>OX422213.1:142112213-144924713 GCA_949130495.1 Sambucus nigra | reverse complement strand
TCTAAAGAAGCATGAGACACTCTAGTGACTGCACATGAAGGAGACACATGTGTTAAAGCTGCTAAAACCCAAATGTTAATCCAGTAGTACAACACTTTGATCATGACTGAGACTGAGTCATTTGATGACTTCTATATTAGATTAATAGACATAGTGATTAAACTGCATGCTAATGGAATAATCTATGATAGGAAGGAAATTGTTTCTAAAATTCCAAGGTCACTTCCACAAAAATTGATAACAAGTGTTATGCCATTGAGGAGATGAATGACTCGAATTTAACACCTGAACTCCTCAGTAGCAAGCTAAGAACAGTGGAAATGGAATTGGAGTTTAAGAAATAGTTAACTCAGTCCCAAAAGAAACATTCCATCTCTAATCTTGTCTTCTCCTCTAAGTTGACCAAACTTGATTTCAATTTGACCGATATTGACTTAGATTCTGATGAGGACTATAATTTACACAATTTGGATAATCACATTGCCTTAATGTCTAAATAGTTTAAGAAAATTTTGAAATTTCTAAATAAAGTTGGAAATAGACAAGGCAAACCTTCTTATTCAAAATTCTCTAATAATAGGCCTCATGATAAAAGACAGGACAAACACGAGACTGGTAACCAAAACAAACCTGGAAAAGATCTCAAAAATGTTGAGTGTTTTAGATGTGGGAAATTAGGACATATGGCTAATGATTGTAGAGTCAATTTGAATAAGAATAACAAAAATAATAGGGCTAATTTGTGCAAGACCTGGGATAACTCAAGTTAATTAGAAACTGATGAGCCTGAGTCATCTAATTCGTTTGACCCCTACTATATGTCATTCTTTACCAAAATTATTTACACTAATGAGCCTATGACTAGCACTGAATCTGATAGTATTATCTCTAATTTTGCTATGATGAATGATACTATTCGTAATGGTTTATCTACTTTGTTACTTAAGAATGCTACTAGTAGTACTAATGTCGTGCATGTGAGTCAAATAGAACGTTATATTGATTATGTAATTGTATATGTGAGTCCTAAAAATGAATCGCTAGGGACACTGCACACTTAGTGACTCCGACAATAAGGACCTCGCAGATATTCACATACTATACACAATAACCCTCAAGAAGAGTACTAAACTTGAAAAAGTTGTCAAGAACCTTACCCAGAAAATAGAAGCCCTAAGCCAAATGATCAAACAAAATGCTGAAGAGTACACCTCTTAATGGATCATGAGAATGAGACTAAGACTTTTGCTCAAAAAATCAAGAAACAATCTGAATCAAATGAAATTCTAGAAAATAAATAAAAAGGGACGCTGTTAGAATTGGAACAAACTAAAGAAAAGACATCAACAGTCTTTAAATAATTTGCTATATTTAAAAATAACTCAAACTATTTTGAAGACTTTTATGTTGAAAGTAAACCATTTATGATGACAGAACTGGAATAGGATTTTGCCCTAATACTAACAAACAAACTAAAAATCTTGAAGTTATTAAGTTCGTGTCCAATGGAAAAAGACCTATTGAAACTTGTCCAGACTTTCAAGCCTTGAAAAATGATTTTGATTTGAAATAACAAAAGACAGACATTGGGGAGGCCAGTACTTCTAAGCTTAATGTTGAACATAAGGCTAAATACGGTTGTCCTCCCATAAGAAAATGTGAATCATCTTTCCAACCTGTGCCCCCTAAAAATAAAGCTAGTCCAACCATTGGGAAAATCCACGTTAAACAGCTTTCCTACGGATAAGCCTCCTATGAGCCATCTTTATTGCTCATGTTGCGATGTCTATGGAAATTCCGTTGATGGATATTTTTCTAAACATCTATATAAATCGGTCTTTACTTCACCTGTCTATCATAACTTTAACTAATCTAGGAAAGACAGAAATAACTATATTCTTCCTACGCAACCAGATAAAAACTCCAACTATCGTAGTAGGAAGAAAAGATCTAGTACTAAAAGATCATCAATAAGAGGAAACCCTAAATTCTTAACTAAAGAAAAATCAAGTTGCCCAAAAATATTTTAAAGAAAAGGCTAATTCCAATTAATTTTACCTTATTCGAGCTAATCAACGTAAACGTTTAAAAACCAAAGAAATTTAGATTAGAAAGGATTAATTAACACCCCATATGAAATGTAATATCGTGATCAGTGCTTTAAAAGTTGAGCACACAGCATCTGGATGGTATTTAGATTCAGGATAACACATGACTGGGGATGATATCAAACTTTCAAATAAAACTAGATTCTCCGGAGGTAAAGTTTTGTTTGGAGATGGGGTATTAACCCAAATCATTGGTAAAGGGACACTTCATGAAAAAGGGTTACCCACTTTAGAATATATACTTCTAGTAAAAGGTCTAAAAGAAAATTTATTTAATATATCCCAATTTTGTGACTCTAACAATACTGTCATATTTTCAAAGAATGATTGCAAAATTTTGAATAAAAATGGTGACTACATTATTACAGGCCTTCGTACTCCAAATAACTTTTACACAGTTAATCCAAGTAACGATGTTTGTAACATTGCCAGAATAGATGACAATGAGATTTGGCATAATAGATTAGGTCACATAAATTTTGATAGCCTTAGTTAATTCTCTTATCAAGAAATAATTAGAGGTCTTCCTAAAATAAATCCTATATCAAACATTATTTGTGGACCTTGCCAAGAAGGAAAAATGGTTAAGTCTGCAGATAGGAAAGTCAAAGATGTTTTGACTACTAAACCTCTAGAACTTATCCATATGGACCTTATGGGTCATGTTAGAACGGTTAGTTTATCTGGCAACAGTTACATCTTAGTAATGGTCAATGATTTTACCCATTTTACTTGGATATCTTTCCTTAAACAAAAGTTCGACACCTTTGAAGAATTTTTAAAAATTCTCCTATGTATTTAGAACGAAAATGATAGACAAGTAAATTGTATCCATAGTATCGAGATGGAGAGTTTAAAGACTTAGGAGTAACTGAATATTATACCTACAATGGATATCAACATGAATTTAGGGCTCCTAAAACCCCTCAGTAAAACGGTATAGCTGAAAAAAAGAATAGGACTATTCAAGAAATGGCACGAGTAATGATTCATGCTAAAAGTCTTCCTGAGTATTTTTGGGTAGAAGCTGTTAGGACTGCCTGTAATATTATAAACCGTGTCTACCTTAGAAAAGATACCAAACAGACTCCTTATGAACTGTGGTACGATATAAAACCTAACCTAAAATATTTTAGAACCTTTGGCAGTGTTTGCTATGTGTGTAAGGATAGAGAACATTTGTCCAAATTCAAAACCAGAGGTGATAAAGACATCTTCTTAGGTTACTCTCTCAATACTAGAGCCTATCGTTTCTATAATCTTCGAAACAAAACCCTCATGGAATCCATTAATTTTAGTGACACTAATGTTGAGAGTAAACCCATAGGACCAACTATCATGGACGAGTCAGAAAATATTTTAAACTGTGACTCTATAGAGATAGATGATCCCTTAACACCTGAGATCCCTGAGGTGCCTAACTGAGTTTCTAAACATCACCCCTTAGATAGCGTGGTTGGTAACCTTACTGAGCATGTTTGCACAAGATCCCAGCTATGTAATTTATCTCATTATGCATGCTTTGTGTCTCTCATAGAACCAAAGAATGTAAATGAAGCCATACGTGACTCCTTGTGGATAAGTGCTATATAGGAGGAACTTCTTTAATTCATCGCTCATGACGTATGGTATCTTGTACCCAGGCTAGAAAATAAAAAGGTTATTGGCTAACGCTAGGTTTTCAAAAATAAAACAGATGAGACTGGGATGGTCATTAGAAATAAGGCTAGATTAGTTGCCCAGGGCTACTCTCAGATTGAAGGAATATATTTTGAGGAAACATTTGCACCTGTAACTCGCCTTGAGTATATTCGCTTTTTTTTAGCAATAGCTTATCATTTTCAATACACTCTCTATCAAATGGATGTGAAATTTTCATTCCCTAATGGTATTCTAACTGAGGAAGTCTATGTAGAACAGCCCAAAGGGTTTATTGACCCTCGCCATCTGAATAATGTCTTTCGATTAAAAAAGGCCTTATATGGTCTAAGACAAACACCTCGTGCTTGGTATGATCGGTTGTCTATGTTTTTATTAAATAACGATTTTAGGAGAGGTGGTAATGATTCAACTCTATTTGTTAAACATTTTGAAAAAACTGTAGTTATAGACCAAGTCTATGTAGATGATATAATCTTTGGATCTACATCGTTAACAGAAGTTGAAAATTTCTCCAAAGTTATGCATGGAGAATTACAAATGTCTTTTATGAGGGAGTTGCAATTCTTTCTAGGACTTCAAGTCAAACAGAATTCAAAAGGTTTATTCATTTCGCAATCCAAATATGCTTTAGAGATCGTTAAGAAATTCAACCTAGAAAATGCAAAATATGCTAGGACACCCATGAGTACTTCTGTAAAAATGTCTAAGGATGAACATGGGAAATATATTGATCCCACTCTTTATCATAGTATGATAGGAACCTTACTCTACATAACTGCCTCACGCCCTGACATTATGTATGTTGTTTTTGTATGCGCTAGATATCAGAATGCACCTAAAGAGAGTCATTTATTGTGTGTTAAGCGAATCATAAAATATGTTAAAGGAACTCTGAACTTAGGACTTTGGTACACAAATGACACATCCACTCTTGTAATTGGTTACACAAATGCTGATTGGTTGGGTGTTCCGACGATAGTAAGAGTACGCCAGGAGCCTGTTATTATATAGGAAATAATTTGGTAGGATAGTCTAGCAAGAAAAAAATTGTACATCGTTAGCCACCGTCAAATCAGAATACATTGCAGCAAGAAGTTATTGTTCACAATTACTTTGGATAAAACAGATGTTAACAGATTATGGCATAATTGAAGATAATTTGTATATCTATTGTGATAATCAAAGTGCAATTAATATTTTCAAAAATCTTGTGCAACATTCTCGCACAAAACACATTAAGATTCGATATCACTTTATTCGTGAATTAGTAGAATCTAAGGAATTGGAAATTATGTATTTACCCACAGATCTTCAATTAGGTGATTTGTTCACAAAGCCTCTAGATAATATAAGATCGAATCTCTTCAAAAATCTATTGGCATGATGTTTCTTGAGTAAATATTTGTCATCACTAATATATCATCCGATCACACTCTTTCTTATAATTGATCTTTGAGGATATAGGGTATGGTTGTTTATAAAATGACAAAAGACACCTCTTATATTTGTTTTATGTAGGAGATCGTTGATGTGACTCGTTGATGTATATGCGTTGATATATATTTCTTGTATCTTTATTTGCTTATGAGTATTTGTTCCTACCCTTTGTCCATTTGAGATAAAATGGGGGAGAAATTTGAGTCCACTTGGACGTCTTTTTGTTCATTTCAACTAAAATACTTGATCTTAGCTCTCTTATTTTCTGAAAATCATTACCTCATTCATATCAGAATATTGTTAGGGTATTGATCTGTATTTAGTTGAGTATTGTAATTTTCTTTTTCTAAATAATGGGGTAGATAGAATTTTCGTATAGGAATAGCACTTTTTATTTTATTTTTGTATCCCTACGAGTCCTCGATGACTCAAAGGAGATTTTTTCTCATATTTCCAAAGGGGGAGATTGAAGCACCCTATATATTTGGCTCATTTGAGTCTACGTTATATAGGAGCTTGTCTAGTTTGGAAATAGTGACAAAATTAGAGTCATATCCTAGTCTACCAAAGGTCCTCAGACACTACATCAAACTATATCAAAATTCCTCTAATCGTATCAAAGGTAATATACCAACACTGCACCTAGGACTGCATACTTTTATTGCATTTATATCATTTTAGGTGCGTGAGTATTGATTCCCATTAAAATAATTTTCTAATAATTTTTTAGGGATTTTAAATATTTTTTAAAAATTTTAAAACATTTAAAATAAGGTTTTAAAATATTTTGTGCCTATATGTATTATCATTTTATTCCTAAAAAGTTCGTTGGGTAGAATTCGAAAGCGGCAAGAACTTATGTGGTAGAAAATTATATTTTTAAAATAACAAAAACACGTGTTTTAGTTGTCATCTGAGCCCTACACGTGTTTGCTTTACAACAGTCAAGATTGTGTCTGTTGCCTCTCAAATAACTTAGAACGCTTATTAAACGTTGGATTAATCTAATCGAGGGTCTGCATGTTGTTTAACTCAATCCTTGTCTTTATCAATTGGACCAATAAGAGAGAGTTTAAGAGAGGTGCGTTTACGGCCCTTAGATTTAATTCGATTGGCGAAACTTAATCTCAACCATTGATTTTAGTAGAGATTCCAGACCCTTCCATCATTTAGTATAAATAGAGGCCATGGGGTTAACGTTTTGGATCGTTTTGTGAGTTTGAGATCGAGAGAGAGAGAGAGAGAGAGAGAGAGAGAGAGAGAGAGAGAGATAAATTGTAAAACACAACCAAGCTATAGCAAAATTTTCCAAAAAAATTTCCTTTAACAGTTGTTCCTGTTTGGAGATTCATTCCTCTCTAGTCTTAAATATCTTTTCTAACTTATCACGTAGTTGGATCTTGTTTTCTACTTCATAGAAAATGTAGATCTGACTTTTGTTGTGATATATCTCACTTACATCTACGTACATTAATTTCTTTTTCAAGAAATCATTATTTGTTGGTATCTTTATACTCAAATGTTCTTTTTAAGCTTATTACCAACAAATCCATGTTATGTTTCAAGTTTTGATAAAAACAGACTTCAAAACTTTTAAATGTTTTGAGACGATTACACTTTCAAGCTTGTATTTCACATTTTGTGAAATAAAAGAGTAAATAAATAAAAAAGAAAGTGTATAGGACCTTGGCTCTTTTAAATAGCAAGGTTGTCACTCGATCTGTCAAAGAAATCAGAAGTCTAAGTTTTCAACAAACTGAGATTCAGAATTCTAAACTCATCTTAGACGAAATCTATAATTTGTAGGATTATTTGTCTGTATAAGTGTGTGTGTGTGTGTGTGTGTGTGTGTGTGTGTGTTCATGCATGTTTTAGGCACAACAACGCAATATACTTTTCACACTATAACACTAAAATAGTGTTGGTTGAGAGATTTGTGACTATAGAGTCGACGTAAAGCCAAAAATGAGCAGAAGGTACAAAGTCGGGAGAACAACAAGAACAACTTCAGAGCCGTCAGAGAAGTTAGAATTACCTAATGTAGCTAGTATAAATTCTTGACTTAGAATAGGTATGTTTATTTGTTTAGTTTGTTAAATAGTTTGTAACATGTTAACTCATTTTTAGTGGATTTTGTTTTTGAGGTGTAGAGACCTCCGTGGATGTTTCCCCAATTGGGTGGGGTTTTACCACATTAAAATACCTATGTACTTGCATGTTTAGTATTCCTCTCATCCCCTTTTGATTGTGTGCTGATTTAGAATTTACTTAGTTTTGTTTTGCAAAACTTGGTCACCGAATTGAAATATCTCATTCATAACATTGTATACATATCTTGTGTTAGTAATTTTTTTTTTTGTAAATAATAGTTTCTCAAACAAACTTTTCAGAGCCATTTAAACTCTCTTAAACCTTTTAAACAATTTAAGTGGCACTATATTTTTTCAAGATATACATTTGTCGCACACTTTTGGGAGAGTTTCTAACATGCCATGGGTACTATTTTCCATCTTAGCATGACATGCCATCCACATACTAATGGCTAGCCCAAGAGGGTCAATCAAGTGACAGATGATATGTTTTGGTTGTAATGGACTTAAAGTCTAGTTGGGAGGCCCATTTTCCACTAATGAAGTTAGCATATAACAAAAGTTATCAGAAGTCCATTTCTATGGCACCCCTTATGAGGCACTATATGGGAGACCGTGCCTATCACCAGTATATTGGTTAACCTGGGGCACAGGTAGACATTTAAGACTGGAGTATGTTCAAGAGACTAATGAGAAGATAAATTTGATTTAAGATAGAATCAAATTCTCTCTAGCTAGACAAAAAATCTATACCGATAAGGATGAGAAGACGGTGAAATTTCAGGTGGGAGAGTAGGTCTTATTTTGGGTTTCTTCTATGCAAGGGGTAATGAGGTTTGAAAATAGAGGAAAGTTATCCCCTCATTATAATGTGTCGTTCACGATTACAAAGAAGGTGGGAAAGGTGGAATACCATCTTCCACTTGCAAACCACCTAGATCTTGTTCATTATATATTTCATGGTTTCCTATTCAGTTCGTTCTTACATCGTCTGGCTTCATATCATCATATTGATCTGGGTGAGATTGAATTAGACCTGGATGCATCGTAAAGTGAGCATACGATGAGTATCTTGGATCGAAGAATCCAAAAGTTATATTCCAAGGAGATACCACTAGTACGAGTGCAGTAGAATCACCATAATAAGGAGGAATTCACTTGGGAGCGGGAGGACTTGATGAGGCAACATTATTCTCATCTTTTTTTACTCGAGTATACGGGGTGTTACTATAGTTAGACACATTCTTATTTGCGGATATGATTTTGACTCATTATTATATGAGGAGATGATTTTGACTCATTCTGATATGAGGAGATGATTTTTACCCATATGTATATGAGGTGATGACTTTCACTCAGTCGTATATGAGGATATGATTTTGACTCATTATATATGTGGATATAATTTTTAACTCATTTTGTAAGAAATAATATGCTTTTTTTTTCTTAAATAAGTAAGGGATTTATTATGAATTTCGAGGATGGAATTCTTTTTGTTAGAGGGAAGATTGTAATGCCCTGTAAATTTTAAGGTATTTAATTAATTAAATTTACTAATTAATTTGTATTTATGCAAGAATTTAAATAAACAAATAAATATATTAAGTGAAGGGGAATTGAATTTTATAATCATTTAAGAAAAAAAAATTCTACAGTGAAATTTGAAGTTGGATTGTCAATTATCGAAAATATGGAGTTTATTTCAAAAAAGAAAGTAGTTATGGTGTTTAATTGTAATTTATAATTTTATTAATGTAATAATTAAACAAAAGGGGGAATTGTACTTAAAAGTATGGGTATAATTTTAACTACGACATATTTGGATATAATGTTGGGTTTAAGGACAAAACAAGAAAGAAATAAGAAGGAGATAATTAGTATAAGAACCTAAGTAAAACCCTACTACCTCCTATCCTAAACCCATAATCTAACTTCCAAACCTCAACCAAACTTCACATAAAATACAGACTTCCAACCCATAAATTATCCCCTTTTATTCTAACCAAAAATCTTACAATTTGGTTTTCGAAAAACATGTACCCAATTACAAAAACAAAAGACTTTTATGGATATTTTTAAGGAAAATTAAACTATTTCTCAAAGGATTCTTTTCTCCATCATTGGGATCTTCTTTACATCAAATGAGGATTATTTGAGGAGCAATTACAAGGTCTTTTCGAAAGAATTTTTTTATCTTTCATTTGGGGATTCGTATTCATCATTCAAGGCAAGACAATTCTACTCTCTCCTCTTATGATGTAAATAATTATTTCTACCTTAATAATATTTTATCGATTATAAAAACTTTGTTGAAATAGTTAGGGTTATTTGATGTGTTAAAAAATGGTTATTGTTGAATGAACCTAATTCTTAAAATTTTATGTTAGTTTAAATTAGTTTAATTGAATTCATTTATAGAATTGTATATTCCTATTAGATATTACTACTTAAATAGAATCATATGGTAGAATACTCCTTTACATGTAACTACATAGACCCATTCTAATCTTAATGTAGCAATTGGGCATGAAATTATATGTTGCAATATCACAAGTAAATATGGGTAAGTGGGGCTTTTAAGTAAGGATGGACTTTAATGACTATCCGAGGCCACATTTGGAGGGTATTTGGGGGCATAGAACATCGTTTCGGAAAGAAATTGGTGATTTTGAGTTATGGGCTAGTGACAGAGGAAGTAGGTTGAAGATAGACTTTTTTGTAGGCAAATTTAGTTCCGTGCACAATGCGAACGGTTAGCATGCGCATGGATAAGATTTTGTATTGTGTATATGGGACCAATGAAGCTTTGTAATTTAGATAAATTTGAAGGACTTGTATGATAATTTTACAACTACACTCTCACTCGGTGAACTCTCCTTATATGGGAAATGATGGTGCCTTAAAACTTAGTGATTGAAAATACATAACTCAAAGGATTTACACCGTTAAAGTTGGGGTACAACCATTTGTGTAATAACCCTATAATTTATTATTTATACTCACGATTGATAGTTTTACTACTCGAGTGATTTGTTATTATCGTGTTGCGGTGGGTCTAGACTCTCAAGTTGTTACAAGTTCTCCAGGGTATCAGACTTAGTATTCTTTATGGAGTACTATGTCATTACGTTCGATCGTTGTCACTTTAGATTACGCTAGTGTTGGAGTTAACCTTAGTTCTATCTTTTTATTTATATTTTTATGTCAATAGATGTGAGTTTTATTTTATCATTGTACTCATTTTGGTTTAGAAAAAGTATTAAATTTGGGAGTTTGGCATGAAAAAATTATTTAGGCAGTAGTCTTGTTACCTAGTGGGGGTGGTTAATTGTATCCATATTATCATTTGATGTTTTATCATATCGTTATTCTCTTTTATTATCATCATTCGTTGATTCATACTTCATGCTAATTATGTTATTTAAATTATTTTCACAAACTATAATTATTAATAAATTGACATGATCATCCTAATTATTAAAAATTACGGGGTTTCACAATTGTTATTAGAGCATAGTCTTAGACAATGCAGGTTCTATAGTTCTATTATAGTTTTTCGCATAGAGTTCTTTAATATGTTATTCCCTTTGTACTCTTATCATAATATGAATGTTACTAATATGAGTTATGTGTCATATTTCAATATTGGATCGAAGAGGAAGACTTGTGTGATCGTGTCTGCTGCCAAGCTTGATTTACCAGCACCAGTGCCACTCACACCACCGGTTGCACGACTTCCACAGATGTCAGCCATCCTGGATCTGGATTCCTAATGACAGTTTATTTTTTATCTTAATAGCTTTCAGAGTTGACATTACCGGCGGTTCGGGAAAGATTAGTCGTAGGCAGGACCGACCTGTTGATACACCACAGCCTATGGTACAAGCTCCCACAACTAACTGGGAGACGATTCGTAGCTCGTTCATGAAGAATATTACACCCACATTCTCAGGGTCGATGAATCCTCTAGTAACTATACACTAGCCTCAAGACATCACGCGTTATCTCCGGTTCTTGTCTTGAACATATGTGCATAATCAAATTTTAGCCACTTTTCGTTTGACCTGTGATGCTTTTTAGTGGTGGGGGAATGTGAATATTCGTAAGAAAAGAGATCATATTATTATGAGTTGTTTGTATAGAAGTTCAGTGATAAGAAGTTCCCTGAGTCCATTCGCACACAGGATAGGATTGAATTTTTGTCACTTCAGTGGGGAGCTCATATGATTGTAGAGTAAGAGAAAAAGTTTATAAATTTGTCATTATTTCTCTAGAGGAGGTGAATACAGAGAACACAAAAATTGGTTGTTTAGTTCCATGTCTCCTATACCCTATTCGTCATATTTGGATGGCGAATTCCACCTATATTACGTACACCTAGATAGTAGATGTGGAACTCACCCTTTGTAAGGATCGTTCTGAGCATAAGAAGAAGATGGAGAAAGGGCCCAGGAAAGTGGACCCAAGACTGAGGTGGGTGCAATAATGATAGGAAGGAAGGTCAGGACCAGTAAGGATAAGGACAATGGAAGAAGTTTCGACTGAATCAGCAAAGGCCCCAAGAGAGTGGGCAAGGTCTGCAGCAGCAGGGGAGACATGGTTATACTCCCTTGGGCAGTCTCTAACAGTCTATTTTAGGTTTAAAGGATTTGGTCATAAGCAGAAAGATTGTCCATGTGAGGTAAATCCAGGCCAGCAGAGTTAGTATGGACGGAGCCAGCGGGGCCAATTTGATTAAGACCATAATAGGTGGGGCTTTTTGCCCAATTATAACCAGTAATAAAGGCAATATGGTGCCATTAGAAATTAGTATGTATAGTCATTATTAATAGTTTTACTACGTTAGTGCATGGATATTATCTTTTTGCGGTGGGCCTAATTCGTCACGTTGTTATAGGTGCCTTAAGGTACTAGACTTAGCATTTTTTATGGATTACTAAGCCATTACGTTCATTCACTACCGATTTTGATTATGTAAAAATTAAAGCTACCCTTAGTTCTATCTTTTTATTTATATTTTTTATGTCGAGAGATGCGAGGTTTATTTTAGCATTGCACTCATTTTTTTAGAAAAAGTATTACGTGTAGAAGTTTGGCACGTAATAGTTATGTTAGGAAGTATTATTATTACTTAGTGTTTGTAGTTTATTCTATCCATATTATCATTTGAGGTTGTTTCTTATCATTATTCTTTTTTATTATCACCATGCATTGATTCTACTTCATGCTAAGGATGGTATTTAAATTGTTTTCATAAATTGTAATAATTAATAAATAGTCTTGATAAACCTAATATTAAAAATTATGGGTTGTCATAGAAAACCCCAAAACTTTGGTCCGATCTGCGTCCTGTGAAACAACCCTTTGTTGAAATAGGGACCTTCGTGGCTCACGTATATTAGTAAAAAACTAGAGCAACAATGAATTTGAGACAAACTCCATAGTCCATTAAGTCGAATGAGTTCCACCTCAATTATACATGTTCGACATTTTAATTAAAGAGAATAAAAATCTTGATTTTAGTCTCTTTGAACTTCACATGGCCGGAAAGAAAAAGGGTATATGCGTCCCTACTATTTTCGATATATCTGAATAGTTAGAACATGTACATTAAAAGACTGCATTCCATATTTGTATTAACTTCTCCAAAAGTAATTTGAAATAGGTATTTTCCTTAAGGGTCCAAAGCTAATGAATTAATTTCTTAATTAATCAACATGTAAATAAAATTAAAATCCTTCTTATCTCAGAACCAAATTTTGATTTTACCAAATAAAATAATTTAGTCCAAATTGCAGGAAGTTGGTGATTAGCAATGTAAGAAAGTTATAACGATCACAAATAGCACACAAAGATTTTAGAGTGGAAACCCTTGCGAAAAAACCACTATCACACCCAACCCACACAAAGTCCACTAGTACTGATTGAATGATTATAGAATTTATTAAGGACACATACACAACTTACATATATGATAGCAATACACTCCACAAGTCCACTTCCTTGCGTTCTTCTCCTCTGCCTCAACCTTTTCTTGTATTAATGATAGCCGCTTCATTCCACGAAAATAGTTGGCATGGCCTCCAAGGTTGTTGTATCCACTGATCTTGATTAGGTAATGATCAACCCACATGCAATCTAACGTGTTATATAATTCAATGTAGAAAATCTCAATGGATTTGTAAACCAAGATTCTACTTCAATTGCATAGAGTTGATAAGATTTTAGAAACAGAAGGACTCTAGAAAAACTAAACTAGGCTTTTGAAAAAATTAGGTTTCATCAAGTCGAATATGAGTCTAAAGGTTTTTAAATAGTTTTCCAATGAAATATTTCCAAATAAACATGTTTTCTAAGATGATTGACCTCGTTGGAATAAGGGAGCCCTCATTTGAACGAGATCTTTCAGTCGAGGGACTCTCGATCGATAAAAAATTTGGTCGAGGGTCATTTTTTACAATTAATGGGACTTCATTTGAAATGGTATTCGATTGAGCGCTTCAAGTTTGGAAAGTGCCTTCGATAGATGTCCATTGGCATAAAATATAGTCTCTCGATCGATAGCCTCTCTAGTGGTATAACCTCTTCGATCAAAAGGGACCTCATTTAGATAGAGTCTCTCAATGATGACCTTTGATAAAATTTGAAAAAATATATTTTAAAAACTTTTTCAAAAAAATCGTTAAATCCATGTACAGTAACTTCCAAGGAATTAAAATAAACTACAAGGAATTACAAAACATAAAAAATGTTACCTTTACCAAATCTCTGGTATGCAATGAAGTTGTCTGATTCGATCCAGTAATATCATCCATGATGTTTTGTATATTTATCTTCAAATGATGTAGCATTACAACCCAATAGTTTCTATACACATATACAATGAATCAAAATGGTTTTTTAAATTAAATAATCTCAAACTTTGACCTATAAGGGAGTGAAAACATATCCTTGCAAATCTCCCCCTTTGGCCATTTCAGGATAAAATCAGAAATGAAAAAAATATGGTGGAAACAAAAGTTCCTATACATCAATCTACCTAATCCCAATGCCGACGAGACTTTATAGAAATGTATGTCACCTTTAATCAATTGATTATCAACATCATGGGCCTTGTAAGTGTTTCACACTTAAACACATACCACGTGACGTATAAACGATACAAGAGATGTATACAAATCGACAAAAATATAAATACAATGCATGCACTAAACTACTTCTCATTAATCATAAAATTTCTCCCCTTTTTTGACTCAGATAAATAAAGTAATAAAACAAATAAAAGCCTATCACCAAACAATAATATTAAGCTAATATGATAATCAATTAAAATGAGTTCTCACTAGGATAACTGAAAGATATGCATGGAAACACGGACATGATAAAACGAATATCAATAAGACGCATCATATCCATATTTCAACATAACAGGTAACATGAGCAATATCATCTAAATCTATAAAGTATCCATTATAAGAATGTAAATCAAAATTCTATAATAAGAGACATAATTGCAATGTAAAAATAATGAATAAATAGAATCCATTATTGTGTCATACATGATAACATCTTAAACAAATATATACATTTCCACCAACTAGGAACCAAAACAGAGTATATGAGAATAAAGTATACAACAGGATAATTCAAATATTTATATCTCTTAATAGTACATCAATAAATAGGATATCCCTAGTCATACATCGACATGATCATCATCATCTATGGATTCAAACAATCTGGCTCCATCTATACTCACTCGGTCTCATTGATCCCTCAATCATCATTGATATTTAGCATCCTCTTTGACTGCATTGGGTTGCTCCCTGTCCAGTAAAGTTTTAAGTTTCAACTGGATCCTATAGTCTATTGCGAATTTAGCCACAATAAACTTTTAATATTTCTTTAGAATGAGGTGAATTGATTAGTAAATATCGCCTTTTTTAGCTGCTTGTGCTGGTATAAATTAGGTAGTACTCAGAACTAAACCTAAGGGCTTGGTACATTTATATACTTACCATACATAGTGTCACCCTCATTTGAAACAATAGGAGGATGCACTATGGCATCATCAGGTTTGTGAGACTCGGAGCAATGAGTTATAACATCATTGATCCTCAAAAGAATCTAAAGTTTGCTCTCCAGTAATGAGAAGTACATTGGTTGTCAGTACAATGTTAGTGAGTAACATCTTGTAGGGAAGAGACATGCATAGTTGAGTATTTTCATCATTACGAATGGACACCATGTGTCCCCAAATCACAAAAGGAAGATCAATGAAATGCATGAAGCGAATGTGCTCAGGCCTATAGGTATTTTGATTCCCTATCAATCGGATATTAAAACCAATCAGCTTACACTACACCAAATCTGCACTATTGTCATGGTCATTGACCTTTACAAGTTGGACTTGTCAAGGTCAATGATCGTGACAATTCCGGGTGAGACAAATTTTTTTGTCACGGACGTGTCACGGTCATTGACCTTGACAAGTCGGTTAGGATTGTCACGATCGTGTCAAGGTCATGGACTATGACAAGTTTAGTCCCGATTCTTAACCGTAACAAACCCGTGATAATATTTAAAAAAAATTGTCACGGTCAATGACCGTGACAATTCTGGGCAGAATTTAAAAAAAATCTGCTGGGCAGTATGGCCACTGCCACTGCCCAGTAGTATATTTGTACCTGTTATAGCAATGTTGGTTGTACCTATTCAAACATCATATATCCAAATAAACTAAAGATAGTGCAAATATATATTCATGACGATATAATCTAAATATTCAAAATAGAAATAATATACATGACGATATAATCCAAATATAATTAAAATGGACAAACTTAAAAATAATGTTACTGCATGTCTTAGGTAAATATGAGGAGGTAAGTTGTCCACACGATATACGAATTGACACACCCACTAATATACAACGTGCCGCATTGTTCGCGCAACCACAATAGGGAATTCTCCTTCCCGGGTATCACATGCGTGATGAGCACTTTGGACTCGATCCCTTGAAGTGAACGTCCATGAACTATTCCACCCTCGACGATATTCGGGTCCCTTAACCCCCGCCCTATTCACTGGCCATCAATTACATCCAATATGAACACGCTCGGCCAACCAAGTGTCGACAATGGTCTGGGGAAGGGAGCCAAATAAGGAAGTGGATCATCGAAATACGCACGTGACGGTGAAGAAGCAGCGAGGTCCACATCCTCGTCCCCCTGTGCCTCGTCCTCCTGCGCCTCATCCTCCCGCACCTCCTCCATCGCCTTCTCCTTCCCTTTCCCCTTCCCTTTACGATCTTCGCCCAACGTACGCTTCATGAATACGTACATATCTTGGACCGTCGCCTCCAAACGGGACAGCTTCGCATCGTGTGAATCAATCGTTCGAGCCAACCCGGTGTTTCTCGTCTCCAATCCGATGATCCTAGATTTGGCCACCCGCGAGCTCACCCCCCTTGTCCTCCCCTTACGATCAGAGCCAAGCACTTGGCTGAGTGCGTCTGTGGACAAAGACGCCTTCTCGGCATCAGATTGCGACTCATGCACTTCCTTAAGCTTTGCCTGAAATGACAAAAAGCACATGATTATTAAAATAAGTAAACTAAAAAATTATAACGTAATTAACAAAAATTAAATTGTCGGATTACTTACAATCGTGGCCATGATGCTCGGGGATACCTCCTTGTCCTTCCCCTTCTTCGTCCGAAGAGCCACATAAGTATCGAGCCTATGTGGCTTACCCCCTGGCCCACTCCCTACTCCCTAAAATAAAATAAAGTAAAATTAGTATTGGCCCCGCAAAGTAACATAATGAAGAATAATATATTTTTGTAGTTATAGAAAAATTAAATCTTACCTTCATCCTATGCTCCACCTCGGCGTAAAAGGTCCGACCGGAGTAGTGCACGTCCATCTTTTTTGCCCGATGTTCCCTCCCCGATTGGCGAGATGCCAATTGTCGATCCTCGATCTCATTGTCAATGAACTTTTTCTATTGTGCTAATGAGATCGTCTCCTTAGGCGGGACGGATCCATGCCATTGTATAATGGACTCTCGTGTTTTCCCAAAGTACCGTGTCCGCATATTTTTCTTCCACGTCTTGTGTTGCTCCCTCAACTGCTTCAAGACGGAATCGCATAGCTTTGGATCCAAGTTTAATTGTTCCTGTCCAACAAATTCAATGTTAGTTGCGAATAAATATAAATATAAATATAAAATGAAATCGAATTGAAATTGAAATTGAAATATTCATATATATATATATATATATAGATAACCTGTATTTCCGCCCAAACAGCTAACTTGAGCTCGTATGGTACCTCCTTCCAACTCATAAACCCCGGGCCGATGACCGTCTTTAGCAGCTCGAGGGATCTGGCTAATAGCTCCGATTTGTTCTCGATGGTAATCCCAAATTTTCCATATTTGGGGAGCCTAGGGGCCGAGGAGCCCTCATCGCCTCCGCTACCACTGAGCCCAGACGACATCATCATAAACAGCATCATCATCTTTGCCTTAATATCTGAAGGAGACATTTGCTGTAAAACCCCCCACCACCCCACCACCCTCCCCCCACTACACCCCCTGCCCCCCTCCCCCACCACACACCACCACACACATATATATACTTTGTCTATATTGTTAGATATACAAAGTAATTTTCAAAAAAAGTTGAAAAATCCCACCCCCATATGGACAATAATCCAGTGGTCATGCCACTTTTAAAACTAACTAACCCAACATTTACTAAACAAAATAATCCAACAGCAATTTCAACAACAAATGTGTAACCCGTACTCCTTCTAATTCATCTACTCAATTAATTCATTTGGTGTTTTAAAGTATACAATTATTAATTTACAAATTTACAATGAGGGGCAATCCTACTTTCATATGAAATTGGCACTAATTATTAATTTACTTTCATCTAAAACTATATAATTAAAATTACAATTAAAGCTATACAATTTATTAATTAAAGCTATACAATTGTTAAAAAAAACCACTACCCCACCACCCCCCACCAGCACCACCACACCCCTTGCCCCCTCCCCCCACCACACACACACCTACGCACACACACACACACACCACCCCACCCCCATCCCACCCCTTCCCCCCTCCCCCACCACACCTGCACCACCCCACCCCCACTACCCCCTTCCCCCCTCCCCCACCACACACATATATACACACATATACACACACATATACACATATATATACACACATACACGTACACACATATATAGAAATGAAAGAGAAAGAGAGGAAAAAAACATACCTTAGAGAGAGAGAGAGAGAGAGAGAGAGAGAGAGAGAGAGAGAGAGAGAGAGCAGAAATCACTTAGAGAGAGAGAGAGAGGGAAAACAAAAAAAGGGTGGGAAAAAAGAAGACTAGGGCTTTTTTTACTGCAGCAGTTGTCACGGTCGTGTCAAAGTCATTGACCGTGACAATTATTTAAAGAATTGTCACGGTCAATGACCGTGACAAGTCCATGACAAGTGAATTTGTCATGGCCTTGTCACGGTCGTGTCAAGGTCAATGACCGTGACACAAAACGCGTATTTTTTGTCACGGTCAATGACCTTGACAAGGGTGGCCGGCTGAAAGGTGACAATTTTGTCATTTTGGTGTAGTATTAATAATAAAGTGATATGAAGAATACAAATGCCTACTCTGAGGCGTCATACGATTGTCCAAAGCGAAAGTCATAAAATGAACGATGTTATACACGGTATATTAGGGAGTGAGATAGTCAGGATGCCCAGCATACTAAGGTGAAGGAACCCCATAGGAATCTCTATGAGATCAGTTGTTGTATTTAGTGAAATGACATATAAAATTCTCTAACCATGGATGCTCCAAACTCTACATCCACCCTAGCATAAAACTAACACTCCTTAACCCTATATACATAAGCAGAATCGCACATCTGGAGTATAGTTCCCATACCTTCTCATCTATCCAAGAAGCAACAAATGTACCCCGATAGAAAAATGGGATGATCTACCACCACCAACCTGGTAGTACTAGGTGGAGATGAATCTCTTATACTCCTCACGTGAATCCCAACAAAGTGTCCTACAACATGGGTGGGGATAAGGTGGAACCTCTTGGCTTTTCATTTTACCATGAGGAAGATAAGCCAGAAACAAGAGACAAAAAGGGATATAGTCAACCAAAGGTAATCTAGGAACCCAAATTTGGAATTAAAAAAAACCCAACCACAACACCAATCCAAAAACTCTAACAAAAATATCCAACCACCGAAGATAACGTGCATAAAAGCTAATAAACAAATAGCAAAAGGAAGAAAAAATAGGTTTTTCGCACATAATAGTATGTATAAACCAAAAGAAATGTTATGTATATGTAATTAGAGAATAAAAGTCAAATATATGCATATATCTACGTAACATATCACATATATAAACTAGAATTTAAAAAAATATATAAAAACTCTTAAATGGATCCCCAAAACGTGATATACACACTCCAAAGTGTCAAATCCAAGGCCTGGATTTAAGAAAGGGTGCAAAATGGAGGGTTTAGAGGTATGGGTAATCGCAACTAGAGATACAGGGTTTTAATTGTTTGAAAGATGAAAATGACACTCTGTTAAGATGAGATGCTATTTAAACCTAACCCTCATTTGAATCAGAGTTACCCTCATTCATATGAGGTCTTGTCCTAAATTGGCAGACCCTCATTCGAATGAAAGCATCATATGACCTTTTTAACAAAAATAAAAATCTCAAAAAATAAATAAAACTTGGGAAACCCAAAAAAATGAAATAAAATATAAAACAAGAAACACGAGGATCACAACATACCAAACAGATTAAAATGTCAAAATCCTTCATGTGTAACCTAAAGGAATGGTAAGGGTCTATAGAACTAGAAAAACAGTTACTCCCATTCAAACTCCACACGAACCATATAACAATCCTAGCTGAACAATCTATGATTCGATCAACCAATGCCGAAATGGTTAAGTTATTTCAAATTCACATTTATAGCGACCTAATGCCAATTGTGTATGTTAAGTAGTTTAATAAGGTCAAAATAAAATCGCATACTTGATGAAAGTGTGAAATAAAAAAATTATCTTCACTTGAAATTAATGGTTCTTACAAGCACACCTCAAAAAACTAGCGTTGAAAATATGACCCAATTGAGAGGAAACGCATGGTATGATAGATTTTTGGATCATGATCGATGATACATCCTATTATAACTTATGTCAAGTGTGTATGATATAGTAAAGATTAAAATTTGATTGCAATAGGTTGTATCTTAGAGAAATCCAATAATAATGATTAATTGAAGTCTACAATAAGCTCACATTATCCTTCAAAACTCTTAAAACCTTTATAAAGGGAAATAGATTATACAGTGTTGTTCATATATCCTCTATCATTGAATGAATAAATGTCACAAAAATCACAAAAACAAAAATCTTTTGCATTCTCATAAAACAAGATAAAATATTTTTGTTTTTCCTTAAAAAATTGCAAAATAAAAATATTTTTTGTATTTTTCAAAAAAATATCAATCCAAAATAAATAAAAATATGATACACTTTAGGAAGGACAACACATAATAAAATTGACAAACATAATCCTAACCTAGAGGTAATACATATGACTCACTTGGAAGGGTGAGATGGACGAGGATTGACATGTACCTCCACTACTCCAGACACCGTCTTCTTCCTACTCCTTCTCTTATTTTTACCTTGTGCATTAAATAATGTGCATAATTTTGAATTTTCCTATAATAAATTCGAATGTAAGAACCATGTACTCAACATGTTCTCGTAGTTCATATAAATCAACGTTGAAACATGGAGGAATATACCCATTTTGCACAATCTGATTGCAATAATCTCTAAGGTGTCCCTTTCTTTTGCAATAGGTGCAAAAGTATGGTGGTGTAGGATCCACCTTTTTCGGATAGGAGAAATTATCAAAAGAGGTGTGTTTATTGACCATTTGATAAACGTGATCTTTTCCTTCGGCTTAAACTCTCGCACACTGTCATAGCTAAGATCCGTTTAATTTTTCCACGATTGAGATAGTGTAAGGAGCATCTTCTCTAACTTCTCAAAAATGCCGTCATGGAAACTTTCACCTTTTTAGACTTTTTATGGTCTTTATTGAACTTCATTTATTAATTTTATAACACATCATATGCACGTGATGACACATTGTCATACAATTTTTCAATCTACTTCCCCTTCGCTTTTAACTTTTCTTTATTTTTCAAGATAATAATTTGTTCTTAAATATCCCTTAAATCACTTTGATCACTCTCATATAAATAAAGATTCTCGTTAAGCTTGTTTTTTACCTTCTTTGTGGCTTTCATCGAACTTCACCTAAAGTTGTTCTCTAATCGATAAAAATCCTTTCATCTACCGTATAGTCTCCTTCGATAGCGGACTCAACACCATATTTCTCAACCTTTTCTTCAATAACAGAGTTTAGAGGACCAACCGTATCCTTAATGGTGGTGAAATTCATTCAACATAAGACTCGTTATCTGTGTCTATGTCATAATCTCTAAGAGTGGCCTTCATGGCCTTAATTTCATTACTTCTTCTCTTTGGACTAGTAAGGCCCTCACATGCCAAATGACCAAAGGTTTAACATTCAAAGCACCTTCAAGAGTTATCACTTGATTTCTCTTATCCTTAAGACTTATAGTCTCGTCTACCATACCTTGTTGGATTTATTATCATCTCCTCCTTTAGTATTAGATATGAACTTTTAGGATTCAATTTGAGAAATTTCTTGAATTGTTTGGTGAAAACAAATATCTTAACCTCATTTTTATTAGAATTGTTATTCGAGATTGACAGAGAAATCTTATCTGCCTTTAACGTGATTCCCTTCTCTTTCTTAGGTGACGAATAATTTTCTAACTCAAAGGCTTGAATCGAACCTATGATAACCTCCACCTTCATGTTATTTGTACCTTTTATGATGTTGGAGGTAGAGACATTGGGAAAGAACCTAGTTGGTAATGACCTAAGGTTTTCCTAACAACCTTAGAGTCATGAATCTTCGATCCTAAATAAAAGTTAGAGTTCATTATCTCGAAGAGTTGTTCATAAAACTCGTCAAATTTTCATTATCTTTCATCTTTAACAACTAAAACTGAGTGGGAAGATATTGGAAGTTCGAGACCCGAACGATATCACTGCCCTCGTGAGTGAGATATAGAATGTCCCACATCTCTTTAGACGTAGTACATGTAGAAATCTATCATAACTCTTCTTGGGTTACACCATAAAAAATGGCATTGGTCCCACAAAAGTTGTAGTTAGTAACCCTATGTTCATCCTTAGATTTTACGTCCGAATTTTAAGGACAACAATTTCTAATAGCAAGGTTGTTGGATGTCAACATCCTGTGCTATGGCTAAACACACCCTCTCATCCTAGGACTTAAGAAAATTGGCATATGTGCCTTTCAATATCCATAGTTACTACCATAAAACTCAGGTTGTCATGTGATTGACTAACCCTCAGAAGACATACCCCCAGTTGCATGATAAACTGGCTCGAATACCAATTTTAAATTATTACGTGCCTTAAGGGTCAAAGTTTAATTAATTAATTTATTAATTAATCAACACATAAATCAAATTGAAATACTTCTTATATCTTAACCAAATTTTAATTTTACAGAATAAAATTATTTAGTCCAAATTGCATGCTATTGGTGATTAAAATTTAAAACAATAAAAAACAAGACGTCTTAATTTAAAGTGGAAATCCCTGTGGTAAAACAACTATCTCACCCAACCCGCACAAAATCCACTAGTAATTAATGAATGATTGCATGACTTAATAAGGACTTGGGTGTGACTTACATATACCACAATGAGATACGCCACGATGTCGTTCCCTTATATTATGTTCCTTTACATCTGCCCGTGGTAGTGATAGTCGTTCCAATCTAGGAAAACAGTTCCACAACCTCCAAGGCCTCAGTATTTTTTCGATCTCAAATGGGTAACGATCAGTCCACACCTAATCTAACATGATATCTTATTCAATGTAGATCATCTTAGGGTGTGTGACACCCCGCCTATTTTAACCACAGATGATCAGTCCTTTATTAAAACAAACATCAATCTCATTTGGTTCATTCTTAGCATCACTGTCAAAAAACTTTTTAATTACTAATCACCTTTGTCAAATTAAGATGGCACCAATTTTTATCTTTCAATTATTTAACAACATCCATAACAAAAATAAATCAACCAAACCATACACACAATAATAGTCTGGACAATCACACAATAGATATATAATCAAATAAGACCGAATAAACCATCGATTCCCAAAACAAATAATCCAACTACAATATGAAGTAAATAAAATTGAATCTGAATAAAATCTGGTAAATAAACTGAAGAACGAAATAGTCTGAGGTGCAACACACCCAAATAAAATACTAAAAGAACTCATAGCTAGAAATGAATAAACTGAAGCATCTAAAGCAACTCCTACAAGCCTCCATAAGTGCTGCAGCTACGCATCCCTGGATAGAATCATCAAGCTTGGCGTCCCTTTAGTTGGACACTTCAAAGGTTTTGAAAATATTTGACACGGGTCAGAGCTAAGGAAAATAGTTTGAAAATATTTTTCAAGTATTTAAATCACAGTTAAATCATTTATTAGATACACATGTTAGTTCCACGTACACTCCCTTGAGATCCTCACCTCTCAACTAGTTTGCACACCTAATGCACCCTATCTATCTATGCTACCCACACTAACTGGATAATGTATCTAAATAACCTCAATAGGTCTATCTCCCTCTCATTACATGTATGATACGCTACCACAGTATTAATAATTAATATTACCCACGTATTATTATTGAGTCAGTTGTTTAAGTCTCTCTACTTGAATTACTTTTAGATATACACAATCTATCAGTTATACTATCACACATAAGTAGATATATCACACTTGTATATATTTATCACACACATAATATATACAACTATAGCATCCCCGGAATGGCCCCTCGTGATGCTGGAATACTCTGCTATCATGTTCATGTACCTCTCTGTAGGAGGGTCTTGTGACAGGGGTCTGGTAAGATACTAAAATGGGTGAGGCGTGATCCACTTCAATGAACTCCACCTTCAAGGTTTTTTAGAACTTCTAGAGAAGCACTGGGTAAAACCTTCTCCTTTTGGTAAAAATGGAACCAAAGGAAGAACTACTCCTTGTAAGAAGATGAACTTCACAATAATAATAGTAACTTTTCTCAAGAGGAACTCCTGAGAAAGATGGTTGTCAGTGTGGAGTGAAGGAACAAAGAACTTAGAACTAGAGAGAGAACACTAGGTGCTTGGTGTGATTTTGGAAGAGTAATGGTATGACTTGAGTTCTGATTATGACTTAACCTTGCCCAGGGGTCCAATTTATACTTGGTCACTTGGGCTGAGTTAGCACTTTGGGGCGCCAAAACTGATGGGGGTTTTGAGGGACAAGGTCTACCATGAACTATATGTCCCTACTTGTGTGCCGCCGCCTGTCCCCTCTAACAGGTGCCACCTGGTGCAAACCAAAGTCAAAAGGCAAATATGTCTGCACTTACGAAAAAATATCTGATTTGGTAAATATATTTTAAAACAGTAACTTGTTGTACAAACTTTGTAAGCTTGAGGAGGTTCTTAAGGACCACCTTCTCTAAATTATATTATAAACTTGAGAAGGGTCTCAAGGACCACCTCCTCTAAAATCCTTTTATAATCTATTCATTTCTTATGAGCAACCTCTTGGGTTCTAACTTCAGTTATAACTGGGTGTGACTGCTCAAGAACTGGATGACTCCTAGGGCCTTTCTACTAGTATTCTCTCAATATTCAAGTGCCAAGTGGTTGAGATTTTTCAACAAACCTTGCTCCTCAGCCACCAAGCCAAAACTCCCAAGAGATCCCAACTTGCCTTTTTTTATCCCTGCTTGCTCAACCAGGCTACCTGTACAAGAAAGTAACGTATCAGTACTTTAATATATATTTGAGTAACAAATCTTTGGGAGGAGATCACTCTAGGTGGACCTCCTCTCCCACGATTTCTTTTAAGTAAATCATTTAGGAGTTGAATAATCCTTCTGAGTAAGCCTATTCACCCTTCTTTCATTTATGTGACATATCAACTGGGGCAGAGGGGGTTGCTCATAATGAGTCCCCTTGCCTTGGCCTTTTTCTGTGGCTTGATTGTATGACAAGGATCTCATCATAAGGTCTTCCTTATTTCTATTTATTTCCTCTGTGTTATAAGATTTGAGGATGAGGGGCTCCTCGTAACGGGCCTATAATATGTAACTTCATTCTTGTGACCTTTGAACTTCTGGGGATGAGCTGCTCATGGTAGGACTCCTCGCCCAAACTTTGTTTTTTGTAGTCTTTGAGCATTTTGGGATGAGGAGTGCCTCATGGTGGGCCTCCTCACCCAAATTTCCTTTATGTGTTCTTTGAGAATTTTGGGATGAGGATCCCATTGTGGTGGGCTTCCTCGCTCAAATTTCCTTTATGTGTTCTTTGAGCATTTTGGGATGAGGTGCCTCTTGTGGTGGGCCTCCTCACCCAAATTTCCTTTATGTGTTCTAAGCTTGTTTTGGACGAGGAGATTTACATGGTGGGACACCTCACCCAAACTTTACTTTTGTGATTTCTGAGCTTTTTGGGACGAGGAGACCGTCATGGTGGGCCTCCTCGCCCAAACTTAATTTCTGTGAATAATATATATATATATATACGAGCCGTACGTAGTATATATCTCTCGCAGACTCGACGTAATCATATAACCTCTTTTCGTATTTTCTCGATTATCACTCGCTACCAAAGGGTCCTAGTTACTCATTAATTAATATTAGTAGCTATATCATCTCCTTACTAGTGATCTGATCTTAGGTTCTCTCAAACTCTCCGTGATTCGTTCTAATTCTCATGAATTTGTTACTCTTCATATTATGCTTGATAGGTTGAAACCTTAATTCTCCCATTTTGGCTAAGCTTAAGCTATATCATAGGCCTACTAAAATTCATTATGTCCATCAATATAGTTTAAAAGAACCCAAGAGTCTCTCGATTAGTTATTTGCAAATTCAGGGCATACATAAAAAAAAATTGGGCAATTCTAGGTAACCAAATCGATTCGGTAAAGAGACCGAATCGATTCTCCTACCGAATTGATTCGCTCTCTGAGCCGAATCGATTCAGATGGGAACAAGTCATCTGCTTCGCTAGAATGTTACATTTTTCACCATTTTTATTCGTCCTAACCTTCATGTATCACAACCAAATCCTTACAAATTCTATACAAGAACAGATTAAAACCCAGATTTCTATCAAAGCCCTAGTTTATGTGTTTTTCATTCATAAACAATCGTTTACCAAGATTTTTCCTATAATAATTTTCACATTTTTTTAATTTATTGCCCTCTACATATGTGGATTCATTCTATATGAAATCCCATCCCAAATCATGAGTTTTATCTATTTCCAAGTAATCCTCTGCTCTTACTTTGCTAACTTATCGTTGGTGTAGAGATTCACACACTTTTATTACTGGTTGGGGTGAATTTACTGTTACTTTGGATGATATCTGCGAGTTGCTCACCCTTAATTTCTTGGGTATCCATGTTCTCACTGATGGATTTGAGGATGATATCGAGGAGGAAATGGTGGGAGAGATCCACTCTGCTTTAGGCGAGTGATCTAAATATGTTGCTATCAATTTTACTGGGACCACCAAATATTCTTTCACCAACTGGAAAATATATTGGTTTAAGGATTTCGAGCAGCTGCCCAGGGGTGAAAGTTTGAGCATGGCCTTGAGGAGTCAAGAGGGCCCAAAAATTAACTCCCCCTCACACTTGACAACATTCTTTGTTACTTTTCTGAGTAAGTTCCTTGTTCCTAGGAGGTTGGATGATTCTCCTTGCGAGCTTGTTATCAACCTTTCTGTGAGGCTTGTGAAGTGATTGAAAATGTGTCTCTAGTGTGTGCTAATTATGGTTCAAGTACAAACTGGTCACGTAAGTAATAAACTCATTAAGACGAGTTCAAATCCTCAGGGAAATAGGACGCAGAACATAACGGCGATAAGTAAGACAACAAATCCTAAGGTTGACTCTAGAAAAAGAACGAAAAGATGATTGATTTTGAGTTTTATATCTACTAACTAAACGCAAAGTAATTAAATTAAAAGATGATTGATTTTGAGTTTTCCTCTCTTTCTCTGAGATTTGCTCTGATGTAAGATATTTAGAAGAGGCTAGGTCTTCTTGTGATTATTAATAAAGCAATATTTCCCAAAAAAGAAAAATTAAATTAAAAATTAAACTACGTATGCAAGAGTAAACTAACTGTGACTGACTAAATATGAATGAAAAAATATGTTGGACTACAATCCCCCGAACCCTAGTATGTTTACCAGATGTAAAATCAATCGTGAATTAGATAATTGATCAAACCCAGACTTTATAAATTTCAAGCATTACATATATGAGGGTACAAGCCCGCGTCATACATAATCAAGAATACAAACAAAGCGGTGTCAAAATAGCTGACACACACGTCACTCACTTAAACACCCCGGTTACCTAGGGGAAACGAGGTTAAAAGTTGTACAACTTTTGTAACAACTAAACAACATGATTCAATCATTTATTTAATTCAGGGAATTACTTTTATATCCATGCAAACCACATCAGGTTGGGTTCGTGCATCCCAACCTTTGGAAATCTAGTTGGACATTACAAAACTATGATTAATTAAGAAATCTACGTAGCATGGAATCATTCTAATTCTAAAAGTCTGATCAAATATGAGAAATAATAATAAAAGTGCTGGAAATAAAGGTTACCAAGATTGAAGAACAAGAACATGCAAGAAGAAATCAAAGCTTGAAGAAAAATCATAAAAGCTCTTGAATTAAAGGTGATAAATATGTAAGTTGTTCTCCTAGATGTTCCTCCTTGTTATGAATCTTTACAATGACTGAAATCTGAATTAAAGGGACCCTAAATATGAATATATAAAAGTTAGAAGTAGTTTGGAAGAGTCCCCAAAGCATAAAACTCTTTTAGCTTAGAGATAAGGACAAAATAAAAATTCTACTTCTCATAATTTATGACACTTTAAATGCGTGACTAATATTTCTAACAGATATGGAGCGTGAAAAAATGGCGAACCGATCCGGGTTTTGGGGTGAACCGGTTTTGACTTCTGTTTTCCTTCGTTTTGCCTTTTCGATTCTTCTCATTTTCAAACGGGAATAACTTCTTCACTGTAACTCAGATTGAGGGGCCGTTTTTTCCAATGTTCTTATAATTTCAAGTTATTCAAGTTTTTAGTTGGCCCCACCTCCGGAATAAGGCTGAAAAATTACAAAAATGCCCTTCAACTTTCTGTTTCTTGATTTCTTTCACTATTTTGAGTTCTCTCTCGTACTTTCTTGCATGAAATACCTGTACAACACATAAGAGATAAAAAAAATAGGAAATAATTGCCAAAAAGGGTTAGTAGCATAAATATGAGATAAATCCAAGTTAATTACAATACTCGGGTTCATAAAAATACCGAAATTAAGGGGATATATGTGAAGAATTTATGCCTAATCAGCTTGCTCGAGGGAGGGCAGTCCCCCTCGAAGCTCTAACATTGGGATATTTATACACTTGGTTAGACAACGCTCATGTGATTGTTAAGCGTTTTTATGGGCGTTATGATGCCATCAACTTTTCCAACACTTTCATCATCATGTCCTTTTTATTCGAGAGATTTCTTAACTGGGCCCCAGAGACTAGGGCTTGTCATAGTAGGTTGCTCGTGCCACAAGATGGCACAAAAATAATCCTAAGTTTTCTCTAGGGTCTTCAATAGATAACATTGATGAGTTCTCCTTCTGGCCTTACTGTAAGACCGTTGGTGTTAATTTTACTTGGAACTCCTTCTCCGCTTCTGGGGGCACCTACTGGTGTTTATAAGCTTTTCATTATTATTCACGAATCTTTCATTGTTGTGTTCCAGCTCCTGTAATCATTTATCTCAAGGGTTTAAATGAGAGTGGTTATATCAATGTTTTGGGAAAATAGTTCGGGTTTAGGATATCTGACGTTGTTCGGCAATACAAGTAAAGCTTATGCTATGACAAGCATAAATATAGGAATTTTTTTATATAATTCTAAATTACGCTATTTAGTTTGTTGACGAAATAAGTAATAATTAGAATTTAGAAATACGTTTATATGACAACTTTATATTTGAATAATACAATTTTTGAGAAAAATATTCTTCATATGGAATCAAAGGATTCAGTTTGTTTGAACAAGCAACGATTATATATATATTAACCGAGCCAAATATATGATTTCACTATTTTTACAAAATCCACAATTTTATACGAATGAAAATATCTTTTTTTCCGGGTATTGTCCCGATAGATAATTCCAAAAATATTAATTTTCACAATTTGTCCGAGATTAATTATTTAATTAAATCGATTAAAAGATTAGTTCCAATCTGATACCTTGTTAGTGTTTGCTATTCTCTATTGGCCATATTTTATATTATTCGAGTGTAAATATCGTCACAGTGAGTATAAAATTAATGTTCATATCACAATAAAATTAAACTAAAGTAAAAAATTTCCTTCCTTGTTTGGACAATAAACCAGTGATCATGCCACTTCTAATATTAGTCAACACAACACAACAAATTTGTTTAACACCTGCATAATCATATTTTTAATAAAAAAGGCTCGTAATAGCGCCCTAAATTACAACGACGTAATTTCGAGTTTTTTAATATGGTAACTCATTGTAAACGTATTTTTAAAAGAAGAGTGAGTCTTTTATTAGATAAATGACGACTGAGTCCAAATATATTTCGAAAATTTATGATTACTCATACGTTTCAGGGTTTATAACCTTTTTATACGTAAATGATTGTAATGAATAAAAAGTTATTGTTAGGATTAACAATCACAGTAGCTAATACCAAAGTGAGATTACACTACCCAAACATCCAAATCGAAACGAGATGGAATTCGAACAAAGAACAACAATACATGAATAATCTCAAATCCATATATGTATGTATATATAGATATTTATATATAAATAAAATTAAAAAGGAAAACGAAATAATAGAAACCGAAATCGGGGTTTGGTAATCACCGACCACCGCCATGGAAAGGGTGGGGTCGGACATCAAATCGCGCGCGCACACACACACATCAATGCACATACATCCATATATATATATATATATATATATATATATATATATATATATATATATATATATATTATCTTCCAAGCTTTAACCATCGCAACAGCAACAAAAACGAAAAAAAGAAGATAAAAGAAAGAGGAGGGGTCAGCTAGTCAGCGGCGTAACAGGGAAGGGGGAAGAGGGGCGGTGGTGAGGGGTTAAAGGGTCTTCTAAGATTTAACCATGGCAGCAGTAACAAACACAAAAAAAAAGTAGATAAAAGAAGGAGGGGTGAGCTAGTCGGCAGCATAACAGGGAAGGGGAAAGAGGAACGGTTGTGAGGGGTTAAAGGGAAGAGGGAGATCGACGGTGGAAGGTTTGGGGGACACGGGGAAATCGGGTTTGGCGGGTTTACTCACAGAGAAATTGTGAGTTTGAGAGAGAAACAAATTTCATATGTTTTTTATTTATTTTATGCTTTGATTTCCTTATTAGGTTCTTTTATATCTAATAAATATAGGTGGTAGATATATGTGTAAATTTTGGGTTATTCTTCTTTTACCCACCAAATTTTTGTAAGTTTTAATTTTTAAACTGAGTATTTAATAAATTTTTAACTAACTACTCGAAATTTATATTCGAATCTTACCGATGATATCGTGTTGGGATTTTGACTAAAAATACTTAAAGTGTTAAGTAACTTAGTAATACCTACACATAAAAATTATGTAAAATTGCTACTTGGGCTAAAATTAATAATTCGAGTCATCTGAACTCATTTAATTAATAAAATATATTTTGTGATATTACAATCTATCCATTTTAAAAAAAATCATCCTCAAAATTGTGATATCTTGAAGTTTCAAAATCTCATAGTTTATATGTCGTCTAGCTTATGTAGTATATTTGGAGAGATGGTCCATGAGTCTATAGTTGACTGAGGTCGATTTTCTTGTGATGAGTGATATAACATACTCATATAAGGGATAATGGCATAGTCAAGAATATAATGAAGAAGATGTTTCAGATAATTAATAGGCATTTTTACAAGCTTTTGCAGGTAATGTGTATCGAAATAGGGGTATTGATAATATGGTTCATATAGGATTTTAATGGTTTGAGGTTCATTTTAGTTAATGCATTTCATCGTGATATACTAGTGGGTAAGGGTAAGAGAATATTACAGGTCGAATCATGGGTTTCACAATACCAGCCTTGTATAGTCGTTTGCACAATAGGTATTTGCAGGTAAAGGTTGAGATTCGAAAGTTTATACTCGAAGGTTTAGAGGTTGGCTTTCCAAATTTAATCAACACGAATTTGTTGTTAACTAAATTTTAAATCATGTTTTTAAGATTCTCATAATTGTTCTAGAGAAATTGCGCATTCTAGGATACGAGTATGTGTTCTTAATAGTACTTGATCAACTTTTCGATAATTGATATATAATTGAAATGTTTTCACCTTCATTTTCACAATCAATACTAGTCATCCTTAAGGTTAATTTATACTTTCTTGACTACTTCGTCATGTTTGGTCCAAAGTTTACTAATTCTAAGTGTTATGTGGTAAAAGTAATAAATAATAAGGGCAATCGTTCTTGAGGTTGAGTAATGTTAATTTAGAATTATATTAAACATAATTTAAAACTCCTCATAACTTTCAATCTTTACTAATTATGGTAAAGGTAAGAAAAGTTCGATGATAAAATGTTGATTACGATTATTAGATTGAATATCTTGCTTCATCTAAATACCAAGGCTATTATAAGAATTTCAATCCATATTCTAGTAATGTTGTACTTCACGTTTATTTCTTTTGCTAGTGTTTCTATTAATAGAGAACATGTAAAGGAAGGTCTGAATTGTTTTACTATGTTTATGAAATCACTTCTCGGTTCATTAGAAAAATATGTCATTTATTCCTTATGCTTTATAATTTCGAGAGCGGTTCATTTAAAATTTCTTATACAAATGAAGAACATATTTGGGATCTTGACGTAATGTGCACTTAACTTTATGAACATAAAATTAATGTATCTGTAAAGTTTGATTCCTATGAAACCACTAATTGATATATAAGGCAGCATGTGATAAAGGTTGGATATTTTAAGTAGGTCCGTTGATTTCACCGATTCTCGAATTTATGAGGATTTACTAAGGATTACTACAAGTAAGATGTCTAATGTTGTAGAACTATTCTTTGGCAATCTTATGTACTCATACAATACAAAAGGATTCTTTATGATATATCGGGGCCATTTTGGATATATCCTATAAATTTGGAAAAATTCGGATCTCTTAAATGAATGCGGTTTACGTAATTCAAGGTGATAATGAAAATAGTTTCTTTAGCAATAGTTCATATAACAATGGAAATAAAGTTATTAACATCTATACCGCTCAGTGTAAAGATACTATTGTTTGGAATATGTTTATAAGGGTGTATTGCTCTTAACCGATATATACACTAATGTATCTAAAGTCGTAGTTTCTAATACTTGGGCTTACTAGAATTGAGTTGTATATTCAAGGTAAAATACTATTAAATCATAATGAGGTTTCGTCTCAGCTCATTCATTTGGGGTAGTAGGTATAATCTAAAAGAGCATATTCTTATTCCAACATTCAAGGTTATCTAGCCTTCTAGGTGCATCTATTTCTTCTACTCCATGACTATATGCTTGTTCATATTACTATAAATTCTTCTATCAGAAAATTGAAAATAATAAATAGTCTTTATTGGGAGAAAATGGTAAATTTGGGGAGTCAGTCGATGATCATTCATAATGGCTTGTATCTTTGAAACATATGAAACATTCCAACAATAAAGTTCATTATGATGTGATCCATTCTTATTCTTAGATCAAAAGAAGTTAAAGGAATTCACGGGGATATTGGTGTCTTATACGGACTTGGTAACAAGTACAATAATTCTTTAAAAAGTTATTAACATCATTCTTACTAAATTTCCTTCTTTGCATGGTCCGTTCTCAAGTTTATGGGGTTTATCTTGATTCTAAAGCATTGATCTTCTGGTGATATCTCTCAACGTAGTGATTCACAAGGTCATAGAATTTATTTATAAATTATAGGTTTGTTTTTCTATCATAAGATAACTCTTGGTTCACATTCTAGTTTGTGTTTCGTCATAAAGGGATATTAGAGACTGTTCTTCCAAGGTTTTCTTTTTTAGGTTCTGATAAATAATGATATTTATGAGGTTTAGAAAAGTGTAGGTTTCGCTAACGATCACATGGTTCTTTGGTACCAACAATATTCTATAAGGTCAAATGGTTAAGTTTCCTAGTAAGATCATGATATTATGTGTCGAATACAACGTTTATCTTTCTGGATGATAGTCTAACTTGGATTATCTCCTTTCTAAAGTCCATTCGGCATTTCTGCTTCCAACTCGAGTTCTATCAGGTGAAGACGTATTTCAAACCTTAGTGTCTTGAAGCTACTTAGTATTTTAATCATCCACTAAAAGATTCGAATCTTCTATTTTAATCTAAAAGGTTGGACAAATATGAAATTTAGAAAGTACTCATATATAAGGATACCTAGATGTCTGAAGCACTGGTAATAGGTGAACGTTAGTAGATGTGACGGGGTCTGATTTTGGGTGGTTAGGGTATACAAATGATAACGAAACATGTAACGATTTTAGATGATAAACGATTCCATTGATGTTTATTCCTAATCTGTTAGTGCTTTTTAATTATAAAATGTCATAAAGGTACTATATTAAGTAATCATTCTGGGATACCCGGTATATATTCGTAGGAAAAAGTTCTAAAATTTAATGGGTCACTAATTCCACTATATATTCAATGTTTTTACATACGTTGCAAGTAATTAAAACCAAATAATGGATCCGGCTAATCTAAAGTTTATCGTAATGTAATAGGAAAACATGTTGTCGAACGTAACTTGTCAGATGTGGTCATGGGATCTGTATGATTATAGCATAAGGTTCTGGTACATGTTTATAGATTGGTTTACTATTCATGGATAACTATTTCTGATCATTCATAATAACTTAATAAGAAAACGAAAAGTAATCTGGGCCTAAAGATTTTTATATACTAGAAAACTCTAATTGATTAAAGTAAACAATTACTAATTCATGTAAAACTTAGGTCGTTTTGGTAACATATACCAAAGTCATTAACACGGATGGTTAACATTCACATGGTTTAGTCATATTTCTTCCCATGTAAAAGGATGAGGGAAACTATTTGTCTTCTTAATTACCAGTCGGAATGAAAAGTCATATTGTCTAATAATAAGATTATTTGGTTTTCATATTAGGGTTCGCTTATGAAAATGGGTTATAAAAAAGATAAATTTAGGATATCCAAGTCAAAAATATGTACGAGGTAATCTTTCAAGTAATTACAAACTAGGCTCGTTGTTTAGGATAAGAATTATATTTTTTACGGAGCCCAAAGTGTTTCTGGTGATAAGATTTTCAATAACATTCTAAGTCACGGTAAACTAGGGAAATAATTTAACGTTGGTTACAAGGAATATGGTATATATTAAATAATCAAAAATCGTAACCAAGTTCATTTAAAATTTGGGAAAATTATTCTGTTGGGATAGAATCCAGTAACTAATACTGTTACATTCTAAAGAGTAGAACGGTCATTCGTAATATTCCTAATGCCTTCAAACTTTCTTCTAAAAAACTCCCAATATCCATTAACAATTTCATTGACTAGTTACTTATCAACTCTAGAATAGGTACCATTCTAATATAAGTAATTCTTCTAGTAATATAATGGTAATAGTATGCAGTATAACAAGAATGCAATGCGGAAGCTGATAATAAAGTTCAACAAATAAGTGAAATAACTTTCAAAGATGAAATTTTTTTTAGAATTCCAAATGAAGTAAATCATTTTCAATGGGAGTATCAATCGAATAATGTAGGCGAAAGAACAGTGTTGTACGTACAGACTTATGGAGTATAGTGTATACAATACCGTCCTAAGATAATTTTCTTACTATATTTATAAATCCTCAATCACAACATTGACAATCCCAAAATTCTTAATGATTCGTGCGATCACGTACCATCTAATACCGTAACAAATCACATATCTCCAAATCATAGTTCAAGAACTTATTCTCGCAATCCCTAATACATAACATTTGAATATCCGTTATTGTTTATTTCTTCCAAAACCTTTTCCTAACTAAGATCCTGGTATTTCACATTTAACGGCGAGATTGATTTCATTACTCAAGTCTAAACATCTTATTCTTACTATCCTTACGATCTAAATAACTCACTTGATACTAATGTTCAACTAATGTCCCGAATAGGCTACTTAACCTGGTTGAGCTCTGATACCAATTGTCATATCCTGATTATCCGAGGGTGAGGGTTAACCTGACAATTACTGAATCATAAATAAATCTGAATACTGAAATAACTGAGGCATTTATTGATTCTCAAATATGTTACAACTGAAATATAGGAACAATAAAAAAGTATTTCTCCTGCTAACTAGGCTCCTTTTCTTCTGAACTGGCGTTTCTTTGTCTCTATGTATCAGATGATCTCTGAACTATTCATCATGGCCTATTGGTACCAATGTAAAATAACTGAAAAGGAAGGAATAAGCAAAACTTTGACCAGTAGATAATTATAATTCTACAATGATGTAAATATGGGAATATCGTAACTAAGTTTGAAATGCTCGAAATATAAAACAGTGTATAGTAGTATGAAGTAACAGGAAATATCAACAAAAATAAATAGGGGTACACTGAAGTCTGTAATATATGAAAGAACTGTATGATCATTATAACCGAATATGGTGTTTATCGAGTTATTAATAAGGTTCAGACTATAATGCGATAACCCATAAATTATCATTTGTAGGGGCTGCAAATGTGTAGTCATACCGTTATAATATCGCTCAAGGCATAAAATACACTTAAACAGGAAATCCCAATAATTTGGGGAACAACCAAATAACTTGGCACACTTCGATAGAGCGGCACTCATACGTAGAGAAAATATAACAACAAGGCACTCAACATCTGAGTTCTTCAGGACAATTAGAGTCACCGAGGGCTTACTGGGTCTAATCCCCGGATTATTTGGTATGCTACTAAAGGTTTCATTAATAATAGTTATAAAATGGCAGGTTATGCTACAAATCAGATAATTGAAACCAAGTTTTAATAACATACAGGGTATACTGCAATATGGTAAAAAATATTAAATCATTGTCCAATAGGATATAGTGGTGTCCTGCAATCCGGATAATTTACTAAAATCAATTAGGTTGTCAGGATTAGGCTAGCTTGAGTTTAATAAGATAATAAATTGAATCAATATTCACGGTAAGATTGAACTATCAAAAGAGTTCATAAATAAGAATACGAGTTCAAGGTTATCACATAGTGATATAACAAGCAGTAATGTCAAAGACATAAGTTCAAAGTATAATAGTGAAATAGAATCACCTACCGGTGTTTACAAGCTTTTCATTGTTATTCACGGATCTTTCATTGTTGTATTCCAGTTCCCGTAATCATTTGGATCGATGGTTTAAATGAAAGTGGTTAAATTGGTGCTTTGGGAAAATGGTTCGGGTTTAAGACATCTAACGTCGTTCTGCAATACAAGTAAAGCTTATGCTATGACAAGCATAAATAGAGGAATTTTTTATATAATTCTAAATTACGCTCTTTAGTTCGTTGACGAAATACCTAAGATTTAGAATTTAGAAATAAATTTATATGGAAACTCTATATTTTTTTCCGAGTATTGTCCCGATAGATAATTCCAAAAATATTAATTTTAACAATTGGTCCGAGATTAACTATTTAATTAAATCGATTAAAATATTAGTTCCAATTTGATATCGTGTTAGTGTTTACTATTCCCCGTTGGCCATATTTTATATCATTCGAGTGTCATTATCGTCACAGTGAATATAAAATCAATGTTCATAACACAATGAAATTAAAATAAAGTAAAAAATTCTCGTCCTTATTTAGACAATAAATCAGTGGTCATGCCATTTCCAATATTAGTCAACACAACACAACAAATTTGTTTAACACCTGCATAATCATATTTTTAATACAAATGGCTCGTAATAGCGCCTTAAATTATAACGACATAATTTCGAGTTTTTTAATATCGTAACTCGTTTTAAACATATTTTTAAAAGAAAAGTGAGACTTTTATCAGAAAAATGACAACTGAGTCCAAATATATTCAAAAAAATGTACAATTACTCGTACGTGTCAGGATTTCGTGTTTACAATCATTTTTATACGTAAATGAGTGTAATGAATAAATAGTTATTGTGAGGATTAACAATCACAGTAGCTAATACCAAAGTGAGATTACACTACCCAAACATCCAAATCGAAATGAGATGGAATTCGAACAAAGAACAACAATACATCAATAATATGAAATCCATATATGTGTGTATATATATATAGATATATGCATTTATATATAAATAAAATTACAAAGCAAAATGAAACAGTAGAAACCAAAATCGGGGTTTGGCAATCGTGGACCACCACCATGGAAAGGGTGGGTTCGAACATCAAATCGCACACACACACACACACACACATCCACACATATACATCCACCTCTCTCTCTCTCTCTCTCTCTCTCTCTCTCTATATATATATATATATATATATATATATATATATATATATATATATATATATAATCTTCAAGGCTAACCATGACACCAACATCAAAAATGAAAAAAAAAGATAAAAGTAGGAGGAAGGGTCGGCTGGTTGGCGGTGTAACAGGGAAGGGGGAAGAGGGATGGCGGTGAGGGGTTAAAGGGAAGAGAGAGATCGGTAATGGAAGGTTTGGGGGACATGGATAAATCGGGTCTGGGGGGTTTACTCTCAGAGAAACCGTGAGTTTGAGAGAGAAGCTGATTTCATAGGTTCTTTTTTTTGTGTTATGCTTTGATTTCCTTCTTTGGTTCTTTTATATCTAACAAATATAGGTGGTAGAAATCTGTATAAATTTTGGGTTATTCTTCTTTTAACCACAAATTTTTTGTAAGTTAAAATTTTTAAACTGAGTATTTAATAAACTTTTAACTAACTACTCGAAATTTATATTCGAATCTTAACGACGATGTTTCTTTGGGATTTTGACTCAAAATAATTAAAGTGTTAAATAAATTAGTAATACCTGCACATAAAAATTATGAAAATTGATACTTGGACTAAATTAATAATTCGAGTCATCTGAACTCATTTAATTAATAAAATATATTTTGGGGATATTACATTACCAACAACAGCGAGGACTTCTTCTTTGTCCTCCTCTTCGGTTTAGGTAATCATTAACTCTCCTTGGTCTTTTTCTTTTACTTATCATATTTTGAGGTATGTCCTTTGCAATATACTCCTTTTGTATACACAGGTGTCTGTTTCTCTTAGTCGCATGTCTTCACTTCCCACCTCCTCTATGGCCAGAGATTCTTCCGTCGAGCTGTCTGAGGTACTTTGAGCTTGTCACCTTTATTGTCTTTCTATATTCTGTTATATTTTCTACATCCATGTTTAGAATATCTTTGTCTATCTTTATTGCGGGATTATATTTTGGTGGCCCTTCCTCTACTGGGGGAAGAGCATAGCTCACTGTAGGCACTGCCCCAGCTCTAACACCTATGAGGAGGATTCCCATCTCCCAGGGCTTTGCACCTATGGACAACAGGCCTCCATCCAGCCTATACATTCCCGAATAGTTTTCACTATTGCCTCTAGTGAGCTTGTTACACATTCTAGCTCCACCCCTCAAGTATTACTTACTCCTGTTAGGCCCCATTTGTTTCTTTATCTATTATTTGGTTCTTTGACAGCTTTGCAATGATTAGACCAGTGCATCTTTTGCGACTAATCGGTCGATCGTCTCCCCTTCTTCCTTAGAATGACTTCAAGTATGCTTATTTTGAATCTTTCGTCTCCCGGATCATTTTTCTTTGTCATTGTGATTTCATCCTCATACTCTGTTTCTATTTGTTTATATTTTAGTTGACCAGTGCTACCACTTCACCGATCCTTTCTTCAATTCCTTCTTAAGTAGACCCTACTACTGTTGGGGAATCTCCTGTAGCTATTGTCTTTGTGGGAGGCATTATTATAGCACCTCTCCCGCTAGCTATTCTAACTTATCTATGCTTTTCTTCTATATATTTTTTCTTTATTACTAGGAATAATTTGAAATCATTCCAATTTATCTCCTATTTGCATGGCAGTATCAGTGAGACCTCCTCCTCCATAGCGTCCGTGATGAGGGCCACAGAGACAACTTCTAAGCACCTGTGAGTCTCCCCTTATCCTCTGTAGGGGAAACTGCCTTAGCCATCCTGGTTGAAGTCCCCTTATATGAGGCACCTGTTCCTAGTTCTGCGGAAGCAGTATCATTGGTATGTTAGTCTTTTCACATCTACTTACTAGATTAATTACATATCTTCACATTATATAGTTTTTTCTAATGTATTTATAGTTGTGGTACCTTTACTTGCGGAACCTATATTTGAACTCTCAAATTAGTACTGAGCCAGTTTCTGGATCTGAGGAGACTCTGGCCAGTGTCTCAGAGGAGACTTCTCTCATATGTATAATGTCACATCTTCTTCTTTTCATCGACTCACATCATCTATTTAGGGGTCTATTGGCACACTCTAGCTTTGTCATTTCGTAGTTTAGTATCACTCCTGTTCCTGCTAATGAGGGGTGTCTTGCGGGTGTCTAAGTGGATAGCTCCCATGTAAACATTTTGTCTACTTAAACTTTTTCAGCTTCCACTTTCTGTGTAAGTACTTGATGACACTAACCTTTTCTCCTATTTTTAGGTTAGCACCGCAATTGTTCCCTTGATTGTGGAACAATTAGGGGAGTTGCTGTGAGTGATGTATTATACTCTCGTACCTTACTCCACTCTTTATTCCCCCTTTTCTTCTTGCTTTTACGGTTCAAGTGGGCTCACCTTCACGTTCTTATTTTCTTATTTTCAGGTCAGTGAGGCGACCGTCCCTAGCTCTTCTAGTGATGTACTATGTACTCCCCAGGTATTAAACTGTCATACCTGGGTTGTTTCTTCCTATTAAAGTTATTACTTTTTTCTTTTTCTTTTTTTAGCAAAAGAAATTCTAACTCTTGCCTATTTTATGTTAGGCTAGTGCTCAGGGTCACATGGTGCCTCCTCGCTTTGGCGATATCATACTGCCCCCTGGCCTATGGGGTAAGATTTTCATAATCTTCTCATTCCCTTCTTTATTACTTATCTCTTTTTACTATTCTTTCTACAAGATCCGATTGGTGAGCCTGTTGAGACAACTAGTGAGACCGATCAGAGTTCTAAAGCCACAGGTGACGTCGGTTCCTATGAGGATTCCTCTAGTCCTCTTTCAGAGCTTGAGTCTCATAATATAAGTTATGATGATATATAGGTAGAGGCTCCTGGATATTTCATGAGGGCATTGTGACGCTCAGAACTGCCCTCTAGGTTCCGTACGAATGAGCGATAGGTGCTGGAGATGCTTCTAGAACACCACCCTGAGACTTTTACTTCTCAGAGCATCCTCAACATTGACATCCTTAGAGTATTCAACTTTAAGGCCCTGTCCATCCATCTCGATGATTTTTAATCTACCTCTCCTGTCAATATGACTACTCAGAGGGTCGCGTTATTTCTCCACACTCTTCACGATCTGCAGCGATGTTATCACTTTCAGCTGGACTGTCTCAACGCTTCCGTTCGTCATTTTATTGGTTCTACTTTTAGGAAGATGATAAAGGTCCATACTTCTAGGTAGTTCGAGGTGTATTAGCGTCATGCTGAGGTAGCTCGGATCCAAGTTCAGATTCAGTCTCTCTAGGCCAAACTGGCCAAGCTAGAGGCTGGTGATGCAGAGGATGAGGTTCGGATGGCTAGGATAGAGGAGAAGCTCGTTGAGGAGGTTGGCCCTTATTACACACGCATGCGCTCCCGATAGGATTTAATTTTTATCTTGTCTAGTGGGTAGATAGTCTTGTTATGTAGACCTCCCTTTGTACACTTTTTTATATGTAAAAACTGTTGTCATTATTAATGAAAAGTCTTTTGTTGATTTCTATCATATTTTTCATTCACTACTTATGTCTAGACTTTAATATTTACTTACTATGGCCTGCTCTAATTTTCTATGGCCACTTGATCTACTTCCCCGTATACTGTGGGGTACTTGTGTATTATCTAATCGTGTTGGTATTTTAGAGATGCCCCTATAACTATGGGGTACTTGAAAAAATTTTATGAACATGTTAATATTTTAGAGTTGTCCCCTCTAACTGTGGGGTACCTGTATATTTTTCTCAGAAAGTTAATATTTTAGAGTTGACCCCTCTAACTTTGGGGTACTTGCATATTATCTGAGCAAGTTAATATTTTTAGAGTTGCCCCCTCTAACTATGGGGTACTTGCATATTTTTCTGAGCAAGTTAATATTTTTAGTGCTGCCCCCTCTAACTGTGTGGTACTTGCATATTATCTGAGCAAGTAAATATTTTTAGAGCTTCCCCCTCTAATTGTGAGGTGCTTGCATATTATCTTAGAAAGTGAACATATTTAGAGTTTCCCCCTCTAACTGTGGGGTACTTGCATATTATCTGAGCAAGTTAAAAAAAATTAGAGGTGCCCCCTCTAACTGTGGAACATTTTGTTATGCACATTCATTTCTTAGGGAATAGCTGGGAGAAAAGGGTTAGCTCTTCTACTTTCTTCAAACTTTGAATATAATATATAAATAAAAATGAATATCTTCTATAAAAACATTGCCCCCGGTTTGCAGGGTCTTTAATTTAAACAATTTTGTTAGGAACCATTTTTTTCTTTCAAAGAAATTAGAGCATGGGGTGTAAATCTTTTCTTTGAGAACGGAAATTAGAACTTGTTCTCTAGGAAGTCTAGTTGTAAAAAAATATTTATTATATTTGTATTATTACTTGGAGGATGTCCTCCTACTAGTATGGCGACGGGGCTAAAATACTTTGTAAGCTAACTGAAGGGGAATGTACCATGTTTCCAAGAACTTGACAGGCTCTGTATTTCTTCACATAAACGATGGAGTCAGCCTCCATGGTTGGTCAGTTGTACCCTAGATTCATCAGTTGATCGTATAGTTTGGCACCTCCCATGTGAGAGGGCTCATGAGCTTCCTTCAACACTCTCCCTATATCTTCTTTGTCGATATATTTTAGTTCCTTCTCATTATAGCCTTTCATATAGGTCTCTCCATCAACCAAATAGAAATGGGCTACTCTCTTTCGGAGATAAATTTCATCTCCTCTCTCTATGGGAAACTCACCATCTTTCAGGTAGGTTATGTATGGTTTCCTCTAATATTCAATGGCCACCACAAAATTATCTTCTAGTGGAAGTTCAAAATGGGTTTGGCACTTTATACAGCCTTGTAGCAGACGAGAAGACTCTGTGATCATGGTGGGCTAATAGTATCCCCCCCCCCTCCCCACTGCAACTGGCGATAAAGAGGGATATTAGTGTCCCCGCAATGCTTTTCATGCATATCTACCAACCTCTGTGTAGATTTTTTTATCTGAAACACCTTGCTAAGAACCCTCCAGGACTCTTGAAGTAAAGTTTTCCCTGCAACTGGTGGTAGTTAACCAATTCTAACATTTTCTTTGTCCTTCTCTTATTTCTAGTTGCTTCACAACCAGGTGCCTCCAATCTTCTGGCTCATTGCTTGGGAACAAGGACTTCACTATGGTAGTCACTATTCTCCATCGTACTGTGACTGTTTCTTCTGGCTCATCCATGTCTTAATTCTGGGCTATTGTGGCTACCACGTCTGGGTGCCTATTCATTGTTCGTGCATGCCGTTCAACAATTACTTCCAGAAACTTTCCTAGGAACTTTTGGATGATGTATCTGTAAGGTGCCAAGTTAGCATGTTTGAGGGATAAATCCCTATTAACCTATTTCACCACCTGGTTAGAGTTCCCTTGTATGCACAATACCCTGACGCCTCTTCAAAATGCTTCCAACATCCCCAAAATGATAGCCTCATACCCAGCCTCTTTATTTGAGCATTTAAAATCTAACTCAAAGGAGAGCGTGATCTTCTCCTTACTATTTGAGAGTATAATGTCCTCACCTCCAGTTCCTTGAGCACTAGAACCATCAAACTCCATTTCCCACTTCTCCGTCTCTTATACCATGCATGCATGGAAATTCTCCCCAGGTAACTCTTCACTAGGGGACTCAAAATTCCCACTTGGGAAATGGTCCAACAGATTTGCTACAACTTAACTTTTGATGGTTATGGGCACAATGCACTTCTAATCAAACTTTGATAAAATTAAGAATCATCTCACTGCTCGTCTGACCAGGACCTTTCGTGCCAAGAGGTACTTGATAGGGTCACAATTAGTGACTATATGGACTGTGAAGGCTAGCAGGTAGTGTCTCAACTTTTGAACCACAAAGACTAGGACAAGGTAGTGTCTCTCCACATTGTTATATTTAGATTATATACCCAAGATCACCCTTGACAAGTAATACAGCAGCTTCTCTACTCCTTCCTTCTCCTGTGCTAGCAGTGCTCCTATGGACCTTTCTGTTGAAGTGAGGTAGAGCAGTAGTGGTGCTCCATTTTGTGGCGGGATCATCGTGGATGGAGAGTCTAAAATTTCTTTGATCTTCTCAAAGGATTTCTTCTTCTCATCTCCCCAGGTCCACCCGGATTTGTATTTCAATAGGGGTATGAATGGGTGGGTCACCTCTGCTAGTGCATGTATTAACCTTCTTAGGTAGGAAAACTTCCCTAATGACTCTTCGGAGGTAGCATCATCATAATGGATTTATTATTTTCTTCATCAACTTGCACCACCTGCCTATTCACAACAATCCCCTAAAACTTCCCCGTAGTGACTCCAAAGGCACACTTCGATGGGTTTATCCCCATCTTATACCTACGGTATCTCTCAAACACTCTTCGAAGGTCTTGTATATGTTTGCTTTCTATTTTGGACTTTACTACCAGATCATACACATAGAATTCCAGTATATTATGAAACAGATCTTGGAATATTTCCATCATGGTCCTTTGATACATGGCTCCATCATTTTTCAATCCAAATTGCATGATTATATAGTGGAAGTTTCCCAATGGCGTGCGAAAGGAAGTCTTCTCGGCGTCCATCGGGTCCATCTTAATCTGATTATAGCTGATGTACCCATCCATAAAACTATAAATCTAATGGTATGCAGTAGCGTCAACCGGGTTGTCTATGATAGGTAGGGGAAATTCATCCTTAGGATATACTCGATTTAAGTCACGAAAATCCACACAAAATCGGATTTGGCTCTTGTCTTTTTTTCCCCCAGGTACAATGCTGGAGAGCCACGCAAGATGCTAAATAGGATTAATGAACCCCACCGCCAATAGTTTCTCTACTTCTTCTTTGATCTTTAGGTCGAGGTCATCTTGTACGTACGTGTTACTTGCGTGACTAAAAGAGAATTAGGAAGAACGTCTAATCTGTGGGAGCTCACTTCTGGATCTATCTCTGGCATCTCTCTGTATTTCCAGGAAAATACATCAGTGAACTCTTTGAGTAGGTTGATGAGCTCTCAATTTTACTTTGGGTTCAGAATCTAGGAATTTAGAATAGGTCTAGTTTCACCCCCTTATACTCTTAGGTTTATGTCCTCTAACTCTTGCAGATGCTCTCTAGGTATATCTTGCATGCACTCCGGAGACTTTTCTTTTTCTTCGATATGTTCAATGATGTGGGAAATATCCACCACAAATCACTTTGATGTCGGGTCGGCGCTCTCATCCCAGAATGCTGCCCGCACAGACCATTATAAATGATATATGACTTTCCCATCAGGTAGGACCACATTCTTGGAAGTTCGAGGAGGTTTGGCTACCTCATCTACCTTCCTCTTACCTTTTTCAATGTGGAGGATCACTCTATCCACCAAATGATTGTGGACAGTCATTAAGTTATCAAATAACCAAGAATCAAATCATTAACCATCAATCGCATAAACAATATCATATGAATAACCAACGAAATGAAATCAATTGAGTTTGGAGTAAACACTGCAATAATAATAATGCCAGAGTAAATAAAGTCCCAATACAAGAGTCTAAATAAATAAACCAATAACCGAAATAATGAAAGTTTGTAACTACAACCTCTAAATAAGAATGGGTGACATGCTTTAACTGATACAAATGACTCTAAGGGAACCAAGGATAAATATGAAGGCGTCTAATACCAAGATCCTGTAGCTTCCACAGCAACTACAACACGTCATTGGAATGGAACTCCTATGCTTGGCGTCCCTGTGGCTGGGCACCTAAAATGTTTTTACAAAACAAAATAGACTTGGAAGAAAATGGGTCAGAGCCCGAGGTGAAAACAGTTTAAAAGTTTAGAAAGTGTTTAAATTACAATTAAACAACACATATTATAAACACGTTAGTTGCATACTCTCACATGAGTTTCTCACCTCTCAACTAATGTGCACTCCTAACGTATGCCCTTAACCCATCCTAGTTATGTTACTAACTAACTAGTCTGTAACACTTCCTCTTTCTCATTCTACCATAGGATGTCTACTCATAATATCCAGATAAGTTATATTCATAATCCATATTCGCATTCATTAAATTTCTTATCTCAAGAGTTGATTAATTTCTCATTCTTAACCCATTCAAATATCTTAGTTATTCACATTTACTAAGCAACAATGAACCAGTCACAAGTACATAAGTATAACACTTTCAGTACATAAATACATATATGGCACCCCTAGGCTAAGTTGCGGTGCTCGCATACTCTACTATCGAATCCCGGTACATCACGTACATAAGGACTACGAGTTTCGAATCTCTCAAGAACCGTTTCAATAAGCAAAATCACACATATTGGAGGCGAACATAGTTCACATACCCATGGGTCACGCACATACCTATGCTCCCATGGTCAGCTGACTTATCAACTGATAAATAAGTCATTCACAGTCTTATGTCCTTAAGGTAACAGTCTAAATCCGCCCCGAAGGCACACAAGGATAAGACGGTCCTTTTAAAAAAAACTAACCTCCCGTGATAGCAAGTATGGTAGGTATGTCATACACATAAGAAATCCATTCACTAGGCATTCACACAACCTTAGTAATCATATTTCAATATACATATTCACATTCTATCTAGTAAGTCTCGTACGTAATAAGATTATCCCGAATATCATATGTAGTTATATATTTAACTTGATAACTCTCTCTCGTCGTATCAATTTGAGTACCTAAACCTACCCCAAAAGGTTACTAGGTCTCCTATTAATTTTAAATGTTATCTCAGTCTTAAAGTCCCCCCGTTACTATTATTACCCTTACATCATCATCAATTCCCATTATAGTTTCAATTCAAATGATTTTTAATCGTACCTCACTCGGTAGACCCTCATAAGTAATATCATTATATTCCATAAGGTAAGCCCTTTTTCCGCCATCAAATAAGACTCTAATGACCTTAACTAAGTCCCCGAATATCAAATTAATCACCCAAAGAATCATTATCAGTCTTGGGATTTCCATTAAACCTCAAAGGAAAACAATTACCAAAAATCAGAAGGGGTCGATCGACATTCTTAGGTCGATCGATCGATCAAGTAAGTATCAGCCCAGAATTTCTTAAACAGTTACGGGTTTTCCTCTTTTTCAACCTCTAATTCTTCATTACAACATTCTAAACTCCCAACCAATTATGTTAATAATCATCCCAACATGTTTGCATCATTTCCCACATTTTAGAATCATCAAATCAAAATGGAACATCAATTTCTTGGATCAGTTTACCTACTTTTCATATAAAAACCCTAGTTTTTTTATTTCTTCTAGAACACAATATACTTCCATACAATTTCATAATTCTCTACCCATAAATTATAATTTCGTGGCTACTATTATCTCCAACATTAAACTACATGCAAGACCTACCCAAATTATGATTTAAATTCTTTAAATCCATTCAATTTTTCATTATTTAAGGTTATTCTTCAATTCTAACCTAACATTAATGAGATATGCTCTAAATTATTTCAAGTTAAATCACTTTCCTGGTAATGAAGATTCTGATCCGATGAAGTAGACGGTATGAGTAGGATCCTTGCTTTCCGATCTATCCGGTAGTGGTGACGGTGGTGCAAAAGTCTCTAAGTGGTGGTTCTCCATTGGAAACTTTCTTCTCTTCCACTCTAATGGCCGTTTATGATTTTTGGTTGAGAAACCCTATGGGACTCAAGTGTTGGCTGATATTAACTGTCTAAAATTCGTGGGTCACTATTCACCCAAAAATAGGAATGACTAAAATACCCTCTCGAGTTGTCGGTTATGCCTAAAAATGCCCCAGGACCCAAACTAAACCCCCGGCTAATGTTTTTTGACTATCTCAAACCTTACGGACACGTTGGCACATTCAAAATGTTCATACGGATGACATAAAAAAAAAATATTTTTAAATCCATTAAATTGGGTCCTGACACGACTGACACGCGCATCTCAACTTAATTACCGAAACTGCCATATTTTCAACTCACGATAATTTTAATAAATTCAATAATTACATATTACCCTAATCACTCAGTAATATTCAACAATATTATAATAATCAAATACTTACTCTCGTCTCGCTAGCATTTAAATCCGGATTAATTTTCTAATTAATTATCCCAAATTAATTTAATAAATCTCATAATTAAAAGGCATAAAAATACGGGGTATTACATACTTCTGCCTTAATAACGGAATTTCTTCCCGAAATTCAAAAAAATAAGGCATAGTTGGAAATATTTGGTATCCTCCAGCACTCAAAACAAAATTCAAAAGAAGGCACATTCACTACAACCCCCATTTCACAACAAGTTTGTTGAGCAGTCTCAATACTTTATCAGTTATAGGGTTACACTTCAATAAATGCACCTCACGTTGTGCTCTTATTGAACAACATTCGAATAAGAATATCCTATATATCATTAGCCGCATTATCTCAATATTATTATGAGCCCGCACCTCACTACGTATCAACCCTCGCGTTTCTCTAGACACAAAACTCCAATCCTAGGGGAAACCATAGAACATCTGACTACTCTTATCCATTCTTTGAATATTTGTTCCCGGCGTTATGAATTTTACACAAGGGAAATCCACTCACGACTGTTGGTGGTTATCTCATTTTAGTCATCAGACTCTAACTCCTGACTGATCTAAAACTCTGATAATCCGTTCACCTCTAAACATCCAGAGAAAGAATGATAAGGTTTATCCACACAAACCTCAGTAAGAACCTTGTCCACTATGAATAGGCAAGGGCATTTTCACCCAACTCTACCATTAGGTAATATCTTTTCCCTATTACCACAATATACTTCACTTACTAGCTATACCCGTTTTGGAAATGAAATGATCGCAATGGATCTAAAATTTCTTTCATACAGTTCCACCAAGCGTCAATCACCTTGCGCCTACTCCTCGGGCTATCGGTGATACAACCTTCTCAAAGCTAAATGTTATCTCCACTACTTCCTGATACCCCACGTTGGATGTGGATTTTGGGGATCTCATCCTAGTTCTGAATAATACTGCGTAGGACCACTTACCGACGTGTTCACTATCTAATAGTGCAATTTACCCAAGGATATAACAATTACTTTCCTTCTGAACAATATGTCCCACGTATTCGAAGGAACTCATTACTTATCTATAAGATGGCAATCCCTCAAGGAAATTTACCAACTTGACTCTTCCATCACTGGAACGTCGGCTTGATACAAAATTATCTGGTTTATCATCTTACCCCAACCGATCTACTACTTACTATACCGCTTTCAATGCCGAATTTCACGTATAATTCTTCCCGTTAAGTGATACTTACTAACCCTCTTCTTTCCTCGACGTATACCAAAATTTTGACACGTAAACCTTTCACGATGTTGTGCATATATGGACATTTATACCTTATCAACATCCTCACTCTATTTACGCGTAAGCCACTCTCAACATTCGATGGGGTGGAACTCTGCTCCAATATTGTCCATAATAGTTAACTATTTTCCTTCTCAAGAGACACTCCTTTTTTAAATGCCTTCCCCCTGCCTTTCAACCAATTTTGGGTGTGTTATTCTGATTGCCGAAGAATCAATAGATTTTCGTTCTTCTCACGACGCTTAATCCACTCTACCACTTCCATTTTGTCATATTAGTATCACTGTAAAAGGGTGTTATCAATAGAAAAAAAGCAAACAAAAAATAAAAAATACTTTCACTTATTAATGACACCCGCGAGGGTCACCAAGAAGCCCAAAAGCCATTGCGAAGTATCAGTGCCACTTCAAGCGTCGGCGCCGCTTCAAGCGTCGACGCCGCGACAAGGGTCGACGCCACCTCAAGCGTCAGCGCCGTTTCAAGCATCGGTGCCGCTTCAAGCGTCGGCGCCGCTTCAAGCGTCGGCGCCGCCTCAAGCGTCAACGCCACTTCAAGTGTCAGCGCCACTTCAAGTGTCAGCGCCACTTCAAGCGTCAGCGCTACCTCAAGTATCAGCGCCGCTTCAAGCGTCAACGCCACTTCAAGTGTCGACGCCGTTGCAAGCGTCAGCGCCACTTCAAGTATCAGCGCCGCTTCAAGCGTAAGCGCCGCTTCAAATATCAGTGCCACTTCAAGTGTCAGCGCCGCTTCAAGTGTCAGCGCCACTTCAAGCGTCAGCGCTACCTCAAGTATCAGCGCCGCTTCAAGCGTCAATGCCACTTCAAGTGTCGACGCCGTTGCAAGCGTCAGCGTCACTTCAAGTATTAGCGCCGCTTCAAGCGTAAGCGCCGCTTCAAGTATCAGCGCCGCTTCAAGCATCAATGCCACTTCAAGTGTCGACGTCGTTGCAAGCGTCAGCGCCACTTCAAGTATCAGCGCCACTTCAAGCGTAAGCGCCGCTTCAAATATCAGCGCCACTTCAAGCGTCAGCGCCGCTTCAAGTGTCAGCGCCACTTCAAGCGTCAGCGCTACCTCAAGTATCAACGCTTCTTCAAGTGTTAATGCCACTTCAAGTGTCGACGCCGTTGCAAGCGTCAGCGCCACTTCAAGTATCAGCGCTGCTTCAAGCGTAAGCGCCGCTTCAAGCGTAAGCGCCGCTTCAAGTATCAGCGCCACTTCAAGCGTCAGCGCCGCTTCAAGTGTCGGTGTCGCGACAAGGGTCGGCGCCGCCTCGAGTATCAGCGTCGCTTCAAGTGTCAGCACCACTTCAAGTGTCAACGCCACTTCAAGTATCAGCGCCACTTCAAGCGTCAGTGCCGCTTCAAGTGTCGGCACCGCTTAAAGTGTCGGCGCCACTGCAAGTGTCGGCGCTGCTTCAAGTACCAGTGCTGGTGCAACTGTCCGCGCCACCGTAAGGGTCAGCGCCGTTTCAAGTGACAGCGCCATTTCAAGTGTCAGCGCCGCCACAAGCGTCCGTGCCGCTGTAAGTGTCGGCGCCGTTTCAAGCACCAACGCCGCTGCAAGTGTCAGCGCCGCCGTAAGTGTCGACGCCGCTTCAAATACCAGCATCGCTGCAAGTGTCTGTGCCGCCGCAAGGGCCGGCGCCACTTCAAGTACCAGCACTGCTTCAAGTGTCTGCGCCACTGCAAGTGTGAGAGCCACTACAAGTGTCTACGCCGTCGCAAGTGTCCGCGCCGCTGCAAGTGTCAGCATCGTTTCAGGTAACAGCATCGCTGCAAGTCAGCGCCGCTACCAGGGTCGGCGCCACTGCAAGTGTTCGCGCCGCTCCAAGTGCCAGCGCCGTTACAAGTGTCAGCGCCGCTACAAGGGTCAGCGCCGCTTCAAGCGTCAGCGCTACTACAACAAGGGTCACTACAACAATGACAGTTGAGAGAGTCGGCGTCACTGCAAGGCTCAGCGCCACTGCAAGGGTCACTGCAGAAATGTTATTCGAGAAGTGCTGCTACAGGGTTTTTGACAGAAACTCATATTGAGGGAGTAGCTATCGTGAACAACTCCCCATCATGAAACATCAGTCTCTAAATGAACAAAAGCACTAACACTTTACTTTCTTGTACAGGTTGCCTAGTCGAGCAAGCAGGGCTCGAACAGGCGCGTTGGGACCTCCTAGGAGTTTTGGCTTGGCGGCTGAGGGACAAGGTATGTTGAGCAAGCTCAACCACTTAGCACTATAGGATTGAGAGAATACTAGTAGGAAGACCCAGAAGTCACTCGAGACTACGCACACTGCACACTTGGTCACAAGTGAAGTGAGAAGCCAAAGAGCTGGCTACTCACAAGAAATAAACTCTTTACAAGAAAATGACTTTTCCAGAAGAGGGGGTCCTCGAGGTCCCTCTCAAGAAAAATAAAACTTTTAGAGGAGATGAGTCCTTAAGGTCTCCTCTCTCAAGATTTGCAAAATTGCACCACAAGTTATCGTTTCGAAAGATAACTACCAAATCTGATATTTTGTCTGCATTAGGGGACATATGTGCCTTTTGAGTTTTGGTCGGCGCCAGGTGGCGCCTGCAGAGGGGACAGGCAGGCTGCCTACAGGTAGGGACAAATGGTACACTTCAGACATTGTTCCCCACCAACTCTCTCAATTTTGGCGCCCAAAAATGCTAGCTCACCCCTAACGCCCATGTATAAATAGACCTCTGGGGAAGGTCAATAGATAGATAATAGAAGTTGCACTGTTACTCTGCCAAAATATCACCAGACCTACCTAAGTATTCTCTCCCTGATCATTCTCATAGTGCTGAGTGCCTTGTTCCTTCACTCCCCACTGACAGCCATCACTCTCAGGTGTTTCCCTTGAGAAAATTACTATTTTTGCTGTGAAAGTTCATCTTCTTGCAGGGAGTGAGTTGAAGCTTGAGTTCCATTGCTACCAGAAGGAGAAGTTTTCTTCAGAAGTTGCACCAGGAGACCTTGAATACCTTGCAGGCAGCGTCCATTGGAGTGGGTCACGCCTCATCCTTTCAAGTTATTCATAGACCCCAGTCTCACTACCCTCCTACATTTGCCGACTCCGCTGGGGAGGTATCCTCATTTACATGGACAAAGAAGGTTTAAATGTCTCTAAGCAGTTGGTTTTTGAGGACATTCCGTCTGGTAACGGAGCTCACAGTGACCAAACTACTAAGGAAGAAGTGGTGGTGATCGGAGCCAAGGCGCCAGCGCCTCAGGGAGGTCAGACCAGTTCACCAGCAGTGGCTCCGATGGCAGGTATGAACCTTATGGCAATGTTTTTTGACTTTTTAAAGAAAAACAAGGTGGATCTATCAAACTTGGGTCAAGGTTGTGTGACACATGCTGCTGCCCCTTCCGGAGGGGTAGCCACTCCTGTTACGATTCTGGCAGAGACGATTCCGTCTCGGAAGGCGGCGCCGGAGCAGGTCCTGGCGCCAACAGGTTCTCCAGCTCCTAAAAGCATATGTTTGGAGGAGTCACCCTCTAAGACTGTTACTATGGAAGAAGTGAGGAAGCTCCTTTCCTCCTCTCAAAGAGAGGGTTCCCACCTATACGAGGAGTTACAAGACCCCTATCCACAGGAAGTAAGTGAGAAGCCATACCCTGAGGGGTATATTCCACCAAAATTTATCAAGTTTGGCGGTAGGGGGGAGAACCCTAGAGAACACGTGAAGAGGTTCGTCGAGTACCTGGGAGTACACGCTGGCGACAAGAACCTGAGGTTGAGGGAGTTCTCTAAAACTCTCACTGGGAAGGCTTATACATGGTATTCCCACTTGGCGCCTAACAGTGTCCCTACTTGGGAAGAGATGCACAGGCAGTTCCTTCAGAAGTTTTTTGTAGCGGAGGATGAATTTACACCGAGGCACCTGGCGCAAGAGGTCCAGAAGCCAGGAGAAGAATTGATGCACTACATCAAGAGATTTCGCGAGAGGTCCTTAGATGTTCACGAGGACGTGGCGGAGGCCAGGTTGCTACAGATATGTGTGGAAGGACTCTTGGAAGAGTACAAGCTGCACTTGATCAACGAAACTAGAGATGGAACTTTCAGAGAATTCACCAGGGCAGCCAGCAACATAGCTATGATAATCAAACCAAGAGCCCCGGGTTGGAGGACACAAGTTCCACTAACTTCCGGGAGGTTTCAAGTTGCGAGGAGGCAAGCGGTTAACTATGTGGACGGGAGTAACAAAGGGAAGAAAGGAGGCTCTGGGGCTAAGACTGACAGTCCCGGCAACAAGAGAAAATTTGGGGAAGATGCCCCGCCACCACTACCGTGCAGCGTAGCGGAGGCTATGGATTGTTATCGCACCTTAGTGCAAGAAGGCGTAGCATGACCTCCCCACCTAAAAGGAGAAACCCCCACTGCAGCTGACAAAGCCAACCCAAAGTACTGTGAATTGCACCAACGAGTGCACCACTCTACCAAGGATTGTTACTACTTGAGAAGGATCATTGGTGAGCAGATGGCCAGCGGTACCTTGCAGATACCCCCTTGTGGACGTTAACGAGAACCCACTCCCTGCGCATCACTTTGGCACCGCCAACATGGTATTTTCCTACGACGAAGAAGCTACAGGAAATCTTCTGAAGCGGGAGAGTGGCGAGCAGTTATGCGAGGTGTTAGAAAATCTATCACTGAGCAGACTTGAGCTAGAAAGAAAGCAAGAGGAGTTGTTCTTCACTCTGGAACATGAAAATGGATGTGGGGAAGTTGAGGAAGTCGCTCTCTCAGAAGGTGAGGTAGACGTCATCCTCGCTCTAGACGAGGGAGGGACCTTTGAAGCAGAGTATGTTTGCAGTGCCCAGACGTACGAGGTAGACTTAGATTCTGAATGTGAGGCCATAGCGAGGAGCCCCAAGTTCAAGTGATTTTTTGACCAGATAAGGGTGAAGTACGACACGAGGGTGTCCATCATGAACAAAGTCTTGGAGGCAGTGCAGCAGCAGGGAGACCCTTCGCTAAATTGGCAGGGGCCAATCGGAAGGATGATTAAGAAGTATACCTCTGAAGTGGTGTTTTCAGAAGCAGATAGGGTGGTGCCCTACTTCAACAACCACCCGTTGTACGTCACAGCCATAATTAATGGAGTCTCATTTCCCAGGGCGTTGATGGATGGAGGAGAATCCATTAACATCATGCCCATCAGTACATTATATGAAACAGGAATTGACCAGGAGAAGGTGGTTCCGGTACCGCTAGTAATTTTCGGATTCGACAACGCCGGAATGCAGTCTATTGGATACGTGAATGTGGGAATTAAGTTGGGAAATATCACCTCCCACATCAAATTTCATGTTATTAACGCTAACACCAGCTACCAATTACTCATTGGAAGGGTATGGATGCACACTCATGGCGTAGTGCCTTTCACCTACCATCGATGCGCGAAGGCAAACATTATAGGTACAGAGATAGTGATCAAGGCCACGCAGAGACCCTTCGCCGTTGAGGAGGACCACCTGGTAGATGCGGCCTTTTGAACTGAATTAGATGAGGAAAGAAAGGTCTCTACAAGAAAACTAGCAGGAATCAAGGTAGCTGAGGGAAGGGTCCCGCAGAAAAAATCCGTTCATGACCGTCTAGGGGAGAGGATAATCCCCCATATGGAAAAAGGCAAGACGAAAGTAGAGGAGGTAGCTAAACCCTCTCGAACTAGCAAGAAAGTGGTCTTGCCCAATGGAAAAGTCATCTACCATTTGTAACGGTCTGCGCGGGTGGTGTTCTGGGACGAGAGCATCGACCCGACCCCCGAGTGTTTTATTGTTGATGAATCCCATATTGTTGAGCATGTTGAAGAACCAGAAGAAGCGCCAGAGTGCATGCAAGACGGACCCAGAGAGCAGCTGCAGGATCTAGAGGAAATTAAGTTGGGTTTAGAAGAGGGCGAGAGTAGACCCATTCTAATTTCCATGTGCCTATAACCGAAGCAGAAGGAAGAGCTCATTGAGCTACTTAAGGAGTTCACTGATGTATTTGCTTGGAAGTTCACGGAGATGCTAGGAATAGACGCAGAAGTGAGCTCCTATAGATTGAACATCCTTCCCAATGCCCTTCCGGTAAGGCAAGCCACACGCACATATAAATCATACCTTGATTTGAAAATAAAGGCTAAGGTGGAGAAGTTGTTAGCGGCAGGGTTCATCAAGCCTATTCAGCACCCCATATGGCTGTCCAGTATAGTGCCAGTGGCAAAGAAAGACAAGACCCAAATCAGAATCTGTGTAGATTTTCGCGACTTGAACAGGGCTTGTCCTAAGGATGAATTCCCACTACCCAGCATAGACAGCTTTGTGGATTCCACCGCGGGACATGAGATGTATAGCTTCATGGACGGGTATGTTGGCTATAACCAGATTAAAATGGACCCCGCCGATGCAGAGAAGACTGCCTTCCGCACACCGTTAGGTAACTTTCACTATACAATCATGCCCTTCGGATTGAAGAACGCTAGAGCCACATACCAGCGGACCATGATGGCATTTTTTCATGACTTATTTCATGATATACTAGAATTCTATGTGGATGATTTGGTGGTGAAGTCTTGGAAAGAAAACATGCACATTCAGGATCTCAGGAGAGTATTCGAGAGGTGTCGTCGGTATAAGATGAGAATGAACCCCTCAAAGTGTGCCTTTTGGGTTACTGCGGGAAAATTCTTAGGTTTTGTGGTAAATAGACAAGTGGTGCAAGTGGATGCAGAGAAGATGAAAGCCATTGTGATGATGCCACCGCCCAAGAGTCAGAGATAACTTAAGAGCTTCCTGGGAAAGGTATCCTACATGCGGAGGTTTATACCTGCGTTGGCAGAAGTAACTCATCTGTTCGCACCTCTACTAAAAGACAAAGCCAAGTGGGTTTGGGGAGAGAGGCAAGAGAGTGCATTCGAGAAGATTAAAGAAATCCTAGCCTCTCCGTCCACGATGATTCCCCCCGAAGCCGGAGCGCCGCTGCTGCTCTACCTCTCTTCTACAGAGAGGTCGATAGGGGCCCTCTTGGAGCAAGAGAAGGAAAGAGTGAAAAAGCCGGTCTATTACTTGTCAAGAGTAATATCCGGAACAGAATCGAGATACACCAGCGTTGAGAGGCACTGCCTGGCGCTGGTATTTGTATCCCAGTAGTTGAGACACTATCTTCTAGCATTCACCGTTCACATAGTCACCAAGTATGATCCCATCAAGTACATCCTCGCGCGGACTATACTCGTGGGACGAGCAGTAAGGTGGTTTTTGATCTTGTCAGAATACGATCTAAAATGCGTAGTGCCTAAAGCCATTAAGAGCCAGGCAGTAGCATATCTGATGGCCCACTTCCCGAGTGGGGTTTTCGAACCACCTAGTGAAGAGCTACCCGGAGAAAGTTTCCAAGCATGCATGGCGGAGGAGGTCAAGAAGTGGTTTATGGAGTTTGATGGTTCCAGTGCTCAAGGAACAGGTGGGGACGGCGTCATACTGTTAGATGGGAAGGAGAAGATTACCCTCTCTTTCAAGTTAGATTTTAAATTCTCAAATAATGAAGCTGAGTATGAAGCCCTCATTCTAGGGATGTTGGAAGCACTCAGAAGAGGGATCAGGGTACTGTGTATACGAGGGGACTCCAATCTGGTAGTAAGGCCGGTCAATGGAGAGTTTTCCCTTAAACATGCCAACTTAGCGCCATACAGACACATCATCCAACGACTGCTGGGACAGTTCTTGGAAGTAACTGTGGAGAGGCAGGAGCGAACGATGAACAGGCACCCTGACGCGCTCGCCACCATAGCACAAAAGTTGGACGTGGAGGAGTCAGAAGCAACCATCACAGTGAGGCGTAGAACGGTACCTACTACCGTAAAGTCCTTATTTCCAAGTACCGAGCCGAAAGATTGGAGGCGTCTGGTAGAGAAGCAACTTGAAACCAGGGAAGGGACAGTGAAAATATTAGAGTTAGCCAACTATCATGTACTGCAGGGAACTCTCTACTTCAAGAGTCCTGGAGGGTTTCTGGCAAGGTGCGTAGGGGAGCAAGAATCCAAGGAGAGGTTAATAGAAATGCACCAGAAGCACTGTGGAGATACGGATATCCCCCTTTACAGACGACTGCAGCGAAGCGAGTATTTTTGGCCCGCCATGAGCGTAGAAGCGGCCCGCTTGCAACAAAGTTGTTTAAAGTGCCAAGCTAATTTTTACCAGCTGACGGAGGCTAACTTTGTGGAAGCCTTCGAAGATTGGAGACAGCCGTACCTAGCATATCTAAAAGATGGGGAGCTGACCGCCGAGAGAGCGAATGAAATTTACTTTAGAAAAAGGATAGCACGTTTCTACTTGGTCAAAGGAGAGTTATATAGGAAAGGGTATAATGAGAAGGCGCTAAGGTGCGTAGCCAAAGAGGAAGTGGAAATGGTGCTGAAAAAAGCTCATGAGCCCTCCCACATGGGAGGCGCCAAGCTGTATGATCAACTGATGACGCTGGGATACTACTGGCCGACCATAGAGGCTGACTCAATTTGATATGTGAAAAAGTGTAGAGCATGCCAGGTGCATGGAAACATGGTGCACGCTCCCTCCATCAGTCTACAGAGTTTGGCAGCCCCCTATTCCGTCCACACATGGGCGTTCGACCTGGTGGGTAAGATCGCTCCAGCATCTCACGGCAAGGCTTTTATCATTGTGGCTACGGAATTGTACACCAAATGAGCGGAGGATATTCTTTTAAGGAGAGTCACCGCCCAAGTGGTAACCCAGTTTACAAAGGAGTATATCATATGTAGGTTCGGTATACCCAAAGTGATCCTAACGGATAATGGTAAGCAATTTGTATGCAAAGAGATGGCCCTTCTCATGGACAAGTATAAGATTGTGCATAATAGCTCAACCATATCCTACCCCAAGGGCAATTGCCAAGCAGAGAACCTGATAAATATTTTGAAGAAAATGCTAGAAGGCATGACTGGAGCATGGGATGAGAAGTTGTGTATGGTGTTATGGTCCTATCGTACTTAGAAAATAAAGCCAACAGGGTTCACTCCCTTCTCTCTAGTATATGGTACCGAAGTTGTCCTACCAGTGGAACTGGCGGTACCTTCCCCCAAAATTTCTCTTAGCAATGGGCTCATCCCAGACCCAAGGCATGTGCAACTGGAGGCGCTGGACGAGCACAGAGACAAGGCAATAGAGAATTTCAAAGTCTACACTCAGCAACTGTCCAGGGCCTACGAAAACTTAGTTAAGCCTAGGTAATTCCAGGTGGGAGATCTAGTCCTGCGAGCATCAACTCACCATCTCCGTAGCATGTCGGCATCAAAATTCAAACCTAACTGGGAAGGCCCTTTTGTTGTCCGAGGAGTGGGGAAGTCGGGCTACTGCCAAATATCAGAACTAGAGAGTGATTGCCTCCAGTCCATCAACTGCAAGTGGATGAAGAGGTACTATGCTTAGTAACATCTAACAAGTTTTGTTTGTGTTTTGCATGTCTTTAATGGATTTCGAGGATTGCTCCTATACCAGAAAAGTTTTTTTGTAATTTTTTTTAAGAGCAATACTACACTGTAAACAGCACACAGAGGTAAAGAAATGAAATAGCAACACTTTTGATCATTGTTGATATTAGCTTTGCTTGCTCATTTATACATACATATACACTCCCTATTAAGTTAGAAGAGAGTACAAAAAAAAGAGGATCAGGAACTTTGCTCACTACACTTGGGAGGTAAGTCCATCCTAAGAGAAAGTATACTGAGCTAAGTCCCCCAGACATAAATTAATACAGTTTTTTATAATAAAATCAGGCTTTCGAAAAGGGGCAGGGGTCACCCTCCTCTCCAGCCTAGCCTCTATGACTATAAGCAACAATATGCAGGAATACCCCGATAGATAGGAGGGGAAACCCAAGAGAGTCACATGCCAACGCCAAACAGCTACAAGAGGTGCATTTGCAAAAAATATATACAATATGATATTGCATAACTTTTTATATCAACGCAAATACCCTGCAGTATATGGGGTAGCCACCAGTAGACTAAATGCTCACAGAAATTAGAGCAAGTCACATAAAAAGAACACCCACAGCATAAAGGGAGAACAAAAGAAAAAGAAAGTGCATAAGAAACAAAGTGTCTCATACAGGAATGATAAGTGATGTACACATATAATTCTGAGCACTACAAAGTAAGAAGTAGCCTATCTGCTAGAAACCACAAAAAATAAATCACCACGCACGATGGCGCCAGCATATGACGGACCAGCCTCCTATAGAAACTCTTCCTCCAACCTGACGAATTTAGCCTCATCCTCCTCATTGCCAGACTCGAGTCTGGCAAGCTTCACCTGCAGTAGGGCGATCTGATTCTGGATCCTCGTAGCCTCAGCGTGTCATTGCTCAACCCTAGACTGTCGGGAAGTATGAAACCTCACTATCTTTCGAAAAGGAACACTCAGAAAGGGGCGAACCCCTGCGTCAAGCCAATCCAAACGAAAGTGATAGAACTGCTGTAAGTCACGGAGGGCATCCAAGAATAGCAAAATAGAAGAGCTAGTCAGCTTAGCAGGGGAGGTAGCCAAGAACTCATGAACATGGCTGGCAAGAGCCCTTAGGTTGAAGGCCGTAAGACTGTCAACCTGAAGTATACTCTGAGAAGTGAACGTCTCGGGATGGTGCTCCAAGATAAGATCCAAGAGCTGACGATCATGTACCCTGAATCGGCCTGGTAACTCCTCACGCCATAGCCTACTAGAAATAGTCGCAGCATCCTCTGCTTCATCATCGCCATCGGAGTGGCGAGACGCCACCTCAGAAGGAAGAAAAGAAGACTCCCCACCAGAATAAGCATCACCGACCAAAGGAGTGAACTCAGAACTATGATCTCCCTCTACAGTTTCCCCACTACCAGTCTCCACAGTCACCGGAGTACCCTCATACACCTAGAAACAATGAGACAAGGGAGAAATGAGAATGCTTTCACAGTATACGCAAGAAGAAAATAAGGGAATAGTAAAAAGAGGGGGTATGCCAGTCTAATACCTCTCTCGCAGTTGCCCCACTGCCAGACTCCACAGTCACCGGAGTACTCTCATGCACCTGGAAATATTGAGACAAGGGTGAAATGGGAATGCTTGCATAGTATACGCAAGAAGAAAAGAGAGGAATAGTAAAAAGAGGGGGTATGCCAGTCTAATACCTCTCTCACAGTTGCCCCACTACCAGACTCCACAGTCACCGGAGTACTCTCATGCACTTGGAAACAATGAGACAAGGGTGAAATGGGAATGCTTGCACAGTATACGTAAGAAGAAAAAAGGGGAATAGTAAAAAGAGGGGGTATGCCAGTCTAATACCTCTCTCGCAGTTGCCCCACTGCCGGATTCCACGGTCATCGGAGCGCTTTCAGGCACCTGGAAACAGTAAGACAAATGTGAAATGAGAACGCTTGCATAAGTATACTAAGAAGAAAAGAAGAGAAATAGTAAAAAGATGGAGTATATTAGTTTAATACCTCTCTCGCAGCTATCCCACTCTCTGACTCCACGAATAGCGGAGCAACATCATCAGTCCCCATAGTCATCGGAGCGACCTTGCTCGCCTGGAGACAATGCAACAAAGGTGAAGATAGGAATGCCGACGCAATCTAAACAAAATAATAAATGCATAAGATTGATGTGAGGAAAGTAGATACTCTTATACGCCGTACCTGAATAACGTCCTCCGTAACGGTTAGAGAAGGAGGAGTAGGGGCTCCCGTAGGGGCAGCAATAGTGGTCAATGCTCCAGAAGGGACTGTCTCAGCGACCAGTGCTTTCGAAGAAGCTACCTCAACCTCAGGCACTTCTGAAGGAACAACCTCAGCGATGAAGGGCGCAAGGGATAGACAAGGCTGCAAGTAACAAGAAAGGGCGAGAGGTAACAAATCACTTACCTCGTGTATGATAAATACCTCAATTAAAAAGAGGGAGATGGAAGCTCCTCAAAAGGGCACCGTAGAGATAGCTACCTGAAGAGGCGCGACAACAGGACAAACTGGCCCATGTATAGGGGCTACTGAAGCGACAGTAGTAGGAGCCACACTCGAAATAGCACCGAGGGATAACTGTAATGAAGTAAACAAAGGGGCTACTATAAATACACTCCGGATAGAGAAGAAATACATAGCTAAGAAAAAAAAAGTACCTGAGCCCCATCCAAAGGGGAAGAGAGAAAAAGGACGGTCGGCGCAGTAGGGGTTGTATTGATAGCCTGTAAAGAATGAAAATACGTTATTCATTGCATTCTCGAGGAAAAGGAGATCCCATGCTTCAACAGAACGGACTGACCTGAAGTGTGGGCTCACTGGTTGAGGCCACAGTAAATATTGGGCCACGATAAATCGCCTGAACCAAGGGTCTACCGTCCATAGATACGCGAACCCTAGGGATAGAAATCCTCCCCGAAGAGGATAGGCCCGGGATGATAATGTCAGGTAAGGGAGGAGCCCCCCCTGAGAAGAAATTCCAAAAGCCATTAGGACTCCTATTAAGAGGAAACAAATATTCAAAAGTAAAAATACGTAGCTCAGATTAAGACGAGCCCAGGGGATCAACTGCAGAAGTGCCCACCGCCGAGACAAGAGAAGATGAGGTGACAACGCCCGAAGACACAACTCTCTACGCATGGTAAATGGGTAAATAAAAGGAAAAAGTAAAAAAAAAAGAAAAATCGCACGATGAAAGTTTTGAAAATAGCAAGGCATACCTGAGGAGAGGGGGAAGCCACAGGGGTGGTCCTGGTGACAGTAAAATGCACGGATGAAAGTTGCGGGGAAATGACAGTGTACGCAACTAAAAGGTAATTAGAAGACGAATAAATTACAACAGATGGTAAAAGAATTAAGAAGACAGCAAACCTCTCTAAATAGGCCTCAGGAAGAAATGAGCATGGAGTTCCTCTCTCGCTGAAAGGGCGTCGGTCGTAGTGGGGAAAGAGGAGAACTACTTGCCTCTACGGAAATGACCTGCACAAATATGACAAAATGCTTTAATTGACAAATAAAAAAATATATAATGAGGGGAAGAAAGAAAATCATATGCAAAAAAAATATATATAGACAAGTGAAGGGAGAACACTTACAGTAGCAGGGCGCGTAGTCTGGTTATAAGGGAGATGGGTGGGGCTAACCCCCCCCCCCCCCCCCCCCAAGAGAACGGGAGGCCTCATCATCACTAGAAGACTCTCTGGAGACTGATAACAAAGCATAAGTGTCAGTAGTGCTTTCGCTATGGAAACCCAGGCCGCCCATATCACCCGAAGAAGAACTATGGTCGTCATAGGAAGGGGTGCTCCAATAATCAACTAGTTCCTCTTCCAATGAAGGGGAGGGAGATAAAGAAACTCCGAGAGAGCCAGTTCCACTAAGTAAAGAATGTCGTGATATAGTACCTTCCGCAATGGGAATAGACGCGACCCGCTCCTCTTGGGAAGCAAGGCTCGGTGAAGAGTATCCTTTCCCTCTCACTACTTGGGAAGTCTTCCCCGCCCCAAGATTACCAGCATCAGACTCCCGATCCACTGTAGAGGAAGCAGCCATGCCAGCGCCATCTCCTTTATTTTTCTTCGCAGCTCGGGTCCTTACATGAGAAGGAGGAGAAGCAGTAGTAGCAGGAACAAAATTGGATACGTCGGTGTCAGGGTGTTTCCTTTTGCTTGTAGTAGAGGTGCTCGTTTTCCCTCTGCTTTTTGGTTGGTTTCTAGACTTCACAGGAGGAAGCTCAGCCGGCGGAGACGGAAGTGACTCGTCAATGAGAGGTTTCACTAAAATGGGAATGGCATGCTCCAAGGGCGGCGTGGAGGTGGAGCTGAGAAAAAAAGGATCTTTCTGTGTCCGCCTGACCAAAAACTGAGCTCTGGTATATTTAATGGGGTTAGTCTCATGAGGAGGGCCAACTACACATTCTTGGATAAAACGAACTTTCTGCTGCCAAAGAAGGAACCAAGATGAAGTGAATGAAGGATGATAATAGGAGGGAGGCACATAGAGGCCACCCAAACCACTGACCCTATGGAACAATCCCTGAAGATTAAAGAAAGCACACGCCTCTGAAAATGCCTCAGAATGACTGCCGTAGGTAGGAAGAGGAGGGGTGTGAACGCCCTGATCATAACCAAATTATCATCTTGCCCTCTCGAAATGATAAGATTCAGCACGCGGACCTAACTCGGTCCAAGAAGGGAGGTGACATGGTAATAGCATCGTCACCACATTAATATGAGGACACGTGGAAACCGACCCCACTCCTGGAGGGCAATAGAAGGTCCCGCCGTCGCCGGGGAAAGAAAGCCAGCTGAAAGTACCCCCAGGGCGCCTGGTGTAAGGCCGAAACTGAAACTCCTTGATATCATCAATCAACATTCCCAGAGACTGCTTGGGAGTTTTCTTATGCCACCGAAGAAGTCTCGCAGCGTCGCTATGACAAGCGTGAGCCCCTGAAGTAAAGTGGGGGAAATGCTCAAACAAAAAGGCCATCAAGAGAGGGGCGTTGGCATGATTAGCAACATCATACCGACCGCAGGACCTCTCTACATCTATGTGTGCTCGGTCCATCCAGGTGTGAAGAGAACGTAAGGTCAGGGAAGCCATGGGTACCGACCTACCGCGAGACAACCGAACAGCCAATCTAAAAAGAAGTTCGCGAGGACAGTCTTCGGGCTTACCTGGTAGAAGGAACCGAGTCAGAAACGTAACGAGGAAAGCGGCTAAATGTGCAGGAGAGTCGAGCTTAGGACCATCCTGGGATCTGGGGGCTGCACGAGAAGTCTCCCCCTTCTGCAACTGCTCAAAATCTCGGAACCAGTATCTTTGCCATTTGGCAAAGGAATGCTTGGAATGACCAGTTATATTTATGGCCACATACTTCAAGCACTCTCCAAGAGCTGACCCTAACTCCCCCACCATCTCCTGCTCTAGGGAGTCCTCGCAGTCATCAGAAAAAACCTGCTGCCCAAAGAGAGGAAGGGCATACAATTCACATATATCTTCTAGGGTAAGGGTAAATTCCCCCCGGCCTGTGACAAAGGTGTGAGACTCCATACTCCACCGAGACAATAAGAGATTGAGCGAAGAACCATGCCTAAATATGGTACAGGATTTCAGGCTGCTGACGGCGGTAAAGAGTCCCACCTCCCTAAAAATAGCCACATAATCAGGAATGCTCAGAACATAATCAACCCAGCTGGCCCACTCCTCTGTGGGTCCACCCGGGGTTTTAACTTCAACGTTGAAAGTCACCGCGGTCAACGCGAACTCGGAGAATAGAATTCGGAGAAATAGTAGGAAGGTCAGCAGACTCACTCAACCCCACATGAGAACGTTCGAGAATAGCACCCGAAATTTTTTCCCCAAAATCAGAAAGTGAAATCATGAAACTGTCAGCAGGACCAAAAAAAGGAGCACGATGATAAATACCAAAGTCTCGCCCTTGGCGAATGTGCATATAGTCCTTCCATGCCTGAGAAAAGCTTGGCGTAGCTGATGAACCACCTAGAGCCATTGGCTCAAGAAAAGAACTCATCCTAGTGGGGACTCCGAGCGAGGGACCCCGGGGGTCCCCTATCGCAAAACAAGAAGTGGAGGCAGAAACCCCAGAAAAATCATGTGAAGAGCCCCCGGTCAGTGGCATGCTCTCCGTAACACCAATAGTCGGTGAGACACCCTGGGTCACGGAACCCTCAAGGTGACAAAATGTCGAGACACCCCCTTGCACGAACAAGAGACCCGTGGACGCGAGGCCAAGTCTCGAGGCCCCCGATTGCTGACGAGAGGTCACTATGCTTCCATAAGCTGAAATACCCATTTCAGAAACACTCAAAGGCATCGAGACACCCGAGGTCGAGATGCTTGCGTCAGCACTAATACCTGTCGAGACACCCCCGATTATGAATGAGAGACCCATAGGAACTAAACCAGGCGTCGAGACCCTCCTCTCACTGCAAGGGTTCCCTCGCGAAAAAAAAGGGGTCGAGACCCCATCTTCTTCAGAAAAGTTCACGGGTGTCGAGACCCCCCTTCCGCCAAACTCATCTTCAATAGACAAAGAACTCCCCGCGCCTAGCTCAACGCGTGAGGAACCACTGTCGGCGCTAGAAAATTCTGAGATACCCTTATCCAAACCAAGTGGATAAACTTCATAAAGCGAGGTCGAGATACCCCTCCCAACGCAACTGAATTTTTTATAAGAATCTAAGGCGACTGGCGAGAGACCCTCAGACGAGAGGTCCACCCGTGGTGGGCCCTCGTCAACAGCCATATCAAGGGGGTTGGGCAAGACACCTGCCTCTAACTGAGCGCCGCTACACGAGATACCCAAGATTTGAACATCGTCCACGGAAGGAAATCGCGAGGAACCCGGGGACGCGGACCCTGAGCGCGCGAGGTCCAGCTGGAAGATGGTAATATCGCGAGGTCTTGAACGAGGTGAGAGACCCTCGGATGGAGGATCTGTTAGCGAGGAACCCTGGTTGGCAGATTTCTCGACCGAAAAATTAAAACCCATGCCCAGATCGGGCGAGACACCGCTCCTCGCGCATACTGCAATCGGTCGTGAGACCTTCAGCTATCAGTAGAGCCTCGGTCGAGACACCCCTTATCATGGAGGAACTCAAATAAAAAGACGCAGGTGCCGAGTGAGAGGGCGAGGAACCCACGAGGGTTCTCGACCCGAAATCCGAAAAAGCGAGTATCGCGTGCGGGCCGTCAGCGCCGCTGGTCGGATGGGACCAAACGTCGTCGGCGACAGCAATCTTGGCCACGGAAGTGGTTGGAACGAGCGATGGAGAAGGCGTGGAGTTTAGAGCCTTGGGTGCCTTAGGGGTCTTTACATTTGGAGAGGCATTCTTTGGTTTAGAATCCATGGATGAGAGGCTATGGTAGTTGGAAAAGTTAGAGCAAAAATGAGGAGATGGGTGGCTATGGTGTTTTAAAAATCCCTTTCTCACTCTCTCTCACTACAAACCCAAAAGTATCTTATGTTTTTTGAAGAAGATGAAAGAGACTAAGAAAAGGGGCTTAAGTTATTTTGCACCAAAATGGGAAAACGTGCAGGAAGGCAAAAAAAGGTGATGACCTTTTTTTCCCAAATGACGATATGGCAGTTCCCACACTGATGCGTGGGTTCTCAAATTTTTTTTTTAAAATCTCGGACAAAGGGACATCGCAGTTAATGATCCTAGGATCCCTCAGAAAATATATATATATATATATATATAATTGTTGAAACCAGATTTATAGCGTACAAAGTTTTTTTAGTCTACCCAACCAAAAAATCTTTGCACGAGGGGCTAATGTAGAAGGGTGTTATCAATAGAAAAAAAGCAAACAAAATAAAAAATACTTTCTCTTATTAATGACACCCGAGAGGTACCCGCGAGTGTCACCAAGAAGCCCAAAAGCCATTGTGAAGTATCAGTTCCACTTCAAGCGTCAGCGTTGCTTCAACGTCGGCGTCGCGACAAGGGTCGACGCCACCTCAAACGTCGGCGTCGCTTCAAGCGTCGGCGCAGCGACAAGGGTCGACGCCACCTAATGCGTCAGCGCCGTTTCAAGTGTCAGCGCCGCTTCAAGCGTCGGCGCCTCTTCAAGTATCGGCGTCGCGAAAAGGGTCGGCGCCGCCTCAAGCGTCAGCGCCACTTCAAGTGTCAGCGCCACTTCAAGCGTCAGCGCTACCTCAAGTATCAGCGCCGCTTCAAGCGTCAACGCCACTTCAAGTGTCGACGCCGTTGCAAGTGTCATCGCCACTTCAAGTATCAGTGCCGCTTCAAGCGTAAGCGCCGCTTCAAATATCAGTTCCACTTCAAGCGTCAGCGCCGCTTCAAGTGTCAGCGTCGCTTCAAGCGTCAGCGCTACCTCAAGTATCAACGTTGCTTCAAGCGTCAACACCACTTAGAGTGTCGACGCCGTTGCAAGCGTCAGCGCCACTTCAAGTATCAGCGCCACTTCAAGCGTCAGCGCTACCTCAAGTATCAGCGCCGCTTCAAGCGTCAACGCCACTTCAAGTGTCGACGCCGTTGCAAGCGTCAGCGCCACTTCAAGTATCAGCGCCGCTTCAAGCGTAAGTGTCGCTTCAAATATCAGCGCCACTTCAAGCGTCAGCGCCGCTTCAAGTGTCAGTGCCACTTCAAGCGTCAGCGTTACCTCAAGTATCAGCGCCGCTTCAAGCGTCAACGCCACTTCAAGTGTCGACGCCGTTGCAAGCGTCAGTGCCACTTCAAGTATCAGCGTCGCTTCAAGCGTAAGCACCGCTTCAAGTATCAGCACCGTTTCAAGCGTCAACGCCACTTCAAGTGTCGACGTCGTTGCAAGCGTCAGCGCCACTTCAAGTATCAGCGTCGCTTCAAATATTAGCGCCACTTCAAGCGTCAGCGCCGCTTCAAGTGTCAGCGCCACTTCAAGCGTCAGCGCCACTTCAAGCGTCAGCGCCGCTTCAAGTGTAGGCACCGCTTCAAGTGTCGGCGCCACTGCAAGTGTCGGCGCCGCTTCAAGTGTCGGTGCCGCGACAAGGGTTAACGCCACTGCAAGGGTCGGCGCCGTTTCAAGTGCCAGCGCCGTTTCTCATGCCAGCACCGTCGCAAGTGTCCACACCGCTGCAAGTGTAGGCACCGTTTCAAGCACCAACGCCGCTGCAAGTGTCAGCGCCACCACAAGGGTCAGCGCCGCTTTAAGCGTCCGCGCCACTGCAAGTGTCGGCGCCGCTTCAAGTACCTGCACCGCTGCAAGTGTCCGCGCCGCCGCAAGGGCCGGCGCCACTTCAAGTACCAGCGCCGCTTTAAGTGTCTGTGCCGCTGCAAGTGTCAGCGCCACTACAAGTGTCTACGCCGCCGCAAGTGTCCGCGCCGCTGCAAGTGTCGGTGCCGTTTCAGGTACCAGCGCCGATGAAAGTCAGCACCGCTACCAGTGTTGGTGCCACTGCAAGTGTTCGCACCGATCTAAGTGCTAGCGCCGTTACAAGTGTCAGCGCCGCTACAAGGGTCAGCGTCGCTTCAAGCGTCAGCGCTACTACAACAAGGGTCACTACAGCAATGACAGTCAAGAGAGTCGGCATCACTGCAAGGCTCAGCGCCACTGCAAGGGTCACTGCAGAAATGTTATTCGAGAAGTGCTGCTACAGGGTTTTTGACAGAAACTCATATTGAGGGAGTAGCTATCGCGAACAACTCCCCATCATGAAACATCAGTCTCTAAATGAACAACAGCACTAACACTTTACTTTCTTGTATAGGTTACCTAGTCGAGCAAGCAGGGCTCGAACAGGCGCGTTGGGACCTCCTGGGAGTTTTGGCTTGGCGGCTGAGGGACAAGGTATGTTGAGCAAGCTGAACCACTTAGCACTATAGGATTGATAGAATACTAGTAGGAAGACCCATAAGTCACTCGAGACTACGCACACTGCACACTTGGTCACAAGTGAAGTGAGCAGCCAAAGAGCTGGCTACTCACAAGAAATAAACTCTTTACAAGAAAATGACTTGTCCAGAAGAGGGGGTCCTCGAGGTCCCTCTCAAGAAAAATAACACTTTTAGAGGAGATGAGTCCTTAAGGTCTCCTCTCTCAAGATTTGCAAAATTGCACCACAAGTTACCGTTTCGAAAGATAACTACCAAATCTGATATTTTGTCTCCATTAGGGGACATATGTGCTTTTTGAGTTTTGGTCGGCGCCAGGTGGCGCCTGCAGAGGGGACAGGCAGGCTGCCTACAGGTAGGGACAAATGGTACACTTTAGACATTGTTCCCCACCAACTCTCTCAATTTTGGCGCCCAAAAATGCCAGCTCACCCCTAACGCCCATGTATAAATAGACCTCTGGGGAAGGTCAATAGATAGACAATTGAAGTTGCACTGTTACTCTGCCAAAATGTCACCAGACCTACCTAAGTATTCTCTCCCTGCTCATTCTCATAGTGCTGAGTGCCTCGTTCCTTCACTCCCCACTGACAGCCATCACTCTCAGGTGTTTCCCTTGAGAAAATTACTATTTTTGCTGTGAAAGTTCATCTTCTTGCAGGGAGTGAGTTGAAGCTTGAGTTCCATTGCTACCAGAAGGAGAAGTTTTCTTCAGAAGTTGCACTAGGAGACCTTGAAGACCTTGCAGGCAGTGTCCATTGGAGTGGGTCACGCCTCACCCTTTCCAGTTATTCATAGCCCCGAGTCTCACTACCCTCCTACAATCACAAATAATAATTCCACCCATCTATGTCCCCAGGGTGTTTACACCCCTTATAACCCATACATACGAGTTTAAACATCATATACGCTCCATGCGTACTCCAAACTCTTTATTGCCCTTGCATTTGTAACGTGGCTATACCACTTGGGCGTTCTCAATCACCCCCAAATTTGAAATCCTACATCCTCCTTAACCTGAGTGCATCCTTCCACCCGCCGAAATAAAAACCCAAAATTTTTCAGTACTTCCTCACCACACCACTGGTTCTACTGTCCTTATATCGTAATTTACCCTTTAACTTCCAGTTATAACTACATACTTTCATAATGATCGAGGTATCCAAATCATGAACGAATGGCCACACATCTCCTTACTACCAATATTATGCTAAGTTTCATGCGTGGGGTGTCTCGCAAAGCGAAACCCAAACAAGGAACCCCCCCGATACACTACTTCCTAGCATTGTTAGTCATCGGAATATGTTAGGCCCTCGGTCCATAACATGTACCCTTATATTCTCTCTTCTTGACAATAGAGTTACATCTCCTACCGCAATTTCACTTAAATAAGGAACTCCTTCTGAAAGACACTGTCTTAACATTGATGGAAATCACCTTCCATAAACTTCAATCAAATATAATCGGGGTTCTCAAAATTCTCATCCCCAGACATAGAACTATGGGTATTAACTCCCACATCTCTAAAGGGTGATATAATGATGCACTCTTCTTATTGGTACATCTTGAGTGTTAATTATAATAATTAACTAACTCTTTACGCTGAACAGTAAACTAAATACACTCCGCATCATATCAATAAAGTCCCTACACATAGCGGGAACGAATATCCGAGACCACTATATTTTTCAAAGTCTTAATAATATACATATATATACACACACACACACACACATATACAAATGTACAATCGCGAGCCCGACCCTCTCGCAGATGGGGCCTTGCCAGAACAAAACGTTCTACGCTAAGGTAGTAACCCCGATAAACTTGCAATAATCGCACACTATCGATTTAAGCATTATAATACAACTATAATTAGGATAATATCATACTCGTATAACACAACACTAAAACGAGTGATTTTAATAAAGTATATACCACTATCAATATGCCCATTCATCCTCCGTGGGTAACACTAAAGGTAACCCCCCTTATACCTGGGGGAAAAATTCACATAAATAATAACATTGACGAGATACTCACTAAACTCAACTCTCATGCGAATATAGCAGTAATAAAAATGTAGTAACTAGTTCCTGACACATACAACACGCAACATCATATGAGGATATAACTCATACTTTTATCTTGTCAATTGCCCTGGCTGCTCAAATGGTTCCTGGACTTAACGCACTTGTCCATACCAAACCGATTTTTTTTAATAATTATTGCCCTTGTTAGGCACCATACCCTTATCCCTATACTTGCTTCAGGAAACATTTATAATGCACGGGTTTTACTCCCCATAAAATACCTCTACACATACTCCACTTATCTCCAGTCACACTGACCATGTTAAGGTGGTCCTTCTCTCGGACATTGGTAGTCTTGACTCTGATGAACACCTCCTTTGTTCCCTTATCTTTCATGTCCCTAAGGAACGCGCTACTGGTTTCCACATCTCTTACTGAAATTACCATCGCTTGGTAACAATTCAACTATCCAAAAATGGGTTCCCTGATGGGTCTCCCCCTCGTGGTGTTTCTCCAATAACATTTCCCCCGGTCTTACTTTATATAAATTCTTCGATTCTTGTATCTCCCCATACAAGGAAATATTTACCTCCATATTAACAAAACGCGACATAATTACCATCTGCATTGACCGTCCAAGCAGAATTCCCCCCCCCCCCTCGAAGTGCTACAAATTCTTCTAGTATGTAAATTTTCCTTTTTATGTCCTCTTCTCCATTTCACCTACTTCACCCGGTGTAAGGTTTCCTAAATAATGGATTTCTCCTCACAAAGTGACCTCTGTCCGACCCTCTTGTGTGAGTTCAGAATGACATTTGCATCTCACTCTGAACATCTAATGAAGGAACTTATGGTCAAACCATACTTATGCGCCTTCTCTCGATGACACATTCCAATTCTAAGTGTGGTAGTTGCCTCTCATCATTGTAACTCCGCTCTTACGAGCCAAGAAAAAAATTTACCCCAAATTTTCACTCCCCATTAGCCATACCCCGTCATATGTCCAAGCCTTTGGATATTTCACGTTAGTTGGCTAGTGCACGCCATCTCCACATTTCTAGTATTTCCACTGCTGGTTCTTTTAATGTCTCGTCTGACTTTCTCCCAATCCAACCTTGTTGGGTGATTCTAATTTGACCCCACTTTCTACTATAGTTGTACCTGGAAGTCATAAGTCGCGCCTTAGCCGTCTTTACCGTCCTGGACTTCCGTGCCATAATATGGGTGACTTCAACTACTGTCATCCTTCTTTCATAAATCAAGTAACCTCAACTGATCTTTGCCTCTTGTTGTCCGCCCAACTGTCTTCGCCTGATGTACCGCATTGTTCGTCACACAAACACAGTCGAATGCAACTAAGATTCATTATCATATACATCATAGTAGGAGAACAAAATCTCACCAAAGAAATCAACAATCCTAAACATAGGTCTCTATATCAAAGAAAGCTACGCTGGAAGAATAATGAGCCGCACAGATCCTAAAGGACACTAGAACCTGATGCGCTGATACAACCTGTGACACCCCGTCTAATTAAATACCGGGTAGCTACTCCTTTATTAAATTAATACATAATATCAAGTTGGTTCAATCGTAGCATCACTGTCGAAAAATATTTAATAAATTACTAGCCACCTAATATTTAAAAAGAGAGATGTCAAATTTTATTAATTAAGTTATCAAATAACCAAGAATTAAATCATTAACCAGCAATCGCATAAACAATCTCATATGAATAACCAACGAAATGAAATCAATTGAGTCTGGGTAAACACTCCAATAATAATAATGCCAGAGTAAATAAAGTCCCAATACAAGAGTCTGAATAAATAAACCAATAACCGAAATAATGAAAGTCTGTAACTACAACCTCTAAATAAGAATGGACGACATGCCCTAACTGATACAAATGACTCTAAAGGAACCAAGGATAAATATGAAGGCGTCTAATACCAAGATCATGTAGATTCAACAGCAACTACAGCACGTTATCAGAATGGAACTCCTATGCTTTGTGTCCCTGTGGCTGGGCACCTAAAATGTTTTTACAAAACAAAATAGACTTGGAAGAAAACGGGTCAGAGCCCGAGGTGAAAATAGTTTAAAAGTTTAGCAAGTGTTTAAATTACAATTAAACAACACATATTATAAACACGTTAGTTCCATACTCTCACATGAGTTTCTCGCCTCTCAACTAATGTGCACTCCTAACGTATTCCCTTAACCCATCCTAGTTATGTTGCTAACTAGTTAGTGTTTACCACTTCCTCTTTCGCATTCTACCATAGGATGTCTACTCTTAATATCCAGATAAGTTATATTCATAACCCATATTCGCATTCATTAAATTTCTTATCTCAAGAGTTGATTAATTTCTCATTCTTAACCCATTCAAATATCTTAGTTATTCACATTTACTAAGCAACAATGAACTAGTCACAAGTACATAAGTATAACACTTTCAGTACACAAATACATATATGGCACCCCTAGGCTAAGTTGCGGTGCTCGCATACTCTACTATCGAATCCCGGTACATCACGTACATAAGGACTACGAGTTCTGAATCTCTCAAGAACCGTTTTAATAAGCAAAATCACACATATTGGAGGCGAACATAGTTCACATACCCACGGGTCATGCACATACCTATGCTCCCATGGTCAGCTGACTTATCAACTCACAAATAAGTCATTCACAGTCCTATGTCCTTAATGTACCAATCTAAATCCCCCCGAAGGCACACAAGGATAAGAGGGTCCTTTTAAAAAAACTAACCTCCCGTGATAGCAAGTATGGTAGGTATGTCATACACATAAGAAATCCATTCACTAGGCATTCACACAACCTTAGTAATCATATTTCAATATACATATTCACATTCTATCTAGTAAGTCTCGTACGTAATAAGATTATCCCGAACATCATATGTAGTTATATATTTAATTTGATAACTCTCTCTCGTCGTATAAATTTGAGTACCTAAACCTACCCCAAAAGGTTACTAGGTCTCCTATTAATTTTAAATGTTATCTCAGTCTTAAAGTCCCCCCCCCCCGTTACAGTTATTACCCTTACATCATCATCAATTCCTATTATAGTTTCAATTCAAACGATTTCTAATCGTACCTCACTCGATAGACCCTCGTAAGCAATATCATTCTATTACATAAGGTAAGACCTTTTCCTGACATCAAATAAGACTCTAATGACTTGAATTAAGTCCCCTAATATCAAATTAATCACCCTAAGAATCATTATCAGCCTTGGGATTTCCATTAAACCTCAAAGGAAAAAAATTACCAAAAATCAGAAGGGGTCGATCGATCGAAGAAAAGGGGTCGATCGATCGACATTCTTGGATCGATCGATCGATCAAGCAGGTATCAGCCCAGAATTTCTTAAACAGTTACGGGTTTTCCTCTTTTTACACCTCTAATTCTTCATTACAATGTCCTAAACTCCCAACCAAGTATACTAATAATCATCCCAACATGTTTGCATCATTTACCACATTTTAGAATCATCAAATCAAAATAGAACATCAAATTCTTGGATCGATTTACCTAATTTTCATATAAAAACCCTAGTTATTCTATTTCTTCTAGAACACTATATACTTCCATACAATTTCATAATTCTCTACCCATAAATTATAATTTCGTGGATACTATTATCTCCTACATTAAACTACATGAAAGACCTACCCAAATTAGGATTTAAATTCTTCAAATCCATTCAATTTTTCATTATTTAAGGTTATTCTTCAATTCTAACCTAACATGAATGATATATGCACTAAATTATTTCAAGTTAAATCACTTTCCTGGTAATGAAGATTCTGATCCGATGAAGTAGACGGTATGAGGATGATCCTTGCTTTTCGATCTATCTGGTGGTGGTGACGGTGGTGCAAAAGTCTCTAAGTGGTGGTTCTCCATTGGAAACTTTCTTCTCTTCCAATCTAATGGCCGTTTATGATTTTTGGTTGAGAAACCCTAAGGGACTCAAGTGTTGGATGATATTAACTATCTAAAATTCGTGGGTCACTGTTCACCTAAAAATAGGAATGACTAAAATACCCTCTCGAGTTGCTGATTATGCCTAAAAATGCCCCGGGACCCAAACTAAACCCCCAGCTAGTGTTTTTTTACTATCTCGAACCTTCCGGACACGTTGGTGCATTCAAAATGTTCATAAGGATGACATAAAAATAATATAATTTTAAATCCATTAAATTGGGTCCTGACACGACTGACACGCGCATCCCAACTTAATAACCGAAACTCTCATATTTTCAACTCACGATAATTTTAATAAATTCAATAATCACATATTACCATAATCACTCAGTAATATTCAACAACATTATAATAATCAAATACTCACTCTCGTCTCGCTTGTATTTAAATACGGATTAATATTCCAATTAATTATCCCAAATTAATTTAATAAATCTCATAATTAAACGGCATAAAAATACGGGGTATTACACGTACTCTGCCTCAGATGTCCCCCCTCATCCATAGCAAGGATTATATCCATTTTTCCTTCTAGGAGGCTCACATGCTCAAATTCTTCACCTCCACTCTCTTCTTGGCCAGGAGTCTAGAACCACTCCTTGCGCATCGTCTCTTGCACAGTTCTCTACTACCTCCTCGTGGACATCCAGTTCCCTCTTGTGAAAATGCTTGATATATTGCATTAACTCCTCCCCTCGCTTTTGCACCTCTTGTTCCAGGTGTCTCAATGTGAACTCATCCTCCATTACAATGAACTTTTAGAGGAATTGCCTATGCATTTCTTCCCACATGGGGATGTTGTTGGGTGCCAAGTGGGAATACCATGTGTAGGTCATTCCTATAAGGGTCTTGGAGAACTCCCTCAACCTCAATTTTTTATCATTTCCATGCACTCCTAGGTACACAACGAACCTCTTCACATGCACTCGTGAGTTCTACCCTTTTCCATTGAACTTGATAAATTTTGGTGGAATTTACCCTTATAGGTATGGCTTCTCATTCACAACCAGTGGGTAAGGGTCTCCCTCGGATAGATGAGGTGCTTCTCTCTGAGAGGAGGAAAGCAACTTCCTCACCTCCTCTATAGTAACATCTTTGGAAGGAGATTTCTCCAAACTCATACTGGATGGTACCTGATGGTGGTGAACTTGATGGTACCATAACTTTCTCTGGCACCTCCTTCCACGACAGATCCACCTCCGTCGGAATTGCTACTGGAGTGGTTTCCCCTCCAGAAGGGGCAGATACTGGTGTTACATAACCTGACCTTAACTTGCTAGGTCTACATTGTTTTGTTTTTAAAACTCAAAAAACATGCCCATAAGGCTTATACGGGTCATCGGAGTCATGGTTGGTGAGCTGGTATGCCCTCTCGAAGGACCAATATCTTATCTTCGATCACCACCACATCCCCTTGAGTGGTCTAATCACTTTGAGTTCCATTCCCAGGTGGAATGTCTTTAAAAACTAGCTTGTTTGAAATGTTGAAACCTTCTTTGTCCATGAAAGTGACGATACCTTCCCAATGGAATCGCCAAATGAAGGAGGGTAGTGTGACTGGGGGTTTGGTAAGATACTGAAACGTGTGGGGTGTAACCTACTTCAATGAACTTTGCCTTCAAGGTTTCAAGAACTTCTAGAGAAGCACCTGATAAAACCTTCTTCTTTTGGTAAAAATGGAACCAAAGTAAGAACTACTCCCTGTAAAAAAATGAAATTCACAACAATAATAGTAACTTTTCTCAAAAGGAACTCCTAAGAATGATGGTTGTCAGTGTGGAGTGTAGGAACAAATTACTAAGTACTAGAGAGAGAGAAGGGAGAGAACACTATGTGTCTGGTGTGATTTTGAAAGAGTAACGATATTATTTGAGTTCTGATTGTGACTTGACCTTGCCCAGGGGTCCTATTAATGGACACTAGGGCTGAGTTGTAACTTTTGGGTGCCAAAACTAAGGGGGTTAGTGAGGGACAAGGTCTGTAATGTACCGTTTGTCCCTACCTGTGTGAAACCGCCTAATCCTTCTGATAAGTGCCACCCGGTGCAAGCCAAAGTAAAAATGTAAATATTTTTGTGCTTGGAGACAAAATATCTTATTTCATAAATATCTTTTAAAACGGTAACTTGTTTTACAAACTTTGTAAGGTTGAGGCGGGTCTCAAGGACCACCTCTTATCAAATATTTTATAAACTTTAGAAGGGTCTCAAGGACCACCTCCTCTAAAATCCTTTTATAAACTATTCATTTCTTATGAGCAACATCTTGGTTTTTAACTTCAGTTATGATTGGGTGTGATTGCACAAGAACTGGATAACTCCTAGGGCCTTTCTACTAGTATTCTCTCAATCTTCAAGTGATAAATGGTTGAGCTTTTTCAACAAACCTTGCTCCTCAGCCACCAAGCCAAAACTCCCAAGAGATCCCAACTTGCCTTTTTTTATCCCTGCTTGCTCAACCAGGCTACCTGTACAAGAAAGTAACGTATTAGTACTTCAATATATATTTGAGTAATAAATCTTTGGGAGGAGATCACTCTAGGTGGACCTCCTCTCCCACTAGTTCTTTTAAGTAAATCATTTGGGAGTAGATGAATCATTCTGAGTAAACCTATTCACCCTTCTTTCATTTATGTGACATGTCAATTGGGGCAGAGGGGGCTGCTCGCAATGAGTCCCCTTGACTTGGCCTTTTTCTGTGGCTTTAGTGTATGACAAGGTACTGCTCGTGAAGGTCTTCCTTATTTTTATTTTCCCTCTATGTTCTAATCTTTAAGGAAGAGGGTCTCATCGTGATGGTCCTATAATATGTAACTTCATTCTTGTGACCTAAGGACTTCTATGGGCTAGGATCTCCTCATGGTGGGACTCCTCGCTCAAACTTTATTCCAGTAATCTTTTAGCATTTTGGGACGAGGAGCTCCTCATGGTGGGCCTCCTCACCCAAATTTCCTTTATGTGTTCTTTGAGCATTTTGGGACGAGGATCCCATTGTGGTGGGCCTCCTCATCCAAATTTCCTTTATGTGTTCTTTGAGCATTTCAGGACGAGGAGCCCCTTGTAGTGGGCCTCCTTGCCCAAATTTCCAATCTATTTTCTGAGCTTTTTTGGGATGAGGAACTCCGCATGGTGGGCCACCTCGCCCAAACTTTACTTATGTTATTTCTGATATTTTTGGGATGAGGAGCCCCATCATGGTGGGCCTCCTCGCCAAAACTTTACTTCAGTGATTTCTGAGCTTTTTTTGGACAATTAGGGATGAGGAGCTCCTTGTGGAGGGCCTCCTCGCCTAACTTCACTTCGGTGATTGCTCTATCTTGGGGGAGAGGAGGAGCTCCTTGTGGTGAGCCTCCTCTCCCAATTGAGCCTTATTTTGTCTTAGCCAGGGCACTCTTTAGGGGTGTTGCTCATGGTGAGCCCCCCCCCCCCCCCCGACAATATAGACCTGCTCGTCTAATGGTTTGGGAAATTGATTGTGTACCCCTCTACTCTCTCATACCAAATCAAGGACTATTGGTTTGGAATGTCTCCTCAAACACAAAATCAATGACACACAATGGAGGTGAAAATTGTTCTAAGCCTTTGTGATACACACCTACCTAACATACCCAAATGACCTGCCAGTCCCACTAATACACATTACATAGTGATCCATCCTAAATTCTATGTTCTGGGGTCCAGACCTCATTGCAATCATCAAGGTGGGAATGCCCTCTGCGCGGAACCTCCTGTGATAGCAGGCAGCATAGGTATGTTCACACAGATAACCAAATCACAACAATAGATATTCACACAACTTATATATATATATATATATATATATATATATATTATTCAGTAGGTATACACAACACATCATATCGATTCGTACATAGTATATATCTCTCGCAGACTCAACGTACTCATATAACCTCATTTCTTATTTTCTCGAGTGTCACTCGCAACCCGAAGGGTCCTAGTGATTCATATCAAATATTGCATATTTTCGCCCGTTATCTTTACACATTCTAGCGCTTTTACGGTCCTTAATGCCTATATTTTTGCTCATTAAGCAGACAACCTTAGATTTGGATATATACATGTTTTGCTGGGGTTAATTGTGCTTTTAAAGGTACTAGAACGCTAAAAGTGAGGATTCGTTGCATTTCGAAGAAGTTTCATCGTCGGATGCTACTTCAAGGGAATTTTAGTCAATTCACATTTCTTATCTAGCTCATGGAAATTCCACGGATGCATAGTTCGTTGAGTTAGCATCGTGTGGTCGTAAACGGTGCATCGTTTGGAGTTCGTACGAAGAAGATATGCTCGTTTCTGTTATTGACCTTTTCCTCCACTTTATGGAACAAGGATTGCAGAAAACAGAGTATCGGTCGACCACGTCCCTGGGACTGGATAGTGGGATTATACAAGAAGGACCGGTCGATCGCGCCCCTGCGACCGGTCGACCGGTGATGCCAGATATTTTTCTCTTCTTCCTTTTTCTTTTCTTTTTCCTTTATTTCTTTTATAACTTACTATATAAACCAAATTTTGGTTTTATTTCAGAGGGAGTTAGATATTTTAGGTTGTAGAGAGTTATAGGTTAGGGTTTGAGTTTTTGAAGAGTTCTTCTTCGTCCTCTCCTGGATTGACACCCTTTAGGGTTTGTAAGTGGCACTATTCATCTTCCCTACCAATAAATATAGTTTGTATTTCATTATTTCTTGCTTTCTAATTTAATTTCCATGTTTTATTTACTTGTTTTCTTTATCTACTTTCTAGTATAGTTTTATCGCGTTTATTTATTCCATTTATTCACCGCATTCTTACGATGCTTTCTAGGTAATTTAAATTAGTTTGTGTTTGAATTTAACTCACTCGGGTTAACGCATTGCTTTGCTTGGTGATATTATTTACGGGTCTATTTCGGGTGTGTTGTCCTAGTTATTATGCCAAGGAGATTTGACGGGGCATATCATGTATGTCCCGTGCTTACGACCTTTCGTGCATAATTTCTGGGATATTTGTTGACACCAAAATCTTATTAGACTTTTATGAGGATTTAGGGGCGTGACAACCCTTGATTTAATTAACTTTCGAAATGAGACGCATTTGTAATAACTCATCGAACCATGTAACCATTTTATACAAATTAGCCCGGGTGAGGGATATTCGACGCAACCTATAGTTTTACCGCTTTGTTAATCTAGTTTCAATACCCTCGCCTAGATAAACATTTCCCTTTAATGCATCTTTTACTTTTTAGTTTGTAATCACCTTTTACACTTTTATTTCGGAATATTAAATCACCTAAATTCTAGCAACTCATCCCTGTGGATTTTCGATACCCTACTTACTGCTCTACTTGCCTCGCAAGTGTAGTAGTAATTTAGGTTTGTTTGTATAGTCGCGGAGAGATATAAAATAACAATTGTGCACCTACACGCGCACACTTTTCTTTAAAGTCCGATGGTAATTTTCAAAGTTCTCATTTTCATGCATCCGCACCTCAACCAATGACATTCGGTGAGGGCTTGCGTATGTATGAGAATGAGAAAATTGAAAATCGTTATCGGGAAGAAAATCATTCGTGGGAACATAACTTGGATTTAATTTTTGAGTTCGACGACGAATTTTCTTCCCAGACTTTCGAGGTCGAAGAATGTTTTGAACCAAATGAGGTACTTGTGCCTACTTTGGAACAAACCATTCTAGACTTTGCCCATTGCGTAATAGATATTGAAAGCGAGGATGAAAATGACGTAATATCTATTTGCAATGAAATGATTTCTTCTTTGGCTCCCAAAGAAGAACATTTCATTAAAAATGATATTATTTCATTAAAAATTCAATCTTCAGGCAATGATAGTTCATCTCATGAGTTTGAATTTCTTTCATCCCCATATACTATCCAATATCCTTCGATAGGCATATATATTATTCTTTTGAATGAATAAATTAACTAAACAAATTAGGCCTTGGCAAATTATTTTTCTTTTAATGCCATATTTTCTTTTAGGCCTTGGACCACGTATTTCTTTTAGGTCCAAACAAACGGTGGCTTACTATTAGCAAAGGAAACTAAGTCCTTTCGGAGCCCTTCCCCATGCACATTTATATATATCATTTTTTATTTCACACAAATCTCACGTGCAACGGATTTTGACATGCACTAGCCCTCCTAGGTCACAAATATGTAGATGACAAGATTGGTAGGAGAACACCTCACAAAGCTCAAATATACATATGAAGTTAAAATTTCAAAAAAGCTCGTGCATGTGTGAGTAGAGGCATATAAAAATAGAACCCATTTAATCAACACAAAATCCAACTACTCCATGTAAGCATGGTAAATAACATAATAAGGATTGACAATCTAAACCAAAAGTTCTAGCCACAAGAAAGCGTAAAAGATATGATTCTAACACAAGTGTATGCCACATAAAGTGTGTCAAACTAATATACACACCAGAACAAAATCTTTTTGAGTTTTTGAAATTTTTTAAACAAAAATAAAAATATATACTCAAAAGACACACAAAAATCATTTTTATTTTTCATTAAGACTAAATTACTAAACAAATAAAACACAAATGATAAACCAAAAATCTTTTTGTATTTTTCATTTAATGTAAACAAAATGAAGGAAATATAATATAAAAGATGAACAAAAATCATTATCTAGCATGTGATTTAGCATGGAGCATAGACTAGAAAATGATTAAACAAGCATACATTTAGCATGATGATATAGCATGAAGTACAAAACCTAAAGTATGCATACAAAACTAACACATTCAACCTTTAGATTTTTCAAGGGAGGAAGCATGTGAAAGTAAATGAGAATCAAATACCCTATCTTGTAATGATACCAAGTTGAATATCCTAACCCAAACTAATGAAGAGTGACTATCTCGGGGTGTAGGAATCTTGGCTACCTTGGTTGCCTTACGTTGGGATTTTATAGAAAATCTTTTAAGATCAAAACAATATTTCTTAATATGACCTTTTCGACCACAATATGCACAAGTAAAAACATGTCGAAAAGATTTACCTAAGAAGTGATCTCTAAAGGATTTCCTAGGCTATTCTCCTAAAAAGTTAGTTTTGGCTTTGTGAGTTGATTCATTACAAGTATCGAAGCCTAAACCATAAGTGTCATTTTTAATTTGGACCGTTACTAATATTTTATCTAATTTTCCCGAACGGCACTCCAAATCAAATTTGACATTACTAGAGTCTTTTAATTTGTTTTCTAATTCTATAATGTTAGACTCTAATAACACATTTCTCTCTTCAAACTCGAGAAGCTCCTTTTTTAAAAATTCCATTAAACCTCTAAGGCTATCTCTCTCGCCTTCTACATATTCTAGATTCTCTCGAAGAGATCTTTCTCTTATCCTAAGGTCTTCAACCAACACACTATTATCAACAACCTTGACACGTTCTTTCAAACAAGCCTCTAACATCAAATTACCTCTTTTTAATTTAATTGATTCTTCATATAATTATTGAAAAGCATTTTGAAGTTCACTCACATCAACCGCTTCTTCATTTTCACTCTCTCTTTCTTCTCCACTCTCACTACCATAAAAAACAAGGGAATCATAAACTATGACCTTGGAAGTGTCATATGTTAAAGTTTCATCAATAGATGAGTTCTCACTATCACTCACATGACTAGCTATAAAAGCCACAAAGTTGGGCTTAGTGGGGGAATCGGGTCCCTCTTCCTTATCACTATCACTAAGGGTCGCATTATATGAAATGGGTCGCTTACCCTCTCTCCTTAGTTTAGTGGGGCACTCAGAAGCCCTATGGCCATAACCCCCACAACCAAAACACCTATTTGACTCGTCCCTATTTAAATTTTCATTATTAGTTTTAGGGATCCTCTCGGCTTTGTCATGCTTAGAAGTTTCAAATTTCTTAAAGTCATTTTTAAATTTATCTTTGTTAATTTTAAGAAACTTTCGAAATTTCCTAGCAAACAAGGCCATATCTTCCAATTCACTATCACTCTCGCTCTCTACTACTTGTTTATCCTCTTTTCGGTCTTTTAAAGCAATGCCTTTTTCAATTTTCTTTTCAGTTTTAGAGGTAAACATGTCCAGTTCATAGGTTTGTAAATCACCTACAAGCTCTTCTAATTTCGTAGAGGCTAAAGTTGGTAAAGAATTTAAAACGGTCACTTTTGGAATAAATCTACCTGTTAAGGACCTTAAAATTTTCTTTACTACTCGGTTGTCGGGTATTTTCTCTTCCAAGTTAAAAGATGAATTAACAATGTCGGAAAGTCTAGCATAAAATTCATCAAAAGTCACTTTTCATTCATTTTGAAAGTTTCAAATTGAGTGGTGAGGTTTTGGAGTTTCAAAGTTTTAACGACACTAATACCTTCATGAGTGAGTTATAAAATATCCCATGCTTCTTTAGCGGTCTCACACGTCATAATGCGACAGAATTCATCCGGTGTGGCAGTGCTAAACAAGGCGTTTAAACCACGAGAATTAAAATTTGAAAGCTTAAATTCATTCTCACTCCATCTATCGGCCGGTTTGGGAACACGTTCATTATCTACTAAATGAGTTAGTGGAGACCACCCGTTAACTACAGATAACCAAACTCTCTTGTCGATAGATTTTAGTGCCAATTTCATACGCGTTTTCCAGTACGCATAATTAGAACCATCGAAAATAGGAAATTTTGAGAATGGGGAAAATTCCATTGTAGCCAAAAATTATTTAAAGGATCTTAATGAAATAATTTATCGCTTTGGCTCTGATACCAATTTGATAGATGTAGTCCCCTAATTTTAACAATTTTAAATCAATTTCGTTGTTAAATATATATGCGGAAGCGTAGATGATGGTTCAATAAAAACAAATTTTAATTTACTTTAAATTAAAATTAAACCAAGTGAAATAAAATTACACACACAATTTAGATTTCACTTAAACCATATTAATTAATCCAAGTCCTATAAAATTTGCCTAAGTCATATTTTGCAATTTTATCAAGTTAGGCCAAACCAATTTTATCAATTAAATTAAATGACTTGAATTAAATTAACATAAACATTACCCAATATTAATTTGCACCAAATTAAACAAGTAGTGATTAAATTAAACCAATTTTATCTTTTTACCTATGCATGCATTCTAGGTGATTTTGCAAAAGATAAAATAAACAATTGATCCACTACGCCGCGATGTACGAGGAAAAATCCACAACGGGAAAAAACCTCGGACGGCCCTAGCCTCAAATCCACTAAGTACGGAATTTACAAATACAAGCAAAATGACTTACAACACTCGACTCGATCCCTCTCAAGCCCCGATGCGTTTTCTTGTATCAACCTCTTCCTAGCGAATAACCATGGATCTCCAACGCAGTCCCGGAATCCACCGATTGGACTTTATATGGTCACCGTCACCCGAACAATGAGCCTTTCTCCAAGTGGGTAAATTAACGCAAACCTCTTCTTCTTTGTGGGATTTAGAAGCAAACCCAAACGTCTCTTCAAAATGGTAGAGATGAAAAATCGGTGGCAAAATTCCAAGCAATGTATATATATATATATATATATATATGGAAGCTTTGATAAACAATATGGGTGAAAACTAAAGTGTAAAATGAATTTTTCTTTGAAAAATAAACACTTTAAAACATGAACTTTTTTTCTTTCTCTTTTGCTCTCAAGCTCTCTCTTGGAGATAGATGCGTATGAAAAAGTTAATTGTAATACCCCGTATTTTTATAGCTTTTAAATTATGGGATTTATTAAATTTAATTGAGATAAATTAAATTAATTTTAATCCGGAATGTTGCTTTAAATATTTACTAGCGTAACTAGAGTTAGTAATTATTGGAAATTTGTTATTTGTTGCATATTACTGGATGAGCATAGTAATATATTGTATTGGTTATATTGAATGTCATAAGTGAATTAAAGGACTATTTCGGAAATTTAAGTAAGGACGTGCCCGTGTCACGTCGGGACTTATTTTGTTAAATAAAAGTGAATATTTTATAAGTTGTTCGTATGGTCATTTTGAGTGCGCCAACGCGTCCGGAAGGGTCGAGATAGTCAGAAAAGTGTACCCGGGGGTTTAGTTTGGATCTCGGGATGTTTTTAGGCTTAATTAGTGACCCGGGAGGGCATTTTGGTCATTTTACAAAATAGGGTAATTAAACCCACGAATTTCAGCCAACCTATATCAGCCATTAGGTCAGCCTTTTAGGGTTAGAACATTCACAAATCAAATGACGGCCATTGGAGAAGAGAGGAGAGAACTCCAAGGCAATCCAAGGCCAAAAGGCCACCGGTTTGCACCGCCACCACCACCACCGCGTAGATCACGAGACTAGGAACGCAGCCATACAAAAATAAGTCGTGAACCTGCATACCAAAATCCCAGGCAAGTGTTTAACTTGCGTATTTTCGTTGGTGCAATAATCATATTAGTGTAGGAATGATTAGGAGTATAATTAAAGGAAGAAAACCCCAATTTTTTATAGGGATTTGCATGTAGAAATCGTTATAACCTCATTCTGAAAATAATATGTGAAGTAGATGATCAACCCACGAATTTGTGATGTTATGTTAGAAGTAAATTCTGGAGAAAACTGATTAGAACAAAAGTTAAGAAAACATAGGGTTCTTGATGATTAGATGAGATTTTAGGTTGTTTAATCATGTTTAATGATGGTTATATGCATGCTTAACGTTAGAAACATCTGGAAATATATTACCATGATTGTAGTATAAGTTTTGGGACGATTAGTGTTGGAAATTATGGATTTGAATGAAGAATATTAGTCAAACCCGTAACTGCACTTCTGCAGAAATCGAAATACCTGTTTGATCGATCGATCGAACCTAGAGCGTCGATCGATCGAAGGTTCGATCGATCGAGCCCCAGACGTCGATCGATCGACCCCTCCTGGCAAACTCTTTTTCCCCTTGTTTAATTAGTTGAATTAATTTACCGTGGAATATTTCTTGGGCGTTATAAATAAAATGTTTTGGGATATAGAAGAGACCAGTAGGACATATGATTAAGTGTTGAGAACTTTATTATGAAATGATAATTGGGTCTAAGGGATAATTAATTAAGGAACGACGAACTGCGTATTTCAAGTGAGAGATTACAACGAATACCTACGATAGTGAATAGACGTCTACCTACTGAATTTGTTACTTGGATGGATAAAATCCACGAGTGTCACGTAATTAGTGAGAAAACCCTCCGAGTTAAGGTTAGAGACGAAACCTTATACGAAATCTTAAAAATGTAAAATTAAGGATAAATGTTGTAATTATGGGTAAGGAGAAGTGACCTATATTAATATGATAAAGTGGTATATTTATATGATTGTGTGTACATATATTATATACATGTAAAAAACGTACCCGCGCTACTTGCTATCCCTGAGGTTACCGCGCTGGGACGGTCTTATCCTGTGTTGCCTTATGGAGGATATTGATTCGTACCCTAGAAGATAGAGATCCTAGGTACGGGCTATCAAATTGATAGTCGGACGGTCCTAAGAGACGTGAGGGTATGTACTGACCTCTTGGACTTGGAAATCTATGCTTTGCCTCAATGTTGTTTTGTTTATGTTAATACAGTTCGTGAGTGATTCCGAACTTGTATTCCCCTTTGTGTGAGCGATACGGGGATTGGATAGCAGAGTATGCCCGCACCATAGTTTTAGTTTGGGTGTTGTTATATATATATATATTATGCGAGTAGTTAATATATATATGAGATTATGAACTTTAAACTGCCTACTGTGATTTGATAAGTAGGACATGGTTGTTGACTCAATAATAAATGCTTGTTTTGTGAAAGTATAATATGTCACTGTAAAACTTTATTGTTTTTATAAAGTTAGAAATAGAGAAATTTGGTTACAAATTGGAACATCTCTTTTAAATGAAACCGTGAATTGCAAACCTTTTGGGTAAGTGATGTTAAGTCAAATCTTTTAGAAAGACTAGTGCGTTAGATGATGAAACAAACCAATGGGAAGGATAGTGCGATAGGGGTACACATTAGAAGAGAGGTGAGTATTTTCTCAAGAGAGCAACGCTCTAATATGTTATTGCATTGGCATGTATCAATTTAAATACTTGCTAAACGTATTTTAAAATCAAACACACTTTCGGGCTCTGACCCGTTTCTTCTCCTCTCTCTCTCTTGTATATATATGTATATTTTCAGGTGCCCAGCCACAGGGGCGTCTTGCGTAGGATCCCTTGAGAAGAACGAGCTGCAGCTTAGGTGGGAGTTGCAGGTCACTTGAGTAGACGGCTTCTGTTATTGACTCCACTCCTAGTACTCTCATTTATTGGGCACGTGTCGCCCCTTTTCATTATTTCATTTGTTGTTGGGAGATTTATATTTCAGTCATTTCCAGTATTATTTCTTTGGGATTTATTCAGTATGGACTTGTGTTTTAGTTTTAATTTGTTTCCATTCGATTGACAAATGTATTATATTATTTGTCTTACTGTAGTGTGATTCTTAATTGTAAGTATGTTGTTTTTAATTAAATAAATGTTTTTCTTTAAATTAAAATTTGGAAAGTATGTATGAAAATGGTTTTGACACTTAGCTTAATTATTTAGGGTGTTAAATTGGAAAATTTATTTTTATCGACAGTGATGCTGAGAATGAACCAACTGTATACCTTGATTTAATTTAATAAAGGAGTGATCGCCCGGTATTTAATTAGGCGGGGTGTCACAGGTGGTATCAGAGCATCAGGTTCTAGTGTCCTTAGGATCTGTACGGCTAATTATGCTTCTAGCGTTGCTTTGTTTGTTATAGAGCCCTATGTTTAGGATTGTCGATTCCTTTGACGAGATTTCGTTCTCCTGCTGTAATGTGTATACACTAGTGAATTCTAATTTCGTTCGGATGTGTGCGTGTGCCGAGCGATGACGGATGTCAGAAGAGGACCGTTAAGCGTACATCAGGAGGCAAGGCTCAATTGAAAATTATCAAATATATCCGAGGATGATGACCGTAGTCGAGGTCACCTCCATTATGGCATGAGAATCCACGACTAGAAAGGTGACTAAGGTACAACAAGGATTTTCAAATGCTGTTATAGCCAAATGAGGTGCGAGGGTAAACTTACCCAACGTATTACGAAAACGTGTAGAGACTGTCAGTGGAAATTTTAGAAACGCGAAAATTGAATGTGTTTACCAAATGAGGTAAAGTATTCATATGCTTAAATATAGGACGGAGTATGGCAAACCGAAAGTGAAAATTTAGAGAAAATTTTCTTGTCTTTCGGGACGAAATTATAATGGTTGTATCCAACCACCAATTTTAGAAGTGGAATGCTATGCCTATGGGAGAACCTTAGGTACAATGTTGACCGTATGTCCCTTCCTCAACTGTTCAGGATGAGGCAAAAGTGGTCCTGAGCTCATCGAGGAAGGGCATGTCAAGGGTCCATCCGTGAATATGAATCGTAACCGTCAACGAATTTTGTATCGAAGGATGTAGATACAAGTGGGGGAAACGACTCCAAGTGGGAGGTCAACTTGTAATAATAAATTAATATTACTCGAGGAGGAAATTATGATGGGCGACCGATTCGGAGGTTGACAATGTCATATTTTGTCAATATAAATGATGACGCTTCTTTGTGGGGAAAGTTATAGGAATCGAAGAATTTAGTCGGGAATAAACCTGAATACATCGGTGGTGGTATAGCACCACAAAAAAAAAAAAAAAAAAAAAAGATGTGGATACACATCCGGAAAACCATTTAAGTGCTTCAAATAGTTAAATTCTTACCAAGTGATGGTAAATTCAGTAAGTACTATTATAGATAGTAACATGATCTTTATGGCCTAAAAAGGCTAAGGGAACAACCGGGATGGCTAACAGGAATCGAGTCTACTAAAGTCCGAGAGAAGGACAATCCTAACTTGGTTAGTAGGACAGGTGGTAAGTGGATTATGCGTTGAGGTATTTTGTCCGGAGTGAGATCACTCATGATAATATGTTCCAAAATGAGAAAAGGGACAAGAATATGGTGCCTAGTAAAAGGCAACGATTCTAATAATTTTGTTTTGATTTGGACAGACGTGTTACGTCCGAAACCATTTGTGCAGTCAAGACGATTGCCAAGATGGAAGCATAGGTTATATCCTTAGAGGATGCGGCGTGTTTATGTGACACGAGCGAGTCACCATATTTTGTTTATTGCTATATTAGCATGTGAGACGAGTTAATGCATATAATTATAAATGTTACCATTGTGAATATTTTTCCCTAGTGTAGCGGGATTTTTCTTTAGTGCTATCCGCGGAGGATGAATGAGTATATTAGCAGTGTTTTATACTTTATAGAGGTTGCTCGTTGTAGAGATGCGATACACGAGTATAATATTATTTTTGATAAAATGTTATATAAAACGGGTAGTATGATAGTGTACATTAATTTCGAGGCTATCGGAGTAGTTGCATTGGTGCAACATGTTTTATGTTTGTTTTGGGCGAGGCCTCACCTGTAAGAAGGTTGGACTTGCACTTACCCTTGAGCGAAAAGATTTGACTCAGAATTATGTTGAGCACTCCGGACTTAGTGATAGGAAAAGTGCGATGTTATATTTATCTTTTAAAGATGTGGGAGTTATTAGTTATACCCCTATTATTAGGGAAGGGAATCTCGAGGATTCCGATCGTATGTATCCGAGGTTAATAGAATGAATTTCCATCAACCAATACGATAGCAAAATTGGGAAACGATATTCGTTAAGCATAATTATAGTAAAAATTACAACTTTTCTGTCAAGGGACAGAATAAAGGGGTACACGCTATGGACGGAGGACCTAGCGAATCCCGATAACCGACAATGCTAGGTAGTAGTGTATCGGGGGGGTTCCTTGTTTGGATTTCGCTTTACGAGATATCCCACGCATGAAACTTAGCGTAAGGTTGGAAATAGGGAGACGTTTGGTCACTATTCCATAAGTACGGTACTCTGGTCGAAATAGGATAAAGTAATTATATATGTAAGTTGGAAGTTGAATTTTGTTTTAAGGTCATTGAAGCCGGATTTTATGGCAGGAAAGCATTGAAAGTTATCCCCACGAGTTGAGGAGTGGAACGATGGTAAGGAGAAATTTAAGAATTTTGATTTTCTAGGGTGATTGGAGGTACCCCAAATGTCATAATCGCGTACAGAACACAAGGTGAATAAAAAGTTAAAATGATTTTTAGCATGGAGTATCTGAAAAGAACTTCATATCATACAAGAGATGACCTGTAATTATTTTGATGAATGAAGCATTAGTGAAGGTTGAGAATTATTATTTCTCTTTTGTTGTCATGGAATTTTAATGCCTTATTCCTTCTATTCCGTTGAATTTAGTTAGTCCTACAGATGAGTAGCACGCCGTTCGAATGTTGTAAAAATGTGGGTATCTTGGTTAACCACAGTTAAAATAGTCCAAGTCAAAGGGACGTGGTAATAGACGTGTGAAATATAAGTTTGTGGGACTAGTATAACGAAGTGGAAGTGATAGAGTGGATTAAACGTCACATGAGGGGCGATAACCCATACATAAGTGTGCAATTAGAATAGCACGCCCTAACTTGATTGGAAGGCTGTAGGAAGCCATTCAAGAAATGGTATTCCTGAAATAGGGTAGAACTAAATTATTATGAAGCACACCCGGAACGGAGTGGTCATTAGTCAAGTGTGAGAGAGACTTGCGCATACAACGAGTAATGATGTTAGGATGGCATAAGAGATCCAGAAGTGCGCTTCGTGGAGAGGGAAAACACGGGTCGGAACTCTCGGAATGCTCCAAGGAAGGAAGGGGAGTATTACGTGTCACTTAATGTGAGACATTCCAAGGGAAGAATTGATGTTTAACGAGACGTAGTGAGTAGTCTCTGCATGCACTGCCCATAGGTAAGGTTCGGTTGAAAAAGGAGAATCAACCAAAGAATTTTGTGATTATCGAATATTACTGAAATTGGAAGAGGTTGGTAAAGTCGGTAAAGTTCTTGGATGAGTTGCCATCCTCAAAACAAGATCAAGGGTTTATCCCGAACTTGCGAATTAAGTCGCTGAGAGGGAAGTGATTGATATTCCTTTGGACTGGCTTACAATATTAACTAGTATGCCCCAGACTTCCTTTGAAAGGAAGGATCGCGCCAGTGCATGGTCCGGCACAGTATAAATTTCTGAATCAGGATGAGATTGGTGAATCTCACCTTTGATATGGGATTTCAGGAACCAACGGAGATAAAATTTCGTTTCAAGTAGGATATATCACCCTTAGCCAGAGAATAAGCGCATGGTGATTAAAGATTAGTGGAGCCACGTGAAGGAGATTTTGGAATCTTGGTACGATGATTTCAAAAATGCTCTTATTAAGGTTTTGTTATGGAAGAACCTCGACTATTCTCCTTCAGTATTTTTAGAGGAGAGTATATAATCAGAATATTTGGATCGGTCGAGAAAATATCCGATAACTATGGTAGAATTCCACGACTGTTTTAGACGAGCAAGGGCGATCAAATGTTCGTAATATTTTCTCAGAATGGGAGTTTTGTATATGATTAAATTCGAGTATTTTGTCATGTAGTGAGGTGCGGCCTCCTAATGATAGTGAGATAATGAAATGTATAATGTACAGGCCTGACCTATGAGAATGTTGTCGGTTGGGAGCACAATGTGAAGTGTCTCCAAAGAGAATGCAAAACAATGTTACTGTGAGGAAAGGGCTATAGTGATTGAGCGCCGTAATGTGTAGTTAATTTGTGTACGGAAAAGGATATCCAGAATTGTGCTACCTGTTAGGCCTTATTTTCCGAATTTCGGGATGAAATTCAGTTATTAGGGGGGCAGTATGTAATACCCTGCATTTTTATAGCTTTTAAATTATGGGATTTATTAAATTTAATTGAGATAAATTAAATTAATTTTAATCCGGAATGTTGCTTTAAATATTTACTAGCGTGACTAGAGTTAGTAATTATTGGAAATTTGTTATTTGTTGCATATTACTGGATGAGCATAGTAATATATTGTATTGGTTATATTGAATGTCATAAGTGAATTAAATGACTATTTCGGAAATTTAAGTAAGGACATGCCCGTGTCACGTCGGGACTTATTTTGTTAAATAAAAGTGAATATTTTATAAGTTATTCGTATGGTCGTTTTGAGTGCGCCAACGCATCCGGAAGGGTCGAGATAGTCAGAAAAGTGTACCCCGGGGGTTTAGTTTGGATCTCGGGATGTTTTTAGGCTTAATTAGTGACCCGGGAGGGCATTTTGGTCATTTTAAAAAATAGGGTAATTAAACCCACGAATTTCAGCCAACCTATATCAGCCATTAGGTCAGCCTCTTAGGGTTAGAACATTCACAAATCAAATGACGGCCATTGGAGAAGAGAGGAGAGAACTCCAAGGCAATCCAAGGCCAAAAGGCCACCGGTTTGCACCGCCACCACCACCACCGCGTAGATCACGAGACGAGGAACGCAGCCATACGAAAATAAGCCGTGAACCTGCATACCAAAATCCCAGGCAAGTGTTTAACTTGCATATTTTCGTTGGTGCAATAATCATATTAGTGTAGGAATGATTAGGAGTATAATTAAAGGAAGAAAACCCCAATTTTTTATAGGGATTTGCATGTAGAAATCGTTATAACCTCATTATGAAAATAATATGTGAAGTAGATGATCAACCCACGAATTTGTGATGTTATGTTAGAAGTAAATTCTGGAGAAAACTGATTAGAACAAAAGTTAAGAAAACTTAGGGTTCTTGATGATTAGATGAGATTTTAGGTTGTTTAATCATGTTTAATGATGGTTATATGCATGCTTAACGTTAGAAACATCTGGAAATATATTACCATGATTGTAGTATAAGTTTTGGGACGATTAGTGTTGGAAATTATGGATTTGAATGAAGAATATTAGTCAAACCCGTAACTGCACTTCTGCAGAAATCGAAATACCTGTTTGATCGATCGATCGAACCTAGAGCGTCGATCGATCGAAGGTTCGATCGATCGAGCCCCAGACGTCGATCGATCGACCCCTCCTGGCAAACTCTTTTTCCCCTTGTTTAATTAGTTGAATTAATTTACCGTGGAATATTTCTTGGGCGTTATAAATAAAATGTTTTGGGATATAGAAGAGACCAGTAGGACATATGATTAAGTGTTGAGAACTTTATTATGAAATGATAATTGGGTCTAAGGGATAATTAATTAAGGAACGACGAACTGCGTATTTCAAGTGAGAGATTACAATGAATACCTACGATAGTGAATAGACGTCTACCTACTGAATTTGTTACTTGGATGGATAAAATCTACGAGTGTCACGTAATTAGTGAGAAAACCCTCCGAGTTAAGGTTAGAGACGAAACCTTATACGAAATCTTAAAAATGTAAAATTAAGGATAAATGTTGTAATTATGGGTAAGGAGAAGTGACCTATATTAATATGATAAAGTGGTATATTTATATGATTGTGTGTACATATATTATATACATGTAAAAAACGTACCCACGCTACTTGCTATCCCTGAGGTTACCGCGCTGGGACGGTCTTATCCTGTGTTGCCTTATGGAGGATATTGATTCGTACCCTAGAAGATAGAGATCCTAGGTACGGGCTATCAAATTGATAGTCGGACGGTCCTAAGAGACGTGAGGGTATGTACTGACCTCTTGGACTTGGAAATCTATGCTTCGCCTCAATGTTGTTTTGTTTATGTTAATACAGTTCGTGAGTGATTCCGAACTTGTATTCCCCTTTGTGTGAGCGATACGGGGATTGGATAGCAGAGTATGCCCGCACCATAGTTTTAGTTTGGGTGCTGTTATATATATATATATTATGCGAGTAGTTAATATATATATGAGATTATGAACTTTAAACTGCCTACTGTGATTTGATAAGTAGGACATGGTTGTTGACTCAATAATAAATGCTTGTTTTGTGAAAGTATAATATGTCACTGTAAAACTTTATTGTTTTTATAAAGTTAGAAATAGAGAAATTTGGTTACAAATTGGAACATCTCTTTTAAATGAAACCGTGAATTGCAAACCTTTCGGGTAAGTGATGTTAAGTCAAATCTTTTAGAAAGACTAGTGCGTTAGATGATTAAACAAACCAATGGGAAGGATAGTGCGATAGGGGTACACATTAGAAGAGAGGTGAGTATTTTCTCAAGAGAGCGACGCTCTAATATGTTATTGCATTGGCCTGTATCAATTTAAATACTTTCTAAACGTATTTTAAAATCAAACACACTTTCGGGCTCTGACCCGTTTCTTCTCCTCTCTCTCTCTTGTATATATATGTATATTTTCAGGTGCCCAGCCACAGGGGCGTCTTGCGTAGGATCCCTTGAGAAGAACGAGCTGCAGCTTAGGTGGGAGTTGCAGGTCACTTGAGTAGACGGCTTCTGTTATTGACTCCACTCCTAGTACTCTCATTTATTGGGCACGTGTCGCCCCTTTTCATTATTTCATTTGTTGTTGGGAGATTTATATTTCAGTCATTTCCAGTATTGTTTCTTTGGGATTTATTCAGTATGGACTTGTGTTTTAGTTTTAATTTGTTGCCATTCGATTGACAAATGTATTATATTATTTGGCTTACTGTAGTGTGATTCTTAATTGTAAGTATGTTGTTTTTAATTAAATAAATGTTTTTCTTTAAATTAAAATTTGGAAAGTATGTATGAAAATGGTTTTGACACTTAGCTTAATTATTTAGGGTGTTAAATTGAAAAATTTATTTTTATCGACAGTGATGCTGAGAATGAACCAACTGTATACCTTGATTTAATTTAATAAAGGAGTGATCGCCCGGTATTTAATTAGGCGGGGTGTCACATTAATTTTCCAAAGTTGATTCCCGCACTTTGATAATCAGTCAAAAGTTAGTGGGGAAAGATAATGGGAAAGTGGGTGAAAATTATCAAAAACTTCCATTTAACTATTCCCGCCAAATCTCGTTCGAACGAGATTTATCGTTCGAACGAAGTCTCGTTCGAACGTCCTTCTAAATACATTCTAATGAAGTTCCAGTGTCTTTAAAGATGAACTCTTTAGAAATATCATTGGAAATCTCGTTCGAGCAGTCATCTCGTTCGAACGACATTTCGAACGAAGTTACAGAGGCCAAACTGGGAACTCGTTGGCAAACTCGTTCGAACAAAAAACTCGTTCGAATGACATATCTAACGAACTTCCAGAAAGTTGGAAATTTTCATTTTTAGCCCAGAAACTTTATAAAGGCACATTAAACTCGGCAATTTGATGAAGCTTTATACTCTTGGCCTCTACGTTTTCAATAAACACGTCATAGGCTTGAAGGATGATCAATATACTCTATCCTATGACTCAAACATTTTTGTCCAAAATTGAGCCAAAACTACAAAGGACTCAATTGGAAATTTGTGTCCTTAAAGTATCTTTCATTAAGATTACCATTTTTTAGTTTATATATAGCGTTCTTCATTTGTGAGATGTCTGTGGCCTAGTTTCCATTTACATTTACTCTTTATCCCCGCATGTTCCGTGTGTTAACTCCCTGTTTCGAGTGAATTCACTTGATGAGTGTAATACCCGTGAGGATTGAATATGTGCTTGCTTTATTTAGTATCCGATTTATTTAAGTTCTTGCCAAATCATACTTTGCATGTGCTCGCTCCCCTCCCACATTCTAAGGTTTTAATTCTATGAGGTGCATTCAATAATGTTAATGATTCACACTTTTGTTTGAATTCGTTCAATGTTCTAATAATGTATACGAAATCCTTTTCTCCATTATTGGGCTTGTCATATGTTGGGTTGGGCATATTTTGAAGAAACCATGTGATGTTTGTGGGTATCATCCCTGAAAACCCTCACGAGACGACACTCGTCCACTAGGGTAACCTAGGGGTTTAACGGCTTATTGCATATGCTTAATGCAATCATGCTGCCAACAAAAGTGGAATTTATATTTCGATGCATATTTACGTCTTGTGCCACCCTCTATGGTCTGGTTTTCTTTGTTTCATTACTAGGGACTAGCAATGTTTAAGTTAGGGGGTGTGATTCGTATCAAATATTTCATATTTTTGCTCATTATCTTTATGCATTCTAGCGCTTTTACGGTCCTTAATGCCTATATATATGCTCGTTAACTAGACAACCTTGGATTTGGATATATATATATATATATATATATATATGTTTTATAGGGGTTAATTGTGCTTTTGTAGGTATTGGAACGCTAAAAGTGATGATCTATTGCATTTCGAAGAAGTTCCATAGCCGGATGCTATTTTAAGGGCATTTTAGTCAATTCACATTTCTTATCCAGCTCATGGAAAGTCCACGGATTCGTAGTTCGTTGAGTTAGCATCGCGTGGCCGCAAATGGTGTGTCTTTTGGAGTTCGGACGAAGAAGATATGCCCATTTCTGTTATTGACCTTTTCCCCCTCTTCATAGAACAAGGATTACAGAAAATAGAGTACTAGTCGACCGCGTCCCTGGGACCGATTGACCACAATTTCAACTTTTGCCATGGGAAGGAGACAGTGGGCTCATACAAGAAGGACCGATCGACCGGTGATGCCAGATATTTTTCTCTTCTTCCTTTTTCTTTTCTTTTTCCTTTATTTCTTTTGTAACTTACTATATAAACCAAATTTTGGTTTTATTTCAGAGGGAGTTAGATATTTTAGTTTGTAGAGAGTTGTAGGTTAGGGTTAGGGTTTTTGAAGAGTTCTTCTTCGTCCTCTCTTGGATTGACACCCTTTAGGGTTTGTAAGTGCCACTATTCATCTTCCCTACCAATAAATATAGTTTGTATTTCATTATTTCTTACTTTCTAGTTTAATTTCCATGCTTTCTTTACTTGATTTCGAGTATAGTTTTACCGCATTTATTTATTGTGTTTATTTACCGCATTTTTACGATGCTTTCTAGGTAATTTAAATTAGGTTGTGTTTGAATTTAACTGACTCGGGTTAACGCGTTGCTTTTCTTGGTGATAGTGTTTACGGGTCTATTTTGGGTGCGTTGTCCTAGGTATTACGCCAAGGAGATTTGACAGGGCATATCATGTATGTCCCGTGCTTACGACCTTTCGCACGTAATCTCCAGGATATTTGTTGACACCAAAATCTTATTAGGCTTTTATGAGGATTTAGGGGCGTGACAACCCTTGATTTAATTAACTGTTCAAATGAGACGCATTTGCAATAACTCGTCGACCCATGTAACCATGTTATACAAATTAACTCGGGTGAAAGATATTCGACGCAACCTATAGTTTTACCGCATTGTTAATCTAGTTTCAATACACTCGCCTAGATAAACATTTCCCTTTATGCATCTTTTACTTTTTAGTTTGTAATCACCTTTTACACTTTTATTTCAGAATATTAAATCACTTAAATTCTAGCAACTCGTCCCTGTGGATTTTTTATACCCGACTTACCGCTCTACTTGCCTCTCAAGTGTAGTAGTAATTTAGGTTTGTTTGTATAGTCGCGTCGAGATAGAAAACAACGACTGTGCACCTACACACGCACACTTCTCACGCGTTATCACCTAGTTACCGCTTAATTAATATTATAAGCTATAACATCTCTTTGCTACTGGTCTGATCTTAGGTTCTCTCACACTCTCTGTAATTTGTTATAATTCTCATGATTGTGTTACTCATTATATTATGCCCGATAAGTTGAAACCATAATTCTCCCATTTTCGCTAAGACTAAGCTATATCATAGGCCTACTGAAATTCATTACGTCCATCACTATTGTCTAAAAAACCCAAAATTCTCTCGATTCGTTATTCGCAAATTCAGGGTATAAATAAAAGAAACTGGGCAATTCTGGGTAACCAAATCGATTCCGTGAGGAGACCGAATCGATTCTCTAACCGAGTTGATTTTCTCTCTGAGCCAAATCGATTCAAACTAGCACAAGTCATCTGCTTCGCTTGACTGTTACGTTTTTCAAAATTTTTATTCATCTTAACCTTCATGTATCACAACCAAATTCCAACATGTTCCAACCCAACATCACATAGGGGAATATGAACGATTTCTAACGATAATAAAACATTAAATCCTTACAAATTCTATCCAATAACGGATTAAAAACCAGATTTCTATTGAAACCCTAGTTTAATTGTTTATCATTCATAACCAACCATTTACGAGGATTTTTCCCGTAATAATTTTCACATAATTTTTTTATTTCGTTCCCTCTACATATGTGGATTCATTCTACATGTAATCCCATCCCAAATCAAGAGTTTTATTCATTAAATCCCAAACTTTATTTCTGTGATTTCTGAGCTTTTTTAGGATAATTAGGGAAGAGGAGCTCCTTATGGAGGGCCTCCTCACCCAACTTCATTTCTGTGATTATTGTAGCTTTGGGGGAGAGGATTTCCTTATGGTGGGCCTCCTCTCCCAATTGAGTCTTATTTTGTATTGGTCAAGGCACTCTTTGGGGGGGGTGTCCCCTCGCCATATGGACCTACTCGCACAATTGTCCGGGCAATTGAGTGTGCACCCCTATACATTAGTCTCTTCGTACAAAAATCTATGTGTTGGGTATATATTTCTTGGAATACGATCAGTCTAACTCAATCTCATGATGATACTGTCGCATTAATTAGGCATATCACATCCGCCCACATTTATGGTCTCGAGGTGATACGTGTCAGATGGGAACACACATCTCATCATTAGGGAAATGATTTTATCCCTTTTTTATTGGCAGGGTACGTGTGGCTTAATAGGGTATAAAATCCCTTTATAAACTTTTATTTCTTTTTTATCGTAGCACTTGCTTTCAAACCCGAGTTCTTTAGAGAGAGAGGGAAAAGAAATTCAAAAAGATTCTATAGCCACCATTATTTCTTCCATCTTTTACCACTGCAAACGGCCCCTTATTTCCCTTAAAAACTTATTTCCACTGTCGCCACTACAACTAGCGAGGTGTTAATGGGTGTGGTGCCCATTTCCATCATTGTCTCAACTGTTTTGGCCACCGGAGCCACCACTATTACTTCCGTCATTTTGGATTATTCTTCTAGTCCTTTGTGCAGTTTATCTGTTAGGATTCCCATAAGGGAGGGCTCCTTGTCTGTTGGGATGCCCACAAGGGAGGGATCCTCATCTGTTGAGATGCCCATAAGGAGGCTCCTCGTCTGTTGCCTGCTTGAAATCCCAAAAGGAATACTTGGTTTCTCGCAAATAAGGAGATTTTGGCCTTTATCATCTGGCGTCTTATTTTGGCAAGGACGACAACTACATGGCCTCCCTCGCAAATTTCGAGCAAGAGTTTGTATCAAAGATAAACAAGAGACCCATGTGGGTCTAGGTGAGTCTTCATACCTTTCTACTATGTTGTCTGATTCAATCCTTAGGGTTCAAGGTGAAGATAGTGGGAGATCTCCACTCTGCTTTAGGTGAGTGGTCGAAATATATTATAATCGATTTGACTGGGACCACCCAATATTCTTTCAGTAAGTGGCAAAGATATTAGTTCAAGGATTTCGAGTAGTTTCCCAAGGGTGAAAGTTCGAGCAGGGCCTTGAAGAGTCAAGAAGGCCCAAAAATTAACTCCCCTTCACACTTGGCAGCATTCTTTGTTATCTTTCTGAGTAGGTTCCTTCTTCCTGGGAGGATAGATGATTCTCCTCGTGAGCTCTTTTCAATTTTTCTGTAAGGCTTGTTCGAGGGAGGGTAATCCCTCTCGTAGATCCAACATTGGAATCTCTATAAACTTTGTTACACATGGCTCATGTGGATGTTGGGTGTTCTTGTGGGCGTTATGATTCCATCAACTTTGCCAACACTTTCATCAACATGTATTTTTTATTCCAAAGATTTCCTAACTTGGCCCCCGAGGCTAGGGCTTGTCATAGTAGGGTTGCTCATGCTACAAGATGGCATAAAAATACTCCTAAGACTTCTCTAGGGCTTTAATAGATACTATTGATGAGTTCTCCTTCAGGCCTTACTGCAAGACTGTTAGTGGTACTTTTACTTGGAACTCCTTCTCAGCTTCTGGGGGCACCTTTTACTGCCCTGCTAAGGCTGAGTCTATTCCCACCTCCATCCACATCTCTGTGACTAATATGCTTCTACCATGCACTTTTCCTTCTCTGACTGACTTGGGCCAAGGTGTGGAGTTCTACCATTCTGAGAGAGTGAGGGAAGAGGCAGTTTGGTTATGATTAGGGGGTTCACACTCCTGTTTATCCTTTGAGCACCTCTCCCTCCGAGCTATACCTTGACTCCTTCGCCAATTTTACTTAAGAGGGGGTGGTCCATAGGATTAGCCATATAGGAAATCTATTTGTGCCCTCTCGAGATTACTTTCCTTCTTTCACTCATTCATTGTTTACCATTTTGCAAAGGCAGGTCCTCCTTATTCAAAATTGTGTGAGGGGTGTCCCTCGTGAAACCATTTCCACAAAGATTCCCAACAACGATAGGTATTTAGGCAAGAGGACACAAAAGTCACTGTGGCACCGGAGCACAATCCCTAAGGCTACTCTCGAGGAAGTCACTCCAATATTTTTTTAGGCCCCTACTCGATGAGACTATTTACTCTAAACAACCTCATTCTAAGCCCAAGTCCAAAGGTAAGGCAAGAGCCCCTGCAACTTTAAAGAGGAAGCATCATTATTTGGATGTTTCCAACTTCATACCAGTTACTACACCCCTGTTGCTACTGTCACTACCACTGATGTTTATGATACCCTTAATCCCCCCCCCCCCTCCGGGGCTAATAAGAACCAGGGCAAGCAGGAAGAATAATATGAAGAATACCAGTGCAGGGGTTGATGCTTCCTCTCGTACACCAGACCAAGGGTCTAACACTAAGGAACTTGGGGTGGGGGAGACATACAGAACTATGCGAGAGCAGGGAAATAATTCCTTAAGGTTATTTATTGAAGAGCTTGTTGTAAATTATATTCCCATTTCAGAAGGTACTACACCTTACTCCTTTTCACTTAGTGAAACTAACTTTTATGGGGTTTCACTTCTTATTTCCCCTTATCTATCATTTGAAGATGAACTAGTCTATTATATAAGCATTCCCTCCTATGATGATGATAGTATTTCTTTAAATGAGATTTGTGTCACTGACCCTTATGATGATTAACACCCTGATACTTCTTCTTTATTACCTGTTTCAGATGAGTCTTCTAGCGAAGGTGTCATGATAGATTCTCCGTCAGCCAACAGCCCCTCAACTAGGCATCTACCATATGGGCAAAATGTTCGCTCCACCATTATAAGTCTCTTTTCTTAACTTCTGTTTGTACTACTTATTGTCCACTAATATTCGCATAGTTCAAATGTAAATTATCTTTATCTTTATGTAATTTTTAGGGTGTTTTCTTTACGATGAGTGATCCTTCGCATCCACCTCCGCTTCCGCCTCCTTCCTGGGGGACCATTCCTAGAGCAAGGATCTCTATAGTAGTCTCATCTTTAGGCCAATCTAGAGTGGTTTATCACTTCCACCTTACTCAGTCATTATTCTCTTTCTTTTCAGTTTTATTGATACAGTCTATGCTTTCATCTAACTTTTACACCTATCTACTTTATTCCCGATGACAGCGAGGACTTGTTATGTGTCCTCCTCTTCGATCTAGGTAATCATTAGCTCTCCAGAGTCTTTTTCTTTTACTTAGCATATTTTGAGGCATGTCTTTTAAAATATCCTTCTTTTGTATACGCGGGTGATAGTTTCTCTTAATCACATTTATTGACTTCCCGCCTCCTCTGTGGTAAGAGATTCTTCTGTCGGGTAATCTGAAGTAATTTGACTTTGTCACCTTTATTGTCTTTATCTATTCTGTTATATTTTCTACATTTATTATTGGGACTGCCTTTATATGTCCTTATTGTATGGATTATCTTTCGGTGGCCCTCCTCTACTGGGGGAATATCACATCTCACTGTAGGCACTGCCCCAGGTCTGTCACCTTCGGGGAGGATTCCCATCTCCCATATTGTTTTGCCTACGGATAATAGGCCTCCATCCGGCCTATACCTTCCCGATAAGTTTTCACTATTACCTCTAGTGATCTTATTACACAGGCTAGGTCCACCCCTCAAGTATTACTTACTCCTGTTAGCCCCGTTTCTCTTTTTATCAATTATTTAGTTCTTTGATAGCATTATAATGATTAGGCCACTGCATCTGCTGCGACTAACCCGTCAATCTTCTTCCCTTCTTCTTCCTTAGAAGGACTTCAAGTATGCTTGTTTCGAATCTTTTGTCTTTCGACTCATGTTTTTGTCATTACGATTTCATTCTCATACCGTGTTTCTATTTGTTTATATTTTAGTTCACCAGATCTACCACTTCATCGATCGTTTCTTCAGTTCCCTCTTTAGTAGACCCCACTACTGTTAGGGAAGCTCCTGTAGCTATTGTCTCTGTGGGAGGCATTATTATAGCACCTCTCTCGGTAATCATTCTAACTTGTCTGTGCTTTTCTTCTACATATTTTTTCTTTATTACTACGAACAACTTGTAATTATTCCAATCTTTCTTCTATTTATAGGGCAGTGTTAGTGAGACCTCTTCCTTCGTGGCGCCCATGATAAGGTCCCCAGAAATAGCTTCTAAGGCACCACATGTGAGTCTCCCCTTATCCCCTATAGGGGAAACTGCCTTAGCCAACCTGGATGAAGTCCCCTTATCTGAGGGGCTTGTTCCTAGTTATGCATGAGAAACTTCAGTGGTATGTTAGTCTTTGTACATCTACTTTCTAGATTAATTACATATCCGCACATTCGGTAGTTTCTTCTAATGTATCTGTAACTGTGGTACCTTTACTTGCAGGACCTATATTTGAACTCTCAGGTAAGTACTGTGCCAGTTTCTGTATCTGACAAGTCTCTGCACAATGTCCCAGAGAAGACTGCTCGTATTTGTCTAATGTCATGTATAATTCTTTTCATCGACTCGTGTTATCTATGTAGGGGTCTATTCACACCCTCTAGCTTTGTCATTTCGCAGGATGGAATCAATCCTACTCCTTCTAATGAGGGGTCTCTTATGGGTGTCTCAATGGGGCTCTCCCACATAAACATTTAGTCTAATTGAACCATTTAAGCTTTCATTTTCTGTGTAAGTACTTAGCCCTAACCTATTTTCCTATTTTCAGGTTAGCGCCGAGGTTGTTCCCTTGACTGTGGAACAATTACGGGGAGTTATTGCGAGTGAGGTATAATACTGTCATACCTTACTCTCCTCTTTATTCCCCGCTTTCTTCTTGATTTTACTGTTCAAGTGGTCTCACCTTCACATTCTTGTTTCCTTATTTTTAGGTCAGTGAGGAGGTCGTCCCTAGCTCTCTGGGACATATAGTGAGTGATGTGTTACGCACTCCCCATGTATTAAACTGCCATACCTGGGTTATTTCTGCCTGTTAAAGTTATACTTTTCTCTTCTTTTTTTAGCAACAGAACTTCCAACTCTTGCCTATGTTTTGTTAGGATGGTGCTCAGGGTCACATGGTGCCTCCTCGATTTGGCGACAGCACACTGCCCCCCGGGCTATGGGGTAAGATTTTCATAAACTTTGTTTCAATTTAAGCATGGGAATTCCCCCACCTTCTCCATCCCTTATTTATGACTTATCTACTTTTACCTTTCTTTTTGCAAGATTCGACTGGTGAGCCTGTTGAGACAGTTAGTGAGGCCGATCAGAGTTCTGAGGCCACAGGTGATGCCGGTAACTGCGAGGATTCCTCTATTCCTCTTCCGGAGCTTAAGTAACATAATATATGTTATGATGATATGGATTTATAGGCTCCTGGAGATTTCATGAGCGCGCTGTGGCACTCAGAGTTGTGCTCTAGGTTCCGTACAAATAAGCGAGAGGTGCTGGAGATGTTTCTAGAGCACCACCCTGAGACTTTTACTTCTCAGAGCATCCTTAACATTTACATCCTTACAGTATTCAACTTTAAGGCCCTGGCCATCCATCTCCATGATTTCTTATCTACCTCTCCTGCCGATATGGCTACTCATAGGGCCGCACCGTTTTTCCAGGCACTTCACGATTTGTAACGACTCTATCACTTTTAACTGGATTGGCTAGACGCTTCCGTTCGTCATTTTCTTGGTGCTACTTGTAGGAAGATGATAAAGGTTCAAACTTCCAGGAAGACTAGGGTGTAGCAGCGTCAGGCTAAGGAAACTCGAATCCAAGTTCATATTCAGTCGCTCCGGGCCAAGTAGGCCAAGCTAAAAGCTGGTGATCCATAGGATGAGGTCCGGATGGATAAATTAGAAGAGTAACTCGTTGAAGAGGTTGGTCCTTCTTACACACACCTGTGCTCCAGGAAGGATTTATGTTTTATCTTATCTAACCGGTATATAGTCTTGTTATGTAGACCTCCCTTTATACACAAAGAATTGTTGTCATTATTTATGAAAATTCCTCTGTTGATTTCTATCATGAAGTTCATTCTCTGCTTATGTCTAGACTTTAATATTTGCTTACTATGGCCTGCGCTAATTATCTGTAGCCATTTGATTTGTTTGAATTTCCCCATGTACTGTGGGATAATTGTGTATTATCTCAGCATGTTGGTATTTTAGAGTTCCCCCTCTAACTGTGGGTTACTTGCATATTTTTCTGAGCAAGTTAATATTTTAGAGAAGCCCCCTCTAATTGTGGGGTACTTGCATATTTCTCTGAGCAAGTTAATATTTTAGAGCTAACCCTCTAACTGTGGGGTATTTACATATTATTTGAGCAAGTTAATATTTTTAAAGTTCCCCCTCTAACTGTGGTGTACTTGCATATTTTTCTAAGGAAGTTAATGTTTTAGAGTTGCCCCCTCTAATTGTGGGGTACTTGCATATTATTTGAGCAAGTTAATATTTTTAAAGATGCCCCCTCTAACTGTGGTGTACTTCCATATTATCAGAGAAAGTTAATATTTTTAGAGTTGTCCCTTCTAACTGTGGGTTACTTGCATATTATCTGAGCAAGTTAAAAAATAAATTAGAGGTGCCCCCTCAAACTGGGGAGCATTCTATTATGCACATTCACTTCTTAGGGAATATCTAGGAGAAAAGGGTTAGCTCTTCTCCTTCCTTCGAGCTTTCAATATAATTTATAAATAAAAAAAACTTCTTTTATTGAAACATTGTCCCTGGTCTGGATGGTCTTTATTTTAAACAGTTTTGTTAGGAACACCTTTTTTTCTTTCAAAAAAATAAAATTAGAGTAAGGGGCGTTAGCCGCCTTTCTCCATAATTTTTGAGAACTGGTCAAGTAAAGATTTTCTTTGAGAACAGAGATTAGAAATTGTTCTCTAGACAGTCTTATTGTAAAAAAAAATCTTATTACTTGGCGGATGTCCTCCAACTGGTCTGTCAACAGTGCTAAAATCGTTTGTCTGTTATGTTTGATAAAGACTTTGCACAATATAATTTTCTCTTAGGATGGATGTACCCCTCCCCCCACACAGTGTAATGAGCAAAGTTCTTTTCATCCTGGACCCTCTTCTAGGCTAGTATAGGGGTTTATAAAGAAAACTATTATGTGGGATCTACCTCATGCAATAGGTGAGCAAACAAAATGAGAATCATCATGCACTGATAAAAAAAAGTTGTTATTCATTTCTTTTCGTTTTGTTTACGGTTTACAAGGTTGTGTTGCTCTATCATTTTTACAAAAAAGAACTTTTCTGGTGTTAGAGTAAGCCGCTCAAATTCTTTGATAGAAATTATTTTTTCACAAAACTAGGCATAATACCTCTTCAGTCACTTGTATTTGATGGAGTGGAGATAGTCACTCTCCGGCTCCAAAATCTGGCAGTACCCTAAATTGCCTACCTGTGACAACGCGGATATAATTATGATAAATTATATTCAAATCACGCTTATCTTATGTGATATGAATAATGTGTTATTAGTATATCTAATGTTAAGTGATTATGTTTATTATAATCCTACTTTCATAAATGATGAGAGGTCGAATTATTTACAAACACAAATTTTGTTGTTTCGGTAGAAATGTTCCAGTTAGATACTAGTTTTGACCCTTATAACATTACAATTGACTTGAGGTAAAAACTAGATAGTTGTATACATGTGAGTTATGGTTGTAACACAACAAACGGATCATCAAACGGATGCCCGAGTAAGGAGTTATACCGAATTTATGAACAATGGGAAAAGTTGTCCATTTCCTTTAAGTGGTAAATTGTCTTTTAGTAAGCCAAATGTTTTAAAGTGATTGCATGGCTTGGGAGGAAGCCTTGGACGACTTAAAACTCTCCCTCTAACATATTTAATCAGAAAAACAAACCATAGGTTCAGTTTGAAGAGTGCTTGGCTTAAGGAAAGAGAGAGTAGGAGTTAAGGAAGAAAAGAGTTCAAGAAAAGCTAGGAAAATTCTAAGAAAGTCCCTAAAGTGTTTCCAAGGTATAATTATGTGATTAATATTGTTTTAATATTGTATTGTACTTATTCAAAAGTATATAAATCGTGGATTATTTATTACGATTCCATCATCCTTTGTGATAATATGTATTGGTTCATATGTGAGTTAAGTGGTGTTTATAGGCCATATTGATTTGTATTGAAACCCTATGTATTCAAACTTGTATATCTCTTTGTGTGTTTACTGGAATTGATAAATTCCAATTTTATATGAAATTAGACTCATATATTCATATTATATATGAAAATTAGAATTTATCTCCTTGTGGTTAGGCCGTAATGATTATTTGAAGTTGGTACATAGTTTCTGTTTGTATACTTCATTTCGGTATGCCCGAAGTTTAGTCAAGCTTTTGAGACAGCAAATGAAGTCAAAAAATTATGAAACTTTAATTATGTACTATTAAGTATGTGTAATAGAAATGGGTTGAAAATCATGGAAATTTATATTGTAGAAAAATTATGAAAAATCTTGGAAGTTGAAGGAACAATAGAGGAGCTTGTAGGGCAGATTTCTTGTATTGTAAAGAAATGGTCATAACTTGCTCTAGGAAGCTTGAAAAATTACACCGTCACTTGTACTGGAAAATATATTCATATATGTTTTCATATTGATAAGTTTGGACCCCTGTATTTATACAATTTAGGAATATAGGATGGTTAAGTATTTAGGACAATAATTTCAGGCCATACTGGATACCCCTTGAATGAATGTTTGTATTTCATCCTTACAAAGGGTAATTTGAGTACGTGATTCATGTGTATATACATTGAGAAGTATAATTTCATGTTTACTTGACTTTGGTTATAAATTCCTTATGAGGTATTTCCTACGGTGGAATGTTCATAACTTTATCAATATGTGCACCATCGTTTTGTCTTTACTCATGTTTCATGGAATGTGACTTAAGTGGAATTATATGGTCGTTGTATAGTCTTGGAAGGTTACATAATTATATTAGGATGATACTTATGATTGAGATTCAGTACTGATTTAGTTGGATTGACAGGTGTAAGGTCTAATCAACCCAGTTCATCTCCTCCCGAAGGAAACGTGAATACGTAGTTGACAACCCAAGGTGAGTGTACTCACTAGAATGGTGTACTTGTATATTATTACGAATATGATCATAATTTTATGAGTATAAAATTGTTCATTTCGGTTTACCAAAATGGGAGGTTACTCCTTGACCCGGAATGGGGGAGATTTGTCTATTAATGACAAGGGGTTACTCCTCGACCAGGAATGTGGGAGAATTGTATATTTAGACAGGATATGTGAATCATGATTCGTAAAAGTTGGTCATTCATTATGAATGAGCCGGATAAGCTAATACATGATTATATGGACATGATTTATTGCATTTAAATTCATGCAGTAGTATAGTAGTGATGCATTCACTGGGCTATTTTTCTCATGGTTCCTACGTTCACATTTTTTCAGGTAACGCGATGTCACTGCCAAATCTAGGAGGTCGGGTTGGGTTAGCCAGGAACGGGAGAAATAATGATTTTGTGTAAATGTAAATGATGTAATTATGTTAACTTATCCTTCAAGAAAGTTTTTATGGACATGACTACTCTGATGTTGTAAAAAGGCTTTCAGTTATATGGATTTATAATGACGACTCTGAAATTAAGACTCGTGTTTATGGTTTGGTTAAGTTAATTATGGTTTGACTCACTTTGACTTTCAGACTTAATTATAAGTAACTGGGTTGGGGTGTGTCAGCTTTTGGTATCTGAGCCTAGGCTTTAGATGTTTTGGAGTGAGAAGAGTCTAGATTTAGCGATGAATGTTAGAAATATATTGTATTTGATACTAACAATTATGTTAGGTAAGATATGTGTATCTGCATGTTGTTATATCTTTGATTCATTTTAGATATAAGATAATGGAATGAGGGAATTTAAATGTGAGAATCGAATATGAGGCTTCAAATATTCCAGCAGAAGCGGAGGTTGAGCAACCTATTCAGATAAATGTGGAACCCGAGCGAGAACAACTGACAGATATGCAAAAAATGGCACGTGCTATGAATCTAATGGCGGAGCAGTAAGCTAGATTTATGGCTCAGATGGAAGAACAACAGACCAAGCAACTAGAGGCACAAGCATTGTCTAGGGCTGAGGAGGTGATACATCGGGAATAAAGGAGTACTTCACATGAGAAATTTATTAAGATGAACCCACCATCGTTTCAAGGAGCAGTTGACCCAGTAGAGGCAGAAGTTTGGGTTAAAGAGATTGAACTCTTATCTTTGGGGTAATGAGGATGCCTGAAAATGTACGAGTGATCCTGGAAACATATATGCTGAAAGGAGAAGCTAAGTATTGGTGGGATGCCACAAAACATTTGTTGATTACTCCAGGAGGTGAGAATGTGATCTCATGGGATGCTTTTATCAAAGCTTTATATGATAAGTATTTTCCCCCAATGTATCGAAAGCAAAAAGAGAAGGAATATTTCATGTTGAATCAGGTTAGTATGACAGTTAGAGAATACGAAGCTAAACTTACAGCTTTATCTCGGTTTGCCTCGAGATTTATACGGAATGAGGAAAATATGTGCAGTCGATTTATCGACGGACTTGAGTTAGTCATTAAATCACGATTGTCGGATTTAGAGACTCTTAATTATTCAGCCTTGGTGAACAAAGCCATGTTGGTAGAAAAGGACGTGAATGAAGTGAGAGGGAATCGAGAACGAGGTGTAAAGAGAAGTAGATTCGATCCAAACTATCAAAAGGGTAGCAATACTGAATATTCAAGGTTTGGAGGACAGAAATTCCAACAGGGTAGATGTGGAAGTAGTTTACAAAGGGGTGAAGCTAGTGGTGGAAGAGGTTCAGGAGTTTCAACACAAGGAGATCCAAATGTTTATTTATTTTGTGGGACATCGGGTCATATAAAGAGAAATTGCCCAAAGTTACATAATATAGAATGTTTTAACTGCCATCAGAAGGGCCATCTGAGAAAGAATTGTCCTATGTTAGCAAGAACAATTTTAGTTAGTAGTGTGGGGCCTCATAAAGGATCCTCTCCAGGCAGTGCCACCAGGTAAAGAGGTACAGGACAAGCAAGTGGATCGAAGGCAGGAGGAAGAGTGTTTGCGATGACATTGCAAGATGCCTATGCTACACCTGAAGTGGTTACAGGTAAACTTTTTATTGCAAATAAAGATTTATATGCACTCATTAATCCTGGATCGACGCATTCATTTGTGGCATTACATATTGTTTCATATTTGGGTAGACCATGTTCATTTCTCAATTGTGCCTTATATATTTCTACCCTAATGGACAGTGTAATTCTGGTTGAACATATTTATAAAGATTGTGTCTTACGAATGGGTGAGCGAGATTTCTATGTTGACTTGATACCATTGGCCATTTAGGATTTTGATATTATATTGGGGATGGATTGGTTATCATCGTATCATGCTTCCATTGATTGTTTTCGAAAAGAAGTTACATTTCATCTGCCTGGTGAACCTGAGTTCCAGTTTACAGGAGAAAGGAATGTTGTCCCTAATTGCCTTATCTCAGCAATTAAGAGCAGAAAGTTATTGAGTAAAGGTTGTACAAGTTATTTAGCTTATGTTGTTGATACTAGTAAAGAGACCGTTTAAATTCAAAATATACCAATCGTTAGAGAATTTTCAGATGTCTTCCCAGAGGAATTACCAGGATTGCCACCCGATAGGGAAGTAGAGTTTTCCATTGAATTAATTCCAGGTACTGGTCCAATTTCCCTTGCTCCATATAGAATGGCACCAACAGAATTGAAAGAATTGAAAGTGCAATTACAAGATCTGATAAGCAGAGGTTTCATTCGGTCTAGTGTTTCTCCATGGGGAGCCCCAGTGTTATTTGTGAAAAAGAAAGATGGGACAATGCGATTATGTATTGATTATCGGTAGTTGAATAAGGTGACAATTAGAAATAAGTACCATCTGCCTCGTATTGATGACTTGTTTGACCAATTACAGGGGGCCACAGTATTTTCGAAGATTGATTGAAGATCGGGTTACCACCAATTGAAAGTAAAGGATAGTGATATTTCCAAAACGGCTTTTCGGACTCGATATGGGCACTATGAGTTTTTGGTGATGCCATTTGGATTAACTCATGCTCTAGTAGTTTTTATGGATTTGATGAATCGGGTATTCCACCCTTTAATTGATTCATTTTTTATTGTATTCATAGATGATGTGTTGATTTACTCGCGTAGCATGGAGGAACATGAGAAACATTTGAGACTTGTATAGCAGATTTTGAGAGAGAATAAATTGTTTGCTAAATTCAGTAAGTATGAGTTTTGGTTGAATGAAATTGTGTTTTTAGGGCACGTTGTCTCAGGAAATGGGATATATGTTGATCCAAAGAAGGTGGAAGCAATTGTTGAATGGGAGAGTCCTAAGAATGTGATAGAAATTAGGAGTTTTCTAGGATTGGAAGGTTACTATCGCAAATTCATTAAGGGATTTTCAGCAATAGCATTACCATTGACAAAGTTAACCCGTAAAGAAGTGAAGTTTGTGTGGGATGAAGAATGCGAAAGGAGTTTTAAAGAATTAAATAAGCGATTGGTTTCAGGCCCTATACTTACTATTCCATGTGAGAATGAGTCTTTTGTGATCTATACAGACGCTTCATTTCAGGGGTTAGGATGTGTTCTTATGCAAAATGGGAAGGTAATAGCATATGCTTCCAAACAATTTAAGACGCATGAAAGAAACTACCCTACACATGATTTGGAGTTAGCGGCCATCATTTTTTCTTTAAAGTTGTGGCGATATTACTTGTATGGAGAAACTTGTGAGATATTTACGGATCATCAAAGTTTGAAATACTTGTTTACACAAAGAGAACTGAATTTAAGTCAGAGGCGTTGGATAGAGTTGATTAAAGACTATGATTGTACCATCCATCATCATCTGGGGAAGGCTAATGTAGTAGCAAATGCTTTGAGTCAAAAATCATCAGGGATTCTGGGTTGCATACAATGTGAACGTGTTGGAAATATTCATGACTTGGCATCGATGGGGATTGAATTAATGTTTTCAAAAGGGGGAGGATTATTAGCACATGTCACAGTAAGATCTTTATTGGTCGAACGCATATGAAATTTGCAGATCAATGATCCGTTCCTTGAGAAGAAGAAACAAGAAGTTCGGGATGGTAAAGAGAGTGATTTTGAGATTAAGAATGATGAGTCGTTGTGTTATAAAAATAGAATTTGTGTACCGAATGATCCATCCTTAAAGAAGGATATATTAGAAGAGGCACATAGTTCTATTTACTCTATGCATCCGGGAGGTACCAAAATGTATAGAGATTTGAAAGAGTATTACTGGTGGAACAACATGAAACGTGAGATTGCATAATTTGTAGCTAAATGTTTAGTATGCCAGCAAGTGAAAGCAGAGCATCAGAAGCCGACAGGATTATTGCAGTCATTACCTATTCCAGAATGGAAGTGGGAGCATATAACGATGGATTTTGTTACAGGATTACCGATGTCACCAAAGAGGCATGATTCTATTTGGGTGATAATAGACCGATTGACAAAGTCGGCCCATTTTCTTCCAGTTAAGACCACCTACACTGTTGACAAGTATGCACGTATATACGTTGATGAGATTATTCGTTTACATGGGGCACTAGTGTCAATTGTATCAGATAGAGATCTAACATTCACTTCTAAGTTTTGGCCTCATTTATATAATTCCATGGGCAAAAGTTTGAAGTTTAGCATTGCATTTCATCCACAAACCGATGGGCAATCTGAAAGGATAATTCAAATATTAGAAGACATGTTACGAGCTTGTGTATTTGACTTCAAGGGTAGTTGGGATGATCATTTTCCATTGATGGAATTCTCGTATAATAATAGTTATCAGTCCACCATTGGTATGGCTCCTTATGAAGCTTTATATGGGAGGAGATGTATAACACCTTTGTGTTGGGATCAAGTAGGTGAAAGGAAAATTTTGGGTCCTGAATTGATAAATATGACAATTGAAAAGATTAAAATGATTCGAGAATGGATAAAGATAGCGCAAAGCAGGAAGAAATTTTATGCAGATAAGAGGAGGCATCCATTGGAATTTCAAAAGGGGGATTTTGTATGCCTACGTATTTCACCATTGAAAGGCGTTATGAGATTTGGGAAAAAGGGGAAACTAAGTCCAAGATACATTGGACCATATGAGGTGTTGGAAAGAATTAGAAACCTGGAATATATATTATCATTACCTCCAGATTTGTCTCGTTTACATGATGTTTTTCATGTATCGATGCTTCGTAAGCATTTGGCGGATCCATCTCATCAGTTGAAAACTCAACCAATTAAACTGAAGGAAAAATTTGTCATACATCGAGGAACATATGTAAATTATTGATCGTAAGGAGCAAGTATTGAGAAATAAAGTTATTCCCTTAGTTAAAGTTATGTGGATGAGCCAGGGAGTTAAAGAAGCAAATTGGGAAATGGATGATAGCGTGAGGAAACAGTATCCCCATTTGTTTGGTAAATGACCTTTATATTAAATTTCGGAGACGAAATTTTCTGGGGGGGAAGTTGTGCCAACCCGGATATAATTATGATAAATTATATTTAAATCATGATTATCTTATGTGATATGAATAATGTGTTATTATTATATCTAATTTTAAGTGATTATGTTTATTATAATCCTACTTTCATAAATCTTGAAAGGTCGAATTATTTACAAACACAAAATTTTGTTGTTTTCGGTTGAAATGTTCCTGTTAGAGACTCGTTTTGACCCTTATAACATTACAATTGACTTGAGGTAAAAACTAGATAGTTGTATACATGTTAGTTAGGGTTGTAACACAACAAACTTATCATCAAACGGATGCCCGAGTAAGGAGTTATACCGAATTTACGAACAAAGGGCAAAGCTGTCCATTTCCTTTAAGTGGTAAATTATCTTTTAGTAAACCAAATGTTTTAAAGTGATTGGATGGCTTTGGAGTCATCCTTTGCTGACTTAAAACTCTCCCTCTAACATATTTCTTCATCAAAACAAACCCTAGGTTCAGTTTTAATAGTGTTTGGCCTAAAGAAAGAGAGAGTAGGAGTTAAGGAAGAAAAGAGTTTAAGAAAAGCTAGCAAAATTCTAAGAAAGTCCCTAAAGTGTTTCCAAGGTATAATTATGTGATTAATATTGTTTTAATCTTGTATTATACTTATTTAAAAGTATATAAATCGTGGATTATTGATTATGATTCCATCATCCTTTGTGAAAATATGTATTTGTTCATATGTGAGTTAAGTGGTGTTTATAGGCCATATTGCTTTGTATTGAAACCCTATGTATTCAAACTTACATATCTCTTTCTGTGTTTACAAGAATTGAGAAATTCCAATTGGATATGAAATTAGACTCATATATTCATATTATATATGAAAATTATAATTTATCTCCTTGTGGTTAGGCCTTAATGATGATTTTAATTTGGTATATAGTTTCTATTTGTATACTTCATTTTGGTATTCCCGAAGTTTAGTCAAGCTTTTGAGATAGAAAATGAAGTCAAAAAATTATGAAACTTTAATTATGTACTATTAATTATGTTGAATAGAAATGGGTTGAAAATCATGGAAAGTTATTTTGTAGAAAAATTATGAAAATTCTTGGAAGTTGAAGGAACAATAGAGGAGCTTGTAGGGAAGATTTCTTGTGTTGTAAAGAACTGGTAATAACTTGCTCTAGGAAGCTTGAAACATTACACCGTCACTTGTACTGGAAAATATATTCATATATGTTTTCATATTGATAAGGTTGGACCCCTGTATGTATACAATTTAGGAATATAGGATGGTTAAGTATGTAGGACAATAATTTCAAGCCATACTGGATACCCCTTGAATGAATGTTTTTATTTCGTCCTTACAAATTGTACTTTGAGTACGTGTTTTATGTGTATATACATTGAGAAGTATAATTTCATGTTTACTTGACTTTGGTTATAAATTCCTTATGAGGTATTTCCTACGGTTGAATGTTCATGACGTTATCAATATGTGCACCATCGTTTTGTCTTTACTCATGTTTCATGGAATGTCACTTAAGTGGAATTATATGGTCGTTGTATAGCCGTGGATAGTTACATAATTATATTAGGATGATACTTATGATTGATATTCAGTACTGATTTAATTGGATTGACAGGTGTAAGGTCTAATCAACTTAGTTCTGCTCCTCCCGAAGGAAACGTGAATACATAGTTGACAACCCAAGGTGAGTGTACTCACTGGAATGATGTATTTGTATATTGGTACGAATATGATCATAATTTTATGAATATAAAATTATTAATTTCGGTTTACCGAAATGGGAGGTTACTCCTTGACCCGGAATGGGGGAGATTTGTCTATTAATGACAAGGGGTTACTCCTCGACCAGGAATGGGGGAGAATTGTCTATTTAGACAGGATATGTGAATCATGATTCAGAAAAGTTGGTCATTCATTATGAATGAGACGGATAAGTTAATACATGATTATATGGACATGATTTATTGCATTTAAATTCATGCAGTAGTATTGTAATGATGCATTCACTGGGCTATTTTTCTCACGGTTCCTATGTTCACATTTTTTCAGGTAGCGCGATGTCACTGCCAAATCTAGGAGGTCAGGTTGGGTTAGCCAGGAACGGGAGAAACAATGATTTTGCATAAATGTAAATGATGTAATTATGTTAACTTATCCTTCAAGAAAGTTTTTATGGACATGACTACTCTGATGTTGTAAAAAGGCTTTCAGTTATATGGATTTACAATGATGACTCTGAAATTAAAACTCGAGTTTATGGTTTGGTTAAGTTAATTATGGTTTAACTCACTTTGACTTTCAGACTTAATTATAAGTAACTGGGTTGGGGTGTGTCACTACCCCTCTTACCATGAAGGGTCCTTCCCAGTTGGGTTTGAACCTTGTTGTTGACATGCTATGGAGGTGATGAGTGGATGATCGCAGGACCAAGTCTCCCACGTGGAACTCTCTGGGCTTCTCTAAGTTCTTATAGGCTCTGAACAACTAGTGGGTGTAGACTTTAAAGTTCTCTTTCGCTATGTCTTTATACTCATCCAGTGCCTCATCTGCACATGCCATTGATTAGGGATGATTCCATTGCTTAGAGTGACCCTGGCTGAGGGTATTGCCAATTCTACTGCTAAGACAGCTTCGATACCATATAGCAACGAGAATGGGTAAACCCATTCTATTTTCTCTTTGAAGTGCGATAAGCCCATACTACCATGGGAAGCTTCTCATCCCATGCCCCCGGCATATCCTCCCGCATCTTCTTCAAGATATTGATCATGGTGTTATTATGGCCTTCGCTTAGCCATTGCCCTTAAGGTAGGAGATGGTTGAGCTGTTGTGCACAATATTGTACTTATCTGTGAGAAGGTCCATCTCTTTGCATACGAACTATTTCCCATTATCTGTTAGAATCACCTTGGGTATACCAAACCTGCATATGATATACTCTTTGAGAAACTTGCTTACCACTTGGTCAGTCACCCTTCTTAGAGGAATGGCCTCTGCCCAATTGGTATACAATGGTGTAGCCATAATAACAAAAGCTTTGCGATGAGATGTTGGGATGATTTTCCCAGCCAGTTAAAATGTCCATGAGTGGAAAAGGTACGTAGCTACTAGGCTTTGTAAGCTGACTGAAGGGGCATGTACCATGTTTCCATGTACTTAACAGGCTTTGTATTTATTCACATAACCGATGGAGTCAGCATCTATGTTTGGCCAGTTACACACTACAGTCATCGGTTGATCATACAGTTTGGCACCTCCCATGTGAGAGGATTCAAGAGCTTCCTTCAACACTCTACTAGTATCTTCTTTGGATATATATTTTAGCACCTTCTTTTTGTAGCCTTTCCTATAGGTCTCTCCTTTAACCAAGTATAAACGGGATACTCTCTTTTAGAGATAAATTTCTTATGTTCTCTCCGTGGGCAACTCACCATCTTTAAGATAGGCTATGTATGGTTGCCTCCAGTATTCAATGGCCTCCACAAAATTAGCTTCTTGTAGCAGGTTAAATAGTTTTGGCACTTTATATAACCTTGTAGAAGACGATAAACCTCTACGCTCATGGAGGGCCAATAGTAGCCCCCCTCCACCACACTGCAATTGGCGATAAAGAGGGATATTAGTTTCCCTGCAATGCTTTTCATGCATCTCTGCTAACCTCTATGTAGCTTCTTTTTCTCCGAAATACCTTGCTAAGAACCCTCTATGTCTCTTGAAGTATTTTTTTTCCCTACAACAGGTGGTAGTTAGCCAATTCTAACATATTCATTGTCCTTCTCTTATTTCTAGCTGCTTTACAACTAGGTGCCTCCAATCTTCTGGCTTATTTCTTGGGAACAAGGACTTCATGATGGTAGTCACTGTCCTCCGTCGTACTGTGATTGTTGCTTCTAGCTCATCCATGTCTAAATTTTGGGCTATTGTAGCTACCGCGTTAGGGTTCCTATTCATTGTTCGTGCATGCCTCTCAACGGTTACTTGCAGAAACTTCCCCAATAACTTTTGGATGATGTATCTGTAAGATCCTAAGTTAGTATGTTTGATAAAGAACTCCCTATTGACCTGTTTCACCACCAGGTTAGATTCCCCTCGTATGCATCATACCTGGCGCCTTTTCGGAGTGCTTCCAACATCAATAAAATGAGAGCCTCGTACTCATCCTCATTGTCTAAGCATTTAAAATCTAACTCGAAGGAGAGGGTGATCTTTTCCTTACTATTTGAGAGTATAATTATCGCACCTCCTGTTCCTTGAGCAGTAGAGACATCAAACTCCATTTCCCACTTCTCCGTATTTTTAACCACACATGCTTAGAAATTATCTCCGGTAACTCTTTACTAAGGGGATCAAAACTCCCACTTCGGAAATGGGCCAACAGATCTGCTATAGCTTGACTTTTGATGGCTTCGGTCACTATGTACTTCAGATCATACTCTGACCAAATTAAGAACCATCTCGTTGCTCACCCAACCAGGACCGTCTGTACCAGGAGGTACTCAATAGGGTTACACTTGGTGACTATATGGACTACCAAGGCTCATAGGTAGTGTCTCAACTTTTGAACCACAAAGACTAGGACAAGGCAATGTCTTTCCACATTGGTATATCTGGATTTTGTACCCGATATCACCCATGATTTGTAATACATCGGCGTCTCTACTCCTTCCTTCTCTTGAGCTAGTAGTGCTCCTATGGACCTTTCAGTTGGAGTGAGGTAGAGCAGCAGTGGTGCTCCAATTTTTGACGAGATCATCGTGGATGCAGAGGGTAGAGCAGCAGTGCTCCTATGGATCTTTCAGATAGTACATGTGGAAATGATTTGGGACAATTAGTTTTACAATTGGTAAAGAATCATGGAAAGTGGGTGAATAAAAATGGTGAAAAACGCAAATTTTCCCAACGAAGAAGATGACCTGGTACAAACCGAATCGATTCGTCCCAAGACTGAATCGATTCGGCAAGGGAAATCAACTCGGTATTTGGGCAAATCGATTCGACCCTGTCAGATCTGCCTATTTTTGCTTATTTAAGCCTCGAAACTTCGTATGAATAATTGGGTGACTGTTAGGGTTTCTTTTAATCATTATGAGGGATTTATGGGATTACAGTAGGACCTTAATAAGGGCATGTGGTAGTCTTATGGAGAGAGTTAAGGCTAGAGCTATCTCGGGCATAAATCGCAATGTAATTAATTGGATAGAATGAGAATAAAATTACGGGAAAGCGTGGGTGAGCTAATTGTATAAACCAGTAGGGTAAGGAAGACTTAGCTACTAAAATAAAATAAAGGGTAACTAGGGCTCTAGATGATACTTCATTAAATGCCTTAATGAGAATAATCATAAAGTGAAAGTACAGTGAGTATTCGAGTAATATATACTACATACGAGGTGTGATAATTAGGTTGTGTGAATATATATATATATATATATATATATATATATGTCGTTAGTGTACCTATTATATGATTGGTTGTTGTAGGTGAACATGCCTGCATTGCCTACTATCACAGAGGTTCCCGCACAGTGAGCGATCCCACCTTGCCGATTCCAGGGAGGTCTGGATTTGTGCCCCAGGATATAGAATTAGGTCGGCCCACTATGTGTCGTGTATTAATTGGATTGGCGTGTCATTTAGGTACGTTAGCTATGTGCATAGCCTAACGGCTTAGAACTACGTTCGCCTCCATTGCTTGTTATTAATTTTGAGTTCGAGGAGACATACCGAACAAATAGTCCTTATTTTAATACGAGAGGGATACGAAGTGACAGTGGAGTATGCCTATATGTTACGGTGGTCCTTTTTAGAGACATTGTAATTATATATATTAGTGAGAAAAATATATGTAACCATTCAACTAAATATACTTACGTGTGATATAAACAAATTTATAGTATGCATATAAATAATGAATTAAGTAGTGAAACTTAATTAAATGATTAACTGACCAGAGACAGATAATGGTACTTATAATATTATTAACATGCGAGAGATGTTAATTCGAATAGCATACTGTATGGGCGGTATGGGGGACTTATAGGTGTCGATATTCCAATTACATATTATATCTAGTTATATTGGGTAGTATGGTTAGGTGAGCTAAGTAAAAACGTTAGGCGTTCACAATAGATGAGAGGTGAGGAAACTCAATGGAGTGTACGTGTATATAACAAGTGTAATCAATAACTGATTTTTAAATTGTGATGTATACTAGAAAAATATTTTCAAAATGTTTTGGGTATATACCCTTGCTATAAATCTTTTTTCAAAACCTTTTAGGTGTCCTGCCGCAAGGGCGCCAGACTTGACGATCCATTCTAGGGAGATTAGCTGCAGGCATTGAGGAGGCTTGCAAGACTTGCTTAGACGCTTATATCATTCACTCCTAGTGTAGGCTTTCAATGGAGTATCTCAGTTGGGAATGTTTCGCTAAACAGACTGTATTTATTTCAGTTATTCATTTCAGACTTGTAGTGAGATTTATTTTCCTATTTGTTGGATTATTATTTGGGTTGGATTTTAGCCGATGGTTTATTCGGTGAGACTTTAATTATTTATTTACTTGGGGTGTTTTGGAATCTAGTAATGTGTGAATGTTTTAATTTAGTTTTAGCATATTATTATCAATTGTTTAATGATAGATAAAATTTTGACATCGTCTTAATCAACTAATAGGTGGTTAGTAATTCATACGGTATTCGACAGTGATGCTAAGAATGGACCAAATGAGAAACCTCTTTTAATTAATAAAGGACTGATCACTCGGTATTTAATTAGGTGGGGTACCATAGATGGTATTAGAGAATCATGTCTAGTGTTCATAGGATCTCTATGGCTTATTATGATTTTTGTGTATTGTTCTTTTGGTATTGAGCCCTTTTATTAGGTCTGTTGCTTTTATCTTTACATATTTGAGATAATGTTCTTCCACTATTAAACTTCGTATAAAATGTGTACTTATAAAATTTGATCTATTTTCAAATTCCACTGAGGAGAGAGAGAGAGAGAAATTCTCGAGCAGCGTCCAGGGATGAGCTGAGGGAGGCTCACCAGGAGCCACAGGAGGTGCCTCAGTCACAGCCACCACTAGAGATGATCTCGATGGCCCAAGTGGCAGAGATTGTGGCCCAGGCGGTCAATGCAGTGATGATAACTATGGCCATGCATTTCCCACAATCTCAGATGTATAAGCCAGTGGCACCGGTCATTCAAGCCCAGATAGGTCCATCTACTTTGCAGAGAGGCAGAGAGACGTTTCATAGGGTCCACCCGCCCAAGTTTCAGGGTAATTCTGATGTGGTGGAGGCATGTGAGTTGAAGAAGAATATACAATGCCATATGCTCATAGTGGGGTGCAATGAGACACAAAAACGGATGCTAGCTACATCCAGACTTGTTAGGGCAGCACTATAGTGGTGGGAGTCAGTGACCACCATTGAGGAGAGAGATTAAATTACGATTACTGAGTTTTGGGTGCGGTTTGATCGCAAGTACTTTCCACAAGCAGTGGAGATCAAAATGCGGTAGAAATTTATTGAGGTGTCACAGGGTGATCGCTCCGTAGCAGAGTATGAGGAGGATTTCACCCGTCTGGCTAATTTTATGCCAGACGAGGTGAGCAACGAGGAGAGGAAGATTGCAAAGTTTATGGATGGATTAGCCTGGAAGATAAAGTAATACTTGATCGGCAACCCCCCATTAGTGACGTATATAGATGTCGTCAATGCCACTTTATTGCACTTTCAGAACCATTGCTTCCACTTGAAGGGAAGCGAACGAGGAGGTGAGCTGAGTTAGTTGGGCGAGGATAGTGAGGGTGGTGTTAGCGGACCATCACAACAGGCAGGTTGATAGTAGGGGTAGGATTCCCTATAGGGGATCATGCCAGAGGTTTAGATCAGGAGGATATCGAGCATAGGGCCAAGGGTACAAACAGGGTCAGCAGGCCCCTAATCTGCAACACTAGGTTCCTTATGGACATCAGGGCCAGAGGAACCATGGAGGTGGTCAACAGGGCGAGGGTCATCAGGGATAGCATTAGGTCCAGCCTCGATAGGACCAGATGTAGAGATCGTTTCTGGGAGAATGTTTTATTTAGGTCTAGCAGGGTCACAATAGGAAAGATTGCCCACAGATGGGCAAGGCACAGCAGCAGGGTGCCCAACCATTACCTCCAGTACCAACACCATCACTATCAACCCCATAATAAGAGTAGGGTCAGATGCACTACGGCCATGTATATAACGTACAGGACGTGCCTATACCACCAGCCCCTCAAGCGTCGCCAGTATTTGGGGGTACATTTACTACTCATGGGCATGAGGGTAGGATTATTTTTTATATGGGAATGCCGCAGTCCTTCATTTCCATTATATTTTCAGGAGCGGAGGTCTTTTAGAGATAGTTGGCACATGTCTTATGTGCGTAAAGTCACCGTTGGGTAGTGGAACACTTATACACTCAGTATGTAGAGGAGTGGATGTTATTATTGGTAGTCTGAGCTTAGAAAAATATCTTCTAGTACTATACATGGAGGGATACAATGTCATCCTAGGTATGGATTGGTTGGCAGGGTACAGGGCGACATTAGATTGTTATGAGAAAACCACAGTGTTCTCCATTACAGGTCAGGAGATGCTCTTGGTGGAGATGCCTCTTCCCGAGGGAGGGTTGCACACCCACCTATACCAATTAAGGAGGAGACCTCACAGGACATAGTGATTTCGATAGACTCCATTCCAGTAGTGAGGGATTTCGAGGATGTATTTTAGGAGATATCGGGGTTACAACCCAGTTGATAGATTGAGTTTGTGATCAACCTAGCACCGGGTACGAGATCGATTGCCTAAAAGCCATATTATATGGCCCCTGTAGAGATGCGAGCGTTGAGGGAGAAAACTCAGCAGTTATTGGGGCAGGGTTTCATTTAGTGGAGTACATCACGTTAGGGTGCGCTTGTGTTGTTTGTTAAGAAGAGGGACAGTTCGCTTCACTTATGTGTGGATTATAGGGAGACAAATAAGGTCACGATACGGAATAAATATCCATTGCCAAGGATCGATGACTTGTTTGATCAGTTGAGAGGGGTTGCCTACTTCTCAAAGATTGATTTGAGATCGGGTTATCACTAGCTACGTATTCAGGAGGAGGATGTTCTAAAGACCACTTTCCTATCGCGGTACGGGTCTTACGAGTCTAGGGTGTTTCCATTTGGTCTCACCAATGCACCAACAGTGTTTATGGATCTCATCAACAAATTATTCGGGGGGTTCTTGGACCAATTCATGATTGTATTTATAGACAACATTATGATTTACTCTCGTACTAAAGAGGATCACACAGAGCATCTGTGTAAGGTCTTGCAGACACTTAGAGACCATCAGTTGTATGCTAAATTTGGGAAGTGTGGATTTTGGCTAAGAGAGGTGAAGTTTCTTAGTCACGTCGTATCTGGCAGGGGTATTACAGTTGATCTGAGTAAGGTATCAGTAGTGAGGGAGTGGGGACAGCCCACGACACCGATGAAGATTCGTAGCTTCTTTGGTTTGGCCAGGTATTATCGTCGCTTCATTAAGGTATTTTTGAAGATTACGGGTCCACTGACGAACTTGACTCGTAAGGGGGTACCGTTTGTGTGGAGTGACCACTATCAGCTGGCCTTCGATGAGCTGAAGGACAAGTTGATGTCAACGCCAGTACTTGCATTACCTATGAGTTGTGTGGAGTATTGGGTCTACACAGATGCATCCCTACACGAACTTGGGGGTGTATTACAGCATGAGGAGAGGGCCACAGCTTATGCTTCTTGAAATCTTAAGCCCGAATAGAATAATTATCCAACCCATGACCTTGAGTTAGCAGCGATGGTATTTTCTCTGAGGATATAAAGGCATTATTTATTGGGAGAGCAGTTTACATTGTTCACGAATCATAAGTCACTTCAATATCTCTTCACATAGAAGTATCTGAACATGGGGCAGAGGCGATGGCTAGAATTCATGAAGGACTTCCAGTTTAATATATAGTATCATCATGGTAAGTGATAGGACCAGGTCTCGCCGCGGCGCGAGCGTCACTTGTGCCCCGGTAATTTTATTTTCGGCACACCATCTCTATACAAAAACCTAAACTTATGAGTACACTCAATAAAAGGGAGTATAGTGGCCAAGTCCGGGTATCGAAAATCCACAGAGACAAGTTGCTAGAATTTATTTGGTTTAGTACTTCTCAATAAAAGTGTAAAAGATATATAAAAACAAAAAGGAAAAGATTCAAAAAGGAAAAAATTAATCTAGGCATGCATTTAAACTAGACTAACAAAAGCGGTAAAAATTATAGGTTACGTCGGATATCCCTCAGCTCATCTTAACGCGTATAAATGGCTACATGGTTCTACAAATTTATTACGATTGCGTCTCGTTTTGACAGTTAATTAAATCCAGAGTTGTCACACCCCTAAATTCGCATAAGAGTCTAACAAGATTTTGGCGTCAACAAATACCCCAAAAATTATGCACGCAAGGTCGTAAGTACGGAGCATGCATGATATACCCTGTCAAATCTCCTAGGCAAAATAACTAGGGAAACCCAATCGAAATAAACACGTCTCTTCCATCACCACAGCAAAGCAACATGCTAAACACGACTCAAGTTCGATCCAACACAACCTAGGCTAATTTAACCTAGAAAGCATGATAAAAACACGATAAATAAAGCAGTAAATATACACTAGAAACAATGTAAGTAAACGTAATAAATCTCAATTATAAAGTGAGTAAAAATGTGGTAAATAAATAAATACAAAAATTGAAAACTCGGATTGATAGAGAATTACGAGGATAGTGTTCTATGCAACCTCGACGAGCAAAACCCTCTATACGAGCAAACCCCCGGAAGGAGAAAATGGCACACTCTCCAAACCTTCCCAATGCTAACTTCCCTCTCTTGTGGAAAATGATCTATTATTACAAGATATCTCTCAAAAATGAGATAAGTCTTCTATTTATACTAAGTTACAAGAAAAGAAAAAAATAAAGGAAAAAGAAATGAAAAGGAACAAATGGAAATTGACAGGTAACTGCGATACCCGATCGATCGGCGATAGGGTGCGGTCGACCAATCCCTAAAGTTAAATCCCACTAGTTACCTTGCGAGGCAAAATCCCAAAATATGGTTGATCGGACCCCTGGGCGCAGTCGATCGGTACTCTATTTTCTAGTGCTCTTTGGTCCTCACATGGGAGGAAATATCCAAAACAAAATTGGCTATAACTTCTTCGTCTGAACTCGAAATGACGCACCATTTGTAGCCATGGGATGCTAACTCAATGAACTACACATCCATGGAAATTCCATGATTATGAGATGAAGCATGAATTGACTAAAATTCCCTTGAAGTAGCGTTCGATGATGGATCTTCTCCGAAATGCAACCGATCTTCACTTTTAGCGTTCTAATACCTACAAAAGCACAATTAACCCCTACAATATATATATATATATATATATATATATATATATATATATATATATTGTAGGGGTTAATTGTGCTTTTGTAGGTATTAGAACGCTAAAAGTGAAGATCCGTTGCATTTCGGAGAAGATATATATATATATATATATATATATATATATATATATATATATATATATATATATATATATATATATATATATACACGAGGTAATCTAGTTAACGAACATAAATAACGAGCATAAATATAGGCATTAAGAACGAAAAATTGATAGAATGCACAAAGTTAAAAGGCGCAAATATACAATATTCGTGACGTATCACACCCCATAACTAAGACATTGCTAGTTCCTAGTGATGAAACAAACAAAACCAAACCACAGAAGGCGATACAAAAACTTATATATGCATCGAAATATAAATGCCACTTTCATACGGAAGACGGTTGCATTTAGCATACGCAATAAGCCGTAAAACCACTAGGTTACCCTAGTGGACGAGTGTCATCTCGTGAGAGTTTTCAGGCGTGAAACCCACAAACATCAAATGGTTTTCTCAAAATATGCCCAATCACAACGACAAGCCCAACAATACAATAAAGATTTCATACGCATTATTATCACAGTGAATGAATTCACACAAAAGTTCGAATTATTATCATTATAGAATGAACGTCATTACATTGAAACCTTAAAATGTGGGAGTGGAGAGAGCACATGCAAAGTATGATTTGTCAAAAACTTATATGAACTGGATAGAATTTAAATCAAGCATATATTCAATCCTCACGGACATTACACTCATCAAGTGAATTCACTCGAAACAGGGAGTCAACACACAGAACATGCGGGCATAAAGAGTAAATGTAAATGGAAACTAGGTCGTGCACATGTCATAGATGAAGAACACTATATATAAAATGAAAAATTGTAATCTCAATGAAAGATACCGCTCATTAAAAAGGCAAAATGCATCTTCACAGATTATCAAAACTATTTCAACTTTTAAATTAAACTCACCCTAAGATCACATAGGACTTTATAGGGTTGTAATATATGTTTGGGGTTAAGGGAACGAAATGAAGGAAATATGTACGGATTCAAAGTGTTCAGGATGAAAACTCGGGATAATGGGGAAATGCGGGAAATATCAAAAATTTGAAAACAAGTTCCAAACATACATTAAATATAACAATTGGAGAGTAATCGAAGCTTATTGAACTATATACACAACATATACAAATTTCTCATTCTTTTGCTTTTCTTCTTTTTCTCATGTTTTGTTTTCTTTTTCTTTTCACTTCTCTTTTTAACTTCTTTTTTTTCTTTACTTTTCATACTCTCGCATGCCTAAATTGCAACCACACAACAATAACATCATTCAATCCCAAGTAACATTCCAAACAAAGGTAGGGAAGGTAATAAGTATGGGTTAAAACTCCAATTTAGAGTTTGTTATGGGATTTTGGGGTATGAAACAAAAGGTTATGATAAGGCTAAAAGGGGTTGACGACGAAAAACATTTAAGGTGAGCTCAAGGCTAATATGGGTGATATAACAAATATAGCCTATGATCATTTCCTCAAGTTTACGTAATTCTCGAGTCAAAACAACTTTGAAAATCATGCTCAAGTAACACATTTTAAGATATAAACTCAATTAATGAACGATCAAATGAAAGAATAGTGAGATTACCAACGACTATAACGTTTTCAAAGAGGAAAGAGTAGTGTATACACTCACAAACAACAAAAGGTACAGAGCTTACTCATTGTAAGTATGTACAATGCAACAAAACATTATCGAGTTATAAAAATATTAAACCAAATCAATAAAGCAAGAAAAGCGCATGTGCTCATGGGATTAAAGTTTAATTCATGAAATTATTCACAATATCAATGATTAGGACTAAAGGCAAATAACTTCTAAAATTGAGAACATGCATCATTGAGTTGTCTATTGGATCGAGCAATTATTAAAATTTATCATTGGAAACAAAGGCAAAATGCCCAAAAAAGGAGAAAAAAGAAAGAAAATATTTTTGAAATTTTTAAATTTTTACAAGAAAATCATACTTAGTAACAAAATGCGAGTAAACCCATGGACTAAAAAAATGGATAGAATATCCTGCACCCCCTAACTAAAGTGTTGCATTGTCCTTGATGCGTCCATTAAGAAAACAACACAAAGAGAGGAAAAGAACGATATTACCCAAAAATGGAGTGATCTCCATAAGCACAAGTCCAAGAGAATCTACAAAAGTTAGTACCAAGAATAGCAAGAACAAATAACAAAAAGTTAACTAATTACATTAGACGAAATAAAGAGGAAAGAAAAAACTAAAGAAAGAAAGAAAGAAGAAAAAAAAAAGGTAACTATTTACAACCTACTATTTACAACATGCCACCCGGACAACGAAAGGCATGTGGGAGGTGGAAAAAGTGAACCATCGCCAATTTGAAATTTTGGGTGGACGATGGGGGATTTGGATAATAAGGGGGAAAGACACACTTGAGGTCCAAGAAAAATCGACTCATCTCCCAAAGGTTTTTCAATTGAAATGGGAGATGGTTCACAAGTGGGGATATTATCCATCATTGAAAACAAGAGCGACAAAGAGTCATCATAGGCAAAAAGTTTAAAAGATTTAAATAATTTCTATCGACTTGTAGAAATTCATCGGTAATTCTAATGGTTCAAGATTCGAGAATGGGTCCCAAATAAAACATTCGGAGGGCCAGATTCAAGAACATATCCCAAACGAAACATTATAATTATCGACAAAGATATGAAAGAGGACAAGGTTACCAAATTGTTTATTGATGGAGAATCCGAGAAGGAAGGTGAGCGACCGAGAATCAAAGTTTCTTAGCGCTCAATTGTGCTATCCTGCAAAAAAAAGTTAAAACAAAGAATACAAATACAAAAGAAAAAAATACTACGAAATACTAAATCAAATAGATTCTAAACAAACTCGTCCCCGCCAATGGCGCCATTAGATAGGACCATGTCTCTCCGCGGAAAGAGCGTCACCTACACGCCGGTTATTTTATTTTTGGCTCACCAACTCTATACAAAAACCTAAACTTATGACTACACTCAATAAAAGGGAGTATAGCTGCCAAGTTCGGGTATCGAAAATCCATAGAGACGAGTTGCTAGAATTTATTTGGTTTAGTACTTCTCAACAAAAGTGTAAAAGATAAATAAAAACAAAACGAGAAAGATTAATCTAGGCATGTATTTAAACTAGACTACCAAAAGCGGTAAAAACTATAGGTTGCGTCGGATATCCCTCAGCTCAGATTAACGCTTATAAATGGTTACATAGTTCTACAGATTTATTACGATTGCATCTCATTTTGAAAGTTAATTAAATCCAGAGTTGTCACACCCCTAAATTCGCATAAGAGTCTAATAATATTGTGGCGTTAATAAATACCCCAAAAATTACGCACCTAAGGTCATAAGTACGGAGCATACATGATATACCCCGTCAAATCTCCTAAGCATAATATCTAGGGCAACCCAATCAAAATAAACATGTATCTTCCATCACCACAGCAAAGCAACACGCTAAACCTGAATCAAGTTCGATCCAACACAACCTAGGTTAATTTAACCTAGAAAGCATGATAAAATTGCGGTAAATAAAGCAGTAAATCTACACTAGAAAGCATGTAAATAAACTCAATAAATATAACTATAAAGTGAGTAAAAACGTGGTAAATAAAGAAATACAAACATTGGAAACTCGAATTGATAGAGAATAAGGAGTATAGTGTTATACACAACCTCAACAAGCAAACCCCTCTATACAAGCAAACCCTCGGAAGGAGAAAATGGCACACTCTCCAAACCCTACCTTCCCTCTCTTATGAAAAATGATCTATTATTACAAGATATCTCTCAAAAATGAGATAAGCCTTCTATTTATACTAAGTTACAAGAAAAGAAAAGAAATAAAGGAAAAAGAAATGAAAAGGGACAAAGGGAAATTGCCAGGTAACTGCGATACCAGGTCGACCAGCAATAGGGGTGCGTTCGATCGGTCCCTTAAGTTGAATCCCACTGGTTAACTTGCAAGGCAAAATCCTAAAATGTGATCGATGGGCCCCTGGGCGCGATAGACCGATACTCAGTTTTCTGGTGCTCTTTGGTCTTCACATGGGAGGAAATCTCCAAAACGGAATCGTCTATAACTTTTTCATCCGAACTCGAAACAACGCGCCGTTTGTGGACACACGATGCTAACTCAATGACCTATGCATCCGTGGAAATTACATGAGCCAAAGATAAAGCATGAATTGACTAAAATTCCCTTAAAGTATCATCTGGTGTTGGAATTTCTCCGAAATACAACCGATCCTCACTTTTAGTGTTCCAATACCTACAAAAGCATAATTAACCCCTGCAAAACATATATATGTCAAAATATAAGGTTGTATGGTTAACGAGCATAAATATAGGCAGTAAGAACGTAAAAGTGCTAGAATGGGCATAAATATGCAATATTCGTGACGTATCAGTAAGGCTAACGTGGTAGCAGACGTGTTGAGCCTGAGACCCACTGGGGAGTTTGCAGAGATTTGGAAGGCGAAGTGGAGTGATCTTCGACACGATGATGAGGTTACCAGAGCATGCATGTCAGTTTTATCTATCACTCCTGATATTATCATACGAGTAGTGATAGCACGAGCAGAGGATCCATACTGTCAGGATAGAGTGTGACAGTTATTAGCTGAGAGTGTAGAGTCTTACTTGATTAGCTTAGAGGGAGGCTTACATTTTAATGGGAGGCAAGTTGTGCCAGGATGACGACTTGAGGCATGCTATGATGACTGAGTCGCACGGATCGAGGTTTGTGATACATCCTGGTGGGGATAAGATGTACCAGGACATGAGGAGACAGTACTAATGGGTCGAGATGAAGTGAGACATAGAAGATTTTGTCTCAAAGTGTATCACCTATCATTTAATTAAGGTAGACCATCAGAGACATTCAGGGATACTGCAGCCATTGGAGATTCCTCTGTGGAAATGGGAGATATCTCAATGGACTTTATTACAGGACTGCCGACGTCGTAGAGGGGTCACGACTCCATTTAGATGATAGTGGATTGACTGACCAAGGTGACCCATTTCTTATCGATTTTCACCGACTATGAGACAAGTCAGTATATGTCAATGGTCATCGCAAAAATAGTTAAGTTGCATGGGGTGTCGATTAACATTGTGTTGGATAGAGACAAAATCTTCATGTCTCAATTCTAGTAGAGCTTCTAGGAGGACATGGGTACAGAATTGCGATTGAGTATCACTTATCATCCACAGACAGATTTGAGGGTTAATCAGATGTTGGAGAACATGTTCAAGATGTGCATTTTGGATTTCGGGGGAGGATGGGAGTGATATCTTCCGCAGGTAGAGTTGTCTTATAACAACTCTTAACAATTTACCATCTGAACGGCACCGTTTGTGGTGATTTATGGGAAACCTTGTAGTTCGCCTGCTTGCTTGTTAGAGGTGGGGGATAATAAGTTACTGAGGGCGGAGATGATACAGGAGACGACTGCCAAGATCGAGCTGATTTTGGGTCGTATTCGAATATCTTAGAATCAATAAAAGAGTTATGTCGATGCAGACCGTAGGCACATAGAGTTAGAGGTTGGGGACCAGGTATTGATACGGGTGTCTCCCATTAAGGGGATCATGATATTTGGCAAGAAGGGTACGCTAGTGTCGAGGTAAGTGGGACCTTTCCCAATTATTGAGAGAGTGGGATTAGTGGCATATAGATTGGGATTACCAGACCATCTTTAGCGGATACACGTTGTGTTCCATGTAACATCAATGAAGAGGTATAGAAGGAGAGAGAGATCTTTCAGGCACATTCCTCTGGAGGAGAATGATTTACATCCATACGTTTCATATGAGGAGAGGCCCATGGCTATTCTGGATCATAGTGAGCATAAGCTGCAGTTTAAGGTGGTGCCACTAGTCAGACTTCAGTGGGGACACAACAGTGTTGATGAGTCTATGTGGGAGCAGGAGAATGCCATGCGAGAGCAGTATCTAGAGCTATTCAGCATAGGTATGACCAAATTTTGGGGACGAAATTCCCTGTAAGGGGGAAAGTATGTAATACATCGTATTTCTGCGTATTTGAATTTAATTAATTCGATAATTAATTCGCTCTATTTTAAATTACACGAGATAAGTAATTTAATTAAATTGAATGATAATGTGTTTATTAAATATTAACCGAGAGAGAGGGAGAGATAATGATTAATGGTGTGAACTAAATTTACTAAGTGAATAGTAAATAACATATGGAAATTATTACGCGTAATAACGAGTGAAATTGGCATAATTAGATTTTATCTCAATTGAGAGTCACATGTAGAAAAATTGAGGTCGGGATAGTATAATTGTGTAGGGTGACTTGAATGATGATTTCGAGGTCACAAATGATTCCGAAGGGTCAAAATAGTCAAAATAGTATGCCCCGGGGTGTCGATTGGGTCACGAGGTTTTTTTAGGCTAATTCGACACCGTATAGGAGCATTTTAGTCATTTAGGAAATGAGGGTTAGTGGACCTATGAATTTCTAACTCCTTTATCAAATGTTAGATGAAGGGGCTAGGATTAGAAACTCAAAATACAAAGGGAGTCCATTATAGAAGAAAAGAAGAGAGTTCTTTGAGCTTTTGAAGAAATCCTTAGAGCTTTCATCTTGTTCTTGCACTACAAACAACTTGGGAGGGAGAATTGGAGGAGGAAACAATCAAACCCCAACTTATTAATTATGAAATCAGACCCTACTTTTAAAAGGCAAGTTTTTATATATAAGTTATTTTGAAGTTATAATACTCATATGACTAGGGTTTCAATTATATTGCTTGAATGAATATCCTTGGAAGAAAAGATTGATTTAAATGCACGTAATTGGTAGGAATTTGCAGGTAAAATGATTTAATATCCGTATAGGATTAGAAATCAAAAGAGATGTTATTATCACAACGAATCAAATCTATGTTTTTGGAGAAAAATGTGGGAAGAACACAAATCTAGGGCTTTTGATAATAAATGGGTTTTGATTCATTCATAATTACATTTGTGAAGATTTAATATGTTTCGAACATTCGAAATCATTATAGTACATGTAGAAATGTTATCAAACAATTGGTTTTACGATTAGTAAAGAATCATGGAAAGTGGGTGAATGAATGGTGAAAAATGCAAATTGTCCCAACGAAGATGACGTGGTACAAATCGAATGGATTTGACCCAAGACCGAATCGATTCGACAAGGTGAGTCGATTTGGTATTTGGGCGAATCGATTCGGCCTTGTCAGGTTGGCCTATTTTTTCTTCTTTAATCATCGAAACTTCGTATAAATAATTGAGTTACTATTGGGGCCTCTTTAAATCATTATGAGGGATTTATGGGATTACAGTAGGACCTTGATAAGGGAATTTGGTATTCTCATGGAGATAATTAAGGCTACAAATATCTCGAGCTTAAATCGTAATGTAATTAATTCGATAGAATGAGATTAAAATTACGGGAAAGCTTGGGTGAGCTTATTGTACAAGCTTGCAGGGTAAGGAAGACTTAGCTACTGAAATAAAATAAGGGGTAACTAGGGCCCTTTGAATAGATTATGATACCCCCATTAAATGCCATAGTGAGAATAATCATAAAGTTAAAGTACCGGTGAGTATTCGAGTGATATATGCTACATACGAGGTGTGATAATTAGGTTGTGTGACTACCTATGGGATATATATATAGGTCGTTAGTGTACCTATTATTTGATTGGTTGTTGTACGTGAACATACCTACATTGTCTCCTATCACAGAGGTTCCCGTGCAGTGGGCGATCGCACCTTGCCAATTCCAGGGAGGCCTGGATTTGTGCCCCAGGATATAGAATTAAGGCGGCCCACTATGTGTCATGTATTGATTGGATTGGCGTGTCGTTTGGGTACGTTAGATATATGCGTATCCCAATGGCTTAGAACTATGTTCGCCTCCATTGCTTGTTATTAATTTTGAGTTCGAGGAGACATACCGAACCAATAATCCTTATTTTTGTACGAGACGTACACGGACTGATAGTGGAGTATGACTATATGTTATGGTGGTCCATTTTAAAGACATTGTAATTATATATATTAGTGAGAAAAATATATATAACCATTGAACTAAATCTACTTAAGTGTGATAATAGACAAATTTATAGTATGCATGTTAATAATTAATTAAACTAACTAGAGACAGATAATGGTACTTATAATATTATTAACATATGAGAGATGTTAATTCGGATAGCGTACTATATGTTTGGTACGGGGGACTTATAGGTGTAGATATTCCAATTAGATACTTATGTCTAGTTATATTGGGTAGTATGGCTAGGTGAGCTAAGTAGAAACGTTAGGCGTTCACAATAGATGAGAGGTGAGGAAACTCAAGGGAGTATACATGTATATAACATGTGTAATCAATAACTGATTTTTAAATTGTGATAAATACTTGAAAAATATTTTTAAAATATTTTGAGTACTAACCCTTGCTATAAATATTTTTTCAAAACCTTTCAGTGTCCGACCACAGGGACGGCAGACTTGACGATCCATTCCAGGACGATTAGTTGTAGGCATTGTGGAGGCTTGTTGGACTTGCTTAGACGCATCTATCATTCACTCTTAGTGTAGGCATTCATTCCAGTATCTCAGTTGGGCATGTTACCCCAAACAGACTATATTTATTTTAGTTATTCATTTCAGACTTGTAGTGAGATTTGTTTTCCTATTTGTTAGATTATTCTTTGGGTTGGATTTTAGCCGATAGTTTATTCGACAGGACTTTAATTATTTATTTACTTAGGGTGTTTTGGACTCTAGTAATGTGTGAATGTTTTCATTTTGTTTTAGCATATTATTATCAATTATTTAATGACAGATAAAATTTTAACAACGACTTAATTAACTAATAGGTGGTTAGTAATTAATACGGTATTCGACAGTGATGCTAAGAATGGACCAAATGAGAAACCTCTTTTAATTAATAAAGGACTGATCACTCGCTATTTAATTAGGTAGGGTACCATAGATGGTATCAGAACATCAGGTCCAGTGTCCAAAGGATCTAATTGGCTTATTACGATTTCTGCGTATTGTTCTTTTGGTATAGAGACCTTTTATTAGGAATATTTCTTTTATCTCTATGTATTTGAAATAATGTTCTTCTTCTATTAAACTTTGTATAAAATGTGTACTTATACAATTCGATCTATTTTTAAATGCCACCCAGGAGAGAGAGTGCATCTAAGGGAGTGGCCAGGGATGAGGTGAGGGAGGCTCACCAGGAGCCACAGGAGGTGCCTTAGCCACAGCCACCACCAGAGATGATCTCGACGGCCCAAGTGGCAGAGATTGTGGCCCAGGAAGTCAATGCAGTGATGAAAGTTATGGTCGTGCATTTCCCATAACCCCAGCCGCAGCAGCCAGTGGAAGCGGACATTCAAGCCCAGACAGGGTCATTTACTTGGCAGAGATTCAGAGAGACATTTTAGAGGATCCACCCACCCAAGTTTCAGGTTAATTCTGATGTGGTGGAGGCATGTGAGTGGAAGAAGAATATAAAGCGACATATGCTTATGGTGGAGTGCAATGAGACACAGAAACGGATGCTAGCTACTTCCAGACTTGTTGGGGCAGCATTATAGTGGTGGGAGTCAGTGACCACCATTGAGGAAAGATTCGATGATGATTACTGAGTTTTGGGTGCAGTTTTATCGCAAGTACTTTTCGCAAGTAGTGGAGAATGAAATGCGGTAGAAATTTAATGAGGTGTCACAGGGTGATCGCTCCGTAGCATAGAATGAGGAGGAGTTCACCCGTTTGGACAATTTTGTGTTAGACGAGGTGAGCAACGAGGAGTGGAAGAAATCAAAGTTTATGGATAGATTAGCCTGGAGGATCAGGCAATACTTGATCGGTAACCTCGCATTGGTGATGTATATAGATGTCATCAATGTTACTTTATTGCACTGCCAGAACCATCGCTTCCACTTGAAGGGAAGCAAACGAGGAGGAGAGTCGAGCCAGCCGGGCGTGGCTAGTGGGGGTGGTGTTAGTGGATCATCACAACAGGCAAGTAGACAGTAAGGGTAGGATTATCGATAGAGGGATCATGCTAAGAGGCTTAGATCAGGAGGATATCGAACAGAGCGCCAGGGGTAGAGATAGGGTCAGCAGGACCCTAATCAGCAGCAGTAGGTTCCTCAGGGCCATCAGGGCCAAGGGAACCATAGAGGTAGTCTGCAGGGCCAGGGTCATCAGGGACAGCATTAGGGCCAACCTTGATAGGGCCAGTGTTACGTTGTTATACTACTTTCAAAACCTTTGCTATTATGACTACTCTGGTGTCATACTTTACTCCTATTTGGTCAAATAACCACTAGAACTTATGACTCCTAACTATAGATTCACATTCAGAGTCTAAGTCCACTTCATACAGTTGGGCATTACCAACATACTCTGCCTCAGATGTCCCCCCTCATCTAGAGCAAGGATGACATCCACTTTTCCTTCTAGGAGGTTCACTTGCTCGACTTGTTCACCACCACTCTCTTGTTGGTCAAGAGTGAAGAACCACTCCTTGCGCCTCCTTCCCAGCTCAGTTCTTTATTTATTCTGCTGCGTTAGCCTTTCTAACTCTTCATATATTTTCTCTCTACCTTCCACTCCATTAGATCTTGAGCCGCTTCTTCATCATACACTATAACCATATTGGTAGTGACATAATGATGAGCTGGAAGTGGGTTCTCGTTGACATCCACAAGAGGTATCTGCAAAGTACCACTGGACACCTTCTCGCCAATGATCCTCCTTAAGTAGTAACAGTCTTTGGTGGAGTGTTTCACCCTCTGGTGTAACTCGTAGTACTTAGGATTGTCTTTGCTAGCTACTGTTGAGATTTTCCCATTCAAATGAGGGGGACCTGCTACCCCTTCTCGTAATGTACGATAACAATCCATAGCTTTCGGTACTCTGTAAGGTAGTAGTGGTGGGGCATCCTCTCTGAACTTTCTCTTATTACGTGGGTTGTTGTTCTTAGATTCGGGGCCTCCCTTCTTTCTCTTTGAACTTCCTTCCACTTGATTGACTTCTTTCCTCCTCAACACTTGAAACCTTCCAAAAGTTAGTGGCATTTATGTCCTCCAACTTGAGGACCTAGGCTTGATTATCATGGCTATATTACTGGCATTCCTGGTAAACTCTCTAAAGGTTCCATCTCTAGTCTCGTTAACCAAATAAAGCTTGTATTACTCCAAGAGCCCCTTAACACATATTTGAAGCATCCTTGCCTTTGCTACCTCCTCGTGGATATCAAGTGCCCTCTCACGAAAATGCTTAATACATTGCATTAACTCCTCCCCAGGCTTTTGCACCTCCTATTCCAGGTGTCTCAATGTGAACTCATCCTCCATCACAAAGAACTTTTGTAGGAATTTCCTATACACTGCATCCCACGTGGGGATGTTGTTGGGTGCCAAGTGGGAATACCACGTGTAGGCCTTTCCTGTATGGGTCTTAGAGAACTCCCTGAACTTCAATTTTTTATCATTTGCATGCACTCCTAGGTACTCAATGAACCTCTTCATGTGCTCTCTTGGGTACAAGGGCTGAGTTGGCACTTTTGGTCACTAAAACTGAGGGGGTTGGTGAGGGACAATGTCTGTAATATACCATTTGTCCCTACTTGTGTGCAGTCATTTATCCCCTCTGATAAGTGCCACCTGGTGCAAATCAAAGTCAAAAATAAAATATACAGGTGCTTGCAGACAAAATATCTGACTTGGTAAATATGTTTTAAAATGACAACTTGTTGTACAAACTTCGTAAGCCTGAGGAGGTCTCAAGGACCTCCTCCTCTAAAATCTTTTATAAACTTGAGGGGAGGTCTCAAGGACCACCTCCTCTAAAATCATTTTATAAACTATTCATTTATTATGGGAAACCTCTTGGTTTCACACTTTAGTTATGACTGGGTGTGACTATGCAAAGACTGGATTACACATAGGGCCTTTCTACTAGTATTATCTCAATCTTAAAGTGCTAAGTGGTTGATCTTGATTAAGAAACCTTATTCCTCAACCACCAAGACAAAACTCCTAAGAGATCCTAACTTGCCTTTTTTAGCCCTTCTTGCTCAATTAGGCTACCTGTAAAAGAAAGTAATGTATCGGTATTTTAATATATACTTGAGTAACAAATCTTCAGGAGGAGGTCACTCTAGGTAGACCTCCTCCCCCACGTTCTTTTAAGTAAATCATTTTGGAGTAGAGGGATCATTATGAGTAAACCTCTAGAACCTTCTTTCATTTCTGTGACATGTCAACTGAGGAAGAGGGGGCGGCTTACAATGAGTCCCCTTGCCTTGGCATTTTTCTGTGTCTTGAATGTATGACAAGGAGCTACTCGCCAACGTCTGCATTCTTTCTATTTATTTCCTATATGTTCTAATCTTTGAGGACGATGGGCACCTTGTTATTGGCCTATAATATGTAACTTCATTCTTGTGACCTTTGGACTTCTGGGGACGAGGAGCCCCGCATGGTGGGACTCCTCACCCAAACTTTGTTTCTGTAATCTTTAAGCATTTTGGGACGAGGAGTTTCTCATGGTGAGCCTCCTCGCCCAAATTTCCTTTATGTGTTATTTGAGCATTTTGGGACTAAGAGCCCATTGTGGTGGGCCTCCTAGACTTAATTTCCTTTATGTGTTCCTTGAGAATTTTAAGACAAGGAGCCCCTTGTAGGGGGCCTCCTCAACCAAATTTTAATTTTATGATTTATGAGCTTTTTTGGACAATTAGGGAAGAGGACCACCTTGTGGAGGGCCTCCTCGCCCAACATCATTTATGTGATTGCTCTAGATTTAGGGGCGAGGAGCTCCTTTTGGTGGGCCTCCTCTCCCAATTGAGTATTCCTTTGTCTTGGCCAGGGCACTCTTTGGGGGGTTTCTCATGATGAGGCCCCCTCACCATATGAACCTGCTCGTCCAATTGTTTGGGCAATTGAGTGTGCACCCCTCTACACTATCGTACCAAATCAGGGACTATCGACTCGAAATGTCTCCTAGAACACAAAATCAATAGCACACAATGGAGGCGAACATAGTTCTAAGCCTTTGGGATACGCACATACCTAACATAGCCAAATGACCTGTCAGTCCCACTAATACACATCACATAGTGAGCCACCCTAAGTTCTATGTTCTAGGGTCCAGACCTCACGAGAATCGTCAAAGTGGGATCTCCCTATGCTCGAAACCTCCCTTGATAGCAGGCAGCATAGGTATGTTCGCACAGATAACCAAATCATAATAATAGCTATTCACATAACCTATATATACACACACACACACACACACTTATATATATATATATATATATATATATATATATATATATATATATATATATATATATATATATATATATTATCAAGTAGGTATACACAACCCATCATATCGAGCCCTATGTAGTATATCTCTCTCACAGACTCAACGTAATCATATAACCTCTTTTCGTATTTTCTCGAGTATAACTCGCTACCTGAAGGGTCCTAGCTACCCCTTAATCAATATTAGTATCTATGACATCTCTTTACTACGGTTCTGATCTTAGTTTCTCTCACACTCTCCGTGAACTGTTCTAATTCTCATGAATTTGTTACTCTTCATATTATGCCCGATAGGATGAAACCTTAATTCTCTCATTTTGGCTAAGACAGATATATCATAGGCCTACTGAAATTCATTATGTCCATCACTATACTTTAAAAGAACCCAAAAGTATCCCAATTAGTATAAATAAAAGAAACTAGGAAAATTTGGGTAACCAAATCGATTCGGTGAGGAGACCGAATCAATTCTCCTAACGAATTGATTCGCTATCTAAGCCGAATCAAATCAGACTAGCACAAGTCATTTTCTTCGTTTGACTGTTACATTTTTCATCATTTTTGTTCATCCTAACCTTCATGTATCACAACCAAATTCCAACTTGTTTCAACCCAACATCACATAGGGGTATATAAACTATTTTGAACGTTAATAAAACAATAAATCCTTGCAAATTCTATCCAATAACGGATTAAAACCCAGATTTCTACCGAAACCCTAGTTTATTTGTTTTCCATTCATAACCAATCATTTACCAAGATTTCTCCCATAATAATTTTCATATTTTTTTTCTTTCGTGCCCTCTACATATGTGGGTATATTCTACATGCAATCCCCTCCCAAATCATGAGTTTTATTCATTAAATCTCAATAATATAATCAATTATCCTCAAATCAAAACACCTACACTATATGGGTGTTATAACTCATTAAAATATCCAAGATAAACACTTGCCTTATTAGGTGTAGGTCTGATTTCGTATTGAGTGTGATGAGGATGCTTTCCCTTCCTTCCAATCACAATTCCAAGAGCTTTGGTGAAGAAAAAAGATATTTCACCTCTAAGAACTCTCTTTTCTTCCTCTTACATAGCCTCTCCTTTCTCAAGATTGTTATAACCCTACCCCCACACTCCCATGGGATGATATACTCCCTACAATTTTTGGAGTTATCTCTACCATAACTTTTGAATGACTGAAACACCCTCTCGTGGTGCCAGTTTGGTCTAAAATCACCCCGAGACCCGAATACTACCTCCAGGTACATTATTTTGACCCTTTCAAAATCAACCATGACCTCGAAATCACCATCCGAGTCACTCTAGAATAATTTACTAATTGACCTCATAGAATACACCTGACACCCGATTGAGATATAACATTATCACATCACTTTCACTCACCATAATGTAAAAATTATTATTTATTTAGTAATTATATTCAATAAACATTTATATTTTTCTCCCCGATTAATATTTTAAAGAACACATAATATTTAATTTCATTAAATTACGTCGCGTGTGTAATTTAAAAACTAATCGAATTAATTCAATTTTAATTACTCAGAAATACGGGGTGTTACATACTCCCCCTTACAAAGGAATTTTGCCCTTGAAATTAAGACACACATGTGGTGAATAACTCAGGATACTGCTCATGCATATCATCTTCTCGATCCCACGTCGATTCGTTAACATTATGGTCCCCCCCCCCCCCCCCCCCCCACTGAACTCTAACCAAGGGTACCACCTTAGACCATAGTTTACGCTCACTATGATCAAGTATCGCCATCGGTCTCTCCTCGTACGAGACATATAGTTGTAAGTCAAACTCATCGAATGGGACATGCCAAAAATCTCTCTCACTCCTCTGATAGCTCTTCAGTGATGACACGTGGAACATATCGTGAATCCGTTGTAAGTTCTCTGGTAGTCCCAACCTATATGCCACTGGTCCCATCCTCTCAATTATCGACAACGTCCCCATATATCTCAGCACTAGTTTCCCTTTCTAGTTAAACCTCATCACCCCCTTCATAGAAGATACCCACATCAACACCTCGTCACTGACCTAAAGCTCTATGTGCCTCTTATATGCATCGATGTAACTCTTATTCTTGTCTTGAGATATACGGATGCACCCTAGGATCATATCAATCTTGTTAGTAGTGTCTTGAATCATCTCTGGCTCCAATAGATTATTTTCCCCCACCTTTAACCAACAAGCGGGCAAAATGATAAAGCCGGCCGTATAATGCCTCAAATGGTGTCATGCAGATGGTGAACTGGTGGGAGTTATTATACGCAAACTCCACCAATGGAAGATACTGCTCCCATCCTCCCCCAAAGTCAAGAATGTACATCCTCGGCATATCCTCTAGCATATAATTAACTCTCCATCTCTCTACCCATCCGTCTGTGGATGATACATTGTACTCAAACGTAAATCCATGCCCATCGTCTCCTGAAAGCTCTAATATAAATAGGATACAAAGATCTTGTCCATATCGAACATAATATTAATTTGAACACCATGTAACCGCACTATCTTAGTGATCAACAACTTTGCATACTCCCTCGTCTTAAAATCCATACGAACTGGAAGAAAATGGGACACCTTTGTCAACCGATCCACTATCACCCATATGGAGTCGTGACCCCATTATGATTTCGGTAGCCCGATAATGAAATCCATGGATATTCTCTCCCAGTTCCATATGGGAATCTTGATTGGTTGTAACATCCCTATCAGTCTCTGGTGGTCTAGCTTCACTAGCTGGTAGGTAGCACACTTTGAGATAAACTCCGCTATATCCCGCATCATCCCCGACCACCAATACTACCTGCGCATATCCTAGTACATCTTATCCCCACCGGTATGTACCAAAAACTTGAACCCATGAGACTCTAACATCACTGCATGTCTCAAATCCGCATCCTCTTGAACCATAAGTCTCCCTTTAAAATGCAAACCACCTTCTGAACTGATCGAGTACGACTCTGCCAAATCAGCTAATAATTGGTGTACCTCATCTTTGGAATATTGATCCATTGCCTATGCTTTCACTACCCTCCTAACAATCTCAAGTGTCACAGTCAATATGAACACAGAAGATCCAGCCACCTCGTCATCATGTCGAAGCTCTCTCCACTTCTCCTTCTAACCATTCGCTATCTCCCCAGCCGACCATCGACTCAACGCGTCTGTCACCACATTAGCCTTCCTAGGATGATACTAAATATTAAACTCGTAATCCTTCATGAACTCTAATCATATCCTATGCCTCATATTCGGATCCTTTTGCTTGAATAAATACTGAAGTGATTTATGGTCCGTGAAAAAAGTAAACTGCTCCCCCAATAGTTAGTGCCTCCAAATCCTCAAGGCAAATACAACCACTGCTAACTCCAAGTCATGTGTGGGGTGATTTATCTTTTGGGTTTAAGATTGCCATATGCATAAGCTATCACCCTCTCCTTCTGCTGTAGTACACCCTTAAGTCAATACAAGGATGCATCTGTGTAGACACGGTACTCCACCCCTACCCTAGGCAGTGCAAGTATAGGTGATGAGGTTAATTTTTACTTTAGATCATCAAAAGATAACTGACAATAGTTGTCCCAAACAAACAACACCACCTTGTGAGTCAGATTCATCAATGTACACGCAATCTTTGAGAAACCCTGAATAAATCGCCTATAGTATCCGTCCAGCCCTAAAAAATTATGAACCTCAGTCAATGTCGTGGGTTATCCCCACTCCGTCACCGTCGATACCTAACTAGGATTAACCACAATACCCCTGTCAGACATAATGTTGCCTAGAAACTGCATCTCTTGAAGCTAAAACCCACACTTCTTAAATTTAGCGTACAAATAGTGCTCTCGCAGTCTTTGTAAAACCATGCGTAGATGCTCGATATGCCCCCCCTCCAAACATGAGTAAACTAGAATATCATCGATGAACACAATCATGAACTGGTCAAGGAACACTCTAAAAACCCAGTTCATCAAATCCATGAACATTGTTGGCACATTGGTGAGCCCAAATGGCATCATCCTAAACTCGGGTAACCCAAACTATATCAGAAAATAAGTCTTAGGAACGTACTCCTCTCTGACGCGCAACTCATGATAACCAAACCTCATGTCTATCTTTAAGAAGTAAGTTTCACCCCTCAACTGGTCAAACATATAATTGATCTAAGGTAGTGGGTACTTATTTCGGATTGTGGCCATGTTCAACTCCCTGTAATCGATACACAACTGAAGTGATCCATCCCTCTTCTTAAGAACAACACCGGTGCATCCCACGGTGATGTACTCCATCTGATGAAACCTTATCCCAGGAGTTACTGAATCTTCTCCCTCATCTCATATGGGTCCGTGCGATAAGGCACTCAAGCGATAGGTCTCGTACCCAGTGCTAGGTCAATAACAAACTCAATTTCCCAGCTAGGTGGCAGCTCGAGTATCTCCTGGAATACATCCTCAAACTCCCTTACCACTGTAATTGAGTCTAACAAAACAACCACCTCCCATGAGGTCTCCTCCCTAATGTAATACAAATATGTGCTCAACCCTCCCTCAGGAAGTGTCATCGCTACTAAGAACATCTCCTGCCCTGGAATTGAGAACACAATAGTCTTCCCGAAACAATCCACCATTGCATGGTATCCAACTAACCAGTCCACACCCAAAATGATGTCGTACCCCTCCATATCTAACACAAGAAGGTCGGCGGCTAAACATAATCTACCCACATCAATGTCCACACCCTACAGATCGAGTGTATAAGTGACCCACTACCCAACGATGATTCTTAATACATAAGGGGACTATCGACTGTCTCTAATAGACTGGCAACTTATGCAAATTCGGTCGCTATAACAGAGTGTGATACCCCCGTATAAATATAAACCTTCAAGCCTATGAATAAAAAATGTACCCTCTACTTCCGGTGGTACCTATGGGGCCTGTTATATGATGGCATCTCGAACGTTATAGACATGTTCGTACTGTAACTATCCTTCCTACGATAGGGAAAGTGGAACTGGTGCTACAGGTGGTCTCTGTGCTTGCTGCTCCTACGGGGAATCCTACTGTAACGATGCTCTACCCTGATGGGAGAAGTCTCTCCTCTTGTATCCCTTTTGTTCATAAAAAAAGCACTAGCCCATAAAGTCCTCTGCCTTTGGCCCTGATGGCCCTAATGATACTGAACCTGTTATTGGCCCAGACGGCCCTGAGGAACTTGTTGCTACTGAGGGCCTAGTTGGACCTTTCTAAAACCTCTATCGAGACGATAGCCCCCAGATCTAAACCTATTAGCATGATCCCCCTATCAAGAATCTCACCCCTGGTGTCTACCTAACTGTTGCTGGTGCTATGGTGCTCCTCTAGCACCGCTTCCCCCTGCCTCGCCCAGCTAGCTAGGCTCATCTCCTCTCTTGTTTCCCTTCACATGGAAGCAATGGTTCTGGAAGTTTAAAAGTGTGGCATTGAGGACATTTGTATAAGCACCTTTGTGGGGATGCCTATCAAATGCTTCCTGATCCTCCACGCTAGCCTATTTATAAATCTCACCTTCTTCTTTTCCTCACTATTCACCTCGTCTGGCATAAAATTAGCCAAACGAGTGAACTCCTCCTCGTACTAGGCTACTGAGCAGTCACCCTAAGTCACCTCACTGAACCTCTTCTGCATCTCTGTCTCAACAGATGGTGGAAAGTATTTGCATTTAAGCCGCACCCAGAACTCCATAATAAACATCGTGTCCCTCTCCTCAAGTTCTCATATGGATTCTTGCATATCTTAATCGTATCATACCTCTCTCATCAGATAAATTTTTACCCTTATTTTAAGCATTAAAGAAATCTAACACGACAAAATAGATTTCATAATGAGATGAAGCATTAGAAAAAATTAAAAAAATACCTAAGACCCACACATTTGTTGTTGGCATTAGTTAGTGGAGAGAAGCTTTACTTTAATACTTTTCACAGCATACCACTAATGGGAATCACTCCACGTCTTCCACACTCTCCTTGAGGCTGAAAAAAGACATATTCCTATTGAATAACTTGCATCAGCTATGGTCATATTGCCTAAGAAACTGAGACATTATTTTCAACCACACTCTATAACCTTCCTCACCTCCTTGCCTATAAAAAAAATGTTGAGTAAGTCTTAACTCACCATCGGAATGATGAATTGGTCACTAGAGTTAATGGTTAACACCATTTATAAGCCACCGACTTCCATCAAAGGGGAGATATTGACCGACTTCATTATAAAGTTCTCATAAAGCCGAGTGGAAGAAATTGTTCAGTCTAAACCATTACTGGAAATTTTCAACTTGTGTATTGAAGGTTAATCCCTCCAAAATCTATTTAATTATCTTTCCAAGTGGAGACTATTCATGGATGGGGTCTTTAACGGGCGAGCACTGACATTGGAATCATCTTCATAACCCCACATGGGTGAATGATTAAGATAGTTATTTGACTTTGTGACAAACCAACCCAAATTTATGGGTCACTCATGGTCAACTCGATCTGACCCGATCATTAGGTGTGAAGTGAAATGAAACAACTTATATAATGTTTATAGTCCAGTTTTTATATAATTAACATTTCACTTGTTTGGCATGCAATTCCAATTTAAATCAAACTACGTGATAGACTCGTGGGAAGCATCCCCGAAATCTAAGCATACATAACTACGAATGTAAAATAAAAAGGTAAGACTTACTGAAGAAATTCTTTAGGGTTAAAATCTTGTTTACAAGATTAATAACAAACTGTTATAAGTTGTGTAAACTCCGAATAAACTTTTTGGGAAAAACTCTTTTCAAAAAAAATGCAAGATGTGTTATACAAGACTTTATGAATGTACGGCTTGAATTTGATAGTTGGTTACCTTCTTTTTAATTTTTAATAAACATCTACTAAAGTTACCATGCAGTCCCAATCATAACAACAGTTAAGAACATTCAAAGAAATACACACATGAATTTTTAACGTGGTGAAACCCTTAAACAAAGGAAATATCCATGGTACCCTCTACGGCACAAAACAAAAATCCACTAAAATAAAGAATTAAGTTAAAACACTTAAGAAAACCACAAAGATCCTAACCTAAGTTCAGAATATACCTACTTGATATTCTCCCCTCCAAAGGTAATCTGAATTGGACTGATCTTTTCTTGTTGCTTCTTTGCTTTTTCCTTGATCTCCTTCTCTTTGAATTCTGATTCCAACAACTCTTTCAAAATAGAAGATTCTCAGACAGAACCACAATGTCTAAGTGTTCATGTGAGATAGTGTTTGTGACATGCTACTACATGCAAACATGCTACTCACCCTCTCAAGATTATACAAACAATCCTAACAAATTACAATCAGTTCTAAAATGATAGGTTATTTCTTAATCTTAATTTTTCAAGCCAAGACTTCTTGATCTTAAAAGTTTTTATTTCAAAATTTGTTGAAATGGAATAGATCTAAAATACCAGATCTAAAAAGAGAAACAGAAAACAAAACGTGAGATGTTCTCTTTTAGAAAAACTCAGTTTCAACAATGAAACTTAAGTCTCTCTTAGAGATGAGTTGTGAGAGAATCAAAAATTTGAAGAGGTCTTCAAACGAAAACTCAACACTAAAAACACAAAAACCCTAGAAGGATCTAACTCTCAAAAAGATGGGTTTTCTGGTGTATGGAACTTTTAGGTTTTGGTGTTTGGCTTGGGAGAAATCACTCAGAGGTTTGAACTACGAAGAAATTAGGGTTTTTTCTTTCTAATCTCTCTTCTATTTCCCTCTCTTCTCCTTTATCTCTCTTCTCTCTCTACTCTCTCTTTTTTCTCTGATTTCACGAAATGGCAAAAGTCTCAAAATGCTGAGGTTTGGGTCCTCTTTATACTAACAGAGGAAGGATCCAAAACATCGGCCTTAATCCTATGGCTGGGATTGAGTCTTGACCAATTGACTTTAATCCAACGGTTCAACACTAGCACTGGGTTAAATGTTTGGTGATTGGTGCAAACTGGGTTCATGAGGATTGAGTCATAACAAATGCAGTACATTGATAAGGTTGATCCAAAGGCTGAAAATGTGTATGCGTTTTGCATAGAAAACATAATCTAAGCCGTCGGGAATGCAACACGTGTACGCACCAGATGCAATCAAAAATGTGTGTTTGAAAATAATTACAATGTCTACCTTGAATTATCTAGCGCTTTTGAATTATACCCAGGCAAACAATCAGCAAAGAAAATCACTTTCTGAAATTAAACTTTTACCCACAACACTTTTCAAAACATTTTTTAATTAATACAAAAATCGTTTGAAAATTATTTTAAAATATATAAAATGATTTGATTTCAATTAAATTGATTTTAAAATGACTTGAAGTGTTGAAGAACCATTAGATAAAATAGGTAATATGAATAATGCATAATTGGTGTCCTATTTGTGGTTTTAAGGATAGAAATAACTTCCCTTTTTTATTTTCTTGGACAGGATTTCTTCTTTGATCTTGTACCTTTGAGGAGATGGAGTTATCATAGAATCTAACCACTTTGTCAAGATATCCAGACTAGTTGGAACTCCTATATATGTTGACTCAAGTAAGTCAATATATAGTGTGCTCTTAATCTCCCCCTTTGGATATTAGAGACAAAATTCCCTTGAGTATTCAGAACTCATGGGTCAAAATAAAAAGAAATCCTATGTGTCCTATACAAAAATTCTAACTACCCATTCCCATCCTAGAACCGAAAATAAGGTAAAAAATACGTCACTCAACTATATATAGACCAATACCCTACAAAATAGTAACAAGATATATAATGGGTCTGAAATGCCTGTAACAAGATAAACACTAAATTGGCATATTATTTGAGTTAGAATCAGGAATAGATAGTATAATTACTAAGCAATACTCAAGATCTTCTCCCCTAATTTTTCTCAAATATACAAGGGGTATAAATCACAAAAGAAAAACAGATATTAATTGAGAGTTTTCTAAAGGTTTTGTAAAGAGGTCTGCTAGCTCCTTTTGAGTGTTCAGATATTCAATAATGAGATCTTTGGATTCGAAAAGGTCACGGATAAAGTGATGTCTAATCTTAATATGCTTAGTTCGTGAGTGCATTACAGGATTTTTAGAAATATTAATGGCACTTTTGTTATCATAAAACATGGTTAATTGTTTTTCTATGAGACCATGATCACTAAGCATCTATCTAATCTAAAGTAATTCAGCACAACAACTACCAGTTGCTATATATTTAGATTCGGCACTAGATAATGAAATGCAATTATGTTTCTTACACGACCAACCTACGAGATTATTTCCAACATAGTAGCAAGCATCAGAAGTGCTCTTACTATCATCAGAAAAACCCACCCCAATCGGCATCGGTGTATCCTACAATAGAACTAGTTGTATCATTTGTGTACCAAATTCCAAATTTTAAAGTACCCTTAATATATTTAATAATCCTTTTTACACTTAGCAAGTGAGATTCTTTAGGGTTACTTTGATATCTAGCACAGATACACACGGCAAAGGATATGTCGGGTCGAAATGCGGTTAGATACAGCAAACTCCCTATCATACTTCTATAAAGAGTGGGATCAACACTTTTCCCATTATTATCCTTAGAAAGTTTAGTTAAAGTACTCATGGGGGTTCTAGAAGTTTTAGTATTTTCTAAGACGAATTTTTTAACTAAATCTGTAGCACACTAAGGTTGAGAAAAAAAAAGAACATCACTGCATTGTTTTACTTGTAAGCCCAAAAAATATTGTAGTTAACCCATTAAAGACATCTGAAATTCAGTATGCATGATATCAGAGAAGTTCTCTACTTGTTTAAAACAGGTGTAACCGGAAATAATATCGTCCACATATACTTGTGCGATTAATACATGCTGATTTTCCTTTCTAACAAACAGCGTTTGATCGTTTCCGCCACGGACAAAATTGTGAGACACAAAATAGGTAGACAATCGCTTATACCAAGCTCTAGGAGCTTGTTTCACACTGTATAAGGCTTTCTTAAGTCTAAAGATGTGGTCCGAGTGTATAGGATCAACAAATCCTTTGGGTTGTTCTACGTATACTTCTTCAGACAAAATTCCATTTAAAAAAGAGGATTTAATATCCATTTGGAATAATTTGAATTGCATATGACAATAGATGGCAAGAAGGATACGAACTGATTCTAAACGAACAACAGGTGCAAATGTTTTGTCAAAATCAGTTCCCTCAATCTAGGAGTATCCTTGTGCAACCAACCTAGCTTTCTTTCTAATGACCTCCCCATTTTCATCAGTTTTGCTTTTAAAAATCCATCTTGTGCCAATAACCTTCGAATCTTTTGGTCTAGGAACAAGATTCCACACATCGTGACTCTTAAATTGAATTCGCTCTTCTTTCATAGTGTTTATCCAAAATGATTCAGTAAGAGGGCATCATTAACATTTTTAGGTTCCTTAAGAGAAACAAAATAAGAAAATTATGCCACTTGTCGAAGTTGGGATCTAGTTTTAACTGGTTTCGAAGGATTACCGATAATGGTTTTAGTGGGATGATCTTTAGAAACCCAAGTGGGTACAGAGGGACTCTCAGGTGGCAATGAATAAGTATAATCTTGAGGATCAGTGTGTAAAATAGGTTCATCCTCATCAAATGTTACTGGTTGACTGTCACTTCTCCTAACACTCATATCATCTACAATTACATTAATTGATTCCATAATAGTTTTGGTTCGACAGTTGAAAACACGCAAAGCCCTGCTATTTTGGGAATAACGAAGAAAAATTCCCTTTTCTCCTCGGGTATCAAATTTTGAAAGTTTCTCTCTATCTTTGCAGATATAGCAGATACTACCGAAGGTTTTAAAATATTTCAAGTTTGGCTTTTTTTGGAACCATAACTCATAAGAGGTTTCTTTGGAATTTTTCCTGAGGTAGATACGATTAATAATGTGACACGCGGTTTGGATAGCTTCTACCCAAAAGTATTTAGGGACATTCTTATCATGTAACATAACCCTATCCATTTCGTGTAAAGTCCTATTTTTACGTTCAGCTATACCATTCTGCTTCGGGGTTTTGGGAGCGCTAAACTCATGTTTATAGCCATTAGCTACATAATACGCAGAAATACCAGAGTCCTTGAACTCTCCACCTCTATCACTCCTAATTCGACACACCTGGGTATCCTTCTCATTCTCAATTTTCAAAATGATTCTTAAGAATTCATTGAAGGTATCGGATTTTTGTTTCATAAAATCTACCCATGTATATCTCGTATAGTCATCCACTATAACTAGGATGTAAGAGTTTCCACAAAAACTAACAATTCTTGAGGTACCCATGAGGTCCATGTGTATAAGTTCTAGAGGCTTAGTGGTTAGGACATCTTTAACTTTCTTGTGAGGGGATTTACTCATTTTTCCTTCCTGAAATGGTCCACATACAGGATTAAAATAATTTTTAATTTTAGGTAAACCTCTAACTATCTATTGGGAACTCAATCTTCTAAGGTTATCATAATTTGTGTGCCCCAATCTATTGGGAACTCAATCTTCTAATTTGTGTGCCCCAATCTATTGTTCCATAGATCAGATCCTCTAATCTGGCAACATTACAAGATTCAGAATTAGGGATTACTGTGTAACAATTTTTTGGGGTTCTATTTCCTGTTAAAATACAATTACCTTTTTCATCAACAATTTTACAATCTTTTTAGAGAAGGTAACTAAGTGATTGGAATAACAAAATTGTGATATACTTAAGAGATTGGATTTCAGGCCTTTAACTAAAACAACATCATTCAATTCAGTAAGCCCTTGCTCACCAAATGTTCCCTTACCTATGATCTGAGATGAAACACCATCTCCAAACATGACACTACCTCCAAGGAAGTCTGTCTTGTTTTTCAATTTGGTTTCATCCCCGGTCATATGTTTAGAACATTCGGAGTCCAAATACCATACAGTTGAAGTGCTTTGTGCCTTTAAAGCATAAATGACAATGTTTCACTTGAGCTGGGGTAGTAGATCATCTTTTCTAATCCAAATAGACCTAGTTTTAAAAATTTTGTGAACTTTTGATTTAGAAAAGGTTTAAAGGGTCTTTCTAAATGATTTTTTCTTAGTCTTGGACCGTCCCTTTTTCTTTTTAGAGTTAGAGTTGTTTGTAGCCTGTCTAGGAAGTACATAAGTATTTCTTGATTTCCTAGAGTAGTTAAAGTTTTGGTAGGTTGGGGTGTATAATCTTTTCTAGAAACATTCATCAAGAGTATGGAAGAAAATATCGCAGTAGGAACAGTACTGATGAGTATAGGACTTGAATTTCTTGCAAAAGTCTTTGAAAATTGGCTTGGATCTATTGGGTATAGTAGTCCAGTCGTCATTAGGTTTAGGTTTCTGTCTTTCATCTCTGGCAGAAGGAAAAATGTATTTGGTCTGACTATTTGGTTTCAACTGTTGATTGTACTGAATATGTGTTGTTTGAGAGACATTGAGACTAAGTTCACCTTTTTGAACATTTTGAAAAGTTTGACCTTGTTTTATAAAAGTAACATTTTCAGGAGAAACTTTGGTCTTACTTGTATGCACTATTTCTCCAAATCCTAGACCAGACTTATCTTCAGAGTCAAATTCTTCCAGTAACAATTTTTTCATAAGACTTAGTTTGTGTTTCAAAGTGTTGGCTTTTTTTAAACACATTTGAAACCTTTTTCTTTGACTCTTCCAGTTCAATAAGGGTTGCCTTGTATTTTTGTTCAAATTCATGGTTCTTTTGAATCAAAGAATTTTTTCTCAAGGTGTAATTCTCAATCTCACTCTCATGAGCAACACATTGGGCAGTATAATCTTCAGTGTTCTTCCTAATGGTTTGGTTAAGTAAATCAATACGCTCACTTAAGGTTTTTATCATTTTTTCTAGGCGAGCACTCTTTTTAACCGTTTTAGTGTATAAGTCACGTAAATCAGTCAGGTCATCATCAGACTCACTATGTGCATCGTTTGAACTATCCCCTATGTTTTTGGTAGGTTCATTACTCACGCACATGTTCAATTCATCATCAACATTCTCACTTTGACTCACACTCAGTTTTTCAGCAGTAACGGGAACAGAATTATCAGTAAGATCATTAACAACATCAACAGGCATATCAAGTTCGTGAGTAAGCAAGAATACATCATCATTATATATTATCTTAGCAAAGAAAGACATGCAGTACTCATTTATCTGGGTTGACTCAGTTTCATCTTCATCAGAATCACTAGAGTCGTCCCATGTCTTACACATATTGACCTTGTTATTGTTATTAAAATTAGTTAGACATTTATTAGCATAGTGACCAAGTTTACCACAATGATGACACTTAACATTTTTTATATCAAGTTTAAGTCTGTTGGGGTCATAATCCCTACCATAAGTGTTTTTGGTATTGTCTCTGTCATGAGGTGTGTGAGATTATTTACCTTGATAATTTGATTTGCCTTGTTTAGAGGCTACAGCATTTCTAAATTTCTAAATCTTTTTGAAATGCTTACTCTTAAGAGCTATTTCATTATCAAGGTTGTCCAAATCACAGTTTTCAAGACAGTCGGTGTCAAAATTTATAATGTTCAATTTAGGCACTGGCAATTTAGAAGAAAACACAACATTTGAACTAAAGGCTTTATTAGTCTGTCTGGTCAATTGCTTTTTGAAGTCTAGTTCCAATCCTACAGTCCTTAGTTTACTGCTAAGTAATTCAGGAGTCATATTAGGGTCATTCATTTCCTCAATAGCATATCTCTTGTTGTCAAATTTAGATGGAAATAACCTAAGAATCTTTGAAACAATTCCCTTTCTACAATAGGTTATACCATTTGCATGAAGTTTTGTAAAAATATTAGTTTACCTTATGTAGAAATCGTCAAAGGATTCATTGTCAATCATAATCAGGGTGTTATATTGTCGAATGAGCATTTGAGTTTTTCTAGCTTTGACACGTTCATCAACCTCATTAGCAATGACTAAAGTGTCCCATGCTTCTTTAGAAGTAGAACATATGGATATTCTTTTGAATTCATGTTCATTTATGGACATAAAGATGGCATTCTTTCCTTTGTTATTATCTGAAGATATTTTTTTCTCTTCCTTAGTAAATTCACTGAGAAGTTTCTTAATCCTTGTTGGATCACTGGCTGAAGTAGGTTTAATAGGATGTTCAAACCCTGTTTCAATCATTTCCTAGACTTCATCACCCAGGGTTCCTTGAATGAAAGCAGTCATTCGCACTTTCTAGTACGAAAAATTACTTCCATCAAATAGTGGTGGTCTGGATAGGTTACCTAACTTCTCAAATTTTTCTTCCATATTCAGAAATTTTTCCAGAAAGAAATTTTGAAAATAATTTCTCAAGTTTTAAGATCACAAAAGGTGTTCCCGCTCTAATACCAGTTGAAGAAATGCTTTAGGGTTAAAAGCTTGTTTACAAGATTAATAATAAACTGTTATAAGTTGTTTAAACTCCAAATAAACTTTTTGGGCAAAACTCTTTTCGAAAAAAAACACAAGATGTGTTATAAAAGACTTTCTGAATGTATGGTTTGTATTTGATAGTCGGTTACCGTTGATGTAAAAAACTAGATTCGTTCTAATTAATTAACCACATATAAAAAGGAATAAAGAAATTAGACAAGAGACTTTTAAAGTGGTTCAGCCTTATGAAAATGGCCTACGTCCACTGTTTGTATTTGCCGATGTTTTCCTTAATCTCGATGATGAGTACAAGAGATCGATTGATCGTCCTCCGTTGTGGAGGATTTTACAATGTATTTATAACCTTGGGGCTATCAGTATGAATAGACGATATGTTGTTGTTTAATAGACACATACGTCTATACAATAAGAATGTTCATTAAGTCCGATGTTCATTGAAAGTGCAATTATCGTTTGATCTTCCTAGCCAGATGCTCTGCACGTTGAGTAGCTCGGCGCGTTAAGTAGCTCGGGGTGATGAGTAGCTCGGTGCTTTTAATTTATTTGCCACATAAGATGACACATGTCTTCATATTACTCGTCCACATCAGCTGAACAATTTTTGTATCAATAGTTACTATTAACGTAAAAATTCTCCAACTATGCAGACCAATAAGAAATGGACACATGTAATCCTATGTGGAAATATTCATACTTGCTCGTCACCTGAGGAGAGTTGTTCGGCACTCGAGGAAAGTTGGTCAGAATACTAACTAACTCAAGGAAGACAAACCATCCAGAAGACCAACAGTTATATTCATTGTATATAGATATAAATGTCTGAATATATAAAGACATTATAGCTCTTGGACTCCCATCACTATAAATACATGCATTCCCTTATCCAAATGAAGGGGATAAGATGAACAAGCAAGAAATTCTTTACACACCTCTCTCTCTATCTCTCTCTACACCATATTATGTTATTTTAAACCCCTGGGAATAAAATAACAGTGGACGTAGGCTTTTTCCTATAGCCGAACCACTTAAAAAATCATTGTCTCTTATTTGCTTGGTTGAATTTCTTATGTGTTTGATGTGATCATCACTTCATCTTCAATCATCATCTTCATACCTTCATTTTATATGTTGTTGATGTCGATAAGATATCATGGATGCTATTTCTAGTCATCAACAAATTGGCTCCGTCTGTGGGAAATTCGATGCAAGAATTCTTTCTTTATTATTCGAAGAGATGAAGATCATCATCAAATGCTAATTTTTCTCTACCTTTGCTTATATCGATTATATGTTGTCCATACATCTTTTGATTCAATCATCATTCCCATATTTTTATATTCATAACATTGAATCAATTTTTATTTGGAAATCTGAAAAACATTAGATTTCATAAATCATAAATTTTGAATGAATCCTTGAAAATAGGGCAAACTCGTTTAGTTACGGGACTATATCTGATGTTTTGAATCTCATATCTCAAATTGATAGTAGGGTATAAAAACAATTTTCTCATCTTTTGATTTGCGTTGATAAACTGAATGCTCAATTTTTATTCATTAATCTGCACAACTATGTTAATTGTAAATAATTTTTATTGTTCGTTTTGAGATGGATGTCATAATAAGAGGAACTTTCATAATATTTTTTGTGATACGATCGTCCTTCATATTTTTGTCCCTGAAAATTCAGTTGTCCGCTTCAATAAAGAGCTAGAAAATGAACAGTTGCTCATATATCCGAGAAATTGCTACAGAGAAAAATTCATTTCGCTAATTCTCAAGAAGTTGAATGTGTTTCGAATTTATCAAATATCAATCATTTCGACTTCAACGGTCTACAGCAATAAAAATAGTAAAATTTCGTGACATCAGATAAACATGTGAAAGGGTTCTTTCTCATCAGAAATCAAACCTACAAATTGGGGACTATCATTCACCCCACAACTTGGTTCGGTTTCAGATCAACAAAAAATTTCAATCCCCAGATTTTCGCTCTCCGGTTCTAAAATTTCAATAAATGCCAGTGACACCCATAAAGAAAAACAGTATATTTGAACGGGTGTAGCAATGAACACATGAAGCTCAAGGTGGTCGACGATCGCTGTATGAAGAAGAAAACCTCAGCTGGTCGGCAGAGTGCAACACTTGGTCGCCAGCCTATTTGAGACATCTGGGTTTTCCCTACTCAACATTTGTACAGATCGGGTAATGTCCGACCATCTATTAATGCCATATTACTGTTCGATGGAAACGCGACCACCTATTCCTTGATCGACGACTATCGGATTTGATCCTCATCACAAGAGCCATAAATTCCATCTGGTCAGCACCAGGTCAACAACTCCTTTGCAATAGGTCGGTAACTTTTATTTCTTCATTTGCGATACTGTTATGATACCACAAATTTTCTTAAATTAAGAGTTACTCAGGTCGAGGGGGTCTCGATCACTGGTCGGCACCTACTACTGTTCGGAAGCATTTGATACAGGTCAGCACCAACTATGATATCACCTATTGTTAATCAACAAACAGAAAATCTCAAATAGAAAATAATTTTCTTCAATTACAAGGTTCTCATGGTTGATCAGTGACAGGTGTGTATATTGAGAATTCGAGATCTCCCATTTGTTGATCGACGATAGGAACAATAATATAGCAAAACCTATAGTTGGTCGCAAGGAATGTTATACAACTTTAGGGTTCCTGATCTCTTGAATGATGGTCGGTATGATTTTTATAGGTCGGGAAAGGTGTAGGAAGATTGTGTTTTTCTCCCGACCAACTGTGTTTGGTCGGCAGTATAAAATCTGATCAGCAGCATTCATCCTTGGTCGGCAACCCCTAAGCCATTGGTCGGTGGCAATAGAATCTTGTGTTGTTAAAAACATCGAGCACCCAAGATATTTCTTTGAACACGAGTTCAGCTTGGGGACAATAGGGGGCATAAATATTTTTTAAACTTTTGATCACCCCAAAAATATTTTCAAAATCAAGTGATAAATAATTTCTAAAAACCAACTTATATTTAGTCTTTAACTTAAAATTAAAATGTCTAGCATTTTTTATAAAAATTTGCTCACATTGACACACGAAGTCGGCATAACATATTATTTTATGTTTTGATATTTTTTGCCCAAGAAAATACATGTCATATATTGATTGGATGACTAATTTATTCTCATAATTAATTGATTTACCCTCCATAGATGTTCGAGCAACTTATTAAATTCCACAGGTACAAGATTCAGTTTCGACAAAGTACTTAAAACTTCTGGAAAATATTGTCATTGATCGGTATTATGAAATTTTTCCTCAGCAAGGCACTATTGATTTTATTAACTACTCTAATATATGCTCAAGCATAAATCATTCTCTATATCCATTCGAATGCATATTTTATATTCATCTCAGCATGGAGCTCGGCAAAATATTTATTGTTAATTCAGTCCCGAAGAGATCTGCAACATTTATTTCACCCCCAACGGACAGTTGGTCAGGGTAATTCTTATTTATATTCAGACCCGACAAAGTACTCAGCCATATTCTTATGTTCTGGAAAATATTATCCTTGTTCGGCATTATGCAATTTTGCCTCGACGGATCATCCAGACACTTTATTATTATTCTAAATCATTATTTATATCTATTCGGATGCATATTCTATATTCATCTCAGCATGGAGCTCGACAACATATTTATTATCATATATTCAGCTATGAGGAAATCAGCATCAATTATTATATTATCTCCAACAGACAGTTGGTCGGGAAAATTCTTCTCTATATATATATTCAGCAACCACCAACTAAATATTGGTCAGCATCAACAAAGACACCAATAATGTTGGTAAAACAATCGAGAAAGGCAAGTCCTGCTTGATTATGGGTGACCCAAGAAGACATCTAAACTGGGCTAGAATTTGGGTAAAATATCCACTACCAGGGCACCAAGGCAATCTAGATAAGATTGTTACAACTAGGCAGGAGCGTGGGATAAATATTCCATTGCCTAGGCACTTAAACTAAGTAGGAACATGGGAGAAATATTCCATTGCTTAGGCACTTATGGGTGATTAAAAGATCGCTACAACTAGGCAGGAGCATGGGATAAATATTCCATTGCCTAAGCACAAAGACAAATTAAATTGGAAAATCGTCAATTCATATACAGAGATTAACAAAAAGATAAATTTCATGATTATATACTATTGTTTGAAGAATACCCTAAAAATCTATTATTCTCTAACAATGCAGGATCAATCAATCCCTTCCTTATTATCTGGACTTCTTATTAAACCCGACAGATGGTTGGCACTCTTATTATTTATCTGGACTTCTTATTAAGCCCGACAGATGGTCGGCACAATTATTATTTATCTGGACTTTTTATTAAGCCTGGAAGATGGTTGTCACTCTTATTATTTATATGAATTTCTTATTAAGCCCGGCAGATGGTCAGCACTCTTATTATTTAACTGGATTTTTATTAAGCCCGGCAGATGGTCGGCACTCTTATTAGTTATATGGGTTTCTTAGCACTTCAATTATGGATATGGATTTCCCACTAGCACGGATATTCACTGCAAATTATATATTATGCTCAATCATGCTTATTATTGGATCATTATATCAAGTCCTAACAAATGTTTAGGCATCATTATTATTATTCACTCACCTAAGCCCAACTGGGGGCCACATAAATTGATCAATGGAACATATCAGGATCAGATTGAACTTATCACGTTTCATATTCCTAATTGGAATATATCACATTCCTAATTGGAATGTCAGAACATTTTTAATTGGACTACATGTTCAAAGCAGTTTTACTCAACCAAAATTACTTGGTCGGCAAGATCATCAAACTATTTCTATGGTTACATCAGGACAGTATGGAAACGCAACATGCAAAGCTCATGGGAAGTTATTTCTGGGAACATTTCCTCGACCTTATATTTTCTAGCAAGACCATCATACTTCAAGGCCAAGAAAGCATTCAGAGTTCATATTTTGTATTTGGGGGCTTTTACTATAGAATTAATTATTTCAGTGACACAGTTTGATAATATTATGTGACATTAGTCGAGCATCAGATGCAGATCCAAATAGTAACAGAATAAGAGAGATCACTAGCCAATCATCATCCAGAAGTTATTATGCACGTGTTATTAAAATTCAGGAGTCAGATTCAACATCTACAGCACTGGGATCTTCACTACCGCTGTCCCGACCAACACTGAATATGAAGTTATACTCTATTAATATCTCGGCACTAATCAGATTGAAGAATTGGGTTCAAAAGCTAACATGTTACATCAACAAAGCAATCAAAGGAGCATAGATCAAAAAAATCAAAAACGTACAATCAGCACTCAGTTGGTCGGCATAGAAGGCAGTTAGTCGGCTAACCAACCAACCAACCAACATACTTGAAGATTATAACAGATCTCATTGTGGCATCTAGTTTCTCAGGGGTTACGCATAGTGCACATTCGCTTGACGAACAGAGTTCCTCAAAAGAAAGCTTAACTCTAACGCAACCTTCGATCAACCTGAATCATCCATTTACCAGAAGATAGAACACTTTATGTTGAACAAATCAAGAAGGCAGTTCAGTAATTTCATTATGCACGAGCACCAAGCAACATTGCAGAATAAATACTCCATCCTTTCAGTAACCCATCAAGCATGGAGCATTGGGGGCTTCTGTAAACGCAAAAAATCTCAAACTACGTGGACCAATAAGAAATGGACACATGTCATCGTACGTGGCAATATTCATACTTCTCGGCACCCGAGGAGAGTTAGTTAGCATACCAACCAACTCAAGGAAGACAAACCGTCCAGAAGATCAACAGTTATTTTCATTCTATACAGATATAAATGTCTGAATATATAAAGACATTATATCTCTTGGACTCCCATTACTATAAACACATGCATTCCCTTAGCCAAAGGAAGGGGTGGAGATGAATAAGCAAGCAATTATCCACACACCTCTCTCTCTCTCTACACCATATTATGCAATTATAAACGTTTGGGAATAAAATAACAGTGGACCTAGGCTTTTTCTTATAGTTAAACCACTTTAAAAATCGTTGTCTCTTATTTTCTTGGTTGAATTGCTTATGTGTTTGATATGATCGCCACTTCATCTTCAATCATCATCTTCATACCTTCATTTTGTCTATTTCTAGTCATCAACAGTTACCTTATTTATAATTTTTAATAAACATCTACTAAAGTTACCATGCAGTCTGAAGAGTGTATGCTCGCGTTCAAATGATCAAATTATATATAAAACCCTTTTAACACAAACAAACCCTAAACATGCAGCAGTATGTGATTGAATAAATTGATAATCTATGCAAGAACATTCAAACACATGCAATTAAGGAAAAATCCCCCTCAGGGGCAAAACCATTTATTTTCACTATAATTTGTAAGAAAACGGCTTACAATCGGATTACAATGAAAATACAAGTTGACTAAGAATTACCCTCGGGTATCGGATTCTGTAGTCGCGGATGGAATTATCCCTTTCCAGTAGGGCTGCAATGAAGAAGAAGAATGGTCTCCTCCACAAGGGTTGAACAAACCAAAGTTGTGTTCTTGGGTTGCAAAAGGATTCACAAATATTTGGCAAGGATGTGTGAATCAAAACAAGAGTCTTGGGACTCAAAAATATGAAGACTAGGTGTATTTGGACTCTCAAATTCGTCTCCTAAAGTCTTGCAAAACAACTCTCCCGAAGTTGGTATTTATAGGGAAATAAAGGAAGAGACTCACGATCTTAAAATGCTGAAATTCTATCCAGCGTACAGGTACCCCGAACCGGTTCGACTACCCATGCGAATCGGTCCCCCCCCCCCCCCCCGAACCGGTTTGGGTCTGGGTTCGAGAAAGTGTGCTGGAAAAAGCCTTTAAACACTTAGAAAAATTTTCAGACTTTTCAATGAACATATCTCCATTTCCAACGAGCCATAACTTGTTCACCGTAGCTCGGATTGAGGTGCCGTTTATTCCAGTATCTTTGTTGCGGCAAGCTCTTCAACTTTCCAGTTGACCGGTCCTCCGTATGGTGGCTATAAAATTACCAATATGCCCTTGAACATCCCTATTATACCTTGTTTCACTGATTTGACTTCTCTTGCGTTCCACTTGCATTACGAGCCTACAATCAAGGAACGTGAAGTTGTTGATGCAGATGAGGGACATATTAGTGGAGATAATGCATGCTTGATTCTCGGAATTCGGATAGAGGCCGTCATGTGAGATCGTGAGGAGATGTGCCAAATGTAGCGGCGTACGACATAAATAAATGAAACATTTCGGACATGAGAAAAAATGTCCTTACAAATCTCCACCTATGTCTATGCCGGTACATACATAAAAATCCGAATTATCAAATATGAAATTGCCTATACAAATATACCCTCCCATGAACCCAAAGCTGGAAAAGGTACAAATGAATAGTCTTCATCGTTTGTTCTTAAATTCTTCAGGAATCTCAAAAAATTTCTCATCAGGGTGTGCAACATATAGATCTGCAATCTTCATACCTACACACATGAGACAAAGCAAATACCACGTGACATATCGAGTTTGAAATGAGATAACATGGATATCAATATATTATATAAGCAACATCTCAAAAGCTCCCCCAAAATTAAAACTCCCCCATGGATATCAATATATGATATAAGCAACATCTCAAAAGCTCCCCCAAAATTCAAACTCCCCCATAATATGATAATTCTTTCTCCCCCTTTTTATGATGTCCCCAAATGGACAAATTAGAGAAATAAATCAAATAAGCAAGTGCGGGGTGTCACTAAGATAAAAGCACACCATGAATAAACAGAAAGCAACCAAGTCGATGATAGCGTAAATGAAGTGGTGTGATCAAATTCGATAGGAAAATCAATGCATACAAACATGACATATGTGCACGATGAATATTGGATATTCCTAGAGAATGAACTCAAATGCTTCCTTTGGTGTAAAAGAGTGACAGTATAAGATATTGACTCAATCAAATCAACAAATCAAAGCTCAAAATGATTTTCACACCAATAACGTCCAAAATGATTTTATGCTTTTTCAGGACTTTCAAGGAAGTGCAAACCCGTTTAAAGATTCTCCAACCAAACTCGCTCAGATATAATTTTGAATAGAGGCATTCTAAATTCTCAAACTTTGGAGAATTGATGGTGAAACCTAAGTGGCCCATATTTGGCATGAATTGCTTTTTATTGCCTGTAAATTTTTTCGGGCTCTTTTAACCTCTTTGGACCTCGGATATTAAAATTCCTCCTTTTTTAGGTCCTTTTTAATGGTGGATTTTGCGCAAAGGATAGATGATTACCTTTCGCAGCCCCTCCCCGTTATACAAAAACACACAGTCTCACCAAAACGGTTTTTACATGCATTCCAATCTTGTCAAGTTTTATCGCATATTGTACATTGTATAGACAGGATTGAGATGAAAACACGCAAGGCAACATGAGATAGACAAGTGCAATAATCAAATATAGCCGTACATGTGTGCAATAAAGGATATAGGAGTCAAACATGTAGGAAGATATCACTAATTACATCTCAAAGACTCCAATCAATGTAAAGCACATGGAAGAAATGATGTAGCCTCTCAAATCTCTATCAAACAGTCACATGGATATATGGAATGAAGTTGTGACTTGGCTAACTTAAATGCTCATCCATAAAAGGTGCAAAAACATAAAATTCTTTTTGTGCTTTTTCTCAAAATTTTTCTTAAAGGAAAATCTTTTTGTATTTTTCAAAATTTTTCAAAACAAAAATATATACAAAATGATACAAACTAGCAATAGGCAAACAATGTCATCATGAAAATCACCCTATGATAGTAAACAAGTCAAACCTCAATCATTAGGTGCAGAGGGGTTTTCCAAAGGTGGTGACAGCTTATGAAAAACCTCCATCAATTCTTGTGAAGTTTTGACTAAAAACTTAACTTGCTCACCTAAATGTGCAATCTCTCTCATGTAGTCTTCGGGAGAATGTAAAGTATCATGTGTGGGTGCATGTGTGCCAGAAACACGTGTAGAAGCAAAACGTGACACATACCCCAACTTAAAGCAAAATTCCCTAAGGTGTCCTCTCCTCTTGCAATGTGAGAAAACATAAATAGGCCTAGGAACACCTTTCTCAAAAACTCTAGGACGCACTTTCCTAAAAGGAATGGGACGCCTAGGTGGGTTAGGGTGAGACACATGGGAAACTGTCACTAAAGTGGGAACCGGCTCGGGTGCTAATTGGGAAGCAGAAGCACCGTCATGACTTATTCCTAACTTCTCACCTTTACCCTTAAGAACCACCTTTTCAATCTTCTTAGGTGCGTTCTCAAACTTGACTTTGACCACCCTGGCACGTTCGAGATCACTCTCGAGTTGGGATACATGTGTCGTCAGACTAGACAATGTGTCGGTCAAATCACACTTCTCCTTTCTCAAAACCTCCTTCTCTTTCTCCAAATCTAAAACCCGACGACCTAAATCCCTATTATACTTCTTTGTTTTCAAGGTCTCGGTGTACAAATCTCTAAAAGATTTTTGGATCTCACTTTCATCTCCACTATCACTCTCACTTTCTCCCTCACTAGAAGCGCTCAAACCATCACTATCACTTTCGTGTGCACTATTGTGGGACAAGGTGGGTGTGCTCACACGACTAGAAAAAGCAACACACTTATCACCACTAGTTTCATCACCCTCACCTTCACTACTATCACTAAGTGTGGCGGGCATAGCTACTTTCTTTCTAAGCCACGTAGGACACTCAAACGACTTATGTCCCTTACCCCCACATTCAAAACAATTGACGTTCTCAAAATCTTCCTCACACTCCTCATCGGATTTATTTTCTTTTTCCCTCTCACCACTTTCTTTGGCTTTTCCTTTCTTTTTATTTTTCTCAAAAAAATTCTTTTTATTGGAAGAATTATTTTTGTTCATGTTGAGAAATTTTTTAAATTTTTTTGCAAACAAGGCCATATCATTAAAATCAAAATCTCCCTCAGAATCGGACTCACAAACTATTTCTTTTTTTTTCTTAAAATGAGTCTTTAAAGCAATGCCTTTATCTTTAGCCTTAATGGTTTTGGGAAACATGTCAATCTCATAGGTTTGAAGATCTCCTACAAGTTCTTCCAACTTAAGTGATTTCAAATTTTCCAAAGAGTTCAAAACAGTGACTTTAGGAATAAAGCGTTTTGGGAGAGATCTCAAAATCTTTTTAACGACACGCGTGTTATCAATTACCTCACCCAAATTAAAACTAGTATTAACAATATCCGACAAGCGTGCAAAAAACTCATTAAAGCATTCGGACTCAGACATGGTGATAGTCTCAAATTGGGTGGTCAAATTTTGTAATTTAGACTCTTTAACAGCGTTCGTACCCTCATGGGTAAGTTGTAAAACATCTCATGCCTCTTTTGACGTGGTACACGTCATTATGCGTTTGAACTCATCAGGTGTGACAGACCCAGAAATAGCACTTAGACCCTTAGAATTAAAAGATGACCATTTAATTTCTTCATCAGTCCAAGAAATGTCAGGTTTCAAGTTGGTCACATTATCAACAGTCACGGTGGGAGGAGTCCACCCTCGTTCAACCAAAATCTAGACACGTTCATCAATGGCTTTTAAAGCCGACCTCATACAGGCTTTCCAATAAGCATAATTTGTCCCGTCAAAAACAGGCATTTTATAATATGACTTCTCCATTTGAACACGCACTTTTTCAAAAATCAATTTTTTCAGAAAATTGATATCTTAGAAAAATTTTGCGGAAAATAGGAATACGCGATAGATTAGCGTAACCTGCTCTGATACCAATTTGAAGAGTGTATGCTCGCATTCAACTGATCAAATTATATATAAAACCCTTTTAACACAAACAAACCCTAAACATGCAGCAGTATGTGATTGAATAAATTGATAATCTACGCAAGAACATTCAAACACATGCAATTAAGGAAAAATCCCCCTCAGGGGCAAAACCATTTATTTTCACTATAATTTGTAAGAAAACGGCTTACAATCGGATTACAATGAAAATAAAAGTTGACTAAGAATTACCCTCGGGTATCGGATTCTGTAGTCGCGGCTGGAATTATCCCTTTCCAGTAGGGCTGCAATGAAGAAGAAGAACGGTCTCCTCCACAAGGGTTGAACAAACCAAAGTTGTGTTCTTGGGTTGCAAAAGGATTCACAAATATTTGGCAAGGATGTGTGAATCAAAACATGAGTCTTGGAACTCAAAAATATGAAGACTAGGTGTATTTGGACTCTCAAATTCGTCTCTTAAAGTCTTGCAAAACAACTCTCCCGAAGTTGGTATTTATAGGGAAATACATGAAGAGACCCACGATCTTAAAATGCTGAAATTCTATCCAGCGTACAGGTACCCCGAACCGGTTCGACTACCCATGCAAGCCGGTTCGCCCCCCCTAACCGGCTTGGGTCTGGGTTCGGGAAAGTGTGCTGGAAAAAGGCTTTAAACACTTAGAAAAATTTCCAGACTTTTCAATGAACATATCTCCATTTTCAACGGGCCATAACTTGTTCACCGTAGATCGGATTGAGGTGCCGTTTCTTCCAGTATCTTTGTTGCGGCAAGCTCTTCAACTTTCCAGCTGACCGGTCCTCTGGACGGTGGCTGTAAAATTACCAATATGCCCTTGAACATCCCTATCATGCCTTGTTTCACTGATTTGACTTCTCTTGCGTTCCACTTGCATTACGAGCCTACAATCAAGGAACGTGAAGTCGTTGATGCAGATGAGGGACATATTAGTGGATATAATTCATGCTTGATTCCCGGAATTCGGATAGAGGCCGTCATGTGAGATCGTGAGGAGACGTGCCAAATGTAGCGGCGTACGACATAAATAAATGAAACATTTCGGACATGAAAAAAAATGTCCTTACACAGTCCCAATAATAACAACAGTTAAGAACATTCAAAGAAATAGACACAGGAATTTTTAACGTGGTAAAACCCTTAAACAAGGGAAACATCCACAGTACCCTCTACGGCACAAAACAAAAATCCACTAGAATAAAGAATCAAGTTACAACACTTAAGCAAACCACAAAGATCCTAACCTAAGTTTAGAATATACCTACTTGAGATTCTCCACTCCAAAGGTAATCTGAATTGGACTGATCTTTTCTTGCTACTTCTTTGCTTTTTTCTAGATCTCATTCTCTTTGAATTCTGATTCAAGCAACTCTTTCAGAATCCAAGATTCTCAGACATAACCACAGTGTCTAAGTGTTCGTGTGAAATAGTGTTTGTGATGTGCTACTACATGCAAACATGACACCCTCTCAAGATTATACAAACAATTCTAAAAAATTACAATCAGTTATAAAATGATAGGTTATTTCTGAATCTTGATTTTTCAAGCCAAGACTTCTTGATCTTTTATTTATCCACAGATCTCAAGGATACCTTGCTCAGAAGATAGTTTAAGGTCTTAAAAAATTTCAGTATTTTGAAAATATTTTTGAAATTGTAAACCTCCAATTGAGATCCAACTAGACTAGAAGTCTACTTTATTAAAACAGATTCAAACTTACATTTAAAGACTGATTCAACAATTTTTGACATAAAACTTATTTTCAAATCTATGGTTACACCTTAAAACTGTAGAAAGAGTTTTTTGTGTTCTTTTTATTTTTGTACACACATAATTCATAAAATATGAAATAGAAAACTAGAAACACAAATAACTCGCTAGATCTGAAAAATACTTTGAAACTTAAAAGTTTTTATTTCAAAATTTGTTGAAACAGAATAGATCTAAAATACCAGATCTAAAAAGAGAAACGAAAAACAAAATGTGAGATGTTCTCTTTTAGAAAAACTCAGTTTCAACAATGAAACTTTAGTCTCTCTTAGAGATGAGTTGTGAGAGAATCAAAAATTTGAAGAGATCTTCAAACGAAAACTCAACACCAAAAACACAGAAATCCTTGAAGGATCTAACTCTCAAAAACATGGGTTTTCTGGTGTATGGAACTTTTAGGTTTTGGTGTTTGGCTTGGGAGAAATCACTTAGAGGTTTGAACTAAGAGGAAACTAGGGTTTCTTCTATCTAATCTCTCTCTTTTCTTTCCCTCTCTTCTCCTTTCTCTCTCTTCTCTCTCTACTCTCTCTTTTCTCTATGATTTCACAAAATGGCAAAAGTCTCAAAATGCTGAGGCTTGGGTCCTTTTTATACTAACAGAGGAAGGATCCAGAACATCAACATTAATCCTATGGCTGGGATTGAGTCTTAACCAATTGACTTTAATCGAACGGTTGGGTTAAACATTTGGTGATTAGTTTAAACTGGGTTCACGAGGATTGAGTCACAACACATGTAGTACGTTGACAAGGTTGATCCAAAAGCTAAAAATGTGTACGCATTTTGTGTCTTATAGAAAACACAATCTAAGCCGTCGGCAATGTAACACGTGTACGCACCAAATGCAATAAAAACGCGTGTTTGATAATTATTACAAAGGCTACCTTGAATTCTCTAGCGCTTTTGGATTCTACCCAGGCAAACAATCAGCAAAGAAAATCACTTTCTGAAATTCAACTTTTACCCATAACACTTTTAAAAACATTTTTTAATTAATACAAAAATCATGTGAAAATTATTTAAAAATATATAAAATGATTTGAGTTGAATTAAATTGATTTTAAAATGTCTTAAAGTGTTGAAGAACCATTAGACCAAATAGGTAATACGAATAATGCATAGTGTGTGTCCTATTTGCGGTTTTAAGGATAGAAATAACTTCCCTTTGTTGATTCTCTTAGACAGGATTTATTCTTTTCGCTTGTACCTTTGAGGAGATGGAGTTCTCATAAAATCTAGCTATTTTGTATAGATATCCAAACTAGTTGGAACTCCTATATATGTTGACTCAAGTAAGTCAATATATGGTGTGTTCTCACTTACCAATACAACATTCGCAAAATACGAAAACTGCACCAAACCTGTCGAAACTAAGATAAAAGAATGAGATGAATGCGCAGTGGGAAAATATAATGATGCAATATAGAATCAAATGGCAGAAAGGAGACTCTAACATGATATATCTACGTGCAGATGCAACTACCTTATGTATATGGACTTTAATGCATGAAACTGTTTTATTCAAACAACATTACATATCCCGATTAATTCAACTTAATCTTGTAAACGAATTTCCTTTTTATTTGACTTGAAATTTATTTCTTAATTTAACACACCCGGTTAAATACTTTAAATAATTCCCTTTACCATCGGAATTAACCCTTTGTTCATTCCAATTCACGTTATTATTTTCCTTAAAATCACCTTTAACCACACGCAAGCACTATGTTAGAAAACATTTATTTTTCTTTGAAGACCTTTTATTAGCACACTCTTGTGTTAAGTAAGGGTTAAACATGTTAGGTTGCTTAACTACCCATTTAATCACTTCATTTTACCATTCCTTACTTTATGGACATTGGTCAAATTTCACATTTACTTGTCCACTTGATCCTTTATTGAAATATTTATTAACTCATTAAAGTTAGGTTGTCCATTCACATATTCACCGTACAAACCGTTTCTCGACATGTTCCATTTTTCATTATCCTTTTCTCAGAATCTTCCAATATCTGCATACTTAAACGGGCTCCACACCTCCCACTATGTTGCCATATACTCTGGCTAGTTATTTAGAATCTTTCACTCCAGGGCCCTGGGCCCTCCTTAATTATTTTTGATGTCATCCGAGTCCTTATTAATGTATTTTCACATTCTACAAATGTTCACATTATTCCACTTTACCGGACGAAACCAAAACTCAGGGTTCCACCCCAACTTGTGTTACAATTTGAAATAATCATTTCTTATCCTTTAAACACTTCCATTGATTTTATCCCAAAAATTAAGTTCATTTAGGACCATTTTGTGTAACACCTTTTCCAATTCATAAAAATGTTCCACTTTTCATAAAATTAACATTTTACTCCTTTGTTTCCAAACTTGTCATTTTCTCCATTTCACAAGTGTTGGTTTTCAAAACAATACTAAGTTACCCACACTATCAACACAAATGTCTTTAATTCATTGACATGTGTTTAAGACTTTGGAGTAACATACTTCTCAAATTGGAAACCTCTTTATTTCATTACTTTCTTTCTTAAAGAAATCATTGAACATTTGAAAACTACTTTATAATAAAACACCATTTTTCTCTATTAACACATGTAGTCTTATAATCTTAAACTTATCACACTTTTTTAAAATTTCTATTTTCCTTATTTCATGTTTAAACCCAATACAACCTCCATTAAACTTGTTTATTTACTCATCATCAAATTACTACAAGTTAATATGCATGAGTAGATGGATTTTAAGCCCAAAAATCCTATCACGTGATTCTAACATATGATTTATTCTAAAAATTTCATAACGTTTGCCCAAACATACTTTTCAAGGCAAGAGGTATTTTGTTTCTTCAAAACTTGAATAAATGTCCGTTTACATAAAAGTCCCTATTTTTCACAAGAAAACTTTGAAACATTTATTCATAAATTATTCCCAGCAAAATAAGCATCCTTCCAATATTTTTATTCCATAAAAATTGTTTACACACTAAGTTTTCTTGAAATATATCATTTTTATCAAAATCATTGAAACCCTTTTGTAAACCCATTTCACAAATCATAAGAAATATCATTTTTAAATCATAAATGCAGATTACTCTTACAAACCCTAACCACAAGATCAACACTATGGAAAATAGAGTTTTTAAACTATAGAGTAGAGTTCTCCAACCTCAAATGAAATTCGAAAATGGTAGGATGAAGATAGAACAATATGGAAACCTCCCACCTCCTAAGGTGACGTTAAAGAGGTCGTCTATATCCACAAACATGCTCCATGAAAGTTCCAAGCAAATTCCCCTTCAAACCTTCATAAAGTTCTACTTTTTCTTCTTCTAAACCCCCAAAAACAACTAAATAATTATGTATCTTGTTCATGAGGAGGCGAGGCATGTTTTGAAGGAGAAACCATCCTCCTCAACCTACGTCGTCGCACCAACGCAACTTCTTCTTCTTCCTCTTCTTCTTACTCATCATCATCATTATCATCATGAACATCACCACCAGACACATGTTCCTCAGCCAACTCCACCTCACTGGACTCACTTGACTCCTCCATTACAAGCTTGAGGGGGCTAATCATTTTCCTCTTTTTACTACCCCTAACAGATTGGTGGTTATAAAAAAAACCACGAGCAGACATATCGACTGACATAAAAGCCATGTCTTCTTCACTAAAATGTTCCCAAGTCTAGCGAATACGATCCACCATCTGGCTAGCTGCTTCGAAAATCTTTGGGTCAGGAATAGAGGCTAATGGAGGCTGTGGAATGGTCTTAAGCTTCTTCAAAGGCGCCTTCTGAGTGGCCCTAATAGCTATAACTATTGAGGCAGTGTGAGGAGACTCGGTCCTTCCAACCGGCCTTAAAAGACCAGGGGAAACATCGATCAGAAGAATGGAAGGTTGAGTGGTTTTATTTCTCTTCACAACTGCCTGATCCACAGGCACTAGGGGAGGCCGTTCGGGGGGGTATTGGTGCTAGTTTTACTAAGGGGAAAAATAGAAGATTGGGTGGTTCAGTTTCTCAAACCTAACTCAGTGGGTGGAAATCTTTCAACTTTGGGAAAACACGGTTCCTTGAGAAGGTTTGTTTGAAAGCGAACCAATTGGTTCTGCAAGAACACATTAATGTACATCGCTGATCTCACTCCTCGAGCTCTCTTACTCGGGATCACAGGGTTAGCGAGATAATGGGAACACAGACTGGTAACAGTGAACGTGAGGAAATTTAAACAAGCAAACAAATAATTAGTGGGCTTCTCTCTGGTGAAATGGCTTAATAGAGGGGCCCTTGATCATAGCGAAACTGTATGGATACCCGATGGGGGCTAAATACAGAGTAAAATGATGACCATTCGGTATACGAAGGCAAATATAAAGGGATCAATAATAGGGGGACACTGTGCTCGAGGAAATTTATGGAAAGGGCTTCTTCAATAGGAGCAATGGGACGCTCCTCTTCACCAAAGAAATTATTTGTAACAAATTGACTTACCCCAACATAAGGGAGAGGATTGAATCGCTCAGCTCGATCAATCAGACCTATCAAAGGTTTCTTCACACTCTTATTCTTCCAACAGCAAATACTGGGGACTCTCACATCCTATGAACCGAGGAAGTGGCCAGTGGGAGCATAATTCGAGAAATAAGCGTAAAGGAAAGTCGTCAAAAGAATATTGCTTACATAGTTAGACATATCGAACCTACCAACACTTCGAGCAGAGTCTATAGACACACAATCTAACCAAGTGTATAGAGACCCAAGAACAATGGCAGCGAGGGATCTTTACACCACAGCCATTTGAACGGCCATATTAATCAGGTCCTTACGAGGACAGTCGTGGGGCTTACACGCAAGGTATACCTTCGACAGCATTACCCATATGTACCTCGCTAGATCAATTTTGGACTCATAGACTTCCCCAGTTGGAGGCTGCTAAAAAACTTTTTTCCCTCGAGGGTTCCCCCTGGCAGCCTCACGGGCTCTGATGACATCCTTCTCTTCAATGAAGTAAAAGTAACAGATGACCTCAGAGTAGGTGCACTTGTTATAAGTGACCATACAATCCTTCACAATGGCTTCTAACTTGCTCCTCAGAGTTTTCTCTTCACTAGAGACAGCCTCCTCGAAGAAGGCGTCAAATCCAGCAGCTTCCAGTCCCAACAGTTTGCACACATCTTCTAGGGTAACCGTAAACTCACCCCAGGCGGCCATGAAGGTGTGTGACCTATGGATCCACATGGACACCAACTGTTGCAAAGAGGTGTAATTCTTAGCCAAGGTAAGATCACCCAACCACATGGAACAAGATAATCCTACGAGGGCCAGTTGAATAGAGTAATTTGCATGGATATACTCCGTACAAGGGCCCAACCCTTCACTCGCACCAGAGGATGCCTCAAATTCCACCTTAGAATAGGGGAAATCACCATGTTCTATACAGAAACGGGAAACAGTAGAGGTAGGGATATAAGCGAAGTCTTCAGCGTCTTCACCCTCATCCATCAACAAGTTTCGCTCATCAGTTGGCCCCAAAGCACCGGGAAACTGCTCTGTCGTCGCCCAGAAATGATCATTCTCTCCAAACTAAAGGGATCGACGGTATCGTGCCCACAGAGCCTGGTGTGCTTGGGTAGCAGGAGAGGTTCCCCTGATGAAAAGAGTTCTCTTTATTGGTGCCATAGCATATGAGAGAAAGGAGAATAGAAGATAACGGAAAAGGGGGATCAACAAGTTAAAGAAGGCAAGCTTGAACTCAGAAAGTTAAACCCAAAGGTGAGTTTGAACTAAAGGTGCATCCCCTCTTATAGGGGCAACATGAATTCCAAAAGATGACAAAAAGTGACGATTAGAAAATTGTAATAATGGCATCTCAGAATTATGTGGTTGGCATGTTGGCCAAACATGTGTGGTCACAGAATACCAAAGGTTGCTATGATGATGATTCGAGGAACGATTCATCGAACGATTGCGTCGTCTTCACGTGCTCGCCCTGTCACTACCACGTGGGATGCACTGAAATGCAAATGACAGCAGCATTTAATGAGGCATACTGACGGGTCATGTCTACCTTGGGGAACGAAGAGCTTTGGGGGAAATTTGAATAAATCTCTTTATTTTTTCCAAGAAAGAAAATCATAGATAAATGGACGTTTTATACAAATATTTCTTCATTAAATAAACAAATATCTCTACGAAGGTGCAACTGTGGGGGGGATGTCCCCCCCCCCCCCCCCCCCACACACACACACACACACATGGATGATTAACTTAGCCAAGATAGTTGATTGTTTACAAAGAAAGATGACCCACAAACACACTTCTAAGATTATTTATGCAAGTGGTTCGCAGGACCCACCTCGAGGACTCTTCATAAGCAAGCAGCTCGCAGAGCTCTACCTCGAAGAGCCTCCAACAGACCTAGCTTGAAGGACCCGGTTCGAAGAACAAAGGTTACCCAGATGACAATAGTTTGTAATAATAAATAGAATATTGTATTCTGTATTTTATCTTATGAATATATATATATTGAGTGAGGCCGCTTGGTACCATGAGGAACCAAGCAACCTCCTCTTGGGACCTTCGCAGGGACATGGTTTGGAGGATTGAGAATAAGCCAACATTAGGAATTATTACCAACCCTCTTGGCACACTTGGACAAAACTTCACCTAGGACAAATGTCACTCAAGCCTACTCATTCCTTACCTATTTGAGTCATTCAATCTCCCTCCATACTTTCCCCTTCGAGGTCACCTACTCGAGGTATATTGGGTGCCATCCCATCTAACTGATGTGACTAGATACCTAACAATAGCCACTGTTTGAACAACTTCCTGACGTCACAACGTCTAACGGTCAGGGACTCAAGAGTGTAGCACTCAAGTGCCTTTGCTCTTAGGATGGCAGGTCTAGTTCACCAAATCTGACAACATATCCATCCTAGAGTAAGCCTCAAGCTGACAAGGCATATCCCTCATTAATTCCCTCAATACTTCCAACCAATAAAATTCATTCCCACCAAAACTATTGGATCCCGTGAGTTAAATGTAGTATCTCATACATTTAATGCACCACACCAGAGGGATCGAGGGAATGCTAACTCGAGTAACCTCTCCCTCATATAAATAAGATCAAACAAATAAATCAAAGGCAGAGGATCCAGAAAGAATTGCTGCCTAAATTTCCTAATAACCAAAGAACTCTCGCGAGAGCATTAACTCCCGCACACATTTAATGCACCCATCCCTAGGCATTAACTGAGCTTGAAGTTCTTACCTTGTCTTTATTACGCCAAGAGTTCTTATTCTTTCTCCCTCCGACCAAGCTACTTACTGGTCCCATTCATTTATTGTATTTTCCCTATGCTGCTCATCTCAATATGTTCTTTAATGCAACCTTGAATATTGAATCTCTCTGTCTCTGATCCTCCTATGGCTCTGACCTATACTTCATATCTAACGGTGTTACTCCCAATCTTGATAAGGGGTTACGTCTCACTTAATACTAATGTTATTTGAAGAACTCACATCTTACAGCTTGGTAAAAGCCAAGATGGGCAAAAAGAAATACAGGTGTGATAGGTCAACCGAGTTTATACCGACGTCACAGGTGGAATCATAACTAGGTTAATATTTCCATGTTAGATAATAATGTTAACATAAATGGAAAATAAATAGATTCATATGAACATTGTCTGTTGATTTTAAAGCAAGTGATCAATATCACCTTATGTTATTCAAAGTTGTTTATCACATTAAAAACTTGATAAGTTATGAGAATATTAGATTAGCATGTTAATAAGAAAATTAAGTTATTATATCCAAAATTTCATTAGTATTGGAAGTTGGCCATAGACCTAACCTTCCCATAAACAAGTCTGAAGCCTTAAGATTTCACTCTAAATTATGTGTGGTATTAGACAATTCATTCATAACATACAAGTCAAGACGTAAGCAAAAGTACTTTTCCATGAATGATATGGGAAAATCTTACATTGATAAAAAAGAGAGGAGACAGTACAAAAGGTCCCAAGGCGTCACAATGCATAATAAAAATAATAATAATAATAATAATAATAATAATAATAATAATAATAATAATAATAATAATAATAATAATAATAATAATAATTGTTGATACCAAAATTAATATGCTGATATGGACGAATAATATGAAGACACGTGTCAATCTACTTGGCACAATAGCGACGAGGAAGTTCATTTCCCCGACCAACTCATGTTCTCTCCGAGAAACGAGGATACACCGAGGAGCTTCAGCACTCCGAGGTACTCTAGCGCTCCGAGGAACTCCTGAGCAACGAGCAACCAAGGCGGTCCGAGCCGCACCTCGGTCGTAGCATTAATTGCCAGATAATCAACAGTTCAACTATTCATTGAATGTTTATCATCTTGACGCACACGTTGCATTAAATGTATTACCATTTTATATGTATATCATTTAATGTATCAACCCTTTCATGTACAGCCTAAGGGCTATAAATACCTTGTATCACCCTCATTCAGGGGGGGGAATTTCTTGAGAGAACTTGTACTCGAGAATTCTCAAACACTCAGCAATAACATAACAGTGGACGTAGGCCATTCTTACAAGGCTGAACCACTTTAAAAATCTTTGTCTCATTTATTTATCTGTGATTAAATTATTATAGCGATCTAATTTTTTACATCAACAATAATAATAATAATAATAATAATAATAATAATAATAATAGTAATAATAATAATAATAATAATAATAATAATAATAATAATAATAATAATAATAATAATAATAATAATAATAATAATAATAATAATAATAATAAAGAGATATTTTCTAAACTTTAAGCTTCAAGGGTGACATCCCCTTGAACTTCCCCAGCTTCAGTCTGCAAGCCAACTTAGCCCTTGGTTGGGAGATTGTCGGCGACCGACTAATAAACCACATTGTTAGATGCCAAAAGGTTTCTCCTTCCTCATTCACTATTTTAGGAAGTGGGGGATTATCTATATGGGCCTCACCAATCTCGGGAAGATGGTCCTTTATCACGTCATCCACCCAGACTTTGTTGTAGGAAACTGACTCAAAGTTGTCTAGTTGAGTGGCCGCATCCTTCACTCTGATATCGTAGCCTTCATCAAAGCTTTTGTTGGCCTCTTCTACATTGTTCATATTCTCTTGATCTAATTGGGCAGCAAGATCATCCTTCCACTTTTACGTGGGGATTTTATCTTAAACCATCAATGCATAGGCTCTCTTGAGCTCAATATTCTCAAATTTTGCCTTGTCGGAGGACTATTAGAGGGATATCCCCTCCTCCATTATATCATCTTTTCATGATGATAAGTTCTTCGATTGGTCAACCATGCCAATTCTTGTGTTGTTTCTAGTGGCCAATTATTTTTTCATCTAGTTGGACTGGTTGTGGAGTACATTATTGTGTTACAATCAATTAAATTATGTAGATGCCTCCTGGAAGGATTGCATGGCTCGCAATCGCAAGTTAAATTAGATCGGTTAGCATTGACAAAAAAATAAATCTAAGTTAAAATAAGAGAGAATATAGGCTTACCAACACCATGTATTGCACGCTTTCCTTGATAAGATTATATCTACTGAATCCCTTAAGGGTCGACATATCATTTGGCATCATTGTGCCCCTACTATTGGCGTAACTAACCTTTACACATCTACATATTGAATGGCTAGTGGTGATAAGATTTTCACCCTTCACAAAGGGCGTGACACAAGGTTTACCCCTATACAGTTAAGGGAGAGAATATGAGTCACCCTAGAGCAACCATTAAAGGAGGATATCCCTCCCTTATAGGTTTGGCTAGAGGAGGAAGAGCTTATCTTTACTTTGTATTTTGGCCTTGGCAACCTCATTTAATCTCTCTATCTCTCATCCTTCTCTCTATTATAAGTAATACCCACTCTCTTGTGGCCCCTAGAAGTTTTAAGGGGTGGGTTGGTCTTCTTCTTCTTGGATTGATTGGCATTGGTATCTCCAAAATTAACTAGCGTGCGATGGAGATTGGGCGTGTCTTTGGCTTAGAGCTTAATATTTGGGTTTTTTCAAAGGATAAAAGAGTCTCAAATTCTTCTTCCTCTTGAACATCATGATGATGGATCATCACAGTGGCCTTAGAGTCACTTTAAATAACTTGAGTGGTATAATCACTCACTTCCATGTACGTTCCACTGGCTTCCACATTAATAATGGGGACAGTAATGGAGGTATTATAGTCACTAACTACCATGTGATTGGAGGTGTGGGTAGCCGAATTTACCATTATGGTCCCGGACAAGTAGCCTAATAAAAACGGCCAAAAGTCTGAACCCCTCCCTTTAATTAAATAGAGATATTCCAGGAGAAGGTGATGGAAGTGGGGGAGTCCAACACCCCCACTCCCCGAGGACAGACATGTATATAATAAACCCCAAGACTGGGGCAAAAGGCACGCACTCTATTCTCTATAAACTCTCCCCGGAGTATATAGAAATAATACTGATTGCACCACAGTGGACATAGGCATTCTTACTGAACCACGTACATACTATGTTGTGTGATTGGCATTTTACCTTCTTTATTTTCCTTGGTGATTGCACTTCTCTCATTTATTTGTGTTGAATATAATTGTCACCACAATTGGCGCCGTCTGTGGGAACGTTTGTCTTCCCTGAGAAAGCCCACACCAACAAAGGAGTTCGAAATGTCTGGTCACAGTAGTAATGCTCCTCAGGCAGGAGATATCCAAGAATAACCTGCTCCTCGTAGGATCAGATCTGAAGTTCGACATTCAGATCAGAGGGCTCGCCCAGAGAGGCCTGCCTTAGAAGAAATCCAAGGACCAGCGAGGTCCATGCAAATCTCCAGGCTGATTGATGCCTATGAGGCGAGGCACCAAGAGCAAAGGGAGTCCTCTCTCAAGAAGGAGGCTGAGAATTCTTGCCTCAAAAGGAAATTAGAGAATATGGAGAAAGATCTCCATCGCAGCACTAGGCGACGTCCGTACCGCACTCCTAGTCCTCAGGCGAGCAAGTCTCGCAGCCGAGGAAGGATCCCTATGTGTGGATCCCAAAAGAGTGAAAGGCACGAGTCAAGTAGTAACTCACTCAAGAACCAGCGACCGGCTCACCATTACAGTAGCCCAGCTCATAGCAATGAGAACATACGAAATTTGGTTCGAAGGGAGATGGACCAACACACAGCACATCGCGGCGCAAGATCAACCAGGGAGCTTGCTAGATGAGCTCTCAAGACCCAGATGAAATCCCCTTTCTCGAGGTAAATAGAAGAAGAGGAAGCCCGCAAGAAATTCTCTATTCCAAGATTCAAGATTTATGATGGAAAAACTGATCCCATTGATCACGTTAGGCAGTACAGACAAGTCATGACCCTCTGGAACCACCGAGATGCACGGATGTGCCGAATTTTTCCCTCGAGCCAGCATGATGTGGCGCAGATATGGTTGAAAAGGCTCCCCCACAGGTCTATCAGGAGCTTTGAGTCCCTGGTCGATCTTTTTACGGCACGCTTCATTACTAGTAGCTCCCATCCCAAAAGGATGGATGCTTTGCTAATAATGAAACAGACACCTCAAGAGACCCTTCGAGACTACGCAAAGAGGTACTGGGAGTTGTTTAATGAGGTCAAGGACTTCTCAGAGCAGGTAGCAGAGGCCTCCTTCAAAATTAGGCAACCCAGCTCTTCCCTTCTGTACCAGTCCCTGACGAAGAAAAAGGCCAAGACCATCGACGACCTGATGGCTCGCATCGAGAAATACCCCAAGGTGGAGGACGTGACCCACCTCAACACAGGGGAGAACGGTCGAACTAAGATCGCTACCAAAGGCAATGATAAAGATGAGAACCAGAAAAAAGGAGGAAAGAATGTCTCCAATAACGGAGGCAAGAATGATGTGTCAAAAGCATTTCAAGCAGTCAATACTGTCTTCAGAGAACTGATTTATAAGATTCTCGCAAAGATCAAAGACGACCCATTTATTAAGTGTCCCAGAAATATGGGAGGAGATCCCTCAAAGAGAAACAATGCACTTAGATGCGCTTTTCATAAAAAGGGAGGACATAAGACTAAGCATTGCAAAGCTCTTAAGTCCCACCTCGAAGAACTGGCCCAGTCTGGACATCTAAACTAGTTTGTGGAGAAGAAGGCAAAGAAATTCGTTGCCAATGGAGAAGCAAGACCTGACAACGTACTTGAGGACAATGCTGGCCATGAATTTACAGTAATTCACGGGGCATCTGATATGAAGCAGATTCAGGGGAATTCAGCTCGAATGGAGGTAAAAAAGCTTATAACAGTGATGCAATCTTTCCAGATCAATCCAGTAAAGACCCAATCAGGAAAACGTCGGCGAGCAGATGACATCGACTATAGCAAACATATCGTGTTCACTGATGAAGATCTGGTGGGGGTGAGAACCCCACACAATGATGCCTTAATCATTACTCTCAGGATTGCCAACTATGACGTTGACAAGTTGCTCGTTGACCAAGGAAGTTCATCTGAGGTAATGTATCTCGATGTGTTCAGAAAATTGAAGTTGAGCATCGCCGACCTGAAGGAGGCCACTGTCCCTCTAGTTGGCTTCGCTATAAAAGTGACTATCCCACTGGGAAAGATTGTATTACCGGTAAGGGCCGGAAGTATCTCCAATATGATTGAGTTTCTAGTAGTCGACACTGATTCGCCATAAAAAGCCATCCTCGGCTGAGGATGGCTACATGCGATGAAGGTAGTCCCCTCGACCTACCACCAGAAACTTAAGTATGTGACCGAGCGAGGAGTAATGAAGATCCATGGCTATCAAGTGATGGCAAGAAAGTGCTTCATAGCGGCTATCCACCCTAGACCAGAGAAGAAGGCTGAGAAGACCAATGAGCAGGTCGAGGAACAAGAAGGTCTGATACCTTCAAAATAGCAGTTAAGTTACTGAAGACCCGGAGTGGAGGAGACCAGACTCCTCCCCTCTGAGTGGGTCGTGGAAAACCTGGTGGAAGTTATAGCTGGTGGTAGCAAGAAGGACAGGGTATTCTTGATTGGAGCTTCTCTCACAGATCAAGAAAAAAAGGAATTGACTATTTTGTTGAGAAGCAACATAGACATTTTCGCATGGGAACTATACGAGCTGCCGGGAATTGATCCCAATGTGATTTGTCATTGGTTGCATGTCGACGCCACTTTCAAACCTATCACCCAAAAGGCACGACGAACTGCCTCCCGAGAAGGAAAAAGCCGTAGAAAAGGAAGTCAAAAAATTACTGGATGCAGGATCCATACGGGAGGTCCAATTCCCCAAATAGTTATCCAATCCAGTAGTAGTTCCAAAGAATAACGAGAAATGGAGAGTTTGCTTCGACTTCACTGACCTTAATAGGGCTTGCCCTAAGGACTGCTTCCCCCTCCTAAAAATTGACCAATTGGTGGACGCCACAGCAGCTCACTAAAGAATGAGTTTTTTGGATGCATATTCGGCGTATCATCAGATTCCTCTGTATGCACCAGACCAGGGCAAGACAGCATTCATCACCACCGTCGAATTATACTATTACAAAGTCATGCCCTTTGGGCTAAAAAACGCAGGGGCAACTTACCAGCGACTGGTCCCCAAGATGTTCAAAGACCAAATGGGAGACACCATGGAGGTCTACATAGACGATATGCTCATCAAGAGATGAAGAAAAGAATACCACCTCTCAGACCTATCGAGAACCTTCGAGATCCTCAGGAAATACCAAATGAAACTCAACGCAAGAAAGTGTTCTTTCAATGTCCAATCAGGGAAATTTCTTGGGTACTTAGTCAGTAAGAGAGGCATTGAGGCTAACCCAGACCAGATCGACACAATCAATAGGTACATCCCCCTCACACAATATAAAATGTACAGAAGCTCACCGGCATACTCGCTGCCTTGAGCCGTTTCATCTCGAAGTCCTCCAAGAAATGCAAACCATTCTTCCAGCTCTTGAAGGGAAACAAGGCAGTAGAATGGAATCAAGATTGCTCGTAAGCATTGAATGAGCTAAAGGACTACCTTAGCTCACCACCCCTTCTCGTTATACCCCAAGAAAGAGATTCCTTGTACTTATACCTCGCCATTTCCAACCACACCGTGAGTTCTACGCTGGTGTGCGAGAAAGAAGGAATCCAGCACCTCGTTTATTACGCCAGTAAGACTCTATTAGAGGCGGAGCAGCGGTACCTACCATTAGAGAAGATCTCCTTTGCACTTGTAGTAGCTTCAAGGAAGTTGAAGCATTATTTTGAAGCTCACACCATCATTGTTCTTACATCGCACCCCTTTAAAGCAATCCTGAGGAAAGCAGATTTTTTGGGCAGATTGCCTAAATGGTAAGTCGAGCTCGGACGATTTGACATCCAATTTTAACCAAGGAATGCAATTAAGGGACAAGTCCTTGCTGATTTCATAGCTGAATTCACAGGCGAGCATCCTATAGACCAAATTCAACCCATGAAGCAAGGACAGAACCACGCAATAGAGGGAGTTTGGAAATTATTTGTTGATGGAGCCTCTAATTCAAAGGTGGTAGGAGTAGGCATTGTGCTTGTTACTCCAGAGGATATAACCCTCGAGAAAGGAATCAGGCTCGGATTTGAAGCCTCCAACAACGAAGCGGAATATGAAGCTTTGATAGCCGGCCTCCAGAAGGCACACACTTTAGGAGCGAAGCAGTTACAGGTGTTCATCGACTCAGAATTAGTCTCTAATCAGATAAGTGGGGACTACAATGCTAGAGATGAACAAATGGCGGCCTATCTCACCTTGGCCAAGAGGCTCATGGTCAGCTTCGAGAAAGTCAGTGTACAACAGTTTCCCAGAGGACAGAACAGCCATGCTGATGCGCTGGTAGCCCCAATTTCAGTAATCAATTCCGACTTAAAAAGAATGATCCCCATCGACTTCCTCGCTCTCCCAAGCATCAATCAGATCGTTGAGCTACCAGGTGTGGGACATGTGCTCCAGATTGAGTTAGCACCCAGTTGGATGGACCCTATAAGGGACTATTTGAAGGATGGTGCACTTCCAAGAGATAGGAAGATCGCTCATCAGATAAGAGTCAAAGCTACTCACTTTCACTTATTTCCTGAGGGCAAGCTGTATAAGAGATCGTTCTCCAGCCCTTACCTACAATGTGTTCACCCGAGGGATATCGAGAAGATTCTACATGAGCTCCACGAAGGAATCTGTGGGAACCATATTGGAGGAAGATCACTAGCTTTTTGACCTATGAAGGAAGGCTACTAGTGGCCATATATGCAAAAAGATTCAGCAGCATACGCTCGCAAGTGCAAGAAATGTCAACTACACACCCCTATGGTTCACCAACCTTCCAGTGACCTAAGATCACTCACCATCCCCTGGCCCTTCGTCCACTGGGGAATGGACATCGTAAGACCACTTCCTACCACCGCCGGCAATCGCAAGTATCTGTTGGTCGCAACGGATTACTTCACCAAATGGATCAAGGCAGAGCCACTGGCAAACATCCGAGATGCAGATATAATGAGATTAATTTGGAAAAACATAATTACCCATTTTGGAATCCCCAAAACCATCATCACTGACAAGGGAACATAGTTCAAAAGTGGCCCTTTCCATAGCTTCTGCAATGAGCACGGGATCAGGCACTATTTTAGCTCGATGGCGTATCCTCAGAGCAATGGTCAAGCTGAAGCTTCTAATAAAACAGTGATAGATGCGTTAAAGAAACGATTAGAGCGAGCTAAAGGCGCATGGATGAACGAATTACCACATATTCTGTGGTCTTACCGCACTTCCCCACGACGGGCAATGGGGAAAACCCCATTTTCACTAACATATGGAATGGAAGCGGTCATCCCTTTAGAAACAGGCCTACCAACTATGAATGTCCACCCTTGTCGACCAGGGCCAGAATGATGCAGCATTGCTCGCTGAACTCGACCTAGCCAACGAACGCAGAGAACTTACCTTAGTGAAATTATCTAGCTATCAGCAACAGCTCGTAAAACACTATAACAAGAAGGTCAATCCAAGGGCATTCCAAATGGGTGACTATGTCCTAAGGAAAGTCCTTGGCAGTGCAGTAAAACCATCAGATGGAAAGTTGGGGCCAAACTGGGAAGGACCATTCAAGATAACAAGATATGATCTGCAAGGAGCCTATAACTTGGAAACGCTGGAGGGCAAAGAGATACCCCGAGCATGGAATGCGGAAAATCTTAAGAAATTCTATTTCTAATCTTTTCTTTCACTTTGTTACCAGATTTATGAAAATGGTAAATTATTTACTTGTGATTAATAAAATTTGTTTGGCAGTTACATTCTATGAGGTGCTAGTTAACTAATATATGAACTTTTTAACTTGCACACCCTTTCCAAGTGACAGGCACACTACTCAGTACACGATAGCAGGGGAAACACCCTCCTCAAGTTTTCATCATGAAGCACGAACAACCTCTTAGCATTGCCCCTGGAAATATATGAATCCCTACAGGAGATCCTTAGGCAATTTGGCAAAGTCAAATTGGTCGCCAAACAATGTTTGGTCAACAAAACCTTGATCAGATAGAGCATCCAAACACCAGGTGTGTCCTCACCAATTGCCACACTTAGGCCTAAGGGAGTGTGACGACACGACCTAAAAGGTAAAGTAAGGCATAATGGTGTCTCATAAGCATACTGGACTGGAGGAACACTTACTCGACAATGAAAACCTACCAATCTAGTCAGCCAAGAGAGACCCAAGATTATTAAGCAAAGAATAAGTGATGAAAAAACTATGGAACACTTGTTTAGTCGGTGAGTTCACCCAAAACATAAATTTTATATTACTTCGTCACAACAAAAATGGACAACCCGTTTATAATCGGCGAGATTGCCCAAGCATTAATACTACATTTATTCATTACATATGTGTATAGAGTTATAACTGGTAAAATCTTAATGAGGCTGAGGCCTCTGAACAAGATAATCATCCACTTGTGCTCTTCGACCGTTATCCAGATGAGGAGATAATTCCTCCTCGACCTCATACGTATTTGACTCCAATAGCTGCCGAGGGATGGCATCGATGGGGATTCACTGATCATCCCTCCTGAAAGGGTTAGGCCTTAAAGTGGAAGGGGAAATCTCATGATGATACCAGAGTATTGAGTTCCTTAGAACTTGTAGCTCCCTTAGGGCACTCAACCATCCCCTGATAAAGGCGAGCTCTTCAAACTCTGTTAGCCTCGTCGGAGCATCCACCCAACCTTGGTCATAACCGTTAACCCATACTCACCGAGGTCCTAACTTAAATAGATGCTTCAGCCGTGTGATATCTCTTTGAAGCCCAGCAGCAATAACGTATGCTCGATGAACATCTTCACGAAGCTTATCCATTTCCCTAGCTGGGCTTCTCGCATTTGTACCATCTCGCGAAATGGTCGATGGGATAGAACCTCATATCATCGGAGGAACGTTGCTCGGCACTGTGCCAGCTCGTGATGAGTAAGAACCCTTTAAAATGCGAGGCGCAGTGCTCGACGCATGCTCCCTGAGGAGAAACACTTCCCTCCTCAAAGACTCATTTTCCTGTTGTAAAATTTCTCCAACTTGGTTAATCTCAATAGCGTCGAGGATTCTTGCTCTCAGAGTATTCACCTCATCTTTAACAGAAGCTCCAACTTCTTCCATCTCCTGAAGCCTGTCTTTCAGTTTAACAACGAGCCTCGTCTGCTCTATAAAATGCTTATTCCTCAATCGTAGCGATTTGCAAATTCTCACGAAGGTATGATGAACTTCGGGACTTACATCAGGACCAAGCATTCTCCTCAATTGAGAAGTGGCTAATATATAGTCATCTATATCAATCAACTATAGGCCATAAAAGAGCAGTAAAGGATAAAATGAATCAGTACACTGAGGGAAAAAACCTTCTCATTTCATTAATACATAAAAGGATCAGAGTACATCAAGAAATAGAAAGGAACATTACAATCAAAAATATAAAAACAATCCTAAGGATAGATTAGCTGGTGACCTCGGGTTGTTCAGAAGAAGTTAGTTGCTTTCCCTTATCAGCAGCAGTAGGAGCATCTCCCTTGGTAGGAATAGCTTTCATCGCCCGAGCAGAAAGGGAATCAACAGGAACTAATTAGGAAGCAGGGTCAACACCTTCGACGGCTGGGGCATGAGCTTCATCCACGATTGTCTTTGGGCCTAGATCATGCTCATCGAACAAGGAGAGGCGACATCCACCCCGGTAGCCAAGAGGGCTTTGTTGCAACTTTTTTGAAGTTCAAACGGCTTATGTAGCCTATCTGAACCTCAGCATCTTCATATGCGGCAGCCCACCCAGAGTTATATGAGTCTTCCTTAACGATGGCTGCCTCGGACTCCATCTCCTTCAACTTCTCTCTCAGCACCTTATTCTCCTCCACTACCGCCAGCTTGCTCGAGTAGACCAAGTCATAGGCCTGCCGTAGTTCATTCAGTTCTTTGATCGCTACCTCCCTCTCTCGATTGGCTTTAATAAGGATCGGATCAGAGAACATTCGAGCAGCATCAGCGGTCTTCAAGCTAGCCTCGAGCTTGGTACCCTTCACTTTCAAAGTAGCGTTCTGCTTCTCTAGCTCACCATTCTTGTTCACCAGCTCATCGCGAGAGCGATAGATCACGGTGAAGTCATTCATGAATTGCAATTAAAAGAAAATATTAAAAGAAAGAAACAGACAGAATTTGACGAGCATTAGAAAAGAGATACAGACTTACCAAGTCTAGCCTCTGACTCGCTTGAAAGGATAATTGGTCAGTCCCCATCGCCCTTTGGCGGTCAGCAGGAAGGACTGCTCTCTCGAGCAGCACAGGGGCCAGCTGAGGAGAAATGGAAACTGAGGCCCCCTCTGGCAACGCAGACACAGGCACTAAGGCCTGCTCAACCTTCGTCATCGCTTCCATCTTCCTCCTCTCCTCCTCCTTCTCCTTCTCTTTCTCTACCCTCTTCTGCTCCTCAATCCTCTTTTTCTCTTCAGTCTTCTTTCTATCCTCTTCCCTCTTCCTCTCTCTCTCTCTCTTAATTACTCTTCTTCTTTTCTCTTCTTCTCCTGCTCCTGAGTAGCAGATCGAGAACCAGTGGCAATATCCCCACTGCTGGATTTCTACTTCTTCGACCTCTGAGCAAGAAGCACATCACCATCATCATCATCACGGATCAAGTTTTTCCTTGGGGGAACCATTTCCTCGCTAGAGCTGCTGGATGTACTTGAAGGTTCTTAGGCTTCAGAAACCTCTTCTGAGCTAGAAGAACTGTCGCTAGTGGATCTCTCCGCACCAGAACCACCTGCAGTACCTCCTCTGATATCACTCTCAGAACTGCTCTCTTCCTCATCCAATTGAATAGGATCGGCAGCAGCTTCTTATGAAGTATTAAATTCAGGGATGTTATCCACAGGCCTCGCAATAAAACTGGACCCAATATTATTGTACTCTAGCAGGAAAGCAGCTGACTGGGGATGTTCACCGTCAGCCAAAGATTCCCTTATATTCTAAGACTTAATCAGCTTAAAAGTTCGAACCTCGCTGAGGGCAGGCTCCAAGTTCTTTATCCTCGCTGAAAAGAAAATAGGAAAGAGTCAGAAGAATCACACAATAATAAAGAGATCGAAAGGGCAGAGTAAAGACTACCTATGTACTCTTCCCTATAAAAGGGAACAGTGAATCTATCAGACCTCGACCCCTCAGTCTGGGGCGAGAACTGCTAATTCCTAGCAAGAAATACATCTTGCCAGTAGTCCTTGCAGTAATCATGTAAATTTACTACCAATAACCTGTCATGACTCTTAGCCTTGAGGTAAAGAAGACCAGAGCTACTTCGAGAAAAGGAATAGCAAAAACAAACTTCGACGAGCCCTAATTTAGTGCCATAAAGTTGATTTATTCTATGGACACCATTGATTATCTTCCATACATTGGGCGAACACTGTGCAGGAACAATGTTGAAATAACCAAATAAATGAAGGAACAAATTGTTTGGAGGAAAAGTAATCCCCCCTTGAGAAAGCAACAAGACATGAATCTAATGAGCACCCTCTATCTCTCTAACATTCTTAGGGAGAAAGGCGCACTCAATCTCTATCCATTCTGGGATATTATAAAACTTCTTGAACTCAAACACTGATCTATTACCTATCTTTGACATTTGTAAACCCTAAAGTCATAAATTTAGAGAAAACTCAACAAAGAAAGCACAAAGAGGACTTACGAGATGAAAGATCACAAGCCCAGATGACGAGGGAGATTGAAAGCGAAGAAAATGAAGGCCTAGAGAAGAAGACACGACAGTTAAAACTCGCAGAAGATGAGTGAATGCAAAGAAATTTGAAACGATAACTATGGAACGCTGCTCCAAATAGATTTTAAATGCTACCAATCATCGCGCACGGGAAACGAAGCAACTGCCGCCTAAATTAGTTCTCGACTTTGGGAAGAGTTACACGATTCACAAAAGTGCCATTATGACAAATCATTTAAATTTATTGAGCCCAACTTGTGGCCCAACAAATTTAGGGGCAATTGTGGGTACCCGAATTTACCATTATGGGCCCGGACGAGTAGCCTAATAAAAATGGCCCAACGTTCGGACCCCTCACCATAATTAAATAGAGATATTTCAGGAGAAGGTGATGGACGTGAGGGAGTCCAACACCCCCACTCCCCGAGGACAGACATGTATATAATAAACCTTAAGCCTGGGGCAAAAGGCACGCACAGTATTCTCTATAAACGCTCCCCAGAGTATATAGAAATAATACTGACTGCACCACCGTGGACGTAGGCATTCTTGTCACTACACCAAATCTGCACTATTGTCAAGGTCATTGACCCTGACAAATCACCCTTGTCAAGGTCAATGACCGTGACATTTCGAGGCGAGACAACTTTTTTTGTAACGATCGTGTCACGGTCATTGACCTTGACACAAAACTCGCGTTTTGTGTCACGATCGTGCCACGATTAATGACCGTGACACGTTTGTCACGGTTATAAACTGTGACAAACCGTGACCCTTCTAAAAAAAATTGTCACGGCCATTGGCCGTGACACGTCCGTGACAACTTTGTGTCACGGACGTGTCATGGTCAATGACCGTGACAATTCTGGGCAGATTTTAAAAAACAATATTCTGGGCAGTATGGCCACTGCCACTGCCCAGCAGTATATTTGTACCTGTTATAGCAACTTTGTACCTGTTCCAAACATCATATATCCAAACAAACTAAAGATAATGCAAATATATATTCAAAATAGAAACTATTTAAGAAGAAACAACATCACCATCAATTATCTCAAATCTACAAACTATTTGCATGAAAAAGAGATTTTGTACCGCGACGCTCGGGGACACCTCCTTATCCTTCCCTTCTCGTCCGATAGCCACATAATTATAGAGCATATATGGCCTACCCTTAGGGCCACTCCCTGTCTCCAGAATTGAAATAAAGTAAAATTAGTATTCTCCCCTCAAATATAGATAAATATAAATCGTAATCGAAATCGAAATCGAAATTGACATATAAATATAAATACATTACCTGTAGTGTCACTCAAACAGCTAACTTGAGCTCATATAGCACCTCCTTCCAACTAATATACCCCGGGCAATCGTGTCAAATATAATTCTCTTCATATCTAAACACTGAGAAATACCATAACCCTATGGAGTTATGCGTTGCAAATTCCTTCCAAGCGTTGTGTAGCCAAAAATCAGCAGTTGAAGTTGTCAATTCCACCTTTCAATGGTCTCCCATGTTTTACTAGAAGTTCCAAGTGGTGGGGTATGGAAAGTGGAATTGACAACTTCAACTGGTGATGTTTGGCTACATAACGGTTGGGTGGAATTTCCAGAGCATCGCTCCATAGGATTATGGCATTTCTTAGTGTTCGGATAGACAAAGAGATTCAGTCTCCTCTCCACAAATAGGACACCCCAAATAACTATGTACTAATCACCTATTAAAGGTAAGAAGCGTATATTCATGGATTAATATAAACAAAACTTAGATGTAGTCAGAATATTTATGTATTAATCTCCTCTCCACACACGCACACTACACAAGAGTGAAAATGATAAAGTGCAGATCAATTAAAAGCATTAAAAATGGATGATTCGGTACAAATTGAAATATTTATTACAAATTGAAAAATTGTTTCAAATTCGGGTTATCATCAAAAATGGATTGATATTCGGTAGGAGCAGCCAATTCATCCACATTACTATTTAGACGCCTTGGCGCGTGTTGGACAATTGACCACGGCTCGTTGTTGATATACTCCGAGTAAAACACTTGCTTAACCTTTTGAAATGCACAAACAAACGGCTCATCGCTCACGTGGTCGTTGCTCTTCAACTTGGACAAGTCAATCATGATCAAATTGGTGACAGGATCAACTTTACAAGCATTTTTATCCTCAACTCTTACCCATTCACAGTAAAATACAACCTCTTTGAAGCTTATATAATCCAATTCAAATATATTTTGGATTACACCATAGTAAGTCATTTCAGCTTCAATAAGGTTTTTATCTTTTGCGCTCGCTCGAAAGAAAGTAAGAGCCTTGTATGAAATTCCCGAGTTCTGTACAATTGTACTTTCCTCGTACACTTTAGCGCCGAAAATGTAACCGTTCAATCGATACTTTTTGTACTCTTGTGCCACGAACAAGGGTCTAGTGGCTAGACGAGCAAGCCTTGATGTCGCATCACCCATCTTTAGGAGTTGAGAATATATATAAATTAATTATATTAGTGGTAAAATTTGAGTGTAATGTAACGTTATATAACGACTGTTTTCATTATAATTACCTCTTGTGTCAACCATAGCCTAAATTCGCTGTTTGATTGTACCATTGTTTTTCGTCTTTTATTGTTCTCACAGGCTTCATATTTACTGCATATTACAAAATTAATCATGTATAAAATAATCTAAAATAATGTTAAACATTATAATATTCGAAACTTACTTTTTCCATTCTTCGACATCTTCATGTGTGTCAAATAGATAACGAGCTACTTGTTCATGTTGCAAACTCGTTAATTTCACTCGTTTTCCCATCACATTACCACCACCATCGAGGAATTCATCAGTGCCATCAACGCTGGTCGAGTCAGGCATATATTCCCGAGTATATATTGATGACTCCACGGTGATGTATTCCTCTGCAATTGATCCTGCAATATATATTCTTGACGTAATCTTTAAAAACTTTCATCAATCTTTCAAACGGATACATCCACCGATATCTAACTGGACCACAAAGAAGTGCCTCGTCGCATAGGTGTACCAACAAGTGAACACTTATGTCAAAGAATGCTGGGGGAAAGTACTTCTCCAATACACAAATCGCTTCATTCACAGCCAATTTTGCGGCCACTATGTGTTCTCGATTCACTACCTTCTCACACAAGAGGGAGAAGGTAATACTAATTTGCATAATAGCCCTACGCAATTCCTTGTGCTTGGAGAAACAGTGCTTAAACAATAGAGGAACCAATTGCATGATCACATGCCAATCGTGGGACTTACACTTATGTATATCATGAGTAGCATAATTCACAATCCTTTGCAAGTTGGACGAAAAAGTAGATGGTCCCTTCAAATTATATATTGTGTCTAGAAGCACCTTCCTTTCCCCACTCGTCAAAGTAAACACACCAAGGGGAATTATTATCCTTCCCCTACTATCTTCTTTCAACCATAGTTGTGGCTTAAGTTTTAACGTTTTAAGGTCTTTTCGTGCATTTTCTCCATCTTTCGAATGACTCCCCCCAAGGCAAGTACCCACAATATGTTCAACAAAGTTCTTCTCTGCATGCATCACATCCAATACATGGCGCACCGGGTTTTTCTTCCAATAAGGCAAGTCAAATAAAATTGACCTCCAAGACCATGCCTTTCTTATCTCAATTTCATTCCCAGTTGGGGTCTTCTTATGCTTGACATTCTTAAATTTAGGATTCTTACCAGGCATATTTGGGCCACATTCAGAAGATTTACTTTCAATTTCTGAACCCGAAAGTTGTCTCGGCAGTAGCCTATGTTCAACTCCGCCCAATAAAAAATTGGAACCTTTATCAAATCTGAAACTATGAGCTGGGGGTAAAAACCTCCTGTGGCAATGGTATACATTTTTTAAGCTATAGGATAGACGAAGAGATTCAGTCTCCTCTCCACAAATAGGACACCCCAAATAACCATGTACTACACATCCGGATAATGTTCCATAAGCTGGAAAATCATGAATTGCCCACATCAACATAGCTTTCAGCGTAAACTCTTCTTTTCTAAAAGAGTCAAATGATTGCACACCCTCTTCCCACAACTCATTTAATTCTTCTACCAAAGGAGCCAGGTAGATATCAAGGTCATCACTTGGTGCCTTTGGCCCAGGTATCAATAAAGCCATCATGGAAAATTCAGGTCTCATACACTGTGAAGGAGGGAGGTTGAGTGGGGCTAGGATCACTGGCCATACAATCTGATTGGTGCTTAGATTTCCAAATGGATTGAAACCATCTGTTGATATATCCAAACGAATGTTGCGTTGTTCTCGAGCAAAATCGGGATACTCAAAATTCATCCTCCGCCAGGCAGTAGAATCAATAGGATGACGCATGATATTACCCCCTACTTCTGCCCTAGCATGCCAAGTCATTGCCTCTGCAATCCATGGTACTGTGAAAAATTGCTTTAATCTAGGCCCAACGGGAAAATATTTCAATACTTTTTGAGGCACTTTTGAGCTTGTGCATTCCTTACTAGTAGATTAGACATATCTAGGTTCATCGCATACCAGACAACGATCGAGATTTTCATACTCCTTTCGGTATAGTATGCATTCATACACACAAGCATGAATCGATTTATACTTCATTCCCAAACCTTTCAAACTGTTCTTCATAACAGGATAGCTATTTGGAAGTGTATTCACCTTGGGTAATAAGCCCTTCACCCATTTCAGAATTCCCGTCACGCTATTGCCAGACAAACCGTACTGTGTCTTCAAACTGTGCAAACCTACCATGGCATGTAAAGTTGTTTGATCTTTCTCACAGCCAGAGTATAACGGTTGGGTCGCCTTAAATTTTAAACTTTGGTAGTCATCGTCAAGTTTTATCGTGTTATGTTCACGAGCACTTGAATCTTCTACATCATCAGTAACCTCATTCTCCTCAGCTTCATAAACTTCGTACGCATCATCAACTAAATCCTCTAACATATTATGATCTACGTCGTCCCCTTCTACATCTATTCTACTTGTTGAAGGTTGTTGTGAAGGTTGGTCGGGGACAAAAGGAACTTTCAATTCACCGTGAAAACTCCAAAATCGATAACTATCTTGCATACCCGATCTTACCAAATGTAGTTCAACTGTTTTCCACTCAAACACCTTACCATTCTTACACCTAGCACACGGACATGGAAACTCTTCATCATTACGACATCTCTTTGCATATTTCACAAATTCGTTAGCACCTCTGCGAAACACATCCCCCATTCTATTAGTCTCACCCATCCACTCTTTGTATTTCGGATATCCCATCACAGCTACCACAACTAAACACCTATTAAAGGTAAACAACACTTAGATTTATAGTATGTTTTATTTAATTATCCCATCATTTAATTATCCTATTAAAGGGTAAGTGGTCCTATCCCATTCAAGACTGCATTTTTCTGTAATATACTAAACAGCTCATGCAAATTGTTACGATTTGAAAAAAATTCGACAGCATATCCCCTTAGTTCTCCAAGTACACGACGTAGATTGGCAGGTGTGAGTGTTATTTCAATTGGTCAATTGAAATAGCAGTCACACTTGTCAATCTAGTATGTACCCAGAGAACATTAAGATACGACTGTAGAACTTCCTCCAAAAGTAACAACTTTAAGCCAATAAGAATATTATACAAAAATTATACAGTCTCAAACTGTCCAAACGGGACAATTCAAGAGATCTCATTACAGGGGTAATGACTCTCAAACGGGTCTAAGGGCTATTGAATGCGTACGCATAAGAACTAGAAGGCTAGTATCTATGCGCACTATATTTAATTTCAAGTATGTTTCATATAATGGGTTAATCCAAATACAAAAATAAATTCATGGGTTAATTCAAATACAAAAATAAATTCATGGGTTAATTCAAATACAAAAATACAAATTCATGGGTTAATTCAAATATACACACACACACACACACACAATAGTGACTGTCTATTTAAAATAATCTCAATGTTAATTTCATGTATTGAATTTTTACTATTGTTTTGTGCTTTTTATAAATCATATTCAATGCTAGATATGTGTTTTGTTAAGATATCTAAGTTGTTCTATAGAATTATTTTTTGTATCTTGAAGTTTAAGTTCTAAAATAATCAACCTAAAGTTGTGGTTCATAAAGTATTATCACAAATATAAACTAAGAGTGATAAAATAACTTTGAGGCATATAAATTAATTGTGACAAAGTAAGATTATGCACCAGAACCTAAAATTTAAAAAAAGTGTTTTTATTTAAACCCCACTTTTCTTCCTATAACTCCTATTTTATTAAACTTTAAATATAATTAAGGGTGTATAGAAAGAAAAGTTAAATAGGAATAAAAACAACATTTTTTAAAATATGAAGGGCTCACCAATTTGATCAAATTTTTCAACAACATAGACTAATTGATCTTTATTATTTTGAATGAAAATTACTTATTTATTTTGAATGAAAATAAATTGTTATCCAATATTTTTGGATATTACTTACATTTACATTTTTGGATATTATTTTTGGATATTATTTACAATTACATTTTTGGATATTATTTTTGGAAATTTATATAAAATTACTTATTTATTTATATTTTTAACCCCCTACCCTGCCCCACCCCCTACCACCCACCCTACCCCACCCCCTACCCCCACCCTGCCCCACCCCCCACACACGCACACACACGCACATATATACACACATACACACATATATATATATACACACAAACATATATATAAATGGGAGAGAGAGAGAGAGAGAGAGCGTCGAGAGAAAGAGAGAGGGAGGGAACGGCGCGGGAGGGAAAAAAGAAGGGGGAAGGGGTTTTTGCTGCTGACATTATCACGGTCGTGTCACGGTCATTAACCTTGACAATTATTTAAAGAATTGTCACGGTCAATGACCGTGACAAGTCCATGATAAGTAAATTTTTCACGGCCTTATCACGGTCTTTGACCGTGACAAGTTCTTGCCACGGTCGTGTCAAGGCCAATGACCGTGACACAAAATGCGTGTTTTTTGTCACGGTCAATGACCTTGACAAGGGTGACCGGCTGACAGGTGATAATTTGGCCATTTTGGTGTAGTGTGTTGAACCATGTACATACTGTGTTGTGTGATTGGCATTTTACCTTCTTTATTTTCCTTGGTGATTGTGCTTCTCTCATTTATTTGTGTTGAATATAATTGTCACCACAGGAGGTTATACCAAATGTATTGTTATGAAGTTCTTGGTCAAACGTAACTATTAGTTTGTATCCAAGAAATTGTACTAAAAAAATATCAAATCTCTGGGAGAGTTCTCCATTTCCAAACACTTTTCAGGTTGATTATGTTCACTTCGAAGTCCTTCTGCTTGTTTCTTTTGTGTTTAACTTCATAAAAAGGACTGATTACAAGCCTATTCGCCAAAGATAAAATGAATAGTAGCTTTAACAACACATTAGCAGAGATATAAGCCAATATAGGTTCATTTCAACCCTTGTAATCCACCCCATCATTATAGAGAGCTCTAAAAAACCCAACATGTTTTTGTTTTTGTCTTTATGGAACTTAGGTAACCATTAAATCGGGCCACGAGACCTAACTCATACCTTGAAGTTATAGGTACTGAACCTAGCCTAAGCGTCACAACAGTGCCTCTCCTCACCAAGCCCTAAACTTTGTCCCACAAATTTGGTTGATGGTTTTCGTATTATATAATAATACGGAAGAAGCTACCATTTTGTTAGAGGGGCATTATTTCATAATGATGGAGTACATTTACGTGTAGTTGGTGAAAAGGGAAACAAATTCCCCCTTTTATTATAGCGATGATGTACATCACGATATAGCCTTAATCAAGTCATAAAGGTTCTTATCCTATGAGAAAACCAATTTCTTGAAGTTCATAGTGATATCGTACTTAGTAGGAAATTCCTGAAATCGTCATCTGATGAGACTTATAATTCCTCAATCACTCGGCCATCCCGATTTTTGAATAGATGAAAATATAAAAGATTTAAAATGATAGTATTTTGAATAAGTTGTAGAGAAAACTTTAAGAAGATGTTGAAAGGGAAAGATTATAAGTGGAGTACCCAATGGCAAATGGAAGAAGAAAAAGGGGCAGATGAATATGGACCCCTTAGGAGCTTCTACCTCCAAAAGGAAACTAAGTGGTAGCCCCTCGTTGAGATAATTGCTCACTCACACCCTAGGTCACATGCTTGACATGAATCATGACCTAGGGGACTTTCAGAATAACACATGTAACCCTAAACCTAAGTACTACGTGCAAAGATCCACTATCATTGCGTCCCACTAAGAATAAGTGGAAGACCTACCATGCTAGAAGAGGAGATCCAACACAACAATGCATGGGGGTCTAAAATTAATCAATATAAGCAATCAAACTTGGCCTAAAGAACATTCACTCTAATTGTAGGAGAAATTTAAGGAACATAGAGTCGCCTTTGACCTCTTAGCATGACACACGACCAAGAATTCCTAGAGTACCACTAGATCAATTTAATCACTATATCAACCATGGAAAACTATACCCAAACTCATCACACTTGGATAACTAAAAACTATGATCCTCAACAAGATGATCCTACTTAGGCTCAATTGCATCACAGATATCAATTCAAAGAGAGATAAATCAGATTCAAACTCAATATTTTCATCATTGTAACTAAATAAGACTCATTATTTGTATAAAAAAGAGCCCTCATTATGAGGGTTCATCAAGTTGTGAACAATCATTTTACACACATGACATGTACACATGGATTAGACTCCTATGTAACAACCCTAGCATTACAATTCAGTTTCCTTTTAGTAAAATAATCCCCTCTCTTTTCCCGTGGATGTATGCAAGACCCACTTGTTGAATTTCATACATAGTGTGTTAATTTACATTCCTGCATAGCACTCTAGACTTGGTTTGGTAATTACCATTATTTCATAGTCGGTTCCTCTACAGAATGCACGTTAGTTGCATTGGCTCAGGGAAGAAACCTAATTTATGTTTAAATTCTAGTTTGTTTAAGAAACTACATTTCGTTTTAAATTCAATAAAGTTTTATTTTCATTGAATTCAATCAAATTCAATTCTCAATTAATTTTTGGTCATAATATTAAACAAGAATATAAACATGTGCATAAAAACCATAATATTTACAAAACCCATATAAAACAAATATTTTTGACACAAAGTTGACAAAATAAAGGAAAAATAAACTATAATGCATTGCCTTGATCAATGTAGCACGATCTACGATGTTTCGGGCAGGATGATACCTTTAACTCGTCTTATGGGTCATCTTCTGTGTTGAACATGTGTTAGAGTACATCATGATCCATATATATCGATCATTTTCAATACGCATGGGAGAAAAATCCTTCATAGTCTTCCCTAGTGACCATTATGGTAACGCCCAGGCCCGAATTTAAGGGTCACCCGTGGGTCAACCCGAACAGGTCCGACTGCGTTAAGTGTGAGTAACATGAAACAATCTAGTTCTTTTTATTTAATTAATTTAATCGAGTGGGCATACAATTCCGTTTTCTAAACGTATGAATAAATAAAACCCCTACCAACCTTTATGTTTAATACTTTACCATTCTATTATGAAAACCGTTTTGTTGGTCCTTTACCATCACATTACCATAGTTAACTTAATTTACTTTTTAGTCCGTTATGCCGTGAGTTTATCAATTACCTAAGCTTCACAATTTCCCATAATTCGATTATATACCATTTAAACCAACTTTACCATGTTCGTACACTGTTGTTTACTTTTATTCTTCATCGAAATTTCACCAATTACATGTCTTTAGTCTTCTCTTACCCTTTTTAGCCTTTAAAGATCATTATGCTCTAAATTATTTTTTCACTTTCTTAACCGTAGTTCACAACATCCTATTTTTGTTTATGGACTTGCACCAACTGCCACAAATGCCGCATTGTGCTTCCCTGACTTGTGGTTTTGAGTCAAGCCGAAGTTGTACCCTAGTATTTTGGGACCTCCTTAAAATTTTCTGGTTACTCCGAGTATATTTTCACTTGTTATATCGTTGTAACCAATTTTCTTAAGTGCACCTCTTTGACCCATATGTTGCTTTAACCGATTTACCTGACTCGGAGGCCAAAAACCAAGGTGAATACCACCTAGACAACCTTATTATACACTTGAACACATTTTACCGTTTAGTCCTTATTATGCATTTTTGAAGTATTACCAATGTCTTTACTTTTACAAAGTCTTATTTCCTTCCAAACTTAAGGACCATTGTCGTCATTTAGTGTTCATTTAAATTGTTGGACGAAAGATTCCCCTTTATCACAATTTACAATGTTAGGGGCAAAAATCACAATTTCATCCTCTTTGGGTTCATTATGTAAATAATATCTTTAAAGTTTTACTTACACTTCATCACTTTAATCATCAAATATTCAAAGATTTATCACTTGAACCCACATGTACTACACTCCAGTTTATGCCCCTAACAAATATTTAACGACATTTTTATTCTTCCTTTCACCTTAAAATCACATTATTTTACCTACACAACATTTAAAAATGTTAACAAAACACTTTCATGTAAATAAATCTTTAAACATATCCACCTTAAGTCTAAATTGACAATATGTGACTTTCCTTGACTTTTGACATATAAAGTATCGGCCTTTTATTTATTATTTCTTTTCATGAAGTAATATACTTTTACTCATCATTTTCATACAAATATCACTCCAATATTCTTAAATTTGTTGAAAAAATGATCCAAAGCTTCCTAGTCCCACATTTTCATGAAAACATCAATTTTTAACACATTAGTGGGATTTATATTTTATAGAAATCAACACTTTATTTTCTAAATTTTTTGCAACTTGTGACCATATTCAAGACTCACTTTTAATATTTCCCATGAAATTATTCCATGATTTTATAACTTCTCCCATTTTATACTCTAAAAAATTATAACTTGAAAATCATTCGTTAAACCCATTTTTTACACTTTATTTCACAAGAAATTATGACATAAATTTCTTAAACAAGGAACATGTAAATTATTACCCATATATATACACATATATACATATTTCTAGCAGTTATGTTAAATTTTGAGAATATAAACATTCCATAAAAATAAATAAACCCCACCTCTAGTGACGAAATCCTCTAAAAGTTGTGTGCAAAATGGTTCTAAGATTCCAAGAAAAATACTCCATGAAAAACTTCCAAAAATGGATCAAGTGCACTCAAAAATACACCCCCAGTAACACCTTCAAAATACAATTAGTTGATATGTGATGAAAATGGTGTAAAAATGGTGGTTTAAGGGCTTAAGAGGAGGTATCTTATTTCTTATGGGAGAGAAAATTCTCTATTTTTATACGAATAATAGCTTTGTAGCTAGCACTCTTATTTAAGGGGTTTAAGTTAAAGTATGTGGACACTTGTCAAAATCCCATGTTAGAATTAATATTTAATTATTTAATAATTACAAAATTCGGCCAAAATTTGTAATTATAAATTAAATAAATTAATGATTTCTCCTAATTAGTGTGGTTCAAATGAGGGGATGAATTTGATTAAATTTATGTATTAATCTTAGAAAATTATTATTCCAAAGGTCACATGACTTTTGGTATATTTGTGAGTCCCTTTTGCTACTTTAGTGGATGGTAGATGATCAGTTTTAAAGTGAATTTCGGGTCCCCTTACACTCTATATATAGTGAACCAATCTCCACCATTTGGTACACAAGAACACACAATATATATTTGGGCTAGGAAAGGAAAATCCTGATTTTCCAAATTTTCCATATTTTATAATTCTGGTTGTTTTCTAGAGAGATTCTGGACCATTTGGAGAAATAGATAAGAGCTTGAAGAAAGGAACATCAAGGAGCTTTGCTCAAAACACATCAATGACTACAAACAAATCAAGTCTTCATGGAAAAAGGTATTTTTCCATATAATTTGTAGTTAAAAACGAATTTATGATTGCATGATTATATTAAGATCTTATAAGAATTATTTGTATGTTATAAATAATTCTTATTGAAAAATCCTTTTTGTGTGTGTTTCAAATCATACCAATTTATTACCAAAAATTATCCAACTTTTAATGTGCACCAAACCAAGTTGTGAAAACCCAATTCTTACTTTAAACCAATTTTATCTTGATTAATCCTAAACATGCATCTAGTGATTAAAGCAAGTAAAATAAAGTAAAGAATACTCACAATGCCGGATGTACGAGGAAAAATCCCAAAACGGGAAAACAACCTCGGATGGCCCAAGCTAGACAATCACTGTGAATAATGGTTTTACAAAGACAGATTAGCCTTACTCAATGACTCGATCCCCACGGGTCTTGACGCTCCTTCTGATCTTCAACCGTTCTTCAATAGTACCCACGTAGAAATTCTGTCTTCCACGATACCTGTCCACAAGACACGTGTCCACATATATCTCAGTGTCCACCGATTGGCTTTGATTCGTCTACAATGTTGAATAAGAAGTCCTTCTCTTTTCTTCACCGCAAAACCCTGATGTTCAATGATAGAACAAACTTCTTGGTGCAGCAAGATCACGTAAACATATAAGAATGATAACTCGTATCTTTGCAAACTCTAATGATGTGTTTACGCTTTTTAAACCTTAGAAAACATGTGCAAACACGTACTGGATGGTAAAATGTTTTTCCAGATGCACTCTTACGAAACTCTGACGCAAACATGCTTTAAATAACAATTAAGAGCCTCATCGAAAAGAGTGTCGCTCGAACGAGATTGCCATGTCGTTCGCACGACATGAGCATCTCTTTCAAACGAGCTGACATGTCATTCGAACAACGCTACGTTAGTTTGACTTTCTTTGACTTTTTTGTTTAAAACGTATCTTTTAAAAGAGATCCAAATTAGTCAAACTCTATTTCAAGTTTATCACAATAAAACGTAGTGTAAACACTTTTAAAAACATTTTAAACATTTTTCTTTATAAAAATTACATCCTTATCTTTTATAAAAATAATTTCGAGCACCATTAATTATATGCATTCATACCTGTGTGATCTCAGAATGCAATTAACTTTGAAGACGAATAAACTTGCACCAATTTAAACTTCGGCATGATTTATTCTTTGAAGCTTTGCCGCAACGTCTTCAATCTTCTTCAATACATCATAGACCAAGTGGGATTGTGACAAAATAAAATCTTCCTATGACATATTACAAACACAGTTTTGTTCACGGAATTAAGTCAAAACAATACAGGGACTCAATTGGAAATTTATGTCCTTACAAATCTCCCCCTTTGACTATTCCCGGACAAAACTAAACCAGTGAAATGCCTAAGCCGGACCGTCAAGCCGTATGACGCCTAAATCCCAACCCATAAAACCAAAATCATAAATTACAGGACACGGACTAGAATATGTAGCACTAACAAGAATGAACTGTCTGAATATAATGTAGACTTGAAATCTCAAATCGCTGAAGCATACCTACACACATGAAACAGACAAACAAATTCCCAGTGAAGTATGGAGGAACAAATGAAACCAATATATATATATATATCCAAATGATACCAAACAACAATAGATATCAATGAATAAACTCTGAAAAAATCATTTGTTAAATAATTTGAGCAGCAAAATGATACCAATGTGTAATACCAATTCGTAAACTATGTGCGGTGACAATTATTGTTCAACACAAAGAGATAAGAGAAGCACAATCACCAAGCAGACAAATGAAATACAAAATGCCAATCACACAACAAGATATGTACGTGATACAGCAAAGATGCCTACGTCCACGGTGGTGCAGTCAGTATTATTCCTATGTTCTCCGGAGAGTGATCACAGAGAATGCAATGTGTCCCTTGCCCCGGACCTAGGGTTTATTATATACATGTTTATTTCAGTAAGTGGGGGTGTTGGACTCCCCCACGTTTCCATTTGTTCCTAGAACCTCTCTTAATGGGAACATGGAAAGAGACTAAATCATAATCGATTAAGACATGGAGGGTCTGGACTTTGGGCCGCCATAATTGGGCTACTCGTCCAGGCCCACCATTCTAATTTCGGGTACACAGAAAATGCCCCTAAGTTTGTTGGGCCGTGCTTTGGGCTCAATAAATTTAAATGATTTGTTATAATAGCTCCTTTGTACATCATGCAACTCTTCCCAAAGTTTGAGGACTGATTTTGGCGGCACCCGCTTCATGGTCTGTGCACTATGATTAGCAATACTTAAAGGTTTTATTCAGAGCAGTCGTCATTTCAAGCCTCCCAGTACTCTCCTATTGTCTGTGAGCTCTAGCGATTTACGCTCTCTTCTCTCAATCTCCATCCTTGTTGCTTCCTTGTTATTTGGGCTCGTGATTCTTCATTGTTCGAGTCGAACTTTCATCTTGTAAGTCTCATGTGCCTTCTCTTTGTATTTTCTCTTTGAATTTGTAGTTTTCTAGGGTTTCCCAATGGCAAAGATTGGTAATAGGTCGGTGTCTGAGTTTAGGATGTTTTATAATATTTGAGAGTGGGTAGAGATTGAGTGTGTTCCTCTCCCTAGAAATGTTAGAGAGATAGAGGGTGCCCATTGGATCCATGTTTTGATGCTTTCCCAAGGGGGACTTACTTTTCCTCCCAATGACCTGTTCTTGCACTTCTTTGGTTTCTTCAATATTGTTCCTGCACAGTGTTCGCCCAATGTGTGGAAGATAATTAATGGTGTCCATAGAATAAATTAGTTATATGGTACCAAGTTAGGTCTTGCCGAGGTTTGTTTTTGCTACTCTTTTTCTCGAACTAGTTCTAGTGTTATCTATCTCAAATCCAGGATCCCTGACAGGGTATTGGTAGTAAACCTACCTGATTCCCATAAGGACTATTGGTAAGAGGTCTCCCTTTCTATAAATTGGAAGTTTTCTCCCCAGTCTGAGGGGTCGAGGTCCGATAGGTTTTCAGTTCCCTTTTATGGGGAAGAATACATAGGTAGACTTTGCTCTGTCCTTTAAATTTTTATTGATTTGTGATCTTTCTAATTTTCCCTATTTTTTCTTCAGCTAGGCCAAAGAACTTGGAACCTGCTCTCAGCGAGGTTCGTCTCTCTGAATTGGTCAAGGCCTAGAATATCAGGGAGCCCTTAGCTGATGGCGATCATCCCCGGTCCGCTACTTTTTTGCTAGAATACAAGAATGTTGGTTCTAGTTTTATAGTGAGGCTGGTAGATATTATCCCTGAGTTTGATATCTCTGAAGAGATTGCTACTGATCCTATTCAGTTGGATGAGGAGGAGAGCAGTTCTGAGAGTGATATCGCAGGTGGTACTGAAGGCAACTTTCGTGAAGGGAGCTCCAGCGGTAGTAGCTCTTCTAATTCGGAGGAAGTTTTTGAAGTTTGAGAATCTTCGAGCACATCCAGCAGTTCAAGCGAGGAGATGTTTCCTCCAAGGAAAAACTTGATTAGGGACGATGATGATGACGATCACGTGCTCCTCGCTCAGAGGTCAAAGAAGTAGAAGTCCAATACTGGGGTTGTAGCTACTGGCTCTCGATCTTCTACTCAGGAGAAGAAGAGGAAGAGGATAGAGGAAGAGAAGATGAGAGAGAGGGAGAGAAAAAAGGAAGAGGAAAGAAAGAAAATGGAGGAGAAGAAGAGGATGGAGGAGAGGAGAAGAATGGAGAAGGAGAAATAGGAAGAGGGGAGAAAGATGGAGTCAAGGACTAAGGTTGGGCAAGCCTTAGTCCCGGTGTCTACTTTGCCTGAGGGAGCCTCAGTTGCTACTTCTCCTCAGCTGGCTCCTGCGCTGCTCGAGAGGGCAGTTCTTCCTGCAGATTGCCAGAGTGCGCTGGGGTCTGATCAATTAGCCCTACAAGCAAGCCAAAGGCTATCCTTAGTAAGATCTTTTCCATTTTCTAACGCTTTAACAAGTTTTAGTTGTTCCTCCTTCCTGATTTCTTCTTTATTTCTGGCAGTTTGTGATCGACTTTGCCGTGATCTATCATTCTCGCGATGACCTGGTGAAGAAGAATGGTGAGCTGGAGCAGTATAATGTTGCCTTGAGGTTGAGGGGCACAGAGCTGGAGGCTGGTTTCAAGGCCGTTGATGCTTCTCGGATATCATTCGATCTGGCTCTTGCTAATGCCAATCGAGAGAGGGATGCAGCAGTTAAAGAATTGAGTGAGCTCCGACAAGCATACGACCTGGTTTGCTCTAGCAAGCTGGCTGTCGTGGAAGAGAATAAAGTGCTATCTGAGGAGCTGAAGAAGAAGGAGTCTGAGGCAGTCACTTCCAAGGAAGACTCATATAATTTTGGTTGGGCTTCCGCATATGAGGATGCCGAGGTTCAGATAGGCTATATTAGCCATCTGAACTTCAAGAAGGGCAGGAACAAGGCCCTCTTGGTTGCCGAGGTGGATGTTGCATCTCCTCTGCTTGATGAGCATGACCCAAGCTCGAGGCCAGTTGTGAATAAATTCCCTGCCCCAATTATCGAAGGTGCTGACCCTGTCTCCCAGATAATTTTTGCTGACATTCACCCTGTTCTGGCGATAGAGGTTATCTCTGCTGAGAGTGGTTCTCCTTCTGATGCTGATAAAGGGAAACATCCATCGACTTCTGGGTAGCCTGAGGTTACTAGTTAATTTTTACTTATAGGACTACCTTGTATCTTTGTTTCTTCTGCTTATAATTTTCCCTTTTGACTCCTCGATGTATTATGTCTCTCTTTATTTTAATGAAACGAGAAAGTTTTTCTTAGTGTACTGAATGATTTTGTTCTTCATTGCTCTTTTATTTCCTGTAGTCGATTGATGTTGATGATTATATCCCTACCACTTCTCAATTGGGAAGAATGCTTGGGCCTGATGTAAGCTCTGAGGTTCTCCATACTTTTGTGAGGATTTGCAAATCTCTGCGATTGAGGAACAAGCGCTTTATAGAGCAAACTGAGATCATCGTTAAGCTGAAGGACAGTCTCCAAGAGATGGAGGAAGTTGGCACCTCAGTCCAAGAAGAGGTGAATACACTAAGAGTAAAGCTTTTAGACGCTTCTGAGATCAACCAAGTTAGGGAAATACTTTAGCAAGAAAATAAATCTTTACAGAGGGAGGTCTCGCTTCTTAGGGAGCATGCGTTGAGCACCTCTCCTGCGGCATTACGAGGCTCTTCTTTGTCGTGAGCCAGGGATAGATCGAGCGATATTCCTCCTGTGCTACGAGGTTCTACTGGACCATCCGTTTCGTGAGCTGGCAGGATCACCAGGAGTTCAGATAGGGAAATGGAAGAGTTTCGTGGTGATGTTCAGCGAGCATATGTGATCGCTGCTGGGCTTTAAAGGGATGTTACTCGGCTACGACACCTATATAAAAAAGGACCTCGGCGAGTATGGGCCGATGGTTATGACCAGGGTTGGAAAGATGCTCCGACGAGGCTGACAGATTTTGAAGAGCTCGCCTTCAGCAGGGGGTGGTTGAGTTCCTTGAGGGAGATGAAAGTTCCAAGGAACTCAATGCTCTGGTATCGCCATGAAATATCCCCTTCCACTCGGACGCCCAATCCCTTCCGAAGATATGATCAGTGAATACCCATCGATGCCATCCCGCTGCAGCTATTGGAGTCAAATGCTAATGAAGTCGAGGAAGAGTTAGTTCCTGCTCCTGATGATGGTCGAAGAGCTCAAGTAGCTGATTATCTAGTTCAGAGGCCTCACCCCCACTAAGATTTTTCCAGTAGTTACTCTCTGTATTTTGTATTGAAGTGATGTTATGTCAATGTTTTGGGCGAGCTCGCCGACTAAACATGTATTGTACTTGTTGTAAATATGGTGGATTAATATAAAATTTATGTTTTGGGCTAATTTAGTCGACTAAACAAGTGTATTATATTCTCGCTCCTTTATGATCTCTAAATTTGTATTATTACGTAAGTCTCCTTCCAGTCCAGTATACTATCGAGATACCATTGTGCACCACTTTACCTTTTAGGTCGTGTCGTCACACTCCCTTAGGCCTAAGCGTGGCAATTGGCGAGGACACACCTGGTGTTGGATGCTCTATCCGATCAGGATTTTATTCAACCAAAGATGGTTTGGTGACCAGTTTTAATTTGGCCATATTGCCTAAGGATCTCCTGTAGTGCTTCATATATTGCCAGAGGCAATGCTAAGAGGTCTTTCGTGTTTTATAACGAAAACCTAAGGAGGGGAATTTCCCTGCTATGCTGTAATGATCAATGTGCCTGTCATTTGGAAAAGGTGTGTGATAAAGCTTGTATAACTGTTACTTATTAGAACGCAGTCGTTAAACGTTTTTCATTAATGACAAGGAAAATGAACTTCAAGTTCCATAATAAAAGCATAAAAGAAGAATCTAAAAATAGAATTTCTTGAGATTGGCTGCGTTCCATGCTCGGGGTATCTCTCTGCCTTCCATCGTTTCTAAGTGATAGGCACCTTGCAGATTATCTCTTGTTATCTTGAATGGTCCTTCCCAGTTTGGCCCTAGCTTGCCATCTGATGGTTTCACAGCGCTGCCCAGGACCTTCCTTAGGACATAATCCCCAACTCGGAATGTCCTTGGGTTGACCTTCCTATTATAATGCCTTGCGAGCTGTTGCTGATAGCTAGATAGTTTCATTAGGGCTAGCTCTTGGTGCTCGTCGGCTAGGTCAAGCTCAGTGAGAAATGCTGCATCATTACGGCCCTGGTCGACAAGGCTGGACCTCATTGTTGGCAAGCCCGCTTCTAATGGGATGACTGCTTCCATTCCATATGTCAGCGAAAATGGGGTTTCCCCTGTTACTCGTCGTGGAGTGGTTCGCTAAGCCCATAGAATATGTGGTAATTCATTTACCCATGCGCCTTTGGCTCACTCTAATCGTTTCTTTAATCCGTCGATCACAGTTTTGTTAGAAGCCTCCGCTTGGCCATTGCTCTGAGGATAGGCCACCGAGCTGAAATGGTGTCAGATTCCATGTTCGTTACAGAAACTTTAAAAACAGTCGCTCTCGAACTGCGTTCCATTATTGGTGATAATGGTTCTGGGGATGCCAAAACGGGTGATTATACTTCTCCATATGAACCTTATCATATCTGCATCTTGGATGTTTGCTAGGGGTTCTACCTCGATCCATTTGGTGAAGTAGTCAGTCGCGACCAACAGCTACTTGCGATTGCCGATGGCGGTAGGAAGCGGCCCTACGATGTACATCCCCCATTGGGAGAATGGCCATGGGCTAGACAATGATTTTAGGTCACTAGCAGGTTAGTGGACCATAGGAGCGTGAAGTTAGCATTTCAAGCACTTGCGAACATCCACCACAGAGTCCATTTGCAAATATGGCCACCAATAGCCCTCCTTCATTGCTCGGAAAGCCAGAGATCTTCCTCCAATATGGCTTCCATAGATTCCTTCGTGAAGCTCATGTAGAACTTTCTCAACATCTTTTGGGTGAACGAACTGGAGGTAGGTACCGGAAAATGATCTCTTGTACAGCCTGCCCTCAGGAGATAAATGAAAGCGAGCAGCTTTGACTCTTATCTAGTGAGTAGTCTTCTTATCATCCGAAAGTGTGTCATCCTTCAGATAGTCCCTTAACGGGTCCATCCAGCTGGGTGCAAACTCAATTTGGAGCACCCGCTCCACGCTTAGTAGCTCGCCGTTACGATTAATGCTTGGGTGAGTGAGGAAATCGATGGGGAATGTCCTTTTTAAGTCGGAATCGATTACTGAGCTTAGGGCTGCTAGGGCATCAGTATGGCTATTCTGTCCCCTGGGGAACTGCAGGACATTGACTTCCTCAAAGTTAGTCAATAGCCTATTTGCCAAGGTGAGGTAGGTTGCCATCCTTTCATCTTTTGCATTGTAGTCTCCGCTTATCTGATTGGAGACTAACTGTGAGTCGCCAAACACCTGCAATTGCTTTGCTCCCAAAGCTTGTGCTTTCTGGAGGCCGGCTATCAGGGCCTCGTATTCTGTTTCATTGTTGGAGGCTTCAAATCCAAGCCCAATTCCCTGCTCGAGGATCGCATTTTCCGGAGTGACAAGTACGATGCCTACGCCAGCCCCCTTTGAATTAGAGGCTTCATCAAAGAATAATTTCTAGATTCCCTCCGTCGTATGGCTCCCTTTTTGTTTTACTGGCTGTGGTTGGTCGCAAGGCTGCTCGCCTGTGAATTCGACTATGAAATCAGCAAGGACCTCCGCCTTGATTGCGTTCCTTGATTGAAATTGGATATCAAATCGTCTGAGCTCGACTGACCATTTAGACAGTCTGACAGATAAATCCGCCTTCCTCAGGATTGCTTTAAGGGGGTGTGACGTAAGGACGGTGATAATGTGGGCTTCGAAATAGTGTTTCAGCTTTCTTGAAGCCACTACTAGTGCAAAAGCGAGCTTCTCCAGTGGTAGGTACCTCTGTTCGGCCTCAAGTAGGGTTTTGCTCGCGTAATAAACGGGGTGCTAGATCCCTGCAATTTTGCACATTAATGCGGAGGTGACAGTGTAGTTGGAAATGAAGAGGTACAGGTACAAAGAATTTGTATGATGTGGTATGACGAGCAGTGGTGGGAGCTTAGGTAATCCTTGATATCATCCAATGCCTGCGAGCAATCTGGGTTCCATTCTACCGTTTTGTTCCCCTTTAGAAGCTGGAAGAAAGGATTGCACTTCTCGGAGGATTTAGAGATAAAGCGATTTAAGGCAGCGAGCATACTAGTGAGCTTCGGTACGTCTCGGGTTGTTCGAGGAGGTTGTACCCTGTTTATTTCATCGATCTGGTCTGGGTTAGCCTCTATGCCTCTCTTACTGACCAAGTACCGAAGAAATTTTCCTGAATGGACACCAATAGAACACTTGCTCGCATTAAGTTTCATTCGATATTTCCTGAGAATTTCGAAGGTGTTTGACAGGTCTGAGAGGTGGTCTTCTTTATTCTTTCTTTTAACGAGCATATCATCGATGTAGACCTCCATAGTGTCTCCCATTTGACCCTTTAACATCTTGGTGACCAGCCGCTGGTAGGTTGCCCCTGTGTTTTTGATCCCGAAGGGCATGACCTTATAGAAGTATAATCCAACTGTGGTGATGAATGCTATTTTGTCCTGGTCTGGGGCATACAGAGGGATCTGATGATACCCGGAGTATGCATCCAGAAAACTCATTGTCTCGTGAGCTTCAGTAGCGTCTAACAGTTGATCAATTTTTGGGAGGGGAAACTGTCCTTAGGGCATGCTCTATTGAGGTCGGTGAAGTCGATGCAAACTCTTCACTTCTCATTTCTTTTTGGAACTACTACTGGGTTGGATAACCATTGGGGGAATTGTACCTCCCGTATGGATCCTGCATCCAGTAGTTTTTCTACTTCTTTTTCCATAGCTTTTTCTTTCTCATGTGCAGTTCGTCGTGCCTTCTATGTGATCGGTTTGAAGGTGAGATCGACCTGCGGATGATGACAAACCATACTAGGATCAATTCCAGGCAGCTCGTATGGTTCCCACGCGAAAACATCTACGTTGCGTCTCAGCAGAGTTGTCAATTCCTTCTGTTCCTGGTCAGTGAGAGAGGCTCTAATCAAGAAAACTCTGTCGCTGTCGCTGTCGCTATCTCCAGCTGTAACCTATACCTGGTCTTTGTTGACCCGTTGAGAGGGGAGGAGCCTGTTCTCCTCTACTCCAGGTCTTCCGTACTTTAATTACTATTTAGAAGGTGTCAAACCTTCTTGTTCTTTAACCTTCTCGCTGGGCTTATTGGCCTTCTTCTCTGGCCTTGGTCGGATGGCTGCTATGAAGCACTTTCTTGCCATTGCTTGATCACCGTGGATCTCCATTACTCCTTGCTCGGTTACATTCTTGAGTTTCTGAGGGTAGGTTAAGGAGACTGCCTTCATCGCATGTAGCCATCCCCTGCCGAGGATGGTTTGGTATGGCGAGTCGATGTCAACCACCAAAAATTCAATCATCTTGGAGACATTTCCAGCGCGTACTGGCAGTATAATCTTTCCCAGGGGCATAGTTATTTTTTCAGCGAAGCCAACTAAAGGGACAGTAGCTTCCTTTAGGTCGGCGACGCTTAACTTCAATTTTCTGAATAGGTCGAGATACATTACCTCGAACGAGCTTCCTTGGTAGACGAGCAACTTATCGACGTCAAAGTTAGCTACCTGAGGTTAATGATTAAAGCATCGTGATGTGGGTTTCTCACTCCCACCATATCTTCATCTGTGAAAAAAATATGCTTATTATAGTTGACGTCATCTGCTCGTCGACGCTTTCCTGACTGTGACTTTGCTGGATAGATCTGAAAAGTCTGCATCACCGTTGTAAGCTTCTTTATCTCCATTCGATCTAAATTTCCTTGGATCTGCTTGGCATCAGATGCCCCATGAATTACCGCAAACTCATATCCAGCATCATCTTCGAGCACGTTGTCAGGTCTCGCCTCTCTATTGGCAGTCGCTTTCTCTGCCTTCTTCTCCATAAACTCGCTTAATTTCCCGGATTGGGCAAGCTCCTCGAGGTGAGACTTAAGTTCCTTGAAATTCTCGGTCTTATGTCCCCCCTCTTTATGAAAAGCGCATCTCAGCGCGTTATTTCTCTTTAAGGGATCTCCTCCCATCTTTCTGGGCCACTTGATGAATGGCTCGTCTTTGATTTTTGCGAGAATTTTGTAAATTGGTTCTTTGAAGACGTTGTTGACTGCCTGAAATTCTTTTGACACATCATTATTGCCTCCGTTTTTGGATCCACTTTTGCCCCAATTCTTTCCTCCTTTCTTCTGATTCTCAATCTTGTCACTGCCCTTGGCAACGAGCTTAGTTCGACTGTTTTCCCCTGTGCTGAGGCGGTTCACATCTTCCACCTTGGCATAGTTCTCGATGCGGGCCATTAGGTCGTCGATGGTCATGGCCTCTTTCTTTGTCAGGGATTGGTACAGAAGGGAAGAGTTGGGTAGCCCAATTTTGAAAGAGGTAACTGCCACTTGCTCCGAACATTCCTCGATCTCGTTGAACAATTCCCAGTACCTCTTCGCGTAGTCTCAGAGGGTCTCTTGGGGAGACTTTTTCATTATCAGCAGAGCATCCATCCTTTTGGGATGGGAGCTACTAGTAATGAATCGGGTCGTAAATAGCTCGTCCAGGGATTTGAAACTCCTGACGGACCGGTGGGGGAGCCTTTCGAACCATTTATGCACCACGTCATGCAGGCTCGAGGGGAAAATTCGGCACATTAGTGCGTCTCGATGGTTCCAGAGGGTCATAGCCTGTCGATATTGCCTGACATGATCAATGGGATCAGTCTTACCGTCATAAATCTTGAACCTTGGAATAGCAAACTTCTTGGGGGCTTCCTCCTCCTTTATTTCCATCGAGAAAGGTTATTTCATTTGAGTTTTGAGAGCTCGTCTCGCGAGTTCTCGGGTTGATCTAGTACCGTGATGTGCAGGGTGTTAGTCCATCTCCCTTCAAACCAGACTTCGTATGTTTTCGTTGCGGTGAGAAGGGCTCTGGTAGCGATGATCTTTTCGCAACTGCTCGCGTAGGTCATCCTCTGACTCGTTTCCCTTAACTTTTTAGGATCCTTGCCTGGGGCACCTTCCTCGGCTGCGAGACTTGCTCGCTTGAGGTCTAGGAGTGAGGTACGGACGTCTCCTAGTATCATGATGGAGCTCTTTCTCCAGTCTCTCTAATCTTCTTTTCAGTCAAGCATTCTCAGCCTCGTGTCTGCGAGAAGACTCCCTCTTCTTGTGGAGCCTTACCTCATATGCATCAATCAGTCTGGATATCTGCGTGGATCTTGTTGGTCCTTGGCTTTCTTCTGAGACTGACCTTTCTACGCGAGCCCTCTGATCTGGACGTCGAACTTCAAATCTAATCCTGCGAGGAACAGGCGGTTCTTGAATATCCCCTGCCTGGGGAGCATTGCTACTGTGCCCAGACATTTCGAGATTTTTCTAGGTGTGGGCTTTCTCAGGGAAGATAAACGTTCCCACAGACGGCGCCAATTATGGTGACAATTATTGTTCAACACAAAGAGATAAGAGAATCACAATCACCAAGCAGAAAAATGAAATACAAAATGCCAATCACACAACAAGAGATGTACGTGGTTCAGCAAAGATACCTACATCCACGGTGGTGCAGTCAGTATTATTTCTATGTTCTCCGGAGAATGATCACAGAGAATACAACGTGTCCCTTTCCCCCGACATAGGGTTTATTATATACATGTTTATTTCAGTAAGTGGGGGTGTTGGACTCCCCCGCGTTTTCCATTTCTTCCTAGAACCTCTCTTAATGGGAATATGGGAAGAGACTAAATCATAATCGGTTAAGAAATGGAGGGTCTGGACTTTGGGGTGCCACAATTGGGCTACACGTACAGGCCCACCATTCTAATTTTCGGTACCCACACTATGCAATCAAAAACATGCTCAAATCTCCCCCTACATCACATACATATCTCCCCCTTTTTGTCTCGAATAGACAGTCCGGTGAAAAGATAAACTAAACAAAGTATCTAGCATGAGAATATAAACCAATTTGAAATCGCTAAATAATCATGAAACAACCAGCTAAATATGATCTTGTAATGACAAATTAATAGCTAGTAAACCAATGAATCACACAAAGAATATAGCAATCTAATCAGATGTGATAAACTAACTATATGCAAAAAAATAATTTAGAACCAATAAATCCTGCATATAAACCAGTCAGCCCAGAAACACTTCCAGCAGTACCTAAAATATATACCATAATAACCAGAGGACTGCAAACCAATCAAAAGTAAGAATTCAGCCTGTCGTTCGAATGAACCAGGGATGTCGCTCAAACGAGTTGAGGACGTCGCTCGAACGAAGTACAGAGGTCGTTCGCGCGACATAGGGATGTCGTTTGAACAACTACTCGCGACCTACCAAATTTTCACATTTTCCCAGAAATATTATATATTTTTGTCTAGTGAAAAAATTTCCAGAAAAAAATCAGTGGAAGGGCCTGATAGCAGCAAAACAGTGCTTAAACATAAAGCTTTTAACACAAAACTCAAAAACTCTTAAAAACTAAAAATGTGAGTTACATGCAAACATAGTATCAATGTGCTCAAACATGGATATGGAATGAATGGGAGTGAAACTACAACAAATGAGTCACAATTACAACACATTAAAATGATCAAGAAGCTCTAATTGATAGCGATAAATCATCAAACTTTATCATATCCATATGACAATAAAAGTGTGAGCTTAATGAAATAAACATACTACATGCCCACAAATCCAGAATTTTGACAATTCTACAAACAATAGCGTCAAATTGCAATGTTTCAACATTAGGATTAGTTGTGCAAACCCGTTTAAATTTTTAATCCATCCAAACTCCCTCAATAATATCATATTTTCTTTGGAATGAACTAAACTAATTTGGTCCTTTTCTTAACATATTTCATTTTCTTTTGGGCTCTTTTAAACGATGGCTTTCACGATGAGTTAATTTTGAACTCTCGCAGCCCTTTCCCATGAATCACTCATCATTTTTTTAATTCAAATACTCACGGTAAACGGTTCTTAAATGCACACTTCTCCTTAGGTCTACTTACGCATAGATGACAAGATTGAGATAAGAACGCCTCACCAAATTTAAATATACAAGAGAAGTCAAACATCCATATAAACTCGTGCATGCGTGCATTATTGGAATATATATGAAGTCGAATCAAAATGCATATCAACTTCGAAACAATCCCATATAAATAATGGTTAAGATCATTCTAAGCATCGATAATAATGACCAAATGTCCTAGCCACATGGATAATGAAACGATGGGGGGGTCCAAGCACACCAATATGCCACATCAAACATGTAAACTCAAAAACAAAAACATAAAATCTTTTTAGCTTTTAAAAAGTTTTCTCAAAAACAAAATCTTTTTGTATTTTTCAAATAAGACTCAAACAAGTGAAAAATAACATACAAAGAGATAAACATGTCATAAAACTAGAAAATTATAAACATGATGCAAGGGCTAGTGTATGACAAAACATGCAAGCTACTATCCATAAGAAATAGCAAGAGATGAATCATATGCATGCATGTGAGAATCAACCAACGAAGCATTACCATCTCCAAAATGGATTTCCTAACCCAAAAAGATGTATACCTAACAAATCGGGTTTTGGGAACCAATGGGACACTACATTTAAAATTCCTAGGGTCTTTTCTAAGATCAAAACAAAAACTCCTAAGGTGACCTTTCCTACCACAATGCGAACATGTGAAAACACGACGAGGAACGCGACCTTTAGGTTGAACTTTTCTAATACCCTAGGATGTGGTTGATGCTCTAAAACAAACTATGGTTTGGTCTTTTACATTCGAACCACTAGAACAAGATAAGCCGTTACCATCACTACTCGAGTCATTTAAATCATTTTTTAACTTCAAAACTTTCGACTCAAGCAAACGATTAGACTCCTCAAACTTTCTGGATTCCTTCCTTAAATTTTCAATTACCCCTAGAATGTTATCACTCTCCCACTTAATGTGAGCAAACTTATCCCTAAGAGCCTTTTTTCGTGCCACAAAATCATTAATCGAATTATTTTCCTCAACGACACAAACTCTAGAATTTTTTAAATCCTCTAACTCTTTTTCTAAAACGACGACTCTATCATCACTCTCCTTTCTGACCAATTTTAATAAAGTAAAATCTTTAAACAAGGAACTAAACTTCTCATGACAAATATCTCTTTGAATTTTAAAATTTTGCAAATAGTCAATCCTATTTTTGAAACCATAATTTTCTTTCTCCAAAACTTCAATACGTTTTGCAAACTTTATATTTAAACAATGTAAATCGTCAAAGTTTAGAGAATCCATCGAGAGAAAACTAACACAGGAGAGATAAACAAACACTCGGGATCACAAAACAAATAAATTATGTTTTCTAGCTCTAATACCAAAATGAAAAAATTGGGTTGTTCGTTATGTGCGTGTGTTTCAAACCAAACCAATTTATTAACAAAAATTATCTAACTTTTAATGTGCACCAAACCAAGTTGTGAAAACCCGATTCTTACTTTAAACCAATTTTATCTTGATTAATCCTAAACATGCATCTATTGATTAAAGCAAGTAAAATAAAGTAAAGAATACTCACAACGCCGGATGTACGAGGAAAAAACCCAAAACGGGAAAACAACCTTGGACGGCCCAAGCCAGATAATCACTATGAACAATAGTTTTACAAAGACACATTAGACTTACTCAATGACTCGATCCCCACGGGTCTTGACGCTCCTTATGATCTTCAACCGTTCTTCAATAGTGCCCACGTAGAAATTCCGTCTTCCACGATACCTGTCCACAACACACGTGTCCACATATGTCTCAGTGTCCACCGATTGGCTTTGATTCGTCTACAATGTTGAATAAGAAGTCCTTCTCTTTTCTTCACCGCAAAACCCTGATGTTCAATGATAGAACAAACTTCTTGGTCAAGCAAGATCACGTAAACATATAAGAATGATAACTGGGATCTTTCCAAACTCTAAGGATGTGTTTATGCTTCTTAAACCTTAGAAAACATGTGCAAACACGTACTGGATGGTAAACTATTTTTCCAGATGCACACTTACAAAACACTGACGCAAACATGCTTTAAATAACAATTAAGGTCCGCCTCGAAAAGTGTGTCGATCGAACGAGATTGCCATGTCGTTTGCGCGACATGAGCATCTCTCTCAAACGAGCTGACATGTCATTTGAACGACGCTGCGTCAGTTTGACTTTCTTTGACTTTTTGTTTAAAACGTCTCTTTTAAAAGAGATCCAAATTAGTCAAACTCTATTTCGAGTTTATCACAATAAAATGTAGTGTAAACACTTTTAAAAACATTTTAAACATTTTTCTTTATAAAAATTACATCCTTATCTTTTATAAAAACAATTCCGAGCACCATTAATTATACGCATTCATACCTGTGCGATCTCGGAATGCAATTAACTTTGAAGACGAATAAACTTGCACTAATTTAAACTTCGGCATGATTTATTCTTTGAATCTTTGACGCAACGTTTCTAGTTTTTTTCAATACGTTATAGACCAAGTGGGATCGTGACAAAATAAAATCTTTCTATGACATATTACAAACATAGTTTTGTTCACGTAATTAAGTCAAAATAATACAGGGACTCAATTGAAAATTTATGTCCTTACACTTACTATTATTTACATGAGGTATCAGATCAACTGGATGTTTTTTTGAGAGATTCTGGATCATTTGGAGGAATAGATTAGATCTTGAAGAAAGGAACATCAAGAAGCTTTTTTCAAGACACATCAAGGACTACAAACAAATCAAGTCTTCATGGAAAAAGGTATTTTTCCATATAATTTGTAGTTAAAAATGAATTTGTGATTGCATGATTATATTAAGATCTTATAAGAATTATTTTCATGTTATAAATAATTCTTATTATTATTTACATGTGGTATCAGAGCCTTGTTTAAATATAATCATACTATCCATTTACGAAATTCATATGATCATACTACATATAATGATAAAAGCAGTTTTTCTTGATTAATTCTGCATTGTTCGTTTACTGATGTGTTCATCATGATTAGTAGTATTTTTGTGACAGATTCAACACTGGTTTAGTCATCATAATGTGTATTGTTACGTGTTATAATTTTTTTTAACACTGATAGAGATTTATCATGATAATATGTGTTACATGTTAAATTATGTGAAAAATTGTTCTTATGGATCATATTTGATTCTTCAAGAATTTGAATAATTTTAATCTAATTTAGAACAGTCTTAAATTTGATTAAATATTGTTTTGTTTCGTTGATTTTAATAAGAACAGTTTTATTAGTTGATTATCAATCTGTTAAAAATATTCCTGTTTGATTTTCAATCTGTTAAGAATTTTCTGTTTGATTTTTGTTTAACAAATCTGAATTGAAACTGTCTCGGTTGATCTGATTTGTTTAAAACAATTTTGATCGTTAATCAATCTATATCTAGTTGTTTAACATATCTGTTCAAAATCTGTTTAACAAATATGTTGAAAACAGTTCAATTATGTAACAAGATTTGTTGGAATTATTAAAACGTTGAAAATTCATATAAAACAGTTTATAATGATGCTATAAACCATTTATATGTCATTTTGATGTCATTTTAGTATTTATTTAATCCGTTTCAATCAACCCTACTAATTTCAAGCAATTCGGGAACAAAAAAATTCAAAAAGCGCTCGCGATGAATAGTATTTTTACCCCCGAACTTGCTCAGAATGCGATGAAACTTGGTAGTCTGATTGAAAACGGGCCAGAGACCGATTTTCACCGCCTTCGATCGTGACATACTCTATTTTTCAGTGATCCAAGATTGTTTAGGCCATCAAAACTTGAAATTTGCCATTTATAAAAATAATCTCGGGGACCATATCTCACTCTGGAAAATTTATTTTTGAATTCCATCAAAAGTTTTGAGATTCTGGACTGATTTTCTATACATTTATGTTGCTAACTCAATGTTTCCATTGTTGGTAAAATTTTATGTTTTTATATTATATAAGTGTTGCATCTAGAACTGTTTTATAAACCTTGTTGTAATGATCCTATTTTAGACGAATATTCGTGTCAAACACATGCCAACATATTTCATATAATAGGATATTAGACTTGTGTTACTTTAATAGTCATATTTTTATGAGTCTCGTGTCAAACACAGGCCATTGATTCATAACAGTGAATATTAAATATATTAGAATTTTTTAATATTGATATTTTTATGAGTCTCGTGCCAAACATAGGCCAATGATTCATAACAATGAAAATTAAATATATTAGAATGTTTTAATATTGATATTTTTATGAGTCTCTTGCCAAACATATGCCAATGATTCATAACAATTGAATGTTAAAAATATTATATTTTTAAATTTATGAATTCATATTTTTATAAGTCCCGTGTCAAACACCGGCCAATGATTTATAACATTGAACATTAAATATTACTATTTTGATTAAAGCGGCTCGTGCCAAACACAGTCCAATGACTCATTACGAAAAAATATCAACTTTATGTTTAATCTAAAGTTTGTTATTATATAGATTTAATCAACATTAGAATTATTAATTGAATATTAAATTGTTCAATAATGCGTTTACTAAATCACAATTTTCATTATTAAAATTCCATTAAAGATATTTTGCTTTTATGACTTTGTGATTTAATAAATATCAAAGGTCAATTTCTGACACAATTGATATAATTCTGCCATCAAAATTTGACAATTTTATATATTCATTTCCTTGCAATTTTAGTTATGAGTATTAATTATTAATTAAAGTGAGCATTCTGTAGCAAATATTAACCTGTTTTCCTAAGCCTCAACCTTTTTGAAATTTGACAGAACTAATATGTCGGAATGGTGCGAGCAAATCGAATTTAGCCTTGGTGTTATGGACATTGATATAGCACTTCTTAATGATGAACCCACTGCTATTACTGAACAAAGCAGTGAGGATGATGCGTTAAGTTACAATACATGGTGCAAATCAAATAGGTTATGTTTGATGTTTATTAGAATGTGCATTCCACCAAGTGAAAAGTCCTCCCTACCTGAAACCACCAATGCCAAACAATATCTGACAAATGTTAAAGAAAGGTTTCGCACTGCTGACAAATCCTTGATTGGGAAACTTATAGCCGATTTAACCACTATACGGTTCGATGCCACTAAGACCATGAACGCATATATTATTGAAATGACCAATATTGCTGCCAAACTAAGGACCTTAGGTTGTTCAGTGGACGATTCTTTCTATAACAACCCCAATTTTTTAAATAGGGCTTTTTTAAACTAATTTTGAAAATAAATCAGAGAAAAATAAAATTTTGGATTTTATAAATTTTATAATTTAAAATGTTAGTTTTTATATTTGAAAAATAAATTTTCAAACGGAATTTAAATCGGAATTAAAATGGACTTTTAATTGAATTTTTATTATACAGAAGAGTCCCCAAAACATAAAACTCTCTACAAAAAAAATAATATTTTTAGAAATTCGATCCTCCGATCGAGCTGAATTTTTCAAAATAGTCATGTCTCGCCTTTCACTACAACATACTAAAATTTCAAGCCATTCTGACGGTGCGATCGTCCGTAATGATTTTTTCAGTGTTTGTATCTGATTAGGACTCTTTTCTTAATCAAACTCTTAATCCTTTATATATCACAACTAATTCGTGGATGGACTTTTCAAATCACTTTTTCTCAAACTTTTCAACCACGAGACCCTTTCAAAATTACTCCCTTTCATCAACAAACCATAGTCCCAAACTTATTCAAGATTTCAACCTTAGATTATAAGGCTTAATTGGTGTTTTCTCAAGAGGAGTTCAACCTTCTACTCAGATTTTTGTCCAACGAATCACAGGCATGAATACTCTATTCCTTTCCTTTAGTATTATGCATTTTAAGTGTTGCCTAAACTTTGATCTCATATTTTTCTTAAAACCAATTAGTAATCTAATTAGAGAAAGTGGACACATAAAACTTGGGGTTGTTTTTATGAAATCCTTTAATATGAATAATATTCATAACCTTTGGGTACATAGGATTTATGAGAGAATTTTGGGTTTTATTTGTGTAGGTTGCATGTACAAAAAACCTAGTTTTGAATTAAATGAATTTGGGATCGCATAACTCATGTAACTTGTGTAGAGATTATGAAATTGGAGTTTTGTTCTATTAATAATGAAATCTATGTGTTGTTTCATTAAAGATAATTAAATGGGATTAATTAGTTATTTTGTCGAGGGGATAATTAAATTAAGATTTAATTGAATTGGACTATCATGCGTAGTTTTATACGTTGATTAATTATGATTGTTGTGTGACTTGTTGGTATTATTTAATTGCCTTTTTACAACGGGTTGTTGGGTATTTTTCTCTCCCTCTATTTTAGGATGCCCCTAGGTATGGGACTAGTGGGTATGCCTTTTGATGATTTACACCTTCTAGGTATGGGACTAGTGATGGTAGATTATCGCGTGTTTATCATTTTGGGGTGGGTTGATTTTTGTCACTTTATCGTCGTTACGCTAGCCTAGGCAAAAAACTCGGTCGAGGCTTACATTAAAATTTTATCCTATGCATAGGATAGGATGTATTGATAACTTGGGGACCCTTAGGTATGGGACTAAGGGGTATTTTGAGGATCTCACATCGATAAAAGGGTGAGTAATTTGAATTTGTGAATATGAGAAAATTATGGATTAGTACCTAAGATAATAAGATGGGTATTAAAATATATTGGCGACATAATCAGCGAGGCCGACAGTTTAAACGGGCCAGTCAGCGTTTTATGTTATGTCGTGTGTGGAACTTCGTCAATCAGCGACGGCCGATAATTTAAACTGGTCAGCCGGAGTTTTGACGAGAGGATGTGTATTTTGGTGGAGAAATCACCCGAGGCAAGAGGACCGCTATAATGAATTGTGGTGAATTATCACCCGCAACTGGAGGACCGCCATACCTAATAATTATTGAAGTAAGAACATAAAGAATCGAGAAATTTTGGTAAGTTGAGTTAATTTAATTAACTTCATGGGACTTGAGAATTTAAATTATATTGGTGTGCCTTTATAAATGGGGATCTCTATGGGTAGTGAGTGATTTATATTTATCACGTTTAATTATTCCCTTTAATTTAAAATATTCTATTGTGATATTTATTACGTATAATGCTACTGTCTGGATTCAAGGATCCTAATTGAGGGGAGTAGTGTGTATTCATACTCGGGGCTCTGACCTCGTGCGTTGACTAACTTTTCAGGAATTAATATTTGGAGAAGCTGCATAGAGTTATTTGAGGATTTGCCTGGAGGTGCAGTTGGAGTTGCTCTACCTTAAGCGTGTTGATTTAATTTAGTTTTTCATTCCTTCGTAAGTCCTTGAGACACAGTTTATGATTTTTTATTGGTCCATTCGGTTCCAAAGTTGTATAGGTTTTATTCAGTTTCATATGTTGGAGATTAGTTTATTATTTGGAGTTTAGCATGTGATGGATCTTTTCTCGTTCAGTTGTTGTTATCAATTGAGTTTGATTAAATTATTTATCTTGAGGATTGATTTATTTATGTCTCATATATGTCTCATGCTAAAAATGGTATTTTATTGACTCACGCCCAGCTTAGTTTTGGTGGTGGTCGACGCCAGAATTAGGCGGGGTGTGACACTTTCTTAGTCCAATATGTCCTAAATTCCTTGTCTTCAGATTATGGGTCTTTCCAGATTCATTACAATACTATAAGAGATAAACGGAATGTTAATGAACTGCAAAGCATGTTAGTGCGGGAAGAAGGACGTCTTAAGCAGAAAAATGGTAAGGTGCCTAAATTTCAAGTGGCAAATGTGATGGCCAATAAAGCAGCTAGTAAGAAAAAGAAAAGAAAGGGCATAAAGCGCAGTCCTGGTCCTTCCAACAATGAACCTAGTCCTTCCAACTAAAAGAAGAAAAAGCAGTAGTCACATGTCACTTATGTCACGGGAAGGGGCATTTTCAGAAAGACTGCATAAAGCGTAAAGCTTGGTTTGAAAAGAAAGGTACACTTTGTGCTTATGTATGTTTCGAATCAAACGTGATTGATGTTCCTTCTAACACATGGTGGATTGATTCGGGTTCTATATGTCATGTTTCAAATACTATGCAGGGCTTCCTTTCCATTCGGGAAATAAAGCAAAATTAAGATATTCTTTACATGAGAAATCGGACCAAAGTAAAAAACAAAGCTATTGGAGTTTTTCGTTTAAAATTACAATCTGGACTTTATTTGGATCTTGAAGACACTCTTTTTATACCCATTGTTTTGAGAAATTTAATTTCCTTGTCTAAACTCTCAATAAGGGGCTTTTCTTTTCACTTTCAGAATAATGGTTTTACATTATATAAGAATAATTCGATTTTTGGCTCGGGTTTTTTGATGAATGGTTTGTTTCAAATTAATCTTGATCCTCATTTTTCAAAATCTTTATTATCTCTACATAATAATATTGGAACTAAATATCTCTCATTTAATGAGAATTATGCTTACTTGTGGCACAAAAGATTAGGACACGTATCCAGAGAGAGACTTGAAAGGCTTATTAAAGAGGGAATTATCCCTAATCTGGATTGGTCTGATTTTGGTGTATGTGTGAATTGTATTAAGGGTAAACAGACCAAACATACAAAGAAATGAGCCACAAGAAGCACCCAGCTTCTTAAAATTATACATACAGATATTTGTGGTCCTTTTGATGTTCCTTCTGTTGGAGGAGAAAAATACTTTATCACTTTTATCGATGATTTTTCCCGATATTGCACATTGTATTTGTTACACGATAAAGCTCAATCCGTTAAAGCGGTTGAGGTTTATATTATAGAAGTAGAACAACAATTGGGCAAAAAGGTCAAAATCATTCGATCGGATAGAGGTGGTGAATTTTATGGAAAATATGATGAAACGGGACAACATCCTGGTCCTTTTGCTAAACTCCTTGAACGTTTAGGTATTTGTGCACAATACACCATGCCAGGTTCACCTTGGCAAAATAGTGTCGCTGAAAGGTGCAACCGTACTCTTATTGAAATGGTTAGGAGTATGATAAGTAGAACTGATTTACCTATGTTTTTGTCATGCTCTTATGACTGCTGCCCATAGCTTAAATAGGGTTCCTAGTAAGGCAGTTTCAAAGACTCCTTTTGAACTATGGAAAGGCTGGAAACCATCTTTAAGTCACTCCTTTTGAACTATGGAAAGGCTGGAAACCATCTTTAAGTCATTTTCGTATTTGGGGATGTACAACAGAAGCAGGCATTTATAATCCACATAAAAAGAAGTTGGACCCTAGAGCATTAACTTGTTATTTTATTGGGTATCCAGCAAAATCCAAAGGGTATAAATTTTGTTGTCCTAAACATACAACAAGAATTATTGAAACCGAAAATTATAAATTCATTGAACATGGTGCAGTTAGTGGGAGTAATGAAGTTCAAAATTTGATTATTCAAGAAATCAAGGAAACTCCTCCTCTTACAAGAACTCTAGATAATCAAAATGAGGTTCCTTTTGTTCCTATTATTCATACAGATGTTGTTTAATCGATTACTGCTCCGAACAACAACGAAGAACAAATGAATGAACCATGAACAACCACTAAATGCACCTATTATTGTAACACCATAAGACATGGCTTTAAGAAAATCTCAGATAAATCGGAGATCAGATATTTTGGATGACTATGTGGTGTATCTTCAAGAAAATGAATTTAACATTGGAGTTATTGATGCCCCGGTTTCTTATTAAAAAACTTTTTCTAGCATAGATTCTAATAAATGGATTGATGCCATGAATGATGAAATAAAACCTATGGATTTTAATCAAGTTTGGGAGTTAGTCTATTTGCCTAAAGGTCATAAAGCAGTCGGGTCTAAGTGGATATATAAGACCAAACGCAACTCACTTGGCAATATCGAACGACATAAAGCAAGACGTGTTGCCAAAGGTTTTACTCAAAAAGAAGGCATTGATTATAGTGAAACCTTCTCTCCTATTTCAAAGAAGGATTCACTTAGAATCATATGGCACTAGTAGATCATTATGACTTAGAGATACATCAAATGGATGTTAAAACAGATTTTCTTCATGGGAGTTTAGAGGAAGAAGTCTATATGGAACAACCAAAGGGCTTCATTCAAAAGGGACAGGAACACAAAGTCTATTTGTTAAAGAAATCCATATATGGACTTAAACAAGCTTCTCGTTAATGGTATTTTAAGTTTCATCATACCATTACATCTTTTGGGTTTAAGGAAAACACTGCTGATTGGTGTATATACCTAAAGACCAATGGGAGTAAGTTTGTATTTTTGGTCCTATATGTTGATGATTTGCTTATCGCCAACAGTGATATTAATTTACTAAAGCACACTAAGAAGTACCTATCGTAAAACTTTGAAATGAAAAATTTGGGCGAGGCATCCTTCGTGATCGGGATAGAAATTTCTCGTGATCGATCAGGAGGATTGATAGGATTGTCTCAAAAGACTTACATTAACAAAGTTTTACAAAGGTTTGGCATGAAAAATTGTAATCCTATTCATGTTCCAATTCTAAAAGGGGGGAAATTTAGTTTAAGTCAATGTCCTCAAACTCAATTGGAAAGGGATCATATGAAAGGTATGCCATACGCTTCTCTTGTAGGGAGTTTATTATATGCACAGGTTTGTACTCGACCGGATATTAGTTTTTCCATTGGGATGCTGGATAGATATCAAAGTAATCCAGGTGACTTCCATTGGAAGGCTGCAAAGAAGGTGTTAAGGTACTTGTAAGGAACCAAAGACTACATGCTCACTTATAGGAGATCCGATCATCTTTAGGTGATTGGTTATTCAGACTCAAATTTTGGAGGATGCCTTAACAGTAGGAAAAGCACTTCGAGTTATGTTTACCTCCTGGAAGGAGGGGTCGTTTCATGGAAAAGTGCTCAACAGAGTGTCATCGCTTCTTCAACTATATAGGCTGAGCTTGTGGCTTGTTTGAAAGGTACAAATCATGGGTTGTGGCTGAGAAATTTTATTTCAGGACTTAGTATTATGGGTTTAGTATCTAAGCCGCTGAATATTTATTGTGATAATGTCGCAGCAGTCTTCTTTCAAAGAATGATAGATATTCGAAAGAAGCTAAGCATATTGAGATGAAGTATCTATCTGTCAAAGAAAAAGTTCAGAAACAAACTGTGTCAATTGAACACATCATAAGTGATGATAATATAGCGGATCCTTTAACGAAAGGGCTATCTCCGAAGATATTTTTGCAACATACTAAAGAGATGAGTCTCGGGTAGTTAATTGTGTAGTTGTTATTTTCTTAGTTATTTCACACAACTTTTGATATCAATAAAGTGTTTCTGAATTATAAATGTCTATCTTAATTATATACATGCATGTGAATGACTGAATGTGACAGAAATAGTCTTTTTATAAAGATATTATGAGACCATTATGATAACTTGCATATTTATCCTTATTAAATATGACATTGGTGGCGTGGTACATGGAAGGAACCATGCTCTTGAATTAGTGTGGAACCACTATGACTCACAATAATGAAGTATTTAGTTAAGGTGCTTAATGATGTTCTAAGATACTTGCGCAACTTTTGTTAATCAATTCATTATGTATAAACTAATTAGGACCAAGTGGGAGACTGTTAGAATTGATATTTAATTATTTAATAATTACAAAATTCCGCCAAAATTTGTAATTGTAAATTAAATTAATTAATTAATTCTCCTAATTAGTGTGGCCCAAATGAGGGTACGAATTTGATTAAATTTATGTATTAATCTTAGAAAATTATTATTCCAAAGGTCACATGACTTTGGGTATATTTGTGAGTCCCTTTAGTTACTTTGGTGGATGGTAGATGATCAGTTTTAAAGGGAATTTCGGGTCCCCTTCCACCTTATATATAGTGAACCAATCTCCACCATTTAGTACACAAGAACACACAAAATATATTTGGGCTAGGAAGGGAAAATCCTGATTTTCCAAATTTTCCATATTTTGGAATTTTAGCTGTTTTCTAGAGAGATTCTGGACCATTTGGAGGAATAGATAAGAGCTTGAAGAAAGGAACATCAATGAGCTTTTTTCAAGACACATCAAGGACTACAAACAAATCAAGTTTTCATGAAAAAATTTATTTTTTCATATAATTTGTAGTTAAAAATGAATTTGTAATTGCATGATTATATTAAGATCTTATAAGAATTATTTTTATGTTATAAACAATTCTTATTATTATTTACATCCCATACCATCTGAGAGACACGTTTCGAGTTAATATGGTTCAGATGGTTTAAAAAAACTCACATCATTCCTTAAAATTCTTTTTGTTGACCACGCACATCTAAGGATACGAATATGGACTCTACACACTTAGTCACCTCATGACTAGTAGTGGCAAAATGTGGCCCAGATAATAAAACAACCCATATTAGTCCCGTCATCTAAATATGGGGCCCATATTTCAAAGCTATGAGTTAAATATAGGGCCCATATTTGAAAGCTATGAATCAAATATAGAGCCCAATTTTAAAAGATACAAGTCAAATATAATACTCATTTTTAAAAGTTGCATAACACATGTGTATAAGGCTTCAGACCATATATCCATTTAGTTTGTCTTATTTAACTTACATGTGCCAGCTCATTCCTCATTTTAATTACAAGACTACTAATAGACCATGGAAATAGTGAGCTAAGTGTAATCTTTATTTTTCTTTGTTCTTTCTCACAGTTGGGACCCACTCTCACCTAGCGTTAACATTCTTATATATAAGCATTCAAATACCTCCCAAATCTATCTCCCGTCCACCGCCCCACCCCCTTTAAGAGTCCTATTCACACAGCTTCAATCAACAATACTAGTGTGTATATATATATATATATATATATATATATATATATATACAGTACTGTTCTTGTGCGGACTATCCCTCATTTTAACCATGTGAATTAGACATGTGTCACCTGACGGTGAGTCCAGAAAAGAGAGAGAGGGTATAATTTAGCCAATAATTTTTAGGCTCACCACAGGGTGACACATGTACAGTCCGCACTGTTAAAATGCGGAAAAGTCTGCACAAGAACATATATATATATACTAGGGTATGGCCCTGACTGAAGGCACGATGATAATTTTCCAAAGTATCAATGTGAACTCCATCTCTACAAAACATTTAGGGAAAGTTTGGATGCACCCACATTTAGGGCAAATTTAGGGAAATTTAGGAAAAATTTAAGGAAAGTTTGGATGCACCCACATAAACACATTCATCCAATTTTAAATCGTCAAACCTGTTGAAGATATTAAGCAAAGGTCAATATGTAAAGAAAATTAAATAAACAAATTCATAAAACCATAATTCCATAACTCAAACCATAATATTCTTTAGCCAAAATAAAGTTCTCTGGTGTCTTGTGATAGTATATGATATGGACACTGGATTAACCAATTAGAAGGTTACATAATCTGGTAATTCAACATATAATCAATAAAATTACATAGACTGATTGGGAGTATATCCCCACAATTTTTTGGTTTATCAATTTTTGGAATAGTCATAATAATAGTGGATGTCCAACTTACCGAGAGCTCCTCGCCAACAAAAAATTAATTTAACACCTTATGAAGATCGTCCTTGATTATATGCCAACATGATTTGAAGAATGTCCCATTGAAACCATCCGGGCCAGCACTCCCGTCACTGTTCATCGAACAAATGGCCTCATAAATATCCTTGTGTGCTGGTAATCTTCTTAACAAAGCATTATCTTCCATGGATACTACATTTGGAATACAGTCCCATAAAAAATTAGTCCATCCATCTATTCCATACCCCCTGTTGGCTGAGACTTTGTTACACCTTTTACAAGCTGTTGTACACGATCTGTCGGCTAAGGCAGTAGAGGAAAAATTCGATGGACCTCCTAGATAACTACTTGCGTTTTCAGTAGTGTTAGAACTTGATGTTATGACTCTAGAACTTCTATTGTCCGCTACAATGACCAGAACCTTCACCATAATGATTTCTAGTTTCTTTCTCATCATAACTCTAAAATTTCATATGCTAATTTAAAAATTATAGAAAAATATTAATCCAAGGATCCAAGCTTTAAAATAACCCTTAAAAATAAAATCAGAATGAATTTTATATAGACATTTTCCCTCTATATAGACAAATATCAAAGCCTCAAAATACCTGATTAAGATGAAATTTACCTTGTATTCAATACCTAATTGAATACCTTATTGAATACCACCATGTACTACACCAACTGATTCAATACCTGATTGAATACCACCAACTGTAAAAATCAAAGCAGAGTGAGATCCCACTATATACTACACAATCAGGTATTTAAGGACAATGTAAATTTCCTTTTGTTCTTCAAAAATCAACTCAACTCACTGTTTCAGTTGAAAATTAAGTTATACTATTATTTCAGCAAAATGTGCTACTAATTTTTCGCTTACGATCATACAAATGTGTATTGTATATTTAAAATAAAAACAGTTAGCAACCTTGGATCAGATCTAGAAAAAACAAAACATAGCATCAAATCGAACATGGTCCAATAAATTGGAGGATGCTAGTTGGGTGGGTCTATATAGAAAATAGCAGTAAAGATGCAACATTCGGTACTCATTTCATAAAGCCTCAAAATCAAGCCTCATCAAGTCTTCATCAGGAAATGTGTGGTCCAAACCAAATGAAGTCAGGCCCAAATGGTATATATGGTGTGGTCAGGGATTATAAAGGAGTTTTAATAGTAAGTTGCAGTCTGTCTTAGTGTGAGAAAGCATCTATTCAAACTATGAGAAGAATTCTGTTTTATCAAATTTGCGACAATAAATCAATAAGTATCGGTTTAAAAAAAAGATTAGAAACTTATACCCCAAACGATGAGAACATATATGTTTTATGTAATCTGTTTTGTCAAATATGCAACAATATATGAATAGGTCTAGGTTTAAAAAAAAGATTAGAAACGTATAGTGTAGTACCCCCAAAAATACCCCAAATGATGAGAACAAAAATTATCTTTTTAGAACAAAAATCTGCAACAATATATCAATAGAAACGATTAGAAAAATAAAAGGAAAAAAACGATTAGAAAAATCTGTAGCAATATATTAAAGAACAAAACGATTAGAAAAACAAAAGAACAAAACCATTAGAAGAGGTACAGGTAAAAAAAATTACCTTATTGTTTGTCAAACAGACAAAACGATGAGAAGCGTAATTGGTTTAAGCAAATCTGCTACCCCAACTGGAACAAATATTTAGAGACAATTACAAAAAAACCCAACATTTAGTGCCAAGAAACTCTAAGTACCTGTCCAAAATCAAAACACATGAATACGACGTTCTGAGTTCTTATACTTCGGTCACTTTAGATATGAAACCGAAATCAAAACACACACCACCAAACACATGAATACAACTCCATAAATAAAAATAAAAATAAAAATATAAGAAATTAATCGTTGACCATTCTTCATAACCCATTATTCAATCGCTGACCCAAAGAACCTCTGTGTTGAATATCTTCAGAGAGTGCGAGTTGGTATTTGGTTTTGAGGGTTTGGAGTAGGATGTTTGGTGTCTGTGGAAGTAACTTGGTTTTAAGAGTGTGGTAAGCGAATGTAAAGGGATGTCTGGTGAAAGTTATCAAAGAGAGGGTACTTGAGTTAAGGCCGATAGAGTGTGTGTAAGTCGAAAACTCTATATGAGCAGTGCTTTTTTCTTGAGCCGTGTGCCCTGTCCTTCTTTAACTTCAAACATTTTGAACCGTAAAATTCAATCCCAGCCATCCGTTAGCTAGACAAAAAACTCCCTCCTCCTCCTTTATTAATCAGTGAGAAAGAAAATAGGGAAATCCAAAATTGAAGGGGCAAAAGAGGAAAAATTCATATAGATGACATCATCGATCAATCTTATGACGTACATAAGTTTCCTACTTTATTATATATATATATATATATATATATATATACAGTCCTGCTCTTGTGCGAACTAGACCTCATTTTAAGAATGCGGACCGGACATGTGTCACCTGGCGGTTAGCCCAGAAATGAGAGAGAGTGTGCCTATAATTTAAGCGATAATTTCTAGGCGCACCATTAGGTGGCACATGTTCGGTCCGCATTCTTAAAATGTGAAATAGTCCGCACAAGAGAATTATATATATATATATATATATATATATATATATATATATAATGCTCTTGTGTGGAGTAGTTCGCATTTTAAGAGTGCAGATCAAACATGTGTCACTTGGCGGTGACCCTAGAAATTATTAGCTAAATTATAGGCACTCCCTCTCTTTTCTGGGTTCACCGCCAGGTGACACATGTCTGGTCCACACTTTTAAAATGCGGACTGGTCCGCACAAAAACAGTACTGTATATATATATATATATATATATATATATATATATATATATATATATGATTCATCCAAAGTGGCATTATAACTACAAAGTTGTCCTCCTCTCGTGTCCTATTTAGTCAGTTTACAATTTGCACCTAAGGGTCGGTTTGGTTCGTGGTGAAATATTTTTCATCGTGTTAAAAAATAATTTATTTAGGTAAAATTTGTGTTTGGTTGGACATTTAGCATGATGAAATAAAATGAATACGGTGAAAAGTGGGGTGAAACTTTCACCATTTTAAACTATGGATAAAGTGAATAATTTAACATGTGAAAATAATGAAATTTATCTTATTACCAAACTAACATTTTTTATTTCCACTTCCAACTAGATCACACGATCATTACACATTATGCTTAATTACACTTATGCCCCCTAAACTTTGAACCCCCCGAACACTTTGCCACCACTTTTTTCAATTTTTCCAATTCACCCCCCGAACACTTTGCCACCACTTTTTTCAATTTTTCCAATTCACCCCCTAATTTTGAAAACAGCTACAATTAACCCCTTGCCATCAAACTCTGTTAATTTTTTACAAAAAAACGTTAGTCATGTGTGATACATGACCTTAAGTAAGGGCATTTTTGTCCAAACCTAATTGTTTTTGAAAAAATTCTTTAAATAACACCAAAAGCATTTAAAAATTAAGAAAATACACAAATATTTTTAAAAAATCAAAAACTGTGGAAAAAATTACAATTATTTTTAAACAATTGAAAAATACGAATATATATTTAAAAATTCTGAAAAATACCAAAAAAATATTTAAAAATCTACAAAATTCTAAAAAATGATTACTGAAAAATTATTTCACACAAAAAGATATTATTTCCAACAATAAAAAAAATATTTTCAACATATAAAAAAAAGATTTTCAGTAAATAAAAATAATTTTCAATAATAATTAATTATTTTCATCAAATAAAAAATAATTTCCAACAATATAAAAGTATTTATAGCATATAAAAATGATTCCAGAAAATAAATAAATAAATTCAGCAATAAAAATATGATTTGGGTTGTTTAGTTGGGAATTGTTTTATATAGTTTGGGAACTAATTTTATAGTTGGTAACTGTGTTTCTTAAGTGGGAACTGTCATTTTATTTTAATTTGAGAAATGTTTTATAATTGGGAAATGTTAGTTTATTGTTTTTATCGAGAAATATTTTTTTTCTAATTGGGAACTGCTTTTTAATAGTTGGAAAAATAATTTAATTAGTTGGGAACTTTCATTTTTTTAATTGGAACTGTTTTTTTTTACTTTGTATATTTTTACTTTGACAAAAAAAATTATTGGCAACTATTTTTTATTTGTGATTGTCTTTTTCTTGTTGGGAACTCTTTTTTTTATTGAGATTTTTTTAATTGGAAAATATTTTTTACCTTTTTGTTCGGAACTTCGTTTTCTAATTGGGAAATGTTTTTTTTATAGTTTAGAACTGATACTTTTATAGTTGGAAACTGTTTTTCTGTTGGAAACTATTTTTTTTATAGATGAAAATTGTTATTTTTCTAATTGGGAACTATGTTTTATAATTGGAACTGCTTATTTTATTTTATTTTATTTTATTTAGAATTGAATGTTTTTGGAAAAAAAAAATTGTTGGGAACTGTTATTTTCTTAAGTTGGAAACTTTTATTTTTTATTTGAATTTTTTTTAATTGGATATATATTTTTATTGGGAATTGTTGTTTCTTAATAATCAATTAAACATTTTGTTTTTATTTATTTTGCAGAGTCACCCAACTGCAAAGGGACTATTTTTATTTAAATGTGTTCAATGTGATCGTGTTACGAATTTATAGAAATGTAATGTTCAAAAATGATAAATGTGAGTGTGTGGGTGAGGGTGTGGGTGTGGGGTATGTGTCAAATTTGAGTTTATGCGGTAAAGAGATATTAATTTATTTTTTAAGGTCGTGACACTTGTGTGATAAAAATTAAATAGTTAAATATAGTTATTTTTGTGTGCATTTGAAGTGTGGGAATAATATGATCATTTTATTTTTTCACCATATTGCTATTGACCATCCAAATAACAAATGGTGAAAAAGTTAAATCTTCACCTAGTGAAAACTGGACCATCCAAACGGAGATGATGAAAACAAAATCACCAAATTAATAATTCACTTTTTAGTTTTAATACTGTGAAAAATATTTCACTACGAACCAAACAAACCCTAATGCTTTATTCTACACATGACATTTACCCACTTGTGTGAACTTGCGTGCATAAAAAAATATCCCAAGTGGGTACTTTAATTACCAAATCATCATGTGCATATATATGCGCATATATGTATAATATATCCGTATACAATAGTTTTGTAGATTGTCATGAACATATGCCATTTAGTAATATTTGCACAGGGGCCCTTATTAAAAATATACTTAAATTATTTTTGCCAGTAAAATAATTTCTTGTCCCAAAATGTTTTCTTACCAAAAATGTAATTTTACCAAAGTGAGGTATGTACTCCATGTATAAAAATAACCCTAAAAACATATCTATGATGCTTACTATATGATATTAAAACAATATGAGTGGTGCACTCACTTTTATTTCGTCATTTTAGGTCAAGTACAATTTTTGCCAATTATTGTCAGTTTTATGCATGTGCGTCATGCATGCACCAAGCCAAACCTGAACACGACATGCAAATTCGTATTCATTATATTAAACCTCCATATACTACATATAATTTTTTTCATGAAAACTTTTACGTGGAGCATTCACTTAAAACATAAATTCTTATTTTTAACACTCGTGTGACGTTCAACGCATGTAACTATTTTACGTAAAACTTTCACGTGGCCCAAATATTTAACAATTACTTTACTTATTAAAATTAAGGGTATTACATCATTCCCTCCTTAGGAAATTTTGTCCTCTAAATTTCTTTCTCCATCCATAGCCATTGTTGTCCCCACATCGCCTCCATTCAATCGATGTTCCCTACTCTAGACCATATGCAACCACCAAATGCAAGACACTCACGTAAAAACTACTAACTTTATCGCTTTCCATTCCTCGAGTATCACCCATAGGAAATATAACTACCATTGAAAACTCTGAAGGACTATCACTAACCCTAAGCTTAAACCTCAATTCAGCGCATATACCGACACCTGAATCCTTCCCATGGAGTCACCTGAGCCACATATCATTATACGACTTACTTCTAATTTCGTATACGGGTCGTATTTTACATTTGGGAAAATCTTTCAAAATTCTTAAATATTTATTCATTTACGTGCTCATTGTTCCAAATATGCATCTCATACACACATAACTATGTCTTAGGCTTCATACCTATAGATCATGTACTCGTGTGCCACGAAAACCCGCGTAGTGAACAATGGCATACAACGATGACAAACGCGCTGTTCCATTGGTACACCTAACCAAACAAAGTCATACCTCTAACTTGATGACTCCACTTCTATTTCTTAGTGTTAAAATCTGGCAATACCTCAAAATCAACACTTAAATTACGAAGTCGAGAACCCACGACCTCGGTTGTATCCTTTGCTTAAGCACAAAACAATCAAACAAATATGCATACATTTCAATTATTCATGCATTCCTGCACCAGAATGTAAATTCTTTATACAAAATATTTAACTACCATCCAGTCATGCACACACAGGATGCTGAAGAAACACAAAGGAACAATCGTATAAAACACCCCCTCAGTTACCTTGGTGCACAGCATAACTCACACTAACACTGAGTCAAAATCGCTAAGTATCCAAGTAGCCACTGAGTAACAATATTTCAACCTTTAGAATCGAATGAAATGCCTTTAGAATATGGTCGATCACCTGATATTTATTTTCGAAAACTTGAGAGTATTTAACGCCACATATAAGTAGAGATACTAACATGTTTTCTTACTACAAATTGATGCACTTCTTGCATGGACATGTACCCTTGGCCCAATGTATCAACCCACAATAAGTTGAGCAATGAAATAACAAACCTTATATAATGGATACGAATACGTTGCTATCAGGAGGATCACATCAATAGACTGTCCTCCTTAGGAGTGGTGCTTATCCTATTTTGTTTAATCCTAGTGAACACCAAATAATCGTCGAAACGTGGATGACCTCTCTTAGTTGTCACGCATAAAACCTTTATTTACTTATTGTGAACACAATACATCTTGACATGAACCTCAAAAATAAACCCATTAAACTCTCATATATCACCATACGCCTTGGACACAAGTGACCGGTGTCCAAGAACGTTGTTTTCTACACGCCTATCTCGTGGCGTGCCCACCTCACTACGGATGTCTTTACCATAATGCCAATTTATTGTATACTTCGCAGTAGTTTGAGTCAATATTCCTTTAATTGAGTTTATGTTAATTATTCCAACTGACACCGATGCACTCGGAAGTATCGTGATGCTCAAACCGCATCAGACCCTTTAAATTATATTCCTTAGTTGCCACTTCCTGAGCGGGACATGCGGAGGGACAACTTATTCATGTCGCCAAAATTTGACAAAAGTGTGTTGTCATGCACGTGATATGTTGCCACTTGCACTAACTACCATGCTTAGATATCACTCCTAAATCCCACTGGCGACGTTACCACCATTATTTCTTGCCAACTATTCATGAGGCCAGAATGTTCGCCTATGACTTCCCCTTGCCAAACAACTACGCGACTCAAAATCTTTATTTACATTAAGACATTCAATGTCCAAGACATTCACAACACTAGACTACCAACACCGTGCACCTGATGGAGTCACCTAAACTACACAAACTTTATTCTTTATCATAAGACCTTGTCCATAAATCTCAAAATATGGAAAACCATAATTTCCTAGTTCTCTAACGATTCATTATCACTAAAACTACCTTAATCCCGAAGACATTAATTGTAACACTCTTGCCCGAAAATGCCTATATAATCAACATCATTCAACGGCGATGAGAAACCCTCTCCAACCTTGCAACACCTACAAAATGAGGCACATCACTGCTTACTTGATACTATACTTCTTCATTCAATGACAACATCATCAATAATGAGATTTCGAACAAACAAAAAAGACACTACTAAAATTTCTCCTTGAGCTCCAAATGCTACATATGTGTTTCACCAATGAATGAAAATCCTTCTAACACTTGATGCGGTGTAGGAATCCTCACTGAGATTCAGCATTTTACTTGGGTAAGGGGTACCTTTTAAACTAGGTATTGAACCCCTTGGGAGAATTTATTCAATGATACCTAGAATCCACTAATATTGACCATTGGTTTACATTCCTGTGATATTACTGGCACTTGCTCGTGTTATGAAACATGTGATATTACCTATGACATGACACATCCCCAGTGCTAATAAAATCTTGATCATTGTTATTACCTTTATACCTTGGTGGGTGCCAAGATGAGGCACCTTCTTTATGGGCTATGGGCCCACTTTTATTGCGCTACTCTAATGGCCTAATTCCATGAGTGGTCACAATTCTTCTATGGTCTCTTCTCGTTGAACAACTTAATTTGTTACTCGATATTCATCATGGCTTAAACACCCTTCATTACTCGAGATGGTGTCCCCCACGCCCAAAAAATATTAATGTTACTACACGCTTTCGAGGTGAATACTCACCAATTAGTTTGGCATCCTACCCTAGGATATTGATGAGATAGTGTGACGACTAAACTCCACCCTTCAGCATTAATGAAGAAACATCAAACGATGTTACAATCCTTAAACCCAATGGCGCGGTTGCAAGTGCACATTAACAGGAGTTCCCCCTTGCCCCACAAGGCCGATCCTAAACCCAAACTTTTGATGACTGAAGATTAAAACCCGATCACATGACAAACTTCACTCCCCTAAGGAAATTAAACCTAAATTTATGATACCAAGTTGTAATGCCTCGGACCGAATTTAAAGGTAACTCATGGGTCAACCCAAAACAGTCCAATTGTGTTAAGTGTGGAGTGATGTGAAACAACCTAGATTATTCTTTGAGTACATTTTATTTAATTAATTTAACTGATTGGACATGCAATTCCATTTACCATACGTATGAATAAATAAGAACAGGTGATGAACCAAGTAGGCAATTCCCTAGGGTTCGTGTAATCAGAGCTGCCAACGTAAATATTAAGAAACCTTTACCTTCAAAACACTCTCAAAAGACTAAATATCTCTTAACTAGCAGTAGCAAAGGGAATGGGGTGAGCTAATGCCCAGTTGGGGTTCCCAATAACAATGCAGTATAGAAATGAATGGTAGAAAGAAAGGATGCAATATCGAACATATAGTAGTTGAGTAATATATGCATTTATTATGTTTTATTCAAAAACATTTCAATTAAATTTAGTTAAATACTATTAACCTTTGTGTTCAATACTTTACCATTCCCTTACAAAAATCGTTTCATTAATCTTCCGACAACACATTATTGTGTTTAACTTAATTTACTCTTAGTTCGTTATGCCATGGATTTATCAATTATCTCAGCTTCACAATTTCCCATGATTTGATTATGTACCGCTTAGACCTGGATTATCAGGTTAGAATTCCGTTAATTAATTTTGTTCTTCCACGGAATTTTACCAATTTCATGTCATTAATAGTCTCTTACCCTTTTAGCCTTTAAAGAGTGTTATGCTCCAAATTATATTCCCACTTTCTTAATCGGAGTTCAAAAAATCCCATTTGTATTTACGTACTTGCACCGACTACCACAAATGCCACAATATGCTTCCCAAGTCGGTGGTTTTGGGTCAAAGCAGAAGCTACACCCTAGGACTCCGGTACCTTCTTAAACTTTTTCGATTTCTCCGAGTATCTTTTCACTTGTTACATCATTGTAACTAATTTTCTTAAGTGCAAATTTTTGTCCCTCTATGTTGCTTTAAACGTTTTACTCAGCCCTATGGCCAAAAACCAAAGTGAATACCACCTTGATATCCTTCTTATACACTTAAAAACGTTTTAACATTTGGTTGTTATTACGCATTTTTGATATATTATCAACATCTTTACTTTTACCAAGTCCTATTATATTTACATATTTAAGGACCATTTTCATCATAGAGTGTTCATTTAAAGTCGTGTACAACAAAGTCCCCTTTATCACGGATTACCATGTTAGGGAAAACTATCATAATTTCATATATTTTGGGGTGTATTATGTAAATTATCCCTTTAGAGCTTTACTTACACTTCATCACTTTAATCATCAAATATTCAAATATTAACCATTTGAATTTATGTACTACTGAAAGAGTGCCCAATATGTGTGTGTTTCAACAAAACCAATTTTTCTTCGAAAAACATCCAACTTTTAATTATGCACCAAACCAAGTTGTGAAATCCAAATTCTCACTTTAAACCAATTTTTATCTTGATTAATCCTAAACATGCATCTAGTGATTAAAGCAAGTAAAGCAAAGTAAAGAATACTCACAACGTCGGATGTACGAGGAAAAAACCCAAAATGGGAAAACAACCTTGGACGGCCCAAGCCAGACAATCACTATGAACAATGGTTTTACAAAGACAGCTTAGCCTTACACTAGGACTTGATCCCCACGGGTCTTGACGCTCCTTCTAATCTTCAACCGTTCTTCATTAGTGCCCACGCATAAATTCCATCTTCCACGATCTATGTCCACAACACACGTCTCCACGTATGTCTCGGTGTCCACCGATATGGCTTTGATACATCTACGATGTCGAACATGATGTCCTTCACTTCTTCACCGCAAAACCCTTTGTGTTCAATGTGTAAAACAAATAACTTTGGTGCAACAAGATCATGTAAACATATAAGAATGATAACTCGGATCTTTGCAAACTCTAAGGATGTGTTTAAGACTTTTAAACCTTATAAAACATGTGCAAACAAGGTTCTGGTTTGTAAAACAGCTTTTCAGAAAGCACACCCTATGAAATTATGATGCAAACACTGTTTAAATAGGATTTAAACGCTGCCTCGAAAAACGTGTCGTTCGAACAACTTAAGCATGTCGTTTCACGCGATATTGTATCTCGTTCGAACGACATCCAATGTCGTTCGAGCGACCTCACGAAAGTTTGACTTTCTTTGACTTTCGGATAAAAACGTCTCTTAATAAAGAGATTCAAATTAGTCAAACTCTATTTCGAGCTTATCATCATAAAACGAAGTTTAAACCATTAAAACACTTTTACAACATTTAAAAACATTTTTCTATATAAAAATTACATCCTTATCTTTTATAAAATAATTCCGAGCACCATTAATTATACGCATTCATACCTGAGTGATCTCGGAATGAAATTAACTTTGAAGACGAGTAAACTTACACCAAATAAACATCGGCATGATTAAATCTTTGAAGCTTTGTCGCAACGTCTTCAATTTTTTCAATGCGTCATAGACCAAGTGGGATCGTGACAAAAATAAACATCTCCCTATGACATATTACAAACACAGTTTTGTTCACGAAATTAAATCAAAACAATACAGGGACTCAATTGGAAATTTATGTCCTTAAAAATCTCTCCCTTTGACTATTCCGAGACAAAACTAAACCAGTGAAATGTCTAACCGGGACGTCAAGCCCTATGACGCCAAAATCCCATCCCATAAACCCAAAATCAAAGATACAGGACATGGACTAATATATGTAGCACCGGCAAGCATGAACTGTCTGAATGTGATGTAGACTTGAAATCTCGAATCGCTGAAGCATACCTACACACATGAAACAGACAAACAAATACCAAGTGAAGTATGGAGGAACAAATGAAACCAATTTATATAGTCAATAAGAACATATCATTTGAAACATGTGAGCAATTATTTGATACCAATTTGTTACCTATTTGAAACAAATACCATAAAGAAGCGCTCAACAAATCTCTCCCTACATCACATACCAAATCTCTCCCCCTTTTTATCTCGAATAGACAATCCGGTGAAAAGATAACCCAATATGAAATATCTAGCATGAGAATAGGATACCAAATAGAATCAAGTTGGTACCAATTGTGAAAAATGAAAACCGCTAGATAAACATGAATCAACCAGCTAAAAAAGATCAAGAGATGACTAATCAGTAGCTAGTAAACCATGGAATCACACAAAGAGTATAGCAATCAAATCAAGTGTGATAAACGGTTATATATGCCAAAATACCAAATTGGAACATAGAATAACCTGCATATAAACCAATTAAACCAAAAAATGCTTCGTGCAGTACCAAAAATATATCAAAATATGCCAGAGGACTGCCAACCAATCAGAAGCCATTTTTCACCCTGTCGTTCGAACGAGCCAGGGACTTATCTCAAACGATATGAGGAAGTTGCTCGAACGAAGTACAGAAGTCGTTCGCGCGAGATGAAATGTCGTTAGAACGACTTCGCGCGACCTGCCAAAATTTCCCAATTTCCCATAAATATTATAAAGTATTGGCCAGTGAAAAAAATTCACAAAAAGGTTCCAGGAAGGGCTTGACAGATGCAAAACAGTGCTAAAATAGTAAGCTTTTAACACAAAACGCAAAAACTCACAAAAACTTAAAATCCGAGTTACATGAAAACATAGTACCGATGTGCTCAAACATGGACATGGAATGAATGGGCGTGAAACTACAACAAATGAGTGACAATTTCAACACATCGAAACGATCAAGAAGCACTAATTGATAGCGATAAATCATCAAACTTTATCATAGCCAAATGATAATTAAAGTGTGAGCTTAATGAACTAAACATACTACATGCACACAAATCCAGAACTTTGACGATTCTACAAACAATAGCGTCAAATTGCAATGTTTCAACATTAGGATTAGTTGTGCAAACCCGTTTAATTTTCTCCAACCAAACTCCCTCATATAAACATACTTTTTCAAGTTCTTTTGAGGTTTCTGGCATTCTCAACTTAGAGAAAATCTTATTGGCCCTTTTCTTAGCATTTTGCTTTTTTCTTTTGGGCTCTTTTAAACGGTGGCTTTCACGACGAGTAAATTTTGAACTCTCGCAGCCCTTTCCCGTGAATCACTCATCATTTTTTCAATTCAAATCCTCACGGTAAACGGTTATTACATGCATACTTCTCCTTGAGTTTACTTACGCATAGATGACAAGATTGAGATAAGAACGCCTCACCAAATTCAAATATGCAAGAGAAGTCAAACATCCATATAAACTCGTGCATGTGTGCGACGTCGGCATATATACAATGTCGAATCAAAATGCATATCAACTTCGAAATAACCCCATATAAGCAATGGTTAAGATCATTCTAAGCATCGATAATAATTACCAAATGTCCTAGCCACATGGATAATGAAACGATGGGGGGGTCCAAGCACACCAATATGCCACATCAAACATGTAAACTCAAAAACAAAAACTGAAAATCTTTTTGGTTTTTCAAACATATTTTGACTCAAAGAAAAGCAAAATCTTTTTGGATTTTCAAAAGTTTTCTTAAAAATAAAATCTTTTTGTATTTTTCAAATAGGAATCAACAAATGAAAACTATAATACAAAATGATAAACATGTCATAATACTAGCAATGAATATATCATGAAGCAAACTAGCATATGACAAACATGGCAACACTATCATCCTTTAGATTTTGCATGGGAAGAATCAAGTGCACCCAAACGAGAATCATGAAGTTTAATTCCTAAATCCACTAAATCCGATTTCCTAATCCAAGTAGGTGTAAAACGGTGCATGGGATTTTGGTAATCGGGGCAACTTTATTCTTAAACTTCTTAGGAGCTAGTCTAAGGTCGTAACAATAACGCCTAAGGTGACCTTTCCTACCACAAAATGTGCAAGTGTAGCGGTGGTGGGAAGGATTACCTTTATGTGGACCTTTTCTAACCAACCTAGTGTTTCTCACACGTGCAAGGGGAATGGGAACAACTCTCTCACCAAAACCTATACCAACCCTATCTCCCTTAATTTGGACGGTGCCTAGAATTTTATCTAAATTTTTCGACCTAGCCTCCAAATCAAACTTGACTCTAGATGAGTCTTTCAATCTCTCCTCCAACTCGTGAATCCTAGACTCGAGTAAACGCCTAGTCTACTCAAACTCTAAAATCTCCTTTTTCAAGGACTCCATCAAACCACGGAGATTATCTCTCCCTTTCTCCGCAAACTCTAATTTTTCCCTAAACTTCTTCTCGCGTGTCCTAAGATCTTCAATCAAACTATCATTATTTTCTATGGCATGCTCATTCAACTTAGATTGCAATTTTGAGTTAGCCTTTTTCACCTTCACCGTTTCGGCATACAACTCATTAGACGCATTTTGCAATTCTTTCACATCAAACTCCTCCTCGTCACTCTCTTCACCCTCACTAACATGGGATACACTCAAAACCTCCTCGAAAGTGTCATTCACATGAGTATTGTCGTCGTCGCTCAAATGACATGCCATAAACGCAACAAAGTTACGCTCAATGGGGGAACTCTCTCCCTCTTTCGGTTCACTATTACTTAAGGTGGCACTATAGACAATGGGTTGCTTGACCTCTTTCTTAAGTCTAGTGGGACATTCCTTAACCTTGTGACCGTACCCCTCACACCCAAAACACTTATCCGACTCATCTCTCTTAGGCTTTTCAAAATTATCCTTAGAGGTGGGATCCACTTTGTTGTTCTTGAATTTTTCAAATTTCTTGGCATCTTTCGATTACTTTTGAAACTTAATAAATTTTTTAAATTTCTTTGCCAACAAAGCAACATCCTCAAAATCGGAATCGGAATCGGAATCCGAAACTTTAATTTCCTCCTTACGGGTTTTCAAAGAAATACCCTTTTCTTTCTTAGGCACTTTCTTGGAGGTAATCATGTCGATTTCATAGGTTTCTAAGTCACCTACAATCTCTTCGTTGACTCTAACCTACCCAGGGAGCTTAAAATGGTCACTTTTGCATCAAACCTACTAGGCAACGGCCTAAGGATTTTCTTAATGACAGGGTTGTCGGGAATTTTCTCACCTAGGTTAAACGACGAGTTGATAATATTAGACAACCTAGCATAAAACTCATCAAAGGTCTCACTCTCTAACATCCTAATGGTCTCAAATTGTGTAGTGAGATTTGAAGTTTTGACGCCCTAACCGTGCTAGTGCCCTCGTGAGTGAGTGCCAAAATATCCCAAGCCTCTTTTGATGTTTCGCAAGTCATAATTCTATTATATTCTTCATGTGTGACATGTGAAGAAATAACGTGCAAACCCTTAGAATTATATTGTGCAAGTCTTTGCTCAGTTTCGGTCCAAGACTCAACAGGCTTTAAACTAGTTACTTCACCTACAACAGTGACAGGGGGTGTCCAACTTTCTCAAATGCAAGCCAAACACGCTCATCAATAGATTTTAAAGTACATCTCATTCTCATCTTCCAATTAGTGTAATTAGTGCCATCAAAAACAGGAGTTCGAAAAAATTCATTATATCCAGAATTCATCTTTGAAAACACACGGGATCACAAAACAAATAAAAATATTTTCTAGCTCTGATACCAATTTGAAAGAGTGCCCAATATGTGTGTGTTTCAACAAAACCAATTTTTCTTCGAAAAACATCCAACTTTTAATTATGCACCAAACCAAGTTGTGAAATCCCAATTCTCACTTTAAACCAATTTTTATCTTGATTAATCCTAAACATGCATCTAGTGATTAAAGCAAGTAAAGCAAAGTAAAGAATACTCACAACGCCGGATGTACGAGGAAAAAACCCAAAACGGGAAAACAACCTCGGACGGCCCAAGCCAGACAATCACTATGAACAATGGTTTTACAAAGACAGATTAGCCTTACACTAAGACTCGATCCCCACGGGTCTTGACTCTCCTTCTGATCTTCAATCGTTCTTCATTAGTGCCCACGCAGAAATTTCATCTTCCATGATCTCTGTCCACAACACACGTCTCCACTTATGTCTCGGTGTCCACCGATATGGCTTTGATACGTCTACGATGTCGAACACGATGTCCGTCGCTTCTTCACCGCAAAACCCTTTGTGTTCAATGTGTAGAACAAACAACTTTGGTGCAACAAGATCACGTAAACATATAAGAATGATAACTCGGATCTTTGCAAACTCTAAGGATGTGTTTAAGACTTTTAAACCTTAGAAAACATGTGCAAACAAGGTTCTGGTTTGTAAAACGGTTTTTCAGAAAGCACACCCTACAAAATTATGATGCAAACACTGTTTAAATAGGATTTAAATGTTGCCTCGAAAAATGTGTCGTTCGAACGACTTAAGCATGTCGTTCGAGCGACCTCGCGAAAGTTTGACTTTCTTTGACTTTCGGATAAAAACGTCTCTTAATAAAGAGATTCAGATTAGTCAAACTTTATTTCGAGCTTATCATCATAAAATGAAATTTAAACCATTAAAACACTTTTGAAACATTTAAAAACATTTTTCTATATAAAAATTACATCCTTATCTTTTATAAAATAATTCCGAGCACCATTAATTATACGCATTCATACCTGAGTGATCTCGGAATGAAATTAACTTTGAAGACGGGTAAACCTGTACCAAATAAACATCGGCATGATTAAATCTTTGAAGCTTTACCGCAACGTCTTCAATTTATTTAATACGTCATAGACCAAGTGGGATCGTGACAAAAATAAACATCTCCCTATGACATATTACAAACACAGTTTTGTTCCAGAATTAAGTCAAAACAATACAGGGACTCAATTGGAAATTTATGTCCTTACAACTACGCTCCACTTTATGCACCTTAAAAATGCTTAACAATATTTTTATACTTTCTTTCACCTTAAAATCACTTTATTTTACACAATATTTCAAAAATATTATCCGAACACTTTCATGTAAATAAATCTTTAAGTATGTTCACCTTAAGTCCAAAGTGACAATGTGAGACTTTTCATGAATTTTACGCATAAAGTATCAACATTTTTATTTTCTTATTTCTTTGATGAAATAATATATTTTTCCATTATTTTTACTCATCATTTTCGTATGAGTACAACTCCAATATTATGAAATTTGTCAAAAAATTATCCAAATCTTCCAAGTCCCACATTTTCATAAGCATTTTCATGAAAACATCATTTTTTAACACATAAGTGGGATTTTTATTTCATAAAAATCAACATTTTATACTCTAAAAATTTTGCAACTTCAAACTATATTCAAGACTCACTTTTAATATTTCATTTTCTATGAAATTATTTCATAATTTCATAATTTTGCCCATCTTATATTCTTAAAACTTTGTTAACTTGAAACCATGTGTTAAACCCATTTTTAATACTTTATTTCACATGAAATTATACCATAAATTTCATAAACAAGGAATATGTAAATTATTACACATATATACATATTTCTAGCATGCATCCTAAATTTTCAGAATATAAACATGCCATAAAAAATAAACCCCACCTCTAGTGACAAAATCCTTCAAAAGTTGTGTGGGAAAGACTCCACGACTCCAAGAAAAATACTCCAAAAATTAATTCCAAAAATAACTCAAGAGCACTCCAAAATATACCCCCAATAGCACCTCCAAAATACAATAGGTTGATATGTCATGAAGATGGTGTAAAAATGGTGGTTTAAAGGCTTTAGAGGAGGTCTCTTATTTATTATGGGAAAGAAAATGTATTTCTTTGTTTTTATTTGGATACTGCCTTTCCAGCTAACACTCTTATTTAAGGGGTTTAAGGACAAAGTATGTGGACACTTGTCAAAATCCCATATGATCTGAGAGACATGTTTCGAGTTAATATGCTTCGTATGGTTTAAAAAAGCTCACATGATTCCTTAAAAAAAATTATTGATCATGCATAGCTAAGGCTACGAATATGGACTATACACACTTGGTTACCTCATGACACATTCGTGTAAGGCTTCATATCGTATATCCTTTTTAATATATCTTACTAAACTTACATGTGATGGATCATTCCCCTCTTTAATTACACACCTACTACTTGACCATGGTACAATAATCTTTCTTTTTCTTTGTTCCTTCTCAAGGTTAGGACCCACCATCAAATTCATCTATCAAATTATTCCTATGGTTATAATGTGGGAAATTTGGAAAGATAGATGCTAAAGTGTTTATGAGAATAATGCTACGGATGCGAAATCAATAATAAAACAAATCCAAGTATCCATGTCCGATATATGTGGTTCTATAACTTTCTGCAGTCCTTTCAAATCTTCAACACTACCTTTGATACAACTTTTACAGATCAAAGTTCATATTATTACTCAAAAATTCATTATCACCAAGTGGTCCAAAACTCAGACAGACTATTTGAAATTGAATGTTGATAGTTCAAACAAAGGCAATCCATGTGCTAGTGGAATTACAGGTATTATCATAAATGATCAAGGAAATTTCATCATGGCTTTTTCTATTTTCATTGATCATAATACTAGCCTTCTGGCTGAGATTTTTTCCATTAAAACTGGCCTTCTTCTTTGCATTAAAAACGGTCATTCCAATATGGTTATAGAGACTGATTCTAAGGTCGCATTTAACATGATCAAAGGTATTATAAAACCTCATTGGCATGCCAAAATTCTTATTAAGGAGATAGTGGATATAATGAACAGAAGTCAAAGCAACATTGATCATATTTGGAGAAAATGCAATAGTGTAGCTGATTCTTTAGCTTCTTTAGCTTCTTCTTCAAAGGAAACTTCAATTTTCTCTTTTTTTTATGATTTCCTTTATTTGTCTAAAGGTTTCATTAAGCTAGATAAATTAGGTCTCCCAAGTATTAGAAAAATGTAATGTAAAGCCACCTAGGAGAGGTTTTTTCTCCTATCTATAATAAATTGGGAATCAATATCCTCTTCCTCGAAAAAAAAAGGACCCACCATCACCTAGCCTTAACAACCTTATATGTAAGCTTCCAAATATCTCCCATGTCTATTTCCCCTTCCCCCTAGTTCTATTCGCAGTTAGTGGGTCACCACTTCAATCAATAGTATATATATATATATATATAATTTGCACTTAATGCCTTATTCTGCACATGATATTTACCCACTTGTGTGAACTTGCAGGCATAAAAAATAGCCCAAATGGGTACTTTGATTACTAAACCATCCTATGAATATATACAAGCATGTATGTATAAATTATTCGTACACAATACTTTTGAAGTTTGGCATGAACATATGCCATTTAGTAATATTTGCACATGTGCCCTTATTAAAAATATACTTAAATTATTTTCCCACAAAAATAATTTCTTACCCTAAAATATTTTCTTACCAAAAATGTAATTTTACCAAAGTGAGGTTTTTACCCCATGTATAAAAATAACCCTACAAAGATGTGTTTGGCACTTACTATTTGATATTAACATAAGACGAGTGATTCACGCATTTTTATTTCATCGTTTTAGGCCAAGTACCTTTTTTCCATTTATTGTCATTTTTATGAATGTGTGTCATGCATTCTCCAAGCCAAGCCCGAACATGGCATGCAAATTTGTATTCGTTATATTCAACCTCCACATACTACATATAAATTTTTTTCTGTATAATCTTTTACGTGGAGCGTTCGCTTAAAACATAAATTATTCTGTTTAACATTCGTGTGACCCGTGTAGTTTAACGCATGTACTTGTTTTATGTAAAACTTTCGCAAGACCCAAATATTTAACAATTACTTTATTTATTAAAATTAAGGGTATTACAATTGCATTTGTCATTGATGGTGGTGTCGATCTTGCATCTAAAGGTATGATGCAGAAAGGACCACTCGGCACAAACGCTTGTGGTATTCGTCCTATATTAACAAAATAAGTCAATAAATAAATAAAAATGTTGACAACCAAACATATAAAAGTTTATAATCTACAGTTAATACAGATCTGGGATAATACCCAAGGCAACTTTCGAGGAATATTGGGTCAACGGGACGCCATTGTTCTACCCTTGTACGCTAACCACATGTGCTCTCTAGAAACCCTCATCAGCATGATGTGGTTGTGGTGAGGCAGCAGGTTACCCTCCCCGAGAATAATTAGGCTCACTAGTGTACGTGATATATAGCTTTGGCATATGGCATTGGAGCGCTCGACATATACATAAGTCATTACATTACCAATTGTACCAACGGCCTCCACACGTACTCCATCCACCATTTATCGTAGTCCGGCTGCATATCTACAAAAAGATGGAAATGGGACTTAAGTGGGGTTTCAGTGGTATATGATATTTTCCAATTGCATATAATGGCATGCCATGTCATCGGGGAACGGGTAAGGGACCGCTGAAAATCCAATGTGTTTCCATTGACAGTGATTTCCTAAATACTAAATGTGGATAACCATCACCAGTCGATAAAATAACCCTCTGGACTGGACCATCGCGTCCTTGTCTAAGTCTTGGATCCTAACCTATGGTAGCCAACACACCCATATTGTGGGATATCACATCTCCAGTTGATTATGGGAAATAAGGATGTTGTGATGAACTTCATTCGTAGTAGCCTACATGTTATCATGCTCCTATCACAACATGCGAAGGACACATCATCGTCTCAATGTTCTTCATCTAGAAATGGGTGCATGCATCGTAGGTACTCAAACCACCAAAACTGCAAATGAAATTTATAAATAATGATTAACTAAATGAAATTAAGTATATGAAATAAATAAATAAAATCAACTATGTGAAATTAACTAAATGAGATTAATTCTATGAAATTTTCCAAAAGGATTGGGGTGAATGCATTAACATGCGACGATTAATGGGGATTTCCATGTAGGCTTTCCAGTCGTTAATCCATGTCAAACGCAATGGAAAGATGCGACATAATGACTTTGTCATGATAAAAATCAACCAAACCCAGGTGAATCGACGATGTCAACTAATTAAATCTGATGGCACTATTGACAGTTGTAAAGAATAACTAACCCTAAGTATAAACAGAAAACCCCATATGTACCCCATAACATCAGCGGGTACCACATCACCCCGGATCATATTCCTGAGTGTCTAAAAATAACTATGTTTAATCGCACTAAATTTTATATGGTCTTTCATGCGCCAATAGTAATATTAACTAGCGTAGGCAATTCTCTTATTCCTGTTGTCGAATGGAATGATTTATCCCTGCCCTACCTTAAGGAGTCTGTTATGTGCATGAGTAAAACACCTAATTGAGCTTTCAATTGTTCTAAATTTTCACTTTGACTCAAAATCATACATCTAACATCATAATGAATAACACTAAAAGGTAAATCAAAATCTAGTATCATATCAATCATAGTCACAACACAAGCACAAGCAAACTAGGTTAATGAGCAAAGACAATAAGCACACAACAAGACGAGGATCAACTCAAGCACATTAATGCCACATACGCCTTGCTTTGATGCCCAATGAAGGAGTGTGTTATGTGTGTGAGAAAAACACCTAAATCAAACCTAGAGGGCGGTGAATAGATTTGAAGACATCTTGTGACCAATTTTTTATTTTAAACAATTTTGCTTGCACAATCAAATTACTTAACGAAAATTTTGCCAAATTGAATATTCAAAGACTTGAATAACTCACAAAAAAATATAATTACGTGAATCGAGATGAACAAAACTAGAACTGACACACCAAAGTCAATTTAAATAAAATTCACTAAATAGAATTTATCTAAGTGTTGTGCGTGTTAAAATATGTGCATGTGTTTATAATCAACCACAAGATAAGGTTTATAAGGGAAAAAAAACACCAAGGAGTAAAAAACCTCGGCGCACTTCAATTCTCATTTCTACTTAAAAAATAATGTTACAAAAGACAACAAAATAGCTCTCACACAAACTTTATCGTGTAATTACCTATGAACCTTTCAACTTTCCCCCATAGTCAATGATAATCTGAAACAAGCTCCATGTAGAGAATAAAAAAAGTCCATTATCTTCCTTGGAATGCTCCTTGAACTATTTGTAGCATGAATATCCCCATGAACCCATTAAAACATAAATATGGGACGCAATTATGGGAATACGTATTTGAATGTCACTCAGATCCTTAACATCATCTAGTTATGAGATGAAATGACCCATAGAGGCCATACTCCGCCTGAAGGTCCCCCTATACTAAGATAATCCAACAAAAAAAGTGGTCAACTCGGCTTTCCACCACAATGGGCATGGAAACTTTAACGGCATTCGATACGTAGTTGTAAGGAAATTTTTTTCCATTATCAATTTGTATGTCGTACGCCGTTACACCGTTGAAGAGTCTCAAGATCGCATCTACATCAACGGATCCGAATATCAAAGTGTCTTCAACATCATAGCCTCTGCGAGAATGAACTTGGTAAAATTTTGTTTTTACGTTCCTTAAAGTTCATATTTAGTATTGGGAAATTTTTATAAAATGTTTTTTATAAAAATAAGAAGTAAGTTTTTTTAAGCAAAATGAGGCTTTTAAAAGGATTTTATTTTTCTGGGAAAATCGGACCGATCCGCTTGCTGCAGATCCAGTATACCTCGGACCGCAAGCGAAACGATGAAGTCCAAAATAAAAGAACCGATCCGCTTGACCGGACCGATCCGCCTCAGAACCGGACCGGTCCGACTGGGATAAATTCGGCCAGATTCGCTTGAGATTTTTTAGGCTCAAAGTTTTCCTATTTAAAGACAACTTCGGGGGGTTATTTTTTAAGACTTTTAAAGGCGATTTTCAGAGTCCTAAATACTCTAAGTCTTCACCTTTTTTATGTGCAAAACATCTTTTTGATTCACACACAAAAAAAAAATCCCAATTACTTTTGTGAATCTTTTGGAACCCTAGAACACAAGCTTTGCTACTGTTCATCTTTGTGGGGAGATCTTTGCAACCGAGGGCTGCGTGTCATTGCTGAGGGAGTCTCTACAAATTTTGATGGCTGCGTGTCATTGAGGAGTGTTGCGGTTCTTCCTTTGTTGATTGGACAGAGGTTCATGTGGGTTCACTGCGTGTGGATTCATTGCTGCCCTCCTGAAAAGGGATATTTCCAGCCGTCGACTACAGAATTCGATACCTGAGGGTAATTCTTAGTCACTATATTTTCATTGTAATCCGATTGTAAGCCGTTTTCTTACAAATTATAGTGAAAATAAAAGGTTTTGCCCCTTTGGGAGATTTTTCCTGAAATTGTTTGTTTTTATCCTGCATGCTATATTTTATTTGATAAATCATCTAGATGCATGTCTTAGGGTTTTAACTAAAATTTGGGATTAATTAAAATTGGTTTTTTATTTGAGAAGTCGCAATATTTCCGCTGTAGCTGCACTCTCAAATTGGTATCAGAGCAGGTTACGCTAATTTATCGCGTGATCCTGATTTTTCGAGGATTTACTTTCTGATACAATTTGTCTACTCACGTTTTCAAATTGGTATCAGAGCCTGTTGCACTAAGTTATTGTGTTTTGATCTTGATTTTGCACAAAAAATGGCTTTTGATGGTTTTGATGATCTTCAATGTCAAATTTTTGAAAAAATTAATTGGAAAATTCACACGAACTCTTGTTTTAAATCTTCTGTTGAAAACGAATCTGAGAGGTGTCCTTGTTGTGAGGGTGTTGGTCACACGTTACATGAGTGTACCACAAATTTAAAGAAGAAATTGAATAAACCGATTTCTCATGTTTCTACCCTTAGTGATTGTGATTCGAAAGAAGAAGTTTTTTATGCTTCTAGGCGAGAGTTTCCCATCCGTGTGATTAGTGATGATAGTGAAAGTGATGGGAGTGTGGATGAAAGTGAGGAGGAAAGTGTAGATGAGCATGACTTGCAAACTTCTTTCAATGAAATTTATGCTGAAACTTTGAAAACAAAGAAAGAAAATTTGAAATTGAAAGCTCAGTTAAAAGAGTGTGCCATAAAAAATAATGATTTTTTAGTTGAAGAACTTAGGGCTCATGTGAAAATTTTGAAAGAGAAGCTTGAGTACGTCGAGGGTGAGAGAGATAGTCTTAGAGGGTTGATGGAGACTATGAAAAAGGAGCTTTTAGAGTTTGAGGATTCTAAACGAGTACTTGAATCTAGGATAGGTGAACTTGAGGTGAAATTGAAAGATTCAAGTAAAGTGAAATTTGATTTGGAGTCTAGGTCTGAAAAACTTGATAAGATTTTAGGCACAGTCGAGATCAAAACGGATAGGGGTGGGATTGGTCTTGAAAAATATGTTGAAACCATTCCCACACGTGTGAGAGAGACTCCTAGGATTGTTAAGAAAGAGGCACCTAAGTTTGTTAAAAAGGCGCCCCATAGGAACATCGTGAGAGAACCTCCTAGGATCATTAGGAGAGACCCACCTAGGCAAATTCGGAAAGAGCAACCGATAAATTTGAGGAGAGGGACACCTTTAGGGAACACAAACCGCCCGATTTACTCTTACACACATTGTGGTAGGCAAGGTCATCTTAGGCACTTTTGTTACAAGCTTTTAAATGGACCTAGGAAGGTTAATGAAAGAATAAATTCGATTCCCAAAACCCCCACACTTCGTTACACATCAATTTGGGTTAGAAAATCGGATTTAGAGGCTTATGGTTTATTTGTCCACGATTCCCGTTTGCTTGCACGTGATTCACCCCATGTGAAATCTTTTGGTTGATTGTGATTGCATGTTTGGCATACACTAGTTGTGGTTTCATGATATATTTTTACTAGTGTGATGACTTGTACTTTTTGTATAAATTCTTGTTTTTGAATTTTTTTAAAAAATACAAAAAGATTTTGTTTTGATAAAATTTTGAGAAAATCCAAACAGATTTTTGTTTTTTGTTTGCACCGTTTATGGATGAACTCTTTGGATGACCAAGTCACAACATCATTCCATTTTTTTCATGGGACTGTTTGATAGTGTTTTGAGACAATAGGTCAATTCATCCTTGTGCTTTATAATGTTTGGAGTCATTAAGATGTGATTAAGTGGTTCTTCCTACATGTTTGACTCATGTTTCCTTTATCGCACACATGCACGGATTTGTTTCATTATTGTGCTTGTCTTATCACATGTTGGTTGGGTGTTTTCACTTCAATCCTATCCTTAAAACGAACCAAGCGCGATAAATTTTGATAAGGAAATTGTGAATATAAAAACCGTTTTGTGAGTTTGTGTGCTTTATTTTATAACGGGGAGGGGCTGCGAAAGGTAATTATCTATCCTTTGCGCAAAAGCCACCGTTAAATTGGACATAAAAAATTGAGGAATTTTATTATTCGAGGTCCAAAGAGGTTAAAAGAGCCCGAAAAAATTTAAAGGCAATAAAAAGATATTCATTCCAAAAGGGGGTCATTTAGGTTTTTGCACCAATTCTCCAAAGTTTGAGAATTTAGATCACCTCTAATAGAATATATATATGAGGGATTTTGGTTGGAGAATTTAAAACGGGTTTGCATGTCCTTGAATTGCTTAAAAATGCGCTACATAGTTTTGGACGTTATTGGTGTGGAAATCACTTTGACTTTGATTTTTTGATTTGCATAAGACGATGTCATATAAATTCAACAATTTTTTCACCTAAGGATACTTTTGATGTTCATTCGTTAGGGGTACACATATGCATCGTGCACATATGATTGATTGAGTTGATTTACCTATCGAATGTGTTCACACCCATTCATTCCATTTCCATGACTTGGTTGTTTGAGTCTAAATCCATGGTGTGATTTTTGTATCATATTTGTTCATATTGGTATCCTATCTTTGTATGAAAAATTTTGAAATATTCAAAAATAGTTTCTGTTTTTTTTTTGTGTATCGTGGCACCCCGATTGTGCTTATTTGATTCATTCTTCTCATTTGTCTATTTGGGGACATCATAAAAAGGGGGAGAAAAAATTATCATTTTATGGGGGAGTTTGAATTTTGGGGGAGTTTTGAGATTTGACTTATGCTTATCATATATTGGTATCTATGTTTATCTCATTTCAAACTCGATATGTCACGTGGTATTTGCTTTGTCTCATGTGTGTAGGTATAAAGATTGAAGATCAATATGTTGCACACCCTGATGAGAAAAGCTTTGAGATTTGATGATTGTTGAAGAGTGAAGAACAAACGATGAAGAGTTATACCTTTGTATCTTTCCATCTTTAGGGTTCATGGGAGGGTAGATTTGTATAGGTCATAAGTTGATAATTCGGATCTTTTTTATGTATGTACCGGCATAGACATAGGGGGAGATTTGTAAGGAAATTTTTGTCCATTATCAATTTTTATGTCGTACGCCGTTACACCGTTGAAGAATCTCAACATCGCATCTACATCAACGGATCAGAATATCAAAGTGTCTTCAATAGCATAGCCTCTGCGAGAATGAACTTGGTAAAATTTTGTTTTTACGTTCCTTAAAGTTCATATTTAGTATTGGGAAATTTTTATAAAATGTTTTTTATAAAAATAAGAAGTAAGTTTTTTTAAGCAAAATGAGGCTTTTAAAAGGATTTTATTTTTCTGGGAAAATCGGACCGATCCGGCCCCATATCGGACCGATCCGCTTGCTGCAGATCCAGTATACCCCGGACCGTAAGCGAACCGATGAAGGCCAAAATAAAAGAACCGATCCGCTTGACCGGACCGATCCGCCTCAGAACCGGACCGGTCCGACTGGGATAAATTCGGCCAGATTCGCTTGAGATTTTTTAGGCTCAAAGTTTTCCTATTTAAAGCCAACTTAGGGGGGTTATTTTTTAAGACTTTTAAAGACGATTTTCAGAGTCCTAAATACTCTAAGTCTTCACCTTTTTTATGTGCAAAACATCTTTTTGATTCACACATAAAAAAAATCCCAATTACTTTTGTGAATCTTTTGGAACCCTAGAACACAAGCTTTGCTACTGTTCATCTTTGTGGGGAGATCTTTGCAATAGAGGGCTACGTGTCATTGCTGAGGGAGTCTCTACAAAGTTTCATGGCTGCGTGTCATTGAGGAGTGCTGCGGTTCTTCCTTTGTTGATTGGACTGAGGTTCATGTGGGTTCGCTGCGTGTGGATTCATTGCTGCCCTCCTGGAAAGGGATATTTCCAGCCGCCGACTACAGAATCCGATACCTGAGGGTAATTCTTAGTCACTGTATTTTCATTGTAATCCGATTGTAAGCCGTTTTCTTACAAATTATAGTTAAAATAAAAGGTTTTTCCCCTTTGGGGATTTTTCCTGAAATTGTTTGTTTTTATCCTGCATGCTATATTTTATTTGATAAATCATCTAGATGCATGTCTTAGGGTTTTAACTAAAATTTGGGATTAATTAAAATTGGTTTTTTATTTGAGAAGTCGCAATATTTCCGCTGTAGCTGCACTCTCAGTAGTTGGATCTTTAGTGGAAGTTGGGTTCATTAAAGGGATTTCACCCTTGGGAACAGAATACAGAGACTACAAGTACTATTACAGAGACATATAATGTGAGGTCGCAAGCATTGTGAGAGGCATCAACCCAAAGGAACACGAAGGTGCCTCTAATGATGACAATAGTAACATATAAAGTTAACTATGTGAGATTAACTAAATGAAATTAATTCGATGAAATTTTCCAAAAGGATCGAGGTGAATCTGTTAACATGAAATGACCAATGGGGATTGCTACATAGGATTTCCAGTCGTTAATCCACATCCAATGCAATGTAATGATGTGACATAATGAATTTGTCTCGGTCAAAATCACCCAAATGCTCCAGGTGAATCAACGATGCCAACCAATTAACTCTAATGGCACTATTGATAGTTATAATGAATAACTAACCCTAAGTATAAATAGAAAACCCTAATTGAGTACCACATCACCTCGAATCATATTCCTGGGCATCTAAAAATAATTTGAATCTCATAAATTCTATATGGTATTTCACGAGCCAATGGTAATATTAACTAGCATAAGCAATTATCTTGCTTCTGTTGGTGAATGGAATGATTTGTCTCTGCCCTACCCTAAGGAATGTCTTATGTGTGTGAGTAAAACATCTAATTTCGCTTTCAATTGATCTAAATTTTTACCTTAACTCAAAATCATACACCAAACATCATAATGATTAACACTAGAACCCAAATCAAAATCTAGTATCATATCACCCATAGTCACAACAGAAGCACAAGAAAAATAGGTCAATGAGCAAAGACAATAAGCACACAATAAGACGATGATCAACTCAAGCATGTTAATGCTAACATAAGAGCATCTTGCTCTGATATCAATTGAAGGAGTGTGTTATGTGTGCGAGTAAAACACCTAAATCAAACCCAGAGGGGGTGAATAGGTTTGAAGACATCTTGAGACCAATTTTTTATTTTAAACAATTATGTTTGCGCAATCAAGTTACTTAACACAAATTTTACTAAATTAATTATTCAAAGACTTGAATAACTCACACAAAAATTTAATTAGGTGAATCTAGATAAACAAAACTAGAATTGACACACCTAAGTCAATTTAAATTCAATTCACTAGATACAATTTAGATTTAAGTGTTGTGTGTGATCAAATGTGTCCATGTGAGTTTGTATCATTTACAATCAACTACAAGATGAGGTTTATAAGGAAAAAAAACCACCAAAATGTAAATAACCTCGATGCACTACAATTCTCATTTCTACTAGAAAATCAATGTTATAAAAGACAAGAAGGTAGATCTCACACAATCATTATCGTGTAACTACCTATGAACGTTTCAACTTTCCCTCATAATCAATGACAATCTGCAATGAGCTCCATATCGCAAACAAAAAAGTTCATTATCTTCCTTGGAAGTGGCGCCACACTCCAATTTCTTAAATAAAATGTAGTGCCTCCTCTTTTAGATCTAAGATTAGATGGTCGTATAATTCAATGGTAGATTGATTTGAATTAAATAGGCTATATAAAATCTGAACCAAACACTCTCGATTCTCTTTTAAAAGCATTAATTAATATACATCTAAGTTTCAACAATTTTGGAGGGAATAAGTGAAAGTAGAAAGAAAAGCAAAGATAAAACGCTCTCAACCTCGAAAATGCTCTTAGAAATTTGTTTGAGTTACGAGGTTATTGGATCGTTTCAAATGGGATAAAAATTGTCCTTTAAATAGGATTTTTTTTAAATCTGGATCGGCCATGCTCACAATTAGATCTAATCGTGCGTATGATTCAGTACAGTGGGGACATCATGCGCAAGCTGTGTGCATGGGCTTAAATTGAAGTCGTGAGCACGGTCCTGAAGTGAGACGTGCAAACGATCACTACACAACATCTTTTAAAAAACTTTAAAAGATCAAATAAAGCAGGGTCAATTCCCAAAACAATTTCAAAAACATTTTAAGCGCTATGAGACTGTTTAAAACTCACTTAATTATCTTTTTGTAAAATCCTCACATATTTCAAATAAAGTGTAACTTTTAGAAAATGTGCACGTGTGTGTTTAGCCACAATCAATTCACAATCTTTTAAAAGGATATACTTTTCACTTCAATGTGAATGAATGGCAACGGAAGTCTTCAATGGGCAGCGTTGCACGATATTCAATCTTCAAGGTTCATCTAACTTAAACTAGATCACCTAACTCATAATGAATTAAGTCTATTTGACTTTATGGACTCAACAACTCAATTGTTTTGACACGAGAATAAGACAACTAATATATATTATAAAATTACATTTTTACTACCTTTAATCATGTCAGCATCGTGAAATCGAGAGGTGAACTATATTACCCCATGGAGGAAATGAAATATGTGGGTCATGTATCCTCGTCTCTCAATAAGTGTCAGAATAACCCTGCATAATAATCACACCATCGATTAAACCAAAGTCATCAATGGCACACTGGCCTTGTGCGCGAAAGATGCACCGTGGAAGTCGGTGCGTTATCAATCAATTAAAATACCATTAGTAATAATTTTAAGAAAAAGGCTTAAGATAAGTTTAAGCAGCTGGTGAAATGCTACCGAAATTCACTAGAGGCGTATTTGTACAAGTTGTTCTTATGGGCATGCAGCACGAACTTAGGAAGGCAGAGCATCCAAAAATCCTTGGAGCAAATGATTACTATAGGGAAGCAAAGTGGCATTTGAAAATTTGATGTTGTAAAAATGTTATAATATCTTGGAGATGATCTTAGAAGTTATACAATGACAATGGGTATGTCGTGCACACAACACATAAGATTTGACGCAAATAAATGTACATAGAGGGAAGTACAATGATTGTGTCACATGAACCGGCTTGTATTCAATACAAATGGAGATTGTTTCTCTCTCATCATGTGATATTTTTACTCAACACATGATGAGACGTGGAGTCCTATAATAAAACTTATTCTGACCATCAGTGGAGGAGCCACGATGTAGTTGGGATGGGAAAGTACCCCACCCAAAATTTTAAGAAAAAAATTGCATTTTTTAGTAACCTTCAATGCTATTGTTGCATCATTGACCGTTGAAAACGTATTCGTATATTAATCCTGTGTTTGTTGTGTACGTACTATGATGCCTCATCATTCCATCTAAGGGCATTTACAGTACGGTAAAAACCCTTACCGTACCGTTTTGTACCAAAAATTAATGGTAATGGTTTACATTTTTTATTTATCGAAATCCAAATTATCGATTTTTTTGTGGTTGGTTTTGATTTTAACATTTTCAAAACCGAATTACCACCTGTACTATATCGAAAAGAAATAGCGTACCACATATTACCGTATAATATAGTACCCTATATTACCAAAATATCATACCAAACTTACCGCATATTACCGTACCAATCATTGAATAAAAACTGTATTTAAAATAATATATATATACCAAATTATCACGACCCTTCATTTTTAACTCATCTCATCCATTCAATTTTTTAGTATAAAAGCCACCAAACCCTATATACTTTTCCTATTCCCTCTTTTACCACCACAAATCAGTCGCACGATTTTTCTCAAGCACAAGAACACATCATCTCTCGAAGGTAACTCTTATCCTCTCTTTTTTTCCTTTTTCAGCCTCCTCCTCCCCCTCTGGCCATCCTCTTTTTTTCCTTTTCCTATTAAAGTTTTATGGTATTGATTGAAATATTAAATTGAATGTATAAACAATAGCATTTGACCGTCAAATTAAGTATCATATCAACATTGAATAATTGGATGAAACGAGTTCTCTAATGCCCCGATCACTTAAAAATTAGTCAATAAAGAAATAGCAAAGAACTATAAAAGTTTCTTAGCACTGTGGTTGAGTCAATTTTATTATTCTACAAAGTATTGGTGTAGTTTAAAGTTTCCATTTTTGTTGTAAAGTACTGAATTTGTTTATACAAAGATGCAAAGAGAAGGGGTAGATAAAGATGGGAAGTTGGGATCTAATAATGGAAAATGTAAATCTATTTACTGAATGTTGGTTTCAAAAGGTCGAATGATCTTTGCTTTGTTTTTGCTCTACCAATTTATCATGATTAAATAATTAATAAATTTGTGGTACATCTAAAAATTATAAAATTAAGTAGATTCAAAAATATAAATTCATTAGTGGGGGTGTGTTGAGGCCGTAAGAGATTTGATTCCGGTCCATTTAGCAGATATTATGTTTAACTCTTGTCCATTATACAAATATGTGGTTTTAGATTTAATAGACATGAGGTTTGAGGTTTTTGTATTGTATTGGGTATTATTTATTGAATAAGAGATATGAGGTTTAGTTGGATCATAAAAATTCAGATTTGAGATTTTATTATTGAATACATATATACAAAGATAGATATTGAATGAGTGTTAATATAGAAATAGTAATTTTTTTATTAAATGTTATATAAGGTTTAGTTAGAAATGAGATTTTGTAATGTAATTTGTTAATATATAGAATCATTTACACAGGTTATAATTATGAAAGTTAAAATTGGCAATATAGAAAGTGTGTAATATTAAAATACATCTCTTTACTTTATAGATTGAGTTCTTTGGCGAAAAATGGTATTGAAAGGAAATATCTGCAAGCTTCTAGGCAACTCGTAGGTGAATGTGAAGAGAAAGTGGTACACAAAGTTTAATGATGAGTATTGCAATTATACCCTTTTAGAGAATTACCATAAACATAAAGAACAAGGACAACTTGAGTGTCTCTTTTGTAAGAAATGTTTTCCAAAAGTTAAAAATATGTACAAGCTTATGGCACACAAAGGTAATTGTTCAACTTGATTGAATGCAAAGTTATGGTCTGTAAACAAAAAAAATATGACCTGCACCAGCTTGATAGGATGACTATCAAAGACCTTTACCAAGTAGAGCATGAAGATTTTGTTGTGATGCTTGAGAGGTGGACAATGGGCCTTCTTAATAGCTAGATGCCTTTTGTCTATCTGTTAGAGGGATAGTGATGGCTTAACTTTTGTTATATGGATGCATATATCATATATTTGATATTGTCATCTTTGTCTCTTTTGTTATAGTATTAGGTGTTTTATCCTATTAGTATGAAATATATTATTCTAGACTTTAACTTTGTCTCTTTTATTGTATCTCTTATCAAGCCCTCTTGAAATGTATAACAATTAAGATGGAAAATATTATGTATGACATTTTTGGTAAATGATTTACTTCCTTTATGTTATAGTTTTAATATTGTATTATGATATTGTTGTGTCATAATAAATTGTATTAATGTTTACTATTTTGGTATTGCTAATTCATGGATGTCGGGGATGGATGAAAACATTACTAATGATGCAACTATGAGTTGTAGGCCTTGCACTGAAGTGAGTCAAAAATGCCCCAAAGCAGGTACAAGACGAACAAAAAACCAAGGTAGTTCTGAAGTTTGGACTCATATGAATAGACATATGCTAAAATGAATATTTATCGGCACTTGTGATTGTGTGTATTATGGTGAAATTTTTAATTGCCCTTCTAGAAGTGGGACTACTTTATTATGGAATAATCTAGAAGAAAATGTAAAAAAAAGTCCTCAAAATGAAGTTAATGAAAAACAAATAGTATTAACTTTTTTGGATCAACAACCTACTAATTGGACGTTCGACCAAGCATTATGTCGCAAGGTTCTTGCAAAAAAGATTATTCTTTGTGAACTTCCTTTTAGTTTCGTTGAAAAGATTGGTTTTAGGATATTTTATAGATAGTTGAATCCTAAACTTAATGTAGTTTATAAATCCACCATCACAAAAGATTGTTGGCTGATATTTTCTCAAGGTGGTGAGAATTTGAAAGAATATTCTAAGAAATCCTCTACACGAGTATCCCTCACAATCGATTTGTGGACTTATATCCAAAGTTTAGGGTATATGTGCCACACCCTCACAAGAGTGAGGCTATTGCAAAAACCATAGAGAAATGCTTATTAGAGTGACGTTTAGATAAGTTGACTACCATTACGCTTGATAATGAAACAAATAATGACAAGTGTGTTGAGAATTTGAAAAACGATCTAATAAAAGAGGTTGTTTGTTGATGCTAGTTGAGTTTTCTTATGTGAGATGATTTGCACATATCAATAATCTTGTTGTGAGGGATATCATTGTTGAAATGAAGAATATTGTTAAACGTCTTCGTAGAAGTTTTAAATATGTGAGAAGTTCTCCTTCGAGGTTGCAAATGTTCAAAAAATATGCATTGGAAGAAAAAATAACATCAAAGAAGAGTGTATGCCTTGACATCAAAACTAGGTGGAATTCAACCTACCTTATGATAGGTGCGGCCACGCAATATCAAAAGGCATTTGAACGTCTAGATGAATAATATTAAGCTACAACATGGAAGTTAGTGCCAATGGGGTGGGTATGATAAAGGCTAATTGGAAAAAGTTAAAGGCATTGCACACGTGTTTTTGAAGATTTATTTCTTCTTACAAAACGTATCTCCATTTCTAATTACATCACTTCTAATTCTTATTTTGATGAAGTAAGTTCAATTAAAGAGCTTATTTTAGATTATAAGGATAGTGTTGATTCTTTTTTCATGATATGGCTTGTAAAATGAATGAAAAAATTGACAAGTATTGTGATATTTTGTCGATAAACTTAATTCTAGTTGTTGCACCCATCTTAGATCCCCGCCATAAAATGAAATTTGTCGGGTATTGGTATGCTGAATTTTATGTCAAAGATTTTACACTTTCACACATGGAAAAGCAAGGAAAATTATTTGATTTTCTTGATAACTTGAAAAAAGTGATGTCACAACTATATTATCATTACAAATTGCAATATGATTATTTGTCGATCTTGATGGAAGTAAGAGTACTTTTGGAGATGAGGATGTCGTGGGCAATCCAGTTGGAAATGTTGAAAAGCATGCCTTGAAAAAAAAATTCTAGATATTTGAAGCGATAGGAAAATGTCGAATTGATGAATGATTTGGATAGGTATTTATAAGATGGTATAGAATGTCTTGATGATTCTAATTTTGATGTTTTAGCATGGTGAAAAGGAAAAGTTTCAACTTATCGTTCATTCGCAATGATGGCACGTGACATATTAGTTATTCCTTTAACATCAGTCGTTTCCGAGTGTGCATTTAGTAGAAGTAAAAGAGTACTTGGTCAATTTCAAATCTCTTTAACACCAAGAATCGTGGAGTATTTAGTGTGTGCTCAACATCAATATTGAAGATTCATATGAGACGTTTGAGGAGATTGAGAAATGTTAAGTTTATATTTTAAATTGTAATTATTCACTTCATATATTTGTTTTCATTTGCTTCATTAATATAAAAAAAATGAATTACTTTTCTTCTTTTTTTGTAGGTGTAATTAATGAGTTTGCTAATATGAAGATCCAACCAAATTGAGATGAATAAAGTAAGCAAGGATTTTCTCTTAGAATTTATATGTATTTATCTCTCGGTGCTGCATCAACCCCTACTTTTGGTGCTGCATCAACTCTTGCTTTTGGTGCTGCGTCAATCCATGTATTAGCTCATGATTCTTTAATTCCTTCTTTTGACAGTAAGTACATATATGGCAGTAACTCCTACTTTTGGTGTTGCATCAACTCCTGATGCTTTAATTTCTTTTTACCTTGACAACAGTTTATATTAAAATTGATGCATGTAAATTTGAATTGGGCAGAAAAAATTCTTTTACGTGGAATTACTAGCTCATTATGTTATGAAAAATGTGTAAAACGTGGGGTTTTAAGGAGGTTTTGAATAAAGTTTCTGAGACATAAACACTTATTTATAAGATGACCTCAGATTTTATGATAGTTATTTTATCGATCAATCTAGAACAATCTTGAAAGATGGGAAGGCATATGTTTCATATCTAAAGGCTTTGAATATCCCTTTAAAACTAGGACTTTTAATATTTTTTTGAGAGGGGAGAATTAAGGGGATGTTTTCTTATTTATGGACTGTTCACATATTTTTTTTTTCCATTTTCTTTCTTGACTTATTACTAGGGGTGTGTTTCGGATGGATCGGATCGGAATAGGGGTGTTCGAAAAAAATTCCAAAATTTTCGAAATTTTAAAATCCTTTCCAATTCGGAAAAAATAAAAATCAGAAAATCATTTTTTTTTTCGATTCGGAATATTCGGAAATTTTGAAATTTTATTATTCGTAAAAATATTGGAATAATCGGAATTATCAGTTATAATATTTTCAAAAAAATATCAGAAATGTCATTTTTGAAAAGGATATTTTTTAAATAAAAATAAAAATCAAACACTCCACTTTTCATCACCTATGCAATAAACTACGGAGCGATATGAATGACAAGGCTATGCATCTCATACCATTTTGGAAATGCAATAAACTACAGAGCTATGCATCTCTTACCATTTTGGAGAAAGATCAATCAAGGTTTGACTATGATACTAAGAAACTACAAAGCTATGTGAATGAAGAAAAACTACTGTTTACCTACTTAAAAAAAGAAAATGCAAGAATGGTTAATAGCTGTAACAGAGCATGTGCATCAGTATTTCAGATACAAAAATGAACAAAAGGAAGATGAGGGAAACTTAATATAAATCATCATTGGAATCTAAATCCCATAACAATTGAATATAGTTTTGGATGTTGTCTTTCGATTTAGGGGTAGTATGATGTAGAAGGTTAATATATATGAGTATATGTTAATGATTGAGATGGTTTTAAATGGAGGGTCAAGATTAAATTAATAAATAATAAATTTTATATATAAATAAGGGTAGTAAAAATGTATTAAAATAAACAAAAATATTATTATTTCGAAAATTATTTTGGATGAATCGGATCGGCGTGATATTGGAAAATTCGGATCGAAAATTCGGAAATTCGGAATCCATATATGATTTCCAATTCCATTCCAATTTTTTTCGAAAAATTCGGAATCGAAAAATTAAAAAATGGTGCCAAAATTAAAAAAATTCGGATCGGAAAACCAAAAATTCGAAAGTTCGAAAATAACTGACACCCCTACTTATTACCATGAGGCATGCAGTTGGTTTCATCATATACATTACTATGATTAAAATGTTGAGGAAAACTTGAAGTGTGAAATATGCATTTAATATGTATTTTTTTATAGGGTTTTATTTTATTTTCTGTGCATTCTAACTTGAGGGGAGAATTTTATTTGCTTGTTTGTTCAATCATTCATCTTAAGTTATATTTTATAAATTTCCTTTAAGATGAAGCTGTGGGCCTCATTTTCTTTTTGGTATATAATTTCTTTGAAATGTGCATTTTATACCATTTGGCCTTTCTTATCCCTAATGATAAATTTTGATGATGAAAAGCAGGTATACCATTAAATAAAATTGTTTGTTATAAAAAGAGGTAGAAGTAGATGTAGGAAAAATAAGAATAAAAACTTTTTGTGTCAATTTTCTAACATATCATTTTTTTGTGCAACGTCAGAATTTTGAGAAACCTTGTTGCCTTGTTTCTTATTTAACCATGGAGTATTCAAAGCCTTTATTTAAACATAAAAACTAGGACAGTCAGAAATCTTGATGGGTAGGCATATGTCTTATTAGAGAACGTCTATCCCACACCTTTTCTAATAATTAAACATTGAATGACCAAAAACCCTCAATAAATATATGATTTGAACAAAAATAATCTTCTGTTCAAAAATTTATTACTTTTTTAAAAAAAAAAGTAATATTTTGAAAAAAAATAAAAACATAAATTTTGAATATCAAAAATCCTAATATTCTAGAAAATTAAAATTTCAACATTCGAAAAATATAAAATCATAAAATTCAGTTTTTAATTTAAACAAACATTATGTTATTTATAAAAAAAACTTATTTTTTTTTATTAAAATGGACGTTAATAAATGTATGTGTGGAAGCCCCCAAATTTAAACTTTAAATAATGAGATGGTCCAATGATATACCAAATTTTAATTTTACAAAATTATTTAATTTTCTTTACTTTCAAAGCACAATCAAAACATGAAAAATTAAATTAAACATAAAAATGAAATTAAACTACACGAACATTTTAATTTCAACTTAAACAAACATTAATCCAATTCAAGTTAAACTTGCATTTTAGCAAGATAAATTAATTTGCGCTTGAATTAAATTAATTAAATAATTACCCAAACTTAATTAGAACGAAAATAAACAATATGTGATTTAAACCAAATTTTATCTTGATTAAACCTAAGTATGCATTATAGGTGAGTTCAACAAGATAAAAGAAACAATCTCACTACACGGCGATGTACGAGAAAAATTCAAATGAGAAAAATCTCGGACGGCCCTGACCTAACAAATTAACTAGATATGTATTTACAGTTACAAGACAAAAGACTTACTACACTCGACTTGACTCCCTTCAAGCCCCTACGATTCTTCTTGCAAATACCTTCGTCTAGCAAATAACTCCGGATTCCACCGAAATCTTGGAGTCCACCAATGGAGTCACAACCCACCGTCAACCACACATGGTGCCTTTCACCATGTGAGAACACCGCAACGAAACAAATGTCTTCCTTTTGAGGGTAGTGAAGAAATCCAAACAATTTCTTTTAAATGATTGAGAATAAAACAGGTGCCAAACTATCTCCAAACAAAGATATAGAGAGAGAGAATTTGGATAGAAACTAAACAAATATTTTGGGTGTAAAACACTTGGTTTTGTTCTAAAGATTAAGCATTTTTAACAAAAACCAAGGTAACTTTTTCTTGGAAGAATTAGGCTTTCAAAAACTCTCTAAAAGATGGAAAAAGTTGCGTTAAAAAAGTTGTTTCCCGCACTAGTTTTATCATGTAAAAGGTTAGTGGAAAAGTGGGAAAAACTGGTAAAATAACTGCTCCCGCTGAAATCTCGTACGAACGAGTTCGTTCGAACGAAACTTCTAACGAGAAAACAGAAAAAAAAATCTAAAATCTCGTTTGAAATCTCGTTCGAACGACCTTTCTAACGAGATTTCTAGAGAATTTTGATACGAACGTGTGGCCGCCAGCTTCGTATTTCTCTGATTTTTTTTTGGATTTGATATGATTTTCTACTGAAAGGTGTTCGAGAACAAAATCTTTAGAACTAAGAATTCAAAAAAAAATTAACAAAAATATACTGACACCCAAATTAAACTTCCAAGCTCCTATATATATATATATATATACAATCCTCCTCTTGTGCGGATTAGTCCGCATTTTAAGAATGCGGACCAGACATGTGTCACCTGGCGGTGAGCGCAGAAAAGAGAGAGGGTGTGCCTATAATTTAGGCGATAATTTCTAGGCACACCGTTAGGTGACAGATGTCCGGTCTACATTTTTAAAATGCGGACCAGTCCGCACAAGAGCATTATTATATATATATATATATATATATATATATATATATATATATATATATATATATATATATATATATATATATATGCATTCATATCTTTAGGAGACATTGGAATCCACATGTTAATGACGTGAAACTTGGCACGAAAATCGACAATGATGAAGCTTTTAAATTCTGGGCCACTACATCTTCAACTCCTCAAACATGTCATAGGATTGATAGGGAAAACTTCTATCCTATGACTCAAATCATTTTGTTCGGAATTGAGCCAACACTACATAAGACTCAATTGGAAATTTGTGTCCTTACAAATCTCCCCCTTTAGCTATTCCGGGACAAAACCAAACCAAAAATTCTAAAGGGCCGTCAAGCTCGTCAGACACAATATCCCACCCAAATAAAATAAAAATTGAGACGCTATTGACATGACCCAAGGATGTGCTTCGCCGCTTTAAGAAATATGTCGCTAAAAGAAATTCCTGCACATTTAAGCAAATCATTAAACGCATAAGGAATATCAAAATAATAAAATGCAAGTTAAAATAAATACTCCCCTTAACTTAATTCTAATTCTTCCCCTTTATCAAATATGATCTACCTAAGAAGGTCGCGGCTCCCCCTAAGTTAAATCTCCTAAACTAAAGGTTTAGATACCATTTCTCCCCTTTTTTCTTCAGGAATAGACAAAGGATAAAGAATTAAAACATTACTTATATCTTTCCCAATTAAAGCATATACTATTTCTCCCCCTTAAAACTACATAAGGGACATAAAATATGGGAAAACAAGTAAAAAATGATTGTGCATAAAGTGATAAGAGCATTAAAGCATATGGGCAATGATAAAAAGTAACTAATCCACAACAAGGCTAAATAAATACCAAATTATGATGCGATAAAAAAAATGATACCAACTAAAATGTATTTAAAATAAGCATGGGATATCAACCAAAATTTGCAACAAGATAGATACTAATTATGAATTAAAAACATAAATGGATTAGCTAACATGGCAAAGACTCAAAAACAAACAAAATATCATATATATGTATACACAATAGATACAAACTAAGCATAAGTACACACATATAGATATAAATACACAAATGACACAAAGTAAAATAACATGAGTGTTGATGTAAAAAATTAGATCACTCTAATTATTCAATCACAGATAAATAAATAAGACAAAGAGTTTTTAAAGTGGTTCAGCGTTATAAGAATGACCTACGTCCACTGTTTTGGTATTGTTGTTTGTATGGGAATTCTTGATTACAAGTTATCTCAAGAAATTCCGGTCTGGGGTCCCCCTACAATGAGGATTGTACAATGTATTTATAGCCCTGAGGCTGTAAAGTGAAAGGGTACTACATTAAATGATATACATATGAAAGGGTAATACATTCAATGCCCTTTAAGCGTATGCGTCTGAATGATAAGCATTTAATGAACAGTCAAACTGTTGGTTATCCCGCTATTAATGCTTTGTTCGAGGTGCAGCTCGGACAGCCTGAGTTTCTCAGACCGCCTAGGCTTATCGGTGCACAAGAGTTCCTCAGAGAGTTCTCGTTCCTCGGAGCGTATGAGTTCCTCGAGGAAACAGCGTTCCTCGTTGTAGTATGGTTCCTCGGAGCGTGTGAGTTCCTCGAAAGTGTTTGTTGTTGCCACGTAGACTGTCACGTGTCTTCGCTTTATTGATCCATGTCAGCAGACTAAATTTGGTATCAACAGAAGCCCCCAATGTTTCATAGTTCGAATTTTGAGGAGTATGAAACATTCTTTCTCGGAATATGATAGCTTTAAATAGTACTCCTAATTTTTAAAAGTATTTTCTTTTGTATTTATTTCTCTTTCCAAATTCGTAGAATCAGGCTTTTTGAACTTTTACAAACGCCTCGATCTCTGCGTATTTTTGTCCTTTTAACCGCCGGTAGCATAATCGTTTCATCTCGCTTCGATTGCCGCGCCCTTTTTGTTCCTCTAGCCGCCGGTAGCGTAATTATTTCTTTTTGTAATAATTACTTCACCATTTCCCAAGGCAAGGTATTTAAACTTCACAGACGCTCCCATCGTCTTCTACCTTTTAAAATTTGTATTCTCGAGTTTTCCATCGTCTCTTTCTCTCCTGTATATTCATCTCTTCCATCGTCCGTTGTCATCAGATCCACTCTTTTTCTGTAAGATTTTCTTCCTTCTTCTTCATTTCTTTTATTCATCATGGTTTACCCTGTTGAATCTCTTGATAAGTTTCGCTCTAATTTTTCTATTCCCTCATGGGTTGTTCTGGACGAGCTTTCTGAGCCTTCTGATTATTTTTGTTTGGCTGAGGGACATTGGTTCCCCAGTCTCTTTATTGCTGAGTGTGGATTTTATTTTCCACCAAATCCCTTGTGTTTGGAATTCTGTCAGTACTTTGACGTTGTTCCTGCAAGAATAGCCCCCAACACATGGAGAATAGTCAATGGGGTGCATAGATTAAATCAAATCCATGGAACTCGCATAGTAATTCCTGAGATTATGTTTTGTTATAGATGGGCAGTTGGTGATAACACCTTTTTTTAAAAACTAGAATGTTAAATAGGGCCTTAGTAGTCAATCTCCCTGATGCCAATAGGGATTATTTTGAGCACGGGGTTGTCATAAAAAATTGGCAACATGCTCCTTTATCAGGAGATGAAGTTTATCATGGTCTCAAATTCCCTCACTATGGCAATGGGATAGGTTATTCTTATTTCATTTTATTTATTTCGAAATTATGCTTCCTTTATGTTTGATAAAATGTGTCACTGATGGCAATGTTTATTTATTTGCAGTTGATAGCAAAAGAAAGTGCCCAAAAGAAGCAGATGTTAATATAAGGCACTTGAAACTTATCTGGAGTCTGCATTAATCTGTTGACGATGAGCATATTAGGTCGGCTTCATATCTGCTGCAATACAAGAGCTACACCGCCTCTTTTACTGCTCGTCCAGTAATAAGTGAATCAGAGCCAGTACCAGCTTCCACCAGCTCCTCGCCTGAATCTCACAACCCTTTGAGTGAAAGAATGGAGAAGAGAAGAGCTCCCACTCTCTTCGAGAAGCCTGTCTCTGGTTCTGGAGAGGAAAAAAGAAGTAAGGTTGATGTCCCAGAAGGGACAAAGAAGACTGATGCGCCTTCCTCGGCTGTTGCTGTTGTGAAGGTTGTTGAGAAGCCCGCAGTGGCTCCGAGCAGGTCTGCTGCTCCTGGAGAGGTGATTGTAATATCACCGACCAAGGGTTCTTCCTTGGTTGAATCTGTTCCTGATCCCCTGAGGAGGCTGAAGAAGAGCTCCTCGGTCAATTTGGCTGACACCATCACTCAGCCCACAACTGCTGGGACAGGGGTTCCCACTTTTGTTCCTCCGAGCTCTGCCATGAGCTCGGTAAAGTCCTGGATCATTCCCGAGGTCCAAGGTACTGAAGAAAACCTTACTCGGGACATGGTCACCTCGTTAGCTGCTCGTCACCTTGCTTCTGTAAGTCTTCTACCTTTGAACTTTTCATAATTCCTTTGTTATTTCTGTTTCTGACGTGCTTTCTTTTTACTTTCACAGTTGACGAGCTGCTTTAATATAATCCTGAAGAAGGATGAAGCGAATAAAGCTTCATGCTCCTTGTCCAGTGTGGAGGGAGCTCTGGCAGAAGCAACCAAGTCTTTGGACGATTCTCGTCAGACATACGCTACTGACAAGGTTGTCTAGGAGAAAAAGCTTGCCTCCACCGAGCAAGAGAAAGCTCGAGCTATTGATGCCTCCAAGGAGTTGGAGAAGAGAATAAAGGCCCTGGAGAAGGCAAATAAGGAGCTCGAATAGAAGCTCAAAATTGCTGGGGAGCTTGAAGATAAGCTCAAGGCTGCTGAGGAGGAGCTGACTCAACTTAGGTAAGTAGGTCGGCAGAAGGAGGAGATTGAAAACAAATTGAAAGCTGATGATAACCTGTTGTCCGACAAGATCTCCTCGGAGAAATTGAAGAGGAAGATGGCTGTGAAGAAGTCCTTCGGCGCTGGCTGGGACAAGGGGTGGAACAAGGGGTTGGCTGCTATGGTGTCGCAAGTGGACTATAGCAGTCTCAAATACTTTAGGGATGGATGGGTTGCTGCTCTCCAGGAAATGAAAGTTGATGAATCTTCTGAGCTTTTCCAGCAACACATTCCTGGTCCCCCTCCAACCCTAGAAGATCTTGAAGAGGACGACGATGCCTCAGAAGAGTCTTCTATGGTGATGGGAGATAATCCCCCAGCCATTCAGCCTGGTGCCGAGGAACTTCAGTAGATTGTTAATTCCTCCGAGAAGCTACCCGTGCTCCCCGAGCAACTATCCATCCCCTCCGAGCAACCAACTTCCTCGTCCCAGCCTCCCGAGAAGGTTTTGGGAGATAAGGAAAAGGTGTAGAGTTGTTCGGGTTTCTCTTTATCTTTTTCTTTTTCAAATATAACCCACATATGTAACTCTGAACTTCATGATCTAATAAAACTGGGACTTTTTGCATACTGTTGTTTATCTTCTATTCATACTCTGATTATATTTCTTATTGATGATTGCTCTTTCTTTCTCTGCTAGTTTCTGGCCAGGATGGAATTACTATCTGTCCATGATACTAAGTTGCTGCGACAATGTAATGAATATTTTAAAGCTGGTCGCACAGACCTGAGTGCAGCACAAGTTGTAGACATCCTCGGCCAAGATGTTTCAAAACAGGCAGTGGAAGCATATCAATATCTGAAGTGTCTACTTGATCGAGCGGTGGCCAATAATGTGGCCTATTATGACATGATCGAGGATCTCCAAGGCACCCTCGAAGACCTTTAGCTTCAATACAAAGAATCCACTGCTCTGTTGCATGAGGGGTATGAGAAGAAGTACAAGTTGATCATTGCCGACAAGGGCTACGAGAAGCTTTTTGTTGGGTACGATGTGAGGGAGATAACCCTAAAAGGTGAGGTCGAGGAATGCAGACAGATTGCCGAGTTGCTGGAGCGAGAGAACAACAACTTGCAGAAAGAGCTATCACAGTTGAAGTCTGCAGCCTCTTCTTCAAAATCCTTAATCCCAGTGACCGATGAGGGATTTTCGTTCCTAGAGGTCGAGAACGCCAACTTGAGGGACGAGTTGGAAACCTTGAAGAGGTCTGGTCCTTTCACATCTTCTCGGGGACGAGCAAGAGCAACTCGGGGACGAGCAAGAGCAACTCGGATTCCTGTTGAGGAACAAAGGACTCAGTCTTCCCTAGAGAACCAAGCCTTCCAGTTAATGGCGAAGAACCAGGCTTTGGCTGAAATGTCAAAGAAAATCAGAGACTTTGAAGATCAGCTCTCCACACTAAAATCTACCTTGGAGAACAAAGAGCTCTTCTTCAAAAATCTCCACGAGCAGCTGGACAGACTAACATATCAGTTCCACAAACAGCCCAGGGAGTTCTGGATGGCTGGATACAACGAAGCTCTCTTTCACTTGGACGATCGTATCCAGAATGCCAATAATGAGGGCTACAAGCAAGGCTGGTTGAATGCCTTAGGTGTGCTGCAGCTCGAACAGGGTCATTACCTGTGGGACTACCATGATCTCGGGCTTCTCGACTTACCCGTGCCACCATTCAAACTAGATATGAGTTGGATCCCTGCTCGGGCCATTACTCGGAGCTTGATTTCTAAGTATCTCGGCGACTACAATCTTCATTCAATTGTTAAAGTATCTCATCCAGAGCATCTTCTAGATCGACCATCCGTGATGAATGTCAGGATGTTAAAGGATCTCAACTTCATAAATTCTCCTTTGGTTTTAAATAATCCGCCCGCTGGCGAGGAACCTGTGTCAAAAGCAGAGGGGAAAAGACCAGTAGAATAGGAATTTTTGATGTAATAGTTAGTATATATGTAACTTTCATTTCATTATCAATGTAATTCATTTTGAATTCAATGAAAGACTTTCATTTTTATTCGCTATTGTCTTATAACACTTTATATTTGTGCATGCATATCTGATAAAAAGATTACAATATTGTGTAGTTTGAACTTGTGATAGTCATTTGGCAAAAACAACATTTTGTTTCTCGACCAACTAAAAATGTTTAAAATGTTTCCAACCAACCAAAGTTGTTAAATTCTTCATGTCGACCAACTACAGTTAGTGGGTTTTTATCACCGACCAGCTATAGTTAGTCTTTTTGAAATAATTTTGCCCATAAATGTTTCCGACCAACCAAGGTCGGTAAATTTTCCTTGTCGACCAACTATAGTTGGTGGGTTTTTATCCCCAACCAGTCATAGTTAGTAGACTTTGGTGCTTTCTAGAATAATTTTACCTCCCGACCAACATAAGTTGGCATTTTCGAGAATATATTTACCTCCCGACCAACATAAGTTGGCATTTTTTGGAATATTTTTGTTTCCTAGCCAAACAGGTTGGCATTTTTAGGAATATTTTGTTTCCTAGCCAAACAGGTTGGAATTTTTAGGAATATTTTGTTTCCTAACCAACCGAGGTTGGCATTTTTAGGAATATTTTGTTTCCTAGCCAAACAGGTTGGCATTTTTAGGAATATTTTGTTTCCTAGCCAAACAGGTTGGCATTTTTAGGAATATTTTGTTTCCTAACCAACCTAGGTTGGCATTTTTAGGAATATTTTTTCTGAGTAGTCTGATCTTTGCCGATTTTTTTGCCGAGTAGTGTGTAACACTAGTATTCCACGAAAAATTCTCAATAAAAGGAAGAACTTTGGTAGAAAATCTTCATTTTATTCATAATGATGGAACTTCATTACATAGGAATATACATCACTGATAATACTTGCGTAGGTGCTCTGCGTTCCATGCATTCTTAAACTCCTCCCCCTCTAGAGTTGCTATTCGGTAAGTTCCTGATCGAACAACTTCTGTAACTCGGTATGGTCCATGCCAATTTGCCTCCAGTTTATTGTGCTTTTGAATTACTTTCTTCAGCACATAGTCTCCTTCTTTCAGGTCGCACTTCTTCACCCTCTTGTTGTAAAACAAAGTTGTTCGTTGCTGGTATGCAGCATTTCTGATGGCTGCTTCTTCTCTAACTTCCTCGAGCATGTTTAAATCCAGTCTTCTCATTAAGTCGCTGACAGGGGAATTGAAATTCAGTACCCTTTGTGTTGGGAGGCCCAACTCGGCAGGTATAACAGCTTCACTTCCAAACGCCAGCATATATGGTGATTCTCCTGTTGCTACTCGGGGAGTAGTTCGGTAAGCCCAAAGTACTGATTGTAGCTCGTTGATCCAATTTTCTTTCGCATCATCCAGTCTTTTCTTCAAACCATTCAGTAGCGTTCTGTTTGTTACTTCAGTTTGTCCATTGCTTTGAGGATGGACTGGTGCTGAGTGGACCTTCAAAATGTTTGACTGATGGCAATAGGCAGCGAACTCCTCATTATCAAATTGTGTTCCATGGTCTGTGATGAAATCATGAGGAAGACCATATCGACAAATGATGCTCTTCCAAACAAATTGGTACACCTTCTCGTACGTCATATCAATGAGTGGCTCGGCTTCTACCCACTTAGTAAAATAATCTATTGCGACGACGAGGTATTTGAATCTTCCTCGGGTCATTGGCAGTGGCCCAACCAAATCAATTCCCCATAAGGCAAATGGCCAAGGGGAAGTTATGGGTGCCAACAATGCTTGTGGAGTTCTTCGGATGGAGGAAAAGCGCTAGCACTTGTCACATTTCTTGGCATAGGCTATACAATCAGCCCTCATCGTCGGCCAGTAGTATCCCTGCGTTATCACCCTTTGTAAAAGCGTCTGACCTGCTACATGTGTTCCACAGGACCCTTCATGGATCTCTTCAATCAATTCGTTCACCTCGGAGGGATGTACACATCTCTGCAAACCTGCCATAATTCCTCGTCTATATAAAACACCATTAGTTAATACATACCGAGCAGCTTTAAACTTCAATTTCTTGGCTGCGAGCTTGTCAATTGGTAATTCTCCCTCTTCAATATATGCCTTGATGGGATCCATCCAAGATAGTCCTAAATCAAGGGTAATAAAGTTCATCGTCAAATCTTCATCTATACTCCGACCAGATAGCACTTCAATTGGGATTTTTCGTCGTAGCTCGGTGCGAGTAGCTGATGCTAATCGAGCAAGGGCGTCTGCTCTCGCATTCTCCATTCTTGGTATTCTGACCAGCTGAATAGCGACAAATTCTGACACCAGCTCCTTTGCCTTTGCATGATATCTGATCATTAATTCTCCTCTAACTGCATATACTCCCAACATTTGATTTACGATCAATTGAGAATCACTGAAGATAATAATCTGCTGCGCCTCCATAATTTTTGCCAAACTAAGTCCTGCAATCATGGCCTCATACTCAGCCTCATTGTTGGAAGCTTTGAATTGGAAACGCAGGGCGTATTCCATGTCGACCTCGTCCGGAGTGCTCAAAACTATCCCCGCGCCACATCCTGTAGTGCAAGATGATCCATTTACATATAGCCTCCATATATGTAACTCGTCTTCAAATTTCTGATCAGTTAGAGTTCCTCGGTGAAATATTTGTTGCTTCCTTTCATCCTCCCCGGATATTTCTCGCTCTTCATCGATCATTTTTTCTTGCCCTTTTACCAACCGGAGTTGGTCTGAGCTCGAATTTAATGATCCTGTAACATCCACTTGCCCTTTTACCAACCGTAGTTGGTCTGAGCTAGTGTTTGTTGATCCTGTAACATCCACAGGTTGATCAGCGAGCAACTTTTGCTCCTCGTTCGGAGTGCTCACAACTATCCCTGCGCCACATCCTGTAACATCCACACGCCCTTTTACCAATCGGAATTGGTCTGAGCTTGTGTTTGTTGATCCTGTAACATCCACAGGTTGGTCAGCGAGCAACTTTTGCTCCTCGGGGGTATCAGGATAGGTGAACTCTGCTATAAAATCTACCACAGCTTGCCCTTTTAGCGATGATCTGGGTTCATAAACTATATCATATTCACCGAGCTCTATTTCCCAGTACATAAATCTCCCTGATTTTTCTGGCTTGTGAAGGGCTTGCCTCAATGTCATATCGGTATATACTACTATGGTATGAGCCTGGAAGTATGGCCTCATTCTCCTACTTGCCTCAATAAGCGCCAGTGCTAACTTTTCCAGCCTTGGATATCTGATCTTTGCTCCTCGGAAGGCCTTACTTGTGTAGTAAATTGGTTTTTGCACTCCATTCTCCACTCTGATCAACGCTGAGCTAACTGCATTCTCGGACACTGCGAGATATAAGTACAATTTTTCTCCCATCACTGGCCTGGACAACAGTGGAGGTGCTCCCAAGTATTTCTTCAAGTCTTTAAAAGCCTTCTCGCATTCATCATTCCACTCAAAAGTATTTCTGAGTGTCTTGAAGAATGGGAGACATCTATCAGTTGCTCGTGACACAAATCGGTTGAGTGCTGCTACTTGTCCTGTGAGACTCTGTACTTCCTTCTTCGTCGTTGGAGATCACAGCCCTAATAGATCTTTGATCTTTTCAGGATTTGCCTCAATGCCTCGTTGATTGACAATGTATCCGAGAAACATGCCTTCTCGTACTCCAAATATGCACTTCGTCGGGTTCAGCTTCATTTGATATTTATCCAGTTGATCAAAAGTCTGACTTAAGTCAACTAGATGATCGACAGCTTTCTTGCTTTTCGTCAGCATATCGTCAACATAGACTTCCATATTGCAACTGATTTGCTCAGCAAAGACTTTGTTCATCAGCCACTACACCAAAATGGCCAAAATGTCACCTTTCAGCCGGCCACCCTTGTCAAGGTCATTGATCGTGACAAAAAATACGCGTTTTATGTCACAGTCATTGACCTTGGCATGACCGTGAAAAAGAATTGTCACGGTCATTGACCGTGACAATTCTTTAAATAATTGTCACGGTCAATGACCTTGACACGACCGTGACAATATTTCCAGCAAAAACCCTTTCCCCCTTTTTTTTCCCTCCCGCCGTTCCCTCCCTCTCTCTCTCTCTCGACGCTGCTCTCTCTCTCTCTCTACTTTCAGGTTTTATTCTCTCTCTCTCTCTCTTCCATTTATATATATGTTTGTGTGTATATATATGTGTGTATGTGTGTATGTGTGTATATATGTGCGTGTGTGTATGCGTGTGTGGGGGGTGGGGCGGGGCGGGGTGGGGGTAGGGTGAGGGAAGGGTGGGGGTGGGGAAGGGTGGGGGTAGGGTGGGGGTGGGGGTGGGGCAGGGTGGGGGGTAGGGGGTGGGGCAGGGTGGGGGTAGGGGGTTAAAAATATAAATAAATAAGTAATTTTCTATAAATTTCCAAAAATAATATCCAAAAATATAAATGTAAATAATATCCAAAAATGTAAATGTAAATAATATCCAAAAATATTGGATAACAATTTATTTTCATTCAAAATAAATAAGTAATTTTCTACAAATTTCATAAAAAAATGAAGGTCGGCTTAATATGTGATTTAAGTGTGAAATAATCGCTATATACTTATACTAATGGAGAAAAAAACCATATATGGCGTTTTTTGTTGACTTTATATGGTGAAATAATCACATGACTTTATATCCATCAAATAAAAGCATGAAAACTAAAAAACTACAATAAGGGTTAAAATGGCATCCGAAGTTGCTAAAAGCATGAAAAATAAAATATTTTTTAAGATTTGTGGTGAATAACTAAAGTTAAAAAAAGTATTACTTTAGTCATTAAATTACTTTTTGAATTCGGGCGATGCGCATAAATTTGTAGTAATTGTCTTATAATAAATATCAATTAGTCTATGTTGTTGAAAATTTTGATCAAATTGGTGAGCCCTTCATATTTTAAAAATGTTGTTTTTATTCCTATTTAACTTTTCTTTCTATACACCCCTAATTATATTTAAAGTTTAATAAAATAGGAGTTATAGAAAGAAAAGTGGGGTTTTTCATAATCTTACTTTGTCACAATTAATTTATATGCCTCAAAGTTATTTTATCACTCTTAGTTTATATTTGTGAGAATACTTTATTAAAGATTTTTATGGGAACTTGTTATACTAGAACTTAGATGAACACTAAGTGATGAAAATAGTCCTTAAAATTGAAAATTAAATAAAGTTTATAAAAGTAAAGATGTTGGTAATACATCAAAGATAAATTAATAAGGACTAAATAACAAAACGTGTTCAAGTGTATAACAAGAAAGAAAATGTGGTATTTAGATTGGGTAAAATTCTTAAAGTAATGTTAAGGGACTAAAAGACCCAAGACAACTGGCCAGTAAGTCACGGACCGAAAAATTTATGACGGGTGATGAAAGCCCGTAAACATGTTGGGGTGGGGGTGGGGTGGGGTGGGGTATGATTTATAAAAAGCACAAAACAATAGTAGAAATTCAATACCTGAAATTAACATTGAGATTATTTTAAATAGACAGTCACTACTGTGTGTGTGTTTAAATTGAAAGAAGATATGAGAATTTTATTAAAGATTTTTACGTGTGTGTGTGTAATTCTCACTTTATTAATGCCAAACCCGACTCTCTTATAAGATATGCATATTGTGATAATATTATATCTATACTAATAACATTTTTTAACAGCAAATGTCTCCTTCAGATATTAAGGCGAAGATGATGATGTTGTTTATGATGATGTCGTCTGGGGTCTGTGGTAGTGGAGGCGACGAGGGCTCTTCCGCCCCTAGGCTCCCCAAATATGGGAAATATGGGATTACCGTCGAGAACAAATCGGAGATATTAGCGAGATCCCTCGTTCTGCTAAAGACGGTCATCGGCCCGGGGTTTATGAGTTGGAAGGAGGTGCCATATGAGCTCAAGTTAGCTGTTTGGGCGGCACTACAGGTAATATATTTATATTTATATTTATATGAATATGAATATTTCAATTTCAATTTCAATTTCAATTTCAATTTCAATTTCAATTTCAATTTCGATTTCGATTTCGATTTCGATTTCATATTTATATTTATATTTATTCGCAACTAACATTGTATTTGTTGGACAGGAACAATTCAACTTGGATCCAAAGCTACGCGATCCCGTGTTGGAACAGATTAGGGAGCAACTCAAGTCGTGGAAAAAAAATATGTGGGCACGGTACTTTGGGAAAACACGAGAGTCAATTATCCAATGGCGTGAATCTGTCCCCCCCAAGGAGCCGATCTCATTGGCACAATGGTAGAAGTTCATTGACAATGAGATCGAGGATCGACAATTGGCATCTCGCCAATCGGGGAGGAAAAATCGGGCAAAAAAGACGGGCGTGCACTATTCCGGCCGGACCTATTACGCCGAGGTGGAGCATAGGATGCAGGTAAGATTTAATTTTTCTATAACTACAAAAATATATTATTCTTCATTATTTTACTTTGCGGGGCCGATACTAATTTTACTTTACTTTATTTTATTTCAGGGGGTAGGGAGTGGGCCAGGGGGTAAGCCACATAGGCTCGATACTTATGTGGCTCTTCGGATGAAGAAGGGGAAGGACAAGGAGGTGTCCCCGAGCTTCGCGGCCACGATTGTAAGTAATCCAACAGTTTAATTTTTGTTAATTACGTTATAATTTTTTAGTTTACTTATTTTACTAATCATGTGCTTTTTTTCGTTTCAGGCAAAGCTTAAGGAAGTGCATGAGTCGCAGTCTGATGCCGACAAGGCATCTTTGTCCACAGATGCACTCAGCCAAGTGCTTGGCTCTGATCGCAAGGGGAGGACAAGGGGGGTGAGCTCGCGGGTGGCCAAATCTAGGATCATCGGATTGGAGACGAGCGACACCGGGTTGGCTCGAACGGTGGATTCACACGACGCGAAGCTGTCCCGTTTGGAGGCGACGGTCCAAGATATGTACGCATTCATGAAGCGTACGTTGGGAGGAGACCATAAAGGGAAAGGGAAATGGAAGGAGAAGGCGGTGAAGGAGGAGGTGCGGGAGGACGAGGCGCGGGATGACGAGGATATGGACCTCGCTGCTTCATCACCAACACGTTCGTACTTCGATGATCCACTTCCCTATTTGGCGCCCTTCAACAGACCAATGTCGACACTTGGTTGGCCGAGCGTGTTCATACTGGACGTATTTGATGGCCAGCGGATAGGGCGGGGGTTGAGGGACCCGAATATCGTCCAGGGTGGAATAGTTCATGGACGTGCGCTTCAAGAGATAGAGTCCAGGGTGCTCGTCACGCATGTCATACCCGGGAAGGATAACTCCCTATTGTGGTTGCGCGAACAATGCGGCACGACGTATATTAGTGGGTGCGTCAATTCGTATGTCGTGTGGCCTACTCACCTCCTCAGTTTTAACAATACACCAGACATGTAGTGACATTATTTTAAGTTTGAATTGAATTGTTATAAGTTTGAATTGAATTGTTTTAAGTTGTTACATTTGAATTATATCGTGATGCATATTGTCTCTATTTGAATATATATTTGCATTATCTTTAGTTTGTTTGGATATATGATGTTTGGAACAGGTACAACGTTGCTATAACAGGTACAAATATACTGCTGGGCAGTGGCAGTCGCAGTGGCCATACTGCCCAGCAGATTTTTTTTCAATTCTGCCCAGAATTGTCACGGTCATTGACCGTGACAAGTCCGTGACAAAAAAGTTGTCACGGTCACTGACCGTGACAATTCTTTTAAAAGGGGTCATGGCTTTGTCACGGTTTATAACCGTGACAAACGTGTCACGGTCATTGACCGCGACACGACCGTGACATAAAACGCGAGTTTTGTGTCAAGGTCAATGACCGTGACACGACCGTGACAAAAAAAGTTATCTCGCCTCGAAATGTCACGGTCATTGACCTTGACAAGTTGGATTTGTCAGGGTCAATGACCTTGACAATAGTGCAGATTTGGTGTCGTGAGCCGCTGATATGTCGCACCTGCATTTTTCAAACCAAAAGGCATAACATTATAACAATAAGTTCCCCTAGGGGTAATGAAAGAAGTACTATCCCTGTCTTCAGGTTTCATTTTAATCTGGTTGTAGCCAGAATAACATCCATGAAGCTCAGCAACTCGTGTCCCGAGGTAGCATCCACCAGTTGATCAATTCGGGGCAGTGGAAAATGATCCTTTGGGCATGCTTTGTTGAGGTCGGTGAAGTCTACACACATCCTCCACTTGTTGTTTTTCTTCTTTACCATCACCACATTGGTTAACCAGTCTGTATATTTAACATCTTCAATGAAACAAGCCTTCTGGAGCTTCTCGACTTCCTCCTGTATAGCTTGATTCTTCTCGGGACTAAATACTCTTCTTCTCTGCTTCACAGGCTTGATCTCCTTATTCACATTGAGTTCGTGACATAAGAAGTTTGGATCTATCCCAGGCATATCTTCATGACTCCACGCAAAAGTTTATTTTCTGCTTTTAAGGAAAGTTATTAATTCTTATATATTTTTAGATTCCAAAAATCCATTAACAACTATATCCTTTCATCTTCCAAGCATGAAAATCATCTATTTTTATAACTATCCTAACATGGACAATACACGAACTTAAATTGCAAATATCAAACACTTGCCTCTAATGATGATCTGATCCTTTAGAGTTGAATAACACAGGTGGTGATGGTGGTGGTGACCTTTGACCTTTGGTTCTCCTCCTTCCCAAGCAAAGTTCTTTTTCTTTCCAAGCAACCTTCCACTCTCTCTAAGAAGATGACTTTTCAATTTTGTGTAGAAGAGATGAATGAACCCACATTCAACTAATCTCCAAATACTTATAATAAGACAAAACCCGAAATCACTATTCATCCCCCTTGTAAAAATAACCAAAATGCCCTTTTGGGTTGTCTTTTCATTTTCAAATGACCTCAGACTCAAAATTAACATCCAAATAGACTTTTCTGACTATTTCGAACCTTCCGGACGCAACGACGCAGTCGAAATGACTATAAGGTCGATAGAAAATAAATTTCCTTTTTAATTTAATAAATTAGTCCCGACACGTCCCATACCGCGTCTGACTAAAAATTCAAATTACCGAATTTATATCATACCGTCATATCAATGACATCACATTCATATATTACATAAATATCTTTAAGTAATATTCAGAATCATCCATTTTAATATCCACAATTCGGATAAAACCCAAATGAATTAATTTATAATAAAATTCAATTAATCCATTAATTTAAAATATAACCCATTTTAAAAGTCATTAAAATCACGGGGTATTACATACTTCCCCCCTTATAATAGAATTTCGTCCCGAAATTCAGGAATATAAATCATACTGGTAAGGTCAACTCCGAGTATACATCTCACATCGCAAGAAACCTAAAACGTACCGCCCATACAATACATTAACGAAAATCCCTATCGATGTTATACGCCAAGCCTCACCATATAGTTTCCAACTTAATTGAATTTAAACTTTACCCAATATTCCTTATACCATTCACGTAACCAAGTTTGTGGAACTGATATGTTAGTCTGTCCAGCTGCTCGTGGAGATTTTTGACGAAGAGCTCTTTGTTCTCCAAGGTAGATTTCTGCGTGGAGAGTTGCTCTTCGAAGTCTCTGATTTTCTTTGACATTTCAGCCAAAGCCTGGTTATTCGCCATTAACTGGAAGGCTTGGTTCTCTAGGGCAAACTGAGTCCTTTGTTCCTCGACAGGAATCCGAGTTGCTCTTGCTCGTCCCCGAGGTGCTCTTGCTCATCCCTGAGAAGATGTGGAAGGACCAGACCTCTTCAAGGTTTTCAACTCGTCCCTCAAGTTGGCGTTCTCGACCTCTAGGAACGAAAATCCCTCATCGGTCACTGGGATTAAGGCTTTTGAAGAATAGGCTGCAGACTTCAACTGTGATAGCTCTTTCTGCAAGTTGTTGTTCTCTCGCTCCAGCAACTCGGCAATCTGTCTGCATTCCTCGACCTCACCTTTCAGGGTTCTCTCCCTCACATCGTACCCAGCAAAAAGATTCTCGTAGCCATTGTAGGCAATGATCAGCTTGTACTTCTTCCCATACCCCTCATGCAACAGAGCAGTGGATTCTTTGTATCGAAGCTAAAGGTCTTCGAGGGTGCCTTGGAGATCCTCGATCATGTCATAATAGGCCACATTATTGGCCACCTCTCGATCAAGTAGACACTTCAGATATTGATATGCTTCCACTGCCTGTTTTGAAACATCTTGGCAGAGGATGTCTACAACTTGTGCTGCACTCAGGTCTGTGTGACCAGCTTTAAAATATTCATTACATTGTCGCAACAACTTAGTATCATGGGCAGATAGTAATTCCATCCTGGCCAGAAACTAGTAGAGAAAGAAAGAACAATCATCAATAAGAAATATAAGCAGAGTATGAATAGAAGATAAACAACAGTATGCAAAAAAGTCCCAGTTTTATTAGATCATGAAGTTCAGAGTTACATATGTGGGTTACATTTGAAAAAGAAAAAGATAAAGAAAAACCCGAACAACTCTACACCTTTTCCTTATCTCCCAAAACCTTATCGGGAGGCTGGGACGAGGAAGTAGGTTGCTCGGAGGGGATGGATAGTTGCTCGGGGAGCACGGGCAGCTGCTCGGAGGAAGTAACAATCTGCTGAAATTCCTCGGCAGCAGGCAACAACAACACTCCCGAGGAACCCACAAGCTCCGAGGTACAAGATTACAACGAGGAAGACTATTTTCTCGAGGAACACTGCTTCCCCGAGGAACTCATACGTTCCGAGGAACGAGAAATCTTCGAGGAACTCTTGTGCACCGAGAAGCCTAGGCGGTCCAAGCAACTCAGGCGGTCCGAGTTGCACCTCGAACAAAGCATTAATAGCGGGATAACTAACAGTTTGATTGTTCGTTAAATGCTTATCATTCAGACGCATACGCTTAAAGAGCATTGAATGTATTACCCTTTCATATGTATATCATTTAATATAATACCCTTTCACTTTACAGCCTCAGGGCTATAAATACATTGAACAATCCTCATTGTAAGGGACCCAGATCAGAATTTCTTGAGATAACTTGTAATCGAGAATTTCCATACAAACAGCAATACCAAAACAGTGGACGTAGGCCATTCTTATAAGTCTGAACCACTTTAAAAACTCTTTGTCTTATTTATTTATCTGTGATTGAATAATTAGAGGGATATTTTAATTAATTTCTGGAAAATGGAGGAAAATAAAGTTTTTGATAAAATTATTTTTATTGCTCAAATATGTTAGTTATTATTTTTAAAGGCGAGAATTTCAAATGGTTTCGAAAACGGAGTTAAAAAGGATTTTAAATGATTTTTTAATGTTTTTAACTCTTGGAGTTGTTTTGACTTTCAACTCTTTATTTCTCTGCATTATAAAAGGAAGTCGTGGGTAACCCTTTTAACATACATTTGGCACAAATTTTGGCAGCAAATATATTTTATATTCCTCTTTTTTTTATATACACATTGGCCTTGAGATTTGTGATTTCCAACCTTAGATTAGAGGTGTTCTTGGGGATATTTTGTTGGAGGTTCTTGGAGGAGCTTTTGTAGATCTTTTGAGTTGATCTTGAGGATGTGATCATTGGTTTCTCATCATGGTTTGAGGTATGGGATTTTACACAATATGCTCCTTAAATCTCGCGAGTTTCATTCTCTTTGAATTCTTGTTAATTGAACTCATACTTAAATTGATAAATTCATTGAAATCTGGAAAATAATTGTTGAAATTATTTTGATTCATGTGGTATCATTATATTATTGATGAGCACGTTGTCATGAGATTTTAATATGGCACAGATGTTGGGCACCCGCCAAAATTCCTGTTTCCCGGGCTATGGCTTGATAAAGCATATAAGGATGTGGTGAGGCCTGGTGACCCGGTTAAAGTGTTGTTGAGAAATTATATTGATAAATGCTTTGAGATTTGTATTTTGATTTGAATATTCGTACTCGTGTTGTTACGTTTTATTCATCGCTGATATATATTTGTTGAGCATCTTTCTTGTCGTATTGTGTACTTCCCCATATTTTCTTTTAGTGGCAGGTTAGCGCGAATTTTGGGGCGCAATGGAGATTGATTTTAGCGAGGATTGTTTGGGAAAGATTTGTATTATTTTGATGTATAGAGTTTTGGAGATTTGTATTTTATTTTTCGAGTTAGATGTTGTATTTATTCGAGAGACTTGTTGTATTTGAAGAATTGAGATTAGTGGATTTATATTATTGTGGGTTTATTTAGATGCTCTATACCTTGCTTCTGTAAGTCTTCTACCTTTGAACTTTTCATATTTCCTTTGTTATTTCTGTTTCTGACTTGCTTTCTTTTTACTTCCACAGTTGACGAGCTGTTTTAAAAAATTAGATCACTCTAATTATTCAATCACAGATAAATAAATAAGACAAAGAGTTTTGAAAGTGGTTCAGCCTTATAAGAATGGCCTACGTCCACTGTTTTGGTATTGCTGTTTGTATGGGAATTCTTGATTACAAGTTATCTCAAGAAATTCCGGTCTGGGGTCCCCCTACAATGAGGATTGTACAATGTATTTATAGCCCTGAGGCTGTAAAGTGAAAGGGTACTACATTAAATGATATACATATGAAAGGGTAATACATTCAATGTCCTTTAAGCGTATGCGTCTGAATGATAAGCATTTAATGAACAGTCAAATTTTTGGTTATACCACTATTAATGCTTTGTTCGAGGTGCAGCTCGGACCGCCTGAGTTGCTCGAACCGCCTAGGCTTCTCGGTGCACAAGAGTTCCTCGGAGAGTTCTCGTTCCTCGGAGCGTATGAGTTCCTCGGGAAAACAGTGTTCCTCGTTGTAGTATGGTTCCTCGGAGCGTGTGAGTTCCTCGAAATTGTCTGTTGTTGCCACGTAGACTGTCACGTGTCTTCGCTTTATTGATCCATGTCAGCAGACTAAATTTGGTACCAACAATGAGTTTTTCACACTCTTATAGCATAAATGTGTAATATGAAAATGGAAGTGAAGGGGTGTGAACAAGATACCAATGAATTAAAATTCAACCACTTAAACATGTTCACGGAGTTATCATTTGATTTCAAAACGTTATCAACTATGATTTAGCCTTATGTGACAAGATAAGTTGAACTCTATGAACAAACAAGCACAATGCATCCAATCCTAGCATATTGATGATTTCACAAACCAATAGAGTCATGGCAATGATAGTGTAACTAGGAAGCAAGGACATTGTGCAAAGCCATTTATATACCATCCAAACTCCCTCAAAATATGCATTTAATACTTTTAGGAGGCATTGGAATTCACATGTTGATGACATGAAACTTGGCACAAAAATCGACAATGATGAAGCTTTTAAATTCTAGCTCGCTACGTCGTCAACTCCTCAAACACGTCATAGGATTGATAGGGAAAAATTCTATCATATGACTCAAATCGTTTTGTCCATAATTGAGCCAACACTACACAAGACTCAATTGAAAATTCGTGTCCTTACAAATCTCCCCCTTTGGCTATTCCGGGACAAAACCAAACTAAAAATTCTAAAGGGTCGTCAAGCTCGTCTAGACACAATATCCCACCCAAATAAAATAAAAAATATAGACGCTATTGACACGACCCAAGGATGTGCTTTGGGAACCCTTAGGTATGGGACTAAGGGGTATTTTGAGGATCTCACATCGATTAAAAGGGTGGGGTAAGTTATTAATTATGAAATTGAGAATTTAATACCTAAGATAATAAAACGAGTATTAACATATATTGGCGACATAATCAGCGAGGGTCGATAGTTTAAACGGGTCAGCCGGCGTCGTGTCGTGTGTGGAATCTCGTCATGTAGCAGGGGTCGACGGTTTAAACGGACCAGCTGGCGTTTTGGCGAGGAGATGTGTATTTTGGTGAAGAAATCACCCAAGGCGAGAGAACCGTTATTCTTAAGTGAAATAAATTGAGAAAATAATAATTTGGGTTAATTTAATTAAATTAACGTTTTGGGGTTGTGGGATAATTAAAAAGATATTGGTGTGTCTTTATCAGAATCTTTGGGGGTGATTAGTAATTTATCTTGCCCGCGTTTAATTATATTCGTAATTAAAATTATCTATTGTGATATTTATTGCGTATAATGCTACTGTCTGGGTTCACGAACTCTATTTGAGTGGAGTAGTGTGTATTCATGCTCGGGGCTCTGACCTCATGCGTTGACTAATTTTTTGCTGGAGTAGCTGCATAGAATTTATTGGATATCGTTTGGAGGTACAGCTGGAGTTTATTCTTTTAATCTCTTTAATTAGTTAGACTTTCTTTTAAAAAGTATTTATTATGAGACTTCATTTGGGTTTTATTGGGCCATTCGATTCCAAACTTGTTAGAGGATTTCAGTTGGATTATTTACAGTCGATTATTACTCAGTTTTCATTAAATCATTTTGGAGATTGGATTTATTCGAAGTTTTAGCATGTGGTGGATCTTTTATCGTTCAGTTGTTATTATCAATTAAGATTGATTAAATTATTTATCTTGTAGATTAATTTTATATGTCTCGTATCTGTCTCATGCTAAGAATGGTATTTTATTTACTCACGCCCGACTTAGTTTTGGTGGCGGACAACGCTAGAATTAAGAGGGGTGTGACAGAATTTGAAGTTGCAAGGTTATATAGTTTTAAATTATTTCATAGAATACACACACCATACCATTACGAAATCAGGCAAAAATAGAAATATTCCAATTTTTATATTCTTTGCAAATTCCTAAGTGAGCAAGTTAGGTAGTGGGAATTTTCAATATATGTAAGAGATATAAATTTAGCCAAATTTTATCCTTTTAGCCTGCACATACATCTAGGTGATTATGCAATATGAAATAAGAGATCATAACCACAACATGCCGATGTACGAGGAAAAACCAAATAGGAAAAACCTCGGACGGCTGGGCCTAGACAAATCCACTACAAATAAAGGTTTTACAAAGGGACTCAAAAGACTTACAGACTTGACTCACTAAGATTTTTTTATGTCGTCTCCTCTACCTCCGTTTGTAGTACGCGAAGCTCCAACGCGTTGCACAACACTGCTCGTGTCTCGGTATCCATCGAAGGCCAAAGTATCGTCTCCAATCAACAAGGACGCATAATTCCACCGCATATGTACATGATGAATTTAAGGTAGAAAGTATGGGGTTTTGGATCTTTAATGTGTTCACTCAAAAACAAAATGTGTTGGAGCGAGTTTTTCTTTTTAAAAGGATAATATAAAAAATGTTCTTTTCAAAGCGCAAGATCCGCTTTCAAAAACTATATTTTCGTCCACTATATGGATCTGAGAAAAGTAGTGGACCAAAACAGTACCAAAATAAACTGCTGGAAATTTAAAAAAAAAATTCATAACTGACGAAACTCGTTCGAACGATTTGTGACACCCCGACTAATTAAATACCGGGTAGCTACGCCTTTATAAAATTAATTCAAAATGCCAAGTTGGCTCAGTTAATAGCATCACTGACGAAAACATTTTTATTATTACTAACCACCTAGTATTTAAAAATCAAGTTGCCAAATTTTAATTTAAGTCTGATTAACATGCAACAAGTGTAATGAAGAAATGAATAACACCATTCACCATACTGAAGTAAAACGAATAACCATCACAATAGAGTAAATAAAGTCTGGAGGAAACCCCTCATAACAATCCCATAACTGAAATCAATAAACTGAAACAATACATGCTATAGTCTGAAAACTGAAATGTAAAAGATGCTCTAAATAGAAATGGGCAACATGCCCTACAACTGATAGATAGTGACTCTGGAATCCAAAGAATAGAAGCGTCTATGAACAAATCCCTGTAGCTTCCACAAACAGCTACAGCTCGTCACCTGAATGAGAATCCTATGCTTGGTGTCCCTGTGGCTGGGCACCTAAAATGGTTTTACAAAGAAAAAGAGATTTGAAAAGCAAACGGGTCAGAGCCCGAATGTGGAGTTATATTTTAAAAACCTGCAAGTGCTTTAAAAACATTTAAAACATTAAATGCAAAGTACATGTTAGGACGTACACTCGCATGATATTCTCACCTCTCGTCTAACTGTACACTCCTAACGTAAGTACCCATCTATAACTACCCTTTCCACTAGCTAAGAGACAACGTAACTAGCTAGACTACCAAAGGTTCTACCCATAATACTTGGTTCCGTTTAACATGACAACGCTCGTGATTAAATAGAGGTTTAACGTAAACTCAGTTACTAAATATGCCATATATATAAGTATCAGTAACTCCTTATATATCTCGAAACAATGCCGTAATACAGTTACAACATTAACATGAGGATTCCCATTATTTAAATGTATATTATTCACATCATAAATATACGATACAAGCACCCCGCAATCTAAGCTGTAGTGCACACATACTCTGCTATCCATCCCGGTACATCACATACATAAGGATTACATATTCCGAATCTCTCAGGAATAGTTTACCGATAACAACATCACAAATAATGGAGGCGAACACAGTCACCATCACATGGGTCACGCACATACCTACGCTCCCATGGTCAGCGGACTTATTAATATCACAATAAGTCTTTCAATGACCTATGTTCATCAAGGTACCAGTCTATATCCCCCCCGTAGGCACACAAGGATTAGAGGGTCCTAAGCGAACGAAACCTCCCGTGATAGCAAGTATGGTAGGTATGTCATACAAACAATCCATATACTAATACTAAGTAAACACACATCTTAGTAATACCGTATTTTAATCGTAATACATATCGCAATCTTGTACTAACTAATTATCACAACCTATTTTATTCCGGTTCATAATTATACGCGCTATAATTCATCCTCACATCGTAGTAGTCACTCACGTCTCAACCCAAATGATTCATTGAATATAATTCTCGTATATGATTTACTCATCCCAACAACCCAAAAGTCCCAAATAAGTCACTATATCATCAAAGGGATGCTAACTCTACCCTTGAACCATCTCCCGAAACTCCAAAAGTCAAAACAGTCCAAAAAGGGTCAAACTGTCAACTCGTTAGAAGTCTCGTTCGAACGAGGCTTCGAACGAGTTTGGACTGTCAGGTCGTTAGAAGTCTCGTTCGAACGAGGCTGTTCGAACGAGATCCCAGTTCGTTCGAACGAACTGACCCTTCTAACGATATCTCGTTCGAACGAGATATCGAACGAAATCCCCACTCGTTAGTAGCGACTGGTCAACTCGTTAGAAGCTCGTTCGAACGAGTTCGTTCGAACGACCTGGGGGTTGCTTCTAACGAGAGGCCAGTTTCGGCCCAGAATTTCCCAAAAATCGTTTTTCACCATTTTTACTCCTCAAATCACCTCTAAAATTTATCCCAACGATTGTTTTAAAGTCTCTAAACAATTCTAAACATAGTATAACCACATCCTATCACGTTTGTATGGATTTACTCACCCAAATCATCAATCAATTTACAATTACTTAAACTTTTCCCCAATTCATTTATGAACATGAACCCTAAAATTTGGAACCTTCAATTCATCAAATAAAATCCGTTTTTCTTTCACCCAAATCATGTATTAACATCAGATTAATCATTTACCTATCCTTCTACATGCAATCCTTCTCAAATTCCTCAAGTTTTATCATCTAGACTACATGGGTTTTCATATTTCATCAAGAACAACCATAAATCTGAATTTCTAACATGGAAAAGACATTCTCAGTAATTAAATGGAAATAAAGTCACTTGCCTTGGTTTGATTTCTGAATTTGGTGTGGATTTGGTGTAGAATTTCTGCAGAATTCCTCTCTCTCTCTCCTTCTCCAAGCTTTCTTCTCTAAAAAGCTATGGTGGCTAGGGTTTGCTTTGGGGGAAACTTATGAAAACCTATTTTAATAAACCTCCGTAGCTTGTTGGGTTAATAAGGGTTGGTTGGGGTCAATCCTTATCAGATTACAACTCTCAATTTTCGTCACTTTTAATTACCCAAAAATACCAAATTACTAAAATACCCTTTAAGTTACCGGTATGGTCTAAAATTACCCCGGGACCCAAACTATACCCCCGGCTAGTGTTTTCTGACTATCTCGACCCTTCCGGACGCGTTGGCGCACTCAAAACGACCATACGGATTATAGATTTTAAATTCACTTTTAATATCAAAATTTTATACCGTGACGCGGCGGTCCCACGCGTCTCAACAAAATTTCTAAAATGCCGTATGTAAATCTCACGACAAATTTACAAATTTTATAATACCAAGTTCATATATAATCATATATGCACCTAATCAAATACCAATTCGCATCTCATTAGTATTTATAACCCGGATTAATTTCCAATTAATACGCAATTTAATTAATTAATCCCAAAAATAAATATAGTCAAAAGTACGGGGTATTACATACTTCCCCCCTAATAACTGAATTTCGTCCCGAAATTCGAAACTAGAAAGTACCTGCTAAAAATAACTCTGGATAACGTTCGCGCATCTCATCCTCGCGCTCCCATGTGGACTCCTCGACATTGTGATGTCGCCACTGAACACGCACTAACGGAACTATCTTTGACCGCAGTTTCCTTTCGCTTCGGTCCAAAATAGCAATCGGCCCCTCCTCATAAGAGCTATCCGGCTGGAGATCGATGTCCTCCACAGCAATGTGAGAATGAGCCAAATTATCTCTAAGGTATTTCCTCAGCGAGGAAATATGGAACACGTCGTGAATCCGATGCAAATGCTCCGGTAACCCGAGTCTATACGCAACCGGTCCGATCCGCTCAATAATAGGAAACGGCCCCACATACCTCGGTGCCAACTTCCCCTTCTTCCCGAAACGCATAATCCCCTTCATAGGAGATACCCTGAGCAAAACCTGGTCCCCCACTTGGAACTCCCTGAAAAACCTCTTTGCATCAGCATAACTCTTCTGCCTGTCTTGAGCTACCCGAATGCGACTTCGAATCAACTCAATCCTTGCCGAAGTATCCTGGATCACTTCTGGCCCAAGTAGTTTGTTGTCCCCCACTTCCAACCAACATGCTGGGGAACGACAAGGCCTACCGTACAATGCCTCAAACGGAGCCATGCCAATCGTGAACTGATAGGAGTTGTTGTAAGCAAACTCCACCAGTGGAAGGTACTGCTCCCATCCACCCCCGAAGTCAATAATGCACATGCGTAGCATGTCCTCCAACATCTGATTGGTGCGTTCTGTCTGCCCATCGGTCTGCGGATGATAAGTCGTACTCAAACGCAATTCTGTGCCCATGGCATCCTGGAAACTTTCCCAAAACCGCGAAACAAATATCTTGTCTCTGTCAGACACGATATTCAGGGGCACACCGTGAAGTCTCACAATCTCTGAAATGAAGAGCTGGGCATACTGTCCCGCAGTGTAATCAGTCCTAACGGGTAAAAAGTGAGCGACCTTGGACAACCTATCCACAATTACCCAAACGGAGTCGTGACCCCTCTGCGACGTAGGCAACCCCGTGACAAAATCCATGGATATGCTCTCCCACATCCATACCGGAACCTCCAACGGCTGTAGCAATCCTGCTGGTCTCTGATGATCCACTTTTACAAGCTGACAAGTGGTGCATTTCGAGACAAACTCAGCGATATCTTTCTTCATACCGCTCCACCAATACTGCCGTCTCATGTCTTGGTACATTTTGTCCCCTCCGGGATGTACCGCGAACCGTGAGCCGTGCGACTCTGCCATAACATCGTGTCGCAATTCCTCTCCTTCCGGAACTACCAATCTCCCATTGAAGCGTAATCCCCCGTCTGAGCTAACGGTATAGGACTCGGCTCCCTCTGCTAGCAATCGAACTATCTGCTTCTGACAGAACGAGTCATTTTCCTGTGCCCGTACTACCTTCGTAACAATCTGCGGTGTAACGGTCATCACAGACATGAAAGATCGGGCCACTGCATCCTGGTGTCCCAATTCCTTCCACTTAGCTTTCCACACCTCTGCCACCTCATCTGCTGGCCTGCGGCTCAACGCGTCTGCTACCACGTTAGCCTTACCCGGGTGGTACTGGATGTCGAACTGGTAGTCTTTCACAAATTCAAGCCACCTACGCTGCCGCATATTCAATTCCTTCTGCGTGAACAGATACTGTAGTGACTTGTGGTCCGTGAACAGCTGAAACTTCTCCCCCAAAAGATAGTGCCTCCAAATCCGTAAGGCAAATACTACTGCCGCCAACTCCAAATCATGTGTGGGGTAATTCTTCTCATGAGGCTTAAGCTTACGGGAAGCATAAGCTATGACCTGTCTCTCCTGCTGCAACACACCTCCCAGTCCTTGCAAAGACGCATCGGTGTAAACCAAATACTCAACTCCCGGTCTTGGCAACGCTAACACAGGTGCTGAGGTCAATTTGTCCTTCAACTCATCGAATGCCAACTGACAGGCATCACTCCAGATATATGGCACACCCTTACGAGTAAGATGTGTCAAAGGACCTGCTATCTCTGAGAAACCCCGAATAAACCTCCTGTAGTATCCTGCTAAACCCAAGAAACTACGAATCTCTGTTGGTGTCGTGGGCTGTCCCCACTCCCTCACCGCTGACACCTTCCTCGGATCAACAGATATTCCCTGGTCGGAAATAATGTGACCCAAGAACTGGACTTCCTTCAACCAAAACCCGCACTTCTCATATTTTGCATATAGCTCGTTCTGACGAAGTGTCTGCAAAACCAGCCTCAAATGCTCGGCGTGCTCCTCCTCTGTCTGAGAGTAAACCAGAATGTCATCAATGAAGACAATGACAAACTGATCTAGGAAATCCCTAAACACTCTGTTCATCAAGTCCATAAACACTGCTGGAGCGTTGGTCAAACCGAAAGGCATAACCCGAAACTCATAAGAACCATATCTCGACAAGAACGCAGTCTTCGAGACATCCTCCTCCCTGATACGCAACTGATGGTATCCCGACCTCAAGTCAATCTTCGAGAAGAAAGAAGCTCCTCTCAACTGGTCGAATAAGTCATCGATTCGAGGCAACGGATACTTATTCTGTATCGTGACCTTATTCAACTCTCGGTAGTCCACGCACAATCTCAGTGAACCATCCCTCTTCTTCACAAACAAAACTGGAGCGCCCCAAGGTGAGGTACTCCTGCGAATAAAGCCCTGCCCTAACAGCTGCTCTATCTGATCCCGTAACTCTCGCATTTCAGCCGGAGCCATACGGTACGGTGCACGTGCTATAGGTCTCGTACCCGGTAGCAAATCAATAACGAAGTCTATCTCTCGACTGGGTGGTAAGCCTGGTATCTCCTGAAACACATCTGAATACTCCCTGACAACCGGGATCGAATCTAAAGGAATAACAACCTCCTTAGAGGTATCCTCCTCTATGTAATACAGATGAGTGGTCGATCCTCCCTCTGGGCGAGGCATCGCCACTACAAACATCTCTTGCCCCGGAATGGCAAAAACAATGCTCCCGCTGAAGCAATCAATCATGGCCCTATATGCTACGAGCCAATCCATACCGATGATCACATCGTGAACATGCATGTCTAACACTAACATGTCTGCAGGCAATACCAAACCTCCAACCTCTACCCCGACTCCCCGGCATATAAAGAAAATAAGTGACCCACTCCCCAATGGTGAGTCGACACACGTCACTGTGCTCTCTACCGTAGCTAACAATCCTAAAGCTTTCACGAAGTGTGTAGCAATAAAACAGTGTGTAGCACCCGTATCAAATAACACCCGACCCATAGTGCCATGGATAGGAAACGTACCCTCGATCGCGGGCGGTGCCTGTGGAACTGCAGCCTGGTGAACGTTGTAGACACGTCCATACTGTAGCTGCCCCTGCTGAGCTGGGACTGCTGGAATGGGTGGCAATGCTGCCATCTGTGGCGGTGCAGGAAGAGCTGCGGGAAACATAGGTCTCTGCGGCTCCTGGCGAGCACCCTGCTGCTGCTGCTGTGGGGCCCTGCCTCTATCAGGACAATCCTGCTTCTTATGGCCAGTCTTGCCACAAGTAAAGCACTTCCCTGGGAAGTTCCCTCCCCTCTGCCCCTGCTGTCCCCGGCCCTGGTGGCCGTTACCATTCCTCCCTTGGCCCTGCTGGCCCTGATGGAACTGCTGCCCATTCTGTCCCTGTTGGCCCTGCTGGCCGTTTGGACCCTGATGGCCCTGGCGGAAACCTCCCTGTCCCTGCCTGTAGTTCCCTGATCGGAACCTCTTGTTATCCCCCTGTTGGGAGCCCTGCTCAGTCTGTCTCTGCCCCTGACCCGATTGTGCCCCGCTGGCACCATGTCCTCCGGTCCTGCCCTGATGGCTAGACTCTCCCGACCGCTTGCCCTCGGCCATGTGAAAACGGTGGTCCTGGCAGTGCAATAACGCAGCGTTAACCACATCAGAATACGTGGCCAACGATAGGTTCCCTAGCAGATGCTGACGGATTCTCCAATTCAACCCATCAGTGAACTTCTCTATCTTCTTCTTCTCTGTTGGAATCTCGTCTGGAACGATATTCAACAGGTTAGTGAACTCGGCCTCATACTCGGCCACTGTCTTGCCCTCCTGCTTCAAACTCATCAGCTTCCTCCTCATCTCTGTATGAACTGCGGACGGAAAATACTTGCGGTCGAACCGCACCCAGAACTCCTGTATCGTGAGGGTATCCCTCTCCTCCGCGGTGGTAATAGACTCCCACCACTGTAGCGCAGATCCAACTAGCTTGAAAGTAGCTAGCACCTGTTTCTGAACATCAGTGCACTCATGCATCCTCAAATGCCTCTGCATGTCCTTCCTCCATTGGCTCGAGATAACCACATCTGAGCTTCCAGCAAACTCTGGTGGATGCGCTTTCTGAAAAGCGTCACGTACACGCTCCCAAGCAGACGGGAATGCATTAACTTGTACTGGCGCGGCAACCGGCGCCTGAGGTGGTGCCTGCTGAATCACGGCAATCGCGGCATTTACCGCTTGGGCTACTATAGCAGCAACCTCAGCGGCGTTCAACATACCCTGAACTGGAGCGGGCTGGGGTTCTGGCGTTGCATTCCTGGGAACTCTTCGTGCACGTCGTGGAGGCATCTGAAATAAGAACAAAGTTTATAAGTTCACGGTTATAAACTTAATATAGCTGAAGAACGAAGCATACACAAAAAGAGTACAACAGTCCTAAAATATAGGGCTCTATATCAAAGAAAACGTAGCGGAAACATAATAGCCGTACAGATCCTAAAGGACACTAGAACCTGATGCTCTGATACCACCTGTGACACCCCGACTAATTAAATACCGGGTAGCTACGCCTTTATAAAATTAATTCAAAATGCCAAGTTGGCTCAGTTAATAGCATCACTGACGAAAACATTTTTATTATTACTAACCACCTAGTATTTAAAAATCAAGTTGCCAAATTTTAATTTAAGTCTGATTAACATGCAACAAGTGTAATGAAGAAATGAATAACACCATTCACCATACTGAAGTAAAACGAATAACCATCACAATAGAGTAAATAAAGTCTGGAGGAAACCCCTCATAACAATCCCATAACTGAAATCAATAAACTGAAACAATACATGCTATAGTCTGAAAACTGAAATGTAAAAGATGCTCTAAATAGAAATGGGCAACATGCCCTACAACTGATAGATAGTGACTCTGGAATCCAAAGAATAGAAGCGTCTATGAACAAATCCCTGTAGCTTCCACAAACAGCTACAGCTCGTCACCTGAATGAGAATCCTATGCTTGGTGTCCCTGTGGCTGGGCACCTAAAATGGTTTTACAAAGAAAAAGAGATTTGAAAAGCAAACGGGTCAGAGCCCGAATGTGGAGTTATATTTTAAAAACCTGCAAGTGCTTTAAAAACATTTAAAACATTAAATGCAAAGTACATGTTAGGACGTACACTCGCATGATATTCTCACCTCTCGTCTAACTGTACACTCCTAACGTAAGTACCCATCTATAACTACCCTTTCCACTAGCTAAGAGACAACGTAACTAGCTAGACTACCAAAGGTTCTACCCATAATACTTGGTTCCGTTTAACATGACAACGCTCGTGATTAAATAGAGGTTTAACGTAAACTCAGTTACTAAATATGCCATATATATAAGTATCAGTAACTCCTTATATATCTCGAAACAATACCGTAATACAGTTACAACATTAACATGAGGATTCCCATTATTTAAATGTATATTATTCACATCATAAATATACGATACAAGCACCCCGCAATCTAAGCTGTAGTGCACACATACTCTGCTATCCATCCCGGTACATCACATACATAAGGATTACATATTCCGAATCTCTCAGGAATAGTTTACCGATAACAACATCACAAATAATGGAGGCGAACACAGTCACCATCACATGGGTCACGCACATACCTACGCTCCCATGGTCAGCGGACTTATTAATATCACAATAAGTCTTTCAATGACCTATGTTCATCAAGGTACCAGTCTATATCCCCCCCGTAGGCACACAAGGATTAGAGGGTCCTAAGCGAACGAAACCTCCCGTGATAGCAAGTATGGTAGGTATGTCATACAAACAATCCATATACTAATACTAAGTAAACACACATCTTAGTAATACCGTATTTTAATCGTAATACATATCGCAATCTTGTACTAACTAATTATCACAACCTATTTTATTCCGGTTCATAATTATACGCGCTATAATTCATCCTCACATCGTAGTAGTCACTCACGTCTCAACCCAAATGATTCATTGAATATAATTCTCGTATATGATTTACTCATCCCAACAACCCAAAAGTCCCAAATAAGTCACTATATCATCAAAGGGATGCTAACTCTACCCTTGAACCATCTCCCGAAACTCCAAAAGTCAAAACAGTCCAAAAAGGGTCAAACTGTCAACTCGTTAGAAGTCTCGTTCGAACGAGGCTTCGAACGAGTTTGGACTGTCAGGTCGTTAGAAGTCTCGTTCGAACGAGGCTGTTCGAACGAGATCCCAGTTCGTTCGAACGAACTGACCCTTCTAACGATATCTCGTTCGAACGAGATATCGAACGAAATCCCCACTCGTTAGTAGCGACTGGTCAACTCGTTAGAAGCTCGTTCGAACGAGTTCGTTCGAACGACCTGGGGGTTGCTTCTAACGAGAGGCCAGTTTCGGCCCAGAATTTCCCAAAAATCGTTTTTCACCATTTTTACTCCTCAAATCACCTCTAAAATTTATCCCAACGATTGTTTTAAAGTCTCTAAACAATTCTAAACATAGTATAACCACATCCTATCACGTTTGTATGGATTTACTCACCCAAATCATCAATCAATTTACAATTACTTAAACTTTTCCCCAATTCATTTATGAACATGAACCCTAAAATTTGGAACCTTCAATTCATCAAATAAAATCCGTTTTTCTTTCACCCAAATCATGTATTAACATCAGATTAATCATTTACCTATCCTTCTACATGCAATCCTTCTCAAATTCCTCAAGTTTTATCATCTAGACTACATGGGTTTTCATATTTCATCAAGAACAACCATAAATCTGAATTTCTAACATGGAAAAGACATTCTCAGTAATTAAATGGAAATAAAGTCACTTGCCTTGGTTTGATTTCTGAATTTGGTGTGGATTTGGTGTAGAATTTCTGCAGAATTCCTCTCTCTCTCTCCTTCTCCAAGCTTTCTTCTCTAAAAAGCTATGGTGGCTAGGGTTTGCTTTGGGGGAAACTTATGAAAACCTATTTTAATAAACCTCCGTAGCTTGTTGGGTTAATAAGGGTTGGTTGGGGTCAATCCTTATCAGATTACAACTCTCAATTTTCGTCACTTTTAATTACCCAAAAATACCAAATTACTAAAATACCCTTTAAGTTACCGGTATGGTCTAAAATTACCCCGGGACCCAAACTATACCCCCGGCTAGTGTTTTCTGACTATCTCGACCCTTCCGGACGCGTTGGCGCACTCAAAACGACCATACGGATTATAGATTTTAAATTCACTTTTAATATCAAAATTTTATACCGTGACGCGGCGGTCCCACGCGTCTCAACAAAATTTCTAAAATGCCGTATGTAAATCTCACGACAAATTTACAAATTTTATAATACCAAGTTCATATATAATCATATATGCACCTAATCAAATACCAATTCGCATCTCATTAGTATTTATAACCCGGATTAATTTCCAATTAATACGCAATTTAATTAATTAATCCCAAAAATAAATATAGTCAAAAGTACGGGGTATTACACGATTATGTTCAAAGGAGATTACTAACAATAAGTCAGGGAATTATAAGGCAAGTCAGGGAATTATAAGGCAAGTCGTTAGAAACTTTGTTAGAACATATTCGTTCGAACGACGTATCTAACGAAACTTCAAACGATAATTCAGAGAATTTTGAAAAGGTTCGTTATAACCAGGTCGTTCGAACAACCTGCGCTGACTTCGAACGAGATTTTTAATTTACTAAAAATGATTAAAATTAATCAGAATAAATTTCCAAAACCATTTTAATCCACTTGTATGCGCGGAAGCCCCCAAATTTAAACTTTAAATAATGAGATGGTTCAATGATATACCAAATTTTAATTTTTCAAAAATTATTTAATTTTCTTTACTTTCAAAGCATAATCAAAACATGAAAAATTAAAGTAAACATAAAAGTGAAATTAAACTACACCAACATTTTAATTTTTGCTTAAACAAACATTAATCCAATTCAAGTTAAACTTGCATTTTATCAAGATAAATTAATTTGCACTTGAATTAAATTAATTAAACAATTACCCAAACTTAATTAGAACCAAAATAAAAGAAATATGTGATTTCAACCGAATTTATCTTGATTAAACCTAATCATGTGTTCTAGGTGAGTTCAACAAGATAAAAGAAACTATCTCACTACACGACGATGTACGAGTAAAACCCAAATGGAAAAAAACTCGGACGGCCCTCGCCTAACAAATTCACTATATATGGATTTACAGTTACAAGACAAAAGACTTACTACACTCGACTTGACTCCCTTCAAGCCCCGACGCTTCTTCTTGCAAATACCTCCGTCTAGCAAATAACTTCGGAGTCCACCGGAATCTTGAAGTCCGCCAATGGGGCACACCCCACCGTCAACCACACATGGTGCCTTTCACCATGTGAGAACACCGCAGCGAAACAAATGTCTTCCTTTTGAGGGTAGTGAAGAAACCCAAACAATCTCCTTCAAATGATTGAGAATAAAACAGGTGCCAAACTATCTCCAAACAAAGATATATAGAGAGAACTTGGATGGAAACTAAACAAATATTTTGGGTGTAAAACACTTGGTTTTGTTCTAAAGATTAAACATTTTTAACAAAAATCAAGGCAACTTTTTCTTGGAAGAATTAGGCGCTCAAAAACTCTCTAAGAGATGGAAAAGGTTGTGTCAAAAAAGTTATTTCCCGCACTAAATTTATCATGTAAAAGGTTAGTGGGAAAGGAGGGAAAAACTGGCAAAATAACTGCTCCCGCTGAAATGTCGTTCGAACGAGTTCGTTCGAACAAAACTTCTAACGAGAAAACAGAAAAAAAAATCTGAAATCTCGTTTGAAATCTCGTTCGAACGACCTTTCTAATGAGATTTCAGGCCATGGTTCTAGAAAATTTCGATACGAATGCGTGGCCGCTAGTTTCATATTTTTCTGATTTTTTTTTTATTTGATATGATTTTTCTACTAAAAGGTGTCTAAGAACAAAATCTTTAGAACTATGAATTCAAAAAAAAATTAACAAAAAAATACTAACACCCAAATTAAATTTTCAAGCTCCTATATATACATATATATTAATGGATTCATACCTTTAGGACACATTGGAATTCACATGTTGATGACGTGAAACTTGGCACGAAAATCGACAATGATGAAGCTTTTAAATTCTGGGTCGCTGTGTCTTCAACTCCTCAAACATATCATAGGCTTGATAGGGAAAACTTCTATCCTATGACTCAAATCGTTTTGTTCGAAATTGAGTCAACACTACATAAGACTCAATTGAAAATTTGTGTTCTTACAATAAAAAATAAAAATAAAACTGTTTAGTTATTTATTTAAAAAAATGGACGTTCTTTTTATCAAAAAAAAAATGACATTAATTATATTAAGGGATCTTAAGTATTTAGTCCTAGTTTTTAAGATTTATTTGTATCCACTTCCATGTCTTTATATTTTTAGTTGTTGGTCATATTGTAACCAATATAGGGCACGTGTCATTATCTGCAGAAAGAAAGATAAGTGGTTACAGAATAGTTATGGGCAGTTTTGGGTGATTATGGGACTTAATACAATTTTAAAAACACATGGGATGAGAGCCTAACAAATTTTTGGAGATGGTACTATATAACCAAAAAAACTATTATATTAAACAAAAAATCTGAACCGTTATTTTTTGTTAATAAAAATTGGAGTAAAATTTTATTAAAAACAATATTTTTTTAAACTTTTTTTTTACAAATTTTATAAAACATATCTATTTAAAAAAAATGTATTTTTTTGGTAAAAAACTAAATTTTGACTTTAATAAATTTCTATTTTTATTTTATTATTTACAAAAAACTGTATTTTTCTTTTGTAAAAAACTGTATTTTTGTTTACTGTTGGGTAACTATGGTCTTGTGAGAGTACCCATTTAAAACACCTAATTCTTATAGTCTCCAAAATCTCCCTTAGTTTGCTTAGGCTTTAAACTTTTTTTTACACTTTTCTTCCTTTTCCTTTTATTTACCCTATAGTTTTTTACAAAAGAAAAATACAGTTTTTTATTACAAAAGACTGTAGTTACCCAACACTAACAAAAATAGTAAACAAAAATACAGTTTTTTACAAAAGAAAAATACAGTTTTTTTTAAATACTAAAATAAAAAATAGTAATTTATTAAAGTCAAAATTTAGTTTTTTACCCAAAAAGTACAGTTTTTTTTTAAAAGCTGTGTTTTATAAAAATTTGTAAAAAACAAAATTTTAAAAAAATATAGTTTATAATAAAATTTTACTTTCAGATTTTTTGTTTAATATAATGAACGTCAACTTTTTTTTTGATAAAAAGAATGTCCATTTTTTTTAAATAAATAACGAAACAGTTTTTTTATTAACGTCCATTTTAATAAAAAAAAAAGTTTGTTTTATAAATATAATGTTTTGTTAAGTAAAAAACTGAATTTTATGATTTTATATTTTCAGAATATTAAAATTTTAATTTTCCAGAATATTAGGATTTTTTATATTCAAAATTTATCTTCTGTTTTTTTAAAGTAATAAATTTTGGGGGATATACCAAATAGTTTCTTGAACTTTTTTTAATACATGTATAGTCCAAGCCTTTTTATTTTACACCAAAAAGTCATTCACCATGCCAAAAAGGCTTTACCATGTCGCTGGAGCGGACCTTTAAAGATAAAAGAATAATGAACTTTTTGGTATAAAATAAAAAGCTTGGACTAAATGAGTATTAAAAAATATTTGAGGGACTTTTTGGTATTTGATTCATAAATTTTTTAACAAAAGATTATATTTGTTCAAATTATATATTTATTGAGGGTCTTTTAGTCATTTAGTGTTTAATTATTAAAAATAGCGTAAGGAAAGACTTTTGGAGTGTGGGATAGACGTTAGGTCTTCTTATTTAAACATTTGAGTATGTGTGAAAAGAAATGTTAAGACACAATAATTTATGGACACGCCACTTGTTGGGCAGCATTGTAGGACGTGTCCTAGATGAGCAAATTTAGTACTTTTTTTGTGGCAGCATGGATACTCTTTTATAGCTAGGCTTTCTTAAGGTTTCTGCATTCGTGTATGTGGGACTAAGAGTGGTGGAGGTTAACTCATGTTAAGTAGTAAGAAGCTGAATCGCTGGTTGAGCATCCATGTGCTCTGCACAATGATGCAGAAACATTTGTAGCCGCCGCTATCCTTCTCGAGAAGCTGTTTACCCAGCCAGGGCAATCTTTGATTACCTCCTCCTCATAAGGGTCAACATGGGAACTGTTACTACTGCGCCTACTGTCGACTCTTGACGCATTAATTCTCAAGATTAATTGTTTTGTGAACATATTGGAAGCATTTACTACTACACAGGGCAAACATGCTCTAAGAAATTTTCTATTTCTCCTGGATCGTTGTCTATTTTTGTCTCTATTGATCATTGATGTTGTGGTTATGTGTTGCAAATTGTATTCGTGGAACGTAAAGGATGCACATCCATAGATGAAGTGGGGAGTGCAAGAAACAAAGAACGTGAAACATTTACATTTTAGTTTGTTATTTAATATGACGACCCGAGTTTATATTTATTCAAGTTATTTGGACAACAGTGTAACTTGAATTACAATTTGTGATGATTATTTCGAAGTTTAATGTTTATATATAGATATGGAAACGGCACAATTATATCGGTTATTTTCTGGGGTTTTTTAAATATGTATATAAACAGGTTTAAGTAAGTGGTACAAAAAATTACCATTATGTACCGAGTAAAACCAAATTTGCCGTACAGATAAATTTACCGTATTTTTTGGAAAACTAATTTTACAGCAAAAAATCAATTTTACTGATGTACCACATGTTTTGATTTTGGTTTATAACCTGATATACCGGCTGATAAAACTGGTAATTTTAATTTGATGATTCAAAATTGGTATGGTATTGGTAAGGTCCATTTACCAACCAAAAAACAGCCATAATTCCATCTCATCTAATCCGCTAGATTGGACTGAGTTTTGAATGTTGTTAACGTTAATTTTATGCAATCCAAACACTGTTAGTTATACTCATACTCCAGTAATTTAGTTCAATTAATTCATCTCGAAGCATTTCCATCTTAAAATATTTCTTAAACACACACACACACACATATAGAGATAGAGAGAGAGAGGGGTTCAAAAATGAATATAAATATGAATATTTTAATGAACATTAACAAAAAAAAACACCTAACCCCCCAATAATTTTAATTCCTATGTTGCAATTTGTCTGCGCCAGTGGCACCATAAGAAACTCAGGTGAAAGACACTTGACAAACCATACAACCCCCATCTATTTACACAGGTCCAAGTCAACCAATCTGACACCGCAGCTATTCTATACTCCTCCGGCACGACTGGTCGAGTTAAGGGAGTTCAATTGACTCACTGAAGCAGCTACGTTTGGGTAAGCTTTGGTTTTGATGGAGAAGTTTCATTTCGAGATGTTGATGGCGGTGGAGAAATAGAAGGTGAATTACATTCTTGTGTCTCCGCCTCTGGTGGTGACGATGGCCAAATCGGACTTGGTGCTTAAGTATGATCTGACCTCGCTTCAGCTGTTGGAGTATCTGGAATTTGATGTGGGTATGGGGATCAGACAGGTAGGCTACCCGGGGGGGGTGTAAAAAAATATTCGATCGACACGCGTGTATTCGTTGCCGCTGACACGAACCAATTACAATATAAGAATTAAAATTAATAAGTTACTAGATGTTTTTTTGCTAATGTTCATTAAAATGTTCATTTTTTATGTTCACTTTTGAATCTCTCTCTCTCTCTCTCTCTCTCTCTACATATATATATATATATAGTACTGCTCTTGTGCGGATCAGTTCGCATTTTAAGAGTGCGGACCGAACATGTGTCACTTGACGATGAGCCTAAAAATTATCGGCTAAATTATAAGAAGCACTCTCTCTTTTCTGGGCTCACAGCCAAGTGACACATGTCATGTCCGCATTCTTAAAATGCGGATTGGTGCAGAAGAGCAGTACTGATATATATATATATATATAGATATATATATATATAAATATGACATACTTGTTTGATAAATTTAAATATATCTAAATCGTTTAACATATTATTTTAGTGACTTAATAAAATAAATTTGGTCACACATAATTTATACTATAATTGGCCAATTGTATGATATCATCAAAACAAGGGTATATAAAATATGATTAAAAAAAGAACAATACAATATATGCAATTAAATGTGTCGAAGAAAGCTATAAACAACCCCCAAAAATTTGCGCTTCCACCCCAAAACCCCCCAACATTCATAGAAAATTTTATACCTGCATGTTTTTTGAGTAACCCGATCAAAAATATTTCCTAGCTCCTCCACTGATGGCTATTATACTATATTTATTCTCAAACAGACACTCTTAACCCTAGAGCTGATGGTAAGTTCTATGGTTTTAATCTGTTCTGCTATGATTCTTCTAGGGATAAAAAGGTTTATGAACATATCACATATATTCATAAAGCAAAACCTGCAGTTTGATGGGTTAATTTTTCAGGTGTCAGATAAATTTTCATTTAAGCAAACCCCATTATTCTATCATGCTTGAATATAAAATAACGATAAAAGAAAGATAGAAAGAGAGATGGCTGTCAATGATTTGAACATGTATAATTGTACAAAATATTGATACACGGTGGAAACACCAAATGTTTTTATTGGAGAGGAGTTGAGACCCAAATACAATTATAATACAATTGGCAACAAATATATAATTACCCCACAACCATAAGCAGATTCATGGAATCTATAGGAAAGAGGGTCACTCACCCATATTGATCAATGAATTTGTATTAAATGAAAAATAGAAATAATGTAGGATTCTAACCCAAGATGTCCCCGGTCATTGATAACCCAACTGGAAAAGACCTATGAAATCTTGTTTTCAAATATTGGGAAATTTTGCCAGGATTATCACTAATATCTTTGTTTTGCGCACTAATCGATGATTTCTCTATCTCATTTGACTCCTTTGTTTCAACAATAAACTGAAGACCCTGAAAGATTAATGTTGGACCATGTCAACTGTGAAAATGGACATACACCTTTAGCCGAAAATACATGCATATTCTAGCCAGTCTACATACATTACATACCTTGAGTGATTTTTCCTCATTTGTAACTACGGAATGATCTATTAGCTTTGCTCCAACGTCCTATACGAATAGGAGAAAACACATCAATGGACAGAGAGATGAAACATAAATATGTTCTAATAATAATAATTTTATTGAGACGTGGCTACTGTGTTTGGCCAGTAAATCTGTGATCGGAACACTAGCTATGAAACTACGGAGAATATGGGCCTTTAACTAAAACAGAAACGCCGTGTTTTCGTTAAGAGTCTTTAATTGCTCATTCAAAAGCCCAATCAATTATTACAATTATCAGGTGATTTAATAAGGCAAAGACATTTTTACCTTGGCGGGAGTTAGTTGGCTTGCCCAATAAGAAACTCATTATTTATATGGGCAAAGAAGTTGTAGTTCTTTGAGGTGTGCTGTTATGGTAGTGATTAGTATTAAAGTTTAACCCACTTATTCATTTTTAAATGATGTCAAGGTATGTAGGGGTGTCATTGATGAGCATTACATTTTTTCCATGGGAGAAACAATTCTTATATTATTCTTTTACTTTTTGTGTTTTATTAAAATAATATCCATGGGAACAATATACTTAAACATAATGCGTGCTGCATCTCTTTCTCATTTTCTATGAAAAGGTTTCTTGTCATCCCCACCCCCCAAAAAGAGGGTTACATGGGAAAACAGGAAAAGAAGATAATATCTCAACAAGGCACTCAACTATTATTCTAACTTTTCAATCTTTTTCTAACTTTGTAATAATACACGCCCAATTTTATCAAGCCTTAACATTCCTGGGCTTGGTAGGGTAAAAGAGGGCAACCATATTGAAACTTCAATTTTGTCACAGACATAGCTAGGTAATCTTCAATAGATACATCTTACCTGAAAATGTTTAGCATGTAGCCCATCTTTCATGCCTTCAGCTGCTTGGCAGAGGTACCACAAACCTGAATTCGTCATATCCTGTATAAATTGAAGATAAATGAGGAAAAGCAGCCTGATGCAAGTGCAATGGAATTTAATAAATAAGGTTTATCTCACTCATTCATCTCTAAATAGAAAAGTGATTACAATGGTTGGCCAAAGGCATTCCTTTTAGGCTTAGTTATCTTGCTAGTTAAGATAACCTAGACTAAATAGGGCACTTTAGGAATATTTTAAGAGAATATTACCCTCTAGCTAATATACTAACTCTAAATAGGAAAATTGCAATGAAACCCTTTGGATCTTGCACATAAATCACTCTCCACCACTTAGAAAGGTTCAATCGTTGCGTGGAGGCAGGTGGGGGGATCAACATTGGAGGCATGCTCCCTTGCTTGAGAGTGAAGTTGTCGGAACCGTCCGGCATACACACTAGAAAAAACATACGAGCTAGCCACACAAAGCCGACCCAAAACCGGATAATCCTAACTCTGCCCCAAAACGTACTGAGATAAGGATCTGAACACCAACGCATCTCCATGGAGGAAGGTGAGGCCACACCTCGGTCGGGCAAGTACAAGCAATAACTTCAGCTGAAATCGCCGAAGGACTAACTCGGAATGGGACTCAGAAGGTTTATATACCTGGGATTAGACAAGCTCACTCAACCCAAGTCAACCTTAGACAAAGCGGACACTAAGCAATCATCCTCAATGCAATACGACTCCACTCAAAAGTTAAAACGATTCACCCAGTTCACATCACTAAAAATATCAAATAGATCTTTGATACAAAATGCAGCCTCCCCTTCCTTAAAGATGAAAAGGAAGTCTCTGATGGTAAACACCTGTCTCTCGATATCTTAGGGCAACGATAAAGATGTCTAAGAAATCTTGAATATAGTACCTGAGACAGTTGTCTAATCTCTGTGCATTCGCCAATTCCGTTGCCAACCATTTGACCTTGGTCGAGCCATTCCCTAGCCCCTGCCTCTCCTATTGCGTCTAACGCTCACCCCACGACCAAACGGCTTGCAACGGCACATTCACAGAGCTCGAACAACAGCGTCTCACACTCACGCTCAACCTCCTCATACTCCACTCAGATTTTGTTGGTGCACTCAATCATCCTCATACTGCGCTCCTGGTAGCGATCACCTAAGACCCATCGATAGCGGATACCCATGGCCTCATTACACCAAGAGGCTTAGTCCTTCTCCTGTAACTTGATCTCATACATGTTAGTGCACTCAATCATCCTCGTACGGCAATTCTAGTAGCAGTCGCCTGAGATCTACCCATATCGGATACTCATAGGCTCATTACACCAAAAGGCTTAGTCCTTCTCCAGCAACTCGATCTCATAGATGATATCCTCGAGGGTTTGTTAGTATTTCGCCCAACTCAAATATATGATATTTAATTGATGGGCCCAAGAAGTAAGAAGGAGAGGCCGATCTACAATTTTTGGAATAAGGGGAGCCAGGTCGTAACTTTTACCAGGGATTATGGATTAGAAGTCTTAGAGGGCTGTTTGTAAATGCCTGACAAGTGGGTAGAAAAGTATTATAAAGGGGAGGGGGGAATTTTGGAATTACCCTTAGGGTGTGTCCTGGAACCCCAATTCTATTGCTTGGAATTGAAATCAGAAATTCAAGTCAATTTTGTACCTTAAAATATTACAATTCAGTTACATGGCATGGAATTGGGGTTCCCATACACCCTTAGAAATTACGGCAGCTCAAGTAGGAGCAATGTTGCTAGCCCTCATTTAAGTAACAGTGAGTGGATCCGGCGCCAAGTAAGGGTGGACAAATAACCGACCGACCAGAATGGACTGGTCCAGAAAGTAAGGTTTTTTAAAATTCGGTTCAGTCCTCGATCCCAAAATATATAAATAAAAAGAAATAAACGGTCCGGCCCTCGGTCTTGAACAAAAAAAAAAAAAAAAAAGACCGACCCGATTTAAGACCCATTCCTTCTTTTGCAATCTGCCCGTTTTAGTTTTCAAACCATAAGTTCTCTTTATCCCACCACATACGAACATCCCTACGCACCCCACCCCACCCAACTTGACGCCACCATCTTTACCTCTCTCATTTCTCAAAGTCTCTCCTCTCTTATTTCAAGGTTTAACGGCGAAATCAAAGCTTGCTTGCAAAAACAAAGGAATCGAGGGTTTGTGATTGCGAAATCATGAAGAAGTCATGGAGAAATCGTTCTATCAATCAGGTATGTGGTGGAGAAATCATGGTTCAAATCAAATTGATGGCGATGATTATCTATCCAAGTATGTAAAATGATTCATAGTCAAACGAAGTGTACCAGATGAGATGAGATTTTTGTGATTATCTATCCAAGTATGTAAATTCATGATTCAAATCATTTTTGTATTGAATTTCCGGAAGAGAACCTTCTGATTTAATGGGATTTTTGTCTACATTCATTGTGTTTTTATCCCCCATTCTGAGAATATAAGAAAAGACTGAACCTGATTACACCCAGATCGAAACCGATTATACACGAAATTTTAGATGACAGATTAAATAGGGTTCGTCTCGTTCCGTAATATGTGGAGACCAAATAAATCAGTCCAGACCCAAAAATGCTTCAAAACCAGACCGGACCGGACCGTGCACACCCCTAGCGCCAAGGGACCTAGCGGACCTGTCGCAGCCTCAAGGGTGAGATAGATTTCGGTCGGTGTCGATAAGCTTTGTCGTTCAATAGCAAAGGGCTCAGGAGGTTCGGCGCTGATGACGGATTTTAATCAATTAGAGTTTTCGACCCAATTTCATTGTTGTGGTGTTGAGGGAGGAGGTCGTCGGCATTTGAAGGAGCCGTTAATGGATGTCGGACCGTCGGCCTACGTCGCGACACATTGGAGAACGTAAGATAGTCTGAGAAGGGCAGGGATATGGTTTCAGAGGATTTGGGTACTAATATAAAGATGGTGTCCCTTGACCATAGGCGATGAGGAGCATGGTTGGGAGGAGTCCTCCGGTTCCTCCGATCCTTACACACAGATTTATAGCAACATAGGCGACCACATGAGGAGCGAACACGACTGATACATCACATGACGTATGTGTAAAGGCATTTAGTAAAACAATAACATTTTAGAAATAATGGATTCTATTATCATTGATCTCTAAAAAGTTGTGTGATTAAAAAGGTTGGTCAAAGGCCTTATTCATAGCCTAAGTTATCTTGCTAAGGTGGAAAGTAAAGAAGGCACTTTGGGAATATTCCAAGGGAATATTACACTCTACCTACAAGACTAACTTTAAACAGGAAAATAACCAAAATAGGCACGTAAATAAATAAACGTACAAATGAACAAATTACAATGAAACCCTTGGACCTCGTGTACACACCACAACCATATGTTAAAACTGATTTCAATAAATCATGCAGCATAGGAGACGTAACAAGTCTGTTACCTGCTTGCTTTCGATAAGCTCAATTTTTCCTTCCTGTTAAGTTGATAAGCATTAAATAACTTAGTAAAGAATTCATCTGATCAGCTTAATTCAAACATAAAGTGTGTAAAAAAAAAACTCACCAACCCAGATACCATTTGATGGATTATTTCAATGTCATACCCAATTTGATTAAGATTGGATTTCACCTCATTTACCTGTACACAAACAAATTGCAAGTAAGGTACGCTCTTCTCCTGTATTAAATCAAATTCAAAATCCATGAGCAGCCATTGTGAAACATATTAGTCCAATGAATGTCCACTCCGCTCTCGTTAATTTTTCTTTTTAATTGGTTCATGAAAGATTAGCAAAAACTATATTGACAGAAGAAGCTTCCAGCATTTTAGGGTATTAAAATGAATTCTTTTCTATTGGCACCCTTGAATTAAAGGGGATGTTCTATAGAACGGACATTAGACCTGCCATGTTTTATGGGACGGGATGTTGGACAACTAAGAAAAAAAAAGTGCAGGAAATGAGTGCAGTGGAGATGCAGATGTTGAGTGGTAAAAAGCAAGAAGATAAAATTTGAAATGAACATATTCTTGAAATAGTAAAAGTAGTTCCTATAGAAGATAAATTGAGAGAAAATCGGCTTAGATGGTTTGTACATATCAAACGTAGAGCAATAGATGTCCCCGTAAGGAAGAGTGACTTAGTATTCATGGCAACCCTGGGTGGAGGAAGATCTATATTGACTTGGAGAGAGATAATAAAGGACACGATATTATGTGATTTAAATGAGGATATTGCCCTAAACAAAACGGAATTAGAAAATAGGATTCATGTAGCCGATCCCAAATAATTGGGAAAAGGCTTTGTTGAGTTAAGTTGAGTTGAAAGTAATTCTTTTATCACTTTTCATGAAGATACTGATTAATAAAAACAAGACAGAATGCAGATGAAGAGGAAAATGAATTGACTTGGGAAAAAAAGAGGGTTGGGGGAAGAGAAGAGAGGTTATAAGTCGCAAAATAAGGGCAAACTCAGAGCTCTCACCGGTGGCGAATCTCGTGACAGTTATATGTATGCACTCATACGTGACTCTAACATGTGACCTCCATATCATAATGGAGTAACATTTCCATAGTGCCAATGGTCACTCACCAAGTCACAAGATAAGATGCGAAAAGCTGTATAATATTTATTAATTCTTTTGCATATCCCAGTTCGCATTTGAATTGTAATTTTGATTTGCTTTACTTCTACTTCCTCTCTTTCCCGTCCCCTTTCAAAGAAAAGAGTAGAGATCCTTTTAAAATAAATAAAATAAAACTAAACTAAAAATTCCTTTACTTTAACTAAAATTTACAATTTCAATTGGATTGGGAAACAAAAAGTCAACCAAAGATGTATCAAGTCAAAAAAAAAATATCTCGTACAAATATTATGAAACGGCCTCACCAACTTAAGAAATATGAGATAAGGGGAAATCACACATGTTTGGACAATAGCATAATGAAGTCGTATACTTGATAGTACCCCAGACTAAGTCCTTTATTTCCTCCTCGGAGATGCATATAGGTTCCTTTCCATTAACTACAAAAAAATTGCCATAACAACACATCTCCAAAGAGTAACTGCTTAATTAAGCCACAAACCAAGCCCTATATCATCAACAAGGATACACAACTTCTATATCAAATTCAAATAATCACCAACTCTTAAAACACTTTCCCAAAAGAATCACAAATAAGCTGAATAAAGCTTAAAATGATTTATTCTGTATCATGCATAAGACGGAAAGTTCTCTAGGATCCTAGAATAGTTTTGCTCTTGCAATAATAATAGAGATTTTGACCGTCTCAATCCTAAGGTGGATCGAAGGGGAAATCGAGCAAAATAGTAAAATCTCCATGCTTAAATAGAAAATATCAAAGCGTGTATGAATTGCTAAAAAAAGAGGAAAGTGTAGCCTACGTCAGTTGCAATAAGTTCAGATGTTTCCTTCTGCTCATCCAGCTTCCAGTCCAAGTTTTCCAGCCTCTTTGATAAATGCCTCTTTGTTGACTGCAGATATTAGGGGCAAAGCAAAAATTAATAGGAATGGAAGCACCATCAGTAAAGAATTTCTGAAAAGAAAGTGAGTGACTGTGCATTGGCTTGCTATTTATCCTACTTACAGCCAATGCTTCAGATACATTCTCTAACTGCTTTGAGACAGTTGCAACAGCATTTGACATATTATGCTTTGTTACAAACATAACATCAGAAAACGACCAGCCCTGTTAGATAAAAGAAAGAAACTATATAAGTAATGGTATGATAAAGAATGTAGATGTGCTTAAAAGGGAAATATTAAATAGTTCAATATTTGTCACCACAATGGCTCAAAGGTTTTTAGTATCACTAGTAATGTCTTGCCTTCCACCACATGTAACAGTATCCCATTGCTCCAAGCGCTGCAGCCGGCATCAAATAAGAAGAGTAACTCCCTAGAGGGAAAAGATATCAGCATCTTTGCATTGATGAAAGTCCTTTGAAACATATGATGATCGCTAAACATAATATATATACGTGTGTGTATGTGTGTGTGTGTGTGTGTGTGTGAACTGAAAACCATTGTGTCCATTAAAGAAAACAGTTTTTGCAGAATTAGATAACATTTTAATCAACAGGCAGTTGGAAGGCTATTTAATTGTGATTTAATGGATTAGGGAACTTCTTACCCAAGTGCTTGATAAGAAAGCTTTAGTTTTGCATGGAAAATGTGGATGGGTGGATGTGCATCTGCCGCAAATCATGAGATTTTGATTGTGGTACAACTAGAGGCATTTCCGAGGCTTTGATATTACATAAAACCTATTTCCTTTCCCTCTCGCTACATATATTAGCTTCTTAAGTGAAAAAACTTTATTAATTTCAATGTCATATTGTAGGATGTGTAATGTACGCAGAGCTCATGAGAATCGTTTGTACTTTTACTTTTTTATTTTTCATGTTTTTGTGAGGGTTAGAATAGGCATTTTGTAAAGGAAATGTTCTAGTCCATGTAATGTCATTAACGATATCACCCATGACATCACATAACCTAAGCACTCCTTAGTGAGCAAGTAATGAGTCATTTCTCGTTCCTTCTCTTATCCCTATAAATAGTGTAATACTCTATTGGGGCAAATCATTCAAGTATTACTTTACTTCAAGAGATGAATTAGAGAGATAAATTAGGGCTTGGGGCCTCTAAATGTTGTTGTGTAGTTTCTTAAATTAAATCGCTTCTGCTCCTAACGACACAACAAATTGGTATCAGAGCCTCGTTCGCTCATGATGTGATCGCCATAGTTGTTGTAGAGTCGTGGGTAGGGCTCGGAGGAACCGGCGATCCACTCCTCCAAACTACACCCCCGCCACCCGTGGTGAAGCGGCACCACCTTATCCTCCACCACCATATCCTAAAAACCCTAGAGAACTAAACCCTACTAAAAAACACCCCAAACTGCCAGAAAGCAGCAGTTCGGTCCACCCCACCCTCACCGGAGCTGGTCGATGGCGGGTGGCCATCAGCGATCCCAACCGGAGGTCACACGCCTTCAGTCAACCCAGATCAACAACCTCTACATCAAAATGGTTTGTGGAAACCTAGGTCGAGTTCAATACCGCAAGCGCCAGCAACTCCCCATGAGTTTTAGACCGTCGGCGAGGTGCACCGGAGTATTACGAAGCCTACTAGACACCCGGAACCATAGTTGTCAAATTGCGATACGCATCACATATCAAAAATCATATGTATCGCGTATGGGGAATCGTATCGGGATGCGCATAGTAAGAAAAAATGTTGTAAAAACTAAATAAATCCATATAAAACACTTCGGTCAATTATAGAGCATAAGTATAGTTTTAAACCAGTAAAAACTAAATAAATCCGTATAAAACACTTTAGTCAATTATAAAGTATAGTATAGTTTTAAACCAGTTTTATGACAAGAGTACATCGTCTAATGGTAAGAAGTTTGCCTTTCGTGGTAACGTCACAACGTGAAAGAGACAAGAAATGTGAGAATAAATTAAACAAATTGGACTTTTTAATTCATGGTTTAAAATCTCGATTGTAGTATACAACTCGAACACCCAATTTTCTAACCTGGTCGCAGTTTGGGCAAATATGCAACGACACATTATTTAAAGAGTCCAATAAATTTCTAAAAAAATATAGATTTTTTTTAATATAAGATTAATAATGTGGACACTAAATAAATTTTAAAAAAACGTCATTTAATATGCATAGCATTGTCTAAGTGAGTATACTACCCCGTGTAAGACAAGTTAGTTTCAATATTTCATAATAAATTAACACAAAGTTAGCAAAACAATCTGATGACACGTGAAATTTCATAAAGAAGTTGCATGGAAGCAAAACAATGAAAGAGGCTTAATGAGATTCACAAAAATGAAAAAAAAATGTGTGTGTTGGGGGGTTGTTGGGGGGGTCACACAAGGGGAATGAAATGGTGGATTGCATATGTGAAGTAATTGAGAAAAGGGTAAGAAATATTTCGGGGTATGTTAGTTTTTATTTTCCAATCCTTTCAAAAGGCTGAGAGAAGGATCATACAATTGGAAGTCCAAATGAGTTCGGAATTAGAGTTTTTCTTGCTGAAAATTTGGCCAAAATTTTGTTACTCCGTATCGCTATGTGTATTGTGTATCATATCGAGATACAGGAAGCGATACCGAGGTGTGATTCGTATCGTTTTACTTATGTATCGTGTACCGTATCGAGATACGTATTGCTTATCGTAAGATATTGACAACAGAGCCCAGAACCCGTATGCGAACTCCCCAAAGTCGGATTTGGTCTCCACTCAAGCTACAATCACAAAGGACGTATTCAAAACCCTAAGTTCATAACCCACAGCCATCGATCTGAGACTTTGAACCATCAGCCCTTTAGTCGACCTTTACCTGAAGAAAACGAGCCCTACCAGAGCTCCGGTAGGATCAGCGAGCAACCCAACTGCCTTCGATTGTTACTCCAAGAAGTTAACGCATTCTAGGGCTAAAAAGCCTAATATTTCGAAGCTAGCATGGTCGCCAATCACCGACGAGCAGTATCGGCATCGGTCGACGACCTATAGACCTCCAATGACCACCACGGCAACAGCTTGGCACCATGGTAAGTAGGTTGTGGCAATTGGAGCTCCAACTAGGGTTTCCAAGATACGTCCCATCATGCCCTAATTGGTGAGGTAAATTCTAACAATACCCATCCCCTTATTTTTCAGTTTACTCATGTTAATACTTCTCCCTAGAGGTGTTCAAAAAACCGACCGGACCATAGACCGAACCGAGTCGAACCGAACCTTTTTTCGATCTTTTTTCTTAACTGGTCCAGTCCGGATTTATTTTTTAGCGGACCGACCAAGTCGATCTGGTCCACGATATACAGGTTCAAAAACCTTTTACGACCGACCCGGACCGACTCTATATAAAATAATATATTTTTACATATATATGTATATATATAAGATAATTAATTAAATAGTAAAATTGTATACTTCGGCATTTGATTAGTTTAAATTATAGTTCAATCCAATAGTAGGTTTGTTTTAATTGCAAATTTTGATATTGTTTAGTTTTTAATATTCGGAAAAAATAGACTCGGGTATATTTTTACAAATGATGTAATTCATTAATGTGAGGATCGTCGAGTTAGACCGAACTGAGCCTATAAAAAAAAGGGTCGTCTATGGTCGACATTATCGGTCCAATCTCGGTTCGTTTTTTTCAAGGACCGACCAAGTCAATCCAGTCCAAAAAAAACCCTCAAAACCGGACCGAACAGGACCACGAACACCCCTACTTCCCACCATTTACTTACCACCCCAAAAATATCTACAAAATCACCTTCCACAATTGCTAAAAATTATTTGGAACCCCTCTCAACTTCTGAAATTTACATTTCAGCCCCCAACTTTCTGAAAATCACAACTAGCTCCTACAATTTCCCAAACCCCAAATTCAAGATCAACTTCACTCCCGTCACCCACTCAGGTTTCGATATGTTGTGGAACGAAGGTTGTAAGGTTGATTATAAGCATGATATGTAGGTTTGCGCCGGATTCGAGTGGTTGAATCGTACCGTCATCGAAGAACTTTAAACCCTCATCAAAAACTTGGACCGAATAGGTGACGATTTACATAGAGAGCTTCAGAGCTTGCAATTCAATGTCATCTCCATTGGGAAGTATGAGGAGCACCACTACCGCCTAAGTCAATGTCGCACGTAGTACCTTGAGGTAAAAGCGACGCGTGATCATTGGGTATGTGAGGGCAAGACGTTTGGTCCGATACTTTACTACGACCGACGTTGTTTCCATGTACGACGATGATGCCCGCAACCCAATCACGCATGGTGATGACTTCTCCGAGGGTGCGGAGGATCCATCAGCGAATGGTATGGATCCCGAATTCTTTCCTTGTGATTCAATTCCTATTTTTAGAGAGAATGGTTGGATTACACATACTCAGTTTCGTGATTTGGAGGTTTTCAAGCTTGGGGACTTCATTCCCATATTCGGGGGAGAACAGGTTGGGTGTTGCATCGGAGTTTTCTTCGATATATTTGTTGAGGATAGTTAAGTGACTCGCATGCACTTTCACGAGGTTAGTTCTTATGATATGGCTCTTCCCACTCTTTGGGGATGATGATGATTTTGATGGGGTTAGTTTGGCGGTTGTTTCCCTCGCTGGTGACTCGTCGCTTTGGGTTGCCGAGATCGATTGAGGGTATGTGGACCCATTGTGGGAGGCTTTTGTAGCGCGTTTGGATATCGAGATGAAGTGCCTAGCCTTAACGGTGCTTATTTTAGGAGACTTGGAGGGCAATTGGCAGTGATCCTCCCGAAGCATGGGCTTATTAGTTTTCATCGTGACCAAGTTTGAAGTCGCGTTCTTGCTCGTCGACCATGTTTGGACTTCATCACTCCTTCCCAGGGCCTTTTTGCTAACCGATATCTGGGCCATTTCTGAGGACGACTTCCCTTTCAAGTAGAGGAATCCATTGATGGTTGTTTTGATCCCTTACAGCTGACCTTCAACACTCGGGACGAGCTTTTTCAAGTGAGGGGTTGAATAATGTACGCGAGTCTCACGAAAATAATTTGTATTTTTATTTTTTATTTTTCATGTTTAGTTGTAGTTATTAGGTTTAGTGAGGGCTAGAATAGGTATTTTGAAAAGGGAATATTCTAGTCCATGTGATGTCATTAGTGATGTCACCCATGACATCACATGACCTAAGTATTCCTTAGTGGGCAAGTAATGAGTCATTTCTATATCCCAATAAATAGTGTAATACCCAAACTGTATTTCGAGAAATGAATTAGAGAGAGAAATTAGGCCTTTGGCCCTCTATATGTGTTGTTGTGTGGTTTCTTAGATTAAATCGCTTCCGCTCTCAACTACACATCAATGGGATTGTAGGCCGAAAAGGGTGAGAATTAAGGAGGATACACCAAGAGTCTTAAAGGAGAGAGTGACGCATAAGACATTCTGTTAGAGGTCATTGGCCTGCTGTACAAAAATGTAGGAAAAGGTCTTCAAGAGTTTGGGAGAGGTGGGAACTGAGAAGATAAGCACTCCGGGAACAATAAGAGGGAGGGGGTGTGTGTGTGTGTGTGTGTGTGAAACAGAGTGAGAGTGAGTGAGAGAGTGTGTGTGTTTGTTTATATGGGTGTCTTGTGTGTGTGTGTGTGTGTGTGTGTGTGTGTGAGAGAGAGAGAGAGAGGCCACTCCATCAAGTAAAGGCCTATAAATATGAAATCGTTCGTTCAACGAAAAAATTATAAAAGAATAGGAGAATATAAATGAGGAAAACACAGAAGCTAGCAAGCTCTTTCTCAAGATAAACAATCAACTATGAATAAAATTGAAGGGATTACACCAATGTCTGGACTAAAACCAAATCTAATTTTACTAACACTACTACTAATACTACTACTCCAACATGTACTAGGATTCTAGATCTATTACTAATTTATTTTAAAATACCAAAATAAAAATAAATTTTAGTAGAATATCTTAAACTCCTACTTAAATAAAAAAAAAACATTATCGTTACTGAGGACACCCTGCTTAGATTCAAAAGGTTTCTTAATCTTGTTTGTAGGATCCTGAAATTAAGGTTTTAAATCCTATTATAATTTCTCAACCAATTGATATGAGCTAAATAAGTTAATCATCTGAGAAGAACTCGAGCATGACCAGGAATACCGTGACTCGTTGAATCGACAATTAACTTATTGAATCAACATGAAAGTATATTTACTCTTGGTACTGGCATGTAGGAGTCAGAAAGATTGAGAAATAGAACCATCTTATTTGATTCGTTCTCAATAGCCATGAGATGATCATCTTAGGTGATCCACTTGTTGACGCATGCTCCTATTACACTGTTTGGACCCTCCAGTCTGCACATACCAAGACACTCTATGGAAGGTTGCCCCATGAGGATTTATACTGTTGAGCTCCAAGTTGTGAGGTAAGAGCTCCGCCCACTAGGCTATCCTTTGGGCTCCTTTCAATTTATTTTCAGCTGAGAAGAATTTTCTTTCATCTATTAAATGGTACCATCAAAAGAAACTCCAATTAAGAAATGCATCAGCACTTTTATTCCATAGGACTCACCTCTTCCAATATAGACCTCAGTGGGAAAACAAAAGTTGGAATCGATGGTTTTAAACAGTTTAAAGGATTGCTCTTGCAAGTTGTATATTTTAGGGAGAATATTATCCTTTTATCAATCCCCTCTGCTCATGAAATATTCATGGAAACCATCGTTGTGTTGGACGATTCAATGTTGGAAATCAATGCGAAACATTTATGACTGAGCACAATTTTTTAATTTAAAAAAAATTCTAGAACGGGGGTATGCTTACTCTATATTTTCTAGAATTTAGGTTGTAATGAGAGTGGGTGATTTCTTGACAGTTGGAGAAGTTGCTACAAATTCAAATGGTGTTAGTGGAAGGAAGGTATTGCGGAGCAATACGAATAACGTTTTTATAGGAAGTGTAAGAGGGTACTTTAGATTATAGATGGAGGCGTAACCCCTATAGGTATGGCGATAACAACTAACCCAATATCCTCGACTTGGTACAAAATAAACACACAATCACAATATAATAACTCGAAATAAACAATAAATGAACCTCAGAAACAACTCGTTCAAAGGGAGAAAGAAACAAGCACTCTCAGATACACCTTGATAGGCAGCTCAAAAACCAAGGTCCCACACACATATCACAACAATAAATGGTAGTGAAAGCCTGGCAACAACCAACAATGGTGGGTGGTTAAATGCCTCCTGGTTTTGCAATAACTCCCCTACTCTCAATGTCTTCTCTCTAGAAAGAACTCACGACAAAGAACTCTCTCTTCTCTCCAAAGAGAACCCCTTTTCTCTGAAATGGTTGGGCTCTCTAAATAGCCACCAACCTCTCCTGAGATGTCTCAGTCTCAATCAATGTGAAAAACCTTCTACTTTATGTCACTAGCATTAAATGCATGCAGACACCTTTTGGCTATCAGCTGTGTCAGGCAGCTGTCACACTTCAATGGTCATCCACCAAAACTTCTGACAGCCCCTCAAACTGCTATGGTTTACTCAAGTTTGGATTGGACAGTAGGTAGGTGGCGTGTGACATCACCTAAAAAAGATGTGATATTTGAAAAGGGGTTGTTTGGCACTAGGCTCAAAGTGAGATGGAACTCGTGATTCTTCTGGATAAGCTCTCTCGAGTTATGGTCCCTCGGTGTTTTACCAGGTGTATCTAGAATGGTTAAGTCAAGCCTTAACGTTGCCTTGCTTCTCAATCCTCCAAACCAGTTCCCTCTGAGGTTCCCTTGATGAGGTCATCCGATAGAGCATGAAAGCTCTCCCAAGCCCTGCCAGACTTGGTCTCTCGCGGATACCGTTTGACCTCACTCTCATATTATAAATCATTAAAACATACAAGTTATAATACATCTCTACAGATACATGATTTGAATAAGTATAAAAAAACTGTCAACCTGAGTTTCCTCTCTGAGTGAGGTTCCTCTGGTAAGTTTCCTCTGAACTTCTTATAGCAAGTTTCCTCTGAGCTTCCTCTGGCAAGGTTCCTCCGAACTTCCTCTGACAAGCTTCCTCTGGCAACCTTCATTTGAGCTTCCTCTGAGCTTCTTCTGGTAAGCTTCCTTTGAGCTTCTTCTGGAAAGCTTCCTCTAAGCTTCCTCTAGCGAGCTTCCTTTAGCAAGCTTCCTCTGGTGAGCTTCCTCTGACCTTCTTTTCTGAACTTCCTCTGGAAAGCTTCTTCTGGTAAGCTTCCTCTGAGCTTCTTCTGGAAAGTTTCCTCTGAGCTTCCTCTGGCGAGCTTCCTCTGAGCTTCTTTTTCGAGCTTCTTCTGGAAAGCTTCCTCTGAGCTTCTTCTGGAAAGATCCTCTGGCAAGCTTCCTCTGGTGAGCTTCCTCTGAGCTTCTTTTTTGAGCTTCCTCTGGTAAGCTTCTTCTGGTAAGCTTCCTCTGAGCTTCTTCTGGAAAGCTTCCTCTAAGCTTCCTCTCGCAAGCTTCCTCTGGCGAGCTTCCTCTGAGCTTCTTTTCTGAGCTTCCTCTGGTAAGCTTCCTATGAGCTTCTTTGGGTACATCTGAGTTTCTTCTGGAAAGCTTCCTCTAAGCTTCCTCTGGCGAGATTCCTCTAGCGAGCTTCCTCTGAGCTTCCTCAAGGAATCTTAACCTCAGATATATCGCCTGGAGACATTTCCCAGCCAATAAAAACACACTTAATGTTCGAGTTACTTCCAATCGAGCAACTTTAACTTCATACATTATCCCCTTTAATTGATGTGACCACATGTTGGCGTCATAATACCTAGCATTTATGGACTTGAGATAACAACACTCAAGTGAGTTTTATCTTTAAAATGGCATGCCGAGTTAGCCACCGGCGACATAGAAGTCAAATAGTAATGACCATACCATACACCGCGGCCATAAACGAAATAAAATAAACCATAAGCTATTCAGACTCCGACATTATTTCTGAGCTTCCTCTGGTAAGCTTCCTCTGGCGAGCTTCCTCTAAGCTTCCTTTAGATAAGTCTCATCTGATAAGCTCCCTCTAAGATTCCTCTCGTAAGCTTCCTCTAAAAGCTTCCTCTGGGTTGTCCACCTTCCTCAATTTAGGAGGGGGAGTTATCTCTAATCACAAGACTGCCTTTAGGCTCCCCCTACAGGAAGAAAGTGGCATCTCAAGCAAAAGATCAAACATGTTTCCTTTACTTTAATCTTATGTATTTACTTTACTCTAACACGACATGGACGCCGACACGGAAAATCTCACAAAATTAGATACGTCATGGGACAGAAAGATAAATAAATATATTTTTATAAATTTATATTTACAGATTAAAAAAACTTATTTGTAATACAGATTAAAAAAACATATTTGTAATACAGATTAAAAGGAAAGATTATAAATTAACATCTTGAAGCAGAACATGGAAATTGAAGTGTTTTTAAGATATGAACTTTCATTGAGAACCATTTAAAGGCTAGTAGAGCGAGTTCAGAACCCAATTCAGAACTTTAAAAATATATAATAATTGTTACAGCCACGTCCAAGTCGTGTCCTTGATTTATCCTTATTTCGGCAATTTTCCATACCAAGCATGTCCGGCGCGTGTGAGAGCCAATGTTTTAAAAATCATAGACTTGAGCTGTGGGAAACTAGCTTTTGAAGATCAGGCCTCAAGGTCTTAATTAGAGGCTTATGCCTCGAAAGCTTGTGAGTCTTAAGCCTCAGGCTACTCACTCTGACCTAAGGCGAGTCTATTTTTCTTTCTTTCCTCTTTTCTTCTCCTTTTTTTTCCTTTCTTTTGTTGAACTAATTACATATATATATATATATATATATATATATATATATATATATATATATATTTTCGACTGATTATATATGACGAGGAGGGATCTCCAACGGGTGCTTTTAACGTGCCCACTAACGGGTCTTTATAAAATCAGATATAATAGTGCCACGTATGAGGAGAGAGTGAGTGGGTCAAAATTAGAAGAGTAAAGGCCATTTCACTTTTACTTACATTTTCTCTCAACTCTCTCTCTTCCTTCTACAGCAAAACCCACGTTATGTCTATTCTCTCTCTTCCTTCTACAGCAAAACCCATTTATACACCAAAAGCAATACCCACTCTCTTTCTCCATTCTACACCTAATTGAAGATCCTTCCCTCATTTTTTTATCAGGTAATTGCATCTCCATTGTTTTTTTATCATTTCATCACTTGTTTTTTTTAACATAATATGTATATTTTTTTATCATTTCATCACTTGTTTTTTTTTAACATAATATCCGTTGTTTTTCTAACAGCAAACTCAAGATCTCTCCCTCATTTTTTCTTGCTATTGACGCCGACCAGGTAATTTTTATCTCATCACTTGTTTTATTTTTTTTCACACAATATATTGGTAGAATAAAGATCCATCCGTTATTTTTTTTATATACATTTTTTTTTCAATTGAACTTGTTGGTATAATAAATTTATGTAAATTTTACTTTATTTCAAGAAAGTGTAGGTAGGTACAGTATTTTTTTTTCCAAGACAACATTTTTTTATAGCATGAAATTATTTATTTGGCTAAAAATAATTTTGTCAGTCTTATTATGTTTTATAATTATTTATCTGGTTATTATTTATAGGTTTTATTGAAAATGGATAATCGGGAATTTGAGCAAGTAAATGTCGAAAATTTACATTGGGATGTTGGGGGGGATATGGAAATTGAGATGGAAAGTGCACTAAATGTTGAGAATGAGCAATGCGTTGAGTCACATTCTAGCCATTCCGAAATGGTATACAATCCACAAGTAGCACCTGAATCGAAGCCTAAATTGTGCCAGGAGTTTAAAACATTGGATGATGTTAAGAAATTTTACAACGATTATGCGAGAGAATCGGGATTTAGTGTTAGGAATTGGTCTGGAAAAAAAAGACGTGGAACCGATAAAATAATTAGGAAAGAGTATGTTTGTTGGAAACAAGGGAAGGGTAAACTTGTTGTGGACATTGGAGTGGAAAGGCGTCGGGGCTCTGTTAAAGTTGGTTGTAATGCAAAACTTTGTGTTGTTATGTCCGAAAGTGGCTTATATGAAGTTAGTGTATTCGTTGAAGGCCATTGTCATCCATTAACCAGTCCAAGAAAAACACATTTTTTGCCATCCCATCGCCAAGTGTCGAGTGCTAAAAAGTCATTGACTCAACAACTTGGCATGGTTAACATTCCAAAACACCAACAATTTAAATTACTAGGGTTGCAAGCGGGTGGTTTCGAAAATATTGGTTGTACACAACGAGATTTGTATAACCACGAAAGGGATAAACGCAAAGAGTTGAAGGGGCACGATGGTGATATGCTTCATGAGTACTTGAAATTTGAACAATCAAAAAATCCTTCATTTTATTTTAAAATCGAGGCAAATGATGAAAATGAGATAACTCGTTGTTTTTGGGCTGATGCCACCTCTAGACGTGCATACACTTATTATGGGGATGTTGTAATTTTTGACACAACATATAACACAAATCGATATGGATTGATATTTGCACCACTAATGGGGGTTAATAATCATGGTCAAACAATAATATTTGCTTGCGCATTCTTGAGCGATGAGACTATTGATTCTTTTGTTTGGCTATTCAACCAATTTTTAAAATCTATGCCCGGTGACGCCCCTAAAATGATAATAACTGATCAAGATCCCGCCATGACAAATGCCATTTCAACAAATCTACCAATGACATTTCATAGATATTGTAGTTGGCACATTTTAACCAAATTTTCCGAGAAATTAGATTCGATTAAATATAATGCTCACTATAAGGAATTTTCTAGTTGTATTTGGGGATCGGAGTTAATAGAAGAGTTTGATGTGAGGTGGATGGAGCTTGTTAACAAAAGTGGTTTAAGTGAGAATAAATGGCTAAACTCAATGTATAATATCCGTTCGAAATGGGTGCCTGCCTATGTGAATCATGTGTTTTCGGCGGGAATGTCAAGTAGCCAACGTGCGGAAAGCTCCCACTCATTCTTCAAAAAGTATGTTTCAAAAAACAATTCATTGGTTGATTTTATGATTCAATTTGGTAGGGGACTTATGCATCAACGCCATGAAGAACTAATGGCGGATCACAAAGATATGATTGAAAAGCCTAAGTTAAAAATAGTCCATGATTTTTTGATGCACATGGTTGATGTCTACACGCATGAAATGTTCTATAAATTTGAGGATGAAATACTTGAAAGCTTCACGTATAAATTTGAGCTAGTGATGGAGGATGAAAATAGGCGTTTGTACAAGATTCAAAAATCACCATTGCGAGTAATCAAATATGACAAAATGTTGGATATTGCAACATGTACTTGTAAGAAATTTGAGAGCTCGGGGATCCCTTGTAGACATGTTTTGGGGTATTTGCACAAAATGCATGATTATGAAAAACTACCAAATCAATACATTTTAGGTAGATGGAGTAAATTGGCAAAATCCGGGGTGGTTGTGGATGATATTGATTGTGAAATCGTCGATGACAAATCATATCTATTAAAGAGGTCCCAATTAATTCAATTGGCGTTAGATGAGGTTGACAAGGCCCTTACTAGCCAAGAAGCAACAAAAGTGTATATCGATGCTTTGGGTGGTGCACGTGATAAATTAAATCAATTGGTTGGAAGTGGGGTTGGTTCAAGTGTTCGGGTTGCTTTGGGAAATGGTAATAGAAATTACTACAACGAACCAAGACAAGTGCGTGCAAAAGGGTGTGGCAAAAGGCTCAAATGCGGGAAGGAAAAAGCATTAAGGAAGGGCAAAGATTCTAAATCAAGAAAGTGTAATGGGTGTGGTTTGATTGGTCAGTCGCATGATAAAAGAAATTGTCCAATGCTAACTACTGAGTAAGTACTTATTCATCATTTATTCATTTATATTGTCTACGCAAATAAATAAGAAACTAACTTGATAAATATATGTAGGTATTCATCAAGTCAAGAAGATTGCGATGAAAGCCAAGATGATGATAGCTATTCATCCGCAGGTGAATATTACAATTTTTTTCAAAGTAATGAGAAAAAAATGAATATTGTGTATTTTTTACATAATTATCTAACTCTTTGTTTTCGATTTCAGGAATATCATTGTAATTCACATAGAGGAAATTGGATGCATTTTGGAGTTGGAAGAATTATTTTTTTTCCAATTTGGATTTTTTTATTTGGATGAATGTATTTTTATTTTATTTGAATGATAACTGCCCACTAAAGTCTAAAAAAACCCATTTTTCTGTGTGGAGAAAGTGGGTTTTGTTTTTGTTGTAGAAATGAATTTTGCTATATGGAGAAAGTTGCTGTATGGAGACAGTGGGTTTTGTTTTTGGTATATAAATGAATTTTGTTGTATGCAGAAAGTTACAAATGGAATTTGGTGTATGGAGAAAGTGAGTTTTGTTTTTTATGTAGAAAAAGAATGTGGGTTTTGCTTTTGATGTAAGAGAGAATGGAGATAACGTCATTATCATTGGCAAATTGACCCATTCACTCTCTCCTCACACATGGCCACTATTATATCTGATTTTATAAAGACCCGTTAGTGGGCACGTTAAAAGGACCCGTTGGAGATCCCTCCTCTATATATGACACTCTAAATATTATAGAATTGAATATATATACTCTTGTATATAATTGTAAATAAACTCTGAAAAAGATACATGAACAACTATTTTATACCATGTAATTCATACTTTTTAAGCAACCAAGGCGTACACCTCAAAGCGAGTCGGCAAAAGTTAACACAGAAGCTTACACCTTCGTTGTTTCTTCTTTGTGCGTTTTTATAGTTTTTTTAGCTTCTTCTGGTACTTCCTTTTTTTTCTTTTTTTATCAGAAACAGCCAACAATATTATACATATTCAGATTATATAAAGAGTGGACAAGGTATCCGCTACAGAAAAAAGAAAAGCAAACTACATATCAAGCACTATTTTTAAAAAAAAAAAAATATATATATATATATATATATGTGTGTGTGTGTGTGTGTTCCCAACTTCCCACTTCAACACCTCACTAATTATATAAAACCGTCCTGCTCACAAACAGCGCAGTAATGTTGCCAAAAGACATCAATATGAACAGAACCTTGAACACTACTGCAAACATTCAAGCCAGATATTTACAATTGAAGACATCCCCTTCCCCTTTAAAAGCTTCGATATTGAGACCCATAGGGTGTGTCGAAATTTTAGTTATTTCCCACATTTTCACCCATGGAGATCATGGTTCAAAGTCTCGGTATCGGTCCCGGTATCGGACACCCGATTTTCAACTCGGTCGCGGTATCGGGCGCGGTATCGGGCGATACGCAAAGATACGCTATTTAGAGAGCGCAAAAATTCCGGAAAAAATATAGAAAATTAAAAAAAAATAAGATTAACAATGTGGACCAATGAGATACATTCAAACCCATCATTCAATATGCATTGCATTGTAGAATTGGTTATACTGAAGCGCGGCAGAGTTGTCAGATTCAATATTGCATAGTAAACCAATAATAATATTGAAAAACAAAAATATACATTTTGTTTTAACAACAATGTATATTTTTTTACATTTTTACAAAAACGTACAAAAGAACATTGTTACAAAAATGTACATTTTTTAACAACAATGTCCATTTTTTTACATTTTTACAAAAACGTACAAAAGAACATTTTTACAAAAATGTACATTTTTTTAACAAATATGTATATTGTTTTTTACATTTTTATAAAAACGTACAAAAGAACATTTTTTACAAAAAATTTCAAAAATGTACATTTTTTTAACAAAAAAATATATTTTTTTACAAATATGTTCACTTTTTTTACAAATATGTACAAATATATATTTTTTTTACAAATATGCACATTTTTTTTAACAAAAATATACATTTTTTTACATTTTTACAAAAAACGTACAAAATAATATTTGTACAGAAATGTACATTTTTTACAAACATAAATGTACATTATATATTTTTTGTAAAAGATTTGAATATTTTTTGTAAAAAAATAACATTTCTTTGAAAAAAGAGTTTTAGTAGTCATTTTTTTTAAAAAAAGAGTACTACTTTTTAAAAGATTTATATATATTTTTTTAGTAGTCATTTAAAAAAGAGTTTTATGTTTTAAAAAATTAATGTTAATACTTTTGAAAAAGTAATACCATTCTGTAAATGTTACAATATATTTTCAACAACGAAGAAATATGGTAAAAGATAAAAGTTCTATCAAAAAATAAAACAAAATATGACAATATCGTTTGAATCGGTTGTCTCGGCCGATATCGCGGCTGTCTCGGCCGATATCGCGGCGAGGCGTCTCGGAATCGGTTGTCTCGGGCGATACCGCGGCTGTCTCGGGCGATACCGCGGCTGTCTCGGCCGATTCAGTGTTTTTTTTTAAACGTCTCTCGGTATCGGATCGGTGCCCTCCGATTCCGAGTTGACTCGGCCGATACCGAGTCAACTCGACCGATACTTTGAACCATGATGGAGATTCTTTCTTCTCAATATTCTATCGTTTCTTTCTTTCCAAACATTCCATGTCACCGCTAAAACAATGCATCTCTCCACAAAGACTTACCCCTATTTTTGCCACATTTAAATAAAGCAATCATAGAGATGAATTATTTTCACGATCTTGGGAAAGCACCCATAAATCTATCAAATTCCCAATGAAGGAGAAACTTATCTATATCTTCATCCTTCTTTCACAAAGAATACAGCATGCAGGGTAAAACATGTTCTAGATTTTCTTGTGTTGCAACCAATCACAAGTGTTGACTTTTTCGTGTGCTGCCCACCATGCAAAAACCTGCATTTTTGAAGGTGCATCCCCCTTCCAAATCAAGTTATAAGGGCCAAAAGGAAATAGTAGCGGAGAATTCGTCAAGAGCTCAAAGTAAGAACTGCATGAGAAAATCCCAGAAGTGAAATCCAACCATCCAGCCATTCCCTTCTATCGGAGAGAATATTTGAAATAGCGATCACATTTGTAATCTCAAGAAGAAAAGAGAACACCCCAATTTCCCAATCATTAGGATCTTTTCCCCATTTTGTACTCAATAGAAATTGAAAGGTGAACTCCGAAAGACAAAGGAAGCAATAAACCCATGAGGAAGAGATGAAATATGATAGTTTTGGGAAACAAAATGCACAGTTGGTGTCCCTAAAACTTAAATCATTCTACCATCTCCCACTACGTAAGCCTAACATGTTTAAGGAAAGAATCTAACCCTTGGGAAATTGACCTTGTCCTCACCATGTCCGGCATGGACACTTCATCCCCAGCAAAGTACCAATGCTTCCTAGACATTCCTGCATTTTCTTTCAAATTTGTAATATTATTTTTACATTGAAGCATTTCTTTAGGTATATCTTTACTTTTCTTACTTCTACTTTCAATTTCAACACTTCATTTCCTTGACTTTTGATTTTCCAGCATTCCATTTCTTTCCGTTTCTTGTTTTACACCCCTTCAAACAAATTGTAACTTCACTTTGTTGCAATTCGAATCACATGAAGGACATAATGTCCAGTCATTTGAGTTGTTGCTCAAAACCTTCGAAGACAATCTTGCCAAACTAACTAATCTGCCACAAATAAACTTGTAAAGATAATAGTGAAGATCAGTTATGATCCATGCATAACTTCAGTTCTACCATCGTAAAGACTTCTCAACTCTTGTAAGGGCTCTTCAACTTAGACTTACAAATCATATCATTATTTTCCAATCAAGTAATTTGTCCTACATCACGCACATTAAAGTGTGCAGCGGTAATAAAGTGGCTGTCCCATTTGAGGCTGGGGGAAGGGGGTGAAAGGATCCCGTGGTTAAGCCCAACTGGTCGGGTTCTCTTTGAAGGACTAGTCCATGTATAATGATGGTTTAGGTGTTCTAGTTGTGTAATATGTTGTGACTGAACAAGATATCCTAGATTACTATTAAGTAGTCCTCCACCCCCCACCCCCATGCATGGTCGCCCTGTTCTCCTCTAAGTAGAGGAGGAATCCACTTGATGTATCGGATTAGACCGGATCAAGATCTGTCCATATCCGTTTATTAAGAAAACTATCAGTGATCGAATTCAAAATTAAATTTGTATCTTTACGATTATAAATAAAAATACATAAAAAAATTAGATTGAAGATTAAAGGTATAAAAATATATAATATATATGTTTTATTTATTACGAGTGTATTAAAAATCATGAGATAATATAAATAAAGGTTGAAGATTAAAGGTAACAACTATATAATATCTAATTTCTATTTATTTCATAAAAAAAATTGGATCGAATTTCAAACAGATACTATACGTATCAATCCAACTCCTATTCATTTACTAATCAGATAAATAAACAATAAACTGGATTATCGGGTTATCGGGTTTCATAACACCAAGCCGGATAAATATACCTGATTCGGATCGCATTCGGACTAATATCCGATCCATTGACATGCCTAAGGCCTACTAGAGAGGGTGAACCTAATCCAACTACCCTCTTTAATGAATGCCTTCTTCAAGAAATTGAGGACCAGTTAACACTTTCTTGCCCAATGTCATAGAATCTTGGGTAAATATACGGTACATGATTGGGCATAAATATTGTATATCTATCCCCTTAATTTCGGTACCTTTGTGAACCCGAGCGGTGCAATTGATATGGATTTAACTCGTAATTATGCTACTAACCTTCGTTGGCAGGTATTTCGTGTTTTGTGTTTCTCTTACGTGCTTTACAAGTGAAGTATGCAAGCAGTGCGAAAGAGAAATCGAAACAATGAAAGAAAGGCTAGGAAGGTAAGTTCAAGGGCATTTTCGTAATTTTGTAGCCTGATCCAGGAGGTGGGGCCAACTGGAAAGTTGAAGAGTTCGGAACAACGATAACACTGGAAAAAACGGCACCCAAATCCGAGCTACGGTGAAAGAGTTATGACCCTTTGAAGTTGAAGAAAAATCCATAGAAGAAAGGAAGAAAACATGAAAATTTTCTAAGTGTTGGAAATGAAATGAAGAAGGGCCAAACCAGCAAGATTTCCCGAACCACAGTGTGAACCGGTTCGGGGGCGAACCAGTTCGGGATACCTGCGAACCGGTTCGAGGTGCCTGAGACGCGAAATTCTACTTGAAAGCTGATTGGTCCAAAGTGTCCTATTATGTTACAAACTCTTCAAAAACGTACATGTATCATTGTATTGACTTAGAAAACACAGTTTTGAATAGTTTTTTATAGAGAGAAAAGCAGGAGATTACCCTAGATACATAATTTTGATTTGGTGCTTCAAGATCAATCAATTCCGGGTTTGATTGCAAGTTTTAATTTAATTTTCATTCTCTCTATTATTGTTCTTGCATGTTCAATATACTTTCATCATGATTTCTTTTACATGCAACGTAGTTAATGTATGCATAGTTAGGGTCAATATGTCCAGCTAGATTTTTTATGGTTGGGATGCATGAACTCAACCCGATGTGAGAGTTGCATGTGTATAAAATTAATCCTCTAAACTTAAAGGTTATTAGACGGTATTGCGTAGCGAACACAACCATTGTAGATCTTTGGATATCTCGTTTGCTTCAGGGTAACCGGGATACTTTAGAATGCGATGCTAGTGTAGCTAATGCGTTACCGTTTTACTCGTCCTCTGATTACGTATGGTGCGGGCTTGAACCTCATATACGTAATGCTTGGGAGTACTAAAGTCTGGGTCTGATTAATCACTTAAATTTATGATTAGTTTTATACCAGCAATACACTAGGGTTGGGGGATTGTATTCCCGGCCTATTTTTCTCTTCATATTTATTACTCCATTCTTAGTTATTAATCCCCGCTTAATTCATTAGTTCCATAGTCTTAATCTAGTTTCCGTTTACTGAGTAGGATTAATTGCAAACCAATCATCTTTTCATTCTTCTTAAAGTTGAATTTAGGTTTGACCGTCTGTCCTTCCGTCGTCACGATTTTCTCGTCCTATTTCCCTGTGGAGACGATCCCGACTTACCGACAAGAATTTATCTTTAGTAAGCAATCGATTGTGGAGGTTTGGATAACCTAATAGCCTAATCTTCCCTGATTGAAGGTAAATAGAGTTCAATTAGCTACAGTTTCTTTTTTTTGTGGTTGTTCAAGTGTATTGATTATGGTTTCGAAAACAAGTTAAACAATATACTACCTCCATCCCAAATTAATAGTCATCATTTGAAAACGACGACTTTAAAGGATTTACTCAATCAATGGTCAAGATAAAGACTTGTTCACTATCATAGAATTTGGTTCATTGATTACGTTCAAAAAAGGAAAGTAGGGCTATTAATTTGGGATGGATGGAGTATTTGATTGGCACATGTTATATCAATTGATCAATTTTATTCATATCCTTCAAAAAATCATGCCACAACTAGAATGAAGGTTTGAACCTCTAGACCTGAGGTTCACAATAACTCTTTATCCAGATGAGAGCAATTTGATATATTTGAATTATTAGAATTGCTCATCAGTCGATCAAGTATCCATTCAAGTCAAATTTGGGGGGATTTTCGAGCACGTCAAGCATAAATAAGAAAATAAAATAATGTTTGATGGAATCTCCCAAGTATTGGTGCTACCAAGATTAAGTATGCACATGTCTCGAGTTAGTTCCTAATACACGAGTCTGAAACACCATTTCCTTCATCGAATGACCAAAAGGTAAAATCCCCATAGGTATTGGAAGAACAAAGTAGGTACAACATGTGTGTTTGTGCTTGTGTGGTTATTAATAAAAGCATAAACCACAGAACATAAAAGTGAATTTGATTTACAAACCACTTGATGTAGAATTTCCATTGAAAATGGTTATAGGACTGGATCCGGTTAACTCCCTGATCTCTTGTGCCAACTGCCGAATCTGAAGGCAGAAAAAAAATGGAAATGATATCACATATAATAATTATGACTTAAATGAAATCGTTTAATATCAATAACCATACAATATTTTAATTAATATTAATAACTTATAAGCATTTAGATTATTAGTCTACACATTATTGTGTGGCAGATGCTAACCTTAGCACATCTTTATTCCTAAAATATCCTGGATTAGTTCATAGTTAGTATATGTTTTATTGACTTAAGGTGATTAAAACACAAGGGAGTGGATTACTCCAGCAGATAGTGAAAGATTGAAAGGGGTTACCTACTAGCTGACTGAGTTCAAAAGTTAGCTACTCATCATACAAAGCATTTAAAATTAAAGAGAAAAGGGTGTTTAAAGGCACCCACCAAAAGTCTCACCATTATCACTTGCCACTAACACCAAATAAGTGACTTTTGTCAGCTTCCTAACACCACAAAAGAGAACATGGTATTTTTATTTCAGCTCAATTTTCTACATCCTCTTTCTAACCTTCTCCTTGTCTCTATATATCAAACACAAACACTAACCCCTAAAACCCTAACCCCATCCACCGCTGCTCACCTGGTAATCTCTCTCTGTCCCCTCGAGAATCGCTCTCTCTTTTATCTTCTCTGTGTATAACAGTGTATATATGCAATCTTATATATATATATATATATATAATATGGGACAATGGTGTTATGAATAGTAACTCATGCATGATAAACATGCATGGCATTTTACGTGTTGCATGCTTGCATGCATACACATGCATGTATGCATGCATACATACATACATTATTATTTTTTTATGAAAATATTTAAAAAAAAAAAAATTAAAAATACTTTTTTAAAAATATATATATTTTTATTTTATTTTTAAAAGTTTTTTTTTTAAAAAGACCGGGTTATTATGCGTTGAGTTTTATCACAGGGGCAAATTTATCGCGGTGCCCTCGGGCACGGTCATCCACTAGTATATATATATATATATATAGAGAGAGAGAGAGAGAGTGATGGATGTGGTTTTGGTACTGCCTATGGCAGTGACGACGGTGGCGATGGCTAAAGTGGTGAGAGGGATAGGAAAAATTAATTTTATGTTTTATGTGGGCTGAAATGATAATTGAAGAACTTTTGTGGGTTTGACTCATGGTTCAAAGTCTCAGTCTCGGTCCTCGTATTGGATACCTAATTTTCAACTCGGTCGCGGTATCGGGTGATACACAAAGATAAGCTATTTCGAGAGCCCAAAATATTTTGAAAAAATTATAAAAAAATTTAAAAAAAATAAGATTAATAATGTGGACCAATCAAATAAGTTCAAAACCGTCCTTTAATATACATATCATTGTCTAATTGATTATACTGACGTGCGTCGAACTTGTCATATGTCATATTCAATTTTTCATAAAAAATAATATCAACTTAAAAAAACAATCTAGTGACGCATAAAACATGATAAAAACTTACATAGAAGTTAAATAGAAATATTTCAAATGTTATTTTTATACAAATGTTACCAATATCTAGTTTAGGAGTCATTCTATAAAATAACAAGTATTTTTTTCATAAATTAAAATTATAAATGCAAATGTTCATTTACATATTTAATATTTTAATAAGTACTGAATAGATTTTTTTTAGTACTAATTTATTAAAAATGAAACAACTAGTGTTTTTTTTTTTACAATTTTTACAAAACATTTCACTTTTTATCAACAAAACAATTTATTTAAAAAAATATTTGTACGAGTTTTTAAGGAAACAAGTTTTTAAGAATTTTTATAAAATTTTACAAAAGAGTCCTGGCTAAAATTTTAATTATTTGTACAAAAGAGTAATGGCTAAAATGAGAAAACAATCATGTCCAAAGGTACCAATAACTATTTCAAATTTCATTCTAAAACAGTCGAGTATTATTACTTTTCTCTCATTAAAAAAATAAATGATTTTTTTAATTAACAACAAATTTAGCATTTTAGTTCGTCCTTCAAAATCCAAATCTATATCATATAATAATTAAAGGATTTAAATAAGGGAGAGCAGGCATTTAGTCCTAAGTTGTAATATTTATTAGTGACCGATCCCATGTCTAATAAGATTTGAAATTGGTCCTGTTTTCCAAGAGTCAAAACTGACGTGTGATCATGTGTGAAAGGCTTTTTGACATGGGGGAAAGGCATTTTGGAGCAGTTATGGGACGCTTAACAAAAAGAAAAGTTGGAAGGATCGGAGCCTTATTAAACATGGGTCAATAGGACTATTCCCAAAATTCCTATTTAAATAAAACAAATCTAATTGTGCAATAATAATTAAAAAAGTTGTGCTTAAATTGGAAAAGACAATAAGTAAAGGAGTCATTAGTCAAATATGTCTTTTACTAGTGTGAAGTTATACAATGTAAAGTCTTTTTACGTGAACAAAAGGAAAAAAAAAAGTATTTTAAATTTACCTACCATATAGAGTTGTAAGTCACGAAGGGGACTATGCTAAACCTTTACCATTCTTTTCTATTTAAAGGGCATGTGTCATAGACTTCGTACACAGTGCAACAACAAGAGAAGTGAAGAACTATCCAGAAATCAGACGATTCTGTTAATTTTGGCTTAATAACGAGTCGTGACCCATTTCAGTCCAACATGCATATTTGCAACAGGTGTTGTTTTCTTAAACTATTTTGCATCGTCCCTTCTTCTCTTTTTTTGGCAATAAAAACAATCTCGCCATATATCTCGTTCGATTGTTTTGACTCGGGCAATATATCGGGTGATATTTCAAGATCATCTAGAAATCACCAAGATTATGCGATATTTTATTGATTCATATTTTTTACGAATCGCGATACGAAATCGGAGCAGTGACCCTCGAGACCGAGTCAACTCGGAAGAGACTTTGTACCATGGTTTGACTTGTATTTTCGGAACATAAATAATAGATTAAAAAAAATGTGTGTGCCCTTATCTAAAAAAGCTCATTTAAAGAGAGTGGTGACTGAGAGAAAAAATAGGGTTGCCTTTTAACATACCCAAGAGAAAATAACACCACCTCACCTGCAATGTAGTTAGATCTCAACAAGTATATTGCGATAACCATAATGAATCATGTCAAAGTCGCATTGTAGAAATTTTGAAAAATAATCAGATATATAGACCGGCATCAATTGACAAAAAGAAAATTGAGAAAATTACAAAGTTTTCATGGTGAGAGAGGAAGTTAGAAAAATCCTTAAATGTGTTTGGGTACAAGTGCATGTGTGCCCCCTCACCTACTATGCGTGTACAGTGGTGAATGGGTGCACAACTATACGTGTGCAAGGGTGTGAGGATAGAAAGAGAGATCATCCAAAGGGGCATTTCCTATTTTTCCTTTATTTAAATCAACACTTGTGTTGGGAAGAAAAATTATGAAACACAAAAGAGTCCAATAAAATTAAGATATATACGGAGCCTTAAATCCCTGGGCCAACTGTCCCACCCATCGAGGTGCCTACAAATCAGCGAAGGGATTAGTCACTAAGTCGCTAGTGGATACCCTGGTGTAAACCAAAAAAGTATATATATACGGACATACATATATAATGAGAAACAACGGGTAAAAGTATAAAGAGGTCGGGGTGAAGATGAGAGGGAGAACATCGAATTTATACATGAAAATGGCACTTTGATAGATATCTGCACAAGTTGCATTCACGTGAGAAGCATATTCTAACGTGAATGGTCCGAGTCTCGCTGGGCTATGGCAAATAAAGTTGAGCCTTTACTAACAGCTATCGCTTTTGATACAAAAGTAAACGCTTGACCCATTATTTGGTATCAGAGCATTGTCATGGGCTCGAGTCATAGCGAAGGGTGAGGCTTTAAGGAGGGAATATGATGCATGAACATGAGTGGCTCAGTGGTCTCTCCTTGAGCAAACCTGGCTGGGCTTAGGCTCCATGGAGCAAACTCATCCCTTGTATAAAGGAATAAAGTTACGCATTTACTAACAACTATAACGATTGGTACAACGGTAAGCGTTTGACCCATCATTAGGTATCAGAGTGAGGTCATAGATTATAAATTCGAGTCGCGGGAGTGGCAAGCTACTCAGGTGGGGAGAATGATGCAAGAGCAAATTCTAACCTGAACGGGTCAAGACTCGTTGGGCTTGCACTACATGGGTAGACTCACCTCTAGTGGTACAATGAAGCGCTTAACTCATCATTTGGGAACAGTGTGAGGTTATAGTTTTGAGTTGCGGGGGGGCTTGATGGTCTACTTCGATCGCCTTGAGCAACCTTGTTGGGCTTGGGCTCCATTTGAGGAAAACTCAACCCTCCTAGAAGGGAATAAAGTTGCGACTTTACAAACAGCTATAACTATTGGTATAACGATAAAAGTGTGACCCATCGTTAATCCAGGACAATATTCTAATTTGAATAGGTCGAGGCTCGCTAGGCTTGGGCTCCACGGGCAGACTCACCTCTTGTATATGGGAAGAAAGTTGCGTCTTTACTAACAACTAAAGTATTTTCCAAAACTATAACCACTTGACCCATTATTTTGGTATCTAAGTGAGGTCGTGGATTCGAGTTGCAACAGAGGTGTGGCTTTAAAAGGGGAGAATGATTAAAGAGCATAAGTGGCTTGTTGGTCGCCTTGAGCGAATCTGGCTTAGCTTAGGTTCCATGAGGCAGACTCACCCCTTGTATAGGGGAATAAAGTTGTGGCTTTACTAACAGCTATAGTTCTTGGAAAAATGGTAAGCGCTCGACTCATCATTTAGTATCAGAGCGCGATCATGGGTTCGAATCGCAGGAGTGGCAACCTATTTAGTCGGGGAGAATGATGCAGGATCATATTTCACCCTGAATGGGCCACGACTCCATGGGCAAACTCACCCCTTGTATAAGAAAATAAAGTTGCCCCTTACTAGCAAATATAGTTTTTAGTACAACGGTAAGAATTGACCCATCATTTGGTATAAAAGTGAGATAATGGGTTTGAATCGCAGCCAAGGGTGACTTTAAAAGGGGTGGAGCATACTCATTGGTCTGCTTCACTCGCCTTGAGCAAACCTTGGTGGGCTTGAGCTCAATTTACAAGACTCACCCCTTGTATAAGAGAATAAAATTGCGACTTTATGAGAAAGCTAATAGTAGGGGTGACAATTTTAGAAACGACACGGAACGACATGAAATTGACCCGAAATTGACACGATATGTCATATTCGTATCGGGTTTTTTTACAGTGTCAAAATTATTAGTCGTGTTATCGTGTCTCGTCGTGTGTGTGCAAACAAACAAAACAACTATTTATAAAATTTTCAATTAAACAAGTTAACCCAAAATAAACATTGCATCAGTAACCTAAACATGCATCTAGGTGAGTGCAGGATAAAATAAAGTAAATCAACCACAACACCCGATATACGAGGAAAACCCAAATGGGAAATACCTCGAACGGCCAGCCATGCAAAGTCCACTAAGTATGGAATTACAAAGGACACGGCAGAAGGCTTACAACACAGACTCAACGCAAGCGCAAACCTTGACGTTCTTCGTTCCTCCACCTCCGCCTAGTGTCACGCAAGAGTCCACTCACGCACTGCCACAACCTGTGAGTCCACACACATCTACGTATTCACCGAACAGCTCAGCAACCGTCACACACGAAGTCCATCATATGTAAATACATCAGCATATACGGAGTCCACCGCAACAAAACAATTCTCAAAAAGATGCGGAGAATAAACCTTGTTGTCCAAAACAGGATCTTCAAAGCGTATATGATGAACACTTGGATCCCAAACAACTTGGATTAAACTACGATTTTGGAGAGCTTTTTGAATAAGTATGGGAACTCACAAAATAAATTTTTATCTCAAATAAAACTGCGTTATATACTCATCACCAATACATCGCAGGATTCATCATGACAGGAGCTTTTGCTCATGGAGCTATATTTTTCATTAGAGATTACAATCCGGAACAAAATGAGGATAATGTATTGGCAAGAATGTTAGAACATAAAGAAGCTATCATATCTCATTTAAGTTGGGCCAGCCTCTTTCTGGGATTCCATACTTTGGGACTTTATGTTCATAATGATGTCATGCTTGCCTTTGGTACTCCGAAAAAACAAATCTTAATCGAACCTATATTTGCTCAATGGATACAATCTGCTCATGGTAAAACTTCATATAGGTTCGATGTACTTTTATCTTCAACGAATGGCCCTGCATTCAATGCAGGTCGAAGCATATGGTTGCCGGGTTGGTTAAATGTTGTTAATGAGTATAGTAATTCACTATTCTTAACAATAGGTCCGGGAGACTTTTTGGTTCATCATGCTATTGCTCTGGGTTTACATACAACTACATTGATCTTAGTAAAAGGTGCTTTAGATGCACGTGGCTCCAAGTTAATGCCAGATAAAAAGGATTTCGGTTATAGTTTTCCGTGCGATGGCCCTGGACGAGGCGGTACTTGTGATATTTCGGCTAGGGACGCATTTTATTTGGCAGTTTTTTGGATGTTAAATACTATCGGATGGGTTACTTTTTATTGGCATTGGAAGCATATCACATTATGGCAGGGTAACGTTTCGCAGTTTAATGAATCTTCCACTTATTTAATGGGCTGGTTAAGAGATTATTTATGGTTAAACTCTTCACAACTTATCAATGGATATAACCCTTTTGGTATGAATAGTTTATCGGTCTAGGCGTGGATGTTCTTATTTGGACATCTTATTTGGGCTACTGGATTTATGTTCTTAATCTCCTGGCGTGGGTATTGGCAGGAATTGATTGAAACTTTAGCATGGGCTCATGAACGCACACCTTTGGCGAATTTGATTCGTTGGATAGATAAACCGGTTGCCCTTTCCATTGTGCAAGCACGATTGGTTGGGTTAGCCCACTTTTCCGTAGGTTATATATTCACTTATGAAGCTTTCTTGATTGCCTCGACATCGGGCAAATTTGGTTAATTTTTTTAATGTCTTGTATCCGCGATAATAGCATTTCTTTCGATGGAGAAGAAGTCCACCTTCTTATATTTTTACATCTAGGATCCGACTTGTATCATGGATACTAATAGGAACCGAACCATTATGGCAAAGCAAGGAAAAGTTTGATTCAGATGGAGAAGAAGAGGCAAAAATTGGAACAGAAATATCATTTGATTCGTCGATCCTCAAAAAAAGAAATACGCAAAGTTCCGTCGTTGAGTGACAAATGGAAAATTTATGGAAAGTTACAATCCCCACCGCGGAATAGTGCACCTACACGCCTTCATCGACGTTGTTTTTCGACCAGAAGGCCGAGAGCGAACTATCGAGACTTTGGACTATCCGGACACATACTTCGTGAAATGGTTCATGCATGTTTGTTGCCAGGGGCGACAAGATCCAGTTGGTAAGGATTACATATACATACAATATCCCTTCATTTCATTTATATGATCATAGATCATAGAAGGCCCCTTTACCATTCTGTATAAATGGGCTAATTCTATTTGCACATATATGGTAGAGGGTGCATTTAATCCTTGTTTGTCTATTAGTTTTCAGTTCTTCTATTCAGCGCGGGGTAGAGCAGTTTGGTAGCTCGCAAGGCTCATAACCTTGAGGTCACGGGTTCAAATCCTGTCTCCGCAATATCTTTTTATCAAAAATGTTTAGGTTTGACTCTGTTAACTAGTAATTTATTACCACTTTTTATTTTGGGGTGGGAGGAAAAGAAGAGGCGAATAGAATCACTACACTATTACGGCCAACTATACCTAATATACCGAATGTTCTATCATTTTCTCATAGTAAATAAATTACTCCATCTTGGGCGGATAGCGAGAATCGAACCCGCGTCTTCTCCTAGGCAAAGAGAAATTTTACCATTCGACCATATCCGCATTTTTTTCGTTCTTGATACACAATATGTCCACACATATATAATATAATATATATATGCCTGGATCATATTTGTGCAGTGCCAGGCCAGAGACTCTCTTCAGGGTGAGTCCAATTATTTTATTAATTTGAATTTTTTCATTCAAGAACAAGAAGGTTGACCCCCCCTCCTCTAATTTTTTTGTTTTCTTTATTTGCGTTTTGGGAACTTACATTGAATTTTCATTTTCATGTGTTTCATAACCAAGAAGAGTTCGGGGGGGGGGGAGAGGAGGTCATTTCGGTTTTGGATCTGGAATGAATAGGTTCAAGAGATGAGAGAATTAAGGATACCTACCAGAAAGACTAATCCAATCCATAATGATGTACCGGAAAATACAACATTTTTGTTACTTGACCAACCATCTGGAGAAGCAAATACAACGGGTACGCTAATTAATAAGATTGATGAAGTAGCAATTAATGCAAAAACAGCCAATTGGAAAGCAAGAGTCATGCTTTTAATCCTCCAAGCCACCCTCTATCAGCCAAAAATTGTACTAAAATACATCAGCCAAAAATTGTACTAAAATACATCATACAGGGATTTTACCATGAATCCGTTGATTCTATATGACAGACTAGCCGCGGTTTGAGTTCGGTTTTAAAGGAAACGAGTTCCGCCTTGAATAACTAAAAAGGAGTCCAATGCCCGGAAAGAGTACACGACAAAGAACAAAGACTCGTGATCTGCAACTGCAAGGTTGGTTTCATTCATCTTCTTTCCCTTAGCCACTGGCCCTGTTCTTAGAACAAGAACTTCACTAGCGAAAAGGACTTCTCTCTGAGCTTATCCTCTGAATCTCTCAACTAGCACTTATCCTTTCCCGTAACTGAAAGATTATCTGATCTACTTGCATTTCCTTCTCTCTTCCAAATCTTTCCGTCCCCTCGCTCCCCGAAAGGAAGGTTTCTTCTATGATTTATAGTTCAAGCTCGCCTTCCTAACCTTGAGATTGATTTGTCTAATGCCGGTTCAGAACCACTACTGCTCCCGCTACCAGTCCGCATGTTCCTAGAGCTTTCCTTCCTCTGTCTCTTTTTAAGCGAGTTAAGCTTGCTTTCCGGAAAAGACTCTTTAGAATCTGTGGCTAAGCTGAGTGCCCATCCACTGAATGATCTGTTTGCAACTTTAGCTCTACTCACGAGTAAAATCTTTCTATTTTCCAGACAAGAAGTTTTCTCTAAGCTTTTCCGTTTGACAAGCGGATCAACTCGACTACCGCTGTAACTAGACTGGTTGGACTTGCGGAAAGATTCTATAAGCTTTAGCAATGAAAAAGCTTTTCTATGTACCTGCCGGAATAGATGATTCCTATTTATAAGAGGTTTCCCAAAAACGAGATTAGGATGAAACACATTAAAAGAAATCTCAAAATCTTGAAAAATTCACAGGCTCGTACAGACGACTTTGAACCTCGTTCGAACGAATTATAGCATCTCTTTCGAACAAATATCCAACGAGTTATCAAACGGGATTCCAGAGATTGCTGAAGATAATTCGTTCGAAGTTCGTTGCAAGCTATTCTAACGAGGTAACATATCGCGTTCGAACGACATACCCACATTCTAACTAACGAGGTCGCGGAAAAAATATTTTTCTTCTAAAAATTATTAAAAGGGATAAAATCATTTTAGAGCATTTTAAACAATTTTATAAGATCCCAACACCCAAATATAAAATCTCCAAGGATCAAAATATATATGCATTCATACCTAAGAGATCCTCAGAACGTGAAGACAGAAACGAGCACGAAACACGACACGATGATGTAGATCTTCTAATTTGGCCGCTACGACTTCAAGAAACTACGTCATAGGCTTCAAAGGTCAACACACTCGAGTCCTAACCTATGGCTCTAGAGTTTTGCCCAAACACAGAATAAAGCCAAAATACATATATATTGACTTTATTGAAAATTTGTCCTTCACTTTACAAACAGCTATAACTGTTGGTACAACAGTAAGCGACTCACCCGTCATTAATGATGACCCCTCATTAATGATCCAAGAGAATATTCTAATATGAATGGGCACAATGTTTAAAAAGGGATGGGGCGAGGCGTTTTAGTCTCGACGAGGCGAGGCTCGAGGCGTAAGCCTCATAAAAAAATATATATATAATATATTAGGAAAATACTATTAAAATCATAAAAAATAAAGTAACAAAGAAATTGAAAATAAAACTGCAAAAAAATCTTTGAGAACTTTCATGAAAAGAAGCCTACCCAAATCGTAAATGAAAAGAAAAAGAAGAAAAGCGGAACAAGAAAATATCAAAAAATGAGAGCGATGAATATATCAAACAAGAGAGGGAAAGTTGGACCAAAAAAAACTCACCTGGGAGTCGGAATCAATATCCAACAACCTTGGATGATCTTTCATGAGAAATCGTAGGGTTTCTCTTATGAACCAAAACCCCCAGCTGTCGATAAGTAGGTCTTCATTGTTTTCGTCTATTTTTTTGTTCGCACCCCACTAAAAAAGAACTGCTCGCCTCTACGCTTCGCCTCTGCACGCTTTTAGGCACACCGCCTCTACCCCATGACGCGTAAGCCTCTTCTATAGCACATGAAACTTAAGCCCTACATTTTGGCCTGATTCGCCTCAAGGCACGTCTCGAGTGATTTTAAAACATTGATGGGCCGAGGGTCGCTAGGCATTAGCTCCATGGGGTAGATTCACCTATATAATAATATATGGAAAGAAAGTTGCGTCTTTATTAACAACTATACGTTTGGGTACAACCATAAGCTCTTGACCCATCATTTGGTATCAGAGCATGGGTTCAAGTCGCAGCATGGGGTGTGGCTTAAAAGGGGAGTATAATGCAGGAGTATGAGTGGCTCGCTCGCCTGCTTCGCTCACCTTGAGTTAATATGGTTGGGCTTAGGTTTCATTAGGCAAACTCACCCATTGTAGAAAGGAATAAAGTTGCACATCTACTAAAAGTTATAGCTATTAGTACAACGTTAAGTGCTTCACCCATCATTTTGTATATGGGGTCATGGATTCGAGTCGCATGAGTGGAAACCTATTCAGATGGAGAGAAAGGATGAAAGAGCATATTATAACCCAAATGGGTCAAGGCTTGCTGGGCTTGGGCTCCATGGGCAGACTCACCTCCTCTTGCATATGGGAATAAATTTGCGCATTTACTAATGGCTATAACTTTTCTGTAAAATGATAAGCTCTTAACCCATCATTTGGTATCAGAGCAAGGTCGTGGGTTCAAGTCATAGCAAAGGGTGACGCTTTAAAGAGGGGATTATGATGTAAGACCATAAGTGGCTCATTGGTTTGCTTCACCTTGAACTAACTTCGTTGGACTTGGGTTCCATGGAGAAGACTTACCCCTTATATACAGGAATACAGTTGCACCCTTATTAAAAATATTTGTTGGTACAACAGTAAGGGCTAGACCCATCATGAGTTCGAGTCGTAGGAGTGGCAACATATTCAGGTACTAGGAATGATGCAGGAGCATATTCCAACCCGAATGGGTCGAGGCTAGTTGGGCTTGGACTCGATGGGACATACTCGTATATGAGAATAAAGTTGTGCCTTTACTAAAAGTTATACCTATTGGTATGACGGTAATCACTTGACTTAATATAGTAGCTTCCTTTACTAGAAAGCTATAAATATGCGTTTTCTCATAATCATTAGTAAAATTTGTCTCTCGTTTTGGAATTTCCTATAAAAATAGTCTTTCACTTGTGTTTGCTTTCTTTTATAAGGAATCCAATCAACAATGAAATAACCCCAACGATAACTGAATAATACAAATACCTGAGCTGCCAGAAGAGCACTATCATACTTGCCAGGGGAGACGTCAGCTTCATTGACACCTTTCGTTAACTCTTGCAGTTGCAATATGATATCAGACAACCGTCCACTCCTCAAAATAACTGAACCAGTCAAACCTAAATAGAAATTGAAAGGGAGACGAAGTCAGACCGTAGTCCCCAAACACAGGTAAGGAACTCAATAATGTGAATGGAAGCTATGAATTTCTAAGAAGCAAATATACTTCTACGAAAGCACCTATCCGTATTGGATGTTAATACTCTGCAGAAACTTAGGATAAACTTCTAATTTGGATACTTCACGGATACGGTCGCAAACTGTAACATACATGTCCTTTAAATTTTATTACAATTAAACACAAACATTGGATGATAAAATATAACGTTTCAATATCATTGAGAAGATATAATTAGGCCAACTAAAGATAATAAGTAGAACGAAAGGGATTACTTTTAAAATGCATTCATGTAAGAGAAAGAATTCGTCATAATTATGCATATAGGTCCTTAATACTGGAAACTAGATCAACATTTCTGGGACACTGCAATGATAAATTTGCTATAATTAATATGTTGTTTAGACCAACAATAATATTTTATACTATTACTATAAAATTTATATAATACTTTCAAGTATCATCCATGTATCCGTATCCTAATTGGCATTTTTAAGAAGTGAGGTTATTTCTATCTTAATTGGAACTCAATTATGTCCAATAGTATTCATTTTATCTTCCATGTCGTATAGAAACTTTCGACCATCATTGTTTTACAGTTAGAAATCTAGGGTTGTGTGTAAATATGCAGCAATTGAATAGATTTAAAATGGAAGAAATAACATGATCAAAGACATAGAGAACACCTGCTCCCACGAGGATTAGAACTTTAGAGGTGGCAATTCCACTCTGCATCGCCATTTTTTCTTTGTCAAACAAAGACAATTTTCCGTGTATATAGGCGCCTGCTCTATCGATATGGAAAAGTAATTCAAAAATGTCTCCCTTTTATTTTGTTTTGTGTTCTCCTTTTTTTTTTTACGCAAATTACAACTATAGGCCCAAATTTATTATTAATGGAAACTCAATTTATATCATATTATATTTTTCTTCTCGATATACCTCTATGATGAGGTATTCATATCTATATTATCTATGTGAGTGCGGAATTATCACAATAAATGTCTTTAGAAAGCAAATGAGTAAAGAAATAAAATAAATTAGTCACACGCATAGACCTGTCAACGGATCGGGTTGGGTCATGTATGGGTCGAGTTAATGGGTTATGGATCAAAACATCCTAAATCCATACATGACCCGTTAAGACTAACGGGTATAATGACAATACGCAAACACGATTCGTTGATATTAACAAGTACACAACTCAAACCGTTAGCCCCCATTAATATTAATGAATCAGTTTGGGTCTAAACGGGTAACGGGTTGGGTGATCCTATAGTATCCGTTAGTCTTCATTAATTTAAAAATAATGAATTTTTATTGGGTATAACTTGGGTGACCCTATATAATGGGTTTAATGGTTATTCTTATTGGGTACGAGATGGCTGATCCTATAGTACCCATAAGTGTTAACGGGTAGAAACGGGTACAAGTAAATTTTCAAACTCGAATCGTTAATGCTAACGGATCTACCGTGTTAACCCGTTAATGACCCAACCCCAATAAAGGAAAACCCATTAACTTATAATTTCGTGTTGGGTCGTGTCGTGTTAATGGGTTATCGTGTTTTTTGACAGATCTACACACACAACACAAAATATACGTGGTTTGACAACTTGCCTACGTCCACGGAGAAGCCACTGTTTTCTTATTAAGCTTCTCTCAAATGATCTGAATTACCTCCCCCTGACTCTGGGGTGAGGGTTTAAATTTATAGTAGTGAAAGAGGTTGAATTGTACACGTAACTCGTCATGGTTGAGTATAGCTCGTAAGGTGTCCATGAATATCTCTTCACGATTGTTGGTAACCCATTTGAGCTTATCATAATGTATTTAAGCACATGTTTAACTACACAGGTGAGATTAGCTGTTTGAATTGGACCAGACAGTCTGTCTCGTAGTGGGTTGGTCGTCCCACTATGCAAATGGCCCTAGTGAATTATTTTAGCCCCCATATCTCTGGGTTGAGACCTGTTGGGCCAGTAGATTTTAAGCTCGTTGTAGGCCCAAGACCCATGCTTTTTGAGACCGGCATGACAGTTTTGTAATACCCATGAAGTGCGGAGGGTACGCTTATACGAGCAAGGTTGGCATGCAGATTTATAATAAACCTGATACAGTGGGGATACGCTGGTCCGAGCAATGACCTGAAGCGCTAAAAATTCTTTTCAAGAACTGAACCCCATGATTATGCACAAAGATCTGCCACTTCAAAACGTTCTTCGTAAATCTTCTAAGAGCTTCCTTTTTGCTTTCCATTTCTTCATAACTTCTTCGCATTATTCATTTTTTAGTAAGTTCCCTCTTTCTTGCTTCTTTCGTTCATATTTTTCTTCTTTGCTCTTGGTCGTCTGAATTTCTTCCATCAATGGCTACTCTTAACTCCAAAAGTGCTGAGGAGTTCAGAAAAATGTACTCCACTCCTCTTTGGGTAGTCAAGTACATGGACGAGGGACACTAGATTCACACCCTTGTAGTAGTCCAAGGGGGCTTGACGTTTCCCCCAAACTTATTATTTTTAGAAATTTTTTATTATTTTGAAGTTGTTCCTATCAATGTGCCCCTAATACCTGGAGGATAGTCAATGGGGTACACATGATCAATGAGCTCTATAGAACCAACTTAGGAATCCCAAAAATTAGGTTAGACTACATCTGGTCGCACACGTCTGATGGCCTCCTTTATTTGAAGGCAAGGAAAGACAATAGAATTTTGGCGGTGAACCTCCCTGATTCCAATAAGAGATATTGGAATCGGGGCTTTATTGACAAGAACTGGCAACATTCGCCCCTTCCTAATGGCAAGAGACACATAGGGACTTTGTGCCTTGCCTGGGGGAAGACCACGTAGGTTGCCATTTATTTTTGTTTTTAAATTGTTGATCATTTATTTCTATTGCCTGTCTTGCTTACTAATTTGTGTCTTCCTTGTTTTTGTGCAACTCGTGATAAAAACAAAGAGTCATCACGTCAAGGTTCTCGATCTTTTAGAAGTTTGGGGAATTAAGGACAAATTGCCCGACGATGAACATCCTCGGTTAACTGCATAGCTTCTTGAGTATACCAATACCACCGTAAGCTTTGTTGCTCGCCCGATTGACGAGATTACACATATCACTCTTTTGGACGGGGATACTGCTTTTGCTTTTGATCCAGTGGTCATTGAGTCTTATTCCCAATAGAAAAAATAGGAAGATCAGATGGCTCCCCACAAGAGGAGACTGTTGTTGGCTGATGGTGATGAGGAGGATCAAGTTATCCTTTCTACTAGGCTTAGGGCCCTGAAGAAATCGAAGGGGGATTCCCCTAAAACTAGCGGCCTTAGCACAACGGCCAAGGAGAAGGAGCAGGAGGATGAGGAGGATCATTGAGGTCCCAAAGAGGAGTAATGTAATATCCTGCCCCAATGTTTTATTTATTTCCTAACATAAGTTGTAATAATATGAAGAGATTTAGACTTTGATCATTATGGTTGGGTTTATATTCTTATTTGACTGTTTTGGAGGGGTTGGGGGTGGAGAAGATGAAGATGGATGATTTGTGAAGTTTGAAGAGAGTTTTGATGGAGCTTTCATAAAGACAAGCTCGGTGGAGCTAGGCAACTTAGCTAAGTCCACCTTAGGATGTGGGAGGTTCCCATCTTCTTAGACATTTCATGCCTTCTATTGTTGGAGCTTCATTTGAGGTGGGAAAATTTACTTTTGGTTTAAGACTCAATTTTGTGCATTAGCAGTCTCGTTGTTATAATTTAAGAGTATAATGCATATGAATAAATTAATGGGTTTCAAGTAGATTGGTATTAAACATTTTTATGAAATAAAAATGTTCTAAAAAAATGTTATTTTGTTGGAAATAAATGGTGAGTAAATATTTTAAAGTTTTCTTGAAATAGGAATTGGGATTTTTATGAAAATTGTGTAATCTTAAAGATTTGATATTAAAATTTTGTATAAAATAAAATGTTTTGAATATGATGTAGATCTTGTTAAAATATTTGATGACATAATGTTCCAGAGTTTATTGCAAAATGAAGATTTTATGAAAGTTGAACATTTTTTGAGTTTTTAAGGAATAAAAATGTCCTTTATGTCTTGGAAGTGTATTTTGAAAATATTGTAAATTTCTATTTTGAAATGTATGTTTAACCCATCTAATATGATTTTGAGGATTAAAATCCATCGTTCCATTAATATAAACTTATAGTATCTTAATGTTGAACATATAAACAAGCTTAAGGAAGTTTTGTTGGGTTTAAACATGAAATAAGGAAAAATATAAATTTTAGTCTTTAAAGTATGTTAAAAGGAGGTTGAAAGTGTGAAAAGTGTAAGGTTATAAAACTACAGGTGTTAATAAAAGGAAATGGCATTCTTCTTACAAAAGTAGTCATTAAGTGTAATTGAATTTCTTGGATAAAGAAAGTAATGGAATATGGATGTTTCCAACTTGAGAATAACGATACTCCAAATGCTAAAAGGGTGTTAATGTGTTAAAAATACTTAAGAAGTTAGTATGGATAACTTAATGGTGTTTGAAAAATAACGCTTGTAAAAATGGAGGAAAAGACAAGTTTAGGAACAAATGATAATATGGTAATTTTACGTAAAGTGGAATATTTTTATGGAATAAAAATGTTGGAAAAAGGTGTTGCACAACTGGTCATAAATGAACATGATTTTGGAATAAAATAAATATTAGATTGTAAAGGACATGAAATGACAATTTTCAAAGTGTAACACAAGTTGGAGTAAAACCCCGGATTTTGGCTTCGGGTGGGTAAAAAGGAAAAAGTGGAATAATGTAAACATTTATAAAATGTTAAAACACATTAAGAATGAACTTGGCGTCGCTAGCGGTGTGGAGCTCGTTAAAGTACGCATTTTATTATAAGATTCCGAGATAAAGATAAAAGAACAAGGAACATGCCGGGAAATGAGTTGTGTGGTGAAAATGTGTCAAGACAACTATCTTAAATGAATTAATAACTGTCCCGATAAAGGTTAAAATGGGTAATATGGTGTAAATTAATTAACGCCCATGAAATAAAAGAAAGGTAAAGTATAGTGGTTAAATGGGTGAGTTAAAACAAACTAAGAAGGTGTAACCCATAATCAACACGAGGGTGTATTGTGAAAGGTTTTCAAAAACTAAATAAGTATTTTTTAACACAGTGTTCACATGTGTCGAAAGGGATGTTCTTCAATGAAAATACTAACGTGGATTGGTTTAAGTAAAAATGGGTGATTTCGACAAGGAAATGATTTTTGATTAAATAAAGTGTAGTTGTTTCAAGTATTTAACCGCGAGTGTTAAGTAAAGGGATAAATGGCAAGCTAAGAAATAGGAAGTTCTTTACAAGATTAAGGTTAATTAATCAGGATAAATAACATTTTTGGAAATAAAAATGGTTCCACACACATATAAATAAGGTAGCTGCACGTGCACGTTGGTATAACGTGTTAGAGTCTTCTTTACGTCGTTCATTTCTATACTGTATTTGTATATATCCCACTGAGCGTCGACCCACACCCTCGTCTTTGTTACGGCAGGTTGGGAGCGGGTTCGCATTTTAAGAGCATTACACATATGAGTACTCTCTTTTATTTTACATTTTAAGAGCATTTTACATCAGTAGCTCTTTTATTTTAAGAGCATTACACATATGAGACTTCAGGGTGTCTGTGTAATTATTTTGAAAACACGCGTGTTTGGGTGCATCATCGCCTTACACCCGTCATTTTTACATCGGCTGGATTTGTGTTTGTTTATACACTCAGAACCTATGCGAATTCTCAGCCCTTTGATTTATTTAATCGATGGTCTGCATGTGTTTTATCCAAATCCCAGTAAACCCCCTTTAAACCAATCAGATGACGTTTAAATCACCGCTTATATTAAACCGTTGGATCATCGTCAAACCCTCAAGACCAAATCTCAGCCATTGGATTTGATTAGTTATTCTCGAACCTTCCTCGCTCAGTATAAAAGGAGGTTAAGCCTCTTTATTTAAAAAAACTTTTGGACAGTTGAGAGAGCAAGAAGAGAGAGAAACCAGATAGAAAACCCTAAATCGTTCAAACCCTAATCTCATTTTCAAACCCTAAAATTCCTTTCTAAAATCAGTTTACACCAAACACCAAACCTGAGTGTTTGAGAGTTAGTTTGGTAGTGGGTTGAATCCTCTGAGTTTGAGATCTTATATCCAACTTAGACATTTTAGGTTTGATCTCTATTTCTTTTTCATAAAAACAGTAGATCTTACTATTGCATGTCATATTACACTTAGATCTGCATTATTTTAGTTTCTCATCTTGAGAAATCTAATTTTTTGATTATTTTTTTCTGTAAATATTTTTCACAACTATAAAATCAACAAATTCTTTTTCGTTTCTAGTTCTTATGAAATAAGACTTCTGATCTAGTTGGAATCGCAATCAGTGGTTTATAATTTCAAAAATATTTTTAAAACCCTCTGAATTTGTTTAAGACCTCGGCAGTCTTCTAAGCAAGGTAACCTTAGATTATGGGATTATTTGAAAGATCAAGAAAGTCTATAAGTTTCTAACGAAGAGAGAAATTGAAAACCTTATTATTTAGATATATTCTGTAATTTGATAGGACTTGTTTGTATAAATAAGTGTGCGTGTGTGCATGCATGTGTTAGAACACTGTCACAAACACTTGTCACGCTACAACACAAGAAGTGTTGGCTGTAAGATCTTGAAACGTCAAGAGTCGACGTAAAGTTGAAACAAAGTGTGGAAAAGTTAGCAAGCTGAGAAAGCCACATCAACATCAGAACTGTAGAGAAGTTAGAATCAAACCAGTGGGTACATATTATAAACTTGTATAGGTCTGTTTTGTGTGCATGTGTGTTAAATAGTTTGTAACTTGTATATTTTGTTTTAGTGGATTTTTGGTTTGTGACTTAGAAGTCACCGTGGATGTTTCCTCGGTTGGGTGAGGTTGTACCACGTTAAAAACTCCTTGTACTTAATCTTTCTACATCTCCTCATCTCATTCTGGTTGGTGTGTTGATTTAACTGTTTTAGTTTTATTTTTCAAAACTTGTTACATAATCTTGAACATCTCTCGTACATTCTTTATTAAATACATCTTGTGATTAATCTATTTTGATTTAAAGAAAAGAGTTTTTCAAAAAAAACAGTTTGGAGTTACTTAGACAGTTTAATCCTGAATTAAACGACTTAAGTAACAGCTTTTCAATTGGTATCAGAGCTTGGAATTTTTTTTTAAAGATCTTGTGTTTCTGAAATTATTTTCTTAAAATAAAATAATATATGAGAAATCTGAAAGACTTGGTAACTTATCCAGACCTCCTCTCTTTGATGGAAACAACTTCCCTTACTGGAAAGTAAGAATGGTTGCTTTCATACAAGGAACCTTGGGAGATGATGTCTGGGATATTGTTGAAAATGGATATACTTATCCTACTAAACCAGCCACTGAAGGAAGCAATGAGAGGATTGAGAAAGTATTAAGTGAATTTACTCGAGAAGAGAAACAAGCCTCTTTGAACAATAATAAAGGCAAGAATGCCATTTTTATGTTTATAAATGAATATGAGTTCAAAAGGATCTCATCTTATACCACTTCTACGGAAGCTTGGTATACATTGGTTACTGCACATGAAGGTGACACTAGAGTTAAGGCTGCTAAAACACAGATGCTTATCCAGCAGTATAACTCTTTAATCATGTCAGACTCTAAATCATTTGATGACTTTTACATGAATTTGACAGACATTGTGACCAAATTACATGCTAATAGGATAACTTACGATAGACATGAAATTGTCTCGAAAATTCTAAGGTCATTACCACAGAGATTTGATAACAAAGATATGTTATTGAGGAAATGAGTGACCAAAATCTCACTCCTGAATTACTCAATAGTAAACTAAGAACTGTGGAAATGGAACTATAATTTAAGAAACAAATAACCCAGTCCCATAGGAAATAGACTAGTTCCAATTTGAGTTTTGCTTCCAAGCTGATAAAACATGCGCTTAGTATTCCCAATAATGATTCTGATGAGGAATGTGATGTAAATAGTTTGGATAATCAGATTGCCTTGATGTCAAAGTAGTTCAAGAAGATTGTGAAATTTAGAAATAAAATGGCAGCCAGACAAGGCAAGCAAAATTATCCAACTCAGTCTAATAAAAAACCCCATGAGAAAGGTCAAGACAAACATCACAAGGACATTCATACGAGACCTAACAAAGACTCTAGGAATATTGAATATTTTAGATGTGGTAAATTGGATCATATAGCACAAGATTGTAGAGTTAACTTGAACACAACTAATAAACATACTAGGGACAATATTTTCAAGACATGGGATGATTCAAGTGATTCTGATAATGAGGAACATGAGTCATCTGATGTTTTTTATCATTGCATGTCTTTCTTTGCCAAGATAGTCTATAATGATGATATCCCTGTGCCTAAGTATGAGGATAATGATAATAGCTCTACTTCTATTGTTATGAATCATGCTACTACTGATTTAGATGCTTTAATTTTCGAGAACAATATTAGTCCTACAGCGGGATGTGTGAGTCAAAGAGAAAGCGATAATGACGATGTCAATGTGTGTGTGAGTTCAAGAATTGAATCCTTAGGGGTCACTTCACACACTACACTTAGTGATTTAGACACTGAAGACCTCCCTGATATTCACATACTTTATGCCAAAACTCTCAAGAAAAGCTCTAGACTAGAGAAGATAGTGAAAGATCTCACTAAGAAACTATAAGACCTAAGTCTAATAGTTAAACTTAACGCTGAAGAGTATACTACCCAATGTCTAACACATGAAAATAAAGTCAAAAATTTTGGTCAAAAGCTGAAAATTTTGATTGAAACAAATGAAACTCTGGAGAAAAAATATAAAGGGACATTATTAGAATTGGAACAAGCTAAAGAAATGACAGCAACTGTTTTCAAAAAAATTGCTAAGTTTGAAAATAATTCCAATTGTTTTGATGATTTTGTTGCTGATTCAAAAACCAATTATGATGATCGAACTGGAATAGGATTTTGCCTAAATTCAAAGACACAAATTAAAATTTTTGAACCAATCAAGTTTGTGTCAGGTGGCAAAAGACCTATAGAAACCTGCCCAGATTTTCAAGCCTTAAATGATGAGTTTGATAAAAAAAATAACAAAAGTTAGATATTGGGGAATCAAGTCACTCTAAGTGTGATAGTTTACCTAAGGCTAAATACGTCCTCCATCCAATTAGGAAGAGTGAATCTACCTTTCAAACTGTACTCCCTAGGAATAAGGTTCAACGTTAAAATCCCATAAAACCTATGTTTAGAGATATCCCTAAGGAGATACCCCCTTTAAGCAATCTGTATTGCTCCTACTGTGACATATACGGACATTATTTGGAAGGTTGCTACTCTATACGTTTAGTTAATCCTATCTGTAATACTTCTTTATACCAAAACTTTAACTACTCTAGGAGAAGTCGTAACAATTATGTTTTGTGTAGACAACCAGATAAAAACTCTAACTATAAAAAGAGAAAGACCAGACCTAAAAGATTATTTACAAGAAGGATTTTTAGGCACTTTCCTAAACCAAATGCTCATATTCTCCATAAAACTCAAATGCATACGCAAAATATTTTTCAACAAAAATCTAATGCTCGCAAATTTTATAAAATGAGAGCAAATATGCGCAAAAAAAAACAAGAGCTATTTGGGTTATAAAAGATTAGTTGTTGCCCCAGATGAAGTGTAACATTGTGATTACTGCTTTAAAAGTTGAACACACTCCCTCTGGTTGGTATTTAGACTCTGGGTGTTTAAAACATATGACGGGAGATAGTACAAAACTTTTAAGCAAAACCAGCTTTACTGGAGGAAAAGTTATTTTTGGTGATGGTGTATCATCTCAAATCATTGGTAAAGTAACACTCTAGGAAGAAGGAATGCATGTGCTTGAAAATATTCTTCTAGTAAAAGGTCTTAAGGCTAATCTACTTAGTATCTCGCAATTTTGTGACTCAAATCATACTGTCACATTTTCAAAGAATAATTACAAGATTTTAAATGAAAAAGGTGAGTGCATAATTACAGGACTCAGGACTCCTGACAATTGTTATACTGTCGAGTATTGTACTAAGGTCTGTAACATTGCCATAGTGGATGACAATGATTATGGTATTCAAGAAGACCAACTGCATCTCTATTATGATAATCAAAGCGCGGTCAATATCTCTGAAAATCCTGTTCAACACTCGCGAAAAAAACATATAAAAATTAGACATCACTTTATATGCGAACTAGTTGAGACTAAGGAACTAGAAATTAATTATCTTCCTGCTGATTTGCAGCTCGCAGATATGTTTACAAAACCTTTGGATTACAATAGATTTCATTCTTTGCGAAAATCGATAGGAATGGTTTGTGCTGAATAATCTCATGTGACTTAAATATTTTTTTCCTTTGTTCATTTGAGACAAAATAGGGGAGAAGTTTGAGTCTTATGAGTTCATTTTTTCTTGAATATATGATTAAAAAGCTTGATCTTAGTGTTATTTACAGGAATCTGTATCGTTGTCTTCAACAAATGTTATTAGGGTATTGGTTTGTAATTAGTTGAGTTATGTAATTTTCTTTGTCTAGGAAATGGGTAGATAGATTTTGTATAGAAATGGGTTTTTATTATTCTTTTTCGTAGCCCTATGAGTCTTAGATGACTCAAAGGAGATTTTGTCTCATATTTCCAAAGGGAGAGATTGAAGCACCTTATACTCTTGACTCACTTGAGTCTACATTGTAGAAGTGCTCATCTAGTTTGAAAATTATGACAAAATTTATGTCCCATTCCTTAGATACCAAAGAGCCTCAGATTCTTCTCATGATGCCTCACTTGTTTTATTTGAAGGTAAAATCTCAATCACACACACATTAGGATTGCATACATTTTATATATTGGATTATTTGCTTGTGTGTGAGTTGTGTTTTTTAATTCCCTTTCAAATTTGCTTTTAATAATTTTTGGGAATTTTTAAATCATTTTTAAATCATTTTTTAGAAATTAAAATTTGGGTTTTAAAACTTTTGGGGTCATTCTGTGATTACTGGTTTTATCATTTCATACCTGAAAGTTTGGTTGAGTAGAATCCAAAAGCGCTTGAGACTTCAGGGTGTCGGTGTAATTATTTTGAAAACACGCGTGTTTGGGTGCATCATAGCCTTACATCTGTCATTGTTACATCGACTGGATTTGTGTTTGTTTATACACTCAGAACCTGTGCGAATTCTCAGCCCTTGGATTTATTTAATCGATGGTCTGCATGTGTTTTATCCCAATCCTAGTAAACCCCTTTAGACCAATCATATGACGTTTAAATCACCGCTTATATTAAACCGTTAGATTGTCGTCAAACCCTCAAGACCAAATCTCAGCCTTTGGATTTGATCAGTTATTCTCGAACCTTCCTCGCTCAGTATAAAAGGAGGTTGAGCCTCTTTATTTCAAAAACTTTTGGCCAGTAGAGAGAGAGAGAAGAGAGAGAAACCAGAGAGAAAACCCTAAATCGTTCAAACCCTAATCTCATTTTCAAACCCTAAAATTCCTTTCTAAAATCAGTGTACACCAAACACCAAACCTGATTGTTTGATAGTTAGTTTGGTAGTGGGTTCAAAGCGGTTCGTGGGTTGAATCCTCTAAGTTTGAGATCTTATATCCAACTTAGACATTTTAGGTTTGATCTCTATTTCTTTTTCATAGAAACAGTGGATCTTACTATTGCATGTCATATTACACTTAAATCTGCATTATTTTAGTTTCTCATCTTGAGAAATCTAATTTGTTGATTATTTTTTTCTGTAAATGTTTTCACAACTATAGAATCAACAAATTCTTTTTTGTTTCTAGTTCTTATGAAACAAGACTTCTGATCTAGTTGGAATCGCAATCAGTGGTTTACAATTTCAAAAATATTTTCAAAACCTTCTGAAATTATTTAAGACATTGACAGTCTTCCGAGCAAGGTAACCTTGGATTTTGGGACTATTTGAAAGATCGAGAAAGTCTATAAGTTTCTAAAGAAGAGAGAAACTAAAAACCTTATCATTTAGATCTGTTCTGTAATTTGATAGGACTTATTTGTATAAATAAGTGTGCGTGTGTTCATACATGTGTTAGAACACTGTCACAAACACTTATCACACTACAACACAAGAAGTGTTGGCTATAAGATCTTAAAACGTCAATAGTCGGCATAAAGCTGAAACAAAGTGTGGAAAAGGTAGCAAGCTGAGAAAGCCGCATCAGCATTAAAACTGCAAAAAAGATATAATCAAACCAGTGGGTACATATTCTAAACTTGTATAGGTCTGTTTTGTGTGCATGTGTGTTAAATAGTTTGTAACTTGTATATTTTGTTTTAGTGGATTTTTGATTTGTGACTTAGAAGTCACCGTGGATGTTTTCTCAGTTGGGTGAGGTTTTACCACGTTAAAAACTCCTTGTACTTAATCTTTCTACATCTCCTCATCTCATTCTGTTTGGTGTGCTGATTTAACTGTTTTAGTTTTGTTTTTCAAAACTTATTACATAATCTTGAACATCTCTCGTGCATTCTTTATTAAACACATCTTGTGATTAATCTGTTTTGATTTAAAGAAAAGAGTTTTTAAAAAAAATAGTTCGGAGTTACTTAGGCAGTTTAATCCTGAATTAAACGACTTAAGTGAAAACTTTTTAATGATTGGTCTTTGATCTTTCCCATGATTTTGTAGATTAGTTCCTTGAAGATTGTGTTAACAACCTGGAAGGCTTGTAAGGGATCAACCTTGTTCTTATTCTTTGAACCGTTTTACCCCCGTTCATGTTCCCTTTTTGGGGATTGTCAGCCTTATCTCCTCCCTTATTTGCTTAGACGTAACCAGTTTCCCCAAGACTACCGCGAACCAAGTCATCAACCTTGACGCATTTTTCAGTACGCGCTATGAGTTCATCGATGGAGTTAGCTTATTTTTTTGTAAGGGACTGGTGTAGTATGGATGTGTTTGGCAGATCGATCTTGAAGGATTATACGGTAACCTACTCTAAGCAATCTTTTACTTCGTTGGAAACTTCCCTATACTGTTTGATATATTTGCGTAGGGTCTCATGTGGCTTCTTCTTCATCGTGAGCAGTGAGTCCATCATCTTCGGGTGGGAACTATTCGTTATGAAACGAGCGATGAAGACCTCAACCAGGGCCTTGAAGCTCCTGATGGACCTATGGGGTAGTCTCTCAAATCACTTTCGAGCTATGTCATGTAGGCTAGAAGGGAAAGTACAACACATGAGGGAATCGTTATGTCTCCATAGGGTCATCGTTTGCCTGTACTGCCTAACATAGTCTATGGGCCCAGTCTTTCCATGATTGATCTTGAACCTATGAATAATAAACTTCTTTGAGGGATCTTCCTCTTCAATCGCCCTTGAAAAAAGGGATTTAATCCGCCTATTGAGAGCTCTTCTAGCCAGCTTTTTAGTAAACCTAGGCCCTTGATCGGTTGGGTGTTGATCAATATTTCTCCGAACCAAGCTTCTTATCTCATCTCTTTAGTGATCTTTGTCTCTATGGTGTCTTTATGAGTGAGCACATTCCGATCGATCCTGATCGTGCCTAGAACTCCTCCCTCGGTTGTGAGTCTTCCTCACCTAAGGACTGGGAGTTCGCGTGCAATGTTTTCAGTTATCTCCGTGGAAATCTCTCTCTATCTGTTCAAGTATTCTTTAAAGGTGAGAATTCTCTTTCATTTGGAGGCATGTGGCCTCCTCTTTCCCTTGAAGCCTGGCTTCATACGTATCGACCAACCTAGAGATTTGTGTATACATAGGTGGTTCACGACTTTCTTCATAAGTCAACCTTTGTTGACAAAACTTAGGATTTAGCTCTCGGTGAATCTCAGACCTGACCCTGGGGGGAATGGGGTCAGCCTGTACATCGTTGGCCTGAGGTATGTTATTGAGACATCGTGGAACTTCCTTTTAGTAGTTTATTTCATATGAAAAGAGAATCGTTCCCACATACGAGGCCAATTGTGCGTGCGTAATTATCAAAATAAATGTTTCCAGTAAGCAAATGAATAAAGAAATAAAATAAATCAGTCACACACATGCATAGAATATACTTGCTTTGGCAACTTGCCTACTTCCACAAAGATGTGGATGTTTTCTTATTAAACTTCTCTCAAATGATCGGAATTACATCCCCTTGACTCTGGGATGAGGGTTTACATTTATAATAGTGTTCAAGAGGTTGAATTGTACAAGTAAATCTTCCTGGTCGAGTATAGCTCGTAAGGTGTCCATGAATATCTATTCGCGATTTTTGGTAATCGATTTGAGCTTATCATAATATATTTAAGCATATATTAAATACACGGGTGTGATTAGTTATTTGAATTAGGCGGAACAATCCTTATCTCATAGTAGGTTGGTCGTCTAACTGTGCAAATGGGCTTAGTGAATTATTTTAGCCCCAATATCTCTGGGCTGAGACTTATTGGGGCAGCATATTTTAAGCTCGTTGTAGGCCCAAGACCCATGGTTATGGAGACCGATATGGAAGTTTTGTAATACCTCTAAAATGCTGAGGGTACGCTCGTTCGAGCAAGGTTGACATGGCAGATTTGTAATAACCCTAAAACGATGGGGATACGCTAGTCCGAGCAATGATCTGAAGCTCTAAAAATCCTTTTCAAGAACTGAACCACATGATTATGCATAAAGCTCTGCCACTTCAAGCCATTCTTCGCAAATCTTCTGAGAGCTTCCTTTCTGCTTTTCATTTCTTCAGAGCTTCTTCTCATTATTCCTTTTTTCTATAAGTCCCTCTTTCTTTCTTCTTTCGTTCATATTTTTCTTCTTGGTTCTTAGTTGTTTGAATTTCTTCCACTAATGGTTATTCTGCACTGCAAAAGTGTTAAGGAGTTCAGAAAAATGTACTCCATTCCTGCTTGGGTAAATCAATTATTCCCTCATGCCTAGAGATGTCAAGGATATGGGTGAAGGACACTGGATTCACACCCTTACAGTAGACCAATGGGCTTGACGTTTCCCCCAAACTTATTATTTTTAGAAATTTTTGATTATTTTAAGGTTGAACCTGCTCAATGTGCCCCTAATACATAGAGGGTAGTAAATGGGGTACACAAGATCAATGAGCTCAATAGAACCAACCTAAGGATCCCAAAAATTAGGTTATACTACATCTGATCGCACACATTTGATGGCCTCCTCTATTTGAAGGCGAGGAAAGACAATAGAATTTTGGTGTGAACCTCCCTGATTCCAGTAAGGGATATTGGAATCAGGGCTTTATTGTCAAGAACTGGCAACATTCGCCCCTTCCTAAAGGCGAGAGACACAGAGGGGCTTTGTGACCTTCTTAGGGAAAGATCACATAGGTTGCCATTTATTTTTATTTTTAAATTGTTAATCCTTTATTTTTGTTGCTTGCCTTGCTTACTAATTTATGTCTTCCTTATTTTTGTGCAGCTCACGATAAAAATAAAGAGTCATCACTCCATCACGTCAAGGTTGTCAATCTTTTAAAAGTTTGGGGAATCAGGGACAGATTTCCCGACGATGAACATCCTCGATTAGCTGCCTATCTTCTTGAGTATTCCAATACCACTGCAAGATTTGTTGCTCACCCGATGGACGAGATTCCAGATATCACTCTTTCGGACAGGGATGATGCTTTTACTTTTGATCTAGTGGTGGTTGCGTCTTATTCCTAATCGAAAGAAGATGAAGATCAAATGGTTTTGTCCAAGACAATACTGTTGCTGGTTGATGGTTGATGGTGATGAGGAGGATCAAGTTCTCCTTTCTACTAGGGTCAAGGCCCTGAAGTAATCGGAGTGGGATTCCCCTAAAACTAGCAACCCTAGCACATTGGCTAAGGAGAAGATAGAGGAGGAAAAGAAGAAGAAGAGGAGGGTGATTGAGGCCCCATAGAGGAGTATTGTAATATCCAGCCCCAATATTTTAGTTATTTTCCCGCATAAGTTGTAATAATATGAAGAAATTTAAATCTAGATCATTATGGTTGGGTTTATATTCTTATTTGAACATTTTGGAGGGGTTGGTGGAGGGGAGAAGATGGATAATTTGTGAAGCTTGAAGAGGGTTTTGCTGGAGCTTTCATGAAGACGATAATGGTCGAGATGTGCAACCTCTCTAAGTCCACCTTACGAGGTGGGAAGTTTCCATCTTCTTAGACATTTCATGCCTTCTATTATTGGATCTTCATTTGAGGTGGAAAAATCTACTTGTAGTTTGAGACTCAATTTTGTGCATTAGTAGTCTAGTTGTTAGAATTTTGGAGTAGAATGCATATGAATAAATTGATGGGTTTCTAGTAGACTAGTAGATTGGTATTAAAGATTTTTATGAAATAAAAATATTGGAGAAAATGTTATTTTGTTGGCAAGAAATGGTGAGTAAATATTTCAAAATTTTCTTGAAATAGGAATTGGTATTTTTATGAAAACGATGTAATCCTAGAGATTTGATATTAAACATTTTATGAAATAAAATGTTTTGAATATGATGTTGATCTTGTTAAAATATTTGGTGAAATAATGTTCCAAAGTTTCCTACGAAATGAAGATTTTATGAAAGTTGAACATTTGTTGAGTTTTTAAGAAATAAATATGTCCTTTATCTCTTGGAAGTCCATTTTGAAAGTGTTATAAATTTATAGAACGAAATGTATGCTTAACCCATTTAATAGGATTTTTAGGATTAAAATTCATCTTTCCATGCATATAAACATATAGTTTCTTAATGTTGAACATATAAAACAAGTTTAACGAAGCTTTGTTGGGATTAAACATGAAATAAGGAAAGGTAATGTATAGTGGTTAAATGTGTGAGTTAAACAACCTAAGAAGGTGTAACCCATAATCAACACAAGGGTGTGTCGTGAAAGGTTTTCAAAAACTAAATAAGTATTTTCTAACACGGTGTTCGCATGTGTTGTAAGGGGTGCTCTTCAATGAAAATACTAGCGTGGATTGGTTTAAGTAAAAATTTGTGATTTCGATAAAGAAACGGTTTTCGATTAAACATAGTGTAGTCGTTTCAAGTATTTAATCGCGAGTTTTAAGCAAAGGGATAAATGGCAAGTAAATAAATTGGAAGTTCTTTACATGATTAGGGTTAATTAATCAGGATAAATAATATTTTTGGTAATAAAAACGGTTTTACACATTAAGTGTGTATGTGTGTGAATGTGTGTGTGTGTGTGTGTGTATATATATATATCACGTAGGTATTGATAGAGAGAACTTTTACGTGTTTTTGTCGGTTGTCGTTGCTTGAAAGCTCCTCTAATCAAAACCTTTCATACCTACAAAAATATAACGATACTAGAGTGTAGCGGTAAGTGAGGGAATCAATCCAAATATAAGGATGAAACATACAAGAGAGGCATGCAATTCATTTGTTAATTATTCTCTTTTTCGATTTTTGCATTTTTTATTTTTTTTAGCTTTTTCAATATTAAAACAATTTTGAGATTTAGCTGAATTTAAACTAAGAACTAAATAAAAAGAGGGTAATCAAACTAAAATAAAAGTGTGAAAAATACAAACAAGTGTGTGATAAAAATGAGTGAGATGTAACTAAATAAGAGAAAATATTCAAGGGATGGAAAATCCACCCTCAATTCACGCAAATTAATCTAGCACGCACTATTTTAATTTCATCAATTTCCAAAATATTCATTTAATTCAAAAGCTAATTCTCATTACACTAATGAATTAATTGAATATTCTTTTAGAAAAATAGGTTTAATCCCCACAAGCACTACTCTAAATGAATTAGAATCAATTAAATAAATCACCCACTAGGATCGATTCATCAAACTAATTTTAATTAGACAAAATAAGATCAAGAGTAGATGAGAATGATACTGACATTTAAATCAAGTGATAAGCTTATCTCTAGTTTGAATCAAATGATCAGATGATAATAAAATTTTCAATCCTTTCTCAAGGATGAGTTTCCATTTCTCAATGTAAAAATAAGTAGGAATTAAATTTACTAATCAAAGGAAACTAACTAAATTAGAATTGATAATTAAATCAAATTGAATTCATGAGGGTTTCAATTCAACCCTTGAATGGGATGATTAGCCCTCCATAATCATCATCCAATAAAAAATTGAATCAAATAAGATCATAAAATGAAAATTAGAGAGGAGTAATCAAACCAAAATTGCATTCAATTGCATTAATTCTCCAATTCTTCCATCATCTCAAATTAATTACAAACCCTCAATTTATTGAATTTTTTTCTCTAATCTAAAAAAATAAATAAAAAAAATAAATATGGTGTTTCTCTATCTAATTCTCCTCTAGCCTCACTCTTGTCTTTTTTGGGTCTTCTTCTTCTTTAAATAGTAGGCATGGAGCTAAGGATAATTTTTGGATTTAACGGTGCAAGAGAGTGTGTAAAGTGTTGGGTGAGGGTTAATATGGAGAAATGCACAATTGTGCAATTTAATGTGTGAGGTCATGTGGGATAAATGGTGGTTTAGTTTTGAACACACTTTAGCTGATATGGGTATAAGGGTGTTTTTGGAAAATGGTTTAAAAGGGGTATTTTAAACACTTGGGACAAGTTGATTTTGGTCTTTTTTGACTTTGGCAGGTAAATTCGATTTAGCATTTTGGCTAAGAAATGGGTTGAACAAGGAGTAAGGACTCGGGGTTCGGGTAAATCGGGTATGAGGCTTCACCGGATTAGGCATCTCCGGGTTTAGTGAAGTCGCAGCAAGGTTCAAGTGGTAGGTTGATGGGTAGTGGTTCTCGGGTCGCGAGTTTGAAGGGGAACGCCGGCGGGTTGGGGTCATCTAGGGTTATGGTTGGAAAAAGCATGTCGGGGATCTGCAAAGGGTTGCGCCGGCGGGTTTGCTGTTAGGGGTGTATCCGGGTTGGGAAATTTGGATTCCGAGTTATGATTTGCTGGAGCAACGGGCATAAGGTTGTGGGAGGTGATAAGGGGTGTTGTGTGTTTGTGTTTGGTTTTAGAGAGAGAAAAGGTTTAGGATTTGGGTGTGTCAATGGAGGTTAGGTGAGGAGAGAGAAAGTATGTGTGGGTTTGAAAGATGAAGTGGGGGTAATTAGGTGTGTGAGGGTGTATGAGAGTAGGTGTGTGGTTCTGTGAGTTGGTTGGGTGTAGGTGAGTGGTAGTGTGGGGCGTGTGTGTTAGATTGTGACCCTTAAAAAAAATAAAAAATAAAATAATTAAAAATAAACCTAATAAAATAAAAATAAAAACTAAATTAAACTAAAAATAAAAATCAACTAAAAATAAAACTCACTAAAAAATAAAAATAACACGACACACAATACAAACTCTAAAAACTAAACACAATTCATATAAAAACTAATAAAATGAAATAAAACAAAACAAAACAAAAATAATAATAAACTAACTAAAAGCTAAAAACAAAAAAAGATAAAGGAAAAACAAATACTCGACGCACTAAAATAAAAAATAAATCCTCTAAAAATAAAACTCAAATAATAAAAATAAAAACTACAAAAGAAGTAAAAATAAAACCTAAAGTCCTTAAAATATAAAATCTAGCAAGACTAAAAATAAATACTAAAATTAAAAACTACTAAATATAAAATAATAAAAAGAAATATAAATTAAGTTCTAAAAAATTCTAAATAAATCTAAAAGAAATCCTAAAAATAAAAATGGCTCAAACTAAAAAATCTAAAAAGCACAAAATAAACACACACGGACTCGAGTGAAGGTTTGGGCAATTTAGGCTCGGTTAAGGTTATGGGACTGGGAATTAGCTCCATAAATCCCACATTTGCCTTGAAATAAGCTTTTAAACTCCGAAAACGGTAAGCAAGCCTGCACATTAAACAATTACGCACATAAGACCCAATTTGTCAAGAATTAGCAACTAAAATACGTCTATTCGGGGTATAAAATGTACACTTTTGGGTGCTTATCAAGTATAACGTGTTTGATTATTCTTTATGTCATTTATTTCTATAGTGTATTTGTGTATTTCCCACCGAGCATCGGCTCACACTCTCATCTTTGTTACAGTAGGTTAGGTGCGGGTTCGAATTTTAAAAGCATTACCCAAGTAAGTACTCTATTTTATTTTATGTTAGTAGCTCTGAATGCTTGGACTCTCGGGATGCTTCCCATGGGTCCCTCACATAGTTTAATTTGAAATTTGAATCGCTTATATCGGTTATTTTATTTCACTTCACATGTAACGCTCGGGTCGAACCGGGTTGACTACGGGTTACCTATAAATTCGAACCGATGCGTTACATGCAATATCCCAGGTTCTCTTAATGATTCTTCGGAGGCCAACAATGTGGCCTTCAACCATTCTCTTTCTCCCTGCTTCTGAGGGGGCAGTGCTTACTGGAGACTGTGAATGCTCGATGATAATCTTCGCGATATTCCCAAACTCGAGCTCTGGTAAGTATTCTTTTTTTCCTTTTGTCGTATTATTTTGAAATGTGATGTTTTCCCTTATTTACTTCCTTTTTTTGTTATGTAGTTTGTGACGGAGGTTACTACTCTTTTTTATGGTCGAGCCGACCAATCCAAGAGAGATGAAGAGTAATCGAAGGTTTTAAAGAAGTCTGAGCAGGTCCTAGCTAATATCCAGAAGGCATATGACGAGGAGAGGAAGGCCACCAATGAGGCAATGGACACGTTGAGGATGGACAACAACCTTCTGAACATAGACAAGGAGAAGCTACTTACGGATGTTGTCAAGTTGACCAAGGAAATCCTCGAGATCAAAGAGGCCAACTATGTGAAAGACTGGAGCGAGGCGTGTGATGACCCCGAAGTCTAGATTGCCTACGCTTAATAAGAAAATAGTGGCATTTCATTCGTAACATTATTTTAATTTTTATAGGATATAAACTTTTTACATAAACACTTCCACTAACCATGACTGATATTAAAAAAGATACCATTGCTGAAATCATAAATATTCCAGAATATACTTCGATAGCTAAGTCTCATACGAGAACTTTCAATTAGTATGTGAAATTGGATGGGTATAAAATTTACAAATATTAGAAAATGGATCATCTATAAAGACAGACTAATGGAATTATTTGGTGGGTATAAAATTTATAAAGACAAACCGTAGGATAATTTTTTACATATTTAATGTTTCTCTAAAAGTATAAATAAAGTTTTTACATGTAGTTTTTTTTTTTCATTTATTAATTGAAAGTATAAATATTTCAAAACTAGACTCATCGTCCGATAGATTTTTACATATATATTAAAGTATATGTTTTTTTGGGGAAATATATTAAAGTATATTTTTGTTAACAATTTAAAACAATATGTTTTAGAGATATTTGTTGTTTTCCTAGCATTATCTTTAAGTGTTACTTCTTTACATAATATATTATATTTGGATTGAGTTTTCTACATTTGATACAACAATGTTTGATTACTTAACATTAAAACATTGAACAAAATTTATATCATATTATTTTAGTTGCATATAAAGTTGCTACAAATATGACATTTTTTATTTTATTTTAAGCATGCAGCAGATGACAAAATGGAGTATCAGTATAATGGTTTTGAGATAAGATATTAAATTTATGATATATGCTATTTTTTTTAATTATCTTTATATTTGTTTACTATACATTGTCCGTGCATCGCACGGGTTGTATGCTAACTATACCTCTAATGCGGTAGTATTAGAGGAGTTAATGAGGTTTTAATACTTGTTATCATTTTCGCTCTCATATTGAACATTGTGTTCTTTGAAACCAAAAAATGGACAAATTAAAAGTCTTTTGGAAGCTAAAAATATCTGGATAGAGTTAGTTTTTACCATCGTTTACATAAACCCGTTACTCAGGATTTAACTAATACAACCTCTTCATCAAAACTAGATGCAACAATATTTTTTCACTATAACTCAAGGGGAAGAGTTAATTCAAAGAGGTAATTTCTTGCTTTATTACAAATTGTTGGAGTTTGATAGATAAACTTTCTCGATGGTATACTTGAAGCATCCTTTGTTATTATCATTCCATCACCTATATTTTCCATGGCTATTTTTCTCTTCTGTTGGAAATAAAACAACCATAAGATGTATTTTCCATCCATTCATATATATATGACAACATGTCAACTCAAATAACACTAATAAAAAGTCACATCATTTTTATTTTTATATGATATAAATTGTTCACATAGAAACTTGCACTAATTATGACAGGTATTGAAAAAGATAACATTGTTGAAATTCCAGATATTCCTGGATGTACCCCGATAGCCGAGTCTCATATGAGAACTTTAAATCTATATATGAACTCATTCAGGTTTGTACTCAATATTAATGTGTGTAATGGTATAAAATGAATCTAACCAACAGTCAAATGAACCAACAAATTAATCGAACCAAGCCAGCAGCCGAACCAAACGAAGAGATCTATATTCGAGTCAATCTATATATATTCTTTGGATTGGAATTGAGCTCATGTAATGATTACCCTCATTTTTGTTCAACTGATTACCCAAATATATTCAACTTTTGGTTTGCAATTGAACCAAGTTATATACGATCGTTTTGAACTGGAGATATTGATATAATGTCACTACACCAAATCCTGCGAATGGTCACGCCCAGCTGGTCACGACCCAAGTCTATGATCAACTCAATTTTTAGCGTGGCCATATTTATTACCACACTAAATCATGTATACTCTGGAAGTGGTCACGGACCAAATCCCTGACCACCATGGGACATGGACTTGGGTCGTGACCAGGGTGTGACAACCTTGGCGCCAAAATTCCCTCCAAACTGGTCGCGAATGGGTCACAGACTTGAACCGTGACCATAGGCATGATTTAGCACAAAACATACACAAATTGGGTCACGGCTGGGGGCCGTGACCATTTATGGGTCTGGGTCACGGCTATGGGCCGTGACCATCCTCCATTCCAGCAATGATTTTGATGAAGAAAGGGTTATGCATGGTGGGTCACGGCCTAGAGTCGTTACCAGGTTCAATCCAGCAGGTTACCCCTTCATTTATTGGTCACGCATGGTGGGTCACGGCTATAGGCCGTGACCAGGTTTAGAAAAAAAAAAAGACCCGCTCAAAATCATTTCTGTAGAAATGAATTATGTTTCAAGGCTTGTGCGATTTCACAACATCAGGTGCGATTTCATCTCATTTTTATATATAGATTTATGTTTGTATGTGTAAGTGTAAGTGTGTATATATGTGTGTGTATGTATAGATTTATGTTTATATGTGTGTGGATGCATAGATTTATGTGTATATATGTGTTTAACTATGAACAAATAAATTATTTTTTATGTCAATAAACCTTAGATTTTATGTATGTGTATGTATAGATTGTATGTGTATGTATGTATGTATAGATTTATCTCGAAAAAATATTAGGGTTTAAGTAAACCCTAGATTGTATGTGTGTATGTATATATTATGTCAATAAATCCTAGATTGTATGTGTGTATTTTTTTTGACAAAATATTATTCAAAACTCTAGACATTATATTTTTTTTGAAAAAATATAATTAAATGGATTTATATTATGTAAAAAAAATTACAATCGCCTTGTTGTGGGTTATATGTATGCATAGATTTATGTCAAAAAAATATTAAGGTTTAAGTAAACCCTAGATTGTATGTGTGTGTATGTATAAATTATGTCAATAAATTCTTGATTGTATACGTGTGTATTTTTTTTGACAAAATATGCTTGTCTTTTTTTTTGACAAAATATAATTAAATGTTTCTTTTGACATAGGAGTCGCAAACACGTGTGCACATTACTATAGTGGGATATTATTGGCTTGGTTGTTGGATACTATGTTGAATTTATTGAATTGATACTAGTGTCGATAAATGTACATGTTATTAAATTTGTTGGGTGTGCTCTTGATTTGCCTATGAAAAAGTATATCAAATATCTTGCGAATAATGTGCATTTTTTTACGTTTACGTCAAGATATTAGAAGGCTACAACTTGACATGGAACAAATACAACTTGATTCCGTTCATTTATATTTTAGCTTGACATGTATGCCATAATTCTGTTGATTTCATACAGTTCTGTTTTAGTTTGAGATTTGTTGTGATCAACTTGATTGGATATGTATTTTAAAACCTTAAAATGGCGTCGTAATAATCATAACCACAATGATATTATAGGCACCGGGTTGATATTGTAGATTTTTGTTCTCCTTTGCCTTTGTGTACTTTTCTTTACATATTATAGGCATCAGGTTGCTCATGTTCGTTCGAATTACGGTGTTAAAATGGGGGAATAAATTTGCGTCATATGTAAATCTACGACATATTATAGGCAACAAATCTAATTCTTCAGTGGTTTTGTGAGGTACTTTCTTTAATTTTACATACCCGTTCTTCATAACACATTGTCAACGTATTGCAGATCTAACCAATTAGATACCAGTTCTTCATTACATATGAGTTCTTCATTACACACCAGGTACTCTTTACTTTAACTAAAGTAGTGATATAATTGATATACATTATCTATTAAAGATTTTAGATGATAGAAGGAGTACGGGATAATTATTGGTTTTGTTTGGTTTGGTTGTTGGATAATTATTGGTTGTTGGCTTATTATTGGATAGTATGTTAGAAGGAGTACGAGACAATTGGAAGGAATACGGGATAATTATTGGTTTGATTGTTGGATAATATGTTAAAAATATTTTAGAATCCTGGTTTTAGAATACGACGATAACTTGCTAGTGTCTAGACATAAGCTTAAAAACATGGCGTTAGAGGGAAGAAACCTGAAACATCCCACAAACGGACCCGTGAAAGGGTGAAAACATGAACCAACCCCCGTACGGTCCCGTGAGAGGCACTAACACCTCTCACGGGACCAACGTAATTTGTAGGAACTGAACGCGCGATCACGGAACTATCGGTTTCAAAATACGATGATAATTTGAAAATATGAGGACTTAAGCTTGAAAACAAGGTGTTAGAGGGTGAAAACTCAAAACAACCCCCCGTAAGGTCCCGTGAGAGGCATCAACACCTCTCACGGGACCAATGTAACTCGTAGGAACTGACCGAACGATCACGGGACTCCCGATTTGAGAATATGACAATAATGTTAAAATATGAGGACTTAAGCTTAAAAACAAGGCATTAGAGGGTGAAAACTCGAAACAACCCCTATACGTTCCCGTGAGAGGAACCAACACCTCTTACGGGACCAATGTAACATGTAGAAACTAACCAACGGGACTCTCGATTTAAGAAAACGATGATAATTTGAAAATATGAGGACTTAAGCTAGTAAACAAAGCGTTAGAGGGTAAAACTCGAAACAACCCCCGTACGGTCCCGTGAGAGGCACCAACACCTCTCGTGTGACCAATGTAACACATATGAGCTGACCGGGGAATCACGGGACTCCTGGTTTGAGAATACAACGATAATTTGAAAATATGAAGACTTAAGCTAAAAAATAAGGTGTTAGAGGGGGAAAATGCGAAACAGGCCCCGTACGGTCTCGTGAGAGGCACCAACACCTCTCACAGGATCAATGTAACACGTATGAACTGACCGCACGATAACAGGACTCCCGGTTTGACAATACGGTGATAATTTGAACTTAAGCTTGAAAATAAGGCGTTAGAGGGTAAAACTCGAAATAGCTCCCATATGGTCCTGTGAGAGGCACCTACACCTCTCGCGGGACTAATGTAACACGTAGGAACTGACCGCACGATCACGGGACTATCGGTATGAGAATACGACGATAATTTGAAAATATGAGGACTTAAGCTTAAAAATAAGGCGTTAGAAGGCGAAAACTTAAAACAGCCCTCGTATGGTCCCGTGAGAGGCACTAACACTTCTCGCGGTACCAATGTAACACGTAGGAACTGACCGTGTGACCATGGGACTCCCGTTTTGAGAATAGGACAATAATTTGAAAATATGAGGACTTAAGCTTGAAAACAAGGCGTTAGAGGGTGAAAACTCAAAACAGCCCCGTACGATCCCGTGAGAGGCACCAACACCTCTCACGGGACCAATGTAACACATAAGAAGTGACCGCGCGATCACGAGACTCTCGATTTGAGAATACCATGATAATTTATCAACACCTCTAACGGGAGCATCGTAACTCGTACGAACTATGAGTAGGATTATGGGATTTTGGTACAAGGGAAATGTTAGTAACATCCCAAGATTTTGGAATAGTTGGTCCTAAGAAAAAACTTTGAATTGCATTGGTCAGGTCCATTTTTATAATCTCCCTGTACTTTAGAAAGAAGACCCCATTAAAACCACCTACACCAGCAACACTATCCCTATTCATGGTTTTAATAGATAGTAATATTTCTTCTTCACTAGGAATCTTAGTGAGAGTCTTATTCATTTCATCTATCACCAGTTTAGGAATAATATTCAAATGAGCATTATCATTTGAAACTGATTCTTTTTAAATAACATTTTCAAAATGATTTATGAGTTCAGAGGAAATGTCAGCCTGGGAGTCTAGCCATTTTCCATCCTTGTCCTTCAGTCTATAGATCCATAGATTTCTTCTCTTTTGATTTACAATAGCATGATAAAACTTTGAATTTTTGTCTCCATCTTGAATCCACTGGTGTTTAAATTTCTGCTTCCAGAATTGTTCCTCTAAAGCCATTGAAAAATTGAGTTTTGCTTGGGTTACTGGAATCTCTTCTTTACAAAATTAGAGGGATCATTCATATACTAGTTTTCATTGTCCAACAACTCATCTTCTAGGTCTGGTACTTGTTGAAATGTGTTCTTGAAAACATCTGTGTCACTTCTTAAGCTCCTACTTGAGACTTTTTAATTTCGTTGAGAATTTCACCATGAAAGACCATTGGCATTCTTATTCCCAAGAAAGTTTCACTATTCTTTGAAACTCCTTATGCATAATCCACATGTTATATGGCTATATAACAACTATATATGCCCATATAAAGCAACTATATATGTACATATATAACAGCTATATATGGCCATATATAGTAGCTATATATAACAGCTATATAGCTGTTATATATGGACATATCTAGCATCTATATATGGCCATATATAGCAGCTATATATGAGCCTATATAGTTGCTATATATGGATAGGGGTGGCAATGGCCTGGGCAGGCCAGATCGGGATCGGGCCTATAAAATTTTAAGCTATCCCAAGGCCTATCGGGCTCGAATCGGGCCTTATTATGTGATCCCAAACCCGCCCATATTGGAAAGATTTTTACCCAGGCCCGGATACTATTTTGTTTTTAATCAAAAAAATCATTTTTTTCTTCACCAAATACCATTCTTTTAATCAAAGACCCGTTATTCTATTTTTTTAATCAAATACCTTTTTTTTAACCAAACACCTGTTATTCACCAAAAAGTCACCAAAAATATATAAACAACATGTTGTATTAACAGCATAAAAAATTCAGCATATTGTATAAAATAAAATTCAGTACATTCTAATAAAATAATTTCACAGTCAAGTGCGTAAAAAATTAACTGACCAGATTTGTCTAGTCGGGTATGCCCGACTTAGGAGGTTGCCAGAGCTGGCAATCGTTCGGGTAGTGAGGTTTGGATTTGGGGTTCATGGATACAGGGGGTGTGCTGGCCGAATATAGTAGGCGGAGTTAGGTCAAGATTTTGTCGGATTTTTGTTTTGGAGCAGGCCGGGGTTCCAAAAATGGTTAGTGGATATGGGTTCTGGTCTTCTATTAGCGGGTCTGCAATGGATCAACAGGGGTCGATGGGTTTGCTCGCGATAAGGGCTTCGGGTTACACGTGGGGGAAGAGATCACAGGTGGTTGGCTTAAGGTATTGGAGTGGAGGGTTTGGATTTTTAGTTGCTGCCATGTGAAGAAACAACTGTGGGTTCTCATGGAGAGAGATAGAGAGAGAGAGGCCGGCTAACATTAGGGTTTCGAAAATGAAATGATCGTGTGTTTTTAAAAGTTAAAACATGGTAAAGTTTTTATATTTATAAAAGTTCCCATTTTATATATTTATTTATAGTTTTGTAGTCTTAAACTTTAATACTAAACTAGTATACACTCATATACAAATATATATTTGTATTAATATTATATATATAATTCTCGGGCCGGCCCTCATCGGGCTTGAGAATTCACGCCCAAGCCTGCCCAAAAAAAAATTCGGGCCTATAAAATTTTGTCAGGCCCGCTTCGCGGGCCTATTCACCTTACCCAAGCCCATTTTTTTTGGGGCGGGCTTGGCGGGCCTCGGGCCTATGACCACCCCTATATATGGACATATATAGCTGTTGTATAAGCGATATATATCTGCTATATGGCTTGAAAATGAGGCGTTAGAGGGAGACAATAAGGAACAACCCCCATACGGTCCCGTGAGAGGTACCAACACCTCTCACGAGACCAATGTAACACGTAGGAACTGACCGCGCAATAATGGGACTCGTGATTTTAGATTACGACGATAATTTGAAAATATGAGGACTTAAGCATGAAAACAAAGCGTTAGAGGGCGAAAAGATGAAACAACCCTCGTACAGTCCCGTGAGAGGCACCAACACCACACACGGGACCAATATAACACGTACAAACTGACCACGCTATAACGGGACTCCCGATTTGAGAAAACGACGATAATTTGAAAATATGATGACTTAAGCTTGAAAGCAAGGCGTAAGAGGGTAAAACTCGAAACAACCCCTGTACGGTGCCGTGAGAGACACCAACACCTCTCACGGGACTAATGTAACACGTAGGAAGTGATCGCGCGATAACAGGACTCCAGATTTGAGAATACGATGATAATTAGAAAATATGAGGACTTAAGCTTAAAAATAAGGCGTTAGAGGGTAAAACTCGAAACAGCCCCCGTACGGTCCCATAAGAGGCACCAACACCTGTCGTGGGACCAATGTAACACGTAGAAACTGACCGCGCGATCACAGGACTCCCAGTTTGAGAATACGATGATAATTTGAAAATATGAGGCCTTAAGCATGAAAACAAGGCGTTAGAGGGTGAAAACTCGAAACAGACCGCGTACGATTCCGTGAGAGGCACCAACACCTCTCAGGGGACCAATGTAACACGTAGGAACTGACCGCGCGATAACGGGACTCCCGATTTGAGAATACGACGATTATTTGAAAATATGAGGATTTAAGCTTGAAAACAAGGCGTTAGAGGAGGAAAACACGAAACAACCCCCGTTCGGTCCCATGAGAGGCATCAACACTTTTCACGGGACCAATGTAATAGGTAGGAACTGACCGCGCGATGACGGGATTCCCGATTTGATAATATGACGATAATTTGAATGTAAGAGGACTTAGGCTTGAAAACAAGGCATTAGAGGGTGAAAACTCGAAAGAGCCCCCGTACGATTCCGTGAGAGGCCCTAACACCTCTCACGGGACCAATGTAACACGTTGGAACTGACCGCGCGATAATAGGACTCCCGGTTTGAGAATACGATGATAATTTAAAAATATAAAGACTTAAGCTAGATAACAAGGCGTTAGAGGGAGAAAACTCGAAATAGCCCCTGTACGGTCTTGTGAGAGGCACTGACACCTCTCACGGGACGTATGTAACTCGTAGGAACTGAACGCCCGATCACGGAACTCCCAATTTCAGAATACGATGATAATTTGAAATATATGAGGACTTAAGCTTGAAAACAAGGCGTTAGAGGGCAAAAACACGAAACAACCCGCGTACGGTCCCATGAGAGGCACCAACACCTCTCACGGGACCAATGTAAGACGTAGGAACTAACCGCGCGATAATGGGACTCTCGGTTTGAGAATACGATGATAATTTACAAATATGAGGATTTAAGCTTAAAAATAAGGCGTTAGAGGGTGAAAACTCGAAACAGCACCCGTACGGTCCCATAAGAGGAACCAACACCTCTCATGGGACCAATTTAACACGTAGTAACTGATTGTGCGATAACAGGACATGCGGTTTGAGAATATGACGATAATTTGAAAATATGAGGTCTTAAGCTTGAAAACAAGGCGTTAAAGGATAAAAATACGAAACAACCCCCGTATAGTCCCGTGAGAGGCACCAACACCTCTCACGGGACCAATGTAACACGTAGGAACTGACCGCACGATAATGGGACTTCGGGTTTGAGAATACGATGATAATTTGAAAATATGAGGACTTAAGCTTGAAAACAAGGCGTTAAAGGGTGAAAACTCGAAACAACACCCGTACGGTCCCGTAAGAGGCACCAACACCTCTCACGGGACCAATGTAATATGTAGGAATTGTTCGTACGATAACAGGACATGCGGTTTGAGAATATGACGATAATTTGAAAATATGAGGTCTTAAGCTTGAAAACAAGGCGTTAAAGGGCGAAAACACGAAATAGCCCCCGTACGATCCCGTGAGAGGCACCAACACCTCTCACGGGACCAATGTAACACGTAGGAATTGATCGCGCGATCACGGGACTCACGGTTTGAGAATACGATGATAATTTGAAAAGATGATGACTTAAGCTTGAAAACAAGACGTTAGATGGTGAAAACTCAAAATAGCCCCTGTACGGTCCCGTGAGAGGTACCAACCCCTCTCACGGGACAAATGTAGCTCATAGGAACTTATCACATGATCACGAGACTCCCGATTTGAAAATACGACAATAATTTGAAAATATGAGGACTTAAACTTAAAAACAAGGCATTAGGGGGTGAAAACTCGAAACAGCCTCCGTACGGTCCCGTGAGAGGAACCAACACCTCTCACGGTACTAATGTAACATGTAGGAACTGACCGCTCGATAACGGGACTCCCGATTTGAGAATACGATGATAATTTGAAAATATGAGGACTTAAGCTTAAATACAAGGCGTTAAAGGGGGAAACTCGGAACAGCCCCCGTACGGTCCCGAGACAAGCACCAACACCTCTAGTGTGACCAATGTAACACGTAGGAACTCACCACGCAATTTTAGGACTCCCGGTATGAGAATACGATGATAATTTGAAAATATTGGGACTTAAGCATAAAAATAAGGCGTTAGAGGGTGAAAACTCAAAATAGCCCTCGTACGGTCCCGTAAGAGGAACCGATATCTCTCACGAGACCAATGTAACACGTAGCAACTGACCACGTGATAACGGAACTCCCGGTTTGATAATACAATGATAATTTAAAAATATGAGGACTTAAGCTTGAAAACAAGGCGTTAGATGGTGAAAACTCGAAATAGCCCCCATACGGTCCCGTCAGAGGAACCAAAACCTCTCACGAGACCAATGTATCACGTAGGAACTGAGCGCATGATAACGGGGCACCCGGTTTGAGAATATGATGATAATTTGAAAATATGAGGACTTAAGCTAGAAAACAAGGCGTTAGAGGGTAAAACTCAAAACAGCCCACGTACGATCTCGTGAGAGGCACCAACACGTCTCAGGGGACCAATGTAATACGTAGGAACAGACCGCGCGATCACGGGACTCTCGGTTTGAGAATACATTGATAATTTGAAAATATAAGGACTTAAGCTTGAAAATAAGGCGTTAGAGGGGAAAACGCGAAACAACCCCCATACGGTCCCGTGAGAGGCACCAACACCTCTCACGGGATCAATGTAACATGTAGGAACTGATCGCGTGATAACGGACTCCCAGTTTGAGAATACGATGACAATTTTAAAATATGAGGACTTAGGCTTGAAAATAAGGAGTTAGAGGGTGAAAACTCGAAACAGCCCCATACGGTCCCGTTAGAGGAACCAACACCTCTCACGGGACCAGTGTAACACGTAAGAACTGATCGCACAATAATATGACTACTGGTTTAAGAATACAACGATAATTTGAAAATACGAGGACTTAAGCTTAAAAACAAGGCGTTAGAGGGTAAAACTCGAAACAGCCCCGTACGGTCCTGTGAGAGGCACTAACACCTCTCACGGGACCAATGTAACTCGTAGGAACTGACCGCGTGATCACGGGACTCCCAATTTGAGAATACGATGATAATTTGAAAATATGAGGACTTAAGCTTGAAAATAAGGCATTAGAGGGTGAAAACTTGAAACATCCCCCATACGGTCCCGTAAGAGGCACCAACACCTCTCACGGGACCAATGTAACACGTAAGAAGTGACCGCATGATCACGGGACTCCCAGTTTGAGAATACAACGATAATTTGAAAATACGAGGACTTAAGCTGGAAAACAAGGCGTTAGAGGGTGATAACTCAAAACAACCCCCGTACGGTCCCGTGAGAGGCACCAACACCTGTCACGGGACCAATGTAACACGTACGGACTATGAGTAGGATTATGGAATTTTGGTATAAGGGGAATGTTAGTAACATTCCAAGATTTTGGAATGGTTGGTCCTAAGAAAAAAACTTTGAATTGGATTGGTCAGGTCCATTTTTATAATCTCCTAGCACTTTAGAAAGAGGACCCCATTAAAACCATCTACACCAGCAACACTATCCCCATTAACGATTTTAATAGATAGTATTATTTCTTCTTCACTAGGAATCTCAGTGAGAGTCTTATTCATTTCATCTATCACCATTTTAGGAATAATGTTCAAAAGGGAAATGTCATTTGAAACTGATTCTTTTTGAAGAAGATTTTCAAAATGATTTATGAGTTCGGATGAAATGTGAGTCTCGGACTCTAGCCATTATCCATCCTTGTACTTTATTCTATGGATCCAAAGATTTCTTCTCTTTTGCTTTACAACAACATGACAAAATTTTGAATTTTTGTCTCCATCTTGAATCCACTGATGTTTAACTTTCTGCTTCCAGAATTGTTCCTCTAAAGCCATTTAAAAATTAAGTTTTGCTTGGGTTGCTCGAATCTCTTCTCTAGAAAAATTAGAGGGACCATTCATATACTAGTTTTCTTTGTCCAACAACTCATCTTCCAGGTGTGCTACTTAATGAAATATGTTCTTGAAAACATTTGTGTCCACTTCTTAAGCTCCTGCTTGAGACTTTTCAATTTAATTGAGAATTTCAACATGAAAGACCCTAGGCATTCTTCTTCCTAAGAAAGCTTCACCATTATTTGAAAGTCCTCATGCATAGTCCACATGTTATATGGCTATATAGCATCTATATATGCCCGTATATAACAACTATATATGCCCGTATATACCAGATATATGCCCGTATATAGCAGCTATATAGGCCCGTATATAGCAGTTATCTATAGCAGCTATATATAGCAGCTATATATGGCTATATAACAGCTATATATGCCTATATATAATAGCTATATATAACAGTTATATAAAAACTATATATAGCAGCTATATATGGCCATATCTAGCTGCTATAAAAGCCATATATAGCTACTATATAAGGCCATATATAGCTGCTATATAAGCCATATATAGCTACTATATAAGCCATATATAGCTTGAAAATAAGGCGTTAGAGGGAGAAAATACGAAACAGCCCCCGCACGATCCCGGGAGAGGCACCAACACCTCTCACGAGACCAATTTAACACGTAAGAACTGACCGCACAATAACGGGACTCCGGGTTTGAGATTACGACGATAATTTGAAAATATGAGGACTTTAGCTTGAAAATAAGGCGTTAGAGGGTGAAAAGACGAAACAACCTCCGTACGGTCTGGTGAGAGGAACCAACACCTCTCATGGGACCAATATAACACATAGGAACTGATCGCGCGATAACATGACTATCGGTTTGAGAATACGACGATAATTTGAAAATATGAGGGCTTAGGCTTAAAAATAAGGCGTTAGAGGGTAAAACTCAAAACAGCCCCTGTACGGTTCCGTGAGAGGCACCAATACCTCTCGTGGGACTAATGTAACACGTAGGAACTGACCGCGCGATAATGAGACTCCCGGTTTGAGAATACGATGATAATTTGAAAATAGGAGGACTTAAGCTTGAAAATAAGATGTTAGAGGGTGAAAACTCGAAACAGCCCCCATACGATCCCGTGAGAGGCACCAACACCTCTCACGGGACCAATGTAACTCATAGGAACTGATCGCACGATCACGAGACTCCCGGTTTAAGAATACAATGATAATTTGAAAATATAAGGACATAAGCTTGAAAATAAGGCGTTAGAGGGTGAAAACTTGAAACAACCCCTGTATGGTTCCGTGAGAGGCATTAACACCTCTCACGGGACCAATTTTACTCATAAGAACTTATCGCGTGATCACGGGACTCCCGATTTGAGAATACGATGATAATTTGAAAATATAAGGACTTAAGCTTGAAAATAAGGCGTTAGAGGATGAAAACTCAAAATAACCCCCGTATGGTCCCGTGAGAGGCACCAACACCTCTCACGGGACCAATGTAATACGTAGGAACTGATCGCATAATAACGGGACACCTGGTTTGAGAATGCGATGATAATTTGAAAATACGAGGAATTAAGCTTGAAAACAAGGCATTAGAGGGTGAAAACTCGAAACAACCGCCGTACGGTTCCGTGAGAGGCACCAAAACCTTTTACGGGACCAATGTAAAATGTAGGAAGTGATCGCATTATAACAGGACATTCGGTTTGAGAATACGATGATAATTTGAAAATATGAGGACTTAAGCTTAAAAACAAGGCGTTAGAGGGTGAAAACTCGAAACAGCCCCCGTAAGGTCCCGTGAGAGGCACCAACACCTCTCACGAGACAAATGTAACTCATAGGAACTAACCGCACTTTAGTGGAACTCCTGATTTGAGAATACGATGATAATTTGAAAATATGAGGACTTAAGCTTAAAAACAAGGCTTTAGAGGGGAAAATGCGAAACAACCCCCGTACTGTCTTGTGAGAGGCACCAACACCTCTCACGAGATCAATGTAACACGTAGGAACTGACCGCCTGATAATAGGACTCCCAGTTTGAGAATACGACGATAATTTGAAAATATGAGGATTTAAGCTTGAAAATAAGGCGTTCGAGGGTGAAAACTCGAAACAACCCCGTTACGATCCCGTGAGAGGAACCAACACCTCTCAAGGGACCAATGTAACACATAGAAACTGACCGCGCGATAAAGGGACTCCCAGTTTGAGAATACGACGATGATTTGAAAATATGAGGACTTAAGCTTGAAAACAAGGCGTTAGAGGGTAAAACTCGAAACAGCCCCCGTACGATCCCGTGAGAGGCACCAACACTTCTCACGGGACCAATGTAACACGTTGAAATTGACCGCACAATCACAGGACTCGCGATTTGAGAATACGACTATAATTTGAAAATATGAGGACTTAAGCTTAAAAACAAGAGTTTAGAGGGTGAAAACTCGAAATAGCCCCCTAATGGCCCCTTGAGTTGCAGCAACACCTCGCACGGGACCAATGTAACTCGTAGGAACTGACCATGCGATCACGGGAATCCCTGTTTGAGAATACGATGATAATTTGCATATTTTTAGACTTAGGCTTAAAAACATGGCGTTAGTGGGTGAAAACCCGAAACAGCACCCAACGGCCCCATTAGTGGCAACAACACCTCGTACGGGACCAATATAACTCTTAGAAACTGATCGCATGATCACGGAACTTCCGGTTTGATAATACGATGATAATTTGCATATTTCTAGACTTTGGCATGAAAACATGTCGTTAGTGGTTGAAAATCCGAAACAGCCCCCGAAGTCCCCGTGAGTGGCACCAACACCTCGCACGGGACCAATGTAACTCGTATGAACTGACCGCGCGATCTTGGGGCCCCCGGTTTGAGAATACGACGATAATTTAAAACTTTCAAGACTTAGGCAAAATATGGCGTTAGTGGGTGAAAACCCCAAATAGCCCCCGAACGACCCCGTGAGTGGCACCAACACCTCGCACGGGACCAATGTAACTCATAAGAACTGACCGCGCGATCACGGGACTCACAGTTTAAGAATACGACGATAATTTGCATATTTCTAGACTTAGGCATAAAAACATTGATTTGTTGATAATTATAACTCATATATTCAATTTTCAGCTTGAACAATTTTTTTGTAAAACTACTTGGTTACTAAAATCATTTTTTTTTGTATCCTATCATTTGTAGCACGTGGAACAAATGAAGAAGGCAATGGTTTACGATATGAGGATTGTTTATATAATGGTGTGGGCATTCGGGATTATGTTTTTTATGTGTTACAGCCGTGCGGACTTTTATTATTTAGTTTTATGGCCGTGTGGGATTTTATAATTTGATTGTTAAATTTTAGGGTCGAGCGGGCTTTATAATAAGCAGGTTTTATATTTACAGGGTTTGGAATGTCTAGGAAATAGAGGAATCTCTGCCCAATTTTTTTGGTCGGTGAATTATTAAGACGTATAATATTTTTAAATTTGTATATATATTTGTTTATTAACAACGTTCCCGACTCGCAATTTGTGATTTTTTTTATTATTTTGCCAATAATAAATATTCGCAACCGTGCAGTCACAGGACCTCCGATTTTAGGATTGGACCAAAAAAGGACATTTTTTTAAAAATTATAGTTAAATATGGTCATGGACTTTATCCATGACCATTTTTATTTTTTTCGTCGCGCATAAAAATGGTCGTGGCCAAAGTCCATGACCCCCAACCGTGACGAAAAATGGTCGCGGCCAAAGTCCGCGACTATTTTTTCCCTTTTTTTTCGATCGCGGCGTGGGTCACGGACTTGGGTCGCGACCATTTTTTCCTTTTTTTTCCATCGTGGTGTGGGTCACGAACTTTGGCCGGGACCAATTTTGTCACTGTTGTGGGTCACGGACTTTGGCCGTGACCATTTTTTCCCCGTTTCGGTATGGGTCACGACCCAAGTTCGCGACCATCAATCGTGACCCACTATGGCCCATGACCATTTTTTTGTCACGGCTTGGGCCGCGACCCACGAAATTGGTCACGCCTGAAATGATCACTGCCCAAGTCCGCGACCCACAGTGGTGGTCAGGGATTTTGGCCGTGACCAATCGCCAATTTTGGTGTAGTGTGTTTGCTGTCTTTTGAATCGATTTGGTTGAACTAGTTTAATTGGATTTTTGAATAATTTGGTTGAACTGATTTTCAAATGGATTGGTTTTGAACGGACTAGGGTTTCGTTTGGCATAAATCAGACGAACAAAATCCTTAATTCGTCGTGTTTATGAGGAATTAAGTTGTCATTTAAAATTCGAATCATTAATTCGTTTTGCCCAGAATCTCAAATCCATTCTCATCACATTTTTTGCGAATCAAACTTGGGATCCCAATATACATTCATTGGGGGAAACCATGATGAATGTGAAAACTTTTTCGTCACATTTATGTCGAAACAACCTAGGATTATGAAATACGCTCATTCAGGAAAACATCACGAGATATTTTCCCATTCTCGTTACATTTATGTCGAATCAATTATTTTATTTCTTTGATATTGCCCCGAATGAATGAAAGTCCATAACTTGTTCATTTATATTATTTCTATAATGTTTTCCCAATTCAAGTATATTAGTTTATTCACTTATACATATTGTCATGTTTTTCCATGTCAGCTACGTCTTGTTTATTTACATGTGATTTGTGTTTTAAAATATAACCAATTATCTTGTGTTGTATATAATATATTTATCTGTAATTGAATGGAGGTCATATATGGATACAGTTATATGCTACTCCTATTCTAAGAAGAAGCCGGTTACTGCTTCTGAAAGGAAGCTTCGGGAAGAGATTCATACGTTATCTGCTATTAGGGCTACTTCAGTAGGAGATGTCGGGGATTCCTCAAATGGCCAATTTGCTCCATTAGAGGGGCATTTTGAGGATGTTTCGTTTGAGGGCAGTGATGATAAGGACGTCAATAATAAGGAGAATGTCAGAAATACGGAGGATACGGACAGTGAAAAGGATGAGGATAATGATAATGCTCATGTTGAAGGAAATGTTGATGCTTCTGGGCCACCAGTTAAGCCATCACACATTCTACATAATCCGACCGCCCAATATGCTGAAAAAAAGGTTATCGAAATCGTATCATCGTCCCTGGTTTATGGGGGACCTAATGAGCTAAGCCTTTTGAAGAATTTCAAGGACCATGTTGCTTATGGCACATGAACCGGTTAAGTGGTAATCACATTTCCATATTTGATATAATCTTATGATTATTATTAAGATACTTTCTATTTTTATTGTAGGTTGAGCGAGTGTCGTTGCTATGTATCAATCACTGGACAAAGATCCATGAATGGGGATTTGATGGTCTTAGCGAGGGGGTACAAAGGAGGGTAACTAGGGGAAAGTTAAACGGTTTGATAAAATTCATCCATAGGTACATTGACTATGCTCTGGTTTTGGCTTTTAACGAGCTGTGGAATCCTGAGACCAATAAATTTCACATGCCATTCGAAGAGATGACTGTCACTCTCCATAAGGTATCTCAAATCCTTCTAGTACCTTTAGTTGGTGACCCTTTATGTATTCCACACATTTCTTTTTAGGAGGACGAGGAGGTTGAAGTCTCAAATGCGATTGACTTAGTAGTTGAGGCCTTGGGCATTAGTAGGGACGATGCACAACTAGAGTGTAGTGAGTCGTGTGTTTTCCGATTGAACTGGATCACTGAAAATTTTAAGGAACAAGCCAAATACATGAATGACCCTTCTAATGTTAAAGTCCATTTCACCAGGGCTTACATACTATACATTATCGGGTGCAATGTTTTCCCGATAAGATCAAAAACAAAATTTATATCTTTTACCTACAAGTTTGGAAAGACTTGAAAAGGGTGGGTAAGTTGGCTTGGGGCATGGGTATTCTCACACACCTCTATAGGCAGCTCGACCTTGCATCTCAGTCCGACGTTAAGCAGATTAGCAGGTGCCTCTCACTACTGCAGGTAACTACTAAATAAATTTTCTAATTTCATGTCTATCACTAATTTCATTTTCTAATTTCATTTTTGATGGTTTGCATTCGTGGATTTATGAGCACTTTTTTTTAGTTTGGGGGGTTGCCTCAGTATGGAGTTCAACGACACAATGCCTCGAATTACGTGTTGGGCATTGCAATTCGTACCCTAGAAGAACGCATTTTAAAATCTCATAAACTACCGAGAGCAGTTAGATGATATGTCGGGAGGGAATGTGAGTGAATTTCATTTTCTTTACACTGAAATATTCTTTACACTTAACTTTTAAATTATATTTTCTTTGGTTTATGTGTAGGTATTTTGGGATTCTTATAAAGATGTTAGGGGTGCATATCCATCTCCTGATGTATCTTTTTAAAGTGGAGTCATCATATGTTTCGATATTGCTGAGTCGTACTACCCGAAATGATGTTGTAGACAATTCGTCTGGCTTCAAATCATCCCCTACGATCCAATGACACCGTTAAGGGATGAGAAGGAAAATAAGACTTCCCAATACAAGATGATGTTTGACATGAATAAATGGTTCCAGGAAAACTGGCAAGGCCACCTTTTATCGTAGAAGTTGAGGTCAATCCCTGTAGCATGTCCGTGGGACTGTAGCTCGAACTATATGGAGTGGTTTATGTCCAAGTCCCACCTGATTGTGCAGAACCCCGTTTTATGGAAATCCAAACCGATGAAAACATCTTTGGTAAGTATTAAGTTTGTAATAACTTTCTTACTATACTTACTGTAGGTACCTCGATTAATTATTTCGGCCCAGATGAGTAGCCCGATTAATTCCATCCCAAAGTCTAGATGCCTCGTGAATAACTGATTCAGTTATAATTCATTCAATACCTAAAACCTCTCAAGAGATATTCTATGGATTATGGGTTAATGTGGAGGAGTCCAACACCCCCACTCCCCGAAAAATGGCATGTATATATTAAACCCTCAGTCCGTGGCAAAGGACATACAATTGTAACACTCCCCTGGAGTAAAGAGAAATATAATACAAAGAGAGCACACCGTAAACTTAGGCCATTCTTCCGAAGCACATATATCTTGTGTTGTGTGTGATTGTAGTTATTTTATGTTCTTTATTTATTCTGGTGATCACATTTGCTTATTATTTGCCACCACAATTGACGCCGTCTGTGGGAAATGATTATTTTCCTTTAAGAAAGCCTTCACCAACAAGAACCTAGAATGTATGGTCATAGTAGAAATTCCCCTCAAAGGGTTAGATCTGAAGTTCGACGCTCAAATCCCAGGCCTCGCCCAGAATGACAAGTTTCAGAAGAAAGTCAGGGACCAACCAGGTCCACGCAAGTCTCCAGGCTGATCGACGCCTATGAGGCCAGGCTCCAAGGGAGGAAGACACTCATAAGGAGGAGGTCGAGAACGCTTGCCTCAAGAGAAGTCTAGAGAGGATGGAGAGAGAACTCCATCGCAGCATGAGGCAACATCACTATCATACTCATAGCCCTCAGACGAGCAGGTCTCGCAGCCGAGGAAGAAGACCTAGACGTGGATCTCAAAGATTTGAGGGACACAGGTCAGATGATGAATTTCCCAAGCAATAATAATCAGCTCGCCGTTATAAGAGCCTAGGCCGAGGGAACAATGATATACGAAATCTAGTCCGGAGGGAAATGGACCAAGACCCCGCGCATAGGGGTGCCAGGTCGATCATAAAGCTAACTAGGTGAGCTCTCAGGACCCAGATTAAATCCCCTTTCTCAAGGGACATAGAAGAAGAAGAAGCCCCCAAGAAATTCGTAATTCCCCGATTCAAGATCCTCTTCACAACTCGATTAATTACCAACAACTCCCATCCAAAGAGGATGGATGCTTTGTTGATAATGAAAACAAACCCAGGAGAGCATCAGAGATTATGCGAAGAGATATTGGGAGTTATTCAATGAGGCCGAGGACTGCTCGGAGCAAATCACCGTGGCATCCTTTAAGATTGGCCTACGCAGCTCCTGCCTCTTGCACCAGTCCCTCACTAACAAGGAGGCCACGACCATTGATGACCTAATGGCTCGTATTAAAAAATACGCCAAAGTTGAAGATGTGACCCATCTCAGTGCAGGGGAGAATGGCCACGCTAAGTTCGTCGACAAGGACAACAACAAAGCTGAGAACTAAAAGAAAGGAGGCAAAAATGGGTGTAAGAGCGGCCCCAAGAATGGGAACTAAAATGATGCCTCAAAAGCATTTTAGGCAGTGAATACAGTTTTTAAAGAAACAATCGATAAGATTCTAGTAAAGATCAAGGACGAGACGTTCTTTAAGTGGCTCAGGAAGATGAGAGGAGACCCCTCAAAAAGGAACAACGCACTGAGATATGCTTTCCCCAAAAAGAGTGGGCATAAAAACGAGAAATGCAAGGCCCTCAATTCTCACCTTGAAGAGTTAGCTCAAACTGGACACTTAAACGAATTTAGGGAAAAGAAGGCAGAGAAGGTCGCTGCCGGTGGAGATCAAAGGTCTGACAGCGTGCTCGAGGAGGACGTTGGCCATAAGTTCTCAGTTATTCATGGGGCATCCGATCTAAAGCAGATTCAAGGAAACTCGGCTCGATTGGAAGTCAAAAAGATTACGATGGTAATGCAAGGTGTTCAAATCGATCCTGCTAAAATGCAAGCAGGAAAGCGTCGGGGAGCAGAGGACGTCGACTAGATCAAGCATATTATGTTCACAAATGAAGACCTAGTGGGAGTACGGACCCCACATCATGATGCCTTGATCATTACACTTAGGATAACTAACTATGATGTCGACAAGTTGCTCATCGACCAAGGTAGCTCGTCCGAAGTAATGTATCTCTACTTATTCAACAAGTTGAAGTTAAGCATCGCCGACTTAAAGAAAGGCACCGTTCCTCTAATTGGCTTCGCTGGTAAAGTAACCATCCCTTTGGGGAAGATTGTACTACTAGCGAGGGCAGGAAGTATCTCCAAGATGATTAAATTTCTGGTGATCGACATTGACTCGCCCTACAAGGCGATCCTTCGCAGAGGGTGGTTACATACGATGAAGGTCGTCCCCTCTACCTACCATCAGAAACTCAAATATGTGACTGAACGAGGAGTAATGGAGATCCATGGAGATCAGGCGATGGCGAAAAAGTTCTTTATAACAACCATTCGCCCCAAACCAGAGAAGAAGGTCGAGAAAGCTAAGGAGAAGGTTGAAGAACAAAAAGGTTTGATACCTTCCAAATAGCAGCTAAAATATGGAAGACCTAGAGTGGAGGAGACCAGACTCCTCCCCTCTGAGCGGGTCGCTGAGAACCTGGAGGAAATCACAACCCCCGTGGACAAGAAAGATAGGATGTTCTTGATCGGAGCCTCTCTCACAGATCGAGAGAAGAAGGAACTGACAGTACTGTTGCACAATAACTTGGATGTTTTTACGCAGGAACCCTACGAGCTGCCTGTGACATCCCGCCTAACTAAACCTTGGGTGATCAAGCATTAATTTAATTTAAAACAGGTTTCTTAAATAGTTCATTCTTAGCATCACTGTCGAAAATCTTTTTAATTACTAGCTACCTAAGTGAAATTAAGCTAATACCAAATTTTATCTTTATTAAAACAGATACAACTCATGCGAAACAATATAAATTAAGAAGTACTAAAACCAACCATCATAAATAACTGAATAAAATAAAGTTTTGCCAAAACCACGGCTGAAATAAAATCAAATCAAAATCCAACACAAAAGAATAACTGCAAATGTAACGAGTGGACAACATGTCCCAAAATGAGAGTACTAAAACTCAGTTCCTACACTAGATCCGGAAGGATAAAGGAAACGTCTAATCAATGCCCTGCAACACCCACCTATGCTGCCGCTCCGAAATCTTTCGAATGAAGTCAAGCTTGGCATCCCTGTGGCTAGACACCTAAAGGGTTTTAAAAATATTTTATAGCAAGTGTTAGTACACAAAACGTTTTGAAAATATTTAGCAAGTAATTTATAGCAATAAATATCAGTTATTGATTACACATGTTAGGATCACGCACACTCTCTTGAGTCTCCTCACCTATCATCTATCGTGCGCACCTAACGTTCCTACCTAGTCTCGCTACCCACTTTAACTAGGACTCCAACGTCTACACACCTCAGACACTTTAGCTCATCAGTACTGCCCATACCGTACGCTACATGCTACCTTTAATTTACATTAAGTCATTAATTAAGTTTCACTATAACCTTCCCATACCGCCCATACAGTATGTGTCTGAACGTCTAGTAATCATCATTACTCTTACTTTATTATTAATACTTTAAAAATTAAGATCTCACACTTAATCAAATCTTAGGTACACACTACCTACCTTTTCTAACAAATCACACTCAAGTAGATTTTATATCTATTATAGTTGAAAACTTATATGTTCCAGCCACCCTTACTCACAAGTAGTTTATACAATCTTAGTTATGCACTAACAATTCTCACTACTATCACGCCTGCGTATAATGAAAATAATATTTAGATACGCCCCACCTAATCTTACTACTATCACACATAAGTAGATTATTCAGACGGTATATCTTCCACACACACATATACCCACTACAGCATACCCTATCATCGGTCCTATTTCACACATTAAGGACAAATGGTTCGGAATGTCTCCTCGAACCTGGCTCGGAATGTCTCCTCGAGAAATGTTTGAAATATCTCCTCGAACATGGTTCGGAATGTCCCCTCGAACCCGACTCGGAATATCTCATCGAGCATAGTTCGAAATGTCTCATCGAACTTATAAATCCTATCACAAGGAAACATACAATAGGCATTCAAAACCCAAGTAATACTATAGAATAATAGGTATTCACACAACCAATTTATTACCGTGTGTACGTAGTAGTTTTCTCGCGTATACTTACCGTAATTATTAATCAACGATTTATCTCACTATCGTACATATTAGAGTATTTGCACAACTCTAAGATCTCTCGATACCTATTTATTTATAACAGTAGTTAAACTATCTCTATCCTACCGATATACACCTTATATTAACGTTGACTCTCCCCGTAACTCAATTCCCACATTTTCGACGCGTGACTCGATCGGTTTATCCCTGTCGGTCCATATTCCAAGCCTTACACTCAACGATCATAACGGGCCTTAATTATACTCCCTACTGGTCTTTATCAAGTCCCTCATAAGTATAATAACATCTCTAAAATTTTCCCCCATCATTGGAATTCAAAGAAAACTTAATCAACAAAAATAGCCCAAAATCAGCTTTGGTCGATCGATCGACATTCTTGAGTCGATCGATCGATCGAACAGGTGCAGGTCGTATTCTTCCTTGTTTCACCATGTCTGTCCGATCTAACACTCCATTACACCTTGTGAAAGTCCTTCCCAACATCACCAATCATCTTATAAATGTATAGGGATCATTCTCAACATAAATATAACATCAAATCCTCACTAAATCCATCCAAGAACTATCCAAATGTAATTTTTTTTAAAACCCTAGATAATTTAGTTCTTCATGGTTATACATCATAAACCCAGATTTAGATTCGTATTTATCAATATAAATTCATTTGTTATCAGTCCTCTACAAATGTAAATGCCAACTACATGCAAATCCTACTCCAACATGTAATCAATTCATTCTTTTTCTCTAAGAACCTCCAACAAAAATAATTTATTTAAAAAGCCCTACACATGGGTATTATAACTTCATAAATTTGCTATAAACCACTTGCCTTGATTATAGTAGGATCTGATTTCGTGGTTGATGAAGGTGTTTAATTGATTCCTTCTTCAATCTCCCTTCCCAATTGTCCTTTGTTGCAAGAATCCCTTTAGAGCCTTCACAATATCCTCTTTAAGGCTGATAAATCTTTCTCTTTTCTCTCAGTTGGTTCCTCTCTATTTTTCTACGTAATGAACCCTAACTTAAGCCCCAAACCATCTGATATAACTTGCAAATTTCGTGGGTCTCCCCCCCCCTCTATTTGCTAAATGGCCATAATGCCCTTAAGAGGTGTCAGTTTGGTCTACAATTGACCTGGGACCCAAACTGTACACTCGGGTATACTTTTTCGACTATTTCGACCCTTTAGGGACTAACCGTGAACTCAAAATTACTATTTGAGTCACTAAAAAATCATCTTATTTCGACCTTGAATTACGACACTCGCACGATTAAACCTTAAACCAAATTAATTAAATTTAAATCGCCGAATTAAATAATTTCTAAATCTCCAATTTTAATTAACTTCTATATTCTCAAAAAGTACGGGATGTTACATACTTCTCCCCTCACAAAGAAATTTCATCCTCGAAATTCGGATGAAGTTCTCACTCCAAGCTCTCTACTCTTCCTTAACCCTTTACTCTTGAGGCCACTACGTATTTTATTTTTGTCCTCCCTAATCGCGTATAATATTACAATTATTTAATTACCTAGGGTGCCCATACACCCTATACTTGTGCTTAACTGCACGAAAATCACCCAACTATACTGGCCGTGAACCGAAATATAACTTTCAACCCGTAGTCATATCACATATATGAATAATAACCGAGGTACCCAACTCATGTACTAACGACAAAAAATTTCCCCAAATACCTGTCTCTTAACACAAAAGCACACAAGACCACTCTTATGTTACAAGATACAACATAAGATACCGCGCCCTTACTATTATTAGTTCTTGTATAAAATAAACCCCGAGCCATCTCTCCTCGCTCGAAAATAACCCGGACTTCCCTGAATCACCTCAGTAGACATCCCTACTTCACGGGATAAGATATGACTATATAATCACATATTCGTATTAGTCTATTATGCCACACATAATAACATGTATACACACATACCTAGATTAAACCTCTTTCAGGTGTTACTTATCAAAATACATCTTATGCTGGAACAGCGAACCCGAAATCTTGCTATAACTACCACTATAGCCTAAACCATCGCTAAGCGGTCAAAACTCAGCAAGTAGTCTACTCAATTCTCATAATTCTAGAAGTTACCACGTCATGCAACCACCCTTGGTGTACACCTTCATTCTTTCTCACGCGATACAGAAGTTTCGCTACCCCCGGTAACTAATCGTGTACGTACCCAGTAAGGTTACTACTGCTACCGCACTCACTAATCCTAACTCTCTCACAAATTGGAGTGTTAACAGTCTCATTTACGAAACATTCAAGTCACTTAAAAAAAACTTTCCATACTCATATGGATAAATATAAAAGAATTTACTCCACATCCTAGTCTATCATCCTATCGCAAGATTTAACCTCCCAAATACAATATCGACTCCTCTTCAGATCGAATGCATCAATGTGCCACAATTCACTAGTGGCTCCTCACACACAAAGGGACTACCGGGTATCTCTAACATGTCAACGGCTTGTGCAAAACTACCCCTAATGAACAATTTTTAAGGCCCAGTATCACACAAAATCCAACTCTCAAGCTAGTAAATAGAAAATGTACCCTCTATCGCGGATGGTGCCTGTGGAGCTAGAGGCATCGGTACGTCCCGGATGTTATACACACGACCATAGTGTATCTGGCCCTACTGTCGAGGGGTCGGTGCTGGTGCTGGAGCTATCAAAGGCCGATGTTCTTGTTGGGCATCCTGCTGCTAAACCCCGTCCTGCTATGGATATTGTCTCTGTCTGTGACCCTGCTGGCCACATCTAAAACACTATCCCAAAAATCGTCTCCTTTGGTCCTGCTGTCCTTGCCTAACCCCCCACCAGGCTGGTAACTTCTGGACCTGAACGTCTTGGCAAAGTTCCCTTGCTGAGAATTCTGCCCCTGTTGACTACCTGACTGTTGTTGCGGTGCTTCACCGGCACTACCCCCATTGGCCTTATCCGACTGGCTTGGATCCCCTCTTTTGCTCCCCTTCGTATGGAAGCGATGATCCTGACAGTGTAGTAAAACTGCATGAACGACATCAGTGTATGTCACCAGTGCAGGGTTACCTATCAAATGCTGCCTTATCCTCGAGTCCAAACCCCCCATGAACTTTGCTTTCTTCCTTTCTTCATTGCTTACCTCATCTGGCATAAAATTAGCCAGGCGAGTGAATTTCGTAGTCTGCTACCGAACGGTCACCTTGAGCTACTTCATTAAATTTCTTCCTCATCTCTGACTCCACTGCCGGCGAAAAGTACTTACGATCAAACCGCACCCAGAACTCAGAAATTGTCATGAGATCTCTCTCCTCAGCAGTGGTCACCGATTCCCACCACTGTAGTGCTGCCGCAATTAATACGAAGGTAGCTAACATCTGCTTCTGAACTTTGCTGCAGTCTAACATGCGTAGGTGGCGCTGAATGTTTCTCTTCCATTAGCATGCCGTCACTACATCCGTGCCGTCCTGGAACTCTGGCGGGTGACCTTTCTAAAAGATCTCTCTAATGGTGTGCTAAGTGGGATGCCCTGGATGGGCTTAAATAACTGTAACTGCGAGCTGCTATTCCCGGGGCTGAGGGAAATGGGCTTCCATGGCCCTCATAGCTATCTCTACGACCTGTGACAATATCACCGCCACATGAGTAGCGAAAATCATCTCGAGTGGTGGGGTGGGGGTCCCTGCTGGTCCTAAGGTCCCTCCCTAGCCTCATCTCTGGCATCTGCCCTCTCGGCTCGCTCCCTCCTTGGCGAAATTCTGAAATAAAATTCAAGTTTGCATAAGTACACAGTTTATACAAAATTATAATAGCAGAAGAGCGTTATTGCAAGCATGTAAGGATAATTCAACAGTCCTATCAATAGGGCTCCATATCAATATAACGATACACTGGAATCGTAGTAAGCCGCACAGATCCTAAGGACACTAGAACCTGATGCTCTGATACCATCTGTGACACCCCGCCTAATTAAACCTTGGGTGATCAAGCCTTAATTTAATTTAAAACAAGTTTCTTAAATGGTTCATTCTTAACATCATTGTCAAAACCCTTTTTAATTACTAGCCACCTAAGTGAAATTAAGCTAGTTCCAAATTTTATCTTTATTAAAACAGATACAACTCATGCGGAATAATATAAATTAAGCAATACTAAAACCAACCATCATAAATAATTGAATAAAATAAAGTCTTGTCGAAAACCATGGCTGAAATAAAACCAAATCAAAATCCAACACAACAGAATAACTGAAAATGTAACGAGTGGACAACATGTCCCAAAATGAGAGTACTAAAACTGATTTCCTACACTAGATACGGAAGGATAAAGGAAACGTCTAATCAATGCCCTGCAACACCCACCTATGCTGCAGCTCCGAAATCCTTGGAATGAAGTCAAGCTTGGCATCCCTGTGGCTGGACACCTGAAAGGTTTTAAAAATATTTTAAGCAAGTGTTAGTTCACAAAACATTTTGAAAATATTTAGCAAGTAATTTATCGCAATAAATATCAGTTATTTATTACACATGTTAGGATCACGCACACTCTCTTGAGTCTCCTCGCCTCTCATCTATCATGCGCACCTAACGTTACTACCTAATCTCGCTACCCACTTTAACTAGGTCTCCAACGTCTACACACCTCAGACACTTTAGCTCATCAGTACCGCCCATACCGTACGCAATATGCTACCCTTAATTTACATTAAGTCATTAGTTAAGTTTCACTATAACCTTCCCATACCGCCCATACACTATGTGCCCGAACGTCTAGTAATTATCATTACTCTTACTTTATTATCAATAATTTAAAAATTAAGATCTCACCCTTAATCAAATCTTAGGTACACACTACATACCTTTTCTACAAATCACACTCAAGTAGATTTTTATATCTATTCTAGCTGCACACTTATATGTTCCAGCCACCCTTACTCATAAGTAGTTTATACAATCTTAGTTATGCACTAATAATTCTCACTACTATCACGCCTGCGTATATTGAAAACAATATTTAGGTACGCCCCACCTAATCTTACTACTATCACACATAAGTAGATTATTCAGACGGTATATCTTCCACACGCACATATACCCACTACAGCATACCCTATCATCGGTCGTATTTCACACATTAAGGACAAATGGTTCAGAATGTCTCCTCCAACCTAGCTCGGAATGTCTCCTCGAGAAATGTTCAGAATGTCTCCTCGAACATGGTTCGGAATGTCCCCTTGAACCTGGCTCGGAATATCTCATCGAGCATAGTTCAAAATGTCTCATCGAACTTATAAATCCTATCACAAGGAAACATACAATAAGCATTCACAACCCAAGTAATACTATAGAATAATAGGTATTCACACAACCAATTTATTCTCGTGTGTACATAGCAGTTTTTTCTCGTATACTTACCGTACTTATTTAGCAACGATTTATCTCACTATCGTACATATTAGAGTATTCGCACAACTCTAAGATCTCTCGATACCTATTTATTTATAACAGTAGTTAAACTATCTCTATCCTACTAATATACACTTTATATTAACGTCGACTCTCTCCATAACTCAATTCCCACATTTTCGACGCGCGTCTCGATCGGTTTATCCCTGTCGGTCCATATTCCAAGCCTTACACTCAACGGTCATAATGGACCTTAATTATACTCCTTACTGGTCTTTATTAAGTTCCTCATAGGTATAATAACATCTCTAAAATTTTCCCCCATTGTTGGAATTCAAAGAAAACTTAATCAACACAAATAGCCCAAAATCAGCTTTGGTCGATCGATCGATCGACATTCTTGAGTCGATCGATCGATCGAACAGGTGCAGGTCGTCTTCTTCCTTATTTCACCATGTCTGTCCGATCCAACACTCCATTACACCTTGTGAAAGTCCTTACCAACATCACCAATGATCTTATAAATGTATAGGGATCGTCCTCAACGTAAATATAACATCAAATCTTCGCTAAATCCATCCAAGAACTATCCAAATCTACCTTTTCTTAAAACCCTAGATAATTTAGTTCTTCATGGTTATACATCATAAACCCAGATTTAGATTCGTATTTATCAATATAAATTCATTTGTTATCAGTCCTCTACAAATGTAAATGCCAACTACATGCAAATCCTACTCCAACATGTAATCAATTTATTCTTTTTCTCTAAGAACTTTCAACAAAAACAATTTATTTAAAAAGCCCTACACATGGGTATTATAACTTCATAAATTTGTAATAAACCACTTGCCTTGATTATAGTAGGATCTGATTTCGTGGTTGATGAAGGTGTTTGATTGATTCCTTCTTCAATCTCCCTTCTCAATTGTCCTTTGTTGCAAGAATCCCTTTGGAGACTTCACAATCTCCTCTTTAAGCCTTGAGAACTCTTTCTCTTTTCTCTCAGTTGGTTCCTCTCTATTTTTCTACCTAATGAACCCTAACTTAAGCCCCAAACCATCTGATATAACTTGAAAATTTCGCGGGTCTCGCCACCTCTATTTGCTAAATGGCCATAATACCTTAAGAGGTGTCGATTTGGTCTACCATTGACCTGGGACCCAAACTGTACACCCGAGTACACTTTTCTAATTATTTTGACCCTTTCGGGACTAACCATTACCTCAAAATTACTATTCGAGTCACTAAAAAATCATCTCATTTCCACCTTGAATTACGACACTCGCACGGTTAAACCTTAAACCAAATTAATTAAATTTAAATCATCGAATTAAATAATTTTTTAGTCTCCAATTTTAATTAACTTCTACATTCTCCAAAAGTACAGGGTGTTACACTGCTTGAGATTGATCCCAGTGTGGTTTATCATCGACTGCACGTTGACCCGACTTTCAAGCTGATCGCACAAAAGGCACAACGAACTGCACCCGAGAAGTCCAAGGTTGTGGAGAAGGAAGTATAAAAGGTGTTGGATGCAGGATCCATATAGAAAGTTTAATTCCCTAAGTGGTTGTCCAACCCAGTAGTGGTCCGGAAAAGCAATGGAAAATGGATAGTCTGCATTGACTTCACCGACCTTAACAGAGCTTGCCCTAAAGACAATTTTCCTCTCCCAAAGATTGACCAGTTAGTGGACGCCACAACAACTAATAAAAGATTGAGTTTCGCAGAAACATACTCCGAGTATCACCAAACCCCTCTACACGAGCCAGATCAAGACAAGACATCATTCATCACCATAGTCGGGTTGTATTGCTACAAGGTCATGCCCATTGGGCTAAAAAACGCAATAGCAACTTACCAGCGGTTGGTCACCAAAATGTTCAAAGACAAAATAGGGAGCACCATGGGGGTCTATATAGATGATATGCTCGTAAAAAGAAATCTTAAAGAAAACCACCTCTCTGACCTATCAAGGACCTTTGAAATCCTCAAGAAATACCGAATGAAGCTCAATGCAAGTAAGTGTTCCTTCGGTGTCCAGTCAGGAAAATTTCTTGGGTACTTGGTTAGCAAGCGAGGCATTGAAGCCAACCTAGACCAGATTGACGCCATCTATAGGGTGCAACCCCCCCGTACGATAAGAGATGTGCAGAAGCTCACGGGGATGCTCGCTGCCCTAAATTGGTTCATCTCGAAGTCATTCGAAAGGTGACAACCATTCTTCCAGTTGTTGAAGAAAAATAAAAATGTGGAGTGGAACGAGGATTGCTCGAAGGCATTAGAGGAGCTTAAAGTTTACCTCATCACACCACCCTTGTTTGTAATACCTCAAGAGAATGATTCCCTGTACTTATACCTCGCAGTTTCCAGCCATGTTGTCAGTTATGCACTGGTATGCGAAAGAATGGGGATCCAACACCCAATCTATTACGCGAGCAAGACTTTCTTTAACGCCAAACAACGATACCTACCATTGGAAAAGCTTGCCTTTGTGCTAGTGGTAGCCTCAAGAAAATTGAAACATTATTTCGAATCCCACTCCATTATTGTACTTACATCCCACCCTCTCAGAGGAGTACTAAGAAAAACTAACCTTTCAGGCAGATTATCAAAATGGTCAGTCGAGCTCGACCGATTTGACATTCAGTTCCAGCCAAGGAAAGCTATCAAAGGACAGATCCTCACCGACTTAATCGCAAAATTTATTGGAGAACACCCTTGTGATCAACCTCAAACTATTCATAAGCAGTATGTTCCCTCGGCATCAGGCTTCTGGAGACTGTTCGTTGACGGTGCCTCCAACTTCAAGGGGCAGGTGTAGGCATCGTGCTGATTACCCCTGAAGATGTAATCCTCGAGAAAGGGATCGAGCTTGGATTTGAAGCCTCCAACAATAAAGCAGAATATGAAGCACTGATGGCAGGCCTACATAAGGCACATGCGCTGGGAGCAAAGCAGCTCCAAGAGTTCAGCGACTCACAGTTGGTCTCCAACCAGATAAGTGGTGATTTCAATGCCAGGGATGAAAGGATGGCAGCCTATCTCGCCACAGCTAAAAAATTGATGACCAAATTTGAACAAGACACCGTCCAACAGTTTCCTAGAGGACAGAACAGCCATGCTGACGCCCTAGCAGCCTTAAGCTCAGCGATTAATTCTGACTTGAAGAGAATAATTCCGATTGACTTCCTCGCCTAGCCAAGCATCAACCAGATCAACAAACTGCAAAACGTGGGATATGTTATCCAGATTGAGACAGCCGCCAGTTGGATTGACCCCTTAAAGGATTATTTTAAGGATAGTGTGCTACTAGACGATAAAAAGACCGCTCATCAGATAAGAGTCAAAGCTTCTCGTTTTCACTTATCTTCTGAGGGAAAACTGTACAAGAGATCTTTTACTGGTCCTTACCTCCAATGCGTCCACCTGAAGGACATCGAGCAAGTTCTTCACGAACTCCATGAGGGAATCTATGGGAGTCACATTGGGGGCAGGTCGCTAGCTTCTCGAGCAATGAAAAAAGGCTATTAGTGGCTATACATACAAAAAGATGCTAGAGTTTATGCTCGTAGATGCAAAAAATGCCTACTTCACGCTCCTATAGTTCACCAACCAGCCAACAACCTGAAGTCAGTCACCAGCCCATGACCTTTCTCCCAATGGGGAATGGACATCATAGGCCCTCTTCCTACTACATCCAGTAATCATAAGTATCTGTTAGTCGCAACAGACTACTTTACCAAATAGATAGAGGCACATTTGCTGGCAAACATTCGAGATGCAGACATAATAAGATTCACACGGAGGAACATTATCACTCATTTTGGGATCCCCAAGACCATCATCACTAGCAATGGAACCCAGTTTGAAAGCGCCTCTTTCAGGGTTTCTGTAGCGACCACGGGATCAGACACTACTACAGTTCTGTAACATACCCTCAGAGCAACGGGCAAGTCAAAGCTTCTAACAAAATAGTGATTGATTGAATAAGCGCTTGGAGTGAGCCAAATGGGCATGGGTAAATGAACTACCCCACATCCTATGGTCTTATCGCACTACCCCATGATGAGCAACTGGGGAAGCCCCATTCTTACTAACATATGGTATGGAGGCAATCATCCCCTTGGAAGCTGGCCTCCCTACTATGAGGTCCACCCTGGTCGACCAAGGCCAGAATGATGCAACATTGCTCGCTGAACTTGACCTAGCTGAAGAATGAAGAGAGTTAGCTCTGGTGAAACTAGCAGGTTATCAGCAATAACCTAGCAAGGCACTACAACAAGAAGGTCAATCCAAGAGCATTCCATGTTAGGGACCACGTTCTAAGGAAAGTTCTCGGCAGCACTGTAAAACCATCGGATGGCAAGCTAGGACCAAACTGGGAGGGACCATTCAAGGTGATAAGAGACGACCTATAAGGATCCTACCACTTAGAAACGCTGGAGGGCAAGGAGATACCTCGAGCTTGGAATGCATCCAACTTGGAGAAATTATACTTCTAGTTTTTCTCCTTTAATTTTTTACTTCAATGTTGAAATTTTCAATTCATTTCTGATTAATAAAAAAGTATTTGGCAGTGGCATTCTATGAAGTGTTTAAATACATTATGATTCATGCACCTTTTTCAAGTTACAGGCTCCCCTCTTAACGCATAAAACTAAGATTACACAATGCGTATTAAAGCAGGGTCAGTATGTAATAACCCTCCTCAGGCCTTTGTCATAAAATACGAACGGCCTCCTAACATTTCCCCTGATAATATATGAAGCCCTATTGGGGACCCTTAGGCAATATGACCAACCCAGGTTAGTCGCCAACATTGTTTGGCTCAAAAATCCTATTCGGATGGAACATCCAACGCCAGGTGTATCCTCGTCATTTCCACACTTAGGCCTAAGGAAGTGTGATGACACAACCTAAAAGGTAAAGTAAGGCAGAATGGTATAATAAAATTATACTGGAATGGGGGGATACTCACTCAACAAACTATGCCTACGTCAAGTCTAGTCTGCTAAAAAAGGCCAAGATAGTTGAACAAGGAATCAATGAAGTAAAAAATACACAACACATGTTTAGTCAGGAAATTTCCCCAAACATAACTATTTTATTACATCATTACATATACAAAGAGTTACATATGATGGGTAAAGTAAATTTTAATGAGGATTAGGTCGCTGAGCAAGAAAGTCAGCCACTTGCGCTCTTTGAACATCATCTGGGCGAGGAGCTAATTCCTCCTCAACATTATCTGAATCTTATTCCACGAGCTGCCTTGGGATGGCGTTTATAGGAACCCATCGATCATCCCTTCTGAATGGGTTCGACATTAAAGTTGAGGGGTAGATCTCATGACGATACCAGAGGATAGAGTTCCTAGGGACCTGCAGCTCCCTGAGAGCACTCAACCATCCTCTAATGAAAGATAACTCCTCGACCTCCCTCAACTTCATCGGAGCATCGGTCCAGCCCTGGTCATAACCATCAGCCCACACCTAACGAGGACCTTTCTTGAACAGATGCCTCAGCTAGGTAACATCTCTTTGAAGACTGATAACTATCACATACGCCCTACGAACATCAACCTAAATCTCGGCAATCTCCCTAGCTGAGCCACTGTCATTAGTATCAGCTCGTGGACTGGTCAATGAAAAGGAACCACACAGAACTCGAGGGGTATGGCTCGGTGCATTCTCCCTAAGTCACGAGACTTCTCTTCATAAAGCATCATTCTCTTGTTGGAGTACTTCTCCAACTTAATTAACTTCGAAGGCATCCAGAAGCTTAGCCTTCAGAGCATCCACTTCTTCTTGAATAAAAGCGCCGACCTCCTCCATCTCCTGAAGCCTATCCTTCAGATTGGCTACGAGCTTCGACTGGTCCTTATACTCTTGGTTCCTTGACCTAAGAGATTTATAAATTCTTACAAAAGCACGGCGAACTCGATTGCTCGCATCAGGACCAAGAATTTGTCCAAGCTGAGAGGAAGCAGGAATATATTCCTCAACAGTAATGGGCTACAAACCATATAAGCAGTAAAGAACAAATAAATCAGTACGCGGAAGGGAGCAGAATTTCATTTCATTAAAAGAAAGTTCAGGTACATCAGTGAAAAGAAAGAACAACTAAAATATAAAAAATACAAAAAGCTCCCTAAAGTAGACTAGCTGACCACCTCAGTCTGCTCTGAGGACGCTGGTTGCTTCCCCTTATCTGCAGCAGTCCCAGGTATGTCTCCCTCAGGTGGAGAAGTCACCATCCCCTGATTAAGGGGAACATCAGCAGAAGTGGTCTGAACAGATGAATCCCCTTCATTGGAATCAAGAGGGGTCATCTCATCCATAACAGGTTTGGTACCAGGGTCATGCTCGTCAAAGAGGGGGAAATCGATATCCACCTCACGAGCAAGCAAGGCTTTGTCCCAACCCTTCTTGAAATTGAGATGACCAATATAGTCAATCTAAGTATCAGCATCCTCATACGCTGCGACCCATCTTGCGTTGTACTAACTCTCTTTAAGGGTGGTAGCCTCAGATTCCACTTTTTTCACCTTCCAGCAAGAACTTTGTTCTCCTCAACCACCGCGAGTTTGCTTGAGCAGACCAAGTCATAAGACTGGATCATTTCCTTGGACGTCATCTCCTTTACCTGGTTAGCTTTGGCCAAGGCAAGGTCGAAAGCCTTCTGAGCATCACTGGTAACTTTCAAACTCGCCTCCAGCTTGACATTCTTCCTCGCCAGCTCATCCCGACTGCGATAGAGGACGGTGAAATTAGATACGAACAGCAGAAAGAAAAAAGAACGTTAACAAAAGGGACATTAAAAGAAGAGCTGCGAAAATAGAGAAGAAATAGATAGACTTACCAAGGCTAGCCCCTGACTTGCCTTCAGGGATAACTAGTCAGTCCCCATTGACCTCTGGCGATCAACTTATAAAACTGCTCTCTCGAGCACCGCCGGAGCTAATTGGTGGGAGAGGGCAATAGAAGCCCCCTCGGCCAAGGCAGATACGGGCACCAGAGACTGCCCTGCCTTGGTCCTCACTTCTTCTCTTCTTCTTTCTTCTTCTCTCTCTTTCTTCTTCCTCTCTTCTTCTTTCGTTCTCTCTCTCTCTTTTACCAACGCATCCTCTTTCCTCTTCCTCTCCTGGTCATGAGCAGAAATCTGAGAGCCAGTAGAAGTATCCCCACTCCCAGATTTCTGCTTCTTTAACCTACGAGCAAGCAACATATTATCTTCATCATCATCCCGAATCAGATTTTTCCTGGGTGGAGCCATAGCTTCCTCCGAAGAGTCCTCTGAATCCTTCGAAACCTCTGAACCTCCCTCTGAACTAGAAGACTCTTCACCGCTTGAGCTCTCCTCACTATAATCACCTTCATCTCGGCCCCTGTCAGCTCCCTCACTCTCTTCACTAGAACTGCTTTCCTCCTTATCCAATTAAATTGGGTCGGCAACAACCTCTTCTGTGATATCTAGCTGAGGAATATTATCCACAAGACGGGCAATGAAGCTGGACTCAATATTCTTATACTCCAAAAAGAATGTGGTTGATCACGGTTGCTCACCGTCAACCAAGTATTCCCTGATCTTCTAAGCCTTAACCAGCTCAGCAGCTCGAATCTCGTGAAGAGTAGGCTCTGCATTTTAACTTCACTAAAAAATATGAAGAGGAAACTATAAGAAAGACAGTACATTAATAGAGAATCAATAAGAAGAACAAGAGCTATGCCTACCTATATATTCCTCCCCATAAAAGGGAATCACATGTCTCCCGGACCTCACCCCTTCAGTATGGGGAGGGTACTGCTAGTTCTTAGCAATAAATCCCTCTTGCCAATAGTCCTTGTGGGAATCCGGTAGATTGACTACTAATACCCTATCAGGACTCCTAGCCTTCAGATAAAGGAGACCAGAGCTTGTTCGAGAGAAAGAGTAGCAGTAACAAATTTCAGCTAGACCTAGATTGGTGCCATAGAGATGATTGATTCAATGAACACAGTTGATAATCTTTCAAACATTTGGCAAACACTGTGAAGGAATATATGTAAAAACAACTAAAAAAATGTAAACACAAGCGATTTGGGGGGAAAGTAAGACCACCCTGAGATAACAGAAGAATATGTATCCAATGACCATCGTCAATATCTCTAACATTACGAGGAACAGGGGCACATTCAATATCTACCTAGCTTGGAATATTATAGAACTTCCTAAAGTCAGTTATTGACCTATTGCCTATTTTCGCCATCAGACAAGAAAAACCCTAACAGCGATAATGAGGAAATTGCAATAGAAAAAGAAAAGAGAGGGAGTATGAAGAACTTACGAAGTAAGAATCAACTTGAGACGATAAAAGGCCACAAGCAAAGAAGATGGGAGGATAAGGAAGAAGCTTGAAGATGGAAGACGGGACTTGGAAGTGAGAAAGCAGAGTAAGAGGTTGGAGAAATCTAGAGAATGCAAAGAAGTTTGAAGCGACGCCAGGGAATAGCCTCTCCAAACCGGTTTAAACTCTCCCAATCATGACGCACATGAAATGAAGCAAATTTTTCTCCTAAATCTACTCGAGAAAGAGGCTTCAATCCCAAGGTGCTACGCGATTCACAAAAATGCCACTAAGGCTATTATTTAAAATTATTGATCCCAAATTGTGACCCAAATTTTTTAGGGGCAATTGTGGGTACCTCGATTAATTATTTCGGCCCAGATGAGTAGCCCGATTAAGTCAGGCCCAAAGTCTAGAGGCCTCTTGCATAATTGATTCAGTTATGACCCATTCAACCCTTAAAATATCTCAAGAGATATTCTAGAGATTATGGGTTAACGTGGAGGAGTCCAACACCCCCACTCCCCGAAAAATGGCGTGTATATATTAAACCCTCAGCTCGGGGCAAAGGACACGCAATTGTAACACTCCCCCTGGAGTAAAGAGAAATATAATACAAAGAGAGCACCACCGTGGACGTAGGCCATTCTGCCGAACCACGTATATCTTGTGTTGTGTGTGAGTGCAGTTGTTTTATGTTCTTTATTTATTCTGGTGATCGCATTTGCTTATTATTTTGTACTGAGATTTATTGTCACCACACTTACATATATGATTTTCATTAGGGAGACGAAGTGCGAAAATCATGGAGTTACGAAAGAAGAATATGAACGAGGACATTACTGTAGATGTCGGTACATTCCTTAGGTACGATGAAGAAGCATACCAAATAACAACAACGACAATTGGGGTGGGTTTCCCGATTATCATCGAGGATCCAGCTAGGAAAAAGCGTAAAAAGCATGGACGAGATAAAGAAAAAGGAAAGGGGAAGGAGAAGGTGGTTGAGGGAGGAAAAAGGAAAAGAAAGTGAACTCTTAGATATGTATGGTCTCAAAGTTGGAAGTTGTGATAAATTTTTGTTTCGATATGTATGATCTCAAAGGAAAAGAATGTTATTGGAATATTGATGTTACTGTTATTAAAATGTTAATGTTATTTTATTGTTAATGTCTATAACAATGTTAATGTTATGGGATTGTTAATGAAATGTTAATGTAATTGGATTGTTATTTTACTTTTCATGGAATGTTAATGTTTATAAAATCAATAATTTGGCAAAGTTATATGCGAGTATGTATAAAATCTAGAGTATTGGCAAAATTATATAAGAGTATGTATAAAATAAAGAGTATGTATAAAGTATAAAATATTGGCAAAGCATACTTAAATCAGGAGACTGTAAAAAAGTTCACAACATATCAAAATTTTACCTGGCTTGATTTGGTATCATTATACTAAATAACTAAGAAACTAATCGTTATGATCATTTCGAACAAAACTAGGCTTAGAAACACAAATCCCATTGATAGTGATGCTTATACCGAACCAGTATAGTTTGTATTTGGTTCCGGGTGATCATGTCGAATTAGTGTTCCTAACTCGTGATGATCCCCCCAAACTAAATGCTTCCTATTATGGTTCGGTATAAACATCCCTATTAGTGGGATTTGTGTTTTTAAGCCTAGTTTAGTTAGATATGAACATAAGACTGGTTTCTTAGTTATTCTATATAATGATACCGAATTAAGCCACATGAAATTTTAATACCCTATATTTTAGATCAATTTAATACATCATCAACCGATTTGAAATGATAATGAAATCCATTAATTTGTAATATTGGATATACATAACATTACATTACAACTTGACTTACATCGGTACAAATATTACAAATATTACAACTTGACTTACATGTGTACAAAAATTACAAGACATCACTCATAACTGACCAACACATTTTCTAACATGTGTACAAAATATACAACACATCCCAAACTAGTTAATATCTATAGGTTGATCATTGGTTGCTACATCCTTTGGGCAAATCTTTTGAAACTTTAACACTTGATCCGTAAATTTATCAATCCAAGGTTTGACTTCAGGTAAGGAACTATTATGCCAGTGACTTGCAATCGATGGAAACGAACAACCGTGTTTTAATTTTAAAACCACAAATTGATTCCTAAATATATGAGCAATTTATATGAACATTAGATGCACAGATCATTCACGTTTCATCGATAAAAATGTGAGACACTGTCTTTTCGAGACGAGGACACACATAGACACATTTGTAAGTATTAGCCAAAAGGTAGCCATACGCTGGCATGGTCACCCAAGACTTCGGACCACATGGGATTGTATAATCATCTAACATATTTAGAACAGTTTTCGAAACCAACTATTAAAATAGTGTGCGTAGAAATCATTATTTCCAAAATCTTCATCTATCAAATCTGCTCTCATATTTTTTTATCCATCGGTCCCTAACCTTAGACAAGTTGCAATGCATCTAAACCCACAATTGTTATCAGCATTAACCTCTACGATATCTTCTACGAAACCTCTATAAAAGTTCGTATCTCCTTATTGTACTTCCTATATGTAGGCATGTAGTTAGGAAACCATGGGGCAGGACTGGTGAACTCCTTAAAATCATTATTATTTTTAGGACTCCGGACAGCACGACGTTCCTTCTCCGTTGATTCCCTAGCAAGTTTGAAGCCTAACGGATTCCTTCCGGTTGATTTTTCATATTTTTTCTCACGAGAAGTTAGTTTTTGACCTGTCGATTGACCCTTGCCTTGCTTAAGCACAGACGGCTCAAATAACCTAACAGTGGCGGGACACCTTATATCCTTCTGTTTTCATAAGATGACCCTTTTCTCATCTAGAGTCGACCTTTCCCACCTCTGTTTAAATAGTATAATTTTTGGCTCATAATCAACCATGTGGTGCTTCACTAACTAGGGCACCATAGTTAATTTACGTAAATGTCCATTAACATCCACCCAAAGCATAGCCCGACCCTCCATCCCGTAGATGACCAACTCATGAGCGCAAGGTATATTATAGACATTACGGGCCACATGTAGGCACGATTTAAAATCCATGCCAATATTTTCATACATTTTCAGCTCCTTGACAATTAGGTCAATGGCATAGTGCGAAACCCAACCAATTAGCTCACGTAAAATAAGAGTATCGTGCGAGTGCTTTAATTTCTGCAATGAATCTTCAAACTCCCTCGTAATATCTGTCACTTGCAACTTAATGTAGTTGTGCATGTCGATAAAAACCTTGTCAAAAGTAGTTGAAAACTTTCCAAGTGTCTCTTCAACTTAGCGTGCGCTCTTTCATCTCGATTGATAGTTCAGTTTTCCTGGTGCTTAATCATATTTTCCACTGATGAACGAAGGTTTCTTTTAAATTATACCATTTTCAATCAATATAGTTCAGAGTGTTGGGGTATGCAACCCAATCCATGTGAAATAAGCACCAAAATTCGTTAAAATCGCTCTCCGTGGGGGATTCAACCAATTGCATCCAATCTCTGATGAACGTCTTTAAGGAATCCTCATCGTGGATATCTTTATGAGCATGTAGTTCCACATTGCGGTGAATGTGGAAAGTTCACACCATAGATCTTGCTTCGGGGAATACCACATGTAATGCATTAATGCATGTGTACTTGCGATCGATGATCAAGATAATGAGGCATATAAATGGATCGAATATGGGTCATAAACGACCTAATGCCCAATGGTAGTTCTCTTCCTTCTCCATAACTAAAAATGTGAAAGCAATATTGAACATATGTTTTCAAGATATTATACCAACCATCTCGAATAAAGGCATCATGTATCGATTTGTCTAGTAAGTACAATCGATAATGACAGCCGATGGAAAACACTTTGCCAATTGGATAGAGTTTAGATGAGCCCAAAAAATGTATCCCCCTTCCCTCGTAGACTCATTTGTTCGATAGAAATATACATAGTGCTTGTCACCGAATAACTTTATTAAGTGTTGCATTGCCATTCTACCCTCTCCTTCGCTAATTCTTAATTTCCCCGTTGTATTGTATATGGTTTTCCTTGTTGAAATATTAGTAGTATTATGACATTTTATCGCTGTTAGAATGATGGCCGACTTCGCTCCACGCAATGATATCTCTTCGATAATGGTTCTCTCCTTTTAAGTAAGATGGCCGGCGTATGCATGGCTAATTAATGATTTTGGCAAGTGGTGGTTGTGAACTCCACTCACAACTAATAACATACACTGCCTATTATTAAGTGGAATTCCTTTCAACTAAAACAAGCCATTGCACTTCCTAGTTGTCGTGTCCTTCTTCCTATTTTTTCACTTTGACTACTTGTTTCCTTCTCAATATTCTTCCCGTGATGACTATGTTACTCCCCTCCTCTTTCACATCCCATGTGTAGACATCCCTTACGCATTGTCGAAGGTGCGTCAGACTTGGTGATAACGATTACTATTTTAACAGACCGGGCTTGAGCTTGGGTTCAAGCGACCAATGCTTAACAGGTAGGAAATACCTGGGAATAAATAATAAAAATAGTCAATACATTATATCCCATAATAAAAAGATAAAACTATCGCGACTGATGAAAATACCTGGTCGGTAAAGAATGTGGTACTGACATCGACTCCTAAGGAACCATCAACCTCGTTATTAGGTATATCGACATTGGCTAATGCCTCGTCAAACAATACGGAGTTAAAATCCATGAAGGCATCATACATAAATGAAAATATAATTATGTTATACTCATGATAAAATGTATCAAACTTAAAGCTTCATAAAAATAATCAAATGAATCATGAAGGTTGAAATTAATGAATCCATTCGGCAGGATAATGGCGAATAAAATAAGGCAATTCAATAGGAACATGCTGAGAGAAACACTTAGATTCAGGATGTTCATAACAAAATAACCCATTTTAGTATAGAGCTGATTCGGGTTGTTCATGTCGAGAATAAATGCTCAGATCGGGGTTATCCTGCCGAGAAAGGTACCATTTTTAGGCATAACAATACTGAACCAACTTCATTTGGAAAAAATATAATATTGGTTTGGGGGGTTAACCCTGTGTTTTGGCCTTCTGCTCGGGGCCTTGATCCGAACCACTGTATTATTTCTTACCTATTTACAATTCTTTAATCCTTAAGAAAAAATAAATATTCATATGATTAGGACCCAAAATTTACCTCAAAAAAGTTACTTGGGGTGTTGTTATTATCTTTTGTGCTCTCATAATCATTAATACCGCCGTCCATTGTTATTTGAATATTTAAATAATAAACCCTAATTATTGTGGGAACAAACTTTATGGATGTTGGTGAATATGGTTGGTGTGTGGGGACAAAACCTAATGATTGTTGGTGTGGAAACCAAATGAAATCAAAGTTATTGGGTGAAAAATTTATGATTCTTGGTGGATGATGGAGTAATGGAGATAAATTTGTTGGATGAAGTGAAGTTGAGAAAGGGAAATTTTTGAGTGTAGTGGATAGAGTTAGAAAATGTGTGGGAATTTGTGCTGAAATTATTGAGTAAAAAATATAAATATGGTGTGGTGGCCCTTAGTAAAGTTCATTTTTATTTTGCTTGTGGTATTTTGAAGCATTTTTTGTGGTACCCTTAGAAACACACTAGGAAATTGTGTGGGTATAAAATTTACAAATAATAGAAAATAGAGCATTTGTAAAGACAAACTGATAGAGTTCTTGGGTGGGTATAAAATTTATAAGGACAAAGTGTAGGGCAAATATTTACATATGTGAAATATTTCTCTAAAAGTAGAAATATAATTTTTACATTTATTTATTTTTCTTCATTGTTTCCCATTTTTGGTTGAAAGTATAAATATTTCAAAACTAGATTCACTGTAGGATAAATTTTTACATATATATATTTTTTAGAAAAATACTAAAGTATATGTTTTGTTAGCAGTTTAAAATAATTTGTTTTAGAGATATTTGTTGTTTTTCTAGCTTTATATTTTTGTGTATTTTTTTAGAAACTATTATATTTGGAATAAATTTTCTACATTTGGTACAATATTGTTTGGTTACGTAGCTTTAAATCTTTGAAGGAAGTTTATATCATATTATTTTAGTTGCTTATAAAATTGCTAAAAATATGACATTTTTTAGTTTATTTTAAGCATGCAACAAATGGAAAAATGGAGTATTAGTATAATGGCTTTGAGATAAGATATTGAATTTATGATATATACTATTTTGTTAATTACCTTTATATTTATTTATTTTACATCGCCCGTGCATCGCACGAATTGTATGCTAGTTGAAATCTATTACTCTATATAATAACTACTTGAAATATTTTGGTAAAAAGAGACAAACTTGAACCTATCAAACCCACGTAACTCCCCGATGAATGTCATAGATTCTGCTATGATTTGTTTACTTTTTGGTTGGATACAATTTTTTTTTGTCTAATTCCCTCTCTATCTCTTTGTTTGTTCATTGGGTTGTCTAAATATCCAGTGTTTGAGGGGAAAGTGGGATAATTAGTGTATGTGTATGTTCATAAGTAGTTATTTCCATTCACAGGTTCAACGTTGAAGAATAGTTTATGAGAGTTTGTAATGACCTCTTAAATCCTATAAAAGAGTTGATTTTTATTTTTTATTTTTCATACTCGGTGTTTGATGGTGCATGCATAAATCTCTCCCCGTGGATTTTTTTAAAAGAAACTCTCTTTCACATTTTCTACATACTAGGTGGTTGGAACATTTCTCAGTATTCGTTCTATTCAACCATGAATACATAGGCAATAATGGTATAATAGAAATATTAGCCCTTAGTGTTTTTCATTTTATCTTATAATAACAAAAGATGTTGAGATAAAGTGAAAAACACTATGGAAATAATATCAATTGTGGGATAACATATTCTATGTTATGGGTATATCTCATATTAAATGAAGTCCTTATTACATCTTTTCGCTTAATTTCTTAGTGTTTCAAACTTTTCAATTAATTTTATAATTATTTTGTTCAAATGTGAATTAATTAGTTTAGTAAGAACCAAATTATTATACATTTGAAACTTCCTGCGCATCGCGCGGGATGAATACTAGTGTTTTAAAAAGTCTCATACGTACCACCGATTGGAATTAACAATCCAAACGAAAGTACACACGCGACCTATACATGGCCTTTGAAATAAGAAAATCATGTTTATAAGAATTTCAAAGGTTCAATCATTCATGTTTTGTTGGCTTGATTTATAAGATTTTTTGCGAGTGTGTCAGGAAAGGATTATGGATCTTGTTAACCATAATAATTACATTTAGCCAATAAATAATCAGACGATTGTGCTACTTTCTAAGGCTTCAATTAAGAAGTCTTTTTATTAAGTGATAAGTTATTGTTTCTTTATTTTGTGACCAAAATAAACAAAGAGTTTAAAATATGAAAATTCATTAAAATAACACAAATGATTGAAGGAGAGGACAAAAAAGCAATTGGATTTTTTAAAAAAATAAGCGATTCGATGGTAAAATAAATAAATTAAAATATTAAAAACTAGAAATAAATGGTAAACTGAATCGAAAGTTACAAGCCACTTGGGATAAAAACTAAATCTAACTTAATAAACTAGTTCAATGAAGAAATAAACTAATAAAAGTGAAAATAACTTGTAAATAAACTTGGTAAAATGAAATGATGTAAACGTTTTTTTAGTGAGAGTCAGCATCTAATTTTTTCCTCCAGTTACCTATTTATTGTACTTTAAATTGTAATTGTTTATGTCATATAACTGCTACGAAGTTTCCTTTTTAATTCCAAAAACTGTGCGTACCCACACATGTGGCCATTCTTTTAGTAAATACTCCTGCCCATTTTCACATGCATCCTCCCTAGGCTCCCAGATGTCCTTGCATGTACGTGATTATCTATGGTCATTTTAATTATGGTATTATATTCTCATTTATGTTCCACGTGTCACTGATACATTAACCAGTTGGATATGGAGTAAACATAACCCTACACTAGTTAATTTTTGTGAAAAAGATAATTAGTGGACTGTTGGTCCTCCCTATTAAACCACCACGCCTCCTTAGCATTGAAAACTGATAGATGGTTAGTCTTTTCACATTTTAGAATTGGTGATAATGATCATCGTCTCACAGCTACAACCATCTTTTTAAATATGTTCTGGATACTTGACTATTCCCCGTCAATTAAGCTATTCTATTTTGGGTGCATTTCCTCTTGTTTTGGTGCTAATTTATCTCTTCTCAACCATTTTTTCCATTAACAATGATTATGAATATTATTCTCCATTTTCCCCATTCATCCCCCACGAGTATTTTTTTTCATGTTCCTTATCATTGTGCTTTATTACCCCAAGCCTCCCTGAATAGACTCTTAACGAGTTTGGGTCTCTCGATTTGGATTTATCTAACGTGGCTTCCTCTTCGAATGCCAATGTCGCTGAGTTCATTGTAATAAACACTACGCCATTTAGGGTTACACACTTTCATGAGTGTGTTGATTTTGTTACTCCCCCTTCAATACTTGTTGTAGATGATAATTCCGAGGGGGAGGAAAACCTTCAAGTTGACTATTTGAAAGCGGTTCCTATTTTGTCACCCTCTTTTGAAGTTGAACCTTGTGACGTATCGTTTCGGATGTCAATGTAAAAAACCTTTTTATACTTTATTTTCATTTACGAAAATCCCCATTTTAAATAAACACCTACTCATTGACATGTATTGTAAAATATATTTAATAGATTTAATTAAATGTTCTCCAACTTATGAAATTCATAGGATCACTTAAAATAAAAAGATTTTTGCAGTTTCAATGAATAAATAGCCATTAAAGACAAATTTGGATTTGTTTTGTATTGTTACAACAAAACTTAAAGTCCATGTATTCAAGTTTGAAATAACAAAAACCATAGTTCGAAATGACTTGCATATTAAAAAAATATCAATCAGATCTCTACGGATGAGAACAACTCTCTAATCCTTTCTCAGTATCCTTGTTGTTACCTAAACTTGAAGTACCTCGATGGGTGGAGAAAGGCGGGGTATGAGCGTGCGCCCAATAGGAGAAATACTACCAAAGTATTACATACAAAGATATATATATATATATATATATATATATATATATGGAGAGGATAACAAATGGACCTAAAAATCGGACTTTTTAATGTACCTTAACAAAAAACACCTAACAACCCATTAATTTTAATTCATTTATTGTAATTGATCCACGCAAGTGGAAACGGACACGCGTGTGACCCGAGACCCCCTTATCCCCCTACGCCCCACCCACCACCCCCACCCCCACCATGGCAGGCCACTTGTTAAAAAAAATCTGATGGCGCAGACCTATTACAACAAAAGAATTAAAATTAATCGGTTGTTAAGTGTTTTTTTGTTAAGGTCCATTAAAATGTCCGCTTTTTAAGTCCACTTGTGATCCTCTCCCTATATATATATATAATTCATTTTAGAAAATTTTAAATCTTTATTTATTTAATTTAATGCTCTCATGCAGCTTGTATCATAACCATGCAATTGACATTATATCCATGTAATCCAGGGGATGGGCCCACTCACATTTAATCTTCCTTTTATTACCACTAATAAACCATTAATTGAATCATTAACGTAGTTTCACATTTTTACAAGTTATTACATTAACTTGCATTTACATTAGTGAGCGTTATGCTCAAAGTCATCTTTATAATTGATTAATCGGGGTACCAATCCATGAGTGGTACGCGGCCTTTAACTAACTCACACCATGCTGAAATATGCTCCTGATTAAGCATTAAGTTGCACACGAAGGCTTCGGGCCCTCCTTAAATTTTTTGGTTACCTCCGAGGGTCGTTTACTTGTTTCATAATTGTAACCATTTTCCTTTATTTATTTCATATTCACTTTTAAGCCTATTTTTCTTTATTTCCTTTTTACCAGTCGATAAGACCAAATACCCGGGAAGAGTTCCGACACACTTTATTTTCAAATGTCAAACTTTATAAAAGCCCATTTTCATTTTATTTTAAAACTCGATATTTCACCTTTTGAAATAACTTTGTTTATAATTTCTTGTGAAACTTAATCCTTTGATTTCAAAAACCCATTTCTTAGATTTGTGTGTACTTTTCACTATTCACTCACACTAATAAGTTTATGTTCTATTCATTTTGCAAAAATACTTCTTTTCATCTTTAATTTTCAAAACACAAGTTTTCATCACATGAAATCCAACTTTTTCACTAAAGTTCTCTTAATTTAGTGAATTTGCTCTTAAGTCAAATTTTTTCATAAAATGACACTTTTGTACTAAAACACTACTTTTGTCCTTTCAAGACTTGTAATTGAACTCATTTAACTTAACCTTTATGCCTTATTTTCGCATATTTGCATGTGTTAACATTACATTATTTCACATTCTTACCACAAACTTTTCACTACTTACACATTTTGTACCCTAAGTCATAATCTTTATGGACTTTCTTCGCATATGTTTATGCTATCTATGTGATTCGTATTCTGAAAATTTTAGCATGTATATTTTCATGTTATAAGATTTAATTTAACATACATTCGTTACATTTGACTCATTTTCCCAACTACAAAAGTGTATGTTGTGAATGTAAGGTTTTATGCCCATAAAATCCATATATGCATCCTATTATTTCTTCAACAAGTTCAATATAACATTTATCATGAAATTAACATGTTTTAGATGAGTTGTTAAAGAAATAGTTAGCTTAAATATTCTGAAATTTACATTATTTTAATCTTTAGCTTTCATCTATTTTTATCACATTTTCTTCAAAATATATTCGTAAGTAGTGATAATATGTATAAATAATCATGTGAACCATACATATATCTAGCATTCTTGTCTTTAAACTTGAAAATCGAGTGTAGAGCCCCTACTTCAAGTGATCATATCCACCAAATAATGTAGAGAAAATAAGTTATAAAGCCTCCAAGAAATATTGAAAAAATACTGTAAAAGTTCCAAGCTTTCTGAAATTTGTGTTCTTCCAAAACCCACTTGTACACCCAATAACCCTCCTTTATAACACGCTTAAACACTTGGATATAGAAGTTGGAAATATATTATAGTCTGCGTGGATATAAGGAGGACAAAGAAGCTTTTGGTTGCGCAAACAAAATAGAGTTAATAGCAAATTTGTATTTGTCCTAAGTGCATAATTATTCTTTGCATAAATGGAGCATATGGGATTGGTGGCCCTTTTTACATCTCTAGGCCTAGGGTAATCAAAGGCTGAGAGAAGTATGGGTCGATCCTGAGTGAATTCGTCACAATTAAGACCCTAAACTGACATAATCTCGACAACCTAAAATATAAACTAATCTGATGTTGTTAGGTCATCCAAATCAATCTGGAGTCATTTCGGATCGATTTTTTGTGTGTATTGGTTTCATACTAATAATTATTTTTTTTATAGCTTTTAGATTATATTAACCCGAGTTTACACTGTGAAAATTTCACGTAATGCAATTTTTTGGGAAAATTTGATTACTTATTATTATACAAAAAATGGGTGTTGCAACGTCCCCATCTTGGGAATTTTCAACCCAAAATGAATACACTAAACAAACTTATGTAAACAATTCGGGATGTAGCCCCTAATGGTAGTAACTAATTCCTAAGTCGGTCCATTAACACTGTTATTATCCCAAATAACCTTGACAAGGGTAATCATCTTCTTATGAAGCATCTTCTGTGTGTGGTCTGCAATCTCCAATGGTTTAGTCTCATAGAAAATATCGTCCTGGAGTTATAACTTACCTCAATTGATTATATGAGATGGATTCAAAATGTTATTTTGTAATATAGATACGCAAAAAATGTTATGTACATTGGCCAACTGAGGCGGTAGCGCCAAGGGTATGACATTATACTAATCCTATCTAAAATATTGAACGGTCCTGTGTACCACGGTACCAATTTTTCCTTACTGCCAAACTGTATAACCCTTGGTCTAGCCTTGATCTTTAAAAACATATGATAACCCATACTAAACTCTAAATAAAAAAGATGTACATCAATACAGTAATTCTGATGGCTCTGAGCAGTTACAAGTTTAGCCCAAATGACCTGAATTTTCTCACTGGCCTCCTCATTCATCTCTGACCTCGATATGTGCTCTTCAAGAACCTCCGCCCAAAAAATTAATGAACGGAAAGGTATCCCGTATAAGGCTTCAAATGTTGTCATCCCAATGTTAGCCTAACAACTGATGTTGTAGGAAAACTCTGGTAATGATAGATGATAAACTCAATTACCTTAAAAATATATAACGCAAGCCCACAACATATCTTCGAGTATCTGTACACCCGTTTATTAATAATAGCTTGTACTGATATTTAGATTTGTTCCCTGCTCCTGCTGTAGTTTATTCCAAAACTTGGACACAAATCTTGGATCCCTATCTGAAATAATGGATAAAGGTGTGCCATGTAACCTTGTGATTTCTAGCATGTAGAGTCTGGAAAGTTGGGCTACACTATTCGTGAATTTGATTGGAATGAAATTCATTGACTTGGTGAGTCAATAAACCATAAACTACACTGCATTATGCCCTGCATGAGTCATAGGAAAAAATGTAACGAAATACATTGCTATGTGCTCCCACTTCCACTTAGCGAATGGTAGTGGTTACAACAACCCGACTGGTTTATGGTGTTCGGCCTCAACCTGCTAATAATTGAGACACTTTACCACAAAAGGCATGACATTCTTTTTCATTCTTAACCACTAGTAGTCTGTGCAGAAATCCCTATACAACTTTGTACTGCCTGAATGAATTTTTAAATTATACTGATGAGCTTCTTCCATGACTTCTTCCTTAGGATCCTTAATATTGTGAACTACTAACCTCCCTTGAAACCTCACACCATTATCTTTGTTAAATGGATAGTTGTTCATTTGCTCACTTGATAAGATGCGGTACCGAAAGTTTGCCAAATCATCATTGAAAGCCTGTGCATTAAGAATTTTCTCTTTTATAACAGGCCTTCTACCACCCCATAAATATAGGCATGATTCTTTCCCAGCTTAATTATTAGCTTTGAATGTCTTGCATTATCTTATGATGGTATAATTTTTAATTTTTGCTAATTTTTTTCTATTCCTTCTCAATGCATCGGTTATAACATTGACCTTACCAGGATGGTAACGGAAACCAAATTTATAATCTTCCATGAGCTCCATCCATCGCTTCTTACTGAGATTTGTATCTTTCTGGGTGAAAATATATTAGAGACTCATGTGATCTAAGTATACCTTGAGTCGTTCCCCATACGGGTAATATCTCCAAATCATAAGGGTAAAGCCAACTGCTTCATGCTCTAAGTCATGTGTTGGATAGTTTTTCTCATAAATCTTTAACCGCATTGATACATAAGCTACTACATTCTTTTCTTGCATCAAAACCACTCATGAATTTACCCCTGACGCATCACGATAAATGACTTAACCATTTCCTCACTCTAGGAGGATAAGTATCAATGCTGAAGTCAGCTTAGTCTTCAACTCTTAGAACGTTGCCTTATAATCGTCTATCCACTCAAAGAGAACATCCTTCTTTCTTTATCAACCTGGTGAGGTGTGACGTAATCTGTATGAATCCTTGGATGAAACTCCTATAGTACTGGGTAGTCCTAATAAACATCTCACTTTTGTTATTGTATTCGGCTGCTCCCAATTCACTACTGCTTTAACCTTTGATAGGTCTATTGAAATACTTTGTCATAAGATGACATGGCCAAGAAACTTAACCTCTTTCATTCAGTACTCACACCTACTGAATTTAGCATACAAGTGATTTTCACGAAGCAATTATAAAGTCATGTGAAGGTGCTACTCATGATCCACTCTTGAAGCCGAGATGATTAGGATATCATCAACAAATACTGCAATAAACCGATCCAAGAACGAGCAATAAATTCGATTCATCAGTCCATGAATGCTACAGGTGCTTTTATTAACCTGAATAGCATTACTAAGAACTCATAATGCCTATTTCCTATCCGAAAGGTTGTCTTCTGAATATCCTCAGTCTTAAGCCTCGACTTATGATAATTGGACCGAAGGTCAATCTTAAAAAATACACTCACGCCGCGTAATTGATCGAAGATATCATCAATCTATGGCACGGGATACTTGTTCTTTATTGTAATATAATTTAGTTTCCTATAATCAATATAAAGATTACGGGTATTATTCTTTTTGGGAAAAAGGATTGATGCACCCCACACTGACACACTTGACCTAATGAGACCCTTGGATAAAAAATCTTCTAACTGTGTCTTCAGTTCATTCAACTCGGCTAGAGCTAAACATTGTGGAGTAATGGAAATTGTTGAGGCACCCGTGTTCACCTCTACTGCAAATTTTATCTCCCTCTGCAGTGGTAAACCTGGAAGCTCCTCCAAAAACACATTCGGGAACGCCCGTACAACCGGACAATCAAGGAACATACTATCGATACCCTCATGCGCCACAAGGCTTGAAAGCCTCCCAAATTAATTTCTTTACTCCTTAGTGCTAGTGTATTCATAAGAACGGTCCATGATCAGTTCACTGCTAAATCTGTAACTGGACCCATTCGGTAATAACATTAAAGCACTGTGTCAGTGACATTTAATAGTGGCATTAGAGCAAGAAAGCCAATCCATCCCAAGAATTACCTAAAACCCCCCATATCCATGACAATTAAGTCTTATTCAAGCTGATAACCACTCAAGCCCGTAATTATCCACTTGATAAGTCTCTCTAATTATCCATGCTACATTAACTTTGACTGGGGTAGCGTGTTAGGCCTACTCGGGTCACTAAAAATTAGGACTTTATGGTTTGGGCCCCATAATTGTCCTTAAAATTCTTCACCAAAGTTGGGCCAAAGAATTTAAAAACCTTTATTGGCCAAATGTTTAACCAAATAGTCTTGATGTTTCATTATCGGGAATGTTCATGATTAATTAAAATCGACAGGGGTACACTGGTCATTAGTGAAAGTTTGAACCACCAAAATCCTTCTTGAGCTTTGATCCTCATGATTTTTATGAACAGAGTTCGAACGACATTTAGATTTAAACTCTATACTCATCGTTTTTCCCCTCACTTCTGCTACAAAATCCTCTAAAGCTCTCATTTTCTTTGCTTGCTCTATAAGTTCTCGTTGCTTCTTCTTATTTCTTTACATTTACAGTTCTTCTTTGTTGTATATTTTTTTATTATTCATCCATTCTTGTCAAAATGGTTCACATTCTCAATGAAAAAACTTGGATGGCTTTAGGTTGACTTGTTACATACCTTCCTGGGTCACTATTGAGTGCATCCCCTCTTTATAAACCTTATTATGGTTATTAGGGTACACTAGATCCATACACTTGCGGTGGTGCAGGGGGTTTTAACTTTTCTTATAATTTTGTGAATACTTTAAGAGCTATATATGCCCCTAGTACCCGGTGTATTGTCAATGGTGTCTATAGTATCAACGAATTGTATGGGACCAACCTGGGCATCCCGTAAATCAAATACTTTTACTCCTAATCCCACATTACGTATAATGTTTTATACCTGAACACTACACCAAATCTGTCCATTTGTCAAGGTCATTGACCTTGACAAATTCACCTTGTCAAGGTCAATGACCGTGACATTTCGAGGCGAGACAACTTTTTTTGTCACGGTCGTGTCACGGTCATTGACCTTGACACAAAACTCGCGTTTTGTGTCACGGTCGTGTCACGGTCATTGACCTTGACACGTTTGTCACGATTTATAACCGTGACAAAGCCGTGACCCTTAGTAAAAAAATTGTCACGGTCATTGACCGTGACAATTCTGGGCAGAATTTAAAAAAAATCTGCTGGGCAGTATGGCCACCGCCACTGCCCAGCAGTATATTTGTACCTGTTATAGCAACGTTGTACCTGTTCCAAACATCATATATCCAACACAAACTAAAGATAATGCAAATATATATTTATGACAGTATAATCCAAATCTTCAAAGTAAAAATAATATACATGACGATATAATCCAAATATAACTAAAATGGACAAACTTAAAAATAATGTTACTACATGTCTTAGATAAAACTGAGGAGGTGAGTAGGCCACACGACATACGAATTGACGCACCCACTAATATACGTCGTGCCACATTGTTCGCGCAACCACAATAGGGAGTTCTCCTTCCCGGGTATGACATGCGTGACGAGCACCCTGGACTCCATCTCTTGAAGCACACGTCCATTGACTATTCCACCCTCGACGATGTTCGGGTCCCTCAACCCCCGCCCTATCCGCTGGCCATCAAATATGTCAAATATGAACACGCTCGGCCAACCATAGTCGATAATGGTCTGTTGGAGGGCGTCAAATAAGGAAGTGGATCGTCGAAGTACGAACGTGTCGGTGATGAAGCAGCGAGGTCCACATCCTCGTCATCCTGCGCCTCGTCCTCCCGCACCTCCTCCTCCACCGCCTTCTCCTTCCCTTTCCCTTTACCTTTCTCTTTACGGTCTCCACCCAACGTACGCTTCATGAATGTGTACATATCTTGGACCATCGCCTCCAAACGGGACAGCTTCGCGTCGTGTGAATCCACCGTTCGAGCCAACCCGGTGTCGCTCGTCTCCAATCCGATGATCCTAGATTTGGCCACCCGCGAGCTCACTCCCCTTGTCCTCCCCTTGCGATCAGAGCCAAGCACTTGGCTGAGTGCGTCTGTGGACAAAGATGCCTTGTCGGCATCAGATTGCGACTCATGCACTTCCTTAAGCTTTGCCTGAAACGACAAAAAGCACATGATTAGTAAAATAATTAAACTAAAAAATTATAACGTAATTAACAATAATTAAACTGTCGGATTACTTACAATCGTGGCCGCGACGCTCGGGGACACCTCCTTGTCCTTCCCCTTCTTCGTCCGAAGAGCCACATAAGTATCGAGCCTATGTGGCTTACCCCCTGGCCCACTCCCTACCCCCTGAAATAAAATAAAGTAAAGTAAAATTAGTATCGGCCCCGCAAAGTAAAATAATATCCAATAATATATTTCTGTAGTTATAGATAAATTAAATATTACCTTCATCCTATGCTCCACCTCAGCGTAAGAGGTCCGGCCGGAGTAGTGCACGTCCGTCTTTTTAGCCCGATTTTCCCTCCCCGATTGGCGAGATGCCAATTGTCGATCCTCGAGCTCATTGTCAATGAACTTTTGCCATTGTGCCAATGAGATCGACTCCTTGGGCGGGACGGATCCGCGCTATTGTAAAATGGTCTCTCGTGTTTTTCCAAAGTACCGTGTCCGCATATTTTTTTTTCACGTCTTGTGTTGCTCCCTCAACTGCTCAAAGACGGAATCGCGCAGCTTTGGATCCAAGTTGAATTGTTCCTGTCCAACAAATACAATGTTAGTTGCGAATAAATATAAATATAAATATAAATATAAATATAAATATAAATATAAATATAAATATAAATATAAATTGAAATTGAAATTGAAATTGAAATATTCATATAAATATTACCTGTAGTGCCGCCCAAACAGCTAACTTGAGCTCATACGGCACCTCCTTCCAACTCATAAACCCCGGGCCGATGACCGTCTTTAGCAGCTCGAGGGATCTCGCTAAAAGCTCCGACTTGTTTTCGACGGTAATCCCAAATTTTCCATATTTGGGGAGCCTAGGGGCGGAGGAGCCCTCGTCGCCTCCGCTACCACCGAACCCAGACGACGACATCATCATAAACAGCATCATCATCTTCGCCCTAACATCTGAAGGAGACATTTTTGCGGTAAAAAAAATGTTATTAGTACAGATAAAAAAATGTTCCGTCTATATTATAACGTATGTGTAAGTTCCGTCAATACCATTTCGTTTCAATTTTGTAATATTATGTTTTTTCCAAATATTTAAAGAGTTATTAAATGGGTGCCCCACCCCTGCCCCCTCCCCCCGCCACACACACACGCACACCTACGCACACGAACACACACATATAATTTTTAGATTATGTATAGGAATTGAATTTTAATATTAATCCTTCATAAATCCCTTGAATACATGCATAAATTTGTAGAGATTGAAATTAAATTGCTTGAGATTGAATTTCTATGTTTCGGGGTCATTATTTAAAAATACTTAATTACCCTTTGAAAACCTTTCATAACACACCTATGTATTAAATATGGGTTAGACCTCTTAGCTTGCTCAACCACCCATTTACACACTTACTTTACCTTTTATTTACATTATGGATATTAATCAATTCACACGTTTTTTGTCCACTTCAACCTTTACTGAAACATTTATTAATTCATTCAAGTTAGGTAAAACCACGCAAGTATCTAATACCAAGTTTTGACGACACGGATCTCTAGAAAGAAAAACAAGCATTTCCAAATTAATATGCCCTCTTTCTTGTTTAGTGTCTCGTGAATTGATAGTATGATTTTAAAAATAGTATACAAAACTAGGTGAGATTTTAGAATTACAAGTCGAAATAATACATGTTGTATAATAATAATAATAATACAAGTGCATGCTTTGCAATCAAAGGTATTTATCTTTATAAGGAAAAAATTATCTTAAAATGATTGGTAGGGAATGTCTATGAGGTGGATGATAATTTATTTGATATTTTATTTTATTTCTTTTGGTTAGGTTATTAAGACTTTATTTGAATTGATATCTTAGTAATTATTATTTAATATTTATTTTGAGCAATTATCTTATAGAAGGATTATTATCCTAGAAACAATTCTAACATTCCATGAAGGAAAACTTTTATTGGATGGTTGAAAAGACAATAGTTCCAAATTTATTATATTCCATAACAATTTCATAGTTTCAATTCATTTTCATTTATTCTCTTAGTGCTACAACAATAATTTTCGTCCTCCACCACCCCCTCCCCACCCCCTGCCCCCCTCCACCACCCCCTCCCCCACCACACACCACCACACACACACACACACACCCCACCCCTCCACCACCCCCTCCCCCACCACACACACACACACACACACCCCACCCCACCCCACCCCCTCCCCCACCACACACCACCACCACACACACACACACCCCACCCCACCCCACCCCACCCCCTGCCCCACCCCACACCACCACCACACACACACACCCCACCCCACCCCACCCCCTCCCCCACCACACACCACCACACACACACACACACACCCCACCCCACCCTCCACCACCCCCTCCCCCACCCTGCCCCACCCCGCCCCACCCTGCCCCACCCCCTGCCCCCCTCCACCACCCTGCCCCACCCCGCCCCACCCCCACCCCCTGCCCCCCTCCACGCACACACATACACACATATATATATACACATACACACATAAATATACACACAAATATATATATAAATGGAAGAGAGAGAGAGAGAGAAAATGGACCTGAAAGTAGAGAGAGAGAGAGAGAGATGGAGGGAACGGCGCGGGAGGGAAAAAAGAAGGGGGATAGGGTTTTTGCTGCGAACATTGTCACGGTCGTGTCAAGGTCTTTGACCGTGACACGACTTGTCACGGTCATTGACCGTGACACGACCGTGACAAATTTACTTGCCACGGACTTGTCACGGACTTGTCACGGTCAAAAACCGTGACAAGTCTTTGTCACGGTCGTGTCAAGGTCAATGACCGTGACACAAAACGAGTGTTTTTTTGTCACGGTCAATGACCTTGACAAGGCTGGCTGGCTGAAAGGTGACAATTTGCCCATTTTGGTGTAGTGGAAAGTAAGGATGGCCGACAGGGTTCTTGTAGTGTGCTTTCCTGATTCCAATAAGGGATATTGGGATTAGGGTTTTTTATTGGTAATTGGCAAAATCCTCATCTCGCAAAGGGCGAACATTACTTTGTGTTTCTATGCTCATAATAAGGGAACGATATAGGTTATCACTTTTTCTTTTATGCAATTTTATGAGTTTCCTTCTGGATTGGATTTACGGATTATTTTTCTTTTCTTTGTTTAAATTACTCGGTCAAAGAAGAAGGATCCTTCTCTCACCTACAACAATAAAGGATAACTATTGAAGGTTTGGAAGTTTAGGGAGACCCTGGATGGTGGTGATCATCCTCACTCAATCTCCTTTTTATTGGAGTATAACAATTTTACTGACAACCTTACTACTCATCCAGTAGACATCATCCCTGATCTTCCTCTGCTAGATGAGGAAGCTTATGTCTCCTCCTCTTTAGAATTCCTAGATGTTTTGTGTATCCTTATTTAAGAATCGGACTCAATGGTTCCTAAAAAGAGGATTTTTTTGATCGAAGGTGATGATGTTAAGGTTGGTGCCTCCTCTCCCATGACTAAGCCCTTGAAGAGGACTAAATGAGATAGCCCCAAGGTCATTGACTAGGAGTTGGTTGTCTGAGAGAAAAATAATAAATATAAGACCCTCATGCCCCCATACCTCTAAAAATGATAGTTTCCCTCGACCTGTGAGGTCTTTATATATGATGTCTGTAGAGAGGAATCACTCCTTGGCATATGGCCTTCTGAAAGAAGTTGTGCTCATGACTGATCGCGGGGAAGTTAAGTAGCTGTCTTACGAGCAACTGACTTCCCATGCTGTTCACGCACTGTCACTGGTAAGTAAAAAATTCCTTCTTCTGCTCTATTTTTTATTTTTCTTTGATATGGATGGATGTCTCTTTTGTGATTAATATCTTCCTCGTTTTTTTGCAGTTTGTGGCAGATTTTGTATCAATTTTGGATGGTAGCTTGGACTACTCCAAAATTATTGATGAGATTAGTGAGGCTCTTTAAAAGTTGAATAAAGCCTTGGCCTATGCCAAGAAGGCCTACAATAAGGAGAAGAAGTCCACCAATGACGTCATGAGCGCAGTAAAGATCGAGCGCGACATGCTGAAGGTTAAGAATAACCAGCAAAAGGTAGAGCGCGATCGATTAATAAAGAAAGATGAGTACCTTTCCTAGGCCAAAGAGGTGAGTTATGAGAAAGGATGTACCGAAGCCTTTATGGATTCCAAACACCAGTGAGTCTGCATCTAGGATTCAAATTTTAGGAAAGTCTGGGATGCATCCTTTATGAGGACGAATGTCCCGATAAAATCTGGACTTTTTGACTAGCAAAATCTAGACTCTTCACAAAGAGTTAAAGAAGAAGCCACAATGAGTGCCCCAGCCGATCAAAGTGGGGATGTTGCATCCAAGGGAAAGACCCTAGAGAGTGAGGAGCAGGTGAAGAACAAATGAACTTAGTATATGAATATTTCTTCATGTTCTTGTATCTTTTTCTCTATCTCTACTTGTAAGGGATTTGGCCATTTTAGAATTATTAACAAAAAAATTTCCTCTTTGTTAACTGCAATATTTTCCAAACACTTTGCTAAATGTTTTTGTTTGCTTTTACTTTTTGTAGTTTGTTGTCGAGGAAGTTCCTTCCTTTGGTGGAAACTTGGATGTCATATTTAGTCGTAATGCCAATGCTCAGGCTCATTGAGCATTTGTTTCTATTCCTAAGGATCTTAAGAAGATGAATGGTGCCTATAAGAATCATTCATCCTTGGTGGCTAAGATAAAGGACGATGTGAGGGACCTCGAGAATGTGGGAACCCTGATACAAGAGAAAGTGAACAATTTAAAGGCTTAGATCGCTGGGATAAAATACATTAGGATATTGGCGCCCTTCTTCAATTCGAGAATGATGATCTTAAGAAGAAGCTTGATGACACAGAGGACAGTAGCCGAAGAGATCATGTTATTGTCATATGACTTAGCTGTGATGTTTTTAAACTTCGCTACCGATTCAGGATGGGTCACTGAGCAGCGGGATTAGCGGGCTATGATGAAGGTTGGGCGCATGCTCCTGTCACATTAGTGGAGGAAAAGAGTGTGGCTTACAAACATGATTAACTGAATGGCTTAGGGACTTTAAAAGTATCCAAGGACTCTTAACTTTGATATATGTACCAAGTTGATTGTCCAGCTTATAGGCATCCTCCTTTTGGTAGTAAAAATAAGTGGGTCCCTCTGGATGCTATTCCTCTTTAGCTTGCCGAGAGTTATTTAGCCTCCCATGATAATGATGATGAGTTCCAACCAGATCTTAATGATAACTAGAGAAGAGAAATTGCTGATTTCCATTCCACTCGACCACAACATGTTCATATTTTTTGTGTTTATATTTTATTATAGATGATATTTTTATAACTTGTAACTTTGTGCTGTAACAAATCTTTTATTTAATATTAATCTTGTGTATTTTTTTCGTTCTTTATACTGAGCATGCGTTTTATTGTCTTTTCTTTCCTTTTAGGTTGTGTCATCACACTACCTTAGGCCTAGAACAGACTATGGTAATGCACCTGGTTTAAAGGTAATCCACCCGTTTAGAATTTTATCTGACCAAGTCGTGTCTTTCACTGCGTAGGGATCTTTCGTGGGGATTTTTCTTGCCTGAGCAATGCATGAAGTCTTTTGTGTTTTTACGCTGAAGACCTTAGGTTTAATTGTAATTATTAAATTTGTACCTGTAATTAAGCTAAGGTTACTCTGATCGGTATTCAATCAATGATTCAAAATGTAGACTGTCGTTTTGGAACAATGCAAAGTAATATAAAAATTGAGTAATTGATTGAATCACTTAGATCTTTATTAACGAATTCAAATCAAACTGAGAGCATCCAAAGTCTTAAAATGAAAATTTGTAAAAATTAAGCATGCTATAAATAAAATAAAAAGTAAAATTTCTTGAGATTAGTCTCATTCCAAGCTATGGGTATATCTTTGCCCTCCATTGTTTCCAAGTGATAGGCTATTTATAGGTCATCTCTTATTACTTTGAATAGTCCTTACCAGTTATGCCCTAAATTATCGTCTAAAGGTTTTTTGGCAGTGTCGAGGGCTTTTTTTAGGTCATAATCCTCAACATGGAATTTCTTTGGATTGACCCCTTATTGTACTGTTGTTGGAAGGAAGCCAGTTTTATCATGGCCCATTCCCTCCGTTCTTCTGCTTGGTCAAGTTTAGTGCTCATAGCCTTGTCATTTAAACCTTCATCGGTAATGATAGTCCTCGTTGTTGGTAGACCAACTTTTAGGGGAATTATGGCTCTCATTCCATAAGTTAGAGCAAAAGGTGTTTACCCATTAGGTCTCCTCATCGTAGTGCGATATGCCTAGAGAACATGAGGAAGATCATCCACCCAATCTCCTTTTGCTCTTTCCAGCCACTTTTTCATACCGTTGGGGCATTATTTTTTAGAAGCCTTTGTTTGGCCATTGCTTCGGGTGTAGGCCATTGAACTAAAATAGTGTTTGATTCCATAATTATCATAAAAATCTTACAAAGGCCTACTTTCAAACCGTGTGACGTTGTCCGTTATGATTGTCCTAGGTATCCCAAAGTGAGTTATGATATTCCCCGAGATGAATATGATCATATCTTTATCTCTAATATTCGCCAGTGGCTCTGCCTCAATCCTTTTTGTGAAATAATTTGGGACGACTAACAAGTACTTATAATTTCCTGGTGCAATTGGGAGTGGGTCTACAATATCTATCCCCCACTTCGCGGATGACTATAGACTCATTAGGGGCTTCAGGTTGATAGCCGTTTGATGAAGCATACGGGATGACTTTTTATTACTTTTCACACTTTTGAGCATAAGTATTTGCATCTTTCAGCATTTATGTCCACCAGTAGCCTTTAATGATTACTCTAAAAGCTAAAGATCTTCCTCTTATGTGGCTCCCACAAATCCCATCGTATAGTTTATAAAGAACTTGATCGATATCTTTTGGATGCACGCATTAAAGGTAGGGACCTTTGAAGAATCTTCAGTAGAGTTTTTCCTGAGGTCCAAGGTAGAATCGTGCAACTTTGACTCTGACTTGACGAGCTTGCTTTTTATCAATTGGCAACGTATCATTCCGTAGGTAATCGATAATCGAATACATCAATCTGGGACCTTTTTTATTAGAGAGAATGTGCTCGGAAGCCACCATTTTTGTGATGCTAGGCTTGGTGAGTAACTCCACTTCAATTTTTCTCTTGAGATTGGAATCCACTAATAAACTTAGGGCTACTAAAGCATCGACATGACTGTAGTACCCTCGGGGGAACATTTGAACGTGGACTTCTTTAAATTTTTATATCATCTCATGAACCACCTGTAGGTATGCTGTCATCCTTTCGCTCTTATCATTGAAGTATCCAGCAAACTAGTTAGATACCAATATTTAATCATAATACACTTCAAGGTGGGTTTTCCCCAACAGGTGAGCCTTACGCAGTCCAACTATAAATGCTTTGTACTCAGCTTTATTGTTGGAGGATTCAAAGCCGAGCCTGATTACTTGCTTCATCATGGCATTCTCTGGTGTTATGAGAAGAATTACTTCTTCTTCCCCTTTAGAATTAGAAGCACCATGCATATACGATATCCACTTCTTGATTGATCCAGCTCGTGATCTTTTAACGGGTCGGTAACTTATTGATTCGTAGAGGCCCTTTCTCTTGCAAATTCTGTTATAAAGTCATCGAACACCTGCCCCTTGATTACTATTATTGGTTGATAGTGTATATCAAATCTTTTGAGTTCAATTGAACATTTGGATATGCTTTAAGATATGTCGGCTCTGTGAAGAACAAGTTTAAGAGGGAAGGATGTGATGATTTTGATGGAATGGGCCTTAAAGTAATGCTCTAATTTTCAGGGAACGATGACCAGTAAGTAAGCTAACTTCTCCAGCAGTAAGTAGCGCTGCTCGGCGTCCAAGAGCGTCTTGATGATGTAGTGAATGGTGAATTATCTTCCATAGTTTTTGCATACCAAGGCCGAACTAACTGTGTGGCTCGAACTGCAAGGTATAGGTAGAGAGGATCCTCTAGGTCTGGAATTACCAACAGTGGAGGTTTGCTCAGACAAGACTTATTTCCTCAAGTGATTATGAACATTTATCGTTCTAAGTTCGGCCATTTCCCTTCTTGAGTAGCAAAAAAAATGGTCTGCAATGCTCGAAGGACTTGGAGATGATACGGTTTAAGGCTGCAAGCATCATAATTAGGTTTTGGAACTCTCGTAGTGTCTTCGGTAGCTGAACATTATTGGTCGCTACAATCTGGTCAGGGTTTGCTTCGATCCCCCTCTTACTAATCAGATAGCTCATAAAGTTTCCTGACTAGACCCCGAATGAGCACTTGCTCACATTGAGCTTCATTGAAAAATGCTTAAGGATTTTAAAAGTGTATGACAAGTCCTTGAGGTGGTCGTCCTTATGCTTGACTTTTATGAGCATATTCACAATGTATACTTCCATCATCTCTATAATTTATTGCTTGAACATATTGGTGTCCAATCTTTTGTATGTGGCTCCAACATTTTTTAAGGCCAAAAGGCATGACCTTATAGAAGTATAGGCCTAACAGCCTGATAGATAAGGTTTTGTTCTGATCGGGGCTAAAATTGTGGAATCTTGTGGTACCCCGAGTAAGCATCTACTCATGGGTTGTCATGGCGTCGACCAGATGGTCTATTTTTTGGGGAGGTAAGCTATCTTTGGGTTAAGCCCTGTTGAGATTAGTGAAGTCCACATAGACTCTCCAACTGCCATTGCTCTTTCGGACTACCACCGGGGGTGAAAGCTATTTTGGGAGTAGAAATTCTCTGACGTACCTTGACTCTAGAAGTTTCCTCACCTTCTTTTCCATTGCCTTTTCTTTCTCAAGGACAATGCGTCGAGTTTTCGGTATGATCGGCTGAAATGCGAGGTCTACACAAAGGCGATGGCAAGTGATTCTGGGATCAATTCCTAACATTTCATAAGGCTCCCATGCAAAAAATTCTAAACTCTATTTAGAAAAGTGATCAACTCCCTCCTTCTTTGGTCGAACAAAGTGGCATTGATTATAACCTTCCTCTCTAGTTGGCTTGGATTAAAAACTACGTCTTCTATCTTCTCTAAAACTCTGTCTGTAGGGTACACTCTCGTCTCTTCCACCACTGGCCAGATATACTTTAGTTTCTACTTAGAGGGAGTGACAATTGAAAAATGTTACTAAAGCCGTTTATTAAAAATAAACTATTTAAGTAACTCCGATCTGTTTTTTTAAGAAACTCTTTTCGTAAAAACCAAACTATTGAACACAAGATGTGTTTAACAAATAAGTATGTACGAGATCTATTCAAGAATTGAATAACAGATTTTATAAAGAAGTTTAAAAAACTTAAACTCAGCACAACCAAGAATGAGATGAGGAAATGTAGAAAGATTATGTTCACGATGTTTTTTACGTGGTAAAACCTCACCAATTGAGGAAACATCCATGACTCCCTCTACGGAGTAAAATGAAAAATCCACTAAAACAAATATATGAGTTACAAACTATATAACTAACATGCAAACAACTCAGACCTATATAAGTTTAGGAATGTACCCTCTGGTGTCCTTAAAACTTCTCTGCAGTTCTGATTGTAGATGTAGTTCTCCCAGTTTGTTAACTTCTGATTTGTTCCAGCACTTTACGTCGACTCTTTTTTCACAAGATCTTATTACCAACACTTTTCGTGTTGTAGGGTGAAAGTGTTTGTGGAGGTGCTCTCTAACACATGCATGCACACACACACACACACTTATTAAGTACAAAAAGTCCTAACAAATTACAGTAACACTATATGCTGTGATCTTTCCTTTTTCTCTCTTCTTACAAAACTTTGAACCTTATTTGACCTTTAAATCATTCCCAGAATCCACGGATACCTTACTAGGAAGACAGACAAGGTCTTAATCAATCTCAGAATTTTAGAAAGGTTTTTCGAGATTGAAAACCTCCAAGTGTGATTCCAACTAGGTCAAAGGTTTAGTTTTACAAGAACTAGAAACATAAAGCATTTATTGTTGATTTCAAAGTAAGCAAACGTTTTATAGAAAATAATCAACAATATATTTCTCAAGATGAGAAATAAAGAATGAAACTAAGTGTAATGCAACATGAATAACTCAGATCTGAAATTTCTATGAAATCAGAAAGTAGATCTGAGTAAACGTTTAAGTTGAAAACAAGATCTAACGAATAAGAGGTTACAGCAACAATAACAAACTCAACTCAGACTCTCAATCACTCACGGTAGTGTTTTGGATATGGAGTTTTGAAGAAGTGTTTGAGTTTGGATGGAAGAGGCTTTGACGAAACAGGGTTAGGGTTTCTAACTCTATCTCTTCTCTCTGTTTTCTCTCTTTTCTCTTCTCTCTTCTCTCTCTACTCTCTATTTCTCAGAGGAAATGAAAATGGCAAAAGTCTTCGAAGTCTGAGAGTAGGGTTCCTTTTATAGGGTGAAGAGAAGGTTCGAGAGGCTCGATCAAAACCATGGGCCAGGATTAAGTCAAGTCAAATTGACTTTGATCGAAGGGTTCTAATAAGGCGGTGCTTAAACGAATCCTGATTGGTTTAGAAGGTTGTACTGGGATTCACCAAGATGACATGCAGATCGTTGATAGCTAATGATCCAAGGGCTACAAACATACGCGCTTATAACTCAGTAAACAAACACAGTTTCAGCCAATCAGATGAAGACAGGTGTTGGATGCTAACAGGATATGAAACACGCATCTTAAACTAATTAAAAACACACCCCAAAGTTTACTCCGCTTTCGGATTCTACCCAAGGTAACATTAGGCCAAAATAACCAACAAATAATATTTACAAATTGACCACAAAACTTTTAAATCAAATTTTAATTAATAAAACCTTATTTAAAAAATGTTTAAAAAATCCCAAAAAATTATTAAAATTCCAACTTAGGGATTTAAACACACTCAACATATGTACACACATTATTATGCAGTATGATATGCAAAAAATAAATACTACTGTGTGTGAGTGTTGGCAATTTGATCTTGATCAAAACAAGATAGAGAGATGAAGTAGCAAACCAACTTCTGAGGTTCTTTGGATACTAGGGAGGACATAATTTTGTCACAATTTCCAAACTAGATGAGCACTTATACAATATAGACTCAATTGAGTCAAAAGTATAAGGGCTTCAATCTCCCCCTCTGGAAATATGAGACAAAATCTCCTTTGAGTCATCTAGGACTCGTAGGGCAACAAGACAATAAGAAAAACTTATTACTATCAAAATTCTATCTACCCAATACCTAGAAATCAAAAAGTACATAACTCAACTAAGTACATTTGAATACCCTATTACAACTGTTGAGAGTAACTGTACAATAAGAACCTGCAATAAATCACTAAGATCAAGCTGTTTAGCATATGAAAGAATTGAATAGACTCAAATTTCTCCCCCATTTTGTCTCAAATGGACAAAGGGAAAAACTTGGATAAACATCAAAGTTATTAGTCAGCATAAACCATACCAATATATTTACGTAATGAAATAAATCTATTATAATCTAGAGGTTTGGTAAACATATCTGCGAGTTGTAGATCAGTAGGAAGATAATTGATTTCTAATTCCTTAGATTCAACCAATTCTCGTATAAAATGATGTCTTATTTTAATATGCTTTGTTCGCGAGTGTTGAACAGGGTTTATAGAAATATTAATCGCACTTTGATTATCACAATAGAGATGCAATTGGTTTTCTTGAATACCATAATCACTTAGCATTTGTTTAAGCCATATTAATTGAGCACAACAGCTACCTGCGGCTATGTATTCAGATTCAGCTGTTGAGAGTGATGTGCAGTTTTGGTTTTTACTACTCCATCCTACCAAGTTATTACCTATATAATAACATGCTCCCGATGTGCTTTTACTATTATCAGTACACCCAGCCCAGTCAGCATCAGTGTACCCAATTATAGTGCTTGGTGTGTCATTAGTGTACCAAAGTCCTAGATTTAGAGTGCATTTTACATATTTAATGATACGTTTAACAACATTCAAGTGGATCTCTTTAGGGTTACTTTGATATCGAGCACATACACACACAGCATACATAATATCAGGGCGCGAGGCAGTAAGATATAGTAAGGTGCCTATCATACTACGATTCAGAGTAGGATCTACTGATATTCCATTTTCATCTTTGAAAAGTTTTAGCGTAGTAATCATGGGTGTTTTAGCATTTTTAGCACTCTCGAGGCCAAATTTCTTTACTATCTCTAAAGCGTACTTAAATTGCGATAAAAATAATCCTTCTGAATTTTGTTTGACTTGAAGGCCTAAGAAGAATTGTAGATCCCCCATAAGGGACATTTGAAATTCCTTATGCATAGTTTCTGAGAAGGATTTGACTTCTGAGGGAGAAGTTGATCCAAATATAATATCGTCAACATAAACTTGAGCAATAGTGATGTGTTTGTCAAAATGTTTGACAAAAAGAGTTTGGTCATTTCCGCCTCTTTTAAAACCTTTATCTAAAAGAAAACTGGAAAGACGCTCATACCAAGCTCTAGGAGCTTGTTTAAGGCCATACAAAGCCTTTTTCAGACGAAATACATGATTTGGCTGTTTAGGGTCAATGAACCCTTTAGGTTGTTCTACATAGGTTTCTTCAGCCAGTATACCATTAAGGAACGCAGATTTGACATCCATTTGGTACAATGTAAAGTGCATGTGGCAAGCTATAGCAAAAAGCAGACGAACAGATTCTAAACGAGTAACAGGAGCAAAGGTCTCGTTAAAATCTATTCCTTCTATTTGAGAGTATCCTTGAGCAACTAATCTAGCTTTATTTCTAATTATTATCCCATTTTCATCAGTCTTATTTTTGAAAATCCAATGCGTGCCAACAACCTTTTTGTGATCAGGACGTGGAACAAGATACCAAACATCATGAATGACAAATTGTAAAAGTTCTTCCTGCATAGCAGAAATCCAGTGAGAGTCATTCAATGCCTCATTTACATTCTTTGGTTCCACAAGGGAAACAAAACATGCATAATGTGCATAGTTTCTGAGTTGGGATGTTGTACGCACTGGCTCACTAGGGTTACCAACTACGTTATTTATGGGATGATCTTTAGAAACCCAGTTAGGTACCTCAGGTGTCTCAATAGGTAATGAATTATCCATTGCAGAGGAGTCATTTTCTAAAATATTTGTAGACTTTTCCTCAATAGTAAATTCACCAGTCTTTCTTTCTACAGTAGTGTCACTAACAATTACATTTATGGATTCCATCAAGGTTTTAGTTCGAAGATTATACACTCGATAAGCTCTACTGTTAGACGAATATCCTAGAAATATGGCTTTATCTCCCAGGCTCTCAAATTTGGATAAGTGTTCCCTATCCTTGCATACATAACAAGTACTGCTAAAGGTCCTAAGGTATTTGAGATTAGGTTTTTTATTGTACCAAAGTTCGTAAGGGGTTTGTTTGGAATTCTTTCTAAGATAGACCCTATTTATAATGTGACAAGCAGTACGAATGGACTCTACCCAAAAATATTTAGGTAAATTCTTGGCATGTAACATAATACGTGTCATCTCTTGAAGGGTACGATTCTTTCTCTCCGTAATACCATTCTGTTGAGGGGTCTTAGGAGCACTGAACTCGTGTTTATAACCATTATAGTCACAGTATTCTATAATACCGGTGTCTTTGAATTCACCACCTCTAATCACTACGAATTCTATTCACTTGAGTATCCTTCTCATTTTCAATCCTAAGAAGAATTTTTAGGAAGGTTTGGAATGTTTCAGACTTTTGTTTTAAGAAGGCTACCCAAGTAAATCTAGTGAAGTCATCAACCATAACAAGGATGTAACTGTGTCCACAGAGACTAACAGTTTGGGAGGGACCCATTAGGTCCATATGGATGAGTTCTAATGGATTAGAGGTAAGAATATCTTTGACTTTCTTATGAGGTGCCTTAACAATTTTACCTTCTTGACAGGAACCACAGATAAGATTGGGTATAAGTTTGATTTAGGAACTCCTCTAACTATTTCCTGAGAGGTCAGTCTACTAAGCTAATCGTAATTTATATGACCCATTCTGTTATGCCATATCTCATTGTCATCCATTCTGGCAACATTACAGATTTTAGAATTGTTCATGACAGTGTAGCAATTGTCAGGAGTTCTGAATCCAGTAATTATGCATTCACCTTTTTCATTTAAAATTTTGCAATTATTTTTTGAAAAGGTAACAGTATGATCTGAGTCACAAAATTGCGATATGCTAAGTAGATTTGCCTTAAGACCTTTAACTAGAAGGACATCTTAAAGAATAGGAAGCCCAGATTCTTGGAGAGTTCCTTTGCCTATGATTTGAGATGAAACTCCATCACCAAAAATAACTTTACCACCAGCAAAGCTGGTTTTGTTTAAAAGTTTAGTTTCATCACCAGTCATATGCTTAGAACATCCAGAGTCTAAATACCAACCAGATGATGTGTGTTCAGCTTTTATAGTAGTAATAACAACATTGCACTTCATTTGAGGTAATTAATCATCTTTTCTAACCCAAATTGCCTTAGTTTTCATCTTGCGCTTATTAGCTCTCAATTGATAAAATTTGCGAGCTTTGGATTTTTGTTGAAAAATGTTTTGCGCATGATTTTGAATTTTGTGAAAGACTTGAGCATTTGGTTTAGGAAAGTGCTTAGGATTCCTTCTAGGAAATGTTCTTTTAGGTTTGGGCTTTCTCTTTCTATAATTAGAGTTTCTATCTGGCTGTCTAGGAAGTATATAATTATTTCGGTTCCTCCTAGAATAGTTAAAGTTCTGATAGATATGAGGATTATAGATAGGTTTAACTAGTCTCCTAGCATAGCAACTATCAAAAGAGTGACCATATATGTCGCAGTAGGAGCAATAAAGATTGCTCAGAATTGAGGTCTCCTTAGGAAAGTCTCTAAACAAAGGTTTTGAAGAGTTTTGAGGCTGAACTCTATTCCTAGGTGTGACAGTCTTGAATGCAGACTCACTCTTCCTAATATAAGGGCAGACGTATTTAGCCTTAGGTGAACTTTCATGTTTAGAGCAACTTGATTCTCCAATGTTAAAATTTTGATTTTTTGAATCAAACTCAGTTTTTAGAGAATGAAAGTCTGGGCATGTTTCAATAGGTCTTTTGCCTCCTGACACAAACTTGATAGTTTCAAAAGATTTTGTTTGTGTTTTCAAATTGGGGCAAAACCCCATTCCAGTTCGATCATCAGAATTGGTTTTTGATTCAACAACAAATTCATCAAAACATTTTGAATTATTTTCAAATTTTGTAAATTTTTTGAAAACAGTTGCTGTCTTTTCTTTAGTTTGCTCCAATTCTAACAATGTCCCTTTGTATTTTTTCTCCAGAGTTTCATTTGTTTCTTTTAAATTTCTGAGTTTTTCATCAAAAATTTTGATTTCGCTTTTATGAGTCAAACATTGGGTAGTATACTTTTCAGCATTTAGTTTAACCATTAGGCTTAGATCTTCTAACTTCTTAGTGAGGTCTTTCACAATCTTTTCTAGTCTAGTGCTTTTCTTGAGAGTTTTAGCATAAAGTGTGTGAATGTCAGGGAGGACTTCATTGTCCGAGTCACTAAGTGTGGTGTGTGGAGTGACCCCTAAAGATTCATTTGTTAAACTCACACACCCATTGACATCGTCATTATCGCTATCCCTTTGACTCACACACCCCGTAGTAGAACATGCAACATTCTCGGTAATCAAAGCATCTAAACCAGTATAAACATGATTCTCAATAGCATGAGTAGAGTTACTAGAAGCATTATCATACACAGGCATAAGCACATCGTCATTATATATGATCTTGGCAAAGAAGGACAAACAAGGGTAAAAAACATCAGATGACTCAGGTTCCTCCTTTTCAGAATCACTTGAATCATCCCATGTTTTGCAAATGTTAGCTCTAGTGTGTTTGTTTTGAGTGTTCAAGTTAACTCTACAGTCTTGTGCAATGTGCCCCAGTTTACCACATCTATAACATTCAGTCTTCTTAAGGTCTCTATTAGGTCTAATGTGAGAGTCCTTGTGATTTTTGTCATGGTTTTTCTCATGAGGCATGTGATTAGAGGAAGTTGGATAATTTGAATTGCCTTGTTTATTTGCCATTTTGTTTCTAAACTTAATAATTTTCTTAAACTGTTTAGTAATTAAGGCAATCTTATTGTCCAAACTCTCTACATTGCATTCCTCATCAGAATCATAAGTGGGGAATATAAGTTCAGGCTTAGTTAACTTAGAAGAGAAGCTCAGATTGGAACTAGTCTGTTTCTTATGGGTTTGAGTTAATGGTTTCTTAAATTCTAGTTCCATTTCCACAGTTCTTAGTTTGCTACTGAGTAATTCAGGAGTGAGATTTTGATCACACATTTCCTCAATAGCATATCTTTTGTTATCAAATTTCTGTGGTAATGATCTTAGAATTTTATATACAATTTCATGTCTGTCATAAGTCACCCCATTAGCATGCAGTTTGGTCACAATATCAGTCAGGTTCATATAAAAGTCATCAAATGACTCAGTCTCAGACATAATTAAGGAGTTATACTGTTGAATAAGCATTTGGGTTTTAGCAGCCTTAACTCTAGTGTCTCCTTCATCAGTAGTAACCAAGGTGTCCCAAGCTTCCTTAGAAGTGGTACATGATGAGATTCTTTTGAACTCATGTTCATTTATGGACATAAATATGGCATTCTTTCCTTTGTTATTATTTCGAGAAACTTGTTTCTCTTCTTGAGTGAACTCGCTTAAAGCTTTCTTAACCCTCTCATTACTTCCTTCGTTGGCTGGTTTAGTAGGAAAAATGTAACCATTTTCAACTATGTCCCAGACATCATCTCCCGGAGTTCCTTGAATGAAGGCAATCATCCTCACTTTCTAATAAGAAAAATTGGTTCCATCAAAGATTGGAGGTCTGGTCAAGTTACCAAATCTTTCATTTTTCTCGTCCATATTTGATTTTCAGAAAACAATTTTAGAAACACAGGATCTCTTTTGAAAGAAGTTTACCAAGCTCTGATACCAATTGAAAAATGTTACTAAAGCCGTTTATTAAAAATAAACTATTTAAGTAACTCCGATCTGTTTTTTTAAGAAACTCTTTTCGTAAAAACCAAACTATTGAACATAAGATGTGTTTAACAAATCAGTATGTACGAGATCTATTCAAGAATTGAATAACAGATTTTATAAAGAAGTTTAAAAAACTTAAACTCAGCACAACCAAGAATGAGATGAGGAAATGTAGAAAGATTATGTTCACGATGTTTTTTACGTGGTAAAACCTCACCAATTGAGGAAACATCCACGACTCCCTCTACGGAGTAAAATGAAAAATCCACTAAAACAAATATATGAGTTACAAACTATATAACTAACATGCAAACAACTCAGACCTATATAAGTTTAGGAATGTACCCTCTGGTGTCCTTAAAACTTCTCTGCAGTTCTGATTGTAGATGTAGTTCTCCCAGTTTGTTAACTTCTGATTTGTTCCAGCACTTTACGTCGACTCTTTTTTCACAAGATCTTATTACCAACACTTTTCGTGTTGTAAGGTGAAAGTGTTTGTGGAGGTGCTCTCTAACACATGCATGCACACACACACACTTATTAAGTACAAACAGTCCTAACAAATTACAGTAACACTATATGCTGTGATCTTTCCTTTTTCTCTCTTCTTACAAAACTTTGAACCTTATTTGACCTTTAAATCATTCCCAGAATCCACGGATACCTTGCTAGGAAGACAGACAAGGTCTTAATCAATCTCAGAATTTTAGAAAGGTATTTCGAGATTGAAAACCTCCAAGTGTGATTCCAACTAGGTCAAAGGTTTAGTTTTACAAGAACTAGAAACAGAAAGCATTTATTGTTGATTTCAATGTAAGCAAACGTTTTATAGAAAATAATCAACAATATATTTCTCAAGATGAGAAATAAAGAATGAAACTAAGTGTAATGTAACATGAATAACTCAGATCTGAAATTTCTATGAAATCAGAAAGTAGATCTGAGTAAACGTTGAAGTTGAAAACAAGATCTAACGAATAAGAGGTTACAGCAACAATAACAAACTCAACTCAGACTCTCAATCACTCAAGAACACTCAGGGTAGTCTTTTGGATATGGAGTTTTGAAGAAGTGTTTGAGTTTGGATGGAAGAGGCTTTGACGAAATAGGGTTAGGGTTTCTAACTCTCTCTCTTCTCTCTGTTTTCTCTCTTCTCTCTTGATCGAGCGCGAAAAGTAGCGTCGCGTAGGTACGCTAATCGTTGTTTTCGTTTCGCCTACTCAATACAAAAGAACCTAAGCTACTACACTTGACAAGCAAGCACATCGGTAAGTCGGGTATCGTAAGAAATCCACAGGGAGTGATTGAATTTTAGATGTTAATTGTTTTAATTACTTCAGGAATAAAAATGGTGTAAAAGAAATAAGAAAAGGTGATAGGTGGTTATCGTGAATAAACAAAAAGAGAAGTTAACGCTAAACAAAAGGAAAGCGAGGATCGGGATCGCATACACGCATTCACAGGCTAAACAACTACTAATTAGAATTTCGGTTCGAAAACATTTAATCAATCATTTTCAATTAAGCATAAACATCACGCAATAAGGAATTTAAGCCAAAGTTGCGAGATTAAACATTTAACGGAAAATGGTCACACGCGGATTAAATTCGGATAATCGCTATAAACACTAATGTTGCATGACAAAGAAAGTTAAACGCATAATAATCCGACTTTAATACGCGAGGTTTCAATTAAATGCAATTTTACACGAAACCCTAACTTTCGAGGTTCAAACCCGTAAATGGCGGAAACGCAATCCCGAACCTATTTATCTACGGACAAATCGTGGAAATAAACTAAATTAAACTAATTAAACTAAGAAAGCAATAATTAAAGAAAGAAAACCTAATTAACAAAGCATGAAAATTATCTAGAAAGCAAGAATAAATGGAAAATAAGTTATATTAATGGAGAGGGAAGATGAAAGTACCAATTACAACCCCTAAAGGGTGTCAAACCAAGAGAGGAGGAAGAAGAAGCTCTCAAATCCCCAAAACCTAACTAAAACTAACCTAAAATCGTGCCTCTACTAATATATATGGTCTTATTACAACAAAATTGGCTTATATAGTAAGTTGGAATAAAAATAAAGAAGAAAGAAAAGAAGGCAAAATATCTGCAGAAAATAGAGCATCGATCGATCGACCCCTTTGGTCGATCGATCGACCTAGGCAAAAATTAGACAATTCAGAATGGTCGATCGATCGACCAGAAGTGTCGATCGATCGATCAAGCAGGGCAGAATGCAGCAGCCTACTGCATTCCTCTTCTCTTCTTCTCCCTTCTCCTCTTTTGCTTTCTTGTATTTCCTCCGCTGAAATCGCCGTCACTTCTTCGTTATGAATCGGAATCGCGCACCGTTCGCGGCCACACGAAGCTAGCGAGGAGGGATAAAACTTCCGTGAGATGTCGGGCCAGGTACCCAAGCTGTGAAAAGACTAAAATGCCCTTGCGCGTGCGATTGTGTACGGAACTTCACCGGAATGCGTCCGAACTTCATACTAAGCATCCAAATACCTACAAAAGCTCAATTAACCCCTGCAAAACATGTTAACATAGAAATCCGAGGTTGTATGGTTAACGAGCATAAGTATAGGGATTAAGATACCCGAGGGGGCTAATAACGCGTAGGTTAACGGGTGAAATACGCAATATTTGCGTCGTATCATCTCTCTTCTCTCTCTACTCTCTATTTCTCAGAGGAAATGAAAATGGAAAAAGTCTTCGAAGTCTGAGAGTAGGGTCCCTTTTATAGGGTGAAGAGAAGGTTCGAGAGGCTCGATCAAAACCAAGGGCCAGGATTAAGTCAAGTCAAATTGACTTTGATCGAAGGGTTCTAATAAGGTGGTGCTTAAACGAATCCTGATTGGTTTAGAAGGTTGTACTGGGATTCACCAAGATGACATGCAGATCGTTGATAGCTAATGATCCAAGGGCTACAAACATACGCGCTTATAACTCAGTAAACAAACACAGTTTCAGCCAATCAGATGCAAACAGGTGTTGGATGCTAACAGGATATGAAACACGCGTCTTAAACTAATTAAAAACACACCCCAAAGTTTACTCCGCTTTCGAATTCTACCCAAGGTAACATTAGGCCAAAATAACCAACAAATAATATTTACAAATTGACCACAAAACTTTTAAATCAAATTTTAATTAATAAAACCTTATTTAAAAAATGTTTAAAAAATCCCAAAAAATTATTAAAATTCTAACTTAGGGATTTAAACACACTCAACATATGTACACACATTATTATGCAGTATGATATGCAAAAAATAAATACTACTGTGTGTGAGTGTTGGCAATTTGATCTTGATCAAAACAAGATAGAGAGATGAAGTAGCAAACCAACTTCTGAGGTTCTTTGGATACTAGGGAGGACATAATTTTGCCACAATTTCCAAACTAGATGAGCACTTATACAATATAGACTCAATTGAGTCAAAAGTATAAGGGCTTCAACTCCATCCTAGGATGTTTTGGTAATGGCTTCCTTCTCTGTCTTGTTCTTTTATTTGGGCTTGATAGCAGTGATGTAGCATTTTCGAGAAATAAATTGATTGCCTCTTATATCAATTATGCCTCAATCTGTGATATGCTTGAGCTTTTGATGGTAGGTTGAGACTACCCTCATGTCGTATAACCACGTTCTACCGAGGATAGGATGGTAAGGTTAGTCAATGTCAACCATCAGAAACTCGATGAGTTTTGAAATTTTCCCTAGCATAGTTTCCAAAACTACCTTCCTCAATGACGTGGTCATATTTCTTGTGAAGCTGACCAGTGAGATGTGTGCTTCCTTCAAATCGAATGTCTTTGGTTTGAGCTTGTGAAAAAGCTCCAGGAACATTATTTTTAAAGAAAATCCTTGATCCACTAGTAGCCTGTGTGGACATCCCCGATCCTCACGGCGGGCGGGCGACATGAGGGAGTATCCTAGGTCCCGTGCGTCCCTCTCGAGAGCGCTTCAGCCGGTGTCATTTGGGTGAGGTGAAAAATGTAGAGAGATAGAGTCACTAGTCTATTTTACTCAAAACAAACAAAAGAAAGGGAGCCATCCCAAAGGACAACATCCAAAGACATACTGATGCATACGAAATCAAAATGATTCGAAAAGGGTCCAAAGGCTAAGTTACAAAATGGGAAGGTGTTAGGCCCTCATTCCGCCCTTTCGGTCTCTCATGGGTTTTTGTTATTTTCCTTTATTTTTCCCGTGATATGAGTGCATGTGTATATATAGTGGAGATAGGAATCATCGACTTGCACCATGGAAGAGGTAAAGCGAGTCATCCGTAGGAAGGTATACAAATATTAGAAAATAGGATTTACACGATTATCCTTATGTTGACCGTTATGATGGAACGATAACGCATGTGGAATAATACGCCACTAAGAACAAATATATGTATATATATATATATATATATATATATATATATATATATATATATATATATATATATATATATATATATATATATATATAATATAAGAGAGTGGAGTTTAGAGAAAATAAAAAATGAGAGAAAAAGTAAAAATAGGACTCGAGTCTCGGGTTTTACTCCGAGACTCCTGCGTAGCCTATGGAGGCATCAAAGTCCACGTAGTTCGCTTGTAAAACGAGGGGTGGGGTTTATCCCATAAATCCAACCGGAGGATTCTCTTATTTGTGTGTGTGTGTGTGTGTAGAAAAAGTGTTTTAGTTGTGAGAAAAGTATGAGAATTCCAGTTTGGAATTTATGAGCAAACCCTTTTTTTTTTTGGGTTTTTATTTATATGAAAATAAGAGATGTGCAATAATACTAAATAAAAAGTATATTAGGATGTGTGAGATGAGATAATGAAAGTGCTAAGTAATAAAACAAGTTATTGCGAATTTATGAGAATTTAAGGAGAGAGTTGAGAAAATTGGACCTTCTTGAAGATCTTGAGCTTGATCTTGAATATTGGAGAGCAGTCCTTAGACTTGGATGATGATGGAGGGTAGTGAATTCACCAAGTTTGATGAAAAGGGAAGATTGGAAAGGGATTTGGGTGTGAAAATCACGCTGACTTCGAGAGAGGTTTTCAGGATTTGCTGAGAGTGATATGTTTCTGATCTGGGCCCCTTTGCAAGTGAGGTCAGACCTCCTTTTATAGGCCCAGGGCATTACTGATCGGCATAGCCCTGTTTCTGCCAATTGGCAGGTGCGTTTAGGCACACTACCGATAGGCAGGTCTGGGACCTGCCGTTTGGTAGTGTCTTTCAGGCCTTTTTTAAAAATTGGTCACAGAACGCAAATCGTTGATCAGAATTGTGCACGGGGTAGACCATTGGAAAGTTAATTTAGATACCTTTGAAAGTCCTTTGGACTTCTCCCGGGTTCAGGAGTTGACTTTGGGTCAAATGTAGCTCTGAAGCATTCATCGGTCTACTGGACGGGGAATCATCGGACGCAAACGGATCGTTCATCCGCATGGTAAGTCCGAATCGCGCACGAGGCGGACCATTGGAAAGGTTAGGAGATGTACTTAGACATTCCAAAGAGTTTGATCCGATTCGGGGAGTGACTTTGGTCAATCGAGCCCTGGAAGCATTCGGTGACCTTTCGGAGTAAAATGGATCGTTCATCCGTACCGTAAGTCAGAATCACGTACGGGATGGACCATTGGAAAGGGGTTTCAGTACCCTTAGAAGATTTATTCAGTCTCAATAGAGTTGAAGACTTTGACTTAGGTCAAAAAGAGTCCGAGAGCGCCCGGTGGCCTCCTGATTGAGTTTCAGGGGAAAATAGGTCGTTCGTCTGCATGGTAAGTCAGAATCGCGCATGGGATGAACCGTTGGAAAGGGGTTTTAGTGCCCTTTGAAGATTCATTTAGTCTCAGTCTAGTTGAAGACATTAACTTTTGGTCAAACGGAGCCTGGGAGTGCTCGATGGCTTCTAAGTCAGTACTCGGGGTATGACCTGGTTTTGTAGTGATGAAGGGAGGTGCTAGGGACCTAAGGAGATTTTAGGGAATAACAGAATGGGGTTTCTTCAGAGCCTTTCAACGGGTGAGTTTAGAACAAACGATAGCTATTGAATAGACACCGCATGATACTTTTGAGGGAGGATGACCAATTCAGAGGGTCGAGGCCAATTCTGAGGACCTAAGGGAGCTAAGATGACCAATTTAGAGGGTTGAGGCCAATTCTGAGGACCTACGGAGTGAGCTTGGGATAACCAATTTTGTGGGTAGAAGTCGATTCTGCGGGCTTAAGTTGAGATGACCAATTATGCGGGCTTAAGTATGAGATGACCAATTCTGCGGGTCGAAGCCAATTCTGAGGGATTAAGGTGGAATGAAAAATTCAGCGGGTTGAAGCCAATTCTGCGGGCTTATGTAGGGATGACCAATTTTACGGGTTGAAGCCAATTCTGCGGGCTTATGTAGTGATGACCAATTCTGCAGGCTTAAGGTGGAGGTGACGAATTTTGCGAGTCGAAGCTAATTCTACGGGCTTAAGTTGAGATGACCAATTCTATGGGTCGAAGTTAATTCTGAGGGCTTAAGTAGGGATGAACAATTCTGAGGGTCGAAGCCAATTCTGCGGGCGTATGTAGTGGGATGACCAATTCTGCGGGTTGAAGCCAATTATGTGGGCTTAAGTTTAGATGACCAATTCTATGGGTCGAAGCCAATTCTGCGAGCTTAAGTAGAGATGTTCTTAGGGAACTCTATCGGAGAGATTTATCTTGTGGTTTTATTTTGGGCTGGGGAGCCGACTGTTGGGGAAATCTTTTGCATCCTCTGAAGGAATAGCCAAAATTCCATTGGGGAGATTTAGGTGGTCCAGGGTTTGGATATATTGCTTGGGGAAAATTGAGGCCTTTGGGGCATAGGGGGTGATCTTTAGAGATCCTCTGGGGATGTTATCGGGAGGAGTTTTACTTGGTTTTTTAGAGTTTTGCTGGGGAAATAGGGGTTTTGCTTGAGGGAGTGCGAAATTTTCTTGGTGAAAATGTTCTAAATCCTTCCTAGGATTTTTAGGAATTTTCTAAGAATTTTTCAGGGTTGTCTGGTATTTTCTGGGAATTTTTGTACGAAATTTAAAGGGGGTGCCGATCGGCATGGTTCAGAGGGTGCCATTCGGCAGTGGCACGAACTTTTGGACTACCTCGGGAAGGTAAGGGGTCAGTGCCGATCAGTGGGTGGGGGGTCAATGCCGATCGGCATGACCCTTGGCATCCTATATAAAGGGGGCGAATTCCACTCTTTTTTCACAGCTTCTTGCTTTCTTTCTTTCTGCGATTTTCCTCTGCAAATCGTTCTAGCTTTCTGATCTCTAAGAAATGACTGCCTTTGTGAGCACTGCAGCGCATAGGGAATGGTTGAGTGTTAATGACTGGGTGAACGTGGAGTGGAGGGCCAAGGCGCCTCTTGCTTTGGGGAGTGAGAACTCCTTTGACGCATTCAAGCCAGTTGAAAATAAGAGGACTTTGCTACGGGAGTCGTCGTGTCATCGGCCTTCTAAGGTGGTGAGCCCTGGTGATTAAGTAAGCAACCTGACTTTTGGCATTCTTCTCTTTTTGGTGATTTTTCCTGAATTTTGACAAGGTTTCTTCTTTTGACAGTCTGATATCTCTTTAAAGAACACGCCCGCCCGTAGGATGACGGGGCTTAAGGACGTCTGGGAGCATCTTCCACCCGTGGTGCGTTGGGTTGTATTATCAGCGGGTTTTGGGAGATTGGCGTCTGTGATGAATGAGATGCCTCGGTCGACAGCGATCTTATGCGCTTTGGGGGAGATATGGTGGATACTACCCACACCTTCCATTTCGATTTTGGGGAGATGATCGTGACTCCTATAGACGTGCAACAGCTGCTGGGGCTGGATTGCGATGGGGAGCAGATAGAGGTGAATCGCTCTTTGTGGGTGAGGCCGGAGGTGGTGAGGGCGGCGCTCGACGATGTAGAGAGGATAGTTTCTGGGGATTCCATCTGGATGTCCTTGCTAAAGGATGTCTTGCTGAGTATGGTGGTTGATGTGGAGGACGGGCTGCAGGAGAGGCAGATGGCCCGATTGTTCATTTTGCTGTTGCTGGGAGGTTTCATGGTGGTGTCGAGTGGCGACGTCATCCATTTATGGTTCTTGCCGTATTTGAGGATGTTTTCTAACATCCATCTCTAGATTGGGGGAGTCTGACTTTGGCGACCCTCTATTTTTCTTTGGATGCATTCAGCCGGTGCTGTCGATAAACTTTTACTGTAGCCACGTATCTCCTCGAGGTATCCTTTAATTTTGCGCATTTTCCTTTCATGCATTCGCATTTTCCTTATGCGTCTCTTTTTTATTATAAATTCTAGTCTTTGGTAGACGTGGATCTATGAGGCGATTGGGTGCAATACCCAGCTGATGGGCTTAAAGGACGAGACTGTTGGGGACTTCTGCCGATTGTATCGATGGCGTAAGGCCAATCGGCAGTCGAAGGGATCTCTCTCTCTAGAGGTGGTGCGTTAGGTCTTGAATGGCCTGACTAGGGGTAGGGTAAGACTCTTTCCTTTTCAGCCTTAGTTTTTGGCATGTTCTGATTTTGTATTAACTTATGTCTGCTGGGGATTTTCAGGTGACTTTTTACCCTTGGGGGACAAGCATTCAGGATACGGGGGAGACCGGGGTGAATGCGCAGATGAGGCATTTGCTGACACATGAGTTCGACCATTCTTGGTATCTGGAGGAGCGGGTGGTTTGGAAGATTGTGGAGGAGGAGGTGGTGGTGCCACCTGCGCAGCCTCCTACATCTATGAGGCAGGAGCGGCTGCAGCCAGAGGATACGAGGATCGCGGCTATGATCAGCGAGTCCTACTTGTTGTATATTGATACGGCTGCGCTGTATGACTATATGGACTTTATGATGAGCTGGTTAATGTCGCTAAGCATATACGATGCCTTGCCTTTCCCTCATGTGGGTTCGAGTCGGGTGGTGGGGTCTTCCCACAACGGCGGTGGTCCGTCAGCGTTTGCGGTGGCGGCGACTTCAGAGGTCCCCTTCATACGATTGCATACCCATTTATACAACATTAGACGGGCTGATGGAGGGATGGTGCCTATGTTGCACCGTCCTCATGCGATGGATTCAGAGGTGTTTGGTTTGACAGAGGAGGTTCTCTATCCTGCGGTATACCTTATTCCTCTTTTTGGTTCCTTTTCTGTTTTGATCCTTCTTTGATGCTAATTTTGCCTTCTTCTTGCAGCAAATTCGGGTGTTGACCACTTGGCTAAGGGACATCAGAGATTGGATATCCTCAGCGACTGCCCACATTCGGGATGCGATTTCGGTTCCTTCTTGTTTGGTGCCATCTGCTTCGTCCGGGGAGGACTCTGGCTCGGGTAGTGGTGCTGCGTCATCTCGCCGTAGGGGAAAGAGAGCGCGTCGCAGGGGTGGGAGCTCTTAGAGAGAGGGGTGAAGGGTAGGTGAGAGAGAGAGAGATAATGTGGGTTCGGGCTGAGTCCCGTTGTTTTTTTCTTTTTTCTATTTCCTGCAAAATTTGATGAAACACAAAAGAATATATATATGCAATGCAATGTTTTTTTTAATTATCTTTTGTTAATGGTGAATGAATAAATGCATGCACACGCGCTTTTACTTTGCTGCTGAGACCGTAAAAAGAGATATTTTTGGGATTTTGAAGGAAAGTTTTAGCAATGAGAAATTATATAGGGGTGGAAAAGGATTTTTGAAATTTTGTTAAGAACATCAATTAATTTTTTATTGAGAATCCGATTTTGACACAAGAGGAAAAAGGAAAATTTTCAAAAATAAGGGGTTGCCGATCGGCAAGACCCTTGTCCTGCCTATCGACCGTCAAGTCCAGTACCATCAATTCAAAGCTTTGAGTAGTGTCCTCTTCAGCCTCTTGTACTTTGTGGGGTATGACTCCCTCCGATTTCTGTAGGGGTCATGTCTTTTGTTAGGGTTCTCAAGTATAAAAAGGGGTAAGGGTGGAGTGTTTTCATCACACCTTCACTTGTCTACTTGTTTCTTAGTTTTCCAAGATGGCTCTCCCTGGTAGCATTGAGTTTGCTAACTACCTCGAAGCCTTGGAAGCAATGTGCTCTTATAATGTTGACTACGATGCTTTCAGTATGCGTCGGGTTTTAAATGGCGCAACCGACCCATTGAGTGGAACATACTGATGGCGGCGGTACAATTTTGGTACCCCGAAGACCAAATATTCCTCTTTGAGTTGGATGAAGTTTGTCCTACCTACGAGAAATTTTCTGCCATGTTTGGGATAAATCCTAGTGTTGCTGCGGCTTTACCCGAATTTTCCCGTTCTCCCAGAGATTTGCTGGTCGGGCTTCTACGTATTTTGCCTTCAGTGACTAGATCATTGGTTGCTGGAGGAATTATCTCCCTCCCTGTGGTGTTGAAGTCCATGCATTTGCGGGAAGTAGGTGATACTGGCTATGATGGAGCCATTGCTCTGGGCTTGGTTTCAAAATTACTGCTAGTTACTGGGGAACTGCTGGTGGATCCACAACTTGCAGCCATTACTTCACGGATGTCATACCTTCGTAATCCTACGGCGATGATACTGGAGGAGACCTTGAAAGGTCTGGATACCTAGCGAGAAGGTCGTTCTGACTTCCTACGGGTATCCCCGTGATGCTGTTCATGTGGTTGTCTGAAAGACTCTGCCTATTGACTCTTTTAGAATATCCTTTATCGACTGTACCCAAATTCTTTTCACGTAACTATTTCAACATTGTCTTGGATATTGAGAGCTAGGAGAATTGGCTTGTGGAGCATGGGGCTCGGAATCTGTACTGGTCAGTGCCTTGGTGGGGACAGTTACTGCCTGTTCTGGAGCTAGGAGAATACTCGTATGTGCGGCTGGTTGGTCTCAGCCAGACCTATTTTTATTTCTCTTGGTGGCTTCTGCGCCAATTTGGCTGGGCACAGGTCGTGCCACATCGGATACTAAATTTCTTTCCGGTAGAGGATTTGATCGAGCGTCTGCGCCTGCGACTTGGCTCTCTGTGGGAGAGTCGGTGTCTGTCGACCCATCCCTCTCAGTCTGTTGGGAGAGTTTGGCATATCCCTAGGGATTATATGAAGTGGTTATGGAGAGGAGTATTTAGTAAGATGTTGGCAGTGGAGACTGGACAAAGGTGGCTTGTCTTTTTTAACACCATGGAAGGAGGTGTTGTGATTTTTTCGAAGCTAGTTCGAGCTTATCGGTCCATGGAGTGTCTGCGACACTCTGTTCAGGCAGGCGAAACTTGGGGACCCCATGATGTAGATGATGATAATGGAGCAGGATCCTCTGGTAGCTGTGGATAGGACTCCTGGAGAGTTTATTGTGTAATGGGGGATAAATGTGGGGATTTTATTTGGCTTTTTTAGGAGGGTAGGGGGAAGGGAGTTATCCGTTCCTTTTCTTATGTAATCTGTACCGTAATTTCTTATTAGTGAAACAAATAAGTTTTTGATCATCCAGCTGTGCCTTTCGATGAATTTTGTATTGTTTGAATTATCTATACTGATCGCTAAGGCATACATAATCATTTTGTTCAAATATATGTTAGAATAAACTGTCGTTCTCGGAGGTAAGAAAAGAATATTATTTTGTGAAAAAGAAAGGGTCGTGCTCATGTAAGGTGTATGATCTGCCTACGTACCTCTGGGGTTTTGAAATTTTATACTTTGTTTGAAAATGGTTATTTTCAGAGGATTAGGCCCACGTATTTCTGGGCAAGGGGAAATGAAGAGATTTTTTTTTTAGAATAGAAGGGAGACGAGAAGAGTCGTAGCGCGTCGAGATTTCGGACTAGGGATAGAAATTCTTGAGACGATCTAAGTTGAATAGATGAGACATCTCTTCCTCATCTAAATCAGTGAGAATGGCAACATCGCCAGATAAGATCTTCTTAATAATGTAGGGGACGCTTCAATTGGGCTTGAATTTCCCTCTGGGATCCCAGATGGGTTCTATGATTTCTTTGTGGGCTAGGTCCCCTTCTCGGAAACCGCGGTCCTTGACTCTCTTATTGAATGAACGCGCTATTCGACGATGGTACCCATGTATGTGGTATAGTGCTTTTAATTTCCTTTCGTCTAGGAGGGTCAGCTCGTCAAGACGCCTTTGGCACCAGTCTTCTTCGCTGACCTTGCTTTCAAGCATGACACGCAACGAGGGTATTTCCAGCTCTAAGAGTAGGAATACTTCCATACCATAAACTAGAGAGTAAGGGGTAGTCCCAGTAGAGGTTGGAATTGAGGTTCGGTTGCCCCATAGGGCGTACGGGATCCGGTCGGCCCAATCTCGACAACTTTTGATCATTTTGCTGATGTTGGCTTTGAGGTTCTTATTGGCGGTTTCAACTGCACCGTTGTTCTAAGGTCGATAGGGAGAAGATTTATGTCTCTGCATCCCATAATCGTTGACCACCTCTGTGACTTCTGCCTCGAAATTCAACCCATTATCTAATACTAGCTCGTTCCGGATCCCATACTGGCAGATGATGTTTTTCTTGACGAATTTGGCCACTTTCTTAGCGTTCAGCACTGCGTATGACTCCGCTTCGACCCATTTAGTTAACTAATCAATGGCAAATAGGATGAACTCATGCCCATTGGAAGTCTTCGGTGTAACCTTCCCTATGATGTTGATGCCCCAGGTGGAGAATGGCCAGGGAGATGTAATGTTGTATAATTCACGTGGAGGAAATGTTGAAGGTTGGAGAATTATTGGCATTTGAGGCATCTTCGTACATAGGCGGTGCAATCCTGGGTCATGGTGATCCAGTAGTAGCCTTGTCGGATGATCTTTATGGAAAGCATGTGGCCGTTCATGTGGGGTCCGCATTTCCTGTTGTGGATCTTCTGTATTATCTTTTCAATGTCAGCCCCTGCGATGCAGTGCAAATGAGTTCCATCGAAGTTCCTTTTGAGCAGTGCTTTGTGACATAAGTGTACTGGGCAACGAGTCTTTAAAGGGTTGCTCAACCTTTGTTATTAGAACCCTCGTGATACCTACCATGCTTGAGGAGGTGCCAGATATCATTGTACCAATAATTGGCTAGCTCGGGATCTTCTCTAGGGATGAGCTCAATGTGGTAGCAATGGGTTGGTTTGTCTTACTTTTGAACTAGGAAGCGGGTTATAGTTATTCCTTAGGGCATGTCGACCATGGAGGCCAAGGTAGCGAGATCATCGATTAGGTTATTCTTTGCTCGAGGTAGGTAATGAAAGGCGATATCTTGGAATTGGGAGGCTAGTTCTTCTAAGTTGTCATGGAAGGGTTGGAGTTTCTCGTCCTTGACTCTCCACTTTTTGAGCACTTGATCGATGATGAGGGCGGAATCCCCGTAGACATCTAAACATTGAATACCTTTCTTAAGAGAAACTTTGAGGCCTACTGTGTATGCCTCGTATTAAGTCATGTTATTGGTGCAAGGGAAATCTAACTTGATGGCGATGGGAGTGTGGGAGTCATCTGGGGAGATTTGGAGTATCCCAATGCCATATCCCTTCTTGTTGGCAGCGCTGTCAAAGAACATTTTCCATCGAAGGTTATCTTGAGCAGTGCAAAGGATGTTTTCATCTGGGAATTTGGAGATCCAGACATCAGCTTCTTCTATAGGGTAATTAGTGAGGTAGTCAGAGATGGCTCTTCCTTTCATGGATTTCTGCGTGACGTACACGATATCGAAATCTGCTAGGAGCATCAACCATCGGACCATTCAGCTGGATAAGGCGGGTTTCTTAAATAAGTATTTGATGGGGTCCATTCGGGATGTAAGTTTGATAGGGAAGGTGAGCATGTAATGTAGTAACTTTTGGGTGACCCAGACAAGCGCGACACATGCCTTTTCCAAAGAAGTGTAGTTGACCTCGTACCCGTCCAATTTGTGACTGGCATAATAGATGGCTCTTTCTTTGTAGGAATATTCAAGGTATTGGGCCAGCAAAGCCCCAGATGCAGTGTCGGTTATGGTTTGGTATAGGAGCAAGGGGAGACCAGGTTGCGGTGGCATGTGTACCAGGGGTTGGGTCAAATATTGTTTGATTTGATCAAAGGCTTCTTGGCATGCCTCGTTCCAAACTTTAGTTGAATCCTTTCGGAGGAGTTTGAAGATAGGTTCACAGATGGAGGTTAACTGGCTGATGAACCGGATGGTGTATTGCAATTTCCCGAGCAAACCTCAAACTTCTTTCACTGTTCGGGGAGGTGGAATATCAAGTATAGCTTTCATCTTGGCAGGATCTGCTTCTATCCCCTTCTCACTGACCATAAATCCCAAGAGTTTTCCCTTTGTAATGTTAAAGACGCATTTCTACGGATTGAGTCTCATCTGATACTGTCACAGTCGTTCGAAGAATTTTCGGAGAGCAGGAACATGACCTTCTCTAGTTTTGGACTTGATAATCATATCATCCACATAGACCTCAACTTCTTTGTGAATCAGATAGTGCAGGATGGTTGTGGCAGCCCTCTGGTAGGTAGCCCCAACGTTCTTGAGACCAAATGATATGACAGTGTAATAAAAGGTTCCCCATGGGGTGATGAATGCATTTTTTCTTGGTGGTCTGGGTGCATTTTGATTTGGTTGTATCCAGTAAACCCGCCGACGAATGACTTGAGAGCATGACTGGTTATGTTGTTTACGATCAAGTCAATATTGGGTAATGGATAATCATCCTTTGGAGAGGCTTTGTTCAAGTCTCGATAGTCTACACACATCCGAACTTTTCCTCCTGATTTCGGTACGGGCACTATGTTGGCTAGCCACGTGGGATATTCGATCACACGAATGAAGCCTATGTTCAACTGTTTGACCACCTCTTCTTTGACCTTGAGCGACCATTCTGTGTGTAGCTTTCTAAGCTTTTGTGTAATCGACTTGTAATCTGGGAGAGTGGGAATCTCATGCTGAGCTATTTCAGGATCAATGCCGAGCATATCATCATAGGACCGTGCTAAGACATCCACAAATTTCTTTAATAATTCTTTGAGTTGTGCATGCTCATGCTCGTCCAGGGTAGCCCCTATCATATTCTCGCGCAGTTAGCTACTAGAACCGAGGTTAACAACAACATTCTCTTCTTCATTAACTTGAATGCGATTATGTTGTTTATTATTAACTATATTTAGACCAGTTAAGAATTATTCATTTGCAAAATCATCATCATCAAAAGTTTGATTATAACCCAAACAGTTAATGTAAGGCACAATAAGATACTCAAAATCTTCATTTATTTCATTGATAGGAAAAACAACATTGAGAACCTCGTCAAAAGAGGACTCGATTACATTTGAGCAAGGATGGACAACAGAAGAAGAAAAGGGGTAAACATTAGGATTAAGGGAGATTTCAACAGGTAGAACTGGTGCAGCATGCCAGTTGAGGAGAGGTGTATCAGCATCTTTAATCAGGTGGGATGGATCTAGTGATGTAGTGCCTGAATGAACCATGCAGAGTGTCAGTCCCAGTGTCTGTAAGTTGAAGGAATCTTCAGAGTCACTTTCCTCAGTCTCTTTAGTATCTTTGATGAGTGGTTGTACTTGGTGTTGGGAACCTTCGGCCCATGGGTAGATGCCATGGAAAAAGATCTCCATTCCGGGCTTCATCTTCTTGTCTGTATGGTCATACCGAAGAATCGTCCATTCAAGGAATCACTTGGGATAGTCTGGACACAGTCTAGTCTTCTCTTTGGTCGAGACTGGTGGATCATTTCGAGCTCTTATTCTGATGGTTGATACCCCAAACCACAAGGAGGGAAAGCTTTTTTCAGTTCAATCGACTCAAGTATACCTTGTTGTCTTTATCCTAGCCCTAATCCGGGCATGAAATGCATGTTTCTGAACATCTGAATCATATTGACGTTTCCATGAGGGTCGTATTCTGGATAAACCCTTTCTTTAAAGTCATCCCCTGCCAGGAGTAGGAGTGGTTCAACCCAGAATCTTGATAGGAGCATATTATTGGACCCGTGCTGTATTTATAGGATTGGACTTCTAGTACTTGCACCATTGGTATTGTCGTCTTCGCCCAAGATGGTAATGACCCGTTCGTTGGTGAAGAACTTTAATTTTTGATGGAGTGTGGAAGACACGCCCTTGATACTGTGGAGCCAAGGTCGTCCTAGCAGTAGGTTGAAACAGGCTGGGATGTCAATAACTTGGAATTCGACGATAGGGTTTATAGGGACAACCCCTATTACAAGATTTATAGATCCCATTACCTCCCGACGGGTATTATCGTAGGCACACACAGCAGCGGAGGTTGGAGCGAGGTCACTTTCTTTCAGGCATAAACATTTGAAGGTTCTCAATGGGCATGCATTCAAGGCGGATCCATTATCGACAAGAGAGAGTGGTACAACCTTCCCCATAACTTCGACGGAGATGTTGAGTGCATGATTGTGGTTTGGACCAATCTTGGGGATTTCTTATTCAGAAAAGGATAGCATTCGGGTAGAGGTCAAGGATCTGACCAAATTTACTGCTTCTTCTGGTGTGGTAGAAGGAGGAACTGCGGGTCCAGTGAGCAACTTGATCAAAGCATTTCTGTGCAGTTGAGAAGACATGAAAAGCCCCCATAGAGTGATATTAGCTTGAGTTTTCTTTAGTTGATTGAGGATCTTGCTCTCCTCGAGGGTCATTTCTAGCATAGGAAGGTTTTCAAAGCCCTTCCCTTTGTTATTGGCTGGTAGTGAGTTTGGGATCTGGTAAAGCCTCCCTGATCTGGTTATGTGATTTACTGAAGAAGGGAAAAATATGAATCCCGTTTCCTCATCGATATCGGGTTGTTTTGCCACCTTGTTTATTTTTTCTAGGAGTTCTTCAAATGATATCATTCCACACATGTCGGCTACCGGGCCAATTTTCTCGAAAGCTTGTTCTTCATTCGAATCTTCGAATTCTTCCCCCCATCCGGTGGTAACAATTCTGTCTTTCCATGTAAAGTCGATGCATTCCATAACGTCAACGGCTTGTTCATATAGTTCATCCCATTCTATGGGGATATGTAAGGGTGAAGGGACCAGGTGTCCCTGTAGCTTCAGCGCATCAAGTAACTCGGTCATACTGCAAATGTTGTTGGTTTGTCTGAATAATTCTTCCATAATCTGGACAACATCATCCAGACTGACTTCATCGGTCGGTCCTACCCAACTATCTGACTCTCGAGCCCATTTTCGTGCTTCCAAGAACAGCGTACTGAACCTCTGGCAATCAATGACCATCTGTGAGGGAAATTTTAAACCAAAATCTAGGAGTTGGTTTAACACTTTCGTCAATTCTATGCCTCTATTTTCACAATGGGTAAGAACGATGATGCATGCTCTGTTAAGGAGTGACAGTGCCTGATCAGCGAGCCTAGTAGGGTGTAGGAGGAAACATGGGCAAGTTTAAAGAGGTTTGGGATAGTGTATGGGTGTGATTTGAGTTGAGGGATCGAATTCTGGGTTCTCTTCTATAAAGATGGCATTGGCATGATTTGGAAGTGGTTGTGAGTAGTGTTTGGCTTAGGATTGGCTGGTGGGGCGATGGTACCCCGGTCAATTAGACCTCTGATTATGTTTCGGAGGTTAAAGAATTGGTTAATGATATGGCCAGCTATTTGGTGAAAAGCGTAATGGGCATCTGCCTTGAAGTTTCTTGGGAGTGGATTTGGTAGTGGACGAGGATCTAAGGGTTTGATAAGGTTTCGGCTTAACAAGGCTTGATAAACTTTGGAGAGGGGAGCATGGGGCTCGGTGTATTCCTTTCGGACTGGGACATGACGGCTTTTCGGTGCCCATGATGTGGTTGGTTGAGAGATGTTGTTGATGGTTGAGACTACAACACTGACAGGATTATCATATTTCCTAGGGGTGAACTGTCCGGACACCTTCTTTTGTTCGACATCTGTTTTAGCAAGACCTTCCTTGATTTCTACTCCTGCTTCTCCGAGAGCTCGAAAGTGGGGATAGTATTGTCCTCCCATTGTTGCTCGGACATGGGGTGAGAAGTTCTTCTTCACTATGCTAACTTGTTCTTCCTCGGAAGGCCGATTGGTCATGGTAGCTGCTTTTTCCCTTCATCGGGCGATGAAGTTACTGACTGATTCTACAGGGTTCTGTTTGAGCAGCTCTAAATCACGGCGAGTGACCTCAAGCTCTTCATTGTATTTGTACTGCGACATGAATTCCTGGGGTACATCCTCCCAACTATGAATTCTTGACTCTTTGAGAGACAAAACCATCGGAGGGCACTATCCATTAAAGTTTGCTGAAACAATTGGGCTATCACTTCTTCAGAAGTCCCTAGTAGAGTCATGGAAAGGTGATAACTTCGGAGATGAATGATCGGGGGTCCACTTCCTCCTAATTTCTCGATATTCGGCATCTTGAACTTCTTGGGTAACCTCGCTTTAGGATAATGAGACATGTGGGTGTAGTCCATGTAATTTCTTGAGATTCTGACTTGGTCAAAATTCTTGGTGAGCATCTTGAGGTCTTCTTTGACTTTGTTCAGCTCGTCTTCCTTCAGATCAATGATCATAGGCAAGTTAGCCCCAGGCTGGGCAAGGTTCGACATAGGAAGCTGGGTAGGTGGCGACCCATTAGCAGGAGGGGCACGTGGAGCATGCTAATACTCTTCGAGAACCCAGATGGGCTCGAGTGGATCCATAGCACGAGGGAATATGGCCTCGATTCCTTGAGGAACGAGAACCTGGTTTCGTTGCATCTCTTGGACCTCAGTTTGGAGGTTGTCAATCTTGGACACAAGCTGAGCAAGGACTGCCGTCAGATGCGGCTACACAACGGGTACTTGATCTGTGTTCTCCATGGAAAATGGATGGATTCTGAACTCAGAAGGAGTAATAGGGGAACGTATGGAACTCCGGGTTTAGATACCTCATTCTGTTCCCCCTGACTCTCCTTAGGTCCCTAGTACCTCCACTCATCACCGCAAACCCAGGTCATGTCCCGAGCACTAACCTGGAAGCCATCGGGCACTCCCCGACTCTGTTTGACCAAAAGTCAAACTCTTTGTCTTGACCGAGACTCAATGAATCTTCTAAGGGCACTGAATACCCTTTCCAACGGTCCGTCCCGTGCGCGATTTTGACTTACCATGCGGACGAACGATCCGTTTCCGTCCGAAACCCGACCTAGAGGCCACCGAGCGCTCCCGGGCTCTGCTTGACCTAAGTCAACTCTTCAGCTGGACCGAGGCTGAATGAATCTTCGAAGGGAACTAAAAACCCTTTCCAACGGTCCGTCCTGTGCGCAATTATGACTTTCCATGCGGACGAACGATCCGTTTAATTCCGAGAGGTCACCGAATGCTTCTCGGGACCGGTTGACCAAAGTCAACTCCCCAAATCGGGTCAAACTCTTTGGAATGTCGAAGTACATCTTGTAAACTTTCTAACGGTCCGCCCCATGCGCGATTCGGACTTACCATGCGAACGAACGATCCATTTGCGTCCGAACCATTCCCCGTCCAACAGATTGACAAACGCTTTCGAGCCACATTTGGCCTAAAGTCAACTCCCGAACTCGGGATCGGTCCAAAGGACTTTCGAAGGTATCTGAAATACCTTTCCAACGGTATTCCCCATGCGCATTTCTGACCAACGGTTTGCCCTCGGCGGCCAATTTTCCAAAAAAGCCTGAAGCGCACTACCAAATGGCAGGTCCCAAACCCTGCCTATCGGCACCTGCCGATAGGTAGTGCCATGGCAATGCCGATCGATAGGCACCTGGGCCTATAAAAGGAGGCCTTCGCCTCATTTTCAAGGGGAGCTCAGATCAGAAGAAAATCACTCTCAGCAAGCCCCAGAAACCTCTCTCGAAGGCAGCGTGATTTCAACTTCCAAATCCCTTTTTCACTTCCACTTTTCACCATCCCTTTCATCAAACTTGATGAATTAACCACTCTCCATCATCATCCAAGTGCAAGGGCTGCTTTTCAACATTCAAGATCAAGCTCAAAGTCTCCAAGAAGGTCCATCTTTCTCACATTCCTCTTCAAATCTTCTTAAATTTATAATAACTTGTTTTATTACTTAAGCACTTTTATTATCTTATTTCACATATCCTAACATACTTTTTATTTAGTATTATTGCACATCTCTTATTTTTCTATAAATAAAAATCCAAAAAACAAGCAAAAGAGGGTTTGCTCATAAATTCCAAATAGGAATTCTCACACTTTTTTCACACTTTTCTCACAACTAAAACACTTTTTCTACACACACGCACTTACAAATAAGAGATTTCTCCATTTGGATTTATGGGATAAACTCCACCCCTCGTTTTGTGTGCGAACTACGTGGACTTTGATGCCTTTATAGGCTACGTACGCGTCTCGGGGTAAAACCCGGGACTCGAGTCCTTTTCTTCCTTTTTCTCTTATTTTCTATCTTCTCTTTATCTCATTTTCTATTATATTCTATATATTCGTTCTTAGTGGCGTATTATTCCACATGCGTTATCGTTCCCTTATAACGATCAACGCAAGGGTAATAGCGCAAATCCTATTTTCTACATTAATCTCACATTCCTACGGATGACTCGCTTTATCTTTTCCACGATACAAGTCGAGGATTCCTACCTCCATTCTATATATACACATGCACACATATCACGGGGGGAAATATAAAGGAAAATAACAAATATTCATGAGAGACTGAAAGGGCGGAATGGGTGCCTAACACCTTCCCATTTCGTAACTAAGCCTCCGAACCCTTCTCAAATCATTTTTTGTTTCGCACCCACCAGTATGTCTTTGGATGCCATCCTTCGGGGTGGCTTCCCCTTTTTCTTTTGTCTGTTTTGAGTAAAATAGACTGGCGACTCTGAATCTCTCTACATTTTCACACCTCACAAATCGACGCCGGCCGAAGCGCTCTCCCGAGAGGGACGCGCGGGACCCGAAGGATCCTTTTCCCTCCGCGGCGGGGATCGGGGATGACCACACCCGGGGTGATTTGACTAAAGACCGAAGCCAATAGAGAGCCAGGCCAAGGGTTTACGATCGACCTGAGAAGGCGCAAAAATGGGATTTATTTTGAGAAAAAAGGGATGAAAATATTTTTGACATTTTTTTTCTTTTTGAGATTGGAAGATAAAATATTTTTATCTTTTTGATAAAGAGAGGATTTTTTTTTCCAGTTTTTTGATAAAGAAAGGAGAGACAATCTCAGCATGATTATTACAATTATTATGTTTTCACTTGTATTAATTCTCCTAAATACAAAATGAAATGCCGGACGAGACCCGAGCCTGAAAAAATTGGGTTTGTAATATATGCAAAGCTATGTCCAGACTTGTGACCAGGCTCACGGACATGGTCCCATTTTAAAAATGTGCGAAAATTCAAGCGGCGGGACGACCTAAAATTTCAACAGAGTTTCGGGTTGAAACCGGTAATCTTATATGTGTGTCCTAGGATTGACACATATATATGGGTATGCAGTTGGTTGGATCGAAAAGGGTTCCCCCCTTTGGCGTGACTTCCATGATATACGTCTTTCTCTTGCGGGTAATCGGTACGTGTGGACAAGCCATTTGATATACCTGAGTGTACCTGAATTGCCTCACTATATACCTCGTGGGGACGGTACGTGTGAGAGCGAATTCGATATACTCAGCGTATGTGAATGAGTTCCTTGAGATATACCTCCCATCATGACTTCGATCAAGCGGTACAATGCGGGGGAACCGTTCGATATACGTCGAAGGTACTTGGCCAATGGAAGGTGAGAGTCATATCGCTTAGGCTAACTGCACCCTTCCGGACCAGCGCCCATCACGAAGTGACCTCCAATTACTTGGTAAAATTTGGTCAATCACAATGCTCTTTGGTGATATCATGTGAATCATGCATGATCCTCCTACTAGTATCTTATGAGAATGTCTTTCTTGATTATGCCAAACAGGAAGCAAAGTACAAGTAGCAATGGTACACCAAGTATGGATGGGTGATGCGTGAAACATGTGGATATATGTGACCCTAGGTGCACGTGGTGTGAAGTGTACATGGGGAATTTTCTACAAGTGTGTGAATAGAAGCATGAGTACGGGAGATACATGGAAAAAGGGAACATGCAAAAATGGAGAAAATATGAACAAGTATAACATCCATGTAAATAGAGTCTAGCCCTCAAAAGAATGTCCCCAACAGAGTTGCCACTGTGTCCATTCCCGATCCTCGCGGCGGGCGGGCGGCGTGAGGGAGGATCCTAGGTCCCGCGAGTCCCTCTCGGGAGCGCTTCGGCCGGCGTCATTTGGGTGAGGTGAAAAATATAGAGAGATAGAGTCGTCAGTCTATTTTACTCAAAACAGACAAAAGAAAGGGAGCCATCCTGAAGGACATCATCCAAAGACATACTGATGCATACGAAACCAAAATGATTCGAAAAGGGTCCAAAGGCTAAGTTACAAAATGGGAAGGTGTTAGGCACTCATTCCGCCCTTTCGGTCTCTCATGGGTTTTTGTTATTTTCCTTTATTTTCCCCGTGATATGAGTGCATGTGTATATATAGTGGAGATAGGAATCATCGACTTGCACCATGGAAGAGGTAAAGCGAGTCATCCGTAGGAAGGTATACAAATATTAGAAAATAGGATTTACACGATTATCCTTATGTTGACCGTTATGATGGAACGATAATGCATGTGGAATAATACGCCACTAAGAACAAATATATATATATATATAAATATATATATATATATATATATATATATATATAAGAGTGGATTTAGAGAAAATAGAAAATGAGAGAAAAAGTAAAAATAGGACTCGAGTCTCGAGTTTTACCATGAGACGCCTATGTAGCCTATAGAGGCATCAAAGTCCAGGTAGTTCGCTTGCAAAACGAGGGGTGGGGTTTATCCCATAAATCCAACCCGGGAATTCTCTTATTTGTGTGTGTGTGTGTGTATATAAAAGGTGTTTTAGTTGTGAGAAAAGTATGAGAATTCCCGTTTGGACTTTATGAGCAAACCCTATTTTTCTTGTTTTTTGGGTTTTTATTTATATGAAAATAAGAGATGTGCAATAATACTAAATAAAAAGTATATTAGGATGTGTGAGATGAGATAATGAAAGTGCTAAGTAATAAAACAAGTTATTGTGAATTTATGAGAATTTAAGGAGAGAGTTGAGAAAATTGAACCTTCTCGAAGATCTTGAGCTTGATCTTGAATGTTGGAGAGTAGCCCTTAGACTTGGATGATGATGGAGGGTAGTGAATTCACCAAGTTTGATGAAAAGGATGATGAAAAGTGAAGGTTGGAAAGGGATTTGGGTGTGGAAATCACGCTGACTTCGAGAGAGGTTTTATGGATTTGATGAGAGTGATATGTTTCTGATCTGGGCCCCTTTGCAAGTGAGGTCAGACCTCATTTTTATAGGCCCAGGGAATTTCCGATCGGCATAGCCTTGTTTCTGCTAATCGGCAGGTGTGTTTAGGCACACTGCCGATAGGCAGGGTCTGGGACCTCCCGTTTGGAGGTGTCTTTCAGGACTTTTCGGAAAATCGGTCGTAGAACGCAAACCATTGATCAGAATTGTGCACGGGGTGGACCGTTGGAAAGTTAATTCAGAGAACTTTGAAAGTCCTTTGGACTGATCCCAGGTTCGGGAGTTGACTTTGGGTCAAATGTGGCTCGGAAGCATTCATCGGTCTATTGGGCGGGGAATCGTTGGATGCAAACGGATCATTTGTCCGCATGGTAAGTCCGAATTGCACATGGGGCAGACCGTTGGAAAGGTTAGGATATTTAATTCAACATTCCAAAGTGTTTGATCCAATTAGGGGAGTTGACTTCAGTCAACTGAGCCCTGGAAGCATTCGATGACCTTTCGGAGTAAAACGGATCGTTCGTCCGTACCGTAAGTCAAAATTGCGCACGGGATGGACCGTTGGAAAGGGGTTTCAGTTCCCTTTGAAGATTCATTCAGTCTCGGTCGAGTTGAAGATTTGACTTAGGTCAAACAGAGCCCGAGAGCGCTCGGTGGCCTCCTGATTGAGTTTTGGGTGAAAATAGGTCGTTCGTTTGCATGGTAAGTCGAAATCGTGCACGGGATGGACCGTTAGAAAGGGGTTTTAATGCCCTTTGAAGATTCATTTAGTCTCAGTCGAGTTGAAGACTTTTACTTTTGGTCAAATGGAGCATGGGAGTGCCCGATGGCTTCTAGATCAGTACTCGGGGTATGACCTGGGTTTGTAGTGTTGAAGGGAGGTGCTAGGGACCTAAGGAGAGTTTAGGGTGTAACAGAATGGGTGTCTACAGCCTGTCCATATCTCAATTTGTAATCCCGAGAGTGATTACTAGTGCATTATTGTGTACGGTTCTTACCCCGACCAAATCATCCTCAGTAAACACTATGCGTTTAATGTAATCCACATCTTTCGGTAGCTTGCATTTGTCGGCTTGTCTTTTTATAGGATCTATCTGAAAAGTCCTCCATCACTACCGTGATTTTCTTGAGTTTCGTCCAAACTTCAAGGCCCCGAATCTTCTTGAGGTCAGACGACCTATGTATAATGGAAAACTCATGTTCTACTTCATCATTCAACACGCTATCTAGTTTTTAGTCACCGTTGGTGGTGAGCTAATTAGATTCTTCTTTATGTACTCGTTTAGATGCCCTATCTGGGCCAACTCCTCTAGATGAGCTTTTATGGATTAATAATTTTATGTCTTATGTTCATTTTCCTTGCGGAATGGACATCGAAGTATGTTGTTCCTCTTTAGATCTCCTCCCATCTTCTTCGGCCATTAGAAAAACATTTGGTCCTTGATCTGACCCATAATTTTTTAAATTAGTTCCTTAAAAGTCATGTTAATGGCTTTGAAAGATTTAGATGAGTCTGCTCTTCCCCCACTCTTAGCTCCTCCGTTATGTTTTGTGTTCCCATTTTTAGGGGTGCTCTCCTTGTCATTACCTTTGTTCGCTTTAGCATGGCTGGTCTTTGCTTGGTTGGTGTTAACCACGTCTTCAACTTTGGCCTACTTTTCAATACGTGACATGAGGTGGTCAATGGCGTTCGCTTCCTTATTAGTAAGGGACTAATGCGGCATAGAGCTAGGGGAAAACTTATCTCGAAGGATGCTACAACTACCTCCCCCGAGCAATCTTCCACTTCATTAAAAATTTCCTAGTGGTGCTTAACATACTCTCATAAGTTCTTCTGTGGCTTCTTCCTCATTATGATTAGAGAATCCATGCTCTTCGGATATGAGATGCTGGTTATAAAGCGTGTTGTTAAAGCCTCAACGAGGGATTTGAAGCTCTTAACCGACCTGTGGGGCAGCCTCTCAAACCATTTCTGAGTGACATCTCCTAAGGTGGATGGGAATATACCACACATAAGATCGTCGTTATGATTGCACAGAATCCTTGCTTGCCTATATTAGTGAACATAATCTATGGGGTCTGTATTTTTATTATATATTTGAATCTAGGGGAAATGATTTTCTCCGGTGGTTCCTTCTCCTTAATTGCCCCTGAGAAAGGAAACTTCTTCTCCATGACGAGGGCTCTGCTTGTCAACTTTGTGGATCTAGCTCCTCGGTGTGATGGGTATTGGTCCATCTCTTTCTAGACTAAACTCCTTATATCATTCATATGGCGCTCTTCATCTCGGTTTCGTTTTACCAGGTGACTTCCACACTCTGAACGGTCCTGGTCGCTTCCAATACTTGTTCTTTGGCTACGAGTTTTGCTCGCCTGAGGGATAGGAGTCTGACCACGACTTTTTTGGTTCTCCTGATGAATTTCTTGCTCCATCTTCTCCAATCATCATTGGAGGCATTCATTCTCCTCCATTTAGAGGCGAGTTACCTCTTTTTGCTGTTGGAGTCGTGTTTTATAAGCTTCGACCAACTGTGAGATCTATGTTGATCTTGGATGCTCATTGCTTTACTTAGAAAGTTTCTCCTCTGAGCAAAATCTAGGACTATTGTCTTGGCATACCTCATATTTGATCTTGAGTGAAGCTGGTCAGCTCAGACATCACCGACTTCGAGTGCACTATTTGGGTGATGAGACATTATGTTTAGTCTTTTGTTTCGGGTTGCTTTCATAGAAAAGAAAATCAATTCCCACAGACGGTACTAATAATAAATACAAGAATTCATAATGAAATATTTCTAGAAAGCAAAGGCAATAAAAGAATAATGTAAATGATCACAATGCAAGAATCTATGTGGTTAAGCAACTAGCTACGTCCGTGGTGAGGGTTCTCACTACTTTATTAATTTCTCAGAAGTTTGAAATTACATGCCCCCTTGTCCCGTGGAAAGGGTTGTATTTATAACAGTGAAAAAGTGATTATTGGCTTATTGGTAATTCCTGTTTATCTCGTCCGAGATGATAAGTAATCAATCAAGACCGTAATCATCCATGTGATAAGTCTTTCTAATTATCCATGCAATATTAAATTTGATCGAGGCATCATGATGTCCCTACTCGGGTCACCATAAATTGTACCTTTATGGTTTAAGCCCCATACCCAGCATGAAGGTGCAACCATATGGACACGTAAGGTTGCTCTTTTTCTATATCCTTTATGCCTCAAAAAATGCGAAGGTTAATCTGTTGACTATCGGGATTTGTTCATTTTACTTGACTAATTTGATACTCTTTCCTACATTATAATTTCGTATTGAAAAACTTGTTCAAATTTATTTTCAATACATTAAGCCTATTTCCCATAACTACGTAAGATGTTGTTTATGAATGATGGGATTTACACGAAATAAACACATATATGCATCATAGATTTCTTCATCAAGTTCAACTTATCATTTGATATGAAATAAGTAGTTTAAACATGATTTTCATAGGAATAAATTCCTTAAACATTCTAAAATTTGAGTTCAATTCCAACTTCAAATTTTAACCATTTTTATCACATCTTTATCAACCTATATTCAAGGCAAAATTGGTCTTATGCGTGTTCATGCGTATCTTGTAATTCAAATGCCTCTTGCAGAGTTTAAAGCACAAAATCAAGGCAAAATGCAACACAAATGCGGTTAAATGAGCTAAACCCTAAGTCCAGTAACCTAAACATGTCCCGAACCAAACCCTGACCATCCCTAGCCTGTCCTATAACTGTTCAATGTGTATGTGTAGTATTATTTTTATTATTTTCAATATACATATATTTTTCGAGTCATTTTTATTATTTTATTTTATTTCATTTCATTTTATTTAGTATGTTATCATTTTATATAAATACTATACCAAACATGCGTGTCGTCGTGTCAGTGTCCGTATATATTTTGGTGTGTGTTTAATATTTTCTTTATTATATTTTTTTAGTGTATTTGTTTTTATTTATATTTTACTTTTAGTTTAAGTTTTATTATGAGTCTTTTTATATTTTATATATGTGTGTCTGAGTGTTTATATTTTTTATTGCATGTATGTTGTACACACATGCACACACACACACACACATATACACATATATATATACACACACACTAAGGTATGCCCATGCTTGAAGGCACGAAGACAATTTTTCAAAGTATCAATCATGGTCAAGTCATAAAAGTTTTGCACTATAGTATCAACCGTGGTCAATTTTCCTGAAAGCACGACGAATACTTCCAAAGTATTGAATAAACTAATTTATTTGTAAATTTTTTATATTATAATTAAAAAATGTACCTGATTTTAGAAATTTTGTGCAAAATATTATTTATTTATAGGACCATCCACCTATTTTAAGGACCAAAAAAACCTAAAATTGTGACTGTGTAAAAAATTTAGTTCAAAGTTTTTTTACAACACAAATGTATAAACAATTTAAATTTTTTGGATAAAGTTCCCTTTGTTTATAGGACTATCCACCAACATCATATGCATCTAATACTAATTTAACTCGTAAAGTTGTTTTTACGACACAAATGTGTTAATAATTTAGAAAATTTTGACAAATTTTCATTTTTTTAATAGAATATCTACCCTATTTAAGACAAACAAAACTCCAATAACATGGAAGGAAAAAAAGAAAAAAAACATGTTTAACTGTTGAGTACGCAAAATAAATGAAAAAAATATAAATTAGATCTCTCAAATAAACCCAAAAACAAATGAAGAAAACTTGAGATGGAATTAAAAAAAATACATATTAGAATGGATAACCTTACTTTAGATCAAAATTGAGTCTCTAAATTTCATACCCACATACATCAATAATAGAAAGTGTGTTCGACATATATTTACACTTTCGTATGTAACATAGATGTGCAAATTAAGGACATTATGAAACATGGTAAATATATGCATAAGTTCATCTCATATACTAATAAATAACAAACATACCATCTCGGTCTGCTTGGAATGTAACAAACTACAAAGAGAAAATCAAATCCCACTATCCATTAAGCAATACAAAATTCACTATTGCAAATAATATTAAACAATCGTATACAATTTATAGTGACAACTCAAAACAAACCATACAATTTGACCGTCTTACACGATCATCCTATAATAAAACCAAATCAGTAGCAAGAAAACCCTCAACTCATTTTTCTTCTAGTTTCCTGTAAATCTCTACAACAAAAATAAACTTGCTACATAATAATGAAGAAATAAGTGTAGACGAATAAGATCTTTAATGACACGTGATATAAAGAAACATATTGATAAATCAATGCGGATAGTCAACTACATACAAAACAAAGAGATAAATGACCACACACTACTAAAAACATCTAATGCTTAAACATTATTTAATTTCACAAACAAAAAGTTATCACCATAACCTATAAAACCACAAATAAAAAATTTATCCATTTAGGATTTGTGTCAAATACCAATAAAAAGTTAAGAGCCTGAATAACAAAGATATGAGCTCAAACCAAAATATACTCGTATCAAGCAGGTGTCCAAATTGGAGTTATCACCATAACCTGTAAAACCACAAAGAGAAACTATATATCATTGATAATTGGGATTGAGAATAATATTTAGTGTTGATTTTAATTCATGACTAACTCATATTGAAGATAAAGTTATGCTTGTTTTAAAACATATCATACCTTAAAAAAATTCATCTCATATAGCTTGCTTTGCATAGTTTCACTCAGCAAATTGAACAAAACCGCATCGTTTGTCTATTGATATTTTCACATGAGCTAACCTTTCGCACTAGCTGAAAACTTGCCTCAGATTGTCATCCGTAACATTAGTATCCAAACCACCAACCAGGGGTGAAACTGTGATCTAAACATGGTGGGGACCGGAGTTGGACAAAGGCCAAACCGATCTGCTCAATTAGGAGAATTGATCAAGGAAATTTTTGGTCCTAAATTAGAGTAGAATAAATATACACAAGAGATGTATACACAAAATCTATAAATCTCACAAAGCATATATATTTTTCATACTATGTATGTTATGCATATATGCAACATATATAAGATATATCCGAGACTAATCCAATTACATATGTTCAATTTTATATACATTTATCATTTATCATTTAATATACATAACAAATACCGTTTGGTACCGGTGGTTTAACAGTATGAAGTTTAACATTTTAACAATATAATATACATAACATAATGTTTGTCGCGGAGCACTTATGAAGAAATAAATTTAAGAAAAACAACTATGAAATAATGTGTGGTATGTTTTATTGAAATCACTACAAACAAAGAAATACCACCTCAAATGTCTAAACACAGATATACTATTTAGTAAATACTTGTTTTGTATCAAATTTTAAGGAAAGGGTAATGTAAATACATCTAGATAAAGAAAAATAAATGTAAAAAATAATATATTAAGCAGTAAATTCTATAGCATTCTAAATTAGCAGTCTCGAACTAACACATTTGCATTAAAACACTTACTTGTATTCAAGTAATGATTTTGTTAAATCTTATTTAAGCTTTGGCCAACTTTAGGTCTCCAAAAGTACATGATTTATAAATTTACTTCAAAGGAAAATTTGGGAATTCATAATTCAAAAATAGATATTAATTCATTACGGCCACACGAACCCCCAAAAATCCAAGACTTACTCTATATGATAATAATTTTGTCCAATTTTTCATAACCCAAATATTCATTACAGTAGTAGAGAAACTGTGAAAGAGATGTACTTCTTACATAAGATAATACAAATTACATAGTGGTTACTTCTTGTAGATCTATGTACCTTGTTATACCATCTCAAGAATCTCTTCGCGTGGATGGAGCGGAGCTGAGAGAAGGTGAGAAGAAACATTAAATTGCATAAGGAGAAACAAAAAATAGAGTAGTTGAAATATTCCAAGAAACTTAAAAAACATACTAAATTCTATCGATATGCATTCAAAGACATTATAAAAAGTATTCTTCTATCTCTATCTCAGTATTGACTATAATAATGCTTAATATACTGGTCTAATTACATATAATTCCCAGAGGATCCAATTACATGAGAGTGTCCTTACTCGGTTATCCTCATATCAAGGTTGCCAATGTAAAGTCTGCTTTCACACTTCTCATCAGTAAAAGTGTTTGTGTACTGCACTCATATTTACAATAGATCAATTAGGAGTTTTTATATGATACAAAGACGTCGTGCCAGAGTGCAGTTGTGGCCATCACGGGAAATCTTTGAGGGGAAGGGGGTGGAGGATCCCTCGAAAGATAACGATCTCACGTCCTTTTTCGAGGCGCTTCGGTCGACATCGGTTTGGGATAAATATAAAGAGATGGAGTTGACAGCCTATTTTGCACAAAACAGGCAAAATAACATGTTGCCACTTCGAGAGATCAACATCAAGGAGAAACTAATGCATACGAAACCAATAGATCGAAGGTTCGAGGGCTAAGTTACGGAATGGGAAGGTGTTAGGCACCCATCCCGCCCTTTCGGTCTCTCATGGGCTAGTGTTATTGTTTTCCCTTATTTATCCATGAAGGGTGTGTGTGTATATATATAATGGATATCGAAATCGTTTAACTCATACCATGGGAAAGGGAGAGTGAGGTCATCCATAGGAATGTTCCCAAAATAATATATATAAAAAATACGATTTTCCCGTTTATTGCGATATTAATCATTATTATGAAACGATAATGCGTGTTGGATGAAACGCAAATAAGCATACTATGTAATTCAGGAATATGATAAATGTGAAAATGGGAGATTTTAGGAAAATTGGGGAATTTGTGAAATTGAGAAAATTAGAAAATTAGAATTTGGGAAGTTGAAAAATTGGAAAATTGGACTCAAGTCTCGGGATTTAGTCCGAAATGCCTACGTATCCTATAAATGCATCAAAGTCCACGTAGTTCGAATGCAGCATGGGGGTGGGGTTTATCCCATAGATCTGAACGGAATTTTATGTGTGTGTGTAGAAAATGTGTTTTTGGTTTTGAAAATGTCTGATGGATAATGTCGTTCGGAATTTATGACCGTGACCATTTTTTTTTAGAAAATAAAGTATGTGCAATATACTAATAAAAATTTAGATATTAATGTGTATGAACTAAAGTAGGAACTAGATTATGAATCTAATGAAATTTATGCAAAAATAAGGAATTTAAAGAAGGAGGGAAGGAATTTCACCTTCTTTGAAGCTTGATCTTTAATCTTGAATGTGAGATGTGTGTTGGATGAGAGAGAATATGATTTTGCCAAATTGGGTATGAAAAGAATGGGAATGTAAGCTTGAATGGAACTTCACATGGGGAACTTCACTAATTTCGAGAGAATGTTATTGAGATCACTAATGCTGATGGATCTCTGGTGTTCGTGTTAGTAGTGAGGTTATGCCCTCCTTTAATAGGGTCAGGGGTTTTCCAATAGGCACTAACCTTGTCCTGCCTATCGGCAGGTGACCCTAGACACACTGCCGATAGGCAGGGATCTGGACCTACGAATTGGCAGTCTCGTGCAGATTTTCCAGGATAAGTGTCATAGAACGTAATTCATTTATTCAAATCACGCACGGGGCATACCATTAGAAAGGTACTTCAGATACCTTCAAGAATCCTTTGGTCCGCCCTCGGGTCCGGGACTTGACTTTGGGTCAAATGTGGCTCAGAAGCGCACGTCAGTCTTTTGGACGGGAGATCGTCAGATAAAAATGGATCGTTCGTCCGCATGGTAAGTTAGAATCGTGCACGGGGCAGACCTTTGGGATGTTTAGGAGATGTACTTCGACATTCGAATGAGTTTTTCTTGGTTTGAAAAGTTGACCTTGGTCAACCGGGTCTCGAAAGAGTCCGATGACCTCTGGGAGTAAAACATCTCGTTCGTCCGTATCGTAGGTCAGAATCGCGCACGAGGCGGACCATTAGATAGGGTATTTTGTGCCCTTCCGATATCTATGTAGTCTCGTTCAAGCCAAAGGTTGACCTTGGTCAAACGGATCCTGGGAGCGCCCAGTGTACTGTAGATCGATTTTTTGGGGAGAATTTATCGTTCATTCGAACGGTTATGCCATTTTATACACGAAGCAAAAAATTAGAAGTGGGTTTCTGTGCCCTTCAAAGATTAAAAGAGCTTTTTCTCCGGCAAAAAAGTTGATTGGGGTCAAATCGGGGCTCGAGAGCGCCCGGTGGCCTTCGAATTGATTATTGATTGTAAGATGGTCCGTTCGTTCGAATCGTTATGATGATTCATGCACGAGGAGGATTTTTAAAAAGGTGATTCAGATCCCTTCAAAGATTCAAATTTCTTTCACTCTGACAATATAGTTAATTGGAGTCATACGGGGCCTGGGAGCGCCTGATGACCTCGAAATCGGTACTCAGAGTGCGACCTAGGGTTTATAGTGAAATTGGTAGGTGCTAGGGACCTAAGGAGAGACTTAGGGGGTCTTACAATATGGTTTCCACAGAGACCTTCGACGGGTGAGCTTGGAGCAAGTGAAAGCCGTCGAATAGACACCATAAGGGACGAGGATGATCGGTTCAAAGGGTCGAGGTCGATTATGTGGACCTAAGGGGATGTCGGGGATGGCCAATTTTGAGAACCGAAGAGGGGGTGATGACTAAGGTCAAAGGTAGGGAGTGACCAATTTTACGGGTTTAGGTCAATTCTGAGGACTTAAGTCATAGCGACCAATTCTGTGGGTCGAAGTCAATTCTACAGGCTTAAGATAGGGGTGACCAATTCTGTGAGTTAAAGCCAATTCTGAGGGCTTAGGTAGGGGTGACCAATTCTGTGGGTCAAAGCCAATTCTGAGGGCTTAAGATAGGGGTGACCAATTCTGAGGGCTTAGGATTGGGGTGACCAATTCTGCGGGTTAAAGCCAATTCTGAGGGATTAAGTACAAGTGACCAATTCTACGAGTCGAAGCCAATTCTGCAGGCTTAAGTTGAAGTGACCAATTCTGAGGGTCGAAGCCAATTCTACGGGCTTTAGTAGAGGTGACCAATTCTACGGGTCGAAGCAAATTTTGCGGGCATAAGTAAAGGTGACCAATTCTGCAGGTCGAAGAAAATTTTGAGGGCTTAACATAAAAGTGACCAAATCTGCGGGTCAAAGCTAATTCTGCGGGCTTAAGTAGAAGCGACCAATTTTGCGGGCTTAAGTCGAAGCGACTAATTCTGCAGGTCGAAGCCAATTCTACGGGCTTAAGTAGAAGCGGCCAATTCTGTGGGCTTAAGTAGAGGTGACCTATTCTGTGAGCTTAAGTTGAAGTGACCAATTTTGTGAGTCGAATCCAATTATGTTGGCTTAAGTAGAGGTTACCAATTCCGTGGTTCAAAGCCATTTCCCAGGGCTTAAGTAGGGGTGACCAATTTTATGCAATTCTGCGGGCTTGAGTTTCTTGGGGAAATTTGGATACTCCATCAGGGATATGTATCTTGTAGTTCTGCTAGGTATTTGGGGAATCATTTGATTTTAGGTTCCACTGGGGAAGAGGAAATGATTCGAGGGTCGTACGTTTCTTAGCTGGAGAATTCTTGAATTTTCTGGTGTCATTTGGAAACGTTGCTAGGGAGACATGAAATTGATTTCGGGAATTCTATTGGGGGAGATAAGAGTTCTATCGGGGAAATGTGCATGGTAATTTTTTTTCTTAGTGGACAAGGTTCTCAAATCCATTTGGGAATTTTGGGGATTTTTCAGGATTTTCGGGCATTTTTTGGGCTTTTTGTACGAAATTTCAAAGGGGGTGTCAACTGGAATAGGTAGAGAGATTCCAAACGATAGTGGCAAGGTCTTTTAGGGTACCTCGAGCAGGTGGAGGGACAATGCCAATCGGTGGGTAGCAGGGAGATGCTGATCGGCATGCCCCTTAGCCTTCTATAAAAAGGTGACGGGTTCTTCTCATTTTTCATCACTTTTCAACGTGCCTTCTTCTGCAATTACCTTCTGCAAATCGTTCCAACATTCCAAAGTCAAGAGATGGCTAAGTTCTCAAGTAGTGCAACACATATGGCGTGGATTAATGTTGACGACTGGGCAGGCTTGGAATGGAGGGGTAGGGTGCCCCTTTCTTTAGGCAGCGAAAACACTTTTAACTCATTCGAGCTAGTGGTGAATGATCAGGCTCTCTTGTGCGAGCCTTCGCGTCATTGCTCTTCTAGGGTGGTGAACCCTGGAAGCTATGTAAGTATTAATAACCTTTGGTATTCTTTTACTTTTTTTATTGGCGAGATTTAGTTATTTCTTGAACTTGACAAAGGTTTTTCTTTTGTTTTTGCTTTTTGATTTTGACAGTCTGATGTTTCTATGTTGACTATGTGTGCCCGAGGGACGACGGGGCTTAAAGATGTTTGGGAGAACCTTCCATATATGGTGCATTAGATGGTTTCATCAACCGATTTTGGGATACTGACGTCTTCTCTGGATAAGAAGCCACGTTCTATGGATGTTCTTTTTGCTCTGGGGGAGAGGTGATAGGACACCACCCACACCTTTCATTTTGACTTTGGGGAGATGATGGTGACTCCTATTGACGTGCAGCATCTGCTGGGGCTAGATTGTGAGGGTATGTAGATTGAGTTGGATAGGACACTGAGGGTGACACTGGAGGCGGTGGCGACGACGACGATGTTGGGTGATGTGGAGAGGGTGGTTTTTGGAGACTCTCTTCGCATGTCTCTTTTGAGAGAGTTATTTTTGAGGAGGAGGATTGATGAGAGCGACGGGCGATAGGTACGTCAGATGGCTCGTCTATTTATTTTGCTGGTGTTGGGGGGTTTCTTAGTGGTAACGAATGGCGACGTCTTCCATTTTTGGTTTCTGCCGTTCTTGAGGGTGTTTTCGGACATTCGTCTTTATGACTGGGAGAGACTGACCTTGGCGACCCTTGATGCATTCATCCGGTGCTTCCGACAAACTTTTACTGGAGCTATGTATCTTCTTAAGGTATTCTTCATTTTTCACATTTTCTGTAATGCATTCGCATTTCCCTTCATGCGGTTTATTCTTGATTTCATAGATGTTGACCCTTTGTCCTTTGCAGACGTGATTCTATGAGTTGATTGGGTTTAACACCCAATTAATAGCTTTGGAGGATGAGTCTATTGAGGACTTCTGTCAGATGTATCGGTGGCGGAAGTACAATCGACAATCGAAAAAATCCCTCCCTTTGGAGACGGTGCGTCAGGTCTTGAATGGCCTGACGAGTGAGCGAGTAAGTCCCCCTTTTTCTCAAGACTGTCTTCCCTTGATGTTATTTTTTTATATTGATCTTTTTTTCTCTTTATGGGGAATTTGCAGGTGATCTTTTATCCATGGGGGACGGCTATCTAGCATATGGGGGGTGACTGGGTGGCATACGCAGATGCGGCATCAGCTGGCATGTGAGTTTGGCTATTCTTGATACCTCGGGGAGAGATTAGTTCGACATAATGTGGAGGATGAGGTAGCGGTGCCATCGACGAAGCCCTCGGTGTTCATGAGGCGAGTGTGGGAGATGTCGGACGATGCCCGGGTGGCAGTAATGATGGGTGAGCCTTACTCGTCATATACTGACACGGTGGTAAGGTATGATTATATGGACTTTGTGTCGAGCTGGTTGATTCCACCTAACATATTTTACGTGATGTCTCTTCCTCGTACGGGCTCGAGTCGGCAGGTGGGGTCCTCCCACAGTTAAGGTAGTGTGATGACATCAACAGTGATGACAACTTTAGAGGCTCCCTTTGTACGACTTTTGTCGCCTGGTTACAACATTCGGTGGGAATATGGAGGATCGGTGCGTATGTCGCACCATCCTAATGCGATGGACCTAGATGAGTTGGGCTTGTAGAGGAGGTCCTTCGACCCGAGGTATAGTTTTTGTCTATTTGTCTTTTAATTTCCTCATTTCTTTCTTTGCCTCAGACTGACTGATTTGCTCTTTTCTATTTTCTTTTCCAGCACATTTGGGTCTCCACCACTTGGCTGAGGGGTATTAGGGATTGAATATCTTTGGGGACTGCCCACATTAAGGATGCAAGTTCGATTCCTTCTTGTCTGGTGCCGTTTGCCTCGTCTGAAGAAGGGTCGGGTTCTGGGAGTGGTGGCACATCGTCTCACCGCAAAGGGAAGAGGCCACACCACATGTAGGGAGTCTCTTAGAGAGAGAGAGATTGTAGGTGGGTTTAAGCTGAGTCCTGTTGTATACTTTTTTGTGCTTCCTACAAAATAATGTAACACAATAAATATCTATGCAAATGAAATGAACTTTTTTGTTAATTTCTTTTTGTTAATTAATTTGTTTTTTAGTGATTAATGCACATGCTCTTTTTACTTTGCTGCCGAGACTGTAAAAAGAAATAAAAATGATTGGAGAAAGGCTTTATTTCAAAATAGGATAAGTGAAAAAAATAAATTCGAAATTCCCTTAGAATAAAATTATTTTTATTGATTTTTTTGGTTTTGACAAAAAGGGAAAAATGGGATTTCCCCCCAAATAGGGGGTTGCCGATCGGCATGACCCTGTCATGTCTATCGGTATATCAGTCCAGTCCAATAAGCCCAAGGCTTTGATTGCACTTTCTTCAATTGCTTGGTACTTTGTGGGGGTAAGTTTTCCTTCGATTTTTGTAGGGTTTCTTGTCTTTGCTTGTGAGTTTTCAAGTATAAATAGGGGTGTGGATGGAACTTACACTTCCACATTTTTTTCCCTTTACATCTTTCTTTTCTCACTTTCTTTTCTTTTGTGATATGGCTCTCCCTGGTAGTGTTGAGTTTGTGAACTACCTCGAAACCTTAGAAGTAATGTGTTCCTACAACGTTGACTACGACGCCTTCAACATGCGATGAGTCTCTTTGTGGTGCAACCGACCCATAGAGTGGAATATGCTGATGTTAGCCGCAAAATTCTAGTACCCTGAAGACGATGTCTTTCATTTCGGGTTGGAAGAAATTTGTTCGACCAATAAAGAGTTTGCTGCCATATTGAGGATAAATCCCAGTATTGCAGCGGTTATGCCTGAGTTTTCCCAGTCCCCTAGGGAGCTGTTGTTGGGATTTATCCACATTTCAGCTTCGGCATCCAGGTCATTGGTCATAGGAGGAATGGTTTCTCTTCCTGCGGTGCTGCATTCTGTGCATTTACGGGATGTCGGTGAGGCTGGTCACGCGGGGGCATCATTCTGGACCTGGTTTCAAAACTGTTATTGGTAATTGGGGAAGTACTGGTGGACTCCTGACTTGCAGTTATTATTTCTTGGATGTCGTATCGTCTCAATCCTGCGGCGGTGATACTGGCAGAGACTTTGAATGGTAAGGATGCCTGGAGGGAAGGTCATTTCGACTTTCTAAGGGGTAGCCCTGTAATGCTATTCATATGGCCGTTAGAGAGGTTCTGTATACCGATCCCACCTGAGTATCCTTTGTCGATGGTGCCAAACTTCTTCTTGCATTATTTCATCAGTGTGGGCCTGCACATCGAAAGCTGGGAAAACTGGTTCATGGAGTACGGGGGTTGAGGCTTGTGTTGGTCAGTGCCTTGGTAGCGAGAGCTGTTTCCCATTATGGAACTCGGGGGGTACCAATATATCCGGTTAGTAGGCCTCAAGCAGACCTCTTTCTACTTTCCCTAGCGATTACTGTACTAATTTGGATGGGAATAAATTATGCCACCGTGGACACTGAACTTCTTTCCCGTGGAGGACCTGACAGAGAGTATGTACATGTGGTTTGGTTCTTTGTGGGAGAATCATCGTCCATCGAACCATTCCTCCCAATCTTTTGCTAGAGTCTGGCACGTCTTAGGGGACTACATAAAGTGGTTATGAAAGAAGGTAATGGCCAAGATGCTAGCAGTGGAGACTGGGCAAAGGTGGGTTGCCCTCATATCGGACACCATGAATGGAGGCGTTGTGGTTTGCCCCAAGATAGTCTGGGCTTATCGCTCCATGGTGCGTTTGCAACAGTCCATTCAGACAGGAAAAGTTTGGGTACCCCAACATGTGGATGATGATGGGGCTGGTTCCTCTAGCAGTTGCGGGTATAATTTTATGAAGCTTTTGTAATGGGTGTTGTTATGTGTTTGGAAATAATTTAAGGGTTATTTTTGGAGTAGCGGGGCTTTTTTTTTATTTGGATTTTATGAAGGTTGGAGTAGGCTTGACAAGGGTAGTCGTTTGACTCCCTACGCCGATGTAATCATACTGAAATTTTGAATAATGATATAAAGGAGTTTTTTATCATCTAGTTGTGCTTCTTGATAAGTTTTGCATTTTGAATTATCTATACCGATCGCTAAGGCATACATAATCCTTTTGTTCATGTATATGTTAAAATGAACTATCGTTCTCGAGGATAAAAAAATAATAACATTTTGTGAAAAAAGAAGGGGGTCGTGCTCATGTAAGGCGGATGAGCTGCCTACAAACCTCAGAGGGTTTTGAAAATTTTATGAAATTCATTTTGTGAAAGTAAAAAGATTTTCTGAGGATCGGGTCCCACGTAGCTCTGAGTAAAGGGAAATTATGACTTTTTTTTAGAATAGAAGGAAGATGAGACGAGTCATAGCGCGTCGAGATTTCAGACTAGGGGTAGAATTTCTTGAGACGGTCCAGGTTGACTGGATGCGCCATTTCTTCTCCATCAAGGTCAGTGAGCATAGCGACGCCCCGGACAGGATTTCTTCACTATGTAGGTGCCACTCCAATTGGGCTTGAATTTCCCTCTGGGGTTCCAGATAGTCTATACTATTATTTTAAGGGCTAAGAGTCCTTCTCGGACACTGCCGTCATTGACTCTCTTGCTTAATGATTGAGATATAAGACGATTGTATCCATGTATGTGATATAGAGCTTTCATCCTCCTCTTGTCCAAGAGGGACAGCTCGTCGAGACGATTTTGGCGCCGGTCTTCCTCACTGACTTTTCTTTCAAGCATGATGCGTAGAGAAAGTATTTCTAGCTTCATGGGTAGGACTACGTCCATTGCATAGACTAGAGAATAAGGGATAGCCCTAGTAGATTTTCTAACTGAGGTGCGGTAGCCCCAGAGGGAATAAGGGATCCTGTCGGCCCAATCTCGATAATTCTCGATTATTTTGCTGATGATGGCTTTGAGGTTCTTATTGGCTGCTTCGCTGCTCCGTTGGTTTGGGGTCCGTATGGAGAAGATTTCTGTCTCTGAATTCCGTACTTGTCGACTACCTCTATAATTTATGCCTCGAAGTGTAACCCGTTGTTTGATACCAGCTCACACAGGATCCCATATCGACACATGATGCGTTTCTTGATGAATTTAGCCACTTTCTTGGCATTCAGGACTACGTGTGACTCGACTTTGACCCATTTAGTGAAGTAGTCAATGGAGACTAGGATGAACTCATGCTCTTTAGATTCTTTTGGCATAACTTTCGCTATATATCGATGCCCCACGTGGAGAATGACTAGGAAGAGGTCATATTGTACAATGCTCATGGGGGCAAGTGTTGTAGGTCAAAAAACTGTTGGCATTCGAGGCATCTTCGAACGTAAGCTGTGCCATCCTGAGCAATGGTAGTCCAATAGTATTTTTATCGAATGATATTCTTAGCGAGCATATAGCCATTCATATGGGGTTTGCATTCCCCGCTGTGGATTTTTTGCATCATTTCTTCAATATCAGCCCCTATGATGCAGTGCAAATGGGTTCCATTGAAGTTTCTCTTGAGTAATGCTTTATCACAGATAATGTACTAGGCATCCAGTCTGCGAAGGGTTGCTCATTTTTTCTTATCAGAACCTTGGGAATACCTACCATGCTTGATAAGGCACCAAATATCATAATACCAGTAGTTGGTTATCTCGAGATCTTCCTCTGCAATGAGCTCAATGTGGTAGCAGTGGGTTGGTTTATCTTGATTTTAGATAAGAAAAGGGCCCATGGTTATTCCTTCGGGCATGTCAATCATGGAGGCTAAGGTTGTAAGGGCATCGACTAGGTTATTCTTTGCTCGGGGTAGGTAGTGGAAGGTGATTTCTTAAATTAGGAATCTATCTCTTCGAGGTGGGCATTGAAGGGTAAGAGTTTCTCATCCTTGACTTTCCATTTTATGAGTACTTGGCCGATGATGAGGGCTGAATACCTGTAGACATTAAGGTATTAAATTCCTTTCTTGAGAGAAACATTGAGGCTTACCGTGCATGCCTCATATTCAGTCACGTTGTTGGTGCAAGGAAAATCCATCTCGATGGAAACGGGAGTGTGAGAGTCATTAGGGACAATTAGGAGTATCCCAATGCCATACACTTTCTTGTTGGCATCTCCATCGAAGAATATTTACCATCGAAGGTCATCTTTGGAGGTACAGAGGATATTCTCATCTGGGAACTCAGAGATCCAGACACCGACCTCTTTCATGGGGTAGTCAACAAGGTAGTCATAGATGGCTCTTCCTTTCATGGCTTTTTACATGACATAGGTAATATAAAATTCAGCTAGGAGCATGAACCAAAGGGCTATTCAGATGGATATGGCACGATTTTTGAGTAGGTACTTGATTGGATCCATTCGAGATACTAGTTTGATGGGAAAGGCGAGCATGTAATGTTGTAGCTTTTGGGTAACCCAAACAAAAGCGACACATGCTTTCTCCAAGGCGGTGCAGTTAATTTCGTAGTCGGGCAACTTACGACTGGCATAGTAGATGGATCTCTCTTTGTGGATTTCTTCAAGGTATTAGGCTAGTAAAGCCCCAAGTGCAGTATTGGTTATGGTTAGGTATAGGAGTAAGGGAAGACCATGCTGCGGTGGCATGAGTACTGAAGGTTGGGTTAGGTATTGCTTGATTCGATTAAAGGCTTTTTGGCAAGCTTCGTTCCAGACCTTGGTTGAATCCTTTCGTAGGAGTTTGAAGATGGGTTCACAGATGGAAGTCAATTGGTTGATGAATTGTATGATGTACTGTAATTTCTCGAGGAATCCTTAGACTTACTTCTTCGTTCGGGGTGGTGGAATCTTGAGTATGGCTTTCAGCTTGGCAGTATCTTCTTCTATCCATTTCTCACTAACCATGAATCCCAAGAGTCTTCCTTTGGTAATGCCAAAAACACATTTCTGCCGGTTAAATCGCATCTGGTACTATTGCAGTCTCTCGAAGAACTTTCAAAGGGTGGGAGCTTGACCCTCCCAAGTCTTGGACTTGATAATCATATTGTCTACGTATACCTCGACTTCTGTATGTATCAAATCATGCAAAATGGTTGTGACAACCCTCTGGTTTGTTTCCCCTCCATTTTTTTAGGCCAAATGGCATGATAGTGTAGCAAAAGGTTCCCCAAGGAGCGATGAATGCAATTTTCTCTTGGTGATCGGGGTGCATCTTGATCTGGTTATATCCGATAAACCCATCAATGAATGACTTGAGAGCGTGACTGGTCGTATTGTCCATAATCATGTCGGTATTGGGTAGCGGGTAATCGTCCTTTAGAGAGGCCTTATTTAAAACTTGGTAGTCGACACACATGCAAAACTTCCTTCCTGACTTTGGTATGGGTACGATATTGGCTAACCATGTGGGATATTCGATAACACTAATTAATCCCGCGTTCTGTTGTTTGACTACTTCTTCTTTAACTTTGAGTGAACATACGGTGCAAAGCTTTTATAGTTTTTATTTAATCGGTTTGCATTCAGGGAGAGTTGGAATCTCATGCTGAGTTATCTCAGGGTCGATATCAGGCATGTCGTCGTAGGACCGTGCGAAGACATCCACAAATTCCTTTAGTAATTACTCAAGTTGTGTGCACTCATGCTTATGAAGGGTGACCCCTATCCTAATATCGCGTAGTTGGCTACTAGAACTGAGATTAATAACAACAGTTTTATCTTAATTAACTTGAACACGGTTATGTTATTTGTTATTAACCTTATTTAGACCAGTTAAGAGTTGTTCATTCTCAAAATTATCATTATCAAGAGTTTGATTAGAATCAAGACAATTAATGTAAGGCACAACAAGATACTCAAAATCTTCGTTTATTTCATTGATAGGAAAAACAACATTGAGAACCTCATCAAAGGAGGTTTTCATTAATTCAGAGTTAGGAGGAACAACTAAAGAAGGAAAATGGGATAAACATCAGGGTTATGTTGTATATCAACAGGTGGCACTGGTACAATATGCCAGTTGAGGAGAGGTGCATCAGCAACTTTGATAAGACGGGACAGATCCGATGAGGCAGCACATGAGTGGATCATGTAGAGTGTTAGCCCCGATGTCTATATATCGAAAGAATCCTCGGAGTCACTTTCCTCAAAATCTGTGGTATCTCAGTGAGCGGTTGTACTCGGTGCTAGGAACTCTCGGCCCATAGGTAGTTGTCTTGAAAGAACATCTCCATTTCTGGTTTCATCTTTTTACGGCATGGTCATACCATGGTTCGGGGAAGCCGTAAAAGGGGAAATATTCACCCTCCCTGATGAATCTTCCATTTATGGAATCTTCTGAGACAGTTTTGGCGCATTCTAACATCCTCTTTGTAACAGCCCGCCTAATTAAATACCGGGTGGCCAGTCCCATACCAAATTAAAACAGAATATACAGTTGGCTCATTCTTAGCATCACTGTCGAAAACATTTACAACTCACCCAATACCCAATTAAGCTGGTGTTAAAAAAACTTTCCAAATTTAAATTTAACAAAATCCATTTTCAGTTTAAGAATAACACAACACATTTTATTCTACAACTCAGATAACACAATAAATAACTCAAAAGAATTTAAATGCAACTGGAATAAACATTCCCAAATAATATAAATCCTTTACAATAATCCCAACAATGTTAAATGTATTAAAAAGACACAAATACAATAGTATTTAGCTCCGACAGAAAATGATAACTGAAATCCTTTGGGCGACATGCCCTATGTAAGAATACTGTGAATCAAAAAGATGACAAGCGTCTAAGCAAAACCTCCATAGCTCCATAGCTCGTCAGAATAAACTATGGTTGGCGTCCCTGTTGCTGGACACCTGATATAGAGATACAATAGAAGAGAAAATATGCAAGGAAATGGGTCAGAGCCCGAATGTATAGATTATTTTTAAAACAACAAGTATTTAACAAGTGCAATAAATCATTTATTATGTACATGTTAGATCCAACTCTCACTTGCAATTCTCACCTCTCAACTAGAGTGCACACTTAACGTTTCCTATTAACCTCCTAGTTAATGGTTCCTCTTTTCTAGTCTCCATATTATAATTCCATTCCCATATAATAATCTCCGTATGTCCCATACCATACGTCACCTTATTATGCATTTACATTTCTTCTTTATATGATTAGTTTCTCATTAACATGAATCATTACTCATTAATATGAACTGTTTCTCATTAACATGAGTTAAGCTTTTCAATTCTATAAGCATCAACATTTATTAACTTAATTCCATTATCTTGTTCTATTCACCGTTATCTACAATTATCACCGTAGATAGAATTAACCACAATATATTCATGTAACCATTTAATCCATTATATATATATATATTCATATATAATACGGCACCCCGAGTCACAGCTGTGGTGCAATGCATTACTCTGCTATCATGTCCCATTATCGCTGGTCGCCGAATAGTGGACAAAAGGTTCGGTAAGATTCCACGAACCACAAACAACAACAAACAAATTGGAGGCGAACATAGTTCTCGTATCCATGGGTCACGCACATACCTACGTACCCACAGTCAGCGGACTTATCAACTCCCCGATAAGTCTTTCATAGACCTATGTTCTCGAGTGACAAATCAAAGATCCCATGGATTCATCAGGATATGACTGCCCTCACGCGTAAACCTCTCACCGATAGCAAGTAAGCTAGGTATGTCATACACAATAATCAACAATAAATCAAATAGGTATTATCATACTTATAGTATAATATCAATAAGGTAATTATCACTACCCTAAGATATTTCCATACGTAGCATTATATCTCTTTTAAAATATCATATCTTTACGTCATAATTTAATTATCCTCGCATCCTATAACATCTCTCCACTACCGACGTCGTTAAGGTTCATGCGCGGAGCGTCTCGCAAAGCGAAATCCAAAACAAGAAACCCCTCCAATAACTTTGTCGATCGAGGAGGTCCGAAAACTTAAACTATGCAATCGGGATAACCTCATACCCTCTTTCAATCAAATGTGTTCTAAGCTCCCATCTCACAAGATTCAAATAGGATTTTCCTCATCTTATATTCAGTAAGAAGTCACTAAAATCCTACTGGTCCATAACATTATTTCTCCCGAACTACTACGAATTTAGTTCTCCTTTTAATTAAGGTTAAAACCGATAGTTTCGAATCTCTTATAAACACATATTCTTTCACTTAGGATTAAACCTTCTTGTAAACTTAAGGATACCCAGGTGTTATATTCAATCACCCCTACTGGTCCTATCTTAAATCCTCATACATCCCATTTTGGAAATTTAACAAATGAATCTAGCAACCGAAATTCCATTCAATATAATTTTCATCATTTAAATCACTCGAATCCAAATCAAATTAATTCAAATCTTATCAAGGGTTTACTGATATTTCTAGGTCCCAAAATATCCAAATAATAATCACCAAAGATCCACAAAAGGTTTGGGATAAGAATCAACATTTAAAAAGAAACAACTTTACATAATCTGGGGAGGTCGATCGATCGAAGGTAGGGGTCGATCGATCGATCACTTAGGTCCAAGCCTGGTTTTTCTGCATTTCAGCAACTACGGGTTTCACCATTTTTACTCATTCAAACCTTCATATTAACCTCCAAAATGAGTTATAATTATTACTACATGATATGCCAACATATATGAACGATTTCCAGTACACTAAACATCCTAGAATCATCAAGGGATTGGATTAAAAAGCATGTTTATCTCCTTATTTCCAGAAATTATCAATATATCATCTTCAAGAACACATCAATGGTTTTCATAATTTCTTCAACAGATTCATGACTTTTTCGTGGATTAATATCATCCTAAAACATGAGTTAGATTCCTATATCATTTCAGTTTTTCCAGAAATCCATTTAATACTCCATTATTTCTTCCAAACAATAATAATCTTCTCTTTTCATATTATTCTAACATGGACAATATACAAACTTAAATTGCCATTATCAAACACTTGTCTTTCTTGTAGATTTGATCCTTTGGTGTAGTATATTTCAGTTGGTTGCCCCTTTTCCGGTCAAACTTCGGTGGTGGTTGGTGGTGGTGAACCTTGGTTCTTGTTCTTCTCCTTCCCAAGTGGCTTTTCCCTTCCCAAGCACTCTTACACTCTCTCTAGGAAGATGACTGCTCTTATTTGTGAAGAGGAGATGAATAACCCCCATACACTTAATCTACCAATACTTATAATAGTTCCAAATCCGAAATCACTATTCATCCCCCCTAGAAAAATGACCAAAATGCCCTTTCGGGTTGTCTATTCATTCCCAAATGACCCGAGACTCAAAATTAACATCCAAATAGACTTTTTTGACTATTTCGAACCTTCCGGACGCAACGACGCAGTCGAAATGACTATTAGATCGATAGAAAATAAATTTCCTTTTTAATTTAATAAACTAGTCCCGACACGTCCCATACCGCGTCTGACTAAAAATATAAATTACCGAATTTGTATCATACTGTCATATCAATGACATCACATTCATATACTACCTAAATATCTTTAAGTAATATTCAGAATCTTCCATTTTAATATCCACCGTCTGGATAAAACCCGAATGAATTAATTAATAATAAAATCTAATTAATCCATTAAATTAAAATATAACCCATTTTAAAAGTCATTTAAAATCATGGGGTATTACACTCTTCAGTCGAGGCTAATGACAAGCACCCAAAAGTGTACACTTTACACCTTGAATAGACGTACTTTAGTTGCTAATTCCCGGTAATATGGGTCTTATGTGCTTAAATGTTTATCTTGTAGGTCAAATGTCCGTTTACGGTGTCAAACACTATATATAAAGGCAAATGCGCGTTGAATGGAGCTAAATACCCTTGTCCTGTATCCTAGCCTACCCTAAACTGAGCCTAAACCTACCCCAAATCGTGTGTGTGTTTTGTTTGTCCCTTTTTAATATCTTTTAGATTTTTAGTTTGAGTAGTTTTATTTTTAGTATTTATTTTTATTTATTTAATATTTTCTAGTTTTCGTTTTCTATTTTTCTATTTTATTGTTATTAGTATATTTTATTTGATTTTGATTTTGATTAGTTTTTAGTTTTTATTAGGATTAATTTTTTTTTAGGATTTCAATTTTTTTTTTTAGTTTTATTTGATTTTACATTTATTTAGGATTTTAGTTTTAGTTTTATTAGATTTTATTTTTATTTTTAATTTTCGTTCTTTTTAGTTTCATTTTTAATTGAATCTTTATTTTATTTTTTAGAGTAGAATTTTATTTTTAGATTTAAATTTTTAATTAGTTAGTATTATATTTTTTTGGGTCATAAGTTAAACACACACAAAACCCCTCACACCCTAAATACCCTATGCCATACATAAACCCTAACACATTTACTCACCCTCACCCACATTTCCATACACCCACCTACACACTAATCCCACACCCTTCTTCTTCTTCTTCTTCTTCTTCTTCTTCTTCTTCTTCTTCTTCTTCTTCCTCACTCAACACTCTCTCTCTCCATACCTCCATTAAAGCAAACTCAAAACTCACCTTTCTCTCTCCTCACCTTAAAACCACCACAATACCCACCTGTTAAACTAACCTCCGGCCGGAATCAAACTTGCCTGACAACCCGACACCCCCTGTCGACACCGCCATCGGCGATCCCTCTGCACCTGACCCGTCCCCCTGTTGTTCAAACCCACATCAACTCGGTCGAAAACCATCCAAACCCGTCCCCACCTCAAAACCGAATCCAGATAGACCCTCGAAATCCGGCGACCCAACGCCATCGCCTGAGCCTCGCGATCCACCAAGCCTCGACCCATCACCGACCTCAACCCAAATCGTCTTGAACCTTTTACCTATTTAAACCAAACCCATTTCTCATTTCAAGTTTCAACCAAACAAAAAAATCGTGCCTGCATAAAACAAAAGCACCCCTGCTAAGACCAAAAACCAAAATAAAGTCCACATGTTTTTTTTGCCACTTAAACCAATTTAATCCATGTTTCCTATAATACCCCCAACTACCACTTCTACCCCAATGCCCAAAATACCCCTCAAACCAAATATGATTTTATCCTCACCACCACACTTCCCATATGACCTCACCTCTTACCCATGCACACGTGTGCATAATTCCCTAGATACCCTCACCCAAATACCTTCCATATCCCATACACCCTTGTCTTCTCATTTTTACCCCCATGCTCCATGTCTACTATTTAAAGAATGGAAGACTCAATTTGAAGAGAGATATATCAATTTATAGAGATAATTCTAGAGAGAGATAGGTTAGATTAGAAAATAAATTAGGAAATTATTGTTGTAAATAGTTTTTATTTTTCTTTTTAGAGATTATTGAGTGATAAATGTGTGAGAAATTCAATTGAGTATTATATTGAATTGATTATTATTGGATGCTCATATTGGATGGATTGTTCTTGATTTCAAAGAAATAAGAGTTCAATTTCACTTCAAGAGATTGAGTTTGATTGTTCTCTTCTCTTCTCATTTATTTTATGCTTTTGATTATTAATTTGTCAAATCTTATACCATGTTAGGCTAAATCCCCTTTCAAGGGGTGGGGGAAAACCTTATTTGATGTTATTTTAGTTTAATTAGTTTGATTACGTGAAAATTCCCTTTGAATATTAATTTTGATCCCGCACCCTTAAATTTTCGCCTCGAGAGAGGGCAAATGATTTTCGAGAGAAAATCGAAATTCTAGTTATAATACTCATTTTAGATTCGAACTAGAGATAGGGGTTTTTTAAGTGGGGTATTATTACTTGAATTTCAACTCTATTTTTATTTTCTAAGATTTACATAAATTTTAATTGATCGATCCTAGCGGGTGATCAGTTAAAAGGAGTGTAGATCTATTTTTCTAGAGTTGTGGGTTGTTAAACTTAATTTTCTAAAAGGTTACTATTAAAATTACATTTGCAACGAGAGTTGATTTGTAATTTTGATATTAATTTGGGAAAATTCAATTAATTAAAATAATTAATTGAAATAGCTAAAATTTGTGGCGTAATCTCACTCCTTCATTGTTATCAAAATTATTTACCTCACTTTATCTCTTATTTTAGTGTTAGACTTTGTTTTCATTTTAATAACTTTTTAGTTAGTTGTTATCATCTCACATTTATTTTAGTGTTATTTCACCTCACCTCACCCAATTGTTTTAATATTGAAAAAGCTAAAAAAATTAGAAAAGTGAAAAAGCACAAAAATAAAATAAAAATTGAACTACATTTGAGTTTGTCTCTAGCTTACCCCCTTGATGTGGATTGATACCCTTACTTACCTCTACACTTGAGTTTATTATCTATTGTAGGTAATTGAGGTTTTGATAAGAGGAGCTTTTCAAGCAAAGATGAAAAAAATATACACGCAAAAGTTTTTTCTATCAAATGACGCCGTTGTCATTCTTGGGATCGTGAAGCGCTTGGAGCGGATTTCAACTTGTAGTTCATTTATTTTTTGCACTTTATTATTTTTTGTACCATTTTTATATTTTTAAAAGGCTTGTATTAGGTTTATTTTATCCTTGCTTGTATTGCGGTGCACAGAGATACCTTTATTTTTTTTATTTTTTTTTGTAATAATCAAACACAAGCGTGATATGAAAACCGGACAAGGTAGAGAGAGGGCGTCCAAAGGCGAGGATTTAGAAGCCTATCTACCTTGGGTCGGTAGGACTCTCGGGGCCGACTGAGATAGGCGTGATCTCCCCCTGATCGACTCAAATTTTTCGGCACCTCACGGCCTAAAACCCGTGGGAGGTACATTTCTCAAACCCTCGTGCCTCTCCTGTTAGCGAGTCAATTCTTCTGTGTGCTTTATGGGCTCTTACTTGATTTTATTCTCGTATTTATTTTCGAATGGTGTGATGAATTAATTGACTAAGACCTACACCTGGTCACTCACGAGAAGGGACTTCATCACCTGACTCACTCGCTTATCATTGTGTGCTACCCTAGCCATCACTAAATTTAAAATCAATCAACTAGGTAGCCCAATAGGAGAAATTTTTGCAAAGGCGATCACTCAGATTATTCTGTGAATTTTTATCGCCCACGGACTTAATTAAAATTTGACTACCCCTTTCACTAAATTTAAGGATAAAAATTGGCTATGTGCTAGTTAGGATTTCTCCTTAGCTTGCGTGTGTCCAATTCATTTTTTGGTAGTCGATTTTAGTTAGTTCGTCCCAAATTCAAAGAGTCCATATTTTTCCCCACCCTTTTCTTCTCAAAAAAAATCCAAAAATATTTTTTTCTATTATTTTTATAAAAAAATCCAAAATTATTTTCTTTCTTTATTTTTATAAAAAAAATCCAAAAATATTTTCTTTATTTCCTTTTTAGAAAAATCCAAAAATATTTTCTTTCGTTTTGAAAAAAAAATAAAAATTCCAAAAAAATATTTCTCTTTACATGGCCGAAGAACGTCCTTTACGAGACTACTTTGGTCATTTTCCATTGACACGCGACACATGTGAGAGTGATCCCGAGCCATCTCTTTATGATATCCTTAATGGTCTCACCTCTATCACGAGTACCATTGATACTCCTGACCCGTCCATGCACGAACCTCCTATTCCATTACCCTCGGTGTCAAGTGTCGACGTGCCTCATCCTTTGTTGTGCACCCACTGTTATTATGCCGATCACCTGTACCATGAGTGTCCATACTTGTCATATCCCTACGAACCCACCATGGAACATGTGTATCCATTGACACTATTTAGGAACCCACCTCGGCCTATATCCCGATGTATATAATCCCGAGTTGTGTGAGTACCCCAGTTATTCATGGAGGCATGATCACCCTTCCACGCAATACGAATCCCAACCCAATGTTGTGGATCCTCATACGTTCCCACAGTCGTCATGGCAACCTTTTGCACTCGTTCATGATCAGTTCCCTCACTACGCACCCCATGAGTATCAACCAATTGTCGATCACGAAAGCGATCCTTTCGTGTATGATGAACTTGGCCCCACTCCACACACTTTATTTGAGTATTCTCCATATAGTCATGATCATAGCGAGTTATGTCCACCTCAACCACCACCACCACCGTCACTTCACAACCATCATCCACCTCTGCTCTCGAAAGCCTCTTGCAAAAGTTCATACTCGAGCAAGAGTAAGCCACTCAAATTCAAAATCAAGCTCTCCAAAGGCTTGAATAACGATTAAATAATTTGGAGTGTGCGAGAGAGTCGGACATTCCCATGTCTCCACCCATCATTGCAACCGAGTGTGATGATGATGTGTCCTCTTGTGACATGGATTTTGTGTGTGACCAACCCTACCACCTTAATAATCTCGAAGTTGAGACCATTCATGGTCCGGGTCCCAAGTTGACAATTATGTTGACTTATCTGAAGATTATGAGACTGATCCAGTACCGCAATGTCCACCTGAACCCCACTTTGAGGTTCATATTTCCACTCCCGCTGAATCCAAAAACATGCCCGAGTCTACACCTATTGACCCTACCGCATGTGTTCCCGAGGAACCAATTTATCTTAGGTTAGCTCCGGCTACGAGAGCTCACCATTTTCCCCAGATAGAATCCGTGATATCTCTTACCTATCCGGATATGGATGATGTCCCACCATGCATGGATCCCTTTGAGCCTAATATTTCTAGTGATTCATCTATCTTAGATCTTGGTGCCTCGTCTTACCCACCCACAACTTTCACCGATGCTACTCTTATGGAGAAGTTGACCACTCCATCTTTAGAAACCATACTCCCTTATGAGTATTCATTTACTCCTCCCAATGAGTGTGTGTCTCCCACGCTTGAGTTGGATCATCTTCCTCCACCATTTATCCCACCCGATCCACCCATTGTCCCTTCTATCCCACCACCTGGTTTGGATCTTGATTTTACACACTTCATGTTTCCCTTTACATTTTTAGATCCTCACCTAAAACCATCATCCACTTTCCATGAGAGTATTTTGGGTGCTACTCTCCACTGTGACACCGAGCTTGTTCCTCCATGCCCGCCACTCTCTTGTGGTTATGATTTTTCCCATCGACAGCTCTCTGGCATGTCACGACGCGACCATTACCATCGCCCATTCATAGAACGGTCGTGTTCTTTCTATGAGGCCCACCCCATTCCACTTTCCCTGCCATATTGCCTTCCTCACCAACTAGAGCACCATTCTTATAGGTCCCTAATTTCCCTCACCTTTAATCTGAACAAGGCCCGTGGCCTATACCTCTTCACCTTTTCCACCCTCACCTTTACCCTAATACCCACCCGCCCATGGTCCAACAATGGTTTGCATCGCGTGATGCACTTTGCCATACAAGTGCATTGACCCATTTTAGCCTTTATCCAACAAGACTGACGCTTCAGTCTTGTTTGGGGGTGATTCTCATCACCCGATTTTTCTGCCGCCCCGCGCCATCATAGATCCTATCTTTAGGGTGAGATCACTTTGGTCTGGCTGAAGACATTAAACTTAGCGCTATCGAAAGGCAGCCCGCGTTTCTTGTACTAGTCCCATCCGGTTTGGGGGTGGTGTTTCACATCACCCTATGTTTTCCATGTTTATAGACTTGTACATTTTTTTCTCTCATTTCATTCAGGTTTCTTCTTGGCTTCATCTGTTCACTTCATTAGCGGTTGATTCTGGTAATCTCTTTCCTACCTTATGCTCTCAATTGTAAAAATCATTTAACTTAATATCGAGGACGATGTTCCTTTTTGTATGGGGGTGGAGAATTTTATCAAAATCGTACCTCTTTTGAATTTTTTTAATTTTTTAACCTGATTTTAAAATCTCGTGCAGTTTCTTTCATCTCATTTATTGATGTGAATTTTCAATCATCCATCTTTTAAGTCTAGGAATCAAGCTAGAGGATTTATCTTTTTATAAATAGCTTATGTAATATATAACAAGGCATTTTGCACTATGAATTCCTAGACTCAACAAAAATTTACGCACTTATCATGTCACTACGGTTTAGAGTTGAGGAGTACTACAATTCTAAAGAGAACCTTAAGGATCACTAGTAGAGACTTTAGCTTGTGATATTCGTGCCTTTCACCCTTTCAGAGAGTTTTATGCAATCTCCGAGTCACAAATTGATTTAACTTCGTTCGGGTCCGCACTTAAATTATTGCATGATCTCATTATTTTTCATAAAATTTTGGCTCGATCACTGAGAATGACATCCTTTTCGAGTTGTAAGAAGAGCGTGTCTTAAAATTTGTCATGGATATTAGATTTTCATCCATACACCTACCACTTGTCCATATCACATTTCCATTCACTTCACCAATTACATTACCATATTCTACCCTGTTCACGCATATTCCCCGCACCCACACCCACACCCTCACCTATCATCTCCATTTATATTTCATCCATCATTTTTTGAGAAAAAGAGTGTTGATTCCAAATGTTAAATGTCTTCAGTGTTGGTTTGAAAAGAGAGAGAAAAACAAATACAAAAAAAAAAGAAAAAATAGAAAAAATAGAAAAAAAAAGTAAGAAACAAAGAAAGAGAAAAAGAAAAGAAAAATCGAAAAAAAGAGAGAAAAGAATGAAAAAAAAGAGAGTTTGTAGTTAGTAGTTGGTTTTGAAATAAAGACATTTTTTCTTTATAGTACACTCTTCTCGCTCATCTATCATACATCCATCATTTCACACATCCATCCTATTCTACATCACCATCCAACCCTCACCCTTCTCATTTCATTTCCCCCTCACCCTTTATCATCCATTTTCCCCTAGGTGTTCGGGAAAATGAAAGTCAACGTTGTGAATAACTCGACGTTCTCACTATAGTGATTAGCATTTCTTTCATGAGATCATTTTTCTTTCTAATTGTTCGTTCTTTCTTATGTTTGTGTGATACGTTTGAACTTGCTTACATTTACTCACCTCCTCTCACACAAGAGCGATACACTGACCCTAATCTCGAGAGTTTGTTTGAGAGAGATATATCCGTGAGATTTGAAGTTGAAGCGTTGATTTCGAAAAGGCAATCTAGGTATTACTCTTATGATACTCGGCCCATTTTGACTGATTCGCACTACACACGTTGAGTTCTAGGAAGGATGTGCCTTGATTATTTACTTAGCTTAATCTTTTTACACATTCTAGCTTGTATTTCTCAATATTTTTCTCTTGTGATGGATTGTGGGATCATTCTACGTCTAATAAGAGATTGACTTCCATTTTGGAAATAAGAATTTTGTGGGTATATTCCCTGCAAACCCTCACGAGACACAACTCGTCCTGTAGGGCAACCTATAGGTTTAAAGGCTTGTTGCATATGCTAAGTGCAATCGTAAGTGCCCGCGAAAGTGGAACACTTTTGGTTACTTATCTTTCTCTTTCTCTCTATCTTATTGCTCGAGGACTACCAACGCTCTATTTGGGGGTGGTGTGATAAGCACCCAAAAGTGTACATTTTATACCCCGAATAAACGTACTTTAGTTGCTAATTCTCGGCAATATGGGTCTTATGTGCTTAAATATTTATCTTGTAGGTCAAATGTCCGTTTGCGGTGTCAAACGGTATATATCAAGGCAAATGCGTGTTAAATGGAACTAAATACCCTTGTCTCGTATCCTATCCTACCCTAAACCGAGCATAAACCTACCCCAAACCCTGTGTGTCTTTTGTTTGTCCCTTTTTAATATTTTTTAGATTTTTAGTTTGAGTCGTTTTATTTTTAGTATTTATTTTTGATTTATTTAATATTTTTTAGGTTTTGTTTTCTATTTTATTGTTATTAGTATATTTTATTTTGATTTTTATTAGTTTTTAGTTTTTATTAGGATTAGATTTTTTTTAGGATTTCATTTATTTTTTTTAGTTTTATTTGATTTTACATTTATTTAGGATTTTAGTTTTAGTTTTATTAGATTTTATTTTTATTTTTATTTTTATTTTTATTTTTATTTTTATTTTTAGTTTCATTTTTAATTGAGTCTTTATTTTATTTTTTAGAGTAGAATTTTATTTTTAGATTTAAAATTTTAATTAGTTAGTATTATATTTTTAGGGGTCATAAGTTAAACGCACACAAAACCCCTCACACCCTAAATACCCTATGCCATACATACACCTTAACACATTTATTCACCCTCTCCCACATTCCCATACACCCACCTACACACTAACCCCACACCCTTCTTCTTCCTCACCCAACACTCTCTCTCTCCATACCTCCATTAAAACAAACTCAAAACTCACCTTTCTCTCTCCTCACCTTAAAACCACCACAACACCCACCTGTTAAACTAACCTCCGGCCGGAACCAAACCCGCCTGACAGCCTGACGCCACCTGCCAACGCCGCCGTCGGCGATCCCTCTGCACCTGATCCGTCAATCGCGACCCAATCTAGTAACCCACCTCCAAAATCCCGTCGGTGATCCCTCTGCATCTGACCCGTCCCCCTGTTGTTCAAACCCACATCAACCCGACCGAAAACCAACCAAACCCGTCCTCGCCTCAAAATCGAATCCGGGCAGATCCTTGAAATCCGGCGACCCAACGCCGTCGCCTAAGCCTCGCGATCCACCAAGCCTCGACCCATCGTCGACCTCAACCCAAACCATCTTAAACCTTTTACCCATTTAAACAAAACCCATTTCTCATTTCAAGTTTCAACCAAACAAAAAAATCGTGCCTGCATAAAACAAAAGCCAACCTGCTAAGACCAAAAACCAAAATAAAGTCCACATGTCTTTTTTGCCACTTAAACGAATTTAATCCATGTTTCCTACAATATCCCCAACTATCACTTCTACCCCAATGCCCAAAATACCCCTAAAATCAAATCTGATTTTATCCTCACCACCACACTTCCCACATGTGTGCATAATTCCCTAGATACTCTCACCCAAATACCTTCCATATCCTATACACCCTTGTCTTCTCATTTTTACCCCATGCTCCATGCCTACTATTTAAAGAATGGAAGACTCAATTTGAAGAGAGAGATATCAATTTGTAGAGAGAATTATAGAGAGAGATACGTTAGATTAGAAAATATATTAGGAAATTATTTTTGTAAATAGTTTTTATTTTTATTTTTAGAGATTATTGAGTGATAAATGTGTGAGAAATTCAATTGAGTATTATATTGAATTGATTATTGTTGGATGCTCATATTGGATGGATTGCGCTTGATTTTAAGGAAATAAGAGTTCAATTTCACTTCAAGAGATTGAGTTTGATTGTTCTCTTCTCTTCTCATTTATTTTATGCTTTTTATTACTAATTTGTCAAATATTATACCATGTTAGGCTAAATGCCCTTTTAAGGGGTGGAGAAAAACCCTTATTTGATGTTATTTTAGTTTAATTAGTTTGATTACTTAAAAATTCCCTTTGAATATTAATTTTGATCCCTCATCCTTAAATTTACGCCTCGAGAGAGGGTAAATGATTTTCGAGAGAAAATCGAAATTCTAGTTATAATACTCATTTTAGGTTCGAACTAGAGATAGGGGTTTCTTAAGTGGGGTATTATTACTTGAATTTCAACTCTATTTTTATTTTCTAAGAGTTAAATAAATTTTAATTGATCGATCATAGTGGGTGATTAATTATAAGGAGTGTAGATCTATTTTTCTAGAGTTGTGGGTTGTTAAACTTAATTTTCTAAAAGGTTACTATTAAAATTACATTTGCAACGAGAGTTGATTTGTAATTTTGATATTAATTTGGGAGAATTCAATTAATTAAATTAATTAATTAGAATAGCTAAAATTTGTGGTGTAATCCCACTCCTTGATTGTTCTCAAAATTATTTACCTCACTTTATCTCTTATTTTAGTGTTAGACTTTGTTTTCATTTTAATAACTTTTTAGTTAGTTGTTATCATCTCACATTTTAGTTTAGTGTTATTTCACCTCACCTCACCCAATTTTTTTAATATTGAAAAAGCTAAAAAAATTAGAAAAGTGAAAAAGTACAAAAATAAAATAAAAATTGAACTACATTTGAGTTTGTCTCTAGCTTACCCCCTTGATGTGGATTGATACCCTTACTTACTTCTACACTTGAGTTTATTGTATTTTGTAGGTAATTGAGGTTTTGATAAGAGGAGATTTTCAAGCAACGACGAAAAAAATATACACGCAAAAGTTTTTTCTATCAGCTAACGAATCATTCTGAGTTCTTCTTCAGACGGCTAATAGCCCAAGCTACAGGGAGGAAAGGCCTTCTTCAACCCAATAGGTTTAAGTATACCTTGTTGTCTTTTGAACATCTGAATTACATTGACGTTTCCATGGGGGTCCTATTCTGGATGAACCTTATCTTTGAAATCATCCCCTGCTGGGAGTAGAATTTGTTCAATCCGAAAAACTGACAGAAGCATATCATTTATCCCATGTTGTATTTCAAGTATTGGATTACTGGTGCTTACATTCTCGGTATTGTCGTCGTCCCCCCCAAGATGGTGACGACCTGCCCATTGGCGAAGAATTTTAGTTTCTGATGTAGGGAAGAAGACACCCCCTTGATGCTACAGAGCCACTACCATTCGAGCAGCAGATTCTAACAGGCTGGGATATCGATGACTTGGAATTCAACAATAGGATTTATAGGGCCAGCCCTTATAGAAAGCTTTATAGATCCCGTTACCCCTCAGCGGGTATTATCATAGGCACGTACGATGATAGAGGTTAGAGCAAGGTTGCTCACTTTTAATCCCAAATAATTGAGGGTCTTCAACGAGCAAACATTAAGAGTTGCTCCATTATTGACAAGAGAGAGTGGGAAAGTTTTCCCCATGACAGAGATGTTGAGAGCATAATTACGGTTTGGTCCCATCTAGGGGATTTCTTCCTCGAAGAAGGAGAGCATTCTAGTAGAAGTCAAGGATCCGACTAGATTCACTGCTTCTTTTAGCATCGTTGAGGGAGGAACAATGGGTAATTTGAGTAGCTTGATTAGGGCATTTCGGTGTAGCTGGGAAGACATAAAAAGTCCCCACAGAGTGATATTGGATTGGGTTTTCTTTAACTGATCGAGGATCTTGCTTTCCTGTAGAGTCATTTCTGGCATATAAAGATTCTCGACACCCTTCCCTTTATCGCTCGCTGATGGTTGTAGGCTTGGGATTTGTTAATGTCTTCCTGACCTGGTCATGAGGTTTACTGAAGGAGGGAGAAACAGAAACCCTATTTCTTCATCGATATCGAATTGTTCATCCACCCTGTTGATCTTTCTTAGTAACTCCTCAAATGATATTATCCCACATATGCTGACTATCGTACTAGTCTTTTCTAAACTCTGCTTTTCGTCTGAATCATCGAATTCATCCCCCCACCCGGTGGCAACGATATTATTTTTCCATTAAAAGTTGATACATTCCATGACTTCAACGACCTCTTTATATAAGTCCTCCCAATCGACGGGGAGATGTGAAAGTGAAGGGACTAGATGCCTTTATAGTTTCAAAGAATCGAGTAGCCCGAATATACTGCAAATGCCACCTGTTTGTCGGAATAAATCCACCATTATCTAAACTGACCTCATCGGTTGGTACCACCTAATTGTCTGACTCTCGGGCCCATTTTTGAGATTCTAAGAATAACATACTGAATCTCTGAAAGTCGACGGTCATTTGGGGGCAATTTCAGCCCAAACTCTAGGAGTTGGTTCAACACTTCTGACAGTTCCATGTCTTTACACTACACAAAAACTAGCGATTCGTCACGGCCAAAATACCTGACCAAAACTGTGGGTCGCGGACTTGGGTTATGACCATTTCGAGTGTGACCAATTTCGTGGGACACTGCCCAAGTCCGCGACCAAAAAATGGTCACAGACCAGAGGGGTCATGGCAGATGGTCGTGGACATGGGCCGTGATCCATGCCGTGACGGGTCGCGGTCCTCGTCTGTGACCCACAACCGTGACAAAAAAATTAAAAAGAAATTGGTCGCGAACCTCATCCATGACCCACAATCGTGACAATTTGGTCGCGGCCAAAGTCCGCGACCCACAACCGTGACAAAAAAAAATAATAAAAAATGGTCGCGGCCCAAGTCTGTGACCCACAACCGTGACAAATTGGTCGCAGACTTGGGCCGCGACCCACAACCGTGAAGAAAAAAAAGAAAAAAAATGGTCGCGAACTTTGGCCGCGACCATTTTTATGCGCGACGGAAAAAATAAAAATGGTCATGGACAAATTCCATGACCATATTTAACTATAATTTTAAAAAAATGTATTTTTTTTTTATCAAATCCTAAAATTGGTGGTCCTGTGAGTGGACCGTTGGTTTGTACGTGTAACGTTGGACGCGTACGAGGTATTACAAATATTTATTATTGGCAAAACAATAAAACAAATCACAAATTGCGAATCGAGAACGTTGTTAATAAACAAATATATATACAACTTAAAAATATTACAACTCCTAATAATTCACAGACCAAAAAAAAAATTGGGCAGAGTTTTCTCTATTTTCTTGACATTCCAAACCCTGTAAGTGTAAAACCTGCTTATTATAAAGCCCGCAGCGCCATAAAATTCAACAATCAAATTATAAAAGCCCGCATGGCCCTAACACATAAAAAAACATAATCTTCATGTTGTAAACCATTGCCTCCTTCATTTGTTCCACATGCAAAAATCCTACAAATGATAGGATAAAAAAAAATATCAGTAACCAAGTAGTAATATAAAAAATTTAATCAAGCTGAAAAATTGCATATATGAGTTAAAATTATCAACATATCAATGTTTTTAAGTCTAAGTCTAGAAATATTCAAATTACCGTCGTATTCACAAACCGAGAGTCCTGCGGCTGCGTGAATAGTTTCTACGAGTTACATTGGTCCTGAACGAGTGCGGACAACGATGCATGCTCTGGTAAAGAGTTATAAGGCCTGATCGGCAAAAGCTAGTAGGGTGTAAGAGAAAGTATGGGCATGTTTGGAGAGGTGTGGGAGAGTATATAGGCATAATTGGTGATTTACTTAGTATGAATTGGGAAGATGGGTCAAATTCTGGGTTTTCTTCTAGGAAGATGGCATTTGTATGATTTGGGAGGGAATTATGGGTAGTGTTTGGTTTAGGATTGGCTGGTGGGGTGATGATACCTCCATCAATCAGGCCTTGGATCACATTTTGGAGGTGAAAACATTGGTCGGTGCTTTGGATGGCGCTTTGATGGAAGTCGCAATAGGCATCTAGCTTTAAATTTCTGGGAAGTGGGTTTGGTAATGGACGAGGTTCCAAGGGCTTGATAAGATTTTGGCTCAAGAGGGCCTAATAAACTTTTGATAGGGGAGCGTGAATCTCGGTGTATTCCTTTCGAACTGGGTTTGAGTGACTTTCTAGTGCCCATGAAGGGGAAGGTTGAGAGACGTTGTTGATGGTGGAAACTGCGACATTGACAGGTTTTTCAAACTTTCTAGAAGTGAACTGTCCAGATGTTTTCTTTGGTTCGACCTCTGTCTTGGCTAGACCTTCTTAGATCTCCACTCTTACTTTTTGGAGGGCTCAGAAATAACGGTAATACTGTCCTACCATCGTTGCTCGAACATGGGGTAAGAAGTTCTTCTTTACAATGCTGACTTGCCCCTCTTCAGAAGGCCGATTGGTTATGGTGGATGCTTTCTATCTCCACCTTGATATGAAGTTACTGACTCACTGCTCAGGATTATGCTTGAGCAACTCCAAATCACGGAGGGTAACCTCTAACTCCTCGTTGTACTTATACTGTGACATGAACTCGTCGGCAGCATCTTCCAACTGTGGATTCTAGACTCTTAGAGAGATAAGAACCAACGGAGAGCGCTATCCTTCAAGGTCTATTGGAAAATTTGAACCATTATTTCCTCGGAGGCCTTTAGGAGAGTCGTGGCTCAGTAATAACTGCGGAGATGAACAATTGGAGGTCCACTACCCCCGAATTTCTCAATATGGGGCATCTTGACTTTTCTGGTAACTTAGTTTTAGGATATGGAGATATGTGGGTTTAATCCATGTAATTTCCAGAGAGTCTGACTTGGTCTAATTTCTTAGTCAACGTCTTGAGGTCTTCCTTGACTTTGTTTAATTCTTCCTCATTCGGATCAACGGTTACGGGTAAGTTAGTCTTTAGCCGGGAAAGATTCAGTATAGGAAGCTGGGCTAGCGGCAGTCCGTTAACAGGAGGAGCACATGGATCATGATGGTATTCCTCGGGAACCCAAATAGGCTCAGGTGTAGGCAAACCCATAGCGCGATAGAAGAGGAACTCAGGATCTTTGGGAATAGCGACCCGATTTTGTTGTATCTTATGAACTTCGGTTTGAAGGCTGTTAATCTTGGAAGTAGGTTGAGCTAGAACTATTAACAAATTCGGCTGAACATTCGGTACTTGATATGTGTTCTCCATGGAAAATGGATGAATCTCGTAATCGAAGTAAGTAAGGGGATTGACGGAGCTTCGAGGCGGTTCGACTGAAGACCGAAGCCAATAGGGATCCAGGCCAAGGGTATGCGATCGACCTGAGAAAGACAAATAATTGGGATTTATTTTTAGAAAATAGGAAAGAATAATTTTGGCATTTTTGGAAAAGATGAGGACAATTTTTTTTTTGTTAAGTGAAGGAAATATTTTTGGTAAAAGAGGAAAAATGTTTTTGGACACTTTTTGGAAAAAGAAAGAAGGAGAAGTGAGAGACCCGCCTCAACATGATTATTATTATGCTTATTAGGTCCTCAATTATTAGGTTTACCTAAATGCACAAAGAGAAATTTTGAACGGCACCCGAGCTTGGAAAAAAATGGGTTTAAAGAATATATAAAAACTATGGTTGGACTTGTTACTAGGCTCGTGGGCAGGGTCCCGTTTTAAAATTTGCACAAAAATTTGGGCGGCATGCCGACCCGGAATTTTGGTAGAGTTTTGGGTTGAACTAGCAAATTAAATATGTGTGCCATAGGTTTGATACCTATATGCGGGTATGCAGTTGTTTGGTTAATTGGAAGGGTTCCCTCCTTTGGCATGACTTCCACGATATACATCTTGCCTTTAAGAGTAATCGGTACGTGTGCACAAGTCATTTGATATACCTGAGTGTATGTGAATTGACTCACTATATATCTAGTGGGGACAATACGTGTGAGAGAGAATTCCATATACTCGATATACGTGAATGAGTTCCCTGCAATATACCTCATGTCATGACTTCGGTCAAGCGGTATGATGGGGGGAACGTTCAATATACATCGAAGGTACTTGGCCAATGGAAGGTGAGAGCCATATCGCTTAGGCTAGCTGCGACCTGCCGGACCAGCGACCATCACGAAGTGACCCCCCAGTTACGGGATAAAATTTGGTCAACGTCAATGCCTTTTGGTGATGTTGTGTGTATCATACATGATTATTGATTAGTAGCTTATGGAGAGAGTATCTTTATTGATGAGCATTACGCCAAGCAGGGGGATGATGTACAAGAAATAAATAAATACTAAGGATGGATATATGAGGGTTAGTGGTGTGTGATTATCTACAAGTGAGTGTGTGGTAGTGAACCTAAGCATGGATTGGTGTGTGATAAAATGTAAGTGAGCATGGATATATACAAGAGGAGGTGTGCGTTAGTGACACCTAAGCATGGATTTCTAAGTGGTGCATGTGGATCTAGGTGCACATGGTGTGAAGTGTATATGGAAAATTTCTACAAGTGGGTGAGTAGTGGCATAAGCATGAGGTGTGTACGTATAGGAAATAAGGAGAGAAAAGGGGAACATACAAATAGGGGTATATGCACACAAGAAAAAAAAACACCCATGTAAACAGAGTCTAGCCCTCTTATGAAAAATCATCCCCAGTGGAGTCGCCACAGTGTCCATCCCGGGAAATCTTCGAGGGGAAGGAGGTGGAGGATCCCTCGAAAGATAGTGGTCTCGCGCCCTTTTTTGAGGTGCTTCGGTCGTCGTCGGTGTGGGTTAAATATAAAGAGATGGAGTCGCCAACCTATTTTGCACAAAACAAGCAAAATAACATGATGACACTTCTAGAGAGCGGCATTAAGGACAAACTGATGCATACGAAACTAATAAATCGAAGGTTCGGGGGCTAAGTTACGGAATGGGAAGCTGGTGGGCACCCATACTGCCCTTTCGGTGTCTCATGGGCAAGTGTTATTGTTTTCCCTTATTTTTTTGTGAAGTGTGTGTGTGTGTGTGTATACTGGAGATTGTAATCGTTCAACTCATACCATGGGAAAGGTAGAGTGAGGTCATCCATAGGAATGTTCCCAAAATAATATATATAAAAAAATACGATTTGCGCGTTTATCGCGATATTAATCGTTATTATGAATCGATAATATGTGTTGGATGAAACGCAAACAAGCATACTATGTAATGAAAGAATATGATAAATGTGGAAATGGGAGATTTTAGGAAAATTGGGGAATTTGTGAATGTAAAGACAATGTGTCCATCTTTATGTATATGTTATGTCATACGCCGTTACAAGATTGATGGTTGAAAAGATCACATCGTCATCAACGAAATCCGAAATCCGAAGACCAAAAGAAGAAGGAATTTGGGAATCAGACTTGACCGGACCGATCCGTCTCAGATAAAAGAACCGATCCGGTTCACCGGACCGATCCGGCTAAAGGGACCGGACCAATCCGCCTGCTGAGTTGAGACCAGTACACCCCGGATCCATAACGAACCGATGAAGGCAAAAAAGGCCGAACCGATCCGATGCCAACCGGATGGATCCAGTTTCAGAAAAAGAACCGATCCGACGAGGATAAACTCTGCCAGATCGTGGCCATATTTTCTAGGGCAAAGAGTTCCTTATTTAATCCACGATCAGAGGTTGTTTTTAATAGAGACTTACACACGATTTTCTGAGTTCCATAACTCTTAAGTCTTCATGGTATTTGAGTCCATTGATTCATACCATTAATTCACACAAATTCCATACATTTGTGAGTCACTTTTGGTAACCCTAGAACACCATTGATGTTGTTCAACCCTTTGTGAAGTGGACCGCTTCTTCCTCTTCATTGCAGCCCTACTGGAAAGGGTTTCTTCCAGCCGCGACTACAGAATCCGATACCCGAGGGTAATTCTTAGTCAACCTGTATTTCATTGTAATCCGATTGTAAACCGTCTTTTACAAATTATAGTGATATACAAATGGTTTTGCCCCTGTGGGGGATTTTTCCTTAAACTTTGTGTGTTGAATATTTATTGCATGATTTCATATTGTTTCAATCACACCTAGTTGCATGCTTAGGGTTAATTTGGGTTAAAAATAATATTTATTATATTATTTCTTAATTGAACGCAAGCGCCAACTCTTACAAATTGGTATCAGAGCGGGTTACGCCATTCTATCGCGTATTCCTTACTTCCGCAAAATTTTTCTAAAGATATCAATTTTTGAAATAAATTGATTTTTGAAAAGAGCGTGTTCATATGGAGAAGTCATATTATAAAATGCCTATTTTTGACGGGTCAAATTATGCTTATTGGAAAGCCCGTATGAGGTCGGCTTTAAAAGCCATTGATGAACGTGTCTGGATTTTGGTTGAACGAGGGTGGATTCCTCCCACCGTGACTGTTGATAATGTGACCAACTTGAAACCTGACATTTCTTGGACTGATGAAGAATTTAAATGGTCTTCTTTTAATTCTAAGGGTCTAAGTGCTATTTCTGGGTCTGTCACACCTGATGAGTTCAAACGCATAATGACGTGCACCACGTCAAAGGAGGCATGGGATATTTTGCAACTTACCCATGAAGGAACAAATGTTGTTAAAGAGTCAAAATTGCAAAATTTAACAACTCAATTTGAAACCATCACCATGCATGAAAATGAATGTTTTGATGAATTTTATGCTAGGCTTTCTGACATTGTTAATACTAGCTATAATCTTGGTGAACATATTCCAAATGCTAGAGTTGTTAAAAAGATTCTTCGTTCCCTTCCTAAGCGTTTTATACCTAAAGTCACTGTGCTAAATTCCTTGGGTAATTTAAATACACTAAAATTGGAAGAACTGGTAGGAGATTTACAAACTTATGAAATAGACATGTTTCCTAAATCTGCCAAGCCAAAAGATAAGGGAATTGCCCTTAAAGCCCAAGAGAGAAAAAGTGAGGGGTCGGCAAGAAAGAGAGTCGAGTCATCTAGAAAGATAGAAACTTCTGATTCTGAATGTGAATTTGACATAGATGATTTGGCATTATTTGCTAAAAACTTCAAGAAAATTCTGAAATTTAAGAAAAATGGGAACTTCAAAGATAAAAAGAATTTTCAGAAAAATAAGGTTGAAAAGAAAGATTTCAAAGAACCCCCTAAAGACAGTGAGAGGTGTTTTGAGTGCGACGGTAAGGGACACAGAGCGTTTGAGTGTGCCACTCGTCTAAATAGGGAAAAGGGTAAAGCTGTCCTAAATGCTACCCTTAGTGACGACAGTGAAGTCGAGTCGGTGGACTCGGGAGATGAGTCACCGCATGAGCGTAACTTCACCGCGTTCATGGCTAGTCATGTGAGTACTCCTAGTGCATCTCAGAACGTTGAGGATGCTACTTCACAGGGACACCTCGACAGCGAGAGCGAAGAGAGTGAGGGAGAGGAGGAAGATAGTGAGGACGAGAGTAACCTTCAACGCGCCTACGCCGAGTTATATAATGAGTCTTTCAAAACTAAAAAACGTAACAAGGCGTTAGTTCTTAGGATCACTGCGTTAGAAGAAGAGTTGAGAGAGAGAGAGTCCTCCACCTGCATCGCCATGAGAGAGAGAGAGTCTGCCTGGTTTAGTAAAGAGAATTTGCTTAAATAGAGAGAGAGCAGTTTTGAGAAAGAGAAAGCGGACTTGACTAAACAAGTGGCTAGTCTTACTAGTGAGCTCCATTCCTCCATGGAGACTAGGAAGAAACTTGAAGCCCTTGTTGCTCAGCTTACTCATGACCTTGAGAGAGCTAGGAAAGTCAAGGTACAAATCGAGGACAGATCTGGGAAGATGGGAAAGATGATCCTCGGTCCCGCTTTAGGTTTTGGTGACAGGCAAGGAATAGGTTTTGATGGTGCCTCCACGTCCCAAATTGTACCCGGACCAATTCCTGAGTTTACTACGACTCCTTATGGCCGTCATCAAAAACCAAGAAGGAGAGTTCGGCCAAGAAAAGCAATCCAAGGTCCTCCTAATAATGTGCCCTTTTGCTCCCATTGCAAAAGAAACGGACACCTTAGGGATAATTGTTATAAGTTGGGTCGGACACGACGTACGTTTGCTCCACCACATCAGACTGATGAGTTTGCCAGTTTGAGAGAGCGTGTTGAGTTTCTAGCCGCCACATCACAGAGTTTGATGGAGGAATTCCGACGGATGACCTTACGATCAATGAATGCTCCCTGCATTTCGGCTAAAACCAACAACAACAAGGGAATACAAAAAGGTACCTACACTTGGGTTCCTAAGAAAGAGAAAAAGTCCCTTGTTGTCCATGTCGCTCTCAAAGCACATAATACCTCACAGTGGTATTTTGATAGTGGATGCTCCAGACACATGATAGGTGATGTCTCATATTTTACCCATCTTGAGGATTATAATGATGGGAGAGTCACCTTTGGAGATGGTAGCAAATCTAGCATAGTTGGACGAGGTACAGTAGAATTACCAGGATTTCCAAATCTAGAGAACGTGTTGTACGTCAAAGGTTTGAAAGCAAACCTTCTTAGCATCAGCCAGCTGTGCGACGATTAATTTGCAGTAAAGTTTGACCGGGAAGCTTGTAAGGTCTATAATCAAGCCAGTAAACTTTTAGTGCAAGGGGTGAGGACAGAGGATAACTGCTATGGGACTGAGCCCACATCCTCACTAGTTTGCAACAGCGCCACGATCACTCCTATGGATCTGTGGCACCAACGTCTAGGTCATATGAACGTTAGAGACTTATCTCGTTTAGTCAAAAAGGACCTAGTACGTGGCTTACCATCTCTTGGAAAGCCAACTTCCATGATTTGTGGACCCTGTCAGTTGGGAAAACAAATCCGTAGTCCTCATAGGAAGTTGAATTCCATTACCACCTCCCGTGCTCTTGAGTTGATTCACATGGATCTTATGGGACCTACTCGCACGGAGAGTCTAGGTGGCAAGAGATAAATTCTCGTGATGGTAGACGATTTCTCTAGATACTCTATTGTAGGTTTTCTAAGAGAGAAATCTGATGCTGTAGAATTTTTAACGACCAAGTGCCGTGTCCTGCAAAATCAACACGGGGTCACTATTAACAGAATACGTAGTGACAACGGCACTGAATTTAAGGAAGCAAAGGTGGATTTGTACTGTGATAGCCTTGGGATCAAACATGAGTTTTCTGCTGTGAGAACTCCTCAGCAAAATGGGATTGTTGAGAGGAAGAATAGAACGATCCAAGAGATGGCTAGATCTATGCTTCTAGGTCGTAAAGTTTCTAGGAGATTTTGGGCAGAGGCAGTGTCTACTGCATGCCACACGGTGAATAGGGTTTATCTTCGTCCACACACACTTAAGACGCCTTATGAATTGTGGACTGGCAAGAAACCCAACTTGGCATATTTCCGTGTTTTTGGGAGTAAATGCTACATTCTACGGGATAGAGAGCAATTAGGAAAGTTTGACTCCCGGAGCGACGAGGGAATATTGCTAGGATATTCATCGAACAGTAGAGCGTACCGGGTTTTTAACCTAAAGAGCTCTAAGGTTATGGAATCAATAAACGTCACTGTGCAAGATGACGAACCTCCGACGGTTATTGATCCCAACCTTCAGTGTGAGGATGAGGATTGTTCTGACAGTGATTTTCCTGTTCCTCTCCCACACTCTGTGGACCCTATTCCTGTGTTAGGGGACACACCTGCTTGGGTTCGCAAGAGTCATGATCCTTCAGCCATTGTTAGCGATCCCACTCTAGGGGTCAAGACTCGTGCTCAACTAGAGAACGTTGTTAATCATCATTGCTACACGTCCAAAGTCGAGCCCAAGAACCACAAAGAAGCACTCAAAGATGAACACTGGATATCTGCTATGCAGGATGAGTTGCTTCAGTTTAAGAAGAACAATGTCTGGGAACTTGTCCCCCGACCTAGTGATACTAATGTTATTGGTACCCGGTGGATTTTCAAGAATAAAATGGATGAAAATGGTACCATAATCAGAAATAAGGCTAGGTTGGTCGCTCAAGGCTACACACAGATAGAGGGTGTAGACTTTGGGGAGACATTTGCTCCTGTTGCGAGGCTTGAGTCCGCCCGTCTTCTGCTCGCCATCGCATGTCATCTGCATTTCAAGGTATATCAGATGGATGTCAAGAGTGCCTTTCTGAATGGCATTCTACAGGAAGAGGTTTATGTGGAACAACCAAAAGGGTTTGAAGACCCTAAGCACCCTGATCACGTCTACTATCTGAGGAAAGCCTTGTATGGTTTGAAGCAAGCACCCCGTGCTTGGTACGAGAGGCTTACTTTCTATCTCTTAGCCCGTGGCTTCAAGAGAGGGGGAGTTGATATGACGTTGTTCGTCTGGAGAGATAAAGGTGCTATCTTGGTTGCCCAAGTCTATGTGGACGACATAGTCTTTGGATCCACATGCTCCCAGCATGCTCACCACTTTGATGAGGAGATGAAAAGTGAATTTGAGATGAGCATGGTAGGTGAGCTTACTTTCTTCCTTGGTCTCCAGGTTCGTCAGCTAGAGGATGGGATGTTCATCTCCCAATCCAAGTATGCTAGAGACCTAGTGAAGAAATTTGGTTTAGACTCCGCTAAGCATGCTCGTACACCTATGAGTACCACTACCAAGCTTAGTAAGGACACTTCAGGCAAGCACGTAGAGCAAACCTTGTATCGGAGTATGATAGGTAGTCTTCTCTACTTGACTGCTAGTCGTCCCGATATTGCCTTTAGTGTTGGAGTCTGTGCGCGTTATCAGGCGTCTCCTAAAGAGTCACACTTACTCGCTCTAAAACGTATTATCAAATACGTGAGTGGGACTCTATCATACGGTATTTGGTATTCCTTTGATACCGATGACCATTTGTCCGCCTATTCGGATGCCGATTGGGCCGGGGACGTAGATGGATGTAAGAGCACTTCGGGTGGGTGTTTCTACTTTGGTTCTGCTCTTGTCTCTTGGTTGAGTAAGAAGCAAAACTCCATCTCTTTGTCCACTGCGGAGGCTGAGTACATCGCCGCCGGGAGATTTTGCACACAACTCATGTGGATGAAGCAAATGTTGGAGGATTATGGGATTTCACAGGACACCATGTTCATTTCTTGTGATAACACGAGCGCGATACACATATCCCGCAATCCTGTCCAACATTCGCGCACAAAGCACGTCAGGTTACGCGAGCACTTTATATGTCAGTTAGTTGAGGAGAAGGTCGTAACCCTGCGTTTTGTTCCCACGGACCGTCAGTTAGCCGATATTTTCACGAAACCTTTAGATGCCCTTAGATTTGAGAGTCTTAGGAAGTCTTTGGGGATTTACAATGTTGACTGAGGGGTTGGTCCATGTCTAGCGTAGGTTGCATTGTCATTTTCATATCCTCTGATGCCTATTGCTAGATTGTACTATTAGTGTGTTTTACTTATCTTTGCTTTTCATTATTCTTTGAAAAATACAAAAAGATTTTCTTTTTAGAAAAATTTTAGAAAAACACAAAAAGATTTTACTTTGATAAAATTTTTGAAAAAATTCAAAAAGAGATTTGCCGTTTATGGATGAGCATTTAAGATAGCCAAGTCACAACTTCATTCCATTTATCCATGTGACTGCTTGATAGAGTTTTGAGAGGCTACATCATTTCATCCATGTGCTTAACATTGATTGGAGTCCTTGAGATGTAATTAGTGATATTTCCTACATGCTTGACTCCTATGTCCTTTATTGCACACATGCACGGCTATATTTGTTTGTTGCACTTGTCAATCTCATGTTGGCTTGAGTGTTTCTATCTCAATTCTGTCTATACAATGTACAATATGCGATAAAACTTGACAAGATTGGATTGCATGTAAAAACCGTTTTGGTGAGACTGTGTGTATATTTTCATAACGGGGAGGGGCTGCGAAAGTTGATTCTTATCCTTTGTGCAAAAGCCACCGTTAAAATGGACCTAAAAAATGGAGGAATTTTAATATCCGAGGTCCTAAGAGGTTAAAAGAGCCCGACAAAAATTGAAAAGGCAATAAAAAGCAATACATGCCATATATGGGCCATTTAGGTTTTCACCATCAATTCTCCAAAGTTTGAGAATTTAATATACCTCTATTCAAAATATAAATCTGAGGGAGTTTGGTTGGAGAATAAAAACGGGTTTGCACTTCCTTGAAAGTCCTGAAAAAGCATGAAAATCATTTTGGACGTTATTGGTGTAGAAATCACTTTGAGCTTTGATTTGTAGATTTGATATAGTCAATATCTTATCTTTCCACTCTTTTACACCAAAGGAAGCATTTGAGTTCATTCGTTAGGAACATCCAATATTCATCGTGCACATATGTCATGTTTATATGCTTTGATTTTCCTATCGAATTTTGTTCACACCCATTCTTTGACGCTATCACGGACTTGGTTGTTTTATGTTCATTCATGGTGTGATTTTATGCCTTGTGACACCCCAGTTTTGCTTGTTTATTTCATTTCTCTCATTTTGTCTATTTGGGGACATCATAAAAAGGGGGAGAATGAATTATCTGATTATGGGGGAGGGGTTTGAATCTTAAATTGATATATATGCTTATGTTTATCTCATTTCAAACTCGATACGTCACTTGGTATTTGCTTTGTCTCATGTGTGTAGGTACATCTGTTGATAATCCCATGTTGCACACCTTGATGAGAAAAGCGTGAAGATTCCTGAAGAATTGAAGAACAAACGATGCAGCCTTAGTCATATGTACCGCTTTCAGTTTTGGGTTCATGGAAGGGTAGATTTGTATAGGCATTATTCATACTTGATAATTCGGATTTTTTATGTTTGTTCCGGCATAGACATAGGGGGAGATTTGTAAAGACAATGTGTCCATCTTTATGTATATGTTATGTCATACGCCGTTACAAGATTGATGGTTGAAAAGATCACATCGTCATCAATGAAATCCGAAATCCGAAGATCAAAAGAAGAAGGAATTTGGGAATCAGACCTGACCGAACCGATCCGTCTCAGATAAAAGAACCGATCCGGTTCACCGGATCGATCCGACTAAAGGGACCGGACCGATCCGCCTGCTGAGTTGAGACCAGTACACCCCGGATCCATAACGAACCGATGAAGGCAAAAAAGGCCGAACCGATCCGATGCCAACCGGATGGATCCGGTTTCAGAAAAAGAACCGATCCGACGAGGATAAACTCTGCCAGATCGTGGCCAGATTTTCTAGGGCAAAGAGTTCCTTATTTAATCCACGATCAGAGGTTGTTTTTAATAGAGACTTACACACGATTTTCTGAGTTCCATAACTCTTAAGTCTTCATGGTATTTGAGTCCATTGATTCATATCATTGATTCACACAAATTCCATACATTTGTGAGTCACTTTTGGTAATCCTAGAACACCATTGATGTTGTTCAACCCTTTGTGAAGTGGACCGCTTCTTCCTCTTCATTGCAGCCCTACTGGAAAGGGTTTCTTCCAACCGCGACTACAGAATCCGATACCCGAGGGTAATTCTTAGTCAACCTGTATTTCATTGTAATCCGATTGTAAACCGTCTTTTACAAATTATAGTGATATACAAATGGTTTTGCCCCTGTGGGGGATTTTTCCTTAAACTTTGTGTGTTGAATATTTATTGCATGATTTCATATTGTTTCAATCACACCTAGTTGCATGCGTAAGGTTAATTTGGGTTAAAAATGGTATTTATTATATTATTTCTTAATTGAACGCAAGCGCCAACTCTTACAGTGAAATTGAGGAAATTAGAAAATTAGAATTTAGGAAGTGAACTTGAGTTTTGGGCTTTAGTCTAAAAGGCCTACGTAGCCTATAAAGGCATCAAAGTACACGTAGTTCGAATGCGGCATGGGGGTGGGGTTTATCCCATAGATCCGAACGGAATTTTATATGTGTGTAGAAAATGTATTTTTGGTTTTGAAAATGTGTGATGGATAATTCCGTTCGGAAATTATGGGCGCAACCCTTTTTTTTATTATAAAATAAACTATGTGCAATATACTAATAAAAATTTAGATATTAATGTGTATGAACTAACGTAGGAACTAGATTATGAATCTAATGAAATTAATGCAAAAACAAGGAATTTAAAGAGGGAGGGAAGGAATTGGAACTTCTTTGAAGCTTGATCTTTGATCTTGGATGAACTCCCTTGAATGTGAGATGAGTGTTGGATGAGAGAGAATATGATTTTGCCAACTTGGGTATGAAAAGGATGGGAAGGTAAGCACGAATGGAACTTCACATAAGGAACTTCGTTGATTTCGAGAGAATGTTGCTGAGATCACTGATGCTGATGGATCTCTAGTGTTCGTGTAGGTAGTGAGGCCATGCCCTACTGTTATAGGGTCAGGGGGTTACCGATCGGCACTGCCCTTGTCCTGCCTATCGGCAGGTGATCCTAGACACACTACCGATAGGCAGGGATCGTGACCTGCTAATTGGAATTCTCGTGAAAACTTTTAGGGAAAAAAATGTCATACAACGTAATCCCTAGATCCGAGTCGTGTATAGGGCATACCGTTAGAAAGGTAATTCAAATACCTTCAAGAGTCATATGGACCACCTCCGGTTCTGGGAGTTGACTTTGGGTCAAATGTGGCTTGAAAGCACACATCGATCTTTTAGACAGGAGATCGTCGGACGAAAATGGATCGTTCATCCGCATGGTAAGTCAGAATCGCGCACAGGGGCGGACCATTGGAAAGGTTAGGAGATGTACTTCGAGATTCCAAAGGGTTTTACTTGGTTCGAAAAGTTAACCTTAGTTAACTCGGGCTTGGAAGCGCCTTATAACCTCTCGAAGTAAAACATATTGTTTATCCGTACCGTAGGTCGGAATCATGCATGTGGCAGACCATTAAAAAGAGTATTTATTTCCCTTCTGATATTCATTCAGTCTCATTCGAGCCTAAGGGTCTACCTTCATCAAACAGAGCTTGGGGGCGCCCAGTGACCTCCGAATTGATTTTTGGGGGAGAAATGGTCGTTCGTTCGAACATTTACACATTTTCGCGCACGGAGGGTACTGTTGGAAAGGGGTTTCAGTGCCCTTAGAAGATTCAAATTTCTTTCACTCTGACTATGAAGTTTATTGGGGTCAAATCGGGGATCACGAGTGCCCGGTGGCCTCCGAATTGATTTTTGATAGTAAAATTATTCGTTCATCCGAACCGTTATGCCGATTCACGCACGGGGAAGACTGTTGGAAAGGAGATTCACAAAGATTCAAAGAGATTTTGCTCTGATAATAGAGTTAACCGGAGTCAAATGAGGCCTGGGAGCGCTCGATGGCTTCTAAATCAGTACTCGGAGAGCAACCTCAGGTTTATAGTGAAATTGGTAGGTTCTAGGGACCTAAGGAGAGACTTAGGGGGTTTTAGATTGTGGTGTCTACAACAGTAGAAAAGTAGTCAAAAAAGTATATTATTTATGGCGGTAGAAAATAACTTTGACAAACCATAATAATGTGTATAAAAAAAACTAAGAGCATATTCAAATAAAATATGAATCAGATCTCTAATAACTATGGACATGTTTAGGGACTTGCTTTTGATGTGGTACGAAAGCGTCTCCATGAACAATATAATTATAGGAAAATACAAAAAAAATTGTCTAAATTAAATCATTTATCATACGTGATGTTATTTAATTGAATATGAAAGTTCAACAAAAAAGGGTAAATATGATAGACAGGCGATGACACGACCTACAGTCCTAAATAAATTTGATAATCACTCAATTAGAACTCAAACTAAATTCTAGAATATGATAAAACACCTTAGTGAGAATCAAAAAATAGCAAGTTTCTTAAAGACCGCCTGAAGTTTGAAAACCTGATATGAAATTAGGGAATTACCTCAAGAACAGGTGTTATGCTTGGATTCACTCATCTATAATGTGTGTCACTCCCTACATTGCGTGCCACGTTCTCGTATGAAATCGTAGCTAGATTTTAAACATTTAACGAACATGAATGATCAACTCATAATTTTCAAATCATGTATCCAAGAATATTCTGTATAAATACAATAGTCGACAACAAATTGTATCAATCCATAAATTGTATAAAGCCTATTTTCAAACTGAGATATAATTGAATATCTACTTCAAAGGAACAAATGGTTGAATAAAAAATATTCTAAACTTAACATAGATATTTTGTATACCTATGAATAACATCAAAACAAAATATTTACCCACTTTAATTCATATTCCCTAATTTCAAGAATCAACCCCTTCCAAAACAAATTATAACACAATAGATATTTTTGGGCACCATAGAATAAACAAATCCCTTATATAATCAAAATAAGGTCCAATGTTAGTTCAACAAAGTTGAAGTCCTAAATGTTGAGTTCAATAAATAATGCATGATTAAGAAATATTCGTAATCAAAAGTTGTCATGAATTCGATACTTGTGATAACAGTACGATACTCCCGCTTTTGTGACGACATTCAAAACACATGACTGAAACCTTACCCCCAACCAACAGACACATTTTGAAAAGAAAAATCTAACCCAATAGATCCCAGTGGGTCTTCTGCTCTGTTATTTACACAACTTGCACCCCAAATAAAACTCAAAAGCCAATATAGAAACCCAAAAACCTTAGTTTTGCTTAAACTATTAGTTTCACACCCGGATTGAAGTACAATGAAAAAAATCTGAAGTATGTATACCTCGCATTTACAAGAATCTGGAAAATTGGAAAATATTCCTCATAAAGTTCCTTGAAGATGAATAAAATCTATACCACAAAAAATAACATTGCTCCAATATCTAAAAGAAAAACATACACGTTTTAAAGAAAACCTAATTACACAAAAAGAGTATACCTTTACATAAAACCCTGCATTTATCAAGAGATCTGTAAAATCATAAAACCAAAAGAGGGGTGATTTAGCAAATCTCACCATAGAAATTAAGGTGTATGTATGTGTGTGTGTGAGGCATGCGTGGGCAAGAGAAAGAGAGAGACATTACCTGTAACGTGGGAGTCGGAAGAAGGCGGCATGTGGCCGATTACGTATTTACTTAAATTGAGTGACAGAGAGGATGAGTGTTTTTTAAAAGTGGTAAGATGGTAATATTTATTGGTAGTTTTCCACCACGCATCAACACTGGGATGGCTTTGAGATGGGGTGGATGATGACAGTGAGGTGATGAAATCAACTATGATGACTCCTTGGGATGTCTTGAATTTGCCGTACCAAACGAGGTTAACTGAGATTTTATCTGAGTGAAGTGGGCCATTGTGGTATTGTAAGAGATTGGCAGGATCTACCAAAAAAATCTCCCCGACAATGCCCTCCCTTTACAGCCTTGTCTATCTTCGTTTCAGTCTTCGTGAGGTGAGAAGTATTAGCTATAAAATCAAGTATATATTCAAGGAAAAGAGAGGGGGTGTTAAATATATGAACTGAAAAACAATTGATGAACTAATGTAGAAATCAAGGTGGGGAAAATCAAGATTCACTCGAAAACGGAGGTGGAGATAAGGTAGAGAGGAAAAGTGCAAATGAGTGAGAGGAAGATAAGAAGGAGATAGGGTTTCATTTGGGGCTTGACAGAATTTGAGAGTTTGAGGAAGTGAATCGGAGAGAGAAAATATCCTCCTTTTGATGTATTACTAATATACCCTTTGTTTCTTTAATCACAGTGAAATTTTAGAAGGAAAATGAGGGGGAAGTAAATTTTAGTAGGTTAAAATTTTAAATTTCATATAAATTAAAAAATTAGGTGTGGTGAGTTGTAGAGCTTATGGTGTGAATTCTAATCTTACCCTTCACTTAGTGCCTTGTGGGCTTCGATCTGAACCGTGAAGTGTCTTCTAATCTTATAAATAGTGAAAACACCATTCCTCCTTAATATATATATATATAATGAAATACTCACATTCACATATATTATCCTCATTGTTGATGCCAAAAACTAGACTATATTTAATTATTTAATCACGGATAACTATATAAAGTAGAGAGACACAAAAGATTTTTAATGTGGTTAGGCTGAAGGGAAAAGCCTACATCCACTATTGTGTATTGCCTTGTGTTTGTTTTGTTGTCTCTTATGTCGCCCCTTTTGATGTAGGTATTATAATATATTTATAGCCCTTAAGGGTGTACAAAAGTCAGAATATTAAAGGATGGAATGCTTTTATAAAATAGGCATTTACATCAGTACAATGTTCATAATGTACACAATTGTTGGCGCTTTGCTGACCACGTTGGTCGGTCTTCCTACTGTTGGTCGGTCTTCTTTTGTATATTGGTCGGTCTTTTACTTGTTGGTCGACATTCTTGAACTTAGCCGGGTGATAAGACTTGTTGACTAGGACCGATGCCACGATGGATGACACATGTCCATTTCTGACTTTTCCATGCAATAAGATGATTTTTTGTATCAACTGAAGCCCTTAATGTTTCATGCTTGAGTTTTTTTGCGAGAGTATGGAACATTTAGCTCTTAAAGTTTCTCGGGCAATAATTATTTTGCTTGGTCGGATGCCGACTTTCCATACTTGCAGAATTACTGATTTATCTGGAGGCACATAACACGGATGGCATTAATGCTATTATCCCCTATTTTAACGAATTATTTTTGGGCAAATTTGTCTTTTTTGGTTTTAGCTGCCAACAGTTCAATCGATGCTTCCTTTAATCATTACCTTCACCAGTTTTCGAGGCAATGTATAAAAGCGAGAAAAACCACGATTGTCTTTTACCTCAAATTTTTCTGAGTTTCTTGTTGTTGTCTCTTTGATCTCTCTGTGCTATCGTTTCCCCTGTTCTTCAGTTCTTGCTGAATCATTAAATTCTTGTAAGATTCTTCTCTCTTTTCTTTTTCTTCATCTTAGAATATGGTTTATTCTGTAACTTCTCTAGAGGAGTTTAGGAATTAATAGAACATACCTTCATAGGTTGAATTGGAGTCTCCCAGTCTTTCTACAGACCTTTTTTCTTTATGTGAGGGCCATTGGCTCCCTTCTATTTTTATGTTTGAGTGTGGGTTCACTTTTCCCCCAAACCCATTTTGTCTCGAGTTTTGACAATATTTTGACGTGGTCCCTTCTAGAGTAGCCCCCAACACTTGGAGAATGGTTAATGGGGTTTATAGATTATATCAGCTCCATATGACCCATATAGGGATTCCAGAAATTATGTTTTGCTATAAGTAGGTCACAAGTGATACTAATTTATATTTGAAAACTAGTCATGTGAATAAAGCTTTAGTTATAACCTTTCTTATTCCAATAGAGATTATTTTGAGCATGGGTAATTGCCAAAAATTGGCAACATGCTCCCATAACTGGGAATGCTGAGTACGAGGGGCCCAGATGCCCACAGTATGAAAATGGGATAGGTTGCAATCATTTCATATAACTTTTATTGCTCATTCTATTAATTATTGATACTAACTTTTACCTTGTTAATTTTGGTTACAGCTTATCAAAAGAGGAAGTGTCCAAAGGAGAGTGATATCATCCTCAGGGAGTTGAAGTTTATCTGGGGTATTCATCAGAAAGTTGGGGAAGAGCACACTAGGTTGGCTTTATACATGCTGCAGTATAGGAATACCATTACTTCCTTTATTTCTTGCCCAATTATTGTTGTTCCCTTTCCCTTGATTAACCTTGATCAAGAACCTATTTCTACATCCTCTGCCACTGCTTCTGGTAGTGGTGAACATACTGTTTCCCCCCTCTTCCTCTCTAAATTCAGACATTCCTCTTGCTGCAATCATGGTGAAGAGAAATTTCCCCAATATTTTGGGTGATATTGCTACCACTGGTTCCTCTAAATAAACCACTGATGGGGCTAAGAGTAAGGAGGATGCTGAGAAGAAGTCCCCCAGCTAAGAAAGTTGATGAATGCCATCTCAATCGCTTAGAAAGAGGGCTTCCTTTTAGGTTCGATGAAGGATCTTCAGTTAGCACCGATCAACAAGAGTTGGTCGATTTATCTAATTCTGGTTCACCAGTGGCCATTGGCCCTGGTTTGTCTAGATAATTAATAAAGGCTGGTACACTGCCAATCCACAGGGGTGCTACTTCTGCAATGCCCCGATAAAAAGTTTCTGAAAGGGCTGCATAAATCCTTGCTCTAGTAAATATTATCATTTCTTCTTATTTTCATTCATCTCTTTGCTAATTCTTGTAATAACTTGTTCTAATTTCTTTTTACAGTTATTGGTCGACTTTAATAATATGCTGGAGAAGGACGATGTTCTGTGTTCTTCTTCAAATAAAGTTAAAGAGGCCCTTAAAGAGTTAAATAAGTCTGTGTTTGACTCCTAACAAGCATTGACTAATGAGTAAAAGAAGTGGGAGAACAAGATGGAGGATGTTGAGGATGATGCCGCAACTGCTCGGGGGTAGGTTACCGAACTGTAGAAGAAGTGAGGTGCTAAGAAGGCCAGAAGGTTAAATGATAAGAAATCTAAATTCTACAGGGGCCGAGACAAAGAGATTGGAGCTGCTTCTATGCAAATTGAATTTGCCAAGAAGAAATATTTCAAGGATGGCGGGACGACAACCCTTACAGTGGTCAGGACACCCCAAGATTCTGAATTATTTCTCTAATATTGTTGATGTAAAAAACTAGATCGCTCTAATTATTTAATCACAGATAAATAAATAAGACAAAGATTTTTAAAGTGGTTCGGCTAGGAATAAAGCCTACGTCCACTGTTATGTTATTGCTGAGTGTTTGTAGAATTCTTGATTACAAGTTCTCTCAAGAAATTCCGGTCCCCTTTGAATGAGGATGATACAAGGTATTTATAGCCCTGAGGCTGTACATGAAAGGTTCGATACATTAAATGACATACATATGAAAGGGTAATACATTTAATGCAGAGTGCGTGCCAAGAATATAAGCATTCAATGAATATCTGAGCTGTTGATTATCTGGCAATTAATGATACGACCGAGATGAAGCTCGGACCGCCATAGTTGTTCGCTGATCAGGAGTTCCTCGGAACATTAGAGTACCTCGGTGCGCTAGAGTTCCTCGATGCGATAGAGATCCTCGGTGTGATAGAGTTCCTCGGTGTGATAGAGTTCCTCGGTGTATTCTCGTTGCTCGGAAAGAAGCATGGTTGGTCGGGAAATGATCTTCCTCGCTGCTATTGTGCCACGTAGATTGACACGTGTCTTCATCTTATTCGTCCACATCAGCATATTAATTTTGGTATCAACAGAAGCCCCCAATGTTTCATATTTTGAATTTTGAGGAGTATGGAACATTCTTTCTCGGTATATGGCAATATTAAATGTCCTTCCCGGGTTTCAGGAACATTGTATTCAAATTTCCTTCTTATTTCGCAGTTTCCGCCCTTTTTATAAGCGCTTTGATCTTCGTGCAAATTTTGTCCTCTTAGCCGCCGGAAGTTTAGTAGTTTCTTTTTGGTAATCATTTCTTTCGCCGCTTCCCAATGCAAAGTATTTAAACTTCTTTGGTAACCATACCGTCGTCTACGTTTTTCATTCTCTGCATTCAAGCTTTCTATTCTCTTCTTCTCTTGTGCGTTCATCCTTGTTTCCGTTCGTTGTCAACACATCTCCTTTCTTTCTGTAAGATCTTCTTTCTTTCTTCTGTATCTCTTTTATTCAATATGGTTTATATTGTGGAGTCTATTGAGAAATTCCGTTCTGATTTTTCCATTCCTTCGTGGGTAACTCTAGAGGTTCTTTATGAGCCTTTAGATTACTTTCGATTGGCTGAGGGACATTGGTTCCCCAGTCTTTTTGTTGCTGAATGCGGTTTTTCCTTTCCACCAAACCCATTATGTCTTGAGTTTTGTCAATATTTTGATCTTGTTCCTGCAAAAATAGCCCCCAATTCATGGAGAATAATTAACGGGGTGCACAAATTAAATCTAACTCATGGGACTCGTATTGGGATCCCTGAAATTATGTTTTGTTATAAATGGGCTGTTCTAGATAATATTTATTATTTAAAAACTAGGTATTTGAATAGGGCTCTTGTAGTTAATCTCCCTGACTCAAATAGGGATTATTTTGAGCATGGGTTGGTCATAAAAAATTGGCAACATGCGCCTTTATCTGGGAATGAAGTATACAACGGTCCCAGATGCCCCCCATATGGCAATGGGATAGGTTTATTTTTCATTTTATTTTACTTATGAAATTATGCTTTCATCATGTTTGACAAAATGTATGACTGATATTCCATTATGTATTTATTTGCAGTTGATAGCAAAAGAAAAACTCCAAAAGAGTCAGAAGTGAATATCAAGCATTTGAAACTTATCTGGAATTTGCATAAGACCATTGCTGACGAGCATATTAGATCTGCTTCATATTTACTACAGTATAAGAGTTACACAACCTCTTATATTGCTCGCCCTGTTGAACCAGCTTCAACACCTGAAAGTTCATCTTCAGATTCTCATATCCCCCTATCTCAGAGAATGGGCAAGAAAAGAGCTCCTCCTGCTCTATTTGGTGAAATTTCTTCTGCTGTTGGAGCCCAGAAAGGCAAAATTGATGTCCCAGAAGGGACTAAAAAAGTAGACGCTGGATCCTCCAAAGCTGCCGAGAAGCCCCCAGTGGCCCCGAGCAAGAAAAATGCTCCTGCTGATGTGATTACAATCTCTCCGACCAAGACTTCTTCCTTGGTTGATGTTGCCGACCGTCCTTTGAAGAGATTGAGGAAATCATCCTCAGTTAATCTTGCTGGAACTGCATCTTCTCTACCCGCTGGTGGTAGTAGTGTTTCAAACATCATTCTTCCGAGTTCTTCCAAGAGCTCAGTTATACCCGAGGTTCTCGGGGTTGATGAAAAAATTCCTAGGGATACACTGACATCCCTAGCTGCTCGTCATCTTTCTTCAGTAAATTTCTCACTCCTTTGGTCTTTCTTTCTTTTTCTTGAATTCTTGTATTTGTGTTGACTTTATTGTTTTTCTTATCTTTCAGCTGGTGAACTGCTTCAATACCATCGTGAAGAAAGATCAAGTTATTAAAGCTTCCAGTTCCTCGTCCGATGTTGACGATGCTTTGTTGGGTTTAGCCCAATCTGTGAAGGAATCTCGCCAACAGTACATCGAGGAGAAAACTGTTTGGGAGAAAAAGTTGGCTGTGGCTGAGGCTGATAAGATGAGGATGGCTGAGACCTCCAAGAATTTGGAGGAGAAAATTAAGGGTTTGGAGGTTAAACATCAGGAATCTGATGATAAATTGAAGAAGGCAGAAGAAGAATTATCTACTCTGCGAGATATCAAGGTTAAGAAAGAGGAATTAGAGGTGAAGCTCTCCTCGGAGAAGTCGAGGAGAAAAGTTGCAATCAAGAAACATTTCAGCGTTGGTTGGGAGAAAGGATGGGAGAGAGGGATAGCTGCAATGACATCCCAAGTCCAATATGGGGAGTTGAAATACTTCCATGATGGTTGGGTAGCTGCTCTGCAAGAGCTAAAAGTCCAAGATGATTCTGAGCTATTCCAACGGCATCTCCCTGGTCCTCCTCCACCAATTGTGGAAGAAGAAGAAGATGAGCCTGCCTCAGATGAGTCTTCTATGGCTATGGGTGATCAAGTTTCTGCCTCTCAACCCTCTGCCACCGAGGACGTTTCTTCCATGCCTCCTCCTCCCGAGAAGATTCCTACCGATCAAGCTGTTGTTACCACCGAGCAACCGAGCTCCTCGTCCCAGCCTTCCGAGAAAGTCTTGGGAGACAAGGAAAAGGTGTGAAGTTGTTCGGTAGCATTTCTCTATTTCCTTGTAATCGAACAATGTAACTTTTTTATGATCTAATAAAACATATCTTTGCTCATCTCTGTTGTTGATAACTTGTTTTTGTTGATTGTTGTCTTTTTCTTGTCATTAGTTTGTTGCTAGAATGGAATTGATCTCTTCTCATGATACCGAGCTGATGCAGCAATGTCATCAATACTATAAGGCTGGTCATACAGACCTTAGTACATCGGAAATTACTGATATCCTTGGTCATGGTGCTTCAGAGCAGGCTATTGAGGCTTATCGGTACTTGAAAGGTTTACTCGACCGAGCTGTGGCCAACAATGTCGCTTATTATGACCTGATCGAAGAACTGCATTGTTCCTTAGAGGATCTCCAAGGTCAGCACAATGAATCAATGGCTTTGTTACACAAAGATTATGAAAATAGATACCAACAACTTTCTTCTGAAACAGGCCATAAGAAGATCATCGCTGCATATGATATTAGGGAAAGGACCCTAAAAGGTGAAGTTGAAGCCTGCAGACAAATTGCCGAGATCCTGGAACAAGAAAACAATAATTTGCAGAAAAAATTGGCTCAATATGAATCTGCTGCTTCATCTTCTACTGCATTAATACCAGTTACTGATGAAGGCTTCTCGTTCTTAGAGGTCGAAAATGCCAAGCTAAGGCAAGAGCTGGAGGACTTAAGAAGATCTGTCATTTCTGGAACTGCTCGGGGACGAGGAAGAGGTTCTCGGGGGCGAGGAAGAATCCTCAGCCAAAATGTTGAAGAGGCTCGCACTCAGTCTACTCTGGAAACTCAAGCATTCCAGTTGAAAGTAAAAGACCGTGCTCTGACTGAAATGTCCAATAAAAATCTGTCTCTGGAAAATCATTTGGCATCGACGAAATCTGCCTTGCATAACAAGGATCTTTTTGCCAAAAGCCTTCATGAACAATTGGATAGATTAACCTTCCAATTCCATAAACAGCCAAGGGAATTCTGGATGGCAGGATACAATGAAGCTCTCGTTCATCTGGATGCTCGCATTGAACATGCTAACAATGAAGGTTACAAGCAAGGATGGTTAAATGCATTGGGTGTGTTAAAGTTAGAGCAAGGGCATTTTTTATGGGACTATCATGCTCCATCATTATTAGACTTGCCTGTACCACCTTTCAAATTGGATATGGCATGGATCCCAGCTCGTTCCATTCCTCGCAGTCTAATTTCAAAATACCTTGGTGATTATAACCTTCACTCCCAAGTTGAATTATCTCGTCCTGAGCATCTTTTGGATACACCTTCTGTTATGAACGTCAGAATGCTCAGAGATGTTAATTTCATCAATTCTCCCCTTTGCCTAGAAGACCCTCCTGCCGGCGAGGAACCTGTTTCTAAAGCACAGGGCAAAAAACCAATAGAATAGTAATATCCATGTAACAATTTAGTACCTTCTTGTAACTTGTAATTTATTCTAGATTAATGAAAAGATTTTCATTTTCTGTTTGCCAATTTTGTTAGTCTTGTGTTTATCAAACACCTTTATATTTGTACATATGTATCTATGTATCTGTTAAAAAGATAACAATATTATTGTTCAATAAGCAACTTAATAAAAAGTTACAAGTATTAGTAATGTTTCTCGATCACTTAATAATAAAGTAATGAGTAAAAATGTTCAAACTGTTTCCAACCAACCAAGGTGGGCGAATAATGTTTGTCGACCAATTACAGCTGATGGGTTTTTTATCCTCGACCAGCTATACTTGGTTTAATTATAAAATTGCGTCCGACCAACTAAGATCAATAATTTGTCCTCGCCGACCAACTACAGTTATTGGGTTTTTATCCCCGACCAACTATACTTGGTGTATTTTTTGAACATTTTGTTCTTCAAAGAACTCATTGTAATAATATTACCTCCCGACCAACATAAGTTGTAATATGAGAGTATATTTTTATCTTACCAACCGTAGTTGATCATGCTGGTGTACAGTTTCTGGCTCCTTAAAGCTTTTGGCTCCTTAGAGCATTTTTTGGCTCCTTAGAGCATGTCCTCCTAACCAAAGGAGGTTGGCTACTTATAGCACTTTTGCTCCTTAGAGCATGTCCTCCTAACCAAAGGAGGCTGGCTACTTATAGCACTTTTGCTCCTTAGAGCATGTCCTCCTAACCAAAGGAGGTTGGCTACTTATAGCACTTTTGCTCCGTAGAGCTGTCCTCCTAACCAAAGGAGGTTGGCTACTTATAGCACTTTTGCTCCGTAGAGCTGAGGTTGGCTACTTATAGCACTTTTGCTCCGTAGAGCTGTGGTTGGCTACTTATAGCACTTTTGCTCCGTAGAGCTGTGGTTGTCTACTTATAGCACTTTTGCTCCGTAGAGCTGTCCTCCTAACCAAAGGAAGTTGGCTCCTTAGAGCACTTTTGTTGTGTAGTGTATTACACTAGTATTCCCCGAAAAATTTTCAACCAGAAAGAAAATGGCGAAACATCCTCGTTTTATTCATAATGAAAGAAATGCTTTACATTTGACATCATTGATAATACTTGCGCAGGTGTTCAGCATTCCATGCGTTCTTAAATTCCTCTCCTTCTAGAGTTGCTATTCTGTAAGTTCCTGGTCGAACAACCTCTGTAACTCGGTAAGGTCCATGCCAGTTTGCTTCCAGTTTATTCTGCTTCTGAATGACCTTCTTTAGCACATAATCCCCCTCTTTTAAATCACATTTCTTTACCCTTTTGTTGTAAAACAGAGCTGTTCGTTGTTGATAAGCAGCATTCCTAATGGTTGCCTCTTCTCTGACTTCCTCGAGCATATCCAAATCCATCCTTCTCATCAGATCACTGATTGGAGAATTGAAATTTAACACCCTGTGTGTTGGTAGGCCCAACTCGGCAGGTATCACAGCCTCACTTCCAAATGCTAGCATATATGGTGATTCTCCTGTTGCTGCTCGGGGAGTTGTTCGGTAAGCCCACAAAACTGACTGTAGCTCATTTATCCAATTTGCTTTAGCCTCACTTAACCTCTTCTTCAACCCATTTAGTAATGTTCTGTTCGTCACCTCAGTCTGTCCATTGCTTTGGGGATGGCCTGGTGCTGAATGAAACTTCAAGACGTTCGACTGATGACAATAGGCAGCAAATTCTTCATTATCAAATTGCGTTCCATGGTCTGTGATGAAAGCGTGGGGGAGACCATATCGACAAATGATATTCTTCCATATGAACTGATACACCTTCTCGTACGTCATATCAATTAGTGGTTCAGCTTCCACCCACTTAGTAAAATAGTCTACTGCCACGACGAGATATTTGAACCTTCCTCGGGTCGTCGGCAGTGGTCCAACCAGATCAATTCCCCACATGGCAAATGGCCAAGGTGATGTTATGGGTGTCAACAATGCCTGTGGAGTTCTTCGGATGGAGGAAAAACGTTGGCATTTGTCACACTTCTTAGCATAGGCTATACAATCAGCCCTCATCGTCGGCCAATAGTATCCCTGTGTCATTACCCTTTGCAAAAGTGTCCGACCTGCTACATGAGCTCCACAAGATCCTTCATGAATTTCTTCAATCAATTCTTTGACTTCTGATGGATGCACACATCTTTGCAAACCTGCCATAATTCCTCGTCTATACAAAACACCATTAGTTAACACATACCGAGCAACTTTATATTTCAATTTCTTGGCAACTAGTTTTTCCTCCGGCACTTCTCCTTCTTCAATGTATGCTCTGATAGGATCCATCCAAGATGGTCCTAAATCAAGGGTAATAATCTTCACCGTCAGATCTTCTTCTACGCTCCGACTTTCTAACACTTCAATTGGTATTGTTCTTCGCAGCTCGGTGCGCGTAGCTGACGCTAGTCGGGCCAATGCGTCTGCTCTAGCATTCTCCATTCTCGGTATCCTTACCAATCGAATAGCATCAAATTCTGTTAATAACTCCATCACTTTTGCATGGTACTTCACCATTAACTCTCCCTTCACTGCATATATTCCCATCATCTGATTCACAATTAATTGAGAATCACTGAAAATAATTACTTGTCGTGCCTCCATAACTTTCGCCAAATGAAAACCTGCTATCATAGCCTCATATTCAGCCTCATTATTGGAAGCTTTGAATTGGAATCTCAAGGCATACTCCATGTCAATATCGTCTGGAGAGTTTAAAACAATCCCTGCTCCACAACCAGCCGTGCAAGATGATCCATCTACATATAATCTCCATGTATGTAACTCGTCTTCAAATTTCTTATCTGTTAGAGTTCCTCGGTGAAATATCATCTGCTTTCTTTCATCATCCCCGGGTATCTTTCGTTCCTCGTTGATCATTTGTTCGCGCCCTTCTACCAACCGGAGTTGGTCGAGGTTTGAATATGATGATTTTTCTACATCCACAAGTCCTTTTACCAACCTTGGTTGGTCTGGATCTGTGTCTGTTGATCCTGTATCGTCCACAGGTAGGTCAGCAAGCACCTTTTGCTCCTCGGGGGTATCAGGGTATGTGAACTCTGCTATAAAATCTGCCACGGCTTGCCCCTTCAACGATGATCTGGGTTCATACACAATATCATATTCACTGAGCTCTATTGCCCAGTACATCAATCTTCCTGATTTTTCTGGCTTGTGAAGGGCTTGTCTTAACGGCATGTCGGTATACACAATGATGGTATGGGCCTGGAAGTATGGCCTCATTCTTCTACTTGCTTCAATTAATGCCAGTGCTAATTTTTCCAGCTTTGGGTATCTGATTTCCGCACCTCGGAAGGCCTTGCTTGTGTAATAAATTGGCTTCTGGATTCCATTCTCCAATCTGATCAATGCCGAGCTAACTGCATTTTCTGATACTGCCAAATACAAGTACAGCGTCTCTCCAGTTATTGGCCTAGACAATAATGGTGGGGCTCCCAAATACTTCTTCAAATCTTGAAAGGCTTTCTCACATTCATCAGTCCACTCAAAACTTTTTCGCAGTGTTTTGAAGAATGGGAGGCATTTATCAGTTGCTCGGGATACAAATCTGTTAAGTGCTGCAACCCGTCCGATAAGACTCTGCACTTCTTTCTTCGTCGTCGGAGATCACAGCCCTAAAAGAGCCTTGATCTTTTCTGGATTTGCCTCAATACCTCGCTGGTTGATGATGTATCCGAGGAACATTCCTTCTCGTACTCCAAAGGTACACTTCGTCGGGTTGAGCTTCATCTGGTATTTATCCAGTTGATCAAAAGTTTGACTCAAGTCAACCAAATGATCTGCAGCTCTCTTGCTTTTGGTGAGCATGTCGTCGACATAGACCTCCATATTGCGGCTGATTTGTTCGGTAAAAACCTTGTTCATCAACCGCTGATATATTGCACCTGCATTTTTTAAACCGAAAGGCATAACATTATAACAATAAGTTCCCCTTGGGGTAATAAAAGAAGTACTTTCCCTGTCTTCAGGCTTCATTTTGATCTGATTGTAGCCAGAATATGCGTCCATAAAGCTGAGTAGCTCATGTCCCGAGGTAGCATCCACTAGTTGATCAATTCTGGGCAATGGAAAATGATCTTTTGGACATGCCTTGTTGAGATCAGTAAAATCAACACACATTCTCCATTTGTTGTTCTTCTTCTTTACCATCACCACATTTGCCAACCAATCTTGATATTTCACATCTTCAATGAAGTGGGCTTTCTGGAGTTTCTCGACTTCCTCTTGTATGGCCTGGTTCTTCTCGGGACTAAACACTCTTTTTCTTTGCTTCACAGGCTTGATCTCCTTATTCACGTTGAGCTCATGACATAAAAAGTTTGGATCTATACCTGGCATGTCTTCATGACTCCAAGCAAAAGTATTCTTCCTGCTTCTCAAGAAATTTATCAACTCTTGTTTTATTGAAACATCCAACGACGATCCTATCTGAGTTACTCGTTCAGGATGCTCGTCGTCTAGGATAACAATTTCTGTAGATTCCACAACCTGCCCTTTTACGAGTTGAGTTTCATCCCTAGTGTCAAGAGTTTCAATTTCTGTGCCTTCCTCCACTTGGTAAGTAGTAGTCTTTTTCCTTGATTCTTCAAGTTCTTCTTGCTCGGCAGACGAATAATAGCATTCCCGAGCTACTTTTTGATCACCTTTCATAATTCCTACTCCAAAATTCATTGGGAATTTCAAACATTGATGTACTGTAGATGGAACTGCTTCGAACTTCTTCAATCCAACTCTTCCCATGATGATGTTGTAGGCGGACTGCACATTCTTATCCATCACAAAGAAGCGTATTCTTTCTGTTCGACAAGCAGGCCAAGTTCCAATGAGTATATCCAACTTGATCGTCCCAAGTGGAAAAACTTTCTCGCCAGAAAAACCCAGAAGGGGTCTGTGATAAGGTTCCAATTGAGATAATTTTAAATTCAAGCTATCAAAGCATGAATAGTACATGATGTCTGCTGAACTACCATTGTCTACTAACACCCTTGAAATGATCACATCCTTCATCCTCATTTTGATCACCAAAGGATCATCATGAGGGTAAAGAACACCTGCCAGGTCGTTTTTTGAAAAACCAATCACTAGTTTCTTTTTGTTTACCTTCCTCGGACGATCATCCTCGACCAGGTTTATTCGCTGAATGTATGAACAAGCTTGAGCCTCTCCGAGGTAAGCTTTTCTTTCTGCAGTAAGGTCTCCTCCTCCTGCATCTCCTCCTGTAATAACATTACAATCAAGTGATCCAAAACGTATGGAAAATACCTCTCGTTCAGGTTTCCTCGGTTTCTTGGGAAGATCGGGGTCATCATCTGGATCCTCTTCATGGTCCCTCTTCTTTTTATCCTCTGCACGACGAGGAGATCTAGATCTTTCTCTAGTTCTATCATCATTTTTCCTTTCACCTCTGCGATCTACATACTTTGATAATTTTCCTCTTCGGATGAGTGTTTCAATCTCGTTCTGAAGGGCTATACAATTTTTGGTCATATGGCCATGATCTTTGTGAAACTCGCAATATTTGTCTTTATTCCTCAGGTCGGGATTTGTCTTCAGTTTCTCTGGCCACTTGATTTCCTCGTTATTCCTGAGTTCTTCCAAAACATGATTAATACCCATTTTCAATGGAGTATAATTATCATACTTATTTAGGACTTCCAACTTCATCCTGTTATTCCTGGAATGTTTATCACCACCATTACCTTTCTGATCTTTCTTCTTAGAATTGTCGACCTCAACTTTAACTTCTTTGTCCATATTCTTCTTCGCAGCCATAGCCTCCTCGGCATTCATGATTTTGGCCGCCTTTGCCATCAACTCCGACATATTTTTAGGTGGATCTTTGGCCAAAGTGTAGTACAGCTTGTTAGGCAGCAAACCACTCATCAGAGCAGTGATTGCTGTCTTTTCTTCATAATCTATGACTTCCAACTTCTCGTTATTGAAACGAGTTATGTAATCTCTAGTACTTTCACCTGATTTTTGTCTAACACTTAGCAAGTGTGCTACTCGCTTTACCGGCTTTGCTCCAAAACAAAAATTGCCAATAAACAATTCGGCTAACTGAACAAAGGTTGAAATCTTACCCCGAGGAAGATTATTGTACCATATTTGTGCAGATCCGGTAAGAGTTCCTGAGAATGCTCTACACCTCATCTCGTCAGGGACAGCGTAGATATCTGTAGCAGCCTGGTATTGTTCTATATGAAGTACGGGATCTGTCTTTCCATCGTACTTGGGGGTCACTACGGGTGCTTTGAATTTTGACGGTGTAGGGAAATCCACAATGGCTTGCACAAAAGGTGTTCCTTGAACAAAAGTTCTCTGTAAGGGGTTCCTTGCCTTAGCCATTTCTCCCAATCTATCTTCCAACCGTTGAATGGAACCTTTCCATGCTTCATTCCCTTCCTCGGGCCGCTTAGTCCGAGCAACTGACTGCTCTGACGTAGCTTCCTGAGATTTATCTCGACGAGTAGTTGGTCGCGATTGTGCAGATCCTTCTCTCAAACCTGGTGGTGGTCGAAAACTTCTTGATGGAGCCCTAGGTGGACTCATGTTCCTCCTTGGTCCTAATCGACTGAAAGGAGACACCCTGCTTAATCTTTCCAAAGCGCTAGTTCTCTCCGGAGAAAGAGTGATACGTTGATCTGTATCCGTAGCCCGTATCGATGAAGTTCGCCTAGGTTGATAAGAAGAATCATTAGACTCCTCATTGCGATATAACCCGGTACGTCTAGATTGCGATTGCCTATGATCACTCCTTTGCCCTGAATAGGTAGGTGCACCGCCCTGAAGAGTTTGAATGAGTTGCCTCATAGATTCTTGCATGGCGGTTTGTCCTTGAGCCAGATTCATCATAATTCCAGCCAGATCTGGGGATGCAGATGGATTTGGAAGATTTCCAGTATTTCCAACATTTTGATTACTGGATTCTGGATTATCTGCCATTGGTGATAAATGATTTTTATGAAAAACGATAATAACAGTCGTTTCCCACAGACGGCGCCAATCTGTTGATGTAAAAAACTAGATCGCTCTAATTATTTAATCACAGATAAATAAATAAGACAAAGATTTTTAAAGTGGTTCGGCTAGGAATAAAGCCTACGTCCACTGTTATGTTATTACTGAGTGTTTGTAGAATTCTTGATTACAAGTTCTCTCAAGAAATTCCGGTCCCCTTTGAATGAGGATGATACAAGGTATTTATAGACCTGAGGCTGTACATGAAAGGTTCGATACATTAAATGACATACATATGAAAGGGTAATACATTTAATGCAGAGTGCGTGCCAAGAATATAAGCATTCAATGAATATCTGAGCTGTTGATTATCTGGCAATTAATGATACGACCGAGATGCAGCTCGGACCGCCATAGCTGTTCGCTGATCAGGAGTTCCTCGGAACATTAGAGTACCTCGGTGCGCTAGAGTTCCGCGATGCGATAGAGATCCTCGGTGTGATAGAGTTCCTCGGTGTGATAGAGTTCCTCGGTGTATTCTCGTTGCTCGAAAAGAAGCATGGTTGGTCGGGAAATGATCTTCCTCGCTGCTATTGTGCCACGTAGATTGACACGTGTCTTCATCTTATTCGTCCACATCAGCATATTAATTTTGGTATCAACAAATATGATCCAGGTTCTCCTCTCAATATGGATGAGGAGGTTGAGGATGATGGAGGGTCAACAGTTGACTCTTCAATCCCTCCAACTGGTGACCAATCTACCCTGCCTGCTCCTGCTTCCACTCCATTTGAGTCTGCTTCTAATAAAAAAAAGGTGTAGATTCACCCGACGAGCAGATTTTATTCTTTTCTTTTTATCTGTACTTTTCCTTTTTATTCCATGTACTTGTAATCGACATTTTATTAATGGAAATGAATATTTCTTCACACTTGCATTCTTCTTCTTCTTCTGTTGTTGATTGGAAAATTTTCTTACTCTTTATAGTTCATGGATAAATTGAATCAATTCTCTTCAACTGATCCTGAGCTTCTTCGAAGATGTAATGATCTCTTCATGGCTGGCTATTTCACTATGATTATCCAAGTTGCTTGGGGAATGTGATTCTGATCAGACCAGAGAAGCCTATCTTTATTTGAAGTGTCTTCTTGATCGGACAGTGGCCAATAATGTGGCTTATTATGATATGATTGAAGAGCCGCAAAAAGATCATAAGGAGGCCAAGGCTCTTTTGCATGCTAACTATGAGCAAAAATACAAAGCTCTAAGTTAAGGTTAGGGTTTTGTGTAGAAACTGGAGAAAAATGCTTCTTACTTCAGGAGGCAAGAATTTTTACTTAACTGTGAAGTGGAGGAAGCTAGAGCAATTACCAAGCTTCTTGAGGAAGAGAATAATAACTTGAAGGATGAATTGAATGCACTGAAGACTTTCTATTCCACTGCCGCTACTACTGATGAAGGAGTTTCTTTTCTGGAAACTGAAAATGCTAAGTTGAGGGAAAAAGTGGAGGTGCTGAAGAAAACTAAGCCTACTTCATCTTCCTAAGAAAAACCTAAACCTGGCAGAGCTACTAAAGATGAGGTTAGGACCAAGGAAACACTTTCCAACCATGTTTCTCAATTGAAAGCGAAGAAATTATCCCTTTCTGACATGTCTAAGAAACTTCAGACCCAAGCCGATCAACTTTCTACTCATTTTACTCAATTACAAACCAAAGATGGAGTGCTGAAGAAGTTGCACCACCAGGTTGAGAGGCTAACCTTCCAATTTCACAAATATCCTGGGGAGATCTGGATGAAGGGATACAATAAAGCTCTGGGTCATTCTGATGAGCGATTAAAGCAAGCCCATAATGAAGGCCACAAGTGGGGTTCGACCAACTGCTTAATAGTGATGAAAGTGGATCAGAACATCCCTCTTTGGAACTGGTACGATCTTGGTTTGTTGAACTATGAAGATACTCCTTTTAAGTTGGATGTTGATTGGATTCCTGCCAACACGATATAGCCCATGCCAATTGGCCTCAAGTTTGTTGTTCTTCTGCATGACCTTATTTAGCACATAATCTCTTTCCTTTAGGTTGGCCGACTTCATCCTTTTGTTATAAAAATGGGTAGTTCATTGCTAGTAAGCTGCATTTCTCAAAGCAGTATCTTCATGTACATCTTTGAGTATGACCAAACCCAATCTTCACATTAAATCACTTACAGGACGGTTAAAATTCAACACTCTATGTATTGGAAGACCCAATTCAGCAGGTATCACTACCTCAGTCCCAAATGCCAGCATATAGGGATATTCTCCAGTAGGAATCCTTGGAGTTATTCGGTATGCCCACATAACGTAGTGCAACTCATTGATCCAGTTTCCCTTGGCGTCATCAAGTTTTCTTTTCAACCCATTGAGCAAAGTTCTATTTATAACTTTAGTTTGCCCATTACTCTAAGGATGACCTGGAGCAGATTGTAGCTTTTGGATATTGGATTGAGCACAGTAGGCAGCAAATTCTTTATTATCAAACTGTGTACTATGGTCGGTGATAAAGGCATAGGGCAACTTATATCTACAAATGATATTCTTCCAAATGAATTGGTAGACCTTCTCATACGGTATGTCAATCAAGGGTTCTGCTTCAACCCATTTTGTAAAGTAATCCACAACAACAACTAAGTACTTAAATCTTCCTTGGGTGGTCGGTAGTGGTCCGATCAAGTCTATACCCCACATTATAAATGGCCAAGGTGAAGTGATTGGGGGTTATGACAACCTGTGGAGTCTTGAGAATGTTGTAATACCTTTAGTACTCATCATACTTTAGAGCAAAGGCTGCACAATCTTCTCACATAGTTAGCCAATAATATCCCTGTTTACTAATCCTTATTAGTAGTGTCCTTCCTTCTACATGAGCTCCACAAGATCCTTCATGCACCTCTTGGATCAGGTCTGGAACCTCTGATGGATAAACACATCATTGCAAGTGTCAGTCCTCTCATGTATAACACTCATTTATCTAACACATATCTGGAGGCTTTATATTTCAACTTTTTGGCCTCAATCATGTCTGCTGACAGAGTTCCTTCTTGAATGTAAGCTATGATGGTATCCACCTAAGATGGTCCCATGTATATTGAAATAAAACTCATCATTAGGTATTCATCTATACTCCTATTTTTTAAAAGCTCGATATGAATAGTTCATCGAAGCTCAATTCTGGTTGTTGAAGCCAGCCCAGCAAGTGCATCTGCTCGGGCATTGTCCAGTCTTAAAATTCTGCTCATTTAAACTGCTGGCGATGTTGTTATTACTTTTAATGCTTTGGCCATATACCCGATCATAAATTCTCCTTTAGCTCCGTACAAGCTCAATATTTGATTCACCACCAGTTGAGAATCACTGTACGCCACAACTTGCTCGGTATTCAGTGATTGGGCTTAACTCAAGCGCACAATGAGAGCTTCATATTCTACATCATTATTTGAGGCCTGGAATTGGAATCAGAAAGCATATTCAATATCTATTCCGTTCAGAGTGTTAAGTATTATAGCTGCTCCACTACTAGTTGCACAAGATGACCTATCAACGTATATATTCCATATTAGGATATTGTTGTCAAATGCTTGGTATGTCAAGCTCCCATAATGGAATATTTTTCTCCTTGTTTCCTCATACTTACTTGACAACTCCTGAGCTCTAGAAGAGGAATCATGTAGGTCGACAATAATTTTTTCTGACCTTTCTTCTAATGAAGGTTGCTCGGGAGCTTGATCATCAACCCCTTTCGAACCATCTTCTCATGATTCTTGTTTTACTAGCTTATCTTGTTCCTCAGGAACCTTGGGGTAAGTAATGTCTACAATAAAATCTTCTACAACTTGACCTTTTAAATAAGCTTTTGGTTAATAAATAATATCATTCTCCCCCAATTCTACTACCCAGTATATTAATTGGCCAGACTTCTCCGATTTCTGCAAGGCTTTCCTTAGAGGCATATCAGTGTACCCCATAATAATATGGGCTTAAAAATAGGGCTTCATCTATTTGGACACCTCAATCAGTGCTAATGCCAACTTCTCCAGGTGTGGGTATCTGATTTCTTCTCCTCTAAAAGCTTCACTGGTGTAGTAGACTGGTTTCTGAACTCTATTCTCTTATATAAATTAAGGCAGAACCTACAGTTGATTCAGAAACAGCTAAGTATAAATATAATCTTTCTCTTAAAATTGGTCGGGAAAGCAATGGGGTGACCCCAAGTACTTTTTCAACTCCAAAAAATATTTTTTGCACTCTTTGTTCCATTCAAAATTCTTTCTAAGCACTTTGAAGAATGGAAGGCATCTATCTGTAGTTCGGGACACAAATTTATTCGATGTTGCTACTCTTCTAGTTAAAATTTGTACCTCCTTCTTGCATGTGGGAGACTGCAATTCAATTAGTGCCTTGATTTTGTCTAGATTTGCCTTAATTCCCCTCTTATTTACTATGTACCTGAGGAACATTACTTCCTGTACTCCAAACACGCACTTGGTCGGGTTCAATCTTATCTAGTGCTTCTCCAGTTGGTTAAAAGTTTGGCTGAGGTCGGTAATATGATTGGACACCTTTTGGCTCTTTGTCAGCATATCATTCATATAAACTTCCATATTTTTGCCTATTTGCTCCTCAAAGACTTTATTTACCAACCTCTGATAAGTGGCACCTGAATTTTTTAAACCAAACGGCATAACATTATAACAGTAAGTTCCTCGGGGGTAATGAAATAAGTGCTCTCCCTGCCTTCAGGCTTCATTTTAATCTGGTTATAACCAGAATAAGCATCCATGAAACTGAGTAGTTTATGTCCTGATGTAGCATCTATAAGCTGATTAATTCATGGCAAAGGAAAATGATCCTTTGGGAATGCTTTGTTCAAATCTGTGAAGCCTACACACATTCTCCATTTATTATTCTGCTTCTTGACCATAACTACAATGGCCAATGAATATGGATATTTTACTTCATTAATAAAAATAGCTTTTTAAAGGTTTTCAACTTCTTCCTGTATTGCTTGGTTCTTCTCGAGGCTGAACACTCTTCTCCTCTACTTGACAGGCTTGGACTCTTTATTAACACTGAGTTCATGGCAACGAAAATTAGGATCAATCCCTAGCGTATCTTAGTGACTCTATGCGAATACATGCTCTCTGTGTTTAAGGAAATTCACTAGTTCCTGTTTAAGAACATGATCCAGCGTTGCTCCTATTTGAGTGGTGCATTCTGGCTTATCGTCATCTAACATAATTCTTCCAGTTGCCTCAACTATCTGGTCGTTCACCAATTTTTGTTTCCTCCCTGTGTATAAGGTTTCAACCTCAGATTCTTCATCGGGTTCATAAGTGTCTACTTGGTAAGTGGTGGTTTTCCTCTTTATTTCCTCCAAGTCTTCCTATTCGACAGATGAGTAATAACATTCCCGAGCTACTTTTTAGTCACCCTTTACAATATCTACTCCAAAGTTGGTCAGTAACTTTAAACATTGATGGACTGTAGATGGCACGACTTCAACTTCTTTAACCCTACTCTTCCCATAATCATGTTGTAGGTCAGATGAATATTTTTGTCCATTACAAAGAAATGTATCTTCTCTGTTCGACTGGCTGGCCATGTGCCGATCAACACCTCCACCTTAATTTTTCCAAAAGGGGAATACTTTCTCCCAAAAAAAACCTATTAAAGGTATGTGGTAGGGCTCCAATTGGCTGAGCTTAAAATTCAGAATTTCAAATCATGGATAGAACATAATATCTTTCGAGCTGCCATTATCAACTAGTGCTCTAGAAATAATGATATCCTGATTTCTGACTTTGATTATCAGAGGATCATCATGGGGGTACCGTACTCCTGAGAGGTCATTTTTATAGAAGTCGATCACTAGCATATGTTTGTTGACCTTCCTTGGTCGATCTTCTTCGGCTAGATTAATCCTCTGTATATAGGAGCAAGCTTGCACCTCATCGAGGCAAGCATTTTGTTCTGCAATATGGTCACCTCCTCAAGCATCTCCACCTGTAATCATTTGATAATCAAAAGAACCAAAACTGAGCATGAATACCTCACGTTCTAGTTGCCTAGGATTCTTGGGTTGGTCGGGATCATCCTCCTGATCATCTTCACGAGTCCTCTTTTTCTCGTCTCTGGGTTTGTAAGGAGACTTTGATCTTCACTGAGCTTCGTCTATATTATGCCAATCAATAAACTGATTCAGTTTCCCTCTTTGGATGAGAATTTTAACCTCATTTTGAAGGGCTATGCAATGATCTGTCGTATGACCGTGGTCTCTATGAAATTCCCAGTATTTTAATTTATCCCTCTTGATAGGGGAGATCCTCAACATCTCAGGCTAATACACATCTTTATTATGTTTTATTTCCTCAAAGAGATGGTGAATACCCATCGTTAATGGAGTTTAATTATTGTACTTCTTAAGTCTATCAATAATCCCTTTATGCTTTGATTCCTTGTGCTCCTTTTTGTCAGATTTCCCTTCAACTTTTACCCCCAAGCTCCATTTGGATGCCATTACCTCCTCGGCATTCATGATTTGGTTGCCTTAGCCATCAATTTTATCATTTTCTGTGGGGGATCTTTAGCAAGGGTATAGTAGATTGTATCGGGGAGGAACCCACTCATAAGAATTATTATAGCAGTCTTCTCCTCGTAATCCATAACTTTTAACTTCTCATTATTGAAACGAGTAATGTAATCGCTGGTACTTTCTCCCTCCTTTTATCTTACGCTGAGTAAATGAGTTACCCGTTTTACCAGCTTGGCCCCAAAATAAAATTTGTTGATGAATAGCTCAGCAAGTTGATTGAAGTTAGAAATTCGGCCCCACGGAAGGTTATTGTACCAAATTTGAGTAGGGCTAATAATTGTACCGGAGAATGCTCTGCACCTCATCTCGTCAGGGATGATGTAGATATTAACTACTGTCTGATATTTCTCTATATAAAGAATAGGATTAGTCTTCCCATCATATTTTGGTGTAACAACAGGAGCTTTGAACTTCACATGAGTGGGGAAATCCACAATGGCCTGCACGAAAGGAGATCCTTTCACAAAATTTCTTTGTAAAGGATTCTTGGCCTTAGCCCTATCACCTAATCTATCTTCCAATCGTTGTATAGATCCTTTCCTGTCATTATTACCAGTATCAGACCTATATGTGGCTGCTTGGTTGTTCGCTGAACTCTCTTCCTATGATTGCTGCTTGGTATGTGCCGTTCGTCGGGCATTTGATCTAGACTAGGCGGAATATTCCCGTTGATCGGTTGGTCATCGAGTGTTTCTTGACAATTCCCTGGGAGAATTTTTGTTTCCCCTGGGTCCCAAACGATCAAAAGGAGATGCTTGCCTCTCTAAAGTGCTCAATCTTTCAGGAGATAAATATTGTGCATTGTAGGACTCTGACATTCTGAGTGATGAACTCCCCCGTGGGAGATATGAAGTATCTCTAGTAGTCCTAGATTGGCTATGGCTATTGCTTCTTTGAGGTAGTGGGGGCATATTTCCACGAGCAGATAAGGCGGGTGACCCTGTTTGACGGGTTTGCGCTAATTGCCTTATGGTATCTTGCATGACCTCCTGTCCTCTGGCAAGACTAGCCAAGATTCCAGTTAATTCATTTGTTATTGGTGGAGCAGAAGGAACATGCGGGATGTCATCATTCATGGCACTTGATTCAGGAATATCAGTCATGTTGAATAAGTGAACGAGTAGAAACATTTAGAAATACATTCTCACAGACGGTGCCAATATGTAGATGCAAAAAACTAGACAATATCTAATTATTTGATCACAGATAAATATATAAAGTAGAGAGACACAAAATATTTTTAAAGTGGTTCGGCTAAAGGGAAAAGCCTACGTCCACGGTTGTGTATTGCCTTGTATTTATTTTGTTATCTCCTGTGTGGTCCCTTTTTATGTAGGGATAACAATGTATTTATAGCCCCTGAGAGTGTAAAAAAGTCGAAATATTAAATGATGGAATGCCTTTATAAAATAGGCATTTACATCCGTACAATTTTCATAATGTATACAACTATTGGCCCTTTACTGACCACGTTGGTCGGTCTTCCTACTGTTGGTCTGTCTTCTTTTATATGTTGGTTGGGCTTCTACTTGTTGGTCGAAATTCTTGAACTTAGCTGGGTGATAAGCATTGTTGACCAGGACCGATGCCACGATGGATGACACATGTCCATTTCTGATTGGTCCATGAAATAGGATAATATTTGGTATCAACACTCGTGCACATCAATACACCCTAACACCTCCCTGGCCTACTACACCCACATTCCATTCACCTCGCTACACACAAAAACATCTCCTATCGTATTTTTCCCTTATATCCATTTCTCTCTCCTAAACTGTATAGCCATAACTCCTTCACCTTATACCTTCTTTAACCATATCCAAAACCCACCTAAGAAAACCCAGACAAAACACACTTCTAACCAGCAAACCAACCCACGCAGATCAAACCCCATTTTCGAAGCTACAAAGCCCAACCCATTTTTCCCATACTGGAGACCACTGCCAAACTAAACCATTCCAACTATGCCCATATACAGTCGGCACCCTCCTAAACCCGAGTTCCACCTCTACACCTGCCACCGGTGCCTTCAACCCATTTACCCCTAACTCGAAACCATGAACTTCCAACCAATTTTGATTCTAAACCGACAACACAAAACCCAATCTCCATTTTCACCATAGCCCGACCTATTGAATCCGCCTCCTCCTTTACCAACTTGACCTGCAAAAAAATCAACCTATAAACCCAAATCCATACTCGGAACCAACCCAAATCCGGTGATCTTACACGGAAATCAAAGCTACCAAACTTGCCAATCTCACCCATTAACCCGATTTCGATCCAACCCAAACTCCCCCGACCGAGCTCCCTTCTAACCCATTTACCTTTGACCCACTTACCAAACAAATACCCAACCCTTTTACCCAATACCCTATACCCACTTTTATCATATTCCCACCAAGTGATTTACTCGACCAATTCCACCTAATTAAAACAAAAAAACCAAATAAAAACAAACAAAGAATACATCTCACATGTTTAAAACCTTTATCCCTTATTTCCCCAAACTACCCTCATTACCTCACATCCCACATGCACCATTAAAACTCCCAAAGTGCCTCGAGCTCCATATAACCTCTTATTTTAGAAGACTCATGCTCATTTGGAAGGGAATTCAAAATTAATAAGTTAGGGTCCATTTGGTAGAAAAGTGTGAATTGAGTTGGAATGGCAAAATTTGTCAAGGTAAATTCTTGGAAGGCAAATTTTGGCCTAGAAAATGAAATTTTATGCTGTTTGATTGACAATTTTTGCATGCTAGAAAATCAGATATTTGTCTTCTTTTTGTGTTTGATAGACACATTTTCCCTACTGGAATATAATTATTTGCCTACTTATGTTGTTTTATAGCTAAAATTCGGGTTGACAAATGAAAACTTTGCCATGCTATATTTGACTTATTTTGTAGTTTTGTTAATATTAATAATGACTGATACGTCTAGTTACTATGATTAACTATTTTATTTTACAATCATGGATATTAAAAAATGTAGACGAAAATTCCATAATAACATTAATACCAACTTTTATTTATTAATAATAATTGAAAACCACTTTGAAAACATAACGCATTACAACATAACACATTCCCATCCCCCATCTTGATTAAAAACGTGATTTGAAAAGTTAAAAAAACATACAAAAGTTATATAATTTTATCGTCTATATTTCCTAGGCAACCACGGAATATAACATAAGGCATTCCCATCCCCCATCAACATGTTAAGTAGATGTGTACTAAATCCATGTCCGAATCAACCCCTTTGTAATATAAGAGGTTTGAATCCGATTCATACAATGGATCGTCAAGTTTAGTATTTATCAAATGTTTAGCATGCCGCCGCTCTAGCCTTTTCTCCATTTGTGCAATTTTGCGTTGAAATAAACGAATACATTTTTCATTATCTTTGTTTAGATCTTTGCAATAAGTTATCGATTTTGCCTGTGACACGGGTAAACCATGCCACTGACAGTAGCACTCAAAATCGCAACTTCTATTAAATAACCTAGGCCATTTCAAATGATCATCCCATGGAATATTTCCTTTTGTCAGCACTAACTGTTTCATCATGTGGTTAACATCGCCTAAAGAATGGAGTGTGCATATAGGGATGTTTTCAAAAACCCTTTTATCACTAAACTAACTACCTCCATGGGGATCTTGGTAAATCCCCGGGAACATTACTGCGCGTTTCCTCAACATGTTCATCACCAAATAATGTTGATACTTTAGACTTACACTTTGTCTTCTTAGCCCGTTGTATCCTGCTTACCCCCTGTTAAGAGGCAATCACATCGCACCACTCTTTTAGGAAGTGACAAGTTATAATACGTAAGTTTTTACCCGGACAAAGTTTTCCTAAGAACATGGGTTAAGAAGGGTGAAGCTTCATCAGGCATGTAGACATGGTTATACATTTTGAAGTTTATGATATGAGTAAGTATAACTCGTGTTGTGGTATATATGTATGACAAAATGAACTCATCGGTTACTGATTGCTCTAACTAATAAAGAGACCATTTATTTATATGGTAGAAAATGGATGAATAAATGTTTAAAAATATTATCGGATAGTGTGATATCAAATAGCAATAACTTTTATGGCTTTAAAGTAATGACTTAGAAAGACAGTGTATGGTCAAATCGTATCTGATTTTCCGTAAAGTAATGACTGACAAAGATATGGCTAATACAATGTGTGGGTAAGATAGTGTGTTGTCAAATCACGTCATGACATATTTTGATATATAGACGAAAATGCCATAATACCATTAATACCATAATTAACATTACGACTGCATAAGCAGACGTAATGTGCTAGCCCATTAAGTTTAAATCCAAAATACATAATAAGCTAATTAACAAAAAGGCCACCACCTACTGAAAAATGTTTACACAACATTAGATCCGCTAGTAACTGCCCACATTTTTCACGCAAAACATTACATTAGTTATGAACTGAAGTGATCAAGGGAGATTACGGAGCTTGTTGTAAGCCCATGTACGTGAAAAGGTAAAGTCAGAGAAACCTATGAAGACTCGGCCTAATCCAATGTAGGTCTTAAACATCGACATCATGAGCATGAAATTCTTATCGTCTATATCCATATCTACTAGCCTTGTAAGAATACCCTTACAGTTCACAGTAGACTGGGAGTCTATGGCAACTTGAAGCTCTATTACAGTGGGAATTTGCTTCGACGGTTTAGTAATAACACTGAGTTCTTGGGCACATTCGTCCTGATAGTTTACACGATGACGATGAGAATTTGTATTAGGTGCCTGACCCTTGCACTTTATGGTGCTCCCAACTGATGTTTGGGTGTCAGTCTCTTGCCAAGCCGTCATTTGTGTACATTCTCTTGCCCAGGCATTGTTTGAGTCTCGGTCTCTATGTAAAATTTATTATTTACATCCACTTTTACTTCTACTTCTTCTGTCACTGGAAAAGAAAATGATCATTCATAAAAGACCGATAAAACATCAACCTAACTAGATACACTACACATAGTAATGTTTTATTATATGTAGCATTCATGGGTGAAAACTGATATGCGCTCGAGATAGCAATATCACTCGTAGTCGTATTATTGCCAAAGATTTTTGGAGGTAATCATAGTACTTACATATCTTTACTCTAATTGTTCCAGCATGTGGTTTACCCTGCAATATACATATTTGATAAGGAATTATTTGATATATGAGAAGAATTTTTTAGGAGTAAATTACATGGAAAATTGTCATACTCACCGCAATGTAGTCAGGCCATACACTTGCATCTGCCGTTAAGCCTCCGCTATTTGTGTCGTAACCAAATCACCTGTAACAGCTCATAAAATTCAACATAATCCTTTTTCAATGTTTTCAATATGGATCTGACATTTTTTTTCGCCATTATGACATCCGTCTTCAACAGTATCTATTATAACTTTAATATGGGTGGTAGTGAATCCATTGTCAACCCTCTGATGCCCCCTGATCACCTGGGCACAAAGAGAATGGATTAGGAAGCCACTCATTTACTCGCTCCATCCCAGATGGGATTTCTTTTTATTTCCTTCGACCTGATGAGATCGCACATCAACTCGCTTCACATTGGTCCTATGTAGTTTTGGTGGGCAGAGCAGAGGGAAATCTCGATTCTGCATGCCTGTTAAGCATAATAAAAATAGAGCTACATGTAATACGTCGTACTTTTATGGATAATGAAATTACATAAGTGGGCGTAATGTGGTAATTTGAGGAATTTCAATTAATATTAAATTCAGGATTAATAAGCGTTAGGTGCTACCGACGGATGTAACTTTTACTTAGGGGACTGAGTAAACGAGTCGGAATGTTTTTATGTCATGTCGCAATTGGGTAAAGCGATGGGAATTATTTTACGTTATAGAAAACGCGTATTGAGATGTGTTGGGTTTAATTAGTAAATTTTTGTTAAGTGATTCGAATGGAAATTTCGAGTGCACGATTGGTTTCAGAATGGCTGAGATAGTCAGAATAGAGTACCCAGAGTAGTGTTTGATTTCTGAGGATTTTTGGACTAGTAGGGACTCGCAATTGAGTAAACGAGTCATTTTTGGGTTTAACAGGAAGTAAACCTATTTTCTTTCATATAAGTCACGAGAAAGAGGGAGAGAAAGAATGAAAAGAGAGAAAGAAGAGAGAAGAGGAGAAAGGAAGAGATAAAATGGATTTTCGGGCTAAATTCCGCGGGATTCGACTCGAGGTCATCGGATTTTATCCATGAGGCAAGTATGTACTTCCTTTATTTAATTGAGTGTGTGTATCTCATATTATTGTTGGTAAACTATATAATTTGGGGTTAGAACCCTTAAAAAAATTGGGAAAATTGATTTTGAAATCACAAATAGATGTATTGTTAACTCTTGATGATTTCTAGTGTTAAATCCATGTTAATGGTGTATATATATGGATTGAAATTGGAGAAATGATAAAACTAGGGCTATAATGGTTTTAGGGTTTAAATCTAAGAGAAATGATTTAATACAACAAAATAATTAATGCATTAGTTAGAAATCAATGTTTAAATGATTATAGTGTTGTTGGTTAAGACTAGAAACCATAAAAATGGAGTTTGGGTTGATATTTGGGATTTTTTAAGATTGAGAAATCGCCCAAGCAGTGCCCTCCGAACAGGGCGAATCGATTCGCATAAAGGGACCTGTAAGACTATCTCAGGACGAATCGATTTAGATTGAGACCGAATCGATACACCTTTGAGGACCTGCTTGCAAAACACTATCCAAATCGAATCGGATGGAAACCGAATCAATTCGCATTTTGGGGCGAATCGATTCGCCTTTGTTGAAATTGGCAGTTTTCCTTCTTTGAGTTTAGAGGGAGTTAAATTGCAATTAAAGATTATTAAAGTGGATTCTAGTTATGATATTAGGACTCCTAGATGATGGTTGTGAGGGTGAGTAAACCTTGAGATGAAAGAGGGAACCTCGGGTTCTTTTACTGTACAATTCAAGGGACGGGCCTAGTGAATGTTTGGGTCGAGCAACATTCGAGAGAGAGATCTTCGGTAAGTGTGGAGATATTTATGCGGTTAGAATGAATATGGGTTGTATGCATTTGAGTAAATCCTAGGATGCGATTAGGATGGAATCTAGGATATGGGCTAATGAGGATTGAGCGACTATTCGGTACGTCTATTGACGACTATTATTACAGGTGATGCGATACCTATGGAACTAAAAATAAGTCGATAGCACACTTATTTGATTATTACAAATTAGTATATTTGGGATTATATATAAATCCTTAAAAGTGATTAAGGTGCGAGTTACATATTAAGTAAGAGAATACTTATATGCTATCACGAATGGGAACATTCGAGGTTATTGGCTATTGCTATAAGAGTTTGGAAATTATAGCCATATATATTGAGAAGTGATATATATTATATACTAGAGTTGTTACTGTATATATATATGATATGATATGAAAATAAAATATATTTGTATGTGATTGGTATATTTATATCTTAGAGGCTGGTTCCACGGGCTTCCCCGGGCATAGGGATGGAGAACCAGAATATATATTTTCTCTAGTGATATCTAGGGAGGTTGCACGATGTGGGTGAATCCCCTGGCTTGAGGAGTAGGAAGAGTATATCCCCGGGTCATATCGTCCCATATACGAGTGCGATATTTGTATTCCACTTTCAGGAGGGAACATGATTGCCTCCACCGTTGTGTTTTTTTACCATGACCATGAGTGAGTCTGCTTGGTACCGTGGTTGATTATGTAAACCTGGATGCGGATAGGCCCTATGAGACTACTTTATTGAGTTATAGCTCGATGGGATGGTTATTATACTTATGATTATAATAGGTATAATTATACTTGTTGCGTATAGTATATTGCTTGTATATGAAGATGAGATATCATATAAAGTAAACTTGTGTAAAGTGAAAAATATGAATATGAGTTATTCCCCTTCCGGTAGATTTACATCCTGATTTATATGAATATGAATCGTAGGTTCTAGTGAGAGCCATATATATATATATATATATATATATATATATATACGAGTCTTTATATATGTGTTGTGTACCGAGGGCCGAATGGATCTCGACGATCGACATTGTCATGTTGTAGTATGTCGGGGGAATTCTTTATTTGGATTTTGCTTCGCAAGACACCCCACACATGAAACGTAGCGCAATGTTGGGAACGGGGAGAAGTTTAACCCTTAGTACTCGGGTTTATGAAGACTGTTACAGGATGGGTGAAATAGATTAGTTAGGCGGGGTAGCTTAACTAGGTTGTTTATAAGGTATGCGATAGGTGTGCACTATTAGAAGAGGGGTGAGGTGTATCTCATGAGAGTGCGCTACCAATTTAAATATGAGAAATTTTATATTCTAAAATATGGTATTTATGCACTTGCTAAATATTTTTAAAACTCGGGCTCTGAACCGTTTCTCCATTTCCCCTCTATTGATATATATGTATATATATTAGGTGTCCAAACACAAGGACACCTAGATGATGATTCATTCGAGTCAGACGTTCGCTGCAGAAGCTGTGGATGCATGCATGTTTATTGTAGACGCTTCTATCCTTGAGATTTAGATAGGAGGTATTGTATAAATATCCGAGCCGATAGCCCAATTATATTCATTTATTCTTTTACCGCCTTTTAGTGCGGCATTTCGATTTGGTTGTATTATGTTAAACCGAGTGTTCAACTATTTTATTTCATTTCAGTTTCGTGTATATAAACTGCGTGAATGTTTTATTTAGTTGGTTTGATTAAGAAGATTAAAAAATTAAAATTTTGACGCCAGTCTAATAGGTTACTAGGAATTAATTTGGTTTTTAACAGTGATGCTGAGAATGAACCATATGAGACTCCTATTTTAATTTGGTATATGATTGATCACCCAGTATTTTATTAGGCGGGGTGTCACCGATGGTATCAGAGCATCTAGTTCTAGTGTCTTTCGAAATCTGTGTGGACGTACTTCGCTTTCTGCATTGCTTTCGATTTGATATAAACCCTTATGATTAGGATTACTAGTTCCTATTGTGAGATTTCGTTCTCCTGCCGTCATGTAAGATTATAGTAAATCTTTTGTGCGCTCATTTGAGATTTGTGTGCTGATCGATGAAGGGCGACCAAGGAAGGCCGTTCTGAGGGCAGCATGAGGTGTGGCTAAGTTGCAGCTGTTAGTTAAAGTTGGGGACGAGGGCCGCAGTTGAGGTCACTCCCTTTGTATCATTTTAATGAATTGCTGCAATGACTACTAGAATATAGTAGCTATATTTATTTAAGTACCGCTATAGTATAAAGAGTGGTGCTAAACTTGAATTTCCTAGTGAAGTTAAATTGGGAAAAAGTCTGAACGGTTTTTGATAAGGACCATTCATTGAAGTTTAAGTTGTGCGAAGGAAATGTAGAGTTACTCAGTGGAAGTAGAAGGCTCATAATCTTTGGCTTAGAGCGGGGTATGGAAATACCCAGATGTGAAAATTTGAGGAAAAAATTTCACTCGTGGAACCAATGTCGAAATGGTGGGAATGGTAGTCACCATATTTTGGGGAGCATGATGTTTTGCTCATAGAGGGATCTTACAGATGATTTTAACCGTTAGTTCCTTTGGTTTGTCAGAAATGGAGAGAATGTAGTTTCTGAATTATTCATGAGGATCGGTGAGAGGCCGACAGTGAATAAAGAGTTATATAGTTAAGTAAACTTTGTACCTAATTAAGGTACGTACAATAAAGAGAGATTCCTTAGGAGGAATGATAGGCTCACTAGTAAGTGTTGCTAACACTTATGGAAAATTTATGTTCATGGAACCCCACAAGTGGACATCCACCCGGGGGTTCATTGAAACAAGGCAGTTGAGGCTGGTAGCATGTTTCCTTTTAGTCGGAGGAGCTATAAAAACTACAAGGGTGATTGTCAAGATCGAGGCTCTAGAGTACGAGATACTGATGACCTTAACATGGTCAAGGTGGCCATAGATGGGGAATGTTGTGATGTGGAGGGTACAACCAAATGCTTTGATCTTGTCCGGTACGATTTAACGGATAAGAGTAGGGTGCCTAGATGGGGCATTTATTAAAGTAGTTTTTAGTTCGATTAAGGCAAGTGTACTATGTTCGAGAACCAATTGGAGCAGTTAGGGAAAATTGGTGAAGTTGTTATTATGAGTTTTACCTCGGATGAAAGAGGTATATTTTGTGTGGCTAGATAGAGTCGTGGTATTTTGTTAACCCTAGATTCGTGTGTGTAATTCAAGCTTTGTGGTGGTATCGGTAATATTATAGAGGGTATATCTATATGTTTTTTCGCTATAGTGGGGTTCTATTTTCCTTCATTCGTTATGAATACGGGTGTTGGTATTTTGAGCTTATATTTGGTTTGTACTTCTCGCTTTGTGCGTGTTATACGAGTATGGTACTATTGTAAGAGTAATGTTATTGTATGATCGGAGCGATAGCAGGCTAACGATTGCAAGACTATCGTATCCGTGGTTCCAGGGTGGAACGGGTTGAGCTCGCCTTTATTATATGTTTAGATGGAACTTCGATGAGTAGATGTTTCACTAGCATGAATTTAATGTATGTGAACCTTATAGATACGATCTAAGGTATGCAGGGTTCATTGTTTTACATGTTTTACACTAACATGCCTCCACGATCGACAAAGTTAAGTAGTAGTGTATCAGAGGGGTTCCTTATTTGTATTTCACTTGCGAGACACTCCACGCATGAACCTTAACGACGTTGGAAGTGGAGAGATGTTATTATATGCTAGGATGTTGGTTTTGATGAAATTAACTGAGAGTCATGTGATGATTAGGGGCTAATAAGAAGTAGAAGTGCTCTGCAAAAGCACTAGAAATGTTTATCTTACTGCAAGTAGGTGGGTGAGGCAAGGTAAAGGAAGTCGGGTTGAGGCTTATAGTCGGGCCTTAAATAGAAGGCAAATTTAGAGGAAATATGTTTTGAGTATGATGTTCGTAACACCTTTGCAGAGAGTAGGCACCCCGATTAGTTAGACTTTACATTTCGCCAAGATGGAAGGACATAGTGGTAGAAGTACGTTAGTAGATTAGCGAGGTAGGATTTAGAATGTCCCGCTGGTATGCCTTAGGCCGTTATATCTCGATGACCGATGATGCGAGGAATTAGTGCAATGGGAGGGTTCCTTGTTTGGATTTCGCTTTGCGAGATGTCCCACGCATGAAACTGAGTGAATGTCAGAAATTGAGAGAGGTCTTGGCCACTAGGGATATAAATAGTATAGTACTCTTTTTATGCGTGTAGGAAACACATCAATCTTAGGAATACCATGGAATGAGGCCAGTGGGGCATGTGGCACTGTTTTAGGAAGATTGTAGTGAGTTAACTACGAGAATATTGGTGGGTTAACTTTGACAAGGATTGGGTTTCCAGGAATAGGAAAGATGGAATCTCGGGTAACTCAGGGCACCAGGTCGAAAAGAAAGTGAGGCCCATTTTTAGAGATAATGTTACGTGTGTGGCGTTTGGATTGGTTGTGTGCACAGACACAGATTAAAAGGTGTATGAGCACTTTGCTAAGTTGGTTTTATCTATCGTCTGAAATAGAAGGGGCGTAGTATATAAAGCTGAAGAATATGCTTTGGAGCAGTTATGGGTCGGATTGAACGTCATAGGAGTCCCGCGATAACCCAATTGTGTAGGTGCAACAAAAGTTAGTACACCTAAGATAAGCGATAAGACTGACGGGAATAGTCAAGTGCTAGTGCAGTTTTTTTTTTGTGGGAAACTCGATGTCCTGTTGTAGATGAGTGGACGCTTAGAGTTGTGGTTCTTAGGTGGGATCTATACGTTAGAATGGTGATTATAAGCTCATTTTCTTCATATGCGGTTATAGAAGCACTAGGTGCGACGTGTCATTGTTAGAGTTAACCTTACAACCGAGGTAGTGTGTTAGCATATAGAGGTTAGGTTAATCTTGTTGATAAACTAGTACGTTAGAAAATAAGCCTTGACATAGGTGGGTACCGTGAACGAGTACATGGTAGGGTACCATTTGGGTTAGTACCTTTCGACTTGCATATGCAGGATGAAGTGTGATTAGCAATCCTAGGTTGGTAGTACAGGTCGTATCCGAATTTTAAGGACGAAATTACGTTGTAAGGGGAGAGAATGTAACACCCCGTACTTTTATGGATATTTAAATTACATAAGTGGGCGTAATTTGGTAATTTGAGGGATTTTAGTGAGTAGTAAATTATGGATTAATAAGCGTTAGATGCTACCGACGCGTGTTATATTTACTTAGGGAACTGAGTAAACGAGTCGGAATATTTTTATGTCATGTCGGAACTAAGTAAAGCGACGGGAATTATTTTACGTTGTAGGAAATACGTATTGAGATGTGTTGGGTTTAATTAGTAATTTTTAGTTAAGTGACTCGGATGGAGATTTTGAGTGCACGGTTGGTTTCAGAATGGCCGAGATAGTCAGAATAAAGTACCCGGGGTAGTGTTTGAGTTCTGAGGATTTTTGGACTAATAGGGACTCGTAATTGAGTAAACGATTCATTTTTTGGTTTAATAGGAGGTCAACCTCTTTTCTTTCATATAAGTCACGAGAGAGAGGGAGAGAAAGAAAGGAAAGAGAGAAAGAAGAGAGAAAAGGGATTTTCGGGCCAAACTTCACGGGATTCGACTCGAGGTCGTCAGATTTTATGCACGAGGCAAGTGTTTACTTGCTTTATTTAATTTAGTGTGTGTATCTCATATTATAGCTCGTAAACTATATAATTTGGGGTTAGATCCCTTAAAATAAATTTGAGAAAAATGATTTTGAAATCACAAATAGATGTGTTGTTAACTCTTGATGATTTCTAGTGTTAAATCCATGATAATAGTGTATATATATGGATTGAAATAGGAGAAATGATAAAACTAGGGCTCAAATGATTTTAGGGTTTAAATCTAAGAGAAATAGTTTAATACAACAAAATAATTGACGTGTTAGTTTGAAATCAGTCTTTAGATGATTCTAGTGTTGTTGGTTGAGATTAGAAACCATAAAAATGGAGTTTGGGTTGATATTTGGGATTTTGTAGATTGATAAATCGCCCAAACAGTGCCCTCCGAATAGGGTGAATCGATTCGGGTCTAGACCGAATCGATTCGCATAAGGGGACATGTAAGACTGTCTCAGACCGAATCGATTCGGATTGAGACCGAATCGATTCAACTTTGAGGATCTGCTTGAAGAATACTTTATGAATCGAATCGGATGGAAACCGAATCAATTCGCTAGCCTGAATCGATTCGCATTTTGGGGCGAATCGATTCGCCTTTGTTGAATTGGCAGTTTTCCTTCTTTGAGTTAAGGGGGAATTAAATTGTAATTAGAGATTATTATAGGGGATTCTAGTTATGATATTAGGACTCCTAGATTATGGTATTGAGGGTGAGTAATTCTTGAGATGAAATAGGGAACCTCGGGTTCTTTTAGTGTACAATCCGGGGGACGGGCCTAGTGATCGTTCGAGTCGAGCAACATTCGAGAGAGAGCTCTTCGGCAAGTGTGTGGAGATATTTATGCGGTTAGAATGAATATGGGTTGTATGCATTTGAGTAAATCCTAGGATGTGATTAGGATGGAATCTAGGATACGGGATGACGAGGATTGAGCGACTATCCGGTACGTCTATTAACGACTATTATTATAGGTGATGCGATACCTATGGAACTAAAAATAAGTCTATAGCATACTTATTTAATTATTACGAATTGGTATATTTTGGATTTTATATAAATCCTTAAAAGTGATTAAGGTGCGAGTTACATATTAAGTAAGAGAATACTTACATGCTATTATGAATGGGAACATTCGAGGTTATTGGCTATTGTTATAAGAGTTTGGCAATTATAGCCATATATATTGAGAAGTGATATATATTATATACGGGAGTTGTTACTGTATATATATATATGATATGATACGGAAATAAAATATTTTTGTATGTGATTGGTATATTTGTATCTTAGAGGATGGTTCCACAGGCTTCTCTGGGCATAGGGATAGACAACCAGATTATATATTTTCTCTAGTGATATCCTGGGAGGTTGCGCGATGTGGGTGAATCTCCTGGCTTAAAGAGCAGGGAGAGTATATCCCCAGGTCATATCGTCCAGTATACGAGTGGAATATTTGTATTCCACTTTCAGGAGGGAACATGACCGCCTCCACCGTTGTGTATTTTTACCATGGCTATGAGTGAGTCTGGCTTGGTACAGTGGTTGATTGAGTAAAACCGAATGCGGATAGGCACTATGAGACTGCATCCTCGAGTTATAGCTCTGTGGGATGGTTATTATACTTATGATTGTAATAGGTATAATTATACTTGTTGCGTATAGTATATTGCTTGTATATGAAGATGATATATCATATAAAGTAAACTTGTGTAAAGTGAAAAGTATGAATAAGAGTTATTCCCCTTCCGGTAGATTTACATCCGAATTTATATGAATATGAATCGTAGGTTCTAGTGAGAGCCATATATATATATATATATATATATATATATATATACATACGAGTTTTTATATATGTGTTGTGTACCGAGGGCCGAATGGATCTCGACGATCGACATTGTCATGTAGTAGTATGTCAGGGGAATTCTTTATTTGGATTTTGCTTCGCGAGACACCCCACACACGAAACGTAGCGCAATGTTGGGAACGGGGAGAAGTTTAACCCTTAGTACTCGGGTTTTTGAAGACTTTTACAGGATGGGTGAAATAGATTAGTTAGGCGGGGTAGCTTAACTAGGTTGTTTATAAGGTATGCGATAGGTGTGCACTATTAGAAGAGGGATGAGGTGTATCTCATGAGAGTGCGCTACCAATTTAAATATGAGAGATTTTATATTTTAAAATATGGCATTTATACACTTGCTAAATATTTTTAAAACTCGGGCTCTGAACCGTTTCGCCATTTTCCCCTCTCTTGATATATATGTATATATATTAGGTGTCCAAACACAGGGACACCTGAATGATGATTCATTCGAGTCATACGTTCGCTGCAGAAGCTGTGGATGCATGCATGTTTATTGTAGACGCTTCTATCCTTGAGATCTAAATAGGGGGTATTGTAGAAACATCCGGGCCGATAGCCCAATTATATTCATTTATTCTTTTACCGGCTTTTAGTGCGGCATTCGATTTGGTTATGTTATGTTAAACCGAGTGTTTGGTTATTTTATTTCATTTTAGTTTCATGTATATAAACTGCGTGATTGTTTTATTTAGTTGGTTTTATTAAAAAGATTAGTAAATTAAATTTTGACTCCAACCCTAATAGGTTATTAGTAATTAATTTTGTTTTCGACAGTGATGCTGAGAATGAACCATATGAGACTCCTGTTTTAATTTGGTATAGAATGTATCACCTAGTATTTTATTAGGCGGGGTGTCACACTACATCCGGTATACCAAGTATGCAAATGTGTACATGTATCGTTGTGATTCGCATCGTCCATTTACTACTGCATTTTGGTATACAACAGTGTGGAGGTATCAGTGTGGAGGTGTAATTCAACCTACAGATTGCAAAGGTATACAGCAGTGTTTATGTATCAATTTGCAGGTATCAGTGTGTAGCATAATGCAAATGTGTACAGCAGTTTGAAGGTATCAATGTTGTATACCACATGGTATACCTACGAGAAATATTCTTTAAAATATACTTTCACACTAATTATTACGAAGTACCTAATGCAAATGTGTATAGGTATATTGAGAACCATATTCATCACCATATTCAGCACATTTAAGCATATTAAGCACCATATATTCATCACATTTCAGTTCAGTTCAGCACCATATATATAGGTATCACAAATAAAAATTCAGCGCCATATATACGCACATTTCAGTTCAGCATATATACAGGTACCACATACATTTCAGTTCAGTTAATTCATACAATTCAAAAGCGCATATATTTCAGTAGCACTTACAGTTAATGAAAACTAGTTAATGAAAGTTCAGTGTATTAGATCAGTTATTGCTATAAGTGAGAAGTCGGGGTGGCTATGGGTCCGGATGGGCAGGCCCGGTCGGGTTCGGGACGGGCTTATAAAATTATGAGCTATCCCAAGCCCACTCGGGCTGGGATCGAGACTTATTATGCAATCCCAAGCCCGCCCAGATTTGAAAGCTCTTTACCCAGGCCCATTTGCCAAGCCCGGTTAATTATTATTTTTTAAATAAAAAAATATATTTTTTCTTAATCAAAGACCTATTTTTTTAATTAAAAACTTGTTTTACACTTTATATATTACATAGTCTATATATAACGTTCCCCACTCTACGTAAAAAGTTTTAGTCTATGTTTTTATATTTATAAAAGTTACCCACTTTATATATTTATTTATAACTTTGTAGTCTTAAACTTTAATAATAAATTAATATACACACACACACACACACATATGTATATATATATTAATATTATATATATAATTATCAGGCCTCGGGTCGGGCCAGGCCCCATCGGGCTTAAGAATTCATGCCCAAGCTCGCCCGAAAAAAAATCGGGCCTATTAAATTTTGCCAAGCCCACTTTGCGGGCCTATTCACCTTACCCAAGCCCTATTTTTTTATTGGGCGGGCTTAGCGGGCCTCGGGTCTATGGCCACCCCTAGTGAGAAGCACATACATTTCAGAATCATAATGACATAAACATAAACTTATCCTATCCAGAATCATTATTACATAAACATATAATATCCGAATTAAATTCTGAAAATTACACACCCTTACATTACAACAAAAGCAACATAGTTAGAACTTGAAGTACTATAAGAAACATTACGCGATCCATTACAACACCCTTACATTATAACAAAAGTAATGAAAATACTAGAATCAACAAGCAGCAACATAGTTATAACTTGAAGTTTCTACGCAGTCACTAAGGTACACATAATGTCATGTTCATGGCCACTATGGGGTTCTTGTACAAGAAGTTGCGATTGAACGGATATACTCGATGCAGTTTGTTCGCTATGTGGATGAAAGGTTGCGTAGTTACTATCCATGCCTTCAATGGACGGCTTTGTCCACCCCAAAATTTTTTGACATTGGGGACAAGTGTAATAAAATCGACCCTAGTTGTGGTTTTTGTCAGTCAATGTAACCTTCACTTTAGATATGATGCCACAATGGCATTTCTTTATGTCATACCATAGAAGGAGAAGTTCACTTTGATTTGATGATGGCATATTTAAAATATCCACTTACCTAAAATTTTAAAACATAGAAATTATAAGCGTAGTATAAAGTTTTAGCATGAAATATCCACCTACCTAAACTCAGTCATCGTAGTATAAAGGATCAGTTCGATTCGCATCATATCCTTTCCATATCAAATTAGCCATTGCATTTGTTTTCTCGGTCCATGCAGTCTCAATTGTGAACGTTACATGCTCATTCATTGGTGTTTCTGGCACATTTATGGTAGGAGGAGTAATGTCATCATCATCACTTTCCCCATTGCATTCATCCTCAATATCAATAATCTTCAAGAAATTATGAAGGGCACAACAAGCTACAACAATATTTGCTTGAATTTCAATCGCGTGGAATGGTTGATGCCTTAGATACGCAAATATTTTTTTCAACAAACCAATTAATCTCTCCACTTCATTTCAAAGAGATGAATGCCTAAAATCAAATAACTTCTTACTATTCTCGGGACGTTGTCCATCAACGTCCTTACGATGATAATGAGTTTTTCGATTCGGGGAAAGAAAACTAGGTACCAACGGGAAACCAGCATTTGCGAGATAGTATTTACCTATACATAATTTAAAAATAAATTTTACTATCACCTATTTATATATTCACTAAAAACATCAATGAAAGCCAATCTCATGCTTCAACTTACCTAATGGAACGGTCAACTTACGACCTTGACGTTGTATCGCACTTTAAAGTATGCGAACATTAAGCAATGATCCCTCTAAACCAACGAGGACATAGGAGAATCGCTTACCAAATTTACATGCGACCAAAATATTTTGAGAAATTGCCCATTTCCTATTGCGATACCTTACTTGGTAAGCAGTAGGAACCAAAGCAGATATGTGCGTACCATTAATTGCACCTACGACATCCTAAATCGGTTGAAATGAATTTAGTACGGGGAAAGTCATTGCTAAAAAATCAAATTAATTGATGAAACTATCCTAACCTCAAAGTAATGATACCATAGTAGGTCCTTCCCATTGTCATAAGGGGAATTTAAAGGGTTGGCATTAGTAACGACATCATTAAAAAAATCAAAACATGCTCGTAAAACTCTATGGAAGTAGTAACAAATGGTTTGACCAGATTTGAAGAAAGTCAACGACTAGGAAACATATCGCTCGTCATGTCCTACGGTGTTAAGGAACAAGGCAACTTGTTCCTCAACCTTAACTGATCGATTGTCTCTTAGTCCATATCTGCGTAGTCTAGTACAAAGTCTTTCGAATGAGGGTTATGTTCATCCGAAGCTGTGTGTGGCATACCCGATCATTCATTTTAAATAAACGATATAATGCAGTTTCACGATCAGCAACCCAGTTTCTATAGGGAGCCCTAGGAAGGAGATTGTCATGACTCCTCTTATATTGAAAAATTGCAATTGCTCGCATCACCAGGGTCCAGAACAACCCTCGTTGGTGTCGCAATCGCTTTGAGACATTGCTCGGCATTGAGATATTAAAATCCAATACCAACCAAAATTAAAAAATGCTTTATGTCCATCGAGATAATAAAAATTTATAAAATCCAAACATGTTATAAAATATCCAAAACTTTATAAAACTTTATGCCCATTTGCGTTATTAAAAGATCAAATATATAGAAGGAAAGTAATATACCGATTGAGAAGCTTTCAGAAGAATTTGTTTTAGAATAAACCTGTTATTTACACACAAAAACAAATTATAATTTATAACAAGAATAATCAGTGCAACAAGAATAAGCTTATTAACCACTATAACTATTAGCCACTATAACAAGAATAACCACATAAATAGAAAAATGTATTGAACAAGAAGAAAAATGAAAAAAAAAAGGAATCAAGTATGTTGTATCTTCCAAATAATCAGGACAAAATGAAAATAAAATTTGATTCAAGTATATGGCAAAACAAACAGATCTAGTGAAACATAGGGCAAAACGAACAAATATACTGAAACATTGGGCAAAAAGTAATAGGATTTTCAACTTTTTTCAAAGAAAAATATGGGAATCAACTATTTTAAACCTTTACGAACATATATACATGGCCAAACGCTAATAAATATGAAGAAAAATAAGGGAATCAACTATCTTCAACTAACCAAAACATACAAGGGATAAACAGAGATACAAGGCCAAACTAGGTTTCATAGACTAGGTTTTGGAGATAAACGGAGATACAAGGCCATACCGGGGATAAACATTAATAGTAATGAAGAAAAATAGGGAAGCAGACTAGGTTTCATAGATAAATGAAGAAAAATATAGTCCACGACTGGAAAAAAACACGTGACCGTCATTGATTGAAAACATTAGAACAAAAAATGGAAAAAAAATGAGGAAAAAGAACATACCGGCCGAAGCAGACTAGGGTTCGTAGAAGAAGAAATGGGCTTTATTTGGTTTCGTAGAAGACTACGTCTCCCATTACTTCCGTCAACTCAGCCTCGGTATAATCAATCTAGTTTTCAATTACCAGACATTCATTTTTTTTTAGGGGGGGTGGGGTAAAGAAATGATTTCCAAAAATTTTATGCAAATAAGGTCACGTGATGTTAAAAACCTTATTCAGCCCCTACCAATATTAACCCTATCAAACGTCCCAAAAGATTGAATTGAGGGTAGAGTTTGACATTTACCAAGGCAAAAACCCACCATCAAATGGACCTAGTAGAGAAGACCAAAGGGAGTGAGAAATTCTATTTTAGTTTTTTATTAGAGAAAAACATAAATTGAGTGATTGTAATTCAATTGAGAGAATAGTTGATTGTAATTGAAGAGTTATAATTCAAGTCAAGGAATTCTTTGATTTGATTATTACTTCTCTAATTACTCTTGTCTTATTCCTTACATGCTTTTAATTGTTTATTTGGTTTCTTGGAATCCCATTACGAAGGGCTAATATCCCATTCAAGGGTTGAAAAGAAGTCCCCATGGATCCAATTCTTTTGTTTGCTAATTTTATTTTTCTTTGATTTCCTTTGATTAGTAATTTTAATTCGCATATTTTTTTTTTTTTGCATTGAGAAATGAAAAGCCAACCTTGAGAAAGGATTGAAAATTGTGTTTTTATTTTATCATTTGATTAAAACTAGAGATACACTTATCAAATTGACTGAAAATCATAATATAATTTTCTCCTACTCTTATTTTTATCGTGTCTAATTAAAATTAGTTGGGTGAATCGATCCTAGTGGGTGATTCATTTGATTATTTTAATTCATTTTGAGTAATGTTGTGGGAATTAAACTTTCTTTTCCAAAAATAATATTGGATTAATTCATTAGTGTAATAAGAATTACCTTTTGAATTAAATGAATAATTTGGAAATCAATCAAATTAAAATAGTTCAAATTAGATTAAATTGTGTGAAATGGGGGTGGATTTATATCCCTTGATCTTTCTCTCTCATTTAGTTATCTTTCACTCACTTTTCATCACACACTTTTTAGTTATTTAATTAAACTTTTATTCTAGTTTATCTAATTCCTTTCATTTAGTTTAGTTAATTCGTCATCATCGCAAAACCGTTTTAATATAAAAAAATAGAAAACAAAGAAAAAGCAAAATAAAAAAATCAAGAAAGAAAATAACATGAATGTTGGATTACATATCTTCTCTTGTGTTTCACTCCATTAGGTTAGATTGATACCCTTAGTTACCTCTACACTAGTTTTGTTATATTTTTGTAGGTAATTGAAGGATTTTTTTTATTAGAGAGGCTAATCAACAACGACACACAAAAGCCTTTATATTAGTTACTTTCAACACGTAGTGTCCGAAGTAATCATGAGCAAGGTAAAGCACGTCTCTATCTATTGGGGTACCGTCACAGTCTCCGGTGTATGTGCCCCATAAGGTTATCCCCTTAGTATGTATCCTGTGAGTACACACACATGGTATGTTCCACATAAACCCAATAATAGTAATCCAAGTCTAAGAAATATTACAAGTCATAAATCCAAGATTAATAGGTTGTAATACCCCGTATTTTTTGTGCATTATTTAATTATGAAAATTAATTATTTGTGCTAGTTGTCGCATGTCATGTCACTAGATAGATAGATAGATAGATAGATAGATAGATAGATAGATAGATAGATAGATAGATAGATAGATAGATAGATAGATAGATAGATAGATAGATAGATAGATAGATAGATAGATAGATAGATGTATTAATTATTCATATTTGAAATTGGACTTAATATATTGTAATTCATTAATTAAATATTAGAAAGTGATGTAGTATTATGGGTGACTACATAATGGTTAGAATTTTTGTTTCGAGGGGTTCCTTGTTTGGATTATCCCTTCACTGTCGGTTTCCACCGATCGTGAAATAGTACCTTATAATGCAGTGTCACACTAAACTAATAAATAATTGAATAATTGATATTTGGACTCATATTAGATATTTATAAATATAAATACACTACCTGGGGGGACTACAGGTAGCGTATTTATATTTGTATTTATATTTATATTTATAAGAAACTAACACTTACTTTCTTTTTGGTTTGTATTTATTTGACATGAATAATTTCCCCCCCCCCCCCCCCCCCCCCACATGTCCATGACTCCACGTTGGAATAATTGAGTGATCAATATAAGACATGGAAGAAGAATATGCGGCCATGGTACTTTGGGAAGATCTGGGAGTCCATTACGAAAGTACGTGACACCGTCCCCCCGAAGGATCCGATCTCATTGGCACAATGTCAAAAGTTTATCGACAATGAGACCGATGAGCAAAAACTGGCATCTCGCCAATCGAGGAGGAAAACCGGGTGAAAAAGTTGGACGTGCACTACTCTGGGCATACATCTTACGCCGAGGTGGAGCACAGGATGGTAAGTTTTTATTTTTCTTTAATTTTAGTTTTATGTTATTTTAATTTAGAATTACTTTGCATTGCTTACTAGTTCTGCATTATTTTATATCAGGATACGGGGAGAGACCCTGGGGGTAGGCCACATAGGCTCGATGCCTATGTGTCAATTCGAACGAAGAAGGGCGAGCATAATGACGTGGACCCGAGAGTCGCAACCACGATTGTAAGTCGTATTTGTTTAATTTTTTTTAATTACGTTATAATTTTTTTATTTACTTAATTAACTAATCATGTACTTTTTGTCATTTTAGGCAAAGCTTAAGGAAGTGCACGAGTCGCAGTCTGATGCCGACAAAGCATCTTTGACTAAGGACACACTCAACCAAGTGCTCCGGACGGATCGCAAAGGGAGGACTGAGGGGTGAGCTCGTGGGTAGGGAAGTCGAGAATTATCGGAATGGAGACGATCAACACCAGGTTGGCACATAAGGGGAACACCCATAATGATAAGCTATCAAGGTTGAAGGCGAAGATCCTAGATATGTACGCCTTCATGAATCGTCAGTTGTGGAAGTGGAAGGATAAGGAGAAGGGGAAGTGGAAGGAGAAGGGTAACGGGAAGGAGGTAGAGGTAGACGAGGACGTCACTGCTTCATCGTCGATACGCACGGACTTGCCGCCATATGATCCATTTCCCATTTTGTCTCCCATCGAGAGGCCTATGTCAACAATCAGTTGGAAAATCGTGTTTCTACTTGACATATATTGTGGGGAGCAGAAAATAGGAGCGGGTTGAGGGAAACGTCCTTCCTCCCGGGTATACTGGTTCATGGACGTCCCTTCCAAGAAATTGAGGCAAGAGTGCTCGTCATGCATGTGGTGACCGAAATGGAGAACTCACCTTTGTGGTTGCGTGAATAATGCGGCATTCAATGAATTGATTGCCAGTGGATATATAGTGTGGCCTTCCTTCCACCTCCAACCTTCTCAAGACCCTGTGCCATAACATTATTTCTATCTTTTTTATTTAGATATTGGATATTTGTATTTCTATTTTATTTGTTGGTTTGGATATGGATATTTATATTTATATTTTATTTGGATATGGATTATTTATGCCATGATTTGGTACATTATTTCTATTTTATTTGGATATATGTTATTTGGATAGGTATAATTTTGCTATAACAGGTACTAATATACTACTAAACGGTAGCAGTGGCCATACTGCCCAACAGTGTTTTTTTTATAAATTCTACCTAGAATTGTCACGGTCTTTGCTCGTGATAATTTTTTTTATTTTGTCTCGGGCTTGTCATGGTCTTTGACCGTGACACAACTAGTCAAGGTTAAAACCGTGATAGGACTGTGACAAGTCTAATGAACTTGTCACGGTCTTTGACCGTGACAAAGGCAATTGTCACCCCCAGACTTGTCACGATTAAAGACCTTGACAAGTTTGACTTGTCACGATTTTAGACCTTGACAAGTTGACTGTTTTGGTGTAGTGTATTGAGATACATCGAATGTTTGAAATTGACTTAAATTAGTGGGGTTTTGGCATATTTGATTAGTATATTGCTTGGGTAATGTTTTGGGCTATATGGAGTGTTATTTGGACACTTTGGGTAGAGTCTTCTATTGGGCCCACGACCAATATCGTGGGAAGCATGTTATATATAGTACCCCGTATTTCTGCGTATTTAAAATTTAATTAATTCGGGAATTAATGAAGAAAATGTTTTTTTAAATTACGCGAGTGAAGTAATTTGAGGGGATAAAATGATAAATGTGATGATTAAATATTAATCGAGAGATAGATACTAATTAATATTATGACATAATATTTACTAAGTGTGAATGGTAAATAATTGATGATCAGTGTTATACGACATAGTGAGTGATATGTGCGAATTTTATTTTATCTCAATCGCTTATAGACTAATTTGACGTTGAGATAAGAAAGATATTTTAAATGAATCGAATGATAGTTTAGAGGTCATTGATGATTCTGAATGGGTCTAAATAGTGATAATAGTGTACACGGGGGTATAGTTTGGGTCCCGGATCAATTTTAGACCAAACCGGCACCTATTGAGGGTGATTCGATCATTTGGAAAATAGAGATTATGGGAACTACGAAATTTAGAGGGCTATATCTGATGATTAGAGGTTGGTGTTAGGGTTAGAAACACTTATACCCAAAGAAGGCCATTAGAGATAAGATAGATACCATTTTTCAAGGCTTAGGAGATGTTATTGAAGAATTGGACCTAGATCTCGCATTTTAATCATCTAAGGCGTACGGATTTGAAGAGAGAACCATCAATCCATCATTAACACCACGAAATCAGACCCCTTCTGTTAAGGCAAGTTGTTTATTGCAAATTAAAAGGAAGTTATAATACCCATATGACTAGGGTTTTGAAAAAAAATAATTTCTTTGATATGTTTCGGAGAAAAACCTATGTTTATACATGTTTGGGTAGGATATTGCATTTAGATCGAATGAAAATCTGTAGAGGACAATTTATCAGATATTTTTAGATAGTTCTACGAATTTGAGTCTGGGTTTTATATGAGTATTAATGAAGGATATTGAAATCTAGGGTTCTTGAGGATTTTATGAATTAATCCTTTTTTAATTGGTAATTTTAACGTTTTGATGACTGATTTACGTTAGAAATTACCCCCGCACATGTAGAAATGGCTAGTAACAAGTGACCTTGAATTTGGTGGAGTAGCATGAGAATTATGTTATGTAAAAATGGTGAAAATCGGGTAAAAACGCACGAAGAAGACGAAGTACAAAAACTGTACAAAATTGAATTGATTCGACCTAGGGTGAATTGATTCGGTTTCCCAGAAAACTGAAAATTTCCCCATTTGCCTCAAATCCTTAAATCGTTGTTGTGAGATTTTTGAGGACTTTGGTAAAGTAACATTGAGAGACTAATATGTTAAAGTGGGCTTATAATAGGGGTATGGTTTAGTCTTATTGAGAGGATTAAGATGAGAAGGAGATTGGGTTAAATATAATCGTAATTAATCTGAGAGACAGATAAAGAATTAAGGGAATTTAATGGGTTAATGTATAGACCAGTAGGTTAAGTTAGACTTAATTACTGAAATTTATAAAGGGTTAACTAGGACCCTTAGAGTTTAGTGAATACTCGAATTTATACGATAGTGAGATAAATCATAAAATAAAATTTACGGTAAGTATTATAGAGAAATATACTACGTACTAATGTGAATGATCGGGTTGTGTGAACACCTATTGATGGGTAGTAATTCATAGGTCATGTGAATACTTATATTCTACTAAATAAATATTGGTGATCGAGGTAGGATTTCGAGCCAATATAGATGACTGGAATTGGTGATCGAGGTATGCTTCCGAGCCAATCTAAATATGATTAATATTGGTGATCGAGGTATCATTTTGAACCAATATAATCAATAGCTATTGGTGTTCGAGGTATGATTCTGAGCCAGGATATATAAATTACTATTAGTGATCGAGGTAGGATTCCGAGACAATATTCCCCAACGTGTGATACAGGGATGTGATTATAAAGTATGAAAATATAGTATGTATTGTGAATAAAATATATACCTTGTGATTTTCTATACTTATGTGGGATAGTAGACTGACAGATGTTATATATAGATATATATCTAAAAAGCAAATTAAGTAGAGAAACTTAATTAACATAGTAAAGATATATTGTGAATATCTGAGAAAATAAATTGAGTAGTGAGACTTAATTATAAAGATTGAATATACATGAGAAATAATTAACATTTGAGTGATGTTAATGAATTAATGTACTATGTGGGCGGTACGGGAACTTAGATGAGTAGGCAAGTTTAGTGGAATACGTTAGTCTAGTTATCTTGGGTATTATAGCTATGTGGGATAAGTATGAAATGTTAGGTGTGCACTATAGACGAGAGGTGAGGAAGCTCAAGAGAGGGTACGTGAACCTAACATATTTAATCAATAACCGAATTTTATTGTAATAAACGCTTGCTAAATATTTTCAAAACTTTTTGAGTACTAACTCTTGCTATCAAAATATTTTCAAAACCTTTAGGTGTCCAGCCTCAGGGACTCCAGGCTTAAAGACTCCATTCCAGGGAATCAGAGTTGTAGCATTGTGGATGCTGACAGGATTTGAGTAGACGATTGTCCCTTTCAGATCTAGTGTAGGATCTCATTTTTATATTTCGTGTATGGACATATTGTCTGTTGGCAGTTTTTCAGTCTTTCAGTTCTTTTGTTATTATGGAGTATTGGGTTTTGGATTTTAGCTAATGGTTTATTCGGCAAAACTTTATTTATTTATATATTATGATGGTTAGACTCTAGTACATTGTGAATGTTTAATTTAGTTCTCCGCTTTGTTCATTTTTCTATTTTAAAAAAGATAAAATTTGGCACCGGTCTAATTTCACTTAGGTGGTTAGTAATTAAAAGTTTTCGACAGTGATGCTAAGAATGAACCATATGAAAAACCTATTTTAATTTAATAAAGGCTTGATCAACCTATGTTTAATTAGGCGAGGTGTCACAGATGGTATCAGATCATCAGGTTCTAGTGTCCATAGGATATGTAAGGTTTACTTTGGTTTCAGCATATCGTTATTTTGATATGGAGCCCTATTATTAGGACTGTTGTTCTATCTTTGCGTGCTTCAGATATCGTGCTTATGCTATTATATTTTTGTATAAACTGTGTACTTATAAAATTTAAATCTATTTCAGTATGTCGCCGAGGAGAGAGTGAGCCGAGGGCAGCAGTCAGAGATGACGTTAGGGAGGACCCTCAGGAGCAGCAGGTACAGCCAACACCACCACCAGAGATGATTTTTACTACTCAGGTGGTAATGATAGTGGCATTGGCAGTCGATACTGCTATGGAGGGCATGGAAGCTCACTTCCCTCAACCTTAGGCACAGCAGCTAGTGGTGCCAACGATTCAGGCCGAAATAGGGCCATCTTCTTGGCAGTGAGTCAAGGAGACCTTCCAAAAGGGACACTTGCCCGAGTTCTAGGTAGTACGGATGTAGTGGCGGCGTGCCAATGGAAGAAGAACATTCAGTGCCATCTGCGCATGCTTGAGTGTAGTGAAGTCCAAAAATAGATGTTAGCTACCTTCAGAATTTCGGGAGCAACTCTACAGTAGTGGGAGTCGGTGACCACCACTGAAGAGAAGGACTTGATGATAATTTTTTAGTGTTGGGAATGGTTCGACCACAAGTGCATCCCGCCTACAGTCGAGTCAGAGACGAGGAAGAAGTTTGGGTAAGTAGTACAGGGTGACCGTTCAGTAGTAGACTACGAGGAGGAATTTACTCCTCTGACAAACTTTTTGCCAGATGAGGTGAGAAACGAAGAGAGGAAAAAAGTAAAGTTTATGGATGGGTTGGTCTGAAGGATAAGACAACATTTGATTGGTAACCATGCGTTGATGACTTACACTGACGTCATCAATGTCGCTTTGGTGCATTATCAGGATCATCATTTTCATACAAATGGGAGCAAGAGAGGTGAGCCTAGCCAGCAAGGCAAGGCTAGGGGGAGCAGTGGTAGTAGGGCATCATCCCATCATAAGCAGACAATGAGTCACTAGGGGCAGGATTCTCGACAGGGTAACTCTGCCAAGAGGTTTAGATCTGGAGGTTATTGACCTGACGGGGGATTTAGGTAGGGCCCGTAGGGTCCCGAGTAATAAAAGGCTCCTCAGGGACATGAGGGCCAAGGGAACCAGGAGGGAGGCCAGTAGAGCCAAGGCAGTCAGGGCCAGGGGCAGAGACAGTTCCAGGGCCAATGTTTCACATGTGGCCAGCAGGGTCACAAGAGTAGAGCTTATTCACAGGGAGACAGGGCACAATGACAGGGTGCCCAACGGGGGCAGCAGGCTCTAATAGCTCCAGCACCAGCACCGACCCCATAGCAATAACACGATCAAATGCACTATGAACATAGGTAGAACGTCTGGGATATATCGATGCCTCCAGCACCATAGGCGACGCCTGTAGTAGAGGGTATATTTCCTATTCATGGGCTTGAGGGTAGGATTCTTCTTGATACTGGAGCATCACATTCTTTTATTAAGACTAGATTTTCATGAGCCATTGGTTTATTAGAGACATTCAGCAGTCTTCTCATGTGTGTCGAGTCACCGATGGGTAGTGGTTCGCTGATACATTCGATCTGTAGAGGAATCGATATTTTAATTGGGAAACTGAGTCTAATGGCATATCTCTTAGTGTTAAACATGGAGGGGTATGACGTGATTCTAGGCATGGAATGGTTAGCGAGTTATCGAACGATGGTAGATTTCTATGCGATAATGATTGGGCATAAATATTGTATATTTATCCCCCTAATTTCAGTACTTTTGTGAACCCGAATGATGTAACATATACGGATTTGATTCACTTTTATGCTTATAACCTTCTTGGCGAGTATTGCGTGTTTCGTGCTTCTCCTATTGGTTTTACAGGTCAATTATGCAAGCAGTGCAAAGGAGGAAACAAGACTGTGCAAGAAAAGCTAAGAAGGCAAGTTCAAGGGCATGTCGGTAATTTTGTAGCCCGATCCAGAAAAAGAAGTCAACTGGGAAGTTGAAGAGCTCGGAACAACGAGAACACTGGAAGAAACGTCACCCAAATCCGAGCTACGGTTGAAAAGTTATGCTCAGTTGAAGTTGAAGAAAAATCCAAGAAAAGAAGAGAAAATCCAGAAAAAAATCTAAGTGTAGAGAGCAAGTCCAGGCTGGTACATGCGAACCCCACCCCGAACCGGTTCGGAGGGGCGAACCGGTTCGCTGTACCTCCGAACCGGTTCGCTGTACCTGACACGCGAATTTTGTATTTTATTCTGATTTATCTCCAAGTCTCCTATTAGGTTTAATATACTCCAAAACTTGTGGGGAACGTAGGCATTAACCTAGGAGCAGCTTTTAGGGCTATTTTCAGAGAGTTTTTGAGAGAGAAAAAGGGAGGAACATCTAGGAACATCAAGGGCATAAATTACTTCAAGAATTCATTGTTTCGGGTTTGTTTTTGCAAGTTTTAATTCAAAAGTCTTGTTCTTTATTATTGTTCTTGCATGCTTTGCTTTCTCATTAGATTCAACTTGTTTTCGCATTCATAATACGTAGTTACAGGTTTCTAGTCAGTTTCATCATGAATTCCTACACATGCAACGTCATTATTTCATGCATTAGTCCATTTAACATGTCCGGCTAGGTTTTTCAAGGTTGGGATGCATGAACCCAACCTGATGTGTTAGTGCATGTGTATAACGTCGATCCGCTGAATTTAATGATTAATTTAAATCGTATCGCGTAATTTCATAAGAATTGTAGATCTTTATATCTCGTTTGCCTATGGGTACTCGTGATGATTTAGAGTACAATTTGAGTGTAATTACCGCGATACCGATTTACTCATCCTCAGATTAGGTATGACGCGGTCTTGAACCTCGTATACATAATGCTTGGGAGTACTAAATTCCGGGTTTGAATTAATCGGACAAATTTATGATCAACGTTGTCACTGTATTACACTAGGGTTGGGGGATTGTATTCCCATCCTATTTTCTCATCATTTAATTAAAAAGTTCAATTTAATTCTTCATTCTTAATATAGATAATTTAGTTAGTTGCATATTTCATCATAATTCCATAATTGCATTTAGTTTAACCAATCCCAAAAAGCCAAATCAATCTTTTTCTTTTCTTTTTAGAGTCATCGCTAGGATTCTTCAATCTTATCCCGTCGTCACAACTCCGTTGTCCTTTTTCCCTGAGGATCGATACCCGACTTGTCGGATTATTACTTGAACGACAGGCTTGCACTTGAGCCTAGAGAGCACACACTTTAGAAACACATTCTGAGTCGTGTCAAGTTTTTGGCGCCATTGCCGGGGATTTAGGTATACTTAGGATTAGATCGAGTTAATCCAAAGCGTTGACCAAAAATTTAAAAATCCAAAAAAAATTAAAAAAAAAATTAAAAAGCACAAAAATATTCACCACCATCTCTCACAAACTTAATGCAAAATTCTGAAACCACTCCCACACCCCATAATACTCCAACCAGCATTCATGAAAATCCACTTGTTGAGTATAATCCTGATAGTTCCCACACTCCACAAGCCCCTCAATTCTGGATCCCACCTCCCACACCGTCACATTCAATCTCTAGCAACACTCCCTTCTCCTTCGTAGGACACACATCGTGCACACCCAGTGAGAACGCCGAATCGTCGAGTGAAAGAGAGATGTCGCAGCACAATAATGCAACTACCGGTGAGGAAGAGCCTCCGTACCGCCCGTTGAGAGAATTCTTATATCCCGAGCGCACTGTCACTCCGGGATGCATTATACTCCCGTATAATGTCGGGCAGTTCCGATTCAAAAATGGGATGATCCAGATGCTACCACACTATCACGGTATGGATTCTGAAAATCCATACTTGCATATAAGGGAATTTGAGGACGTGTGTGATACTCTCAATGATCAAACTTGCACACAAGAGGTGATTCGCCTCAAACTCTTCCCATTCTCGCTAAAAGATAAAGCTAAAACCTGGCTATGGTCTTTACCTCCGAGCTCGATTCCATCTTGGAACGAGTTACAATCCCGATTTCTCAAGAAGTTCTTTCCACCACATCGAACAATCTCCATAAAGGCTCAGATTCAATCGTTCAGGCAGTTGGATAATGAGCTATTCCATCGATGTTATGAGTGTTTCAATGAGTTAGTTGCTTCGTGCCCCCATCATGGATTTGATACAGCTCAAATCATTTCCTTCCTCTATAATGGGTTGAGCCTTAACTCCAAGCAACTCATTGAAACCATGGGTAGTGGTCCGTTTATCGAACTAGACTGCCACGATGCTGAGCTTCACCTGAGGTATGTCGCCGAGACTACCCAATCATGGGATATTTCTGATCCTAATGCTCAGAATCGAAATCGTCAAGCGACCACCACTCCATCGGCGTCCGGCCTATACCATGTAGATAAGACCTCTATGTCGGACAGTCGATTGGACACCCTTGAGAAAGGATTTCGAGATTTATGTGAGGTAGTTGGATCTATCAAAAATCCGATCGAGAAGGTGTGTGCGATTTGTGAGGCGGGACATTCAACTGAGGAATGCCCGATGATACCCGCCTACAAAGGAATATTACAAGAGCAAGTTAGTGGTATAGGAGGCTTTAAGGGAAATTTCGGTGCCCCGCACGGGAATTCATACAACCCTTCGTGGAAAAATCATCCCGGATTTAGCTACGGGCAACAACATGCCGCAATGAACCCTCCTTCGCATGTTTCCCCTCCTCCTCCACAACAATTTCAACAAGCTCCACACATGCAAGGACATGTGCAAGCACCACCACATCATGGAAATTATGTCCCGCTACAGCGGAGAACTCTCGAGGATACTGTGAATCAATTCATCACGAGCCAGACCGCAACCAATGCCATATATGATCGTCTGATTGGCGACATAAATGCGAATCTGTCAAAAATACAATCCTCGTTGAGTGTCCAAGAGAAGGGCAAGTTTCCTGCCCAGGTCCAAAGACCTCTCCAAGGTCAAACTAGTGTTAGCTCGACACCCCATGACCATCCTGAGCAATGTAGCGCAATTACCACTCTACGTAGTGGGAGGGTAATTGACTTGTCACCTCCCCCACGAGACGTACTTAAAGACAAGGAGATTTCGCCCGGCACGAAAGAGGCCGAAGATGTCTCCTTAAATGAGAGCGATAAAGAAGACGCTAGTGAGGCCGAGGTAGTAGTGAAACCACCCTCCGCGGCACCGTTTCCTCAAAGGCTAATTCCCGCTCAAAAAGGGAATCCACGTGATGAAGTGCTAGAAGTACTTAAGCAAGTAAAGCTAAACTTGCCCTTCCTTGATGCCATCAAGCAAATTCCAGCCTACGGCAAAGTTATCAAAGATTTGTTGACGGTAAAAAGGAAGATGAAGGTTAAAAAGAATGTCTTTCTAGCTCAGAACGTGAGTTCCATTCTACTAAATGATCTCCCGCCTAAATTCAAAGATCCCGGTGCACCCACCATATCATGCATCATTGGAGATAATAAAATTGAGAAAGCCCTACTTGACTTGGGAGCAAGTGTAAACATACTTCCTTACTCCATTTATAGGCAACTTGACTTGGGCGACCTCAAGCCCACTAAGGTCACTCTCCAATTATCGGATCGAACCGTGAAGATCCCAAGAGGCATAGTCGAGGACGTGATCGTCCAAGTCGACACTTTCTACTTCCCGGTAGACTTTGTCATTTGGGACACGGAGCCCTCATTTAACTGGAGTAACCATGTTCCCATCATCCTTGGGCGCCCTTTCTTAGCTACGGCTAACGCCATCATTAATACTCGGAATGGGCGAATGCAACTCACCTTTGGGAACATGACTTTAGAGACCAACATCTTCCATGTCACCCAACATACGGAAGAAGAAGATGACCTTCACACGGTGAGCTTCATAGATGAGGTTGTAGGGGAGTACTTTGAGGAAAATGATTGTGGAGATGCTTCGGGGTCCTGCTTAGTGTCGAGCCATGAGAATGAGAGGTCCCACAAGAGAGAGCCGTTAGGGGTGTGCCCTATTTCATCAGGTAATAGTGGTAGATGTGACGATGAGAGCAAAGAGGGGGAGAGGTGTGTTGTGACCGCAATTGAAAGAGAGAGAGAGGGGGTAGAAGAGAGAAAACTAGTGGAGTTGGAGATCGAGCAAGTAAGAGAGGATGTAGGCACTATGAGAGAGGGAGAACTAGGCGACATGAGCATGGAAGATTTTGAAAGAGAATTCGGGAAGGTGGATGAAAGTATTACTATTGAAGGCCAATCCCTATTGGATTCATGTAGTCACTTAGACGACAGTGAATTAAAAGCAAAAATTGATGAATTCCTTCGTTGTGACAATCCACCCACAACACTAGAGGCCCCGAAGGCGAGTGAGGAGAAAAGTTGTGGTTCATACGACTTAGAGCCCGACCCATGCGTCTTAAAAATTGAAAGAAACCTAGGTGTCCCCTCCGAGTCAGTGCACGTTGACCATGCTTTGAGTCAGCATCACGAGGATCCCTTTCTAATTAGTCATGACGAGTCTCCCGGTCTATCCTTTATCTATGGGCGAGGTCCCAACTTGTTTCGATTATTGGAATATGATCCTAGGACGGGAGTGACAAGGAGAGCATCAACCCCCATAAGTGGGGTCGGGTGAGTTTATGGAGAAATAAGAGGTCGTCGCACCCCCGACGCGTATGGGGTGATTGTTGTTGCATTTTTGAGTCATGCATGAGTGTCATATAGTGTCTTGTTGCATTTTTCATATTTGCTTGTTTTATTTTTCCGCACTTTTCATTCGCCTTGAGTTAGATTTTCGTCCTTTTTGCTTGAGGACAATGCAAAAGTCTAAGTTAGGGGGGGTCACAAGTGCGTATTTCTAAAACTTAACAAATTTTCAAAAATGCCCAAAATTTCCAAAAAATCATAAAATTTTGAAAAATCCAAAAATATTTTTGTTCAAAATAAATAAAAATTGGAATTCAAATTTTTCAAAAATATCATTAAAAGTCAAATTGGAGTCTCAAATTGTAAATACCCAACATACACAAAGCCGAAATTGACCAAAGATGGAAATTGTGCGAAAAATTGACGACTTAACGAATAAATGTGGAGATTAACAAACCCGGTGAGATTCGAGCCTATCACGTTTTGCGAGATTTTAAATCAATCCGAGTTAATTGTTAACTCAAAGTTCTTTTTAGCGCTTAATAAGTTGTCAAGGATCTCAATCCTTTCATTTTGATCGGTTTTGAAAAATGTGTGCAATGTTGCCTTGAAAATCGTGCCAAATTAGTCTCTAAACTTAAATTCACCTCGAAACGCATATGGTAACGCAATTGACATTTTGGACAATGAAGTAGGCCCTCGTTTGTCACCCAAAAATATTGGCCAGAAAAAGTAGCGAAAAATTACCCTTTGCAACCCAAATTGAGCCGAATAATTTTTCCTCTCGTTTGACAACCCGAAAAACCCACAATAGCCCGGAATTGTGAAAAATGACAAAAATTCAAAATTTAAGTCCGAAAAGTGCAACAAAAAGGGGCAAGAAAAAAAAATAGAAGAATGCTCAACAAAAATAGCAAGAAAAAAAAATTAGAAATGAAAAAAAAAATATAGAAAAAGAAGAAAAAAATGAGCAATAGCCCGGAAAATGCACAAATGGACATCACGAATGACTTTTTTAATTCCAACCTTCCATACCGCCTTTATTTTACCCAATGCAACCTTCAACCCGAAAAAGTCCTAACCGAGTCTAAAGTGCAGAATTGGTTACCGCGTAGAGAGCTAATACACCAAAAGATAATATAAGAGGTTAAATGCGCGAAATAGAGGCGATGTTCCCATTTTTAAAACCGTAATCCGTTGAAGAGATCCCTTCACCCTAAAATTTTCGTCTTTCTAAATGCATGCGTGTATTTGCTTCCATTACATTTACTCCTTATATCACGCATGCCGAGAGAATAGCCATAATCCGAGAGATTCGTTGTGAATGCATTCCGTGAGAAATTGAAATCAAAACGAATTTTCGGATAAGTAACGTAATGATCAATCGATGGAAATTGGCGGTTATATTTCTGGCTTCGCACACACACACTACGGTTTGAGACTTGTAAATATGACTTGATGATGACTATTTTATGGAAAAGTTTGAATTGTACAATTTTTGCATATTTTGAATTTTCTTTGAGTCGAATTTTGTGGGTATATTCACTGCAAAGCCTCACGAGACACAACTCGTCCTACTAGGGTAACCTAGAGGTTTAAAGGCTTGTTGCATACGCTAAATGCAATCGCTTGCCCGCGAAAGTGGTATTCTATCCCAATAAAGTCCTTGAAGTGTCCTTAACTCTTACTTTCATTTTTTTACATTGCTCGGGACGCGCAAAGTTCTAAGTTAGGGGGGTTTGATTGGGCATAAATATTGTATATTTATCCCCCTAATTTCAGTACTTTTGTGAACCCGAATGATGTAACATATACGGATTTGATTCACTTTTATGCTTCTAACCTTCTTGGCGAGTATTGCGTGTTTCGTGCTTCTCCTATTGGTTTTACAGGTCAATTATGCAAGCAGTGCAAAGGAGGAAACAAGACTGTGCAAGAAAAGCTAAGAAGGCAATTTCAAGGGCATGTCGGTAATTTTGTAGCCCGATCCGAAAGAAGAAGTCAACTGGGAAGTTGAAGAGCTCAGAACAACGAGAACACTGGAAGAAACGGCACCCAAATCCGAGCTACGGTTGAAAAGTTATGCTCAGTTGAAGTTGAAGAAAAATCCAAGAAAAGAAGAGAAAATCCAGAAAAAAATCTAAGTGTAGAGAGCAAGTCCAGGCTGGTACATGCGAACCCCACCCCGAACCGGTTCGGAGGGGCGAACCGGTTCGCTGTACCTCCGAACCGGTTCGCTGTACCTGACACGCGAATTTTGTATTTTATTCTGATTTATCTCCAAGTCTCCTATTAGGTTTAATATACTCCAAAACTTGTGGGGAACGTAGGCATTAACCTAGGAGCAGCTTTTAGGGCTATTTTCAGAGAGTTTTTGAGAGAGAAAAAGGGAGGAACATCTAGGAACATCAAGGGCATAAATTACTTCAAGAATTCATTGTTTCGGGTTTGTTTTTGCAAGTTTTAATTCAAAAGTCTTGTTCTTTATTATTGTTCTTGCATGCTTTGCTTTCTCATTAGATTCAACTTGTTTTCGCATTCATAATACGTAGTTACATGTTTCTAGTCAGTTTCATCATGAATTCCTACACATGCAACGTCATTATTTCATGCATTAGTCCATTTAACATGTCCGGCTAGGTTTTTCAAGGTTGGGATGCATGAACCCAACCTGATGTGTTAGTGCATGTGTATAACGTCGATCCGCTGAATTTAATGATTAATTTAAATCGTATCGCGTAATTTCATAAGAATTGTAGATCTTTATATCTCGTTTGCCTATGGGTACTCGTGATGATTTAGAGTACAATTTGAGTGTAATTACCGCGATACCGATTTACTCATCCTCAGATTAGGTATGACGCGGGCTTGAACCTAGTATACATAATGCTTGGGAGTACTAAATTCTGGGTTTGAATTAATCGGACAAATTTATGATCAACATTGTCACTGCATTACACTAGGGTTGGGGGATTGTATTCCCATCCTATTTTCTCATTATTTAATTAAAAAGTTCAATTTAATTCTTCATTCTTAATATAGATAATTTAGTTAGTTGCATATTTCATCATAATTCCATAATTGCATTTAGTTTAACCAATCCCAAAAAGCCAAATCAATCTTTTTCTTTTCTTTTTAGAGTCATCGCTAGGATTCTTCAATCTTATCCCGTCGTCACAACTCCGTTGTCCTTTTTCCCTGAGGATCGATACCCGACTTGTCGGATTATTACTTGAACGACAGGCTTGCACTTGAGCCTAGAGAGCACACACTTTAGTACTCCCCGGCAACGGCGCCAAAAACTTGACACGACTCAGAATGTGTCTCTAAAGTGTGTGCTCTCTAGGCTCAAGTGCAAGCCTGTCGTTCAAGTAATAATCCGACAAGTCGGGTATCGATCCTCAGGGAAAAAGGACAACGCAGTTGTGATGACGGGATAAGACGGAGGAATCCTAACGATGACTCTAAAAAAAGGAAAAGATTTGGTTTTGGTTTTTGGGATTGATTAAACTAAATGCAATTATGAAATTATGATTGAAATATGCAACTAACTAAGTTATCTAAATGAGGAATGAAGAGTTAAATTGAAATTGCTAAACTTAAATGATGAGAAAAGAGGATGGGAATACAATCCCCCAACCCTAGTGTAATGCAGTGACAACGTCAATCATAAATTTATCCGATTAATTCAAACCCGGAATTTAGTACTCCCAAGCATTATGTATACGAGGTTCAAGCCCGCGTCATACCTAATCTGAGGATGAGTAAATCGGTATCGCGGTAATCACACTCAAATTGTACTCTAAATCATCACGAGTACCCATAGGCAAACGAGATATAAAGATCTACAATTATTATGAAATTACACGATACGATTTAAATTAATCATTAAATTCAGCGGATCGACGTTATACACATGCACTAACACATCAGGTTGGGTTCATGCATCCCAACCTTGAAAAACCTAGCCAGACATGTTACTTTGACTAATGCATGAAATAATGACGTTGCATGTGTAGGAATTCATAATGAAACTGACTAGAAACATGTAACTACGTATCATAAATGCGAAAACAAGTTGAATCTAATGGGAAAACAAAGCATGCAAGAACAATAATAAAGAACAAGAATTTTGAATTAAAACTTGCAAAAACAAACCCGAAATAATGAATTCTTGAAGTACTTTGTGCCCTTGATGTTCCAAGATATTTCTCTCCTTTTTCTCTATCAAAAACTCTCTGAAAATAGCCCTAAAATCTTCTCCTAGGTTAATGCATACGTTCCCCACAAGTTTTGGAGTCCTTCAAACCTAATAGGAGACTTGGAGATAAATCAGAATAAAAAAAACAAAATTCGCGTGTCAGGTACAGCGAACCGGTTCGGAGGTACAGCGAACCGGTTCGGAGGTACAGCGAACCGGTTCGCCCCTCCGAACCGGTTCGGAGGTACAGCGAATCGGTTCGCCCCTCCGAACCGGTTCGGGGTACCTGACACGCGAATTTTGTTTTTTTTATTTGGGAAACTGAGTCTAATGGCATATCTCTTAGTGTTAAACATGGAGGGGTATGACGTGATTCTAGGCATGGAATGGTTAGCGAGTTATCGAACGATGGTAGATTTCTATGCGATAACTATAGTGTTCTCCATCCCAGGACTGGAGATGTTCCTAGTGGCGATGCTTCTGCCTGAGGGAGGATCGCGCACTCACCTATACTATATTGAGGAGGAGATCTCACAGGAAATAGTGGTACCTTTAGAATCTATTCCAGTAGTGAGGAAGTTTGAGGATGTATTTCAGGACATACTCGGACTGTCATCGACTTAGCACCAAGGACAAGACCAATTGCCCGAGCATCGTATCGCATGGCTCCTTAAAAAATACGGGAGTTGAGAGAGAAGATTCAGTAACTCTTGGGTCAGGGTTTCATTTGACGAAGTACATCGCCTTGGGGTGATTTGATGTTATTTGTGAAGAAGGGGTATGGTTCGCTTTGCTTGTGTATGGATTATAGGTAGCTGAACAAGGTGACGATACGGAACAAGTATCCTTTACATAGGATCGATGACATGTTTGATTAGTTGAGAGGGGTTACTTACTTCTCAAAAATTAGTTTGAGGTCCGGATATCACTAATTGTGCACCCGAGAGTAGGACGTACCTAAAATCGCTTTCTTATCACGGTACGGGTCGTATGAGTTTAGGGTAACGTCATTTGGGCTCACCAATGTGCCTACAGTATACATGGATCTCATGAACAGGGTGTTTCGGGAGTCTTTGAACCAGTTTGTGATCGTGTTCATAGATGACATCCTGGTTTACTCACGGATGGAGGAGGAGGATGTGGAGCATTTGTGTATGGTTTTGTAGACGTTACAGGACCATCAGCAGGATGCCACATTGGGTAAGCGTGGACTTTGGCTTCCGGAGGTACAGTTTCTTGGTCATATTTTGTCCGATAGGGGCATTGTTGTTGATCCGAGTAAAGTATTGGTAGTGAAGGAGTGGGGGCACCCCACGACACCGATCGAGATTCGTTGCTTCTTGGGGTTGGTTAAATATTACCATCGCTTCATCAAGGGGTTCTAAAATATTGTTGGGCCTTTGACGGACTTGGATCGTAAAGGAGTACCATTTGTGATGAGCGACCATTGTCAGTTGACTTTTGAAGAGCTAAAGGACCGATTGACATCATCACCCATACTTACTTTGCCTAAGGGAGGATTGGAGTACCGGTTCTATAATAAATCCTTATAAGGACTTGGGGGGGTGTTACAGCAGGATGAGAGGGTGATAGATTATGCGTCTCAAAGCTAAAGCGCCATGAGAAGAATTACCTCACCCACGACCTCGAGTTAGCAGAGGTCATTTTTGCGTTGAGGATATGGAGACATTACCTATTGGGGGAGCAGCTTACATTATTCACGAATCATAAGTCACTTCATTATCTCTTCATACAGAAGGATCTGAACATGAAGCAGAGGCGATGGATAGAATTCGCGAAGGACTACCAGTTTGATATACAGTATCATCCTGGTAAGGCTAATATTGGTGGTGACACGTTGAACAGACGACCTACTGGTGACGTAGCAGAGGTATGTAAAGTGAAGTGGAGTGAGCGTCGACAGGAAGATGAGTTTTCCTGAGCATGCATGGTAGTTATGACTATCACTCCCAAGATCGTTATGTAGGTAGTGAAGGCTCAGGCAGACGACCAGTTATGTCAGGACAGAGTACAAAATATATTAGCTGAGGGTGCATAGTCTTACTTAGTCATCTCAGAGGGAGGCCTGCACTTTAATGGGAGATTGGTAGTGCCTGAGGATAAGTATTTAAGACATACAATTATGACTGAGTCTCACGGTTCCAGGTTTACGGTACATCCTGGTAGGGATAAGACAACTAGGATATGAGGAGACCGTATTGGTGGGCCGACATGAAGAAAGACATAGCAGAGTTTGTCTCAAAGTGTGTTACTTATCAGTTTGTGAAAGTTGACCATCAGAGGCCTTCAGGGATGTTACAACCACTTGAGATTCCCGTGTGGAAGTGGGAGAGCATTTTGGTGGACTTTATTACTAAGCTACCTACATCGCAGCGAGGTCACGATTCCATATGGGTGATAGTGGATCAGTTGACCAAGGTGACTCATTTCTTGCCAGTTCGCACCGACTACGAGACAATGTAGTACACACAGTTATTCAATTCAGAGACTATTAAGCTCCATGGGATTCCGATTAATATTATGTCTGATAGAGACAAGATTTTTAGGTCACACTTTTAGCAGAGCTTTCAGGAGGCCATGGGCACAGATTTACGATTGAGTACGATGTACCACTCGCAGACAAATGGGCAGACTAAGAGGGTGAATCAGATGCTTGAGAATATGTTGAGGATGTGCATCCTAGATTTTAGGGGAGGGTGGGAGAGATACCTTTCATTGGTAGAGTTTGTGTCTAACAACTCTTACCAATTTACTATCGATAGGGCACCGTTTGAGGCATTATATAGGAGGCCTTATCGTTCGCCCGCTTGCTGGTTAAAAGTGGGGGACTACAAGTTGTAGGGACTAGAGGTGATTCAGGAGACTATTGCCAAGATTGAGTTAATTCAAGGGCTTATTCGGATAGCTCAGGATAGGTAGAAGCGTTATGCTGACGCCGACAGGAGACATCTAGAGTTAGAGGTTGGCGACCAGGTGTTGGTCTAAGTATCTCCTATGAAGAGGATTACGAGATTTTGTAAGAGAGGGAAGTTAGTGTTGAGATATGTGGGATCGTTTCCCATTATAGAGAGGGTGGGACCGGTAGCATACAGACTGGGACTTCCATAGCATCTTCAGCGGATACACGACGTGTTCCATGTGTCATCACTGAAGAGGTACAAGAGGGGGAGAGAGCCTTCGGGCATGCTCCACTTGAGGATAGTGATTTACATCCAGACATCTTGTATGAGAAGAGTCCCATGGCTATTCTAGATCGTAGTGAGCGTAAGCTGCGATCCAAGGTGGTGCCACTAGTACGAGTTCAGTGGAGACACCACAATACTAATGAGTCGCCATGGAAGTGAGAGGGTGGTATGCGAGAGAAATATTCAGAGTTATTCACCGCAGGTATGTCCTAATTTTGAGGACAAAATTCCTTAGTAAGGGGGGGAGTATGTAATTCCCCGTATTTTTGTATATTATAATTTAATTAATTGGAGAATTAGATGAGAAAATGCATTTATATAAATTATGCGAGTGAAGTAATTTAAGGTGATTAAATGATAAATGTGATGATTAAATATTAATCGAGAGATAAATACTAATCAATATTATGGTATAATATTTACTAAGTGTGAATGGTAAATAATTGATGATTAGTGTTATACGACATAGTGAGTGATATCTGCATAATTTATTTTATCTCAACCGGGAGTCGCGTGTAGACTAATTTGAGGTCGAGATAAGAAAGATATTTTAAGTGACTAGGATGATAATTTAAAGGTCACGGATGATTCCGAAAGCGTCGAAATAGTTGGAATAATGTACCTGGGTGTATAGTTTGGGTCCCGAGCACTTTTAGACCAAACCGGTACCTATTAAGGGCTATTCGGTCTTTGGAAAATAGAGATTAAGGGACCTAGGAAATTTAGAGTCCTATATCTGATGATTAGAGATTAGGGTTAGGTTTAGAAACACTTATACCCAAATAAGGTCATTAGAGAGAACAGAGAGACCACTTTTCAAGGCTTAGGAGGTGTTCTTAAAGAATTAGACCTAGATGTTGCATCCTAATCATCTAAGGAGTACGGATTTGAAGAGAGAACCATCAATTCATCATCAATACCACAAAATCAGACCCCTTATGTTAAGGCAAGTTATTTATTACAAATTAATATGAATTTATAATACTCATGTGACTAGGGTTTGAAAATATTGATTTCTTTGATATGGTTGGAAGAAAAACCTATGTTTATACATGTTTGGGTAGGATATTGCATGTAGATTGAATGAAAATCTGTAGAGGACAAGTTATTTGAGATTTTGAGGTAGTTCAACAAACTTACATCTGGGTTTCATATAAGTATTAATGGTGGATATTTAAATCCAGGGTTCTTGAGGATTTGATGAATTAATCCCTTTTTGATCGGTAATTTTAATGTTTTGATGACTGATTTAAGTTAGAAATTACCCCCACACATATAGAAATGCCTAGGAACATGTGGCCTTGAATTTGTTGGAGTATCATGAGAATTATGTTATGTAAAAATGGTAAAAATCGGGTAAAAATGCATAGAGAAAACGAAGTGTAAAAATTAGACAGAAATGAATCGATTCGGCCTAGTGCGATGCAATTATAGTATGTATCGTGGGTGAAATATATACCTTGTGACTTTCTCTACTTATGAGTGATAGTATACTGGCAGATGTTATATATATATCTGAAAATCAAAATAAGTAGAGAGACTTAATTAACGAAGTAAAGATAGATTGTGAATATCTGAGAAAAAAATTGAGTAGTGAGACTTAATTATAAAGATTGAAATATAACATAAATGAAATGTTACATGAGAAATAATTAACATATGAGTGATGTTAATTAAATAATGTACTGTATGGGCAGTACAGGAACTTAGACGAGTAGGCAAGTTCAATGGAATACATTAGTCTAGTTAGCTAGGGTAGTATAGCTGTGTGGGATAAGTATAGAATATTAAGAGTGCACTACAGATAAGAGGTGAGGAAACTCAAGAGAGGGTACATGAACCTAACATGTGTAATCAATAACCAAATTTTATTGCAATAAACACATGCTAAATATTTTCAAAACGTTTTGAGTACTAACTCTTGCTATCAAAATATTTTTAAAATCTTTTTGGTGTCCAGCCGCAGGGACACCTGGCTTGAAGACTCCATTCCAAGGACTCGGAGTTGTAGCATCGTGGATGCTGACAGGATTTGAGTAGAAGATTCTACCTTTCAGATCTAGTGTAGGATCTTATTTTTATATTCCATGTATGGACATGTTGTCCGTTGGCAGTTTTTTCGTCTTTCTGTTCTTTTGTTATTATGGAGTATTTGGTTTTGGATTTTAACCGATGGTTTATTCAGCAAAACTTTATTCATTTATATATTGTGATGGTTAGACTCTAATATATTGGGAATGTTTAATTTAGTTTTTCGCTTTGTTCATTTTTCTATTTTAAAGAGAGATAAATTTGGCCCCCATCTAATTTCACTTAGGTGGTTAGTAATTAAATTTTTTTCGACAATGATGCTAAGAATGAAGCATATGAGAAACTTGTTTAATTTAATAAAGTATTGATCAACCGATGTTTAATTTGGCGAGGTGTCACATTATAAAGTTATAAGTCTTAACCTACTATATTCATTTGTCATTTGGAGAGGCATCCAAAGGCTAGAGAGAGGAGGAATCAAGAGGATAATATTGTTAGGGGGATTTGGGGATTGATTTCTCAATCAATATATCAGGCTAGTTTATTTAGAGTTTGATTATGATTGCTTTGGGGTTTGAATATCACTATTCGTTGAAATGTAAACCTAATCTAAATAATAATGTGATTCGAAAGATTAATTAGTTCAGTAATTATCTTAATTGAGATAATAATATTGTCAATTGCGTAGTCTAAAATTGGATGTTTTCTTCATCAATTCGAGTTAATGTTTGTAAATGTGATACTTTTATTCATAGTTGGATTTTATTGTGTGATGCATTTTATATTCTAGAGTTAGAGTTATTTTGTATTGGTGGTTGTATAGTTTTAAAGTTGGTTTTACTTTTATTTAGTTTTATTATATCGTATTACATTACTTGTATAGTTTTATTTACTTTGTTATGTTGAAAATGTTAGCAAATGTTTTTTATTCCCCTGTTTTTCATATTCGCCCTGATAAATCTATATATGGATTTTACGATGTGTCGCAGTTGGTGTAAGATAATTCTAGGTTATAGTGTCCTAGGTATCCTAAGTGAGTCCATCACATTTCTGTGTTGCCTTCTTTGACTATTTTAGAGCTTTACCATTTAGGGTTTGTACTCTTTATACCTATGGCCACTTAGGTATCTTGCAACATTGTTCTAGATGAATGACTCAAATAGACCAAGTGTATCAGGAGGGTTCCTAGATTATATTTCCTTTATGAGATAACCCGCACATGAGGTCAACTTCATTCCAGAGTTAGGGACAGTGGGTATGAAACCTTTACTAAGTGCTTAGCATATGGTTCAAAGGGAAATGCATCCACTCACAATCCGCAACGAAATAAGGAACTAGTTTTGAAGACCTCGTCTTGGCGACTATGTAGTAACCAATATGAGGATTAGTCTAATTATCTTTCTCCTCTGTACTAGGAGATATTGATATGAAATTGAAGAAGTATATTCACGTGACTAATAACGACACGAGAAAACATTTTTTTATTTAGCATAAACCTTACGAGAAGGGAATGACATGTATTATTGGATAACCAGTTCTTCATCACTTGCGCTCGTGTGGAAAACTTTACCTTACTATATCAGTAGGACCGTCATAACTATTTAAAGGATATAGTTTCTAAAATTATATAAACCGAGGACAAAGTGGGACTAAATGATTAGAGACAGTGCAACATTGACCTAAGTAGGGAATACCTCATCAAGAGAATGAGACACATTTGGGGAGTAGACCCCGAGAGGTTTCTAGAAATAGGTAATAATAACTTTTGTGGACAATGGAGCCAAGGAAATTATGACCAGTGGGTTCATGACCATTGAGAGCAAGGCTGACATGACTAATTTTAGCAGTATCGATCATAGAGGCAAGGTCACTAGGGTTATCCGTAAGGACACTATTTTGATAGTTCCATTAGAGGTGCATGATATTCTTATGGCAAGTGAGGCTACTTAGTTATTTTATGCCTTAGTGGGAACTAATATTTTAGAGTACCACCAAGGGAAGGTTACGGGTATGTTCACAGCTCAGGTGCACGAGTCTTACTTAAGCACCGAGGAGTTGTTGTTCTTGATTAGCAGTGTGTTTACCATGATTATAAGATGTATATATTTTATTCACTGAGCACTGGTTATATATAGATACCCCAGCAGGTGGGGGATGTTTTATGTCATGATTGTAGATACATGACAGTTTGTTTAGTCCGCTTAGTTTTTAGCCATTTTATTTACTTTTAAAATCAGAGATCAGTGTAATTTTTAGCATGTTTGGATAACTTTGTACTACACTTATATAAATTACCGGGGGTAGGATTTATATTTTTTGTTTTTGGATAGGGGTTATTTTTGTTGTTATTCTTAGGCTGGGGAGAGGGTCCAAAACACACTTGGGTATATATGCGAGCACATTAAGAGGGGAATACGGTTTTTTAGGATGTTAACAATAATACCAAATTTTTAGATATATCCGGAGAGGAACCGATTTACAACCTATATAAGGGAGTAGTTATGGCCTTAAAGTTGGCACTAACATTAGGCCCGTTGCTGGGTATCGTATTGGGATGACTCCATTGGAGATATAGTGTGTTGTAGGAGCATGCGACATAACGTTTGGGCGGTAGATTTTTCGAATAATATATCACTATTAGGAAGGCTCCTAAAATGTTAACGGTTCACTGAGGTTATGTGCAGACCATCTGGAACTGGGTAAGGTCACAATTTGGGATGAGAATAGTAGAGAAAATAGATTTCTTTTTGTGAACGAGTTACCATTAATGGTGAAATTGTGAGGAGAATTTTTCGATGGAAGTTTTCTAATTAAATATAGAGTGTGCACATAATGTAGTGCATTTTGACCTCACGAGATATCAATTCACTATGATTGGTGATGGTATCTTATTGAAGCAGAGTTTTGTAGCAGTTGTGGACGTTAAACCCATATTTGGGTCATGTGTGGTCCAGGCCCAATCACTGTTTTTTTATCAGGAGACTGTATTCAATCCATAATTAGGAGGAGTTCCCTTTCAATGATCAATGATAGGATAAGGTTACTTTTTCTAAGGGAATTTATTTATTCCAAGGGGTTCCAAGCTACGGGAGGTAGTCTTGACCAAGGTGCGTGTTTTGTGATTTACTTTACATCCCATAAGCAATTGGATGTACAGTCGTTGGGGGGAGTCTATATTGTTGTTACAGTGAAGCAGTCTTAGCAAGTTGATGTTAATATAGAACACCGAATACATTTGAAGAGTTGCAGTGTTAAAAATCCCATTATAGAAGTAGGAGAGTAGACCTATGAATTTTAATTGCGTCCAGAGTCTCCAAAGATAACATGGAGCCATTTGAGGTTATTTGAGTTAGTTAAACCAATTTGATTAAAGCTAAGAGTTCGTTAGTTCTACTTGTTAGGAGGTGTTCGAGACTCTTCGAAAGAAGTAGTGTTCATTATAGAGCATGTGGGTGTTGTCGGAGCAGGAAAGGGAGATTTTAGAGATGAGCAAAAGCATGGCTTTGGGTCCTACGAAAGGGGGACCAGGTTTTGTTAATGATATCTCTGATGTAGAAAATCGTGATGTTTGGATTCCAAAAGTGAGTCAAAAACCCTACCTGAAGTTCCTCTTTGTAATTTTAGATAGGGTGAGGCCAGTACCTTTTGACCTTACATGATCACTCTCAATGTGTGCATGATGTTTTCCACGGGTACATGACAGAATGAGGTCCTAAGGGACAATTTGGCATTTCAATGATTAGATTAGCTTGGTTTAGAGTATTAGCTGAACGCGATTCATGATGAGTGAGAAGTTAGTGGGCATCAGGTCGAAGAATGAGTAGATTCCCTTACTGTAGTGTGAGGACTCTAGGGGTAAGATATTATTAGTCTGTCGATTAAGAGTATAAATAATTCGAATTGTGAAGACAAAATTCATTATTTAATGGGGAAGGAATGTAATTCCCCGTATTTTCTATGTGATATTTAATTTTGAAAATTAATTATGTGTGCCTGTTGTGGCATATCATGTCACCATTTATATTTAGATGTATTAATTATTCGTATTTAAAATCGAACTTAATATACGATAATTAATTATTTAAATATTTGGAAGCGACACGGTATTATGGATGACTATGGAATGGTCAGAGATTTGGAATTGAGGGTTTTCTTATTTGGATTATCCCCTCCGTGTCAGGTTCAACCAATCATGAAATAGTCTCATATATGCAGTGTCACGCTAATAAATTATTGTATAATTAATATATGGATTCATACCGGTTATTATAGTGGATTATTGAGATAATTAAATAATTTGTGTTTGTCACTTTTCGAGTTGGTGTTAGGATGCATAGAATGTCCGTACTTGATTTAAAATAGTGGTTTTTAGTCCTATTGGGTTAGTATATAGCTTGGGTTGTGTTTTGGTCCATTTGGAGTGTTATTCAAACAGTTTAAGTATAGGCTTTCATTAGGGCCAAGGCCAATTTCGTGGGAAGCATGTTGTAAGGTTATAAGTCTTAACATAATACATTCATTTGTCATTTGGAAAGGCATCATAAGTCTAGAGAGAGGATGCGTCAAGAGGATAAGAGTATTTTGGGATTGATTTCTCAATCAATCCATGACGTGAGTTTATTTAGGCCCTATATGGTTGTGCAAATTATTTAATTATGGAAATTTGCTCAATGTGGATCAATGAATGGCAAATGTGGGGATTAAAAATGAGTTTAAATTCAATTTTAGATGATGTTTATTAATATAAAATTACTGTTGAGGCTCAATCAGAAAAAATCAACAACAGAGAGAGAGAGAGAGAGAGAGAGAGAGACCTTACATTTAGCGATGAGCATATGTGATCTCTTATTTTAAATGAATGCATTTCACATTTTTGGTGAAATTCCCCCATTTTAGATTTTACACAAGGGCTAAAATGGGTCAATTAATGAATCATTTCATTAATGAAACCAAATACAATTAATGAGCCAATTTGTAAATGAATCAATTTATAACTGGACCAATTTACAATTTTGGGACAACCAAATGGGGTCTTAGAGTTTTATTATGATTGCTTTTGTGTTACAACATCTTTATTCATTGAAACATAAACCTAATCAAAATTATAATTTGATTGAGAAGATTGATTAGTTAAGTTGGTAATTAATTTAATTGAGATAATCATAATATTAATTGCATAATTTAAAATTGGGTTTTTCTTCATGAATTCCAGTTAGGGTTTGTACATGTGATACTTATATTCAGAGTTGGATTTTATTTTGTGATAGATTTTATATTCTAGAGTTGGAGTTATTTTTCATCGGCAGTTGTATGGTATCAGAGTTGTTTTTACTATTATTCATTACTTGTATAGTTTTATTCACTTCGTTATGACGAAAATATTACCAAATGTTTTTTATTCCTATTTTTTTTTGTATTGGACCTAATCAATATATATATATATATATATATATATGGATTTTATGGGTTTCATAACTTGTAAAAGTGTAAAAGTGTTGACTTAAAAGTTTAATAGGGTAAACATTAAAATTATGGAGAGATAAATGTAAAAGTGTAAAATTGTTTGTGACTGTTCGTAGCCCTTTTCCATTGCTTTAAAACAAAGATAAAAAAATTGGGAAAAAAATCCGGGCAACGGTTCTTACAAGCACAATTTTTTCTTAGTACATTTTGGTTTATTATTAAGCACATTTGGTTCATTATTAAGCACGATTGAGATGAGAACATCGTATTCGACATATAACAAGCAAGTATAATGTTCAAAATATCTGTACATATATGTAATAAAGGCGATGAAGAGTTTATTATAATGGAAGTAATCATAACACAAAAAAATGAAGCCAAGTCTCATAACACCATGAATAACTCACACGAATGGATGGAATATAGTTTTGATTCAAGCATCTTAAATCCACATTCCTATATGGCGTAAAACAAAATAAAAAAATCTTTTTGAATTTTTCAAAAACTTTATCAAAAATAAATCTTTTTGTAAAATTTTGAAACTTTTTATAAAAGAAAATATATTCTTTTTGGATTTTTCTAAAATATGAACAAATAAATACAATTAAGTAACAGGGACAAAGGATAACAACAAAACATGCACCCTATACTAGATACAAGTCATAACCTCAATCCTTAATCCGAGAGTTATTCTCTAAAGGAGTAGACGTGCTTTGAAATTCCTCCATCAAATATTGAGAAATCTTGACAAAAAACTCCACTTTCTCTCGAAGACTAGAAAAATATCTATGGTGATGTGTGGGAACGCGTATGAGAATGCATGTGTAAGAAACTCTCCCTAGTTTAAAATGAATTTACCAAAGGTGAGCTCTTTATTTGTAGTGGGAATAAACAAAGACTTTTTTGGGTCTACTTTGGTTAAAGTGCCTGGGACTAGCTCGCCTTGGTGGGTTAAGTCGAGACCCATAAGGATCCATCACAAACTGAGGAATCGATTTCAGTGTGATATTGAATGTGGATGCACCGTCATATCTTATCATTTGTCTCTTTTTAAAACCTAATGTGAGACCTATGAACATATTTCCATTCTTCTTAGATGTGTCCTCTAAATTAACCTGGACCTCCCGATCTCGTTCGAAATCTTTATCAAGTTAGAAAATATGGGCTTCAAGTTTCTCACGAGTCTTCAATAAATCTTGAATATCTCTCCTAAGATTAGCCACTTTGTTGGGCAAGTCTCTTTTCCCTACCAACCATAATAAGTCGCTCACACGAATAAACTTTCAACTTTTCAAGTTAACTCGTATATTTCTCACAATCTTTCGAAACTTTCAAATATTTTTCTAAAGCCAACACCTTAAGAGTCAAATTTTTATTTTGCCTTTTGGTTTTTAAAGATTCTTGTAAAGAATGGGGTAGGTGCTTTAGAGGCCACTTTATCCCTTGGTTAAATTATTTGCATCACCCTCACTCTCTCCAGAATGGGACCGACATTGAGTACGCCCTGCGATTCAATTTCAAAGTGTTAAAAAATGGTTCAGAGTATGAAGCTCTATTTGTAGGACTCTCCCTTCAAAAAGTATTAAGTATTGGTAAAATGATCATTCATAGTGATTCTCAGCTGAAAGTTAACCACGTTTTGGGGATATATGAGGCTAAAGACGAGAAGATGGCTAAGTACTTAGCCAAAGTAAAGAAAATGTCATTGAACTTCGAAGAGGTCTAGATAGTAAGGATTATAAGATTAGAAAATAGAAGAGCAGATACTCTAGCAAGGCTAGTCTCAACCACCAGAAAAAAGATCAGATGATCGGTGCCGGTAGAGATCTTGCTAAAGCCAAGTATTAAAACTGAAGAAATTGAGATGGAAGTTTTCTTGAATTTGAATTTTGGGGCATCTTCGATAACCCAATCATAGATTACATCAAATATGTAAATATATTGAAAACCAAAGTCGAGATAAGTAAAATATGATATCGTACAGCAAAATTCACCATCATTAGCAATATACGTATAAGATAGGTTTCTTGTTTCCACCCATGTGGTGTGTGCATCTGTCTGAAGTGAGCTACTTACTCAAAGACGTACATGAAGGCTCGTGCGCAAGACATATAAGTGGACGATCCTTGGCCAAAACAATTGCCACCCAAAGGTATTTTTGGTCGATTCTCGCAAAAGACTCGGTGGAGTTTGTCTAAAAATGGGATGAGCGTCAACAATTTGCAAGCATCCCCTATTATCGCCACCAACCCCTTTCCCCAATATAGGCCTCTTGGCCTTTTGCCATGTGGGTAATAGGCATGGCCATCTCATTGCCTAGAGAAAAGCGAAATTTTATATTTTTAATTATTATAATTGACTATTTATCTAAGTGGGTGGAAGCAAAGGCTATGATAATAATCCCGGAGGATAAATGCTTTAAATTTATCAGGAGAAACATCATTTGTCGTTACGTCCTTCCCAACACACTGATATCTGATAATGGGAAATTATTCAAGAACAAGTCTCTGGAAGCTTACTACAGAAAGGTTAATAACAAAGCACCTGGCCGATCACATGTTTTTAGTCAAACATAGGTGATTAACAGGACGATATTGGATGTAATAAAAAAGAAGCTTAAAGAGGCTAAGGGAAAATGGGTTGATAAGTTACATAGCGTTATATGGGCATACAGGAAGATAAAGAGTATACCAACAGGAGAAATACCATTCATGCTAGTTTATGGGTTAGAAGTTGCAATCCCAATCGAGATCTGGTTACCAAGCCATAGGGTTCAAAATTATGACCCTGAGGTAAACCTATAAGAGAGGAGACTGTACTTAGACCTAATTGAAGAAAGGAGAGAAGACGTAGTTATTACGCAGTCGACCAATCAGTAAATAGGTGCTAAATTTTACAACAAGAGGGTCAAGTCATGACCCATATCAGTGGCAGACTTAGTGCTGAAAAAGGTCATCCAAAAGGCCAACAAGCTCCATCCTAACTGGCATGGACCTTATAGATTCACAAAGGAGGTCTTCCCAAGTACTTATCGGCTAGAAAAGCATGAAGGAGAGCCGTTTTCAAACCCTTGGAATGCAGTTCATTTAAAAATACTATCAATAGTTCATTTATTTGCTATAGCTGAAAGGAAACCTTTCCGTTATTATGCAATTGTTTGCATGAAAATGTGTTATTATATGAAATATAATGAAGTGTTGCCTCATTTTCCTCATTACTGTACTTTTTACTAATTTAAATAGTTAGTTAAATATCATTTAATTATAGCGTATAATTAAAACTCTTTCTTGACGGTATATGAGTGCCTGAGGAGTCTCGGCTCCAAGGCACCACTTTATAAAAATCCTGAGAGGTGGGAGGTCCTTAACACCATTTTATGGTGAGACCATAAACATTATTCGAGTACGGTGAACTTAAACATCATTTAATTATGGTGGATAGTTAAATATTTTTCTCGACAGTATGAGAGTGCCTGAGGAGTCTCTGCTCCAAGGCTAGAAAGATCCCATCCATATGTTCAAAATTCCGATCACTGTATTCGGAAGCCTAAATTAAAACACTCCGATAAAATGGTAAGTTGTGAATATTCAAAAATGGATTTCTCATTTTCACGTATTTTTCTAGCACGTTGGATGGTTATATATATATGGGTTCTTGAGATTAATGTAGACATCATTCTACTCCATGAGACCATTAACGTCGGCTCAGACCAAGATATTTCGGACGTTCTTGATTCAACACGTGCATCGCTTGATTCCCTACTTGAGTCAAGGGGAACACAATCTTAAAAAGAAAAGAGAAAGGCACCCACGCACCATGACACTAGGACAAAAGCTCGTCATGATTTAGCCCCATGAAAAGTCCCCCAACAAAAAGCCCCCCCCCCCCCCCCCAAAAAAAAAAAATTAAAAAATTAAAAATTAAAAAGTGCTCAAGGAGAAAGTAGATTATTTATTCTTGGTTGTAACATTATTTAAAACAATTTAATCTCGAGTTTGGACCGTGGTTGAGACAATTTTGTATGTAATATTATTATTTGTGATTACGATGGTGTATTTTACATTTGTTGTGCACACTTTATTGATTTGGTATATATTTAAACCCCTACAATATCTAAAATACACGGTTAAGTCCAATCGTGACTATTAATAATATGGTCAAGTATAACCCCATACTTAAGCTATACGACCAAGTCTAACTGTATGGTTGACTTGTACGGCTAAACTTGACGTGGTGAAAGTTGTGATTTTTAGTCAAAAGTCACCGACTAATTTCCTCGGTGTGCTGCCGTGAAGATATGAGGCACGGTCAAGTCCAACCATGTTTTTTAGCTACACGGCTATACGTGACCATGGTTTATGTTATGATTTTTACTTAAAATCACTGGCTAATTTCCTTGGTGTGAAACAATCATGTGTATATTACACACAGTCACGTTAGACCATATGATACAAGTATATGGCCTTACGAAATCGTAGGATATGAGACACGATTAAGTGGAACTGTATACGTGAGATAACCATGCAGATGTAGTTGTGGTTTATGTTACGATTTTTAACCGAAAATCACTGCCTAATTTTTTGGTGTGAGACAACCATGTAGCTTTAATCCACAATTACGGCTAACCGTGTTGTCAGTCATATGGTCGTAAGTGACAGTGGTTCATGTTATGATTTTTAACCCAAATCACTGCCTAATTTCACCGGTGTGAGATAACCGTGTAAATATGACATACAGTATAGTAGAACTTTGAGTTTTAGTTATACGGTCAAGTCTAATTGTGTAAATATGAGACAGAATCAAGTCAAATCATATAGGTGAGGTAACTGTGGTTTATGTTATGATTTTTACCCAAAATCACTACCTAATTTCCTCGGCATGAGACAACCATGTAGCTTTAATCCACGGTCACGGCTAACTGTTGTGAGTCATACGGTCGTAAGTAATCTTGGTTTATGTTATGATTTTTACCCAAAATTACTACCTAATTTCATCGGTGTGAGACAATCGTGTATATATGACACACGGTTCAGTAGAACTGTGAGTGTCAGTTATATGGTCAAGTCTAACCGTGTATATATGTGGCATGATCAAGTCTAACCATGTGTGTCAGTCATACAGCCTTCATTAGCCGTGGGTTATGTTATGGTTTTTACTCATAATCACTGCCTAAGCTCCCCGGTGAGAGACAACCGTATGAATATTGCTATGGTTGTATGATACCGTGACCAGAAGAACACATTGTAGTGTCACCGTTGTCTTATACGGTATGGTGCGGTGTCACCGTTTTGTCATATTAGATGGCTAAAAGTGGTCGTGTGGTGTGTTGTCCAGGTAAGTTCCTTAGATCATGTTGATAATTTTATTTAATATATAGGTAATATCATATTTGATATTTGATTTTTAATGTATAATTTTATCATGTTGATATTTGATAATTTTATCAATGCTGTAATTTTATTTATTGTACGGTAATGTTATAAACAAGTTACATATTTCACAAGAAAAAAGATAAAATAAATGTTATAACCAAGTTACATATTTCCCCAAGCAGTTACAAAAAGTTACAATCAAGTGCTCATCTTCATTCGATTAAATAATTGCTATAACTAAATTATATATTGTTATAAAAAGTTACAAAAAATTTCAATCAATACTATCATCAAATTACATAATTCCACAAAAAGTTAAATTCAAGGCAGAACCAAGTCCTCATATTCATCAGACGAAATAAAGCATGGTTAATATATTATCACAATGTCTTTCGAATATATTTTCTAAAAAATCTATAAGTGAGCCTTGAACATATCATCCCACTCAAGGGCATCTGGAGTGGACCTCGATCTCAAGTGAGAAGCAAATGGTGGTAGGGGATAAAAGCGGGTGAGTTTCAAATTCACCCAATGAGTATTTGAGATGTTGAGGATAAAGACCATGCGATTCTCTTCTACTGGAGATTTTGGCCCAACGTCAAATGGCACGACAATTAAGCATTAAAGTTTGGATATCATTACTACCATAAGCTTCAGTGCATTAGCAGCAAGATAGCCAAACTCGAGCATGATAAACCAAGGTCTTATAGTGCATGAGTGCCTAAATTAGTCCAATATCCTCTCATATTCCTCAATATGATATAAATTCATAACAGTAACCCAAAAAGGCTTGTCCCTACGTAAATTGAACACAGTGCACTGCGGATAACATGAGAATGTTGAAGTGCATCCCCAATACTGGCTCCTTTTAAAATGGTCATTGTTGATACCAAATTTAATCTGCTGACTTAGACCAACCATATGAAGACACGTGGCTATCTACATGGCAACAACAAGCACTTCCGAGATGATCATACGCTCCGAGGAACTCTTATGCTCCGAGGAACAAGACCTCTTCGAGGAACTCTTATGCTCCGAGGAACAGGACCTCTCCGAGGAACTCATTAGCACCGAGAAGCTCAGGCGGTCCGAGCTGTATCTCGAACAAAGCATTAATAGCTGGATAACCAACAGTTCAACTGGTTCATTAAATGCTTATCATTCAGACGCACACGCAAAGAGGGCATTAAATGTATTACCCTTTCATATGTATATCATTAAATGTATTACCCTTTCACGTTACAACCTCAGGGCTATAAATACATTGTACAATCCTCATTGTAAAGGGGGATTCTGAATCCAAACTTTGGGATCCAGAACGCAATTTCTTGTAATCGAGAATTTCCAAACATTCAGCAATAAAACAACAGTGGACGTAGGCCATTTATATAAGGATGAACCACTTTAAAAATCTTTTGTCTCATTTATTTATCTGTGATTGAATTATTAGAGTGATCTAATTTTTTACATCAACATATTGGCGCCGTCTGTGGGAAACGACTGGTAAAATCGTTTTCTCATAAAAAACAATCCATTACCAATGGCTGATATACCTGAATCCAGTAATCGAAACACTGGAACCCCTCCAAATCCATCTGCTCCACCAATTATTCCATATCTGACTGGAATGATGGAGAATCTGTCTCAGGGCTAGACCGTCATGCAAGAAACGATGCGACAACTCATCCAAACCCTCCATGGCGGTGCGCCAGCCCATTTCGGATCACGAAGCATTCAAAGAAATACCCGTGCGCCTTCTTTGCGTACTAGGCGTAATGATTCATATCGCAATGATGAATCTCAAGATTTTTCTTATCAACCTGGATGAACTTCGTCTGTGCGAGCCACAGATACTGAACAACATGTCACCCTTTCCCCAGAAAGGGCCAGCGCTTTGGAAAGATTAAGTAGGGACCTCTCCTTTCGATCGATTAGGCCCTAGGAGGAACAAAAGTCCTCTTAATGCAGCGTCGAGGAGTTTTCGACGACCATCAGATTTAAGGGAAGGATCTTCCCAGTCGCGACCAACTGCTCGTCAAGATGGATCCTATGACCGACCAGCTGCTCGTCGAGATAAATCCCAGGAAGCCACTTCAACGCGATCAGTTGCTCGAACCAATAGGCCTGAGGAAGGAAATGATGCATGAAAAGGATCTATTTAGAGGTTGGAGGATAGATTAGGGGAAATGGCTAAGGCCAAGAACCCTCTACAATGAACCTTTGTTCGAGGAACACCTTTTGTCCAGGATATTGTTGATTTTCCAACACCATCAAAGTTCAAAGCACCTGTTGTGACTCCCAAGTACGATGGGAAGACTGGCCCTGTCCTTCATATAGAACAATATCAAGCTGCTGCCGACATCTATGCTGTCCTAGACGAGATAAGAGGCAGGGCATTCTCGGGAACTCTTACCGGATCTGCTCAGATATGGTATAATAATCTTCCTCGGGGTAAGATTTCAACTTTTCTTCAATTGGCCGAGTTATTCATTGGGAATTTCTGCTTTGGAGCAAAGCGAGTTAAACGAGTAGCACATTTGTTAAGTGTTAGACAAAAGGCTGGTGAGAGTATCAGAGATTATATAACTCGTTTTAATAATGAAAAACTCGAAGTCATTGATTATGAGGAGAAGACATCTATTACTGCTTTGATGAGTGGACTATTGTCGAACAAGTTGTACTACACTTTGGCCAAAGATCCACCTCGAACCATGTCGGACCTGATGGGAAAGGCATCCAAGATTATGAATGTAGAGGAGGCTATGTCTGCGAAGAAGAATATGGATGCCAAAGAAACCAAGGTGGAAGGTGATAAAGCTAAGAAGAAAGAGCATAAGAACAATGGTGGTGATAAACATTCCAAAAGTAGGTCGTCATGGGAGGTCTTGAAGAAATTTAATAATTACACGCCTTTGAAGGCAAGTATCAACCACGTCCTGGAAGAAATTAAGAACAACAAGGAGTTAAACTGGCCAAAGAAAATGAAGTCAGACCCTGACACGAGGAATAGGGAGAAATATTGCGAGTTCCATAAGGATCATGGCCATATGACCAAAAATTGCATAGCTCTTCAGAACGAGATTGAAACACTCATCCGACGAGGAAAGCTAGCAAAGTATGTTGATCGGGGAGGCGAAAGAAGAAACAACGATCGAACTAGAGAGAGGTCTAGATCTCCTCGTCGAGCAGAGGAGAAAAAGAAGAGAAACCATGAAGATGATCCAGATGATGACCCCGATCTTCCCAAGAAACCAAGGCAGCCAGAACGAGAGGTATTTTCAATACGCTTTGGGTCATTTGATTGTAATGTTATTACAGGAGGAGATGCAAGAGGAGGAGACCTTACTGCAGAAAGAAAAGCTTACCTCAGAGAGGCTCAAGCTTGCTCGTACATTCAGCGAATAAATTTAGCTGAGGAAGATCGCCCGAGAAAGGTGAACAAAGAAAAATTGGTCATTGGGTTTTCAAAGAATGATCTTGCAGGAGTTCTATATCCTCATGACGACCCACTAGTGATCAAAATGAGAATGAAGGAGGTAATGATTTCAAGAGTGTTGGTCGATAACGGTATCTCGGTAGACATCATGTTCTACTCGTGTTTTGATAGTTTAAATTTAAAGCTATCTCAATTGGAGCCTTACCACAGACCCCTTATCGATTTTGCTGGCGAGAAAGTATTTCCACTTGGGACGATCAAGTTGGATATATTCATTGGTACATGGCCTGCTTGTCGGACAGAAAGAATACGATTCTTCGTGATGGATAAGAATGTACAGTCATCGTACAATATCATCATGGGAAGGGTAGGATTGAAGAAGTTCGAGGTTGTACCATCTACAGTGCACCAGTGTCTAAAATTTCCAATAAACTTTGGAGTAGGAGTTTTGAAAGGTGATCAGAAGGTAGCTCGGGAATGCTATTATTCATCCGCCGAGCAAGAAGAACTGGAAGAATCAAAGAAAAAGACTACTACCTATCAAGTGGATGAAGGTGCAGAAATTGAAACTTTGGATCCTCGAGATGAATCGCAACTCGTGAAGGGTCAAGTGGTGGAAGCTACTGAAAACATCATTCTGGACGACGAGCACCCTGAGCGAACTACTCAAATAGGTTCATCGTTGGAAGCCTCATTAAAACAAGAATTGATAACTTTCCTTAGAAGCAGAAGATAAACTTTTGCATGGAGCCATGAAGATATGCCTGGGATAGACCCAAACTTCTTGTGTCATGAGCTCAATGTGAATAAGGAGATCAAACCTATGAAACAGAGAAGAAGAGTATTCAGTCCCGAGAAGAATCAAGCCATACAGGAGGAAGTCGAGAAGATCCAGAAAGCTTGCTTTATTGAAGATGTTAAATATCCAGATTGGTTAGCCAATGTGGTGATGGTAAAGAAGAAAAACAACAAATGGAGGATGTGTGTGGACTTCACCGACCTCAACAGAGCATGCCCAAAGGATCACTTTCCATTGCCCCGAATTGATCAACTGGTGGATGCTACCTCGGGACACGAGTTGCTGAGCTTCATGGATGCTTATTCTGGCTACAATCAAATTAAAATGAAACCTGAAGACAGGGAAAGTACTTCTTTTATTACCCCTAGGGGAACTTATTGTTATAATGTTACGCCTTTTGGTTTAAAAAATACAGGTGCAACATATCAGAGGCTGATGAACAAGGTCTTTGATGAACAAATCAGTGACAACATGGAAGTCTATGTTGACGACATGTTGACAAAAAGCAAGAAAGTTACCGATCATCTAGTTGACTTAAGTCAAACTTTTGATCAACTAGATAAATATCAAATGAAGCTGAACCCGACGAAGTGCATCTTTGGAGTACGAAAAGGCATGTTTCTCGGGTACATTGTCAATCAACGAGGCATTGAAGAAAATCCGGAAAAGATCAATGCTCTATTAGGGCTGCGATCTCCAATAACGAAGAAGGAAGTACAAAGTCTCACAGGACGAGTAGCGGCACTTAACAGATTTGTGTCACGAGCAACTGATAGATGTCTCCCATTCTTCAAGACACTCAGAAAGACTTTTGAGTGGAATGATGAATGTGAGAAGGCTTTTCAAGACTTGAAGAGATACTTGGGAGCACCCCCACTGTTATCCAGGCCGGTGATGGGAGAAAAATTGTATTTATACCTTGCAGTATCCGAGAATGCAGTTAGCTCGGCGTTGATCAGAGTGGAGAATGGAGTACAAAAGCCAATTTACTACACAAGTAAAGCCTTCCGAGGAGCAGATATCATATATCCAAGGCTGGAGAAATTGGCACTGGCGCTGATTGAGGCTAGTAGGAGAATGAGGCCATATTTCCAAGCTCATACCATAGTAGTATATACAGATATGCCATTGAGACAAGCCCTTCACAAGCCAGAAAAATCAGGGAGATTGATGTACTGGGCAATAGAGCTCGGAGAATATGATATAATTTATGAACCCAGGTCATCACTAAAAGGGCAAGCTGTAGCAGATTTCATAGCAGAGTTCACCTATCCTGATACCCCCGAGGAGCAAAAGTTGCTCGCTGGTCAACCTGTGGATGTTACAGGATCAACAAACACAAGCCCAGACCAATTCCGATTGGTAAAAGGGCGTGTGGATGTTACAGGATGTGATGCAGAGATAGTTGGGAGAACTCCGGACGAGGAATAAGAGTTGCTCGCTGATCAACCTGTGGATGTTACAGGATCAACAAACACTGGCTCAGACCGACTCCGGTTGGTAAAAGGGCAAGTGGATGTTACAGGATCATTAAATTCGAGCTCAGACCAACCTCGGTTGGTAAAAGGGCAAGAAAAAATGATCGACGAGGAGCGAGAAAAATCAGGGGAGCATGAAAAGAAGCAGAAAATATTTCACCAAGGAACTCTGACTGATCAGAAATTTGAAGACGAGTTACCTATATGGAGGCTATATGTAGATGGCTCATCTTGCACTACAGGATGTGGCGCGGGGATAGTTTTGAGCACTCCAGACGAGGTCGACATGGAATACGCTTTGCGTTTCCAATTCAAAGCTTCCAATAATGAGGTTGAATATGAGGCCATGATTGCAGGACTTAATTTGGCAAAAGTTATGGAGGCGCAGCAAGTTATGATCTTCAGTGACTCTCAATTGATTGTAAAGCAAATGATGGGGGTATATGCAGTTAGAGGAGAATTAATGATTAGATATCATGCAAAGGCAAAGGAGTTGCTGTCAGAATTTACCGCTATTCAGCTGGTCAGAATACCAAGAATGGAGAATGAGAGAGCAGACGCCCTAGCTCGACTAGCATCAGCTGCTCACACCGAGCTACGACGAACAATCCCAATTGAAGTGTTGGCTGGTCGGAGTATAGATGAAGATCAGACGATGAACTTTATCACCCTTGATTTAGGTCCATCTTGGATGGATCCCATCAGGGCGTATATCGAGGAGGGAGAATTGCCAATTGACAAGCTCGCAGCCAAGAAATTGAAGTTTAAAGCTGCTCGGTATGTACTAACTAATGGTGTTTTATATAGACGAGGAATAATGGGAGGTTTTCAGAGATGTGTATATCCCTCCAAGGTGAAAGACTTAATTAAGGAAATCCATGAACGGTCTTGTGGAGCACACGTAGCAGGTCGGACGCTTTTACAAAGGGTGATGACACAAGGATACTACTGGCCGACGATGAGGGCCGATTGCATAGCCTACGCCAAGAAATGTGACAAGTGCCAGCGCTTTTCCTCCATCCGAAGAACTCCACAAGCATTGTTGACACCCATAACTTCCCCTTGGCCATTTGTCATGTGGGGAATTGATTTGGTTGGACCACTGCCAACAACCCGAGGAAGGTTCAAGTACCTCGTCGTCGCAGTGGATTATTTTACTAAGTGGGTAGAAGCTGATCCACTCATTGATATGACGTACGAGAAGGTTTACCAATTTGTTTGGAAGAACATCATTTGCCGATATGGTCTCCCTCATGCCTTCATCACAGACCATGGAACACAATTTGATAATGAGGAGTTTGTCGCATATTGTCATCAGTCAAACATTTTGAAGGTTCATTCAGCACCAGGACATCCTCAAAGCAATAGACAAACTGAAGTGATAAACAGAACGCTGCTAAACGGTTTGAAGAAACGATTGGACGATGCAAAAGCAAACTGGATCAACGAGCTACAATCAGTACTTTGGGCTTACAGAACTACTCCCGGAGTAGCAACTGGAGAATCACCATACATGTTGGCGTTTGGAAGTGAAGCTGTCATACCTGCCGAGTTGGGTCTCCCAACACACGGGGTATTGAATTTCAATTCCCCTGTCAGCGACTTAATGAGAAGACTGGATTTAAACATGCTCGAGGAAGTTAGAGAAGAAGCAGCCATTAGAAATGCTGCTTACCAGCAGCGAACAGCTTTGTTTTACAACAAGAGAGTAAAGAAGTGCGACCTGAAAGAAGGAGACTGTGTGCTGAAGAAATTAATTCAAAAGCATAATAAATTGGAGGCAAACTGGCATGGACCATACCGAGTTACAAAAGTTGTTCAACCAGGAACTTATCGAATAGCCACTTTAGAAGGCGAGGAGTTTAAAAATGCCTGGAATGCAGAACACCTGCGCAAGTATTATCAGTGATGTATATGTAACACAGTTTCCATCAGTATGAATAAAATGAAAATATTCTGCAAGTCTCTCGGTTTATTGAAAAAATTTCGGGGAATACTAGTGCTATGCACTACTCGGCAGCTCGGCTCGGCAGACTACTCAAAGAAAATATTCCAAACTGTACCAACTTAGTTGGTCGACGAGGAGAAAATATTCCAAACTGTACCAACTTAGTTAGTCGACGAGGAGAAAATATTCCAAACTGTACCAACTTAGTTGGTCGACGAGGAGAAAATATTCCAAACTGTACCAACTTAGTTGGTCGACGAGGAGAAAATATTCCAAACTGTACCAACATAGTTGGTCGACGAGGAGAAATATTCCTAAAAATGTCAACCTGTTTGTCTAGGAAACGAAATATTCCAAACTGTACCAACATAGTTGGTCGACGAGGAGAAAATATTCCAAACTGTACCAACATAGTTGGTCGACGAGGAGAAATATTCCTAAAAATGTCAACCTGTTTGGCTAGGAAACGAAATATTCCAAACTGTACCAACATAGTTGGTCGACGAGGAGAAAATATTCCAAACTGTACCAATTTAGTTGGTCGACGAGAAGAAAATATTCCAAAATTTACCAAGTATGGTTAGTCGGGGATAAACTCTCACTAACTATAATTGGTCTCCGAGCACAATTTAACAACCTTGGTTGGTTGGAAAAATTTTAAACATTTTTATACTCATTACTTTACTATTAAGTGATCGAGCAACACAATATTATTATCTCTTTAACTGTAGTTCATCGATGAACAACACAATATTATTATCTTTTTAACAAAGAGATACATGAGTATAAACTATTTGATAACTACAAGATAATAGCAAATGAGATTTGCAAGCAAGAATGAAAGTCTTTTATTAAATTCAAAATAGATTACAAGTTACATTGATAATAAAATGAAAATTACATTGATATGTATACTAACTGTTACATAAAAAATTCCTATTCTATTGGTCTTTTCCCTTCAGCTTTCGATACAGGTTCCTCGCCAGCAGGCGGATCATTTAAAGACTGAGGAGAATTGATGAAGTTCAAATCCTTCAGCATCTTGACGTTCATCACAGAAGGTCGATCTAGAAGATGCTCGGGACGAGATACCTCAAATTGAGAATGTAAATTATAGTCACCGAGGTATTTTGCAATTAAGCTCCGAGGAATGGCACGAGCTGGGATCCATTCCATGTCCAAATTATACGGTGGCACAGGCAAGTCTAGAAACTCGGGATCATGGTAGTCCAACAGATAGTGTCCTTGTTCGAGCTTCAGCACACCTAAGGCGTTTAGCCAGCCTTGCTTGTAGCCCTCATTATTGGCATTCTGGATACGGTCGTCCAAGTGAAATAATGCTTCGTTGTATCCAGCTATCCAAAACTCCCAGGGCTGTTTGTGGAATTGATACGTTAGCCTTTCAAGCTTCTCGTGGAGACCATTGATAAAAAGCTCATTAGTCTCCAACACTGATATCTTTGCAGAGAGTTATTTTTCCAGGTCTCGAATCTTCTTTGACATATCAGATAACGCCTGGTTCTTCGCCTTTAGTTGGAAGGCCTGGTTCTCTAAGGCAGATGCTGTCCTCTGCTCCTCGATAAGAACCCGAACTGCTCTTCCTCGACCTCGAGAAGCTCTTGCTCGTCCCCGAGGAGATGTGGAAGTGCCCGACCTCCTCAAGGTGTCCAACTCTTGCCTCAATTTGGCATTCTCAACCTCTAAAAATGAAAATCCCTCATCAATCACTGGGATTATAGCTGTTGAAGAAGAGGCTGCAGACTTCAACTGTGCCAGCTCTTTCTGCAAATTGTTATTCTCTTGCTCCAACAGCTCGACAATCTGTCTACATGCTTCAACTTCACCCCTTAGGGTTCTCTCCCTGACATCGTACCCAGCAAGGAGCTTCTCGTAGCCCTTCTCGGCAGAAAGCTGCTGATACCTCTTCTCATACCCCTCATGTAACAGGGCAGTTGATTCCTTGTACTGATTCTGAAGGTCTTCTAGGGTACATTGAAGATCCTCGATCATTTCATAGTAAGCCACATTATTAGCCACAGCTCGGTCAAGTAAGCACTTCAGGTACTGATAAGCTTCGACTGCCTGCTCTGAAGCATCATAACCAAGGATGTCGGCAACTTCCGACGCACTCAGGTATGTGTGACTAGCCTTATAATATTCATTACATTGCTGCATCAGCTTTGTATCATTGGCAGATAGCAGATCCATCCTGTCCAGAAACTAGCAGAAAAAGAAAAAGTAATCATCAAAAAGAAGATCAAGACAGAGTACAAATAGAAAAGAGACAATCGTATGGAAGAAAAGAACTCAAGTTTTATTAGATCATGAAATTTGAAGTTACAAGTTTTGAGTTACATTTGACAAGTAAAAAGAAAAATAAAAAGAGAAAACCGAACAACACTACACCTTTTACTTATCTCCCAAAACCTTCTCGGGAGGTTGGGAAGAGGAGGCAGGTTGCTCGGAGGGAACTGTGACTTGTTCGGAGAGCACCAGCTGCTGCTCAGAAGAATAAACTCCTTGCTCGGCAACATGCTGACTGGTTAGGGCATGTTCTCCCCCCACCATTGAAGACTCCTCAGAGGTAGCTTCGTCCTCTTCTAATTCTTCTGGAGTAGGAGGGGGACCAGGGATGTGTCTCTGGAAGAGCTCGGATGACTCGTCGACCTTCAATTCCTGAAGGGCAGCAACCCATCCGTCCCTGAAATACTTTACACTGCCATAATCCACTTGAGAGACCATGGCAGCACATCCCTTATCCCAACCTTTGTCCCAGCCAGAGCTGAAGGACTTCTTAATGGCAGCTTTCCTTTTTGCCTTCTCCAAGGCAAGCTTCTCGGACAGCAAAACATCAGCAGCCTTCAATTTTTGTTCAGCTTCCTCCTTCTGCCGAGTTATTTCCTGGAGTTGGACCAACCTCTCCTCAGCAGCCTTGAGTTTATTTTCAAACTCCTCAGCAGTCTTGAGCTTCACATCGAGCTCTCTGTTAGCCTTCTCCAAGGCATTCACTTTCCTCTCCAAATCCCTGGAGGCCTCAGCAACCCGAGTTTTCTCCTGCTCGAAGGAAGCAAGTTTCTTCTCCCAGACTGCTTTATCAGTAACGTACCTCTGGCGAGATTCCTCCAAGGACTTGGTAGCTTCTTCCAGAGCTCCCTCCACACTGGACGAGGAGCAAGAAGCTTTGATTGCTTCATCCTTCTTAAGTATTATGTTGAGGAAGCTCGTCAACTGTAAACAGAAAGAGAAAGCAAAGTCAGAAACAAAAATGAGAAATAACAAAGGAAAATATGAAAAGTTCAATGTAAAGGTACTTACTGAAGCAAGATGACGAGCAGCCAAAGAAGTAACCATATCCCGAGTAAGGTTATCTTCATTACCTTTCACCTCGGGAATGGTCAAGGACTTTACCGAGCTCATGTCAGAGCTCGGGGGAAAAGATGTGGGAACCTCAGTCCCAGCAACAGGGGGCTGAATGGTGGTGTCAGCCAAATTGACCGAGGAGCTCTTCTTCAGCCTCCTCGGGGGAACAGGTACAACCAAGGAAGAATACTTGGTCGGTGATATCACAATCACCTTTCCAGGAGCAGCAGAGCTACTCGGAGCCACTGCGGGCTTATCAGCAACCTTCTCGGAGACTTTAGCAGGAGCAGCTGGAGGATCTGCACCAGTCTTCTTTGTCCCCTCCTTTGGGACATCAATCTTAATCCTTTTTACCTCCCCAGAACCGGAGGCAATTTTCTCAAACAGAGCAGGAGTCCTTCTCTTCTTCATCCTTTCGCTCAACGGAACGTGAGATTCTGGCGAAGAACTTGCAGAGGGTGGTACTGGCTCTGCTTCACTGATCACTGGACGAGCAGTGAAAGATGTTGTATAGCTCTTGTATTGGAGCAGATAGGAGGATAATCGAATATGCTCGTCAGCAACCCTTGGATGTAGACCCCAGATAGGTCCCAAATGCCTTATATTGACATCTGTTTCTTTTGGGCACTTTCTCTTGCTATCAACTGCAAATAAACATATATTGTTATCAGTAACACATTTTATCAAACATGAAACAAACATGATTTCAAGATAAATAAAATAAAATAAGTATAACCTATCCCATTGCCATAAGGAGGGCATCTGGGACTCTGGTAAACCTCATCTCCGGTTAAAGGAGGGTGTTGCCAATTTTTTATAATAACCCCATGTTCAAAGGAATCCCTGTTGGCATCAGGGAGATTGACAACTAAGGCCCTATTTATAAACCTAGTTTTCAAATAATAAATATTATCATTAACTGCCCATCTATAGCAGTACATGATTTCTAGAATTCCTATACGAGTTCTATGCACTTGATTTAATTTATGCACCCCATTAACTATTCTCCATGTGTTGGGGGCTATTCGTGCAGGAACAACATCAAAGTACTGACAAAATTCCAGACACAGAGGATTTGGTGGAAAAGAAAATCCACACTCAGCAAAAAAGAGATTGGGGAACCAATGTCCCTCAGTCAAATTGAAATAGTTGGAAGGCTCAGAAAGCTCTTCCAAGACGATCCAAGAGGGAATGTAAAAATCAGAAAAAAAATTCTCAAGAGACTCAACAGGATAAACCATGGTGAATAAAGAAATAAAGATGAAGGAAAAAGATCTTACAGGAAAAGAGAAGAGCTGATGACGACAGACGATGGAAGAGATGAATACACAAGAGAGTAGAAGACGATGAAAAACTCTAAGATGAAAATTTAAAAAGATAGAAGACGATGGAAGTCTCTGAGAAGTTTAAATACCTTGCCTTGGGAACTGGCGAAGTAATGATTATAAAAAGGACGATTACGTTACCGGCGGCTAAAAAGGCATTAAATATTGGCGCAGGAATCAAAGCAAACAACAGCGGATAAAAAGGCGAAAAGTGACGCGGGAAACGAAGCGAGCAGAAAAGTCCAAAAAAGCATGATTCTACGAATTGAGATGGAGAAATAAATACAAGGGAGATGATCCTAAAAATTAGGAAGAACTATTTAAAGCTACCGTATTCCGAGAAAGAATGTTCCATACTCCTCAAATTTTGAACTATGAAACATTGGGGGCTTCTGTTGATACCAAATTTAATCTGCTGACTTGGACCAACCATATGAAGACACGTGGCTATCTACATGGCAACAACAAGAACTTACGAGATGATCATACGCTCCGAGGAACTCTTATGCTCCAAGGAACAAGACCTCTCCGAGGAACTCTTATGCTCCGAGGAACAGGACCTCTCCGAGGAACTCATTAGCACCGAGAAGCTCAGGCGGTCCGAGATGCATCTCGAACAAAGCATTAATAGCTGGATAACCAACAGTTCAACTGGTTCATTAAATGCTTATCATTCAGACGCACACGCAAAGAGGGCATTAAATGTATTACCCTTTCATATGTATATCATTAAATGTATTACCCTTTCACGTTACAGCCTCAGGGCTATAAATACATTGTACAATCCTCATTGTATAGGGGGATTCTGAATCCAAACTTTGGGATCCAGAACGCAATTTCTTGTAATCGAGAATTCCCAAACACTCAGCAATAAAACAACAGTGGACGTAGGCCATTCATATAAGGCTGAACCACTTTAAAAATCTTTTGTCTCATTTATTTATCTGTGATTGAATTATTAGAGTGATCTAATTTTTTACATCAACAGTCATATAATCGCAGTTCTGATCAGATTTGACATCATATATCTCTTTCACAGATGACTGGAAAAAGTTGAGAATCTGCTTAATATAAATCTTTTTTTCCTTAAACCAGTATCTCGTTTGACGCCTGTTAATGGGGTCCGATTTGTAAATGTTTTTTTTATCTCGGTTGTGGAAGGTACATCCTCCTCTCAAGCACACGTGATTCTTTTGGTAGATATATTAATAGACTTATTCCCCTTAGGGGGACTACCCTTTTGAAGAATTTTCACGAGCTTAATCAACGACATGCAAGAGGGTTGAGCAATTTCCAATAACTTCCTTATCATCATCTTCCAGACCGCTTCATTTTACACCATGCTTTTTGGTATGAATGCATAAGAGAGTATATATAAAGCAATGAATTAAAGTTGAGGCGAAAAGTAAAGCTTTATTTATTATGAAAATAGTACACATAATGTATTAGCACTGTAAAGGTGAATTATATTTTATTTGTCAACACGAACTATAAAGTAGAAAATCAAAAAGTGCCACTCCTTGCACTTATCTGGCTTAGTCTTCGCCCACAAACCACGTATGCAAACATGTGGTTGGTATTTATCTCTAAAGGGGAAGAGATATTATCCTCTTTCTCTTGGGCCATCCGGAGGAAAAAAGAATTAGCAAAAATATTTTAAGCAGGCTTTGCCAACTCTATAACAAATATCTGTATAGATGAGAGGCGGAGTGTGTATAAAATTTAGTGTTCATATAGTAATGTTAAATAATAAAAGCTGATAATTCCATACTTATCAGTTTATTAAAGGTCACATAAAGAAAATAAAGGATCTTTGAGCTGATAATCCCATACTTACCAGCTCGCTAATGTGGTATAGAAATAAGTAATCCATCAGTAAAACCAAATAATAAATAATCCAAAACCTTTTGGATAATAATTAGCTAGGAACACAATTAAAGTGACACTCATACGTATGTAGCAATAAAATCGGCTCTTAACATCGGAGACCATAGGCCAAGTAAAAAAATTTCGTGGGATAACATGGCAGTCTACCCCTAGTTAATATTGGTGCTTTTTCAATAAGAATAATGCACAAAAGTGCAGGGTAAACTGAATAATTAAAATGAATTGTTATGATATCAGCTATTAGGTGAGAAGGGTTAATCTTGATCTGAATGATTATAATTAAAACAATCGTTGATATAACAACATATGAGTATGGTAATTTCTACACATACATGGAATCAAATTTGGCTATCATTGAATGATATCAATAACAGTTATCAAATACACAAAATTAAATATTAAAGAGGTAAAATAAACCTATTTGCTCGGTATTTGGAACTTCATATGGATAAAAAGAGGATATAGAGAGGAATTGGTACTTGATTCTCTATATACAATGTTTGGGTAAATAAACAATTATTGGAATTGGAGTTGGGTTGGTCAGTTTATACAAAAAACTTTATCCTTTAAAGTTTCAGGGTTTTAATTGTAAATAACTTGTGACTTTAAAATTTTGGACTTAAGGTCATATTTGAACTTTGGCATACAAGACTTTTTGACTTACAATATTTTAAAGTACTTATAGGCAAAGTTTGGGGTTCAAATTAATAAGTTGAAAAGGTCTGGAAGGGTCAAATTTTAATTTATAAAAAATATTTCACACCTATAACCTCCATTTTACATAACTTAGGCCAGGCTTAACCAAACATGGACTTATTTTATACCATTTTTACTTGAAAAATAAAATAAAAATATTGGAATACAAATATATAGGTTTTATGGATTGAGATACAGTATATCGTAAGTTCCATAACAGTGTGTTTAGTCAAAATTTTGACATAACATTTGTGGCTTTCAAGAATATGGCATGGATTCTTACGAACATAGTTTGGATTCTGCTACATTAAGAAGTACTTTGGTTTTGATTTCAAGGTTTGAGGTGGATTATATAAAGAGAATTTGAGATTTTGAGTTTTCTAGTTTAGAAAACACTTTCAATCGATTAGAGCTTGTTATGCACATTCATGGGATTTTCTCATTGCACTAGAGTTCCTAAGGTTTTAGTTAAGATATTCAAAGCTTTAAACCTTAGTTCTAAACATTATTTCGAAGTTCACCATTAAAGTTGAAGCTTCAATGGTGGAATTTTCATATTTTTCACCTATAACTTGTTTTACACGTAAAGTTTCTACTGTTTTGATGTATTCTAGAATTATAACAACACATAAATCATTTATAATTGAGAGAAATGAATGTAATGCATAAAATAATGAGCCACCTATTTAAGGGAAAAATCAAGTTTTTTGAAACTCTTCTTCAGGTGAGTTTTTAAGGATGAACTCTTGGGTAAATCGTTTGAGAGGGGGGGCGGGGTCATTGGTTTAGATGGGTGGTGGATTTGAACTGAATTTAGAGAGTTTTCTAGATTGGTTATTGAACCTCAAATGTTTGCATGGTTCAAACATGTGATATTCGTCATTTAGTGCTGATGTGGGGGCTTAGGTGGACAGAGGGCTATGTGTAAATAACAAATATTTGGTTTTCAGTCCTTAGTTGATAATATTTGTATTTATATAGTCTCAAAATTATGATTTTAATAGAATTTAGGGGGATTTTTATAATTTTAGAAAATTACAAGGGCTGAAATTATAATTTCTAATAAATTTAAGTTTAGATGATCAATTTGACATAAAGTTTGGGTCTGGGGGTTGAGTATAGGTTAAGTTGTAATATTTTGAAATTTTTAGGGTTTAATTTATAATTAATGAAACTTCAGGGATCCTTGATTAATTTAGAAATTTTGTAGGTCTTATAGAGTATTTTAATCCTTCTTTTAAATATATTTAAATTTACATATTTTAGGAGGATTAAATTAAGAATTAAGATCTCATAATTCAGGTACGGATATTACACTTAACTTACCAAAACAAAATTCATCCTCGAATTTATCTTAGAAGAGATCAGGATAATGATCTTTCATAGCTTGTTCTGGTTCCCAGGTGGATTCTTTTTTAATTTGATTTTCCCAAAGTACTTTTACTTAGGGGATTTCCTTATTCTTGAGACGTTTTGCTTGGCGATCCAAAATTTGAACAGGGCGTACTTCAAATTCAAGGTTTGGTTCGATAGAGAATTCTTAACATGTGATGGTGTGAAAGGGATCAAAAATATATTGGCGTAACTGGGACATATGAAATACATTGTGAATGTTGGATAATTCTAAAGGTAATTCTAATTGATAAGCTACACGGCCAATACAATTAGAAATAGTGAAAGGTCCAATATATATGGGGGCTAATTTTCCTTTTCCTCCGGAGAGTAAAATTCCTTTTCGAGGAGAAACTTTCAAAATTACTCGGTCATTTAGTTAAAATTCTAAAGGATTTCGGCGCTAATCTGCATAACTTTTCTGACATCATGGGTTGTCTTTAGTCTTTCTCGAATCTTTTGTATCTTCTCAGTAGTTTCTTGGATTATCTTTGGACCAAATTGTTGACTATTTCCTGATTATATCCAATATACAAGCGAACGATAAGGTCTTCCATATAAAGCTTCAAACGAGGAAGCTTTGATACTTGACTGATAGCTATTGTTATAAGAAAACTCAATAAGGGGTAAATGTTCATTCCAATTTTTGGGCATATATAACGTACAAGCTCGTAGCATATCTTTTAATGTTTGAATTGTACGTTCCGATTGTCCATCCATTTATGGGTCACTATACCAAAACTGCCAACTTGTCACGGTAAAAAATCCCTGACAATTCAAACTTGTCATGGTCTTTGATCGTGAAAAGTTTGGGGGTGACAAATAAATTTATCACGGACTTGTCACGGTCAAAGATCGTGACAAGTTCGTTAGAGTTGTCACGGACTTGTCACGGTATTTGACCTTGATATATTTGTCATGGTCTTTGACCGTGACAAGTCCGTGATAAAATTTTAAACTTGTCGTGGTCAAAGTCCATGATAAATAAAAAATTATCACGGAGTTTAAACGTGACAAGTTTCCTTTTTTACGAACTTGTCACGGTCAAAGTCCGTAACAAATCTGGGATGGCTACTGCCATTGCCCAGTAGTATATTTGTACCCGTTATAGCAAAATTTAACCTGTCCAAACAACATATATATTAAGCAACTAAACCAAAATACAAATATTCATAACCAACATGTAAATATAAATAACCAAATACAAATATCCATATCCAAACCGATATGTGCCAAATCAAAAAAATACAACTATAATCCAATATCCAAATAAAACAAAAATAAATAATGTCATGGACTAGGGTATAGAACAGGTGAGGGGAGGAAGGAAGGCCACACGACATATGCATTGACACACCCATCAGTTATTCGAATTCTATATTGCTCATGAAACCACAAAGGTGAGTTCTTCTTTTAGGCCAAAACATGTGTGACGAAGCAACTTTGCCTCAATGTCTTACAGGAGATGTCCACGAACCACCATACCGGGGAGGGTGCCCAGGTCCCTCAACCCCCTCGCTATCGGATCCACACCAAATATGTCGAGTAAAAACATGCCCGACCAACTGATTGTGGACATAGGTTGTTCGACGGGGGTCAAGATGGGAAATATATCATATGACGGCGAATCTGTGCGTATCAACGATAAAGCAATGACGTCCTCGTCTACCTCCTTCTCCTTACCCTTACCCTTCCCATTAACTTTGCCCTTATTGGAGGTGGACCCCACTAATGCTTCATGAAGGTGTACATATCTAGGACCGTCGCCTCTAACATTGATAGCTTATCGTTGTGGGTGTCCCCCTTATGAGCCCACCCGATGTTGCTCGTCTCCATTTCGATGATTCTCGACTTCCCCACTTGAGATCTCACCCCCTAGTCCTCCCCTTGCGATCCACCCTGAGCACTTAGTTGAGTGCGTCCGTAGCCAAATATGCCTTATCGGCATCAGACTGCGACTCATGCACTTCCTTAAGCTTTACTTGAAACGATAAAAAGTACATGATGAGTTAATTAAGTTAATAAAAAAATTATAACATAATTAAAAAAATAAACAATTATAACTTACAATCGTGGCTGTGATGCTCGGGGACACCTCCTTATCCTTTCCATTCTTCATCTAAATTGCCACATAGGCATCGAGCCTATGTGGCCTACTCCCAGGGCCACTCCCTATCTCCTGAAATAAAATAATGCATAATTAGTAAGTAACGCAAAGTAATGATAAATTAAAAAAACATAAAACTTAAGTCAAAGAAAAATAAAAATAAAAACTTATTATCTTATGCTCCACCTCGGCGTAAGACGTCTGCCTGGAGTAGTGCATTGCACGTCGACCTTTTTTGCCCGATTTTCCCTCTTCGATTAATGAGATTCCAATTGCCGCTCATCGATATCATTGTCGACAAACTACTGCCATTGTGCCAATGAGATCAGCTCCTTCAAGGAGACGGTGTCACGTACTCTCAAAATGGACTCCTAGGTCTTCCCAAAGTATTGTACGTCTTGTATTAATCCCTTAACTGTTCCAACGTGGAGTCATGGACATGTGGGGGCAGGCCGAATTGATCATATTAAACAAATACATGTACTACACAACTGGATAATGTCCCATAAGCTGGAAAATCATGAATTTCCCACATCCACATAACTTTCAGCGTAAACTCTTCTTTTTTAAAAGAGTCAAATGCTTGCACACCCTCTTCCCACAACTCATTTAATTCTTTTACCAAAGGAGCCATGTAGACATCGATATCCTCACTTGGTGCCTTTGGCCCAGGTATCAACAAAGACAACATAAAAAATTCAGGTCTCATATACTGTGAAAGAGGGAGGTTAAGTGTGGCTAGGATCACTATCCATACACTCTGATTAAAGCTTGGATTTCTAAATGGATTAAAACCATTTGCTGATATTGCCAGACGAATGTTACGATTTCCTCAAGCAAAATCGGGATACTCATAACTCATCCTCTTCCAAGCGATAGAATCAATAGGATGGCGCATGAGATCATCCCTTACTTTTGCCCTAGCATGCCAAGTTATTGCCTCCGCTATCCATGGGACTGTGAAAAAATGCTCTGATCTAGGCCCAAGAAGAAAATATTTCAACACTTTTTGAGGCACTTTTGAGCTTTTTCCTTCCATGCCAGTAGATTGGATATATCTAGGTTCATCATACACCGAACACCGATAGAGATTTTCATATTCTTTTCGGTAAATTATGCAAACATACACACAAGCATGAATTGATTTATACTTCACTCCTAAACCTTTCAAATTATTCTTTATAATAGGATAGCTATTTGGAAGCGTATTCTGCTTGGGTAGCAAGCCCTTTACCCAATTCAAAATTCTTTTCACGTTATTGCCAGACAAACTATATTGGGTCTTAAAACTATGCAAACAAACCATGGCATGTAAATTTATTTAATCTTTCTCACAGCCAGAGTACAACAGCTTGATCGCCTTCAATTTTAAACTTTGGTAGTCATCATCAAGGTTTATCCCGATATTTTCATGAACACCTGAACCTTGTACATCATTCATGACCTTATTTTCTTCCACTTCATGAACTTTGTACACATCATCAACTAAATCCTCAAGCATATTATGATATACATTGTCCTCCTCTTGTACATCTATCCTACTTATTATAGGTTGTTGTGAAAGTTGGTCGGGGACGAAAGGAACTTTTACTTCCCCGTGAAAATTCTAAAATCGATAACTGCCTTTCATACCCCATCTTAGCAAATGTATTTCAACTGTTTTCCACTCAAACACCTTACCATTTTTACACTTAGCACACGGATACGGGAACTCTTCATCATTACGAAATCTCTTTTCGTATTTCATAAATTCATTAGCACCTCTGCGAAACACATCTCCTAATGTATTTGTCTCACCCATCCACTCTTTATATTTAAGATATCCTATCAAAAATACTACAAACAAACACCTATCATGGTTAAGATGTGTATATTAGTGGATTAGTATAAACAAATGTGTGAACATTTAGTTCCCTTTAAATAATTTACTACAAGATTGACATTTCATCTTTTAGTGTTATATTATAAAAAATAATATAATTCATATTTCCTCTATCTCCTCTAAAGGGTGAGTGGGCTTATCCCATTAAAGACCGCATATTTCTATAATATACTTAATAGCTCATGCACATTGTTCCAATTTGAGAAAAATTCACCAACATATTCCCGTAGTTCTCCAAATACACGACATAGATTAGCAAGTGTAAGTGTTATTTCAATTTATCAATTGAAATAACACTTAACATCGCATCATATAGTATGTACCTAGAGAACATCAAGATATAAAATCAGAACTTTCCCCCAAAGTAAAAAGTTTAAGCCACTAAGAATATTATTATACAGAAACTATGTAGTCCCAAACTGTCCAAACGGGACAATTCGAGATATCTCATTACAGGGGTAATGACTCTCGAACGGATCTAAGGTCTATTGAAAGCATATGTATAAGAACTAAAAGGCTAGTATATATACACACTATATGTAATTTAAATTAGTTATAAATGTTACTGAACCGTTATGTAATGTATTCAAATGAGAATACATGCACCCCTGCAACAAGTGTTATATAAGAAGTTGACTTAATGTAAATTTACACATGAGATATCTATTGCGGTTCCTGTTATAACTTTTTATCCTCGTTACTTGTTATATAACACTTGCTTTGCGGGCTACATGCATGCATGTATTTTCACGTGAATGCGTGATTACTTATTACTTATTGAATAAAATTTATAGTATGTTTTATTTAATTATGTCTTATTAATATTCGATTTTTACATTGTATGTTTCATTTCGCATCACAACCCTAATGTAAGATAATGCCTAGGACCAACCAACTTAATGGCCATCTAATAGTTCAAATCCACCAACCAACAACAATTCAAGAATTCAAAACAATAATGCAAATATTAATGTATTTTATTAGAAATTCCTAGGGCCAACCAACTCAATGGCCATCTAAATGTTCAAATCCACCCGTCAATAAAAATTCATGAATTCAAAAGAATTCAACAATCTCTATGTGTGTGTGTGTGTACATCGTTATACCCAATTACACAACATTATACCCAATTTCAGATTTACATAACACTATACCCAATTTTCGTTTTATACCCAATTTCAATTTTAATTTCACATTTACATAATAATATGCTCAGTTTTAGATCTATACCCACAAACACACTATGCCGAATTTCAATTTCATATTTACATAACAAAAATGGGTCCAATTTCAGAAATGTGCCCAATTTTTATAAACACCAAATTAATCACACACACACACACACACACACACACACACACACACACATACATATACAGAAAAAACCACACATACATGAGTATACACACACACGCATATATATACACACACATAACACACACACACATGCACAGGTATATATATACACACACACACACACAAACACAAAGGAAACAGAGAGGTGGAGAGAGAAAAATATACCTGAGAGGGAGAGAGAGTAGACGCTGAGAGAGAGAAAAAAAAGGGAAATGAAACGATGGGGACAAAAAGAGCGCCTAGTGTTTTTAGTTAAAAGCCTTGTCAAGGACATGTCTTGGTAAAAGACCGTGATAAGTTTGTGACAACTATACTTGTCACGATCAATGACCATAATAAAAAAGTGCGTATTTTTTTATCATGATCAAAGCCCGTGACACGGATGGTCTGCTGAAGGGTGACATTTTAGCCTTTTTGGTGTAGTGGGTGGAATGTTGTACTCAAATGAAGTCTGGTACCCATTGCAATTTGAAGTGCTTGCTAAAACTTTCTCACAAAACGGGAATCTGTGTCTGACATTATGGATAAAATAATTCAATGTAATCGGTAATTTCTCGAATGTAGAGTTTATTGAGCTTTTGAAATGAATTGGTGATTTTTATTGGTAGAAAATGAACAGACTTAGTAAGTCGGTCCACAATTACCAAAATGAATTATATCCTTGGGACGTAGGAGTTAGTCCACTAACAAAAATTCATGGTAATATGATCCAGGGAGTTAGTGTTCTATCTTTACTTGTTGACAAGTAATGCATTTCCTTACAAAATTCTCGATATCATTTTTCATATTTGGCCATCAATATTATTTCTTCAGGGTATGGTACATTTTGGAGCTTTCGGGATGAATCATAAACTTAGAAAGATGGACTTCTTACAATACTTCCTCTCGAAGAGATAAATCATCAGGTACATACAATCTATTTTTAAATCATAAACATGTTAGTTTATTATATGAAAAGTTATGATTATTATCCTGAAGGGATTGTACAAAAGGATCTTGAGATTGCTGGACTAAGACTTTCTCTCTCAATTCAGGATATGCAATGAGGTTAGAATTTTTTTGAGAAATGGGGTATTAATGGAAGATCACATTTCTCTATAATAGCAACAATATCGTAAGAAATTAAAGTATGGAGTCTTCCTATTGGATTATGAGTTAAGGCATTGACTACCACATTTCCTTTTCCTGGATGGTAGTTTAGTTCAAATCGGTATTCTTTCAGAATTTCTATCTAGCGTCATTATCTTAAATTCAAGTCCTTTTGAGCAAAGATGTATTTCAAACTCTTATGATAAAAAAAGACTTATAAAATTTCACCATAAAGGTAACAACGCCAAATTTTTAAAGTAAAAACTACAACGTCTAACTCAAGATCGTGGATAGGGTAATTACATTCATGAGTTTTGAGTTGTCATGATCCATACTCAACAACTTTCTCATTTTGCATTAAAAATCATCTGAAACCTTGCAAAGAGGCATCAGTATATAGATCATATCTTACATTATTAAATTTATTAAAATTGTCGTGAGTTGAAAATACGGTAGTTTCGTTAATTAAGATGGGACGCGCATACGGTAGTTTCGATAATTAAGATGGGACGCGTGTGTTAGTCGTGTCAGAACCCAATTTAATGGATTTAAAAGTATTTTATTTTTATGTCATCCGTATGAGTATTTCAAGTGCACCAACGTGTCCGAGAGGTTTGAGATAGTCAGAAAACACTATCCGGGGGTTTAGTTTAGGTCTCGGGCCATTTTTAGGCATAACCGATAACCCGGGAGGGTATTTTAGTCATTCCTATTTTTAGGTGAATAGTGACCCACGAATTTTAGACAGTTAATATCAGCCAACACTTGAGTCCCTTAGGGTTTCTCAACCAAAAATCATGAACGTCCATTAGAGTGGAAGAAAATGGAGTTTCCAAAGGAGAACCACCAATTAGAGGCTTTTGCACCACCGTCACCACCACTGGATAGATCGGAAAGCAAGGATCATCCACATATCGTCTACTTCATCGGATCAGAATCGCCATAACCAGGCAAGTGATTTAACTTGCAATAATTTAGCGCATATATCATTCATGTTAGGTTATAATTGAAGAATAACCTTAAATAATGAAAATTGAATGGATTTGAAGAATTTAAATCATAATTTGGGTAGGTCTTGCATGTAGTTTATTGTTGGAGATAATAGCAGTCACGAAATTATGATTTATGGGTAGAGAATTATGAAATTGTATTGAATTATATAGTGTTATTGAAGAAATAGGAAAACTAGGGTTTTTATATGAAAAATTAGGTAAATTGATCCAAGAACTTGATATTCTACTTTGATTTGATGATTCTAAAGCATGGGAAATGATGCAAACATGTTGGTATGGTAATTAGTATACTTGGTTGGGATTTTAAGATATTGTAATGAAGAATTAAAGGTGTAAAAAGAGGAAAACTTGTAACTGTTTAAGAAAATCTGGGCTGATACCTGCTTGATCGATCGATCAACTGAAGAATGTCGATCGATCGACCCTTTTTCTTCGATCGATCGACCCCTTCTGATTTTTGGTAATTGTTTTCCCTTAAGGCTTAATAAAAATCTCAAGGGCGATGATGATTCTTTGGATGTTTAAATTGATATTTGGGGACTTAGTTAAGGACAATAGGGTCTTAGTTGAAGCCCGAAAAAATGGATTACCTTAGGGATTTGAATACTATTGCTTACGAAGGACTACCGAGTGAGTTACGGTTAGAAATCGTTCATATTAAAACTATAATGGGAATAGACGCTGAGGTAAGGATAAGAATAGTAATTTAGGGGCTTTAAGTTACTGAGATAACATTAGAAACTAATAGGAGGCTTAGTAACCTTTTGGGGTAGGTTTAGGTACTCAAATTTACACGACGAGAGAAAGTTATCAAGTTAAATATATAATTACGTATGATGTTCGGGATAATCTTACTACGTACGAGGCTTACTTGATAGAATGTGAATATCTAAATTGAAATATGATTACTAAGGTTGTGTGAATGCCTAGTGAATGGATTTCTTATGTGTATGACATACCTATCATACTTGCTATCACGGAAGGTTAATTTTTTTTTAAAAGGACCCTCTTATCCTTGTGTGCCTTCGGGGGGATTTAGACTGGTGCCTTAAGGACATAGGACTGTGAATGACTTATTTGTGAGTTGATAAGTCAGCTGACCATGGGAGCGTAGGTATGTGCGTGACCCATGGGTATGTGAACTATGTTCGCCTCTAATATGTGTGATTTTTCTTATTGAAACGGTTCTTGAGAGATTCGAAACCCGTAGTCCCTACGTACGTGATGTACCGGGATTCGATAGCAGAGTATGCGTGCATCGCAGCTTAGCCTAGGGGTTCCATATATGTATTTATGTACTGAGAGTGATATACTTATGTACTTGTGACTGGTTCATTATTTCTTAGTAGATGTGAATAACTAAGATATTTGAATGGGCTAAGAATGAGAATTTAATTAACACTTGAGATAAGTAATTTTAATGAATGCGAATATGGGTTACGAATATAACTGTTTTGGGTACTAAGAGTAGACATCCTATGGTAGAATGCAGAAGCGAAAGAGGTACAGACTAGTTAGTTAGTGACATAACTAGGATGTGTTAAGATCATACGTTAGGCGTGCACATTAGTTAAGAGGTGAGAAACTCATGTGAGAGTACGCAACTAACATGTTTATAATATGTGTTGTTTAATTATAATTTAAACACTTGCTAAAGTTTTAAACTGTTTTCACCTCGGCTTTGACCCGTTTTCCTCCAAATCTATTTTGTTTTGTAAAAACATTTTAGGTGCCCAGCCACAGGGACGCCAAGCATGGGCATTCTGATGACGTGTTGTAGCTGTTGTGGAAGCTACAGGATCTTGGTAATAGACGCCTTCATATTTATCCTTGGTTCCTTCAGAGTCATTTGTATCAGTTAGGGCATGTCGCCCATTCATATTTAGAGGTTGTAGTTACAGTCTATCATTATTTCGGTTATTAATTTATATATTCAAACTCTTGTATTGGGACTTTATTTACTCTGGCATTATTATTATTGGAGTGTTTACTCCAGACTCAGTTGATTTTATTTCGTTGGTTATTCATATGAGATTGTTTATACGATTGATGGTTAATGATTTAATTATTGGTTATTGAATAACTTAATTAATAAAATTTGACATCTCTCTTTTTAAATATTAGGTGGCTAGTAATTAATTAAATATTTTTTGACAGTGATGCTAAGACTAAACCAACTTGATATTTTGTATTAATTTAATAAAGGAGTAGCTACCCGATATTTAATTAGACGGGGTGTCACAAAGGATTAGTGAGGAGAAGAGCAGTACTTAATTTGTCCTTCAAAATTTGGAATGCTTGACTACATTCATCAGTCCATACAAATGGCACTTCCTTTTTAATTAGCTTTATGGTGAAAATTTGGAATGTTTGGCCTAGTTTCTCCCATTGGGCTAACTTATGAACACATGACAGTTCGTGGATCGTACAAAGTTTGTGTGAGCATCGTAACTCTGTATATTGGGTGTTGTCGATAGATTCTCTCAACAACTATCTCATGCAATCGATCTCCAGGACATTTAATTCTAAGGCATAGTGCGATGCCCAACCATGAATCTCATGCAACAACGAGTAGCTGTGGTCGTGCTTGGTTAGTTGGAGTAATTTTTGAAACTCCATTTGTATTTGAGTCACTTGGTGGCCAAGCAATGCATCCATTACCTTCTATACGGTAGCAAAATAACTGGTGCTATTTGTTAGTTTTTTTTTTAAGTTAGGCATGGGCCCCCTCCGATCTGTTAGATGTGTGGTTGCCACGGTGAGGTGCCTGGTTAGTCCAAGCATGTGCGAGCTGATACTGTAGAGGCATCAAATTCTTGTGTATGTAACCAATCATCTTGGAGTAGTTACGCTAATTTTGACGGAAAGCTGCCCATGAATTTTCAAAATCATTCGCCTTCTCGAGCTCCACCACCCCAATCCAACCCTAAATAAATAACTTCTTATCTTAGTATTTGAAGTTGTGTTTCAAACATATACCTTCTATGCTTTTTTGAACATGGAAAAAACATAACAGAAGGGTGGAAAGTGGAAACACCTTTTGCACCGCATTTAGGCAAGACTGTTGTTTATTCGAAGCAACAACTCGTGGCAAAGCTTTCGGCTCGTACAGTAACCGTAAATGCTTTAATGCCTAAACAAAATTCTCCTCCTTCCCACTTTTCAAAAAAGCAAAGGCAATGCAAAATGATTAACCACTCGACGTGACTCCAATCATCTTAATAATGGCATATTATACCAATTAGTTTTGTAGGTGTAATCGATCACCGGTACAGTTGGGAAGCACTTCACCAACAAATAAGATGTAGGATGTGCAAAAAAGATATCCTCCACAACATCCGTCTGCTCATTTCTCCTATGCCATTGAACATAGCTCTTGTTTGTTAGCAAATGCATTAATTGTTGCATCGTTGTACTCCCTTGCATCTCAATATTTTTCATCTTGTGCTTTGCGTTTATAAACTGTTCTAATCATCTCGCTTGCAATGTTCCACTCTTCTTGTAAAAGTCGCGCGGCATAATTGTGCCTAACGAGTATTTTAGATACCTCATGGTTATGTAGCCCACATATAACTTCCACCCTCCAACGACCATCCTCTAGCGGAACTCCTTTCAATTGAAAGGGACAATCAGATTTTCTCGTATCAAAACCTCTTCTTGTCCACCCCTCATCTTTTCTATTTCTGTGAAGCTCACTGCGTTCACAACCCAGTACGACCCTTTTTTTCTGACTAAACTGGCTTTATCGGATTTCAAAATGATGACAACAGCATGAAGTTTGCGACCAATTTGTTGACACCAATCAATCATCTTGTCACGGTCATCGAAAATCGGCACAAGTATAACATTGTTAATTAAAATTAATCATTATGGAAATTACAACTATATATGAAAAAGTATAACATGTTCACGTCACATATAACGAAACAAAAAAATATTCATGTCACATATATAAGAAAATAAACATGCCTCTTCAGTAGTGGATTCAACTGTATGGTCTTACGTAATTGCATTAACATCTACCCCTTCATCTACTCCCGCATCCTATCAAAGCATACAATCAAATGCTAGTGTCGTTCAATTATGTTATACATTAAAAACCTGAATCAATGAAATTTATGTTTTACCGTACACAACGTCAAATGTGGGAACAAATCTCGCAAATATTTGCCCGAGGTTGATGTCGTTGGTTCCTCAATCGTGCATTGTTCACGCGTACTCTATTTCTGGGGTGAAACACATTTAGTAGAAACACACGCTACGATAACGTTGTCCATATCTTGTCAAAATGAATCATCGAGGACCGAGTCATCTATTTGAAATACAACAAGAATTGATAATACAATAAGAAATATAATATGAATTGAGAATACAATAAGAATTAAGACACGGTTAAAATAAACCATAAATGACACAATCACGGTTGAAAACCACCGTAAGTGTGAACATACGACGCTATAAAATCTTACTAGGTAAACAAACGGTTTTAAGCAACCGTTATGTCCACACTCACGATGTTATCCAACTGTGACTGCCTCACAATTGGTATCATCTAATCTTATACACTTATATTTCAATTTTATTAAATCGTGAGTTAACTTTTAATTATCAACTAACTTATAGCTAGTTGGCATCGAAAGTACTCATCACTTACATTTACAGGAGGCCGTTAGTAGGGTATGTCTGCTTTTTTACTCTTTACTTGGTTTTTCAAATAGTTTTAGACACTATAAACTATGTAAAGGTATTTTAATACCTCAAAATAATCAAAGGAGCACTGGATGTTTAACTTTTGGGATGCTTCAACATTTACTTTAACATCTACTTTCTTTTCATCACAACCTTGTTTTTTGTATAGAAACCACACTAAAATACCACAATAACATAAGGAACAATAAAAATAGAGCTTTGGGGACAAATGCATAAGTTGAAAAATTACTAGGTTAAACCGTATGAGAGTTTATGTCAGTGGGATGTGAGGAGTTTGAAATGTGAGGATATGTGGTGTTTGGGAGTGTGTTGTTGTTTGTGGTGTTTGATTAGTGTGTAATTTTTTTATTATTTAGGGTTATTTTAAACATTTTGATTAATTAAAAAGGTACAACACTTTTGGATGTTATTAGGTTGAGTTTATTTGTTCATATGAATCTGAAGTCTGAATCTGGAATTTAAAGACTGTATCTAAAGTCTGAAACTTGAATCTGAAAAATATGTTTATTTTTATGTGTGAACGGACATCTGAATGGATGTATTTAGAATGATTCAGACTTCAGATTCAGACTTCAGATTTAGACTTCAGAGGTATATTTACCTCTTAATCATTCAGAGGCAAAAATAACTGTTAGCCTCTTAATTATTTTAAAAAATAAATACTATTTGATACTTTTTAAATCTGAATGTATTTACTCTTTATGTGGTGTTTTGAAAATACTAGTTGGAAACTCGAACGATGCGCGGGTTATACGTTAGCGCAATTGAAAAAAACATTAATAATTTCCAACACTTTAAAATGATAAACGAAATGAGGAAATTGATTTAACATTTAGAGTATTGTACCTGGTTACGTTCCAAAACTGATCTTGCGAAATTTAGTGATATACCAATCAAATCACTTGCACATCATATTATGCGTTAACTATGTGTTTACTGTCTAAAATGAATTCAGGCCACGACTAAACAATAGGTAAACAGAAAACATTTATAATTAGCTCCAACTATAAGTATAGATACAACATATATATAAATATATTTTATTACAAATTTAGAACAAAAACTAATTAATTTAATTAACCCAAATTAAAGATGAAATCCAAATCCTTCTTACACCGAAGAAAGAAAGGGTTTGATCTAATCTTGTTGACTTTGACATTCCCATTAGCGTTATTACAGTTTAAGACTCATCCACACTGTGTACAAAGCTCAAAATTAGTAATGGGAAAATCTCTGGACGCAATATCAACAGATAACTCTAAGCCATCCCCAATTCTAACAACCTCCACAATATTGAGCCAAACAAATAACACTTTGACGCTAACCCCACTTAAATTAGTGAGCTTGCCTTTCGATATGTTGCTGGTAATAGTGGATCTGTACTTAACCTAGGAAGAGCGCTCCAGTGAGAGATTGCAAGTGTTGTTAATATATATAATGAATTTTCCGGTGGCTTCACCGATTGACTTCAACAAATGACTTCAACTCTCAGAACTTTACCTTACTCTCTTCCCTGCTCACTTGGATCATCCGCAACTTGTACAGTGCCATCTCGAATTCCAAAAAATGATCTATTTTTTATAGGAACATCAAAAGGAAATGAAACAATAGGATTTCTCCCATTTAATAGAGTGTGCATTGTGTTTATGCGAGGGCGAGAGGGTTTGGGCTTGCAGATGAAAGGGAACGTTAGGGAGGGGAAAAGACAATCAGTCTGAGAGAGTTAGAAGATAAATGACTATGTAATTGAATGTGCAGGGTGTTTATATGAGGGTTTGGGATTGCAGATGAAAGGGCACTTTGGGGAGGGGAAAATCCAATCGCGAGACCTAGAAGAGAAGTGACAAAAAAAATGAAAATAACCTTAAATTAAAAATAGAGTGACACGTAAACACCCTAAGGGTCCGTTTGATAGCCTTCCAATTCCAAGGCAAATTCAAAAAAGTTAGAAAATTATGGTCTTTTCCAGCTTTTGGGCTGTTTGATAGCCTTAATTTGCCTTGGAATTCGTTTTCTATGTACAACGCCCCTTAAGCACAATTTGCCACCTTATGGCGGAATTCAATTCTTTGAGGGGGTCAGGTTTTTGTTTGCCACCTTTGGGTGGCAAATATATATATATATATATATATATATATATATATATATATATATATATATATATATATATATATATATATATATATATATATATATATATATATATATATTTATTTATTTATTTATTATTAAATGTACAAAATCTATGAAAATATAATATATGATTTACGGAATTATTATATAGAGAATTAGACGTGGCCCCTTTTGAGAAACTTTTCCTCCAAATAAACCCATGCAAATAAGCCTCTTAAAATGCGACCCTCGTGGTTAGATATGTCATACATATCTGTCCCGATTTTGGAGGCCTCAAATGTGGAATAGTCAAAACTGCAACAAAACTTACATTTAGCTGCGATTTTCTTACCTACAAAAAAAATTCTTGGCTAAATGTCAACATCTACTACGAAATTAATTTTGTGGAGAAAAACATCATCTTTAGCCACGAAAATTCAAATTTCGTAGACAATAGATCTCCAAAAGGCTGGCGCCAAACTCCTCCCGTGCTTGATTATAAGAGCAAATTATTTATTAGCGAAATTAATATCATTAGCAACGAAATAATTCGTAGTAGTTAATATATATATTTTTTCAATGAAAAAGATTTTGTGGTCTAATATGTAAGTCAGTGGGCAACGATTTGTTTTGTGGCAAAAGGTAATTTTTTTTTAACACCCATAGCACTCCCACACGATTTCGATCTAAGTTTTCACAAACCGCTCCAAAATCGGAACAACCTTTGAGATACCTACAAACCTAAGCTTTCACAAACGTTTGATTCATCGCCGCTGCAGCCTCTCTCTCTATCTGTATACAATCAAGTACATTTTCTCTCTCTCTCTCTCTCTCTCTGTATTCATCGCCGCTGTAGTCTCTCTCTCTATCTGTAAACAAACCGATTGGTTTGTTTGTTTTGCTAATGTTTTGACAAACCTAATTAGGTATATACTGATTGGTTTATGTTTTGTGTTTTGTGTTTTGTGTACACTACAACAAACCTATATATCTCAATCTTACGCTTAATCAGGTATATACCGATTGGTTTACGTTTTGTGTATAGGGTATTGTAAATTATGCTCAATCGGTAATGCAGATGCTAGTGTTTTGTGTACAGGGTATTATAGCTTCTATTCGATGGGTATTATAAAAAAGTTAAATGGTGATAAAGATAAATTTCAATGAAAGTTAAAGAAGATTATTAACGAAATTCTTCTTTTATGTGAAGATATGGATGTTCAATTTTTGCATTGTTATAGAGAAGATAATATAGTTTCAGATTCTTCAGCTAATTTGATGAATGTCGATAAATCGGGTTTGCCATCTCTAAGAACGCAGAAAAGAGGATATATCGTGTGCATTTTGTGTTTCTTGGGTTAATAAAGGCGAGCTAAAATCATTTTTATTCTTGTTGTGTGTGCTGATTTTTTGTGAATAACCCCCACCCCATTCATATTTCTGTCCTCTTTATAGTAATATCTTGATAAGATTTTGTTTATGTTAAATTTATTGGTGCATAACTATGTACTTTTATTGTTTTAGATATAGACACGAATTTTGGCTTTTTAGAAAAAATTACAGTCAAATATTTATATAGTATAAAGTCAAAATGATTTTTATTACTTACATTTGTAGTTATATGCCTTTATTATGCTACCACCAGTTGTTTTGGCTCCCCAAATTATGATACATGTTATTTTTATGAAACATTTGTAGTACATTTAATATTTTTTGCAAAACAAGAATTTCCCTAATTTCCCTGCCTATTGTCTATGCTCTATTTGATAAACATTCTTAGTTTACTTAATTATATAAATTAGTGTACTAAACCATTGTTAGGACCAATTTTGTAACAATAATATATAATTTATTTGTTCCAATGACTTGTACCTTCGAATTGTGGATTATAATTTCAAGGTATTTACTACGACTTTGTTTACTGTACTAGATCCCACTTGTTTTAACTAATTTTTTTCTACTTCTTAACTTGCTACGCATCGCATATGTAGCGCGCCTGCCCAATAGGTAGTATATATATGTAGGAAAAATTTAGTAAGATTGACGAAAACCCTTGTTTAATTGTTAATGTTGCATGTTACTTTTTTTTATTGATTAGGGGACTTAGGTCTATGTAGTGGGAACCTAATTAGAAATGTTGTGTTTTGACTTGAGGGCTGCCCTATATCCTATAGTTTGATGGATATTGATTAGTGGTTATGAATAAACATATTATGTCTTATGCTCTTGAATCTTAGACAACAAAAATATTATATTAAGCACTAAACTAACATTTTAATGTGTTTGATTTTTCATGTGAACTAGATGGATAAGTGTTGGATGCATGAAATAAATAGATTTTGTGAAAAGTATGTCTTGGGTGTTAGATCATTTATTCGATTTGCGAAGGATCATATGGGACCCGGCAGTTTCATTAGGTGCCCATGTTGCAATTGTCTTAACATCGATCTCAGAAATATTAATGAAGTAGAAGATCTTATTTTCTTAAAAGGTATTTGTACCACCTACAGCCAATGGACATATCATGGGGAATCTTCTAATGATATAGTTCATGATGATGTCAATGATGACAATGATGATAATGATGATGTCGATGGTTTGATGGATAATGAAAATGAAGAACGGGACGAGATGCAAGACTTGTTAGAAGACATGCAGAATGGGTTTTTCTTTGATGCTGGTCCAGCTGAAGCGTTTGAAACTGGTAATACTTATAGACAAGTTGGTGTCAGGGATGAGACAAAGTTTAACAAATTATTGAAAGATGCAGAGAGTGAATTATACCCTGGTTGCACAAACTCTACACTGTCTTTTCTCGTGAAGTTGCTCCACTTGAAAGTGATTAATCATTGGAGTAATAAATCACTGAAGATGTTGCTTGAACTATTAAATGAAGCTTTCCTCGATGGTGAGACACTTAAAAAGTCAGTTTATGAGGCAAGAAGCATGTTGCGTGGCTTGGGATTAGGATACATATCGATTCATGCATGCAAAAATGACTGTTGTTTATTTTGGAAGGAGCTTGAAAATAAACATGAGTGTCCAATATGTGGAGAGTCTAGATGGAAGGTTAATGATGATAGGGCTAAATGTATTCCTAATAAAATACTTCGTTACTTCCCACTAAAGCCAAGACTCCAAATACTATTTATGCCGAGAAAAACGGCTGATGATATGAAGTGGCATAAAGAAAAACATGTCAAAGATAATGTATTGAGACATTCTGCAGATTCTAGTGCATGGAAAGATTTTGATGCGGAGCACGAGTGGTTTTCTCAAGACCTCGTAATGTAAGGCTTGGCCTAGCAAGTGATGGTTTTAACCCCTTTGGTAATATGCACAACTCATATAGCATGTGGCCAGTAATAATTATGCCATATAACTTGCCGCCTTGGTTATGTATTAAATAGTCATTTTTTATGATGTCATTACTTATTCCAGGACCTCTGGCACCAGGTAAGGATATGGATGTGTATTTACGACCATTAATTGATGAGTTGAATGAGTTATGGGAAGTTGGTGTAGAAACATATGATGCATCCACCAAAACGAATTTTCAGATGCATGCGGCAATTTTATGGACTATAAATTACTTTCCGGCACATGGTAATTTGTCTGGTTAGAGCACTAAGGGTTATATGGCTTGTCCTATGTGTAACAAAGATACTTCTTCGAAAAGAATAAGAAGTAAGATATGTTATATGGACCATCGCCGATGTTTAGATCCCAACCATATATGGAGGAAGAGTAGAAAATTTAACGGTAAGCAAAAGCTTCGGCTAAAGCCCATGGACTTAAATGGGGGTGATTTATTGCGATAATTGAATCATGTCAGTGATTATATACTGGGGAAACATTCGGGTAATAAAAAGAGGAAACGTACACGAGAAGAGCTAAACTGGACAAGAAAAAGCATTTTTTTTAATTACCATATTGGAAAACATTAAAGCTTCGACACAACATTGATGTCATGCATATTGAAAAAAATATTTGTGAGAGTGTGTTGGGAACTTTATTAAATACTGAGGGGAAAACAAAAGACACATATAAGGTGAGGCAAGATTTTGAGGATATGATGATAAGGAAGGAATTACATTTGAAGCGGAATGGGGATATATATATATATATAATACTGCCTGCATGTTATACACTTAGTAAGTTAGAGAAACAAGGTTTTTGTGAGTTCTTGAAATCAGTGAAGTTTCCAGATGCATATGCTTCGAATATCTCACGGTGTGTGAACGTTGATGATGGTAAGGTATCGGGGTTGAAAAGCCACGATTGTCATGTTCTATTACAATGATTATTTCCCATTGGGACTCGTGGATATTTGCGCAAGGAAGTATACAGTGAAATTATTGAGTTGGGGAATTTTTTCAAAGATTTGTGTTGTAAAACACTAGATGTAGAAGAACTGAAGAGGTTGGAGAAAGACATTGTTGTGATTTTCTGCAAACTAGAATTGATTTATCCACCGACTTTTTTTGATATAATGGTCCACTTAACTATTCATTTGCCGCGCGAGGCTATGCTTGGAGGACCGGTGAAATATAGGTGGATGCATCCTATTGAAAGGTATGTCAATATACTCATTGTCATATTTTTAGGTCTATTTCGACATAGCCCCCAATTTATAAGTCAAACTTGACATAAAAAGTGGGGGTTTAAGTCAAAATACTTATTTTTTACGTATAGTTTATAGATTTAACATGAGGTAATTTATATCTTTGTAAATGCTAATAGGTACTTGGGCACATTAAAGGGTTACGTGCGTAATAAATCTCGACCGGAAGGTTCTATAGCGAAAGCCTACATCTTTAATGAATGTTTGACATTTTGCTCAATGTACTTTGACGGGATTGAAACTAAACTCAATCGCCTGGAAAGAAATTACGATAGGGAGGAGCAAGAGGAGGGATTGGATGTATTCTCTCAAAAGGTACGCCTTTTGGGGCATGTACTTATGGCTTTCTCACAGTGACTGAGATGGAAATGATGCGGTGGTATACGTTGAATAATTGTGAGAAAGTGGCTCCATATATAGAGTAAGTTAGTAACTAAGAAGTAATCTTGATAAGTATTAATTTTGCAATTTCTACGAAGATTATTGTTATAATTATTACCATTGTTAGTGAGCTTATGGAGGAGCTGAAGAAAGAAAGCCCTTTGAATTTAGAAGAGAGAAGTCGAAGAAATTTCCCTAGCTGGTTTGAAGAACGCGTAAGTTTAAGCAAAGTTATCATAACATAATATTGATGTATAAATTTAATTATTTTTTAAGTAATACAATTGGTCTAACTTATATCATTCAAATTTTGTCTTGAATAGATGAAAAATTTGTACGGCCAGAAGTCTCCAGAATGTACTGAGCAACTATATGCATTAGCATGTGGTCCTGACATACGGGCAAACAAGTATAAAAGTTGCATAGTAAACGGAGTTAGATTTTACACTAAAGACCATGACAATCGTAGGAGAAGTCAAAACAGCGGTTTAGTTGTTAAAGGAGACCAAAATGACGAAGAGATTAACTTTTATGGTGTATTGAACGATATTATTGAGTTAGAGTACATCAATGGAAATCGAGTCCTCCTTTTTGAATGTGATTGGTTTGAAGATGATAAAAAGAAAAAATCAGGAATACAAATCGATGATCACTTTACAAGCATCAATGTTAATGACAGGTGGTACAAGAGTGATCCTTATGTGTTATCCATTCAAGCAAAACAGGTGTTTTATCTCAATGACACAAAATTAGGAAAAAATTGGCAAGTTGTTCAGAAATTCCAGCATAGACACTTGTATGATCTTGGGTGGAAGAAATGGACACAAATGTATAAAAAACAAACGATTTTGTGTACCAGGAAAATGCTTCATCAGGGGCTTTTGAGATTATAGAAGTTAATGTTGTCCAGTTGCAGAGAAATGATGTAGAGGCGGACACTATTGATGCTGGAATTGTAGATATATACAAAGGAGTACTATCGGAAGAAGACATTGTTTCCCTTGATGACATCGATGATGAAGACGAAACACTTGATGAATATTGTGAAAATGCGAAAGAACTCGTAGTGGTTGAGGATGGTGATAGTGGTATAGATTGACTTTGTTCATGGAAACTATGTAATGGAGTGTGATGGTTGAGGATGATGATAGTGATATAGATTGCCTCTATTTTACCATTGTAATTTTTGTTGATTTGCTATGAATGACCATGCATATGATTGTTATTCCTCTTTATATTGGATCAACTATAATGAACGGACAATGTGCTACCTTTGTCAAATAAAACATGTTGGGTGTACAACTATAATGAATTTACTGCTAATTGCATAGTTGAATGTTGGTCAATGAATTGGTATGGCAGAGTATGTTTGAAAATTTTGTGAAATTGTGGATTTATTTCTATTTATAGTTTTGCTTTATTTCAGTAAAGTGGTGTGGAAATTATAATATTTTATAATGCTACATGTTATTCTTTCTTATTATTCATTACTAAATATGCAAATTTTTTTATGTGTTTTGATGTTCTTTTTCAGTATGGCGCCACGAAGACGTCTTCGGTTAAATAACACGAAGGAAGCTCCGTCGGCACCCCCGGATCTCATGGCGCCCCCGACTTCCACGGCTCCCACGACTCCCATGGCACCCACGGCTCCCATAATGGATGTAGAATCTGCAAATATCTCGCCATCAACACAACAGACTAGTCTCGAAACCTCCACAAGCCATGAAGGTACAAAAACTAATTTTCAAATGTTTCTTACTATTTTTCATTTGTTGCTAATATTGTTTATTTGCTTTTAAAGTTTCAAATACAGATTCTTCCTTAACGAAAAAAGTCTGTGGACCCACACGTGGCAAGGGGCTTCAGGAGATTATCAAAGCTACTGGGAAAAAAATGCTTATGCTTATTGAGTTATCGAAGGAGAAAAACAAGCCACTTAACAAAGACCAGTTTGCTAAATTATCAAATGAACTCGGGATTATCATTCGTAACCTAATTCCAGTCCCAACCAAATGGAAAGACCTCACTGAAGCTGATAAGACAAGAGCGTTCGACATACTCAGTGTAAGTAATTTCTTATCGAAAATGGCATTGTTACTTTAATTTTGCGATTTTGATTTATTTCTGCATGTTGGAGTGATTTTCATTAAGAGTGATGCATTAGTTCATTGTTACTTTAATCAAGATCATTTCCTCTTCAATTCGGGTCAAGTCCTAGTTTCAATGTCACCAACAAGGGAGAGTGGTATGAGCAATTCTTTATCAAGTTCTTTATTACAGTTTGAGGGAATGTAGACAACCATTCTTGGTTGATTAGATCCTTATCAAGTCTTTCCCAATTTTTACACTGCTCTATATTATTGAATTAAGAGAATTTAGAGCCTTCATAGCCTGCTTCATTAGAGTTAATAGATATTGTATCCCTCTTCCTATCACCAATAGAGGAACTCCAGTAGCTTGATTAGAGTTAATAGATATTTTATCCCACAAACTCATCCTTTCAAGTTTACTACATTTAGCATATATCATTGATGCTTGAGGTTAGATAAATTATTGCTAGTCTTCAATGCAACTCTAGTTACACGTCTGAATATAGGATCTATCTGAAACTGCTAAATTATTAAAAAAAACTTCCTTTATCATGAACAGGAAATACACGCAGATGTGTATTGCAAGAACAGATATTGAAATCTCCACTACCATTCGAAATATACACAAACATAAACTCGAATCAGTCCCTATTCTTCTTCAATCCCTCTGACAGGTCATACAAAAAATTACGCGCACCCTCATTATTCCTTTCATAGGGTGTCTGCAAATACGGACTTGGTTATGACTCGTCACTCGAATATTTCACATCCAACTTCTTCGACTCTGAAACTCCTTAATACAAAGAGACCAACTTATTGTTCATATGCCCAATCAAACCCCTGCACCTACACCCAACTTCATTAGATTTGGAGAATAATTTATTAAGATATATGATGTATATCTGCTCTAATAACAATCAATAAAATTTCAAAATATGAAATAATATGTTTTTTGCCGAATATATGTCACATGAGCATATTTGTATCAAATATGAGGTTTGATTTAGTATTTTTGCAAAATTAATTGCAATTCCACGCAAATATTAACTAGAAGTTCATTTTTTAAGGTAGCCAATTTTTGTTCTAGCCGAGAGTTTTTGAGGTCCATAAAATGACATAGATTAATCTCAAATGGTCGAAGAACAAATTGAGAGATGATATTTCACTTATCGATCTCTATCCAAAATTTGTCGAATCTTTATTGGGTTGATCTAACCCTTAGTTCTTCATACCGATTATTAGTTTAGAGGCATTTCATTATCAATCTAATATAACTATAATTTCACTAAAGCCATATAAATTTTAGAACAATATTAATTTTGCAGTTGAGTCTTGGCTGGGTCTTGATTTTGCTGAAGGACATCTTCACCACTTGGCTATCCAGGTCAAAAGGTCAGCTTATTTATTCAAATATTAAGGCCGAATCTTGAGTTAGTATCCCTCATTTTTTATGCCAAACCTTTATCACTCGAACATTATTAGGTGTGACTGGTTTATTGAAGCTTGCCTACTTAGGATGAGGGTGAATTTTACTTTAGACATTATTCTTGCGTCGTTTGTCTTCCATTATTTATGCTTTGGATAAATGCCTTGATATCTTTAATATTTTTGGTTAAGCATGTCATAATTATAGTTTCAAAATTTCAATAGCCCCCATATGCTTGACAATTTTTATTCATGCTCATTGATAGGCTTAAGGTCAAGCCTAAGTTGGGTAATAGTCAAATAACCACGCAACTGTTAACTAATAGTTATCAACAGATGTCGCTGACCATTCATAGAAAATGTTAAGATCTCTGGTTCTGTACCTGCTACTGACCAGTTATATGCAGTCGGGAAGCCGTCGACCTGTGCAAATCGTAATGTAAGAAAACTCTGGTGGAATAGCCATATTTGATAACCAGTAATGTGGTCCATGGGCAATCTCTATCCGTATATGTTGCTGTTTAAGTGGTCGCCAATAATAAAACCAACCAGGTATGATGATCCAACCATGAATGCCGACCAACCCGTCATACAAGAATGCCGACTAACTCTGATCAGAAAAGATCTATTCGTCGCCAACCAACAAAGAGGGTAATCTCTTCCTTGCAAAAACAAATGTAGTTTGAAACAACAGGGTAAAAACTTAATAATTTCCATCTAAACCTAAATATTGCAGTTTTTCATTTTTCTATTTCCAACCTTTCCTCCCTACCTCTTTTACCCTCTCTTTCTCCCTCTCTATGTGTCATCCAAAAACCACTCAACTCGATCTTCTTTCTATTCGCTAACGGTGCTGTCATGAGAGGCCAATGAGCTTGTGATTGTTATTTCAAAGTGGCACTGACACCTATTGTGCTACTAAGCGAAAGAACAGGTAGGAATCGAATATGTGAGACAGGTCGTGGAAATAGTGAGTGGGTGTGGAACGAGCCCTGACCAGGTCGATATCCTAATAATGTCACAGTGGTCCAGACTTGGACTAGATAGGATTGACTTTGTTCTAGGGATACCTGTTCACGTGGCTCCTAAATGTAGTGATCGGTATTGCCTCTTGCTGCCGGTGGCCGATCAGAAAGACGCCGTCAAGGTGATGCTGGCGCTCCCCACGCTCGCCGTTGACAAATACGAATCTCTACTCAAGAGAACCATTTCTTGATGAGGATTTTATGCTAACCCATCACATTCACGATACGTTTGACTTTAAATTTATTTAAATTTTGTAATAATTCACTTACTTCTGTCTAATTCTAGTCAAACACCCAGTTTTTTTGCCTACCACTAACAATGACACGTCAACACAAAGAAAACAATGTAGACAACATCGCTTTTCTTTTTTTCTTCTTCTTTCTTCTTCTTTTTTTGTCTTTAATAATGCTACGTCCCAAAAATCGTTCGAATTGCGATCAAATGATTATACACTGAGGTGGGATCCGCACATCATACAAACCCTTAATGCAAACTTCTCATTATGGTTTGAGGATAATAGACACCGGTGTTCTTTTGCCACTGTTTTGAGATGTTGGCTGCTTCTGAAAAAAGGTTGTAGGGTATATATAGTCACCGCCAAAATAGATGGATAAATAAGACATCCTAGAATAAGCTAAGGCGTGTTGACGGAGTTACCATCTTTTTGTCTTTATCCCGTCTAATACAATTCGGGTTTATATTTATATGCTGTTGATTATTTAACTAATCATGTTGTTATTGGTATACTAGAATTGCAATTAAAGGCCATTAATGTTAATGTATGTATGTTTTGTTACCCTATTACATTGTTACACTGTTACATCATTTCATTTGATTAGTGTTACTGATTGAGTATAAAATTTCAGGAGAAATTCGACATTGATTTGGATGATCATGCAAAGGAGTGTTTGGAAGAGCTAATGAAAGGGATAAGTAGGAGTCAACGGAGCAAGCTTCATGACGTGTATAAAAAATATGGATCAGTAGAGGAGGCTCGAGAAAATGTCCCTACTAATATGACTAAGGATAATTGGCTTAGTCTGTGCAATCTTTATGGAAATCCAAGATATCAGGTTTGAACTATTGTTGATGTTGTAGCTTGTAAATGTATATTTTTATTAAAATAGGCACACTTTTGATGTTTGAAAAATTACTGCAGAGACAATGTATTGTAAATCAGAATAACAAGTATAAACAAATTGTAAAGCATAATCAAGGATCAAAAGCATTTGTGGTGGTTCGTAATGAATTGGTAATATATCAACTTGTTTGGGTGTGTCAATTGAGAATTTTATTTTATAAGTATAATTATTAATTATTTGTTGTTTAATAGAGGAGTAAAGAGGTGGACGGTCAAGAGCCGAATATGATAAAGTTTTATAAAGAAACGCATTGTAAAGATGAAAAGTGGACATCTCCCGAAGCCGAGACGCTCTATGTAAGTCTTATTAATTTTATTTTGAACTTATCCTGTTGTTGCTGAATTACAAACCAACAAACACTGTTGGTTTGTAATTCCTTTGGTACTCTTATCTTCGGTATAAAAATTATACATACTGCATTATGTTTTACTATTTTAAAATTATTTTGTCTTTAATTGGCTTAAAAATTGTAGACATCTTGACAGTTTGGCCAAATCTGTAATCCTTTTTCTTTCATTTTGTTTGCAGAATGAGATTAAATGCCTTGAATCTGAATCAGTATCCGAGGATGGTACCATGATGAGCTCAGATGAGATAGCAGATAAAGTTCTTGGCACAAGACCAGGATATATTAATGGTCTTGGGTATGATCCCAAAAGAAAGGGTTCTAGAATTAATATATTGCGATTGAGGAATGCCGAATTGGAAAAGGCACTTGAGAAGTCTATGAAAGTTCAAGAAGATTTGATGGAGCGTTTACAAGCTCGTGAGGTAGAGGCAACGATTCAACGAGAATAGTCAGTGGCACAAAAGGCCGATATGGAGAATCAACCTGCAATGCTAGAGGCTATTCAAGTTCGACAAGCGGAGTCCGATAAGTTGATTAAGTCGTAGATCGCATCACGTTCCTCATTTTCCGAACGATGGTAATCTATACATCCTTTAGTTTTGCTACTCGTATGCTTTTAAAATGTTTACATTCGTAATCGATTATTATCTCTTTAATTATCAACTTTTGCTCATCGTTATAACTTTTTCATGATAAAGACGACTCAAATCCCACTTTATTTTAGCTAATGCTATTGTATTCTCTTAATTGCAGATTTGATGTGACAGGAAGCTACTTTTGGGGCGCCATGAACTTTTGACATTTGCAAATGGAAGTTTAAGTTATTTTTTTGCATCATGGATATCGTTTGTAAGGGGATTAAATGTGGAACTTCTACATCCTTTAACCAGTGTTTAGTTGACTTAACAATGTGTTTGTATGTGACTTAATGTGAATTTTATTTATGACAATTTGGTTATTTTGTGGATTTTAACGAATGTGTTTTTTTAGATGGTTATTTGTTTAAATTTCGTGGTATACATTAATTTATCAAATTCAAAATAAAAAAAATATATATATTTTCGTTATCAAGATAAATGTTTTAGTAGTTAAATATGCAATTGATAAATAAAAGTGCGGTTTAAGATTTGATAGTTTATTATTGAAAAATTAATGATTAAGAATCATTCTCCAACAATTAAATTTCGTAGCCAATAGCTCTTGAAGGAAGATACAATTTTTGTAGCTAAAAGCTTCTAATGATTAGTTTACTTATAGAATTGGCAACGAAATGTAGACATTTAGCAACGAGATGTTGAACAATTAACTACAAAAAAAATTGAAAATTTCGTAGCTAAAAGTCACACTAGTTTACCTAAAGAATTGGCAACGAAATTAGGATATTTAGCAACGAAATGTTAGACTATTAGCTACGAAACAAATTGTGGCCTAAATATGGTAATTATCCACGAAAATAATTTCGTGGCAAATGGCCTTAACAATTGGCAACGAAATTTATTTTCGTGGACAAATACATTTAGCAACGGGCCTTTGGCAACGAACTTGTTACGAAATAATTTTCGTTGCCAAAAACTATCAGCAACGAAATATGAATTTTTGGCTACGAAAAAATTCGCAGTTAAATGTAAGAATTGTTGTAGTGATATAATAAACTTAGCATAGGTTCAAGATAATCAAACCAGTGACGAACAACAGTAAAAAAATTTGTCTGTTCCCTGTACGACAATAATAGAGCTACAATAATAGAGCTAGAAATGGTGGTGATAATATTCTCAAGGTTTCTCTTGAAAAACACCGAGAAGGAGATACAATGTAAGAACATAAAAAACCTTATACCTATTTGACAAATTGTATATAAAAATATACAATTAAGATATATGTCTCTCTTCACAATATATGTCCTATTTTATTTGACGCGATGGGTGGTAATTTAAAATTACCATTTTTGTATACCCAATAATAGCACCACCAAATATATATGTAAACACACATTTTCATTCCACAATTACTAGGGTATCTACCAACAGTCATATAGTATCTGTAATTTTTATACCAGTTTGACAAATTGTGTATAAAAATATATAGTATCTCATATAAAATAAGTATATATTTGTATTCTTAGATACATAGTATCTAGCAACAACCATGTGTTGGTTCAATATGATGTCAGTGTGTCATGTCTATCACTTTTTTGTTGCAGTTGTAAAAAACAACGCATATGGAAGAAGGGTATATTAGTCTACAAGAATTGAACCGGTTGACGACTGTTAAAAATGACCGATTTGTTTAATTCAATATAAATTGGATCTACATATATGAAAATCTTATACGAGGGGGCTGTATCTAGCTATCCCATTATTATATTATTTACGAAATTATATGTATATATATATATATATATATATATTTCGTAAACAAATTTTCCACATTTATATTTATTTTTCAGCTTTTGCGTTTGATAGAAAATGTGGAAAATTGATGATTTTTCAACTTGTATCAAACAGGCACAAGTTGAAAAATATTCATTTGTCCTGGAATCAAATGTCCTGGAATCATTTGTATTTTCCCAGTTTTCTATCAAATGGACCCAAAAATATAATGAGTATTTGACTCATGTATATCATTTTAGAGTATATAAAGGTCCGTTTGATTGACGTTGGACAAAAGTGTTGGCATGACAAAATTTGGCCCGACAAATTTTTGATGTGACAAAGATAATTTCGTGCTATTTGATAGGCTTTATTTACACGTTGACAAAAACTGTATTTGTCAACTTTTTATGTTTGATAGGCACACTTTGCCTACTGAAAGACACTTATTTTCCTACTCATGTTATTTGATAGCCAAAATTTATCCTGGTAAATACAAATTTTGCCAATATAATTTTTTGCCATTTTTCACTTTTGCGTTATAACCAATTCTGCATACTTAATTTTTTTTTTACTTTTTTTGTTTCATTTTCAGGATTAACAATGTAATTTCGGATGCAAGTCAAGTCGGATGCCTCATTTGATTTTGAATGAAAATAATTTTTTTTAGTTGGGCATACTAACTTTCATGCACTTTTGTATTTATTTCAACTGTATAAACATCTTAAAATAACATTTATTTGGACAAAATATTTTTGTGCCATCTCTAAGAAACATTAAAATTAAAACTCGTTGATATTAGTAACATATAATATAGCAGTCCCAAAGTTCAACTAAACATACAGTTATTCTAAGCATACATTATGAGTATAGTGATTCAAAATTGAAACTGTTATCTCAAACTAACAAACCAAGCATCAACAAAATTCCAGTTTTATACTAGCATACAATTATTTCAATCTAGCATACAAAATTTCAATTTTATACTGAATATAAACTAAGCATATTTCAACCAAGAATTGCAATTGCCAATCAGGTTATTTCAAAAAAGAATTGCATAAGTAGTTATCTCACAAACAAACAGGTACAATATGCCTATTTCAACCAAGAACTGCAACTGCAGTTATCTCAAAAGGAATAGGGGTTCCAACACCAAAGAAACAAAGCAACTGCCAATCGAGCAAAGCACCCGACAAATATTTTTCACCAAAGGGAGTCAAAGAAAAATTTCTCCATAATTTTAAGCAAATGAATGTCGCGTGACCTTTTTCGAACAAAATTTACCAGAGACTAACATACTTAACAAACACTACAAAAGTGAGTAAAAAAGAGAATAAAATCCTATTTGCCAAGACAAAAATTCGCTATCAAACGGACCAAAAGATGAAAGATTATGCCCGTGGAATTACGAGGACTCGTACGAATTTCGTAATCTTAAAGCTCTATCTCGGTGTCTTCTTCGAAAATAAGAGTCAAAACTAGTTTTTACCTGGAAGACATTCTTTTGAGCTGTCATCGTCGGTTCCCTTCTTCATTAATCAACCCCCCCCCCCCCTCCCTTTAAAATTTAGTCCTACAAACGAAACCCTCCTAATTTTTTGTTCGACAAATCAACCTAACCCTCATTCCTCTCCATGTCAACCAACTTATTTCTCATCCTCATATTCTCCCTCTTCATTCCTTCACACACCCACCTCCAATTTCAATCAAATGATCAGTCTTTCATATCCATACTCATTTCCCAAAAAGGCCTCAATTTCCTCAAAGACTTGCTAGTAAACAAAGCAATCTCGTCCTTAACACCTCTCCAGCTCCCTAAAATTGAGAAGACTCTGAAAATTCCAGTTGTTGGTAAAGTACACATAGTCTTGTCAAATATAACTATTTATGAGGTCAACGTTCCATTATCCCATGTTAAGATTGGTGAAACAGGGGTTGTCATAGTTGCCTCTGGGAGTAGTTGTAATCTGAGTATGAATTGGCATTATTCTTATTCTACTTGGCTTGTGCCAATTTCCATTTCTGACAGTGGTTATGCTTCTGTTCAGGTACATTATTTTCTGGGATTTTACTGTTTTTTTTCTTTTCTTTTCAACTTTACCTGTTTGAGTTGTGGTGAGATTAGAGTGATAAGTGGGGTGCCACCATTTTGGGGTTTTGTGATTTTTTTTTTGTTTTTTATGAGAACTATGTAAATCTCATTATACAATTGTTACTAAATCACATCTGTTGAATTATGAAAATAGTCACTCTGCAACTAGAAGAGGAATTTGTAGTTACTGAGAGTTTTGGATTTGAAATATTTTAGTTCAAAATTTGGACTTTTGGAACTGAAAATGCTTCAATTTCAATTCCATGACATGGATTTGTTGTTCCCAATCACACAGTGAGTATGCTTGGAGTGAGGGAGTTTGGAATGGAAGGGAATGAATGATTGTTCGTTCCAAACTTTGTCGTTTGGGAAAGTTTATTAATATTGGGAGTGCGAAACATGAAGTGTTTTGATGGTGTTGATCTCTAACGTAGCGGAAAACGTGAAAATTAAAAAACTATCCTTCAACCCACAAGGCACACTTAAAAGGAAGAAAACTCAAAGTTTATATTAAAAGATGAAATGATTTGAAATAATTACAAGGTTGTTCTTATATAGCGATATAATTATTAAAATTCTAACCCATTTACTAAAGGGGAAGCATACATTGGGTATCCTAGGTGGCATACAAAATAAAAAACTTATTAATATAATGACACAAAAGGGAATCCTAACTAAAAGGTAAACGCACTTTGGACAGTTTTAGGGAAAGAAGGAACAAAAGGAATAAAAGGGATATGGAATTCAAAGGGGATCCAAAGGAGGATCCTAGAGGCTGTTGGATACTGTACGTATAAACAGTACATACGGAACTGTTTACGTATAGGCTGATTTTTCCTTTTCAGCCTCCCCGACTTGTGACGATTCTGTGTAACCATAAACTCTGGTGCTAGTTGTTCTACATCAGTCTCCCTTGCCTAAAAGGAACTCATTCCTGAGTTACCTGAATCTGAGGGATAATACTCATATATGTTCACTATATTGAAGGTAGAAGAAATGAACATGTCAACAAGTAAATCAATCACGTAGGCATTATCATTGATTTTTTTGCAGAATTTGATATGGCCCATATATCTTACCCTTTAGTTTGTTGCATGTTCCCACTGGAAAACTCTCTTTCCTTTAATACACCATAATAAGGTTGCCTGCTTAAAAGATTTTCTTCCTCCGCTTCTTTTCAGCGACAGCCTTGTACATAGCGTAAGCCTCCTCTAGGTGCTTCTTGACACCTTTTTGAATGGTTTTAACGTGCTCAACTATTTTCTTATTAGCACCATTCTTCCCTGGTAATTTTTGTAATGATACTAAATCCAAGCCACCATTGGAGGACAACAATGCACAACAACAAATGGGAATTTTCTCGTGGATTGGTTAACCATGCAATTGTAAGCAAACTCTGCCTAGACAAGGGCAACATCCCACTGCTTTGGTTTCTCACCTGAAATACGACGAATCAGATTTCTAATGATTTTGTTTACCACCTCTGTTTGGCTGTTTGGCCGTCAGTTGGGGGTGACTGGTGCTACTTGAAGTTAAGAGATGTGTTGAATATCTTCCACAAAGTTCGCCAAAAGTGGGATAAGAACTTGGTGTCATGATCTGAGGTCATGGACTGTTGGACACCATATAAATGAACCACCTTTTGCACGAAATATAATGGGCCATCTTGAAAAATTGATCAACTATCACAAAAACAGAGTCTGCTCCTTGTTGTGTCGTTAGCAAGCCTAGAATAAAATCCATGGATAAATCCTCCCATGGGGCATCTGGTATAGGCGGTGTTCTAAAAAACGAGCCTAGGCGCGAGGCTTTTTAGATACGCCAAGTTTTGGTCCTAGGTGTAGATTAAGGCGTGGTCAACGTTTTTTGGGGTAAGGCGTGAAAAAATGCACGTTTTTTGGGGGTAAGGCGTGAAAAAACCCGAGTTTTTTTTAGAAGGCGTGAAAAATGCGATTTTTTTTTAACTTACAAATATTTAGACATATTTTTAAGGCATGTACCATTTTAGTATTTTTAATAGCCTTGTCATAGTCAAAAAATATTAAAATATATTAAAAAAGGCCTAAACGCCTTTTCACGCCTTTTTACGAAGCCTTAAGGCTTGGCCTCCACGTCTCGGTCACGCATCGCATTTTTTAGAACCTTGGGTATAGGTATACCAGTGGTATGTAAAGGCTAGTATTCTGTGATTGACCTTTGCTAGTTTGGCAGACGGTGCACTGTCGTACATGGTTCTTCACATCAGACCTGACAATGGGTCGTGTCGAGTCGTGTTCGTGTCATTTTTTATTGTGTTCGGGTCTTATGGTTTCATGTCTAAACGGGTGACTTTTTATCGTCTGAAAAAATCATATCCAAACTTGGCCCGTTATCTTAACGTGTCGTGTCGTGTTCACTCGTTATTACCCATTAAGATAATGATTTATTTTGAATTGTATACAAGTTGAAATATTAACTCATTTTTTTGACACAATTAGATCGGATAATTCATTATCATTACTAACTCTCTTATTTAGTAAAAATGGTTATGATTAAATTAAAACTAAGCTATATAAACTCTTTATAACTCACAACAATATATCTTATTTCCTTAAATTAATGGGTCTTAACGGGTTTTATCGAGTATTAACGGGTGAAGGGGGTCAATACTAACCCGACCCGTTAACTATGGTGTTTTATCGGGTTGACACTGATATGACCCCAAACCAATAAGGGTCCACCCATTAACTTATAACTTCGTATCGGTTCGTGTCGTGTTATCGTGTCGTGCCTCATTTTGCCAGGTCTACTTCACATCTCTTTTAAGCTGCGGCCAGGAATACCGCTCTTTTACTATCTCTTACGTCTTATCTCTTCCCAAGTGACCGTCTAATCCCCCCCATGTAATTCACGTAGTACTTGCTCTCGTAAAGAGTTTCAAGGGATGTAAAACTGGTTTCCTCTGAAAATGAATCCTTCTTGCACATGCAACCCATTAAAGATCTGTTTCTGTTTACAAACTATCCACACTTGACCACAATCTTCGTCAGCCTCATACTGTTCCTTCAAATAGTTAAAACCCATGATTTTAGCTCTCATAGTTATCATACAAGTTGTTCAATGGAAAACATCTCCACGCCTAAAAACGACATTCTTTTGAGCTGTCATTGTCGGTTCCTTTCTTCATTAATCAACCCCCCCTTCCTTCAAAATTTAGTCCTACAAACAAAACCCTCCTCATTTTTTTGTTCGACAAATCAACCTAACCCTCATTCCTCTCCATGTCAACTACCTTATTTCTCATCCTCATATTCTCCCTCTTCATTCCTTCACACACCCACGCCCACCTTCAATTTCAATCAAATGATCAATCTTTCATATCCATACTCATTTCCCCAAAAGGCCTCAATTTCCTCGAAGACTAGCTAGTAAACAAAGCAATCTCCTCCTTAACACCTTTCTAGCTCCCTAAAATTGAGAAGACTTTGAAAATCCCAGTTGTTGGTAAAGTACACGTAGTCTTGTCAAATATAACTATTTATGAGGTCAATGTTCCATTATCCCATGTTAAGATTGGTGAAAGAGGGGTTGTCATATTTGCGGGAGTAGTTGTAATCTGAGTATGAATTGGCATTATTCTTATGCTACTTGGCTTGTGCCAATTTCCATTTCTGATAGGGATAATACTCATATATGTCCACCATATTGAAGGTAGAAGAAATGGACATGTCAACAGGTAAATCAATCACGTAGGCATTATCATTGATTTTCTGCAGAATTTGATATGGCCCATATTTCTTACCCTTCAATTTGTTGTATGTCCCCACTGGAAAACTCTCTTTCCTTAAATACACCATAATAAGGTTGCTTTCTTCAAAGAATTTCTTCCTCCGCTTCTTTTCAGCGACAACCTTGTACATAGCGTAAGCCTCCTTTAGGTGCTTCTTGATACCTTTTTGAATGGCTTTAACGTGCTCAACCATTTTCTCAGCAGCAACATTCATCCCTGGTAATTTTTGTTATGATACTAAAGCCAAGCCACCATTGGAGGACAACAATGTACAACAGCAAATGGGAATTTTCTCATGGATCGGTTAACCATGCAATTGTAAACAAACTCTGCCTAGATAAGGGCAAGATCCCACTGCTTTGGTTTCTCACCTGAAACACAGCGAATCTGATTTCTAAGGGTTCTGTTTACCACCTCCGTTTGGCTATTTGGCCGTCAGTTAGGGGTTACCGTTGCTACTTGAAGTTAAGAGATGTGTTGAATATCTTCCACAAAGTTCGCCAAAAGTGGGATAAGAACTTGGTGTCATGATCCGAGGTCATGGACTGTTGGACACCATATAAATGAACCACCTTCTTAAAGAATAGATTGGTCATCTGGATTGCATCGTTTATCCTCTTGCACGAAATAATATGGGCCATCTTGAAAAATTGATCAACTATCACAAAAACAAAGTCTGCTCCTTGTTGTGTCGTTGGCAAACCTAAAATAAAATCCATGCATAAATCCTCCCATGGGGTATCTGATATAGGTATACCGGTGGTATGTAAAGGCCAGTATTCTGTGATTGACCTTTGCTAGTTTGGCAGACGGTGCACTGTCGTACATGGTTCTTCACTCTCTTTTAAGCTGCGACCAGAAATACCGCTCTTTTACTAGCTCTTGCGTCTTATCTCTTCCCAAGTGACCCTCTACACCCCCCCATGTAATTCACGTACTACTTGCTCTCGTAAAGAGTTTCAAGGGATGTAAAACTGGTTTCCTCTGAAAATGAATCCTTCTTGCACATGCAACCCCTTAAAGGTCTGTTTCTGTTTACAAACTGTCCACACTTCACCACAATCTTCGTCAGCCTCATACTGTTCCTTCAAATAGTCAAATCCCATGATTTCAGCTCTCATAATTATCAAACAGGTTGTTCTATGTCTCAGTGCATCTGTCACCTTATTTTGCTGACTCGACTTGTGTTTCAGCGAGAAGGTGGATCGTTTGATATAAGCCACCCATGCATCCGATTAAAGTTGTGTTGATTATTAATGGATTTAAGCGCTTGGTGATCAGTAAGCAACACGAACTTTCACTCGATAAGATAATGCTCCCATGTATGCAAAGCTTGCACTAAAGCATAGAATTACAGCTCATAAGTAGTCTACTTCCTACGCACCTCATTCAGCTTCTCGCTGTAAAATGCTACAGGCTTCCCTTACAGTGACAAAACTGCTCCTATTCTCACAATTGAAGCATCACATTCCACCTAGAACAACTTCTCAAAATCTGGAAGAACCGGTACTGGTGCTGTTGATAGCTTTTTTTTTATTATGGTAAAACTTATTTCACTTCCCTCTCCCCATTGAAACTTTCCTTTTTACATGCACTCGGTGATGCGTCATAATGCTACTGAAGTTTTTGATGAACCTTCGGTAGAACTTAGCTAGGCCATGGAAACTTCGTACTTCACTCACATTCTTCGCCGTGGGCCACTCCCGAATGGCTTTCACATTCTCTTTGTCTACTCAGATACCATTGCCACTAATCACAAAGCCTAAGAACAATAGGCTCGAGGTAATAAAACTGCACTTTTCAGGTTAATTACATTATGTTTTCCTGCAAAGCTGTTAGTACGTCCTTTAAGTGCAAAAGTTGTTATGATTCTGTCTTACTATAAACTAGAATATCGTCGAAATAAACAATTACAAATCGATCAATAAATGATTTTAGTGCCTGATTCATTAACCACATGAAAGTGCTAGGTGCGTTGGATAATCCAAACGACATAAATCGCTACTCATACCCTTCCTTTGTTTTGAACGCTGTTTTCCAATCATCTCGATGGCGGATTCGAATCTGATGGTATTCGCTCTTAAGGTCCACTTTGATGAAAACTTGTGCTCCTGCCAACATGTCCAACATATCCTCTAACTGTGGAATGGGAAATCATTATTTGATGGTAATTCGGTTGATTGTATGACTGTCTATACACATTTGCCAACTGCAATCCTTCTTGGGCACTAGCAAAATTGGAATTGCACACGAGCTCATACTTTCCCGTATTAAGCCCTTTTGCAGTAACTCCTCTACTTGTTCTTGCAAAATTTGGCCTTCTCTGGGATTCATCCCGTAATGGAGCTGGTTTGGCAGGCTCGCCCTTGACACTAAGTCGAATTTCTTTAATAGAGGTTGTACGAATGCTGGTATAAGTAACAGGAGGTTGTTGGATCACTTCTTTATGAAACAAAGCAGTAAAGATCTCAGGAGCTGTCTTCACTTCGTCCAAAAATTCTTTTCGGTTGATCAACACAACTATATTTCTTTGGCCAGGGTAGCCTTAGGGATTTCTTCCTCTTTTAATGGTCCAAGAACGATCTTCTGACCATTCTTGTATAGAATATAAACATTGTCTCTACCATTGTGAGTGACATCGACATCAAACTGTCAGGCCTCCCAAAAATTATGTGACAAGCATCTATATCAACCACACCATATCATATCTCTTCTGCATAGACCTTCCTAATAGAGAATGGGACAAGGCAGGTTTTAGTCACCCGCATTTCTGGATCTTTCTTAATCCATCCAATTTTGTGAGGGTGGGAATGCTTTTTTGTCTTCAATTCCAACTTTTGAACCATTGTTGAGGAAACAATATTCTCACTACTGCCACTATCAATGATAACGTCACAGACTTTTTGATTGACAGTGCAATATGTACGAAGCACGTTATGATATTGTGGATGCTCCTCTTTTTTAGGTGTGTACATCAGTTTTCTTACTACTAAAGAATGGCACAACAACTCGTCGTCATCCCTTTCAATCACCTTGTCGTCCTCATAAGTGGGGTTAAAATCTACTTCTTCATTCCCGTCTTCTTCGTGTTCAACCAAATTCATAGTGGGTCGTTTTGGACAAACGTTGGATTTATAACCTTGCTCTCCACACTGAGGACACTTGCTCAGGCTTGGGCGTGCATATGTATTTTCTCGTGCTGTAGGGACTGCTCTTGTAGTAGGGCCTGTGGTTACTGCAATAATTTCCCTTGATGGACCCATTGCAATATCTCGTACAGTGTTTTTTTTCCTTTGTCCCGTGTAAGACGTGGGGTATACGAGCCACGAGACCGATTTTTTGCCTTTTCAGTAGTGACTCTGTTCTTTCAATTGCTGTGACATTGTTGGACAATTTGAACAACAGTTGTAGCGCCACCTTTTTCTTCAATATCCCATCATAACCCTCCTTTAAATCGGGCCATCATACTAAACTCAGGTTCCACTAGGTTATTACGAGATGACAACCACTAAAACTCTTCATCATATTCAGGAGCGGTTCTATTTCCATGTGTATAGGTTTGATATTGTTGGTAAAGAATTTGCTCATAATCTGGGTGTAGAAATCGGGCTTTCAACAACTTTTTCATCTTGACTCATGTACGGACTGGTTCCTTACTTTGACGTGCGCGGGTAGTTTGCATTTGATCCCACGATGCAGATGCGCCGCCTTTCAATTTATACGCGATCAATTTGACTTGCTTCTCTTATTGGATTTTCATATAATCAAATAAACGTTCGACTTTAGTAATCCAATCCAAGAATTCTTCAATATGACGATGACCCTGAAAAGTTGGTAGGTCAATCTTAATACGAAAGTCCTTGGTATTATATTGCTCCCATCGACCTCGATTGTCTCCAAACACTAGTACGACACGGTTGTTACCGAAATCGACGTTTCCCTCATAGGCTGGCTTCTTAATTGGAATGTTTGGATTGCAGTTACCGGCATGACGTCCATGATCACTGTCATTGGGCATCCTATCGTTCTCGCGGTTAAGTTCCACCACTGTCATTCTTGATAGGATTTGCCGCATGGTTTCATGCAAATCACTCGAGGTTTGATTGACGTTAGTTTGGAACTCGGTAAATTCAATTCTCAAAAGAGTGAGTCCATTACGATCATCATTGTTGGAGGTATTGCTTCCATCATGTGAACCAGCCATCGAAATAAAGGCGAATTTTTGTATACGGAACCTTGCTTTGATACCACCTAACGTAGCAGAAAACGTGAAAATAAAAGAAATATCCTTGAATCCACAAGGCACACACTTAAAAGAGAAAAAAAACTCAAAGCTTATATTTGAAGATGAGATGATTTGAAACACTTACAAGGTTGCTCTTATATAGTGAGCTACAAAATATACAATTATTAAAATTCTAACCCATTTACTAAAGGGGAAGCACACTATGAGTAACCTAGGGCGCATAAAAGATAACAACTTATTAATATGACATAAAAGGGAATCCTAACTAAAAGGGAAACACACTTTGGATAGTTTTAGGGACAAAAGGAACAACAGAAATACAAGGGATATAGAATTCAAAGGAGATCCAAGGGAGGGTCCTAGGGGCTGTACTTACGAAGATGAACAATACATACGGGACTGTTCATGTATACAGTTGCTTTTCACATATGGGTTGATTATACCTTTTCCGCCTCCCCTAGTTGTTCCACATCAATCTCTCTCTTACGGTTTCTTATGTTAATTTTTTTATATTTTTATTTATTATTATTTTTTTTCTGGTCCTGTGAGGTTTTATGCTTTTTGTAGATTTTTTGGGTTCTCTTGCATTAGGTCCTAGCTGGTAATGTTTTTGGGGCCTTGTGTTGCTGGACTGTGTTTTTGGTGGCCTCCGCTTTTGTTGTTATCTTTTGCGGTCTTGTGTTTTATACATAATAACATGGGTTTCACCCCCATTAGGCGTTTTATAATATACATCTTTTTTATTATCTGAAAATTTTAATAATATGAATAGGACTATATAACGTGATGACTAAGCTGAGAGTACTACAATAACAACGCTTGTAATGTCAAGAGTTGTGGTGGTAGTGAGTCAATGAAGACATTGTGGCAATGGCTATTCTGGTGGTGGTGGCGGCAGTATTGATGGCAATGTTAAGCAATGGTAATTTGGTTAACGTTATTGTACTGGTAGAGATAGATGCTAGTTTTGCTGGTGGGTAATCTAGATGTGGGATTATATTCATCTTGTTGCAGTAGGATTGACTGGTAGTATCGGTGGGGGGGTGCCAGTGGTGATAACTGACAACAGTTGTAAGTGCATTGATGATATTATGTTTATGATGGCGGTCTTAGGGATTTGTACTCTCGCGATGGTTGGTAGCCCTAATATTCTTATTATTTTAACTATCGATCATGAAACAACAAGAGGGGATATTATTTTTGTATCCAGCACTCCAGATCCCGTGGTTGACTTAAGAACCCCATACCTATCGTCCGAAGCAAGGAAATGTGACCCTAAATCCTTCTAAGGCCCCTCACATTATTAAACCTTATGGAGTAATATTTTTAAGCTAATAGTAAATTTTGTTAGGGTTCTTCTATTCCCTCTAAGAAGTTCCAATTAATGGGGGAAGAGATGGACAACTTTTATGGTTTTCACCTGCGGTAGCCAACTCCCTTTGGTTGTAATATCAACCTCAATCTTGTTGTGCCAAACTCATATAAATTGAGATTAGTATTAGATATTATCACATTATATGAAATTTTGGAAATCTTAGAAACAAAGATTGATCCAGGTACTTATATCGATTGAGTGTGGCCTCTCTGTTATGTGCTTGTGTTCTCATTTTCATTACGTTTCTTGAATAAGGGAAATTTGATGAGTACTGCTTCTGGATAAGGTTGAAGGCATGGAAATTGGGCTTACTCTAGGCTTGGAGAACCAAGAAGGAGCTCTGAAGCTGTCTCTCATGGAATGTGGTTGTTATGTTAAAGACATCTCAATAAAACTAAATGGAGGAGCGTCTTGGCTCTATCAAGGGTATGCCTATTTATTTATTGTTTACCTGCATTTACATTTAGTATTATTGTGGTTGGTTTTTATCCACTATCTATCATTTTCGTACTATTAGTTAAGGGATATCATCATTTGGTAGTCTTTTTGTATGTACACTAAATGCCCATAATAGCCCAACTTTTGCTCTTCCACCCATTTCAATTTCTCTAATGGCTCTCAACTGCATATAATCACTGTAGATTTATTTTACTCTTCATCTCGTTCACACTCTATTCTCTCTTCCTTTCTTCTGCTTCTCTACCACTCTTCTACAATCAGCTATATAGATCACCAAGTCCTTTTTTTGGTAAGCAAGATGATAATAATAAACTGCTGCCTCAGCTTTCATCTAGGATGTTGAGGGTTCAATCCCTCGCCTCCCGTTACCAAATTTTAATAAACTACTTCCTCATCATGTGCTGATTGCTACTCTGTTTGTTGACTTAGTCATTAAATCACCAATCCTAACCACCCCGTTGACCCAAATGCTAAGACGACACCCCCCCCTACTTGACCCACCCCCCTAGCTGTGGATCGTTTTCATTTCCGCCTTCACTAACCCATAGAGCCCCTTGAAGGCATTGTGAAAACCCTCATTGGTCAACCATCACCGGCCCACACTGATGTCCCTAACCCGAACCCATCACTTTGGTCAATCTCAATCTCCTTACCACCACATCAGTACTTGGCACAAGTAATCCAAATGGCTCCTCCTCACCAAGATTATGTTCCCAATCGGTGCCCAAGTTATGTGATGCAAATCTAGTAGTGGCTTCCCTCAATGTTTTAAATAAAAGGTGAGAGGCTGGACTGAGGCGAGGCGAGGCGTAAGCCTTAAGGCGGTTTGAGGTGTAAGCCTCAATTGAGAAGAAAAAAGAATCACGATTTTTTTTTCTAATGATGTGACAAAATAATGTTTAATGACAATAATTAAAAAGAAAGACCCGCAATCCATTTCACCAACAAAATATGTGTAGATTCATCACATCGTTACAAAATAAATACCACAATCCATGTCACTAACATGATAAGTAGTGCAATATCATCAAATAAGTATTCCATGTTAATTAAAGCAGCATGTATGATAATATATATATATATATATATATATATATATATATATATATATGTATAAACATAAATAATATTAATAGAATATATATTGTATAAAATTAGTTGGCTAACTAGTTAGCTAAACATAAATAATATTAATATTAGCAGAATATAAATTTATACATAAATAATATTAATATTAACTGAAATAATATTTATACGTAATTATTTTCTATACAAAATGTAATGATATAAATACAAACAATTAAAAGCTCTCATACTAAATTGAACAAATGTATTAAAAAAAGGAAAAAATGCTCTGCTTAAAAGTTTACAAACTCTAATAATTTAAGCAAATAAAAACATATATATATATATATATATATATATAAACACATACATACACACACACACGCACACACACACACACACACACACACACACACACACACACACACACACATATATAGACAACAAGAAAAAGGAAAAAAAGCAAACAGCAAAATGAAAAGACAAGAAAAAAGTCAGAGAAATAGAGATTTATAAGAAATGGAGACTTATGGACCTGGGGATTAACGGATTTACAATCGAAAAAGGCCTCTCTTGTTTGTCAACAGCAGGCGATGGAGCTTGGCCTGTTTGTCAACAACAGGTGATGAACTAGGGTTGCTGCGAAGAAGAAAGGATGGAGTTGGGCTGTTGCGATAGTTTTTTTCGGGAGAAATGATGGACTAAGGTTTTACTTTTAGTTTTTGCATCTTTTACCTTTTTTTATTTTAAGTAGAGGTCGTACCTTGGCACGATGACAAGTGCCCTCACCTAAGCTATGATTGGTCTCGGGTTCGAGACATGAGAGCAACCTCTCAATATACGGGGATAAGGTCAGCTGACATCTGCCTCTCCCAGACCCTCCCAGACCCTGTAGTTAAGTGGGAGCCTTGTGCACTGGATATGACCTTTTTTATTTTAAGTGGACCAACATTTGACCGTGAGGCATAAGCCTCGGTCCACAAAAGCGTAAGCCTCATTTTGTGCCTGTGAGTCTAAGCCTTGAGGCAGTTTTTTTGCATCTCGCTTCAAAACGATTTTTAAAACATTGGCATCCCCTTCCATCAAGATCTTCACAATTTATTCCATCACAACATGTTGATGTTGAAGAAGATGACATGGTCATTATTGAAGCACTTCCAAAGGTGAAAAAATATGCTAGACCCAAGAACTCGACCCCACAATAAGCTATACCAAGCCATTGGTTTGTTTGACTCGAAGTGCGAAGTGCGTGCATACGTGCTAAATGTACCCGCCTCTCAGGAACACTACAGAATCATCATCATCATCCTTGCCTTAATCCCATCATATGGGGTTGGCCCCATGGATTCTCATTTTCCATTCTAATCTATTATATGCAATATTCTCATTCAAGTTTAATTCCTTAAGATCTCTCCTAATAATTTCCTCCCACGATAACTTTGGGTGATCTCTTTCTCTTTTACCCGCTATTTTCAATAATCTCCCTCTTGTTATAGGAGCATCTACTGGTCTACGCAACACATGTCCATACCACCTAAGTCTACTTTCTCTTAATTTATCGCTAATGGGAGCTAATCCTAACTTTTCTCTCACGTATTTGTTTTTAATTTTGTCCTTTCTAGTGATTTTTATCATCCACCGGAGCATCCTCATCTCGCTAACATGGAGACTTTGTTCATATTTTTTCTTTAACGCCCAACACTCCACTCGGGTCGCTGGCCTAACAACTGTTCTATAAAACTTTCCTTTTAATTTATTAGTTATCCTCGTATTGCATAACACCGCACTTGTTTGTCTCCATTTCATCCAACCAGTTGATATTCTACTCGTAACATCTTCATCAATATCCCTATTACTTTGTAACATTAAACCTATATAATGAAATTTATTAGGTTGGTTTTTATCACTTTTTCTTCAATTCTTAACATTATGTTACTCGACACCTCATTATTAAATTTGCATTCCATATATTCCGTTTTATTTCAACTGATTTTTAGTCCCTTAGACTCTAAGGCTTTTCTCCAAGTATCTACTCTCATCGTTAAGTCCTCCTTCGAAGTGTCTACTAAAACTATATCATCCGCAAACAACATACACCATGGGTTATCTTCTTGTATGTCCTTCTTAATCTCATCCAAAACTATGGCAAATAAATAAGGACTTAACGCCCATCCTTGATGTAAACCCACTTTAATCGTAAAGTCATTAGTTTCTTCACATATAGTCCTTACTCTAGTTTTTGTATTATCATACATATCTTCAATAACTTTAATATAACTCATAGGGATTCTCTTTCTCTTTAAAGCCCACCAAAATATTTCCCTAGGTGCTCTATCATAAGCCTTTTCTAAATCTATACAGACCATATATAAATTTTTATTCTTACTTCTACATTTCTCCATTAACCGTCTTAATAAGTAAATAGCTTCCGTGGTGGATCGCCCTGGCATAAATCCAAATTGATTGTCCGAAATAGTCGACTCATTTATTAATCTTTGTTCTATAACCTTTTCCCATAATTTCATAGTGTGATTCATTAGTTTGATTCCTCTATAATTATCGCAGTTTTGTATGTCACCTTTATATTTATACAAAGGTAATATGGTGCTTTTCCTCCACTCATCTGACATGTTTTCTTCTCTTAAAATTTTATCGAATAAACCTGTTAACCATTCTACCCCTAGACTTCTAAGGGTTCTCCACACCTCGTTTGGTATTTTATCCGGGCCAACCGCTTTAGTCTTTTTCATTTTCCTTATTAATATATTTACTTCATTTTCAGTAATCGGACATACCATTCCTATATTCAGTTCAATGTTCTCGACATCTTATTTCGGATATTCTTCATTCAATAGTCCTTGAAAATACTCTTCCCTTCTATCTGAAATTTCTTTAACGTTAATTAATATATTTTGATTTATGTCTTTAATACACTTAACTGGACCCATATCCCTTGTCAATCTATCTTCATTCTTTGCCAATTTATATATTTCCTTTTCACCTTCCTTGGTACCTAATTTATTATAAAGATTATCTAGTGCGTTTTGTTGCGCATTTTTAATAATATTTTTTATTTCACTTTTTAACTTCTTATACTTTTCTAAATCTTCTTGATTTTTACTCTTTTGCCACTCTTTAAAACTTACTAATTTCTTTTGTATTATCTTTTGCACTTCCTCATTCCACCACCATGTCTCTTTTTAGTGAATCTGTTTCCTTTAGTCTCACCAAAAACTTGCTTACCTATTTTCTCGATATCATTCTTTGTTCTTGACCAAATGTTGTTAACATTGTCGTTCCAATTCCACTTCATGTTTAACAACTTCTGTCTAAATTCAATCTCTTTGCATCCTTTTAAATCCTTTCATTTTATATTTTGATAACCTATTTTCTCTTTTCGGTACTTAAATCCTTTGATTGCTAAATCTATTACTAATAGACGATGTTCATTTGTTAAGCTTTCACCTGGTATAACTTTGCAGTCTTTGCATATGTACAAATCTCTTCTTCTAAGTAAACAATAGTCTATTTGAGTTTTATTCTTTCTGCTTTTAAATGTTATTAAATGTTCATCCATTTTTTAAAAAATGTGTTTGTTAATGCTAGATCATATGCCTTAGCAAATTCTAAGATAGTTTTCTCTCCTTCATTTCTCTTACCCAAACCACAACCTCTGTGTGTCCTTGGTTATCCAAACCACAACCTCTGTGTGTCCTTGGTTAACTTATTTGTACCATATCTGGTATCATCAGTTGGCGCCGTCTATGGGAACGAAGGTCATTCATCTTCTTCCTCATTATTTTCAACTTGTATCTTACTTGATTCTCTGGTGGTGATCCATTTTCACACTTGGTTGCATCTGTATCACTATTGAAAAAGCTCTTGCTAAGTTTTTCAAGCTTTTCTCCAACTCATCCAGTTTACCCTTTGTTCCGTTCACTCGCCGGAATAGATTGCTTCTGATTTGCCTTAAGGCGTTGGCCCAGCTCCAGCCAGGCGCCTCCTTAGTCAAAGATGGCTGAGGTTGCGGTGGCGCTCCGCTCGCTGGCGGCCAGCGAGCTGAAAATGCAGGAACAACTTGCTACCTTCAGCCAACATGTGATGGCTTGGCCCACTGGCACTGTAGCGGAGATGATAATTCCGACCGCCAGGGAGAGTGTAGATCCGGTGATAGGGAACCCACCCCGACCCCACAAAAAGAAATGCCACAGCAACAGAGACGCAGAGATGTGGCCGATCCTAGGCGATTATGTCTGGGAAGACGATGTCAGGAATTCCAAAACGACCAGTGTTGTGATGAGGACGAGTATTGGGAGCCCTATGAAATCTCTGGAGATACAGTGCGTCCAATCCCGGTTAGCAGAGGAAACAGTGGAAGGCCGAGCCGAGATGGCCAACCCAGGGCTTCAGCACTTGACAGATTGAGTAGAGGATCTGCCTTCGACAGACTCGGTCCAGTTGGTGATCGACGAGACCGACTCTTCAGGTCACGCAGTATTGTGTGCTCTAGGAGAAATAGAAGATGTGCTGACCGTCGGTGTCCACAAGGCCGAGCTGAAGAACAAAGAGAGGTTAACAGTCGTCAAAGAATGGCTGACAGAGAGCCTGTGCAACGCCCAACCGCCAGAGAACGGGTTGGGGACAATGCTGTTGCAACTAAGGAAGGCAATGCAGCAGCGACCGACAAGCCATGGAACAGTTCCATACAGAGGCTTGAAGACAAAATAGGTGATATCTTGAAGAGCCGAGACCCCATACAGAGGGGTTACATGGAAGGATCACCATTTGTTGCTAGAATAGTAAGCTACCCAACCCCAGCCAAGTTTAAGCCACTAGTTGTCATGCCAAATTATGATGGGAGCACAAACCCTGTTCATTATGTGGAAATGTATCAGTCGTCTGTCGATATCTATTTCGTTTCCGATGAGATGAGATGCCGAGCTTTCTCAAGCACCTTTACGGGTGTTGCCCATGTATGGTACACCTCTCTCCCAAAGAACCCTATTGAGAATTTAAAACAGTTGGTTGAAAGGTTTATCCACAATTTCTGTTTCGGAGCAAAATTTCGGAAGATCACCCATTTGCTGTACGTCAAGCTGGGCAAAGATGACTCTCTGAGAGACTATATAGCTCGATTTAACAAAGAAAAGCTGGAAGTGGAGGACTACGAGGAAAGCATCGCTATGACTGCCCTCAGGGGGGACTGCAGAAGGGAAAACTCCTATGGAAGCTGGCTGAAGATCCTTCAAAAACCATGGCAGAACTCCTGGCCACAACCGGGAGAGTCATGAATGCGGAGGAGGCCATGGCTGTAAAGGGAGAAGACGATAAAGGAGCTGGTCGGAGTAAGTCCCAGAAATCCAAAGGAAAGGAAGGAAAGAAGAGGTCGATGGACAAGTTCTCTGACTACACTCCATTGACAGTCAGCCTGATATTATATTGAACGAGATCAAGGATGACCGATCTCTGAGATGGCTGGAAAAGATGAGAGCTCCTCCTCACAAGAGGGATAAAAGCAAGTGGTGCGAGTTCCACCAGGATCACGACCACACTACTGATAGGTGCTTTGCACTTAAAGACAAGATTGAAAAAATGTTGAAGCAGGGAAAGCTGAGGAAATATGTTGATAAGAGCAGTGTCCGAGGTGACAAAGACGACACTAGGAAGAGACGAGACGACAAGCCTAGACGGGGTGTCCAGACTAACAGCAGATGATGATGATGATGATGATGATGATGATGAGGCCGACCTAGATTTCTCGCTGAAAGTACCCGCACCCAAGGGTCGGCTGAATATGATCTCCTCGGTAGTTAAGATGATATGTGGTGGCAAAGATGTGGCCGACAGGAAAGCCCATGTTGCAGAGGCTAAAGCAGTCCCAAAAAGTGAAGTGGTAAACTCGGTTGCAGTTAAATCTAAGCCGAGTAAGAGGAAGAAGGTGGATATGGACACCTTGGTGATAGGCTTCTCAAGGTTGGACTTCAAGGGGATCCTGGCCCCCCATGATGACCCTTTAGTGATCACTACGAGGGTGCATGGATATGACGTTCCCAGAATATAAGTCGATGATGGGAGTTTGGTTGATGTGATGTTTTGGGAATGCTTCAAAGGGTTGGGTCTTAGCAAGAAAAGGCTCGTCCCATGCCACCAGCCTTTGATCGGCTTCAACGGTGAAAAAGTCCATCCTCTAGGTGTGTATGAGATGGATGTTTCTATGGGGACCTGACCGAGGTGCCTCACAAAAAAGATAATTTTCTTTGTAATGGATGAAAATGTATACTTAGTTTATAATATTATCATGGGAAGGGTAGCCCTCAAGGAATTTGAGGCAGTGCTCGCTACTGTAAATCAGATAAAATTTTTGACACCTTATAGAGGGGGAAGTTCAGGGTGATCAAGTAGAGGCGTGAGAATGCTACCTTTAACTCGGCTGAGGAGAGAGAAGCTCATAAAAAATCCATCACCACTTACAACATTGATACTCTCGATTCAAGAGACGAGACGAAATTGAAGAAAGGCGAAGCCGCTGAGGAGGTAGAATCCGTCGTCCTCGACGATGACGAGCCGAAAAAAACTGTCCAAATCGGCAAAGCCTTGAAGAAAGAAATAAAGTGCTGATCAAGCTGCTAAGGGAGAGACAGTATTTTTGCCTAGAGTCACGAGGACATGCCAAGAATTGATCCAAAGAATTTCTGCCACAAATTAAATGTAGATAGAGTCAAGCTGGCTAGACAGAGACGGAGAGTCTACTCCAGAGAAAAATATGAGGTAATAAGAGATGAAGTTAAAAAGCTAGAGAAGGCTGAGTTCATCAGGGAAGTGGTCTACCCAGAGTGGCTGGCTAATGCAGTCATCGTGCCAAGGCCTAAGGTAAATGGAGGATGTGTGTAGACTTTACCGACTTGAACAAAGCTTGTCCAAAAGACAGATTCTCCCTCCCGAGGATTGATCAGATGGTAAATGCCACTGCTGGGCATGAATTGATGAGTTTTATGCATGGTTCAAAGTATCGGCCGAGTTGACTCGGTATCGGCCGAGTCAACTCGGAATCGGAGGGCACCGATCTGATACCGAGAGACGTTTCAAAAAAAACACTGAATCGGCCGAGACAGTCGCGATATCGCCCGAGACAACCGATTCCGAGACGCCTCGCCGCGATATCGGCCGAGACAGCCGCGATATCGGCCGAGACAACCGATTCAAACGATATTGTCATATTTTGTTTTATTTTTTGATAGAACTTTTATCTTTTACCATATTTCTTTGTTGTTGAAAATATATTGTAACATTTACAGAATGGTATTACTTTTTCAAAAGTATTAACATTAATTTTTTAAAACATAAAACTCTTTTTTTTTTAAATGACTCTACTAAAAAAAATATATAAATCTTTTAAAAAGTAGTACTCTTTTTTTTTTTTAAAATGACTATTAAAACTCTTTTTTCAAAGAAATGTTATTTTTTTACAAAAAATATTCAAATCTTTTACAAAAAATATATAATGTACATTTATGTTTGTAAAAAATGTACATTTCTGTACAAATATTATTTTGTACGTTTTTGGTAAAAATGTAAAAAAATGTACATATTTGTAAAAAAATATATATTTGTACATATTCGTAAAAAAAGTGTACATATTCGTAAAAAAAGTGTACATATTTTTTTGTTAAAAAAAATGTACATTTTTGTAAAAATGTCCCTTTGTACGTTTTTGTAAAAATGTACATTTTTGAAATTTTTTGTAAAAAATGTTCTTTTGTACGTTTTTATAAAAATGTAAAAAACAATATACATATTTGTTAAAAAAATGTACATTTTTGTAAAAATGTTCTTTTGTATATTTTTGTTTTTCAATATTATTATTGGTTTACTATGCAATATTGAATCTGACAACTCTGCCGCGCTTCAGTATAACCAATTCTACAATTCAATGCATATTGAATGATGGGTTTGAATGTATCTCATTGGTCCACATTGTTAATCTTATTTTTTTTAAATTTTCTATATTTTTTCCGGAATTTGTTGCGCTCTCTAAATAGCGTATCTTTGCGTATCGCCCGATACCGCGACCGAGTTGAAAATCGGGTGTCCGATACCGGGACCGATACCGAGACTTTGAACCATGGTTTTATGGATGCCTATTCAGGCCATGAATTGATGAGTTTCATGGATGCCTATTCAGGCTATAATCAGATCTTAATGGACCCAGCCGACGTCGAGAAAACCTCATTCATCACAGACAAAGGCACGTATTGCTACAAGGTCATGCCCTTCGCCTAAAAAATGCCGGGGCAACATATCAGAGACCGGTGAATAAGATATTTGAGGAACAGATTGGCAAAATCATGGAAGTATATGTGGATGACATGTTGACAAAAAACCTCAAGGCCGAGACGCATGTGGCCGACCTTCGGCGCACTTTGCTCAACCCTGCCAAGTGTGTGTTTAGGGTTAAAACGGGTAAATTCCTTGGGTTCATTGTCAACCAACGAGGTATAGAGGCGAATCTTGAAAAGATCAAAGCTCTAATTGAGATGAAGACCCCAAAAACCAATAAGGACGTTCAGAGGCTGACTGGACGAGTTGTTGCGCTGAATAGGTTTGTATCAAGGGCCACAGATAAATGTTTACCCTTCTTCAAAATTTTGAGGAAAGCCTTTGAATGGAACGAAGAATGCGAAAAAGTCTTTCAGGAGCTCAAGGCTTACTTAGGCTCCCTAATGCTATTGTCCCGACCTATTCTGGGAGAGAAGCTGTATCCATATTTGGCTGTATCTGAGTCGACCATAAGCGCAGTGATAGTCCGAGATGACGATGGGGTGCAGAAACCAGTCCACTTTAATAGTAAGACCCTTCAAGGGGCCGAGCAGAAGTACCCTAAAATGGAGAAAGTGTATGCCTTGATACATGCCTCTATAAAGATGAAACCCTATTTCCAGGCTCACATGATGGTCGTCCTCACTAACTCTCCTCGAAGCAGGTCATCCATAAACCCGAGAAATCAGTTAGGTTGATGGCATGGTTGGTAGAGCTGGGAGAATTTGATATTGTCTATTAGTCGAGAACAATAATCAAAGGTCGAGCTTTGGCCGACTTTGTAGCCGAGTTTACTTGGGATGAGGCCGATAGTGAAGAGTTTGAGGTACCAACAAATGAGCCAGAAGAGGCAGGTGGAAGCCCGACCGAGGTCGAGACTTGTGTAGCAAGGCCGGTTATTGCTGACATAGAAGAAAGATTTTTGTTTAAGAATGGAGTTCTGGACGAAGGCACCTTCTCAAAAGAAGGCACAATTTGGAGCCTGTTTGTAGATGGCTTTTCATGTGAGACAGGGAGCAGGGCCGGGTTGATAGTATTGACCCAGATGGAACCGACATCGATTACGCTTTGAGATTCAACTTCAAGGCATCCAACAGTGAGTCGGAATATGAAGCTCTTTTGGTAGGACTCTCCCTTGCCAAAGCGTTAAATATTGGACAAATGATAGTTCACAGTGACTCCCAGTTGGTGGTAAATCAGATCCGGGGAGTGTACGAGGCTAAAGATGAGAGGGTGGCCAAATACCCAGGGTGAAGGCAATGTTGAAGAACTTCAGAGAGGTAAAGCTCAAACGAATCCCTCCGCTAGACAACAGTCGAGTCGATGCCTTGCAAGGTTAACGTTTGCAACAAGAATTGAGATCAGATGATCAGCGCCTGTGGAGATCCTTTATCGACCGACCATTGATGAAGAGGACAATACAGTGGAGTTCTGCTTAAACCTGAACCTAGGGGCATCATGGATGGATCCCCTCATTGATATACATCAAAGATAGTGAATTGCCAGAGTCAAAGGTGGAGAGAAAGAAGTTGAGATACAAGGCAGCAAAGTTCTCGATAATAGGATATGTCTTGTACAAAAAAGGGTTCCTCCTCCCTTTACTACGATGTGCTCATCCAATAGAGCTGAAGTATATATCGAAAGATGTGCATGAGGGCTCTTGTTCAAGCCACATATGAGGAAGGTCTTTGGCAAAGAGAATAGTTACTCAAGGGTATTAGTGGCCGACCTTAGCCAAAGATGCAGTCAACTATGTGAACAGGGGTGACAAATGTCAAAGATATGCCTGCATTCCTCATCAACCCTCGTCATTTATCACTTCCCCTTGGTCGTTTGCAGTTTGGGGGATTGACTTGATAAGACCGCTGCCTAAGGCAACAGGCAATTACAAATACCTTATTGTGGCTATTGACTATTTCTCTAAGTGGGTTGAGGCTGAGGCGATGATCATTATAACCGACACGAAGACCTTCAAATTCATTTGGAGGAATATCATCTGCAGGTATGGTCTGCTTAACACTTTGATCTCTGATAACGGTAAACAGTTCAAGAACTTGTCCCTAGAGGCCTATTGTAAGAGGGTCGACATTAAACGGTTTTATTCGGCACCAGACCGACCTCTGGCAAATGACCAGACTGAGGTGACAAACAGGAACATCTTAGATGGGATCAAAAAGAAATTGGAAGACGCCAAGGGTCTTTGGAGAAGAAGTACATGCCGTCCTGTGGGCATACAGGACGACAAAAAGAACGCCAACAGGGGAGATACCCTTTATGCTTGCCTATGGCTTAGAGGCCATGTAGCCATTGAGATCGGCCTACCAAGTCATAGGGTCCAAACATATAGTCCGGAGGCAAACACAGAGGAGCGAAGACTTGAGCTGAACCTCATCGAAGAGAGACGAGAAGATGTAGAGGTCAGACAGGCTGCTTATCAGCAGAGGATGCAAAATTCTACAAGAAAGTTAAGGCTAGGCCGATAGCCGTTGGGGATCTAGTTCTGAAGAAAACGTGGCAGAAGCCAAATAAGCTCCACGCAAATTGGCATGGCCCGTACAGAGTTACCGAAGAAGTTGTTCCTGGCACCTATAGACTTGAGAATTTGGAGGGAGTCATTCTCAAACCCATGGAATGCTGATCATTTGAAGAAATACTATCAATAGGATTTTGTAAAAGTTTTATTTTACCATTGTATGAGAAATGTTCTAAAAGTGATAAATGAGAATTAGTTTTCCCTCATATCTTTGTTGTATGAATTGTTCAAATTGCATGCTTCAAGTTATCCTGAGCTAAAAACATCACTCACGTGGTGAATTAGCATTAACTCACTCTTGGTGACACGAGAATCCAAACGGGGTTTACCTCGTCCATGAATTCTCAATAACACCGAGAGGGGGAACAGTGTGATAGCATCACTAAGGTGGTGAAAAACACAAAGCAACCTTGAAAATCATTTCATTACGGTTCATTTAAACATCATTAATTTGGTGGTATTGGAGTCAAACTCTCACGACGAGACGACAGGACGAAATGGCACTCGTCCATACACTCAAAACAACGAGAGGTGACTTGTAGTTAAACACCATGAATTTGGTGGCTTCAAATTTGAAATTATTTAATAATGGTTCATTTAAACATCATTAATTTGGTGGTATCAGGACGAGACGACGGTGCAGGACGAGACGACACTCGTCCATACACTCTCAAAATGACGAGAGGGGACTTGTAGTTAAACACCATTAATTTGTTGGCTTCAAATTTGAAAATCATTTAATAATGGTTCACTTAAACATCATTAATTTGGTGGTATTAGAGTCAACCTCTCTCGAAGAGGCGATACTCGTCCATACACTCTCAAAATGATGAGAGGGGACTTGTAGTTAAACACCGTTAATTTGATTGCTTCAAATTTGAAAATCATTTAATAATGGTTCATTTAAACATCATTAATTTGGTGGTATCAGAGTCAAAACTCTCTCGGCGAGACGACAGTGCAAGACGAGACGACACTCGTTCATACACTCTCAAAACGACGAGAGGGGACTTGTAGTTAAACACCATTGATTTAGTGGCTTCAAATTTGAAAATCATCATCATTATTATGGTTCATTCAAACATCACAAAATGATGATCTCTAATTTACAAATCATTAAGTTGGTTGAATTAGAATATATCTACAACAAGAAGAGTTGGCAGAAACAAGAGAAATATTTGCATTCAATAAAGGTTGAAATTAAGAGCAATCGAGACGAGAATACAGATGCATTGTACAGACAAGAGTTAAAATCATCGGATTTCAAAAATATGAGATCAATATTCAAAAGTACATCAGAAAAGGGGCATCAGGCCACAGACGACCGCCTTCATAAATATGGGAGGTTCAAGTTGTTTGGTTCTCCTCGGTCTCCACCTGAGCAGTCAGATCAGCAACATTAACAATCTCGGCCTCAGCATTTGCGTCCTTCTCGGTCTCATCTCTGCCCCGTACGGTCTCAGTCTCCTCCCAAGCCGGCTCATCATCATCATCCTCATTAACTGTTTGGATGGTCAGTTCAGGTTGTGCCGACCCCTCAATATCAGTCACGGCTGTCATGGCCAATGGGTCAGAGAAACTAAAGGCCTCAAGCTACGAAGTCAGATGTGAGATGTCCGGGAACTTCAATGTGGCCCAGCGGCAAGCTGTCTGAGCACCCCTATCAAGGTATTGGAGGCTATACCCCTAAAACTCCTCCGATGACTTAAACTCCTCCACAACCTCTTTCTTAGCCTCCTCAAGGGCCTCATCAACATCAACTTTCACTCTCTCTCTCTCTCTTCGACTGCTTGCTTGTCGACCAATGCCTTGATCGCATCATCATAGTCGGTATTCAGCTTGTCGATAGCCTCATTGTGTTGGGTCTTCAGAGTCTCCACCTCGTTATGCTCACTCTACTGGGTCAGGAGCTTCTTCTTCAAATCCTTCTCGTTCTTGATAGCCTCTCGGGCTAACCGAATCTCAGGGAACCTTTCTTGGACCCATTGGTGGACCTTCTTAAGAGACGGGACAAATTGTAAAAATACGAGACGTAAGTACGAGATGACAATACGCTATATCAAAACAGAAATTAAATAAAGGCACGAGAGTTTACTTGAATGGCTTTATGCAGACAAAAGTCACTAAGAAGAGAGACATCCATAGATTCCAAGAAGCGATCGTCTATCTCTGGTGTTATAGAAGCAAGCACCTCAAAGACCTTCTGTTTGTTCCCTATTAAGGAGTCTGAGATGATTTTAAGATTGGCTAGACGAGTTGACAACGCATCTTCAGAAGAAATGGGAATTGCTTATCGACACAGTTTTGGACTAACCGTCCTTACGCCTCTTCTGTTGATGGGAGGCTGGGAGATCCCTAGAGACTTCTTTCCTCTTCTTCAACCCCTCGACCCGACTGGGTTTAACAGCAGTGGATTTTTTTGTCTGAGATGGGGGTGCAAACTTCTTCCCCACCTGTTTCATCAAATTGGCTAAACTTGGTGCAACCATCCTCCACACAGCGTCTGTTGTACTGGGCGGACGATCTGCAAAGTGAAGACGAGGTTAGTCATAAAGGAAGCATTAAGATGATATAAATGTTGCAAAAAAATACTTACATAACTCAGTGAGGGGGTCCACCCCTAAACTTGTCTGCTCCAAAAAATAAGGGGTCATCAACTGCTCAAATTCTATGAGACCACCCTCCTTACTCTGCCTCCTAATCTTGGCCACCTTCTCACTGGAATCAATGCTCGGACTTGAGTCTAGTTTGGTCGACATAGATGCTTTGACCCATCTTTGAGGAACCCTGGGCTCTGAGGCACTGCAGGAGGCATCTGGGCCGAATTCCTAGGCTCCAGATATGAAGAAGTAACGAGGCTTCCTGTTGTGATTAGAAGTCTGGTTCATAAACAAGATATTCTTTGTAGGTTTCCTGGCTACGAGATGATAGTAACTAGGCTGAGTTTTCGGAGACGACACAGTATAACACCCCCTGAAGACTCTAACTGGAAGGTCAGTGTGATGAACTAACTTCCAGAGAGACACAAAGCCGAGGATTATCCTCCATGCGTTGGGTGAAAGCTGAGAGGGGCCGAGGCCTAAACTTGCTAGAATAACTCGTACAGTTGGGTGGACAGGTAGCCTGAAGCCGACCCTAAACATCTGCTCATAGACTGAGATCTCGTCGTCTCGGCCATCATACACTCTCGTCTTCCGAAAGCACCTCATGTTGATAGAGGGACCTATCCCATAAAGATGTCTCCATGTTAAGAGATCAACTTTTGTAACTGTACTGGGTAAAAGGATTCTGCGTAAGTTATGTCAAGTGTATCCTCGGCTGAATAAGATTCCTCATCTGTAGCCGGGACACCACCTGAATGTCGGCGCGTGAATTCGTAGCCTGGAATGGCTGATAATGGGATTGCCATTGGAGGAGGTGGAATTGCAACCTCCACTCTCGTCTCTTTCGGGTTCGAGATAACTCGAAGAAAAGAGTCTGATTGGTTCGACGACTCTGCATGCTAAGAGGACGAGGCTCGAGAAGAGGCCTCGGCCTCCTCAGGCACTTCAGAAGAGGAGGCCGAAAGCCTCATAGCATCTTCGTAAGAATCCACACTCTCGGCCGCGTGGGAGACGGAAGGATTGTCGTCCGCAGAGGTAGACGACTCAGACATGGAATCACTTATTTGAATAATTGGAGGACGTACGGTACGATAGCTAGTGGGGCAGGATGGATTGGAAGTGTAGAATCGCCCTCGGCCTTGCGTTTTATTGCAGCCTCGGCCTCTACCCTTCGTATCTCCCTAAAAAACCACTCCCTAAGGGTTGGATACTGTTCTGCTAGTTCGTATAAGGTCTTTAACATCCAAACAAGTTAAGGGTTGACTTAGTTTAACTGAAAGATCTAAAGGAAGGACTAAATGGTTTCCAGTGTTTAAAAAACAAGAACAGTGGTATGAACTTCGCCGGAGGGTGATCGGAGAGTCACCGGAAAGTTTAAACTCAGACGGAAATGGGCTGAAAACCACTAAACAAGAAACTTAGCTGCCTAAAAATTTCCAAGAAAGCTAAAGGCTAAGCCTTAAAACCACCAAACCCACCGCCGTAAAATACGGAAGCTTGTCGGAAAATGGAAGAACACGAAAACTAAGCAAAAGCAAACTGAAATTGAAGAAAAATTGATGGAAATGAGTTACCTAGATGAGGAGAAGCTCTTGAGAGGAAGGAGTAGCTCAGAAAACGTTACGAACAGTGAGAATCGAAGGAAAATGGAGGGTCGTTAATGGCGACTGGTAAGAGCTCTAGGCGGGAATACGAAAGAAAATATTGAGGAATCTCAAATATGGTTTTTAAACCACTAAATCATTGGGCACAAGTCCAAAGAAGAGCCATCATGAAGGCACGAAACCCTAAACGCCTCAGCCGTCGCTTATACTTGGGTGAGACGCTAGCTTATGAAAACTAGGACATGTGTTATCTCAAACCTGCTGAGCCACAGACTAACTGCCAAGTGTCACTTCAATGACCATCACTAGCTCAGGTCTGACATTAGAAGGATAACTCAGCCGTCAGCTAGAAATGTCTTATCAACCCTTTGTCATCAGATAACCCTTAGCCTCCTACTCACATTGGAGACTAAGGGCTAGGGGGTAATTGATATGCCCAAGTGTAACCTCGTCCTAGTCTGGGATACCTTATAAAGCGTACCATCCCAAGGATTCCAGCATCAACAGTCTCGGCCTCATCCAATTTCTTAGGCCGAGACTCGTCGACAACCCTATTCACTTGCTAGACTCGTCTCGACTGCCATCCCAGACAGCCAAGACCTCATTAATCCAACTACGAGCTTGTCTCGGCCAGATACCTCCTCAGTCGAGATCGTACTTCAGCATTCTCCAGCATACGATTAAACAAGAACTTCGGGGTCTCACACTCGGCCTGGTCGAGAGCCCTCAGACGACATCTCCACCACGTGCGATACAAGACTTCAGCATGGCTAGTACACGTGGGCAGACAGTTATAACTGAATCTCATGTGCACGTGGGGGAATATTTGCATCATCATTACTTATACATTTTAGAGGACAGGAGTCAAAATATTATCTGTGACTCTACCAAGGACATGCACCTTGCATGCCTTGGGGGTGCATTATGCACCCCAAAGCACTTTTTTAAACCCATCTTCTTCCCTTGAAGAAAGGATCGAAATATTAAAACCCTAGCCTAAGCTTTGTTCCTGTTACAGTAGAGAGAGAAAGTAGTGAGAATTGTATCACTAAGGCCATTAGAGCCCATTTTTATAGTGAAACTCACTCACCTGCACAGTGGAGTAGGCCAATGGTTGAACCACTTACATGCTAGTGTTTCTTCCTCTTCTCCTCATCTCCTTCTTCATTTATATACTTGCTTAAACACCATTGTTGCACTTACAAAACTATTATGGATTGAGCTCATACAAATTTACTTGTTGGTACTATATCTGGCATCATCATTGTATGCTCCTACCACAGCTCATATGGTTGTTGTCAAACCCATTCTTCGTTATCTCAATGATACCCTTTGGTTCGTTCTCACTTTGGCCACTTCGACTCATCTAACTACATTTTCAGATGCTACACAACTAAACAAAACATTAAAAAGTTAACTAACAACAAACTAAGTTAACAAAAAAGACATAGTTCATCATTAGATAAGCAAGCTCCTCGTTTGATTAGAAAACGCAAAAGAGGAAAGGGCTAAGCGCTAGTCTCCCCCAAACTCGCACAATGAGCTCTTGCTATTCTTTGAGCAACACCGTCTTCCACGTTCGAGAGTATATTGCGTTTCGGAGAAAAAGCAGCTTTGGTTAGGCTTGGTTACAGAGAGGTTTACTACGCGAATGGCCGAGGGCGGCTGAGACTTTGAGAAAGAAGGTGCTTGTTGCGGTTGCTTATTTTATATCTCCTCAATAAAAAGGCGAAAGGTTTCTTTACTAATATTAAATACAATGCAAGAAGCAATGAGCTGGCTGTTGCACGTTAGCGGCTTTATCGACGCATTTTTCACTTCCACACAGGGCTTCCTAGGAGTACAGGGGTTCATTCTTTGATTCCTTTATGTCTAAGGAATGGAGAAGAATGTATTTGATTGCCGAATGGTCCTGCTTGGTTTGATCTCTTATTGAGGAGAGATTAATTGCAAGAAGGTTTGAAATATTTATATCTTATTTTCGGGATTGGGTGTGATGAGTTGGTGATAATATATGGTTTTTGAAAGTGTCATAAAATTTGTTTAAAACCATAACATATTGTATAATTAATTATAACGTGTTCTCTATATATTCATTTAATTTTTACAAATAGTTTTATGTTTTATACTGTATGTTGACTTACGATATGTATCCCGATATTACGCACGATACGTGATGAATAGGGGTTTCTGTACACGATACGTATCACGATTTGAAAACAATAATGCCAATATTTTTGAGAGAAGTCTCCACGCAAACTATTTGACTGTCTCAACACTATTCATCTTCCCTATGCCTATATGATTGCGTTATACATGAGTTCACAGTGCAAGTTGGTTTCTTGGCATGCAATATAAATTTGTTTATTTTCAAGCGCTCAATGGACCTATTGCTCGTATGTTACGTATGTCATATCATCTTCAAGTATGGATGGAAACACGCGCTGGGTGGGTGGGTGGGGGTATTGGTTTTTGCAAAACCTGTACCCGATTTGTTAAGAAAAGCACAAAGCTCAGTTTTCCCCCGAATATATTTTTGTTTATGAAACCTGTTTTGCATGTTTATTAGGCTTATGTAGTTTAATGAACTTAGGGTTTTACACCTCTAAAATAATATATAAGTGCACTGTTGTGATTAAATACTTATATGATTAGTAAAGGAGGCGTATAACTTCTATATATTAGTCTAAAGGTATTTGTAGTTAAAATTTATATATTTGTATATATAGTCAAGCTTGAAAAAATGAATCTTAATAAATTTACGGACATTTCGTTTTTGAGAAGGTAAATGGTTGAATGTTTTGATAAAATTTTGTGGAGACAATTTCCCCACCATAAAGATCATCGCAACCAAATTTGGTAAAAAAATTCAATCATTTAACCCGTCAAAATGGGATGTTAGCATATTCCTTAAGGATGCCATTTTTAGAGCCTCTCTCTCTCTCTCTCTATATATATATATATATATATATATATATATTTGTGTGTGTGTTTGTGTGTGTGTATCTTAAGTTCTTTGCAAAAATATATATAACCGTCTGGGATTGGGTTTTTTACATCGAAACCAAACGAGGCCGATTTTAAACCCGAATCCCCAGTACCTTAAATAATCCTTCCTTAACTTGTCCCATTAGGGGTGGGGCAGAGAGGAAAGCCAGTGTGTCGGAAGAAACCTTCAAGTGACTTTGCAATGAAGGGGAGATTCATCAAGTTAGTTTTGATCGTTACAAAAGGGTTAATGAGACACACAAGGTCTAAAGTTGGGAATCGATGGACACCACCCAAATTACAGGAGACAAAGGATTACTTGGTGATGGATGTAACACCCCAACCCGAAATTTGGGGTTACCCATAGGTCAACCCGGTTCGGTCTGGCTGCGTTAAATGTGAAGTGATGTGAAGTAACTTAAAAAATATTTCCAGTCCATTTTAATTTTAAGTTACCAAGTAAGCAGGTGATTTTGTTTTTAAGACGTGCAAGCATAATAATGACAAATGTGGAACCCAATAGGCAACATTCCCGGTTTCAATTAATTAGAGCTACTAGCATAAGAACAAGAAATGACTTACCTGGAAAACGCCCTTAAAAGACGGAAGTTAGATTAACCTGCTGTAACAAAAGGAATGAGGTGAGCCAATGCCCAGTGAGGCTCCCTAACCAAATGAAATACATAAACAAACGATAAAAGAAACGAATGCAATAAAATGACTAGTATAGTTCTATCCAATTTGCATGCAAGTACGATACAATATATTCATTAGCTATGTTTCATCTGTAAAACATTATCTTTAATCCGGTTAAATACTATTAACCCTTATCTTCACAAGTTGCCATATCACACGAAAATGTCCTCTAATCCATTAACTCACACGGTTAATGTGAAAAATCATTTTCTTGAACTATATTTAAATTGTCCAGTTTCCCTAGTAAAAACATCCATTTATACTTACATTAATACACACCTGGTGGTTCTTAAAAACATCATATCAACACACGCACCTGGTGTTTGAAAAGAGTTATTTCCATATAAAGTTTCAAACTTTAGTATTGTGCCCTCACCTTAGGACTACTCACACATCGAGTTATTAACTCTTTTATCTTTTTAGTCTTTTTGGAACACATTGATTTACCCACAGATTCCTGTGTTAAACTTGGGCTTTATATACCCACCCAATAACCATCTTTTTATTCCTTTAATTTTCAAACACTAGGATCTTCATTTCATTTCATTTCATGTTTGGATTTCACCAATTTACGTATTACATATATACCATGATTTGTGAACCATGTTGCTTAAAACCCGGAATACAATTTCAGTAATTATTTAATTAGCAATTTCTCCTTTTTCCTTGAATTTTCGAAATTCATTCCCTTTTTCATAATTACCATTTTATCCTGGTGTTCACCGTATCCCATTTGTGTTTACGGGATCTCATCACCTGCCATAAATGCCGTAGCCATTTCTTTCCTGTCCAGTGTTTTTGGGCCTAAGCTGAAGCAGCACCACCTTAGGTCTCCGGGCCCTTATTAAATTTACCCCGCTTAGTCCTTTGTGAAATATCTTTTACTTTTCATTAAGTTCACTTCCTTACGGTCCAACCGCCGTTTTTTTTAGCAAAATACCTGGCTTACGCCGTATTTAACAAAATACTCGGTTTGCGCCTTATGTAACAAAATACCAACTTGCGCCGTATTTAACAGATTACCCTACTTGCGCCTTATTTATTATTTGTATAACACCCTTTTCAAGTTCCCTTTTTCGTATTTTAGCATTTCATACCCGGCTAACGGTCTATCCACACAAAAACACTTTATGTGTAATTTATATTTTTGTTCCCTTTAAACACTTGAACATTTATATTTGCCCTTTGGACTGTTTTAGAGTTAAATTCATTTAACACAACAATTAAGGTTCATCCCGTATTTTCTTAAATACGAAAGTTCCTTTGTAATTTCTTGTACAAAGTTAAAGTGCAATAACCTTTAAGAGTTAGAGACTAAGTCCCAAAATCGCAAGTTTAGGATACTTTTGTAATTTATCAAAAATTTATATGTCCAGGGCCTGATTTTCAGTTTCTCAAAGGTTCGAGGGCATTTCTTAATTGTTTCTAAGTTCATGACTGTTTTGCAGTTGTCCCTTAAAATACGCCCTTAGGGTCAAAATAACATTTTTAACAAGTCTAGGGTCCAAATTATAATTTCATGAAAGTTTAAAGTTAAAAACTATTTATACGAAGTTTGTGGGATACAATTCAATTTAAAATACTATTTGGCCCCAATTAACAACTTATCCGAATTCTAGGGTTTAAATAATGTTTTCTGAATATTATTTTAAACACAACCCTTAGTTTCATACTTCTATTTTTGACAGAAGATAATATTCATTTTAGCCAAGTGTGAAAAACAATTAACACCCTTAAATACTTGTGTATAACCCACACACAACCCTTTTTCATGTGCAATGTTTCCTGAGAATGCTAATAGTCATGAACGTAATTTCTACACATAAAACTACATAAATGCATTCCTAATACATTTAAAAACTGAAATGAACTTGACGTAAACCACCCGTCAAAAGGCTCCTAAAAATATCTAACACACTTTTACAGAGAGAAATACTATTTTTTATTCAAAATTCAAGTCTACCTTAAATAAGGCTTACAAGTGGGTATTTAAAGGGGAGGAGTAGCTTAGGCTCCAAGCTAAGGCACTAATTACAAAAATGCCAGTACTATTCCTTACCTCTAAATAACAAAGCAAAAGAAAAAAAAATACAATAACAAAATAAAAGAAACTAAAATGACTAAAAATCCCTAAAATAGGGAACCATTTCCATCAGAACTAAACCCCACACCTATTTGTAGTTCAAAATTTGGATAAGTGTTGGTGTAGAGGGCAGTCCCCCACCTTCAAAGGTAGCCTTAAAGGGGCTACCAAGCACTCCTAATACCCCTTGCAATGCTCCTAGAAAATACTCTTCAAAGCACTCCAAATACGTCTCCAAAATTACCCAGCAAAAACACTCCCAAGAGTACTCCAAGGTAACCTCAGCAACAACTCTAGGACACTCACCATTTAAACTCACTCACGGATATGTTTAGTCGATGTGAAGGTGGGTGAGGAATACTATGTTGTGTATGGTTATTTTCATAGCAGAGGAAGGTTTTACTTTAGGCCTGTTAAAATACAAATGCTGGATAAATAGAATGGCGAAAATGGGTGAACCATCCATTTGTCGACAGCACAACATTGGGTCTGAGTTTGTTTTACAAGAGAGCTGAACTTGGTTGAAGGGGACATTTTCATCAGATAAAAGGGTTTAAACCACGGAGGTTTTGACAACGCACTTAAACTGACTGAGCCACTGACAAAACCGATGAAACTCACCGCACCTGCAGTCCTAACTTCTGCATCTGCGGCCCCCTTAGCCGCCCTCGCGCACCTGACTTCCGCGACTTCCAGCATCTTAGGATTACAATGAATGCTGCCGCGGTAGGGGCGGCTGCCCTTGCGGCTAGTAGGCAGCCCTCGCAGTCAGGTTCCTTCTTTCCCTTCACCCACAAGGCTACAGACCTCTCAAACATCATAATATCTAAAATCTCTACAGGTATTTTTCTCCTCTTCTCGTTCCTATATAAACTAAGGCCACGGGTTATATGTACACACCCCATGCAAGGCATGCAAGCACCAACTCCCTCATAGATCCTTCTAATTCTACTACTCCTACAGGTGGTTCATAAAATCCTCACTCAAACTAACCTACCAACTTACTAATGTAACGATTGTTTTATTACAAGGAGTCCTGTTTTTACACAATAATTCTCAAACGATTTAATTAATCTAAACTCCTTACTTAATTGAAATTACTTGTTTTACCTCGAGTTCTTAACTTTATAATTCTTGAAAATTCCAAATCAAGACTTTCACGATTATCTTACTTATACTAGTCAAATGATCATCCACTTGTTCCTCATTAACTTTCCTCAATGTATGCAAAATCTTCAAATGTCCACGACCTTAGGAATTTCACTACTCATAATATTTACGGAAAGTCGGGTTATTACAATGGATGTCGACATGTTGTGATACGGTTAGCCAGCCAACAACCGAGCACAGATTGAAGATTTCAGTGAAAACCTCAAACTCAAGCAGTCAGGGTGACTTCTTTTCAACCTGTGGGATTTTATGTGGTCCCCTAGTGGTCCCACTCTGGGATGTTCTGATTTCCCTCTATTTATATTATAGTTATATTATCATTAATAGATTTTCTAGTAATTAGTAGTTAGGTAGTATTGGTTTCCTTTTTTGGTCTCTTTTAAAGAAGGTCAATAGTATTAGACATCTAGTTGGCTGTTTGCCAAGTTTTTTGAGCCTATATTTATGGGGCTTCTCCACATTATTAAGTAGAGATCTTTGCGAGGAATTTATAGAAGTATTTGTAATTTGAGAAATTCTATGTTTTTCTGTTATTATGAATTTGTGTGTAACGGGATTAATCACTTATGCTAACAATTTAAATCAAGATCAAACAACACTACAAGAGTGTGCTCAGTTTATAGTTCAATGTATGATGCTTACGGTGTAGCTTTTGATGTATCAAAACACCAGAAAGGCCTAGCGCATGCTCTTGTTCACCAAATGAATTAGAGAAGTAGTAAAATATTCAAGTAAAGATGTGATTTGTGTGTAAGGGTAACTATTTTACCCCAAAAGGTGCAGTTAGCATAACTACTGTGGAAATTATATTTCTTATAGCCTTAGGTTCATATTATAGCTATCGTTGGTAGTGGCATTGTCTTATTGCAGAATATATATACACATTTGTTTTTCTTTCCTTGGTGTTATACTTACATTTAATTTTTTTTCAGGGTGATTGATGCTTTTGAAAAGCAAATAGGGTCTGCAGTAGAAAATGCGATCACAAAGAAACTTGAAGAAGGGGTTTCAAAGCTTGATTTCTTTTTGCAAGATCTTCCAAAAGAAATCTCAGTGGATGATAATGCTTCTTTGAATGTCACATTTGTTGGCGAGCCTTTGTTAAGTAATTACTCCATTGAGTTTGAGGTCAATGGGTTATTCACAGAAACAAAAAAGGTGGCAGTTTCAAATTACTACCACAAGAACTTGCAACCTTCAGTTTCTTGCACAGATCCTTCTAAGATGCTTGGTATCTCATTAGACGAGGCCGTTTTTAACTCTGCATCAGCCTTGTACTTCGATGTAAGTTAAATAATCTCATATATTCTTAATATTAGTAGTTAGTCAATAAGCAGTATCTTCTTTGGGTTTAAAGCTAGTAGAAGATGCCTATATGAATTCGTGGGTGATCTTTTTATGTTTTTTTTTACAACTATAAATTGTTATGTAAAAGTATACTCCATATGTGAAATTATCTGTGTAATCATGGGAGTTTGGGAAAAAGCATTATATATAAAATGCAGGTGTTGCTGAACTTATGTTTTAGTGATTTTATACTGATTCTTGATGAGAACTCAAAATAACGCACTCGTCAACATAATAACAGTGCATAGGTAATTGTTTTATATGATAGACTGTGGACCTCACTCACCAACTAATGCCCCATTGCCATTTCAGTGAGTCCCTTATTTTGGATCCATATATAGAGTCAATCTAGAACTCCTCCTCCTGTTTTGGTCAAATGTTTCTCATTCAATTACTTAAATTTAGAATTGCAGAAGAGGATTGATGGATGGATAGAAATCGCACTCAATAGGCTTGAAAATTTAATTTTTTTCTTGTAATTAATCATATTCAATGAATTTGATTTGTCTAAAATTATTTACCCAAAGGCAATGGCATTCCATCATTTTGTCTTGTTTCTATTAAGAAATGAATACTAGTGTATCCTCTGTTTGATTAGTGTGTTGAGTAAGCGAGTTATCCTCTCAAATGCGGGTCTCTTATTTGCTCTTGCTGGTCTAAAGAAAAACATCAGAGTGGCTGAAGTGACTCATTCATAATTGCAGGATATTCTTTTTACTCTTGGTCTTTGAGGTTAGAATAATGACCGGAAAATCTTTGGATGGCCTGAATTCTTGCGAATGCTTTTTGGGTTTCACTACATGTTATGAAGAGGAAGGGCATTGCTTGCTCCAGACTCAAGTGTCTATCGTTTGATTGCAAGCGAAATCCAGTGCTCTTATGTTTTTACTTGTGCTAGCTACTGTCTTGGGTACGTGGTCCAAAGACAGTTGGCCTAAGACTCGGTAGTCCAATTTTTGATTCGGTCTGTTTCGGGCGATAAAACATGATACATTATTTAGAGAATTGACAAATAATAGGACTCAGCGACTCGGCTCAGTGAATTGACATATTTATGCCGCTACATTATCAAACTCGACAAGTCAAGCTGTGTCGAATCGATTTTGCTAATATATAGGGACGGTTAACATTTTCGGAATGGTGGATACCGAAGCCAAGTCACTCTGCCACAGTAGTCTTTCTATTGATCAACCAATTGGTAATAAACTTAGTCAACCATTATGTTGTGCATCTGCATAGTGCAGTTGAGGATCACCTTTCAGTTTATTGCACCTTCCTTATATTGCCTCTCACATGCAGTGCACTTATTGTTTAGAATGCTTTGGCTGTTCACTCTCTCTTTTGGGTGATGCCTTTCTAGAGTTTGGTGCATAAAGCATTCTGTCTCCAAGTGCATCCACTATTAATTGAAAGAAAAAAAATGATTCATCTACTGAGGGGACTTGGATGTTATGTCGTTGTGGATAGAGTAAGTCTTTCCACATGGGGTGCATTTTATGTGGATACATTTGGGATAATTTTAACAAGGTTTTAATATATTCACACACACACACACACACACACACACATATATTTGTGTGTGTGCCGCAAGGGCTAGCTGGGGTTGGGGGGTAATTATAAACAAATTATACCTCACTACCTTAGTATATATGAGATGAAAATGTTGATTTTTTGCATCATAGATTTCATAATTGGAGAACCTTGCTTTACTCTATACTTCCGTAATTAGTTATTTTATTATTAGTCATAAAGAAGGTTATTCTCTCTCTCTCTCTCTCTCTCTCTCATTCATTCTATTGTTGAAATGTTAAAAATGTCTTCATGTGTTCAGGCAGAATTCATGCAATGGGTTGTAGATAAAGTACCAGAGCAGTCTCTTTTGAACACTGCAGGGTGGAGATTTATTGTTCCCCAACTGTACAAGAAATACCCAAATCATGATATGAATTTGAACATTTCTCTATCTTCTCCACCTGCCATAAGGATTTCAGTCAACAGTATCGGTGCTATTGTTTATGCAGACTTGATCATTGATGTTTTGGAAGACAGTGCCGTAATACCAGTTGCTTGTATATCATTGGTAAGTCTATTAACAATAGAAAGTTATAATACTAACCACCCTCATTCCTCTCTCCCTTTTTCACACACACACACACACACACATGCACACATATATATCCCTTTCCACACACACACACACACACACACACATATATATATATATATATATATATATATATATATATATATCCATTATTATGTATGTTCATACCTTTTTTCTCTCTCGATGGATACGGTAGCCTGCTTTGTTTTCTCTTTTTACTCTCATAAATTTTTGATGCTGAAGAATGTTGCAATTCACCAAAGAATTTAAGATTCACTGTCACATTTTTACACTCAAAAGCGAGGCTTTCAAACACCTTCTTTTAGTGATGAGCGTTTCCTTAGACCCAGGGAGCTCCCGTGTTGTATGTCATTCGCTGATGATATTGTTCTAGTGAATAAAATTGAGAGTGAATTTTATCCTAAATTAGAAATGTGGAGAGAGACCCTAGAAACAAGATGGTTTGAAATAATTAAAACGTAAATCGAACATATGGAGTTAAATTTCTAGTAGTAGGAAGGGCACAAATGATGATATAGTGAAACTTGAGTGTTAAGAGTTAGAGAGAGAGTAGTGATGATGTTACCCATAGAGGTGAAATGGAGAAGTGCCGACGGGGAACGAAAAGGAATTGGATGAAGTCATATTTGATGTTATGTTATTCAATAATTATTAGAGGTTTATTTATCATGTTTAGGATATTAGGATATTTGTTAGTATTTATCCTAGAGTATTTATCTTAGTAATTTTCCCCTATCCATTAGTGTTTATCCATTAATAGGACTGATAGACTATAAATAATTGTAACCTCTACTAGTGAAGGGAAGCTTTTCATGAATGAAAACTGAGCAGGGAGAATTTGGTTTGATAATTAATTTGTGTGGCATTTTCACTTCTCTTCATCAATTTAGTGAATGGAAAATTCTTACTAGTTGTCCTGCACCAATAGTACCTAAGCCACTTTTGTTTTAAGCTAAAGCCACCACTCTTATGGCATTATAAGCCTCCACTGTAAAAATCCAGTCTCATCGTATTCTTTTTCAGTCTCATCGTATTTTTTTTCAGGATACTCAGGACAAAACTTTTGATATGAATGAGAATTAGAGAGAAGTTGGGCCTTTTGCCTCTAAATCGATGTTGTGTAGATTAAATCGCTTCCACTCCCAACCATCGACTTCTCTTTACAATTACTATTATTACTTTTGATATGTATGACAATTAGATTGAAACCGAGATATTTGCCTCTAAATTAATGTTGTTGTCGTTGTGTAGATTAAATCGCTTTCGCTCCCAACTACACAACAAGTTGGCATCATAGTCACGTTCGCTGATGGTGCGCTCGACGATGTGATTGTTTAAGAGCCATTGGCAAGGCTCGGACGAAGTGGTGAGCCACTTCTCGAAATCATGTCCCATAGCCCGTGGTCAAGCGACACCACCTCCGTATCTACCTCCAAACTCTAAATTTGGAGCATGCGAGCACCAAAAACCCTAGGCTCTGCTTTTTCGTCGTTGACATCACCTGGAGAGAGGGCCACCTGTGGCTGGAGATACCAGTCGGGAGTCACGACTGTAGTGACCCATATAATGAACCGTGGCAAATTAGTGCTGATTGACTAGTTGCCAACCCCACCAAGTCTGATCATCAACGACCACCATATGTTTGTTCACCTACGACCATCGACAATGGTCGCCGGAGCATTGCGATGTCGGTCCGAGCATTAGAGGTCACCGACAGCCCCCTAAGGCTTGTTCCGGAATCTTTTTGAACCCTAATGGCGAAGAGAGTGGGAAAATCCCTAGATCCTTTAGGGTGGTAGCTTTTTAGACAACCAGGACCCTTCGCCAATGTCCGACGAGCCCCGTCGGTGATGTTCGACGGCCAGTGACTTTCCAAGGATGGCAGATGCGTGTTATTTGGCTTCATTTAGGGCTTGCAAGATTGGATCTAACCCCTTTTCCCTTATTTTTAAAGGTAACGCCAATATTACCCCTCCTTCTTTTGATTCCAAGTTTTACCCCACTATGATGTTCCAAAAATTGCACAAGCACACCCTGAAATTATTTCAGCCCCTCTCCACTATTTATTTACCACCCCAAAAATATTTGCAATTTCACCCCCAACACTTTTGAAAATTATTCGGAGTTCCACTCAACTTTTGTAATTTACATTTCAGCCCTAACTATTGAAAAATCACGATGTATCCCCCTGTATTTCCCCGAACTCCCAATTTAGTCCCAATTTCATTTCTCGACACTTGTTCCTTGTCCGATTTGTTGAGGAACGGAGGTGGTGGTGATATCGATTATGGGGTCGATATGGAGGCTTGTGCTGAATTTGAGAGGTTAAGTCGTACGATCATTGAATAACTCTAAGCTTGCCTCGATTGTTGGGCTCGTGCGGTCGAATCTCTACACAGGGAGCTCCGGAGTTTCCATTTTATTCCCATCTCCACCAGGAGTATGAGGAGCGCCACCACCTCTTAAATCAATGCCGCACGAAGTTGCTTGAGAAGGAAGCAAAGCGTGGTCATTGGTGTGCGATCGGGAACGCCCTTGGCCCGATAGTTCGACTATTTATTCGCGGGGTTGATATCACCTGTAGCTGACATCGCTTCCATATCCAACGTTAATGTCTGTTAGCCAATCATGTTAGTGATAACTTCCCGAGGATGCCGAGGTACCTTCAAAGGATGATATGGATTTGGACTTCCTTCCCCATTTTTGAGGAATATAGATGGATTACTCGTACTGGATTATGAGATTTGAAGATTTTTTTAGATCGGGGACCTCTTTCCCATCTTCGTGAAAGAAGAGTTTGGGTTATTTATTGGAGATTTCTACGATATTTTTGCTAAGATCAGTTAGGTGACTCGCACTCACTTCACAGAGATAGAGACGTATTATATTGACGATTTTTGCCACCTCTTGAGAACGGTGATGATGTAGTTGAGCTTCTTACTTTAGAGAGTCGCCTGGAGTTCGGTTCATTGTTGCTGGTTGATGTGCTTGAATGGGAGTATGTGGACCCATTTTGGGAGGTGATTGAGGTGCCTTCGGAGGTCGAAGCGCCCACCCTTTAGGGCACTCATCATGAGAAATTTAGATCGAATTTAGCATCATTGGCCCTTTCCGAGGCTGTGGTTGTTGATTGTTATTGTGTTAAGCTCCGGGGCCGAGTTTTGGCTCGTCGATAATGGTTTAACTGTATGATATTTCCCCATTACCTTTCTACTAGTTAATGTGTTGGCTAATTCCGAGGATGACTTCCCTTTCAAGTGGGCGAGTCTAGTCGTGGTTGTTTTGCTCCGTTACCGCATATTTCCCAAGCTCAGGAGGAGCTTTTTCAAGTGGGGGAGCATGATCTATACGGAAAGCTCGAGAATTAATTGTATTTTTACCTATTTTATTTTCGTGCTAGTTTAGTAATTTTTTCTCTTTTAGTTAATATAATAGGTTGTGGTTTATATTCCTATTCCAAGTGCGCTCTCTTTAGTCATTTTATCTTTTAGGGTTATATTGGGTAGCATGATAATTTAAGCTTAAATAAGGCCATTGGCCTCCCATTGGAATCACTATTATTACTTTTGATATGAATGAGATTTAGAGAGAGAAATTATGCTTGTTGCCTTTAAATCAATGTTGTTATTGTTTAATGTAGATTAAATCGCTTGCGCTCCCAACTAAACATCTAATTGGTAGATGTGGTTATTGTAGAGCCATGAGTACGGCTCGGAGGAACCTGCAACCACTTCTCCATATAATGTCTCCGCAGCCCATGGTGAAGCGCCCCCCCCCCCCCCCCCCCCCCCAATATTTACCGTCAAACTCTTAATTTGGAGCATATATACACCCAAACCCTAAGCTCTTTGCTTTCTCGTCACCGACATCACCTAGAGAGGGCCACTTGTGGGCGAAGATACCAATCGGTGGTTGGGATTGATGTAGCGACCCCAATAATGAACCGCGATCACAAACTAGTGGTAGTGGACCGGTTCCCAACCCCTCCAAGTCCGATTGCGGACCGCCACTGCATGTTTATTCACCTAAGACCACTGGCGATGGTCGTTGGAGCATCGCGATGTCCTCTTGAGAATTAGAGGTCATCGGTAACCTCTCCAAGGCCTATTCAAGAAGCTTTTCAATCTCTAGCTGTGAGGAGAATGGGCAAAACCCTAAATCCTTTAAGGCGGTAGCTTTTTTGATCGCCAGGTCCTTTTGTCGACGTCTGACGAGCCCCGCCGGTGGTGTTCAACGACTAGCGACTTCAATGGACCCTATGTTGGCTCCATCTAGAGCTTGCAAGATTGGATCTAACCTTTTCCCCCATAATTTCCATTGGTAATGCCAATATTATCCCTCCCTCTTTTGATTCCAAGTCTTAACCCACTTATGAGGTTTCAAAAACTGCACAAACGCCCCCTGAAATTATTTCTAACCTCGTCCCATCATTTACCACCCCAAAAATATTTGTAATTCCACCCCCACCGCTTCTGAAAATTATTCGATGGCCTTCTCTTTTTTTGAAATTTACATTTCAACCCCTTACTTTTCGAAAATCATGATCAACCCGTGCATCTCCCCCAATCCCCAATTCGGGCCAACTTCATTTCCCAACACCAATTTCCCGTCTGGTTTGTTGAGGAACAAAGGTGGTGATATTGATTATGGGGTCGATATGGAGGCTTGTGCTGAATATGAGTAGTTGAGTCGTACTGTCGTTAAAGAGCTCCAAGCTCGCCTCAAAAGTTGGGATCGTGCGGCCAAATCTCTACATCCGAAGTTTTTAATTTAACGCCATCTTCATTGGGGAGTATGAGGAGTGCCACCACCTCCTAAATCAATGCCGTGCGGAGTTCCTTGGGATGCAGTTGGCCCGTGATCATTGGGTGCGCTAGCGGCACGCGGACCGATATTTTGACTTTTTATTTGCGGGGTTGATATCCCCTCCAGCCGACAATGCTTTCGTATGCAGTAATGATGTCCGCTACCTGATCATGCTTGGTGATGACTTGCCTGAGGATGCTGTGGTACCTTCATATGATGGCGTCAATCTTGAGTTCCTTCCTTGTGATTTCTTCGACATTTTAATGAAAATAAATGGATTACTCATATCCGATTTCGAGATTTGGAGAATTTTGAAATTAGGGACTTCTTTTCTGTCTTCGAGGAAGATGTTGGGTTCTTTATCAGAGATTTCTTTGATAATTTTGCTCAAGACAATTGGGTGACCCACACTCACTTTAGGGAGATGGAGTTGTATTATATTGGCGATTTCTTCCCACTTTTTGGGAACGGTGATGATGCGGTTGAGCTTCTTACTTCGAGTTGTCTTGAGCTTGGGTTCATTGCTGCGAGTGCGGGTTGGTGTGCTTAATTGGGATATGTGGATTCATTTTGGGAGGCGTTTGAGGTGCCTTTCGAGGTCGGGTTGAAGCTCCTAGCCTTGAGGGCCCTCAGCATGCGAGATTTGGACCGCATTTGACATCGTTGCATCTCCCCCGAGGCTGGCAAGCTCCAGGGCTAAGTTCTTGATCGTTAGCTATGGTTCGGCTTTATGACTACCACTCATTTCCTTTCTGCTAGCCCATATGCCAGTCGATTTTGAGGACGACTTCCCTTTCAAGTGGAGAAGTCTAATGGTAGTTATTTTGCTTCGTTTCTTCATATCTCCCATGCTTGGGATGAGTTTTTTCAAGTGGGGGAGAATGATGTATACGGGAAGCCTTAGTCTTAATTATATTTTCACTTATTTAATTTTCATGTGTAATTTAGTAATTTTCTCTCTTTTAGTTGCTATAATTAGTTGAGGGTAATATTTGTAAGGGGAGCCTATAGGTAACCTCATGATTAAAGATAACTTCCCCCCTAACAGATTAAGATTAGAGAGCCAAGGGAGCAAGCTTAGGAGTTAGCTTGGACAAAGAAGCAAGGAGGCTGTTTGAGGAAGCATAGTTTTTCTTTATTATTCAATTTATGTATTTGTAGATGTAAATTGTAACTTGCAAGTTGTAACGTTTTGTAATATAAGAGTAAGGTCAAACGGTATCCGCGAGGGACCAAGTCTGACAGGGCTTGGGAGAGCTCTCATGCTCTATCGAATGACCTCACCGAGGGAACCTTCGAGGGAACTGGTTTGGAGGATTGAAAAGCAAGGCAACGTTAAGGCTTGACTTAACCATTCTAGATACACTTGGTAAAATACTGATGGATCATACCCTGAGAGAGCTTATCCAAAGCAAGCATGAGTTCAATTCCACTTTGGGCCTAGTCCAATCCCAACTCGAGTAAACCATAGTGGTTTGGGGCCTGTCAGACAGTTTGGTGGATTACCACTGTTGTGATAGATGCATGACACATAGTACATCAAAAGCTGTTTGATGGCATTTAATGCCTATGACGTAGGGGCATGTTGGCACATATTTGCATTCAATGCCAGTGACGTAGAGGCACTAGGAGCCGTCTTTCACATTGATTGGGCCTCAGACCACTCGAGTAAAGTTAGTGACTATATAGGCTTCTCAGCCACTTCAAGAGAGAGAGAGAGTTCTTTCACAACTGCGAGACTTTTTCTGAGACTAGGAGAGAGAGCAAGAGTTATTGCAACCAGAGCATTTGTTCACCCACCATTGACGTTTTCTCTAATCTTTTACTACCATTTATTGCTGTGATCGCTGTTGGCGGGACCTTGGTGTTTGAGTTGCCTACTAGGGGTGTATTTGGGAGTGCTTGCTTTTCCCTCCCTCTAACTGAGTTGCTTTGGAGGTTAATTTATTGTTTATTCAGAGTTATACACGAGTACTTTTGTGAGTTAATCTAAGTGTTTGATATTTATATACTCGAGTCCATTCCATAATTGTTGATAATTTAGTGATTTATTGCCATCTTAATATAGGTTACGCCTCCGTTTGTATTATAACACCCCAGCCTCAAAAGGACTCTCCTCTTACATTTGGCGACTCCGCTGGGGAGGTATTCTTTTAGTAGGATGGCCCAAGATAATGTTAATCTTGTTCTTAACTTTGATGAGATCCAACGAAGAGAAGAACAGGAGGTGAGGGAACAACGTGATGCCCCTAGAGATGGGGTACCTCGGGTCGAGGTCCCTCATGTGCGAAAGGCCATCGAAGCTCCCACGATTACACATGCCTCCATGAGCGCTGTGATGGGGCCAACTCAAATGGCCCATCTCATGGGAAAGTTCATGAAGTTTTTGCACACCTACAGTGGCAATTGCTTTTGGGGTAGTGATGGACCCCAATTCTTTTATTACTCCTATGGCGCAAATGGCCCCAACAGTCCTTTCGGGCGCAGTTCCCACGACAACCGTTCCCACTGTTGCACCAACCGTGGGAACACCCACCGTAGTTGATCTTACACTTGTGGTTGCTGGGCCAAGTGCTGTAACGGCAGGGGCAGGTCCTCGCCTTCTTCGACGGTGGAGGAGATAAAGGAGATTTTAAAGAGGATGTCTTCCTCGCAGACAGCCAGCGAGGCAACTTCAGTATATGATGATTTCCGTACTCCTTACCCAGAGGAGTACAACGATGAGCCATACTCCACGGACTATGTGCTCTCTATCTTTGAGATATATATTGGAAAGGGGGAAAACCCGAAGGAACACATCAAGCGGTTTGTAGAGCACTTGGAGGCTCATTGCAATAACAAGAAGCTGCATTTAAGGGAGTTCTCCAAATCCCTCACAAACAAGGCCTACACATGGTATTCACACTTATCCCCTAGGAGTGTGGCAACTTGGTAAGAGATGCATATATTATTTGTCCAGAAGTTCTTTTTGGCAGAGGATGAATTCACCCTCACTCAGTTGGCAAGAGAGAAGCGACGACCATGAGAAGAAGTGGTTGCGTACATAAGGAGGTTTAGAGAAAGGTTTCTCGATGTGAGAGAGGAGGTCAAAGAGTCCAAGCTACTCCAACTTTGTGCAGAATGTTTGCTAAATAAGACTCGCGTGTTTTTGAAAACAACGAGGAATATTTCATTGGTGGTTCGCCCAAGTCCCATCGCAACGCCTTTGATGTTCAGACCATAAGCTGTAGCGGGGAAAGGCCAGGCCCCACGAGTGGGCTATGCAAATTGGGGAGCAGAAGCTGAGAAAGGGCATGAGGAAGGACAATAAAAGAAAGTTTGTGAGGGATAGAGAAGATCCACCCTAGTTGCCTTGCACAGTAGAGGAGGCCATCAGCTGTTATAATGCTATGTTGTGTGTGCGTGTGTTGGGGGGGGGGGGGGGGGGGGGGCAGTTTATGCGCCCAAGGATGCTCCCCAAAATGAGCTAGGACCAGATGTCCAAACGGATCCCAAATACTGCCAGGTGCATTGGCGTATTAATGCTTATTTCACCTTGAGAAGGATTATCAACAAACACTTGTTGTCTGGAACACTGCAAATCCCGTAGGGAGATGTCAACAATAACCCACTACCCGCCCATGGCGCAAATCTGGTGGTGGTTTATGATGAAGAAGTTGAACAAGGAACAAGGGGACCGAGGAGAGAGCAGGAGGAGTTCGAAGCAGCTCTTAAAGATTATATAATTGGGATGGCAAATGTGGTGATTGCCTATGATGAGGTGAGCACTAGAGATATAGAAGAAGTTTACAATGTAAAAGATAATGTGGTGGAACCTAACCTGGAATATCAAGCTGTGTCACAATCCCCCAAATTCGCGTGGTTCTTTGACCAAGTGGGGATGCATCTGGAGAGCAGGCTTGAGATAACCCAAGCAATACTAGACATTGCAAGGAAGAACGCATTTCCCTCGTTGAGGTGAAAAGGCCCAATGGCCAGGTTGGTGAGAAAGTTCATGTATGAGATAACTTTCTCAGATGTTGATAGAGCCGTGAGGTTCCTCACAATTGGTCGTTATATGTCATAGCGAGCGTGAATGGAGTGAGCTTTGCAAGAGCGTTGATGGATGAAGGTGCCTCCATAAACATTATGCCTATCAGCTCCTTCTATACATCTAACATTTATGAGGCAAGGTTAATACCAATGCCTTTGGTGATTTATGGTTATGATAATCAATCCTCAAAGTCTATTGGTTATGTGAACGTTGAGATTGTGATGGGGATTCTCATATCACACATCAAGTTCCATGTTACAGAGACTGCAACTTCATACCACCTACTGATAGGAAGGGTGTGGATGCACAACCATGGCCTACTTTCCTCAACCTATCATCAGTGTGCTAAGGCAAATGTGATGGGAACTGAGATAGTATTCCGAGCAACCAAAAGGTCATTTGCCCAGGAGGAGAGGCACATTTGGTGGACATTGCGTTTTAAACGGAGTTGGAAGAGGATGCACCCGTTTAACACGAGCATGAAGAGGGTCAGCGTCCCCTCGATTAGAAAAAAGGATGGGGCCATTGAACAACCTCGTAGAAGAAGGTGTAACTGGAAGCCAGAGAGTCGAAGAAGTGAGCAATCCCACTCCCAAGCCCTAATCTATATCTAAACAACTGAGAGATAGGATGATGCTAAGGATCAACCCTATAGAGCATGAGGTCAAACGACAGAGCGTACTTAGCAGATTTACAGGGGCAAGACTAGAGGAAGCTAGGAAAGATAGATAGCGGAAGGCAGTTGCTTCGCCCAACCGCCACAAGATGGGAGAGTGGTTTACCACCTTTGAAGGTGTGCGCGGGCAGCTGAGGAAGCGGACGAGGAGGATGACCCGGAGTATGAGTGTTTCTTAGTGGATAACCAAGGGCAATGCTTATCATTGACAATATCAATATCCATGAGTTCGTTGAAGAAATGGAGGATGAGCCTGAGTGCATGATAGATCGCCCCAAGCCACAAGTTCAAGAGTTGGAGCAAATTTACTTGGCTGAGGAGGGAGAAGATCTAAGGACCATCTTCATTTCGAAGGACCTAGATGCAGAGAAGAGGAGAGAATTGGTTGAGCTTATTCGGGAGTATAGAGATGTTTGTGCCTGAAAGTACCACTGAGATGGCTGGACTGGATCAAGAAATGAGCTGCCACAAGTTGAACGTTATGCCTTCAGCCATACCGGTGAAGCAAGCAACTAGAACCCTGCAAACCAGAGCTGGATCTTAATATAAAGGAGGAGATGCAATTGTTGCTGATAGCTGGGTTCATCAAGCCAATCCAACATCCTATTTGGCTCTCTAGTATTGTGCCAGTGGGGAAGGACATAAATCAAATACACATCTGCGTTGACTTCAGAGATCTCAATAGAGCTTGCCCAAAAGATGAGTTCCCTCTGCCCTCTATTGATAGTTTGATAGATTGTAACGGCAGGGAATGAGATGTATAGATTCATGGATGGATATGTGGGCTATAGTCAGATCAAGATGGATGCAGCAGTTGCAGAGAAGACAACATTTAGAATTCCATTAGGTAACTTTATGTACAATGTTATGCCTTTTGGATTGAAGAATGCTGGGGGAACATATTAAAGAACAATGATGACCATTTTTCATGTTTTTTTTCATGAAATCTTGGAGTTTTATGTGGATGATTTGGTCATCAAGTCAAAGAAGGAGGAGTCTCACTTGGTTGACCTTAAGAGGGTTTTCAACAGATGATGCAGGAAATAAAATTGAAGATGAATCCACTTAAGTGTGCTTTTGGGGTGACAAGTGGTAAATTTTTAGGCTTTGTGGTTGATCGCCAAGAGGTGCAGATGCACCAGGACAAGCAGAAAGCCATTCTAGAGATGCCTTGCCCAAGAACTGCGAAGGAGCTCAAGAGTTTCCTAGAGAAAGTCTCCTACTTGAGGAGATTTGTGTCGGGGTTAGCTGAGATAACTCATTCCTTGATGGACCTACTGCGAAAGAACATGAAGTTTAAATGGCAAGAACCCCACCAAGAAGCCTTTTTCAAGATCAACAAGTTGCTCACTTCTCCACAAGCCATGATCACTACAAGAGCTGGAATATCATTACAGCTCTCACTTCCACTATAAGATCAATCGGCGCTCTGCTGGCACAAGAGATTGATGGGCAAGAAAGACCTGTCTACTATCTGAGTAGAACCATCCATGGCCGAGAGGCAAGGTACACTAGTATTGAAAGGCGTTGTTTGGCCTTAGTGTTAGTTGCCCAAAAACTTAGACATTACATGCCATCTTTCACCATTCACATTGTGACAAGATGTGATCCCATTAAGTTTTTGTTGACACGAACGATTTTGATTGGGAGAGCAGCAAGGTGGTTCCTTATCCTCTCAGAATATGATATGAAGTTTGTGATCCCTCGTGCGATCAAGAGCCAGACATATGCAGACTTATTGGCAATCTTTCGATCAGGGATATTTGAGCCACCACGAGAGAGCATTTCAGGAGATGATTTGCAAGCAAACTTTTTAGAAGCCAACCTTGAGGAGTGGGCTATGGAGTTTGATGGGTCATCAACACAAGAAAAAGGGGGAGCTGGAGTCATTCTTTCAAGGGGAAAAGAGGAGATTTTCCTATCTTTCAAGTTGGATTTCTCCTGCTTTAACCATGAGGCTGAATATAAAGCGTTGGTGCTAGGGTTGCTAAAGGCCCTTCGAAGGAGTATCTGTTCACTCTCCATCAAAGGAGATTCAAATTTAGTGGCGAAGCAAGTGTGCGGAATATGCATTGAAGCACCACACCCTACAGGACAATCATTCAGCGGTTGATCGGTCAGTTCCATCAGGTCAAGATGAAGAGGCATTCCAGAATGATTAACAGGCATGCTGATGTCTATGTCACCATTGCACAAAAAGTGGCCATGAAGGGTGACACAACAACTATTGTGATCCAACGAAGGACTGCTCCCTTAGTGTTGCAAGCCATTTTGCCAATGGAAGATGATTCAGACTGGAGGGTTGATAGTAGAAGGTAGTTGGAGTTCGGGGAAGGAAAGATGGAGCTGAGAGAGCTAGCCCAATATTTTGTAAGCCAAGGAAATTTATACTTCAGAAATGTGGGAGGATGGTTGGCAAGTTGTGTTGGGCCAGAGGAAGCAGAACAAAGGCTGAAGAAGACACACGAAGGGCATTGCGAGACAACCGAGATCCCTTTTTATATAGAATAGTCCAGAGGGAGGGATACTTTTGGCCAACGATGCGGCAAGATGCGGCAGCAATGCAAAGAGACTGCGCTAAGTGTCAACTCTTCTTTCAAGCAGCTGAGTGTAACTTCGTGGAGACTCAGGCAGATTGGAGACAACCCTATATTGATTTCATCAAAGATGGAGTTGTTCTCACGGGAAAGATGGATGCTACGGGGATCAGAAGGAGGGCCCCACGCTTTTATACTCGAGAGGAGCAGCTCTATTGCAAGGATACTTCAACAAGCCTTTGAGATGTATAATAAGAGAGGAAGCAACAGGAAGTCCTAAAGTAAGCCCACGAGCCAACTCATATTGGGGGAGCCAAGCTATATGATCAACTCATGACTTTGGACTATTATTGGCCAACTATGGAGAAGGATTATGCTAAGTTCGTTCGGAAGTGCTAAACATGCCAATTGCATGGGAATATGATCCATGCTCCTTTGGTGGATCTTCACTTGTTGGCTTCTCCTTATCCATTCCATACTTGCGCATTTGACCTGGTAGGAGCAATCAATCGATCTTCGAGGGCAAGATATGGATACTTATAGCAACAGAGTGTTTCGCAAAATGGGCAGATGCAGTACCACTGAAGAGAGCTACAACAGGGGTGGTGGTACAATTCATTAGAGATACATAATTTGTCGTTTTGGAATTCCTAAGGTTATTTTGTCTGATAGTGAAACTCTATTTGTCAATAAAGAGGTGACCTTGCTCACAGACAAATATTCAATTATACACTACATTTCAACGCTAGCCTACCCAAAGGGCAATGGTCAAGTTGAAGCAACAAACAAGGCCTTGGTCAATATCTAGGCCAAGATGGTTGAAGACTTCCCAGGAGTATGGGATGATAAGATTCCAGCAGTATTGTGGACATACCGAACAATTAAGAGAAACCCAACTGGCTTTACACCTTTCTCATTGGTATATGGGGCTGAAGCCATCTTGCCAGTGGAACTAGAATTCCCCTCCGCTAGATATGCCTTGCCAAGCAGCATGCTCCCCTAGAGCAGACATGTTCAATTGGAAGCATTGGTTGAAAACAAAATGTGATACAATTCAAATGTACACGAAGCAACTCTCTAGGGCCTATGATAAACTGGTGAGGCTAAGGAAGTTTGTGGAAGGGGACTTGGTGTTGAAAGCAGTTGTGAGGCACATCAGAGGGCTCCTACTGCAGTTTGCTGCTAACTAGGAGGGGCCATTCATAGTGAAAGAGGCACATGACTCAGGCTATTGCTCAATCTCATGAATAGAGGAAGATAGACCATTCAAAATTAACAAGTGGTTGAAGGTGTATCATTTTTAAAGATGAACTTAATCCAGTTTGAGTTGTATGTTTGTATTGTTCATTGTATTCTTTTTTTTTTCTTTCCTTTGTTGGTTGGATTAAAAAGGGAAAAATGTAAAAAGCTATTGCAGACCGTAAATAAATCACAAGTGTTATGAACAATACAACAATCACATTATGATGGAAAACTTGGAAGTTGAAAGTATTGAATGCAATCGAGTGAGAAAATATAGCTTCTTTCATATAAATTGCCTTGGACAAAATTACAAGTGTTTGGGAACTATTGCCCAGGAGTATATGAAAGAAAAAGAGATGCCAAAAAGGCCTTGGCCAAGGAGGAACCATAAGTTTGGGGAAGAGAAGAAGTCCCCAGGCAAAGCAGAGGAAGCTTGGAGGCACGCTTGTTGAGCTGCCACAACGTTTGAAACATCGTTTGGACTTACTACATGGGACGGCACCGTTGTTAAAAACAAAGATGGAATGGCATCGTTTTTTTTTAATATTTGTTTAATCAACTTAGTACATGGGAAAAAATAATAATAATAATAATATTTAAAAAAAAAAGGTAAAACGACATCGTTTTGCTTAATAAAAAAACACTTTATGCGCGCATTGCGCTCCTATGCACGCATCACGCCCATTGACCGCCTTAAAAATTGTTGACCATGCATACCCCTAATGCGTTGCGTTTCTAAAAAGCATTATGCATATGTGCGCATTGGCGTCACATATGCGCGCCTTTTAGAACACTGTCCAAAACAATAAACACAAGGCCGTTAACCCACAGAACCCTATCAATTATCAAGTCCATGAACCGATGAATTTTGTGACCGCCTTAGTACCGTCTGAAACAGCGTGCTTGATCAATTCACCAGGCAACACGCGCGTCACAGCGGTCTGGATCTCCTGTGAGGTGATGGTGGGCGTCTTTTCAAAAATGTCGTTGAGTCACTACTCATTGTCCCCATGGCTTTGTTGGAGATTCAGATATTAGGATGGACCTACTTGAGAAACTTAAAGGTGTCGATCTTGTGTGTCTCCATAGACTTATTCAACCTCTTCTTGTCCGCTAACAATGAATCTTTCGGCAGCTTCTTCCCGCCCTTGGCTTCTTCTCCTAGGTGCCTTCTCGGTGGTTGGTTTCTTCTCCTCCTTGCTTCTTTTCTGCCTTAGGCGCAATCGTAGAGAGAGAAAAGAAACACAAAAGTTTAAATACAAAAAGATATTTTTAGTAGTAATGTAAGGAGATGAATTACTAAACTCCTACCATTCATTATTGACAGCCTTCCTAAGGCCTACTCCAAACGGTCCACTAAATATAAACCCGGCCTCCACCATGAAGCTTGGAGCCATACCTAGCACAAATAACCCGAGTCCATAAAGACTCTCCATTGAGAATGTCCGCAACCACTTGCTTAAAAGCACCTAATAAAATATATTTAGATTTTAGTGCCAAACCACCAAGGCACCAATTGGTACTTAAGCACAAAGCCTACAACTCTCTTCCCATCCCACCAAGTGGTTGCTCCCCCTCCACCCCGAGTAAAGTTCTCCATGCGCTTGCCGGGCCTCTTCTGTCTCGACATTGGCATCACGAGAATAGAGAGATAGTAAGTATGAATGCTGGATAAAGTGCTTTTTACTAGATAAGACGCCCTCCCTAACATAATAAATTTTTAGTGAACTTGTCGAGCCTCTTCTTTATCAACACTAGGATCGGAAGAAGAGAGAGGGAGTAGCTAAGAATACTTGCAAAATGCTCTTCACCCGGGATAGGTGACCTCCCTTGCAAGAATAAGTCTTCTTCCAACCCCTTAATGACCTCTCCACCTTCTCAATGGCTGGACCCACGTGGACTTTGATTTATACATAGCCCCTAATGGTAAGCCCAGATAAGAGCACGAAAGAGACCCCACCTTTTAGCCAAAAATATCCGTTAAAACCTCTCTTCCCTAAACCTCACCAATGATGATTTCACGCTTCCCCACATGAATACTTATCCCCGAAACTACCTCAAAGCACCACAACACCATCTTCCGAACACTAACTTGATCTTCCTTAGCTGTCCGAAACACTATATCTTCATCAACAAAAGGCAAGTGTGAGATGGATTTCACATTACCGGCCCTTCTACCTATTGCAAACCCCTCCAAATGCCCTCTTTCACCACCTCCGTAATCATCATGTTCAACGCCTCTAGGAGAACTTAACAAGGATCGATAGAAGGGGCGATAGAGGGTCCTCTTGCGAAGACCTCTCTCTAGCTTAGGAACGACATGCCATTCACAAGAACTGGGAACCTCACTGTAGATACACACCCTTACCACCTCCTCCACTTCTCACCTCAGCCATCCTCCCAAGCATAGCAAAAATTCCCAATTAACATGGTCACATGCTTTCTCAATATTTGGCTAACAAACTAGCCCCGTCTCCTTGGATCTTATCCTTGCTCCCACGCACTCATTGGCCACGAGTAGCACTGGCAAAATTATGGGCTGGGCCTAATTTGGGTGGGTCAAATATGGGTTGGGCTAAATGTGGGTTGGGCCAAATATGGGTGGAACAAAAATATGGGTTGGGCCAACCCATTATTTTTCTACTAAAATAAGTATTACAATTCGAGGTATATGTAAAAAAAACTCATATTTTACTCAACTTTTAAAAATGAGTATTATATTTTATTTGTATCTTTTAAAATTGGGCTCTATATTTGATTCCTAGCTTTCAAATATAGGCCCCATATTTAACTCATATCTTTGAAATATGGGCCCCATATTTAGATGACGGGACTAATATGGGTTGTTTTATTATTTGGGTCTCATTTTGCCACTACTAGCCACGAGTATCGCATCCAAAATTTCCTCCCTTCCTACAATAGTATTATGAGAATCCGACACAATGTTATCCTCCACCTTCCCGAGTCTCCTCCCTAAAACTTAAGCCAGAAGTTTATAGACAACTTCCCACGAGGCTAATCGGTTTAAAATCTCTTATATCATTGGCTTAAATGAGGAATTCAAGCTTTTCTCAAAAGTCCTCTGACGAGGGAACTCCTGAAAAGCCTCCCGCCTCCAACCTCCCAATAGTGCTTCAAAAAAGCCATCGATAACCCGTAACGGCCCGAGTCATTGTCCCCACAGCATTTCAACCACCTCTTCCTTGTAAGTGGGGTCTCAATACAATCCCACTCCTCTACAAAATTGAACCGACACTGCTTGCAATTCAAAAAAAGTAGTTCCAAAACCTTTGAAAATTTTGATTATAGCTCATTATCTTTGATAATCTTAGTGCAGTCTATCGAGCCATTCATATATGTGTGGCACCGCCTGCGTCTAAACCATGCTTTCGTTGTTTTTACTTTTTATATTTTATCTTTCGGATTTTGGGTCTTTATTTATTTTAATGAAGTGTGGTTTCGAAACAACTCATTAACAGTAACTGCCTTTCTATTATAATGATGTATTCTAAAAATTGGATGCCACCATGATGCTGTGTCTTTATTTTATGACCCCTCTTGGCACAGGTGATCCGTGCCTCAGGTTCAGTAAGAATCTCGAAGAATAACCTTGCTGGCAGCGTGAAATTGGAGGACTTCACTATGTCATTGAAGTGGAGCAAAATTGGTAAATTGCGCATGTACTTAATTCAGGTAACTGCAATTCAATTCCTGCTAAAACTATGTTGGTCATTCTCATATTGCACGTGATACCTTTTTTTGGTTGAAATATGTGTGTATTGTATATGTTTTTTTTTTTTAATTATATTTGCTTTTTTCCCTACACAAGTGCCAATGGCTTTTGAAAGACTCGTAATAAGCTAAAAAATATGTGAAACTTAATATCATTTTCATTGAAGCCGGGGATAATTGACCTCGACAGATAATTTGGTTCTCTTCTTCGTGAAAGAGCACCTTGTTAATGAATGAGGTGGGAAAGGGAGAGGGTTTTGTTTTGACTATAGAATGAGGTACCTTGAATAGTAACTCAAATCAACTTTTGACAATTCTACTGGAGTTAGATTATATCCTCTATGTCCATTAGCATGATGGCTATACTATATGATGTGCATGGTGGGCCCTTATGGACTGAAGCCAATATCAAGCAAAGGTCCAAAATTATCTTCTTTTACTTTTAGTTTTTGTTATATAATTAACTACATTTAGTATTATTAGTAATTTGGGTAGTTTTAGGCATTTTTTTGTTTACTTTTTTTTTCTTAGTTGGGAAGTTTTATTACGAGTTGGTGAGCAAATCTTATCAATCGTATAATTATGGGACTTTTCCTTTCCATGTGGGAAGACTATATTTAATTAAAATATTATGGTTTGAGAGATCTGTGAGATTGTTCTTTATTCCACTGCACACGTTAAAATAATCCTGACTTTTCTTTTTAGTCTGTCCCAAATTAGTGGTATTGTTTTTTAAATTTGTTTTAAATAGTTTAAAAAAACTGTTGTGAATGTTTAAAAATTGTTTTGTAATATTTTAAAAACTGTTTTTAATATTATAAAATTTTGTTAAGAGAATGTTTTACAAATTTTTTGAAAAACCGTAATATAAAAAGTTTTTAACATTTTTAAAAACTGTTTTGAATATAATATAAAAACAGTTTTAAAGTTTAAAAACGAAATTAAAAAATATTTTAAATAGTTAGAAAAAACTGTTGTGAATATTTAAAAATTGTTTTGTAATATTTTAAAAACTGTTTTTAATAGTATAAAAAATTGTTAAGAAAATGTTTTACAATTTTTTTAAAAAACCGTAATATAAAAATATTGTAAAAACTGTTTTTAACATTTTTGAATATAATATAAAAATTGTTTTTAAATAAATTAATTGGATTGACTTTAATTTTGCCCAATGGTTGTTTGATAGCGTCGTGTGAAAAAAACTAGGTAAAATTTGCCTCGGCAAACTTTGCCTAGACAAACTTTGCCATGCCCACTCTTTTGCGTATATGCAACCAAACGGACCCTAAAGCCCATGAGAGAACTGCGATCCAAGTGCATGTCTTGCATATAAAGGTATTTAATCATATTTAGGAGGATAAGTTTGGAAAGTATTTTTTTATTAAAATGTTTTGAGTGCTAAAAGGCGGCTATTAATTTTGGATGGAGGGAGTGTTTATTGTAGGTTTGCTTGTCGCAACGGAGTTGACTTGAATTATGAACTGATCTCCAGGTTGTATGGACTTATGAGAGTGGTTAATCTGTTGTATAGGTCCTTCAACTTTTATGTAGTCCCATTTTGTATCATCATAAGCTCTACGGGTTCAAGTGTTTGGTGAATTTTTTACATTAATTGTGAGCTGACAGGTCACTGACTCGCTGGACGCTTAAATTGTGTTATGGAAGATAGAATTAGCAGTTGTTGCATGATCTGTTTATACTTATAATGGTAATGATACTATGTTTCCATTTTAGTAGGGATGACTTTCATTGGATGAAGAGGCCCATTGTAATTATTATACTAAGGAAACCCATATTTTAAAACTTAATAAAGCTTTGTCCCAACCACTTAGGGGTTTGCTATAGTATTTATACCTTATGCTAACAACAAGTTATATATATATTTTACTCTCTGTTCACTTGGAAGTAAATAGACTTATTTTTTCAATTTTGAGAAATACAATATACCTGTGTATGTATACAGTTTTGTGTTAGGGCCAAGGCTTTGGCTGTTTTAGAGTTAATAATAACTCCAAAAAAAGGGACCACCAATGTTTATTAATGAGGCAAGGTTGTCGTCCCTTTTTTTCTTCTTCCGGGATTGTCATTGTGATTGTGATATTAGTATGCTATATCACTGCAGCTTGGATTATATGAATTATGAAACTGAGTTGGATTACATACTGAAATTAGAAAAGAACTAAAATGAATGCATACATACATTGTTCTTTATGAAATTACAAGAAATATGCTCCTTAGTCTTGTGAGCTTAGCTGTTTTCTATCTCCATTTTCATTTTTTCAGATTTAAAAAAGTTAATGTGACATTTGTTTTGCAGCCGGTGATGTGGACATTAATCGAAACAGTATTCTTGCCTTACGCAAACTTACACCTTGGAAAAGGGTTCCCTTTGCCCATAATTCGTGGTTTTACCCTTCAGAATGCTGAAATAACCTGCTCAAATTCTGTACTTACGGTTTGCAGCGACGTCTCTTATGAGGAATCATACTGTCATCTTAGTCAGCCTCTTTTCTACTTAAATACATTGAGTTGGAAAAAGAAAAGCTTGTGAGCTTGAATTCTATCAGTTTTCACCAATGTATAATATTGTTCCATATGTATAGTTCATTTTCGACCTTCACAATTGGTTGTGCAATTTGGATAAAATAAAAGTCAGTGTCGAAAGTGCACAAGGTTCTCACTCATGGTAGCATCTGAGAAGCTAAGACAGTATTGTTTGATAAAATTAGGTGCTTTTGTGTTTTCATCAAATTAAAATGCGAAACGAAATCATATTGGAGCAATGAAAAATCAACCGATATAAAACTTACAAATTAAAAATGTGAAAGACATCAAGTCAAATGTTGAACGCTCTCTCATTAGAGATAGATTTTGCTCCCGCTAATGGTGCTTGTGCCGAAATCAATGGGCATGCAGGATGAAATGATTTTCGCCATGCACAAGAAGTATTTAATATTTGTCCCACAAACTAAGTGACGTAAATCAAGAATTATGGGTTATTTTTAGTATTTTATTGTATTTTTGTTACTTTATTTTATTTCCTTTATTTGATGTATTTTATTTATTAGTTGTTTGTTTAGTATTTAGAAGAAGGAATGTTATTATCTTTTAGGGACATAAATGTTATTATCTTTTAGCTTAGAGGCCAAGCAACCTCCTTTCTATAAATATTCATTTGTAGCTTCATTTGAGGCATTCTTTCATTTTTGAGATATTGAGATTTGAGAGAGTTTAGAGAGATTTATCTTTTCTTGATTTGCGTTAATTGGTATCAGAGCCCAGTTTGCTCCACCGATTGTTGTTGTTGTAAAATGAAAATTCATAAACAATGTCAAGGTAGGTCCAAGAAAAGAGGAACACCTCCGCAACAACTCCTAACGATCAAATCTTGGAGGCCATCAATCGATTAATGGGTCAGATGGATGGATTCATCGTTCTCCTCCCTCCACCACCACCCAAATTGCCACCCACCATTATGAACCCTAACCATAACTCCCAAAATAACCCCACCCACGCTTCTGCAACTCATTCCGCACCCCTTGCCCCCAAAACATCAACCCCATTAAACCCAAATGGTCAACCCAAAGCACCAGCGGTGGCGACGGGTGGCCGGCACCTGCAAGCAACTCCGATCCACCCCTTCGAACAATTTTCGCCACCAATTATCCCCGTCTAAGGGGAAGAAAACCCTGGAAAAAAACCCACCCATCGCCGGCCATACAATCTGACCAGATCCAGCCGTAGGACAACCCTTACACTGCCGATCTCCCCCACCAAGATGGTTGACCTCCGTTTGGCACTCCCTTCACAGTCGCAACCTCTCTAGGAGGTCCTATCAATGGCCTTGCCTATGGCCTTCAACAAATCTGCATAGAATCTGCCATAAATATGCCCAGAATCATAACTAATGCAACAAATATTGAAAAACAACCCACAAGCCAAGAAAATCACCAGAATTTCAAGAACTAACCCCGAATAATTCAAGAATTACAGGAACGTCAAGAAACTTTAGCCCACTATGACACCCCGCCCAAATAAATACCTTGTGACCAGTCATATATCAAATTTAAAACAGGAATCTTAGGGGTTCATTCTTAGCATCACTGTCGAAAACTTTTTAAAACTTTACTAACCACCTAGTATTCAAAAAGACTGATGTCAAATTTTATCTTTTTATTAAACAATTAAATATGCATGCTAAATAACAAATAAATGATACATCCAAACCATGAGTCTAAAACAGTACTAAATGAATAAATACACTGTCGAATAAACAATCGGCTCAAAGTCCCAATATCATAATCCAATAAATGAATACATAAACCACATACTGAGTCTAAAAGTAAAAGGGAAAACATGCCTCGAATGAATCTACAACTGAGATAAGAATCCTACTATAGGAATAAAGAAATGATACGTCTAAATCAAGTCCTGGAACCATCAACAATGTTGCAGTTGCGTAACCCTGGAATAGATAAGTCAACTATGGCATCCCTGTGGCTGGATACCTGTTAATATATATATACATAGATAAGAGAGAAGAACTACAATAAACGGGTCAGAGCCCGATTTATAAAAAAGTTTAGCAAGCATTTTATTGCAATAAATGAAATGCGTACTATATAATGTTCATAATTGCTTTAATGGTCACACTCTCTTGAGGACAATCTCATATCTCTTCTATAGTGCACACCTATCGCATTCATTTATTCCTCCTAGTCGTTTCTCTATCCAGCTAGTCCATAACAGCTATATAACTAGCCCGCTAATCCTCCCGTCGCAAGTTAAGCGTACTTTTATGATTAGAATTGCGCATGTAAATTCCCAGCTTTACGAATATTTTTATATATTACCTTAATACTGCCAATACATAGTTACATACTCTCTCTCTCTCTCTCTATATATATATATATATATATATATATATATATAGCATTAGTTCAACCCAGTGTTATTACTACCTACGTTCACTTTAGAATACTCGTATCACCCATACGATACGATACGATATCAAAATAGTTTGTACCGAAAAGTCAATTACGTTCATTATTTGTATAGTTAATCATTTTCTCACTAAGATTATTTTATTTATCATGACATTCACCTCTACTAATTACACATAGTAGAATTGTTTACCAGTGTATATATTTAATCACTCCACATCCACATATATATATTCTAATCCTGCACCCCTAAATTAAGACCTCTTGGCGCAATGTATACTCTGTTATCGTGTTCCGGTGCATTACTCACTGCATGGAGGACTACTATTCATTTCAGATTTTATTATTATTCCTGTCTACTTAATTCACACAATAGATATCTTCACAAGTACATGTATATATATAAGCACACTATCTTATATAAATATACTATACTGCACCCCGAGACAAAGCTGCGGTGCCTGCATACTCTGCTATCATGTCTCGTTGCATCATTCATTGCATAAAGGACTATAGGTTCAATCTCTCGCGAACCATCAAAACAAAGCATACATATTGGAGGCGAACATAGTTCCAAGTCGATGGGCTACGCACCCATACGACCGTCATCACCATCGTTCTCACAGATTGTCCGTACCTAGGTTCTATGCTCTAGTGGTACAATTTAATATCCCACCCGAAGGATCCTCAAGGCATAATTGTCCACAGCGCGCAACCTCCACTCGATAGCAAGCAACGTAGGTATGTCATACACATAATAAAATAATCAAATAGGTATTCACGCACCCTATTAAAATCTTAGGTAATCACACAACCTTTCATTGTTTTAGGTATTCACACAACCTAACATTGTTTTAGGTATTCACGTAACCTATTATCATTTTTCTATTGGATTATGTATTCCCATATTTATATATGTAATTCCCACATTCATATATATACACATATATTCCAATTATTAACGAGTTCGCTCGTATTAAATACGATCCAATACTAAAATAGCTACCTCCCGCTATTTAATATAATTCATAGGATGGTATATTCCTCATATATACCCTATTAAGTTCATATTAATCTCACAAAGGTCCCTAAAATTTTGGTTCCAATTAGGAAAAGTTTCATCTGTAAATAAAACTCCAAAGGCATTTTAGACATTTCACACCTTATGCCTAAATAATAATTTCTATATAGCAGCGTACTACTCTCTGTTAGCTACGCATGGCCGCAAATGGCACGTAAATCCGAATTCGTATGACAAAACTATGCTCAATCAAAATTATGCTAAAAATCAAATAACTCGTTCTGTCTTCAAGGGTATTTTAGACCTTTCAATTTTTGCGTTTAATTAAAAACATTCCCAGGACAGCGTAATACTCTTCGCTATCTACGCGTGGCCACGAACGACACACTAATTCGAGCCCGTATGCCAAAATTTAGGGCATTATAAAGATTCACCTCAAAGAAGATTTAAAAAAAAAAACTTTCTTAAAAAATTTCCCCAAATTCTGCCCAGATTAATAAATTGTTGTTTTGAGGCATTTTGGAGTAGTTTTGGAGGAAGCCCGTGAGAGAACAAAATATAGAAAACGCGACTTTCTACAGGGCATGGAGGACAGAATCGCCATTAAAGCTCCAAAACCTGCGATTATGCCCAGATCTTTTACCCCCAAAGCCTCCCAAGATTCATCCTAATTCACCCAAACTTTCTCATTAACAATTTCTTCCAACAATATCACTAATGGAGATTCAAAAATCAAGATCTAATCATGTTATTCACTTCTCAAATTAAGTTATAATCTCAGTATTAACCCAATTTCTCACAAAATTAGAAATCCCCCATTAATGGTTATTCTTCATCTTCTTCACCATAAACCCAAAAAGTTCAATTCAAATTCCTACTTCTAAATTTCAAGAATTAATTGACATAATTAAAACTATTTACATCATTAACTACAACTCAAATTAAAGCAAGAAAACATTTGCCTTGGTGGATTAAATCCGACGATCCTATGTCGAAATTCTTTCCCGGATTGCTCTTGCCATCCTTATTTCCTCCTCCTCCTCCTCCTTCTTCTTCTTCTTCTTCTTCTTCTTCTTCTTCTTCTCTCCTCTCTCAACCCTTTGTGTTTTGTAATGACTCATGGCTGCCCAACACACTTAAACCTAGGTTAAAATTACTCAATCCCGTAATTAAGCCTATTGGCCAATTAAAAATGACTTCAATTCCCCCGTATGGGCTCGGTCATGTGTAAAAATGCTCTAAGACCCATTTACTACCTCCGGGTACTCTTTTCTGACTATCTCAACCCTTCCGGAATCAATCGTGCACTCAGAATTGTCATTCGAGATACTTTATAAAATTTTCCAATTTCAGCCTCAAAATGCGACACATGTGAAAAATATCAATAACCCGAATTAATTTAAATTTCTAAATCCCCAAATATAAATGGAAGTTCTAAATCTCCAATTTCAATAATTTCTCCAATTTAAATAAATTAAATCACCAAATTAAATAAATTTCAAATCACTAATTTAATTAATTTATATATCCTCTAAAATATGGGGTGTTACACCCACTACTAAGACTCATTACTTTCTCCTTCCAAACAACCCAAGATTCATCCTAACACAAACCCTAGCTTCTCCACCTACCCTCTCATGTTTGAATCCACTCAAACTTGTCTACCCATAATCGAAACCCTAAATCAACACGTCCCCACCCTTAAAAATTACCAAGAACCAATCAAGAACCCTTCTCCCACAAATTCTATCCAATTTCTACCCATTCCAAACACATCTCCTCCTATACTAACCCATCTCTCTTCTACCCTAGGTGGAACCCACCAACATGTCCAAGAACTAGGGTTTTACATCAAAATCTTGATTTTTGACCCGGGGTAGATATTTTGATGATTAGCATGAGTGGTATGAGGAAGAAGATGCAGATTGACACAATAATTGAAGAATCTTCCTCAAATTTTTCGCAAATTACCTTTTGACCCTCACGTTTTGCCCCTCTTCCGCAATTTTGGGAGTTTTTTCATTCGACCTCAATTTTAAAGTTCGAGGACGAAACTTTTTCGAAGGCAGAGAGAATGATGTGAATCAAGAATTAGGGGTTATTTTTAGGATTTTATTGTATTTTTGTTACTTTCTTTTATTTCCTTTATGTGATGTATTTTCTTTTATTAGTTGTTTGTTTAGTATTTAGAAGAAGGAAGGTTATTGGTTCTTAGGAACATAAATGTAATTATATTTTTAGTTTAGAGGCCAAACAACCTCCTTCCTATAAATACTCATTTGTAGCCTCATTTGAGGCATTCTTCCATTTTTGAGATATTGAGATTTGAGAGAGTTTAGAGAGATTTATCTTTTCTTACTCCCATTTGACGTCATTTACGTCAGTTTGACACTGCCTAACTCGATTAATATGGACTTGGGTAAACTATTTTGTCTCCTTTAAATGCATGGATAATTCTTGTATTTATAGACCACGATGTGTTTTTTCATTGAAAAACGTGCCATTTCGTAAAGAGTCATTTTAGGGATGTTTCTTGCGAATAATCACAACCAATAGTGAACATGACCTTGAGTGACAATTCCGAATAATAGTCGTAATATATAGAAAATAGTCACAACTTTTCACTACGCTTTTAGAAAATTATTCCCCCCAAATCAAATAAAATTTCCAATAATTCTATAAACAATAAGGGTACTTTGAGACCAAATTTTTAATTCATTTCTTATTCATTTTGATAAAATGAATATACCAAGCAACTCATGAGGATATAAATGCATAAATACTTTGACTTTAACCCTTCATGTTTAAGGTGCGGGTCTCACATTAATTAAGGCTAAAATTTTTATCAAAATTAATTTGATCAAAATATTAAATTGTGTTAAAACACAATTTTTTCCAACATTGCTCGAGTAGACCAAACAACTCGTTACAGTTATGTGTTTTTTGCATAATTACCCCCATCTATGATTAATTAAGATATATTTTGGAGGCTTGCACGCTTTAGTTATGACTATATTACTAGCATGCACCCCGCGCGATGTACGGGCATACTGTAATATTTCTTGAAAATACAACGTACAACTTTCAACAAATCAAATAAGGAACCAACCATAAAATAAACATTTTCATATACGTGGGCGCTTTTTGTAAGGCTTGCTTTATACTATATGAGATAATTAAAAAGTTTGTTTGGGCGGGCAAAATATCAAATAAGGGTTATCGCAATACCGTTCAAAATGGACAAAATGTCATTATTGTAGCATGGTGCGTGTATTGCAAGATTAAAATCAACACCACGAAATAAAACACATCAATCACTAAGAGAGAAAATATATTAATGCATGTCAAGATCTTATTGTTGTGAGTAGGATATTGGCTAAAATGTCATAATTGTTGCATAGTTTGTGCATTGTAAGATTCAAAAAACATTCTACAAATTAAAGATATCAAGTCAAATTATTACATACTAATGTTCTCCTCATTTGGTATTATCTTTTTATGCTCGTTCGTTGTTCAGGAATAATGACATAAACAATTAACTTTAGTGTTTGTTTATAATTTAGAATATTGAAAAAATTAATAATTGAGAGCATAGAAGTAAATAAAATGATTAAAGAATAAAATATGATATTTACATCTCGTTTCTTTCTTCACATACAAGAAGTAAACATATGTAAATTGAAAGAGATGCAAATATGCTTAGGTAAAGTATTCTAAATTTGAATTATTAAGTTTGTGTGTTGTTTTTTTCTTAATAAAAGTTAATGTGCTTGCCTTTATTTTTAATCATCTATTATCTTAAAACTGTGAATGTATTAATTAAATCATTTGTTTGTGGACATAGAAAAGTAAGGGCTATATTTTATTATTCAAAATACACTTTCTAACCTTATTTGAGATGAAATATATTTTTTTACAAAACAACATAAAACACATTTTTTTTGTCTCTTAATGAGTTTCTTAAACAACACAACAATATGTTAAAAAAATATAATCTGAATTCTGACGAGAAATGACAAATAATATCTTCCAAAATTCTAAAATATGAGATCCTTACACACAGACACACCTAAGTCTATCCACTCCATCGAACACATCAAGATAACCCCTTCATGAATTTAATACCTTTTTTACTATAGCTATTGATTAAGAAAACTTAAGTATCTCAAATATAGCACCAGCAACAAAGATTTAAGTCAAACAAATCAGAGTATCAAAGCGATAATTTCTACAAATACAAACAGATTTCAAGACCAAAGTAATCAGGTTCTTCCACTTGATTTTCTTCTCACCATCCTCTTTTGAAAAACTAGACCCCACTGTCTCATCTTCTTTGGCCGCACTGTGTTTGCCCTTCTTCTTTCTGCACTTGGTTTATTTTGATTCTACTTTTTTAACTTGAATTACTTCGCCACTGTTTAATTACCATCAAGTTTTCTCCTTTTACTTTTCCCACTTTCTGATGGAAGTGATGATATGGACATTTGAACTCCATTCCCTAGCACCTCCTTAATCGTTCAAATAATTGGGCAAATGGGTTATGGATAATTATAGGTGAGAGGGAGAGATGATTCTGAGGAATATGAGAGGGTGAGATGGGCAAACGATTTATAGGGAGTGTAGAGAAGTCTTAACATTTTTGGGAGAAATGGGAAATGGTCTACCATTTCACTAAAACCGAAAGGGAATTCAATGATAAATATTAATTAGAGTAAAGCCTCATTAAACTCTCAACTATCCTATTATAGGTATGACTAGTTGTAAATCCGCGTAATGCACGGGAGAGACGATTGTGTACACATGGTTATATATATATATATAGAGAGAGAGAGAGAGAAAAATGCCATTTCAATGGTTATAACTTATTACCTTGAGTAATTGTTGAAAGATAATCTTGCACCACATTTTCCTTTCCCCTCACTCTACCTTATTCCAACACAACATATATATCATAACATTACAATCAAATTCCCAATAACTCTTCAAACTATCAAAAACAAAGGATTGGTGTGACCGATCATATAGAAAATGTTTTACAAATGTTTACATGGTCAAAATTCTCTCTTCAAATCAAGACTTCCTTGTCCAAAACACCACCCAATTTACAAAAGCCAACTAACACCAGATTATTTTGTCCATCATACCATCTCTTGCAAAGAGGTATACTTGTGATAACTGGTGTGAGAAACGTGACATAAGCAATGGATTTCTTCTTAAACATGCGATGAAATCGTCTTTACTGATATTCCAATCACAATCATTATCAAAAAATTTGATTAGCTCGTGAATCTGTAAGTGCCATGTTGAGTAAAGTTTGAGTAGGTGAAACTGACACTCATAAAACTCCGTTCAATAAAGCGGTTTTTGCAAGAAACTCCCCTAAACTTTTTAATGACAAAAAAAACATGAATTTTACCTTTTTTCACAAAGACTCCTAGGAACTTTAGCAACAAATAATCTATCCCAAACAGTGCTAAACAACTTACCTTCTAATTGTCAAATGACAATGTATGGGTTTTACCATGGTAATCACTTAGATGAATAAAAGTGTTATGTTTCTCACCTCATCCCCGTTTAATTTTGGAATCACCTATAATCTCGAATCTCCCAACTAATGCATACACATTAAAAAAAAAGATGCAAGAAGTCAAAACCGATTCAAGTGGGAAAAGGGGGACAACTTGAAATTAAGGGAAAGGGAAAAAATGGATACTTCTTGTTCTGAAATGTAATGGCTTCCGTCAAGGTTACATTCTAAAAAGGCCGACTCACAGGCTCGTCATTATAATGGATGTTTAAGGACATGAGCTGATCTGATAAAAAACTGCAAGAAAATAGATATATAAATGCACTTTTCAATCACATATATCATAGACCAGAAAGAATAGAAAAAAAATTCAATCACCTTGATAATACCGTACTCAGATATAAAATAAATCTTGAGATGAAACCAAAAAAACTTACCATAATAGGCCTTGTTCTTTTCACCTTAGGATGAATGAAAATCAAACAATCTAAGATAAAACAAACTTAAATTAATCAAATTGACTGAATTGAGATAAACATATAATGAAGGATATTAAATCAAACTGAAATAAAAATGTTACTTTTTAATTCTCATAACTTTTCTTGTTATGCCCCAAACTACCACATCTGCTACATTTAATGACACTTGGTACATTTGAATTGGAGCTTGTCTTTTTTTCTTTATCTTGTTCTAGTTTCCTCTTTTAGGGGGGCCTACCAGGTAGTATTGCATAACTTAGGGGGGTCCCAGGATGTAGCCCAGTATTAGGCCATATCTCAAGGTCATTCAAAGGTTCAATCGTGTTGGAGTCGAACCTAAGTATATTTTTTACTTAAAATATTGGTGCAAAATTCTTCACACACAAAACTAAAGTATAGCATTGCTAAAATGACATGAGGGTAGGGTATTACCATGAGTTCCCACTTCCAATAACAGTAGATTATTGCGTTAAGATCACACACAAACTGTCCAGTACATGGGATAGCGTAAAATTTTGTATAATATGAATAGTTAGCTCATTATCTTTTGGGTTGTGTTGATTTCACCGAAGAGTATTATACATAATTGTAAATTCATGAGATAGTCAGACTACATGGAATTTCATTGTCTATCATGTTGGATTGGGATTTCATATTCATCTTTCAGTATTGAGGGAGTTTTTATGAGGTAACGGGGATATAGTTACACCTTAAGACACCTTATTTCCCTCAAACAAATGGGAAGACTAAGCGGGATAATCATATTTTAGAGGATATATTACAGGTTAATGCGCTTAATTTTAAAGGTAATTGGGAACATTAATTATAGGTGGTAGTGTTTGCATATAATAATATTTATCAACAAACTAGTGGTATAACGCCTTTTAGGGTTATGTGTGTGTCCTTTTAGATTTTTGGGTAGTTAGTTCGAGCCCATGGAGACTATGTTATTAGGATTAGATTTCATTTAGGATACTTAAAAATGATTTCCATTCGCCATAGGATAAAAACCAAAATAATAGTAATGTTGAAAGATGTCGGAGGGATCTTGAGTTTGTAATTGAGGACCAAATTTTGCTTAAAGTATCTCCATTGAAGACATTGATACAATTTTGGAAAAGGGAAGTTGTCTCCTCAGTTTGTGGGTCCTTTTACCATTATTAGTAGAGTGGGGTCTGTAAGGAAAATTTTTCAATTGAGTCAGTTTGAATGTATTGACTTAGTTCCGGATAAAACATTTTGAGTTATAGGTTAGGATTTTTACATTGACCTTTAAAGCCAATGACATGTTTGATTGAAGACGTGGTAGACCAACTTTAGAGATTACATATCGTGCCGCATTTCATGGCACGTTTCTTGTTCGTGTTTGCGAGAATCTTTCAAGTATGAATGCTTATGAATTTTGATCCTTAGAAATTTTATTTTGGGTATTTGTTTTTATAAATGTTTGGAGATGGTTTTAAACAATTTTAAAAGAATTTTTTTTAGTCGTTCGGAAGAGTTTACTGATTTCATTCGAAAAAGTTTAGAAGTTCATTCAAACGAACATCAAATAACTTTTTTTTGTTTACATAACTAATATCATTTTAAGGTCGTTCGAAGCTCATTCAAATGAGACTAGTTATTTGTTCGAACGAGTTTTGAATTAGTTCGAACGAGAGAGAATTTTGGTTCGAACGACTTTTTTAAAAAAACATGCCACCTCGAAAAATGTGTTTTCTGTATAAAAGGGTTCAGGCATTTGTTTTTAGAGTGACTTTTTACAAAAATCATTTTTTATACATATCCAAAAGCTCCCAAACCCTAGTTTCACCCAAAGTGTTTAAGATCCAAGTTTCATTGATGCTTTGATATCTTATTTTGTGGGCGCCAAGAAGTTTATTCTCCTGGTCTTGATTGAGAATCTTTTCTTACGGAGTGTAGGAGGGTAGTGGTACTGGGGTTTATGAATATACTGAATCTAGTGAGGCGTGACTCACTCGAATGGAAGCTGCCTTCAAGGTATTCAAAACTTCAAGAGCAATAAGTGGTTAAAAACTAAATTTTGTGATCAAATAATGGTGTTATGATTACTGGATAAGGAAGATAATGATTGAATATGAGCTTTTCCATAAGAACAAATAAGAAATGGATCACTTGAAAGTGATGATTCTCAGGAGTGAAGACACAAGCACTTCAAGTAACAAGGAAAGAGCAAGAAAAGAATACTTTTAGTGTAAATTTTTGCAGAGTAACAATGCTTCAATTAGGTTATGCTTTAACCTTGATCCAGTGCACTATTTATATGTAAATACTAGGGATGATGTGGCATGTGAATGCTAAAAGGATATTCTTTATGACAATACATGAGTTGTACTTTCTGTCCTATTTTAGTGTTTTTCGTTTGTCTACTCTGACATAAGACATCTGGTGAAACCCAAAGTCAAAAAATAAATATGTTGGGTATAGTGACAAAAAGTATGAATTTGTAGATATTTTAAAATGGCTACTTGGTAAACAAACTTTTTGAAAACTTACGAGCGGGCTTGAGGGCCACTCTCTAAGGTTCATAACTTAAAAATACTTTGTGAGCAGTGCCTTTGCTGCTCACCTATTTTACTAAGTGTGAACTATGTAAGTGTATGAGTGACCTCTTAGGCCCCTCCTATTAGTATTCTCTATTTCCTATGGTACTGAAGTGGTTGGCCTTTTATCTTGCCCAACAACATATGCCTCTCAGCCTCCAAACCAAAACTCTTAAGGGATCCCAACTAGCCATTTGTTCGAGCCCTGGTTGCTCGACTAAGGCTTCTTGCTAAGCATTTCTATGTACAAAAATAATAAAGTGTTATCAAACATTGTTTAGGTATACTTGTTTATAACATAGGTTTGGGGTTGCTCGCAGAGCACCCCCTCGCTGTCTTGGGGCTGCTCATAGAATAACTCCTTATTTCTTTAGGGTTTCTCACTGGAACCCCTTCATTGACCTTGGTCCATTAACATGGCATCCCTCATAAGCTTGGATCCACTTGGCTGTCACCCCCTCATTGGCTTGGAATTATTTACATGACCCTTGTTGACATGGGTCCATTAACATGGCATCCCCTCGTAAGCTTGGATCCACTTGTTTGTCACCCCCTCGTTGGCTTGGGGTTATTTGCATGCCCTTTGTTTTGACTTCTGTTTTGGTAGCCCCTCGCTTGGTACCCTATCGCTTGGCACTTTTCACTTGGCACCTCCTTACTTAGAACCTAATCACTTGACACTTCCTCACTTGGCACCCAGTTGTGTCCAAATTTACTTTTTTATGTGAGGTTAGCGGGACCCCTCTACATTATCCCCTAATGATAATGTGTTCGTTTGAGTGGAAAATTAAGAGTTTTGTACGAATTCAAAGGGTTCGTTTAAAAATTCGAGGGGACTAAAAAAGGAATCATTAATTATATGTGCATTTAATATTTTTGTTAGAGGAGCCGTACCCGGGCGTCTTTTAGTGTCTTGAGTAGACACATGTCTCATTGGGAACTCCTCTTTTATAATTTGGGTAATGATTACCCCCACTTTTGGGTCGTCAACCGCGCGTGTTTCACACACTATAAATACCTTTGCCTAAGGGGTTTTCAAAATTATACTTCGTCATTTGCTTCTTATTTTATTTATAGAGAGAGAACTTATTGCCTTTCAAAAAGCCTCTTCCTCCATTTTCATTCCTTCTTTATATCCTCAGTGCTTCCATGGCTTCTTCTTCTCAATCCTTTGTATATGTCCCTTCCACCTCTATGAGTGAAGTTTTGGTGGGATATTTACCCATCCAAGTCACTATTACCACCAATGCTACCACTAGAGCCACCACCATTACCTCTTCGTTATCCCCTCTACGAGAACTTTTTTCTGCCTTGCCCAAGGGGTAAAGGCAACTTATGGAGAACATGCTAGAAAAAGAACTTTTTAATTTATCACCTTGCTCCGTTCTTTGGTAAGGATAATAACTTTATGCCCTTACACAAGCAGTTTGAGGCTGAGTTCGTGGAGAAAATCAACGAGTAGCCGCTCGTGGGTTTTGTTAAATCTGAAGATACCTTTGTGGTCCTCGCTGACAACATCTTGAGAGTTCGAGTGGATCGGGGTGACTTCCCCTTTTCTAATGTAAACATTGATGTTTACGGGGGGCCCAGAAAAGTGGGTTCTATGGGTGGATTATGTCATTAACATCCCATCTTACATTATTATCGTTGATGACTTAGGACTGAGCCCGCCTGAATTCATCTCTCTCAAATCGATAGCCTCCGAATTTAAATCTCATAGTCGGATTCCCCTACTGGGAGTCCTGCTCCTGGAACTGTTCCCATCTACCTTCTTAGCTTGACTGGATCCACTCATCCTCTTGCTATACCTCATGTGCAACCGCTGATCTTGGGAATGAACTAGCACTGCATTGACAACCTCTGTGTATGTCTCTAACCCTGAATTACCCAACAGGTGTTATCGAATCCTCCAAGCAAGTCCATCCATGAACTTACACTTTCTCTTTTCTTCAGTATTTACCTCATCTTTAACGAAATTTTCTAATCGAGTAAACTCTTCCTTGTATTCTGCCACGATCCTATCATCTTGAGAAACATTTAGAAACTGTTGCCGCATTTCTGTCTGAATAGAGGACGAAAAATACTTGAGGTCAGATCATACCCATAACTCCCCAATGCTCATCACATCTCTCTCCTTTGCGGTGGTTACAGATCCCCACCACTGCAAAGTTGTGCCCATTTGCTTGGATGTTGCCAAGAACTGTTTTTGAGTGTTACTGCACTCAATCATACCCAGATGGCGCTGCATGTCCTTCTTACACTGGCCATTAGTACATCTAAATTACCCTGAAACTCCGGTGAGTGACCATTCTGAAATGATTCTCACACTCCCTACCAATCTTACAGCCCCGGGTGGGCTTGAACGTCGGATGCCACTAACGGCTGTGGCTGATTCTACGAAAAGTTGTCGGCCATAGCAGTCATAACTGCATTGACTGCCCAAGCTACAATCTCTGCCACTTGTGCAGTCGTCACCAAACCTGGTGGTGGTTTCGACTGTGGAACCACTGACTATTGACGAGCCTCTCTCACCTCATCTCTCGCTACTGCTCTAGTCGGTCTATCTCTCCTATGAGGCATCTGGTATCTAAAATGTGTTGCATGAGTTCACAATTAATACCAAATTTAATAGCAAAAGTACGGTATATTTAAACACGTAAAGAGGAGTACAACAGTCCTAATAATAGGGCTTTATATCAAAGGAATGCTGAGCTAAAATGTAATAAGTCGCATAGATCCTAAGGACTCTAGAACCTGATGCTATGATACCATCTGTGACACCCCGTTCAATTAAATTTTGGTTGATCAGTTCTTTATTAAATTAAAACCTGTTTCTCATTTGGTTCATTTTTAGCATCACTGTAAAAAACCATGTTAATTTCTAATCACCTAATAGTTAGTTAAGCAAGTGCCAAATTTTATGTTTCATTAAACAAATAACAAAATGCAAATCAAAATAAAATAACCACACACACAATCACTGAGTCTAAAATGATGCTAAAATAAAGAAATGACTTGCCGAATAAACCATCGACTACAAATTCAAATCCAATGTAAATTCAACAGACAGTAAATAAACCTCAATATAAATCTGAACTAAATTAATTTGAATAAGTACTGACGGCAACATCCCAAAATAAAATACTGATATAAGATTCCTAAACTAGGAATGAATAAGAGAAGCGTTTACTCTAACTCTTGCATGCATCCACATGTACCGCAGCTGCGTATCCCTTGAATAGATAATCAAGTCTGGCGTTCATGTGGCTGGACACTTAAAAGGTTTTGAAAATATTTTCAGCAAGGGTTAGAGCCCAAAACATTTGGAAATGATTTAGCAAGTGATTAAGTTTTCCAGAATTAAAATGCATGAATACTCATCATATTTAAGCTAGTGTCGCACTCCCTTGAGATAATACTCCCCCCTCATCTAAAATCCACACCTAACGCTTTTTTCCCAACCCTCCTAGTTGTACTACCCCATCTAAATAGCCTTGTTATGAATACTTCCTGACACACTACTTGATTCATAAGTTATTTATCGCATTAACTTAATTAATCATTTTTAAATAAAACTATATAACAGTCTCTCTAGTTATATACAAGTAATATTATTTTACTTCATGTAATCCACCCGTAAATAAATATTTACTCTATTGTATACGTATAATTATACTACAACATTCACACACATGTCGTATGTATATCGATCCTCCTGAGTAATAATTCATCGGATGCTTTCTCTAAAATGCTATCACCCCAGGTATACTCATCTAACCAGGATACCACGAGACGGTTAACTCAAACTGAATCAGGCAATAAAATAATAAGCATAGTGAAGGCGACCATAGTTCCCCGAGTGTGATACTGTATCATGCCCAAGGTGCCTCACCTCGAAAAGAATCACAACATAAAGTAATGGACGCTATGACCTGGGGATTATACTCACCCTGCATTCACTAGACAGAGGATTCACCCACATCGCACAACCTCTTATGATAGCACTAGAGGGGTATGTATTTATAAAAATATCTAACACCGATATTTTAAGAGCACACAAATATATATATATAATAAACTAAACCGACTAACTCGTGCCTAACTCTTGTAGCACTAGCCTAAAATATTCGAGTATATTTCCCTGACTTGTACTTTAATAAATTTCACATTAATTAATTTATTAAAGTAGTGCCACTCAACTACAATACCCGGACACATTCACTTGATCCGTATTTTCACCCTTTAAAATTTATTACACTCAATTCCATTATTAGGTTTGACACTCTTATTAAATTTGATATTACTAAAACCCATCTCCCAAGGCCCTATGCATTTGCCTCCATTTAATTTTTAACTAATTATATTCCTTTAGATATCCCTCAAGAAACCAAGTCAAATGTACATAAAAAGGACGGAACTACCAAAAATTTTCAACGTCCTTCGAACGACGTCCCTGCTTGTTCAGTCCTTCTTCTTCCTCACACTTCTATTCCGCCATTTTTAACCCACCCGAGCTTCTGGATTTCTTCTCAAAACTCAACCCAAACGATTTTAACAAAAATACACATCTAAAATAGATCCTAATCCTCATAATAACCTTTACATATGTTGGATTCTCATAAAAAGGTATAAAATCCTGAATTGGGTTTTCACGATTTCATACAATTGTTTTCACAATTTCGATTGTATCATCCCGGTTAATCCACATCTGTTACTGAATATATAACATAATTCAAATTTCAACCTCATTAAATCATATAACATCATCAATTGCATTTTTAATCTACACAAAATGAGTAATTTATAAAACCCCATGTTTACTTGATACCCCACCCCAAAAATGAATTTCCATTACACCCACCATGATATGAATCGAAAAATGTAAATTAAGTGAAAGCAAGTTAACCACTTGCCCGTAATGCTTCGTAGGGTATGATTTCCTTCGAGGTAGATGAAGATTTGACAAAGAACACACCCAATTCTTCTTACTTCGTCTCCCCAAATCTCCCTACTTTCTCCCTCTTTTCTTCTCTGCAGATATAGGGTTTTTCTATTGGAGTTATGGCTGCCACCAACTCCTTAATTTAGGTTTATAAATGTTAAACCTGAAATTAGCCTGGTGGGCCTAGCCCAAATGACCCGAACACCCCCGTATGGGCCCGATTATGACTAAAAATGCCCCAAGACCCAATTGCTACCCCCGAGTGCTCAATTCTAACTATCTCAATACTCAATTCCAACTATCTCAACCTATCTGGAATCAATCATGCACTCAGAATTGTCATCCGAGTTACTCTATAAAATTCTCCAATTTTGACCTCAGAATACAACACATGTGAAATTTAAAAAATAGCCCGAATTAATTATTCTTAATTCATTAACTCCTCCAAATTAATAAAATCATATATCAGCAAAATAATTAACTTTTGTGTCCTGGAAAATACGGGGTATTACAGATCTCACCCAAACCGAGGCGAGCTAGCATTCCTTTGCCAAATGACAACGTTACTGGTTTAAAGATTTCGAGGCAATGCCTAAGGAAGGGGCCCCAGCCAGAGCTCCAGGAATTAAGATGGTTTAAAACTCAATTCTAGGACACACTTGGCTGCCTTTTTTGTTACTTTCTTGAGTAGGCTCCTGTTTCAAAATAAGTCAAATGACTCCCTTCACGAGTTACTCTATCGCCTGGTTATTAGACTTACTCTTGGGAGGGATGTCCCCCTCTCTACTATCACTTTAGGATCCATTTATACTTGGTTGAATCGTACCCACTTTGACATGGAGCATTTTCACGATCGCTTTGATGTGGTAAATTTTGTTAACTTTTTCTTATTAATGGGTTTTCTTTTCGAGCGGTTCCCTAGTTGGGCCCCTAATCCCCCCTCGCTTCACAGCCAGTCTGCTCGTATTGCTAGGTGGCATAAGAAAGCCCCTTAGTGTTTACTTAGTTTATTTTTGGATGATATAGATGAATTTTCATTCTGCTTTTACTCAAAATAAGTGGCTGGTATATTCTCTTGGTGTTTCCACTCTGCCTTATCGGAGACCTTCTTCTGCCCAGCTAATGCTGAGTCTGTGAGCAATTGCCATTACATCTCTGTGATGGATTTCGTCCTCCACTGTATATTACCTTCCTTGACAGAGAATGATCAAGGAATTGAGTTTTATCACTCTGAGAAGGTTAAAAGACAATTTGGGTATGACCAAGGAACATATACATTAGAGTTTCTCACCTGCCTCTTGCCATTAGACTTAGATTCAGAAGCATTTTCTGATTTTACTCCCGAGGAGATGGTGTATACAACTATCAATTTTAGGAATTCTTTGATACCCACTCGTGATTGCATTCCTTCCTTCAGCCGCTTGTGGTTCTGTTTATGGCAGCGATAATTTTTTTTAATAAAGAACTTCCTTAAGGATGTCCTTCATGAGTCTGTTATTGAGCGTGCTCCCTCACATGATAAGTACTTGACCAAACACTCACATAAGGAGGCTTAGCATCACAACCAATTGGAGAGGACTCCACTTGAGCAGGTATTTCCCATTCTTATGAATCCTATAGAGAGTATATACTCAAAGCACCTAAGAGCCAAAACTCAACAGGCAAAGGGGAAATCCAATGGAAACCCAGGGACAAAGTCCCTTCAAAGAGGTATCATCCTGAAGCCGATGTTTCCAATTTTATCCTTGCTTAAGTTGGGGGAATTACTTCCCCTCCCTCACCTGTCAAAACTCAAGCGGCCAGGGAAAAGAAAAAGGCATCTAATCCCACTAGCCCCTCTGTTGTGGAAGACCAAAGTTCAAAGATTCACACTCTGGGGAATAAAGAAACATTTTAATCTGTTCGTGAGCAGGGCTATGAGGCCATCAAAGCCACTCTTTATCATCCATCTGCTCCATTATATTCTCCCTCGAAGGAAGGTACTCTTGTTACTCTTCTTTTACCTAGTAAAAATATAAGTAATGGAATTATGAGTGCTTTCTCCTCACACTGTTCATCTGAAGAGGAACTTGTTGATTATGGAATCACTCCTTCTTATGATTACCATAGTTCTTCTTCAAATGACACCGCATTAGTTGGTCTCAGGAAAGATCGATCGCCTAATGCTTCTCATTTTTTTTCCGACACGAGGGGATCAACCTTAGACTTGGAGCCTTCCATTAGTAATCTTGAGGATACCATGATTTATTCACTATCCTCTACTATCCCTACCACTGGGCCATTGCCTTATGGGTAAGATCGTCGTGATGAAGTTGTAAGTATCTAGTTCATTGATTACTTTTTTTTCCTTGTCGTACATTTACGTGTTATTCTTTTTATAGTTAGTAATTTGTCTCATTTACTGAAAAAGATCCTTCTACTAGGACGAGTGGCTATGCCCAAATAGGAGTGGTTACTTATTCCTCTTCTCCCATTATTCCTCGAGCTCCATTCCAGTGTGAGAGGAATTCTATCCTGGTATCTTCCTTGAGCCTCTCCCGAGAGGTTCACACCTGGAATTATTGAGTGCACTTAATTTATTTTTGTTGAAACTTTTCTTGATCTTCCATACTTATGAATTTATCTTTTGGAAGCTTTTCACCATTTTTTGTAATACTGTGAGGAGTTCTTTGGTGACTGCTCGCTCTGTTAAGGTATTTTATATTTTACAAAGAAGTTTTACCAAGTCACTATTTGTGTTCCCTATTGACTTGTACATTACTTTTTTTTCTTTGATAGGTGTCTGTCGCCCCTCTCACATTAATTTCCAGGCCACCCATTCCTTTTATAGTGAGTAGCTCTTTGGTTTAGCCCCTAATTTATACTGTGGCCACTTCAGGAGAGGTACACCTCAAGCTTTTTTTTTTCTTTTCACAATACTTGTATTGTAAATATTAAATATCGACTTACTTATTGCATGGTTCCCTCTCGAGCATCCCTCTTACCACTGGGGGTATACTCCTTTTAATGGGAGTAGTCCTCCCTATATCCCTCTGGGAGGATACCTATTCCGAGGGTTTGTCTACCCTTTTGACAACATGCCCCGCGTTCAAATTCTTCGTGCTCATCCCATCTTCAGTGTGGCTACGAGTGAGCCGGTTGTTCACATTACCTGATCGGCACAGGTATCTAATTTACATAATTTTGTTATTTTTTGGAAACCTTTTTTCTTTTTATTAACAACTTTTTTATTGACAGGTTAGAATGAAAATTTCTCCACCTCCTGTTGTGAATTTGAGCGCTTCTCCCACTTATGAGGTCCAGGTACTTAAGTTGGTGTATCTTTACCCTTGCTTTCAAGAACTCATACATTTCTTATTGACTCTATCTTATTTTGATTTTAAGTGAGCACTACCATTGCTCCCTCTCCTGTTGCATCTCCATCCACTGCTGACACGAGTAAACCTGTGAGTGCCCATGTATCTATTTTTTAATACTTAGCCTGCCAAACTTTGTTGTCACTAAGAAACTGTTCTTATGCTATTTTCTTTGCTCTTATTTTCAGGTTAGTGATGCCAATGTTCCTTTTCTTGTGGAACATTCTATGGGCATTATTGTTGGTGCTTCTCAGGTATTATTCTGGCATACCCAATGCTTTTATAACTTACTCTTTCTGTACAAGTGCTCAAATAACACGTCCCTATTTCCTTATTTTTAGGTAAGTGCTATGAGTGTTCCTTTACCCGTGGAACCTAATGTGAGTATGGAGGCAGGTACACCTGTAACACCCCGTAATTCTGTGTATCTAATATTTAATTAATTCAGGAAATTTTAAATTACTTGTGTGTCGTAATTTAATTGAATTAATTATGGTAATATTTATATAAATATTAATCGCAGATTAAATTGTTAATATTTATGGAATTTAAATTACTAAGTGAATAGTAATGACTTAATTTTGTCATAACGTGCATTAGTGACGTGGCATTTATTTATCTCAGTCGGAAGTCGGGTATGAACTAATTTGGGTGTGAGATAAGGATTCTTTTAAATTAATTCGGATGTCAATTCTGAGTGCACAGTTGAGCCCGGATGGGACAAGAATGTCAGAAAAGTGTACCCGGGGTGGTAAATAGGTCCCAGGGTACTTTTGGGCATAACCAGCACTACACCAAATCTGCCCATTTGTCAAGGTCATTGACCTTGACAAATCCACCTTGTCAAGGTCAATGACCGTGACATTTCGAGGCGAGACAACTTTTTTTGTCACGGTCGTGTCACGGTCATTGACCTTGACACAAAACTCGCCTTTTGTGTCACGGTCGTGTTAAAGTCAATGACCGTGACACGTTTGTCACGGTTATAAACCGTGACAAAGCCGTGACCTTTTTTCAAAAAAAATTGTCACGGTCATTGACCGTGACAAGTCCGTGACAAGATTTGTCAAGGACTTGTCATGGTCAATGACCGTGATAATTCTGGGCAGAATTTAAAAAAATCTGCTGGGCAGTATGGCCACTGCCACTGCCCAGCAGTATATTTGTACCTGTTATAGCAACTTTGTACCTGTTCCAAACATCATATATCCAACACAAACTAAAGATAATGCAAATATATATTCATGACAGTATAATTCAAATATTCAAAGTAAAAATAATATACATGACGATATAATCCAAATATAATTAAAATGGACAAACTTGAAAATAATGTTACTACATGTCTTGGATAAAACTGAGGAGGTGAGTAGGCCACACGACATACGAATTGACGCACCCACTAATATACGTCGTGCCGCATTGTTCGCGCAACCACAATAGGGAGTTCTCCTTCCCGGGTATGACATGCGTGACGAGCACCCTGGACTCCATCTCTTGAAGCACACGTCCATGGACTATTCCACCCTCGACGATATTCGGGTCCCTCAACCCCCGCCCTATCCGCTGGCCATCAAATATGTCCAATATGAACACGCTTGGCCAACCAATTGTCGACAATGGTCTGTTGGAGGGCGTCAAATAGGGAAGTGGATCGTCGAAGTACGAACGTGTCGGTGATGAAGCAGCGAGGTCCACATCCTCGTCATCCTGCGCCTCGTCCTCCCGCACCTCCTCCTCCACCGCCTTTTCCTTCCCTTTCCCTTTCCCTTTACAGTCTCCACCCAACGTACGCTTCATGAATGCGTACATATCTTGGACCGTCGCCTCCAAACGGGAGAGCTTCGCGTCGTGTGAATCCACCGTTCGAGCCAAGCCGGTGTCGCTCGTCTCCAATCCGATGATCCTAGATTTGGCCACCCGGGAGCTCACTCCCCTTGTCCTCCCCTAGCGATCAGAGCCAAGCACTTGGCTGAGTGCGTTTGTGGACAAAGATGCCTTGTCGGCATCAGACTGCGACTCATGCACTTCCTTAAGCTTTGCCTGAAACGACAAAAAGCACATGATTAGTAAAATAAGTAAACTAAAAAATTATAACGTAATTAACAATAATTAAACTGTCGGATTACTTACAATCGTGGCCGCGACGCTCGGGGACACCTCCTTGTCCTTCCCCTTCTTCGTCCGAAGATCCACATAAGTATCAAGCCTATGTGGCTTACCCCCTGGCCGACTCCCTACCCCCTGAAATAAAATAAAGTAAAGTAAAATTAGTATCGGCCCCGCAAAATAAAATAATATTCAATAATATATTTCCGTAGTTATAGATAAATTAAATCTTACCTGCATCCTATGCTCCACCTCAGCATAAGAGGTCCGGCCGGAGTAGTGCACGTCCGTCTTTTTAGCCCGATTTTCCCTCCTCGATTGGCGAGATGCCAATTGTCGATCCTCGATCTCATTGTCAATGAACTTTTGCCATTGTGCCAATGAGATCGGCTCCTTGGGCGGGACGGATACGCGCCATTGTAAAATGGACTCTCGTGTTTTTCCAAAGTACCGTGTCCGCATATTTTTCTTCCACGTCTTGTGTTGCTCCCTCAACTGCTCCAAGACGGAATTGCGTAGCTTTGGATCCAAGTTGAATTGTTCCTGTCCAACAAATAGTTCTCGTAATGTTCATATAAATATTACCTGTAGTGCCGCCCAAACAGCTAACTTGAGCTCATACGGCACCTCCTTCCAACTCATAAACCCCGGGCCGATGACCGTCTTTAGCAGCTCGAGGGATCTCGCTAAAAGCTCCGACTTGTTTTCGACGGTAATCCCAAATTTTCCATATTTGGGGAGCCTATGGCGGAGGAGCCCTCGTCGCCTCCGCTACCACCGAACCCAGACGACATCATCATAAACAGCATCATCATCTTCGCCCTAACATCTGAAGGAGACATTTTTGCTGTAAAAAAAATGTTATTAGTACAGATAAAAAAAAATGTTAATAGTACACATTTCGTTTTACCTAATTGAATTAATAGTACAGATAAAAAAATATTCTGTCTATATTATAACGTATGTGTAAGTTCCGTCAATACCATTTCGTTTCAATTTTGTAATATTATGTTTTTTCCAAAAATTTAAAGAGTTATTAAATGGGTGCCCCACCCCCTGCCCCCCTCCCCCCGCCACACACACACGCACACCTACGCACACACACACACACACACCCCACCCCTACCCACCCCACCCCCACCCCCTCCCCCCACCACGACCGTGACAACTACATATATTGTTTATCAATAAAATTATGACATGAGATAATTATAATTGTAGCATTAATTTCATTATCATGGGTTTTACCTAATTGAATTAATTTCATGAATAAAATTATAATCAATTTAAATGAAAATATCAATTATTATCCAATATTTTTTAATGAAATATTTATTTTGAATGAAAATATCAATTATTATCCAACTATTATCAATTATTTATTTTGAATGTAAATAATATTCAAAACCCCACCCACCCCCACCCCCTCCCGATGTTTATTATCCAATTATTATCCAACTATTATCAATTATTTATAAAATTGATGTCTACTTTTAGTGTTGTGTATATATGTTAGTTGATGCCATTATATTTTTAGCCTAATTAGATTCTAAGGTTATCTCAATTTATATTTTTCTTTTTCTATCTAATAATTTTCAACGTAAGAGCACAGTACATAACGTATGTGTAAGTTCCGTCAATACCATTTCGTTTCAATTTTGTAATATTATGTTTTCAAATATTTAAAGAGTTATTAAATGGGTGCCCCACCCCCACCCCCACCCCCTGCCCCCCTCCCCCCTCCCCCCGCCACACACACACGCACCTACTTTTAGCCCTTGTTATTCATCAAATTTGAGGCAAGTTAATTAGAATATTTGTAGGACTGAAATTGATTTAGATTATGCCTATCTATGTAACTCTAAAACCTAATTGTGATTAAAATCTGATTTATATGGATTAATTCTATTACATTTATAATTTAACTAATAGAGTTGAAATTGGTGGCAATTTACTTTGGTTTGGTTTATTTCTAGTTGAATCCGAGTTAGAATTTTTAGATTATGTATATACACACACCCCACCCCCTCCCCCCCTCCACCATCACACACACACACACACACACACACACCACCCCCTGCCCCCCTCCACCACCCCCTCCCCCACCACACACCACCACACACACACACCCCCACCCCACCCCACCCCCTGCCCCCCTCCACCACCCCCTCCCCCACCCTGCCCCACCCCGCCCCACCCCCTACCCCCACCCCCTGCCCCACCCCCCACACACGCACACACATACACACATATATATATACACATACATACATAAATATACACACAAATATATATATAAATGGAAGAGAGAGAGAGAGAGAGAGAAAATGGACCTGAAAGTAGAGAGAGAGAGAGAGAGATGGAGGGAACAGCGCGGGAGGGAAAAAAGAAGGGGGAAAGGGTTTTTGCTGAAAATATTGTCACGGTCGTGTCACGGTCATTGACCTTGACAATTATTTAAAGAATTGTCACGGTCAATGACCGTGACACGTCCGTGACAAGTAAATTTGTCACGGCCTTGTCACGGTCATTGACCGTGACAATTAGTTGTCACGGTTGTGTCAAGGTCAATGACCGTGACATAAAACGCGTGTTTTTTTGTCACGGTCAATGACCTTGACAAGGCTGGCCGGCTGAAAGGTGACAATTTACCCATTTTGGTGTAGTGCAGGCATACAAGGGGTATTTGGGCCATATTAATTCGGCCCATATGACTAAAAACGGGATATGGAGAGAAAAAACCTAAGTTTGGGAGTTGTGGGCAACCATTACTCACATTACAAATATGAGAACGTAGAGGAACAAAGAGGGAGAACTCTTAGGAGCCAAAAGGAAGAAAAGGGAGGTGTTCTTTGACAAACCAAATCTCTACACCAAAGAATTTATCAGACACTACGAATCCTAAGGCAAGTGGTTAAACTTGCTTTGAAATTTATATGTTGTCTTTAATTCATATCATAGTAGGTGTAAACTAATGATTTTGGGTTGGGAGTGACACACAAATTGGGTTTAAAATTTTGGATTTTTCAAATCAACTTAACTTGGGGATTTCATATTTGGAATTTATAAATCTGTAGAGATGATAAAATCATGTAGTTTTGATGCCCCAATTTGTGTAGATGACATAGTTAAATTGAGATAATCAAATGGGTGAATTTAGAACAAGTCTTGGAGGGATTTGTGGGTAAAATCTGGGAAGAAAGTGAGGTTTAAAAGCATTAATGGCGATTCTGTCAATGCTGCCCTATAGAAAATCGTATTTTCTACATTTTGTTCTGTGACGCGTTTCTCCAAAAAAAGCTCCAAAATGTTTCAAAATGACAGTTTAAAAATATGGGCAGATTCTTGGGGTAAATTTTAATTTAGGGTTTGAATTTGTGAAAAAAATCACCCTTGGATTTAGTAGAGGACAAGGTTCTAAAAAACGTGGGGCGTGATTGAGGCGTGGAGGCCAAGCCTTAAGCCTTAGAAGCCTAGGCGGGCCTAGGCGTAAAAAGGCGTATAGGCCTTCTTAATATATTTTAACCATAACAAGGCTATTAAAATACAAAAATTGCACATATCATAAAAATATGTCTGAATATATGCAAATTAAAATACTATCTGATTATTTTGGATAAGATAATGGTCCGGTTTGTAAACAAATTCTTTAAAAGGCGACATCGTTTCACTAAGGCATTGTTGTGTTTAGAAAAAATGCGTCGTAAGGGTTTTACCAAGAATAAGGCGTGAAAAGCGTAAGGCGAGGCGTTTCTCCTAAGCCTTAAGCCTAGGCGGTTTTTTTAGAACAGTGGTAGAGGATAAATCCAATTTGAGAATTAAGGTTCATGATTGAGTGATTTGAAACCTTGTTAATTAAGTGGGTAGGCTTATTTGAATGAAATTAAATGATGGATTGGAAATATTGAATTTTGGGCCGAGAGAGAGAGAGTCTTAGTATATTGGTTGAGTGACACCAAGGCATATAAATTAATTAATGGGTAAATTAATTAAATTAGAGTTGGACCATAGACTCGGGAAGGTAATAAATTAATTAATGGGCAAATTAATTTGAAAATGTCGTGTGCAATATTGATATGAATAGATTTGCAATTTCCAACTTAAACTTATTTAATTAGATGTCTAAATTTAATCAAACCAAATACCAATTAAATTAGCCCCTAAACATGCATCTACGTGTCAATTCAAATCTCAAATTAAATCATGCGATGAATAAGCTGACAAAGACAGATTTCAGGAAAAAATCCCCGCAGGGCAAAAACCTTTTATTTTCACTATAATTTGTAAAGGAACGGTTTACAATCGGATTACAACGGAAATTCAATTTGACTTACGAAATACCCGCAGGTGTCGGTTCGTAGTCGTCAACCCAGGAACACCGCAACACTCCCTATGAAACCCAGTCGATCAGCCCATTACCTCCTGTAAGTGGCACCTATGGTCAGCCATGTACCCTTCCAAGGCACCTAGATTCAGCAACAAAACTCCCAGCAAAACTATGCTTTAGGTTGCACAAACAATTAACACAAAAAGTTTGGGATTTGTGAATTGTAAAACAAAATTTTGAACCCTAAAAAATATGGAGAATAAATTAAAAAAAACACTCAAAACGTATGATGTTAAATTCAGTGTTTTCTCCACACGAAATTCAGAGGTCTGACACTTTATATATAAAACCATTTAAGGCAGTGACGTGTCACAGTTAACCTCTGTCGTTCGAACGAAACACGACGTAGTTCGAACGACACTCCATCTCGTTCGAACGAGATGTGACGTCGTTTGAACGACCGTCACTGATCCTCTTTAAAAACTTTTAAAAATTAAATAACTTGGAATCTTTAAAAACCAAAACTGTTTACGGGATTAGGAGCATTTATCCAAAACTTTTATGATTAAAATCATTTCAAAAATATCATTTAAATTTTTATAAAAATATCCCAACACTTTTAATGTAAAATGTAAATGAAACTTAAACACATTTTACCAAATTCATTCTTGTTGGGCATGATTGTTGAAGTCGTCCTGAAATTCGTATTGTCGATTATAGATGTACACTTTCCAATTCTTCGACAAACTTGTAGCAGTATACGACATACTAAATGTGACGGACAATGTCCATACAAATCTCCCCGTATGCCTGTGCCGGTACAAAATAAAAATATCCGAATGATTTATGACCTATACAAATCTACCCTCCCATAAACTCAAACACAGAATGATAAACTGAACAACTCTTCAAACATTTTCAAACTTCGCTTCAACAATCAACTTTTCAAAACTCCAAGCTTTTCTCATCAGGGTGAGCAATCCAAGCATCTTCAATCGTACCTACACACATGAGACAAAGCAAAAACCTCGTGACGTATCGAGTTTGAAATGATATAAACATAAAACATGTAAGCATAATCAAATCTCCCCATACTTAAACTCCCCCATAAAATCATAATTCGTTCTCCCCCTTTTTATTGTCCGAAATAGTTAAGGAAAAGAATAAATCACATAAAGTAAATTAAGGTGTCACGATAAACAACACAAACAAACTATTTTTGAATTTTTCATTTTTTCATACAAAAACAAAAATGATGTTACAAAAACACACACACCATATGAATTTATACAAAGTTAACCAAATTGGGGATACAGAATGAATGGGTGCGAACAGATTCGATAGGAACATCAACTCAATCATATCATATGTGCAAGATGCATAAGTGTACTCCTAACGAATGAATATAAAAAATAGTCATTTAGTGCAAAAATGTTGAATTTAGATGACATCGTCTTAATCATATCAGCAAATGAAAGTATATATGATTTTCACAACAATAACGTTCAAAACTATGAAATGCTTTTTCATGACTTTCACAGACGTGCAAACCATTTTAAATTCTCCAACCAAACTCCCTCATATATATTATCTTTTTGAGGTGATCTTAATTCTCAAACATTGGAGAATTGGTGAATAACCTAATGGCCCCTCTTTGGCATATATATCTTTTATTGCCTTTTAATTTTACGAGCTCTTTTAAACCTCATTGGACCCCGGATAATTTTCAGTTCCTCACTTTTTTAGGTCCTTTTAAATGCTGGCTTAATCGTAAAGGATAAATGAGTACCTTTCGTAGCCCTTCACCGTTTTTTTAAAAACAACACACAAATCTCACAAACGGTTTATAACATGCACTACGTTTTGTCACGTTTTGTCGCATTTGGTTCTTTGTATAGACAGAATTGAAACTGAAACACTCAATTAACATGTGATAGACAAGCACAAAAGTCAAACAAATCCATGCATGTGTGCAATAAAGGACAAATAGAGTCAAGCATGTAGGTCGCAACACTATATCATCTCAAAGACTCCAAACTTTGTAAAGCACATGAATGACATAACATATTGTCTTAAAACACTATCAAACAGTCATATGGATATGGCATGAAGTTGTGACTTGGTCATCCTAAGTGTGCATTCATATAAGCTGCAAACAAAATACAAAACTCTTTTTGGATTTTTCAAAATTTTTCTTAAAAGAGAAAATCTTTTTGTATTTTTCAAGCACTGTTCAAAATAACCCAGCAGTACCATTAACATATAGCAGGAAGAAACAGGGACTGCAAAAAAAATCCAAGGTCATTCAAACGAGATTCCATGTCGTTCGAATGACAGGCAATCTCGTTATAACGGGAAAAGTCAAATTTTTCGAGAATACACAGAATGACATGCAGTTTTGTCCAGTGAGAAAATTTTATAAAAAATAGTTCCTGGAATGGGCAAACAGATAAAAAACATAAGGTACATACTAGCAATAGGCAAAAGAATCATTATGTAAATCACCCTATGCTTACAAACATGTCTAGACCTCAACCAGAAAGTGCGGTGGAGTTTTCCAAAGATGGTGACATCTTTTGAAATAACTTCATCAAATCATGTGAAGTCTTGACCCAAAACTTTACTTGCTCTCGAATATGTGCAAACTCTCTATCATTATGTGCAAGCAAAGTATCATGAGTGGGTGCATGTGTGCGAACATGTGTAGGATCAAAGCGTGACAATAACCCAATTTAAAACAAAATTCCCTAAGGTGTCCTCTCTTTTTGCAATGGGAGCAAATATAAACCGGCCTAGGAATTAATTTTTCAAAAATTCTAGGACATGTTATACTAATGGGAATGGGACACCTAGGTGGTTTTGTATGAGAAACACGTGAATCAATCACCGAAGTGGGAATCGGCTCGGGTGCAACAAAAGAAGTGGATGCACCGTCATGACCTTTTCCTGAACTCTTATCACCACCCAAAACGGGATTGAGAACCATCTTTTCAACTTTCTTAGATGCGTTCTCTAAAGAGACTTTGACCTCCCGGGAACAGTCGAGGTCACTCTCGAGTTGGGATACACGTGTCATCAGACTAGACACCATGTCAGTCAAGAAAACTTCCTTCTCTGTCTCCAAATCCAAAACCCGACGACCTAAATCCCTAGTGTATTTCTTCATTTTCAAGGTCTCGGTGTACAAATCCCTAAAAGAATTTTGAAGCTCACTTTCATCTCCACTCTCAAACTCGCTCTCATTTCTACTAGAAACACTCGACTCATCGTCGTCGCTCTCGTGGACCCTATCATCGTGGGAAAAAGTGGGTGCGTTCACATGACTCGAAAAGGCTACACACATCCCATGAGCTAAACTTATTTCGGACTTGTATTTTTCATCATCTTCCTCACTATCACTAAGAGGGGCGGGCATGGCTACTTTCTTCCCTTTTCTCTTTAACCTAGTAGCACATTCAAAAGCCCTATAACCTTTGCCTTGACATTCGAAACAAATCATCTCATCTTCCCCACTCTCTTCCTCTTTTTCTCTCTCACTCTCTTTCATTGCCCTCTGTGGCCTTTTCTTTCCTTTTATTTTTCTCAAAAGACTTTTTATTGAAAGAATTATTTTTGCTCATTTTGAGAAACTTTTTAAAAATTTTCCCAAATAAGGCCACATTGTCAATGCTAAACTCTTCCTTAAGATCAGGTTCATACACTCTCTCTTTATTTTTCTTCCTAACTTGAGTCCTTAAAGCAACGCCTCTATCCTTAGCCTTAATGGTTTGGAGAAAAATGTTAATCTCATAAGTTTTTAGGTCTCCTACGAGCTCTTCTAACTTAAGTGAATTTAACTTTCCCAACGAATTCAAAACAGTGACTTTAGGAATGAAACGTTTTGGAAGAGATCTCAAAATCTTTTTAACGACACGTGTGTTATCAATAGGCCCACCTAAATTAAAACTCGAGTTAACAATGTCAGATAAACGAGCATAAAACTCATCAAAATATTCAGACTCAGACATAGTAATGGTCTCAAACTAGGTGGTCAGATTTATTAACTTTGATTCTTTAACCGCGTTCGTACCCTCATGTGTCAGTTGGAGTACATCCCATGCCTCTTTAGACGTGGTGCACGTCATAATTCGACGGAACTAGTCAGGAGTGAGGGTTCTAGAAATAGCACTCAAACCACGGGAATTAAAGTTAGACATTTTAAAATCATCTTCAGTCCAATCAGACACAGGTTTCAATGAGGTGATATTATTAGCAGTGACAGTGGGAGGAGTCCACCCTCTTTCACAAAGCAACCAAACTCGTTCGTTAATGGCTTTTAACTGGTATTTCATACGAGCTTTCCAATAGGGCATTCGATTATATAAGTTCTCGTTTTGAAACATTGCGACAAACTTTCAAAAATCAAAATTTTCAAATAAAAATCAATATCACACAAGTTTGCGAAAAATAGGAATACGCGATAAATTAGCGTAACCTGCTCTGATACCAATTTGAAAATTCCTTGTGCAATATTGATTTAAATAGATTCGCAATTTCCAACTTAAAATTATTTAATTGGATGTTTAAATTTACTCAAACCAAATATAATTTAAATCAACCCCTAAACATGAATCTACGTGTCAATTAAAATCTGAAATTAAATCATGCGATGAACAAGCTGACAAAGACAGATTTCAGGAAAAAATCCCCGCAGGGCAAGATCTTTTTATTTCCACTATAATTTGTAAAGGAACGGTGTACAATCGGAATACAGCGAAAATACAATTTGACTTACAAATTACCCGCAGGTGTCGGTTCGTAGTTGTCAGCCCAGGAACACCGCAACACTCCCTATGACACGCAGTCAATCATCCCAGTACCTCCCGTAAGTGGCACCTATGTTCAGCCCAGTACCTTTCCAAGGCACCTAGATTCAACAGCAAAACTCCCAGCAAAACTATGCTTTAGTTTCCACAAACAACTCACACAAAAAGTCTGGAATTTGTGAATTGTAAAACAAAATTTTGAACCCTAAAAAAGATGGAGAATAAATAAAAAACACTCAAAACGTATTATGTTAAACTCAATGTTTTCTCCTCACGAAATTCAGAGGTCTGACACCCTATATATAAAACCATTTAAGGCAGTGACGTGTCAGAGTTAACCTTTGTCGTTCGAACGAAACACGACGTCGTTCGAGCGACACTCCATCTCATTCGAACAAAATGCGACATCGTTTGAATGACCGTCACTGATCCTCTTTAAAAACTTTTAAAAATTAAATAACTTGAAATCCTTAAAACCAAAACTGTTTACGGGATCAGGAGCATTTATCTAAAACTTTTATGATTAAAATCATTTAAAATCATTTCAAAAATATTATTTAAACTTTTATAAAAATATCCCAACACTTTTAATGTAAAATATAAATGGAACTTAAACACATTTTACCAAATTCATCTTTGTTGGACATGATTGTTGAAGTCGTCCTGAAATTCGGATTGTCGATTGTAGATGTACGCTTCCCAATTCTTCAACAAACTTGTAGCGATATATAACATACTAAATGTGATGGACAATGTCTAAATTTGAGTCAGACCATAGACTCGGGACGGTAATAAATTAATTAATGGGAAAATGAATTAAATTAGAGTCGGACCATAGACTCGGGAAAAATATAGGCTAGTGCTACGAATTTTTGTACACGGTAAAGCCATGATTTAAATTATATATACGATGTGTGATAGAATATATATATTGTGCGCCTATAAATATCAGTGATTAGATATTTATTTAATTCATATACTCTATTGCTGTCGGGGGAGGTTGTGCGATGTGGGTGAATCCCCTAGCTTGAGTAGTAGGGCGAGTATATCCCCAGGTCATAGCATCCAACTTCAGAGATGGGGAATTGAGATGATGTCCTCATACTCGGGAGAATATGCCCGCCTCTATTGCGTTTATTATTTACGTTCCGATTCGGTGGACCATAGTTGTATCGGAACTCCAAGTGGGACTGAGTAGGCTAGGTTGATAGCACTTTAGAGATTTCATTCGGTGAGGTATTACTTGGGAGGATGGATTATATATATATTCAATATATGTGTGAATGTTGTAATATAGTGTTATGTATATAATGGGTGAAATAATTATATACGATAAATCTAATACATGGAGAGAATCGTATTCATTATATAACTAGTGTGAATGTTATATGGACTGAAAGAAAAGATTATTATTTAAGTTCAACTGATAAATAACTTATAGAACATATTTTAAATGTACTCGGGTTAGAGTAGTGTGTCAAGGAAGAATTTTGTCAAGAGCTAGTTACGGGGTAGAAGACTAGGTGGGATATAAAGAAAGCGGTAGGTGTGCACATTAGTTGAGGGGTGAGTATGTCCTCAATAGAGTGAGACACTGGCTTAAATATGAAGAGCATTCGTGCAATTTAAATTTATTGCAATTTAATCAGTTGCTAAATATTTTCAAAATGTTTTGGGTTTTAACCCTTGCTATCAAATATTTCAAAACCCTTTAGGTGTCCCGCCATAGGGACACCCGGTTTGAATTCATTATGAGACTTGTAACTGCAACATGTGTTGATGTTGCAGGATTTGGATAAATGCATATATATTTCTATTCCTAGAGTAGGGGTTCTTATCAGTCTATCTCGAGCATGTCGCTCACAGTTTTATTTAGTTTCTTTTCAGATTATATGGGATTTATTACTCTCCGTTAGTTTGGTTTGGTTTTGGTATAGCCGATGGTTTATTCGGCGAGACTTTCTATTATTCTATATGACGGATTCTATCAGCATTAGATGTTTTATTTTAATTCCGCACTTATTTTGTCTTGGATTAGTAAAGATAAAATTGGCACCAGCTTTTTGAATACTAGGTGGTTAATAAGTTTTTAAAAAGTTTTCGACAGTGATGCTAAGAATAAACCGTATGAGATTACTGTGTTAATTTGATATAGGACTGATCTCCCGGTATTTTATTAGGCGAGGTGTCATAGATGGTATCAGAGCGAGGTTCTAGTGTCCTTCGAATCTGTACGGCTTTTTACGTTTTAGTGTAGCGTTCTTTGATATAGTGCCTTATGATAGGATTGTTGTATTCCTTTACGTATGTTCATTTACGTTCTCCTACCATTAAGTATAGTTGATGTGATTCATATACGAGTTCGATTGGGCTTCGTACACTGAACATCATGAAATGACCAGCGAGGGCCATTAGAAGGATTGCAGGAGGAGAAACTTAGCAGAAGACGTGGAGTATTCTAGAATTGGTGATCGTGGTAAAGGTTACCTTGATACTCTTCAGGGGGAGTCAGAAGGACTCGTTTGAAAAGATATTATAGGAATTTGAGGAAGAGAGGAAGTGTGATGAGCCAACAGAAAAGAGATAATCCAAAGGCAATCATGTAGGGTGGAGTGCAGTGACACCCAGTATTAAATTCAGGCGAAGCTTTTGCTCATAAGAGCAGCGTGGATTAACAAGGATCAGTCACCCCACATAGAGAAATATGTATGGAGTGGAACAAAAATTTGGGTACGGTCTGACTTAGAGACCTTTCATATGCTGTTTAGACAAAGATGTGAATGAAATTTTGAAACTTATCACAAGCGGGCAAGATAAAGCCCGATCATAATAGATAATTAGACTAGTTTAGCAAAATTTATACTCGATGAAGGGTACAGAGAATAATGGAGTTCGTAAGTGGATAATGGACTCATGGATAGAATATATAGGCATGGATGGAAAATCCATCCAGGATGACTAGTCTCGATTGTTGTCAGGAGTCATACGTTTACGAGTTTACATCAACGCTATCATGAAGGAGGAGCCAAGAGTGTTGGGGAAACTATCCAAAGGGAATAACTGGATTTAATGGTGCTAGTGAGACACCAAAGGGGGAATACCCAGTAAAGGATCCATTTTAACGATTAAGGTTAGTAGAATTTATACCAAGTGATGGTAGATTTAGCCAATGCCGTAAAGTCCGGTAACGAGTCCCATAGGGCCAGTGAAGTTAAAGGGACAAAAAGGGGGTAAAAATCAGGGTAATTACTAGCAGATCCGTGGGAAGAAAAATCCCGACATGGCCAGTGGGGCCAAAAAAAGGGGAATGACACATAGAGGTGTCTTATGAGTAAAGAGTAGGAACTCATGTGTAAATCCTTTGCACAACGAATTAATGACAGGAGTGGGATGCCCAACAAGGGCAACACTTACAGGAGTTTTGGCTCAATTTAGACGAGAGTATTATGTTAATTTTAACCGTCGGTATATTGACGAGTGTAAGTATAAGTTTTATCCTTGGGTAAATGGGGTAAGTTTTGTATGATACGGATGAATCGTAGTAAATTTTTATATAACACTATATTCACGGGGGAGACGGGTCTAGTGGGTGTATCGTAAGTGTTATTATGGTTTGTATATGTTTATCGTTGGGTAGCGGGGCTCTCTTTAGTCCCATATGCAAGGGGGTGGATACAGACACTGAGAGGAAAGATATGGTACGAGGTTAGCTCGTTTTGAGAGTACTATGCGAGCATCATTTTATCCTGGGTACGGACTGGTTAGCAATGGGTAATCGGATACAACAAGACTATTGTATTCGTTATTCCATGTCATGATGTATATTTTTTGCGATATTCCACTTGAAAAAGGGTCGGTCTTGCAATAAATTTTGGGGTGAAGTAAACTTTAGAGAGTACAGTTGTCTAGTTATATTGGATCCCGACGCATAGGGACTTTTACTGATGTGATTCAGGGCGTGGCGGATTGACCGTGGAGCGAGAGATTTAGCTCGTTAGTGACTTAGCGCTGAGGAATTAGTGATAGTGCGAGCGGAGCATTTTATAACTCCTTTAGAGACGCTGGTGTTGATAATTAGACCTATGGGTATTTAGACATAGTTTTGGGTGTCCCGGTTATATGCCTGGATATACGAAAATCAATTAACAATAATGCTAGTGTTTAATGCATTGGGAAAAGTTCTTTTGGGCTCTGTTATGAAATGTTATACGCATAAGTCCTAATAAATGTCGGTAGTGGATAGACGTTATTGGATGCTAGGACAACAGTTTAAAGGGTGATTTTTAAACGTGTGGAGTTACACTTTGAGGTGGAAGTTATCCCGCTATAAGGCCAGTATAGCCGGGTAGTGCCGCAAAAGAATAACTGAGAAAACTTTTGATCCACAAGTTAACGGGTGGGGCAACATCGAGAAGATTTAATTACGATTTGGGGAGTAATAAAAAATAATCGTATGATATAGTGTGATCTGTGGGATAACCTTGAAAAAAATATTACGTATGTAACGTTTGTGATGTTGTGCAAATATGCACGGGATATAGGGTGTATGGGCGCCCTGGATAGTGTAATTTTAGAATCGTCTAAAATAAAGGAATGTGTAAATAAGTGTGTGGATTATATACCTGTGTGGCAATTAGAAATAATTAGAAGAGTATAGTGAACTAAAATCCGTTTGAGAAAGAAAATAGTTTGACTATTTGTATGTTAAGGAGAACGATCTCCACCGTGAGGAGTGGAAAGGCAGTGGAGGCACATGTAACAAGATATCTTTAGGCAAGGAAGAAGTCACATTTTTGGAAAAGTAGAGAAGAGTCTCACTTAGTCATATGCCTAGTATGTTTTTACGCATAGATAAGGTGTAGATTCCTATACATGCGATGTGAATCTTTAAGCATGGAGATTTGTGTTATATGAGACATAATGAAGTTGTCTCTGTGTACACCTTTAAGAGTAGGAAAGGTTGATTCGAGGTTATCAACTGAGATTTTTGTAATTTTACAATTCCAGGAATGGGATTTACACGCGAATTAGTAAAATTCATAATTTGGCTATCCAAAGTTGGGGAGAGGTCATGGTTTTCCATCGAGTTTGCCGAATGGATTTACCAAAACGATTGATTGCTAAATTTGGATGGGTTATACAATCGGGCAGTACATCCAACTATTCAATAGAAAAGAAGTGAAACAGTACAGGTTTCCGACCAATATTGTTGTGAATTTGGATGAGACCTTGCAGTCTCACCTCTGGTAAGAAGTGTCAGGAGGCGGTAGGGACGAAGTTACATAGTGTACTAGACGTGTCACCAATAAGTCAATGGGTAAACGGGAAGCGATTAGGTTGTAGGAGAAATCGAGAAATGTATATTCTCGATTTTTGGGTAATTAGAAGTATTAATTACCACTGATAATGTTACGAGTTATACCTCGTAGTGATTTATTATTTGTGTGAAACATTTTGAGAGACTTTATGGGAAATTTTTTGTTATCCACCCTTTGGTTGGTAAAGGGTGGGGAAACGACAAACTATTAGGACCCGAAATGAGTTGTGGTCCATCATCAGGATTGAGTAAGTTATGTCTTTCGATATAATTCAGAAATGTAATGAAGAGTACGTTATCGTGCATTGAAGGTGAAAGTCTGACATACGTAGTCAGGAATTATTGCGGGTAATTTCTCGGAAGAAAGTCATGTGTTTGGAAACGAGGAAATTGGCACCCAAGCAGGAGGGGAATATCCTAACATAAAGATAGTAGAGTTGGTGGAGTATAAGCTCATCGTTCGAGGCACTGTATGGTCGGGAACCATCGAGAGGGTTTCCTAGCACGACCCACTCAAGGAGATTGAATTGGAGCCGGACGTCTCATATGAGGAGAGATCTAACGCTATTTTGGTCGCAGTGAGCAAAAACTACGATCTAAGGTGGTGCCACTAGTCAGAGTTTAGTGGGGGCATAACAGTATTGGCGAGTCTACGTGGGAGCGAAAAGAGGATATGCGAGAGCAGTATCCAGAGTTATTCGTCACAGGTATAATCTAATTTCGAGGACGAAATTCCTTTGTAAGGGGGGAAATATGTAACACCCCGTATTTCTGTGCATCTAATAATTAATTAATTCAAAAAATTTTAAATTACTTGTGTGTCGTAATTTAATTGAATTAATTATGATAATATTTATACAAATATTAATCGGAGAGTAAATGATCAATATTTATGGAATTTAAATTACTAAGTGAATAGTAATAACTTAATTTCGTCATAACGTGCATTAGTGGTGTGGCATTTATTTATCTCAGGCGGGAGTCAGGTATGGACTAATTTGGGTGTGAGATAATGATTTTTTAAAGTAATTCGAATGTCAATTCTGAGTGCACAGTTGAGTCCAAATGGGCCGAGAAAGTCGAAAAAGTGTACTCGGGGTGGTAAATGGGTCACGGGGCACTTTTGGGCATAATCGGGCCTACACGGGGTATTTTGGCCATTTTAATTAGGCCCATATGACTAAAAACGGGATTTAGAGAGAAAAAACCTAAGTTTGGGAGTTGTGGGCAGCCATAACTCACATTATAAATATGAATACGTAGAGGAACAAAAAGGGAGAACTCTTGGGAGCCAAAAGGAAGAACAAGGGAGGTGTTCTTCGACAAACCAAATCTCTACACCAATGGATTTATCAAACACTACGAATCCTAAGGAAAGTGGTTAAACTTTCTTTGAAATTTATTTGCAGTCTTCAATTCATATCATAGTGGGTGTAAAGTAATGATTTTGGGTTAGGAGTGACACACAAATTTAGTTTCAAATTTTGGATGTTTCAAATCAACTTAATTTGGGGATTTCATATTAAGGATTTATAAATCTGTAGAGATGATAAAATAATGTGGTTTTGATGCCACAATTTTTGTAGATGATGTATTTAAATTGAGCTAATCAAATGGGTGAATTTAGAACAAGTATTGAAGGGCTTTGTAGGTAAAATCTGGGAAGAAAGTAAGGTTTTAAAGCTTTAATGGTGATTCTGTCCGTAATGTCCTGTAGAAAATTACGTTTTCTACATTTTGTTCTCTGATGCGTTTCTCCCAAAACGGATCGAAAATGTCCCAAAATGACATTTTAAAATCTCGGCAGATTCGTGGGGAAAATTTTAATTTAGGGTTTCAATTTGTGAAAATAATCACCCTTGAATTTAGTAGAGGATAAATCCAATTTGAGAATTAAGGTGCATGATTGAGTGATTTGAAACCTTGTTAATTAAGTGGGTAGGCTTAATTGAATGAAATTGAATGATGGGTTGGAAATATTAAATTTTGGGCCGAGAGAGAGAGAGAGAGTCCAGGTATATTGATTAAGTGACACAAAGGCATATAAATTAATTAATGGGTAAATTAATTAAATTAGAGTTGGACCATAGACTCGGGAAGGTAATAAATTAATTAATGGGCAAATTAATTAAATTTGAGTCAAACCATAGACTCGGGAAGGTAATAAATTAATTAATGGAAAAATCAATTAAATTAGAGTCGGACCATAGACTCGGGAAAAATATAGGCTAGTGCTACGGATTTTTGTACATGGTAAAGCCGGGATTTAAATGATATATATACGGTGTGTGATAGTATATATATGTTGTGTGCCTATAAATATCGGTGATTAGATATTTATTTAATTCATATACTCCAGTGCTGTCGAGGGAGGTTGCGCAATGTGGGCGAATCCCCTAGCTTGAGGAGTAGGGCAAGTATATCCCTAGGTCATAACGTCCAATTTCAGAGATGGGGCATTGAGATGATGTCCTCATACTCGGGGGAATATGACCTCCTCCATTACGTTTATTATTTACGTTCCGATTCGACGGACCATAGTTATCTCGGAACTCCAGTTGGGACTGAGCAGCCTGGGGTGATAGCACTTTAGAGATTACATCCGGTGATGTATTACTCAGGAGGATGGATTATATATATATATATATATATATATATATATATGTGTGTGTGTGTGTGTGTGTGTGTGTGAATGTTGTAATATAGTGTTATGTATATAATGGGAGAAATAATTATATACGAGAAATCTAATACATGGAGATAATTGTATTCATTATATAACTAGTGTGAATGTTATATGGAATTAAAGAAAAGATGATTATTGACGTTCAACTGATAAATAACTTATAGATCATATTTTAAACATACTCAGGTTAGAGTAGTGTGTCAGGGAATAATTTTATTAAGAGCTAGTTATGGGGTAGAAGACTATGTGGGATATAAAGAAAGCGTTAGGTGTGCACATTAGTTGAGGGGTGAGTCTATCCTCAAGAGAGTGCGACACTCGATTAAATATGAAGAGCATTCATGCATTTTAAATTTATTGCAATTTAATCACTTGCTAAATATTTTCAAAATGTTTTGGGTTCTAACCCTTGCTATCAAATATTTTCAAAACCTTTTAGGTGTCCAGCCACAGGGATGCCAGACTTGAATTCATTCTAGGGACTCGCAGCTGCAGCATGTGTGGATGTTGCAGGATTTGGATAGACGCATCAATTTTTCTATTCCTAGAGTAGGTATTCATATCAATCTATAACAAGCATGTCGCTCACAGTTTTGTTTAGTTTCTTTTCAGATTGTATGAGATTTATTACTCTCTGTTAGTTTGGTTTGGTTTTGGTATAGACGATGGTTTAGTCGGCGAGAGTTTTTATTATTCTATATGATGGATTCTATCAACATTGGATGTTTTATTTTAATTCCGCGCTTATTTTTTCTTGGATTAATAAAGATAAAATTGGCAACAGTTTTTTTAATACTAGGTGGTTAGTAAATTTTTAAAATATTTTTGACAGTGATGCTAAGATTGAACCAGATGAGATTCTTGTGTTAATTTGATATAGGACTGATCACCCGGTATTTTATTAGGCGGGGTGTCACAACACTTCGGGTATTACTCTATCATACTTGAGGTTTTTTTTAACTTGCTTTTACTGCATAAGTGCTTGAATGACACTTGCTTGTTTTTTTTTTTTTCAAGATAGCATCACAAGTGTTCCTTTGACTGCGGAACCTTCTGTGGGTGTAATTGCGAGCACTCCTAAGGTATTGTACTGTCATAACTATTTTTTTTTCATAACTTTCTTTATTGTGTAAGTGTTTGAGTGACCACTTACCTTTTTCTTTTCCTTTTCATGTTGGTGCACGAGCGCTCCCATGTCTGTGGAGCCTGTGGTTACACAAAGGGAGCAATGTCATTTCTCTGGTAGCATGCTAACTCTTCTTGGCTTGCGAGTGAGTATCCCCTTGGCATAATTTTTTGAGTTACGCTTCTTACTCACTTTCTTCTCTTTCTCCTTGTTATTTATTTTCAAGTGGAGACAAACGAGACATAGGGTATCAAAGAGGTAGAGGTAGGGGACGGTGTTTCTAAGGCCACACGCTCTGAGGGTGATTAATTTTGCAAGGTGTTCCTACCTTTTGAGGCTAGCTCACTAGATACTGGCAATAATGCAATAGAGATGAATGCTACGGACATGGACATGAGAGACATGTGGCACGAGCATTATCCCAACAAGTTTAGATCAACAGATCATGTCATTCTAGATTTATTTTTCGAGCACCACCCTGAGACTTTCACCGTCAAGAGTGTTTGTAATGTTGACATTCTGACCATTTACGACCTAAAGGCCCTTAATAGTAATTTTATTGAGTCCGTTTCCACTCTTCCAATTGGAAGTTGAACTAGGAGACCTATAAGAGCCAAATATTTCAAGAGGGCCAAGGTCAGGTGATGCCGTTCAATAGCTGATGGCATCAATGAGCAGATCAAGTCACTAGAGGCCAAATTGGCCAAAGTTTTATCTAGTGAGGCACAGTAGATTGCTCGGTTTTATAGGCTACAAGAAGATCTAGTTCGAGAGGCTGGCCCCTCGTTTGAGGGTTTTTATTTAAAGGAGAATATTTTGTTTCTTTTATTCAGTTGACCTTTGTAAACTATATTATACATTTTGTTTGTAGTAACTAGGTCTGCTCTATTTTGAGCAAGTCCTTTCCATGAATGGGAAATAGTATTCCATTTTTTTGTTACTATCTGCTTGTCTTCCATGTTTACGTTTTTCTATTATTGACTTATTTGATTTATATGCTATGGACTATCCCTCATTCTGGGAAGTGTCTCCTCGTTAACTGATATTGCTCCCCTTTTTCTATGGGAGTGCTTGCTCAGAACCTGACGAGTAATGTATGCAATTTTTTCGTAGTCTGTGGAATGCTTGCCCAATATTTAATTTTTTTTTATAAAAAGGACTTAAGTTCAACTCCCTCTTTTTTGAACATGTAAACTATTTTGGGATTTTAATCCTTAAAACTTTTTTTTCAAGTAGAGGTGCGTTGCTCATCATACTTTGTCATTTGGGTGTATATATCCCCCAAGTATGGTGATCAAAGCTCCTCAAATTGCCTCATCTTTTCTCTTATACTATGAGAAACTTGAGCTGCTCAAAAATTTACTTAGTTAAAAAAAGAAAATTTATCATATAGAAAAAGCAATAAAAGAATGATGCATCCCCTTGCATATTTTGGTGGGTGGATTCATGATGAACTTACTGGTTATGTAAATTGACATGCATTATTAATATTACCCCAAAAAATCTTAATAAAACTTTTCATGACTGGACAAATTATATTGCATTCATCGCTCAAAAAGGCAATATAATTTATGTTGAGTGTGCTATTACAATTAAGTGTTACTCACTATTTTTCATATTTTTACTTGAGGGACTTCCCTCTCTAAAAAAAAGAATTGGAGTACTTTAAGCGTAGTATTTCTTGAGTCATTTGCAATTGAAAAATTGAATACACTCACTTTTTGGCTCTGAAATTTGATATTATCCTGACCTCCCCACTCCACGCACTACGAATGGGCCTTCCCAATTAGGTTTGAATTTTGATGTTGACATGCTTTTGAGATGATAAGTGGATGCTCGCAAAACTAAGTCTCCCACCTAAAATTCTCTACTAAATTTTCATAAGCTCTAGATAGTTGTTAGGTTAAGACCTTAATGTTTTCCTTGGCTTTATCGTGGTGCTCATCCAAAACTTTCAATTGCACATGTGATAGGTTTGGCACAAGATTATGACTTAGGGCGGCCGTGCTGAAAGTACTACTAACTCTACTGGTAAGATAACTTCTCTCCTGTAGACCAGAGAAAAATAAGTAAAGCCCATTGGCTTCCTCTTTGAATCTTTATAGTCCTATAAGACCAATGGCATCTTTTCATCCCATACCCTCGAAAAATCTTCCATCATCTTTTTCAAAATGTTGATTAACGTCTTATTGGTAGCCTCTGCTTGACCATTCCCCTTGGGATAAGAGACGGTAGAACTGTTATGAATTATCTAATATTTATCTGTGAGAAGCCCTATTTCCTTACACACAAACTTCTTTAAGTTGTCTGCATGAATTACCTTCAAAATACCAAACCTTTAAATTATATACTCTCGAATAAATTACGTCAGCATTTGAGCAGTGGCCCTTCTCAAGAGGATTTTCCCCACTAAATCAAATGCCAAAGTGTGGAAGGGGTAGGGAGCAGCTAGACTTTATAGGCTTACCAAGGAGGCATGGATCATATTGATATGCATTTGACACACTCTACACTTTTTTACAAAGACAATAAGAGTGGGCCTCCATTGTTGGCCAATAATACACCATGGTCATCAACTGATCATATAGGTTAGCACCATCCATGTGCGAAGGTTCGTGATCTTCCTTCAGTACCTTTGCCACATCTTCCCCTACTATGCACCGTAGTGCCTTCTCATTATATCATCTTCTATATAGTTTCCCCTCTAACAAGTAGAATGGGACCATCTTTTTCTTTAAATATATTTCATCAGCCCTTTCAATCGATAACTCTCCATCCTTAAGATATGAAATGTAGGGTCTCCTTTAATCTTCAAAGGTTCAAAAAATTTATTTCAGCTGTCAAATTGCATCTGGCACTTCAGATAATTTTGTTGCACATGAGCAGTCGCCGCACTCAAAGTAGGCCAGTAGTATACTCCTCGTTGCAATCACCTGTAAAGCAAAATATCAATATCCCCATAGTTCCTTTCATGCATTACTATTATCTTTTCTTTGGCCTTTTCTTTCCCCATACACCTTGCTAAAAATTCGCTTGGACTTTTGAAGTAAAATATGCCCTGAAGTAGGTGGTAGTTAAGGAGCTTAAACAACTTGATTTCCCCTTCTGTTGTATCTAAATGATTCACGATCAAACACCTTCAATCCTCTGACTCCTCACTTGTAAATAAAGACTATATTATCATCGACAATGTTCTCCGATGGACAGTGATGGTGGCCTTTACCTCTTCCATTTCCATCTTCTGTGTGATTGTTGCCAGGACATCTGGTTGCCTATTTATTGCCCTCGGGTGCCTCTTTATTTTCACTTCTAAGAGTTGGCCTAGCATCCTCAGGATGATTAATTTGTATGGGGCAAGGTTAGCGTGCTTAAGTGCAAACTATCCATTGACTTATTTAACTACCAAGTTAGAGTCCCCTCTTATGCAAAGTACTCTGATACCCCTCCTTAGTGCCTCTAACATGCTAAGTATGAGAGCTTTATACTCTGCCTCGTTGTTAGAGCATTTGAAATCCAGCTGGTAGGGAAGGGTGATCTTTTCTATACCGTTAGAGAATGAATAATACCTGCTCCACCTGTTCTTTGCGCTCATGAGAAATCAAACTCCATTTTCCATTCCTCCATTTCTTCGACTAAACATGCTTAAATTTTTTCTCCTGGTAGCTTTTCACTTGGAGGTTCAAAATTTTGGCTTGGGAAATTGGCCAACAGTCAGCCACCACTTGACTCTTAATGGATTTTGGAACAACACACTTAAGATCATATTAAGATTGTATTAAGAACCACCTGGCCTCTCTTCCCACCAGGATGGTTCGCGTGAGCATGTACTTAATGGGTTCACATTTGGTGACAATGTGTAATGTGAATGCGAGAAAGTAGTGTTTCAACTTTCGTGCTACAAAGACTAAGGCTAAACAATGCCTTTCCACGTTCATGTACCTAGATTATGTTCCTAAAAAGGTTGTATACTGGCTACTCTACGCCTACTTTCTCCTGAGCGAGCAGAGCTCCTATGGATTGCTCGGTAGAGGTGAGATACAGTACTAAAGGTGCGCCTACTTTTGGTGGGATCATTATTGAAGGGGAATTCAGTATTGCCTTCACCTTTTTGAATGCCTTATTTTTCTCCTTCTCTCAGATCCACTTGGCCTTATCTTTCATAAGGGGTACGAAGGGGTGGGTTATCTCTTCTATAGCTAGTATAAACCTCCTTAGGTGGGAAACTTTTCCTAAAAATATCTTGAGATGCCTTTGGATTTTTAGCGATGGTATAATCAAAATGTCTTTTTGCTTCTCCATGTTGACTTGTACTCCCTGTCCATTTATCATGAATCCCAAAAACATCCCTGCAGTCACTCCAAAAGCATATTTAGTGGGGTTCATCCTCATTTTGTACTTTCGACATCGCTCAAAGACTCTTCTGAGGTCTTGGATATGCTTACTTTCTTTCTTTAACTTCACCACCAGATCATCTACATGAAATTCTAATATATCATGAAATATGGCCATTGTAGTCCCTGATAAGTGACTCCTGCATTCTTTAACCCAAAAGGCACGATCATGCAATGAAAATTTCTTAAAGAGGTTCGAAAAGATGTCTTCTTCATATCCACCGGATCCATCCAAATTTGATTGAAGCTACGTACTTATTTACGAAACTATATATCTCATGAATAGCAGTGGTATCCACTAGACTGTCAATGCTGGGTAATAAAAAGTCGTCCTTTCAGCAAACGAGGTTCAAATTTCTATAGTCCACACAAACTCGTATCTATTTTCTTATCTTTATTTTCCATATGTACGATATTTGACAACCATACTGTGTGTTGGATAGCTTTAATGAATTCAGCTGCGAGTAGATTCTCAACCTCCACCTTGACCTTTAGATCTAACTCAGACTTATAAGTTCATGTGGCCTGCCTCACAGGTAAGACATTAGGTTAAATATTTAGTTTGTGAGAGCTCACTTCTGGGTCTATCCCCGGTATCTCCATATATTTTCATGTAAAAACGTATTTAAATTCCTTGAGCAGGCCAATGATATCCTCTCGTTGTATAGGACTTATGCCCTTAGAAATAAAGATGGGTCGCTCATCACCACCTTCCACTCCTAGGTTTAGCTTTCAAGCTCTTAGGGATGCTCCCGCGATCCATATTGCATGAATTTTAGTGCCTCCTTATGTTCTTCAATGTGCTAAAAAATGTGGGACTCATCAATCATAAAATATTCTAGTGTCGAGTCGATGCTTTCATCCCGAAACATCACCCGCACAAATCGTTATAAGCTGAAAATAACTTTACCATTAGGCCGTACAATCTTCTTACAATTTTGTGGATGTTTTGTTTCTTTTTCAAACTTCCTCATTTCTTTTCCTGTACTCTCTGAGGGGGGCCACTCGTGGACCTAAACTCTCATGCATTGACTTCATGGACTATGCATCTTCTTGGTCCGAGCTCCTGCCAATGTGACCAGGTATCTTCTTTATTCCAGGCATCTTCTTTCTTCATCCAACTCTGTTTAGAATGTTGGATGAACCACGTGAGACACTTCCACTGAAAATGGTCTTTCTGCATATTTAATTACAATATTCGTCCCACGAATATTGGCTTTTTCACATTGATGGAACGTTGAGACACGATTCCATGTGTGTGCATCCACACTCGACCTATCAGAAGTTGATAATTAATGTTGGCATTAATAATATGAAATATAATGTGGAATGTGAAATTTCCTAATTTGATCCCCATATTAACATAGCCGAGTGACTGCATCCCCGCACTATCAAAACCAAAAATCACGAGTGTTACTGGCACGATATTTTCTTGGCAAATCCTAATTTTGTACAAAGTTCTAATGGGCATAATATTTGTTAGTTCTCCTCCATCTTGAAGCACTCTTGGAAAGCAAATTCCATTTACCAAGGTTATAAGATATATAGGTATATTATGATAGAAGGGTATCGACCTGTCCGCTTATAAAAATACCACTGTGGCCATCCCGATCGTATCTCCATTCCTCCTCTCTCCCGTGAAGGCGGGGAGAAAAAGAAGGGAGAAAAAAAAAGGTCTCATGCCCTCATACTCTCTAGGAGTGCTTCAACTGTCATCGGTATGGGGTGAATGTAAAGAGATGTAGTTGTCAACCTATTTTGCATAAAATAAGCAAAATAACATGTTCCGGCCTCGAGAGAGTGGCATCATAGTTTTGAAGGTTTAGAGGCTAAGTTACGAAATGGGAAGGTGTAAGACACCCATCCCACCCTTTCGGTCTCTCATAGGCTTGCGTTATTATTTTTCTTTATTTCTCCGTGAAGTGTGTGCGTTGCCCAACTCATACCATAAAAGAGATAGAGTGAGGTCATCCAAAAGAATGTTCCCAAAAAAATATTAATAATATGATTTGTACATTTATTGTAATATTGATCGTTATAATGAAACGATAACATGTGTTGGATAAAATGCCTCTAAGGATAACAAACATAATATGTATAAGGATATAATAGATGCAGAAATGGGAAATTTGGGAAAATTAAAAATTTGGACTCGAGTCTCGAATTTTAATCTGACATGCCTACGTAGCCTATAAAGGCATCAAAGTCCACATATTTCGCATATAGCATAGGGGTGGAGTTTATTCCATATATTCGAACGGGATTTTATTATAGGTGTGTGTGTAGAAAATGTGTTTTAGTTTGAAAAAATGTGATGGATAATCTTATTTGGAATTTATGAGCGTGACCCTCTTTTTATTTATTTTGGTTTTTTTAATAGAAAATAAAGTATGTGCAATATAACTAATAAAAATGTGGGATGTTAATGTGTATGAGCTAAAGTAAAATAACTAATTTATGAACTTATGTAATTAATGCGAAGACAAAAAATTTAAAGACAGAGGGAAGGATTTGGACCTTTTTTGAAGAATTGAAGCTTGATCTTGATCTTGGATGAACTCCCATGAAGCTTCATATGAATGTTGGATGACAAAGAATGAGATTTTTCCAAATTGGGTGTGAAAAGGATGGGAATTTAAGATGGAATGAAATTTCTCATAAGAAAACTTCGTTGATTATGAGATAACGATGCTAAGATCACTGATGCTAATGGATCTAAGGTGTGCTTTAGGAGTGAGGTCATGCCCTCTATTTATAGGATAAGGATGGTTCCAATCGGCATGGTTCCAACCCTACTAATCGATAGGTATCCCTAGAAACACTTCCGATAGGTAGGGAAATGGACCTGCCAATCGATAGTCTCGTGCAGTTTTTTCTTGAAAAATGGTTGAAGAACGCAATACGTTGATCCAAATCATGCACGGGGCATACCATTAGAAAGGTAATTTAGAGACCTTCGAGAGTCCTTTGAATCTCTCCTGGGTCTGGTAGTTTACTTTGGGTCAAATGTGGCTCGAAAGTGCATATCGATCCTTTAGAAAGGAGATCGTCGAACGGAAATGAATCGTTCGTCCGAACGATAAGTCAGAATTGCGCATGGGGTAGACCTTTTGAAAGGTTAGGCTATATACTTCAACATTCCAAATATATTTGCTCGGTTTAAAAAGTTGACCTTAGTCAACCAGGATCGAAAGCACCCGATGACCTCTCAAAGTAAAAAGGGTCGTTTATCCGTATCATAAGTCTGAATCGTGATCGGGGTGGACTATTGAAAAGGGTATTCAGTGCCCTTTGAGGATTCATTCAGTGTCATTCTAGCTAAAAAGTTGACCTTGGTCAAATGGATCCCGGGAGCGTCCGGTGGCTTCCGGATCAATTTTCGGGGGAAAATATATTGTTCGTTCGAACGGTTATGCCATTTCACGCACGGGGTGGACCATTGGAAAGGGTATTAAGTGACCTTAAAATATTCAAAGATATTTCTCTTTGAAGATGAAGTTTACTGGAGTCAAATCGGGGCCCGGGGGCCACCAAATCAATTTTTAGTAGTAAAATTATTCGTTTATCCGAATTGTTATGCCAATTCGTGCATGCGGTGGACCATTAGAAAGGGGATTTAGAGCCCTTCGAAGATTCATTGAGTTTTCACTCTGATGATAGAGTTGATCAAAGTCAAACGGGGGCCAGGAGAATTCGATGGCCTCTAGATCAGTACTCAGAGTATGACCTAGGGTTTTTAGTGAGATGGGGAGATGCTAGGGACCTAAGGATAGACTTAGGGGGTCCTACAATGTGGTGTCTATAGATCCCCTTGACGCGTGATCTTGGAATAAATGAAAGGCGTCGAATATAAACCATATGCTATTTGGGAAAGAGGTCAATTCTACGGACCTAAGGAGAAAAGGATTACCGTTTCAGAGGGTCAAGGCCGATTCTGAGGACCTAAGGAAATCCTGGGGATGACCGATTCTACAGGCCGAGGTCAATTCTGAGGACCTAAGTTTTGATGATCAATTTTGAGGGTTTAAGTTATAGCAATCGATTATGTGGGTCGAGGTCAATTCTGAGGACCTTAAATTGTAACGACCAATTCTGAGGGTCAAAGATAATTCTGAGGGCTTAAGTAGAGATGATAAATTTTGAAGGTCAAAGCCAATTCTGAGGGCTTAAGTGGGGGTGACCAATTTTGTGGTTCAAAGCCAATTTTGAGGGCTTAAGTAGAGATGACCAATTATGAGGGTCGAAGCCAATTCTGAGGGCTTAAGTAGAGATGACCAACTCTGCGGGTCAAAGCCATTTCTAAGGTCTTAACTAGAAGCGACCAATTCTACGAGTTGAAGCCAATTTCAAGATCTTAAGTAGAAATGACCCATTCTGAGGGTCAAAGCTAATTTTAAGGGATTATGTAGATATGAAAAATTCTGCAGGTAAAAGCCAATTCTGAGGGCTTAAGTATAAGCGACCAATTCTGAGAGATTAAGTAGAGATGATCAATTCTGTGGGTCAAAGCCAATTCAAAGGGCTTAAGTAGAGATAACGAATTCTGAGGGTCGAAGCCAATTATAAAGGATTAAGTAGAGATGACCAATTCTACGAGTCGAAGCTATTTCTGAGGGCTTAAGTATAAGCGACCAATTCTGAGGGCCGAATCTAATTCTGAGGGCTTAAGTAGAGATGGCCAATTCTAAGGTCTTAAGTTGTAGCAACAAATTCTGAGGGCCGAAGCCAATTATGAGGGCTTAAGTAGAGGTCACCAATTCTGAGAACTTAAGTTGAAACTTTTAGAGACTCCATTAGGAAAATTATCTTAGTGGTTCCGCTGGGGATTTTGGGGAAGCATTTGATTTTGAGTTTTTTTTGTTTCGCTGGGGAAGAGGAATTAAACCGAGGATTGAATGTCTTATTAAGGAATTTTACGGTGTCCTTTGGAGATGTTGATAGGGGGATATACAATTAATTTTGAGAATTACATTGGGAGGTAAGTGTTCCACTGGGGGAGTACGTGTGGTAAAAGAAATGTTTTTCTTAGTGAAAAAGGTTCTAAAATTCATTTGGTAATTTTGGGAATTTTCTGGGAATTTTTGTACGAAATTTTAGGGAGGGTGCCGGTTGGCATAGTGTGAGAGGTGTCAAACGGTAGTGGCACGATATTTTGGGATACCTCGAGCAGGTAAAGGGACAATGCCGATTGGTATATTATTTGGAGCTATCGATCGACATGCTCGTTAGCCTCCTACAAAAAGGGGGTAGGTTATCCTCATTTTTCACAGCTTCCAGACTTGCTCTCTTCTGATATTTCCTTCTGCAAACTATTTTAACGTTTCGAAACCAAGACATGGCTTATTTCTCAAGTAGTGAGACACATATGGCGTGGCTAAATGTCGACGATTGGGAAAACTTAGAATGAAGGGATAGGGTGCCCCTAACATTGGGTAGTGAGAACACCTTCGACTCATTCGAGCCAGTTGTAGATGAGCTGACCCTCTTGCATGAGCCGACGAGTCAGCATTTTTCTAGGGTGGTGAACCCTGGCGGCTATGTAAGTTTGAATGACGTTAGGTGTTCTTTTCTTTATTTCTTGGTAATATCTCCTTATTTATTGAATTTTGACAAGGGTTATCCTTTTCTCTTTGACAGTGTGATATCTCCATGTCGAGCCTGCGATCTCGAAGGGCGATGGGGCTTAAAGACGTCTGGGGGAGCCTTTTGCCTGTGGTGCGTTGGGTGGTGTCATCAGTCGGGTTTGGTAGGTCGGCGTCTGCACTGTATGAGATGCCTCGTTCGATGACTGTTTTTTATGCTTAGGGGGAGAGGTGGTGGGACACCACCCACACTATGCATTGTGTCTCCGAAAAGAAGACTGTGACTCCCATAGATGTGCAACAACTGCTAGGGCTGAACTGCCAGGGGGGTCAGATAGAGGTGGACAGGATCTTGCGGGTGATAGCGGCTTTGGGTGACGTGGAGAGGATAATCTCTTGGGACTCTATTCGTTTGTCCCTTTTAGAGAGTTATTTATGAGTTGGAGCATTGATGAGGAGGACGGCCGGCAGGTGCGGTACATGTCCCGTCTATTTATTTTGCTTTTGTTGGGAGGTTTGTTATTTGCGGCGGCGTCCACTTATCGTTTTTTCCATTTTTGAGGGTGTTTTCGAACGTCCCTCTTTTTTACTGGGGGAGCCTGACTTTGGGGACCCTTTATTTCTCTTTGGATTCATTCAGCAGGTGATGCCGGTAGACCTTTATTGGCGCCATGTATCTTCTTGAGGTATTCTTTATTTTGAGCATTTTCTTTTATGCATTCACATTTTTCTTTATGCATTCGCATTACCCTTTATGCATTTTATTCTTGATTTCTTGATTGTTGATCATGTCCTTTGTAGACGTGGTTTTATGAGGTGATTGGGCAAAACACATAATCAATATCTTTGAAGAACGAGTCTCTTGGGGACTTCTGTCGGATGTACCAATTAGGGGTGTGCACAGGTCGGTTCGGTTCAGTTTTGAACCTCAATTCAAACCGAACCGATCGGTTCAGTTTTGGAAAAAATCAGATCGAAACCGAACTGATGATGAAAAAACTCTTCAATTTTGGTTTTGTTCGGTTTTAACCGATTTTTAGTTTTGGTCGGGTTTTATTAGGTCGGTTTTCGAGTTTTGGGATATAAAAATAAAAGATATTTAAGGGTTTTTTAATATAAATATTAATGTCAATTCGGTTCAGTTCGGTTCGGTTCGAATAGGTTTTTTCTTTGTCTAAATTGCAAATCGAACCGACATTGTCAATTTTTTAAATCCTTAAACCACAAATCGAACCGGGCTAAAAAAATTGCTGGTTTCGATTCAGTGCGAGCCGGTTCGATTCGATCGATTTTTTTGCACACCCCTAGTATCTGTGGTGGAAGTCCAACCGAAAGTCAAGGAAGTCCCTCTCCTTGGAGGCGGTGCGTCAGGTCTTGAATGACCAAATGAGCGATCAGGTAAATCTCCTTTCTTTTCTAGAGATTTTTTTTCCTTTGTGATCTTTTTCGATATTGATTTTCTGTTGGGAATTTTGCAGGTGACCTTCTATCCCTGGGGGATGGTTGTCCAGCACACGGGGGTGACAGGGGTGAACGCGCAGCTGTGACATCTGTTGGTGCATGAGTTTGGCTACTCCTGGTATCTCGAGGAGAGAGTAGTCCGACAGGTCATGGAGGATGAGGTGATAGTGCCACCTGCAAGGCCCCCGGTGTATATGAGGCGAGAGTGGGAGATGTCAGATGATGCGCGGGTGGAGGTGATGATGGGAGAGCCTTACTCGTTATATACCGATATAGTGGAGACATATGATTATTTGGACTTCGTGTGGAGGTGGTTGATGTCGGCAAGAATATATGACATGATGCCTCACCCCCAGGCGAGTTCAAGTCAGCCAGTGGGGTCTTCCTATAGTGCAGGTGGTGCGTCAACATTGGTAGCGGCAACGACCTCGGAGGTTCCCTTTGTGCGGTTAGCTTCTCCTTCTTATAACATCTGGCGGGAAGATGGAGGGTTGGTGCGTATGCTACACCATACCAATGCGATGGACCCGGAGGATATGGTGATGACAGAGGAGGTTCGACAGCCAACGGTATACTTTTTATTTCTTTGTCTTTTGATTTTGTGATTTCTTCCTTTGCCTCTGAGTGAATGATTTGCTCTTTTTTATTTTTCTGGCAGCACATTCGGGTGTCAACCTACTAGCTGAGGGACATTCGAGATTGGATAGCTTCTGCAACTCCTCACATTTTGGAGTCCATCTTGGTTCCTTCTTGCTTGGTGTCATCTGCATCATCTAAGAAGGTGTCTGGTTTAAGGAGTGAAGGTACGTCATCTTGTCGTAGAGGAAAGCGAGTGCACCGTACGGATAGAGGTTCTTAGTGAGAGAGAAGAGAGAGAGATAAGAGAGAGTGATAGAGAGATTGCAGGTGGGTTTGGGAGAAATCCCGTTATCTTTATCTTCCTGCAAAACCAGTGTAATATAGTAACATCTATGCAATAAAAATGAAGTTTTTGTTAATGTTTTAGTGACTTAATGCATATGCTCTTTTTACTTTGATGCTAAGACCATAAAAGTAATTTAAAATGATTTGAGAGATAATTTATTTTGAAATAAGATAAGTAAGAAACATAGGCAGAGGAAATTCGTCCTTAGAATAAAAATTATTTTTATTGAGGTTTTTTATTTTGACAAAAAAAGGAAAAAGGGAATTTTCCAAAAATAGGGGGTTTTCGATCGAAATGGCCCTTGTCCTGCCTATCGGTATGTCAGTCCATTCCAATCAATCTAAGTCTTTGATTACACTTTCTTCAATTGCTTGGTACTTGGTGAGGTAAGTTTTTCTTCGAAATATACAAGGTTTTTTGTCTTTGGTTGGTGTTTTCCAAGTATAAATAGGGGGCATGGGTGGAGCATTTTCTTCACACCACCACATGCCTTCTCTTTTAAATTCTTCTCACTTCTTATCTCATCACTTTGCGATATGGCTCTCCTTGGAAGTGTTGAATTTGCTACTCACCTCAAAACTTTGGATGCGATGTGCTCAGACAATGTTGATTACGATGCTTTCAACATCCGTCGAGTTTATTTATGGTGCAACCGACCTATAGAATGGAACAAGCTAATGGTAGCGGTGGAATTTGGTTCCCTGAAGACCACATCTTTTGCTTTGGATTGGATGAAGTCTGTCTGACTTATGAAGAGTCTTCTACCATATTGGGGATAAATCCCAGTGTTACGGCAACTATGCCTGAATTTTCCTGGTCTCCTCAAGAGCTGTTAATGGGACTTCTCCATATCTCGCATTCGACGGCTCGTTCTCTAGTCACAAAAGGAATGATTTTTCTTCCTATTGTGCTGCATTTTGTGCATTTGCAGAATATTGGTGATACGGGCTATGCTGGAGCCGTTATTCTTGGCTTAATTTTAAAATTTCTGTTGGTGAGTGGGGAACTGTTAGTGGACCCCCAACTTGTAGACATCGCTTCATGGATGTCGTACTATTGCAATCCTGTAACGGTGATACTGGTAGAGACTCTGAACAGTTTGGATGCCTGGCGGGAAGGTCGTTCCGATTTCCTAAGAGGTAACCCCGTAATATTGTCCATGTGGTTGTCGAAGAGATTCTGCATGGTGGTCCCACCTGAATATCCCTTATCGGTTGTGCCAAACTTTTTTTCTCGCTACTTTATTATCGTAGGCTTGGACATCAAGAGCTGGGAGAACTGGTTTGAGGAGCATAGGGCTCGAGGCTTGCGTTAGTCAGTGCTTTGGTGGGGGGAGTTGCTTCCTATTCTAAAATTGGGAGAATACCAGTATGTTAGGTTGGTTGGCCTCAGACAGACCTCTTTCTACTTTTCCTGGCATCTCCTGTACCAATTTGGTTGGACACAGACTGTTCCACCTCGGACACTAGACTACTTTCCCATGAAGGACTTGACGGAGCGCATGCGCATGTGGGTTCTTTATGGGAGAATCGTCGACCCTCCACCCATCCTTCCTAGTCTGTTGGAAGAGTGATATATTTCAGGGGACTACACGAAATGATTGTGGAGGAGGGTAGTTGCCAAGATCCTAGCTGTGGAGAACGGTCAAAGTTGGTTCGACATATCTGACACCATGGGGGGAGGTGTTATTGGTTTTCATAAGTTGGTTTGGGCTTACTATTCTATGGAGCGTATGCGAAATTCCATTTAGGCAGGGGAAGTTTGGGGACCCCAGGATATGGACAATGATGGGGTCGGTTCCTCTGGAAGCTGTGGGTATAATCCCTGGGGGGTTTATTTGTGAAGCTTTTGTGATGTGTCTGATTATGTATGGGAATAAATTTGGAAGGGTTATTTTTAGGAGTAGTTGGCAAGGAAAGTTGTTTGACTCCCTATGCTGATGTAATTGTTATGGAATTTTTTATCAATGAAATAAATAAAATTTTAATTATATTATTGTGCCTCTTTATGAGTTTTTGCATTTGAATTATTTATACCAATCGCTAAGGCATATATAATCCCGTTGTTCATGTAAATGATAAAAATGAACCGTCGTTCTCGGGAATAAGAAAAGAATAGCATTTTGTGCAAAAGAAAAGGGATCGTGCTCATGTAAAGCGTATGAGCTGCCTACGTACCTCTGGGGGTTTAGAAAATTTTCTGAGTTTGATTTTCGAAAGCAAAAATATTTTTAGAGGATTAGGCCCCATGTAGTTCAGAGTAGAGGGAAATGAAGATTTTTTTTAATAATAGAAGATGAGAAGAGTTGTAACGCGCCGAGATTAAGGGTTGAATTTCTTGAGGTGGTGTAGGTTAACTGGACATGACATATTGTCCCCATCGAGGTCGGTGAGCATAGCAGCGCCGCCGGATAGGATATTCTTCACAATATAGAGGCTGCTCCAATTGGGATTGAATTTCCCTCTAGGGTCCCAAATGGGTTATACTAATTGTTTAAGGGCTAAGTCCCCTTCTCGAACACCACGGTCCTTGATTCTCTTATTGAATGATAGCGCTATTCGGCGATGGTACCCTTATATTTGATATAGATCATTCAGTCTCCTTTCGTCCGAGAGTGACAATTAGTCAAGATGGCTTTGATGCCAGTCTCCCTTGCCGACTTTGATTTCAAGAATGATGCATAATGAAGGGATTTCTAGATACACGGGTAGGACTACTTCCATTCTGTATACTAGAGAGTAAGGGGTAGTCCCATTTAAGGTTTGAACTGAAGTGCGATAGACCCAAAGGGCATAAAGGATCCATTCGGGCTAATCTCGACAGCTTTCAGTCATCTTGCTAATGATGACTTTGAGGTTTTTATTAGCGGATTCAACTTCTCCGTTGGTTTGAGTTCGGTAGGGAGAATATTTGTGCCTCTAAATCCTATACTCGTCCACTACTTTTGGGACTTCTGCTTCGAAATGCAACCCGTTGTCTAACACCTGCTCGTGCAGGACCCCATATCAGAAGATGATATTTTTCGGATGAACTTAGCCACACTCTTAGCATTCAGTACTGCGTATGACTTGGCTTCGACCCATTTAATCAATGGCAACCAAGATGAATTCATGCTCGTTGGAGGCTTTGGGAGTAAGTTTCCCTATGATGTCGATGCCCCATGTGGAGAATGGCCAGGGAGAAGTCATGTTGTACAATTCCCACGGAGGCAAGTGTTGAATATTGGAAAACTGTTGGCATTTAAGACATCTTCGAACATAGGCAGTGTAACCCTATCGGATTATTTTCTTAACGAGTATATGGCCATTTATGTGGGGTTCACATTCCCATCTGTGGATTTTTTGCATCATCTCTTTAATGTTAGCCCTTGCGATGTAGTATAAATGTGTTCCATTGAAGTTTCTCTTGAACAGTGCTTTATAGCAGACAATATACTGGGAAGCCAGTTTGTGAATGGTTGCTCGATATTTCTTATTATAACCTTGGGTATACCTACCATGCTTGTGGAGGCAATAAATATCATAGTACCAACAACCGACTATATTAGGATCTTCTTATGTTATGGGCTCAATGTGGTAGCAGTGATTTGGTTTATCTTTCTTTTGGATTAGGAAGGGGGCCATTGTTATTCCTTTGGGGATGTCAATCATGGAGGCTAGGGTAGCAAGGGCATCGTCTAGGATTTTCTTTTCTCGGGGCAGGTAGTGGAAGGTGATATCTTGGAATTAGGAGGATAACTCTTATAGGTGGGCATGGAAGGGAAAGAGTTTCTCGTCCTTAACTTTCCATCATCTAAGTAATTGATCGATGATGAGGGATGAATCCCTATAGACATCTAGGTATCAAATTCCCTTCTTGAGAGTGACTTTGAGGCCTACTGTGAATGCCTCGTATTCAGTCATGTTGTTGGTGCAGGGAAAATCTAGTTTGATGGCAATGGGAGTGCGAGAATGATTAGAGGAAATTAGGATTATCCCAATGCCATACCCTTTCTTATTATCGGCGCCATCTAAGAACATTTGCTATCAGAGGTCTTATTGGGAGGTACAAAGGATGTTCTCATACGAAAACACATAAATCCAAATATTAGCTTCTTTCATAGGGTAATCAGCGAGGTAGTCAGAGATGGATCTTCCTTTCATGACTTTTTACGCGCCATACATAATATCAAATTCAGCTAGTAGCATTAACCATTGGGACATTCATCTAGAAAAGCAGGTTTCTCGAGAAGATAGTTGATAGGATCCATTTGGGACACAAGTTTGATGGGAAATGAGAGCATGTAGTGTCGTAGTTTTAGGGTGACCTAGCTAAGGGAGACATGTGCTTTTTCTAAGGCTACATAGTTAATTTTGTACTCGAACAACTACGATTGGCATAGTAGATGGCTTTCTCTTTGCGAGACTCTTCAAGGTGTTGGGCTAGTAAAGCCCCAGCTGCAGTGTCTGTTACGATCAGCTATAGGATCAGGGGAAGACCAGGTTGTGGTGGCATGAGTACCAGAGGTCAGGTTAGTTATTGCTTGATTCGGTCAAAATATTTTTGGAAAGTTTCATTACAAACTTTGGTGGAATCTTTTCGAAGGAGTTTGAAGATGGGTTCACAGATAAAAGTCAATTGGCTGATGAATCGATTGACATAATGTAATTTTCCAAGGAATCCCTAGACTTCCTTCTCCATTCGGGGTGAGGGCATATCAAGTATGGATTTTAGCTTGGCAGGATCTACTTCTATCCCCTTCTCACTAACCATGAATCCCAAGATCTTTCCTTTGGTAACGCCGAAGTCATAATTTTGTAGATTAAACCGCATATGATATTATCGTATTCGCTCAAAGAATTTTCGAAGAGAGGGAACATGACCTTCCCTAGTCTTAGACTTGATAATCATATCATCTACATATACCTTAAATTCTTTGTGTATCAGATCATGCAAGATGGTTGTGGAAGCCCTCTGGTAGGTAGCCCCTGTATTTTTTAGACCAAATGGCATGACGATGTAGCAAAAGGTTCCCCAAGGTGTGATGAATGAAGTTTTCTCTTAATGATTTGGGTGCATCTTGATATAGTTATATTTGTCAAACCCATCAATGAATGACTTAAGAGCATGACTGGTTGTGTTGTACACAATCATGTCGATATTGGCTAGCGGGTAATCATCCTTTTGAGAGGCCTTATTTAAGTCTCAGTAATCAACGCACATGCGAACCTTCCCTTCTGTTTTTAGCACGGGTACGATATTGCCTCGCCATGTGGGATATTCAATCACATTAATGAAACTATGGTCAACTGTTTTACCACTTCTTCCTAACCTTGAGCTACCATTCGATGCGGAGATTTTGCATTTTCTGTTTGATCGATTTGTATTCTGGGAGAGTTAGAATCTCATGCTAAGCTATCTCGGGATCAATGTCGGGCATGTCGTTGTTGGACCGTGTGAAGATATCCATAAATTCCTTCAATAATTCCTTGAGTTGCGCACACTCATGCTCGTCAAGGGTGGACTTTATCCCAATCTCACGCAGTTGGCTACGAGAATCGAGATTAATAATAACAGTTTCATCTTCATTAACTTGAACGCGGTTATGTTGTTTGTTATTAACCTTATTAAGATCACTTAATAATTGTTCATTTTCAAGATTATAATCATCAAGAGTTTGATTAGAATCAAGACAATTAATGTAAGGCACAACAACATACTCAAAATCTTCATTTATTTCATTATTAGGAAAAATAACATTTTGAACCTTATCAAAGGAGTTCTTCATTACATTAAAATAAGGAGAAACAACAAGAGAAAAGGAAATAGGGTAAATATCTGGGTTGGGTTGTATTTTAGTGGGTGGAACAGTTACAGAATGCCAGTTGAGGAGAGGTGTATTAGCATCTTTGCTATGGCGGGATGGATCCAATGATGTAGCACTTAAGTGGACCATGAAGAGTGTCAGCCCCAGTTTCTACAAGTTAAATGAATCCTCGAAGTCACTTCCCTCAAAATCTTTGGTAGCAATTATAGTCTTCTCAATGAGCGATTACATATGATGCTGGGAACTTTTGGCCTATGAGTAGCTACCTTGGAAAAAATATCTCAATTCTTGGTTTCATCTTCTTGTCTACATGATCATACCATGATTCAAGAAAGCCGCATAAGGGAAAATCTACACCCTCTCTAATGAATATTTCATTCAAGTAATCTCTTGAGAAAGTTTTAGTGCTTTTACCCTTCTCTTTAGCCAAGGTTGGCGGAGCATTCTAAGTTCTTTTACTGATGGTTGATAACCCAAATCTCAAGGGGGAAAGGATTTCTTCAATACAATGGGTTCAAGTATCCCCTGCTCTCATCGTCCCAGTCCTAGTCTGGGCATGAAGTGCATGTTCTTGAACATCTGGATCACATTGATCTTACCATTAGGGTTATACTCCAGACAAACCCTATATTTGAAATTGTCCCACGCAGGGAGTGGAAGTGGTTCGACTCGAAAAGCTAAAATAAGCATATCATTTTCCCCATGTTGTATTTTTAGTACTGGATTGTTGGTGCTTGCATTCTCGGTGTTATCATCGCCGTCAAGGATGGTGATGACCTTCCCATTGGCGAAGAACTTCAGTTTCTGATGAAGGGATGAAGACACACCCTCGATATTATGGAGCCATGGTCGTCCAAGCAACCGATTGAAATACGTCGGGATGTTGATGACTTGGAATTCAACAATAGGATTTATAGGGCCAACCCCTATTGTATGTTTTATGGATCCTATTACTTCTCGACAAGTATTATCATAAGCATGCACCACGACAGAGGTTAAATCAAGGTCACTCACTTTATGTCCCATGCAATTGAGGGTCCTCAATGGGTAAACATTAAGAGTTGATCCATTATCGACAAAAGAGAGTGGGATGGTCTTTCCCATGACTTCGACACAGATATTGAGAGCATATTTATGATTTGGACCAACCTTAGGGATTTCCTCTTCGGAGAAGGAGGATCCGACCAGATTCACTACTTCTTCTAGCGTGGTGGAAGGAGGTTCTGTGGGTCCCATGAGTAGTTTGATCAAGGAATTTCAATGCAGATGGGAAGACATAAAGAGTCCCCACAAGGTAATGTTAGCTTGGGTCTTCTTCAACTGGTAGAGGAACTTGCTCTCCTCGAGGGTTATTTTCAGCATAGGAATTTTCTCAACACATTTTCCCTTGTCGATCGCTAATGACTGCGGGTTTGGAGCTTGGTAATACCTTTTTGATCTAGTCATATGGTTCACAAAAGAAGGGAAAAATAGAAACCCCGTTCCCTCATTGATATCGAGTTGTTCAGCTACCTTGTTGATTTCTCCCAATAACTCCTTAAATAATATCATTCGACACATGCTGACTATCGGGCTAGTATTTTTTGGGCTTTGCTCTTCATCTGAATCATCAAATTTGTCCCCCCATCCCACGAGAAATTTATACACTCTACAACCTCAACGACTTCTTTGTATAGATCCTCCCATTCGACGGGGATATGTAGTTTTAAGGGATCAAGTGCCCTTGTAGCTTCAAAGCATCAAGTAGCTCAGGCATATTCCAAATTTCATCGGTCTGTCGAAATAAGTTTTCCATGATCTGGGCGACATAATCTAAGCTGACTTTATCGGTAGGTACCACCCAATTATCTGACTCTCGAGCCCATTTTGAGCTTTTAAGAACAACGTACTGAATTTTTGGAAGTCAATAGTCATCTTGGAGGGCAATTTTAACCCAAACTCTAAAAGTTGGTTTAACACTACAATTCCATATCTTTCCCTTTGGGGCGGGTACGAACAACAATGCATGATCTTATAAAGAGTGACGGTGCCCGATCAATAAAACTGGTAGGATAGAGGAGAATATATGAGCAAACTTGGAGAGGTTTAGAAGAATATATGGGTATGATGGGTGATTTACTGGGTATAATCTAGGTAGATGGATTAAATTCTGGGTCATCCTTTAGAAAGATGACATTTATGTGTTTTGGGAGTGGATTGTGGGTAGTGTTTGGTTTAGTATTAGTTGGTAGGGCGATGATACCCCGATCGATCAAACATTGGATTAAATTTCAGAGGTGGAAACACTGGTCAGTTGTATGGCCGATAGTTTGGTGAAAGTCATAATGGGCATCTGGTTTGAAATTTTTAGAAAGTGGTTTTGGTAATGGATGAGGGTCCAAAGGCTTGATAAGATTTCGGCTTAAAAGGGCTTGGTTAACTTTGGATAGGGGATCTTAAAGCTCGGTGTATTCCTTCTTGACTGGGTTAGGGCAGTTTTTTAGTGCCCATGAAGTGAAAGGCTAAGAGATGTTGTTGATGGCTGAGACTATGGTATTGGCCAACTTCTCATACTTTCTTAGAGTGAATTTTCCAAATACTTTCTTCAGTTCTACTTCTGTCTTGGCAAGACTTTATTTAATCTCCACTCCTGCTTCTCAGAGAGATAAAAAAAAATAAGGGTAGTATTGTCCTCCCATCGTTGCTCGAACATGGGATAAGAAATTCTTCTTTACAATACTAACTTGCTCCTCTTCAAAAGGCCGGTTGGTTATGGTGGTTGCTTTCTCTCTCCACCTTGCAATGAAGTTACTAACAAATTCCACAGGCATATACTTGAGAAGTTCCAAATCACGGAAGGTAGCCTCCAACTCCTCGTTATACTTGTAATGTGATATGAATTCACGAGCAACATCCTCCCAACTATGAATTCTGGACTCTTCGAGAGATAAGAACCAGTGAAGAGCGTTGTCCTTCAAAGTCAGTTGGAATATTTGGGCCATTATTTCCTCGGAGGCACCTAGGAGAGTTATGGCTCAGCGGTAAGTTTGGAGATTAACAATTGGGGGTCCAATAGCTTCGAATTTATTGATGTTGGGCATTTTGAACTTTTTCAGCAACCTTGCTTTAGGATAGGGAGACATATGGGTGTAATCCATGTAATTCCTAGAGATTCTGACTTGGTCAAACTTCTTGGTAAACATCTTGAGGTCCTCCATGACCATGCTCAATTCTTACTCCTTCGGGTTAACAGTCTTGGGTAATTTATCACCTGGCTGGGCAAGATTTGGCATAGGGATCTAGGCTGGGGATGACCCATTAGCAGGAGGAGCACATGGAACATGCATATATTCCTCGAGGGGCCATATAGTCTCGGGTGCGGGCGAACCCATAGCGCGAAGGAAGAGGACCTCGGGATCTTCGGGAATAGGGACCTAGTTTCATTACATCTCGTGAACCTCAGTTTGAAGGTTGTTAATCTTGGCAGTGAGTTGGGCCAGGACCGTCATCAAATCTGGCTATACATTGCTAGTTGATCTGTGTTCTCCATGAAAATCGAATGAAGATGAATTTTGGACTCGAAGGAATTAGTGAGGGAATGAACGGAGCCTCAGGGCAGTTCGACGAAAGACCGAAGCCAATAGGGATCCAGGTTAAGGGTCGAGCATGCGATCAACCTAAGAAGGAGAAAAAATCGAATTTATTTTTGAAAGAGAAAGGGGAAAACTGTTATTTTTGAAAAGGAAGGAAAATGTTTTTGACATATTTTTTAGAAAAGAGGGGGACAAAAATATTTTTTGGGCAAAAAAGAGGAAAAAGATTTATGGTAAAAGGAAGGAAAAAATGCTTTTGTTATTTTGATAAAAGTGGAAAAAATATTTTTGACACTTTTGGTAAAGAAAGAGGAAAAACGAGGAAAGCGTCTCAACATGATTATTATTATCATTATTATGTTCTCACTTGTATTAGGTTTACCTAAATGCAAAAAGAAATATTGAATGGGACTCGAGCCTGGAAAAATTGGGTTTGAAAAATATGTAAAAACATGGTGGGACTTCTTGCTAGACTCATGGACAGTGTCCCGTTTTAAAAAAAGACGAAATCGCGCAAAAATTTGGGCGGCATGTCGACCCATCATTTAGGTAAAGTTTTGGGTAGAAACCGGTAAACTAAATATGAGTACCCAAGGTTTGACACCTATATGAGGGTATGAAGTTGTTGGGTTCATTGGAAGGGATCCCGCCTTTGGCATGACTTCCACGATATACATCTTGCTTTTGAGGTCAATCGGTACTTGTGGTCAAGCCATATTGATATACCTGAGTGTTGGTGAATTGCCTCACTATATACCTCATGGGGACAGTACATATGAGAGCGAATTAGATATACGTCGAAGGTACTTAGAGAATGAAGGTGAAAGTCATATCGCTTACGCTAACTGTGATCTACCGGACCAACACCCATCACGAATTGAGCCCCCAGTTACGGGAAAAATTTTGGTCAATAGCCATGCTCTTTGGTGATGTAGTGTGCAAAATGCATTATTCTTGATTAACATATTATGGAGAGAGTATCTTTATTTATCATAATGACCATTACAGTAAGCAGGGGAGAATGTACAAGTATAAAAAGTAACTCTAACATGGAGCATAGAGATTATACTAAGTATGGGTATGTGAGAGTGAGTGATGTGCGTGGTAGTGAACCTAAGCATGGATAAACTACAATTGGTATGTGACAAGTGTGAGTGAGCATGGATATATACAAGTGTAATAAGTGTAGGTGTATGTTAATGAAACCTAAGCAAAGATATTCTAAGTGGTGTGTACAACATGTGGATATAAGTGATCTTAGGTGCATGTAATGTGAAGTGTACATGGAGAGTATCTATAAGTGTGTGAGTGAGTAGTGATATAAGCATGAGGTATATAAGAAATAATAGAGGATAATAAAGGGAACATACAGGTAGGTGCATATGCACACAATAAAAATAAAACACCCGTGCAAATAGAGTCTAGCCATCCTATGGAAAAACATCCCCAACGGACTCGCCACTATGGCCACCCCGATCGTATCTCCATTCTCGTTCTCTCCCGTGGGCGTGAGGGGAAAAAAGAGGGGAGAGAAAAATGGTCTCGCGCCCTCATACTCTCTAGGAGCGCTCTGGTTGTCGTTGGAGTGGGGTGAATGAAAAGAGATGGAGTCACTAGCCTATTTTTCACAAAACAGGCAAAAGAAATGTCACCGCCTCGAGAGAGTGGCATCATAGATAAATTAATGCTTATGAAATCAATAGTTCGAAGGTTCGGAGCTAAGTTACAAAATGGGAAGGTGTTAGGCACCCATCCCGCCCTTTCGGTCTCTCATGGGCTTTGTGTTATTATTTTCGTTTATTTCTGCATGAAGTGTGTGTGCGTGTATATATAATGGAGATCGAAATTGCCACCCAACTCATACCATAGAAGAGATAGAGTGAGGTCATCCATATGAATGTTCCAAAAAAATAATATTAAAAATATGATTTATGCGTTTATCGTAATATTGGTCGTTATAATGAAACGATAACATGTGTTGGATAAAACGTGTCTAAGGATCACAAACATAATATGTATAAGGATATAATAGATTCAGAAATGGGGAATTTGAAAAAATTGGAAATTTGGACTCAAGTCTCGAATTTTAATCCAAAATGCCTACGTTGCCTATAAAGGCATCAAAGTCCATGTAGTTCGCATGTAGCATAGGGGTGGGGTTTATCCCATATAATAGAACTTTTTGAGGAACGTATCGTAATAGAATTCGATTTGGTTAGACATTAAAAATATATTAGTGCCTGATACGGGAAGGGTTTCTACCATGAGTGGATTCTTTATTTTTTTTTAATGAATCCTAACTATTGCCATTCTTCATTATGCAATGGTTATGCGCGTGTAAAAGAAACAGTATAATGATAAAAAAAATCCAAAAATCAAATGAATGGGATTTTATTATAGGGGTGTGTGTGTGTAAAGAATGTGTTTTAGTTTTGGAAAAATGTGATGGATAATCCCATTTAGAATTGATGGGCATGACACTCTTTTAGTTTGTTTTGGATTTTTTTGTAGAAAATAAAGTATGTTCAACATAACTAATAAAATATGGGAAGTTAATGTGTATGATCTAAAGTAAAAGAACTAAATTATTAATTAATGTAATTAATGTGAAAACAAGAAATTTAAAGAGAAAGGGAAGGATTTGGACCTTCTTTGAACAATTGGAGGTTGATATTGATCCTCGATGAACTCCATTGAAGCTTTATATGAATGTTGGATGAGATAGAATGATATTTTCCAAATTGGGTGTGAAAAGAATGGAAATTTAAGATGGAATGAAATTTCACATAAGAAAACTTCGTTGATTACTAGAGAATGTTATTGAGATCACTGATGCTAATGGATATGAGGTGTGCTTTGGGAGTGAGGTAATGCCCTCTATTTATAGGGTCAAAGGTGGTTTCGATCGTCATGGACCCATCCTTTCCAATCGACAGGTACCCCTAGACACACTACCAAAAGGCAGGGAAATGGACCTGCCAATCAGTAGTCTTGTGCAGATTTTTTTTGAAAAAATAGTCATAGAACTTAATATGTTGATCAAAATTGCACACGGGGCATACCTTTAGAAAGGAAATTTAGAGACCTTCGAGAGTCCTTTGGACTGCTCTCGGGTATGGGAGTTGACGTTTGGTCAAATGTGGTTCGAAAGCACACATCGGTACTTCAGACGCGAGATCGTCGGACATAAACAAATCGTTGAATGGTAAGTCATAATCTTGCACGAGGTAGACCATTCTAAAGTTTAGGTGATGTAATTCATCAGTCTAAAGAGTTTCTATTGGTTCAGAAAGTTGACCTTGGTCAATCGGGACCCAGAAGCGCCTTGTGACCTCTCGAATTAAAATGGGTTGTTCGTCCGTATCGTAAGTCAAAATCGGGCACGAGGTGCACCATTAGAAAGGGTATTTATTTCCCTTCTAAGATTCATTCATTATTATTCGAGCTAAAGAGTTGACCTTGGTCAAATGAATCCCGGGAGCACCTAATGGCCTCTAGATCGATTTTCAAGGGAAAACAGATCGTTCGTCCGAACGGTTATGCCATTTCGCTCACATAGTGGACCGTTGGAAAGGGTATTCAGTGCCCTTAGAATGTTCAAAGATCTTTCACTTTGACGATGAACTTAACTTGGGTCAAATCGGGTCCCGGGAGAACCTAGTGGCCTCCAGATCGATTTTTGATAGTAAAATGGTCCATTTTTCCGAACCGTTATGCCTATTCACGCACAGGGTGGAACATTGGAAAGGGGATTTAGGTCCATTTGAAGATTCATTATGCTTTATATCGGATGATAGAGTTAATCGGAGTTAAACGCGGCTTGAGAGTTCCCGATGGCCTCTAGATCAGTACTCGGAGTATGACTTAGGGTTCATAGTTAAATGGGGAGATGCTAGGGACCTAAGAATAGCCTTAGGGGGTTCTAGAATGTGGTGTCCACAGCCACCCTAGAGTTGTACCTCTTCATTAACCTCCAAATAGGATGATGCCAATCGAGAGAGGGATCCCCTCCCTCCTGGACTAATTCTAAAATCTTCTTAGTAATTGGTGTTTACGTATCAAGCTTCACCCCAATTTGGTCGAAGAACCATTTAAACTTAGGGCTTCTTGTGATAGTTGCACACTTTGAATCTATCTCCACTTCATATGTTTATACATTACACACGTACTCAATTTATTATGTCCCTCCCTCATCCAAGTCAAGAACCGCATCCACACTTCCTTCTTGGGGGCTCACCTGCTTAGCCCACTCATCCTTGTGGTCTTCCCTAGCTAATTTAGATAGCCTTTTTTGCACGCATCATCATTGCTTAACCACTCTTCAGAGTTGAGTATTCCTTCCTCATCATATGCTATAACTATATTTATTGTGCCATAATGATGAGCTGGCAACGGATTTTCAATGACATCCATTAATTGGATCTGCGGGGTGCTGTTAGCGATTTTCTCTCATATTATCCTATGAAAGTAATAATTATACTTAGTGGCATGTTGCATTCTCTAATGCAACTCACAAAACTTTACATCCGCCTTGTCTACTACTGTGGGCACTTGGCCATTTAAGTGAGGGGAACCTGCCACCCGCTCGTGCAATAATGTTCGATAATAGTCCATAGCCTCCGCCATACTACATGGAAATGATAATGGGACATCATGTCCAAGCTTTCTTTTTCCAGCAACGTTGTTATTTTTGGACCCTTGGCCTCCCTTGTTTCCTTTAGGACTTCCTTCAATGTAGTTCACTACTTGTCATCGTGAAACTTGAAACCTACCAGTTGGCGACGACATTTGTACACTCTATCCTTGAGGTCTTGGTTTGCTGATCAAGGCAATATTATTAGTCGTTCACGTGAATTCTCTGAAGGAACCCTCTCGGGTTTCAGTGATCAAATGAATTTTGTATTCCTTCAGCAGCCCTTTGATGTGAATACAAAAGTGTCTCTAGTGCGTGCAAATAACGGCTCAAGTGTAAGGCGGTTGCGTAAGTAATAATCCCAGCAAGTCGGGTATCGAACTCAAGGACTAAGACGTAAAAAGTAACAATTACTAAGAAATACGACCAAACCTAATGACCGACTCAAGAAAAAGAAAGGAAAAGGTGATGAGTTCTTATTAAATCTTCTACGTGACTAATACAACCAAATAAACAAATGTGAATTAACTAAAATATGCAAAGGCAATTTTATTTATTTATTTTAACGATGTGAGAAAAATGGGATTGGACTACGATCCACCGAATCGACGGTAATTTCGTTGGATACAAATTTTTCAAAAACGATATTTATAATTAGAAGAAAACATTAAACTTTTCAAAGTACTAAACATATGAGAATTTTACTCCGCACAATGTCTAGTCAACAAATAATTTAACGTGAATGACATGATTGTCAACATGCGTATTATACCCTCAAACACTTCGGTTACCTAAGGAAACGAAGTTAAGAGACCAATAATACTTGTTTTGACAAAATATCCAATCTATGAATTATCTATACAATTTCATCCAATTTAATATCCAACTTATTAACCTAGGTGGGGTTCATGTACCCCAACCCTCTAATTATCCAACCGGACATAATAATATAACTAAGCATGAATTATTTACATAGCATGAAGACCTGATGATGGTAATATAGTAAGAAAACAAGTAATTAATGTCAAGGAAGCGATAAGAAAAGAAGAACAGTCATAAACCAAGATTGGAAGAAAAATCGGAAAGAAATCTAGCTTTTTATTAAAATTTCATGCACGAGAATTAGAAACTTGAGTCTTGATGTTTCTCTTCCTTCCTAGCCTTTAGAAACTAGGTTAAACTAGTGTCAAACTAAGTGTAATTACGAACTAACTAAGTCGGATACGTTTTTAAAAGTGTTTTAACCATACATAACTTTAAAAAAAATAGGACTAAAAATAATTTTCACACATAGGCATTCCAAATCGGTTCGCCTGATGCTCTAACCGGTTCAATTTCCAAATCGAATCTATGCTCCCCAAACCGGTTCAAATGATGGATAATTACTACAATGCCCTTTAATTCTTCTCAACTTCAATCGCTTGTAGCTTCTCAACCGTAATACGTTGTCATTTCTTCCAGTGTGCTCATAGATTCATGCTCTTTAACTCTTCTTTAGGATCCATTTTCGGGTTTGAGCTGCAAAATTACATTTGTGCCCTTGGAATTTTTCTCCTCCTTTTATTTCTTTATTCCGGTTTCCCTCTCGCATTTACTTGCCCGAAATACTGCAAAATAAACAAGAAATACACGAAAAAATAAATACTTGCCAAATAGGTTTAGTAGCATAAAAATGAGATAAGTTCATCCTATTTATACCGCACGGGACTATAAAACTACCTAATTTATGGGGATAAATATGAATTATTTACACCGAATCAAACCCCCTGACTTAGGATGTTGCTTGTCCCGAGCAATGTCAAAGATTTAGAGTATGAGTTAAACACTTTTAAAACAATTTATTGGGATATAATTCCTTTTGTACGAGCAAGCGATTTCATTTAGTGTATGCAACAAGCTGTTAAACCCTTAGGCTACCCAAGTTAGATGAATGGTGTCTCGAGAGGGTTTGTAGCGAATTTACCTACAACATTTATTTTTCGACTCAAGAAAATATCAAAATAATTAAAAATCATAGAATTTAAACCTTTAAAATAATCACTTAAAATTTTTATTCAAGAATCCCAATTCATAAGTGAATGTGCGCGAAGTTGAAAATTAAACCGCTAATATCCATCGATTGATCATTACGTTACTTTTCAAAAAATTCGCCTTAATTCAAATTCTCATGGAATACTCTCACAAACGAATCTTTTGAAATGCGGCTATTTTTTCTCGGTGTGCGTGATATAAAGAGTAAATATAGTGGACACTAGTTCACACACAAAATTTGAAAAATGGAAATTTTATGGTGAAAAGATCTCATCAGCGGGTTACGATCATTGGAAAATGGGAAACATCATCTTTTATTCGAACCAATTAATCTCTCTTATTATTTTTCGTGTTTTAGCTCTTCACGTGATAATTATTTCATTTTTTGGTCTCGGTTAGGACTTTTTCGGGTTATAAGGTTTAGTGGATAAAATAGGAATGGTTAAGGATTTCCGAGTTGGAAAATTTGCTTATGATGTCCATTGGGAACTTTTTCAGGCATTTCCTCATTTTTTTTAATATTTTTTTCATATTTTTTTCTTGAACTTTTTCTTAATTTTTTTTCTGGCCCTTTTTTATTGCACCAATTTGGACTTAATTTAACTCCGAGCCAATTGGATTTTCGAGTTGACAAACGAAAAGAAAAAAATTATTAGGCTCAAAATGGTTAGCAAAAGGATATTTCTCACAACTTTTTATGGATAATATTTTTGGGTAAACAAACGATGACCTAACTCAATTTATCCGAATTACTCATTATTTTACCGTATGGGTCTCGAGATTAAATTTAATTTAGAGATATTTTTAGTTTGTTGTTAAGACGAGATATCACTCATTTCCCGTGATCGATCAAAACAAAAATTTAGAGATCTTCAACGACTTATTTAAATGTTGAATTGAACGTTGATTTAACTATTAACTCGGATTGATTTAAATACTCGCAAAAATCGATGGGCTTGAAACCTCATCAGGTTAATAAGTCTCCGCACTTTTTCGTTAAGTATTTTCGCTCAATTTCCATTTTTGGTCAATTTCGGCTTAGTGTATTTGATTTTTACAAACTGAGACTTAAAACAAAAAATTTAGTGATATTTTTAAAAAATTTAAATTCCAATTTTTATTTGTTTTGATGAAAAATATTTTTGGTTTTTTCGAAAATTTTCATTTTTTCGAAAATTTTCAAATTTTATGGAGTTTTTAATAAAAAAGAAAAGGAAAAATTGTGCAATAAAATAGAGCAAATAAACAAAATACAACTTTTATTGATAAACAAACACAAACTACAATGCGATAAGAAAGGGTTGCATAGTTCTTAACAGAAAATGAACTATAATTCAACTCAAAAGAACTACATAAAAAAAATATAAACACCCACACATGGGCCTAATGAGATGGACCAGACTCGTCCAGGCCTTGGGCATATGGGTCATAAGAATCATGGGAAATATAGATTGGTGAAAAAAAAGAGGGGAGAAGAATCTACCTACAGGTAGTCCGAACCGGTTTGGGTACTAGAGCGATCCGATTTGCTTTTAAAGCCGGTTCGGCATTCGGTTCGCACCTTGGCCTCTGCCTCAACACCTTTTTTCTTTTCTTTTTTCTCATAGGATAAGTCTTTAGACCCCCATGTTCTCCTCTCTAATTATTCTTAAGACTCCCCTCACATGGTGGTACCTCGGGACACTTCAAAACCTTTTTGAAACATGACATACGCTCTCCCGTGTGTGAAAACCCAATGTGGTGCTCCAAACCTTACTAAATCGCAACGTTTACAGACCTCTAACATACCATAAATTGGACTCTTCTCACTAGTATACAACACGAAATCACCCCATACGTGTCAAGGGTGTGACAACCTCTTTCTTTCCCCTAAAAACTCTCTCGACCCCGTGTATGAGGTTTGATACTATCCTCGTATCCATTTTTCCCACGTCTTAAATCCGAAGTCGAAACAATTGGGAATCATACTCATAGGTAGGTTGGACACCTCGAGGCACGCGATGAATGATGTGAATGAAATCATCGAGGTTGAAAAATGCGTTACTAAAGCCGTTTATGAAAATAAACTATTTAAGTAACTCCGAGTTGTTTTTTGAAGAAACTCTTTTCTTAAATCAAAAAGGATTAATCACAAGATGTGTTTAATAAAATAGTATGTACGAGATCTATTCAAGATTTAAGTAACAAGTTTAAAAAATAATTTAAACCAGTTTTAAACACAGCACAACCAAGAATGAGATGAGAAAATGTAGAAGGCTTCTGTTCACAATTTTTACGTGGTAAAACCTCACCAATTGAGGAAACATCCACGACTCCCTCTACGGAGTAAAATGAAAAATCCACTAAAACAAATATATGTGTTACAAACTATATAACTAACATGCAAACAACTCAGACCTATATAAGTTTAGGAATGTACCCTCTAGTGTCCTTAAACTTCTCTGCAGTTCTGATTGTAGATGTACTTCTCCCAGTTTGTCAACTTTTGATTTGTTCTAGCACTTTACGTCGACTTATGTTCTCAAGATCTTATCACCAACACTTTTCGTGTTGTAGGGTGTAAGTGTTTGTGAAGGTGCTCTCTAACACATGCATGCACACACACACACTTATTAAGTACAAACAGTCCTAACAAATTACAGTTTACACTATATGCAGTGATCTTTTCTTTTTCTTTCTTCTTAGAAAACTTTGAACCTTTTTGACCTTTCAAACTATCCCAGAATCCACGGATACCTTGCTAGGAAGACAGACAAGGTCTTAATCGATCTCAGAATTTAAAACAAAAACTTTTTGAGATTGAAAACCTCCAAGTGAGATTCCAAACTAGGTCAAAGGTTTAGTTTACAAGAGCAAGAAATAGAAAGCATTTTATTGTTGATTTCAAAGTAAGAAAACGTTTTAGAGAAAACAATCAACAATATATTTCTCAAGATGAGAAATAAAATGAAACTAAGTGTAATGTAACATGAATAACTCAGATCTGAGATTTCTATTGAAACAGAAACTAGATCTAAGTAAAAGTCTAAGTTGGAAACAAGATCTCACGAACACAAGGTTACAGCAACTAAAATAACTCAACTCAAACACTCAAGAACACTCAGGATGGTGTTTTTGGCTATGGTGTTTTGAAGAAGTGTTTGGGTTAGGGTTGAAGAGGATTTGGACGAAGTTAGGGTTTCTAACTTTCTTCTCTCTCTGGTTTCTCTCTTCTCTCTCAAAACTTAGAGGAAATGAAATGGCAAAAATCTTCGAAGTCTGAGAGAAGGCCCCTTTTTATAGGGTGAGAGGAAGGTTCGAGATATCTGATCCAAACGAAGGGCTGAGATTGAGTCAATTTAGATTGACTTGAATCTAATGGCTCACACAAGGCGGTGCTTAAACGAGCGCTGATTGGCTTAAAAAGATACACGGGGATCCATCAAGGCAACATGTAGACCACTGATAAGAAATGATCCAAGGGATGATAACACACGCTCCTCTTGTCTCAGTAAAGAAACACAAATCTAACCAATCAAAGGCAGACAGGTGTTGGCAAGTTATGGGATGTTAAACGCGCGTCAAAACTAATTACAAAGACAACCCTGAAGTCTCTGCCGCTTTCGGATTCTACCCAAGGTAACTTTAGGCCATAAAATACAACAAGTCATATTAAGAGATTGACCCCAAAACTTTATAAAACAAGTTTTAATTATTAAAAACATGATTTAAAATTTTTTAAAAAATCCCAAAAAATTATTAAAAATCAAACTTAGGGATTTAAACACACACAACACATGTACACATATACTTATGCAATATAATGTGCAAAAGATGAATTCTAAGTGAGTGAGTGTTGGCAATAGTCTCTTGATCATAACAAGAAAGAGAGATGAATAGGCAATCCAACTTCTGAGGCTCTTTGGTTTCTAGGTAGACACAATTTTGTCACAATTTCCAAACTAGATGAGCACTTATACAATGTAGACTCAAGTGAGTCAAAGGTATAAGGGCTTCAGAGGTGCCCAATCAAATCACAGCATAATTGTCCCGACTTCAAGAGGATATCTCGGTGAAAATTGGAAGGACATGCTAAACCTAGATTCCCTTTAAATTCGAGAATGTACGGACTGGCCCTAAATCAGACAAAACACAAGTCATATCATCGATCGCATCCAAGAACTCAAGTGGCATGGGTGGATGTTCACAAAGAAGGAATTGATCTATCCTATCATTCCAGTCGCTCTCTTCTAAGTGACTAATAGAGTCCAATAATGATTGGACTTCAGCAATGAGGCTTTCAACCACTGGCCCGAATTATTTCTCAAAATTTACTAGACTCGTACCTCCTAACTTTCTCACTCGCTCAATCTCTAAGTACTCTATCTCGCTCTCATCTATCTTCTCCCTCCTGCTCTCGCCTACGTTCTCTCTCTTGCTCTCGATAACCGTCACTACACATGCCTCAAGTGAATCCTCAAAATTATTACCCTTACTTCGTTCGTGTGCTACCCCCTCGATAAGATCCAATTCTTGTAAATCATCCTCAACACCCACTAGCTTGGTGATGTTGAAGATATTCATTTCGAGTGTCATGTTCCCGAATGTGAGTTGCATTTGCCTATTACGCATGTTAATTAATGCGTTAGTCGTGGCTAAGAAAGGGAGACTAATAATAACGGGAACATGATGACTCAATCGGTAGGAGGGATCCGTATCCTAAATGACAAAATCTACCTGGAAGTAGAAAGTGCCGACTTGGACGATCACATCCTCAACTACCCCACGAGGTATCCTCACAGATAAATCCGCAAGTTGAAGAGTAATTTGGTGGGCTTAAGATCTCCCATATCAAGCTTCTTATAGATGGTATAGGGTAGAATACTAACACTCGCCCCTAAATTTAATAAAGCTCTCTCAATTTTATTATATCTAATAATACATGAAATGGTGGGTGCTCCCGGATCTTTAAACTTCCGTGGGAGGTCACTCAAAAGTACCGAACTCACATTTTGTGCTAAGAACACCTTCTTCTTTACCCTTAATTTATGTTTCACTGTGAGCAAGTCTTTGAGAAACTTTGCATATGCAGAAGTTTGCTTGATAGCCTCAATAAAGAATAAAATAAGTTTCACTTGCTTAAGCACATCCAGAATGTCATGACGGGTTGTCTCTTTAGGAGGAGAGACCAATCTTTGAAGGTTAACTGCGTCTATAGGTATCTCACTATCATCTCAGGACTAAATGTGTTTTCTTTTTCACTTTCTTTCAAGGGGCATCTTCAGCCTATTTCGGTCAGGGAGAAACCTTCTTGCCTTATTGCATATCGTGTGGAGGAGGTGATAAGTCAACAACTCTTCCCATACGTAGAGTGGTTATTACGCTACAGTTCTCTTGATATTTATCGGGATTAGCGCTAGCACAGTTTTGACCTTAGGGAGGTCGTTGGCCTTGGGCGGGAAACTTGCTATTTTCTTAGACACTTAAGGAATATTATAATTTAGAATGCGATGCCTTTAAGTAGAAAAAAGTTTGGGCATTGATCACTGAATGAGTTTGCATAAATTAGGTAAGAGTATCCTCAAAACACTTCCGCTATGGGATCAAATGAAGTGCAGAAGGAGGCACTTGCATTAGTTGTACTTATTGATAAGTTGGGAGTGGTAGCGGTTGTTGGGAAAATGTTGATTTGGGTTCATTGCCACATTCAGTTGTCCATAACTAAAACCGGGATGGTTTCGTCATGAGGAATTAAAAGAATTCCCGCGAGGTGCGTCAAAATCACCCTTAAAAGCTCCCACTGCCTTAACTTTCTTTTGAAGCATAACTTTGTAGGCATGTATCATTGGACATTCCTTCGTTAAATGTCCCTCCTCACAAATAGCGTACACCTCCTCTTTCAATGCTTGAGTGGAGCCGGATATGTCGTTCCCCTAGCTTCGGCCACATCTTCTAACCTCTTGGGTAGTTAATTAATTTGAAGTTTTAGTTTTGCTTTCTTATGTAATTGATAAAGACTGAACGCGAAGGATCTGTGGCTGTGTGTTTAACTTCGAGTTGGGTACATGGATTCGATGTGTCCCACGCTTGAGTATTCTTGGAGACATACAAAAAGTGGGACTCTATAACATCTGCATCTAACCCTAAGAACTCTCCTGGGCACAAAGTTTCAACGAGTTATTTAAAACTTAAGCTTATCCCATGATAGAAGTAGGAGATGAGTCTCCACTTCTCAAAACTGTGGTATGGGCACATGTTAATTAACTCATTAAACCTCTCCTAACATCTATCGAAAGTCCCGTTCTCATTTTGCCTAAAGATCTGAATTTGAGCCCAAATAGAATTGGTCATGTGTGCCGGAAAGAACTTTTAGAGAAACTTAGCCTGCATATCCCTCCAAGTGGCTATCGAGTTCGGTGCTAGTGATTAAATCCATGTCTTAGCCTTATCCTTGAGGGAGAAGGGGGAAAGCTTAAGATGCACTACATCTTGGGTGAACATTTGGTCATTGAATGTCTCGTACGCCTCCTCGAACTCTCTAATATGGAGGCAGGGCTTCTCCAACTCCATATCATGGAATGTAGGGAGAATCTAAATCATCCCATTCCTAAAATGAAACTACACCGCTTTATACGGAAATATAATACAACCCGGAGCAACGGTTTGCTCGGGGTATAATAGGTATCTTATGGGGCGATATGACATCACTCCCTCAACCGTCCTGAAACTAGCATTATCAGACATTACTCTCTCACTTAATGACTCGATATCCTCACCAGACGCCTTAAACGTGTGACTCATGATGGAGTTATGCTGTATAGGAGGATGAACTCAGAAATTTGGAGCAATTGGGGTGTGTACGCTATCGGGATTGAATTCAATTATGGGATTGCGTGTACCGTATGAGGAGTAGGATTGGGATTCGATGGAATGTTTTGCATTTAAAGCATGAGAGACTATTTTTTAAAATGTTCTTGGATTTTTCTATTTTTTATGGCTTTTTTAGTATTGGAGTCAAATTATTAGATTAATTTAACCTAACCTAGTATGTCTACATAATCCCCAACAACAGTGCCAAAAACTTGACGTGACTCAAAAAGTGTCTCTAGTACGTGTGAATTACGACTCAAGTGTAAGCATGTCACGTAAGTAATAATCTAAGCAAGTCGGGTATCAAACTCAATAATGAAGACATAAAACGTAACGACTACTAAGAAAGGCGACTAGTCCTAATGATCGACTCACGAAAAAGAAAGGAAAAGGTGATGAGTTCTTATGAAATCTTCTACGTAACTAGTACAAGCTACTCAACAAATACGAATTAACTAATATATGCAAAGAATAAAAACTTTTGATTTTAACTATATGAGAAAAATGGGATTGGAATACGATCCCCCGAATAGTCGATAATTTTGTTGGATACAAAATTTTTAAAAATTGTATTTATGATTAGGAGAAAACATTAAACTTTTCAAAGTACTAAACATATGAGAATTTAACTCTGCACAATGTCAAGTCAATAAATAATTTAACGTGAATGATAATTCTCGGCACGCGTATTATACCCTCAAACACTCAGGTTACCTAGGGTAAACGAAGTTAAGAGACCTATAATACTTGTTTCGATAAAATATAAAACCTACGAATTATCTATAAAATTTCATCCAATTTTATATCAAACTTATTAACCTAGGTTGGGTTCATGTACCCCAACCCTCTAATTATCTAGCCGGACATAATAATTCTAACTAAGCATGAATTATTTACGTAGCATGAAGACATGATGATGGAAATATAGCAAGAAAACAAGTAATTAATGTCAATGAAGAGATAAGGAAATAAGAACAATCACAAACCAAGCTTGGACGAAAAAATGAAAAGAAATCTAGCTTTTTATTAAAATTGCATGCATGAGAATTATAAACTTGAGTCTCGATGTTTCTCTCCATTCCTAGCCTGCAAAAACATGGTTAAACCAATGTCAAACTAAGTGTAATTACGAACTAAGTAATTTGGATTCATTTTTACAAGTGTTTTAACCATACACAACTCTCATAAAAAAATAGAATTAAAAATATTTTTCGCGCACAGGCATTTCTAACTGATTAACTTGATGCCCAAACCGGTTCAATTTCCAAATTATATCTATGCTCTCCAAATGGGTTCGAATGATGGATAAAAACTACAATGCCCTTAAATTCTTCTTAACTTCAATCGCTTGTAACTTCTCAATCGTAACTCGAAATATGGTGTCATTTATTCCAGTGTGCTCGTAGAGTCAAGATCTTCAACTCTTCTTTAGGCTTCACTTCCGAGTTCGGGTTATACAATTACATTTCTTCTCTTGAACCTTTTCTCCTTCTTTTCTTTCTTCATTCCCATTTCTCTCCCGCATTTACTTGCACAAAATACCTCTAAAATATACGAAAAATATATGAAACAAGAAATACTTGCCAAATAGGGTCACTAGTATGAAAATAAGATAAGTCCATCCTATTTACACCGCACAGGATTATAAAACTACCTAATTTATGGAGATATATATGAAATATTTACTTTGAATCACCCTTCCACACAGATTTGTAGTAACCCTGCCTCTACGACATCTTTATGCACATCTACCACCCTTATCTCTAAAACACTTTATGTATTGCATCAATTCTTCACTTGGCTTCTGAACTTCTTGGGCTAAATGTCTCAACGTGAACTCATCCTCGACCAAGGATATTTTTTGTAAAAATTGCCTGTGCATTTCCTGCCAAGTGGGAATGTTGTTTAGCGCCAGGTGAGATAACAATGTATATGCCTTTCCAGTGAGAGTTTTTAAAAACTCTTGTAATTTCAACTCTTTGTCATTGCCTTGCACGCCAAGGTACACCACAAACCTCTTGATATGTTCTCTAGGATTTTCACCTTTCCCATTAAACTTTATGAACATTGGGGGAACATACCCCTCAGGGTATGGTTTTTCATTAATACTGTCCGAGTAGGGGTTCTGCATCTCCTCATACATAAGAGGTGACCCCCTCTAGGAGGAGAGAAATTTTTCACTTCTTCTATCATGATGAATTTGGAAGGCGATTCCTCTATCCTTACCTTATTTGCAGCTGGCGAGCTTACTGAAGTCGCCACTTGCTCCATGGCCACTTTTCTAGTCGTGGCCATCTCTATTACAACTGTTCCTCCAACAGGAGCCATTATGGGTGTCATACAAGCTTGGCCCAAGATAGCCATATCTATGGTGTATTGTCTCAGGAACTCAAAAAACATATTCATAAAATTCATCCCATTCAACGGCATGATCGTTGTTGCATTTGGCTGCCCTCTAGAGGAGCAGGAGCTCTTGCTCCAGTAACTATGACCTCCTCATTGGTCGTTTGATCAATTTAAACTCCATTATCAGCCGGAGTATCTTAAAAAACTATCTCCTTCAAAGCATTATAACCTTCTTTATCCATATTAGCGAGAATACCTCCCCAGTAGAGCCGCCAAATATAAAAGGGTAGTGGTATTGGGTTCTTTTAATATACTAAATCTAGTGAGGCGTGACCCACTCCAATGGAAGTTGCCTTTAAGGTATTCAAAGCTTCAAGAGAAGCAAGTGGTTGAAAACTAAATTTTGTGATTAAATGATGATTTTATGATTATTGAGTGAGGAAGACAATGATTGAATATGAGCTTTTCGATAAGAACAAAGAAAAAAGGGATCACTTGAAAGTGATTATTCTTGGGAGTAAAGAGACAAGTAAAGTATAAAGGAGAGAGCAGGGAGAGAATACATTATGTGTAAATTCGTGTAGGGTAACAGTGTTTTAATTATGTTATGCTTTGACCTTGACGAAGTGCTATATTCACAGGTAAATACTAGGGCTGGTGTGGTGTGTACAAGCCAAAAGGATATTTTTTATGACAATATCTGAGTTATACTTTTTGTCCTATTTTACCATTTGTCGTCTATCCACTCTGACAGAACGACATTTGGAGCAACCCAAAGTCAAAAATCAAATATGTTAGGCATATTTCCAAGAAGTACGATTTTGTAGATATTTTCAAATGGTTACTTGGTAAACAAACTTTTTGAAAACTTGCAAGCGGCCTTGAGGGCCACTCACCAATTCTTATAACTTAGAAACACTTTGTGAGCAGTGCCTTTGCTATCACATATTTTACTAATTGTGAAAGATTTAAGTGTGTGAGTGGCCTCTAAACCCCTTTTATTAGTATTCTCTCTTTCCTAAGGTACTTAAGTGGTTGGGCCTTAGCTTTCCCAACAAGACTTGCCTCTCAGCCTCCAAATCAAAACTCCCAAGCGATCCCCACTAGCCATCTGCTTGAGACATGCTTACTCAACTAAGGCTTCTTGATAAGAATTCCTATGTAAAAAAATAACAAAGTGTTAGAAAACATTGTTTAGGTAAACTTATTAATAACATAAGCTTGGAGTTGCTCGTAGAGCACCCCCTTGCTGTCTTAGGGGTGCTCATAGAGCAGCTCCTTATTTCTTTTGGGTTGTTCGCCTAGCACCCCCTTGTTGACTTGGGTCCATTAACATGGTATCCCTTCATAAGCTTGTATCCACTTGGTTGGTACTCCCTCGTTGTCTTGGGGTTGTTTGCATGCCCCTTGTTGACTTGGGTCCATTAACACGGCATCCCCTCATAATATTGGATCCATTTGATTGGCACCCCCTCGTTGGCTTGGTGTTATTTACATAATCCTTGTTTTGTCTTCTGATTTGGTAGACCCTCGCTTGTCACCCGCTCTCTTGGTACCTCCTCGATTGGCACCTACTTACTTGGCACTTCCACAGTTGGCACCCCCTCGTTTTGGCACCCCCTCATGTTCAAATTTACTTTTTTATGTGAGGTTGGGGGGACACATCTACACTAAGGATTTCATGTTCGATTTATTTTTAGATACGGTGGACTCCGTGGTGTGGTGTTACGGTGAAGAATTGGTTCGTCCGTATTCCATATCCATAGACGGTTGCTGAGCCTGTTCAGTGGATTTTGAGGTGTGTGTGGACTCACACATTATGGCACAACGTAATTGCACTCTTATGTTCATTGTGGAGGAGAGGTTGCAGACTGAAGAGAATCAAGGATTGTGAGAGCGTCAAGTCTGTGTTGTAAGTTTACTGTCTGTCTTATGTAATTCCTCATCATAGTGATTTGTATGGATGGATCGTTTGAGGTTTTTCTCGTACATTGACGTGTTATGGTTTTATTTATTTATTTTATTTACTATTATTGAGATGTATGTTTCAGGTTTAAATAAAATTGGTTAATCAGTTTTATCACAACAACTTGGTTTAAAATTGGTGCAAAGTTTAATTTGGGTTATTTTTAATTTGAAAAAAAATACTTTTGTTTAGACCATCCTCTATATTTCCTAGCGACTTCGTATTGGTATTAAAGTGGGAACATTAAGTTTTTGTGTTAGATCCATATTTTAGGCATGACTTTTAGAGGTTTTCATCAGAGGGTCATTTAATTTTAAGGGCACCGATCTTTGATGGGTCTAATTACGCATACTATAAAATGCATATGAAATCAACACTTAAGGCGATAGATGAACGGGTATGGAAAGTGATTTCTAATGGTTGGTCCCTACCGACAACCTTAACTGGTGATTATAGGATTCCCAAGACTATAGAATCATGGAGTGAGGAAGGGCATATGTTAACCAATTTTAATTCTTTAAATGCTCTATTTGTTCGGTCACACCGGAGGAGTTCTGTCGTATTTTTGACATGTGAAACGTCTAAAAAGGCTTGGGACATACTCCAACTCACCCATGAAGGTACTAGTGCTGCTAAGGCTTCCAAACTCCAAAGCCTCACCACTTAGTTGAAAACCATTAAGATGGAGAAGAGTGAAACCTTCGATGAGTTCTATGTTAAATTGCTAGATGTTGTGAACTCGTTTTTTAACTTGGGATAGAAAATACCCCAAAACCAAGTAATCAAGATATTATTAAGGTCCTTGTCTAAAAGATTTAATTCAAAAGTGACAATTTTGAATTCCTTAGGTACTTTACACTCAACAAAACTCGAAGAGCTTGTGGCTGATCTTCAAACTTATGAGCTCAATATGTTTTCCTCCAAAAAGCCGAAGAAAGACAAGGGCGTTTCTTTGAAAGCCTGAAAGGAGAAAACACGTGTTTCGAATGATGAGTCTAACACCAACTCCGATGATATAGCCATGTTTGGGAAGAAGTTTAGAAAATTTCTCAAGTTTGAAAAACAATCGAATGATGTAGAGAAGTTTGAAAAAAATAAGTATAACAAGGCTGATCAATTCTCTAAATATCGTAATGATAATTTTAAGAAAGATGAGTCGGATATAAGCTTTGTATGTGAGGGTTATAGCCATAGGGTAGTTGAGTGTCCCACTAAACTAAGGAAGGAGGATAAGAAATCGAAGGTGTACAATGACACCCTTAGTGATAGTGATCCGAAATAGGGATTCGATTCCCCCATTGAGCGTAACTACATTGCATTTATAGCTAGTTATGAGAGCTAAAATAAAAAATCTTCCCATGAAGATAATTCTGAGCATGATACTTCTGAGACTATTATTTATGATTCTCAAGTGAGTGATGGTAGATAGAGTGAAGAAGAAGAAGAAGACGAGGAGAGTTAACTGCAAGTTGCTTTTCGTGAGTTGTATGCAAAAACGTTGAAATTAAAAAGGGCAAACTTTAAGTTGGAAGCTAGGTTGAAAGAAAGTTCCATACATGATGATAATGCAAGTTGATTGAGGACCGTAGGGCACATGAGAGGACCCTTAAGGAGAATCTTAAGTATGTTAAGAGTGAGAGAGATAGCTTTGGAGGTTTTATTGGGGTTTTGAACAAGGAGCTTCTTGATTTTGAAGGTTCTATGCATTTACTCGAGTCTAGGATAGTGGAGCTAGAATAGAGGTTGAGAGACTCGAGTCATGTCAAACTTTATTTGGAATTTAGGTCGAAAATGTTGGATAAAATATTAGGTATCGTCTGAATCAAAGATGACAAGTGTGGGATTGGCTACGATGACATTGATACTTCCGCTACTAAAGCTAAGACCATAATTTTGAGAGAGTCAACCGTTGCTAAGACGTTAGAAATGGTCAACCCTTAGGTAACACCCCTCGTCGTGTCTACACGTGCACACATTGTGGTACAAAAGGTCATCTTAGGAGTTTTTTCTTTGATCATAGAAACACTCCTAAAAAGTCTAAATCTAAAGTCACCGAGGTCGCTAAAACCCTAAAGCATCACATCACTCATATGTGGTTAGGAAATTTGATTTAGGGCCCTTACATGTTAGACTTGTTGGTTCTCGAATGTTTGCACATGACACTTCTCATGCTCTATCTAATGGTTAATTGTGTTTAGATGTTTGCATACACTAGCTTTTGTACTTCATGATATATATATATATATATATATATATATATATATATATATATATATATATATATTTGAGTCTTTTGTATTTTGATTTTTTATTCATTGGGTCTTATTGAAAAATATAAAAAAAAATTGTTTGTCTTTTGAGCTTGTTATTTTTAAATTGGTATCATTTTGAAAAAAAGTTTAAAACCGTTGCAAATATGAGTAAGCCTTTTAGTTTTTAACAATTTTAAACACTTGCAAATGAAAAATATGTATTTTTTTGTAACGGTTCAAAACATTTGCAAATATTAATATGTAAAGAAAAAAAATGTTCCTTTTGTAAGTGTTATGAATCGTTACATAAATTAAAATATTAAAAAAATAAAAATTATCCACCATATGCCACTACCCTCACATATAGCAAACTATAAAAATATAAGAACTTGGACCTTGCAATATAAGAATTATGAAGTCTATTCCGTTTCAAAAAAATTCTACATGCAATATAAGAACTATGAATAAAGCAAAATAAATTAATTAATTATGAGTATCCAAAGTTCAAGCTAAATGTGAAACATGAACACGAAAACATAATATAAAGTATAATCTAGATAACACCCATAAATGTAAAAGAAAAAAAATCCTCTAAGATATTTACTATTAATAAATTAAAGAATCTTTGTAAGTTCTTCTTGAATAACTAACTGAGTAAATAAGTCTCTATGTCAGCACTTTTAACATCTAAGCAACTACTTTGGTAGCACAGTTATCGATATGAACATGTATATGGTTCATATATTACTACCCATTTAAAGTATCAACGATCCCCTTGATAAGTATATGTGCTTCTTCTCTTCTTCTACACACGCCAAAAGAAAAAAATATATGAAATTATAATGAATCCAATATATCAATTTTTAGGTGCCATAAATTGAAATATGCATAGTTGGAGACAAATGCAATTTGGAGTTAATGATTTTCACTATTTATAATTAGGGGTTCATTTTCACTTTTTGCGACACTTCTGTGAAAGAAGTGTAAATCTTTTAAAGTGTGCAAAAATTGCAATAGACCCAAAAGTACAAATAACCTTTGATTTTAAGGTTCTATGAACAGATATATGCATAACTGGAGACAAATAAATATGGCGTGAATAGACAACCAATTTATAAGCATTCCTATCCTAAAGTTTAACTAGGTATTATTTTCCTTCAGCGATTTAAAGGCGTTGAACAAAACTTCTTAATCGAAAACAACAACTTAGATTCTTAAAATTATTTCCTCCAAGGAACATTCCCATCCCAACTTACAACTGTGATAATCCAGAAGATCTTCTCTCGAAAATACATCTTAGATGATTCCATATTTTGACTAGGGTCCAATAAGCCGTCAAGTGAATCTATATGAAGGTAGCTGGATAGGTAGCGATCTACAGTCCATAAATAATGGGCTTTCTAAGAGTAGTCCATGCAATTTGGGCTCGCACACAAATTGAACTATTCCTCATCATAGACAAAGGTAGAATAGTCTTATTCAAAGAAAAATAAAAAAATAATGTCCAAAATTGTTACCCAACATGTCATCATTGGATGACCAAACTTGTGGCATTTGAAGATAACTGCTTGAACTCCTATGCATAAAAAAAAATAGCAGGGTTGAAAGTCTCACCTCTCTCTAGGAAAAAAAAATAGCATCCGGCTCTAAAAAACCCTTCCCTCTCCACTTGGTCCGGCCACCATTCCCCCTTTTCACTTCCGGCGAGATTAGGGGAGGCCCGCAAGTGTCCCTCAAATCCAAAAGGAGGATTAGCAGTGTTCTAAAAAACCCAAACCCGTCTAGTGGGTCTTCCCCAGTTTGGTCAGTCGTCGAGATGTCTTCGGCTATGAAAGATCCGCTCAAAGAACATATCGAAATGATTGCGACAAGAACTACTCTTTTGGAGGTAGATCGGAGTTGTGATTTTAAAGAAAGGTTATTTGGCTATGTTTTTTGTTTTTGTTGTTTATTGTTGTATTTACAGCCTCCATTTGGAGTTCTTTCCTTCGTCTCCTTCATGAGCGTTTTATCCACTTTAGGTATAACTGTCAGGTTTTGGGGGTTTGGGTTCGACTGTCCTAGCGGTTGTTCCTCTAGGGTTGAGACTCAGAAGGTTTCCGTGACTTTTTAGATTTCTCCCACCTTAACTAAGGTCTGCCTATTTTTAGGCCCCTTAGAGTTTGAGCCTCCCTCCTTGGTGCTGGTGTTTTTAACGTGTTTGTCTGACATTATTCCACCGTCTGTTTGCCTTGTGCACAGACTTTGTTTGGAGCGGCTCGCCCTCTGGTGCCTTTCGTACCAGTTTCTTAGTTTTGTTGCTGCGATATATCATGGTCAGACCCTAAAATCTGTCGGTTGTATTTTAAGTCTTTTGTTAGGCTTTGTCCTAATTTCCCTGTTTGTTCTACGTTATTTTCTCTTCTCTCCCTTCTACTTAACTCGAGCCTGTTTAAGTTATGTTGTTCTTCTTTTTTGTTACCCTGCGTTACATTAATGAAATCCCATTTGGGACGATTAAAAAAAGAAGAAGATAATTGCTTATACATGAATCTACATTATAAGTATATAGGAATTAGGAATAAAATAGGAAAGTTCTTGGTTTCTCCATACCCATCTGATAAACACCACTATGACCCACAAACACATATCAAGAAAAATATTTCACCGTCATTCTAGGCCATAATGAAGTTTTTAAGCCTCTCAATTGATACGATTTGACATGGATCATAAAACTTGTGGGATTGAGTAGCACCATAACTAAAAAAGTGAGTTGCACCAAAGAATTGAAAAAAATGATAAATTTACGTTGATAACAATAATTGACAAAAGTTGAAGAATTTTGACTATTAATTTCGGAGCAACCAACTCAAAATCAATTAGCTACACTAGAGGAGCCTATGATATTCTGTATCGACTCGCAAGGCTTTGACTTTATTTGACTTAAATATCCTCACATGTGGCTGTGGCTTGATTTAAGCCAAACATGTGGACGATAATTACATTCGATGATGTGGGTACAAGTGGATAAATTGGACAAGGTGGCTAGAGAAATCTATTACGATACCGTGCTTTTTGTGGATCTAACCAACTAGCTATGCGGGGAGGAGACCCAAGATCCTATACGTTGATTTGCAAGGCTTTAATATCCCGATGTAAGACTTATATTCTCAAAAATGTCAAACGGTCTGAATAAAAACTATTGAAGGAGAATCCACATATGTTTCACCCAAATAAACAATTTTTCTCCAAATCTCCCGCACTCATTACCAAAGTTTCAAAGACATCCACCAAGACCCTGTTCAACAACATGGGAAGTTTCATCCCCAAAGCCCCACTTTTCTCTCCCTATATTTTCATATGACATTTTCATTGTCCCATTTCTGCCCAGAGAAATTCTTATTCTAAATCATCAATATCCTATGACTTAGGGACAATAATAAAAATCGGGAGGAACTAGTAAATCAATTTTCTTCCTCCTCAATCATCAATTTCTTGTCACAAGATGTTAATTTCTTTCCTTAATTTCAAACTTCATGTGTGAATTTACCTATACAAGATTTTAGAAAAGTACAAAAACTCGAAATAAACAAGCACTTAAGGAGGGTTAACTTGAATTGACACCTATCCATTACCCATTTTCAGATTACTTGAACGATTAGGAGACAAATAAACAAACTGAAGTCCCATATAAACAGTAAACTCAGAGAGTACCCAACCTAGTAGTAGTAGTATATACACACAAGTTCGCATATGCAACAACTTCATTGTTTTCTTACTGTAATGAACTTTGAATTCATGATTACCCCTTTCCCATCATACAATTTTATTAAACCACAATATATAAATGGAACATTCTCTCATTCTAGAGATAAGCCATATATATATATATATATATATATATATATATATATATATAGAGAGAGAGAGAGAGAGAGAGAGAGAGGTTCAAAAGTGAAAATAAAAGATGAACATTTTACTGAACCTTAAAAAAAATACGTAACGACCCATTAATTTTAGTTTCTATGTTGTAATTGGTCAGTGCCAACGTGTATATATATATATATATATATATATATATATATATATATATATATATATATATATATATAGAGAGAGAGAGAGAGAGAGAGAGAGAGAGAGATAAGTTCAAAAGTGAACGTAAAAGATGAACATTTTACTGAACCTTAACAAAAAATACCTAACAACCCATTAATTTTAATTTCTATGTTGTAATTAGTCCATGCCAACGATAATGGATAGACTTGTCGACCGAATATTTTTTGTCCAACACCCGCCTCCCCCTCTTTATACCCGATTTACCTTAACCACTGCCATAACCCACTGTCACAACCTTATCCCATTAACTGAAAACCCGCTCAAGATCCATCTCTACCACCTCCAGCCTGATTAGACCCAATCTGACCAGCGTCCCACCTGCTCCTGAATTCAACCAGTGTAAAACCCAACAACCCAAACCTCAACCCTTGTTGCCCCATACGGACTTGCTAGACCTGAGAACCCAACTCCCAAAACCTTCGGACATCTCTTCCTACCTCCATCCCTTCTACTGCAATAATAACTCCGGCTTTAACCCACAAACCTCCCTGTTCCAAATCGGGCAACCCTAGCCTAAAGTCTACTCGAACCCACAACCTAATACCCCTTCTAAACCCATTTCGAACCCAAACCAACTCTCCTCATACCTGACCTGCTCTTAGCTACCCAAAATAAGAGCCAACCCAGCAGGTATGGTGGATTTCGAGTTAATTGGCAGTGGGTAAGGGCTGCCATGAATGGGGAGTGTAAAAAAAAAATTTATCGACACGCGTGTTTGTTGCCGCTGGCGCGAACCAATTACAACATAGGAATTAAAATTAATGGGTTGTTAGTTTTTTTTTGTTAAGGTTCATTATACTGTTAATCTTTTACATTCACTTTTGAACATCTCTCTCTCTCTCTCTATATATATATATAAGCCTCAAACCTTAGGAGCCTAGACATATAAATGCATTTTTCCTTTTTAAATTATTTTAATTATTCTAAGGCTAGTAATATAATAAAACAATACATACCTTGAATTGTGAAAATATATCCGTATGTTTAGTAGCCATCTTTCTCATATGAATGCTCCATAATCTATATATAAAATATATTTCTCCATATTTAATAACAAATATACAAAATGTAATTTTTTATAATTCAATAATCAATATCAATAATCATTGACTAATCAATAATCAATATAAAACGATTCAATATAAGAAATGTATTTTTTACCTTTCAACTTTCAAATGAAACATATAGACATTTGGTCAGAAGTCGGTTAGCAACGTTAGGTTTTGTTTTGGACGAGAGGCAAAGAAGTTTGGGATATCATTTGTCTTTTGATTGTTTTGAACGTGATATTGATTCGTTTTGTTTTTATAAAAAAAAAGTCTCTAAAATGCGATATCGTTTCACTAAAGCATTTTTTTTAAAGTTCTCCTTAAACCTTTTACCAAGAATAAGGGATAAAAAAACTTAAGGTCTAGGCGCGCCTTTTAGAACACTGACACACACACACACATTTCACCATCATTCTAAGCTACCATGAATGCTTTTTGTCTCCCAATTGATATGCAAAATCATTTGAAAATCTCCCTTTTAAACACCCATTCAAGATTCCTAGAAGTATATCAAAATAATAATCACTCTATGTCCCGTGAACAGCTAACAGAAATTCAAAAACCATAAATATTATTCATAAAAACATTTTCTAGATGAAACCTTCATGCTATATGACATTATTCTACTGCCCCACCAAACTCTACCAATGCAATACCTTAAAATTGAACCCAGTTCATTATTACATGTTTATAGAGCATATTACAGCATCTCTACCATCAAGGAAATGTCATTTCTATATAAATTGGCAAAAGGCTTCTTTGCACATAAACTATACGAATATAAATAAAATCTAAGATACAGATGAAGATTGTGTATATTTTAGTTATAATGAACACTTCAACACCATCATTAAAGAAACCGTTCTTGAACTATTTAACTATTCTTGAACAAAATAACTGAAACCAAGAACCCTTGTGAATGAATACACATCTATAGGGATACGTCACGTGTCCTCGTATTGGATGGGGCGAAGACCTGAATAGCTGTCCGAGTTATCAAAAAAATTAATTATAGTAATTTGAAACAACATCAAATTAGGATAACAGGACCTAACCTATAGAGTTTGAGATGGAATTTTATCTCTTCCACACATATGGTCAGATAATAGTGACATTTCCCCGGACGAAGAATTATGATACACACAAACCTCTTGCTGCAAGTCAAGAGCCTGCTCAATAATATGTAACAACCTTCCTTCCGGTATAATCACCGTCGCTAGAAGCAAATTATGCAATTCTTCAAATAGTTTTGACCGAGAGTTAACCCTTGCAACATTTTTATCAGGAGTCCTAATAGGAAAGCGCTATGAAGGAGATAAAATGAAGGAGGAAATCTCACACACTTTATTACTATTTATGCAAGGAGGTGTAATCTCAGTCCTCAATGTCTTCAGAGCATCCATAGTTTTTTCACGATCCAGAAGTTCCAAAATTTTATGATATAATATTATGAAGGGTGCCAACTTAACAATAGTCTCATCGATTAATCCAATTTTATGTAATGTGGCTAAACTTTCATCCCAATCACCATCGGGAATTTATTGCATAAACAAATTTACTCCACTCGAGCGTAAGCTTATTCCCGATTCTTCCTCTAATAAAAGGGCTCATGTTCTCTTAAATCCAAGTGAATATAATTGAACACACATTTTGAGGGTGATTCATCATCCTTTACACCTCACATAATTGAACAATCAAACTTCACGTAATTGAACAGGAGCTCTCAAGTTTGTATGGTAACTTTTACTAGCTCACAATCAATATCATCTGAAACAAATACTCGCTTCACGTTAGACATATATTCTACAATGTCTTCGTTGTTAAGAGGCGCCATTCTAGGAATATAAATAACACTTCTAAACTCCAGCTCACCCTGTACAAGAAATCAAGACCACTTTAAGCATAAAACAACTACAACATTTAGCAGTTAATCCAAAATAAACATATTGCACCTCTGTAGTAAAGTGAGTGTGGGAAAGCGGGTCAAAAAATCCATATTTCCATCCTTATCCCCTTAAAGATCCACCCATACAAAGATCTCAACTAAATCACCATGGAGGATGTATAACTGATATATGCACGAAAATATCAATAATGCTTAAACATTATATTTCCTCTTTTCCTAGAAACCTTTTTGTGATTAAAGTTTCTCAGTTTGCCACATTTGTCAATGAAGAGACTATCACGTTTGGAGTTATAAGTTCCTACATTATTGGAATCCTTGGCTCTGCATGTGAAATTAGTCTTATAACTTCTTGGTACAATAAAGATATACTTTACTGTGCATTTACCATTCAATAGACATAAGTTTAGTACAAAAATGACCGTATCAGAAATGGGTTACCCTTTAAATTAGCTTAAAGAAGGGAAGTTGATAATATAAGAGATGGTTTATGATATACAAAGAAGTAGAAACAAACTACGAGTAAGTCTTTACCAAATTTTGAATCCTCATTGGGTCTGAGTAGGGCTGTAAAATGAACCAAGCTACTTGAGCTCGGATCGTGTTCGTTCGGAAAAAAGCTCGTTCGAGACGAGTTCGTAAAATAAATGAGCCAAGCTTGAACAAAAATTTAAGCTCGTTATCTTATTGAGCTCGGCTCAGATTCAGCTCGATCATCGATATCCATATTAAACTAGTGTAAAATAACCAAGCTACTCGAGCGCAACTCGTATTTCCTTTCTTAGAAGCTCATTCGAGCTTGGATCGTAGGATAAATGAACTGAACTTGAACATACTTTTAGGCTCGTTTACATTTACAAACCAAGCTTGGGCAATCTTAAGCTCGGCTCGGCTCAGCTCACCTCATTTTCACCCCTAGGTCTGAGAACTCATACTTGTCATCCTGTTGCAAATAAAACGACGACATCATCAGTTACTTTAGGTTTTTATAAAAAGTAATTATGTGAATCATTTCTAAGGCCTTTAATATTTATTGTTACACAAACTGTGCAGTACTTCTCATAACCTAGTCAGACAATACAATAATGATACCCTTAAATAAAGTGTGATTTGTGTTCCACATCGTAGGATCTTTTTCGGATCAGTTTTTTTCGTAATCACATATGAACTACTCTCAATCGTTGCTTCCCAAGTGTATTGTTTAACTGACCTTGGGTTCTTTATGGACACCACTACTTGATGTATAAGTCCAATACTAATAATTATCTTATGAAGATATTCGAACGACATGCCACATAACCATACATATATAAGAATGCCAAAATTTCACTTTTCAGCAACCAAAAACGCAGAATAGAACCCAACATCAAATTGACCAATCAAACCATTGTCTGCAAAGTGGTGGCATACCCAATATAGGAAGAGAGATCACACACTAGGGAATTTTATCAAACAACATGTGGCCATTTGCGTAATGTTTTATTATGTATCTCTACGTTAAACCTCAGAATAACCTAATAAGGTATTCCAAATTAATTAACAAAGCATTATGCTCTAACCTTGTTAGTTTTCTTAGACCAACCAAGAGAGGAAGTTGGCGTTGTTTTGATATGACTCAGTTTTTAAAGGTGTAAATGTAAAATATTTGACTTTCAAATATCCTAGAAATGATAACCATGAGCATTTCTACAAGCATGTAGAATACAATACATATTGTATAGGGTCCATTTGTTTGATCAAAATACAGAAATCGAAATAAACACATCTGCAAATACACACCTACTATAGAAAGCAAGCCTTGATCCTATATGACTATACATAAATAATGGACCAGAGTTCAATTGACAAGATTTATAAATTTTTTCTTTTTTTATTTACCAAGCCTTAATCCTATATGACTATACATAAATAACTACATATTTACACACATACACATCCAACACACACACACACACACACACATATATATATATATATATAAATAAATATAATAATGCTCTTGTGCGGACTAGTCCGCATTTTAAGAATGCGGACCGGACATGTGTCACCTAACTATGCGCCTAGAAATTATGGCCCAAATTATAGGCACACTCTCTCTCTTTTCTGGGCTCACCGCTAGGTGAGCCATGTCCGGTCCGCACTCTTAAAATGTGGACTAGTTCACACAAGAGTAGGAGTGTATATATATATATATATAGTCCTCCACTTGTACGGACTAGTTCGTATTTTAAGAGTGCTGACCGAACGTGTGTCACCTAACGGTACACCTGGACGGTCAGGTGACACATGTCCAGTCCGCATTCTTAAAATACGGACTAGTCCGCACAAGAGCATTATTTTATATATATATATATACACACACACACACACACACACACACACGAGAGAGAGAGAGAATGAGTGAGAGAGTTGTACCTATTAGAGAAGAATCATATAAACGAAATGGAGAACCATGTTTCATTGCAGATTGAAAGAAAAACATATACATGTCCGAGCTTGAGCCTTATACCTACCAGAGAATAAGGAATAAGCGGAGAAACGAAACCCTAACATTGCGATTTTATGAATAGTCGAGGGAGGGATAATTGAGGTGAACGAGGAGGGAAAGATGAGCGAGGTAAAATTGTGTTAGACTTTAATTTTGTTTACACTTTTGGGGAGTATCTTACACTTTTAGGTTTGGGGAATAATAAAACCTCGAACATACACTTGCAAATTTTGTAAGTGTCAAATACCATTATTAATTTTGTAAGTGTTATAAACACTTACAAATTAAATATTATATTAATTGTAAAATAATTATTGTTCTTTTAGATTAAGAGTTATATTTAGTTTGAAAATTTATGAGAGTTTAAAAAAAGAACCATATAAGTTGAGAAATCACTATATAAACTTATGTAAGTTTCCTATGAATGTTATTTTAAGAATACTTCACACACACACACACATATATATATATATACCTTGAAGTCAGTTTATATATTTTGGATATGTCTATACATTAGTAATGAATGATGAATTAGAGATAAAATATTTTTAAGAGTATGAAGTAATGAGGTACCTAAAATATTATATGCTTACACTTATGACAATTGTTCATGTAAAAATGGCCAGTACTTATAATTGGATCTTGATTAAGTAGGTTTGTTTTGGCATAATGACCAATGCTATAAAAGAGTGAGAAACAATTAACTATTGTTTATTATGAAAACTTGAGTCTGTAGCATGCTTTGAGGCTATAATTTATGGATTATGGTTGTAGAAATTTATTTCGGAACTTAGAGTTGTCAACATAATTACCAAGCCGCTGAATCATTATGATAATGCCATTACAATCTTCTTTATGAAGAACTAATAGGTATTTTTAAGGACCTAGGCACATTACGATGTAATACCTATCTGTAAACGAAGAAGTTCAAAAAGATAGAGTGTTAGTTGAACACATTAGTACACATGTTAACATAGCATAACCACTAATAAATGCACTATCACGAAAGGATATTCATGAAATATGCTTAAGATATGTGTCTTGAGTGTAACCAATTAAGTATAAGTATTGTTAATTGTTTGATGCTTAATTTTTTGACACAATATTTGATATCAATTAAAGTGTATTATGAATACATAAATTCATGTATTGCAATAATAGTTTATATGCATGTGAATCGATGTATTTGATAAGAAATAGTCTTTTATATAGGACATTATTGGAACATTGTTAAATAATCCATTTGAAAGATCTTATTAGACGAGTTGTTAATGTTGTAGTATATGGAAGCGATCATGCTCTTGAATTAGTATGTAATCACCATGACTCACATTGATAGTTTATTTGATTAAGGTGTTTATGAAAAACCATTAATTAGATGACTCAAAGATTATTGTGCGCCTTATGATAATTATAAACCAAGTGGGAGACTATTAGAATTATTTGAAATAATAATTCTTCCATAATGTGTTTCATAATTAAATAATATTAAGAGTTACTTTGGTTAATGAAATGATACTCCCAACACCAAGAGTCAATGTTATTAAAATGGTTAATCAAAGGACATTTTTTATTAATTAAGCACTAGGTACTCTTGGGTATCTACTGTGATAGATGATTAAGATTAAGTGACGGTTGGAGATTTGGGTCCTCTCCTTACCTATAAATAAGTGGCTGATTTTTCATTATTCAGACACACTGAAAGACAACATAACGAAATTATAAGATAATAGAGAGAAATCCAAAATTCTCTTAGAGTGATTTAATTGTGTTGGAGAAAATAACGAAGAATAATTTCAAGGCATTGGGATTCAAGATATTTAACCTCTCACCCAACTGAAGAATGTTATTAGCTTGGATCAAGGTAAGCGTTCTTGATCTGTTATATAGAACAAAATGTGATTATCATGACGATTCAAATTCCTATTATTTACGGAACCATAACATTCTTAATTAATTAATCGATTCATATTTAGATTAATCTATATTATAATACTAATACAATAGTAATAGCAGTTATTACACTAGAGTTAATAAGAGAACTGAATAAATAAATGCATTAATATTTTCTAAAAAATGCTTAGTTCTATGCAAAAAAATTTAATCTTCCCAAACCACGCCCTCACTAATTCCTTCAAACCATTCATTTTTTCTTCTGACCTTTTAGCCTTTCCAAACTCCTTTAACCGATTCATTTTTTCACTTCTAAGCTATTAAAAAAGAAAACATCTATAAACGCATATCCCCATTTTTCTCTCTCAAGCATGTCTGAGTGCATGGAATGAAGAAATCGCAAAGGTTCACGGATCGTTGGCACGCATCGATAAAGTGAGAGGTCAAACGCATGGTGGCAAAATAAGACAAGAAGAAGTGGTTATAATTTTGGTTTGATTTTTGAACAAAAATATTGGGCCTCTGAGATTGATTTTTTTGTCTGATTTTTGAAATATTATGAACTTGGATTCTTTACAGTATTTTTTTTACCTTTTAAATTTGAAACCAAATCCCCATACAATAGATTTGTCCTGACTGTAAATTATTTTAGTTAAAAATTAATTTTTGAATATTTACTTTATATTTATTTAATGAACTATTCAGTCACGAAGCTAAAATTTGTGAAAATATGGTAATAATGAATAATTGTATGCATAAGTAACCTCTATAATACAACATCACCCATTTCCCTCACTTCCGCATATATGATGCAAGGAATGAAGAAACTGCAATTAGAAATTACTAAATTACAAGATCTTAGATTATTTACGTCATTGTGATGTGCAAATATTGTTCAAGTTTATGTTCTTTGATTTTTTTTTATTATATTATTGTATTCCTTTTGTTTTATTATTAATGTGCAGGACAAATTATGGAGCCTAATGATGTTTTTGAGCCTTGGAATACGGTAATTAAGGTCAGGTGCATCATCCACATGTCCAGTTGTGAATAAAAGTTAGGTTTTTTTCACGCCCTTTGAAACGCCCTGTTCTCTTAACCGACGCTTCATTTCCCTAAATTATTTTTCCGACTCATTATTATTAAGATGTGTATTTGTTTCACTACATGTTTCTATTTGTGTTCTGAAATCTTATCAACATTTAATTTGCAATTATAAAATGGAGTCTAATCAATAGTCTTATTTTTATGGGTTTGGTTCTGATTTTTTGTGCGTGTTCTGCTAGGGCTTTGCACGTGGAGTCGACGAAAGAGGCGTTGGAATGCTCAAAGGGGAAATAATTTTGCAAGAAAGGGGACTCAGTTGTGGCGTTCAAACGGGAATTTCTTTTGTTGTGGAGTTTGGGGATTAACCTCTTTTTTAATGTTGACATGCGATATTTGTTTGAGTTGATGGAAATAATAAGTAACTATTTTAATTGGATCTTTGATTTAAAAAAATAACTATTAGCAAGAGAGCTAATTGTGATAAGAAATATGTGATTTATTTGAAGTTGTTCATTTTATGATTGTGTTTTGATTTATTCGATCAGGTCGTGTTTTCTTTTAGCTAATTTCATCCATAGCTCCTGCTAAAGGTACCTCTAATAAACTCTACACTTACACCTATTACATTATCTCATTATTATATGTTACTGTAAATATCCCTTGCAATGAAGGCTAAGGTTCACAATAAGAAAAATTCACAATTTCTCTTAGGCAATGGAGGTTTGTTTTCATTTGTTCTATTATTACAAATTTATTTACACCATTATATAGTTAAAATTTTAATTTATTTTTCGTAATAATCAGTCTTAGTATACAATTTTTTTAAAATTTATTTATTTATTTATAATTATTTATATATTTTTATAAAATATTATAATATGCCCGCGCATCGCGCGAGTTACATGCTAGTTAAGAGTATTTCTAGAGTTTAGTTCCTCGTAAATAACTTTTAAACTTTAAAATCAAGATAATAATTTTTTAAATACGTAGGTTACTCAAACACCCATTTATCCAATACTTTCTTATTTTTCAATGTTCGCGCTAGCGGCACCTTTTTGTTAGAGACGGAGCTCTGACAAATCCTCGTTGGAGCTACGGTGACCTCGCCGGAGCTCTGGCTGTGGAGTGGGAAAAGGTGAGGGATGTTTTGTAAAGATTAAGAGAGATAAATTGATAAATGAGTTTGTGTGTATCCTTGAACTTTTAAAAATTACTTAAACTTAATCATAGAAACAACTTAATTAAACCATATTTAGTGTTTAAAAATTATTTATCAAGGACTAAACTATAGAAACCCCTTAATTAAATTATGTTTACGAGTTTGTGTTCTTCCATTAATCTATATCTTACAAATTTTACACATTGACGTATAGTGTTTACATTCATCTAATAACATAATATAATTTTGGTGTCTCTTTAGAGAGAATTGACACCTGTCAACTCACATAAGGTTGCCACGTGGCTTATTTAATAAATGCTAACCCATTAAAATCTCTCCTCTCATTTCCCACGCCTTATCTCTCTCTATTTGATTTTTCAAGAAAATACGTACGTTTCTTGATCTATTCATCTCCTCTTTTTCTGACGTTTGCTTTTCCTATGTTCATTTACGATTAAGTTAAGAGGCTTTTTGGGATACTGGGTCAGATTGAGATCTCTATTTGAGAAGATTTATGATTTTCCCCCATTAACGACTGGGAGTCCTCCTTTTATGTTCACCATTTATTGAAAAAAAGGAACTTCGGGTCAGATAAAGAAGGAAAGTTGACATCGTAGATTCGAATCTTGCTTGCTCGATTGCCATGGTATTGCTTTATATGCTCTGATCTTTCAATGTATGTGATCTTTATTGACAAATCTCTAAAGCTAACATGGTTTTTTCCTTCTATGATTTTAGGCTTTGAAAATCAGATATTTATGGGTTCTGTTTTGGTTCTTATGAGTATTTGAGGCAGTTAGAGGATCGGAGGAGGTTGATCACAATTTAGTAAATTCATTAGAATCGAAGCTTCTTTTTTGGTAGGTGAAGTTTGCATTTATGTATCTGCTTATTTCAACTTGAAGACAATATATATGCATTTTTGCTAAAATGTTGTGGGAAGATTTTTTTCCTCTGTGTTTGATAATATTCTGAAAAGAAAATCATGCAGTAATTCCTTCACTTTTACTGTGCGAAATGTTTTGGACCCTTCATAGAAGTCCATACATATGCATATGCACTTTCATCTTACCCAACTTTTAATAGCATTTATTGGGTTTGTGATTATTTGATGGTCTGCCATACAATTTTCAAATAATGGAGCCTATATATAGTGCCTTATACCTGACACTTAACTGAGCAACTAAATAGATTAAGAAGATCACTCTCAAGTGTAACATTCAGCATTTTAAGAAAGCAGATGGTAATTTTATATTATTCTATTTAGTTGCTTTACTATATAATCAAGGGAAGCCTGTTAGTTATATTTTACTTCTATCATTATTGTGACTGTTTTGATATTTGTATTGGTCTTCCATGAAAGGAATTAGAAGCGAAGTTGGATTTTATTTTTTTTGCAAACCACGTGTTTGTATTTTTGTCTATATGAGTTCTAATTATTATATTTGTCAAACTTGGGGACCAGCTGAATTTAATCAGTAAAATAAGGTAGTTTGGGTTCACTATTTACTTTAGAATTATTTAGAGAAGTAATCTGTGCAAAAGGTTATAATCATTTCAATTGTGTAAATCTGATCATTATACAAAACGGTTTTGATATTTGTATTGGTTTTCCATGAAAGGAATTAAAAGTAAACTTGGATTTTTTTTTTGCAAACCACCCGTTTGTATTTTTGTCTACGTGAGTTCCATTTTCTATATTTATCAAAATGGGCGACAAAATGAATTTAATCAGTAAAATAAGGTAGTTTGGGTTCATCATTTGCTTTAGAACATAGATACGATTTTGGGACACGTGACATGTGTGTGCGCACGCATAAAGTTAATATTTTATATATATTATAATATTTGATAATTTTTTTAATTGTAATTATTTAACTGTTTTGTAACACGCTCGCGCATCGCGCGAGGTTTAAACCTAGTTAAAAATATTATGAATCGTGTGTTGGTCATTTATTATCCCCCAAATTGTGTCCATAACTCATCGGAGTAGGCTCTAACCGAGGTGCTCAAAATATCAAAAGGTGGGATTAGACCCCAAAATTGACACTCGGATAAACCTCCCTAAAACCACTCTATCTGTCGTTAAGAGGTTATATGTATGTGTGATTCATCTTCCCACCAAATATGCAAATGTCTGTGAGCATTACATCCTCAAACATCCCTTCTCTTTCCTCATTTAACCAAAGCAGCACACCCCCTCCTTACAAATACAACCCATCAACACTCCAAAACACAAACCAGAAGCTCCATGTACAGGGTGCCGTAAAAGGGACGGGATTTTTATCGGCAATAGGAAAGGCAATAGAAGAAGAAGAGTACAGAAAAGCGAGGGCGGAGGTTAACCGCAAAGGCACCTCCGACTTAGAAGGCTACTCAATCGAGGGGCTTTCCATCGGTGGCCACGAAACCTGCGTCATCGTCCCCGAATTGAAGTCCGCCTTTGATATTGGCAGATGCCCCTCCAGGGCTGTTCAACAAAATTTCCTATTCATTACTCATGCTCATCTTGATCACATTGTAAGCTTCCCCATATATCCTATCATTTTCTCGATTCTCATTTTCATTTCACAATTATATAGCCAAATATTCAATACCTAACCTCAACTACTCAATCTCCAACCAATTAAATAGGAAAAAAGTAAATTGGAATGCTACCCAAGAAACCCCCCAATTGGAATGCACAAAAGAAACATTTCCAATTTCGTTTGGGTAGCGAGTTTGGTTTGATTTAATGAGTGAAAGGTTTGGGTTGACTTTCACGAAAAGAAAATATATTTGTGCTGCGCTAAAGTGTATCGACTTCGGCAGGACTATTCAGGAAATTGATTGTTGGGGGCTTTTGGGGAAAGGATCATCCCAACCCAAAAGTGTGTAAAAATTGGAGATCCCTTGTAATTTTATAAATTTAGTCCCTGTAATAAAACGATCATTAAAATGACCAATATACTATTTGCCAACTCATAAAAAAAAATACCATTAAATATTTAAAAGCCCATAACTTCAAATCTACAAATTCAAAATTCGCAAAAATTATATAGATTATGCACTTTTAGGACTTAAAATAATATTGATTATGGATATAGGACAATAAACATTTTGTTTCGATTTTTAGTCCCTATTTTCATATTATTGGCTGACGTGGCTGTTGTTCCAGCAACAATTAATTAAATAAATGCAGAATTAAAGTAGGGAACGAAATTACCCAATTTAGGAGCTGATAAACCGAAGGCGAAATATATAAAAATCCCGAAACAGGACAGTCCAGAAATATGGCTGAGTCGCGGACAATGTCGCTCTCTTTAAGGTGTTTCGCGGCTCTGCCTCCAATTTGTGCCGACAGTGTATAGCCCCGTCACCCCCAGGATAAAACAACCTCGAAAATAATACGAATCAGCAGCACGAATCTGATTCGCTCAACAAACACCCATTCTAAAATATATATACTGCTCGATCATGATAAATATAAATAATCTGGGAAACATTATATATTTCTGTGTCGTTATAATTATTCAGTGGATGAATAATTATTTCTGTGTATAAAAAAAATTCGCAGGTCAGAAGATGAGAACTGTTTGCAGAAATTTTGTGGGAGATAACTGTATGTTAAAAAACGGAGGCTACAACCTCTTTTATGGGCAACGAAAAAGAGACGTTGGTAAACAAACGTGGAGAGAAAAAACTGGAAGTAGTGGGCAACTCGGTTGAAGAAATCAACTCGGAATAAAACACGTTTTAATTTTTCGGAATTAAAAAAAACGTTAAAAAATAATTTTTAAAGCCCAAAAAACAATTATGTATTTGTCCAAAAAATTAATTCTTAATGAGCCCAAGCTCAAGACCCGGACACGGGCACGGGCCGGGCCGGACGGACGGCGGCGGCGGCGCGCGCGTGTGACTTGCCCCATTGGGTCTGCCCCACATACTCACAAAACATTGAATGCCCAAAGGGCTGAACCTTTAGTCTAAAAAAAGAGTATATTAACACACCCCATTTCCTTCAACCCACCGATGTGGGACAAAAAGGAAATCTACTTTCAACTTTTGTAACTTAACAGCTGGCCACTGTTTTCCAATAGTGGCATGTTGTGATTGGTTGACGTTTTATAAATATGGGTCCGCGCTAGCGGCTTTATTAAAAAATAGGGACTAAAATTATAAATGAAATATTTGTTGTCCTATTTTCAAAATATATATTACAATAGGTCCTAAATTTACAAAGCGCCAAAATTATATTTGAAATCTACTTTTTTCGGTCTATCAAACAACACCCATATTCGATACTTTTTTTTGACAAAAAAGTCAAAACGGATAAATTTACAATTTCACTAAATCTCCATTTTTTTCGGTGAAAATTCCATTTTTTTCTGTGAAAAACCTTATTCTCCAGTTCTTACAATGGTGCCGTTGGCGCGGGCCAGAAAAAGAAAAGTAATAGACGAAGAGAGAGAAACAAGGGAGAGAAAAACAATCCGGTGAGGATTTTGACGGTCTCCGATGAAGATTCCGGCGATTATGGCAGATTGTTCGGGCAAGGATTCCGGTGGGTGGGGTAGGATGAGGGTGGGGTTATGTGTTTTATTTTTAGAAAGAGAGTAAGTTTTAATTGGGTATGAGTACAATTTACCTGTTTTGTATAATTTCTCTAATGGGACCGCACAAATAAATATTATTGTACCATAGGGATTATATTTATAAACATGAAAACCAGTGTCCTATAATATGGTGGAACATGACCTCGACCAAATTCTCTATTATTTTTTTTTGGGGTGAGCCACAACCCATACCTGCCTCACCCCTAGGTCCACCCTTTCATTTCTATTGCTCTTGGTATGATATAAATATGAATCTGTTTATGCTCATGAATTATGAAAATCCAGTTTTAGTGGGTTTAGCTCCAGAACTAATACTTTGGATCATTTTTTTGGATAACTCAGAAAACAGTCTTTTTTACTTGATAGTCACTAGATTATTTTGGTTTAATATCATTTGATGATGTGGTTATTTTACTGATTCAGGGTGGTCTACCGATGTACGTAGCAACTCGTGGTTTGTACAACCTACGACCCCCAACAGTGTTTGTTCCTCCTTGCATTAAAGAGGATGTGGAGAAGTTGTTTGATATTCATCGGTCCATGAGTCAGGTTGAACTGAACCTTGATTTGGTTGCATTGGATGTAGGTATGTAGTTTTGTTCACTTCAGATCTCTTGTTTTGATGGATTTATGTTCCTTGCTATTTACTTATAAAAAGAAACGTCATGCAATGCAACAAATAATTTTGCAAGTTCGAATTCAGGGGATACATACGAAATGCGGAATGACCTCGTGGTACGGCCATTTAGAACTCATCATGTTTTAACCAGTCAGGTATGTTTCCAACAACTCAGTTCAAATTGTTTAATTTGTGAATAGAGAATCTCTTGTATTCTGAGTTATTCCTTTGTGTAAACAACACTATTTTTGCATGCGCATACGTTCAATCTAAATATGATCCCACTGAACTGATCGTCTTGTACAATACTTAAGTGCTTTGTCCAATATGATCCCACTCCTATGCTTCACAGCTATAACCCTCTTCTCGCTCACCCTGAATCAGTATTTGTTCTACTTACCAGGTTTTGTAAGAAATAAACACGGGAATGAGTAAGCTCAGCAAGGAGTTCTTCCTTTAAAAGATCAATGAGCAGCTCTGCAATAAAGATTAGTTGTATTAGGGTAACCAAACAACAACAACAATAATGGTATCTATACATTTATATAGAGAGATAAACAGTATGGGATCATAGTATATCAGATAGGCAGCAATAAGACATTGACGAGATATGAACATTAGTAAGTTCAAGCAACTTAATTTTCAACAAACTCAATAAGATGGAATAGGACAAAGACTATGGTCAGATCAAGAAATCATCAACTCTTAACCTCTTAAGGTTGGTGCTCTTCATCACCAGCTCACGAGTTAGATGCATTCTAATGGTCATTTTAAACCAGGTTACCCGTCTGCACAACATCTGACCTCACACCGGCTGATTTGGCCTGAAGGCCCTCCTGATGGTCATCGGACCAGTTTGGCCAAAGTTCACGTGGTTGGTCTGAAACCTATCATCAACATTGGGCCTCTGAACGCATATAACAACGGTTAAAGCTCAACGTCAATGGGATTTTTCTTTTCCACCAACTCTCTCTCTCTCTCTCTCTCTAAATGATTTATACCGGTTTAATCATCGGGCCATTAGGATTTCCTGATTTTCTTGGTAATTATCTTGTAACATGTTATTTTTTTATTATTAATAGATAATGATTAGGATTTTATTGGGATTTATCTTTAATTACGTTTTAGTTTATCTAGGTTTATCCTTTTCCATAGTTGATAATTATCTATACTCTTTTAAGATTATATAAATAAAGTCCAAAGTCATCTTATCATGATGATTTTTGAGATTGAAGTCTGTTTGGTGAGCCATCTAATGAGTAGGCCTTGAGCCACTAAGTGCATGATTTGCATTTTGTACCTTAGTGTACTAGAGAACTGGGTCTTGGGATGTGAACTTTGGATAAATACTATTTCCTCATACTTCATGTTTTTAGAATTTATCAAGCCCTTTCAACCTGGAAATGCTCACAGTTTTGCTAATTTAATATGTTCAGGGCTATGTAGTTTACTCAGTTAGAAAGAAGCTCAAGAAACAATACATTCATCTCAAAGGAAAACAAATTGAGAAATTGAAGAAGTCTGGTGTTGAGGTTTGTAATTTTCATAAACTAGTTTTTGTTATATATTATTTTATCATCTAAAACTTTGTTGACGTTAAAATTTGGTTGGTAGATCACAGATACTATATTGTCTCCCGAGGTGGCCTTCACAGGAGATACAACAGCAGACTTTTTCCTTGATCCACACAGTGCTGATGCCCTGAGGGCAAAAATTCTCATAACTGAGGTAAAGGGTCTTTGTTCTCCCATCTTCTTAAGTTTGATACCATAGAAAATTATGAGTTTCTTAGACTTGGATACTTCACTGATAACCTTAACTAGAATTAAGGACTTAATTTAATTTCTTAGAGTTATTTACTTTTTTCGTCCAAAAGGTTACCAAAAAATATAAGTGACATTGGCGATGACAAACAATTTTTCCTCACTAAAAGTGACATTTAGCGCCAAATATATTTGACGTGGCTACAAAATTTCACCACTAAATTTTTTTTCATCATCATTAAACTTCATCGGTTCTTGAAAGGAAAATACTAGAGTCTACAAAAAAATAGAACATGTACCTATGTTTAATTACGGCCATTATTAGTGAGGTACTTCTGTCTAAAAAACCCATCACTCAAATAATGTCATTGTATATATGATTTATAGACGTGCTATTCAACTGTATCTCGCTTAACTACATCCTGTCCGTATTTCTTATAGCCTTTATTTATGACCTATATTTCCCATTCTTGCCATTTCTGTTTTTTTTGCAAATGTGGAAAAATAATGAAATGGGAATTTAAGAAAGAAAATGCTCTTCTTGTATTGCAGTGATTTTATACGCCGGTTACGAATATGTGATGTTGTAATGTGTATAGAAAACAATGAAATTTCATTTTCGAATTCATCTTTTGACAGGCGACTTTTTTGGATGAAAATTATAGCGTTGAGCATGCGCGAGAGCATGGTCATACTCACTTATTTGAGGTATGTAAAATATTGAAACTCGTGTCACTTATTCGAGGTACGAAGGATGGGAGCTAAATATTTCCAGTAAGCTTCAATATGGCACGCCCTATTTGTTGAAATCCATGAAGCCATTTGGAGATCTTTTGTAAAATAATAATAGTAAGGCTAAAGCGCAGAGAAAATCCTGAAACTTCCATTTTTCTGCAAATAACCATCTGTAGGAGGTTGAGGGTTTGATTCCCCCTCTCCCCCCCCCCCCCCCCCCCTCTGAAAAAAAAATCTGAATGTCCCATTAACCCCGACATATATTTTGTTGCAAATACCCCTTTCTGAGGACTTTCTAGCGACAAACAGGGATCTTTGTAACAAAATGCATATTTCAGGGTGGCTCTTTCAAAAATTGATTTTTTTCCTTTCTTTCTGTACTTTAGCGTAATAAGAAATTTAATAATTGAAATAATAACAATAATAATTTTGTGTCCTCAGATTCTATCAAGTTTGTGGGTATTTGAATTTTAATTAATTAAGTTTTTCTGAGACAACAAATTATTGAAACTGCAGATAATGGAGCATTCTCAGTGGATTCGGAACAAAGCCATAGTGCTGACTCATTTCTCTTCTCGCTATAAACTTGAGGTAATTAGCAAAATGAGCTAAGCTGATCAAGATGTTCTAAAAATATTAGCAATATTGAAGTCATCTGCTAGATGAATGAAGCTCATTACGATGATGCTCTACAATAATGGCAGTGTATGTTTGGGCTTTTTAATACATGACCCTCACTTTTTAATGGATTATTCGGCTTACCTTCAATTTCATAATATTAATATTAGCATCTTTTAGGATGTTCCTTCAGAAAGTTGGGAGGGGTTTTGTGTCTTAAATGACTAAATGTTTTAATCGGGTGGACTTGCGTTTTAATCAGGCAGGGCTTCTCAATTTCTAAATGTTTAAAAAAAAATTTAAGTGAAGAAAAACCAAAACGGTTTTGTGCTCATTTATGTTAAATACCCTTGGAACCTAAATGGCGCAAAATAACGTCCATATACACGTCATCAATCGCGCACGCTATGTGTGACTTCTGCAAATCTGAAAGAGCTTTGTCGCGTTTTTGCCCCCCCAAAAATGTAATCGTGCACTTTTTAAAACACTAGTTAATGTAAATAGAGGTATTCAAATAATGTTACAGATCTATTAAAAAATTGGGGTTGGGTCAAAGGGATTATAAAACTGGGGTAAATTATATAATGCATTAAAAAGTAGGTGTCAAAGTAAAAAAAAAGCTTTTTTATTCCTCCTAAAAGAATGGAGCATTTACATGAATTTCTGTTCCACATTAGCAGCCCATAAAATGGGAATATTCGATATGGTTAGTACTAATTTATTTCACGAATTCTTGTATAAGGAGCATTTCTGTGTATGGTTTACAGGACATTCGTCAAGCTGTTTCAAAGCTGCAGTCCAAGGTTTCCGCCAAAGTGATTCCTTTAACAGAAGGATTTAAATCCATGTACTCATAATTTGTCTAAGGTTCCATTGCCTTCTATTTTCTTTGGGCATTTGCAATCAGTTTTTGTAATTAATCCTTGTTTTCTTTTCATAAACTTTTTGGGTCCCTCTGATGAGATGACAAGTTTGATCAATTGTAAGAGATACAGGAGATTGGTGAAATTGTCAGTTGTAGCGTCAATAGTTATGAATGTGATAATGCATCAGTTGGAAACCTCTCTCTGGATTCAAAATAGATTAAACTGATTTGAACCGTTTGGATGTTTTGGAGTGTTGTGCTTCAATGGTACCGCACTTGACCAAAAGATGCTCTTCAATATACCTTCTTTAACATATTTAAGAATACATCATTTTTTTAAAAATAGTAAAAAAATATATTTTTCAACTAAATTTGGTATACATAATCAAAATAGTAAGGAAATCATTAAAAAAAAAAAAATCTGGAAGTGGGTGAGATGATGGAAAAAAATGGTTGAAAATTCATATATATACTCACTTTTCATTTCACTCATTTTTGGATTGAATTTTTTGATTATTTTTTATTAGATGATATCCTCATATTTATATATATATTTTTTTGGTTTATACCAAGGGTATCCACTAGCGACTTAGTGACTAATCCCTTCGCTGATTGTAGGCACCTCTATGGGTGGGACAGCTGGCCCAGAGATTTAAGGCTGCTCCATACCCAAGGCGGGAATCGAACCCCCGACACTTGGTTAAGGGAGAAAGAGCCCCTACCGCTCTACCACAGCCCCTGGGTTCCTCATATTTATATATGTATATAGCTAGTTAGGCTTTTCAACATATTTTTTTAGCAATATACTTATATTCATTTTTAAAAAATATTAGAACAATGTATTTGTCAATTAAATTTGGTATACATGATCTACATAATGAGGAGATCATCTATAAAAAAAAAAATAAAAAATTCAACTCGGAAGTGGGTGAAATGAAAAGTGAGTATATACATGCATTTTTACTGTTCAAATTTTTTTCATCATTACACCCACCTTTGGGGGGAATCTTTTTGATGATTTTTTTGTAGGTGAATTCCTTACTATGTCAAATTTGGTTGAAAAATATATTTTTTACTATTTTTTAAAAATCGTTATATTCATAGGTATGTTGGTAAGAGGTATATATACAGGAATTCTCAAGAGAGGACCTCCAAAAAACGGACTGATTTTTAAAAAATAGTAAAATGTATTTTTTTGAGTTGATTTTTTTTTTCTGGTATATATAGACATACATGGGTACCCAAAAAAAAAAATCAGCTCAAAATGAATTTGTTTGCTATTTTAATTTTTTTTTTTCAAAATCTGTCAATATATGTTTGTGTTTGCGCCAGCAAAATCTGACAGATTTTGAAAGATTTTTACAAAATAGCAAAAAAATTCATTTTGAGCTGATTTTTTTTGTAGGGGTACCCATGTATGTCTATATATCTCAGAAAAAAATCAACTCAAAATATACATTTTACTATTTTTGAAAAATCATACCATTTTGGTTCGTTTTTAGTCCCAAAAACGGACGTCCGTTTAAGAGAAGCCCCCCTCTCTCTCTCTCTCTCTCTCTCTCTCTCTATATATATATATATATATATATATATATATATATATATATATATATATATATATATATATATATATATATATATATATATAATGCTCTTGTGCGAACTGGTCCGCATTTTAAGAATGCGGACCGGACATGTTTCACCTTACGGTACGACTAGAAATTATCGCCTAAATTTTTGGCACACTCTCTCTCTTTTCTGCGCTCACTCCCAGGTGACAAATGTCCGGTCCGCATTCTTAAAATGGGGACTAGTCCGCACAAGAGCAGGATTATATATATATATATATATATATATATATATAGAGAGAGAGAGAGAGAGAGAGAGAGAGAGAGAGAGAGACTCTCATGCACTTCAAGTTTGTATATTGATTTTTTACCTATTTTTTTAAGATATTAAAAAAAGTAATTTTGAGTTGAAATTTTTTACATGCCATTTAAACATTTCAATGAACACATATAAAAAAATCATATCAAAATAACTTTTTATGCTATTTTTAAAAATTTGGTCAAACTTTCACAGCTTTTAAAGTGCTTTAAAAGGTGCGAAAGTTTGACTGATTTTTTAAAAATAGCAGAAACCGTTATTTTGAGCTGATGTTTTTACATGGACCCCTTGAAATGTTTAAATGACATAAAAAAATTCAACTCAAAATAATTATTTTTTATTATTTTAAAATATCGGTGTGTAAACTTAGTGTGCAAACTTGGTGTGCATGAGAGCGCGCCCCCTCTCTCCCTGTCTCTAATTTTGAGTACAAAAAATCATAATAAATTTTTTTAGAAAGCAGGGGAATGAAAGAATAAAGTAAATGATCACAACACAAAGATTTACGTGGTTCAACAACTTTCTACGTCCACAAATGGGGTTCTGAGCTCTTATTAATTTCTCAGAGGGTCAAAATTACATGTCCCTTTGTCCTGGGGTGTGGTTTGTATTTATAATAGTAAAAAATAGTTGAGTTGTATAAGGAACTTTCTTAGCTTTTTATTGGGTTGTGTGGTGATTCATGTTTATCTCACCCGAGAATATAAGTAACCAGTTAAGCCTGTGAATATTCACGTTGTAAGAGTTGGGTTCTTGAAATACAATTAGTATTTAACGAGGCGCAACCCCCTATCAAGATGAGGATTAGTGTGCACAGAATATTTACACCTAACAATAAATACAAGCCCACAATAAATAGCCTTTCATATCAAAAGTTTATATTAAATGAGATTTTTACAACATAAATGTTCTTGGAATATATTAAATGAAAGTGACCCTACAATCAACTTGGTTGTAGGGTGAATTAGTGGAAGTAAAGGCAAGATCTAACCTCGAAAGCACAATTAATGCTAAGGTAGGTGAATTAGTGGAGGCAAATGAATAATCACTCAATAATGAACTCATAACAAATTGTCTTGTCTCGAGAAAATTCAACAGCAATTCTGAATATCAAAATTGCGGTCCTTAGAAATTATTCGACTAGGATATTAATATGAGGACAAGGTCACTCGATTGACCTTGCTCACATTAAATGCTCATGACTGCATTTAATGTTAGAGATAGCGCATTAAATGCATGAAATATGATATTTGGGCGGAAAAACTATTTAGGCTAATAAAAGTCTCTTGGCATTAATAACACTAAACCAAATTGGGTGATTCATGAGTGTTGTTAGCAATCACAAATGACCTTTGTAACTGCTATTTACCGCCATAATTTAGGGAGTGACAAAGGAAATATTGTAACTCTTAACAACAGTTACAAATTTTTATAACCCCTATGGGGGTTCTGACTGGTGACCCAAATTTGTAACTACTGGTTGTAACCGTTGTCATTAATTACGAATATAATATTTATAACTACTGACAACAACAACAAATATAATATTTGTAACTGCTGACTACAGTTACGAATCTTATATTTGTAACTGTTGTCAGCGGTTACGAATCTTATATTTGTAATTGTTGTTAGCGGTTACAAAATTGATAGTAGTGACAAATTTGTGACTACTATTAGCAGTTATAAAAATTGAATTTGTTAAATATGGTAACAAACTGTTACAAATATCTTTAGATTTTCACAAAATGATGAAATGATGATAGTAAAATAAATATCATGAACATGTAACAAGTCTAACAAATTTGGCAACATTTCATTTATATTTCTAACATTCCAATTGTCTAGTACACATAAAACTTGTTTAAACTTAATTTAGCATCAAATAACCCCTTCTTGGGCGTACAAAATGAACATAGAATAAAAAAAATAAACTAAAAAAAAAATAACGACACAACACTCCGATGACATGAAATGTCATGAACATGTAACAAATCATTTTAAACCTAGACCATGGGTCACCATGTGGTGGATACGCTTCATTAAGTCTAGGTATATCAACTGTGGGGAGGTATTGATGCGGTGACATCCTCTCTCGTGTACTTGGAGTACGCCTGCTAAACAAGTTCAATGGACTCAAATTTTTTGAATACGGCGCCTCGGTATCCTTTAACTTGTGCTTGTGTTGCTTGCCACGAAATGTAAACACCTGGATTTAGGCCTTTGAATACTATGTATGCCGGGGATGTCATGTGTAAACCTGCAAACAAGGAAGACTAAAGCGCATACAATGTGAGTATTAACAAGGAAAGTAGAAACATGAAAATAGGGTAATGAGGAGAGGAGCAAGAAACAAAAAATAAATCAATATAACAGTTATATAACTTATATTATATAACATAAGTTATATAACACTGTCATATAACAATTATGTTGATAACTGTGGCTATTATGAATGACAAAGTGGTGATGTAACGCCCAAAAAACATATGCATAAAGCTAACAATACAAAAAAGACAACAAATAAAGTCACAATGAATAAGCCAATCCATAAAATTTAAGCATTGTCTTCCCAAAACAGACACCGGATACATTCAAAATAGATTACTAATTGATTCAAAACAAATTGCTAATATTCAAAATAGAGTTCAAACACTACTAATTATTCACTTTGACAATTTGTTCCAATTTTTCAACACAAATTACTCCGGATCACTGAAGGCAAAGACAGAGCAATAGCCAAACCACCCAAGATTTCTCGACATACTTCATAGTGTATGCCCCATGAGTTCAACGATACAATGGATGATTTTCTTCTCCTGGCTCAACAGTACTAATGTAAAACTTACGTTCAAATATCAACGGTTTATGTCCATGCACCATCGTTCCAGCAGCAGCTGAAGTAACAAATTATCCACTTGCAATCTTCCTTTGACTTGAAAAATTTAATAAATCGACATATGGATCATGTGGAGGATCAGTTAAATCTCCAAAGTCTAGCTCATTTGAATCTAAAAAGTATGGCTCAGTTGATTGGGGGGATAGGATTATAATCGTGGGGACTTAGATGCGGGACTGGAGTGTAATCTTGAGGACTTGGATGTGGGACAGGAGTATAATCGCGATGACTTGGATTTGGTATTTTGAGTCCATTCGATTCAAAAGCACTTAAAAGCATGGTAACAGATAATTTGAGAAATGCCATATCCTCATCTTATTTTTCTTCTCGTGTCTTTGCTTTAGTCAACTGTGATACTATAGGAGCAATGGCCTTAAGTTTACTTTTGGACACGAGTTCAACACCACGAGTCGCCCCCTAGTGTCTATAATACCCCTTACTTTTGAGTAATTATTTTTATATTAAATTTCCATGTGGGTTAGTTATATAAAATAAAGAAAATTGAAGTAAATATTAATTTAAGTAATTTAAAAGTTAATATTTATGAGTATTGCATATTTACCATTACACGAAGGTAAATAATGTAATATTATATTATGTTGAGTCGCTGGGCTTTAAAGCGACAGTTATGATTTATACTCCAATCGGGTTATTATTAAAAAATTAATATAACGTTGGAACAAGAAATAATGAACAATATTCCGGATGTCAGTTTAAAGGGCAAAGTTAGTCCGGGAACAGTTGAGATAGTCAAAATAATTGTCGGGTGTGTTTTCGGATTTCGGGGTATTTTGGCTAGTTATGACTTAAATATGATGCTACGAGTCATTTTAAGTAAGTAGTAGCATTTTACGTTGGACTTAATGTATTTGGGCATTTAAGTCTTGCAAGAGAATTTAGAGCTCATTTATGTGTTCTAACCTAGAAAGTTAGAGAGAAGTGAGAGCTTGAGAGAAAGAAGAGAAAATAGGAGAATTGTTATTTCGAGCTTGGAATCGTTTGAACGAGGAAGAATCCGAGACTACAATCTTGAGGCAAGTTTTCTAACTTGCATAAATGTATGATTATGATGAATAATTTGTATATATGTAGTTAGTGTTCTTGAGTTTGGACCATTAATCGAGATTGATGATTTTGTTGTTTAAACCCTAAGATTATATGATCTAGACTTGTTTTAAATGGTCTCTTCTAGTAGGTTAACTTGGTTAAGTGATTTAGAGAAGTTATGAGTTGATGATGATGAGTTGGAAGAAGAAAGAGATTTTGGGGATTTAGGGTAATTTTAACCCGTAGCCAAAACTGGGCCTCTCAACCCAGGCGAATCGATTCGCCCTCCTTAGCGAATCGATTCACTAAAATGGAGGCTACAGGTCTGAGGCAGGTTAAGGCCGAATCGATTAGGGCTAAGATAGAAGGTTGGTTTTCTCAGCCGAATCTATTCACTTTTTAAGCGAATCGATTCGCTTTCAGGGGCGAATCGATTCGAAAATCCTACTGTTTTATGAAAATTTTCCCACTTGGTTTCTAATCCTTTTATTTTAGGTTTGAGGCTTAGGAACCTTCTCATATGATGTATTAAAGAGTATTTGGGTCTCACATAAGAGGAATTAATTCCCTAGGTCGTTAAGGGGGTATACGGACTTATTTTGGGGAATATTTAGGAGAACTAAATGTCTCATTTCATCTAGTATACGAAAGTAGGATCATTATAGAGTCGGGTAGTGTTGTGTTGGACGTTCGGGGGCTACTATGAGAGTAATTATCTCTTATAGCCAACTTTGTATGCACATATGGTTTCGAAAATAAAAATCGTATGTTTAAATTAATATAGTTTGTGACTATGGTACATTTCTACACACCTCTCTAAATGCTATCATAGGGGGAAGTTACGCGAAAGAGGTGAATCCCCTGGCTAATCATGCATAGAGAGTATAGTCCTCGGGCCATTGTACCGGTTGTTGCATTGTATGATTGTTTTGTTCGAAGTGAGGTAATTCCGGTTATGGTTATGACTCACTATCGAAGGTATACGGCCGCTTCCCATGCGTTGCGATTTAGGATACCCAGGTGGTCTTGATTATAGGACCTGGAAGATGATAACATTTAGGGGCGCATCCAGTGGGGTAACTCCCAGAAGGATGATCTTAGAACCTTTATTATATGATTGTAACTATTCTCCCTGAAGTGGTATTTCACACGAATGATTAATTGATTTAAGGAAACTGTGAACCAACTTTAATTGCATATGGTCCCTAATGATTATTGTTTTATATGGACATATTAAATTGGTAAACTTGGCATGTTGAATTGAGTTAGGTTACTCCTATTAAGTAGATGGGAAGTTTAACTTAACATAAATTGTACGCGCTAGGATGTGCACTTAGAAGAGAGGTAAGGATGATACTTTGAATGAAGAACGAATTTAACCTTTTTATGAAATTTAGCATTCATAACTATTATGAATTTTATTCACATGTATATCGTATCAAACTGGGCCCTGACCCATTTATATTTCTTCTTCTTGTGTGGCTCTTATATATGTTCAGGTGCTCCACCGCATGGGCGCCCGCTCTGACTTTCCTTTCCAGTGTTATGGAACTACAACATTTTGTGGATGTTGTAGGATTTTTGTAGTAGACGCATCATTTTCTCTTGATACTCTAGTTATGATCCGTTTGTATATTCAGGCGTGTTTCCCAAGTTTAGTCTTCACACATACCGTTATTCATGGTGTAATCTTTTATATTAATTTGTTAACCGACAACTTATTCGGATATGTTTTGTAGAATTGTTATCGAACTATTATATATATCTATATATCAACCTTTTGTTATAAATTGAATGATGGAAATTGATTTTACCAAAATTGCAAAATTATATATGACATCCGTTTTCAAAAAAAAAAATATTTGGTAGTTGTCTTGTATTATTGTAATAACCCGCCCTTTTGAAGAGGATTAAATTCCATAATTAAGTATAATTTGGAATTTGGAGAATTTCTCGAAATAGTGATTTTTGGGATTTTCGAGGATTTAAATATTTTCGAAAGGTGTTATAAATTATTTTGGGACTATATAGGTCGAAGTAATTTAATTATATGTCGCCGTGGAGTATAGCGACAAAAGAGGTAAGATTTTGAGTAGAATACCGCACTTAATTATTTTGGGTTAGAATAGTGATTTGCGGTCAAGTACCTCGGATGAAAATTTCGGCTGCGCCATGAGTCTCGGAATGTCCGAGATAGTCGGAAAAGAGTGTCCGATTGTCGAAATTGAGTTCCGGGTAATTTTGGAATTAAATAGGTTCGTAATTGGGTAAACGAGTCGTTTTTGGGTTTTAAAAGGGTTAAACCCTTTTCTCCTTATAAAAGGAGGGAGAGGGGGAGAAAAGAGAAGAGAAAAGAGAAAGAAGAGAGGGAAGAGAGAGAGAGGGAAGAAAAGAGGAAAAATGGGGAGATTCCGGCCAGCCTCCGCGGGATTCGGCTCGAGGACGTCGAATTTTATCCACGAGGCAAGTGTTTACTTGCTTTATTTGTTTTTAAGCATAAATATCTCATATCATGGTTGGTATAACAAACCTTAATGATTTTGGGTTGGGTATTCGTGGATAAAATGGGTTTTTGGGAGTTAAAACGAATAAACCCCTAAAAATGATAAATTGGAGAAACTTAGGTTTTTCTTGAAATTAATTGGTGATTCCGGGTTCTAGGATGTTTATAACCCGTATTATAGGTGTATTTGTAGTTGGTTGAGGTTGTAGGACGTTGGGTGAGGCGGCATAAGCTTGGGAAAAGCTTTAATGGCCGAAACCGTCTTGGAGAAGACGATCAACAGTAGCCAACGTACTTCCCAAATCGATTCGGCCTATAGGAGAATCGATTCGGAAATAAAAATTGTAGATATTTTCGACGCGGTCGCGTGGGCGCCGACCGCGTATTTTTCTGATTTTTTTTGGATTTATAGTGATTTTTCTACGGAGAGCTGTCCGAGATTGAAATCATTAGTTAGAACTTATTGGAGATAGATATTAGGGGTTCTCAAAAGAATTGTTAGGACCTCTAAAGAATTTGAGGAGATATAAAAACTTTGGGTTTGTAGTAATAAAACCAAGTTAGGATTTAAATGGATATTGGATTGAATTTTGAGTATTTTGGAGATGGAAAAATCGCCCAAACTGTAGCCCTCGAACTGGCCGAATCGATTCGGATACAGGCCGAATCGATTCGCCTAAAGAAAATTGGGTTTCTGCAATGGGCCGAATCGATTCGGGTACAGACCGAATCGATTCTCCATTTACAGACCTGTTTGCAGAATACTTTCCGAATCGATTCGGATTGGGAACCGAATCGATTCGCTAAAGGGGCGAATCGATTCGCTTAGATCAGAATTTATAGTTTTCTCCCTTTAAGAGTATGGGGAGTTGAATTACCATTTGGGATTTTTATGGGGATTCCTAAATAAGGGTTTTGAGGATAAATAAACCTTTAAGAGATGATTGAGGTAATTTGTATTGAACAAAGTAAGGAAATACTTTGGGTTTAGTATCATGCTTATATGAAAGCATGGTTATGATTCCTCGAGGGAATCTTTGGGATTAATGGTCATCGCTATATATAGTTGGCAAATATGGCCATTTATGTACATTCGAGGATGAATATATGGTATATGTATATACTATGTGATTAAAGTATATATAATATGATGTAAATGATTTTGAAAATAAAATATGAATATTTTCAAAATGGAAAGACAAATGATTTTCATAAATAATATAAATGAGGATACACACCTCTCTAAATCGCTATCATAAGGGAAGTTGCGTGCGTATGGTGAAGCCCCCTGACAAATTAACGCAGGGTGGATATAGTCCTTTAGGCCATGTGAGCGTTTGTTTATATATATTTTTCTGTGCTGGTTAGGAGATTCCGGGTGTGGTCTTGACTATCCCGCAAGCACCTGGCCGCTTCCCAACGTCTTGCGATGTAGGATCCCAGGTTGTCTTATGATAGGCCCTGGAAGATGATAGCCATTTAGGGGCGCACACAGTGGAGAAATCCAGATGGGTGGTCTTAGAACGCGTTATATTAAAGAAATTCATGATAATGGATTGGCTTTAATTACATTCAGCGACTTTATGACCAACTACCGACACGATACAAGTATGATGTTTCGTTTCCAAGCGAACTTGTACAGACGCCAAGGGGGTCCCAAGAAGCCATTGCCATCCTACTTTTATGACCCGTATGGCCCTGACGTGCCAAGGTCTTCCCACCCACCACCCCAGTGAAGCTTTGTTGGTTTGTGGCAGTTTTTAGTTGTTTCCCTTGTTCACATGGTTGTATGCTCTTTCCTATTATTGTACCACAGTCTTGTGTTATAAAAATCTGCATTTTCTCCCTTTGTCTGTTTTATTTATCGCACTTCTTATTTTGCCTTGTTTAGATTTTAGTCCTTTTTGCTTGAGGACAATGCAAAAGTCTAAGTTAGGGGGGGGGGGGGGTGGGGTGTCAAGTGCGTATTTCTAAAACTTCACAAATTTGCAAAAATGCCCAAAAATCTCAGAAAAATCATAAAATTTTGAAAAATCCAAAAATATTTTTGTTCAAAATAAATAAAAATTGGAATTCAAATTTTTTGAAAATATCATTAAAAGTTGGTTTAAAGTCTGAAATTGTAAAAATATAATACGCAAAGCCGAAATTGACCAAAGATGGAAATTGTGCGAAAATTGACGACTTAACGAATAAGTGTGGAGATTAACAACCTCGGTGAGATTCGAGCCTTTCATCTTCGTGAAAATTATAAATCAATCCATGTTAATTGTTAACTCAAAGTTCTTTTCAGTGTTTAAATAAGTCGTTGAGGATCTCAATTATTTCATTTTGATCGGTTATGAAAAATATGTGTGATATTGCCTCGAAAAGTGCGCTACAAATCTCTAAATTAAATTAACCTCGAGACGCATATGGTAAATTAATAAGTAATTCGGACAATGAAGTAGCTCATCATTTGTTACCAAAAAATATTAGCCGTAAAAATATGTGAAAATTTATCCATTTGATAACCCAATTGAGCCGAATCAGTGTTCCCTTTCGTTTGGCAACCCGAAAAACCCCACTTGGCCCGGAATTGTGAAAAGTGGAAAAATTCAGAATTTAAGTCCGAAAAGTGCAACAAAAAGGGGCAAGAAAAAAATAGATATGCTCAACAAAAACAACAGAAAAAAATAGAGAAAACGAATAGAAAATGAGCAAAAGCCCGAAAAAGCACTAAGGGACATCATAAGAAAAAATTTCCAATTCCGAATTTTCCAACCATTTCCATGTTACCCAATACACCTATAGCCCGAAAAAGTCCTAAACAAGTCCTAATTGATAGATTAATTATCGCGTGGAGAGCTAAAACATAAAAAGATAATAAAAGAGATTAAATGTGTGAAAAAGAGGCAATGTTCCCGTTTCCCAATAACCGTATTCCGTTGATGAGATCTATTCACCATATATTTCCGTCTTTCTTCTTGTGTGCATAAACTTGGGTCCAATATATTTACTCTTTATATCATGCACACCGAGAGAGTAGCCACATTTCGAGTGATTTGTTTGTGAGAGCATCCCGTGAGCATTTGAATCAAAACGAATTTTCAGATAAGTAACGTAATGGTCAATCGGTGGAAATTAGCGGTTAAATTTATGGCTTCGCACACACGCACTATGATTTGAGACTCTTGAACATGACTTGATGATGATTATTTTCTGGGAAAGTTTGAATTATACAATTTTTGTGTATTTTGAAATTTCTTTGAGTCGAATTTTGTGAGTATATTCTCTACAAACCCTCACGAGACACAACTCGTCCTACTAGGGTGACCTAGGGGTTTAAAGACTTGTTGCATACGCTAAATGCAATCGCTTGCCCGATAAAAAGGTATTCTATCCCAATAAATTGATTTTCAAGAGTTAAGCCTTGCTAGGATTCTTTTACATTGATCGGGACGCGCAAAGTTCTAAGTTAGGGGGATTTGATTAAGCATAAATTCTTCCAAATTTATCCCTTTAATTTAGTTACTTTTAGCACCTCGAACAATGTAATCGATTTGATTTTATCTCATAATCTTTCTATTGACTTATTCTAACGAGTACACCAAGTTTCTGGTATTTCGTACTGATTTTACAGGTATTTGATGTCAATAAAGAAAGAAAGAAATCGGAAGAATCGAGAAAGAAAAGAAGGAAAGTTAAAAGGGAAAAGTTGTAATTTTTCCCAGAATTAGGATGAGGCATCTAAGAGAAGTTGAAGATATCAAGTTCACGAGAACATAGGAAGAAACAGAACCTCAATCGGAATCCCGATGTGAAAGTTATGAGCAGTCAAAGATTAAAGAAAAAGTCAAAGGAAAATCAAACCGATCCGGTCCTGACCGATCCGAAATGCAAACTTCCAGTGAACCCCGGACTGAAGACGGATTGAAGCTGAAAGAAAATAAATGAACCGATCCGTATCGAATTGATCCAGCCAAGAAATAAAAGAATCGATCCGGATTCAAGCCGGACCAAACTGAAAGAGGACCGGACCAGTCTGAATGTCGAAGTTTTGTTTTCTTACTCTTCCTCCAATGGAGAGTTCTGGTCAAGATAAAACTCTTGAAGTCTTGTAGGGTATTTAAATACGATTTATTATCATTTTAATAACGGAGAATTTATCTAATTTTCCATTCTTTCTATAAAAACCCTAGTTTGAAGATTTATTGCAATTTTAATTCCTAGATTGAAGTTTGTGCAGATTTCTGTGATTGCAAGTAATTTTAGTTGATAATTTCAGTGCTTTGGTAAGTCAGTTGATTACTTTCTTCTCTTTAATCTTCCTTCTACATCATTCTTCAATTCTCTCTTAGTTTAATCATAATTTCTTGCAATTCAAAAATCGTTTTCATTAGTTTCATCATGTTAGGCTAGGTTTCTAAAGGTCGGGACATATGAACTCAACCTGATGTGGTAGTTGCATGTGTATAATATTAGTCCTCTAAATTTAATGATTTATTACGACTGTATTGTGCAGCAACACAACCATTATAGATCTTTGGATCTCGTTTACTTTCGGGTAACCGAACCGAGATGCTTTAGAATGCAATGCGAGTGTCGCTATCGCGTGTACCGATTTACTCGTCCTCTGATTAAGTATGGTGCGGGCTTGAACCTCATATACGTAATGCTTGGGAGTACTAAATTCTGGGTCTGATTAATAAATTAAATTTACGATTAGTTTTATACCTGCAATACACTAGGATTGAGGGATTGTATTCCCATCCAGTTTTCTTCATCACATAGTTCGAGTTTTAAATCATTCATCGTTAGTATTTTAGGTAATTTAGAATAGTTGCATTTCTTTCATAATTTCAAAATTTCATTTAGTTGTAGCCAATTCTATAATCAAATCATATTTTCTTTTCTTTAGAGTCAGAGTTAGGATTTTTTCGTATATCCAACGTCGTTACAATTCTATTATCCTATTTCCCTGAGGATCGATACCCGACTTATCGGATTATTACTTGAGCTACAGGCTTGCACTTGAGCCTAGAGAGTACGCACTTATATGAGACACATTCTAGGTCACGTCAACTGATCAGGGGCAACATGAGGCCAGGGATCACCCCAGGCACCACGAAAAGACCTACCTCCTCCTCAACGGCAGAGGGATGTTGCTGACCCTAGGCATTTATGCGTGGTGAGGCAAGGAAAGCCTTTCCTAGAGGATGGGTACGACGATATAGAGGCTGAGGATGCTCTAGAAAACTGCTGGGAGCAATATGAGATCTCAAACAACACTGTACGACCAAATCAGCAGAGCTGAGGTCAGGGTGAAAGATGAGATTGCGATGCACGATAAACAGGTTTGGTTTTTGATATGTTAAGTAGAGGGTCAACCTTTGAAAGGATTAGACCAGTTAATGACTTGAGGGAAAGTCTATCCAAGTCAAGAAGTCTTACTGGTTCCAAAAGAGAGGGTGGCGACCGTTGGCTACATCATGGCCGACCCCCACATGGCCGAGACGGTAGTTAGGGGGAGCTCAACAGCCGAAGTTGCGGTATAGTTGGGGAATTTTCAGTTCACCCTTTGGAGATGGCTGGGGATAACCTTGGCTAGGCCGACATTGATAATCCCTGGAATGACTCTATATTAAGGCTAGAAAATAAGATTATAGATCTCATAAAAAGCTGAGATCCCTTAAAGAAGGGGTAGTCAGAGGGTTCTCCCTTTGTGGCAAGGATATCCAGCTTTCCAACTCCGACTAAATTCAAACCTCCAGTGGTATCACCCAAGTACATTGGAAGTACGAACCTATCCTACCATATTGAGATGTACCAGTCTGCAGCAGACATCTACTCCATACTTGATGAGATGAGGTGTCGAGCTTTCTCGAGCACTTTGAATGGGGCAGCATATTTGTGGTTTACCTCTCTTCCTAAGAATTCTATAGAAAACTTTAGATAGTTAGTCGAAAAATTCATTCATAATTTCTATTTTGGGGTAAGACATCAGAAGAAGACGACTCTTTTGCTTTATGTAAAGTAAGGAAAGAATGAAAGCCTCAGAGACTATGTCACGAAGTTCAATAAGGAAACATTGGAAGTAGAGGACTATGAAGAGAGTATAGTCATGACAACCATCATTGGAGGACTTTAGAAGGGAAAGATACTCTGAAAGCATGCTGAAGACCCTCCTAAGTTAATGGTTGAGCTGTTGGAAATAGCTGGAAAGGTAATAAACGTATAGGAAGCAATGGCTGTGAAATATGAGGATGAGAATGGAAGTAGCAGTGGGAAGTTCTAGAAGAAAAAGGATGGAAAGAAGAGGGTTGCAGATGACAAGTTTGCAGACTATACTCCTTTAACTGTGAGCTCTGAACACATCCTCAACGAGATAAAGAATGACGAGTCTTTGAGATGGAAAGAGAAGCTAAGGGCTCATCCGCACAAGAGAAATAAGAATTTATGGTGTGAGTTACATCAAGATCATGGCCATCTAACTGACAAATGTTTCGCCTTGAAGGGCGAGATTGAAAAGATGCCGATGTCTGGAAAGCTGAGAAAGTATGTAGATACAAGAGCCTCAAAGAATGGCCGAGCTTAACCTAGAAAGAAAAGAAATGATAAATGTTGGGAAGATGCCCCCGTCGAGAAAGATGATGCCTCCGATGATGACGATGATGATCCTGGCCTTCCACCAAAGGACGATAATGTCCTAATAAAGAGAGTCAACATGATCTCTTTTGGTGTGAGCACTATCTATGGGAGACTAGTATGGGGTGGCTCAGAGGTAGATGATCGCAAGGCTCATGTGGCAGAGGAAAAAGCAGTGACCAAAGCCGAGGTTATGAACTTAGCTTCAACAAAGGTCAAACTTGAGAAAAGAAAGAAGGTAGATATAGACACACTCGTAGTTGGCAGTTTCTCACGACTTGATTTCAAGGGTATCTTAGCTCCCCATGATGACCTTCTAGTCATCACCACAAGGGTGCAAGGATGTGAAGTTCAGATGATTCTTGTTGATTGGGGGGAGTTCAGCAGATGTTTTGTTCTGACCCTATTTTTAGAGCTTGGGACTCAGTCGAGCAAGGCTCGTCCCATATCATCACCCCTTGATCGACTTCAGCGAAGAAAAAGTCCATCCATTGGGAATGTATAAAATGGATGTGAGAATGGGAGATGAATGGCCTAAGAGGTTGACCAGAAAAATCAACTTCTTTGTTATGGATGAAAATGTCTTTTCAACCTACAACATCATGATAGGACAAGTGGCCCTCAAAGAATTTGAGGTCGTGCCTTCAACAGTCCACCAGATGATAAAATTACCGACTCCATATGAGTAGGGGAAGTTTAGGGTGACCAAAAATCGGAACGTGAATGTTACTTCAACTCTGTGGAAGAGAGAGAGGCTCATAAGAAGTCAAACACCACTTACAACATTGACACCCTTGATCCTAGGGATGAAATAAAGATCAAAATGGGAGAGGCTACTGAGGAGGTATAATCCATCGTCCTCAATGAGGACAAGCCAAAAAAACCCATCCAAGTTGGCAAGTCCCTAAAGCCTGAAATTAAGGAGGAGCTAATCAAGTTGCTAAGGAAGGGATAGAGTATCTTTGCCTGGACTCATGTAGACACGCCACGTATTGACCATGAGGTCACGTGTCATAAACTTAATATTGTAGATGATGTCAAGACCATTGAGCAGAGAATAAGGATCTACTCAAGAGAAAAGTACGAAGTCATCAGGGACGAGGTTTGAAAGCTTGAATAAGCCAAGTTCATTATAGAGGTCATATACCCAGAGTGGTTGTCCAATGCTATCATAGTGCTAAAAACGAATGGGAAGTGGAGAATGTGTGTATATTTCACTGACTTGAATAAATATTATCATAAAGATAGCTTCCCTCTTCCTCGTATAGATCAGATAGTGGACGTCACAGTAGGTCATGAGCTCATGAGCTTTATGGACGCATATTTCGGGTACAATCAAATCTTTATGGACCAGACTGATTCAAAGAAGACAACCTTCATCATCGACAGAGGACCTATTGCTATAAGGTCATGCCCTTCGAATTGAAGAACACAGGGGATACATACCAACGTCTTGTAAATAAGATATTTGAGGATAAGATAGGCAAGTCCATGGAGGTTTATGTGGATGATATGCTGACAAAGAGTCTGAAGGTCGACACTCATGTGGGCGATCTCAAAAGAACTTTTGATACCATGTACAAATACAGAATGAAGCTCAACCCGGCCAAGTGTGTCTTTGGGGTCGGAGCTGGAAATTTTTTGGGTTTTATTGTAAACTAGAGGGGGATAGAAGCTAATCCAAAGAAGATAAAGGCTTTGTTGGAAATGAAGACACCCAGAACCATAAAAGAGATTCAGAGGCTGATCGGACGAGTAGCTACACTTAACAGGTTCGTCTCTAGAGCTACAAATAAATGTCTTACATTTTTCAAAGTTCTTAGAAATGCCTTCGAATGGAATGAGGAATGTGATAGAGATTTTAAAGCTCTTAAGTCCTACTTCGAATCCTCTCTACTCTTATCAGGGCCAATTCAGGGTGAGAAGCTATATGTATATTTAGCTGTCTCTGAATCAACCATTAATGCTGTAATAATAAGAAAAGAGGATGGAGTGTAGTGACCAATGTATTTTAATAGAAAGGTACTCCTAGGGTCAGAGAAAAATTACCCCATGATGGAGAAGTTGGCCTATGCCTTGATACATGCCTCTAGGAAGATGAAGCCATACTTCTAGGCTAACTAAATGGTCATCCTCACTGATTCCCCACTAAGACAGGTCCTCTATAAGCCTGAGAAGTCAGGAAGGCTAATGAACTGGGCAATTGATTTGGGAGAGTATGACATTGTTTATCAACCCAGGGTTACCATCAAAGGGCAAGCACTCACGAATTTCATGGTCGAGTTTATATGGGCCGAGGTCGAGGTTGAGAACCGTCTTGGAGCTACATATGGGCAAGTAATGAGGAACGTCAGTTGAGCAACAGATGAGGTTGAGACAAGTACATCCAGGAAAAAGGAAGTTAAGAATGAAGAAGAAATATACCTCTTCAAATAAGGGACCCTGACAGAGGGAAACTTCTCTTCAAATGAAACCATTTGGAACCTCTTCATTGATGGGTCGTCTTGTGAAAATGGGAGTGGCGCAAGGCTGATAATGTCGGCACCGGATGGTATAGATATTTAATATTCACTGAGATTCAGCTTTAAAGACTCCAAAAATGAGTCAAATTATGAGGAGTTGATAGCAGGTCTTTCTTTGACAAAATCCTAAGTGTCGGTCACCTCTTAGTCCACATTGACTCATGATTGGTTGTGAACCATATCCTGGGAGTGTATAAAGCCAAAGATGAAAGGATGGATAGATATCTGAAGAGGGTAAGATCGTTGCTAGAAGGCTTCAAAGAGGTAAAGATGAAGAGGATACCTCGACTGGACAACAGTCGGGCTGACGCGTACGTGAGATTGGCCTCGGTAACAAGAACCAACATAAGTAGAATAGTACCAGTTGAGATTTTGCTCAAGTCGATCATTGAAGAGGAAGAGGTTGCTAAACCTTGACTAAATATGAATATGGGGGCCTCATGGATGGACCCTCTTGTCAGATACATCAGAGAGGGAGAATTTCCAGACTCAAATTTAGAGAGGAGAAAGCTAAGGTTCAGAGCTGCTAAGTTCTCTATTGTGGGACATGTCCTGTACAAAAAGGGATTCTTAGTCGCTTTTCTCAGATGTTTTCATCCTTTAGAGGTTCCATATATCTTGCAAGATGTACATGAGGGATATTGTTCAAGCCACATTGGAGGAAGGTTGTTGGCTAAGAGGATAATCACTCAAGGGTATTGGTGGTTGATCTTGGCCAAAGATGCATCTGCGTATATGAATAGATGTGATAAGTGCCAGTGGTTCTCCACTATTCCCTATCAGCCTCATCAACCTCTAACTTCTATCAGCTCCCCTTGACCATTTACAGTATGGGGCATTAATTTGGTAGGACCCTTGCCAAGGGCTGTAAATAACTATCGGTACTTAATTATGGCAATTGATTATTTTTCTAAATGGGTAGAAGCCGAGCCAATGATCACGATCACTGAGCATAAGACCTTCTAGTTCATTTGGAAGAACATCATATGCAAATATGGCCTTCTAAACACCCTCATCTCAGATAATGGAACCCAATTCAAGAATATTTCCTTAGAAAAATACTGTAAAAGAGTAAGAATCAAACAATTCTTCTCTTCCCCCGGCCACCCCCAGGCAAATGGTCAGAATGAGGTCACAAATTGAATAATCCTTGATGGGATAAAAATGAAGTTGGAAGAGTCCAATAGAATATGGATAAAAGAGGTATATGCTGTGCTTTGGGCTTACAGGACGAAGTGAGAACACCCACAGGGGAAATTCCATTTATGCTAGCCCATAGCTCAGAGGTTGTGATCCCAACAGAGATTGGGCTTCCTACTCATATAATTCAAACGTATGACCCTCAGAGGAATGGAGAAGAAAGAAGACACGACCTTAATTTAATTGAGGAAAGAAGAGAAGATGATGAGATAAGACAAGCAACCTATCAGCAAAGAACTGCGAGTTCTACAATTAGAGGGTGAAATCAAGACCGATAGTTGTGGGAGACCTGGTCCTGAAGAAGATGTGGAAAAAACCTAATAAGCTCCATTCGAATGAGCATGGTCCTTACAGGATAATTGATGAGGTTGTACCTGGTACCTATCGACTTGAAAATCTAGAAGGGGAGCCTTTCTCAAATCCTTGGAATGCCGACCACTTGAAGAAATATTACTTGATATGACCAAAATGTACCCTCATCTCTTAGGACGATGAACATCACATCTAACGGTCGAGTTATCACAAGATCCTCACATATCATTGGCGGGGTCATCCATATAAGGTTCGGCCTTAGTAGGGTGGGCCACAGCTTAATCATTGGCAGGGTCGTCCAGATAAGGGCAGCCTCAGTAGGGTCAGCCATGGCTTAATCATTGATACGGTCATCTAGATAAGGGTCGGCTATGGATTAATCATTGACAAGGTCATCCAGATAAGGGTCGGCCTCAGTAGGGTCATCCACGACTTAATCATTGGCAGGGTCGTCCAGATAAGGGTCGACCATGGCTTAATCATTGATAGGGTCATCCAGATAAAGGGCAGCCTGAGTATGGTCAGCCATGGATTAATTATTAACAAGGTCATCCAGATAAGGGTTGGCCTCAGTAGGGTCGGCCATGACTTAATCATTGACAGGGTCATCCAGATAAGGGTCGGCCTCAAGATAAGGGTCGACCTTAGTAGGGTCAGCCACAACTTAATCATTGGCAGGGTCATCCAGATAAGGGTCGGCCTCAGTAGGGTCGGCCATGGCTTAGTCATTGGCAGGGTCGGACTTAATAGGGTCAGCCATGGCTTAATCATTAGCAGAGTCGTTCAGATAAGGGTCGGCCTCGGTAAGGTCGACCATGTCTTAACCAACCTCGGCTTGATCACTACAGTCGAGACTACATTTTCACCTATCAATACAAGATCATCAGTCTATCATTGGCAACCTCAGACATCATGGCAGTAACCTCGGCCATCATCTAGTGAACTTGATACCTCGGCCTAAGGGTTGGTACAGAAGACATCGGCCTCAATCACAACCTCATAGCTCTCATATAGAAGCTCAGCCTTGGACTCAGCCTTATAGATCTTCACATGGTATCTCGACCTCATCCTAAGGGTCATAACAAAAGACGTTGGCCTTGGCTACAACCTCATAGCTCTCATATAGAAGCTCAGCCTCAGACTCAACCTCATAGCTCATCACATGGTGCCTCGACCTCGTCCTCCGCCCAAGGGTTGGAACAGAAGACGTTGGCCTTGGCCACAACCTCATATCCCTCATACAACATCTCAGCCTCATAAATCATCACATTGTGCCTCGGCCTTGTCCTTCTTTAGCATCAAGATCGTCTCGGCCTCAACCGAGACTAGGATGATAGAGACGAAGGAGAACTCCCATCAGGGGACAAACTCATCAACTCGGCCTCGTCCCTCTCCAGTATCAACATTGTCTCAGCCTCATCTGGGATAAGGATGATAGATTCTAGGCCAAGACCCCCCAGATGACATCTACCGTACGAGCAATATAAGATCCCAACATGGCATATCCCACGTGGACAAACCGTTATGACCAAATCTTCTTGGCACGTGGGGGTATATTTCATCGCCATCCTCTATATGTGACTGTGATAGGTGGCTTCACTAGATTGGATAGATCATCATACATATGCTCATTGCAGGCCTGAGGGTACACTACAGCCCCAGGCACTAGATATACTTGTCTTCTGCTACCTTGTAGAGGGTCCTCAATTACAAACCCTAGCTAAACTCTGGTGCATTTATAGTAGAGAGAGAAAGTGGAGTGATTGTATTGCTAAGGCCATTAGAGCCCTCTTCTAATAGTGATACTTACACTCACTTGCACAGTGGACGTAGGAAATTGCCGAACCACTTATAATGGTGTGTTTCTACTCTTCTCCTCATCTCCTTCTACATATATGTGTTGTTATGCCATTGTTATGCCTATTTGAGCTCTACTACCTCTTTATGTGGTGGTGCTATTTATAGCATCATCATTACTTATGATGTTGCTATTTTGTTATCTTTTGGTAATACATGTATCAATTTATACAGAAGATATCAAAGAGAGTATGAATGAGAGACATCGAAGTTCTGTTAACAACTTTTGATAATGCATATGTTTAACATATATGTTTAAACATCCTTAGTTTGATGAAATTATGAGGTGAAACATCATTAATTTGGTGACCTCAGATCTTAAACATCATTAATTTTGTGAAATTATGAGGTTAAACATCATTAATTTGGTGACCTTAGACCTTAAACATCATTAGTTTTGTGAAAATATGAGGATAAACATCATTAATTTGGTGACCTTAGACCTTAAACATCATTAATTTGATGAAATTATGAGGTGAAACATCATTAATTTGGCGACCTCAGATCTTAAACATCATTAATTTGGTGACCTCAGATCTTAAACATCATTAATTTGGTGACCTCAGACCTTAAACATCATTAGTTTAGTGAAAATATGAGGATAAACATCATTAATTTAGTGACCTCAGACCTTAAACACATTAATTTGGTGAAAATATGAGGTTAAACACTATAATTTGGTGACCTCAAACCTTTAACATCATTAGTCTGGTGAAATTATGAGATTAAACATCATTAATTTGGTGACCTCAGACCTTAAACATCATTAATTTGGTGAAAATATGAGGTTAAACACCATAATTTGGTGACCTTAAACCTTAAACATTATTAATTTGATGAAAATATGAGGTTAAACATCATTAATTTGGTAACCTCATACCTTAAACATCATTAGTTTGGTGAAAATATGAGGATAAACATCATTAATTTGGTGACCTCGGACCTTAAACATCATTAATTTGGTAAAACTATAAGGTTAAACACCATAATTTGGTGACCTCAGATCTTTAGCATCATTAGTTTGGTGAAAATATGAGGTTAAACACCATAAATTGGTGACCTCAGACCTTTAACATCATTAGTTTGGTGAAATTTTGATTATAAACATCATAATTTGGTGACCTCTTCAACACTTTTTACTTGGTGAAATTATGAGGGTAAACACCATAATTTGGAGACCTCAGACTTTTAACATCTTCATTAGGTTTCTATTCTTATGGTGAAATTTGGGCTATGTGGAACATCACAATTATAGAACAACAAAACATCATAGAAGAAGCAGTAGAATAAGAAAAAGTGAATCTACTCATATTTGTAACACAAAGAGGTTATATAGTTGTATATAAAGTATCACAAGCTATAACCAGAGTTTATAAAAATAAGAATTACACAAAGCTTCATAAAAAGTTCTTCAAAGAGGGATAGATACTCAGAGCTCAGTTTGACCCTCGGCAGCATTCGATCGGTCAGTAGCTGGATTAGTGGGGTCAAGGCTGGGATTCGTTACTTCAACCTTATTATCATCATGCTGATCATTGTCATCAGTCTCCGTGACCTCAAGAGGAGTAGTCTCGGCCGGTGCAACATCACTCTCTTATACTTCCTTTAAAGCTTGGGCAAATTGAGGGTCTCCAAATTCGAGGTCGAAAAAGTTCTCGATAGACAAGTTTTCAGACTCACCTTGCTTCAAGGCCGCCCATCGACTGGTCGCTTTAATGCCTCTCTCTAAATACTCAAAGACGAAGCTGACAAACTCGTCAGAGACTTTGTAGTCCTCAATGGTTTTCTCTGCAACATCTTCCAACCCAGCTTTCACAACAACATTAACTTTTGATTGAAGACTCTGATCTTTTGGCTTCAGAGCCTTGCTGTTTGAGTAATTTGGTTGTCCCTCTCATGGATGACTCCTTTCAGCCTATCAACCTCAGCCTTCATATTGGCCTCAGTTTTTTAGCGTCCTTGCCCTTTTGAATAAGGGGCAACTTCTTCAATGACCAGTCAACAAGGCGGTTAAGAGACACCACACTCTCCAGAAGAAGATCAGATATATGAATTATAATTTTCAAAGGGCAAGGAGAGCACTTGAAAGAAAAATTGAAAAATTAATATCTGAACTGCCCTGTGAAGTGTAAAATCGATCAGTAGAGGGACATCTAAGGCAAGAAGAAAGCGTTTATCCTCCTCAGTCATGATGGTGCCAATAGCATCGACAACTTCGAGGTTGTGACTGATCATGCTTTCTCCTATCTTGATCTGTGACAACCATGCAACCAATGCTTCATCAATTAAAATAGGGATAACACGATCCCTAGCTTGAGTCTTGCTCAGCCTCATATTAGTCGGGTCAGTGGGAGTTTTCCTCTTCTTGGTAGCATCATCCTTAGAGGTGCCGACTCTCTTTTTTGTCTGGGCAGGAGGGGACACATTCTTACCGCCTCATTTTTCCATGAGCTTTATAAGGCTAGGGGCCGACATCTCCCAGAAATCATCTGAAATTACCATGGGTCGCTCTACAGAAAGACAAGTCTCTGAGTTAGAAAGTCAGACAGATAAAAATTATGAGATACCACTTAGGAAGAAAATTTTGAAAACTCACGAAGTTCTTCCGGAGGACCACCCCCCAAACCTCTCTCATAAAGGTAATAAGGGGTCATTAGATGTTCATACTTAATAATACGACCTTTCTCGCCTTGGTTTCGAAGGTCCTCAATATTCTTGTAATTATCCTGGCTAAGACCAGGGTTGGATTTAGCTGCATGAGAGACTTTCGTCCATCTCAGAGGGGTCCTTGGAACCAACGTTCCACAAGCCTCGTCTGTGCCAAACTCCCAGGCCCCAGAAACAAAGAAATACCAAGGCTTCCAATTATTATTAGAAGTTTGGGTAACTAAAAGCAACTTCTTTTAATTTCCTGGCTAAGAAGTGATAGTAGCCGGGGTGATTTTTGGCAGACGACGAAATGTAGAAACCAGCAAAAACTGTAATTGGAAGTTATGAATGGTGAACAGCCTTCCAAAGGATGATAACCCCAATCATAAACCTCCAAGAATTTGGGGACAATTGGGAAGGGGCAAGGTTTATGTATGAGAGTATGGCTCTGATAGTTGGGTGGATGGGAAGACAAAAACCCAACTTGAACATCTGCTCATAGATGTAGATTTCACCATCTCGGCCATCGAAGGCCCTTTCATCCTCCATAGGTTTCCTCAAGATGTTCGAGGAATCAATGGAGTATAGGTGTCTGAAGACTAGAAGGTCATAATCATTTACGGTAATCTCGTACCCTGCAGCTACAGAGGTATCGAGGTCACTCTCTTCATCATCATCACCATCCCCAACAACGGCCTGGGCACCCGTCGAGGCACCACCAGGAAACCTATTTGTAAAATCAACACCGGTTGTGATCGATAAAGGAATAGCATCAATGGGAGGAGTAATCTCTACACTAGGCTCTAATATTTCTATGAACGGAGATCGAAGGGAAGTGCTAGCACCTTGGTGAGATGAGGCATGGTTGGAAACCTCAGTGTCCTCCAAAACCTCACTTTGCCTGAGGGAGTAATACATAGCCTCTTAAAAGGAGTCTACGGACTCATAACCTCAAATGTTGACATTGGGTCTGAAGAAGCCAATTCTAACATAGGGACAGGAACCACGGCAGGCTCACGGTGAATGATAGCTAATGAAGGAGGATAAATTGGTCTGAGGGAAAAAGCCTCGATCGCACGAGCCTCAATTTGAGCTAACGTCTGATCTTATTTAAACACTCCTCGCGCAGAGTTGGAAACTATTTAGCAAGTTTATACAGGGGTCGTTTCATCCGATAGAGGACGGTACACTTGAAGAGTTCGAGTTAAAAAGGCAAACAGATAAACAAATTATGCCACAAAAACTAAGGATCAAAACTTGGAATCCAAAGGATTTTAACAAAGAACACCTAGAACATTTAAAGATTGGGTCACCAAAAAAGATGACCGGAGGGTCACCATGAAGCCTAAAAGTAAGGGTCTTTGGCTAAAACCACCCCGGTGATATGCCCTGAATGTACCCCCTCGGCTCAGAGACATCAACCTCGGCCCGTGGAGATGTATAGGTTGGAAGGGCCCCAAGTCAACTACCTGCGGTCTCATCCCAATAAAGGTCGGCTATGGATTAGCCGACGTTCCTGCTACCTCGGCAAGTGAGGTCTTCATGATCCACAAGGGTAAATTATTCACCAGGTCATCATCTGGGCATCCAAGGTTTGCAACCTCGGCTTGGAACAGGTCGAGGTGGCCATCACATCACGAGAACCAATCTCGGCTGAGGATCAGCCGATGTTCCTACTACACCACTATTACCTCAGCCCAGGATGATGTCACAGCTCAACACACCTTACCTCGGCTCTTTATCTAAGTTAATGTCACCAACGCTTCCTATTCCAGGCCGAGGTTGTGACCAATCACATATGGCTGAGCTCTTATGCGCATATGTGGGGCTAGGAACACGTGTACACAAATCAGTTATAACAAATCATTCCCCAAACGTGGAGGGAATATTTCATCATCATTCTCTAGATGTGACAGTGATAGGTATATTCATCTGGTTGGCTAGATCAACACACACATGGTCATTGCATGCATGGGGGGTGCATTACACCCCCAGGTATTATATATATTTGTCTTCTCCTTCTTGGAGAGGGATCCAAGATTGGCAACCCTAGCTGAAACTCTGTTCAAATAAATAGTAGAGAGAGAAAGCTTGAGAGGTTGTATCTATGGCCATTAGAGACCTCATACTGTGATATTAATCACACACTTGCACAGTGGATATAGGCCTGATTGGCTGAACCACTTATATTTTGGTGTGAATCCTATTCTCCTAACCTCCTTCCACTAAATACCCTTATACTGCCATTGTTGACATTAAATTGAGCTCACGAACACCTTGAAGGGTGGTGCTGTTTCCAGCATCATCATTTTCCCTCCGTCTATGGGAAGGAGAAGCTGTCTCTTCCTCTTTATTCGCTTAACCTCACCGGAGACTCTAGTAGTGAACCAGGCCTCCCCCTTACGCAGAGCTGTTTCACCATTGAAAGAGGTCCTGTAAGTTATTAAGCTCATTTACTACACCAACTCTTTTATGTTAACACATGGCACCGAAATTACCACCACATCTTTCGCCGCCTGGTGCGGGAGGACCTAGCTCCATCCAGGCATCGTCCCAATCTGAAATGGCGAAGGTGGCCACAGCCTTGAGGTATTTGGCTGCAACGCAACAAGCAATGCAGGAGCAATTTGCACAACTCAGCCAAAATATGATGAGGCCACCTGGAGTCTCACCAAAAATGATCACCGCGACGGCTGTTCAGCCTCGTCCTGATGCTAGGGGACCACCCCAGGCACCGCAGAAAGACCAACCTACACCCCAGCAGAGGAGGGACTTTGCTTACCATAGGCGCTTGCGCCTGGGGAGGCAAGGAAACCCTTGCCCTGTGGACCGGTATAATGATCTAGAGGCGAAAGACCTCCCATAAGACTGTTGGAAGCCATATGAGGTTTTGAACAACACAGTTCGTCCTGCCAACCGGAGCCAAGGTTGTGGACGCCGAAGGGGTGACAAAACCCAACAACGAGGATCAACTTTTGATCGATTGAGCAGAGGATCAACCTTTGAAAAATGCGTTACTAAAGCCGTTTATTGAAAATAAACTATTTAAGTAACTCCGAGTTATTTTTTGAAGAAACTCTTTTCATAAATCAAAAAGGATTAATCACAAGAAGTGTTTAATAAAACAGTATGTACGAGATCTTATTCAAGATTTAGGCAATAAGTTTAAAAGACAGTTTAAACAAGTTTTAAACACAGCACAACCAAGATTGAGATGAGAAAATGTAGAAAGATTCTGTTCACAATTTTTTACGTGATAAAACCTCACCAATTGAGGAAACATCCATGACTCCCTCTACGGAGTAAAATGAAAAGTCCACGAAAACAAATTTATGAGTTACAAACTATATAACTAACATGCAAACAACTCAGACCTATATAAGTTTAGGAATGTACCCTCTGGTGTCCTTATAACTTCTCTGCAGTTCTGATTGTAGATGTAGTTCTCTCAGTTTGTCAACTTCTGATTTGTTCCAGCACTTTACGTCGACTTATGTTCACAAGATCTTATTACCAACACTTTTCGTGTTGAAGGGTGTAAGTGTTTGTGGAGGTGCTTTCTAACACATGCATGCACACACACACACTTATTAAGTACAAACAGTCCTAACAAATTACAGTTACACTATATGCTGTGATCTTTTCTTTTCTTTCTTCTTACAAAACTTTGAACCTTATTTGACCTTTCAATTAATCCCAGAATCCACGGATATCTTGCTTAGAAATAAGCCAAGATCTTAATCAATCTCAGTTTTGAAAAGATTTTCGAGATTGAAAACCTCCAAGTGAGATTCCAAACTAGGTCAAAGGTTTAGTTTTACAAGAACAAGAAACAGAAAGCATTTATTGTTGATTTCAAAGTAAGAAAGCGTTTTGGAAAAAATAATCAACAATATATTTCTCAAGATGAGAAATAAAGAGTGAAATTAAGTGTAATGTAACATGAATAACTCAGATCTGAGATTTCTATGAAATCAGAAACTAGATCCAAGTAAAAGTCTAAGTTGGAAATAAGATCTCACGAACACAAAGTTACTGCAACAAAAATAACTCAACTCAAACTCTCAAACACTCAAGAACACTCAGGGTAGTGTTTTTGGATATGGTGTTTTTTAAAGAGGTGTTTGGGTTAGGTTTGAAGAGGATTTAGACGAATGAAGTTAGGGTTTCTAACTTTCTTTCTTTCTCTGGTTTCTCTCTTCTCTCTTCTCTCCTTTCTCTTCTCTCTCTACTCTCTCTTCTTTCAGAAACAATGAAATGGCAAAAGTCTTCGAAGTCAGAGGATAGAGGCCTTTTTATAGTGAGAGGAGAAGGTTCGAGATGTTGGTTCAAAAACAAGGGTCAGGATTAAGTCAATTTAAATTGACTTGAATCTAAGGGCTCAAACAAGGCGGTGGTTTAAACGAAAGCTGATTGGTTTAGAAGGTTACACAGGGATTCATCAAGACGACATGCAAACCATTGATAACAAATTATCTAAGGGTTGATAACACACGCGTTGTTATCTCAGTAAAGAAACACACTTCCAACCAATCAGAGGTAGACAGATGTAGGGCAAATACAGGATCTGAAACGCGCGTCTAAAATAATTAAAACCATACCCTCATGTTTATGCCGCTTTCGGTTTCTACCCAAGGTAATATTAGGCCATAATACACAACAAAGTATATTTAGAGTTTGACCCCAAAAACTTATAAATCAAGTTTTAATTAATAAAACATGGTTTAAAAATTGTTTAAAAAATCCCAAAAAATTATTAAAAATCAAACTTAGGGATTTAAACACACTCAACATATGTACACACATTATTATGCAGTATGACATATATGAATTGAATTCTACTGTGTGTGAGAGTTGGCAATAGTCTCTTGATCACTACAAGTAAGAGAGATGAATAGGTAATCCAACTTCTGAGGCTCTTTGGTTTCTAGGATGGACATAATTTTGTCACAATTTCCAAACTAGATGAGCACTTATACAATATAGACTCAAGTGAGTTAAAGATATAAGGTCTTCAATCTCCCCCTTTGGAAATATGAGGCAAAATCTCCTTTGAGTCAACTAGGACTCGTAGGGCAACAAAAATAAGAAAAACTTAGTCCTATCAAAATTCTATCTACCCAAATCCTAGAAATCAAAAAGTACATAACTCAACTATTTACAATTGAATACCCTAATACATCAGTTGAGAATGACTGTACAAAAAGGAATACCTGCAATGAATCACTAAGATCAAGCTGTTTAGTATATGTAAGAGATTAGTAGACTCAAATTTCTCTCCCATTTTGTCTCAAATGGACAAAGGGAAAAACTTGGACAAGCAGCAAAGGTATTACTCAGCACAAACCATACCAATAGATTTACGTAATGAAATGAATCTATTATAATCTAGAGGTTTGGTAAACATATCTGCGAGTTGTAGATCAGTAGGAAGATAATTGATTTCTAATTCCTTAGATTCAACTAATTCTCGTATAAAATGATGTCTTATTTTTATATGCTTTGTTCGCGAGTGTTGAACAGGGTTTTTAGAAATATTAATCGCACTTTGATTATCACAATAGAGATGCAATTGGTTTTCTTGAATACCATAATCACTTAGCATTTGTTTAAGACACAATAATTGAGCACAACAGCTACCAGCGACTATGTATTCAGATTCAGCAATCGAGAGTGATGTGCAGTTTTGTTTTTTACTACTCCATCCTACCAAGTTATTACCAATATAATAACATGCTCCTGAAGTGCTTTTACTATCATCAGTACATCCATCCCAGTCAGCATTAGTGTACCCAATAATAGTGCTTGGTGTGTCATTAGTATACTAAAGTCCTAGATTCAGAGTGCCTTTAACATATTTGATTATACGTTTAACATAATTCAAATGGATCTCTTTAGGGTTGTTTTGATAACGAGTACACACACACACACACCATACATGATATCAGGACGCGAGGCAGTAAGATAGAGTAGTGTGCCAATCATACTACGATAAAGAGTAGGATCTACAAATTTTCCATTTTCATCTTTTGAAAATTTTGCCGTAGTACTCATAGGTGTGTTAGCATCTTTAGCACTCTCGAGGCCGAATTTCTTAACGATCTCTAAAGCGTACTTAGATTGTGAAACAAATAGTCCTTCTGGATTTTTTTTGACTTGGATACCTAGGAAGAACTATAACTCCCCCATAAGGGACATCTGAAATTCCTTACTCATACTTTCAGAAAAGGATTTTACTTCTGAGGTAGAAGTTGATTCAAATATAATATCGTCTACATATACTTGAGCAATAGTAATGTTTTTGTCAAAATGTTTGACAAATAGAGTTTGGTCATTTCCACCTCTTTTGAAACCTTTATCCAAAATAAAACTGGAAAGATGCTCATACCAAGCTCTAGGAGCTTGTTTAAGGCCATATAAAGCCTTTTTCAGACGAAATACATGATTTGGATATTTAGGGTCAATGAACCCTTTAGGTTGTTCTACATAGGTTTCCTCAGCCAGTATTCCATTAAGGAACGCAGATTTGACATCCATTTGATATAATGTAAAACGTATGTGACAAGCTATAGCGAAAAGCACACGAACTGATTCTAAACGAGTAACAGGGGCAAAGGTCTCGTTAAAATCAATTCCTTCTATTTGGGAGTATCCTTGAGCAACTAATCTTGATTTATTTCTAATTATTATCCCATTTTCATCAGTTTTATTTTTGAAAATCCAACGAGTACAAACAACCTTTTTGTGATCAGGACGTGGAACAAGATACCATACATCATGAATGACAAATTGTAAAAGTTCATCCTGCATAGCAGAAATCCAATGAGAGTCATTCAATGCCTCATTTACATTCTTTGGTTCCACAAGGGAAACAAAACATGCATAATGTACATAATTTCTAAGTTGGGATCTTATACGCACTGGCTCACTAGGGTTGCCAACTATGTTGTTTATGGGATGATCTTTAGAAACCCAGTTAGGTACTTCAGGTGTCTCAATAGGTAATGAATTATCTATTTCAGAAGGGTCATTTTCTAAAATATTTGAAGACTATTCTTCAATAGGTAATTCACCAGTCTTGCTTTCTACAGTAGTGTCACTAACAATTACATTTATGGATTCCATCATGGTTTTAGTGTGAAGATTATACACTCGATAAGCTCTACTGTTAGGCGAGTATCCTATAAATATGGCTTTATCTCCCCGGCTCTCATATTTAGATAAGTGTTCCCTATCTTTGCATACATAACAAGTACTGCCAAAGGTTTTAAGATATTTGAGATTAGGCTTTTTATTGTACCAAAGTTCATAAGGGGTTTGTTTGGAATTCTTTCTAAGATAGACCCTATTAATGATGTGACACGCAGTACGAATAGATTCTACCCAAAAATATTTAGGTAAATTCTTGGCATGTAACATGACACGTGCCATCTCTTGCAAGGTGTGATTCTTTCTCTCGGTGATTCCATTTTGTTGAGGAGTCTTAGGAGCACTAAAATTGTGTTTGTAATCATTATAGTCACAATCTATAATACTAGTGTCTTTGAATTCACCACCTCTATCACTACGGATTATATTTACTTGAGTGTCCTTTTAATTTTCAATCCTAAGAAGAATTTTTAGGAAGGTTTGAAAAGTGTCAGACTTTTGTTTTAAAAAGGCTACCCAAGTAAATCTGGTGAAGTCATCAACCATAACTAAGATATAACTGTGTCCACAAAGGCTAACAGTTTGGGAAGGACCCATTAGGTCCATATGGATGAGTTCTAAGGGATTAGAGGTGAGAATATCTTTGACTTTCTTATGAGGGGCCTTAACAATTTTACCTTCTTGACAGGAACCACAAACAATATTATGAATGGGTTTAATTTTTGGAATTCCTCTTACTATGTCGTGAGTAGACAATTTACTAAGATTATCGTAATTTATGTGACCCATTCTGTTATGCCATATCTCGTTGTCATCCATTCTGGCAACATTACAAATTTCAGAATTGTTCTTGACAGTGTAGCAGTTGCCAGGAGTTCTGAATCCAATAATTATGCATTCCCCTTTTTCATTTAAAATCTTGCTATTGTTCTTTGAAAAGGTAACAGTATGGTCTGAGTCACAAAATTGCGAAATACTAAGTAAGTTGGCCTTTAGACCTTTAACTAGAAGAACATCTTTAAGAATAGGAAGCCCATCTTCTTGGAGAGTTCCTTTGCCTATGATTTGAGATGAAACTCCATCACCAAAAATGACTTTACCACCAGCAAATCTGCTTTTGTTTAAAAGTTTAGATTCATCTCCAGTCATGTGCTTAGAACATCCAGAGTCTAAATACCAACCAGATGATGTGTGTTCAACTTTTAAAGAAGTAACAACAATATTACACTTCATCTGAGGTAATAGATCATCTTTTCTAATCCAAATTGCTCTAGTTTTCATCTTGCGCTTATTAGCTCTCAACTGATAAAATTTGCGAGCATTAGATTTTTTCTGAAAAATGTTTTGCGCATGATTTTGAATTTTGTGAAAGACTTGAGCATTTTGTTTAGGAAAGTGCTTAGGATTCCTTCTAGGAAATGTTCTTTTAGGTTTGGTCTTTCTCTTTCTATAGTTAGAGTTTTTATCTGGCTGTCTAGGAAGTATATAATTGTTTCGACTCCTCCTAGAATAGTTAAAGTTCTGGTAAGTACGAGGATTATAGATAGGTTTAACAAGTCTCCTAGCATAGCAACCATCGAAAGAGTGACCATATATGTCACAGTAGGAGCAATAAAGATGCTCAAGATGGGGGTCTCCTTAGGAAAGTCTCTAAACAAAGGTTTTGAAAAGTTTCCAGTCAGAACTTTATTCCTGGGTAGTACAGGTTTGAAAGTAGGTTCACTCTTTCTGATAAAAGGGCAGACATATTTAGCCTTAGGTAAACTTTCATGCTTAGAGCAACTTGATTCCCCAATGTTGAAGTTTTGATGTTTTAAAACAAACTCAGTTTTTTGGGAATGAAAATCTGGGTATGTTTCAATAGGTCTTTTGCCTCCTGACACAAACTTGATAGGTTCAAAAGGTTTTGTTTGTGTTTTCAAGTTGGGACAAAATCCTATACCAGTTCGATCATCAGAATTGGTTTTAGATTCAGCAACAAATTCATCAAAATAGTTAGAATTATTTTAAAATTTTGTAAATTTTTTGAAAACAGTTGCTGTCTTTTCTTTGGTTTGTTCCAATTCTAACAATGTCCCTTTGTACATTTTCTCCAGAATTTCATTTGTTTCATTCAAATTTTTCAGTTTTTCATCAAAAACTTTAATTTCACTTTCATGAGTTAAACATTGGGTAGTGTACTCTTCAGCATTCAGTTTAACCATCAGGCTTAGATCTTCCAATTTCTTGGTAAGATCTTTAACAGTCTTTTCTAGTCTAGCGCTTTTCTTGAGAGTCTTAGTGTAAAGTGTGTGAATGTCTGGGAGGTCTTCATTGTCCGAGTCACTAAGTGTGGTGTGTGAAGTGACCCCTAAGGCTTCATTCTTAGAACTCACACACCCATTAACATCGTCATTATCGCATTCCCTTTGACTCACACACCCCGAGGTAGAACATGCAACATTCTCAGTAATCAAAGCATCTAAACCAGTAATAACCACATTTAAAGTATCAGTCATAGAATTATTTGGTTCATCCTCATTAACAAACATAGGCATGTCGTCATTATAAATAATCTTGGCAAAGAAAGACATGCAAGGATAAAAAACATCTGATGACTTAGGTTCCTCATTTTCAGAGTCACTTGAATCATCCCATGTTTTGCAGATGTTAGCTTTAGTGTGTTTGTTTTGAGTGTTCAAATTAACTCTACAGTATTATGCAATGTTCCCCAGTTTACCACATCTATAGCATTCAATCTTCTTAAGGTCTCTATTAGGTCTGATATGAGAGTCCTTGTGATTTTTGTCATTTTTTTTCTCATGAGGTCTTTGACTAGAGGGAGTTGGATAATTTGACTTGCCTTGTTTATTTGCCACTTTGTTTCTGAACTTAATGATTTTCTTGAACTGTTTTGTCATTAAGGCAATCTGATTGTCCAAACTCTCTATATCGCAATCCTCATCAGATTCATCATTGGAAGTATTAAACTTAGGCTTAATCAATTTAGAAGAGAAGCTTAGATTGGCATTAGTCTGTTTCCTATGGGATTGGGTTAATTGTTTCTTAAATTCCAGTTCCATTTCCACAGTTCTTAATTTACTACTGAGTAATTCAGGAGTGAGATTTATATCACACATTTCCACAATAGCATATCTTTTGTTATCAAACTTCTGTGGTAATGATCTCAGAATTTTAGATACAATTTCTTGTCTATCATAGGTTATCCCATTAGCATGCAGTTTGGTCACAATATCAGTCAGGTTCATATAGAAGTCATCAAATGATTCAGTCTCAGTCATAATTAAGGAGTTATACTGCTGGATAAGCATTTGGGTTTTAGCAGCCTTAACTCTAGTGTCTCCTTCATGAGCAGTAACCAAGGTGTCCCAAGCTTCCTTAGAAGTGGTACAAGATGAGATTCTTTTGAACTCATGTTCATTTATGGACATAAATATGACATTCTTTCCTTTGTTATTATTTCGAGAAACTTGTTTCTCTTCTTGAGTGAACTCACTTAAAGCTTTCTTAACTCTCTCATTACTTCCTTCGTTGGTTGGTTTAGTAGGAAAAGTATAACCATTTTCAACAATGTCCCAGACATCATCTCCCAAAGTTCCTTGAATGAAAGCAATCATCCTTACTTTTCAGTAAGCAAAATTGGTTCCATCAAAGATTGGAGGTCCGGTCAAGTTACCAAATCTTTCGTTTTTCTCGTCCATATTTGATTTTCAGAAAACAATTTCAGAAACACAGGATCTCTTTAAAAGAAGTTTTGCCAAGCTCTGATACCAATTAAAAAATGCGTTACTAAAGCCGTTTATTGAAAATAAACTATTTAAGTAACTCCGAGTTATTTTTTTAAGAAACTCTTTTCTTAAATCAAAAAGGATTAATCACAAGAAGTGTTTAATAAAACAGTATGTACGAGATCTTATTCAAGATTTAGGCAACAAGTTTAAAAGACAGTTTAAACAAGTTTTAAACAAAGCACAACCTAGATTGAGATGAGAAAATGTAGAAAGATTCTGTTCACAATTTTTTACATGGTAAAACCTCACCAATTGAGGAAACATCCACGACTCCCTCTACGGAGTAAAATGAAAAGTCCACTAAAACAAATTTATGAGTTACAAACTATATAACTAACATGCAAACAACTCAGACCTATATAAGTTTAGGAATGTACCCTCTGGTGTCCTTATAACTTCTCTGCAGTTCTGATTGAAGATGTAGTTCTCTCAGTTTGTCAACTTCTGATTTGTTCCAGCACTTTACGTCGACTTATGTTCACAAGATCTTATTACCAACACTTTTCGTGTTGTAGGGTGTAAGTGTTTGTGGAGGTGCTTTCTAACACATGCATGCACACACATACACTTATTAAGTACAAACAATCCTAACAAATTACAGTTACACTATATGCTGTGATCTTTTCTTTTCTTTCTTCTTACAAAACTTTGAACCTTATTTGACCTTTCAATTAATCCCAGAATCCACGGATATCTTGCTTAGAAATCAGCCAAGATCTTAATCAATCTCAGTTTTGAAAATATTTTCGAGATTGAAAACCTCCAAGTGAGATTCCAAACTAGGTCAAAGGTTTAGTTTTACAAGAACAAGAAACAGAAAGCATTTATTGTTGATTTCAAAGTAAGAAAGCGTTTTGGAAAAAATAATCAACAATATATTTCTCAAGATGAGAAATAAAGAGTGAAATTAAGTGTAATGTAACATGAATAACTCAGATCTGAGATTTCTATGAAATCAGAAACTAGATCCAAGTAAAAGTCTAAGTTGGAAACAAGATCTCACGAACACAAGGTTACAGCAACAAAAATAACTCAACTCAAACTCTCAAACACTCAAGAACACTCACGGTAGTGTTTTTGGATATGGTGTTTTTTAAAGAGGTGTTTGGGTTAGGTTTGAAGAGGATTTAAACGAATGAAGTTAGGGTTTCTAACTTTCTTTCTTTCTCTGGTTTCTCTCCTCTCTCTTCTCTCTCTACTCTCTCTTCTTTCAGAAACAATGAAATGGCAAAAGTCTTCGAAGTCAGAGAATACAGGCCTTTTTATAGTGAGAGGAGAAGGTTCGAGATGTTGGTTCAAAAACAAGGGTCAGGATTAAGTCAATTTAAATTGACTTGAATCTAAGGGCTCAAACAAGGCGGTGGTTTAAATGAAAGCTGATTGGTTTAGAAGGTTACACAGGGATTCATCAAGACGACATGCAGACCATTGATAATAAATGATCCAAGGGTTGATAACACACGCGTTGTTATCTCAGTAAAGAAACACACTTCCAACGAATCAGAGGCAGACGTATGTAGGGCAAATACAGGATCTGAAACGCGCGTCTAAAATAATTAAAACCATACCCTCATGTTTATGCCGCTTTCGATTTCTACCCAAGGTAACATTAGGCCATAATACACTACAAAGTATATTTAGAGTTTGACCCCAAAAACTTATAAATCAAGTTTTAATTAATAAAACATGGTTTAAAAATTATTTAAAAAATCCCAAAAAATTATTAAAAATCAAACTTAGGGATTTAAACACACTCAATATATGTACACACATTATTATGCAGTATGACATGTATGAATTGAATTCTACTGTGTGTGAGAGTTGGCAATAGACTCTTGATCACTACAAGTAAGAGAGATGAATAGGCAATCCAACTTCTTAGGCTCTTTGGTTTCTAGGATGGACATAATTTTGTCACAATTTCCAAACTAGATGAGCACTTATACAATATAGGCTCAAGTGAGTCAAAGGTATAAGGGCTTCAACATTTGAGAGGCTCGGCCCAGTAAATGACCTAAGACAAAGGTTGTCAAGGTCGAGAAGTGCAGCAGGCTCACAAAGGGAAGAGAGGCTACGTCGGCCCCAACCGAGATGAGGAAGAGACCAAGAAGAGGTCAACATCAGGCGTTGTGTCGTGGCTGGGGAACCCTCGGTCCACCCCTTGGAGGCAGCAGGGGATAACCTCGGCCAGGCCGACGTTGTAAGACCAAGGAATGACTCCATCCAACGTCTTGAGGACAAGATACGAGACCTCATCAAAAGTCGAGATCCACTGCAAAGAGGTTTCTCAGAGGGCTCTCCATTCGTGGCTCAGATAGTAAGCTTCCCTACCCCAGCTAAGTTCAAGCCACCTATAGTAACTCCCAAGTATGACGGCAGCACCAATCCTGTACATCATATTGAGATGTACCAGTCAGCGGCGAACATCTACTCGATACCAGATGAGATGAAGTGCAGAGCCTTCGCCGGGACCTTGACGGGAGTTGTGTACATTTGGTTTACATCTCTTCCAAAGAATTCAATTGAGAACTTTAAGGGCTTGGCTGAACGGTTCATTCATAATTTCTGCTTTGGGGTAAGACCTCAAAAGAAGACCACCCATCAGTTGTACATCAAATAGGGCAAGCATGAGAGCCTAAGAGACTACATTGCCAGGTTCAACAAAGAAAAACTTGAGGTTGAAGACTACAAAGAGAATATTTCCATGACCGTCCTTATAGGAGGTCTTCAGAAGGGGAAGTTGTTGTGGAAACTTGTAGAAGACCCTCCAAAGTCCATGGCGAAGCTATTGGCAACGATGGGGAAGGTCATGAACGCTGAAGAGGCCATGTCTGCTAAGTATGAAGATGAAAACGATGGCAGCAGCGAAAAGTTACAAATAAAGAAGGATGGAAAGAAGAGGTCGGCTGATGATAAGTTTGCGCGTTATACCCCTCTTACGGTTAGCTGAAAACACATCCTCAAGTAGATCAAGAATGACCGATCCCTAAAATGTCCAGAGAAGTTGAAGGCTCCTCCACATAAGAGGAACCAAAACTTATGGTGTGAATTCCACCATGACCATAGCCATATAACAGACAAGTGCTTCGCCTTGAAGGATGAGATCGAGAAGATTTTGAAGTCAGGAAAGTTGAGGAAATATGTTGATGGTAAAGTTCCCCTAAGGGGAAGGGAAGACTGCAAAAAGAAGAGACATGATAAGTGTCGTGAGGATACCACAGCAAGAAGGGATGGTGACTCAGACGGAGATGACTCAGACAATCCAGACCTCCTGCCAAAAGATGACAACACCCCAGTGAAGAGGGTTGGTATGATCTCCTTCGGTATTAGCACCATATGCGGAGGACTTTCGGGGGGGGGGGGGTGGTGGATCTGAGGTTGCTGACAAAAAATCTCATGTGGCAGAGGCCAAATCAGTGGCCAAACTTGAAGTGGTAAACCTGACGTCTTCTGAGACTACGCAGAAGTGAAAAAAGGTAGACATGGAAACTGTCGTAGTTGGGCTCTCTCGAATCGACTTCAAAGGCATCCTAGCTCCATATGATGACCCTTTGGTGATCACAACAAGAGTTCATGGATGTGAGGTGCAGAGAATTCTTGTAGACGGAGGAAGTTCAACAGATGTGATGTTCTGGCCCTGATTTAAAAGCCTATGCCTTAGAAGAGCTAGGATGGTACCCTATCATCATCCATTAATGGGGTTCAGCGGTGAAAAGGTCCATCCACTGGGAATGTATGAGATGGACGTACGAATGGGTGACGAGTGGCTTAAGAGGTTAACCCGAAAGAACAATTTTTTCGTTATGGACGAAAATGTCTTCTCGACCTATAACCTCATCATAGGAAGAGTAAACCTTAAGGAGTTTGAAGCCATGCTGTCAACGGTCCACCAGATGCTAAAATTCCCGACCCCCTATGGGGTAGGGGAAGTGCAGGGTGACCAGACCATAGCACGAGAATGATACTTCAACTCAGCTGAAGAGAGAAAGGATCATAAGAGAGAAACTACCACTTATAACATCGATACACTTGACCCTAGAGATGAAACAAAGTTGAAGAAAGGAGAGGTCGCGGAATAGGTATAATCCATCATCCTCAATGAGGACGAGCCGAAAAAAACCGTCCAGGTTGACAAAGCCTTAAAAGCGGAGATCAAGGAAGAGCTGATAAACTTCCTGAGGAAGAGGCAGAGTGTCTTCACTTGGAGTGACGCAGACATGCCTAGCATCAACCCCGAGGTCATGTGCTATAAACTCAACGTATCTAAGGATGCAAAGCCAATAAAGCAAAGATGAGGAGTCTACTCTAGGGAGAAGTACGACGTCATTGGAAAAGAGGTCAAAAAGTTGGAAGAGGATAAATTCATCAGGGAAGTGATATATCCGGAGTGGCTATCAAATGCAGTCATTGTGCCCAAGGCCAATGGAAAGTGGAGAATGTGCGTAGATTTTACTGACCTGAATAAGTCTTGCCCAAAAGACAATTATCCCCTACCCCGGATCGACTAGATGGTAGATGCAACTGCAGGACATGAGCTCATGAGATTCATGGACGCGTATTCAGGCTACAATCAGATCTTCATGGATGCTGAAGACCCAGAAAAGACAACCTTCATTACTGACAAAGGGATGTATTACTACAAGGTGATGCCCTTCGGATAGAAAAATATAGGGGCAACATATCAACGTCTTGTGAATAAGATGTTCGAAGACCAAATAGGCAAGATTATGGAGGTGTATGTAGACGATATGTTGACGAAGAGCTTAAAGGCCTGCACTCATGTGGCAGACCTAGAAAAGACCTTCAATACCATGGACCTGTACAGGATGAAACTCAACCCGACAAAGTGTGTCTTCGGGGTAGGAGCTGGGAGGTTTCTTGGATTCATCGTCAATCAAAGAGGAATAAAGGCAAACCCTAAGAAAATCAAGTCTTTGCTCGATATGAAGACACATAGGAGTATCAAGGACGTTCAGAGGCTCACTGGAAGAGTGGCTGCGCTCAACAGATTTGTTTCCAGGGCGACCGATAAGTGTCTTCCATTCTTTAAGGTGCTTAGAAAGGCCTTCGAGTGGGACAAAGAGTGTGATGAGGCTTTTGATCAACTCAAGTCATACCTTGGGTCTCCCTTGCTCTTATCTCAGCCAATAGCAGGAGATAGGCTGTTTGTTTATCTAGCGGTCTCTGAATTGGTTATAAGTGCGGCCATTGTATGAGAGGACGTTGGGGTTCAAATGCCCGTATACTTAAACAGTAAGGCCCTTCAGGGATCTGAACAGAATTACCCTCGCATGGAAAAGTTAGCCTATGCCTTGATACATGCCTCTAGGAAGATGAATCCCTACTTTCAAACCCATCATATGGTCGTCCTCACTGACTCCCCACTAAGACAGATCCTCCATAAACCTGAGAAGTCGGGTAGGTTGATGACATAGGCCATTGAGTTAGGGGAATATGACCTCACTTATCAACCTAGGACGGCCATCAAAGGGCAGGAGCTTGCAGACTTCGTGGCAGAGTTCACATGGGAAGAGGTCGAAGTTGAGAATAATCAAGAGACTGCAGAAGAGTCAAATATCAACGTCTTTCGACACCTGAAAGAGGTGATGACCAAGGGAGCTAGGGATGGAATAGCTTAGAATGAGGAAGACCGGTACCTCTTCAGGCAGGGAGTAATGTTAGAAGGTGGTTTTTCATCAGATAAAGACATCTGCAACCTCTTTGTCGACGGGTCCTCTTGTAAAAGTGAGAGCGGTGCGGGGTTGATACTCTCAGCACCGGATGGTACTAACATCGAATATGCCCTAAGGTTTAACTTTAAGGAATCAAACAATGAATCAGAATACGAGGCCATGATAGCAGGCCTCTCCTTGGTAAGGACCATTAGTACAAGATGACTCCTCCTTCACAGTGACTCAAGGTTGGTTCTTAATCAAGTATTGGGAGTTTATGAGGCCAAGGACGAAAGGATGGACAAATACCTAAAGAGGGTGAGAACGATACTTCAAGGCTTCAAAGAGGTAAAGATGAAGAGAATACCTTGAAAAAATAACAATCATGCAGACGCATTAGCAAGGCTAGCTTCGACAACGAGGACAGATATCAGAAGGACAGTCCCTATTAAGATCTTACCCAGAGCAACCATCGAAGAAGATGAGGTCAGTAACCCTTGCCTTAATATGAACCTAGGGGACTCATGGATGGATCTCCTTATCAGATACATCAGAGAGGGGGTGCTACCGGAGTCAAAGTTAGAGAGGAGGAAATTGAGGTACAGAGCTGCAAAGTTCTCAATAGTAGGAGATGTCCTGTATAGGAAGGGATTCCTATTACCTCTCCTCAGATGCGTTTATCCCACGTCCTATAAGAGGTACATGAGGGTTCTTGCTCCAGTCACATCGGAGGGAGACCTTTGGCCAAGAGGATTCTCATGCAAGGATATTGGTGGTCGACCTTGGCCAAAGATGCTGCAACTTACGTGAAGAGGTGCGATAAATGTCAAAGATTCTACACAATCCCCCATCAACCTCATCAGCCTATGACGTCTATCAGTTCCCCTTAGCCATTCACAGTATGGGGTATTGACTTAGTAGGTCCCCTGCCAAGGGCTACAGATAATTATCGATTTCTGATAGTTGCCATTGATTTCTTTTCCAAGTGGGTAGAGGCAGAGCCGATGATCACGATTACAGAGCAGAAGACCTTCCAATTTATTTGGAAGAACATCATATGCAGACATGGCCTCCCAAATACCCTCATTTCGAACAACGGAACCTAGTTCAAGAATTCTTCCCTAGAAAAATATTGCGAAAGAGTTGGGATAAAGCAATTTTTCTCTTCCCCTGGACGACCTCAGGTAAACGGTCAGACCAAAGTCACCAACAGAATAATCCTCGACGGGATCAAGAAGAGGTTGGAAGAGGCAAAGGGAAGATGAACTGCAAAGGTTTATGCTCTGCTGTGGGCCTATAGAACGAAGACTAGGACACCAGCGGGGGAGACCTCATTTATGTTATCACATGGCTCAGAGGCCGTCATAACCACAGAGGTAGGACTCCCTACTCATAGGGTTCAGACCTACGACCTCGAGAAGAATGGAGAGGAAAGAAGACTCGACCTAGACTTGATTGAAGAGAAAAGGGAAGACGCAGAAATTAGGCAAGCAGTTTACCAGCACAGAACATTAAAATTCTACAATCAAAGGGTAAAATCAAGACCCATAACTGTAGGAGACCTGGTGCTGAAGAAGACGTTACAGAGGGCAAACAAGCTTCACCCAAATTGGCATGGTCCTTACAAAGTTATTGAGGAGGTTGTACCCGGAACCTACAGGCTAGAAAACCTTGAGGGAGAACCTTTCTCCAACCCATGGAATGCTGATCATCTAAAAAAGTATTACATATGATGTTGCAAGAGTTTTGGTGTAAATGTATCATCTTATGAAGGGATTGTTAATGAGAAGATCAATTTCCATGTCAATTCTTGGTTCATTGTGCTCTTTGGTGAAAATTATTTATGAGGGTAACATCTTGGTTGATGACCTCAAACCTTATAACATCATGATTTGGTGACAAGGTCTGAGGTCAAACATCATACTTGGATAACCTCAGAGCCTAAACATCATTAATTTGGTGCAAATTATTTATGGGGATAACATCTTAGTTGATGACCTCAGACCTTATAACATCATGATTTGGTGACATGGTCTGAGGTCAGACATCATACTTGGATGACCTCAGAGCCTAAACATAATTAATTTGGTGAAAATTTTACGGGGATAACATCTTAGTTGATGACCTCAGACCTTATAACATCATGATTTGGTGATAAGGTCTGAGGTCAGACATCATACTTGGATGACCTCAGACCCTTAACATCATTAATTTGGTGCAAATTATTTATGGGGATAACATCTTAGTTGATGACCTCAGACCTTATAACATCATGATTTGGTGACATGGTCTGAGGTCAGACATCATACTTGGATGACCTCAGAGCCTAAACATAATTAATTTGGTGAAAATTTTACGGGGATAACATCTTAGTTGATGACCTCAGACCTTATAACATCAGGATTTGGTGACAAGGTCTGAGGTCAAACATCATACTTGAATGACCTCAGACCCTTAACACCATTAATTTGGTGCAAATTATTTATAGGTATGACATCTTAGTTGATGACCTCAGACCTTATAACATCATGATTAAGTGACAAGGTCTAAGGCCAGACATCATACTTGGATGACCTTAGAGCCTAAACATCATTAATTTGGTGAAAATTTTATGGGGATAACATCTTAGTTAATGACCTCAGACCTTATAATATCATGATTTGGTGACAAGGTCTGAGGTTATACATCATACTTGGATGACCTTAGAGCCTAAACATCATTAATTTGGTGAAAATTTTATAGGGATAACATCTTAATTGATGACCTCAGACCTTATAACATCATGATTTGGTGACAAGGTCTGAGGTCAGACATCATACTTGGATAACCTCAGACCCTTAACATCATTAATTTGGTGCAAATTATTTATGGGGATAACATCTTAGTTGATGACCTCAGACCTTATAACATCATGATTTGGTGACAAGGTCTGAGGTCAAACATCATACTTGGATGACCTCAGAGCTTAAACATCATTAATTTGGTGAAAATTTTATGGGGATAACATCTTAGTTGATGACCTCAGACTTTATAACATCATGATTTAGTGACAAGGTCTGAGGTCAGACATCATACTTGGATGACCTCAGACCTTATAACATTATGATTTAGTGACAAGGTCTGAGGTCAGACATCATACTTGGATGACCTCAGACCCTTAACATCATTAATTTGGTGCAAATTATTTATGGGGATAACATCTTAGTTGATGACCTCAGACCTTATAACATCATGATTTGGTGACAAGGTCTGAGGCCAGACATCATACTTGGATGACCTCAGAGCCTAAACATCATTAATTTGGTGAGAATTTTACGAGGATAACATCTTAATTGATGACCTCAGATCTTATAACATCATGATTTGGTGACAAGGTCTGATGTCAGACATCATACTTGGATGACCTCAGACCCTTAACATCATTATATTGGTGAAAATTATTTATGGGGATAACATCTTAGTTGATGACCTCAGACCTTATAACATCATAATTTGGTGACAAGATCTGAGGTTAGACATCATACTTGGATGACCTTAGAGCCTAAACATCATTAATTTGGTGAAACTTTTATGGGGATAACATCTTAGTTGATGACCTCAGACCTTATAACATTATGATTTGGTGACAAGGTCTGAGGTCAGACATCATACTTGGATGACCTCGGACCCTTAACATCATTAATTTGGTGAAAATTTTAGGGGGATAACATCTTAGTTGATGACCTCAGACCTTATAACATCATGATTTGGTGATAAGGTCTGAGGTCAGACATCATACTTGGATGACCTCAGACCCTTAACATCATTAATTTGGTGAAAATTTTAGGGGGATAACATCTTAATTGATGACCTCAGACCTTATAACATCATGATTTGGTGATAAGGTCTGAGGTGAAACATCATATTTTGATGACCTTAGACCCTTAACATCATTAAGTGGGTGAAAATTTTATGGGGATAACATCTTAGTTGATGACCTCAGACCTTATAACATCATGATTTGGTGACAAGGTCTGAGATCAGACATCATACTTGGATGACCTCAGACCCTTAACATATTTAATCTGGTGAAAAGTTATATTGAGACTTCAGATTTGGACACATTGCATGGTAAAGAAAATCATTCAATAAATAATTCAGCAAGTGAAGAAATAAAGCCCTCCTCAGAGGTTGATAGATTAAGTTGGGAGTTAATGCAAAAATACAAAGTGACAAAGTTTATCAGAGGTTACAAATATGTAATTAAAATTGTTCAAAGCTTCACAAAAAGAATCAAGTGTTCGCAGTCTCAGGGTTAATGGACACGTTTGCATGTCCCTGATCGAGGGTGGCTACTTCCACCCCGTCATCTTGGGCACCGGCATCTTAAGTCATGGCGTCTCCTTGGGGGGCAGTCTCGGTAGGGGTAGCAACTCCCTCCTCCTCAACTTCCTGCAGAGCCAGAGCAAATTTAGTGTCGGCATAACCCAAGGCGATGAAGTCAACTACTGTAAGGCTCCCTGATTCCTTTTCCTTCATGGCAGCCCATTTTCTAGTAGCTTTGACCCCTCTCTCCAGATATTCAAAGCTGAAACTAACAAACTCATCAGAGACCTTATACTCCTCTAAGATCTTTGTGGAGGCATCATCCAAGGAAGCTTTGACAACCACATCGACCTTACACTGGAGAGAGTCATCCTGAGTCTTCATAGCCAAGTCATGATCTTCCCTCAGCTTATCCATGTCCTTATGCATCCCCTTTACACTGGTCTTAGCCTTCTTCAGAGCAGCCTTCAGACGTTCCACTTCAACGTTTAAAGTGGCCTCAGTCTTCTCAGCCTCTTGGCCTTTCTCAATCAAAGGAATTTTTCCCAAGGTCCAGTTGACATAGTGATGCATGGTGAGAAGACCCTATAGAAAATATGTAAAGATGTTAGTCTAAGGTCTGATATAGTTCAAATGCCGATGTTACACATTCAGAAACACATAGTTAAAGGCCTTACCTGAATAATATGGTGAAGAGAGAATTCAACCAGCATGGGATTATCCAGGGAGCAGCAAAAGTGCTTGTCAGACTCGGTCATAACATCGCCAATAGCATCTAGGGCCTTTAGACTATGGCCAATGACACTATCACCAATCTTCAACTGCTCAAGAAGAGTAATCAGTCCATCTTCAGAAGAAATGAGGATGGCACGATCCTCCTTGTTCTTCTTCTGCCTCTGACCTTCAGAGGCAGGGCCGACAGGTTTTCTCTTCTTGGTAGCCTCAGCCCTTGAGGTAGATGGAGGGGGAGGAGGGGCATTCAGACCTTCTTTTTTGATGAGCTTCGTTAGACTTGGTGCTGCCATCTCCCATAACTCGTCAGATATTCCTTTTGGGCGCTCTGCAAGATAGAAAGTTCTGAGTTAGAGAGTCAGATATACATAAATTCAGAGGTATAACTTGTTGTAATAAAAAGACACTTACGAAGCTCTGTCAGAGGACTCCCCCTAATCCCTATCTCAGAAAGATAGTAGGGGGTCATTAGGTGTTCGAATTCGACAAGCACACCATGTTTCCCCTGATCCTGAAGGTCTTTGACCTTCTGAAGATTGTGTTGGATTAGCCTAGGGTCGACCCTAGCAGCCATTGTAACCTTTCCCCATCTCAGGGGTATTCTCGACTCTAATGAGGAAGAGGGGGCACATGGACCAAATTCCCATGGCCCTGATGCAAAGAAGTAACGTGGCTTCCAGTTATGGTTTGAGGTTTGGGTAATCTAAAGCATCTTTTTATTTGACTTCCGAGCTAAAAAATGATAATAGCTCAGATGGTTTCTGGCAGATGAAGGGACATAGCATCCTGTAAAGACTTGGACGGGAAGGTCTGAGTGATGGACAACCCTCCATAAGACAATGGCTCCAATTATCACCCTCCAAGCATTGGGTGGAAACTGGGAAGGAGCCAAGTTGATGTATGCCAATGTAGCCCTAATGATGGGATGGATGGGCAGATGAAATCCTAACTTGAACATCTGCTCATACAGGCAGATCTCACCATCCCGGCCATCATAAGCTCTCTCTTCCCTCAGAGGTCTCCTAAGTTTTATAGAGGGACCTATAGAATATAGATGTTTGAAGGCTCGAAGGTCAACCTCGCTAACTGTACTCTCAATCTCGGATGCCTCAGATATGTCAACATCACTCTCAACACCATCATCATCATCATCATCATCTAGCTCAATGTCGGCCCGAGAAGACGATAGTGCATCATTTAGAAACCTCTAAGCGAACTCAGCCCCCGTGATAGCCGACAGAGGAATGGCTTCAAGGATCGGTGGAACAACCACAATTGGTCTAATAATTTCAATCTCTGAGGAAGAGGTTGACGTGCTTGTACTTTTATGAGATGAGGCCCGTCTGGAAACCTCGGCTTGATCAGGGACCTGCTCTTGCTGAGTGGAAAAGTCCATAGCCTCTTGGAAAGAGTCCACAGACATAGGGTCTGAAGTGGATGACTCAGACTCAAACATTGGATAGGGTTCATCTAGGACCTCTGCTTGGTTAACTGGTTCGGCTGGTTCAGGGTATAAGACCTTCAGAGCTGGTGGAAAAATAGGCCTTAGGGGGAATGCCTCTGCCCTACGAGCTTCCTCTTGAGATCTTTCTACTTATCTAATTTTTTCAGAGGTCTTCTCCCTAAGAGAGGGAAACTCTCTAAGAATTGGTAAAGGGTTCTGAGCATATGAGTCAGACCCTACACTTGAGACCTTTCTAAACAAATAACTTGACTTGGCTTGCCCAAGGATCAAACTAGGGTTTTGATTGAAAAACAATCAAGAACAGTTCGCCAGAAAATACACGAACTCACCGGAAAACTAATAATCTCATCAAAAACCTCTTGAAGCTCACCGGAAAATGAAAAAACAAGAACAAGGTAGAAAAAATTAAGAAGAATGGATGGTAAATGATACCTGAAGGAAAGTGGTGAGAAGGAATGAAAGGATTGCAAGGAATGACCACCCAACGCACTTCAAACTAGAGATCTTCTAGAGAGAGAGAGAGAGAGGCAGAAAAATTGTAGGCGAGAAAATGAAAGAATAGGGAATAAAGAGAAAGGAAGTAAGGGTTAAACCCTCAATCGACCCACACACATCCCAAGGACCATCATTGCCTTGGGAGCCCAAAAGACTACAATGATTGCACTTGTCAGGCACGCTATCTACTCCAGTAGCTGACACTTGTCAAGAAAGTATTAACACCTACAGAAATTCAACCTTGGATAAACATACCCCTTAGGCACCTGATCACACAGGTAACTAAGGGATGGGGTGATTAAGGGCCTTGACTTTGGATCAAATGGCTCCAAAGTCACTCAACCCCCGCAAACCTAACCCTATGACCACCCAACAACGTCGAAAAATCTTGTCGAAAAAAGGAAAAGTTAGCCGTAAAATGAAAAGTGTAAATTAATTCCCAAAAATGAAAAAGGAAAAGCACAAGAGAAATACCTGACTGAGTTTGATTGAGAGAATGAGAGATTAAAAGCGAGGAACCTTGAATCACAGCAAAGCTATAGAGATTTTAAGGAGAAGGTTGTAGAAAGGGTTCTAAGCGGGAAACTAAAGAAGGAAAAAAGAGAAAATAAAGGGGCAAAATGGTTTAAATACCATTGTAATGATAAGGCGTGAATATCAAGGCCCTCATCATTGCACCTAGGAACCCTAAAAAGGAAACGTCAGGTCATCATTATCTTGGGGCAAACGCAATCCACTTTAAAGGGTGACATGTGTCCAAGGAATCACACCACACTCAAAGACATAAAAAATGACCCTTCAGTACCATGTACCCCTCATCCACCTACTCACATAGGAGACTAAGGGCTAGGGGTGATTGATATGCCCGATATGTACCCTCGTACTTGAAGCCAACAACCTCGACTGATATTACGGTCGAGTCAATAGTAAGCTCACAATGGCCATCAGAGAGGTCGTCTTTCAGAAGGTCAGCACTACAATGACCAACCTAGGATGGACATCTGTCGAGGTGAGACACGTCTCATGGGCTCAAGTGGCTGCCACCGTCGTACTCTACTTCATTCGACACTTCAACTATGCTTAATATCTGACCTCGGCTGGTCAATCAGGCCGAGGTCATACTTATGATTGAAGGATCAAAGAACAACCCTCAAACTTATAAACATCGTACTCGACTAGGCCAAGGTTACAACGGATGATATCACAGGTCTGAGCATACGTAAGCACGTGGGAGACTTGGAACACATGGACTAAAACATTATAACAAACTCATTCCCCTCATGTGAGGAAATATTTGGTCATCATTAGTTGCATGTGGCAAAGCCAGGTGTCCACATGAGATTAGTTCAATCACCACACACATGCTCATGGCATGCTTGGGGGGTACACTACACCCCCAAGCACTATATATACATGTATTCTTCTACTTAGATAAATGACCAATAATTGCAACCCTATCGGGAGCTCTGCAGAAATACAGAGTAGAGAGAGATAGTGAGAGATTGTATCATAGGCCATAAGTGCCCTTGTTCTAGTGAAATTCACTCACACACTCATAGTGGATGTAAGCCAAATTGACTGAACCACTTAAATACAAGTGTTTGTCCTCTTCTCCTCATCTCCTTCCACTAGTTTATTACTCTTTTGTTGCCATTATAGCTACTAGCTCGAGCTTATCAACACCTTATCCCGGTGGTGCTGTTTACAGCATCATCAGTCCCTCTAGTGGTTTATGTCCCTAAAAGATTCCAGGGTCTGTAGCTAAGAGAATGTCATATGATAATTCATGTCTCAGTACAAGTACAATGAGGATATAGAGGTTACGCGTTGAGATCTAGAGCTTCTTAAGAAAAATCCTGGGGAAATAACCAGTAACTTCATAGGAAGGTGGAGAGAAAAAGTTGTCACCATGACCGACAGACCCTTTGAGAAGGAACAAGTCAGTATTGTGAAGAAGAACTTCTTGCCTTATATCCGAGCATCCATTAGAGGACCATATTACCCACCTTTTGGAGCCCTTCGAGGGACTGGTGTAGAAATTGAGGAAGGCATTACCAAAGTGGAATCTGAACCAAAGAAAGTGAGTGGAAAGTTCACTCCCCATAAGTATTAGAAGCCTACCAGTTCTGATGTCTCAACCATCAACAATATTTCACAACCTGCTACCTCTTGGTCATTCAAAAGTTTACCTAATCCTGCCCAGAAGAATACAATGAGCTCCATGCTCCCCTGTCCAAGGTCTACCCCTATTAAACTAAAATCTCATCAAACCCTTGGACCTCTGTCCATTACCAAATCTTCTCCCTAAAAACTTTAAACCAGATGCCCATTGTGATTTCCACCAATCCATACTCCATGCCACCGATTAATGCTTCCATCTTAGAATTTTTATCCAAGGCCTAATTGACCGAGATATCATCGCCCCACCAACTAATCCTAACCTAATACCACTCATAACCCACTTTGAGCACATACAAATGCCATATTTCTAGAAAGTGGCACAGAATTCAACCCATCTACTCAAATCGTGCCTAACAATGCACCCATTATCCCTATAGTCTCCCTTAACCGCTCAAGGTTTGCCTATATTTTCTCCTACACCCTACATACTTCACCAATTAAGTTTTGTCACTCCTTACGAGGGCTTGGATCGCCATTTTCACCCAATCTGAGGGGGAGGCATGGAGTTACCAGCTATGTCCAACCAACTCTTAGAGTCTGGGCTAAAATTTCCTACCGAGATGCCATTAATTAACAGAAATTCAACAGCTTGTTCATGAAAGCCCAAAAGTGGGCTCGAGAATCAGATGAATGGGTCGTACCCATTGAAGAAATCAATCTAGATGATATGGTACATACCATGGACGATATGTTTTGACTAAAAAGTGAAATCTGCAGCATTTCTAAGTTGCTCACCACTTTGAAGCTCTAGGGACGGTTGGTCCCTTCACTCTTGAACCTCACCAATGAGTGGGAAGATTTGTACTATAAATCTGTTAAGGTAATCGAGTGTAATGATTACTCTTGTTAAGAGGATGTAGTAGCCACCAGATGGGGGGATGACTTAGACAACTCAAATAACAAACCAAGTCAAGGAGAAGTCAGTCTTTGACCCAGCCTATGTGAAGTAATATCCTTCAAAGATCTATTGGGAGAAATCAATAAGGTGGATATTCAACCCAACGTATATAAAGCCACTAAATTCTTGTTCTTTCCCTCTTCTGTAAACCACATGACCAGGTCATAAAGTCACTACAAAGATTCGATTCCTTGTGTAATCAATAACACTAAGGGAAAGGGAGTTGCTGAAGAAATTCCCAAGTCGAAAATGACCATCGAAGAGTGCAAAGTCCTTAATTAGCTCAAGAATACCTAAGCCAATATCACTATATGGGTTTTTTTTCATGTCCTCCCAGTTGCATCGGAATACCTTAATAAATCTCCTCAGCAAACCCGTGGTCCCTCCTTTCACTACTCTAAAAGAAGTTGTAAATATGGTTAAGTACTTGGCCTCTTCCAGACTCCTCTCATTTTCTGAAGAAGAGATATCGAAGTTCAACCCTGATCACAATTATTCCCTCATCTCCGTTAAAGTCTTGGGAAGGCAACCCTACTTTCACTCGTCGATAATATATCTGATCTCAATGTATGTTCTCTCAAAATCTTCAATTGGTTAGGACGAAAAGTCAGTGATCTCACTCCCACTTTCACCGCCTTGCATGCTTATGACAATACCCGCTGGGAAGAAATCTGGGTTCGTAAAACTTATACTAGGGGTTAGAGCTATTAATCATATCATCAAGTTTTAAGTCATCGACATACATTCATGCTTCAATTTTCTCCTGGCCGTCCAGGGATCCAAATAATTCAAGGATTATCCTCTTCCCTTCATTAGAAACTAAAGTTCTTCGCCAAAGGTTAGGTTATCACCATTTTGGGGGACGATGACAGTACAAATAATGCCAATGCTAGAAATCCAGTATTAGAGATCCAGCATCGGACATATGACATGCTCCTATCTAGTTTCAGAATTGATACACTTCCCCTCCCTACAGGAGACAACTTCAAACATAGAGTATGTCCAGAACATAACCCTCATAGCAACGTCAATGTGATTAAGATGTTAAAAAACATGCACTTTATGATCGGAATAGGGCAGGGTGATGCCAACAGGGAATCCTTGAGCCCATAGTCCTAAAGGAAGCCTTTCCTCCATGTAGCCTAGGTTACCAACCTTCACTGGATGAACTCAAGGTGTTCCATAGACCAAGATCGAAAAGAATATTGGAAGATGAAAAGACTATTTCAAAAGGCTCTTTGAATGGATGATTTATTAAGGAATGTGAATACTTCCCCTTCTACGTTACACTTAAACCGTGGTATGACCATGTTGATAAGAAGATGAAACTAGGGATGGAAATCTTCGTTTAAAATAGTAACTCTTGGACCGAACACTATAAACATGAAGTGAAACTTCTCAGCAAGAAAGGTGTGAGAATTACCAAAGACTCCGAGGAAAGTGATTTCAAATACTCATTCGACTTGCAGACACTGGGGCTGAGTCTCTTCATGATCTGCTCAGATGCAGCATCATTGTACTTGTCTGCTCAAATTAACGATACTGACATGCCTCTCCTTAATTGGAATGCCGTATCAGTCCAACCTGCTCAAATTCAACCTAACCCTGTTGTTTACCTTATCCAAATCTCTTCACTTATTGTTGTTTTTCCTTTTTTGATATCCGTGTAACTGAGACCTCTTTTGATGAGGTTCTCAATGCTTTTTTCCCAAAAATGAAATAAACGAGGATTTTTAATGTTTTGTTGTGCCTTATATTAATTGTATTGATTCTAATAAAACCATTGATGGTGATGATTTTGCAAATGAATAATTCTTAATTGATCTGAATGAGGAGGATAAGAAACAACATAACCGCATTCAAATTAATGATGATGAGACTGTTATTATTATTAATTTCAGTCCTAGTAGCCATCAGTGAAAGATTAGGATAGGGTCCACCCTTAACAGTCATGAGCGTGAGTAATTTGAAGAACTACTAAAATAATTCTTGGACGTTTTAGCATGGTCCTAAGATGACATGACCAACATTGAGCCAGAAATAACTAAGTATGAGATCCCGATATTTTAAGAATGTAAGCCAGTCAAATAGAAGTTAAGAAAATTCCATTCAAATGGTAACTCAAAGTCAAAGAGGAAGTGGTTAAACAATTGAACTTAGGCTTCATTCGGGTAGTTAAATACCCAATATGGGTCTCCAATATCATCCCCATGCTGAAGTTAGGGGGAAATGTTTGCATGTTTATTGACTAATGGGATTTGAATAAAGCATCACCAAAAGATGTTTACATATTGCCCAATATTGACATGATCCTGGACAACACTGCCAGCCACATCCTCGCATCGTTTATTGATGGATTCGCCGGATATAACTAGATCAAGATGCACCCAAACCATTAGGATAAAACTGCCTTTATCACCTCATAGGGAATCTTCTCGTATACTGTCATGCCATTCGGACTCAAGAACGCTGGGGCTACCTACCGAAGGGCTACCCAACCATCCTACATGATCTTATTCATAAAGAGGTTAAGTCTACGTAAAAGATATGATCATTAAATCTTATATTCAAGAAGGCCATATTTCCGCCCTTCGAAATTTCTTCGAACAACTGTGATAATACCAAATGTGGTTAAATCCACAGAAATATGTTTTCGACATCACGAAAGGAGAATTCTTGGGATTCATGGTCAGTCAGAAGGAAATTGAAGAAGACCATACCAAGATGAAATCCATACATGAGATGCCACCACCACGGATAAAGATAGAAGTTCGAGGATTCCTGGATAAACTAAAGTACATCAATTGGTTCATCAGCCAACTATCTTCTTATTTCAAACCCATTTTCAAACTCTTTTGAAAAGACGCATCTAAAGTCTGGAATGAGGCTTGACAAGATGCCTTTGACCAAATCAAGAGATACCTCACCCGATCTTCGATACTCATGCCTCCGCGGCTAGGTCTCCCTCTCCTCTTATACTTGACCATCACAGACACCTCATTAGGGGCTTTTTTAGACCAATACATTAAATAATCCTGCAAGGAAAGAACTATCTATTACGCTAGTAAAAAATTGGCCAGATATGAAGTTAACTACACTACTTTGGAGAAAGCATATGTTGCAACACTACAAGTTTTTCTTCCCCATGAGACTAGTATTCCTAATGGATCCCATCAAGTACCTGGTAGAAAATCCCTATATGTCCAGTCGAATGGCCTGTTAGTTGATGTCTCTAGTCGAATTTTATATTGTCTACGTCACGTAAAAAGCTAAGAAAGGGAGAGGTATCTCCGACAACCTTGCTGATTACCCCATGGAAGGAACCAATGTTTGGATCTCTGAATTCCTAGGTGAAGATATTATCTACACCTCTCGAGAGGACCTTAGATGGAAAATTTTCTTTGATGGAGCTGCCAATAATAAAGGATATGACATTGGAATACTTTTAATCACCCTTGATGACTCTCACATACCTATTGCCTTCAAACTAGACTTCCATTACACCAACAACATAACTGAATATGAGGAATGCATTATAGGCCTCAAAATTTCCATTAAGAAAGGAATTCGACACCTATACGTCTACAGAGACTCTGCCGTCTTTGTCATCGAATTCCTTAGAAAATAGAAAGTTAAAGATGAGAAGCTCCTACCCTTCCATTCCCACTTAGAAGAACTGGCTCCCAGTTTAAAGATATCACATTCCACTACCTTCCTCGTGCAAAGAACAGCCTAGCTGACGCCTTTCTACCCTTGCCTCCATGGTTGACATGCCCGAGGTAATGACAATTGCCCTTTTCTTGGTTAAAAAATAAGCTATACCTACCCACTGCTACCGCATTGATCCCGTCACCGAGGAAGATTCTGTTATGGCCGTGTAATAGTACAATGACACTTGGTGCCTCTTGTAAAATGGTAGGTATCCCCTAGACACAGATAAGAAAGACCGTGCGACCCTTTACAAATTAGCTGCCTAATATATAATCTGCAACAAAACGCTTTTAAAGAGAAACTTCAATTTAAGCCATTTGCACCATATAACAGGGATTGATGTTGAAGAAATGATGTAAAAAATCCATAGTGGGGAATGTGGTCCCTATATGAATGGTCATATGCTTGCTAAGAAGATCATTCATCAAAGGTACTATTGGACCACCATGGTTCATATTTCACTATATATATTCGAAGATGTCTAAAATGTCACTATCTTACCAATCTCTAATGCTTTCCTCCTTGAGAACTATACAACATAACCTCTTCCTAGTCTTTCTCCACCTGGGGCATGGATATCATAGATAAGGTTACTCACAAAGCTTCAAACGTTCATGAATTCCTCCTAGTCTCCATCAACTACTTCACTAAATAGGTCGAAGCCAAGTCATACACAGTGCTGAATGCCAAGAAAATGGCTAAGTTCATCCTAAAGAACATCATATGCCAATACGGAGTTGCTAATGAGTTAGTATAAGATAATGGAATCCACTTCAAAGACGAGGTCAAAGAACTAGTCGATTAGTACGGGATTCAGATACACAAATTCTCTCCTTGTGGACCCCAAACTAATGGTGCTATTGAAGCTGCCAATAAAATCCTCAAAACCATAATCAACAAGATGACTAAGAGTTACAGAGATTGGGATAACTGTATCCCTTACGCCCTCTTTGGCTACCGCACTTCAATTAGAATCCCCACTAGGGCTACCCCATATTCTCTATTGGACGGTATGGAAGGAGTCATACCTATTGAACTAGAGATACCTTCCTTACGCATTATGTTTGAGAGAAAAGTTAAAGAAAAAGACTGGAATCATAGCCGTTTTGATGAACTATCACTCTTGGATGAAAATAGACTTAATGATATAAACCATATACAGGAGTATCATTGCCGGATAGAATGGTCATTCAATCGAAAAGTTAAGGACCGCGGTTTACAAGAAGGAGACCTAGCCATCAAGGAGATCTTAAAACCCGTCTAAGACTCCAGAGGGAAATTCAAACCGAATTGGATTGGACCTACATTGTGAAGAATTTTTTTTCAGAGGTGCCTTTATGATTATAGACCTCTATGGGAAAAAAATGGCGCATCCAGTCAATCTGGACCCTCTCAAAAAATTTACCCTTAGTTCAAAATCTTGGCACACTACGACTCTTATCATCCCCCTTCGATTCTAAATCAAATATTCATTCCCCCTACCCAGAACTACGTGGTACCTGATCTTCTCTAAAACATTTTCTTTTCAAAATGAGACGCATTAAAATTTTCAAAACCCCCAGAGGTACATAGGGAGCCCATATGCCATATAGTGGCACGGTCCCCTTATTTGTCACAAAATGTTATTCTTTTCTAACCTCCGAGAATGGCGGTCCATCTTATCATTTACATGAAGAAAAGGATTATGTATACCTCAGTGATTGATTTAGATAATTCAAATGCAAAACTCATAAAAAGGCACAACAAAATATGATCAAAATCTTTTTTATTTCTCATTAAGGAATACATCTCCGTTACATGCAGTATCAGTGAATGGAGTTAAACAGACCACCCCCTTCCACTAATTAAACCATATTTAAACAAACCTAACCCTTACCAAGCTTCATAAAAATTATTCTTAACCCCACAAGAAAAACACTAAAATCACCCTAGCTTAACAAAATGTTACCGTAACTTCACAAAATATTACCCTATATTCATAAGACATTGTCCTCAATTGCCAGATGGCCTCAGTTCGTCATCATTCCTGGCTCCTAGATGTTCTCAAGTCTCCCACTCCTGGTTAACACTCTGTCTACGCTCCATAGAGTAGTACGCCCTGACAAGCCTGAAAAATTCAAAGCACCTTCCTTCATTGTGTCGAAGGCAACGAGCCATCTTTGCCCAGTCTCCTCCTCCATCATCTTATCCACTACCCGTTTCCACAACCACTTAAGGTAGTCCCCGAACAAATGTAAGGCTCCTCCTACAGATTGTGATGGATGGGTAGACGATCAGAGATGCTGCCACAAGGATCCCAACATCATCGCAATGATTCAATCAGGTCCTCCACCATGAATAAGTGCGTTATGCGAGGAGGCACAATTTGTTCCCATCGTACTTGGCATAGAAGCCGCCCAGGGATATAAAAGGAATTATGATGAAGGCCAACCAACCACACATACCGGTAGTCTCCTAGATAAAAAATAATCTGCAAGTCTCCCTACCATGGCACCGACAAACGAAGACACCAATCTCTGTGCTCCACAAATAACCTGACCCAATTCTCTACCGATGGTCCGAATTCAAAGAAAGGCTAGATAAAAAAATTAGGCACTCCCACCAAGGGATACTAAGGAGAGGCAACCAGACAAAACCTCTCTGCAAGCCACACGAACAAAATTATTGGGCTCCTCCTTAGAAACTTAGAACGACCCTCTTTTCAAGCATCAAGACCATTCAAGGTATCAACTAGCACCTCTGCCACATGATTTTGGCGATAAGACTAACATGGCATTATCCCAGTCACTTGGGGATCATCCGTCAAATCCCCTGTCATCGGTAGAAGCCTCACAGTAAGTCCCACAATAACAGCTCTGGCAAAGCCAACATCCTCGAAACCCCTCAGGCACACTGAATACATAACTGCCTTAAGAGAAATAATCCTTCCAGTAACCAACGATCGAGTCGCCAAAAGAAGAATTATAGAGCAACTCCGCCAGAACTGCCTGGGGAGAACGAGAAAAAATGGGTATACACTACACCAAAACTGGCGATTGGTCACGGCCAAAATCCCTGACCAAAACTGTGGGTCGCGGACTTTGGCCGTGACCATTTCTGGCGTGACCATTTTCGTGGGTCGCGGCCCAAGTCCGTGACCAAAAAATGGTCACGGCCAAGAGGGGTCACGGCAGATGGTCGCGGACTTTGGCCGTGACCCATGCCGTGAAGGGTCGCGGCCCTTATCCGTGACCCACAACCGTGACAAATTGGTCGCGGCCAAAGTCCGTGACCCACGTGCGTGACAAAAAAAATGAAAAAAAATTGGTCGCGACCCTTATCCGTGACCCACAACCGTGACAATTTGGTCGCAGCCAAAGTCCGCGACCCATGTGCGTGACAAAAAAAATGAAAAAAATTGGTCGCGGCCCTTATCCGTGACCCACAACCGTGACAAATTGGTCGCGGCCAAAGTTCGCGACCCACGTGCGTGACAAAAAAAATGAAAAAAATTGGTCGCGGCCCTAGTCCGCGACCCATAACCGTGACAAAAAAAATAAAAAAAATGGTCGCGGACTTTGGCCGCGACCATTTTTAAGTGCGACAAAAAAAAATAAAAATCCAATCCTAAAATTATGGGTCCTGTGAGTGCACCGTCGGTTGCTACGAGGTGTTACAAATATTTATTATAGGCAAAACAATAAAAAAAATCACAAATTGCGAATTGAGAATGTTGTTAATAAACAAATATATATACAAACTTAAAAATATTACACGTCTTAATAATTCACAGACCAAAAAAAAATTGGGCAGAGTTTCCTCTGTTTTCTTGACATTCCAAAACATGTAAATGAAAAACCTGTTTATTATAAAGCCCGCACGGCTATAAAATTCAACAATCAAATTATAAAAGCCCGCACGGCCATAAAACTAAACAATAAAAGCCTGCACGGCTATAACAAATAAAAAACTTTATCCTGAATGTCCACAACATATAAATAATCATCATGTTGTAAACCATTGCCTCCTTCATTTGATCCACGTGCAAAAATCCTACAAATGATAGGATACAAAAAACAAAAATATCAGTAACCAGGTATTTTTACAAAAAATTTAATCAAGCTGAAAAATTGCATATGAGTTAAAATTATCAGTAACCAAGTAGAAATATGAAAATTACCGTCGTTTTGAGAGGTGTTGGTGGGAGGTGTTGGGGCCACCCACGGGAACCGTTCGGGGGCTGTTTCGAATTTTCACCCTCTATCGTCATGTTTTTAAGCCTAAGTGTAGAAATACTCAAATTACGGTCGTATTCTCAAACTGGGAGACCCGCGGCTGCGAGGTCAGTTCCTACGAGTTACGTTGGTCCCGTGGGAGGTGTTGGTGCCACCCACGGGGCCGTTCGGGGGCTGTTCCGAGTTTTCACCCTTTAACGTCATGTTTTTAAGCCTAAGTCTTGAAATATGCAAATTACCGTATTACTCTCAAACCGGGAGACCCGCGGCTGCGAGGTCAGTTCCTACGAGTTACGTTGGTTCCGTGGGAGGTGTTGGTGCCACCCACGGGGCCGTTCGGGGGCTGTTTCGAGTTTTCACACTTTAACGTCATGTTTTTAAGCCTAAGTCTTGAAATATACAAATTACCGTATTACTCTCAAACCGGGACTCCCGCGGCTGTGGGGTCAGTTCCTACGAGTTATGTTGGTCCAGTGGGAGGTGTTGGTGCCACCCACGGGGCCGTTCGGGGGCTGTTTCGAGTTTTCACCCTCTAACGCCATGTTTTGCTTAAGTGTAGAAATACGCAAATTACGGTCGTATTCTCAAACCGGGAGACCCGCAGCTGCGAGGTCAGTTCCTACGAGTTACGTTGGTCCCGTGGGAGGTGTTGGTGCCACCCACGGGGACGTTCGGGGGCTGTTTCGAGTTTTCACCCTCTAACGTCATGTTTTGAAGACTAAGTCTAGAAATAAGCAAATTACCGTCGTACTCTCAAACCGGGAGTCCCGCGGCTGCGGGGTCAGTTCCTACGAGTTACGTTGGTCCCGTGGGAGGTGTTGGTGCCACCCACGGGCACGTTCGGGGGCTGTTTCGAGTTTTCACCCTTTAACGCCATGTTTTAAAGCCTAAGTCTTGAAATATGCAAATTACCGTATTACTCTCAAACCGGGAGACCTGCGGCTGCGGGGTCAGTTCCTACGAGTTACGTTGGTCCCGTGGGAGGTGTTGGTTCCACCCACGTGGCTGTTCGGGGGCTGTTTCGAGTTTTCACCCTTTATTGGAATGAACTCAAGGTTAAAACTCAAAGTATATTCGTTCAACGAAATTTGATAAACTATTCATATTGGGACACATAAGTATAATGAATACTCTTACAAAGGGTATTCCAACCCTTTGGGAAGTTTACGGATGGTAAAAAATTAGTAATTTTATCTTATTCATTGGTTTCTCGGCCTCGAATAAGTTATGGAAGTGAACCATAAATCTGACTAGTATACGCAAAACGTTCGATATAAGTTGGGAGGGCACAAGATTAAGGCATGAACAGAAGCCCTAGATGGGTGTGGTTAGTGAAATTCCAATTCCATACTATAAACTATGTTCATGGAAACACATTTCCCCATCCCGGACATTTGGGGCCCGATTTGTCTCATTGGCCGGACGAATTAAAAAGGCATTAGCATATATATATGCAGCCGTTGCATATATATGCAGTCGTTGCATATATATGCACTGCATATATATGCAGCCGTTGCATATATATGCAACTGCATATATATGCACTGCGTATATATGCACTGCGTATATATGCACTGCATATATATGCAGCAGTTGCATATATATGCACTGCATATATATGCACGAACGGCTTCCGCGCCTGATTCGACTCACCATTATTATATTAGGCCTTCTTTGTCTACGCATTACCCTACTTCCTTAATCCAAATAGCCATAGGAGAAGCTGAGCTAGCTAACCTAAGTCCATAGCTAAAGTTCTCAAACAAGAGTTCCATTCCCCTTACTCGTATTGCAGGCAAATCCCGTTACTAGTAGTTCTGGTTAGCCCACTTGCCCGAGCACACTCTCAACTTGTAGATGCGCCAATACCGCCTTCCCCCCACTGCATATATATGCAGTTGCATATATATGCACTGCATATATATGCAGCACTGCCTCGCCCCGCCCCCTGCCCCATTACTACGCCCCTGCATATATATTAGTTTCATATTAATAATTATATATGCAGATATGTTATTTCTCTTTCAGGTGACAATTATTTAAAGTCCTACGTGATACCGGAACCAGAGGCAACCGTAACGGATTAGATGACCGAATATGAGTGTCAGGAGGTTTGTTTTGTAGATCCCACTCTTGGATTCACCCTAGATCAGGTATACTCTCTATTTTATTTTTGATTTTATCACCAATATGCACACACTCACGCGCGCACACAAACACACGCACACTCTCACTACATATATACATATATGCATATATGCACACACTCTCACTACATATATGCATACATGCCCCGTACCCTCCCCCCTTCCCCACTCTCACACACACACACACACACACAAACGCACACACACACGCACACGCGCGCCCTCTGCCCGTCCCCTCCCCCCCTTCCCCACTCGTACACGTGCAAACATGCACACACGCGCCCCCTGCCCATCCCCTCCCCCCTTTCCCACTCACACGCGCACACACACAAACATGCACACACGCACACACACAAGCCGGGAGCGCCATGACTACACGGTCGGTTCTTACAACTTACATTGGTCCCGTGTGAGATGTTCGTGACTCTTGCGGGACCGTTTTGTCGGTGTTTACGTTTTCACCCTTCGATGGCATCTTTTTTATTCTCAAGTCTAACTTTCTGCAAATTTACGCCGTATACTCAAACCGGGATCCTTGTGACTACACGTTTGGTTCCTACTATTAACATTGGTCCCGGGTGAGGTGTTTGTGACTCTTACGGTACCGTTTTGTGGTTTTTTTACGTTTCACCCTTCTAAGGCATGCTTTTATGCTTTAGTCTAATTTTTTGCAAATTAATGTCGTACACTCCAATCGAGAGCGCCGTGACTACGCGGTCGGTTCCTACGAGTCACATTGGTCCCGTGCGAGGTGTTCGTGATTCTTACGGGACCGTTTTGTGCTTGTTGTACGTTTTCACCCTTCGATGGCATGTTTTTATGCTCAAGTCTATTTTTTTTGCAAATTTACGTCGTACACTCTAACCGGGAGCCCCGTGACTACGCGGTCGGTTTTTATGAGTTACATTAGTCCCGTGCGAAGTGTTCGTGATTCTTACCGGACCGTTTTATGGATATTTTACGTTTTCACCCTTCGATGGCATGTTTTTATGCTTAAGTCTAACTTTTTACAAATTTACGTCATACACTCAAACCGGGAGCCCCGTGACTACGCGGTTGGTTCCTACGAGTCACATTAGTCCCGTGCGAGGGGTTCATGACTCTTACGGGACCGTTTTAAGCCTGTTTTACGTTTTCACCCTTCGATGGCATGTTTTTATGCTTAAGTTTCTTTTTTTGCAAATTTATGTCATACACTCAAACCGGGAGCGCCGTGACTCACGGTCAGTTCCTGCGATTTACATTGGTCTCGTGCGAGGTGTTCGTGACTCTTATGGGACTGTTTTGTGGCTATTTTACGTTTTTACCATTCGATGGCATGTTTTTATGCTTAAGTCTAATTTTTTGCGAATTTACTTCGTACAATGAAACCGGGAGCGCCTTAAACATAGAAAGTGGCAATCCGTTGGATAATGACTTCTTTTTCTAGTGTTCACCCTAACTATTCTTTGTTCAAAAGTTATCCAAACCCAAAATAATTAAAAAATTGAATCAATGCATATTTAACCTTAAAATAAAGTTCATCATAGGTCTATCCATTACTTGGATATTTTGTTACACCCAACGCCAATCAGAACCTTCTCTATGCCAGCAACGATGCAATTTCAGATTATGTTTGATAGTAGTTCGACCCCAACATCAATGTATCCTATGACAGTGAAAAAATAATGAATTTTTTGCAAACAGTTATGTTCAATTAAAAAAATGGTAGAACCAAAAAATATTTTGCAAACAGTTATGTTCAATAGCGGGACATTACATTTAAAAGTAGATGAAATTCATAAATTAATGTAAAGTGCTAATACAATGTCAATATCATAATAGGATACAAATAAGATTGATGAGGATAAAATAATATTTTGATACTCAATCTTCCTCTAAATCAACTAAAAGATCCTTCAAATTAGGGTTGTCATCAAGAGCTGACTGGAACTCTTTTGGAGCCTTTAATGCGTCTACTTCAGTAGTCATACCCTTTGGTGCATGCACAACAATAGACCAATTGCCATCGTTTATGCACTTCGAGTAGAATACCTTCTTTACATTCTGAAAGGCACAAATAAAAGGCTCGTCGACTATGCGGTCTTTAGTCTTCAGCTTTGATAAATCTACCATAATAAGTTTGGAGTCGGGATCAACTTTGCAAGCATTCGTTGTATCCTCCACCTTTACCCAATCACAATAGAATACGGTTTCTGTGAAATCCAAGTAATCAAGTTCTAGGATTTGTTGAATTATCCCATAATAGGTTTGCACCGTATTCTTTGGATTTTTATCACTTTTTCTAGCGATACAGGCGGTCAAGGTAGAAATTGATATTCCACTGTTTTGCGTCAAAAGCTTTTCCTCATATGGATATGAAATGAAATCAAAACCGTTGGTGCGAAATTTCTTAAACTCTTTTGCACAAAAACTAGGACCTTTTGCTAGGCGTGCAAGTCTAGAAGAGACATCACCTCTTTTTAGAAGCTGCATTTATTAATGAATTTGTATTAGGGCATGTTTTTACCACACATGAATAAATAACCGCACACATAAGATGTGAAAAGTACCTCTTTTGACACCCATGCCCTAAAGTCAGTTGTCGTCCAATTTCTCCTTTGATTTTGGATAATTTCGTTCTCGTACTTCCTACCGAAAAATTATAGAGTTTAGATAATAAAATAAAAAATACATATAATCAAAGAAGAAGAATTCAGTAGATACTCACTCTCTCCAGTCTTGGACTTCATCTTGCGATTCGAAGACATGACGAGTTTCTTGCTCGTATTGTAGGTTTGTGAGTTTCACCTCTTTAGGGTTCTCAAACGATAATTCGTCCTCAAACTCGTCAGGTTCCTCTATCACTCGTTCTCCACGAGGATTAAACCTCCTCACCTCTTGTTCTGGCATATGTTCCGTAGCGTATAGCGATGATTCCACCGTTACGTATTCTTCAGCAATTGACCCTCCAATATACCGTGTATTCTTTACATAATCTTTGAAGGTTTTCATCAAGTGCTCAAAAGGATACATCCAACGATACCTCACGGGACCACATAATAAAGCTTCATCGCATAAATGCACAAGCAGGTGGATACTGATATCGAAGAATGACGGAGGAAAATATTTCTCTAACACACAAACTGCCTCGGCTAAAGTTGATTTTGCAGCTTTAATGTGTCTTCTGTTTACCACTTTTTCACAAAGTAGGGTAAAACACAAACTGATTTGCATAATTGCCCGACGGAGATCTTTGTGTTCAGAGAAGCAATGCCGAAATAACAACGGGATTAATTGGATGATTACGTGCCAGTCGTGAGACTTGCACTGTTTCAAGTCATTTGCTTGGTAGTTTACTACCCTACGTAAATTACCAGAATAACCGGTTGGAGTCTTCAAGTTGAACAACGTGTCTAAGAGGATATTCTTCTCACTAGTAGTCAAAGTGAAAGCAGTTGGGGGGATAGAAATTCTTCCTGTCGTTGGATCATTTTTTAACCACAGTCTCTTCTTTATTTTCATATCCTGTAGATCTCGGCGGGCACGCTCGCCATCTTTGGAATGAGATCCACCCAGACATGTTCCTATCAAATGTTCTACAACATTCTTCTCTGTGTGCATCAGATCAATTATATGCCTTACACGATGATCTTTCCAATACGGAAAATTAAAAAATATTGATCGCCTGGACCATGGCTTCGCTTTACTAGGGTCGTTCGGATCCTCCCTAGCTTTATGCTTCAGGTTTACAAACTAGGGGTGTTTGCCTACATACCTATTCCCCACAGTCGCAACCACCGCCTTCTCCTCAATTTGCTGACCAGAAAGTTGAATAGGTGCCGTTCTTCGCTCGTGACCGACATGCAAAAGTTAGACTTGTCGTTCCTAAAAAGGGGACTGGTCGGCAGAAATCTACGATGACCCGTGTAACTCAACTTACCACTATGTTTTAACCAACAGGCTTTAGTTTCCTCCCCACATATGGGACATCCATAATAACCATGATCATTACAACCGGACAAGGTCCCATAAGCAGGAAGATCGTGGATCGCCCACATCACCATTGCTTTAAGTGTGAACTCTTCACCCTTATGAGAATCGAACGCCGTCACGCCTTTATCCCACAACTCTTTAAGTTCTTCGATTAATGGTGCTAAGAATATATCAATATCATCACTGGGGGCCTTCGGCCCGGGTATCAACAGAGATAACAATGTGAACTCCTTTCTCATGCATAACGTCGGAGGAAGACTTAAAGGCACCATAAGAACTGGCCAATAACTCTGACTAATACTTAAATTACCGAAAGGGTTAAACCCATCGGTTTAGATTGCAAGACGAACGTTGCGCGGTTCCTTTGCAAATTCATGGTGTCGTGCATTTGAAATTTTCCAGATGAGTGAATCAACCGGATGACGCATCAAATTCCCACCCACCTCGCATCGAGCATGCCATGTCATGGCCTCCGCTATCCACGGTACAGTAAAAAAACATTTTAACCGTGGCCCAAGTGGAAAATACTTCAAAACCTTTTGTGGGACTTGCGAGCACTTGCGATTTTTTGCATGTTTGTCATTTCCATTCTCACAAACCATATATCTAGGCTCACTGCATACAGGACATTCATCCTTCTCTTCGTGCTCATTTCGGTACAATATGCAATCATACTTGCAAGCATGAATAGATTTGTATTTCAATCCTAAACCCTTCAAACTCTTCTTCATGGTAGGATAATTTTCTGGTAACATGTTCTCTTTTGGGAGAATTTCTTTAACCCACTTAAGAATTCCGGTTACGCTGTTTCCAGACAAACCAAATTGACTCTTCAAATTACGCAAACCAATCATTGCATATAATACCGAGTGATCTTCATCGCAATCTTTATACAATGGTCTAGCCGAATCGGCTTTCAACCATATGTATTCCCGATCTCCTAGTAGTTCAGCATCAATTTGTTCATTTACTTGGTCATAATGCGCATTATTTGTATCCATAGGTTGGTGGTTTTGTTGGTTGTGGAGTCCGTAAGCATCATCAATTAAGTCGGCCAATGGACGATGTGTTGGTGAATCATGTACCACTTCTACTCCTTGAGGTTCCGTTACACGGTCTGCTCCCGGTAATTCTTCTGGAACATAAGGTACAACTTTTTCACCATGGTATGTCCATATTATATAGTCTTGACAGATTCCCCACTTTAGTAAATGCAACTCAACAACTTCCAATGACTTATATTTTCCGTTAATACAATGAGTGCACGGACACGGAATCTTCTCACTTTTAAGATTTTTGGAAGCATATTTAACAAATTCATAAACGCCCTTTACATGATTAATTGATATCCGGTTAGTCTCTCCCATCCACTCTTTGTATTGTGGGAAATCCATGTAATAATCTTCAAATTTCAGTCCTGTGGTAATAGGTTAAAAAATATTATTACAAATGAAACAAAAAGATTATTCTTACGACTGAAACAAAAAAAAATATCATTCCAAACGAAACAAAACCAATATTCTTACAACTGAAACAAAAAAAAATATCATTCCAACTGAAGCAAAAACAGTATTCTTACAACTAAAACAAAAAAAATTATTACAACTGAAACGAAAGAAAATATTATTAAATCTTGGCCAATAGATAAAGTGGCCAAGTAATAAAAGATTTTGCATAATTCCTCAATTCCATCCCATCCCCGCTGTTAACGTACACAGGTACATCTCCGCAGCCGTTGTATATTTCATCGACCATTATTTTAGCCTCACCCTTCTCCAAAGGTCGGTGATGTACTAGAGTTCCAGGAACCCTGGAGATGAGTATGCACACTCCAACAAACCTCTAATTGCTCATGTCCTTGATATAGTACTCTTTGCCATAGTCACCGTACGTTGTTGACGATGATCCGAGCCCCGTGATTGGCGGAGGTGAAGGGGAGGGGAATGTTGGAGGATGAGGCATTTGAGAGGGGAATGTTGGAGGGGAAGGATGTGTGAAACCTTGAGGAGGCATTGGGGGCCTATAACTTTCAATAAAATTCACAAGTTTCCCAATTTGATTTGTCAATAATCCCAGGGAATTTTTAATCTCATGGACATCCCCATCGGTCTTCAACTGGTGCTCATTTTGGGATGAGATACAATTCTTGACTGAAGAAAGCTCGTCCACAAGAGGTGCAATGTGTTGAAGTTTTGTTTTTGGCATATGTGAGCCAACACCTCTCGTCCTCCCCCTTTTGTCCTTTCCAAAGGTCTTAGTCAGGGCATCATTTTCAAGGTCAAAGTCATCAGTAGGGCTCGAATCTGATTGACTGCTGATGGCCTCTATTGATTCCAGTGTCTTAGCCAAGTGCAACGGGAATTTATTATCTTTGTCCCGTCGAGCATGAAGGAATAAGTTGGACCGATTTGGGTTTTTATCGGCATCTGGACCATATTTTGTCCTACTCTCCCATTCATTCTTCAAATCCTCATATGATTTGGATCCCAGCCTATGGATATCAGTTTTTTGTGCCCTATTTTTTTTGTTTTGCTCCCTCTGGACCAACTTGGTTTCCTTCGCCTCATTCTCCAAAAACTTATTCCACTGGTCCACCGGCATTTCAACATTGGGAGGCACTTTCTCTTTCAAAGCCAAAATATCGGAGCTCGCTGCCTCTTTCGGGAAATGTTTCTTCCGAAGGTTTCTCCTGTATGTCCTCAATCCTTCAGCAACCCGAGATAGAACCTTATTCTTGGAACGGTCAGGAAATGAGAAATTCTTGCAAAGTTGGTCATATATGTCATCTTTGACAGCTTGATCAACAAGGTTCCAATTGTCTGGTCCACCGACTCCCACGTTCATTTTTCCCAGCGACAAACACCGGGCTTTAAAGTTCAGCACGTCATTCCTATCACCCATCGGGTTATTCTCGAGAATGGAGAAGCCAATAGGCTTCTTTTCATTTGAGCGGGAGGCATCATGAGTGTTGAATTGAGGCGTTAAAGCAACGAGAGTGTTGGATTGGGGCGTAGGAGCACTTGGGGTTGGACTTGGTGAGGAGTGAACCATTGGTGGAGTTGTGAATTGCTCAGCCATTGGTGTTGAGAATCTGGGTTCTGCACGAGATGGTGAACCTCGTTGTGGTGTCACATCGGCACTTGGTACCCTAGGGTTGTTTCCTCTCGACATTATCTACAAAAATTAAAAAATATAAGTGAGTAAATAATTATAATAATATGAAATTATAACTAATTAATCAAGCTTAATTAGTTTTATATATATAGATAGATAGATACCTTTTCAAAGTAAGACTTTAGAATAAGTTCAATGTGTCTGATCTCCATCCATTCGGTATTAGTTTTTAAGAACCTATGAATTTTTGCACGTGGCCAACTAGAAGGAAGGGTATCTATGATTGATGTGTAGATGTCAGTGACATGAACTCGGAATCCCCTATTTCTCAACTTGTTGGCAAGATGCAATTTTACGTGCATGTGGCGCGAGACATCACAGTCTATGTCAATGCTCTCTGTACGCAGTTGTATCCATAACGGGTGGATTTTTTTTTCCGCCTTCTCCAACAACGTAACCAAGGTCAGGGCTATGTCGGGATTATGTGTGTGAAATATATTTTGTATAATGTCATCCCAATTTTCTGGTAGAGAAAATAGAATACGATCGAACAAGTAATCTTGTTGGATATCAAATCCATGATTTATAAGGTAGTTAAATTGTTCGATCTTTTTATTTCCGTACCTATAAATAGGAGTACCCTCTATATGACGCACACTAATAAAAGAGTTATGTGTGCGGTCTAATTGCAACCTGTCCCACTCTTGTTGACAGTATTTATCACCGCGCCTCATTTTTCCTGAGAAAAATATACGAGGGCATGAATACGAGCCAAGCATATGTGATATACTTTTTCATAGGCAAATCAAGAGCACACCCAACAAATTTAATAACATATACATTTATCGACACTAGTATCAATTCAATAAATTCAACATAGTATCCAACAACCAAGCCAACAATATCTCACTATAGTAATGTGTACACGTGTTTGCGACTCATATGTAAAAAAAATCATTTAATTATATTTCTCAAAATAAAAATACACACGCATATTTTGATTAAAAAAAATACACACATATACAATCTAGGTTTTATTGACATAATCTATACATACACACACATACAAGCTAGGGTTTATTGACATAATCTATACATACACACACATACTATTTAAGGTTTACTAAACCCTAATGTTTTTTTGACATAAATCTATACATACACATACATACAATCTATACATACACACACATACACATATACAAACATAAATCTACACATACATACACAAAAATTAGGGCTTTAGTTAGAAATCACGAAATCCAAATGAATCAATACATACCAACTGAAACCCAAATGCAAATCCAACTGAAATCCAAATGCAAATCCAATAGAAATCCAACCGAAATCGCAGCTCGAAATCGCAAAAACCCTAGCTCGAAATCGCAGCTCGAAATTACAGCAACGAAGTGGGATGTAATAAATGAGAAGCTGGGAATTTTTCTTTTTAAGACTAGACTATGGTCACGGCCTACAACCCTGACCTGATGTGCGCGACCCATTAATGAGCATGATTTCTGGCGATTTCGACCTGGTCACGGCCAAGAGCCGTGACCCATTAATGACTTCGACAATGGAGTTTCCAAACTGGTCACGGCCAACAGCCATGACCCATGCGCGCGACCCATCACTTTCTTGCAGAACAATGGGGATTTCTATATGGTCACGGCTATGGGCCGTGATCCATAATGCGTGACCCTTTTCCAACAGCCTTGGTGTTTTAATGATGTATGGTCACGGCCCATAGCCGTGACCCAGTCCCACAGATGGTCATGACCCATAGCCGTGACCCTTAATGTGTGTGTTTTCTACTTCGTCGCGCCCTTCGTCACGGCCCAAGTCCGTGACCCATACGCGACCAGTTTAAAGGGATTTTGGCGCCAAACTGGGTCACGACCTGGTCACGGATTTGGGTCGTGACCGACCCGCGACCAGTTTGGAGGGAATTTTGGCGCCAAACTGGTCACGGCCTGGTCAGGGACTCCGGCCGTGACCCTCTATGGTCAGGGATTTAATCCGTGACCATTTCCAGAGCATGGATAATTTAGTGTGATAATAAATATGGCCACGCCAAAAAATGAATGGGTCACGGTCCAAGTCCGCGTCCATCTAGTCACGGACTTGGGCCGTGACCCACTAGGCGTGACCATTCGCAGGATTTGGTGTAGTGATAAAAACTGCGACACTAGGGCTAACCCCCAACATTACTGAGAATTCCTCGTAGTTAGAGAAGGCCTCGTCCAAGTTAAAATGAAAGACATTGTCCCGAGTGTACCACAATTGTACCACCGCCGCTTGCAAGTTCCAGTCTATAGCTCGATTATGCTACAGAGAAACCCGACACAGGCTGAAAGAATCATAGTCAACATTGTAGAGGTATATAGCCTCCATACCTTCAAGATAAGAGGAGAATTATTCATAAATGGGAAGAGCCATTTGGGGGAATATAAAATGAGAAGAAAGAATACAAATGTGGGTGTTGGTGGAGAAAACACACCCCGTGCCCCTTCTTTTATACTCACAATCTTTGGTAGAAAGCAATAATTTTGGAAACCCGATTAGTTCTCAGCCCTACAGAAGTACACTGATATTAGGGGTGTTCGCGGTCCGGTCCGGTTCGGTTTTAAGTTTTTTTTTAACCGGATCGACTTGGTTGGTCCTCTAAAAAAATGGACCGAGACCGGACCGATAATGTCGGTTAACCGACCCTAGTCGGTTCGGTTTTTTTATAGGGTCGGTCCGGTCTAACCCGTCGGTCCTCACATTAATAAATTACATCATTTATAATAATACAAATATACTCGAGTCTATTTTTTTCAAATATTAAAAACTAAAAAATATCAAAATTTGTGATTAAAATAAACCTACTATTGGATTAAACTATAATTTAAACTAATCAAATATTGAAATATATACTTTTACTATTTATTTATCTTATATATATACATATATATGTAAAAATATATTATTTTATATACAGTCGATTCGGGTCGGTCCTAACAGGGTTTTTGAAACTGTAAACCGTGGAACGGACCGACTAGGTCGATCCACCAAAAAAATAAACCGAGACCGGACCGATTAAGAAAAAAGACCGAAAAAAAGGATCGGTTCGGCTCGGTTCGGTTCGGTCCGTCGGTCCAGTCGGATTTTTGAACACCCCTAACTGATATGTAGGAAAGTGCAATTAAAGCCTAGGGGTGATTTGACTTGACCCCCATGCCGATAGGCAAGTCAAGGGGTATGGCGATCGACACCCCCTTTGCGAAATTCCATCATTCCTATTTTACCAAAATCAATTTCCAAAAAAACCTTATTTTTGAAAAAATACATCGGGATCATTCCTTTTAAAATTACTCATTTTCTCTATTTATTAAATAAATATTTTCCTTAGAAAAATCATTTTCATTCTCAAAATAAATTATTACTTAAAAAATCTTTTCATTGACTTAATTAATTTTACTCTTTTTTCTAAAAGAAATAAATATTGAGCCTTTCATTACCATTTCCATACTTATCTCTATTTTTGCATAAAATAAAAAATTTCAACAGAAAATCAAAAGTGCATATAGGATAAGTCACTAAATCAAAAAGAAATTGCCAAAAAAGAAAATCCATATTTTTCATATATATTATTGATTCACATGATTACATTTTTCAAATAAAAACAAAAAACAAAAAATACAAATGGGACTTCGCCCAAATCCTCAACCTTCCTCTCAACGAGCAGTGAATCCTCCACTCCCAGAACTAGAACCCTCATCTGAAGTGGCACAAATCAAGAAGAAGCAGACTTCTTTATATAATAAGACACGGAGGCCATCCAGTCCTTGATATCTCGTAACCAGTTGGTTGTTACCCGAACATTCTGTAAGAAAAACAACAACGAAAGGTAAATCAGTTAGCAGAGAATAAGAAAAAATCATTGGAAACAAAATAGAAAGAGAGAGAATATACCTCAGGGTAGAGGGCCTTATCCATATGCCCTGTCAGCCCAGACACTGACGCATGAGGACGGTGTGCCACATTCAGTGATTCCTCGCTATGCAGTAAAAAATTATAAGAAGGGGGAGTAACCTGAAAAATCAGAGCCTCCTCTGCTTCTGCCACCACTGATGTGCCACCACATGTATTGTAGGTCGATCCCACTAGTGCACTGGTACCCTACCCAAAGTCGTGGAGAGTGTAGGCATGTTTTATACGTCATAGATACAGGAGAGCATCAACTATCTTATCACGAAATCCAGATAATCATAGCTCGCCACTGTATTCATGTAGTGCGTATAAGGCTAACCTACATCATTGCCTCCCTGGAATCTTCATATATCTGTCTCACCCATCACTTATACATAGGGTGTGTTGAAAGTGGGACCACTACCTCCTCCTCCACAATCTTCCATACCACCCTCTCTCCTAGGTACAAGACATACCCAAACTCGTGCACAATCAATCATCGTATCTACGCATGAATTCTAGTCACCCCCGTATCCCACAGAGTCACCCCCAATTGGTAAAAGGTCACCTGTAATATCCAACATAGAATTAGTATCTACTCAAGAAATAAAGATGCTAAGAAGAACTCAGAAAGGACAAAGATAACCTGGCTGCTCGTCAAGGCATTTAGAACCCTCCACACGTTCGCCAAAGATAAGGATTGATTCGACCATCGGTTGAACTTCCATCTCCTCTAAATCCCCATCCTTTAGGGACATCAACCTCACCTTGTGCCCAATCACCTCATAGCACCACGTCTATAAAAGACAGGAATTATTCAAAAGAACAAAAGAAGAATGCAGGGAAATGCATAAAGAGAAAAATGAATCAAAATTATCTTTAGAAGGTATGTGGCCCCCATAAAAGTATATCGACAACATTGGTTGAAAGTATCGAAAGAAGAATAAAGGGATGCCAAATTCAGGCTCCCCCAATCATACAATTAGACATCAGAAATCTTCCCCAGATACGGTAGAAACCAAAGATAGATGACATCGCCGCTCGTCGCCACCCAGAAACCACCAAGCGGAAGTAAATTAAGTAGATGGGCCGTCTATCTCACCTGTGGACCGTCAGTCATGTCCACCCTCCACCTAAAAAAAGTCTCCCTCAAAATAAAAATCTAGATAGAATCCCTAGACACGATTCTACTCATGTCCCCTAGAGCTGCATGCATCGATTTCGGAGTCACCCTCAATGTGAAGTCCACCACTATCTGGAACCCCTCTCAATCCATCCCCAACAAATGTTGGCCATCTATGGGAGTAACAGTCATCTCCCCGAGCCCAAGATAAAATGTGTGGGTAGTGTCCCACCACCTCTCCCTAAGATCACATAACACCGCTGTGAGAAGCGGTATCTCATCCAAAGCATGTGCTAATGGGACAAACCCAACATATGAAACCATCCAATGCACAATAGCAGGGATATTGTCCCAAACCTCCTTCAACACAGTCGTCCCCCAACCCCGAATGCTCGAAGGAGCTATGTCAGTCTGTAACAAAAAAAAATAAGAAAATTGATTAGCACAAGGAACAAAGAGAAAAATAAATTAAAATACCAAAAGTCACTGTCCTTACATATCCACTAGGGTTCTTCAACAAAGACGACCAATTATATGCGAGCTCACGTATTAGGACACTCTCACCAGCTACAGGCTCAAACAAATCAAAAGCATTCTCATTGCCCAATGCAAGGGGCACCATAAACCACCACTCCACATCGACACAATTATCAACATCCAACCACTAGTTGTTATACACCTCACTTGAATAACTAACCATTTGAAATATTAAAGTAGAAAGGGCTTAAGAACGATTTTTAAAGAGGGAAAGTAGAAGATTTGAACACTTGAAGGTGTGAAAAATGAGGAGGGATCGCCCCTTTTTATAGAAGGTTAAAGGGACTGCAGATCGACAACCTCTTTTTTTTCTTCCCAAAGAAGGCCATGAGTCCGTGCCATTGTCGATTAGCACCCCCTCAAGCCTGCCAATCGGCAGTCCCTTTTAAATTTTGCACAAAAAATTCCAAAAAATCCAAATTTTTCCCAGAAAACTCTTTAAAATCCTTGAAAAATATGGAACATTATCTTCCTTAAGAAAATCATTTTTGGAGCACTAAAAGCGTCTTAAAACTCTCAAACTCCTCAGTGGGATTAATCTTACACTCTTGTCCTCAACATATTCCACAACGGGACCAATGATGATCCCCCGTCCACGTCTACTACAATTCCCAATCAAAACTTCAAAACTAAACTTCCATCAGTAGAGTTTCTAGACAACACAATCCCCATCGAAATCACAAGTGAACCTACTGTGGGGGAAATATATATGCCTACGTAATAGCATGACATGGGGCGAGCTCCTTGATCAAGATGGCGACGTGCCAACAATATAGGGACGACTAAAGTCCTTAATAAACTAGAAGACCAAGGAGCAGGATGGATAAAAAAAAACTCCACGAAGATAGGACCCATCCATATTGGTTACTCATCCATATTGGTAACCCTAATGTATCCCCTAACTCTATATAGAGGGGACACCCCCCATTGTGAAAGGGGGCTTAGAAGTTAGAGAAACACTCTCATGTAAAACTCTCTGATCATTCTAATAAAACACACCAGCAGCCCCGTGGATGTAGGCCATTCATGGTCTAACCACGTAAATCTTTGTCTCTATCGTATTTATTTTTATACTTGTATCGTGATGAATTGACACCCCCGACGGGTGAGATTTTTTGCACCTACAATTGGCGCCGTCTGTGGGAACCGGCACAAAAATCCTTCCCCTTCTTTCTAGAAGAGATCTAGATTTACATTCAAGGACAATGATGCCTACGCTATGCACATAATCAAAAGATAAGTTTTCTTTTTTAATCTGTGCACGAGAAGTTATATGTTTCATATATGATTATTTGTTTTGTTTTGTACAAATATCATTTCAGTGATGTTTGGTTTTCGTATATTTATGTTCATAAATTCTTTACTGGGTGTATATTCATCTGAAAATCTGCATAACCATTCTTTGTTTTTGACGAATCCTAATACTGAAGATGTGAGAAGAGTCTCCAAATATTTGGACTCTTGTAGGGTAAGCATATACAATCACAATCTAGGCATGCTCTCTCTCTCTCTCTCTCTCTCTCTTGAGATTTTTGGATACTGGGTCACGTAACACCCCTTTTTTAGGCGGGCATCTTGGATATGCCATCTTTTATTCGGGTACACGAACACGCCCACTTGAGACAAAAGGGAATCATTAGAAACTGGCCCATCACAGCCATCGTCACCAACCCATGGAGATCCAGTCCTCATCACCGACTCTACATATCATCCGCCCCTGCTGGTCGGATTTCATGTGTAACAAGAATTTCCCTCTAGTTTTATCTACGGTCGGCGCCGTCCATCCTCATCAGGAGTTATGGGAGATCTGCACCCAACACTATTTTTCGGTTAGCCTGCGATCACCGGCCTCTTCGCAGAGACCATCATCACACATCAGCGGAATAAAATCTATTGGGGGCTGGTTTAAATCGGAAACACCCTATTTCCTCTGTCTGGTCGGCAATTACGATGAGAACGGCATAATACCTACACAACTTTGCAAACTTCACTCACTGATAATAGACAGATTTTGGGCGTGAAACCCGTGAACAGACGACGAGCTCGAAGCAGATCATCACAATCAACGTGCGAGGACGATTACACCGCCCTTTCGATTGGAGGAGAAATATGAGGTCATCGGATCACTCATTATTGGTCGGTGACCACTGCGCTACCACGACGAGGCCAGAGGAAGGCCGTCGCTGGACCAACAATACTGGTCAGCAAACACTATACAATAGGTCTCACACACCAATAGAAGAAACCCACTCAGACGGTGGTAAACAGGTTGGGAGTAGCGAAACCCATTTTGGGTTTAACCTTTTTTAACCCATCCGGCAAAAAGGACTGAATTTGCTGTGACTTCTGTGATGTATTTGGGAATTGATCGAGGACCCTAGAATAGGGTCGCCGGAATACCCTTCTGGTCGGTAACCATGGTGCGAACAGAATATATCAGCCACCACTATGCGAAATCGTTGGATCATCCATCGTGATCAGTGACCCTTGTACTACTACGGCGAGCTAGAAGTGGCGAGCAGTGTGGTGGGATCAAAGGGAGCTCGGCGAACAGTGTGGAGCACGGCGAACAGTGTGCTATGGGATCAAATCAGATGGTCGACGGCGAGCACACCCTGTGCATTATTTAACTCAGATAAGATTATTTTGGGGCCTGAGTTTCTAGACCTGTATATCTTCATTAAAGTGCACTCTAGAAGATATTGCCCGACCTATTTTAGTTCACATCTATATGGAGAATTAATATTTGAAACCAAATAATTTCGCAAAAATTCCGAAGTATTTCCTATGTGGTACATCCGAAATATATTTGATCGATTTTTTTGCTCTGCTTGACTCTAAATTTTTAGAGGGCCGTGCGACTTTATTACAATTGTTACAACGATTTTAGTTGGGACTTTTTCATGCAACCTTATTACAAATTATTTTGCTCACATAAATAAGCGAGGCGCACTTATATAGCACTCATGTCATTTATTCGAACATTTTAATTTTCAATATTGTCATTTAGCTACAACAATTTAATCTCACCAGAAGGAGATCATTGGTTATTTAGCTTAGCCCCGACGAATGCTCGGACACGGTTATCGCAGTGGGATTTTTGTCATAAAAATCATTGGATCATTTATTACATTCATACGCTACTATGAATTTTTTCCCCGGCAAATGACCGAGCGGATGCATATCTTATATACTTTGTTGAACATATCATTTTCATGATAACTTCTATTTTGATTTAGCTCAAATAGATGGTTGGGGAATTTACTAACTTCCACAGGTACAAGATTCAGTCCCGACGGATGCTCGATAATAATCTTAAGTCCTTGGAAATCTCATCGATGTTTTGACGGATGCTCGAGCATGAATTGCTCGCTATATCTACTCGGTATTCCATAACTTTTCCCCGACGGACTATCCAGTCACCATTCATTTTATTCATGCTCCGACGGATAGTCGAGCATACTATAACATTTTAAATCCAAAAAGAAATGCTTGGGCAAAATTATTGTTACTCCGACTGAAGCTCGGGTTCTATGATTCTTAACCTAAAGGACGATCAGGCATATTCAAGATTCATCTCGGCAGACAATCGGCAAAATATTTCTATATATTTAGTCCCGAAGATATTTGTCACACATGTCGCACTTTATCCCCAGTGGATAACTGGTCAGGATAATTCTTGTATTTAGCACAACCCCACTTGATGGATACACACATTTATTTGTACATTATTCGTTTCCTTCTCATAATACTTTATTTGCTCACAAATTATGCTCACGATTTTTATCATCATAAATTTGTTAGCAGGGGGCTATATATACTCTATACTTCACATGAGAAAAATAATTGATTGCCACATGAGAATAACAATTGATTGCCGCCACACAAATTTTCTGTGAAAATAATTTTTTGAAACCAACTTAATTTTAAGTATTCGCTTAAATCTATTTGCACAAATTCCAAATTAACTCCTGTGCCATACATCTGGATATATTTGATAAATTTTGCATCTTTCATTCGACTTTATTACAAATATTTTGTCCACATAAATATTGGGGCGCACTTAAAGAGCACTCAGGTCATTTATCCGGTCATTTAATTTTCAATATTGTCGTCTAGCTATTATTGGTTATACCAATGAATGGTCGGTGTAATATCTTTACTTATACTTAGCGTAGCCCCGACGGATGCTCGGGCGCGGCCATCCTCGTGAGATTTTATCACAAAAATTATGGGATCATTCATGTCATTCATTTAATACTATGAATATTTTCCTCGGCACATGCTCGAACAAATGCACATCATATTGCATGATAAATTCTATTTGAATTAGCCTCGGCAAATGGTCGAGCAACTTATTAACTTCTACAGGTATAAGATTCAGTCCCGACGAATGCTCGACAATAATCTTAAGCTCTTGGAAGTCTTATTAATGCATCGATAGATTCTCGAGCACAGATCGCTCTCTATATCTACTCGAACATATATAACCTTGCCCTGGCAGACGACCCATGCACCACTTATTTAGTTAAAGCTCTGATGAATGGCCGAGCACGTTACGTCACCTTAGACCCAACAAATTCTTGGGCAACATTATTTGTGATAACTGATGGATACTCGGACGTTGATATTTCTTCAATTTCAGTATTTATTATCTGGCTCTATGATTCTTGACCTGAAGGACGATCAGGCATATTCAAGGTTCATCTCAGCAAGTGCTCAGCAAAATATTTCTATATATTTAGTCCCCAGGATATTTGCCACAAATGTCGCATTTTATCCCCAACAAATGGTTGGTGAGGATAATTCTTATATTCAATCCCAACAGATGGTTAGCACAGTCGATTAATAATCAACATTGCATTTATTGGAAGGTTAGTTTTCACTAACAATACAGGATCATTCGTAATACTTGCTCGGTCCTTTTTGCCTCGACGAATGCTCGAGCATGGATCACCCGCAATATCTACCAGATCCTCTATAGTTTTTGCCTCGACAGGCATTCAGGCATCATTTATCTTATCAATACTCCGACAGATGCTCGGGCATGGATCGTTCGCAATATCTACTAGGTCCTTTGCAATTTTGCCTCGACGGACCCTCAACTTCGATGGATAGTTGACATTCTGTGATCACGTCTCAAGCTCCAACAAACAGTTGGGCAATACAGTTCTTATTTAATTCGACCTCGTCGAATGAAAAGTTGAGTGATCTGTACCACAAAGATCCAATAACACATAAAATAGCATGAAGAGCAACGATCAACTGTATTTATCAATAAGGACAGATCTAACCTGTAAGAAGTCACATATCCAGCAAAATCATAGTCAATGAGCAAGATATGTTGATAACAACACCAGACCACCCTGAATGTATCGAGCAAAATCGTCAGACAACCCACGGTGATCGACGATCACCAAGCAATGAATTAACGCATCGTCAACATTAAGATATCCACTTCAGAGGAACAACATTTCTTGAACGCCATACCAGATCAACGCATTTCTGCAGAGGGACGCTTTGAACTCATATCAATTTCTTTAGTTGCACGAGCTATATGGAGTATTCCACAAACCTCCCAAAACCACCATGTATGGTCGACGAATAAGTGCGCCCCGAGGAACGATACATTACATGGAACTATATGAGTAAGATGATCCTTAATTATATCCAGCTCGACGAACGATCAACGTGACACTCTTCGACACAACAAAGCCCGAGGAACGATCGGGCACACTTATCATCTCAATTATACAGATCAAATGACCCGATGGACGGTCGGGCAGCCTTCTCTTCACATCCCAATTGGGGGCTCCATAGCAGCGATGACACGTGAATAGATTCACTACAACATTTAAAGCAAAATAGAAGAGGTCAACTCAAGACAGATGCCAACATGGCTAACACCAGAATAAGTCTTTCAAATGACGATCATGATCAAGCTTGATTTAGTTACGATGGCCTTCTTGCTCATTCCCGCTAAATTAAGTACGTCTACAGGCCTTTGTTATCTCCAAACACAAATGGCCTCACGAGTTGCCCAGGCAACAATAAAAGCCCTACGGGGGATCCCTAGGCAAAAAGCCAACCCAGGTTAGTCGCCAACTATGTTGGTCGGTTAAAATCCTGAACGGGTGGATTACCCTTAAACCAGGTGAATTTTTGTCATCGCCTTTTAGGCCTAAGGAAGTGTGACGGCACAACCTAAAAGGTAAAATAGGTGGATATTTACATGCGAGGCATTAGAAAATGGAGAAATGCAAACTTAATTGGTATTACATTAAATTGCGGGAAAAACCTAAGGCAGGGTCTTACCCCTACTAGGTACACGCTCGAGCAAGACTCGACAAATAGGCTTTTGGTCGGCCTCTCTAATTGGACCATATGAAAAACCTAAGGCAGGGTCTTACCCCTACTAGGTCACGCTCGAGAAAGGCTCGACACATAGACTTCTGGTCGGCCTCTCCAATTGGACCATATGAAAAACCTAAGGCAGGGTTTTACCCCTACTAGGTACACGCTCGAGCAAGGCTCGACGCATAGGTTTCTGGTCGGCCTCTCTAATTGGACCATATGAAAAACCTAAGGTAGGGTCTTACCCCTACTAGGTATACGCTCGAGCAAGGCTTGACGCATAGGCTTTTGGTCGGCCTCTCCAATTGGAACATATGAAAAACCTAAGGCAGGGTCTTACCCCTACTAGGTACACGCTCGAGCAAGGCTCGACGCATAGGCTTTTGGCCGGCCTCTCCAATTGGACCATATGAAAAACCTAAGGCAGGGTCTTATCCCTACTAGGTACATGCTCAAGCAAGGCTCGATGCATAGGCTTTTGGTCGGCCTCTCCAATTAGACCATATGAAAAACCTAAGGCAGGGTCTTATCCCTACTAGGTACATGCTCAAGCAAGGCTCGACACATAAGCTTTTGGTCGGCCTCTCCAATTGGACCATATAAAAAACCTAAGGTAGGGTCTTATCCCTACTAGGTACATGCTCAAGCAAGGCTCGACGCATAGGCTTTTGGTCGGCCTCTCCAATTGGACCATATGAAAAACCTAAGGCAGGGTCTTACCCCTACTAGGTACATGCTCGAGTAAGACTCGACGCATAGACTTGTGGATGACCTCAATAAATGGACCATACACGATCAAAATACATGGAGATGCCCTAAACTTGATACACGCTCGAGAAAGCCTCAGCAAACGAATTCTGAACAGGCCTATGGTCAGCCTCACGAATTAGGCCACGCAATAAAACAGACAATGAACTACGTTCGACCTGATCCCAAGAGGGTACGTAGACAGCTCGACACTCTCGAGTTCGGTTCCCATATCAATTGAATGTCACTCAACTCAAGCCAAGCATTCATCTAAAAACCTATGAAGGCGAGAAGATCAACTAAATAAGGTTTAAAAGTTAAACGACAGATCAAAGAATGCCAGTCCAGTTCACACCAATGACTGGATATGTTTAAAGAGACTGTGGACCAGCTCCCAGCTCATCTCATAATCAACTCAGCTGAACTGCGACCTCTGGGGCTATTGTGGGGGGAGAATATATATGCCTACGTAATAGCACGGCATGGGATGAGCTCCCCGATCAAGATGGCGACGTGCCAACAATATAGGGACAACTAAAGTCCTTAATAAACTAGAAGACCAAGGAGCAGGATGGATAAAAAAAACTCCACGAAGATAGGACCCATCCATATTGGTTACTCATCCATATTGGTAACCCTAATGTAACCCCTAACTCTATATAGAGGGGACACCCCTCATTGTGAAAGGGGGATTAGAAGTTAGAGAAACACTCTCATGTAAAACTCTCTAATCATTCTAATGAAACACACCATCAACCCCATGGACATAGGCCATTCATGGTCAAACCACGTAAATCTTTATCTCTCTCGTATTTATTTTTATACTTGTATCATGATGAATTGGCACCCTCGACGGGTGAGATTTTTTGCACCTACACCTACACTCCCAAAATAATTTAAATTTCCCCATGAAAGTTATTCCATGTGCTACAACCTTAGGTCCTCAAAATTGACCTCGACCCTCAGAATTGGTCATCATAACTTTAGGTCTTCAGAATTGATCTCGGTCCGTAGAATTGGTCTTGCCAGCCTTAGGTCCTCAGAATTGACTTCACCCCTCATAATTAGTTTTCCCAACTTTAGGTCCTCAGAATTGATCTCGGCCCATATAATTGGTCATCACAACCTTGGGTCCTTAGTATTAACCTTAGTCTTCAGAATTGATCGTTAAGGTCCTCAAAATTGACCTCGGCCCATAGAATTGGCCGTCACATATTCAGGTCCTTAGAATTAACCTCGACCTTCAGAATTGGTTGTTACAGCTTAGGTCCTTAGAATTGACCTCGGCTTACAAAATTGGTCATCACAACTTCAAGTCCTCAGAATTTACTTCGGCTCGTAAAATTGGTCATCACAACTTGAGGTCCTAAGAATTGATCTTGACCCTCAAAATTGGCTGTCAAAACTTTAAAACCTCAAAATTGACCCTGACCCTTAGAATTGGTCATCTCAACTTTAAGTCCTAAAAATTAACCTTGGACGCAAAATTGGTCGTCCCAACTTAATGTCCTCAGAATGACCTCAAGCCGTAGAATTGGTCATCATAATTTTAGGTCCTTAGAATTGACCTCAACCCACAAAATTGGTCATCATATCTTTAGGTCCTCATAATTAACCTCAACCTGCAAAATTGGTCATCCTCAAGATAATTTATGTCCTTAGAATTGACCTCGGCCTGCAGAATTGGTCATCCCCAGGAGAACTTTAGGTCCTTATAATTGACCTCAAACCACTGAATTGGTCTCCCTAGCCTCTTAGAACTAATATTAGCACATCTTCGATCTGCTGAATCGTTCATCTTTGTCTCCTTAGGTCCTCAGTATTGACCTCGTCCCTCCGAATTGGTCAACTTCATCCTCTACATTCTCATAATTAACCTAAAAACCTCTTCCCCAATGTCGATGTCGTGTCTATCATTTGATGGCCTTAAATTCTTCTAAGCTCACCTTTTGAGGGCCTCTTTATAGACACCCCATCCTAGGGCCCCTTAAGAAAATCCTTAGATCCCTAGCACTCACTCGTTTATCGTAAACCCTAGGTTATACTCCTAGTACCAATCTAGAGGCTATCGGTTTCTCCTGAGCCCGTTTGACTTTGACTAATTATCCCGTCTGAGAAAAAGTATAATTAATCTTTGAAGGGCTTTGAATCCCCTTTCCAACACTCCTCCTTATGATCAAATCAGCCTTATAGTTCGGATAAACGGTATGTTTCACTATTAAAAACTGATTTGGAGTTCGTTGGGCCCTCTCGGGCCTCGTTTGACTTCAGTCAACTTTCTTTCCAGAGAAAAATATTAATGAATCTTTGAAGGGATATGAATCCCTTTTCCAACGTCCCATCATGCACAAGATTTGGTCTTACAGTACGGACAAACGATTTATTTTACCTTGAAAACGGATCTAGAGGCCATGGGGTACTCCCAGACCCGGTTTGACTCTCGTTAACTCTCTATCTTGAGTAAAGCTTAATGAATCTTTAAAGGGATTTGAGTCCCCTTTATAACAGTCTACCCGTGCTTGAATCAGCCTTACGGTACAGATGAATAACCCATTTTACTTCAAAGGGTCATCGGGAGCTTCTGGGCCTCATTTGACATTGGTCAACTCTCTAAACTGACCGAAGATGAATGAAATTTTGAAATGCATTGAATAACATTTCCAATAGTCCATCTAGTGCATGAATCGACCTTACAGTTCGGACAAACGATTTGTTTTCCTCCAAAAACTTTCTGTCTAGTGACTAACAGGAGTTTTCGAGCCCCGTTTGACCTCGATCAACTTTGGACTCGAGGGTGGCTCTGAATATCCTTTCCAATGGTCCATCACGTGTATGATTTTGACTTATGATTCATATTTTATGACCATTTTTCTGAAAAACCTGACCCAAACTACCGAATGTCACCCTCAGTACCCTGCCTATCGGCAGTGTGCCTGTGGTTCTATGCCGATAGGCAGGTCCAGGACCATACCAGTCGGTACCGTCTTAGCCCTATGTATAGAGGCCATGAACTGACTTTGAAGGAACCCCTTAACATCCTTCTCACCAATTCGGATAACATTCTCTCGAATTATTAGTTGTTCCCTTCCTAAATAACCCGTTTCCCATCATTCTATTCCATCTTTTCATACTTCATTTAATAAATTCCTCCCCATCTCCTCATACCACCTTCATCCTATTGCAAGATCAACATATCTACACTCAATATTAACTTCAAATATTGATAAGGAGGTTCAATTCTCCATCTTTTTCTCTAAGTTCTCTTATTTTAGTATTAGTTGCTTTATTTCTACTTTAGCGCTTTATTTCATTACGTCACATACATTAATCTCAAACCTTTATTAGTAGTATTTGCACATACTCTATTGTCATTTAAAAAACCAAAAACAAGAAAAAAAGGGTTTATTTATAAATTCCAAAATAGGAATTCTCAGGAGAAATACCCCATTTGGATTTATGAATTAAATCCCAATTTATGTTATCTTCAAACTACATGGACTTTGATGTCCCTTGGGCTACGTAGGCGTCTTGGGTAAATCCTAAGACACGAGTCCTCCCTTATGCACATTTGTAATATTATTTTCATTTATATATATATATATATATATATATATTCTTAATGAATGTCATATTCTTGCATGCTTGTGTTTTATCTGATATATACATTTGTTCTTCCATAACGACTTATGATTCGAAAAACAGTTATATATACTTTGAATTATTATCTTTTTGGGAACACTCCTAAGGATGAATTCACTCCGTCCTTTTTTATATCGCGAGTTCAACGATTCCATTATCGATCTATATTATGCACATAAGCACACACTTCATGAAGTCTGATAGGAGAAGACTAACACATGCCCATAGGTGACCAAAATATCAGAATGGGTGCCTAACGCCTTCGCATTCCATAAATTAGTCCCCAAACCTTTGAACTACTTGGTTTCGTAAGCATTAGTATTGACCTCAATGTCTTTCTTTCAAGGTGACGATATTTATTTTGCTCGCTTTGTTAAAAATAGACTGGAGACTCTATCTCTACACATTACCCCACATTGACGATGATCGAGCGCCCTGAGAAAGGGTGTCATCCCTCGTGCACACCGAAGGAAGACCTCTACCCTCTTCGGTATGGCCACGGTTAGTGAACAAGGTTACCCCATACTCTTTATAAAATCCAAAGTTGAAAGTCGGATAATCCTCACCACTTTTTTGAGAAAGCATTCTCATCTAAATAAGGCACCCAGAAAGCTTTATTTTCCTGAAATACTTAGCAAATAACTTTCTTTGACTATGTACTTTTAGACACACAAATATAGTTTTCAGTTCATAATTGAAATTAAATATAAATGATTAGGATCCTTGAATACCATTGCATTGCATTATTTATACCCGGTATCCCGAAGCCTATACACATAAATGCACCCCCGTTAGAACTATATAGTCTTTGATCCCAGGTCTCCCTGGGTATGTAGGTGTAATATCGATTCCCACTCATGAGAAAAATCATTATAATACTTCATTTCGCATATTATACTTAGTCATCCCTCCATTTCTCTTCTAATTATCTCAGATTATCCCTAGGACCATGATAGTCTAGTATATATGTCATTGAATAAGGGATATGGACATCCCTGTCAGTGAATTCTGGTTCACTCCTCTTCTAAAACCGTATTAGAGTTGCCCCTTGCTTTAAAACATTACATCTTTCACACTTCTCACCAACCTTGTATCTTACAGGTGTCACACAAGATGTCCAACACATCCACTCACCCTCTATAACCAAGTCCTCACACTTACACACACATCATGTTAGAATAAATTCCACAAAGACAAACCACATCATGAACTATGTAAGCTTTGATCTCGTGGTTACACAAGTACGTAGGCACAAGACCAAGTCTTACTCATGGGCACAAGCCTCTTAAATATGTACCTTAATATATTTCCTTTAAGGATATGTTTCCATTACCTCTAACTACAAATGAGATATCTAACTATCTCAAGCCAAAATTTCTCGTGCATATCAACATAACATAATTTCTCAAATGCGTATATAAAAATCGCATCATGAACTATATAGGCTTTTATTTTTTTGGCTATACGGCTACTCATGCACAATATCGAATCTTACTCTTGAGCAAGCGTCTTCAATATTTCTCTTGATATATTTCCTTTAAGGAGATGCTTCCCTTACTTCTCACTACAAAGGAGATATATAATTATCTCAAACCTCTACTCCTCGTACATAGCCATAAGACACAAACTCTCAAATGCGTACATAAAACCTACATCACGAACTATATTGGATTTGATTTCATGGCTACATGGGTATGTAGGCACAATACCGAGTCTTACTCATGAGCACAAGACTCTTTAATATGTCCCTTGATATATTGACTTTATGGAGATACTTTCATATCTCATCCTTACCTCTCACTACATATAAGATATCCAATTATCTCAAGTTATTACTTCTCACGCATATCCACACAACATAGATACTAAAATGCGTACATAAAAACCGCATAACGAACAAGGTAGTCTTTGATTTCATGTCTACATGGGTATTTAGGAGAAATACCTAAGATTCCATCATGAGCATAAGCCTTAAGACACTAACAACATTCTATTACACCTTAACACACTAATGAACTTTCGTTAGACTTCCCCACACAATGGCCTTTTTATTACAGCTTAACACACAAAGGGCCTTTTGTTAAATCCCCCCACACTAACGAACTTCCGTTACACATCCACACACTAACAACCTTTTATTAAACCTAAACATACTAACAAACTTTTGTTACACCTTAAAGACCTTCCATTATACCTCAATACACTAACGGACTTCCGTTACACTTACACATGTTAAAGGCCTCTCGTTATACCTATACTAGTAACCTCGCATTACATGTATACATGTTCATACACACACATTACTGTGTACCCATATACTTGTATAATGATGTTTTTAGACCTCTTACGAACGTCATTTTTACACCTAAGCATATGTTTACATTTAAAAGATTCTCAAACTAAGATCTCTCATCATGTTGTAAAATAAAACTAAAAGTAATTAAAATGTAAAGTGTGATAATAAGTATATAAATAAGGAAGCATAAAGAACGAGTGGGGTGCCCATTACCCTCCCCACTTGTAACTCGATTCCCAACCCCACACCAAGAATCTCTAGAAACGTTCATAGAACATAAACGACATCAGGGTAAGATCGAAAGGGATAACCCGACCCATTTTATTTATTTTTATACAAAATAAACTAACAACTCTGAACAACCGAAAAAACGATCCTGTGAAGAACGACTTAGGCCAATATGGCAGCACACAAACGTTCCATGTCACCGAGACTTTTGAATTGAGATAGGATCCACACAATATATACAATACGGGTGGATGAAAATAATGTGAATATTCATCGTCGACTAGCCTTTCAGCCGATCGCTTTTGGCCTCGTGGTTTAAGGGTTTAAACAATAAGAAAATCAAGACTATACAATGCATGATGCAAATGGGTAATATTTATTTTTACGTACTTTGATGTTTATTTTATCGCGAGGTCCTCTGTGGAAACCTCTGCATTTGGATGAGTGTACAATTTTGTACACAGGGACCTACTTACATGTCTACATTTTGAGGGATCCTAAAACTAAGGCCTCTTTTACGTACTTTGATTTTATTTTTTTGTGAGGTACTTTGAGGGAACCTATGCATTTGGATGAATGTATAATGTTGTATATAGGAACCTACATACGTGTTTAAATTTTGAGGGATCCTAAAACTAAGGCACGTAAGCAATTCTAGAGTGTACAAAAAGTAGTCATACAGGTAACTGATGTTAAGTGTATTAAAATGAAGCATAAGGATAGTTTGGGTCTCTTATTTTATCTCCATTATAGTTGTCGTTGTTGTGTTATTGACCCTGAGGTCCTTGTACGGAGAGAGACAGATGGAGACGTGTCGCATCTGTGCATGTCCCCGGTGATCCCCAATTAGTCCAAAACACCACCCAAGCCATGTACTAACCCAATAGACTTAAACCCTACTATTTTAAAATGGCCATTCTTCTTAACGTTCCAAATACCAACAAAAAAATGACATATTCTAATAACTTAATTATCTCATTAAATTAATATATTACCCGGTACGAGTTAAATAAATCAATTCTTTAATTATTTATTAGTTAGTCATGACACAATATTATAAAAACTACTTCACGATGCATGTGATCCAACATCGAGGGAATAATCCAAACAAGTAAACCCACGATACCTAGTCCCTAACCATTCGATACCCGCCCATAATACTAAGTCACTTATCAATATTTAATTAATGCACTATCATGTATTAATTCTGATTTCACAAATAGATTATATAGCATATATAAAAGATAAAGAATGACATCTCATGTCACAATAGGCAATTATAATAATTTCATAATTTAAATAGTTCATAGAAAATATGAGTTATTACACTTGGTCTAATGCTAACATGCCCGATATCGATCCAACTTTCGTTATGCACAAAATACCTACTATCCGGACACCAAGCCTATCAAATAGAGACTTAGTAAGATGGTACCTGAATGATCTTTGAAGGCTAAAGAAGAAATTTATAAATAACTCAGGGTTAGTTTCATCCAAGTGGTGGAATACCCGACATGGTTGGATAACATCGTGCCCGTACCTAAATCCAATAAAAAGGTCCGATTGTGTTGCTTTATAGGGACATTAATCGAGACAATCCTAAGTTCGTTTAGTATTGAGTTATATCGAATAGGCTTTCATAGTATTTATTACTAGGGTGAAGAGTTTTCATGGATATCTAAAAGTTTGCTCAGTGCAAGCAACTCGGTATATCATGAACCATGGAAATAAAAAATGATCCACCACTAATCGAGTCATATAAAGAAAGGTTGGAGGTTTGCCCGAACCCCTCAAGTTTGAGTCTCACTATCTACCCATTTTTTATGGGAGACACAACACTATGAATCCACAAGTTATCACTATAAAAGAATTTCTTTACGTTGACTTCCCCTACCCATAATTTCATTTTAGGGAGATATCATTCTTCCTATTGATACTTTCTTGCTCCTCGGATGCATATTGAGACCTTACCCAAGTTCAACTAAGTCCAACGAGACTCTGCTTAAGTTCTACCTGATAAAAAATACTACCAAACAAAAAATAGAAAAAGATCAAAATATTGCCCACATGTAGTTAAATTAAGATAAAAGACTTGAATCAAAGAAAAGGTACATATGTTATTCCTCCACCCCCTCCCCCCATCTATGCTATGTCCTTATGTTAGTATTTCTTCCTTAGGATTCTAAATAATTATTCCCCACCTTATTCAGTAGTTGTACCTAATCATAGAATATCGCACAACCACCTACCCTGGAATTACGTGCACGTTCTCCATGCGGTCGACTAGTTTTCATCAATGAACTTCCTACCCATGATTTCCATGTCAGTTTTATAGTGTGTTCCATGTCTACTGAAGAATATGAAGCCTTGTCTGTTGTTGATACCAAAATTAGTATGCTGATGTGGACGAATAATAAGAAGACACGTGTCAATCTACGTAGCACAATAGCAACGAGGAAGATCATTCCCCCGACCAACATACTCACTCCGAGCAACAGGTGTACTCCGAGGAACACCAGCCCTCCGAGGAACTCTTGTCCTCCGAGGAACTCCAGTGCTCCGAGGAACTCTTGGACGATGAGCAACTAAGGCGGTTCGAGCTGCATCTCGACCACAGCATTGATTGCCAGATAATCAACGGTTCAACTATTCATTAAATGCTTATCATATTGACGCACACGCTTGAAGAGAATTAAATGAGTTACCCTTTCATATGTATATCATTTAATGTATCACCCTTTCATGTACAACCTAATGGCTATAAATACCTTGTATCACCCTCATTCAAAGGGACCGGAATTTCTTGATAGCACTTGTAATCGATAATTCCCAAACACTCAGCAATAACATAACAGTGGACGTAGGCCATTCATATAAGGCTGAATCACTTTAAAATCTTTTGTCTCATTTATTTATCTGTGATTGAATAATTAGAGTAATCTAAATTTTTACATCAACAGATTAGCGTCGTCTATGGGAACGATTGTTATTATCGTTTTTCACCAAAAATCATTCATCATCAATGGCAGATAACCCGGAATCCAACAATCGAAACGCTGGAAATGCTGGAAATCCTCCAAATCCCTCTGCACCTCCAGATCTGGCTGGGATTATGACGAATCTGGCTTAAGGACAAACCGCCATGCAGGAAACAATGAGGCAACTCATATAGACCCTTCATGGCGGTGCGCCTGCACGTTTAGGAAAGCGAAGTGGTCAGAGGCAAACTTATTTACTTCCTTCACGATCCGGGCGTACTGAGTCATATCGTAATGAGGAATCTGATGATTTTTCTTATCAACCTGGGAAAACTTCATCAATAAGGGCTACAGATACTGATCAACGTATCACTCTCTCTCCAGAAAGACCCAGTGCCTTGGAAAGACTGAGTAGGGTGTCTCCTTTCGGTCGATTAGGCCCTAGGAGGAATAGGAGTCCACCTAGGACCATGTCAAGGAGTTTTCGACGATCATCAGATCTAAGAGAAGGATCAGCACAATCACGGCCAGTTGTTCATCAAGATAGATCTCAAGAGGCCACATCAGAACAATCAATTGCTCGAACTAATAAGCCCGAGGAAGGAAACGATGCGTGGAAGGGTTCCATTCAGCGCTTGGAGGATAGATTGAGAGAAATGGCTAAGGCGAAGAATCCCTTACAACGAACTTTTGTTCAAGGGATACCTTTTGTCCAGACCATTGTGGGTTTTCCTACCCCGTCAAAGTTTAAAGCACCAGTGGTGACCCCCAAATATGATGGAAAGACAGATCCTGTTCTACACATAGAGCAATATCAAGCTACTGCCGACATCTATGCTGTCCCCGACGAGATGAGATGCAGAGAATTCTCGGGAACTCTTACTGGATCTGCCCAGATATGGTACAACAATCTCCCTCGGGGTAAGATTTCAACTTTCTTTCTGTTGGCCGAGTTGTTCATCGGCAATTTCTGTTTTGGGGCAAAGCCAGTAAGAAGAGTAGCACACTTATTAAGTGTTAGACAAAAATCTGGTGAGAGTACTAGAGATTACATAACTCGCTTCAATAACGAGAAACTGGAAGTCATAGATTATGAAGAAAAGACAACAATCACCGCCTTGATGAGTGGGTTGTTGCCTAACAAGTTGTATTACACTTTGGCCAAAGATCCACCTACAACTATGTCAGAGTTGATGGCGAAAGCGGCCAAAATCATGAATGCCGAGGAGACAATGGCTGCGAAGAAGAATATGGATAAAGAAACCAAGGTGGAAGACGAAAAATCCAAGAAGAAAGAGCATAAAGGCAATGGCGGTGACAAGCATTCCAAGAATAATAAATCGTCATGGGAAGTCCTGAAGAAATTCGATAATTATACTCCTTTGAAAATGGGTATTAATCATGTCTTGGAAGAAATCAAGAATAACGAGGAAGTAAAGTGGCCAAAGAAACTGAGGTCAGACCCTGACCTGAGGAATAGGGAGAAATATTGTGATTTCTATAAGGATCACGGCCATATGACCAAAAATTGCATAGCTCTTCAGAACGAGATTGAAACACTCATCCGAAGAGGGAAGCTAGCGAAGTATGTTGATCGGGGAGGCGAAAGAAGGAATAATGATCGAACTAGAGAAAGGTCTAGATCTACTTGTTGAGCAGAGGAGAAAAAGAAAAGGGATCATGAATATGATACAGAAGATGACCCCGATCTTCCCAAGAAACCAAGACAGCCAGAACGAGAGGTATTTTCAATACGCTTTGGGTCATTTGATTGTAATGTCATTACAGGAGGAGATGCAGGAGGAGGAGACCTTACTGCAGAAAGAAAAGATTACCTCGGTGAGGCTCAGGCTTTCTCATACATTCAACGGATAAATTTGGCTGAAGAGGATCGCCCGAGGAAGGTAAACAAAGAGAAGCTGGTCATCGGTTTTTCAAAAAACGACCTTGCAGGTGTTCTTTACCCTCACGACGACCCTTTGGTGATCAAAATGAGGATGAAAGAAGTAGTGATTTCAAGAGTGTTGGTAGATAATGGTAGTTCGGCAGACATCATGTACTATTCATGCTTTGACAGTTTAAATTTGAAATTATCTCAATTGGAACCTTATCACAGACCTCTATTGGGTTTTGCTGGCGAGAAAGTCTTTCCACTTGGGACGATCAAGTTGGATATATTCATTGGAACTTGACCTGCTTGTCGAACAGAAAAAATACGCTTCTTTGTGATGGATAAGAATGTGCAGTCAGCTTACAACATCATCATGGGAAGAATTGGTTTGAAAAAGTTCGAAGCAGTCCCATCTACAGTACATCAGTGCTTAAAATTTCCTACAAATTTCGGAGTTGGAGTTGTGAAAGGTGATCAGAAAGTAGCTCGGGAATGCTATTATTCGTCTGCCGAGCAAGAGGAGAGTGAAGAATCAAGGAAAAAGACTACTACCTACCAGGTGGATAAAGGTACAAAAATCGAAACACTCGATCCTAGAGATGAATTCCAACTTGTAAAAGGACAGGTGGTGGAATCTACAGAAAATGTTATTCTGGACGACGAGCATCCTGAACGAGTAACCCAGATAGGTTCGTCGATGCTTCAATAAAACAAGAGTTGATAACTTTCTTGAGAAATAGGAAGAAAACTTTTGCGTGGAGTCATGAAGACATGCCAGGAATAGATCCAAACTTCTTATGTCACGAGCTCAATGTGAATAAGGAGATCAAGCCTGTAAAGCAAAGAAGAAGAGTATTTAGTCCCGAGAAGAATCAAGCTATACAAGAGGAGGTCGAGAAGCTCCAGAAAGCCAAATTCATTGAAGATGTGAAGTATCCAGACTGGTTGGAAAATGTGGTGATGGTGAAGAAGAAAAACAATAAATGGAGAATGTGTGTTGATTTCACTTATCTCAACAAGGCATGCCCAAAGGATCATTTTCCATTGCCCAGAATTGATCAACTAGTGGATGCTACCTCGGGACACGAGCTACTCAGCTTCATGGATGCTTACTATGGTTACAACCAGATCAAAATGAAACCTGAAGACAGGGAAAGCACTTCTTTCATTACCCCTAGAGGAACTTATTGTTATAATGTTATGCCTTTTGGTTTGAAAAATGCAGGAGCGACATACCAGCGGCTAATGAACAAGGTTTTTGCCGAACAAATCAGTTGCAATATGGAGGTCTATGTCGACGATATGCTGACAAAGAGCAACAAAGCTGCGGATCATCTAGTTGACTTAGGTCAGACCTTTGATCAACTGGATAAATACCAGATGAAGCTCAACCCGATGAAGTGCACCTTTGGAGTACGAGATGGAGTGTTCCTCGGGTACATCGTCAACCAGCGAGGCATTGAGGCAAATCCAGCAAAGATCAAAGCTCTTTTAGGGTTGCGATCTCCAACGATGAAGAAAGAGGTGCAGAGTCTTACAGGACGAGTTACAACGCTCAACAGATTTGTATCCCGAGCAACTGATAGATGCCTCCCATTCTTCAAAACACTTCGAAAAACTTTCGAGTGGAATGATGAATGTGAAAAAGCCTTTCAAGACTTGAAGAAATATCTGGGAGCACCTCCACTGTTGTCCAGGCCAGTAATGGGAGAAAAGTTGTACTTGTACCTGGCAGTATCAGAGAATGCAGTCAGCTCGGCATTGATCAGAATGGAGATTGGAATCCAGAAGCCAATTTATTACACAAGTAAGGCTTTCCGAGGTACAGAGATCAGGTACCCGAAGATGGAAAAATTGGCATTGGCATTAATTGAACCAAGTAGAAGAATGAGGCCTTATTTCCAGGCCCATACCATCGTCGTATATACCGACATGCCATTGAGACAAGCCCTTTATAAGCCAAAAAAATCAGGAAGACTGATGTATTGGGCAATAGAGCTCGGTGAATATGATATTGTGTATGAACCCAGATCATCATTAAAAGGGCAGGATGTAGCAGACTTTATAGCAGAATTTACATATCCTGATACCCCCGAAGAGCAAAAGTTGCTCGCTGACCAACCTATGGATGTTACAGGATCAACAGACATAAGTCCAGATCAACTCCGGTTGGTAAAAGGGCTTCTGGATGTAGAAAGATCATCAAATTCAAACCCAGACCAACTCCGGTTGGTAAAAGGGCGAGAAGAGATGGTCGACGAAGAACGAAAAATACCAGGGGAGGATAAAAGGAAACAATAGATATTTCACCGAGGAACTCTGTCAGATAAGAAATTTGAAGACGAGTTACCTACATGGAGATTATATGTAGATGGGTCATCTTGCACAACGGGTTGTGGGGCAGGGATTATTTTGAACACCCCAGACGAGATTGACGTGGAATATTCCTTACGATTCCAATTCAAAGCTTCCAATAATGAGGCTGAGTATGAAGCCTTGATAGCAGGTCTTAATTTAGCAAAGATTATGGAAGCGCAACAAGTGATGGTATTCAGTGATTCTCAATTAATTGTGAATCAGATAATGGGAACATATGCAGTTAAAGGAGAATTAATGGTCAAGTATTATGCAAAGGCGATGGAGTTGTTGGCAGAATTTGATGCCATTCAGTTAATCAGAATACCAAGAATGAAGAATGCACAAGAAGACGCACTGGCCCGATTAGCATCAGCTACTCGTACCGAGTTGCGAAGAACGATACCAATTGAGGTGTTAGAAAGTCGAAGCATAGATGAAGACCTGACGATGAATATTATTACTCTTGATTTAGGACCATCTTGGATGGATCCCATCAGGGCATATGTCGAGGAAGGAGAATTACCGGAGGATAAGATCGCTGCCAAGAAATTGAAGTTTAAATTTGCTCGGTATGTACTAATTAATGGTGTTTTGTATAGACGAGGAATTATGGCAGGTTTGCAAAGATGTGTGCATCCCTCCGAGGTGAAGGAATTGATTAAAGAGATCCATGAAGGATCTTGTGGAGCACATGTAGCAGGTCGGACACTTTTACAAAGGGTGATGACGCAGGGGTACTACTAGCTAAGAATGAGGACTGATTGTATAGCCTATGCCAAAAGATGTGATAAATGCCAACGTTTTTCCTCCATTCAACGAACTCCACAAGCATTGTTGACACCCATAACTTCCCCTTGGCCATTTGACATGTGGGGAATTGATTTGGTTTGACCACTGCCAACGACCCGAGGAAGATTCAAGTACCTCGTCGTCGCAGTGGATTATTTTACTAAGTGGGTAGAAGCTGAGCCACTTATTGATATGACGTACGAGAAGGTGTACCAATTCGTTTGGAAGAACATCATCTGCCGATATGGTCTCCCTCATGCCTTCATCACAGACCATGGAACACAATTTGATAACGAGGAGTTTGCCACCTATTGTCATCAGTCAAACATTTTGAAAGTTCATTCAGCACCAGGTCATCCTCAAAGCAATGGGCAGACTGAAGTGACGAACAGAACATTACTAAATGGTTTGAAAAAGAGGCTAAGTGAGGCTAAAGCTAATTGGATTAATGAGCTACAGTCAGTATTGTGGGCTTACCGAACAACTCCCCGAGCAGCAACTGGAGAATCACCATATATGCTGGCATTTGGAAGTGAGGTTGTAATACCTACCGAGTTGGGTCTTCCAACACACACAGTGCTAAATTTCAATTCCCTAGTTAGCGACTTGATGAGGAGATTAGATTTGGACATGCTCGAGGAAGTTAGAGAAGAGGCAGCCATTAGGAATGCTGCTTATCAACAGCGAACAGCCCTGTTCTACAACAAGAGGGTGAAAAAAAGCGACTTAAAAGAAGGAGATTATGTGCTAAAGAAGGTCATTCAGAAGCACAATAAGTTGGAAGCAAACTGGCATGGACCTTACCGAGTTACTGCAGTTGTCCGACCAGGAACTTACCGAATAGCAACTCTAGAAGGAGAGGAATTTAAGAATGCATGGAATGCTGAACACCTACACAAGTATTATCAGTGATGTAAAATGTAAACCAGTTCCATCAATATGAATAAAACGATGATATTTCACAATCTTCTCTCCTTTTATTGAAAGTTTTTCTAGGAATACTAGTGTGTTTAACACTACGCTGCTCGGTACGCAACGCAACATGATAGTTCAAACCCACGACCAACTCCGGTTGGTAAAAGGGCGAGAACAAACTATACTCCTTTGGTTAGGAGGCGTACACTAGTGTGACCAACTCAGGTTGGTAAAAGATCTAGTGGACACGATAGTTCAAACCCACGACTAACTCCGGTTGGTAAAAGGGCGAGAACAAACTATACTCCTTTGGTTAGGAGGCGTACACTAGCGTGACCAACTCAGGTTGGTAAAAGAGCTAGTGGACACGATAGTTCAAACCCACGACCAACTCCGATTGGTAAAAGGGCGAGAACAAACTATACTCCTTTGGTTAGGAGGCGTACACTAGCGTGACCAACTCAGGTTGGTAAAAGAGCCAGTGGACATTATAGTTCGAACTCAGACCAACTCCGGTTGGTAAAAGAGCAAGAACACAAGATGATCGACGAAAGGCCAATCTCGGTTGGTTAGGAAATAAAATATGCTCTCAAATGCCAACTTATGTTGGTCAGGAAGTAAGTTTATTACATAAAAGTTCCTCGAAGAACAAATATTCCAAACTGAACCAAGTATAGTTGGTCGGGGGTAAAAACCCACTAACTTTAGTTGGTCGACGAGGAAAAATCATCGACCTTGATTGGTCGGGCACATTTTATGAAAAAGACAAAAATTTACCAAGTATAGCTGGTCGGGGATAAAAACTCTCACTAACTATAATTGGTCGACGAGCACAATTTAACAACCTTGGTTGGTTGGAAGAATTTTTAACATTTTTATACTCATTACTTTATTATTAAGTAATCGAGCAACATTACTAATACTTGTAATTTTTTATTACTAAGTTGGTCGAGGAACCATACAATATTGTTATGCAAGCACAAATACAGAGTGTCTGATAATCACAAGACAATAGCAATATAGATTTGCAAACAGAAAAAGAAAGCCTTTCATTAGAATTCAAGACGAATTACAAGTTACATATGTGTACTAACTATTACATTGAGATCCCTACTCTATTGGTTTCTTTCCCTCTGCTTTTGAAATAGGTTCCTCGTCAGCAGGCGGATCATTTAAAGTCTGAGGAGAGTTAATAAAGTTCAAGTCCTTCAGCATCCTAACGTTCATCACAGAAAGTGTGTCCAGTAGATGCTCGGGACGAGATACCTCGATCTAAGAATGAAGATTGTAGTCACCAAGGTATTTTGAAATTAAGCTCCTAGGAATGGCACGAGCTGGGATCCATTCCATGTCCAATTTATAAGGTGGCACAGGAAAGTCTAGTAGCCCAGGAGCATGATAATCCCATAAATAATGGCCCTGCTCTAGTTTTAATACACCCAGGGCGTCCAACCATCCCTGTTTATAACCTTCATTATTGGCATTTTCAAGGCGAGCATCCAAGTGATAAAGGGCCTCATTGTAGCATGCCATCCAGAACTCACGAGGTTGTTTGTGGAATTGGAAAGTTATTCTCTCTAACTGCTCATGAAGGTTCCTAGAAAAAACATCCTTATTATTCAGAGCAGACTTTGTCGAAGCAAGTTGATCCTCCAGAGTTTGGATTTTCTTAGACATTTCAGAAAAAGCCCGATTTTTTGCATTCAATTGGAACGATTGAGTTTCCAACGTTGATCGAGTACGAGCTTCTTCAATATTACGACTAAGAGCTCTTGATCCTCCCCGAGCAGGTCGAAAACTTGGTTCCTCGACGACATTCTGAACAGCTCTTCCTCGGCCACGAGAACCTCTTCCTCGTCCCCGAGTAGCAGCAGAAGTACCAGATCTTCTTAAGGTATCCAACTCTTGCCTTAATTTGGCATTCTCAACCTCTAGAAAGGAAAATCCCTCGTCAGTCACTGGAATTACAGCTGTTGAAGAAGATGCTGCAGATTATGCTGTGCCAGCTCTTTCTGCAAATTGTTATTTTCTTGCTCTAGCAGCTCGACAATCTGTCTACAAGCTTTAACTTCACCCTTTAGGGTTCTCTCCCTGACATCGTACTCAGCAAGGATCTTTTTGTGGCCTGTCTCGGCAGAAAGCTGTTGATACCTCTTTTCATACCCCTCGTGCAAAAAGGCAGTTGATTCTTTGTATTGAGTCTGAAGATCTTCTAAAGTATATTGAAGCTCCTCGATCATGTCATAGTAAGCCACGTTATTGGCCACATCTCGATCAAGTAAGCCCTTCAGGTATTGATAATCTTCTACTGCCTGCTCTAAGCATCATGACCGAGGATGTCATCAACTTCTAATACACTCAATTCTGTGTGACCAGCCTTATAATATTCATGGCATTACTGCATCAACTTTGTATCATTGGCAGATAATAATTCCATTCTAGCCACAAACTAGTAAAGAAGAGAAGGCAAGAGTTAATAAAAGAAGAAGACAGAACATCAATAACGCAGAGGAACAAAAAAAAAAGGTAATTTTATTACATCATCAAAAGGAGTACAGCGTTCAGAATACAGAGTACAAGTAAAAGAAAAACAGAAAGAGAATACCGAACAACTTCACACCTTTTCCTTGTCTCCCAAGACTTTCTTGGGAGGCTGGGACGAGGAGCTTGGTTGCTCGGTGGGAACAATGAGTTGATTGGCGTAAGTTGAGACTTGTTCAGGAGGAGCAGGCAAAGACGAGATCTCCTCGGTGGCTGTCTGATTGGGTTGTGGAGCAAGGACTTGATCACCTACTATCATTGAAGACTCCTCAGAAGCAGCTTCATCTTCTTCCTCATCTTCAATCACAGGAGGGGGGCCAGGAAGATGTTGCTGGAATAGTTCAGAGTCCTCGCTAACCTTCAGTTCCTGCAGGGCAGTAACCCAACCATCTCAGAAGTATTTCAAACTCCCATATTTGACCTGGGTCATCATTGCCGCTACCCCCTATCCCATCCTTTATCCCAACCGGTGCGGAAAGATTTTTTCACAGCCACCTTTCTTTTCATTTTCTCCGAGGAGAGATTCTCGGATAGAAGATCCTCGGAGGCTTTCAACTTGGCCTCCACCTCCTCCTTCTGGCGATTTACTTCTCGCAGAAGGGTTAGCTCTTCCTCAGACGACTTCAACTTGTTTTCAAGCTCCCCAAAGTTTGTGAGCTTCTCGACATATTTCTTATTCTCTCTCTCCAAGTCTTTTATTTTGTTTCCCAACTGCACCTTCTCTGCCTCAGATGCAACCATCTTCTTCTCCCATTCACCCCTATCCTCATCATATTTTTGACGAGAGTCCTTCAAAGATTGGGCCAAGCCCTGGAAAGCATCCTCTACTCCAGACGAGGAGCTGGAAGCCTTGATTGCTTCATCTTTCTTCACTATGGTGTTAAAGCAACTCACCAGCTGAAAAAGAAAATAATGATAAGTCAGTGCCGAGATACATATATTGACTAGAATAAAGAAAAATTTAGGATAAGAGAAACTTACTGAAGTAATGTGACGAGTAGCTAGGGATGTCAGCATATCCCTAGACATGTTTTCTTCAATTCCTTGGACTTCAGGAATAGTCCAAGTCTTTACCGAGCTCATTGCAGAACTCGGGGGAATAATGGTTGGGACACCAGCTCCACTAGCTTGGAGTTGGGGAATGGTTTCAGTCAAAGTAACCGATGAGGATTTCTTCAATCTCCTCAGTGGCACTTCAGCAGTTTCAACCAAAGAACTTTTGGTGGTAGAGATGGTGGCCACTTCCACAGGTGCATTTTTCTTGCTCGGAGCCACTAGGGGCTTCTCGACAGCCTTCTGAGGAGCAACAGAAGGGGCAGCATCTACTTTCTTTGTCCCCTTTGGGACATCATTCTTGTTTCTCTTTCCATCTCCAGCAGAGGAATTCTCCTCGAAGATAGCAGGAACTCTTCTTTTTCCCATCTTCTGACTCAGAGGAATGTGAGATTCTGGTGAAGATTCCTCAGAAGCTGGCAATGGTTCACTAATGCTGATCATAGGACGAGCAGTAAAGGATGATGTGTAGCTCCTGTACTGCAACAAATATGAAGCAGACCTGATGTGCTCGTCTGCAACTCTTCGATGCAAATTCCAGATATGTTTCAAATGTTTAATATTTACTCTTTTGGAGTTTTTCTCTTACTGTCAACTGCAAACAAATACATTGTGAAATATTAGTCATACATTTTGTCAAATACAATGAAATCGTAATTTCAAAAATAAAATAAGATGAAAATAACCTATCCCATTGCCATATGGGGGGCATCTGGGACCTTCATATACTTCATCTCCAACCAGAGGGGTATGTTGCCAATTTTTTATAACTACCCCGTGTTCAAAATAATCCTTGTTTGCATCAGGGAGGTTGACTACTAAGGCCCTATTCAAAAACCTAGTTTTTAAATAAAAAACATTGTCTAAAACAGCCCATCTATAACAATACATAATCTCAGGAATTCCTATACGAGTTCCATGAGTTTGATTTAACCTATACACCCCATTGACTATCCTCCATGTGTTGGGGGCTATTTTTGCAGGGACAACATCAAAATACTGACAGAACTCTAAACACAAAGGGTTTGGTGGAAAAGAAAATCCACATTCAGCAATAAAAAGGCTAGGGAACTAATGTCCCTCAGCCAAATTAAAATAATTTGAAGGCTCAGAAAGACTCTCCAAAGTTACCCAAGAAGGAATAGAAAAGTCAGAATGGAATTTCTCAAGAGATTCGATAATATAAACCATGGTGAATAAAAATAAATGAAGAAGAAGGAAGAAAATCTTACAGGAAAAAGGAGATCTGTTGACAAACAAACGAAGAAAGGGATGAACGCACAGGAGAGAGAAAAGCTATAGAAAACTCGAAAGCAGAAATTGAAAAGGTGGAAGACGATGAGATTGCCTATGAAGCTTAAATACTTTGCCTTGGAAAACGGAGAAAGAAATGATTACAAAAAGGAAACTATTACGCTACCGGCGGCTAAAAGGACAAAAAGTGCACGAAGATCGAAGCGCTTATAAAAATGCAAAAAAGGCGGATTCTGCGAATTTGGAAGGAAATTCAAATACAAAGAAAAGGCTCCTAAAACCCAGGAAGGTCATTTAATATTGCCATATACCGAGAAAGAATGTTCCATACTCCTCAAAGTTCGAAATATGAAACATTGGGGGCTTCTGTTGATACCAAAATTAGTATGCTGATGTGGATGAATAATAAGAAGACACGTGTCAATCTACGTGGAACAATAGCAACGAGGAAGATCATTCCCCCGACCAACATACTCACTTCGAGCAACAGGTGTACTCCGAGGAACACCAGCCCTCCGAGGAACTCTTGTCCTCCGAGGAACTCCAGTGATCCGAGGAACTCTTGGACGATGAGCAACTAAGGCGGTTCGAGCTGCATCTCGACCACAGCATTGATTGCCAGATAATCAACGGTTCAACTATTCATTAAATGCTTATCATCTTGATGCACACGCTTGAAGAGAATTAAATGAGTTACCCTTTCATATGTATATCATTTAATGTATCACCCTTTCATGTACAGCCTAATGGCTATAAATACCTTGTATCACCCTCATTCAAAGGGACCGGAATTTCTTGATAGCACTTGTAATCGATAATTCCCAAACACTCAGCAATAACCTAATAGTGGACGTAGGCCATTCATATAAGGCTGAACCACTTTAAAATCTTTTGTCTCATTTATTTATCTGTGATTGAATAATTAGAGTAATCTAATTTTTTACATCAACATCTGTGATGGATCAAGTGTTACAGTAGTTACAAAATATCACAACCTCCCAAAGTAACATGTTGTTTGAGATCCAAGCACTGATCCAAGAACAAATGCACCTCTAGGAGGATACTTCTACTCCATAAACAAGGGAAAATGTTCCCCTTCCCCCTCTAACACCAGTATCAATCTAATTGTGTCTAATACGATATAAAAAAAACTCAAGATTCACCTACACCGATACAAGACCCCATTATCCCCTTTATACATGTATATTTCTAGAGTTGTTGTTGATTATGTATGAGCATCAATGGTTATATTGCCAATTCCCACATAGGCGTGTGCATTTCATTCAGTGAGAGTGTGTGTGCATGTGTGGGCGCGAACGAAATTAAAAAAATATGATTTTTTAATATAAATCAATTTTACGTCCTTCTGAAAGCACATGTATATAACACTTGTTTTGGGGGCTTGAAATTGGCATTGTTTTGTTTTTTACTTGTGGGCGTAAGTTACTGGCTTGTTTCATTGTCATTGTTTGATATCTATTTGGTTTCAAATTTGTGTTTTTCTGGAATCATTACTCATTTGGGTAATCTTCATTTCCCTTGGGTTATATAAAGGGAGTTGATTTGTTATCTTATTGTAATATCCCATTTTTAAAAATAAATACAAATATAAATTAAATGGAAACGAATTTTGGGAAATGGATTAATTAAATTAAAATAACTTTTTAGTTAATCGTGTAATCATATGTTCTGATTTAACTTGGAATTATGCATTTTATTCACATTGCAATTTAGTTGTTGGATTATATTATATTATTGGACTAATGAGTATGGGTATGTAATAACCCGTATTTCTAAGGATATAAGATTTAATTAAATTGGTGATTTAGCATTTATTTAAATTGGTGATTTGGGATCAATTTAATTCAAAGAAATTAATTAATTTGGTGATTTAGAGTTTAAATTACTTCGGTCCATTTTAATGTATTTTGAGGTGAAAATAAGATGGCTGTATAAAGTGACTCAGATGATGATTTAGAGGTCATGATTGATTTCGAAAGGGTCAAAATAGTATACCCGAGGATATAGTTTGGGTCCTGGGGTAATTTTAGGCAAAATAGGCACCGTATGAGGGCATTTTAATCATTTGATAATATAGGGTAAAGAGACCTACGAATTTTCAACATCTTTATCAGCATATAAATGGGAGAGGCTAGGATTTAGAGGTTAGAAAACCAAGAGAGGACATTAGAGAAGAAGGAGAGGCATCCATTCTTGAAGTTTAAGTAAGGGTTCTTCAGAGATTCAAGTGATTCTTGCACCACAAACAACTTTGGAGGGAGGATTAGAAGAGAAAACAATCAAACCCAACACCAAATCACAAAATCAGATCACATAATCCAAGGCAAGTGTTTATCTTGCATTTATATTAAGCATGTTATAATACCCATGTAAAATAGGGTTTGATTTACATGTTTTTGCAATATTTATTATGAATTTAGGTGGGTATAATCTATGAATTGAAGTAGGATTACATGTAGTTAAATTTCTTTATGTTGGTGACACAAAATCAGAGGGCTTGGGATGATTTATAATAAAAAAATCCGGGTTCTTAATTAAAAGATGTGAAGAACATAAGAAACTAGGGTTTTTATGATTTGTGAAGATTAAATCTTGTATGATCCATTTTTTGTTGAGGATTTAATGATATAATTCGTTAGGAACGGTTAGAATGATCCTATATGAAGTTTGGTTAAGTTTGGCTTAGAGTTAGGACATTGTCATGAAGGTTTATGGGAGTAAGAATGGAGAAAATTGCAAAAATGTAGAAGAAGAAGAGACCTGCTACATTTCAAAGTGATTCGGCCCAGAGGTAAATCAATTCAGCTGGTCGAGTCGGCCTCCTAGGTGAATCGATTCGGCCAGCCCAGAATTGGCCAGTTTTGCCTTTTGATGTTAATTTCTCTTGGGATGAATTATGAGGAACTTGGGGGGTTAATCCTAGAATTAATTAAATACTTAGAGGAGTTCAATAGGTATATGTTTAATAGTTGATTAGATCTGGATGTGAGTAAGATTGGAACTTTAAACCGACGATAGTAAATGGAGTGAGTTACAAATTGGGAATTTGGAATTTGGGCTTCGGGAAGACTGGTACATAACCTAAGGTTATAATCAGTAGGGTGTGGATGTAATAACTACTGAATTAATATAAGGGGTAACTAGGGGCCCTTCGGGTAGAGAATAATGCTAGGATAAATATAACCGAGAATAATAAATGTGAACGAATTTTATGGTGAGTATTTGAGGGGTAAATACTAGGTATGGATTATTTTATATGTTGAGTGTATACCTATACAGAGTATATTTATAGATGGAGTGTATACCTATATGGCTTATTATTATAGGTTGTGTGTATATCTATACTGAAAATACAAGTGGATTAGGTTGTGTGTATACCTATTAAGTGCTTTTGTGTATGTTAACATACCTACGCCACCTGCGATCCCACCCTGACGATTCCAGTGAGGTCTGGATTTGTGCCCCAGAGCATAGTGTTGATAGTGTATAACTATGTGAGAGAAATAGTGATGCCGACAAGTCGTTTAGGTATGTTAGATATGTGCGCACCCCCAAAGACTTAGTGTTATGTTTGCCACCAATTTTTTTGATTTTGATTTATGATTCGAGGAGACATTCTGAATTAATAGTCCATAATTAGGTACATGAGGTACTTGAACTTGATAGAAGAGTATGCAAGTGTGCATCACTGTGGCCAGTCCGATGGATGCTCTCTCTCTCTCTCTCTCTATATATATATATATATATACACACACACACATACATACCTGGGTGTTTTATCTACTTATGTGTGATAATATCAAGACTAGATAATGTATATCTAAGAAAAAGCTTAATCTACTTAAGTGTAAATAGTAGAAACGATAGATAGTGGATATTTAAAGATAATGTAAGTGTGAGAACTTGACATGAGGATAATAACAGTAACATAAGATAAATGTTTATTATTAGTTGATCGGTAACGTACTGTATGGCCGGTACAGGGTAAGTTAATGAGAAAATTAACTAAAGTCCTAATGATAATTAAGGCTATATTGTAATGTACTGTATGGGAGGTACAGGTGAGCTAGACTGGTTTATAGTTAGTTAGAGGCTTGGGACCTAGTTAGATTAGGTAGCTTGACTAGGTGGGCTTAGTATAAGATGTTAGGTGCGCAATATGGATGAAAGGTGAGGAACTCGTGAGAGTGCATGCAACCTAACATGTATATCTAATAATTGTTGATTTAAACTGCAATTTATATTCTTTCTAAATATTTTCAAATGGTTTTTACTTAGGCTCTGACCCGTACTTGCAAAATATTTTCAAAACCTTTTAGGTGTCCAGCCACAGGGACGCCAAGCTTGATGATCTGTTCCAGGGATGCGTAGCTGCAGCATGTGTGGATGCTTGCAGGATTTGTACTTAGTCTCTTCGAATACTTCATTTGGGCATATTTATTCTTCATCTATTTATTTTATCCAGTTTATCAGATTTTGTATTTGTGGACTCAGTTTGATTTCATTAGATATTTAGCTAGATTTTATATTGAGAACTAATAGTTTATTCGGTATTATTTTATTTCAGTTATTTATCTGGTGTTTAGTTCATATTATTTTACTGCATGGATGGTTTGGTTATTGTGATTATTTCACTTGTTGTTGTTGTTTAATAAATAAAATAAAATTTGGTATTGACTTTTTGAATACTAGGTGGTTAGTTAAATTTTAAAAATGTTTTTGACAGTGATGCTAAGAATGAACCAGATGAGATTACTATTTTAATTGGATGAAGGACTGATCACCCGGTATTTAATTATGCGGGGTGTCACATGGTCTAAGTAAATTAAATAATTGAGCTATAGGAGTTGGAATGAAACATTAGTTTAACCCTAAGACTAGCATTGTCCTTTGGTAATTACTTAGTGGGTAAGATTAGGGCAAACAAAGTGATGAATAGATAAACATGTGATGGAATTAGTTTTCGTGTGGTAATACTTGATTAGTCATTTTTAGAATTTTCAAAATAAATAAAAAAAGGCTCGTATCTATAACTGGGCCACGATTGCGGCTATATGGTCCGTGAGAGGGGGTTAGACTACTACGACCTTAGGTGTTTTGGGTCGTGCGTGGCTCACATGTAGGGCGTGAATGTGACTATTTTGGGTTCTTTATAAACATATCTTTCCCAAAAAATGCACCATTTAACCCATTTGTTCACACACGAGAACACTTTCTCTTCTCTGCATTAACCCTAAAACACGCTATAACTCGATATGTACATTCTTAAGGAGACTAGGTACTCAAATTTAAGAATCCAATATGTTATAATTAGTAATTTATAAAATATTTCTAGAATATTTAAGTTGCATGTTATTTGATAAATTGTGGTGTTTTAGTTTGTTAGTCATTTTCTTGCCCCTAACATGTTGAGCTAGAGTTAGTTGATAAAGTTATTGTGTAGGGATAATATAATTCGATATGAGAATCATGGTTCTCATAAATTCTCCCATGTTACGCTATTCTTTTCAAATAATAAATTAAATGAGCATTATTAGAATGACAAAGTGGTTAAAATTGGAAAAGTCCCAAATTAATTATAATGATGAACATTCTACTTTTCATCTGTTGTCAGATAATAACATCATATTTACATTAACACTTTTGTAAAGTAATTATTTGCGGTGTTACTATAATAGTTGATAAATGATTTGGAGGTAATAATTAACAATATAATACCTAAAGAGTAAATGTAGTGGAATTATAAATATTGAAAGAGTTAGGGGCTTAAGATGAATTTTATAATTATATGAAGATTAGATTATGAATGGTAAAATATTTAGTGATAGTATATTGATATTTAAGATTTGTTAAGAGTAGACATTATATTTGTTTATGCATGACCCAATGCGATGAACCATGGTTATTTATTTATTTTGGGAGTGTTCATGGGGTGTATATGGTGGAGGTGGAATCTATGTTGATGATGTTACTTGGGGTGTATGTGGTGGAGATGGAATACTATTTTCATTTCATGACTAGTGAACGACATACCTCGTGATTGTGTGATGATGTGATTTGGGGTGTAAATGGTGGAGGCTGAATATTGTTTAAGCCTTGTGCTAATAGATGACGGGACCACTTGTAACAATGCGGATTTATTTTATTTTATTGATTTATTTTGTGTGTGTGTCATGGGACTAGTGACCTTGACTGATTCTGAGGTCTAGGCACGATCATAATTATTTAATTTAAGTAATTTAGTAAATTATGGAATTTAATGGTTAACTTATGAACAATAAGGAGTGATCATACAATGGTAATTACGTAGGGAAAGAATATTGGATTTATCATTTACTAATATAACTGTTTTGGATTGTGTAGTTTTGTTAGCTTACGGTGGGCCTAGTCCATTGCTGTTGAATTCATATTTCAGGGGTACGTTTGTTATCTTACGGTGGGCCTAGTCCATTGGTGTTGAATTCACATTTTAGGGGCTCGTGATCATCCCTCTTATCATTCCTGTTTTGAGCACCAAGTTGTTATCGCACTTTCACCACCTCTTAGAGAATGTAGGTGCTTACATATATCTATCTATTTCTCTTCTCTTTGTGTTTGAGCTATGCGAGGTTTATTTACTTTATTTTAGTTGGAGTCTCTGCTCAGTTTATTTCATGGATCTAAATAGTGATGTTATTGTGGCTTGTGATGATGGGGGCTTACCCTTATTTTACATTTTTAGGATTTTTTTTTGACAGCTTATGGTTTATTTAGTATAAGTTAGTGGTGATTTATTCTAGTTTGCATGTTATTGACATTTATCTTATCGCACCCTTTCTTAAATATCTTTATTTGTTGTCTCATTCCTTTCTAAGAATGATAATTAATTATAAAGACAATTTGTGTAATTTAATAATTATACTCAATTAACCTAAGTATTAAAATATACGATTTCTCACATTTATTTTTTTACCATTTCTAAAACCCTAGTTTAAACTCTGTAGTTTTTTTCCTCTTGATATTACTTCATCTTTTTCTCTAAAATTGGATTTTATGGATGTTATTTGTCGTTATGCACCATTTTTCATAATATATTACCTTTTATTTACTAAGGTGGGTATTCTAACCGGTGGTGTGTTTTCTTTTATTGTTTGTTGTTATTAGTGCTTTTGGTTAGTGGAGAGAGAATGGAAATTTATATGATGGTGACTGAATGCAAACTTGTTCTTGCTACGGGGGATGACTTTTCATCGGAGTTGAATGATGGTTTATTTCACCCACCATGTTCTTAATTTTTATAGGTAAATTTCACTACTTTCTGAAGTGTAAAATTCTGACCAAACCTTGACTCATATCCCCAAATCCCAAGTATGTGTAGTCTTAGGCGTCGAGCATAAATCCGATTAATTTTTATCTTCTAATTCTATATTACACATTTGAGTTGATGTTGGGTATTCCTTTGAATCCACATTGATTTTTTAACACATTCTTGGTAATTGATTTCATGTGGGAAATTGAGCGCCCGTGTTACTTATGCTTGTCTTTGTTTTCTACTCTCACTGTGATAATTTTTGTTTATTTTAACTACACTCTTACGAGAGTATAACGGCTAGTCCTGGTATTGAATCCACAAGGAATGAGTGATAGACGTTAATTGATTAATTACTTCTAAATTAAAGTATAAAATATAATGTTTTAAAAAAAGATTAATCTAGGCATGTAGTGAAACTAGGATTAATCAAAAAGAGTAAAAACTATAGATTGAGAGTAATATCGTTACCTCGGGTTAATTATTAAAAATTGTTACATGGGAAGAAAAGTTTATCAAGATTAAATCTCTTTTCATAAATTAATCAAATCTTGTCACACCCTGCTTTTTGGTATGAATGAACAAGAGGTACACATAAAAGCAATGAATCAAAGCTAAAGTGGAATACCATAACTTTATTCACTATTAAGTAGGGTTAAATAAGGTTGTACCACCACAGGGGCGAGTTACATTTTTTTAGTACAAAATATAATATAGAAAATCAAAAGGCGCCACTCCTTGCTCCCATCTAACTTATTCTCTGCCCATACGGTCACATACGCAAACAGGTGACCGATTTCTATCTTTAGTACGAAAGAGATATTATCCTCCTTCTCTGTGCGCATATGTGTAACACCCTATACTTTTGGGTATAATTAAATTTCATTAATGGGTGTAAAGTGAGAATTTGAGGTATTTCTCGAAATAATAATTTTAGGAATTTTTGAAGGTTGGATGATTACAGAGGTGTGTTTCATTTACTTTTGGGACTAAGTAAATAAGTGGGATTATTTAATTACATATCGCAGTGGGTAAAGAGACAAAGAATAATATTTTAATTGGAAAACTCGTATTGAGATATGTCGGGTTTAATTAGTGGGTTGCGGTCAAGTACCTCAGATGGAAATTTTGATTGCAAGGTTGGTCTCGGAATGGCCGAGATAGTTAGAATAGAGTATCCAAGGTTATTGTTTAGGCTCCGAGAATTTTTGGGATTTAAAAGGAACTCGTAAATGAGTCATTTTTGGGTTTAGAGGGATAAATCCTTATTTCTCCCCTATATAAGGAAGAGAGGGTGGGAGAAAAGAAAGGGAAAAGAGAGAAAAGAAAGAGGAGAGGAAAGGAGGAGAGAAAAGAGGAAGAAAAGGGAGGTTCCGGCCAAACTCCGCGGGATTCGACTCGGGATCGTCGGATTTTATCCACGAGGCAAGTGTTTACTTGCTTTCTTTCTTTAAAGCATAAATATCATATTATAGTTGGTAGTGAATAACTATAAAGATTTTCGGGATGGGTTTTTGGTGAATCAAAAGGGGTTTTCGGAAGTTAAACGAGTAAACCCCAAATAATATTCAATATGAGAAACTTAGGAATTTACTAAAATCATTTGTTGGTTTTGGGTTCTAGGATGTTTAGAACCCTTTTTATATGTGTATATATCGTTGATTGAGGTTGGAGGACGTTGGGGGAGGAGATAAAAGCTTGGGATAAGCATTAATGGCCGAAACAGCTTCTCGGAGAAGAAGTTGTCCGAAGCGATTGATCGATTGAGGGTAAAGGATCGATCGATCTAGGGCCAAGGGTCGATCGATCGACCCTTCAGGATTTTTGGAAGTTTTGCCTAAGGTTAATTCTACGGGTTGAATTCCAATTTTGATGGATTCTAGATTATTTATTTGAGGAAATAAATGCTTAACTAAGGAAGATACATTTATCCAATTGAGGGAATTTATAGGGGCTAGGAGGGTGCTAAATTGGTGTGGCACTAAAAATCATATTTTCGAGGTTCCTAAAATAGAGTGGAGACCTGCAAATTTTTATTTTTTAAGTGAGATATAGACCTTGGGTTCAGGGAAAATGGAATCCATGACTTATTAATTTAAGAGTGTTGAGGGCGAGTAGTACTTGAGTTGATCTTTCGGTGGGGGATTGTACGTATAGAATTAAGCATGAAGAGAATGTAATTATGTGTCGAAGTGTGTGCGAGAAAATCCTACAAGGCGAATAGGATGAAATTGGGATATAGGCTAAAGAGGATTTAGCGGTTGCCTAATACGTCTATTGACGACGGTCAATATAGGTGGTGCAATACTTATTAGAATTAAGATAAGTCAATGGTACACTTATCTAATTAGTACGAATTGGTACATTAGGGTTTATTTACAAGTCCTTAATTAGTGTACAAGGTGTGAGTTATACTTAAGAGAGAGAATACTTATGAGATTAGTATTTAAGTAGGAGAATACTTAAATATTGTTATGAGATTGACAATTGTAGCCATATATACATTTGAAGAGTAATAAATGTGTATATATATACTATGTGATTAAAGTATATATAATATGACACGGATATGTATATATATCTATGTGTGGATGGTATATATATATATATATATATATATATATATATATATATATATATATATATATATATATATATATATATATATATATATGTGTGTGTGTGTGTGTGTGTGTGTGTGTGTGTGTGTGTGAAGCATACCCCCTCTAATACTATCATGGGAAGTTGAGAGATGAGTGTGAGCCCCTGGCTTGAGGAGCAGGGTGTGGATATTCCCCAGGTCATAGCATCAATTTTTATATTGTGTGATTTTTATTAGGGGTGAGACGTAGTGGGTATGTTTCGTCTCATTTTCGGCGAGGAACTATGACCACTTCCCATACATTGTGATTTGGTTTTGACCACGAAGTAGTTGACATTTAGTCATACCGGTGGTCCCCAGGATGGTATGTGAGTGTTGCCCTAGAAGATGATAGCATTGAGAGACCTCATCCTCGAGTTATAGCTCGTTGGGATGGTTATTATACTTGTGTGTAGAGTATATTACTTGTGTGTGAAAATAAGGTATTATATATCTCTATTAAAGTAAAGAGATAAAATGAAAAAGGATTAATTCTCATTTCGGGAGATTATATCCGGACGTCTGTAATGATATGCAGGTAAAAGTAAGTATAATATATATATATATATATATATATTATTGTTTTTATATACGAGTCTTATATACACGTCACGTGTTGAGGGTCTAATGGATCTCGGCAATAGACGATGTCGAGCAGTAGTGTACCGGGGGGGTTCCTTGTTTTTATTTTGCTTCGCGAGACTCCTCACGCACGAACGGAGTGCAGTGTTGAGAATGGAGAGAAGTTTAGCCCTTAGCAGTCGGGATGTCGGGGTTTTTAGAAGAAGGGTGAATTAGATTAGTTAGGTGGGTAGCTTAACTAGGATGTTTTAAATGGATGTGTTAGGTGTGCACTATTAGAAGATAGGTAAGGGGTATCTCATGGGAGTGTGATACCAACTTAAATATGAGGTAAAACACATTTTTATAAAAATAGCATTTATGCACTTGCAAAATATTTTTACAACTCGGGCTCTGACCCGTTTTCCTATTTTTTCCTTTTCTTGTTATATATTATATATACTCATATAGGTGTCCAGACACATGGATGATGATTCCTTCGAGTCAGCCATCTGCTGCAGCAGTTGTGGATGCATGCAGGTTCACCGTAGATGCTTCCATCCTTGAAATCTAGATAGGAGGTACTGTATAAACATTCAGGCTAACAACCCACTTACTTTTATTTATTCTTTTACCGCCTTTTATGCGGATTCGATATGGTTGTATTATGTTAAACTGAGTGTTCGGTTACTTTCATTTCATTTCAGTTTTATTTATTCAAACTGTGTGAATGTTTTAATTGAAAGTTGTTTAAAAATATTAGTTAAGTAAAATTTTGACGCGAGCCTAATAGGTTATTAGTAATTAATTTGGTTTTCGACAGTGATGTTAAGAATGAACCATATGTGACTCCTGTTTTAATTTGGTATAGGAGTGATCGCCCGGTATTTTATTAGGCGGGGTGTCACAGATGGTAACAGAGCATCAGGTTCTAGTGTCCTTTGGAATCTTTGCGGACGTACTACGCTTTCAGCGTTGCCTTCAATTTGATATAGAGGCTCAGGATTAGGATTGTTAATTCCTCTTATGAGATTTCATTCTGCCGCCAGTATGTAAGAATATCGTAATATTTTGCGCGCTCATTTTAGGTTCCTGTGCTGATCGAGGAAGGGCGAATAAGGAAGGCCGTGATGAGGCATCAGGAGGCAGGGCTTAGCTGGAACAGCTAGTTAAGTCAAGGACTAGGACCACAACAGAGGTCACTTCCCTTGTGGCACTTGCTAAGGACTGTTGTGGCGACTACTAGAGTATAGTAGTCATGAGTATCTAAGTACCACTGTAGTTGGAAGTGGTACTAAAGTTGAATCACCCGGTGAAGCTAAGGGTTCGAAAGGGGTCTTTGATAAGGACCGTATTTGATGTTAATTTATGCGAAGGCAATGTAGCATTGCTTAGAGGAAGTAGGAGGCTCAGAAAGTTTGACTTAGAGTAGGGTATGGAAATACCCAAATGTGAAAATTTGAGGAAAAATTTTCACTCGTAGGACCAATATTGAAATGATGGGAACGGTAGTCACCATGTTTAAGGGAGAATGATGTTTTGCTCATAGAGGGATCTTACGGATGGTTTTAAACACGAGTTCCCTTGATTTATCAGGAGAAAATGAATGTAGTTCTTAAATTATTCACACGAGGATCGATTAGGGGCCGACAGTGAAGAAAGAGTGATATGGAGAAGTGAACCTTGTACCGAAGTAAGGTAGGTACAATGAAGAGAGAGTCCTTCAAAAGAATGATTGACTCACTAGAAAATGTTCTTAACACTTATGGAGAATTTTTGTTCATGGAAACCCATTGGTGGACATCCATCCGGGGAATTATTTTGAAACAGATTTGTTGAGGCCGGTGCTGGAGTTTCCTTGTAACAAAAAAGTGAAGGGAACTATGTATGAAATTGTCAGGATCGAGGATATAGAGTCCGAGATACTGATAATCTTAACGTGGTCAGGGTGGCCAGAGATGGGGAAATGTTTCTATGTGGAGTATAGAACCACACGGGTAGTCCTTGCCTAATAGAAATCAAAGGACAAGAATAGGGTGCCAAGGTGGGGCATCGATTAAAATAGTTTTGGTTCGACTGACTGGCACAGTTATTATTATGAGTTTTACCTTAGATGAAGGAGGTATATTTAGTATGACTAGATAGAGTCGCGATATTTCGTTATCCTTAGATTCATGTGTGTAATTTGAACTTGTTGTTAAGCTTGTTGTTATTTACGCTGAGGACTTAGTGTTAGTACAAGCGCCTGGTGGTGTGGCTCCTGGAAGGAAATAGGAGTTCTGACCACATTTTGTAGATTAGTGGGATGGGTTAATCCCAGTGGAATATTTGAAGTTAACAGACCTCCACGACCGATAAAGTTAAGTAGTAGTGTATTGGAGGGGTTACTTGTTTGGATTTCGCTTGCGAGACGCTCCGCGCACGAACCTTAACGACGTCGGGAGTGGATAGTTGTTATAGGATGCGGGGATGTTGGTTTCATTGATAAGTCATATAGTGCGGAGGAAATGCTATAGACCGAGGGTCGTATAATGATATGATTATGGAAATATAAGTGCTACGGAGAAGCACTAAAGTGGTTCTCTCACCGCAATTAGGTGGGTGAAGCTGGAGTTAGAGAATTTGATTTGAGGATTATAGCCAAGCCTTAATGAAAAGGAAAATTTTTGAAGAAGCATGTGTTGGGAGTAATGTTCATGACAGGTTTGAAGGGAGTAGGCGCCTTAATTAGTTAGATTTTCCATTTCGCCAAGATATAAGGGTATAAGTATGTTAGTAAGTTAGAGAGGTAGGATTTAGGACGTCCCACTGGTGTGCCTTAGGCCGTTATATCTCAGTGACCGACAACGCGAGGGAGTAGTGTAACGGGAGGGTTTCTTGTCTGGATTTCTCTTTGCGAGACGTCCCATGAATGAAACTGAGCAAATGTTGGAAGTTGAAAAAGGCCTTGGGCACTAGGGATATACTTAGGATTATACTCGTTTCATGTGGGTAGGGTGGCGCATAGATAGTAGGATTATTAGGGAGTAAGTTCAATAGAGTTGGTAGCGCCGTTATAGGAAGATTTTGGAGAAGTGAACCACAAGAAAACTGGTTGACTAACCTTGAGAAGAATTGAATTCCGCGGGTTAGGAAAACCCATGTGTGAGTATTAGACTGAGGAAATAAGGCCCATATTTAGAGAGAGTGTTACGTGTGTCACGTTTACAATGGTTGTACAAATAAGCTCGGGTTAAAAAGGTGTATGGGTACCCTGGTAAGGTTATTTTATATACCGCCTGAAATGGAAGGGGCGTAGTATATAAAGTTGAAGTTTATGCCGTGAGGCAGTCACAAATGGGTTTGGAGTGTGTTGGATGGAACGTCGTGAGATGTAGGCGATAATCCAATGGTATCGGGCAATAAGAAATAACATGCCCAAGATAAGCGATGACATTGACGAGAGTGGTTGAGCGTTAGAGTAGTTTCTTTTGGAGGAAATTAGATATCCTGTTGCTGATGATTGGACACTTAGAATCGTGATTTTCCAGTGAGATTTGGACATTAGAACAATGGCTATAGGCTCATTTTCACTATAGAGTCACCTTACAGAGGTAGTAGTGTAGCACATAGGGATGTAGTAAGTTAGTGCATTATAGTATGAACCTTGCGATAGGTTGGTACCGAACGAGTCTATGGTTGAGGTGTAATTAGTGATCCTAGGTTAGTGGAGCAGGTTATATCATAATTTTGAGGACAAAATTCCATTGTAGGGGGGAGTATGTAACACCCCGTACTTTTGGGTATATTTAAATTTCATAAATGGGTGTAAAGTGAGAATTTGAGGTATTTCTCTTAATAATAATTTTTGGAATTTTTGAAGGTTGGATGATTTCAGAGGTGTGTTTCATTTACTTTTGGGACTAAGTAAATAAGTGGGATTATTTAATTACATGTCGCAGTGGTAAAGCGACAAAGGATAATATTTTAATTGGAAAACCCGTATTGAGATATGTCGGGTTTAATTAGTAGGTTGCGGTCAAGTACCTCGGATGGAAATTCTGATAGCACGGTTGGTCTCGAAATGGCCGAGATAGTTAGAATAGAGTATCCGAGGTTATTGTTTAGGCTCCGAGAATTTTGGGGATTTAAAAGGAACTCGTAATTGAGTAAACGAGTCATTTTTGGGTTTAAAGGGATAAACCCTTGTTTATCCCCTATATAAGGAAGATAGGGTGGGAGAAAATAAAGGGAAAAGAGAGAAAATAAAGAGGAGAGGAAAGGAGGAGAGAAAAGAGTAAGAAAAGGAAGGTTTCGGCCAAACTCTGCGGGATTCGACTCAGGATCGTCGAATTTTATCCACGAGGCAAGTGCTTACTTGCTTTCTTTCTTTAAAGCATAAATCTCATATTATAATTGGTAGTGAATAACTACAAAGATTTTTGGGATGGGTTTTTGGTGAATTAAAATGGGTTTTCGGAAGTTAAACGAGTAAACCCCGAATAATATCCAATTCGAGAAACTTAGGAATTTACTAAAATCATTTGTTGGTTTTGGGTTCTAGGATGTTTAGAACCCTTTTTATATTTGTATATGTCATTTATTGAGGTTGGAGGACATTGGTGGAGGAGATAAAATCTTTGGAGAAGCTTTAATGGCCGAAACAGCTTCTCCAAGAAGAAGTTGTCCGAAGCGATCGATCGATCAAGGGTAAAGGATCAATCGATCGATCGAGGGCTAAGGGTCGATCGATCGACCCTTCAGGATTTTTGGCAATTTTGCCTAAGGTTAATTATGTAGGTTGAATTCCAATTTTGATGGATTCTAGCTTATTTATTTGAGGAAATAAATGCTTAACTAAGGAAGATACATTTATCCAATTGAGGGAATTTATAGGGGCTAGGAGGGTGCTAAATTGATGTGGCACTAAAAATCATATTTTCGAGGAAAATAATGGATTAAGAAAATAAAGGTTTAGGGTTCCTAAAATAGAGTGGAGACTTGCAAATTTTTATTATTTAAGTGAGATATAGACCTTGGGTTCAGGGAAAATGGAATCCATGACTTATTCATTTAAGAGTGTTTAGGTTGAGTAGTACTTGAGTTGATCTTTCGGTGGGGGATTGTACGTATAGAATTAAGCATGAAGAGAATGTAATTATGTGTCGAAGTGTGTGCGAGAAAATCCTACAAGGCGAATAGGATGAAATTGGGATATAGGCTAAAGAGGATTTAGCGGTTGCCTGATACGTCTATTGACGACGGTCATTATAGGTTGTGCAATACTTATGAGAATTAAGATAAGTCAATGGTACACTTATCTAATTTGTACAAATTGGTACATTTGGGTTTATTTACAAGTCCTTAATTAGTGATTAAGGTGTGAGTTATAATTAAGAGAGAGAATACTTATGAGATTAGTATTTAAGTAGGAGAATACTTAGATATTGTTATGAGATTGACAATTGTAGCCATATATACATTTGAAGAGTAATAAATGTGTATATATATACTATGTGATTAAAGTATATATAATATAACACGGATATGTATATATATCTATGTATGGATGGTATATATATATGTGTGAAGCATACCCCCTCTAATGCTATCATGGGAAGTTGCACGATGAGGGTGAGCCCCTGGCTTGAGGAGCAGGGTGTGGATATTCCCCAGGTCATAGCGTCCATTTTTATATTGTGTGATTTTTATTAGGGGTGAGATGTGGTGGGTATGTTTCATCTCATTTTCGGGGAGGAACTATGACCGTTTACCATACGTTGTGATTTGGTTTTGACCACGAAGGAGGTGACATTTAGTCCTACCGGTGGTCCCCAGGTTGGTATGTGAGTGTTTCCCTGGAAGATGATAGCATTGAGAGACTGCATCCTCGAGTTATAGCTCGTTGGGATGGTTATTATACTTGTGTGTAGAGTATATTACTTGTGTGTCGAAACAAGGTATTATATATCTTTATTAGAGTAAAGAGATAAAATGAAAAAGGATTAATTCTCATTCCGGGAGATTATATCCGGACGTGTGTAATGATATGCAGGTAAAAGTAAGTAAAATAATGTGTGTGTATATATATATATATTATTGTTTGTATATACGAGTCTTATATACACGTCACGTGCTGAGGGTCTAATTGATTTCAAAAATCGACGCTGCCGAGCAGTAGTGTATCGAGGGGGTTCCTTATTTGGATTTTCCTTCGCGAGACGCCCTACGCACGAACGCAGTGCAGTGTTGAGAATGGAGAGAAGTTTAGCCTTAGTACTCGGGATGTCTAGATATCTAGAAGATGGGTGAATTAGATTAGTTAGGCGGGGTAGCTTAAGTAGGATGTTTTAAATGGATGCGTTAGGTGTGCACTATTAGAAGAGAGGCAAGGGGTATCTCATGGGAGTGCGATACCAACTTAAATATGGGGTAAAACATATTTTTATAAAAATAGCATATATGCACTTGCAAAATATTTTTACAACTCAGGCTATGACCCGTTTTCCTAGTTTTCCCTTTTGAGTTATATATTATATATACACATATAGGTGTCCAGACACAGGGATGCCTCGATGATGATTCCTTCGAGTCAGACGTCTGCTGCAGCAGTTGTGGATGCATGCAGGTTCACCGTAGACGCTTCCATCCTTGAAATTTAGATAGGAGGTACTGTATAAATATTCAGGCTAACAACCCACTTACCTTTATTTATTCTTTTACTGCATTTTATGTGGATTCGATATGGTTGTATTATGTTAAACCGAGTGTTTGATTACTTTTATTTCATTTCAGTTTTATTTATTCAAACTGTGTGAATGTTTTAATTGAAAATTGTTTAAAAATATTAGTTGAGTAAAATTTTGACGCCAGCCTAATAGGTTATTAGTAATTAATTTGGTTTTCGACAGTGATGCTAAGAATGAACCATATGCGACTCCTGTTTTAATTTGGTACAAGAGTGATCGCCCGATATTTTATTAGGCGGGGTGTCACAATATGGAGAAGGAAGGAATTAGCACAAATATGCTATGTAGGTTCTATCAATTTTATAACAAGTATATAGGTATAGTTGAGAGTTGGAGTGTGTATAGAAACAGTGTTTAGCAACACTAACAGTAATGAGCTGATAATCCCATACTTATCAGTTTTTAAAACAACCATAAAAGTTTTAGAGCTAATAACTTCATACTTACTAGCCCGTTTTAAGACAACGAGGTTCGTTTTCAATTTATCAAGGATCGTGTAAATAAAGTCAAAGAGTCTTGAACTAATAATCCCATTATCAGTTCACTAAAGGGTATAAATGTAGTTAAGCCAACAGTAAAACCATAATAATAAGTAATTAACCCAAAACCTTTGGAGAAAGTAACCTGTTATGAACACAATTAAAGTGGCACTCAAATGTATGTAATAATAATCAAGGCCCTCAATCATCTGAGACTATTAGGCTAAGTAGAAAATTATGTGGGATAATACGTCAGTCTACTTCTTAGTTAATAATGATGCTTATTGGTAAAATTGCACAAAAGTGCAAGGGTAACTGAATCAATATGAAACATGATACCATTTATTTGATGAGAAGGTTAAAATTGATCCTTAGATTAAGTTTATATACTGGTGATAAATTCAAGTTTAAATATTCGTGATAAATTCAAATACCAATGATGGTTAACAAATATGTAGTACGACAGTATAATAACATGCACACGCTAAGAGTAAATAGGAGCTATCACATAGTGATATCAATAACAGTATGTCAAATATGCACAGTATATTATTGAAAAGGTATGAAAAATGTACTTTCTCGATATCCGATCAGCTTTATATCACAATAGGATATTGGGAAGATCTGGTGCTTGATTTTATATATACAATGTTTGGGTATGTAAGTATTTGGGATTTAATGAGCCAGTTTTTTTAAAAATTTGGGGGTTTATTTGTAATTATCTCGGGACTTTAAAATACAAAACCTATAATCATTATTGAACTTTGGTTTAAGAGAATTTTTATCTTAAAATATTTTGAAGTTTTCATAGACAAAATTTAGGGATCAAATTCATAAGTTGGAAAAATTGGGAGGGGTCTATATGTAAATTTGGAAAAATATTCTTAAGTTAAAACCTTAGTCTTTCATAACTTAAGATAGGGATATCCAAATATGGCCTTACCATATACAATTTTTACCAGAAAAATTAAATAAAAATTAGGGGAAAAATCATAAATTCGTGATTGGCCACACGCCCTCACGCGCATGATCAAAGTTCCTGGTAAAAGTCTTCATCTTCGACCTCTCAATTTTGACTTCTAGGGTTTTAATTTTTTTACCCTTATTTTCTCCTTCATTGTTATACCATTTGGCATGATTTCTTAACCAACTTAGCCTATTTTTCATGAGGAATCCGAATATATAAGTTTTGTGGATTGATATTCAGTATAACTAAAGATTCAAAACTATGTGTTTTGCTAAAATTTTAACCTCATATTTGCGGATTTCTAGAGTATGGCAAGTTTTCTTATCAACTTGGGTTGGTTTCTACTATATATGAGAGTAGTTTGATTTTGGTTTCAAAGATTAAGATGGATTATACATAAAGAATTTTGGATTTTCAATTTTTGAGTTTAAAATTCACTTTTGATCAATTTGAGCTCTATATGCATATTTTGGATTTTAACCATTACACTTGAGATCTTTGGGTTCTAATGAAGTTATATGTAGATTCAAATCAAAGTTTAAGACATTATATCAAGATTGACCATTACGGCTTAAGCTTTAATGGTGTTTCTTCTTGTTTTTTCTATCTTAAGCTATTATGCACGTAAAAATATTGCATATTATGATTTTTCTAACTATATTAACTACACGAAAAACTATTGGAATTGAAAGAACTATAATTTAAGCATAAAATCATAAGCTACCTGATTTTAGAGGATTTTTGAGTTTTTAAATTGGGTTATAGGTTGTGTTTTACCTGCTGAATTCGCGGGGTATTTATACTACATCTTCAGTAGATTTGATTGGTGCCTTTGGGTGGTGGATTTGAGTCAGTTTATGTATAGTTTTCACTATGGGTAAGTGTCGTGCACATGTTTACATGGTGTGTTCATGTGTAATTTAACATCTAGTCCTGATGTGTAGCACTAGGTGGATGGTGATGTAACTGTAAGTAAAGAATTTTTCGAGTTTGGTCCTTAGTTGGTTGTATAATTACTTTTATAACCTTAAAAGTATACTTTTTGTAAAGTATAGGGGTATTTTGATAATTTCAGAAAGTTTTCGAGTTGAAATTTTAGTTTTAGGTTAACTAAGATCTAAAGGATTAATTTGATGTAAAGTGGGGGTTTCGGAGTTAAATATACATCAAGTTAGCTTACTTTGAAACTTTCCGGGGCTATTTAATAATTTATTAAAACTTCAAGGGGTCTAAGTTAATTTAACAAAAATGTAGGTTTCTAAGTGCAGCTTCTTTCTTCTTAGAAGACTTTTGATTTTGCAAGCATTATAAGGTTTTAAACAATGGTCGTAAGTTGAAAAATTCTTAGTTCTTACCGTCTACATACCTAAAAAAAATTATCCTCAAAGTTTACCTTGAAATAAGTCAGGGTATTGATCATTCATTGCTTATTATGGTTTCCACGTAGCTTCTTATTGATTATGATGCTCCCAAAGTACTTTAACTAAGGGAATTTTCTTAGTTCTGAAATACTTCGCTTGATGATCCAAAATTTGAATAGGACATACTTCAAACTCAAGATTGGGTTTGACTGAAACATTTTTCCATGTAACGATATGGGATGGATCTGAAATATACCGGCGTAACTATGACACATGAAATAAGTTATGTATATTAGATAATTCCACAGGTAATTCTAATTGATAGGCTACGGAGCATATTCTTTTAGAAAAATTGAAAGGTCCAATATATCTGGGGACTAATTTTCCTTTCTTTCCAAAGCGTAAATTCCTTTCCGGAGAGACACTTTCAGAAACACTCGATCATTCACTTGAAATTCTAATGGTTTTCGGCGTTGATTTACATAAGTTTTCTGTCGATCTTGGGCGTCTTCAATATCTCTTGAATATGTTGTATCACTTCAGTGGTCTCTTGGATTATTTTGGGACCAAATTGTTTACTATCTCCCAATTATATCCAACATGCAGATGATATACGGGGTCTTCCATATAAAGCTTCAAATGGAGCAGTTTTAATACTAGCTTGGTAACTATTATCATAGAAAATTTGACAAGAGGTAAATATATATTCCAGTTGCAGACATATCTAACGTACACGCACGTAACATATCTTCCTAGTTTTGAATTATACGTTCTGATTGTCCATCCATTGGGGCTGGAATGTGGTACTTAAATGAAGTTTAGTACCTATTGCAGTTTGTAAGCTTGCCAAAATTTTCTTATAAAACGAGAATCTCTATCTAATACAATGGATAAAGGAATTTCATGTAATCGAATAATTTCTCGAATATAAGCTTGCTAAGCTTTTGGAATGAGTCGATCGTCTTTAAAGGTAGAAAATGAACAAATTTGGTAAGTCAATACACTATTACCCAAACTGAATTATATCGTTGGTACATATGAGGTAATCCACTAAGAAAATCGATGGTAATATGATCCCAATTTCACTCGAGAATATGTAAGGGTTGAAGAAGTCCATTGGGGTATTGGTGTTCTATCTTTATGTATTGGCAAGTAAGACATTTCCTTACAAAATTCTCGATATCATTTACCATATTTGGCCACCAATATTGTTTCTTCATTGCGTGGTACGTTTTTGAACTTTTGAGGTGTATCATAAATTTCGAACGATGAGATTCTTGCAATAATTCTTCTCAAATAGATGCATTATCTGGTACATACAATATATTTCTAAATCATAGTCCTGTTTCTTTATCATATGAAAAGTTAGGATTCCTGTTTAAAGTTTTGTACAAAAGAATCTTGGGTTTATTGAACCAAAATTTTCTCTTTCAATTCAGGATAAGCAATAACATTAAAGAGTTTCACACAAGGGTTAAGTAACCGTAAATCATATTTCTCTAGGGTAGCGACAATATTGTAAGAAATTAGGGTCTTGAGTCTTCCTACTGGATTTTGACTTAAAGAGCCAGCTACTATATTAACTTTATCTAGATGGTAATTAAGTTTAAATTAGTAATCTTCCAAAAATTCTATCCAACATCATTGTCTTAAATTTAAGTCCTTTTAGTTAAAGATATATTTCAAACTTTTATGATCCGAAAAGACAGGAAAATTTACACCATAAAGCTAACAATGCCAAATTTTTAATGCAAAAACTACTTCTGCTTGTTCGATATCACGAACTGGATAGTTACATTCATGAGTCTTGATTTTTCATTACCCATATTCTACCACTTTCTCATTTTGCATTAACACACATCCTAGTCCTTGTAACGAAGCATCGGTGTACACATCGTAACTTACATCACTAGAAAGAATAGTGAGGATAGGAGTAGTAGTTAATTTATCCTTCAACACTTGGAATGATTGATTACATTCTTCAGTCCATACAAATGGAAATTCCTTCCTAGTTAGTTTCAAACGGGGAATAGCAATGTACGAAAATCCTTTTGCAAAACGATGATAATATCCAGCTAATCCCAGAAAACTTTTTATTTCAGTAATATTGGTAGGACTTTTCCATTCCAAAACAGCTAAAATTTTAGCTGGATCGACTTGGATTCCATTTTCAGAAATCATATTGTGACAACCCGCACTCCGAAATAAGGGGTGTCCAGCCCGATACTCCGACATATACGGTAATCATGGACGGAAATCATTCTCAGCACCACAAATATAGTAAGAGTAACCGAGAAAACCACCCAATAATTCAGAAAACGGGTTGTAAAAACAATTTGCAATTTAAAAGTTAAGTTAAGAAAAATAATTTAAACAACCCATTTTAGAACAATAGTGGAATTCAAAGAAACATAATTAACATACATCTAAAACCACAATATACAAAGATAAGAACCGAATATGCTGTCGGTTCACAGCTACACAAAAGTAATCACAACAGTTAGATGTTATGCTTTACATTCATAATACAATTAAAAGATTGGGCCACTCGCCCGAGTGACAGACCCGATCATAACTAGATATCAAAAGAATGACGGCGTTTAACAAAACATCCTGTAATATCCGCAATTTCATACAGCTCCTTAAAAGCAAAAGAGTAGGAATATCAACACGGGCGTCCTTGCGGAGGAGCACCTGGGCGAATACAATAACAAGTACAACATAGAGGAAAAAGAACGGGTCAGGACCCGGTTTATATATAGTTCCCAGATGAACAAAAAGCATGCTAGATATGAATAGCAAAACCTGGGTATAGAAATCAACACTCTAACAACCTAAGCATGGATCATAAGAAGACAAGTGAAAATGACATGATTAAATGAGACTATTCAAGAAGATGAAATTATGCAAGATTAAATTAAAACTAAATTAAGAGCTTGTATTCCCCAAATTCCACTTTAATCCAGTTTTAGTTCCTTAACAGGAATATACTAACATTATCTTCTTATTTCATTCCAATTCCCATTCCTTAGCAAGAATGTAATTGTCATAATATCATTTAGTGGAATTATACAACCCTCAAGTCCCACTTGAGATTTAGAAAAGCTATATTCTTATGCATATAACGATTCTAAGACCGCCCCTCCGAGTTTCCCCACTGGGCGCGCCCCTAAATGACTATCATCTTCCAGGGGCCCATCAAACAAGGCAGCCTGGGTACCTAACGCACGTCGGGAAGTGGCCATATGCCTGCGAGTGAGTCATAACCACACCCGGAATTACTTCACTAGCGCAGAAAAATACATATAATAAACCCGCATATGGCCGAGGACTATAGTCTCCCTGCATTCACTAGTCCAGGAACATCACCTCATGCGCGAGCTTCCCTTATGATAGCATTTAGAGAGGTGTGTTTAAGTAAATTAGCATTTACTATAAAACCATACTTTTCATTTTTATTACATTTACATGTTTCATTTGTTTGAAACCGTTATCATAGGATAGTTCATTACTCATCCTAGGTTATGCCTCGAATGAATCTCCAAGGGATCATATTCACTTCCCAAACATGAGGTTTTATATAACTCAATTTAAGCCCCTAAAGTCTCCAAGTATGGGCCTACAATTCCCATCCATATTCATAGGATGGACCGAGAAAAGTGATGCCTTAACATCACTTAGGACAACCCTTCCCCCCTAACTTAACCCCAAGTGAACTCATTCAACACTAGGGTGACAACCAACTCAACTAGGACTCTAAAATCCAAGGTTTACTTCATTTAAGAAGAGTCCTAATTTCCTAGGGGAAAGAAAGGATTAAAAACAAAAGTAAGAAATGGGTTGAGAAAACAGGGGACCGATCGACCGATCCCAAGGCCGCGGTCGACTGCGTCTCAAAGTTTAGCTTTTGAAAGAAAACAGAAAGTCCATTTCGGATGGACCGGTCGACCTGTGATAGAACCGCGGTCGACCGCGACCTTATTTCATACCTTTGAAAGAAAGCAGTGTGCCCTCCTCTGAAGGCCCGGTCGACCGGTCTGAGATACGCGGTCAACCGGCCATTGTAAACCTAGACCCCTTTCTCCTAATATCTTCTAAACCCAAAATCAATAACCAACCCAAAATTAATAACCAACCCAAAATCATCCAACGACATTTAATGATACCAAAAGATCATAAATGCTCCCAACAACATTTTTCTACCTCAATAAACAATCTATCTCTACCAAAGATGTTGATACCCATAAATCCAACCAAAAACCACAATTAAACAACATCAAAACTATACATATCTACCCATACTAATTATTCATCTTAAACCATACAATAGCAAGTAGAAAACTTGCCTTGGGGCTTCAATAACAGTCTTGGTTGAGGAAGAAAGAAAGATCAAACCACCAATCCTCAAGATTTCTCTCTTTCTCCAATCTTCCACTCTCACTCTCTCACACTCTAGGGCTAGAACACTTAGGGCAAATAAGAGGAAATGAAAGACTTGGAGAAAGACTAATCGTGGCTTAAGATTAAAAGTCTCCAACATTTAAGTAAAAATACCGCAATAGTTAAGTTCTAATACGCAATATGCCAAAACCAGTCAAAAGTGCCCAAAATCTCAAAATACAATATGGCACACATTTTGACTGTCTCGCACCTCCCGGAACTAACTACACCCTCCAAATTATCATTTGGAGATTTTATAAACCAAATTAAGTTCTGGTTCCATTTTAATTCAAATTGCCATATTAATTTTCATGACAAAATAGAACACCACATGGTAACAACTACTTACACACATGGTATCATGCAACTTATTTGTAAATATTAACTTATTTCATCAAATTAATACTTACCCACATGCAGCATTTAATATATGCAACTACTCAACATAGTAAATAAATATAAAATGGGCTCCCAAAAGCGAGGGTTGTTACATACTCCCCCCCTTATGAGGGAATTTTGCCCCCAAAATTCAAGCATACCTTGGATAAAAAGATGCGGATACTTTTCCTGCATATCATCCTCACGCTCCCAAGTAGATTCATCGACACTGTGATGACTCCATTGTACTCTAACCAAGGGCACCACACGAGATCTCAATCTACGTTCCCCATGTTCCAAAATGGCAATGGGTTGCTCTTCATAAGAAATATCGGGTTGTAACTCTATATCCTCGAAAGGAATGTGCCAAAGGGCACCATCACACCTCTTATACTTCTTCAAAGAGGAGATGTGGAAAACATTGTGAATCTGTTGCAACGGTTCCGGTAGGGAAATTTGATACGCCACGGGGCCTACTTTAGCTAGTACAGGAAAAGGCCCAACGTAACGTGGTACAAGCTTCCCCTTCTTTCCGAAATGCTTAACGCCTTTCATAGGCGACACCCGTACTCCACATGCCTTCTCCCCGCATCGGCATAGATCTTTTGTCTGTCTTGGGCTATCCGAATACGATCTCGAATAAGCTCGATATTTGAAGAAGTATCCCGAATCATTTCAGGTCCAAGAAACTTGTTATCTCCCACTTCTAACCAACACGTGGGGGATCTACAAGGCCTACCATACAAGGCTTCATAGGGCGCCATCCCAATAGTGAACTGGTAGGAGTTATTATAAGCAAATTCAACCAAAGGGAGATATTGTTCCCAACTACCCTTGAAATCAAGCATGCACATACGGAGCATATCCTCCAACATTTGGTTAACCCTTTCGGTCTGGCCATCTGTTTGAGGATGATAAGAATTACTTAATTTCAACTCGGTTCCCATGGCCTCTTGGAAGCTTTGCCAAAAATGGGTAACAAAGATCTTATCTCTGTCGAAAATAATATTCAAGGGCACCCCATGCAATCTAACAATCTCTTCAATGAACAATCGAGCGTAACGAGCGGTATTATAATCAGTACGGACGAGAAGGAAGTGCGCCGACTTTGTCAAGCGATCCACGATAACCCAAATAGAATCGTGACCCTTTTGTGATGTTGGCAAACCGGTTATAAAATCCATTGAAATGCTCTCCCATATCCAAACAGGAATTTCCAACGGTTGCAATAGACCTGCCGGTAGCTGATGATCAACTTTAACTAACTGACAAGTAGTGCATCGAGATACAAACTCCGAAATATCTCGTTTCATACCCGACCACCAATATTGACGGCGCATATCTTGATACATTTTATCATTTCCCGGATGTACCGAAAATTTAGAGCCGTGAGATTCTGCCATCACAGCCCGTCGCAGATCTCCATCCTCTGGAACAATAAGCCTTCCATGAAAGCGCAATCCACCCTCAGAACTTACCGAGTAGGACTCCGCTCCCCCAGTCAATAACTGGCGAATGTGGTCTTGACATTCTTTATATCTGCCTTGGGCTTCCACCACCCTTGCCACAATCGTCGGAGTAACGATCATCACGGACATAAACGCCCTAGAAACCGCATCCTCATGACTGAGTTCCTTCCATTTAGCTTTCCACACATCAGCTAATTCTCCCTCGGGTCTCCTACTCAGGGAATCTTCCACTACGTTCGCCTTGCCCGGATGATAATGAATATCAAATTGGTAATCTTTCACGAACTCTAACCATCTTCGCTGCCGCATATTCAGATCTTTCTGAGAAAATAAATATTACAACGACTTATGGTCCGTGAAAAGACTAAACTTCTCCCCGAGAAGATAGTGCCTCCAAATCTATAAGGCAAAGACAACGGAGGATAATTCCAAATCATGCACCTGATAATTTCTTTCACGAGGCTTGAGTTTTCTAGAAGCATATGCAATAGCTTGCCGCTCCTCCTAAATCACACCTCCCAAACCTTGTAGAGATGCATCGGTGAAGACTAAATATTCCAACCCTGGCTTGGGTAAAGCGAGGACTGGAGCCGAAGTCAATATATCTTTAAGCTCATCGAATGCAGCTTGACAGGCGTCATCCCACACAAATCTAACCCCTTTCCGGGTCAAATTTATCAAAGGACTAGCAATCTTAAAAAATCCCTTAATAAATCGGCGGTAATAGCCCGCCAAACCCAGAAAACTGCGTATCTCGGTAGGCGTCGTGGGCTGACCCCACTCCCTCACCGCAATAACTTTACTTGGGTCCACCGATATCCCTTGTGATGTCACGACGTGACCCAAAAATTGCACTTCCCGCAACCAAAAACCACACTTCTCAAACTTAGCGTACAATTGGTGATCCCTCAACCTTTGCAGGACCAACCCCAAATGAGTAGCATGGTCATCTTCTGTTTGAGAATACACAAGAATGTCATCAATAAACACAATGACAAACTGGTCCAGGTAGTCCCGAAATACTCTATTCATAAGATCCATGAATACTGCAGGGGCATTGGTTAGCCCAAAAGGCATAACCAAAAACTCATAAGACCCGTACCTCGTCAGAAAAGCAGTTTTGGATACATCTTGCTCCCGTATCCTCAACTGGTGATACCCCATTCTCAAATATATCTTAGAGAAGTAGGTCGCTCCCCTGAGCTGATCAAACAAATCATCTATGTGAGGCAAAGGGTATTTGTTCCGGATGGTGACCTTATTCAACTCTCTATAGTCAACACACAACCGGAGAGAACCATCTCTTTTCTTCACGAATAGCACAGGAGCACCCCACGACAATGTGCTAAGCCTGATAAACCCCTGTTCCAACAACTGTTGAATCTAATCTCTTAGCTCCCTCATTTCCACAGGAGCCATACGACAAGGAGTTCGCGCAATCGGTCGAGTTCCCGACGCTAAGTCAATAACAAACTCAATCTCTCTACTAGGAGGCAAACCCAGTATCTCCCAAAAAACGTCCTCAAAATATCGAACAACAGGAATAGAATCTAAGGGAACAACTACATCCCGAGAATTCTCATCCGCAATACAATATAAATAAGTACCAGAATCTCCCTCTAAACGAGGCATAACCACCAGGAACATAGCTTGTCCCAGAACGGCGAAGACTATACTCTTCCCGTAGCAATTTACTATAACATGATACTTAACAAGCCAATCCATGCCCAAAATAACATCATACCCGACCATGTCTAGGACGAGTAAGTCGGCCTCGAAACACAAATTACCAAGAGTGATCCCGATATGTTTACAAACAAAGAAATTAAGGGAACCGTCGCCCATAGAGGACTCCACACTAGAAAAGGTACTTTCCACAGATTTTATCAACTCTGTGGACTGAGCAAAACTTCTGGAAATAAAAGAATGCGTTGCACCCGTATCAAACAGAACGCGACCCAAGTGTCCCTGAATAAGGAACTTACCCTCTATAGCTGGCGGCGCTGGCTGAATAGGAGGAAGCATAGCATCCTGAATGTAGTAGACTCTCCCATACTGTAGTTGGCCCTGCTGCAGAGGGACAAATGGATTCGGTGCTTGTGGAGGGAACTGCACATAAGGCTGCTGAGGAACTCGTGGAGGTTATCCCCCAATCACCTGAGGACAATCTCTCTTAAAGTGACCAACTTCTCCACATTGGAAACATTTCCCCACCATATTCTCCTGACCTCGACCTCTGTTATTTCTGAACTGCCCAAAACCTTGGCCCGATTGGCCCCTACCTCCCTGGCCACCTCGACCCGCTTGCTGTGGTACGGCACCCTAACCTTGCCTGTTAGCATTTCCACTAACATTAAACCCGCCAGAGAGTTGCCTTTTCGATCCATCCCCTTGCTGGGGATCCCTTTCTCATTGCTTATTACCCGCTGGTTGGGACGAAGGAAAGGTTCCTCCTCCATTCCCACTCACCCCGGGCTTCCCTACTTGCCCAATTCCTGAAGCTTTCTTGCTATTCTGAATAAATAGCCGATGCTCCTGACAATGAAGCAATGCAGCATTCATCACTTCACCAAAGGTTTGTAAAGCCGGATTACCCAGCAAATGCTGTCAGATTCTCCAGTTTAGACCCCCCATGAATTTCTAGACTTTCCTTTCCTCCGGGGTTACCTCTTCCGGCAAAAAACTAGCTAGCCGGGTAAACTCCTCCTCATATTCGGCAACCGATCGTTCTCCCTGAACTAGATCTTGAAGTTTCCTCCTCATCTCCCTCTGAATCGCAGGAGGAAAATATTTTCGATCGTACAAGACCCAGAAATCAGTAATGGACATAGTATCCCTCTGTTCTGGCGTAGTCATCGACTCCCACCAATGTAACGCTGCCCCAACCAACTTGAAAGTGTAACACCCCGCCTAATTAAATACCGGGTGGCCAGTCCCATACCAAATTAAAACAGAATATATAGTTGGCACATTCTTAGCATCACTGTCGAAAACATTTACAACTCACCCAATACTCAATTAAGCTGGTGTTAAAAACTTTCCAAATTTAAATTTCAACAAAACCATTTTCCATTTTTAATAATAACACAACACATTTATTTTACAACACTGATAACACAATAAGTATCACAAAATAATTTAAATGCAACTGGAATAAACATTCCCAAGTAATATAAATCCTTTACAATAATCCCAACAATGTTAAATGTATTAAAAATCAGAATACAACAATATTTTACTCCAACAGAAAATGATAACTGAATCCTTTTGGGCGACATGCCCTAACTAAGAATACTGTGAATCAAAAAGATGATAAGCGTCTAAGCAAAACTTCCATAGCTCCATAGCTTGTCAAAATCAACTATGGTTGGCGTCCCTGTTGCTGGACACCTGATATAGAGATACAATAGAAGAGAAAATATGCAAGGAAACGGGTCAGAGCCCGAATGTGTAGAGTATTTTTAAAACAACAAGTATTTAACAAGTGCAATAAAGCATTAATTATGTACATGTTAGATCCAACTCTCACTTGCAATTCTCACCTCTCAACTAGAGTGCACACTTAACGTTTCCTATTAACCTCCTATTTAATGGTTCCTCCTTTCTAGTCTCCATATTATAATATCATAATCCCCGTATGTCCCATACCATACGTCACATTATTATTCATTTACATTTCTCCTTTATGATTAGTTTCTCATTAATATGAATCATAACTCACTATTTCTCATTAATATGAATCGTTACTCATTAATATGAGTTAAGCTTTTCAATTCTAAAAGCATAAACATTTATTAACTAAATTCCAGTAACATATTTTATTCACCGTTATCTACAATTATCACCGTAGATAGATCTAACCACAATATATCCATTTAATCATTTAATTCATTATATATATATATATATATATATATATATATATATATATATATATATATATATATATATATATATATATATTCATATATAATACGGCACCCCGAGTCACAGCTGTGGTGCAATGCATTACTCTGCTATCATGTCCCATCATCGCAGGTCGCCGAATAGGGGACTAAATGTTCGGTAAGATTCCACGAACCACAAACAACAACAAATAAATTGGAGGCGTACATAGTTCTCGTATCCATGGGTCACGCACATACCTACGCACCCACAGTTAGCGGACTTATCAACTCCCCGATAAGTCTTTCATAGACCTATGTTCTCGAGCGACAAATCAAAGATCCCATGGATTCATCAGGATATGACCGCCCTCTTGCGCAAAACCTCCCACCAATAGCAAGTAAGCTAGGTATGTCATACACATAAATCATTAATCAATCAAATAGGTATTATCATACCTATAATATAATATCAATAAGGTAATTATCATTTCCCTAAGATATTTCCCATACGTAGTATTATATCTCTTTTAAATTCCACGTATTAATATAACATATTTAATTATCCCCGCATCCTATGACATCCCTCCACTCCCGACGTCGTTAAGGTTCATGCGCGGAGCGTCTCGCAAAGCGAAATCCAAACAAGGAACCCCTCCAATACACTACTACTTAACTTTGTCGATCGAGGAGGTCCGAAAACTTCAACTATGTGATCGGGATAACCTCATACCCTCTTTCAACCAAATGAGTTCTAAACTCCCATCTCACAAGATTTAATTAGGATTTCTCTCATCTTATAATCAGTAATAAGTCACTAATTTCCCACTGGTCCATAACCTTTATTTCTCCCGAACTACTACGAATTTAATTCTCCTTTTAATTACGGTTAAAACCGATAGTTTTAAATCTCTTATAAACACGTATTTTTCACTTAGGATTAAACCATCTTGTAAACTTAAGGATACCCAGGTATTATATAAAATCACCCCCACTGGTCCTATCTTAAATCCTCATACATCACCATTCAGAAATTAACAAACGAATCTAGAAACCGAAATTCCATTCGATATAATTTTCATCATTTAAATCATTTGAATCTAAATCCAATTAATTCAAATCTTAACAAGGGTTTACTGATATTTTCCAAGTCCCAAAATATTCAAATAATAATCACCAAATATCCATAAAAGTTTCGGGATAAGAATCAATATTTAAAAAGAAACAACTTTACTTAATCAGGGGAGGTCGATCGATCGAAGGTAGGGGTCGATCGATCGATCCCTCAGGTCCAGGCCTGATTTTCTGCAACTACGGGTTTAACAACTTTTGATCATTTAAACCTTCATCTAAACATCCCAAATGACTTATAAACTTTACTACATGATATATCAACATATATGAACGATTTCCAATACTCTAAACATCCTAGAATCATCAAAGGATTGGATTAAAAAGCATGTTTATCTCCTTATTCCCAGAAATTTATTAACATAACCTCTTCAAGAACACATCAATGGTTTCCATCATTTCTTCAACAGATTCATGACTAATTCGTGGATTATTATTATCCTAACACATGAGTTAAATTCCTATATCATTTCAGTTTTCCAGAAATCCATTTAATGACCCATTATCTCTTCCAAACATGAATAATCTTCTCTTTTCATACTATTCTAACATGGACAATATACAAACTTAAATTGCTACTATTAAACACTTGCCTTTAGTGTAGGTATGATCCTTTGGTGTAGTTTATCTCAGTTGGTTGTCCCTTCTCCGGTCAAACTCCGGTGGTGGTTGGTGGTGGTGAACCTTGGTTCTTGTTCTTCTCCTTCCCAAGTGGCTTTTTCCCTTCCCAAACACTCTTACACTCTCTCTAGGAAGATGGCTGCTCTTATTTGTGAAGAGGAGATGAATAAATCCCATACACTTAATCTACCAATACTTATAATAGTGCCAAATCCGTAATCACTATTCATTCCCCCTAATAAAATGACCAAAATGCCCTTTCGGGTTGTCTATTCATTTCCAAATGACCCGAGACGCAAAATTAACATCCAAATAGACTTTTCTGACTATTTCGAACCTTCCGGACGCAACGACGCAGTCGAAATGAGTATTAGATCGATAGAAAATAAATTTCCTTTTTAATTTAATAAACTAGTCCCGACACGTCCCATACCGCGTCTGACTAAAAATATAAATTACCGAATTTATATCATACAGTCATATCAATGACATCATATTCATATATTACCTGAATACCTTTAAGTAATATTCAGAATCATCCATTTTAATATCCACCGTCTGGATAAAACCCGAATGAATTAATTAATAATAAAATCTAATTAATCCATTAATTTAAAATATAACCCATTTTAAAAGTTATTTAAAATTACGGGGTATTACATACTTCCCCCCTTATAACAGAATTTCGTCCCGAAATTCAGGAATATAAGTCATACCGGTAAGGTCAACTCCGAGTATAAATCTCACATTGCAAGAAATCCAAGATGTACCGCCCATACAATACATTAACAAAGTCCCTATCGATGTTATACGCCAAGCCTCACCATATAGTTTCAACTACATCGAATTTAAACTTTACCCAATCTTCCCTATACCGTCCTGGTGACAAACGTTGGGAAAAATAAATGATCCGCTCGTAGTGAACAAATAAATCCTGAAGTCACAATTACTTACCATTTTCACAAGTATGAAAAATACTACAATCCAATCATCCAGGGCGCCCATACACCCTCTCGTACCGCTTTCAATATTAAAAGTTTCGCAAAGGTTATAAACTCGTTTCCCAAAGACCTAACTTACTTCGACTCCCAACGGTTATTAGTTTCATGCGTGGGGTGTCTCGCAAGCGAAATCCAAACAAGGAACCACCCCGATACACTACTTCCTAAAGTAGTCGGTCATCGAAACTCCTAAGGTCCTTAGTCAATAATATATATAAAAAATCTTTTGGTTTTAAAAAAAATAATTTCAAGTTTATCGATTTTAAAAACAAAAATTTGGTTTTTATCGATTTCAAATAGAGTCTACGCATCTACTCTCTTATAGTTAACAAGATGCAGACATACGCTTTCATATACCACAAGTCAATGCATGCCGATAGTCACATCACACTCGGACATGCTCTAGGTAAGTAATCCCATGATACAAATCAAACCCACGTGACAACATGTAATATAAAGGTGTCCCACACCCCTCACTGAGTCTATGTAAATAACGATGCTATAGGCTAAGTTTAGCAACCCTTTTTCCCACACAACATTCATCGTAAAAAAATCAATATACGCTTCATAATCCTTAGATAGGAAACATACCCTCATTCGCGGGTGGTGGTTGTTGATTTACTGCCTGATGGATGTTATATACACGCCCGTACTGACCCTGCTGCGCGGGTGCTGCTGGAATGGGAGGTAGTGCTAGCACCTGAGCTGGAGCTGGAGCTGGAAGAGCAGCTGGTGGAAACACTGGTACCTGTGGCTCCTGTCGAGCATGTTGTTGTTGAGGGAATTTGTCTTTCTCAGGACAATCTTGACGTTTATGGCCATACTTTCCACACACAAAACATTTTCCCGCAAACTTTCCACCACCTTTCCCTTGTTGACCCCGAACCTGATGGCCATTACCTCCCTTCCCTTGGCCCTGATGAGCCTGTCTCTGGCCCTGATGGCCCTGTTGTCCTTGCCCAATACCTTTATCCTCAAATCGATAATCTTCAGATCGCAAACGCTTAGCATAGTCCCGGGTCTGGGAACCCTGCTCACTCTGACGCTGATGACTCTGCCTTGGCTGAGTCCCACTAGAACTGCCTCCAAAAGTCTTGCCTTGCAGGCCTGACCCAAAGCCCCGCTTGACACCTTGATTATGGAAGCGGTTATCTTGGCAGTGAAGCATTGCAGCATTAAGAACATCTGCATACGTACGTAGTGAAAGATTTCCCAATAAATGTAGGCGAATTTTATAGTTCAACCCATCAGTGAACATTAGGACTCTCCTATCCTCAGTAGGTACTTCAGCTGGTACCAAATTAGTTAATCTCGTAAACTCTTTCTCATATTCCACCACAGTTTTCTCTCCCTTTTTCAAATCAAGTAGATTCCGCCTCATCTCTATCTGGATGGCGGAAGGAAAATACTTCCCATCAAACCGTATCCAAAAGTCTTGGATAGTCATTGTGTCCCTCTCCTCCATAGTGGTCGTAGCTTCCCACCATTGTAAAGATGCTTCTACTAGCTTGAATGTGGCTAGTATTTGACGTTGAACCTCAGTGCATTTGATCATTCTCAAGTGTCGTTGGATATCTTTCTTCCATTGGCTAGCAGTCACAACATCAGATCCTCCCTGAAACTCAGGTGGGTGTGCTTTCTGAAAGGCATCCCTCGCTCGTTCCCATGCAGTAGGAAACACTTGCCCTTGCGTGGGTGGCACAACCGGTGCCGGTGCGGGAGCCTGTTGAATAGCAGCTACGGCAGGATTGACTGCCTGAGCGATAATTGCAGCAACTTCGGCTACAGTCATTGTTCCCTGAGCTGGGGCGGGCTGAGGTGCACGTCGAGGAGGCATCTGAAACGAGAGAACACTATCAGTATTTGATATCTCAAAATAGCTGAAGATAGTAAGCATAAATAGAAAAGCAATAATCCTACTCATAGGGCTCTACATCAAAGAACGCTAAGCTGAAGACACAATAAGCCATACAGATCCTAAAGGACACTAGAACTTGATGCTCTGATACCACCTGTAACACCCCGCCTAATTAAATACCGGGTGGCCAGTCCCATACCAAATTAAAACAGAATATACAGTTGGCTCATTCTTAGCATCACTGTCGAAAACATTTACAACTCACCCAATACTCAATTAAGCTGGTGTTAAAAACTTTCCAAATTTAAATTTCAACAAAACCATTTTCCATTTTTAAGAATAACACAACACATTTATTTTACAACACTGATAACACAATAAGTATCACAAAATAATTTAAATGCAACTGTAATAAACATTCCCAAGTAATATAAATCCTTTACAATAATCCCAACAATGTTAAATGTATTAAAAATCAGAATACAACAATATTTTACTCCAACAGAAAATGATAACTGAATCCTTTTGGGCGACATGCCCTAACTAAGAATACTGTGAATCAAAAAGATGATAAGCGTCTAAGCAAAACTTCCATAGCTCCATAGCTCGTCAAAATCAAATATGGTTGGCGTCCCTGTTGCTGGACACCTGATATAGAGATACAATAGAAGAGAAAATATGCAAGGAAACGGGTCAGAGCCCGAATGTGTAGAGTATTTTTAAAACAGCAAGTATTTAACAAGTGCAATAAAGCATTTATTATGTACATGTTAGATCCAACTCTCACTTGCAATTCTCACCTCTCAACTAGAGTGCACACTTAACGTTTCCTATTAACCTCCTATTTAATGGTTCCTCCTTTCTAGTCTCCATTTTATACTATCATAATCCCCGTATGTCCCATACCATACGTCACATTATTATTCATTTACATTTCTCCTTTATGATTAGTTTCTCATTAATATGAATCATAACTCATTATTTCTCATTAATATGAATCGTTACTCATTAATATGAGTTAATCTTTTCAATTCTAAAAGCATAAACATTTATTAACTAAATTCCAGTAACATATTTTATTCACCGTTATCTACAATTATCACCGTAGATAGATCTAACCACAATATATCCATTTAATCATTTAATTCATTATATATATATATATATATATATATATATATATATATATTCATATATAATACGGCACCCCGAGTCACAGCTGTGGTGCAATGCATTACTCTGCTATCATGTCCCATCACCGCAGGTCGCCGAATAGGGGACTAAAGGTTCGGTAAGATTCCACGAACCACAAACAACAACAAATAAATTGGAGGCGTACATAGTTCTCGTATCCATGGGTCACGCACATACCTACGCACCCACAGTCAGCGGACTTATCAACTCCCTGATAAGCCTTTCATAGACCTATGTTCTCGAGCGACAAATCAAAGATCCCATGGATTCATCAGGATATGACTGCCCTCACGCGCAAACCTCCCACCGATATCAAGTAAGCTAGGTATGTCATACACATAAATCATTAATCAATCAAATAGGTATTATCATACCTATAATATAATATCAATAAGGTAATTATCATTTCCCTAAGATATTTCCCATACGTAGTATTATATCTCTTTTAAATTCCACGTATTAATATAACATATTTAATTATCCCCGCATCCTATGACATCCCTCCACTCCCGACGTCGTTAAGGTTCATGCGCGGAGCGTCTCGCAAAGCGAAATTCAAACAAGGAACCCCTCCAATACACTACTACTTAACTTTGTCGATCGAGGAGGTCCGAAAACTTCAACTATGCGATCGGGATAACCTCATACCCTCTTTCAACCAAATGAGTTCTAAACTCCCATCTCACAAGATTTAATTAGGATTTCTCTCATCTTATAATCAGTAATAAGTCACTAATTTCCCACTGGTCCATAACCTTTATTTCTCCCGAACTACTACGAATTTAATTCTCCTTTTAATTACGGTTAAAACCGATAGTTTTAAATCTCTTATAAACACGTATTTTTCACTTAGGATTAAACCATCTTGTAAACTTAAGGATACCCAGGTATTATATAAAATCACCCCCACTGGTCCTATCTTAAATCCTCATACATCACCATTCGGAAATTAACAAACGAATCTAGAAGCCGAAATTCCATTCGATATAATTTTCATCATTTAAATCATTTGAATCTAAATCCAATTAATTCAAATCTTAACAAGGGTTTACTGATATTTTCCAAGTCCCAAAATATTCAAATAATAATCACCAAATATCCATAAAAGTTTCGGGATAAGAATCAACATTTAAAAAGAAACAACTTTACTTAATCAGGGGAGGTCGATCGATCGAAGGTAGGGGTCGATCGATCGATCCCTCAGGTCCAGGCCTGATTTTCTGCAACTACGGGTTTAACAACTTTTGATCATTTAAACCTTCATCTAAACATCCCAAATGACTTATAAACTTTACTACATGATATATCAACATATATGAACGATTTCCAATACTCTAAACATCCTAGAATCATCAAAGGATTGGATTAAAAATCATGTTTATCTCCTTATTCCCAGAAATTTATTAACATAACCTCTTCAAGAACACATCAATGGTTTCCATCATTTCTTCAACAGATTCATGACCAATTCGTGGATTATTATTATCCTAACACATGAGTTAAATTCCTATATCATTTCAGTTTTCCAGAAATCCATTTAATGATCCATTATCTCTTCCAAACATGAATAATCTTCTCTTTTCATACTATTCTAACATGAACAATATACAAACTTAAATTTCTATTATTAAACACTTGCCTTTAGTGTAGGTCTGATCCTTTGGTGTAGTTTATCTCAGTTGGTTGTCCCTTCTCCGGTCAAACTCCGGTGGTTGTTGGTGGTGGTAAACCTCGGTTCTTGTTCTTCTCCTTCCCAAGTGGCTTTTTCCCTTCCCAAACACTCTTACACTCTCTCTAGGAAGATGGATGCTCTTATTTGTGAAGAGGAGATGAATAACTCCCATACACTTAATCTACCAATACTTATAATAGTGTCAAATCCGTAATCACTATTCATCCCCCCTAAAAAAATGACCAAAATGCCCTTTCGGGTTGTCTATTCATTTCCAAATGACCCGAGACTCAAAATTAACATCCAAATAGAGTTTTCTGACTATTTCGAACCTTCCGGATGCAACGACGCAGTCGAAATGACTATTAGATCGATAGAAAATAAATTTCCTTTATAATTTAATAAACTAGTCCCGACACGTCCCATACCGCGTCTGACTAAAAATATAAATTATCGAATTTATATCATACAGTCATATCAATGACATCATATTCATATATTACCTAAATACCTTTAAGTAATATTCAGAATCATCCATTTTAATATCCACCGTCTGGATAAAACCCGAATGAATTAATTAATAATAAAATCTAATTAATCCATTAATTTAAAATATAACCCATTTTAAAAGTCATTTAAAATTACGGGGTATTACAGAATGTAGCAAGGACTTGCTTCTTCTCCTCACTACAGTCGACCATTCGTAAGTGGCGTTGCATATCCTTCTTTCATTGATTTTCTTGAACAACATCAGAACCTCCGTCAAACTCTGGGGGATGGCCCTTTAAAAAGGACTCCCTTACTCTTTCCCACGGAGAAGGTCCCGTAGGTGCTTGAGCATCCTGTGCCCGTTGTTGAGCTGTTGGCATCTGTTGAGTTACTGCGGTCATATCAGCATTAACTGCATGAGCCACGATATTGGCTACGTCCGCAACATTAAAAGTTCCTTGGGGCTGTGGAGGACCAACATCCTCTTCTACAACTCTATTGCGTCTCGCAGGGCGGCCTCTCTTAGGCGGCATCTGAGATGAAGGGACAATAGTGTTAGAATACAATTCACAACAATCTATTTCACAGAAGATCGCAATTATAGCAACAAAGCAGTCTTATCATTAGGCTCTATATCAAAGAATGCTACGGTAGATCGTGACAAGTCCACATAGATCCTAGTACTCTAGAACCCAGTGCTCTGATACCATCTGTGATAACCCGCACACCGAAATAAGGGGTGGCCAGCCTGATACTCCGACATATACGGTAATCATGGACGGAAATCATTCTCAGCACCACAAATATAGTAAGAGTAACCGAGAAAACCACCCAATAATTCAGAAAACGGGTTGTCAAAACAATTTGCAATTTAAAAGTTAAGTTAAGAAAAAAAATTTAAACAACCCATTTTAGAACAATAGTGGAATTAAAAGAAACATAATTAACATAGATCTAAAACCACAATATACAAAGATAAGAACGGAATATGCTGTCGGTTCACAGCTACACAAAAGTAATCACAACAGTTAGATGTTATGCTTTACATTCATAATACAATTACAAGATTGGGCCACTCGCCCGAGTGACAGACCCTATCATAACTAGATATCAAAAGAATGACGGCGTCTAACAAAACATCCTGTAATATCCGCAATTTCATACAGCTCCTTAAAAGTAAAAGAGTAGGAATATCAACATGGGCGTCCTTGCGGAGGAGCACCTGGGCGGATACAATAACAAGTACAACATAGAGGAAAAAGAACGGGTCAGGACCCGGTTTATATATAGTTCCCAGATGAACAAAAAGCATGCTAGACATGAATAGCAAAACCTGGGTATAGAAATCAACACTCTAACAACCTAAGCATGGATCATAAGAAGACAAGTGAAAATGACATGATTAAATGAGACTATGCAAGAAGATGAAATTATGCAAGATTAAATTAAAAATAAATTAAGAGCTTGTATTCCCCAAATTCCACTTTAATCCAGTTTCAGTTCCTTAACAGGAATATACTAACATTATATTCTTATTTCATTCCAATTCCCATTCCTTAGCAAGAATGTAATTGTCATAATATCATTTAGTGGAATTATACAACCCTCAAGTCCCACTTGAGATTTAGAAAAGCTATATTCTTATGCATATAACGATTCTAAGACCGCCCCTCCGAGTTTCCCCACTGGGCGCGCCCCTAAATGACTATCATCTTCCAGGGGCCCATCAAACAAGGCAGCCTGGGTACCTAACGCACGTCGGGAAGTGGCCATATGCCTGCGAGTGAGTCATAACCACACCCGGAATTACTTCACTAGCGCAGAAAAATACATATAATAAACCCGCATATGGCCGAGGACTATAGTCTCCCTGCATTCACTAGTCCAGGAACATCACCTCATGCGCGAGCTTCCCTTATGATAGCATTTAGAGAGGTGTGTTTAAGTAAATTAGCATTTACTATAAAACCATACTTTTCATTTTTATTACATTTACATGTTTCATTTGTTTGAAACCGTTATCATAGGATAGTTCATTACGCATCCTAGGTTATGCCTCGAATGAATCTCCAAGGGATCATATTCACTTCCCAAACATGAGGTTTTATATAACTCAATTTAAGCCCCTAAAGTCTCCAAGTATGGGCCTACAATTCCCATCCATATTCATAGGATGGACCGAGAAAAGTGATGCCTTAACATCACTTAGTACAACCCTTACCCCCTAACTTAACCCCAAGTGAACTCATTCAACACTAGGGTGACAACCAACTCAACTAGGACTCTAAAAGCCAAGGTTTACTTCATTCAAGAAGAGTCCTAAGTTCCTAGGGGAAAGAAAGGATTAAAAACAAAAGTAGGAAATGGGTTGAGAAAACAGGGGACCGATCCCAAGACCGCGGTCGACCGCGTCTCAAAGTTTAGCTTTTGAAAGAAAACAAAAAGTCCATTTCGGATGGACCGGTCGACCTTTGGTAGAACCGCGGTCAACCGCGACCTTATTTCATGCCTTTGAAAGAAAGCAGTGTGCCCTCCTCCGAAGGCCCGGTCGACCGGTCTGAGATACACGGTCGACCGGCCATTGCAGACCTAGACCCCTTTCTCCTAATATCTTCTAAACCCAAAATCAATAACCAACCCAAAATCATCCAACGACATTTAATGATACCAAAAGATCATAAATGCTCCCAACAACATTTTTCTACCTCAATAAACAATCTATCTCTACCAAAGATGTTGATACCCATAAATCCAACCAAAAACCACAATTAAACAACATCAAAACTATACATATCTACCCATACTAATTATTCATCTTAAACCGTACAATAGCAAGTAGAAAACTTGCCTTGGGGATTCAATAACAGGCTTGGTTGAGGAAGAAAGCAAGATCAAACCACCAATCTTCAAGATTTCTCTCTTTCTCCAATCTTCCACTCTCACTCTCTCACACTCTAGGGCTAGAACACTTAGGGCAAATAAGAGGAAATGAAAGACTTGGGGAAAGACTAATCGTGGCTTAAGATTAAAAGTCTCCAATATTTAAGTAAAAATACCGCAATAGTTAAGTTCTAATACGCAATATGCCAAAACCAGTCAAAAGTGCCCAAAATCTGAAAATACAATATGGCACACATTTTGACTGTCTCGCACCTCCCGGAACTAACTACACCCTCCAAATTATCATTTGGAGATTTTATAAACCAAATTAAGTTCTGGTTCCATTTTAATTCAAATTGCCATATTAATTTTCATGACAAAATAGAACACCACATGGTAACAACTACTTACACACATGGTATCATGCAACTTATTTGTAAATATTAACTTATTTCATCAAATTAATACTTACCCACATGCAGCATTTAATATATGCAACTACTCAACATAGTAAATAAATATAAAATGGGCTCCCAAAAGTGAGGGTTGTTACACATATGTCCTAAAAATTTAATTTCCTTCGTTGAGAAGTCATATTTGCTTCTTTTTTTCATATAACCAATGCTTTCTAAGAGTACTTAGAACCGCTTTCAAATTCTAGGCATGTTTTATCAGATTCTGAGAATATACGATAATATCATCATTAAAAACGATAATGAATAGGTCAAGAAAATGTCTAAATATTCTATGCATTAGATCCATAAATGTTGCTGGTGCATTTGTCTAACCAAATGACATTACGATAAATTTGAAATGTCTGTAACGAGTTCAAAAAGAATTTTTTGGAATATCTTGCTCTTTAATGCTTAATTGATGATAACCAGATCGTAAGTCTATTTTAGAAAAGACCCTTACTTCTCGAAGTTGATCAAATAAATTTCCTATTCAGGGCAAAGGATGCTTAATCTTAATATTTACTGAGTTCAGTTTACGATAATCTATGCACAATCTAAAGCTTCCATCATGTTTCTTAAATTATAATACAGGATCTTCCCAAAGTGATGAACTTGGTCGAATAAAACCTTTCACCAAAAGGTCATCTAATTGGGTACGTAATTCTTGGAGTTCTAAAGGAGCGATCCGATATGGAGGTATTGAAATAAGAAGTGTGTTAGGATAAAGATTGATACTAAACTCAATTTCACTGGAAGGGGGTAATCCTGGTAAAACCGTCTTTGAATTATTCCAACAGATTTGGAATTAAAGAAGAAATCTAGATTTGGAAATTTGAGGGTTCTGATGAACCTGATCCTTGAAACATAAAAGAACAATTATCTTCGCTTCAAAAATAAATTTTCTTATCTTGACAATTTATATAAGCGTGATGTCTGGATAAAACACGCATTCCAATAATAATATCGAAACCACAAATATCTTATATTATCAAGTTAACAAGGAGGGTTCCTAGACCAAGCTGAATCTTACAATTTTAATAAACTTGCATTGGTGTATTGATTTCGCCTTTTGGTAATTCAATATCCAATGGAGCAGTTAACGACGTTGGTGATAATTGTAATAATTTAGCTAGTCTAAGGCTAATAGAAGAATGCGTGGAACCTATATCAAATAAAATATGTGTAGAAAAATGTTGGAAAATGATCATACCTTTTACCACGTCACGTGTAATTCGCATAGAAGGATACAGCAATTTCTCCCACGACTTGGAATTGGCTTAATTTCCTTTGTAGAGTTTGGCTTGGATTGATTCTGGATAGAACAGAATTTTGGATTTTGTGAGAGTTTATTTGGTTGATGAGGGATTGGAGTTGAATTTATCTTCGGCATTGGGGCCGAATATGTCCTACTTTATGACACTCGTGATAACGGATTTCTAAAAGTCTTGTATTATGACGAATCTAAGAATAAGCTTGTCCACTCAAATTTGCATAAGGGTGGGGTCTAAAATGAGATGGAGTTCTAATAATATGGTTGTTCCTAATAGTTGGGGGTGAAGATCGAATTATGGTAGAATAATTGCGTTCCCCAACATCAATCAATTGAGAATACTCATGGAGTGTAATGGAGCGATTGGATTCTTAACCCTCGGATGTAATCCTCTTTCAAATTGCTTGCATCTCTTTACCTCAGTATCTATATATTCTAGAGCATACCAAGATAATTCAATAAATCTAGCCTATTATTGGGATACTGACATGTTAGCTTATTATAATTTTAATAAATCAACAATTCATTGATCTCGCTCAGTCTCACGAAAATACTTTTTGAAGAAGGTCTCCTAAAATTGCTCCTCGGTAAAATTAACAATATTCTGATTGCGTGACACTGCTTGCCACCAAAAATCATCTTCACCTTCAATCATATAAGCAGCTAAAGTTACTCGTAGATTAGTAGCTATACCTAGTCCAATCATAATTTTCACAACCCGGTGTATCCATTTCTCAGCATCATCAGCACCTGGCTATCTAAGAAAAGATGGGGGTCATTGCCTTAGAAATTCTTTAAGAGCCTTCATTCTATGAATTTCTTCAGAAACCTCCTCTAGAGTAGAATAAGTTGTTTGTTGTTATTGGGCTAAAGCAGTAAGTTCCTGATGACATCGCATGATTCCTTTAGTTTGAGTCTGTTCAAATTGAGTTCCAGCAGAGGGAATTCGAGTACTAATAGTTTAAATAATAAAAATTATAAACAAAATTAAACCATATGCCTACTATATTTCATACAAAGAGTTATATGGTATGGTAGTATTACACATTACATTGTTAGTGCAACTAAAGTTATAGTATAGAATACTTTTGACTCATATTAAAACAACTTTAAACTTTGGATTATTTTAAGTGGGGACGACAGATTCATCACTGGAAGTGGACTCTGGGCTGACTAAGTAATCTCTCAGGTCTAAGCCATCCGTTGAGTCATATGTTTTACTGAGAGAATCATTATCATTTATTTCATCGTTGTATGTAGCCTCAGTATACATTGGTAGGGTTGGCATCTCATCTGCAAGTGCCAGATTTATAGCCTCTTGGAGTATTACTGAATCATTTGCATAATCATGTACCTTTTGCATAACTTTTATTTCTCCCATAACTCTATTGGTCAATACCAACCTCTTAATGTCACTACTTGAGCCTACCCAATCCTCCTCAACCGCTCGAATCATTTCTCTTAATCTTTCTAGAGCCTCTCTCTAACTCGGGTTTCCCAGCGATTATTTCCTTTGAGATTTATATTAAATAGGAATGTGTCCCATGTGTCTATGCTGAAAAATGTAATTACCATATAATAATAGTAATAAAAAGAAGTTACGAAGAGATAAAATAACTAAAATCTTATTTATTTCCCGCATAGAATGCTAACCCAACTATATGTTTAGATTTAAAACATGTTTTGATACCAACATGTCACACACCTGCTTTTTGGTGTTAATGAACAAGAAGTACACATAAACCAACGAATCAAAGCTAAGGCAGAATAACATAACTTTATTCATTATTAAGTAGGGTTACATAGGTTTTTACCACTGCGGGGGTGAGTTACATTTTTATAGTACAAACAATAATATATAAAATCAAAAAGCATCACTCCTTGTTCCCATCTGACTTATTCTCTGCCCACATGGTTACATACGCAAATAGGTGATCGGTTTTTGTCTTTAGTAGGGAAGAGATATTATCCTCCTTCTCTAGGTGCATATGGAGAAGGAAGGAATTAGCATAAATATGCTAAGCAAGTTCTACCAATTCTATAACAAGTATATAGATATAGATGAGAGTTGGAGTGTGTATAGAAACACTGTTTAACAACACTAACAATAATAAGCTGATAATCCTATACTTATTAGTTTTTAAAACAACATTAAAAGTTGTAGAGCTAATAATCCCATACTTACTAGTCCATTTTAAGAAAATGAGGTTCGTTTCCAATTTATCAAGGATCGTGTAAAGAAAGTCAAAGAGTCTTGAACTAATAATCCTATACTTACCAGTTCACTAAAGGGTATAGAAGTAGTTAAGCCATCAGTAAAACCATAATAATTAACCAACCCAAAACCTTTGGAAAAAGTAACTTGCAATGCACATAATTAAAGTGACACTCATATGTATGTAGCAACAATCAAGCTCTCAGTCATCTGAGACCATTAGGTCAAGTAGAAAGTTTTGTGGGATAACACGTCAGTCTTCTTCCTAGTTAATACTGATGCTTATTAGTAAAATGGCACAAAAGTGCAAGGGTAACTGAATCAATATGAAACATGATACCAATTATTATATGAGAAAGGTTAAAATTGATCCTTAGTTTAAGTTTAAATACTGGTGATAAATTTAAATACCGATGATGGTTAGCAAAATATGTAGTATGTAAGTATAATAGCATGCACAAGCAAAGAGAAAATAGGATCTATCACATAGTGATATCAACAACAGTATGTCAAATACATAAAGTATACTATTGAAAAGGTAGGGAAAACCTACTTGTTCAGTATTCGATCGACTTTACATCATAATAGGATATTTGGAAGATATGGTGCTTGATTTATGTACAAAATTTTTAGGCATGTAAGTATTTGGGATTTAGTCAGTTAGTTTTGTACTAAAACTGTATCTTTTAAAGTTCTGGGGGTTTATTTGTAATTATCTTGGGAATTTAAAATACTGAACTAAAATTCATTATTGAACTTTGGTGTAAGAGACTTTTTGTCTTAAAATATTTTGAAGTATTCATAGACAAAATTTGGGGATCAAATTCATAAGTTAGAAAAATTGAAAGGGGTCAATTTGGAAATTTTGAAATATATTCTTAAGTTAAAACCTTAGTTTTTCATAAATTAAGTTAGGGATGTCCAAACATGGCCTTACCTTATACTATTTTGACTAGAAAAAAATAATAAAAATTTGGGGAAAAAAATAAAAATTCATGATTGATCACGTGCCCTCACGCACGAGGTCAAAGTTCTTGGTGAAAGTCTTCATCTTCAACCTCTCGATTTGACTCCTGAAACCTTGATTTTCTCCTTCATTGATATACCATTTCAGATGATTTCTTAACCAATTTAGCCTAATTTTTAATGAGGAATCCAAATATATAAGTTTTGTAAATTGATATTCAGTATAACTCAAGATTCAAAAATGTGTTTTACTAAAATTTTGACCTGGCATTCGTGAATTTCTAGGGTATGGCAAGGTTACTTATGAACTTGGGTTGGTTTCTGCTATATATAAGAGTAGTTTGGATTTGGTTTCAAAGATTAATATGGATTATACATGAAGAATTTCAAATTTGTAGTTTTTGAGTTCAAAATATATTTTTGATTGATTTGAGTTGTACATGCACATTCATGGCTTTTAAGCATTACACTCGAGATCTTTAGGTTCTAATGAAGTTATATGCAGCTTCAAATCAAAGTTTAAGGCATTGTATCAAGATTCACCATTACAACTCAAGCTTTAATGATGTTTCTTCCTGTTTTTTCCATCCTAAGTTATTTTACATGCAAAATCTTGCATATTACGATTGTTCTAACTATATTAACTACATAGAAAATTATTGGAATATAGGGAACTATAAATTAAGCATAAAATCATAAGGTACCTGATTTCAAAGGATTTTTGAGTTTTTGAACTAGGTCATAAGGTGTGTTTTAATTGTTGAATGGGATATTTATACTACATCATCGGGAGATTTGATTGATGCCTTTGGGTGGTGGATTTGAGTTAGTTTATGTATATTTTTAATTATGGTTAAGGATAGTGCATATGTTTACATGGTGTATTTATGTGTAATTTAACCTCTAGTGCTGATCTGTAGCACTAGGTGGACAGGGATGTAACTGTAATAAAAGAATTTTTCAAGTTTGGTCCTTAGTTGGTTGTATGATTACTTTTATAGCCTTAAAAGTATACTTTTTTGTAAAGTATAGGGGTATTTTTGTATTTTAGAAAGTTTTCAAGGTTAAAATTATAATTTTATGTTAGTTAAGGTCTAAAGTATTAATTTGATATAAAGTGGGGGGTCTAGGGTTTAAATATGCATCAAGTTATCTTACTTCGAAACTTTCAAAGGCTATTTTGTAGTTTACTAACACTTTAAGGGATCTAAGTTAATTTAGCAAAAGTGTAGGTTTCTAAGTGTAGCTTATTTCTTCTTTACAACACTTTTGATTTTGCACACATTATATGGGCTTAAACAATGACCATAGGTTGAAAAAGTCCCAGTTCTTACAAATTTAGAGTTTCCACCCCCTAAATTATCATAAAGGCGTATTATGATTTTGGCATCAACAAATAACTCGAATATTATGCACGCAAGCTCGTAATACGACGCATGCATGATATACATTGATAAATCTCCAAGGAGTAAATCAAGAACAACGTAACCCATTTAATTTAATCTAATCCATCACTAAAGAAAAGCAACGAAATTAATTCAAGGTGAGTTACTCAATCTTAACCTAAACTACATTAGCTATAAAGCATATTAAATGACATGGAATTAAAGGAAAGTAATAAATAAGCAAGTAAAACAAATTATTAGATCAAGAAAACTAATTACCACAACTTTAAAACAAGAAATACAACTTATATAAGGAGAAGATGATGAACAGTGAACTTAAAACCTAAAGGAATCAAACCCTAACAGAGAGAAGCTCCCACTCAAAATATTCCTCCTAAAAACCTAATGAAAAACTAGATATTATACAAATTAAACCAACTTTCATATATATAGTAGGTTGGAATAAAATAAAAGGAAAAATAAAACAAATCAAATATCTCAAAATGGCTGAAATATGGGTTGATCGATCATCGATCAAATCGATCAATTAATCTAGGAATGAGAAATATGCACAATGTCTTCATTTCCATTGCAAAAACTGAGTGATTGATCGGTCGAACCTTTTTGCACAGTGCCTTACTTTCCTTTGCAAAAATTGAATGATCGATCAATCAACCATTTTTATCGATCGATTAATAAATGCTAAAATTTGAAACTGTCTTCAGCCCAAGGTAAATTATGAATGGTTAATTGATCGATCGATGCTCTATTTTTAGCCACTTTTGCTTCATTTCAAACACGAGGTTGTTTTGCGGGAATGAATCTAACTTCTTTATCTAGACTTGTAATGACATGTTGTTTGTGGTCATGCAAAGCTAACTCATCGAACTACGTTCCGTGGAGATCCGTTGGTCGGAACATGAAGTATGAAGTGACAACACTGCCCCTGAAGTTGCATTAAGTGATGAACTTTCCCTCAATTCATCTGATTGTTTGTTCAACGTATTAGTACCTACAAAAACTCAGATAAACCTTACACGTCATATATATATCAAATATCAAGATCAAACAATATATGATCATAAAAGTAGGAAATAATGGAGAAAAAAAAAGCTAGAATGCATAAGAATAAAAGGCGATAATATACAATATTTGAGACCTATAATACCCCCTAACTTAGACATTGCTAGTTCTTAGTGAGGAAACAAAACAAAAGTCATCCCATTAGAGAGCGAAAACAAAAACATGTAAGCATATAAGATAGATATTCCACTTTTGCAGGCGAATGATTGCATTTAGCTTATGAAATAAGTCGTTAGACCCCCTACGTTATCCTAGTGGGCGATTGATGTCATGTGAGGGTTTTTAGGGATGAAACCCACAAACATCAACTTCCTCAAAAAGATATGCTTAAACAACAATAAAAGACATGATCAATAATAATGAAAGGGATTCTAACGTGTTATTATCATACTGAATGAATTCACATAAAAGTTCATAGTTATTAAAATTAGATTAACTTCAATCACATTAAATCCATGAGAGTGGGAGGAAGAGAGAGCACATGAAAATATTGATTTAGCAAAACTTTTGTAAACTGGATAAACATTAAAATCATGCATGGATATTCAGTCCTCACGGCTGTTTACAATCAACAAATGAAATCACTATGAATGGAGCGTAACACACACGACATATGCGGGCATAAAGAGTAAATGTAATTGAAAAATAGGCCCTGCACATGTCATAATGAAGACGATGACAAACTGATCTAAAAACTCTCTGAACACCCTGTTCATTAAGTCCAAGAAAATGTCCGGAGAATTCGTCAGTCCAAACAGCATCACCTGGAACTCGTAGGACCAATATCTCGCCAGGAAAGCAGTCTTCGACACATCCTTCTCCCTAATCCTTAGCTGGTGATATCCCTATCTCAAATCTATCTTTGAGAATAAGGAATATCCTCTTAATAGGTCGAATAAGTCATCTATTCGGGGAAACGGATACTTAATTCACAAGTCACTGTACTCTATGTTATGTCTAATAACCTTGTGGCCCGTGCAAAACTAGTAGCTACTTAATTCATAGTAGATATCAACACAAGTATATATATATACCATCTATCTTATATATATATATATATATATATATATATAATACTGCACCCCGAGACACAACTATGGTGCCTGCATACTCTGCTATCATGTCCCATTGCATCGCTCATTGCATAAAGAACTAAAGGTTCAATCTTGTGCGAACCATCAAGACAAAACACATATTTGGAGGCGAACATAGTCCCAAGACGATGGGCTACACATATACCTACGCACCCATACGATCATCATCACTATCATTCTCACAGATAGCCCGTACTTAGGTTCTATGCTAAAATAACCGAAACACCTAATGTGTTTTAGTTAATAAATAAAACTCCAACTCTTTTAACATTTAATTAAAAAAACTTAATTGAAATCATTATAAACACCAACACAAATAAAAATAGATTTGGAGTGATGCTATTGTAATAAATATAATCAGAATGGGATGAGGAAAGGTAGATAGTAACACAATATTTGTTCTTGAGGAACCCACTGTGATGGTAAACCCCGTGTCCCTAGTCCCAGGACAACACACGCACCCAAGTCCACTATGACCAATTAAGAGTTACAGATTACAGTCCTCCAAGTCTACCACAAATTAAACTAAGCAAATACGCACCCGTATAACCAGTCTAGTCTAAAACAATCCAACTTGACTGAAAATCAGTCAACCCAATAACACCCCGGTAATAGCGACTACAACACATGCACAACAACACACTCTAGCCCGAGATCCCATGACGTTGTGCAACACACAGATTTTAAATAATGAAGTTTGATTTAGTCAAATAAAAAAAATTGTTTATAAAAGAAGACCAAACACACAAGAGTTTAAGTCTATTTTTATTAACATAAAATATTTAACAATCAGGGACTAACTGATAGGTAAGGTTTTATATTCAAACACACACTAACAAATTGATTTTTGCACAAGCCAAACCACACACCAAAATTAATCTGATTTTAAAATCAAGGAAATCTGATTTTATATCTAAAGTAAATTCTGATTAAATAGTAAAAGAAAATACAGATTACTTTAGGTGTCTTCCAAGGTAAATATAACACACAACAGAGATTGAAAATTAGACCAGATTCAATTTTAGTTAAGTCCAAATTCAGTCCAAAAATAGGCCCAACTTTAGTCCAAATATTAGTCCAAGATGGATAGAGTTAACTGTAACAACCTGCCTAATTAAATATCGGGTGATCAGTCCTTCATTTAATTAAATCAGAATATCCAGTTGGTTCATTCTCAGCATCACTGTCGAAAACAATTTCTTTATTAATCACCTAATAGTTAATTAAGCTAAGTGTTAAAAACTTTTTCCATTTTTAATTTAATCAAAACCATTCCATGACACGGAATAATAATATGCAACAACACATCACAACTGAATTAACTACAACACGAATAAATGTGACTGGAATAACTCTCCAGTTAAATTATAATATTGACACTAAATAAAACTGATATCCGCCATGCTTACATAAATAATTACAACCTCTAGAATCCTAGATGACATGACCTAAATGAAGTAGATGCTACAGATGAGTGAATCAACAGAAAGGAGGCGTCTAAACAAAATCCACATCTCTGCTAGTAGATGTAATCCACCGGAACATCCATAATCTATGTTGGGCATCCCTATTGCTAGATACCTGATGTACAAGATATAGTAGAGAAGAGAATATGCAAGGAAACGGGCTAAAAATAGCAAGTGCTTAACAATTACAAATAAGCATTTATTATGTACATGTTAGTTTCTCGGGCTCTTTCTTGAGAATTCTCACCTCTCGTCTAGAGTGCACACCTATCGTATCTCAGTAACTTCCTAGTTAAGGTTCCCTCCTAACTAGTTTCCACAGCATAATGCAGCCCATATCATAAACCCGTATGTCCCATACTATACGTAATATAATTATTCATATTCATCTCTCTTTAATATGAACTAGTCTTGTTTATAAAAGAAGACCAAACACAGAAGAGTTTAAGTCTATTTTTATTAACATAAAAAATTTACCAATCAGGGACTAACTGATAAGTAAGGTTTTAGATTCAAACACACACTAACAAATTGATTTTTGCACAAGCCAAACCACACACCAAAATTAATCTGATTTTAAAATCAAGGAAATTTGATTTTATATCTAAAGTAAATTATGATTAAATAGTAAAAGAAAATGCAGATTATTTTAGGTGTCTTCCAAGGTAAATATAACACACAACAGAGATTGAAAATTATACCAAATTCAATTTTAGTTAAGTCCAAATTCAGTCCAAAAATAGGTCCAAGTTCAGTCCAAATATTAGTCCAAGTTCGATCCAAATATTAGTCCAAGATGGATAGAGTTAACTGTAATAACCCACCTAATTAAATATTAGGTGATCAGTCCTTCATTTAATTAAATCAGAATATCGAGTTGGTTTATTCCCAGCATCACTGTCGAAAACAATTTCTTTATTAATCACCTAATAGTTTAAGCTAAGCGTAAAAAACTTTTTCCATTTTAAATTTAACCATTCCACGACACGAAATAATAATATGAAACAACACATCACAACTTAATTAACTACAACACGAATAAATGTGACTGGAATAACTCTCTAGTTAAATTATAACATTTACACTAAATAAAATTGATATCCACAATGCTTACATAAATAATTACAACCTCTAGATTCCTGGACGACATTACCTAAATGAAGTAGACGCTACATATGAGTGAATCAACATAAAGGAGGCGTGTAGACAAAATCCACATCTCTGCTAGTAGATGTAATCCATCGAAACATCCATAATCTATGCTGGGCATCCCTGTTGCTAGATACCTTATGTACAAGATATAGTAGAGAAGAGAATATGTAAGAAAACAAGTCAGAGCCCGATTGTAAAAGATTTTAAAAATAGAAAGTGCTTAACAATTACAAATACGCATTTATTATGTACATGTTAGTTTCTTGGGCTCTCTCTTGAGAATTCTCACCTCTCGTCTAGAGTGCACACCTATCGTATCTCAGTAACTTCCTAGTTAAGGTTACCTCCTAACTAGTTTCCGTAACATAATTCTAACCCATATCATAAACCCGTATGTCCCATACCATACGTAATATAATTATCCATATTCATTTCTCTTTAATATGAACTAGTCTTGTTACAACCTTGAAATTAAGTGTTCACTTACTTAATTCAATTCAGATTTCATTATTTACTTCTATCTACAACATTACACACTAGATTAAATCACAGTTTATATTTTTAATCTACAATTTCACACAAAAGATTACATCTCTATATCTATAATGTAGTCACAGCTGCAATGCATGCATACTCTGCTATCATGTCCTAATATATAATGTGATACATAATGTCAGTGTATAGAGAACTATTGATTCGGCGTCGCTCACGAATCATATCATAACACAAATATATTGGAGGCGAGCATACTCCCCAGCCAAATGGGTCACGCACATACCTATGCTCCCATTCAACCGTCGAAACTATCATATACACCGATAGCATGTGTCCAAGGTCCTATGCTCAGGGTACGAATCTAAAATCCTTCCAAATGGGCACATAGGATAAGACCGTCCATAACGCGAAACCTCCACCTCGATAGCAAGCAGCGTAGGTACGTCATACATACAAATAATATTATAGGTATTCATCACATCTATATAAATATAACATCCATAAGGCATTCACACGACCGTATGATAATTCCCATATGTAGTATTTTTATCTATCAAATCCTACGTATTAAAGATTATGACTTTACTTTTTTATTTTATATTCTTAAGCCTCACTCATTACTTGAAGATTAAATAAGTATTCCTTAACCTAATTCAGTAGGTAAATGTCTACACCCTACTTGTCCATGTTATCACAACTTCCAAAATTCTATTAATTAAACTCATCTTTAATTAGGTTTAATTCTCAATTACCCTTAATTCATTCTTAACCCTTCATTCTATCTCTTAGGGTTAACCCCAACTATTTCTAAGGTCATACCGGTAATTAATAACTCTCTTACTACTGGTCCCAACCTTAAATTATCATTTATCCAATTTAAATCCCAAGTAACATAAGTCTCAATAATAGCTCGTTTAATTAATACTCGTTAATTTCCCCTCATTCAAAAATCCCAAAAATAATATTTTTCGAGTCTTAGCTATATCTTACTTCCCTTCTCTAAGTCCCATTAAGCTCATTTTATCATCACCAAAGATTCCTCAAAGTTTGGGATTTAATCAACAATTAAAAAGAAAAATAATTCACATTTCCAAGGGGAGTCGATCGTTCAGTCGATCGATCGATAGTCTTGAGTCGATCGATCAACAACCTTGAGTCGATCGATCAATGGACCAGATATTGCCCAGTTTTCTGCGTTATTTTTCCTACGGGTTTCATACTTTTTAATCATCAAAACCTTTATCAAATAATCCCAAACTCCCCAATATTCATTCCATATAATAAACCAAGATATATAAATGATTTCTAATAATCAAACCACCTAAAAACATCAACAAGGTTGGATTAAAACATACAATTTCCAGAAAACTCATATTTTTATATTTATCCATGAACATCATATAAAATTCAATTTTTCTTCACCAAATGATTCCCAATTTAATCTCATGATATCCATGTCATATACCATTATATATGGATAAGTTCTAACATATCTAAAATCATTTAAACATTATTAACTTGAATCAATTTACTCAAATTCCATTTTATTCTCAATAATTCTGATTTTTGACTTTATCAACAATAAGAGTGTAAATCCCAGATTTCTTCACAAGATAACACAAAATTCATGGAGTTTATTCTATAATAAAAAGAGATCACAACTAGATAATATCCATTTCAATTATCCATTTAAAAATTATCACAAATTTATCTTTGTTCATGCAACCTTCAGAATTTTCCTAAGTATCCTAACATGGATAATATATAAGCTATGATTGCAATAATTAATCACCTGCCTTTAATTTGTAGGTCTGATCCGTTGGGGTTGATACTCTACTGGTGGTCCTTTCTTTTTTCGGGCAACTTTCGGCAGTGGTGGTGGTGGCTCTTGGTGCTGCAAGGTGGTTGTCCTTTGGTTTACTAGAAAAGTCTTTTCTTCTCCCATAGAAAGTCTATCAATCTCCCATAAACCTTTTCCTCTTATTTTAGGTGAATGAATCTAAGCTCTCTAATCCCTTTACTTATAAAATAAACTCAGATTTCGATAGTTACTATTCACCTCCCTTGTAAAATGATCGAAATACCCTTTCGGGGTGTCCTTTCGGTTCCAAAGTGCCCCGAGACCCAAATCAAACACCTAAGTAGACTTTTTTGACTATTTGAACCCTTCCGGACACTTTGGTGCAGTTAAAATGACCATTCGGATGACATAATAATAATTCACTTTTATTTTATTAAATAATAGTCCCGACACGACTCAAATGCGCATCTGAACTTAATTACCATAATTGTCGTACACATAATTCGCGATAATTTTATAAAGTCTTAATCATTTGTAAATTCACAATCATATATATTACTTAAATCACTAAGTAATGTTCAACATAAATCACATATTACTTTATTCTCGAGTAATATTTAAATTCGGATTAATTTCCAATTATATCACAATTAATTCTAATTAATCCCATTTTAAAAGTCATTAAAAATGTGGGGTATTACATTAACTCATTGAGTTAGGACAGAGTCTGTGATCGAGTTAACTCACTGAGATACACACGAGTTAAATTTAGTTTGAGTTGAGTTAAATCCGAGTTAACGCACCCTTACACCCAAACACACCTGATCAAATAAAATAATGGAACATATAATCACAGATCTAAAACTCACGCACACACATATTAACAAACACACGCACACAGAGTTTTAACAAACATGCACAGGATTTAGGCAAAAAACAAAAACTTAAAAGAAACAAAAAAATACATGCAAGTGTATATATATATATATATATATATATATATATATATATATATATATATATATATAAATGGAAGGGACTCACAGAAAAAAGCTCAAAAGATGAGCTATGGCAGAAATCGCCCAAAGAGGGGAGGACGGTCAGCCTAAGCACCACTGTAGACAGACCAAGCCAACGCTGGACAAACCAAATTACACCGCAAAAAAAATCCAGCACAGCTCCAAGACCCAACAATCAGATCGAAAAAAAAATCACAGCAAACCCTCTACCAAAAGAAATTTGTAAGGTAAGAAAATCTCAGCCACTAAAAACTCCCAAGATCTTTGAAGAAATGTAGAGAGAGAAAGAGAGAAAACTGAGAAAAAAATGTTCAACAATAACTTAGTGTGTTTTCAAAATAAAGAAAAGTTTTCTTCAACACCAAACACTTGAATATATAGGAACCAACAAAATGCCTATGCAGTCGATGAAAATACCACCAACCAAAAACCTATATCCATAAATTAATATAGGCGGCTGAGGGTATTTCAATAGACTCAACTGAGAGGGACAAAAAAGTAAAAAGGGGGGGAGACCAAAGAGTCATGAGAGATACACAAACTCTGCTCTTGTAACAGATCAGACCTCGAGCCAATAATTAATGACCGCCACGCACAAACGGTCAAAAAATTAGACCTCAAAACGACACAAATAAAAACAAGTTGATGCCGTTTTAATTTCGGGACGAGAGAATATAAACTAAACAAAATATATGTTCAGTTCAAATTGAGTCAATCCTATAAAAAATAAACAATATATATATATATATATATATAAAGTTATTTTGACTTTTAATAATAATTAAGAGAATAAGAAAATAGAAAAATATATAATAGTCAAAAATTAATATACACAAAATAATAAAAAAATTATCAAAGTCTCTCAAAATTGAGACAAATAAAATACGAGACAATTTCAATCTAACCTTTTGACCAATTTTGAGACAAACATGACTTTGAGACACAATACATAACTCAACTAACAACATTTGATGTCCTAAACAAAATACATAACTCAACTAACAACATTTGGGGTCCTAAACCAAATACATAACTCGACTAACAAGCATCAATCCTAAACGACCAAAGAAGACATTAAGGGATTCAAATTCTCCCCCTGTTTGTCTCAAAGGGACAAAGGGAGGAAACCAAAATCAAACTAGGATGGAAACGCACACACGCCAATTGACATTCATAGAGTTTGTGATTATCTAAAGGTTTGGAAAACAAATCAGCAAGTTGATCTTTAATATTTATATACTCTATACAGATTTCCTTTTTCTCAATAAGTTCCCTAATAAAATGTGCACGCTTTTTGATATGTTTTGTAAGCGAATGAAAACTGGATTTTTTGAAATACTAATGGCACTTTGATTATCACATAAAATGAGAGCAGTTGGTTCATTTATTCCATAATCGTTTAGCATTTGTTTGATCCACAAAAGCTGAGTACAACAACAACCGGCAGCTATGTACTCGACTTCGACGGAGGAGAGAGACACATAATTCTGCTTTTAAGACGACCAAGAGACTAGGTTGTGTCCTAAGTAAAATCAACCACCGGAAGTGATTTTAGTATCATGAGCACACCCAGCCCAATCAGCATCCGTATACCCAATTATTTTAGAATTTGTGTCAAAAGTATACATAAAACCAAAAACTTAGAGTACCACTAACATATTTCAGTGTGCGCTTAACCACAAGCAAGTGAGATTCTTTCGGTTCACATTGATCTCTAGCGCGCGCGCGCACACACACACTATGCATTATGTTTGGTCCACTAGAAGTTAAATATAGAAGGCTACCAATCATACTACGATAAAGTGTAACTTCAACTTTCTTACCCGATAAATCTTTGGAAAGCTTAGTGGTGGAACAAATAGGTGTCCTAGAAGTTTTTTCATTTGTTAGTCTAAAACGCTTAACTAATTCAGTTGCATATTTAGTTTGGGATATAAAAATGCAGTTAGGTTTTTGAGAAACTTGTAAACCCAAGAAAAATTACAATTCACCCATCATAGATATTTGAAATTCAGATTTCATAATGTTAGCAAAATTTTCAGCTTCTTGAGGAGATGTAAACCCAAAAATAATGTCATCAACATATATTTGAGCAATAAGCAAAGAATTTGTATTTCTTTTAACAAACATTGTTAGGTCTACTCCCCCTCGATTGAAGCCATGGGTTAAAAGAAAAGAAGTAAGACGCTCATACCAACCACGGGGAGCTTATTTGATACCATAAAGAGCTTTATTTAATCTAAAAACATGATCCAGAAGAAAAGGATCAACAAAACCCTTAGATTGTTCAATATACACTTCTTCATTTAAAAACCCATTCAAAAAGCAGATTTTACATCCATTTTGTATAATATAAATTTCAAATGACAAGAAATGGCAAGCAAAATTCTAATAGACTCTATTCTAGCAGCCGGGGCAAATGTCTCACCAACATCAATCCCATCAATTTGGGAGTACCCTTGAGCTGCTAGTCTAGCTTTGTTACACAAAACATTACCCGTTTCGTCATATTTATATTTAAAAATCCACTTAGTTCCAATGACATTAGTATAAGTAGGATGAGGAACTAAAAACCATACATCATGGATTTTAAATTGACCCGACTCTTCCTGCATAGGAAGAAGCCAAGATTCAACCATAAGGGCATCCTTTATATTATTTGGTTCAACTAAAGAGACAAAAGAAGACATCAAAGCATTTAAAGTTTGAGCTCTAGTTTTAATTGGTTCTTTAACATCACCCAAAATGTTCTTTTTAGGATGATTTTCCCTAACCCAATTTGGAACATCAAGGTCTTCCGATGGAAGGGAGTCCAAGTCATTATCCATTAATTGTTTTGATAAATCGTTCGATGAAGTATTTTAGATGGGTAAGGATTTCGGTTATCTTCTACAAAAGAGGCAACGCAATCATTTATCACAACATTAATGGATTCCATAATATATTTAGTTTTCAAATTATAAACTCTATAAGCCCTACTATTTTGGGAGTATCCTAAAAAAACAGCCTTCTCTCCTCTAGTGTCAAATTTAGACAAATGTTCCCGATCCTTATACACATAACATTCACTACCAAAAAATCTAAAATATTTCAGATTGGGTTATCAACCATACCATAATTCATAGGGTGTTTGTTTAGAATTTTTCCTTAAATGAACCCTATTAATTATGTGACAAGCTGTTTGGGTAGCTTCAACCCAAAAATATTTTGGCAAGTTCTTAGCATGAATCAAAACACGAGCCATTTCTTGAATGGTTCAATTTTTTTCTTTCAACAACACCATTTTGTTGGGGTGTCTTAGGAGCACTAAACTCATGTTGATACCCATTCCCAATACAATAGTCAATGATACCCGTGTCTTTAAATTCCCTACCCTTATCGCTACGAATACGAGTGACTTGAGTATCTTTCTCATTTTTGATTTTTAGCAGAATTTTTAAAAAATGATTAAAAGTGTCTGATTTTTCTTTCATAAACGCAACCCAAGTAAATCTAGTAAAGTCATCAACAATAACAAGAATATAGGAATTACCACATAAACTAATTGTCCTATAATGACCCATTAAATCCATATGTAAAAATTCTAAAGGGTGAGAGGTAAAAATTTCAGTTGTTTCTTATGAGGTGCCTTATGAATTTTACCAATTTGACACGGATCACAAGTAGAGTGTTTAACTTTAGTTATTTTGGGTACACCACGAACAATATTTTGACTAGTTAATTTAGACAAACTCTCATAATTTAGATCGCCTAAACATTCATGCCATAAGTCTAAATCACTCATTCTGGAAGATAAAAAAATTTCAGAATCATGTTCATGTTTAACAGCATAGCAATTGTCTGGATTCCTAGTACCACACAAAATAAGTTTCCCACTCGGGTCTAAAATTTTACAATCATATTTTGCGAAATTAACAGCATGATCGTTGTCACAAAACTGACTAATACTCAATAGATTTACTTTTAAACCATTAATGAGTAAAACGACCTCCAAGTTAGGGAGCCCATCTGCCTCAATAGACCCTTTGCCTATGACATGGGACATCTTTCCATTACCAAAAGTTACAACACCACCAATAAAAGATTTTAAGCATGTAAACTTGGATACGTCCCCCATCATATGCCTAGAGCAATCAGAATCTAAATACCATTGAGAATTTTTATTATGAGCATTTAGTGACAAGAAAACAACATTGCATCTCAATGAGTCATTTGATTCAGATTTTTTAACCCAATCAACCTTAGTTTTCTTTAAAATAGTTTTTGTTTGATAAGGCTGCTTGTTAGACAATTAGGAATCCTAACAAATTCAGTTTTACCGTTAAAGTGAGCTGGCCTATTTTGAGTTTGCAGTTTTTTATAAAAGAAATCAATCAAGTGACCATTTTTGTGACGAAAACCACAACGGAAAAATTTCCTATATATAGGTCTAGTCGGGAAAGCATGTTTGTGGGTTGGTCTAGAGTTGGCCATGTTTGCCTTTTTAAAACAAAAGTGTTATAAATTCCCACATTTAGAGCAATATCCACAATGAAAAGTAGGCTTGGTAGTTTAAAACTTTTTTCCATTTTGAGTTTGCCTAAAAATTCCCAAATTAGGACCATTCTGTCCTAACTTCTTAAAATAGAATTTTTCCAAATGTCCCGTTCTATGACAAAAATTGCATTTAAAGACAGGCTTAGAAGATGTTGAACAACCTTCATTTTTCCATTGTTTATAAGACATTCTAATTTCATTAGACTCGGGAAATTATTCTTTTGAATTTACAAAATTAGTGACATCATATTCTTCCCCTTCAAAACCAAGTCCTTTTGTAGGAACAAAATCAGAATAAGAATTTGTGGGATCATAGCGCATATTTTTATTAATAGTTTTGACAGCAAACCCAGAATTCCAATAACTATTTAACTTTTTGGGGGTGATCTCTAGTTCCTTCTTACATTCATCATATTTATTCAAAACACCCTTAAGTTCAATTTGAGACTCATCATATCTAAACGAAATTTCCTTGTTTTTAGTCTCAAGAGAGTGATTCAAATCAGTTAGCATAGCTGTCCTCTTTTCAAGTAAAACAACATCATTTTCCAATTCTTCAATGTGAAAAGAGGATTCTTCAGACATAATTCTACTTTGACTCTTTAAAGCATTAATTTTCGGTAATAACCTAACATTCTCTTCACTTAAGTGTGTGTTGTCATCAATTGTGTCATTTTCAGCATTATCACACACATCTTTTTCAACATTTTCAACAACCTCTAACAAACAGATTCATCCAAATCAGCATAAATATTCCCAATATAAAAAAGTGATGCCGTGACAGTTGGGTGATTTTGAGTGGGAAAGGTGTGAGATAAATTCACAAAGTCTAAGTCACAAATATCATCACACAAATCAGAAATATCTGATAAACTAGATATGATATCTAATAGTTCCTCCGATATGATAGTACAAGCAGAAGTGAATTCCACGAGGTTATTAAAAGTTTCTTCATTATCACTATCAGAGATATTATCCCAAGTTTTAGACAAATGTGCCTTATTTGAAGGTTACCATTTAGATTTAAAAAAATACCTATCGGCAATATTACCATATTCATTGTACTTACGGCACTGAATGTGGTTCAAATCCTTCTTAGGTCCATATGTTTCAAAACTTTTCTTCTCAAAATATTTTCCATGGGATCAATCGAAATAACTAGTTTGACCTTGTTTTGAAGCATATTTATTCCTATGCTTCACAAATTTCTTATAGTGCTTAGACAAGAGTGCAAGTTCATTATCCAAAGATTCGAAAGAAATTTCAGATTTGGTTAAATTGGACAAAGAGGATACAAAATCCAAACTACTTTCACTACTAATTCTAAAATTAAGCACATTCTGATTTTTAGTGTGTGCAGGTGATTTACCTCTTTGCTCATCTCTTAAGGTATTTTGATATTCAAAAGTCTTAAGTTTATTACACAAGAGATGAGATGTGTAACTATCCAAATTATCAGCAATAGTATGAGTAATTAAATCAAAACTCTTAGGAAGTGATCTAAACATTTTATCAAAAATTTCAGAATCAGCATAAATAACACCATTAGCATGTGACTGATTTATGACATCTTGCAAGTTCAAATAAAAATCATCAAACTTCTCATTATCTTTCATGTAGAGAGAATAATAAAGCCTAACTAGCATTTGGGACTTAACCTTTTTAACTCTAGAGCCTCCTTTATGGGTTGTTGTAAGGACATATTTTATAAGTCTGTTATCAATTTATTATGTTGTATACCGTTACAACCGTCGAAGAAGTTCAAGAGCAATCTACATCAATATGGATCCGAATATATCAAGGTTCTTCATCAAAAATACTCCGCAAAGTTCACTTTGGTAAGGTTATGTTTTAAGTACCTTAACTTTGCACTTAGATCTTTGGGATATTTTTTCAAAATATTTTCTAAGTGTTGGACCGGATGATGATACGCAAATATTGCGTATTTCATCCTCCAACCTATGCATTTTAGCCCCCTAGAGTATCTTATTCCCTATATTTATGCTCGTTAACCAGACAACCTTGAATTTCTACGTTAACATATTTTGCAGGGGTTAATTGAGCTTTTATAGGTAATTGGATGCTAAGTTTGAAGTTCGGACGTGTTCCGCTCGATTTCTGTACACAGTCGCACGTTCAAGGGCAATTTAGTCAATTCAATTTTTGGGCACCTGGCCCATCATCTTCACGGAAGTTGCATACATCCTCGCAAGCTTCGCGTCGCCATGAACGATGCGCGATTCCGATTCATAAGGAAGAAGTTACGGCGATTTCAGCGGACGAGAAAAGGTTGGAAACCAAAACAGCAATGCACTGGTTAATACCTGCTGGATCGATCGATCGACCCTTCTGGACAGTTGAAAATTGGCCTTGATCGATCGATCGATCCCCTGTTTTTTACAAATATTTTGCCTTTTCTTTTATTTTCTATTTTCTTTTCTATTTTTATTCCAACTTAATATATAAAGCATTTTCTATGTAATAAACATATATACACGATTTTAGCTTAGGTTAGCTTAGGGTTTTGAGGGTTTTGGAGAGTTTGGCTTGGATTCTTCTTGGTTTGACACCCAATTGGGTTGTAAGTTACACTATTCATCATCTTCTTCCTTTAATATAGTTGTATTTCTTCATTTCTTGCTTTGTTGTGTAATTTACATGCTTTCTAAATTAGGTTTACTTGCTTTCTTTACACGCTTTCTAGTGTAGTTTTATCGCGTTTATTTATTGTGTTTATTTCTCGCGTTTTTAATATGTTTTCTAGCTAATTTAAATTAGGTTGTGTTTGAATGGAACTCACTCGGGTTAACACGTTGCTTCGCTTGGTGATAGTGTTTACGGGTTTATTTCGGGTGCGTTGTCCTAGTTATTATGCCTAGGAGATTTGACGGGGCATATCATGTAGGTCCCGTGCTTACGACCTTTTGCGCATAATTTCCGGGATATTTGTTGACGCATAAATCTTATTAGGCTTTTAAGAGGATTTAGGGGCTTGACAACCCTTGATTTAATTAATTGTGGAAACGGGATGCATTTGTAATAACTCATCGACCCATGTAACCATTTTATACAAATTAACTCGGGTGAGGGATATTTGACGCAACCTATAGTTTTACTCGCTTTCATAATCTAGTTTCAATACCCTTGCCTAGATTAACATTTCCCTTTATGCATCTTTTCCTTTTTAGTTTGTAATCATCTTTTACACTTTTATTTCAGAATATTAAATCACTTAAATTCTAGCAACTTGTCCCTATGGATTTTTGATACCCGACTTACCGTTGTGCTTGCCCCGCAAGTGTAGTAGTAACTTAGGTTTGTTTGTATAGTCGCGGCGAGACAGAAAATAACGACTGTGCACTTTACACGCGCACACCTCTCGCGCGCTACCAAAATGGCTCTGTTGTCGGGGACAAGTTTATTTTAGACTTTATTTGATTTAGTATTTCATAGTATTTTCTTTCTATTTGTATTATTTGCTAATACTTTGCAGGACTTCCACATTTGAGTACTTAGAAACGCTCGAATTTTTCCCACGCGCACTTACTTTGTGGAATTCGCCACTTGAGCCATTTTTGGGGTAAGCATGTCTTATTCCAATTCTTTCGGTAATCCTTGTTATAATTTCAAAATTCTCGTAAACCTATGACTTTCGGTGAATACTTAGAATCCCAAAGTATAACAAAATCAAATATGACTTTGGGAGAGTATAACGAAAGTCAAAACTTAAGTTATTGGAATTTTGATGATGATGGCAATGATTTTGGGCCTTTTCCTCCTTATAATAGGAATTTTGAAAGGAATTTGAATAGCTTTCAAAATTCCTATAATAATGAGTTTTCGTTTAAGTCCGATAGTAATTTTCAAAGTTCCCATTTTCATGCATCTGTACCTCGACCTATGACATTCGGTGAGGGTTTGCATATGTATGAGAATGAGAAACTTGAAAATTGTTATCGAGAAGAAAATCGTTCATGGGAACATGAGTTGGATTTATTATTTGAGTCCAACGACGATTTTGCTTCCGAGACTTTCGAGGTCGAGGAATGTTTTGAACCAAATGAGGTATTTGTGCCTACTTTGGAACAAGCCATTCTAGACTTTGCCCATTGCATAATAGATATTGAAAGTGAGGATGATAATGATGTAATATCTATTTGCAATGAAATGATTTCTTCTTTGTCCCCCAAAGAAGAACATTTCATTGAAAATGATATTATTTCATTCGAAACTCAAACTTCATGCGATGATGATTCATCTCATGAGTTGAATTTCTTTCATCCCCATTTTCATTCTCTATTATCACACTGGAATAAGTACCCGATGATTTGGTTTCAAACTTTAATATTTTAAATACTATCACCGATGAGGAGTACTTGCTCGAGTCGCCCTCCACAATCGCATCTTTGCCTTTGTGTGTGCCGCCTCCCATTCCAATTTCAAAATCACTGGGAGGATATTCGGCTTTTCTCGGTCCCCATTTGTTTTTGTCACCCATTCAATCCAAACCCCCCATCGTCCCACCAAACTTTTAATTGGCGATGGTTCCTTTCTTATGCCTTACACATGCCTTCCGTTGTTAAAACGTAATTCATACTTTTTGGAGGGCATGCTTGTATGTGAGGGTACACCGGTTATCCTCCAAAGTCAAATCGTTTTCACGGTGGACCCTCAGCTATTTAGACTTCTAGTGTATAGTTAGTGTGAGGCCTAAATAGTAGGTTGTATATAGTTAGATTTTTATTCTTTCTTTCTTTTGAATTTAGTCTAGTGTAATTAGTTAACTTTTAGTTATTTATTTTTGCTATTCTCGGTACTAACTTGTTTTGTAGACGCTTTGTACTTGTTCTTATGGGGATCGCTCCAATTTTGGGTAATATCGCTATTTTCCTCTCTTTGACTTGGTTCTTAATTCACATTGAGGAAAATGTCAAGTTTTAAGTTAGGGGGTTGTGGATATTCTATCCATTGCATATTTTAGTCCATGTTTTTGCTCACATGTTAGTTACTTAGTATGATTTTCTTAGAAAATTTGAAAATTTCAAAAAGATTTTCTTTCTTTTTTCTCCATTTTTGGGAATTTTGCCTTTGTTTCCGATGATAAATTTCAATAATTGCCCGATCCAATAGACACCCCAATGATGCATGTTCTCGATTTTAGAAGTCATTAGACTTTAGTCTCGATTATTGATATTGTAATTAACTTCATGAATTAAACTTTAATCCCATGAGCACATGCACTTTTATTGTTCTATTGATTTGGTTTAAAAATTTTATAACTCGGTAATCTTTTGTTCCATTGTATATACTTACATCGAGTAAGCTTTGCACCTTTCGTCATTTATGAGTGTATACACTATTCTTTCCTCTTTGAAAACATTGAATTCGTTGGTCATCTCTCTAATCTTTCATTTGATCATTCATTAATTGAGTTCATACTTGAAATGTGTTACTTGAGCATGATTTTCATATATTGTTTTGATTCGAGAATTGCGTAAACTTTGTGAAATGATCATAGGCATTCTTTGTTATATCACCCATATTAGCCTTGACCTCACCCTTATATGTTTACCCTCGTTAACCCCTTTGAGCCTAAATATTAGCCTTTCATTTCATAACCCAAATTGCATTACCAACTCTAAATTGGAGTTTTATACCATACATACACTTTCCATACCTTTGTTTGGAATGTTACTTGGGATTAAATTATGTGGTTGTGATGTCGGTTGCAATTTAGGCATATGAGAGTTTGATAAGTAAAGAAAAGAAAGTATTGAAAAAAGTGAGAGAAAAAGAGAAAGCAAAAAGAAAAAGAAAACAAAAGAAAACATGAGAAAAAGAAGAAAAGAAAAAGAAAGAGAAAGTTGTAAATGTTGTATATAGTTCAATAAGCTTTGATTACTCTCTCGATTGATATATTTAATGCTTTTTTGGAAATCATTTTCCAATTTTGATATTGCCCGCATTTCCCCATTATCCCGAGTTTTCATTCCGAACACTTTGAATACGTACATACATTCCTTTATTTTGTACCCTAGTTTAGCCTACATTACAACCCTAGTAAAGTCCTATGTGATCTTAGGTTGATGTAATTTAAAAGTCATAATATTTTTGATAATATGTGAAAATGCATTTCGCCTCTTTTAGTGTGCGGTATCCTTTCTTTGAGGTTACAATTTTTCATTGTATATATATCATTCTTCATTTGTGACATGTGTGCGGCCTAGTTTCCATTTACATTTACTCTTTAGCCCGCATGTTCCGTGTGTTACCTCCCTATTTCAAGTGATTTCACTTGATGAGCGTAATGCCTGTGAGGATTGAATGTATGCTTGCTTTAATGTTTATCCGGTTTATATAAGTTTTTCGTCAAATCACACTTTGCATGTGCTCTTCCCCCTCCCACATTTTAAAGTTTCAATTCTATGAGGTGCATTCTATAATGTTAATGATTTGGAATTTTGTTTGAATTCATTCACTTTGCTAATAATGCATATGAAATCTTTTTCGCCATTGTTGGGCTTATCCCATGTTGGTTTGGGCATATTTTGAGGAAACCATGTGATGTTTGTGGGCATCATCACTGAAAACCCTCACGAGACTACACTAGTCCACTAGGGTGACCAAGGGGGGTTTAACGGCTTATTGCATACGCAAAATGCAATCGAATCGCCCGCAAAAGTGGCTTTATGATTTTATACCATACTTTTGTACTATCTCCTGCTTTTGGTTTGCTTGTATTTCTTGTTGCATCCTATTTCATTGCTAAGGACTAGCAACGTGTAAGTTAGGGGGTGTGATGATACGCAAATATTGCGTATTTCATCCTCCGAACCTACGCATTTTAGCCCCCTCGGGTATCTTATTCCCTATATTTATGCTCGTTAACCAGACAACCTCAGATTTTTACGTTAACATGTTTTTCAGGGGTTAATTGAGTTTTTGTAGGTAATTGGATGCTAAGTATAAAGTTCAAACGCGTTCCGCTCGATTTTCGTACACTTTCGCACGTTCAAGGGCAATTTAGTCAATTCACTTTTTGGGCACCTGGCCCATCATCTTAACAGAAGTTGTATACCTCCTCACAAGCTTCGCGTGGCCGTGAACGGTGCACGATTCCTATTCGTAACGAAGAAGTTACGGCGATTTCAGCGGATGAGAAAAGCTTGGAAACCAAAACAGCAATGCAGTGGCTGATACCTACTTGATCGATCGATCGACCCTTTTGGTCGATCGATCGACCCTTCTGGACAGCTTGAAATTGGCCTTTATCGATCGATCGAAACTTTTGGCCGATCGATCGATCCCCTGTTTTCTGCAAATATTTTGCCTTTTCTTTTCTTTTCTCTTTTCTTTTCTATTTTTATTCCAACTTACTATATAAAGCATTTTTGATGTAATAAAAATATATACACGATTTTAGTTTAGGTTAGCTTAGGGTTTTGAGGGTTTTGGAGAGTTTGGCTTGGATTCTTCTTGGTTTGACACCCAATTGGGTTGTAAGTTACACTATTCATCATCCTATTCCTTTAATATAGTTGTATTTCTTCATTTCTTGCTTTGTAGTGTAATTTACATGCTTTCTAAATTAGGTTTACTTGCTTTCTTTACACGCTTTCTAGTGTAGTTTTATCGCGTTTATTTATTGTGTTTATTTCTCGCGCTTTTAATATGTTTTCTAGCTAATTTAAATTAGGTTGTGTTTGAATGGAACTCACTCGGGTTAACACGTTGCTTCGCTTGGTGATAGTGTTTACGGGTTTATTTCGGGTGCGTTGTCCTAGTTATTACGCCTAGGAGATTTGACGGGGCATATCATGTAGGTCCCGTGCTTACGACCTTTTGCGCATAATTTCCGGGATATTTGTTGACGCTAAAATCTTATTAGGCTTTTAAGAGGATTTAGGGGCGTGGCAACCCTTGATTTAATTAACTGTCGAAACGAGATGCATTTGTAATAACTCGCCGACCCATGTAACCATTTTATACAAATTAACTCGGGTGAGGGATATTCGACGCAACCTATAGTTTTACTCGCTTTCATAATCTAGTTTCAATACCCTTGCCTAGATTAACATTTCCCTTTATGCATCTTTTCCTTTTTAGTTTGTAATCATCTTTTACACTTTTATTTAGAATATTAAATCACTTAAATTCTATCAACTTGTCCCTGTGGATTTTTGATACCTGACTTACCGTTGTGCTTGCCCCACAAGTGTAGTAGTAACTTAGGTTTGTTTGTATAGTCACGGCGAGACAGAAAATAACGACTGTGCACTTTACACGCGCACACCTCTCGCGCGCTACTAGCGGACTTTTTTGTCAAAATTTGAGAATAAGTAATTTTTTTGAGTCCTGTAACGTACCTCGTTTTTTATGCCAGGTCGTTCAAGTGAGATGTCATCTCATTCGAGAGACATGTATATGTCACGCGATGTCGTTCAAATGACATGCGTGCGTCGTTCGAGTGAGATTCCTATTTCATTCAAGCGACTGAGGCGGCTCATTTTTCTATAAATACTCATTAAGTGGTTTCGTTTTCATTACGAAGTCCTAGCATTTTGAAAGACAGAAAACTGTGAAAATTGCAGAATCCTTTTGACTTCTTCCTTTAGGGTTTAATCCCTTTTTGTTTTCAATTCACAAAAATCCCATATGCTATGGTGAATTGTTTTGATTTTCAAGAACACACTTTGCTTTTGTTCAACCTCTGTGGAGAAGGCATCTCCATATTTGATCGGTGGAAACCGAGCGTAGTCATTCTGCGTGTGGACGAGCTGAAGATGACGAACCGATACCTGGAGGGTATTTCGCTATCTCTCGTATCTTTGAAGGTTTGCGGAAGGCACCGTGTATTACATACTTGTGGGCGATTATCAGGGTGTATGTAATTCAAAGGTCTTGTTAATTCTTCAAAATGTTTTAAAAGGTTTTACCCGAAAGGGGGTTTTCCTGAATCGACTGTCTTTATTTTTTCATGCATGGTTTGAATGATTATGACATTTAGATTCATGTTTTGGGGTTGATTTATGTTTGTTTAAAAATAGACTCTAATTAAATAAGGTTTACTTGGAACTTGCGAATTAATTTAAATCAATTATCACACATCGCATTTATCACTTTACAAATTGGTATCAGAATGGGTTACCCTAATTTTTCGTGTGATCCTGATTTTTGAAGGATTTATTTTTTTGATACAATTTGACTTCTCACGTCGTCAAATTGGTATCAGAGCGGGTTGAGCTAATTTATCGCGTATTCCTATTTTTTGCAAAATCGCGTGATATTCATTTTTTTTTAAAATCAGTTTTGTGAAAAATCGCATTCTTTCCAATGGAACGCCCAGTTAATGAGGAGCCTATTTTTGAAAAAGTTCACGACGGTGCTTAAAAATTAAAACTTTTGAATTTGAAACTTTGCAAAAGAATTAAAGTTTTGTAAAAAGAAAATTCTTATTTTAATAGTAAGATTGAATATTTGCAAACGTTTCAAACTCAAATAGATATTTTTCGTGAACAATTTGGCAATTTGTGTAATGAATTTGATTCCTTAAAAGTTGCCAAGAAGGAGAGTGACGATAGATTCCTATTTTTAGAAAAAGAATTGGAGGATTTTAAAAATTCTAATGATTGTGTTTGTGCCAAAGAGGACAAAAATATTTTAATCAATGAGTTTGTGGCACGTGAAGAGACTCTTAGGGAAAAAATTTCTTTAATTGAGGGGGAGGGAGATACCCTTTTAGGAATTGTTGAAAATTTGAAAAAGAAATCCATATCTTTGGAATAGTTTAATTTGTTGCTTGAATAAAATATTTTGAAGTTGAAAAATGATTTAAACGATTCAAGTAGGTCTGATAGTGATGGTAATGGCTCATCTTGTTCTCATGTTTCTAGTGATAAAGCCAAAACCATTATTTATTTTAGAGGGTCAATTAATACCAAGGACGTTAGAAAATATCACACTTTAGGTAACATTCCACCCGTTTACACATGTTCATATTGTGGGAGGAAAGGTCAGCTTAGGCATTTTTGTTTTGATCTTGGAAAAAGTCCTAGGAAGTTTATGTCTAGTGTTCCCTTGGTTCCTAAATCCCTCACACAATGTTTCACATCTATTTCGGTTAGAAAATCACTTTTAGAGGTACTAGATTTTAGACAAGTTGATTCATGTTTGCTTGCACATGATTATTCTCTTGCCATATCATATAGACGATTGTGTTTGCATGTTTTTCATATGCTAATTTTTGTTTCATGATATTTATATTTGCTAGCGTTGTAACATGTACTTTTTGTATTGGATTTTTACTTTTGAAAATTTTGAAAAATGCAAAAAGATTTTATTTTGATAAAAAAAAATTTGAAAAATCCAAAAAGAGTTTTTTATTTTGTTTACACCATTTATGGATGGACAGTTAGGATGATCGAGTCAGAACATCATTCCCTTTTTCATGTGACTATTTGATAGTGTTTTGAGACAATATGTCAAATCATCCATGTGCTTTATAATGTGTGGAGTCATTAAGATGTAATTAAGTGTTACTTCCTACATGTTTGACTCATGGTTTCCTTTATTGCACACGTGCACGGATTTGTTTGATTATTGTACTTGTCTTATCACAATCGTGGTTGGGTGTTTTCACATCAATCCTGTCCTTAAAACGAACCAAGCGCGATAAAACAAGATAATAAAAAGTTTGCTCCTTTGAACCTTGTTTGTGAGGATTTGTGGGTTTTGTTTGAAAACGATGAAGGGCTACGAAAGGTTATCATTTATCTTTTGCGATTAAGCTGCCATTTAATTGGACCTAAAAAATTGAGGAATTTTATTATCCGGGGTCCAAAGAGGTTCAAAAGATCCCGAAAAAAATAGAAAGGCAATAAAAGGAAATTTATGCCAATTATGGGCCATTTAGGTTTTTCACCAATTCTCTAAAGTTTGAGGATTTAGTTTATACACCTCTAAAAGAAGATATTTTTGAGGGAGTTTGGTTGGAGATTTTATAACGGGTTTGCACGTCCTTGAAAGTCTTGAAAAAGCGTTAAATAGTTTTGGACGTTATTGGTGTGGAAATCATTTGTTGATTTGCATAAGACAATGTCATCTAAATTCAATAATTTTTACACCTAAGGATACATTTGATGTTCATTCGTTAGGAGTACACGTATTCATCATGCACATATGATTGATTGAGTTAATTTACCTATCGAATGTGTTCACACCCATACATTCCATTTCCATGACTTGGTTGTTTTAGTATAAATCCATGGTGTGTGATTTTTGTATCTTATTTTTGCTTTGAAAAAATTGAAAAATCCAAAAATTGTTTGTGGATGTTTTTTAGATATACCTTTGCATACGCATAGTTTGATCCTTGTTTGCTATGCATTTTATCGTGACACTCCATGTTTTAATTGTTTCTTCTTATCTGTCTATTTGGGGACATCATAAAAAGGGGGAGAAAGACTTATCATGTTATGGGGGAGATTTTATTTATTAATGATTTATTCTTATATCATTTCAAACTCGATGCGCCACGAAGATTTTTTCTTTATCTCATGTGTGTAGGTACAAAGAATGAAGATCATTATGATGCACACCCTGATGAGAAAAACTTTGAGATTTGATGAAGATTTTTGAAGAATAGTTTGAGATCTTGCAAATTTATTCATGGGAGGGTAGATTTGTATAGGCAATTTGGTATTTGATAATTCAGATGTTTTTATGTATGTATAGGCATAGACATAGGGGGATATTTGTAAGGACATATTTTATAAGTCCGTTATCAATTTATTATGTCATATACCGTTACAACCGTCGAAGAAGTTCAAGAGCAATCTACATTAAGACGGATCCGAATATATCAAGGTTCTTCATCAAAAAGACTCCGGAAAGTTCACTTTGGTAAGGTTATGTTTTAAGTACCTTAACTTTTCACTTAGATCTTTGGGATATTTTTTCAAAATATTTTCTAAGTGTTGGAGCGGACTTTTTTGTCAAAATTTGAGAATAATTCATTTTTCTGAGTCTTGTAGCGTACCTTATTTTTTATGCCAGGTCATTCAAGCGAGATGTCATCTCGTTCGAGCGACATGTATATGTCGTGCGATGTCATTCAAATGACATGTGTATGTCGTTCGAGTGAGATCCCTATTTCGTTCAAGCGACTGAGACAGTGCATTTTTCTATACATACTCATTAAATGGTTTCGTTTTCATTAGAAGTTCCAGCATTTTGAAAGACACAAAACTGTGAAAATTGCATAATCCTTTTGACTTCTTCCTTTATGGTTTAATCCCTTTTTGTTTTCAATTCACAAAAATCCCATATGCCTTGCATTTTTCTTTTATTCAACCTCTGTGGAGAAGGCATATTTATATTTGATCGGTGGATACCGAGCGTAGTCATTCTGCATGTGGATGAGCCGAAGATGATGAACCGACACCTGGAGGGTATTTCACTGTCTCTAATATCTTTGAAGGTTGACTGAAGGCACCGTAAGTCAAAGGTCTTGTGAATTCTTCAAAGTGTTATAAAAGGTTTTACCTGAAAGGTTTTTTTTCCTGAATCGATCGTCTTTATTTTTACATGCATGGTTTGAATGATTTATGACATTTAGATGCATGTTTAGGGGTTGATTTATTTTTGTTTAAAAATAGACTCTAATTAAATAAGGTTTACTTGGAAACCTGCGTATTAATTTAAATCAATTATCACACATCGCATTTATCACTTTAAAGTTGTCATTAAAATGTCCTTAGCCTCTTTAGATGTAGTGTAGGCTGAAATTCTTAGAAATTCAGTTGCGCCCATCGCTTGAAAAATGGCATTTTTGCCTTTGTGATTATACTGTGAACTAAGTTTTTCTTCTTTAGTCCATTCAGAAAAATGTTTTCTAACAAATATTTCAGCATCATCATCACTAGGTTTAGTAGGTGCAAAAAAACCGTTTTCAACTGTTTCCCATACCTCATATCCCAAATATTAGAGGTGTGCAACCATTCTTACTTTCCAATAAGCAAAGTTGCCACCATCAAACACAGGAGGACATACGGAAGACCCATTATGGTCACCCATAATAAAAAAATGATTGATTGAAAACAAAAGAGTTCAGGATCTTTACGGAATAAAACTTTTAAAAAGTGACTCCTGAAGCTCTCATACTACTTGAAATAACCTAAACACCTAACGTGTTTTAGTTAATAAATAAAACTCTAACTCTTTTAATATTTAGTTAAAAAAACTTGATTGAAAACGTTGTAAACACCCACACAAATAAAAATAGATTTGGAATCATGCTGCTGAAATAAATATAATCAGAATGGGATGAGAAAAGGTAGATAGTAAAACAGTATTTGTCTCGAGGAACCCACCATGGTGGTAAACCCCGTGTCCCTAGTCCCAGGACAACACGCGTACCCAAGTCCACTATTACCAATTAAGAGTTAAAGATTACAGTCCTCCAAGTCTACCATGAATTAAACTAAGCAAATACACACCCGTACAACCAACCTAGTCTAAAACAACCCAACTTGACTGAATATCAGTCAACCCAATAACACCCCGGTAATAGTGACTACAATACACGCACAACAACACACTCTAGCCCGAGATCTCGTGAAGTTGTGAAACACACAGATTTTAAATAATGAAGTTTGATTTAGTCAAATAAAAAAAATTGTTTATAAAATAAGACCAAACACACAAGAGTTTAAGTCTATTTTTATTAACACCAAAAATTTAACAATCAGGGACTAACTGATATGTAAGGTTTTAGATTCAAACACACACTAACAAATTAGTTTTTGCACAAGCCAAACCGCACACCAAAATTAATCTGATTTTAAAATCAAGGAAATATGATTTTATATCTAAAGTAAATTCGGATTAAATAGTAAAAGAAAATCCAGATTACTTTAGGTGTCTTCCAAGGTAAATATAACACACAACAGAGATTGAAAATTAGACCAAATCTAATTTTAGTTATTTCCAAATTTAGTCCAAAAATAGGTCCAAGTTCAGTCCAAATATTAGTCCAATATGGATAGAGTTAACTCAGTGAGTTAGGTCGTAATCCGTGATCGAGTTAACTCACTGAGATACATACGAGTTAAATTTAGTTTGAGTTGAGTTAAGTCCGAGTAAACGCATCATTACACCCAAACACACTTGATCAAACAAAATAATGTAACACACACCCACAGATCTAAAACTCATGCACACACAGATTAACAAACACACGCACGCACAGTTTTAACAAACACACGCGCACATAGTTTAAACAAACACGCACAGGATTTAGGCAAAAAACAAACACTTAAAATAAACAAAATAAATAAATATATGTAAGTATATATATATATATATATATATATATATATATATAGAGAGAGAGAGAGAGAGAGAGAGAGAGAGAGAGAGAGAAGGGACTCACAGAAAAAGCTCAAAAGATGAGTATGGCAGATATCGCCCAAAGATGGGAGAACGGTCAGCCTAAGAACCACCATAGATGGGCCAAACCAACGCTGGAATAACCAAAGTCCACTGCAAAAAAAATCCAGCACATCTCCAAGACCCAACAATCAGATCGAAAAAAAATCATAGCAAACCCTCTACCAAAAGAAATTTATAAGGTAGGAAAATATCAGCCACTAAAAACTCCCAAGATCTTTGAAGAAATGTAGAGAGAGAAAGAGAGGAAACTGAGAAAAAAATGTTCAGTAGCGACTTGTGTGATTTCAAAATAAAGAGCACTTTTTCTTCAACACCAAACACTTGAATATATAGGAACCAACGAAATACCCAGGCAGTCGATGAATATACCACCAACCAAAAACCTATATCCGTAAATTAACATAGGCGGCTGAGGGTATTTCAAAAAACTCAACTGAGAGGGACAAAAAAGTAAAAAGGGGGAACACCAAAGAGGCGTGATAGATACACAAACTCTGCTATTAGAGCTGAGCAGACCTCGAGCCAATAAATAATCACAACCATGCACAAACGGTCAAAAAATGAGACCTCAAAACGACATAAATAAAAACAAGGTGCTGCCGTTTTAATTTCGGGACTAGAGAATATAAACTAAACAAAATATATGTTCAGTTCAAATTGAGTCAATTCCATAAAAAAATAAACAATATATATATAAAGTTATTTTGACTTTTAACAATAATTAAGAGAATAAGAAAATAGAAAAATATATAATAGTAAAAAATTAGTATATATTAAATAATAAAAAATTTATCAAAGTCTCTCAAAATTGAGATAAACAAAATACGAGACCATTTCATATGCTCTAGTGGAATAAACCAATATCCCACTCAAAGGCTCCTCAAGGCATGATTGTCCACAACGCGCAACCTCCACTCTATAGCAAGCAGCATATGTATGTTATACACATAATAGTTCAATCAGTAAGTATACACACAACTTATATTATATAAAATAGAAATTCACGTAACCCAAATCCCCGAGTTTATATGTAGCATTATCGTCTCTACTACTCACAATGTTTCAACCATATAACCTATCTCCCTAACAAGTACATTCTCTTTAAGGCACTATCATCCCGTTATATCCCTAGAGTAGTCATGCTCTCATCTTACCACTAACTAAGAGTTTAAGTTGCTCGATGTTAGCGTAGGTCAATTTCTCTCACATGGACCACCTTAGAAGGATTTTAACTTTCCCGGGCCATAAATAAGCATTCTGGAATCTCGTTTGAAGTTCAGGATTCTCAATCGAATGAGGAAGTTCGAACAAAATTCTCACTTAGAATGAACTCAAAAGTCTCGTTGGAAGTCTCGTTAGAAACCTCGTTCGAACGACCTGGGCAGGTCTTCGAATGAGATTTCCGAGATCATCCCTGTCCCCTCAATTATGCATTTTCCCCAACATTTTCATCATATAACACACCCAAAACTTATCCTAGCCCTCAAAGAAAGATTATAAACTATTTCTAATTATCATTGAGTAATTTCCCACATGTTTTCAGCATCAATTCCTAAAGTAATCATAGGGATTTAAATCAATTCCTCAAAAATCTAAAAATTCCATAATCATAAACCCACCATTAAGAATAATCAAACCCCCGATTTAAATTTTTTTTGATTTTAACCTATAATTCCAGATTTATCATTCTTAGAACAGGGTGATTCATCTACGTGCAAACCTATACTCCTAATTCAAAATTAATTCCCAATTCAGTCTCAGATGCATAATATCATGATTAAAACCTTAATTAATCTAACGTGGACATCATATGCTTTTAAAAACAAGCAAGATTAAACACTTCCTTTTTGCGAACTTCTGAATCGATGAATGAATTTGGTATGGGGATGATCCTCTCTTCGCGATCTATGCGTCAGTGTCATTTCTGGTGGAAGAACTTGAATCCCTAGCCCAAAGCACCTATGGATTTCTTCTTTTCCCTCTTTCGTTCTCTCTCTCTCTCTCTCACATAAGTTTGGAAACTGTCAGATAACCTAATGCCCACGTTCTTTCTTTTTTTAATTTATTATTGTCGTCCATTTTCATTCCCAAAAATCTTAGAAGCCCAAAATACCCCTCTGAGGTTTCGGTTTGGCCTAACTTGCCCCGGAATCCAAACAAAACACCCGAGTAGTGTTTTCTGACTTTCGGACACACTAGCGCACTCAAAACGGCCATTCGAGTTACTTAAAAATAAATTATCTTTTTAACCCAATAAAGTAATACCAACACGACCCATGCGCGCGTCCCAACTTAGTGTATTGCAACTGTCGTATTTTTCACTCTCAGCCATAATAATATTTTATTATTCGTATATTACTTTACTCGCTAAGTAATATTCAACATAATTATCGACAATAAATACTAAATCTTATCACACTAGTAATTATTACAATAAATTCTGGATTAATTATAAAAATAAATTTCTCCATTATAGTTAATTAATCCGAATTCCATAATTAAATCCCAATTCCATAATAAAAATAAAATCCCACAAAAATATGGGGTATTACATACTTCCCCCTAATAACGGAATTTCGTCCCGAAATTCGAAAAATAACCAAATAAAGGTATACCCGGTAGGAATAATTCTTGATATTTGTCTCGCATGTCATCCTCACGCTCCCAGGTAGACTCCTCTATATTATGATGCCGCCACTTCACTCGTACTAATGGCACTACCTTTGACCCCAGTTTCCTCTCACTACGGTCTAGAATAGCCATTGGTTCCTCCTCGTAGGAACTATCAGGGTGAAGATCAATCTCCTTCAATGAAATATGGGTGTGGCCCAAATCATCCCGAAGTTATCTCTTTAGTGAAGAGATGTAGAACACGTCATGAATCCTATGCAAGTGTTTCAGTAACCCAAGTCGATAAGATACTAGCCTAATCTGCTCAATAATAGGGAATGGCCCAACATATCTCGGCGCCAACTTCCCTTTCTTCCCAAACCGCATTACCCCCTTCATAGGAGATACTCTTAACAACACCTGATCCCCCCATGCTGAATTACCTGAAGAACCTTTTGGAATCGACGTAACTCTTTTTCATATCCTGAGAAACCCGAATGAGACTCCGTATCAATTTAATCTTAGCCGAGGTGTCCTGATCACCTCCGGCCCAAGTAACTTGTTGTCCCCCACCTCAAGCCAACATGCTGGAGAACGACAAGGTCTGCCATATAATGCCTCAAACGGAGTCATGTCAATAGTAAACTGGTAGGAGTTATTATAAGCAAACTCCACTAGTAAACGTACTCCTCCCATCCCCCGCCAAAACTCAAGATACACATCGGCAACATATCCTCCAACATCTGGTGTGTCCACTCTGTTTTCCCGTCTATCTGCGGGTGATAGGCCGACCTCAATCGTAACTCCGTGCCCATAGCCTGCTGGAAACTCTCCCGAAATATGGAAACAAAAGTCTTGTTTGGGTCGGACACAATATCAAGGGGCACCCCATGGAGTCTCACTATCTTGGTAATGAAGATCTGAGCATACTGCCTCGTAGTGCAGTCTGTTCGAACTCGCCGAAAATGAGCTACCTTGGTCAATCGATCCACAATCACCCATATGGAATTGTGAACTCTCTGCGATGTAGGTAGCCCTATAATGAAATACATGGAAATGCTATCCCATTTCCACATAGGGATCTCTAATGGCTGTAGTAGTCCTCCCGATCTCTGATGGTATGTCTTCAGGAACTGACAAGTGGCACACCTCGAAACAAACTCGGTGATGTCCTTCTTCATTCTGCTCCACCAATACTGTCTTCTCATATCCTAGTACATCTTATCCCCTCCAGGTTGTACCACAAATCGTCCAACTCTTTCATCAATGCATGCCTTAACTCCTCCCCCTCTAGGACTACTAGTCTGCCATTAAAGCGTAAACCCCCATCTGAGCTCACGGAGAAAGACTCTGCTCCCTCAGCTAGAAGCGGGATAATTTGATCTTGACAAAAGGAATCAGCTACCTAATCATGTATCACCCTGGTAAGTATATCGTGTGTAACCATCATCACCGACATAAATGAGTGGGAAATTGCATCCTGATGCCCGAATTCTTTCCATTTTTCCTTCCACACCTCAGCCACCTCACCTGCTGGCTTATGGCTCAACACATCTGCTACCACGTTATCCTTCCTCGGGTGGTAATGGATGTTGAAATGGTAGTCCTTCACAAATTTAAGCCACCTCCGCTGATGCATATTCAACTCCCGCTGCGTGAACAGATGCTGCAGGGATTTATGATCCGTGAACAAGCAAAATTTCTCCCGCAAGAGATAATGCCTCCATATCCGGAATGCAAATACGATTGTCGCTAACACTAAGTCGTGGGTGGGGTAGTTCCTCTCATGAGGATTATGCTTATAGGAATCATAAGCAATCGCCTTATCCTCCTGCTAAAGAACACCCCCAAGTCTTGACAAGGACGCATCAGTGTAAACCAGGTATTCCATCCTTAGCCTGGGTAGGGCTAGGACTTAGCTCTTCAAAAGCCAACTGGTAGGCATCGTCCCATATAAATTATACCCCTTTGCGAGTCAAGTTTGTCAACGGACCCGCTATCTTCGAGAATCCCCGAATGAATCGTCTATAGTATACTGTCAGCCCCAAGAAGCTACGTATCTCAGTTAGTGTCGTGGGTTATTCCCACTCCCTCACCACTGACACCTTCCCTGGATCTACCGATATCCCTTCCACAGAAATGATGTTCCCCAAGAACTGAACCTCTCTTAGCCAAAGCCCATATTTCTCATATTTCGCATATAACTCGTGCTCATGTAGAGTATGTAAAATCATCCTCAGATGCTCGGCATGCTCCTCCTTAGTTCATGAATAAATCAAAATATCATCAATGAAGACGATGACAAACTGATCTAAAAATTCTCTGAACACCATGTTCATTAAGTCCACGAAAACGGCTGGAGTATTCGTCAGTCCAAATGGCATCACTCGGAACTCGTAGGACCCATATCTCGTCAAGAAAGCAGTCTTCGAAACATATTGATACCTAATCCTTAGTTGGCAATACCCCCCGATCTCAAATCTATCTTTGAAAAGAAGGCATCTTCTCTCAATTGGTTGAACAAATCATCGAATCGGGGCAACGGATACTTATTTCGTATCGTGAATTTATTCAACTCTCGGTAATCCATACACAACCTTAACGACCCATCTCTCTTATTTACAAACAACACTGGAGCACCCTAAGGTGAGGTACTCCTACGAACGAATCCCTATCCCAACAACTGCTCAATCTGGTCTCATAACTCTCTCATCTCAGCTAGAGCTATATGGTAGGGAACACGGGCTATCAGTCGAGTGCCCGGTATCAAGTCTATGATAAAATCTATCTTTCGGATAGGCAATAGTCCCGATATATCCTGGAATACATCAAAAAACTCGCGAACTATGGGAATTAAATCAATGGGGATCACTATATCCCTAGAGGTCTCCTCCTCTATGTAATATAAATGGGTGGACGATCCTCCCTTAGGATGAGGCATCGCTACTAGGAACATCTTCTGTCCTGGTATAGCAAAGATAATGCTCCTACTAAAATAGTATATCATGGATCTATAGGTAGCAAGTCAATCCATGCCAATAATGGCGTCATGCTCGTGCATATCTAAGACTAACATATCTGCTGGAAAAATCAAACTCCTAATCTCTATACCTACTCCCCAGCATATAAAGAAAATCAACAACCCATTACCTAGAAGTGAGTCTACACAAGTCACTGTACTCTCTGTTGTGTCTAACAACCTTGTGTCCCGTGCAAAACTAGTAGCTATAAAGAAGTGTGATGCTCCCGTGTCAAACAAAATGTGCCCCATAGTCCCATGGATAGGAAACTTACCCTCAATAGCGGGTGGCGCCCGATGAACTGAGGCCTGGTGGACATTGTAGACACGCCCGTACTTCAACTGTCCCTGTTATACCCGATCCACTGGAATGGCTAACAAAGATGGAATCTGGGGCGGTGCTGGGAGGGCAACTGGAAATAACGATCGTTGGGGCTCCTTACTAGCGCCCTACTGCTACTGCTACTGCTGCTGCTGCTGCTACTGCTGTTGCGGGGCTCTACCCCTCTTAGGACAGTTCTGACGTTTGTGTCCAGTGTTTCCACAAGTAAAACACCTCCCTGGAAAAGTGTCCTACCCTCTGTCCATTCTGCCCTCAGCCCTGATGGTCGTTACCACCCCTCCCCTGGCCCTACTGGCCCTGCTAAAAATGCTGCTGGCCCTGATGGCCATGCCTAAAGCCTCCCTGCCCTTGTCTAAAATCTCTAGAGCAAATTCACTTAGCAGGATCCCCCTGATGGGAACTCTACTCCCCATGACCAACCTGTCCCTGAGCTACGATTGCCCCACTAACACTACTAGCTCCTGTCTGACCTTGCTGGCTGGACTCCCCAACTCGTTTACTTCCTTACTGGTGGAAGCGGTGGTCTTGGCAATGTAGTAGGGAAATATTAACCGCATCATAATAAGTGGCCAATGAAATATTCCCTAGCAGGTGCTGGCGAATCCTCCAAGTCAATCCATCCATGAATCTCTGAATTTTCTTCTCCTATGTCGGTATCTCATCGAGGATAATATTCAAAAGATCGGTAAACTCCTTCTCATACTTAACAAACGTCTTCCCTTCCTTCTTGAGGTTTAACTGATTCCTTCTCATCTCGATCTGCACTTCAGAAAGGAAGTATTTACGGTCAAATTGCACCCAAAACTCTCGGATAGTAATGTTGTCTCTCTCCTCTACAATGGTGATGGACTCCGACCACTGTAACACCGCCCCACCAACTTAAAAGTAGCCAAAATCTTCTTTTGCACCTCCGTGCACTCATACATCCTTATATGTCTCTGTATATCCTTCTTCCATTGGCTCACCTTTACTACATTTGAACTCCCAGCGAACTCTGGAGGGTGTGCCTTCTGAAAGGTATCTCTGATGCGCTCCCAAGCAGAAGGGAAAGCATGAACTTGTGCTTGATCCACTGCTGGTGCCGGTGGTGGAGCCTGTTGTACCACGGTTAATGCTTCATTCACCACCTGTACTACAATAACGGCAACTTTTGTAGCATTCATCATACTCTGGGCCAGAGATGGCTGAGACTCGAGTTGGGCATCCCTGTTTGCTCGTTGTGCACATCTGGGAGGCATTTAAAATGACAGAGAAGATTTATAAGTCCACAGTAAATATCTTAAATAGCTGAAGACGTAAAATGCACAATTAATGAATACAATAATTTTAAATATAGGGCTCTACATCAAAGATAGCGACGCAAAAAAACATAATAAGTCGTACAGATCCTTAGGACTCTAGAACCCGATGTTATGATACCACCTATGACACCCCGCCTAATTAAATACCGGGTGATCAGTCCTTTATTAATTAATTCATAATATCTAGTGGTTCAGATTATGCATCACTGTTGAAAACTTTATAATTAAAACTAACCACCTAATATTTAAAAAGGTTGATGTCAAAATTTTATCTTTTCGATTAATATAACACCATGTAAGTAAATAGTTAAACATTCACCATTTAATCCAATCTCATAAGAATATAAATAACTTACGTAATAAAAGGGACCGGAGTAAACACTTTCAGTCAAAAGTCAAATACAATAATCCAACTAAATAAATCCAATAACTACAAAGAGTAAGTAACTAAATCCAAAATCTTTAAACATCTTAATAGAAAAGGCTACATGCCCAACTGATAAAAATAACTCAAAATCAAGGAATGATAGACATAGAGGTGTCTACTACCAAAGTCCTGTAACCTCCACAGCAGCTACAACTCGTCGAATGAATGGAACTCCTAAGCCTGGTGTCCCTGTGGCTGGGCACCTAAAAGAATTTGACAAGAAAAAGAGATTTACAGAAAACGGGTCAGAGCCCGAGTTGAAAACGGTTTAAAAATCTGCAAGTGCTTAAAATGAGTTATTAAAACATACGTTATTCATGTTAGATTATCGTACTCACTTGAAATGCTCCCCCCCCCCCCCCCCCCCCCCCACACACACACACAATCTAATGTGCACATATACCATACTTTCCAATCCTGGTAGTCCTATCCCCATACTAACTAGTCCTTCCTGACTAATATCAACTCCTAGCCCAATATCATTCCCATGTATTTCCCTCGCAATATAATATATATGATCAATCTCTCTTTAGCATAAAAGGAGACTTTCAGTCTAATATAATTAAGTGTTCGCTACTTAATTCATTACCGATTTTATTATAATTATATCTATTTAATTCACACAGTATAAATCATCACAAGTATATATATATATATATATATATATATATATATATATATATATATATATATATATATATATATATATATATATATATATATATATATATACAATACTGCACCCTGAGACACAGCTGCGGTGCCTGCATACTCTGCTATCATGTCCTGTTGCATCGCTCATTGCATAAAGGACTAAAGGTCCAATCTCTCGCGAACCATCAAAACAAAACACATTTATTGGAGGTGAACATAGTCCCAAGCCAATGGGATATGCACATACCTAATCCCCCATACAACCGTCATCATTATCGTTCTCACAGATAGCCCGTACCTAAGTTCTATGCTGGGGTAGAAACTAATATCCCACTCGAAGGCTCCTCAAGGCATGATTGTCCACAACGCGCAACCTCCACTCGATAGCAAGCAGCGTAGGTATGTTATACACATAATAGTTCAATCAATAAGTATACATACAACTTATATTATATACAATAGAAATTCACGTAACCCAAAACCTCGAGTTTATATGTAGCATTATCGTCTCTACTACTCACAATGTTTCAACCATACAACCTATATCTCTAACAAGTACATTCTCTTTAATTCACTTATCATCCCTTTATATCCCTAGACTAGTCACGCTCTCATCTTGCCATTAACTAGGAGTTTAAGTCACTTGATGTTAGCGTAGGTCAATTTCTCTCACTTAGATCACCCTAGAAGGATTTTAACTTGTTCGGGCCATAAATAATCATTCTGGAATCTCGTTTAAAGTTCAGGATTCTCGTTCGAACGAGGTCATTCGAACGAAATTATCACTACTAATGAACTCAAAAGTCTCGTTAGAAATCTCGTTCGAATGAGATCGTTCGAACGACCTGGGCAGATCTTCGAATGAGATTTTCGAGATCGTCCTTGTCCCCTCAATTTTGCATCTTTCCCAACTTTTTCATCATATAAAACACCCAAAACTTATCCTAGCCCTCAAACAAAGATTCTAAAATATTTCTAATTATCATAGAGTAATTTCCCACATGTTTTCAGCACCATTTCCTAAAGTAATCATAGGGATTTAAATCAATTCCTCAAATATCTAAAAATTCCATAATCATAAACCCACTATTAATAATAATCAAACCCCTAATTTAAATTTTGTGATTTTAACCTATAATTCCAGATTTATCATTCTTAGAACATGGTGATTCATCTACATATAAACCTATACTCCCAATTCAAAATTAATTCCCAACTCAGTCTCAGATGCATAATATCATGATTAAAACCTTAATTGATCTAACATGGACATCATATGCTTTTAAGAAAAAGCAAGATTAAACACTTGTTTTTTTTCTAACTTCTGAATCGCTGAATGAATTTGGTATGGGGATGATCTTCTCTTCGTGATCTACGCGTTGGTGTGGTTTCTGGTGGAAGAACTTGAATCCGTAGCCCAAAGCACCTATGGAGTTCTTTTTTTCCCTCTTTGGTTATCTCTCTGTCTCTCTCATGTAAGTTTGGAAACTGTCAGATAACCTAATGCCCACGTTCTTTCTCTCTTTAATTTCCTATTTTCGTCCATTTTCATTCCTAAAAATCTCAAAAAGACCAAAATACCCCTCCGGGGTGTCGGTTTGGCCTAACTTGCCCCGGAATCCAAATAAAACACCCGAGTAGTGTTTTATAACTATCTCGACCCTTCTGGACACACTGGCACACTCAAAATGGCCATCCGAGTTACTCAAAAATAAACTATTTTTTTAACCCAATAAAGTAATCTCGACACGATCCACACGCGCGTCCCAACTAAGTATATTGCAACTGCCGTATTTTTCACTCCCAGACATAATAATATTTTCGTATTCGTATATTACTTTACTCGCTAAGTAATATTCAACATAATTATCATCAATAAATACTAACTCTCGCCACGCTAGTAATTATTACAATAATATCTGGATTAATTATAAAAATAATTTTCTCCATTTAAGTCAATTATTCCCAATTCCATAATAAAAATAAAATCTCATAAAATACAGGGTGTTACACATATAAGGTGAGGTCCAGGTCAATATGGGTGTAATAACAAATAGGTATTATGATACTTTCCTAAAGTTTACGCAATTATCGAGTCAAAACAACCTTAAAAATCATGCTTAAGTAACACATTTAAAAATAAACTCAACTAATGAATGATCAGTGAATGAATAGTGAGACTACCGACGACTTTAATATTTCCAAGGAGGAAAGAGTAATGTGTAAATAGTCACAAATTAAGAAATTCACAACGCTCAATTGGTGTTAGTATATACAATGCACAAAAGATTACTGAATTATAAAAATCTTAAACCAAATCATTTAAGAAGAAAAGCACATGTGCTCATGGGTTTAAAGTTTAATTCATCAAGTTTTTTATAATATCAATGATTCGAGGACTAAAGTCTAACAACTTTTAAAATTGATAACATGCGTCATTGAATTATCTATCAGATATGGAATTTATTTGAAAGATCATCGGAAACAAGTGCAAAATTACAAACAAAGGAGAAAAAAGAAAGAAAATATTTTTGAATTTTTTTAATTATTTACAACAAAGCATAGTTGGGCAGAACATATAATCAAATCAAAGAAAATACCAATGAATGGGAAGAATATACCACACCCCCTAACTTAAACCTTGCATTGTACTCAATGTGAATCAAGAACTAAATTAAAGAGAGAAAGAGAACGATTTCACCCAAAGTGGATCTTTCTCTGAAAAGTATAAGTCCAACGATTCTATAAAACATGTTAGCATAAATCATAACAAAAAATATTAATAAAACTTTAACTAATCACACTTGAATATCAGTAAAAAGAAAAATCAACCTCGTATGTACAACCTATAATTTTAACTTCTAACTAACTATACACTAGAAGTTAAAAAAATTTAGGGTCCACCCAAAATATGATTTGACTTTGAGGGATAATCAATGTAGCCTCATTTAAGTGCATACCATCCGAAAAATAAGAATCCAATTTGAACAACGGAAGGCGTGGTTTAGGCGGAAAAAAGGAACCATCACCAATTAAAAGTTGGAGGGTCATGAGGGGTTTAGATTGAATGGGTGATGAATTCACATGGGATCCAAAAAAATAGAATTTCCTCCCAGATATTTTGCAATTGGAATGGGAGATGGCGCACAAGAGACAAGATAGACTTCATGGAAAGCAACTCAAGCAAGTAATCCTCATCGATGAAATGGATAGTAAGAATAATTTTTCTAATATCGTTCATAGTATAGGCATTTTTATATTTTTTACTAGTTTGGCGTATCCCGTTACAAATCATCTCGCACCATCACGACGAAGCGAACTCAAGCCTGTTCAAGTTTGAAGACTTCCCGACATCCCATAAAGGTATAAAGAAATTTAGAGTTTAAATTATTTCACGGACTTTATTCTGGGATGTTTTATTTTTATCAAAAACGAACATAGCTTTTTAAATTTAAAAAATAAAAATATTTTAAGTTTAAATCTCGTTCAAACGAGATGAAAATCTCGTTCAAATGAGATTTGGGCTTTGTTAGAAGTTTTATCAAAGGTGCTTCAATCGAGAGCGTCCTGTTTTCACTCGTTAGAAGGTCGTTTGAAGCCTGTTCAAACGGGATTGCTACTTCGTTCAAACGAGATTTTACTTCATTCAAACGAGTTGCAGTTTTTGTTCGAATGAGCCTTAAATTTCGTTCAAATGATTCTGTCACCTTAAATTCTTGAGAACACCCTATAAATACTTGTATTGTGTTTATTTTCATTAATACTTTTGATAGATCTGATTCTGCAAATATTTTACAAAAGTTCTTCACTTTCTATATTAGAAAAACACCGTTTAATTCACAAACAAACATCCTGAATATTTAGTTTTGTGAATTATCTTAAACCCTAATAATTTTTGCATCCTTTCATACACCTTTGTGGAGAAGGAATCTCCATGGATGATTTATGAAACCCGAGGGGATTACTGCTGAAGACAAAGGCTAAGTTTTAAGGAGAAGGACTCTGGTTCTTGTTATTCTTGTAGGAATCATTACTGAAGGAGGACTGTGGTTACTATGATTCTTATGAGGATCATGGTTTATTCCTTTATAAAGTTTGTAAGTTACGATTCGTAAATTTTATAAAGTGAATAAACTATTTTACCCGAAAGAAGTTTTTTCCTGAAACTTTGTCTTTATTGAATGCTTAATTTGATTTATATGTTTTATCACATAGATGTATGTTTAGTATAAAAAGAATAATTTATTTAAAATGTTGTTTTGTATGCTTGGGACATAAAAATAACAAAAGATTAAAAAAATGGATTTATTGTTTATAACCATCTTTGGCTCTTCCGCATTTACAAATTGGTATTAGAGTCGGTTGCACTATGTTATTGTGTAGATCCTATTTAGTGTTGTTTTAGGGTGGCTGTTTTATCCTCTATTGTGACTATTTTTTGTCGATGGATTCCCATAGTTTTGACAACTTAAATCATTTGAATTTGAAGTTTGCTAAAATAATTGAAATGCTTGAAAAATAAAATTCTCATTTTAAATCCGTTGTGGGTCTTTTGCAAACTGTTCAAAATCAAAGAGATTTCTTTCGTGAAAAACTAGTGGACATGGATCGTGAGTTCAAAATTTTAGAATTGTCCAAAAATGAGAGTAATGATAAAGTCCAGTTTTTGGAAAAATAATTAGAGGACTTTAAAAATTATAGGGCTAATTTATGTGCCATTGAGGATAGTGTTTTAATCAATGATTTTAAGGCACGAGAGAAGACTCTTAGGGAAAAAATTTCTTTCATTAAAGGGGAGTGACATAACCTTCTAAGAATGATTGAAAATATGAAGAAGGAGACGCTAAAATTGAAAGAGTCTAATTCTTTTCTTAAATCAAAAATTTTGAATTTAAAAGACTATAGTAGTGTTGGTAGTAATGGTATTGGCTACATGTTTTTGATGCTTCGAGTGTTAAAGCCAAGACTATTGTTTATTTTAGAGGATCAACTGCATCCAAGGACATTAGAAAAGGTCACACCTTAGGTAACATTACTCGTATTTGCACGTGCATGCATTGTGATAGGATAGGTCACCTTAGGTTGTTTTGTTATGATCTTAGAAGAGTTCCTAAGAAGTTGAAGTCTAGTGTCCCTTTGATTCCCAAAACTAGACACGTTAAGTATACACCTATTTGGGTTAGGAAATCCGTTTTGGAAGAGCTAGATGTTAGACCTGTTGATTCTCGCATGCTTTCACATGATTCTTCACATGCTATATCTTATGGATTATTGCTTGCATGATTTTATTTGTCATACTCTAGTTGTGCTTCAAGATATATATTTACTAGGGTTATGACGTGTGTATCTTATGTATTTCTATTTTTGTTTTATTGAGTCATATTTGAAAAATACTAAAAGATTTTGTTTTGATAAGGCTTTTAAAAAAAATACAAAAAGAATTTTTATTTTTGTGTATTTTAGTTTTACACATCTGGTGCAGCATATTGGTGTGTTTGAATCCAATTCACTCCACAATTTCCATGTGTCTAGGACACTTGGTTATGACTTTAGATACTTAGATTGTTCTTAACGATGTTTATGAAGTTGTTTCAAACTTGATTTGCAATATGGATTCGACTTTGTATATGCCTCCGCACACACATGCACGAGCTTGTTGAACGTTTACTTCATTATGTTTATTTGAGCTTGGTGAGATGTTTTCCCATCAGTTTTGTCATTTATATTTTTTTATGACTATATGGGATTTGTGCATGTAAGAACCGTTTCCCATGAGATATTTTGTTTAATATTCAAAAAATATGAGTGAACATGGGAAAGGGATGCGAAAGACAGGTTGACTTTGCTTGAAAGCCATTGTTTGAAAAGTGCCCAAGAAAAAATTAAAGTAACAAAAACATAGACAATTTGCCAAAAAGGTGCCAAAAGAATATAGTTTGTTTGATCATTCAAAAGAAATCACTTCAAAAGAAAAGAAAATATCTCACGGGCAACAGTTAAATAATAGAGTATGTTGTGGACCCATATATCAATGTCTCTGCTTAAATAGTCTGAGCCTCCGAGGCATCCTCCCAATAACATTCATCACCGTTCATAAAGGCTACTACAAGATTTAGGTCATGATATCATCATGTTTCATCACTCTCTTGAGTCAACCTCATACACCCTCAACATATTGATGGATTCATCATCGACCATATTTCCTAGGAGTCAAATATCACTCTCGACCTCGTAATCTTTCAGAGCTGCCTCATCAGTCTTTGACGATCGAGAACTCATAGCTCCGATAACAATAACTTGCATGGAACATGTGATCTGAGTAATTATGGAACACGTGCCTAAAACTGTTACTATAAATTAACCACACATCAAGGGAATATTTAATCATCATAGATTAGACATGTGATACCTAGCTGTCACTTTCCCATTCTCTCATCTTCCTCGTGCACATAGGCTGCATGCTAGGGGTGACATTGCGCACCCCTAATATTATAAAAGACATGTTACTTCATCTTTTTAAGGGATCGGTGATTGTTTGCCTGTTTTTATACTTCTAATCTGTAATTGTAGAGAGCGAGATCTTGTAATTTTTTGATGTCTTCCATTCCATGTTTATAGTGGAAATAATTCTTACATTGAATAGTGGACGTAGGCCAAGGTCAGACCACTTAACACTTGTGTCCACTTATCATCTCTCATCTTTTATACTTGTTTTTTAAACATATATATTGATATGTCAATACATCATTAATACACAGACCTGGGAATTGAGTTGAGCACACCATAGGGTGATATCTCGTATCATCATTTTTGTCATCATCTGTGGGAAGAGGCTGTGATTCTTCTTCTTCTTTTTATCTTGGTCACTATCCTTCTTGCCTTTTATGGTGATCCAGATCCACCACTATTGAAGCTAAATCACCATTGAAAAAGATTGAGTTGGGTGTTTGTTAAGCTCTCTAAAATTCAAATCATTTATGTTATTTTGTTATTTTCCATGTTTTCCTCTTTATTGATTGAATAATTTATGCCTGAGACGGAAACCGATTAGCCGTGTAATGCCGTGTTTAGCTCTAGCCAATTGCCTCAACAGTCTGAATAGCTAACATAGTGGCAGCACTGAGATCCCTTATGGTAAGTCAATAACAAATGTAGCAGTAGTTTATGGATTTCATCCAGAGTGTGATGGTTAGGATCTCTGATGATCCAATAGTAAGATTCATAACTCTAGCCACTAGAGAGGTCGTTGATGCAACGATAGGGGGACCAAACCCAGCCCCAGCCAAAAAAGCTCAATACCACCATAGGCGGAGGGATGTCTCCGATTCGCAACATCTCCACCTTAGAAAGTAGGTCCAAGGATGCCATATGACCAAACTTATGATGAGGAAGACTACTAGTAGAGGCATGAAGTTTTAGACGACTGATATTGCCCAAGGGATATACTGGCACCAACTTACCAATATAAGAGCATCCAGCATACTCTTAGGAGCCATAAAAAAGGTTTGGTATTTTACAAGCTGAGCAGAGGGTCGACTTTTGATTATCTCAACCCAAGATATGAACTATGATTAGATCAGCACTCTCGCTCTCGCAGTGATGGTGGCATGAGGAGAAATGGTCGTTGTGAAGATGAGAGGTTGAGACAGGATCGAGAAAGGGAGGATCACATGGAGGTCAACAGTCGATAAAGAACTGTCAACCGAGAGCTATCCCTTGGGAAAATTATGATTCAGGGGTTGGGGATAATGTAGTGGTAGAGGAAAAACCCTAGAACAGTTCCATCCAGAGTCCAGAGGATAAGATTGGTAATATGATCAAAATTCGAGACTCCATCTACCAAGTGTATATGGAGGGGTTACCAATTTTATCGAGGATTGTTATTTATCCTAACCCTGTCAAGTTCAAACCGCCGAGCATAACAATAAGGTATAAAAAAATTACAAATATCGTGCATCACATTGACATGTATCAGTCGGTGGCTAACATTTATTCAACACCTAACGAGATGAGATGCCGAACTTTTTCAAGTAATCTCATAGACACGACACGTGTATGGTACACCTACCTACTAAGAGGCTCTATTGAGAATTTCAAACAGTTGGCAGAGAAGTTTATTTATAACTTTTTCTTTGGCTTAAATTCACCAAAGCACGTAACACACATCTTTAATGTTAAGCAAGAAAAGAGCGAATCTCTAAGAGAATACATCTCTCTTCAATTAGGAGAAATTAGAGGGGGGAGACTATGATGAGAACATTGCAATGACAACCCTTATTAGTGGGCTGCAACAAGGAAAAATTTTATGGAACCTCTCAGAAGATCCTCCAAAAACCATGACAGAACTCCTAGCTATGGTCGGGATAATTATGAGTGTAGAGGAAACCATGGCGGCAATGAGAGGGGATGTAGAGGACACTGGTAATGGAAAATCAAGCCGAGGAAAAGACAAAGAAGGTAAGAAGAGGATGAATTACAACAAGTTTCCCAAATACAATCCATTAATTACAAGCCCCGATTTAATCTTGAACAAGTTTAAGGACGACAGAGAACTCAAGTGGCCAAAAAAATTAAAATCTCCACACCATAAGAGAGATAAAAGTAAGTGGTGTGAGTTCCATTAAGACCACAGCCACTCAACAGATAAATGATTTTCCATCAAATATGAGATTGAAAAGTCGCTAAAGCAAGGGAAACTTTGAAAGTATGTTCACCAGAGCAGTGTCTAAGATGAGGGAGGAAAGATATTTAACGGAAGAAATGATAACAAGTCGAGAAAGGAAGTGCGGGAAAATAAGAAAGAAGTAAAGTTAAAGAAAAGTTTAGATGATGATCCCGATAAAAGTCCTTTGAGGAGTTGAAGGTTTACCTTGGCTCTCCCGTGATACTCTCCCAGCCTGTGCAGGGAGAAAAGTTGTTCTTACACCTAGTCGTATCAGAGTCAACCATCAGTGTAACCTTAGTTTGAGAAGATAATGGAGTCTAGAAGCCTGTGTACTTCAACAGTAAAGATTTGCAAGGAGCGGAGCTGAACTATCCAAAGATGGAAAAGCTGGCGTATGCCTTGATACATGCCTCAAGGAAAATAAATCCCCATTCCCAGGCACATATTATGGCGGTGTTAACAAATACACCTCTGCGATAAGTCTTTCATAAACGTGAGAAATCAGGTAGGCTAATATCTTGGTCAATGAAGTTAGGTGAGTTTGACATCATTTACCAGCCGAGGGGTGCAATCAAATGGTAAACACTAGGAGACTTTGTGGTTAAATTTATCTGGGATTCGGGTGATGATGATGAAATCAAAGAAGAGGCCGAAGTGACATCGTGTGTCCAAAAGGAGATAGTAGCCGAGAAGGTACATGCCGATATTACAGGTTGAACGATAGAGAAATATTTTTTTATTAAAAAAGGGATATTAGATAAGGATCCTCTCATAAAAGGAAGACCCTTTGGAACTTGTTTATTGATGGTTCATCTTGTGAAGGCGACAATGGGGAAGGTTTAATAATGTCATCCCCGGATGGAACAAACATTGAATATGCTTTATGGTTCAGATTCAAAGCATCAAACAATGTGTTTGAGTACGAGGCCTTGATGGAAGGCTTCTCCCTGGCTAAGTCCCTTAACGTTGGCCAAATGATATCTCACAGTGACTCTTATCTAAACATCAATTAAGTAATGGGAATATACTAGGCAAAAGATGAAAAGATGGCTAATTACTTGAACAAAGTGAGAAAAATATTGACAAGTTTGGATGAAGTTAAAGTAAGTGGATCACGAGATTGGAAAATAATAGAGCTGATGCATTGACGAGACTCGTGTAGGCAACCCGAACAAAGATTAGGCATTTTATGCCTGTTAAAATATTGTTAAAGTCGAGCATTGAAGAAGACAAGAGCATCATGAATTTATATCTCACCTTAAATCTAGGAGAGTCATAGATCTGAAAAACGTTGCTAATGCCGTTTAATACAAGATTAAACTGTATAAGCAACTCCGAGATGTTTGTTGGAGAAACCCTTTTCTTTTGAAAATAAAAATTATAAACAACAAGTTGTGTTTACAAAAAACTTATGTATGAGAGTAATCAAGACTTTGTAATCAGTTTTTAAAATAAGACAGTTTTAAAAATCAACACACTATAGACTGAGATGAGGAGATGAAGATAATCAAAGACACAGTTTTTAACGTGGTAAAACCTCTCCCAACAGAGGAAACATCCACGGTGACTTCTAAGTCACAAAAACAAAAATCCACTAATAACAAATAATAGTTACAAACAATACAACATACATGCACAAAAATCAACCTATTCTAAGTTTAGGAATATACCCCACTTGGTGTCCTTCTAACTTCTCATAGATCTGATTGTTGATGATGTTTTTCCAGTTTGATAACTTCCTTTGCTTTAGCTTCCTTATGTCGACTCAATGATATTTGATCTTATACACAACACTTCCAGTGTAGTAGTGTGTTAAGTGTTTGTGAAGTGATTCCTATCAACATGCATGAACTCACACACACTTAGATTTACAGACAGTCCTAGAAAAATTACATATAAAGCCTATATGCTGTGCTTTTGTTTTCTTTCTTTCTTACAGAACTAAAAACCTTTTTGACCTTTAATATAACCCAGATTCCACGGATATCTCACTTCAAAATCGGTCAAGATCTTAATCAATCTCGGTTTTAAAAATATTTTTGAGATTGAAAATCTCCAAGTGTGAATCCAACTAGGTCAAGGTTAAGTTTCATAAGAATAGAAACCATAAAACATTTTCAAAACCAAATCAGTAAAGATTTTCTTAAATCAAGTAAGAAATATGCAGATCTAGTGAAAATGTAACATGCAGAATGTAGATCAAAAGTTTCTATGAAAAAGAAACACAGATCTTCACACGAATGTTTAAGTTGTAAACAAGATCATAGACAAAGAGGTTACAGCTTCAATATGAACAAACCACTCTCTCTCTCAAACACTCAAGGTAGTGTTTGGGGTTAGGTGTATACGAAGGTTTGATTCATAAAATGAAGTGTTTAGGGTTAGGGTTTGTTTTTTGGCTAACACAGTTTTCTTTCTCTCTCTTCTCTCTTTTCTTTTCTCTCTTCTCTCTCACTTCTCTCTTCTCTCTATTTTTTTCTCTCAGAAATGACGAATGCCCAAAAGTCTTAAAAGTCTGAGAAGTGGGGGGTTTATATAGGGGTGAGGAAAGGTTCTGGAAATGCGCATGGAATCAATGGCTGAGATTAATTCATCCTACGATTGACTTGATCTAAGGGTTATAAAACAGCGGTTGTTAAGTCCAAAGTGATTGGTTCAAACGATGGCACACGGATAGGTTTAAAACACATGCAGACCATCGATCAGCTTTGATCCAACGATCATCAATCCACCAGCAAACCCTCTCACATAACAAACACAAATAGATGAACCAGGAGGATGACAAGTGTTCAAATATGAGTGGCACACACGCGCGTCCAAAGTAATTACAGCAAGCACCCTGAAGTCTCTAGCGCATTTACATTCTACCCAAACAAACATTCCATTGAAAAATGAAGTTTTTAAAATAGAAATTTTACCCCACAAATTATATAAACACATTTTATTAATGAAAACATTTATTTAAAAAATGTTTTAAAATGTTTAAAAATTCCCAAAAAATAATTAAAACCACATTTTAAGGGGAATTAATCACACAATCAATTTTAAGAAATATATACACATGTATGCACTTCTAATTGTGTGTAGTGTGATTCAATTTATACCTTCATGGATCATTGAAGAGGATTAGAGAGATAAGTTCTGAGGCTTTTTGGATTCTAGGTTAGACAACCAATTTTGTCACTATTTCCAAATTAGATGAACACTTATACAGTACAGACTTAAGCAAGTCAAAGGTATAAGGTGCTTCAATCTCCCCCTTTGGAAATATGAGACAAAATCTCCTTTGAGTTAGCTTAAAACTCGTAGGGAACCAAAAATAATAAAACCTAGTCCTATACAAAAGATACTATCTACCCATTTCCTAGAAAGTCAAAAATTACATAACTCAACTATTTACAAAATTTTACACTAGAAATGGTAGACAATCAGTAGAAGAGATTCCTGCAAATATGCACACTAAGATCAAGCAGTTTAGATGAAATGTGAACAAAACATTGAACCCGTAAGACTCAAATTTCTCCCCCATTTTGTCTCAAATGGACAAAGGGTAAAACTTAAGGTCTTAAGAGTTTAATCAGCACATACCATACCTATAGAGTTACGCAAATACAGAAATCTGTTATAGTCTAAAGGTTTAGTGAACATGTCTGCAAGTTGAAGATCAGTAGGCAGGTAATGAATTTCTAATTCCTTAGTTTCAACAAGTTCGCGTAAAAAATGATGCCATATTTTAATATGCTTAGGTCGCGAGTGTTAAACCGGGTTTTTAGATATGTTAATGGCGCTTTGATTGTCACAATACAATTGTAACTAATCTTCTTTAATCCCATAATCGCTTAACATTTGTTTTATCCATAACAACTGAGCACAGCAACTTCCTGTTGCTATATATTCGGACTCAGCCGTAGATAAAGATGTGCAATTTTGTTTTTTGCTACTCCAACCAACTAAATTATTGTCGACATAATAATAGGCACCTGATGTAATTTTACTGTCATCAGTACAACCGGCCCAATCAGCATCAGTATACCCTATGATGGTGCTACAGGTATCCTTAGTATACCTAAGTCCAAGAATAAGAGTACCTTTTATGTACTTTATTATACGTTTTACACACAATAAATGGCTCTATTTAGGGTTATTCTGGTAACGAGCACACAGACATACATCATACATTATATCTGGTCGCGAGGCAGTTAGATAGAGTAGGCTACCAATCATACTACGATAGAGTGTGGAATCAACTGACTTTCCATTTTCATCTTTACATAATTTAACAGTAGTACTCATAGGCGTTTTGGCAACTTTAGCATTATCTAAACCAAATTTCTTAACAAGATCAAAGGCATACTTAGTTTGAGAGACAAATAGTCCATCAGAATTCTGTTTCACTTGAAATCCTAAGAAAAGTTGTAGCTCCCCCATAAGGGACATATGAAACTCCTTATGCATAATAGCAGAAAAAGATTTAACTTCAGAGTTTGAAGTTGACCCAAAAATTATGTCGTCTACATAGACTTGGGCTATAATAATGTTTTTGTCAAAATGTTTAACAAAGAGAGTCTGGTCATTTCCTCCTCTCTTAAAACCCTTATCCAACAAAAAATTGGAAAGGCGTTCATACCAAGCTCTAGGAGCTTGTTTTAAGCCATACAAAGCCTTTTTTAGACGAAAGACATGGTTAGGGTATTTAGGGTCAATGAACCCTTTGGGTTGTTCTACATATGTTTCTTCGGACAGAATTCCATTGAGGAAGGCAGATTTGACATCCATTTGATAAAGTGTGAATTTTAAGTGACACGTTATGGCGAAAAGAAGTTGAACAGATTCAAGACGAGTGACAGGGGCAAATGCCTCGCTAAAATCTCTCCCTTCTATTTGTAATTAGCCTTGAGCAACTAGTATAGCTTTATTTCTAAGGATGACCCCATTTTCATCAGATTTGTTCTTAAAAATCCAACGTGTCCCAATAACATTTTTGTTTTGAGGCCGAGGTACAAGATACCAGACATCGTGAATGACAAATTGTAAAAGTTCTTCCTGCATAGCAGAAATCCAGTGTGTGTCATTCAATGCTTCATTAACATTTTTCGGTTCCACAAGGGAGACGAAACATGCATAATTAGCATAATTTCTTAACTGGGATCTAGTACGAACTGGCTCATTAGGATTACCGACCACGTTGTCAATGGGATGATCTTTAGAGACCCAGCTAGGTACTTCTGTACTCTCACTAGGTAATGAGTCATCTATTTCTGGTGAATCAGTTTTGAAATCATTTTCAGATTCAACCACAATAGGTGATTCAGACATCTTATTTTCGACAATAGTCTCGCTTACAATTACATTTATCGATTCCATAAGGGCCTTAATACGCAGATTGTATATACGATAAGCACAACTGTTTGGAGAGTATCCTAAGAAGATGGCTTTATCACCACGTGTTTCGAATTTAGACAGATGTTCTCTGTCTTTACAGACATAACACTGACTTCCGAAAGTTCTTAGATATTTCAGATTAGGCTTCTTACCGTACCACAACTCATAAGGGGTTTGTTTAGAGTTTTTCCTAAGGTAAACCCTATTAATGATATGACATGCAGTTCTAATAGATTCTACCCAAAAGTATTTAGGTAGAGATTTGTCATGCAACATGACACGTGCCATCTCTTGAAGAGTTCGGTTTTTCCTTTCAGCAATACCATTCTGCTGAGGAGTTTTAGGGGCACTAAATTCATGTTTGTAACCGTTGTAGTCACAATATTCAACTATTCCTGTGTCTATGAACTCTCCCCCTCTATCACTACGAATGCGATTGACTTGTGTGTCCTTCTCATTTTCAATTCTTAGTAAAATTTTCAAAAAATTCTAAAACATGTCAGATTTTTGTTTCAAGAAGGCAACCCAAGTGAATCGTGTGAAATCATCAACCATGACAAGGATATAACTGTGTCCACAAAGACTAACAGTTCTAGAGGGACCAATAAGGTCCATATGGATGAGATCCAGAGGTCTAGAGGTGAGAATGTCTTTAACCTTTTTATGCGAAGTCTTAACTATTTTTCCTTCCTGGCAATGACCACAGACAACACTTGAAATAGGTTTAATTTTAGGAATTCCTCTAACAATCTCTTGACTAGACAATCTACCAAGGATATCATAACTTAGGTGACCCATACGATTATGCCAGATTTTATTGTCATCCATTCTGACAATGTTACAGGTTTCAGAACCAGTTTTAACAGTATAACAATTGTCAGGTGTTCTAAATCCGGTAATAATGCATTTACCTTTATCATTTATAATTTTACAATTGTTCTTTGAAAAGGTAACTGTATGGTCAGAGTCACAAAATTGTGATATACTTAGGAGGTTGGCTTTAAGGCCTTTAACTAATAGAACATTTTTTAGAACAGGCATTCCTTCTTCTTTTAGGGTTCCTTTACCTATGATCTGGGATGAAACTCCGTCACCAAAAACTACTTTCCCACCAGCCAATCTGGTTTTGTTTAAAAGTTTTATTTCATCTCCTGTCATATGTTTGGAACATCCTGAATCTAAGTACCAACCAGATGAAGTGTGTTCAGCTTTTAAGGCAGTGATAACAATGTTACACTTCATTTGGGGTAAAAGATCATCTTTTCTAACCCAAATAGCTCTAGTTTTAATTTTGCGCAAGTTTGCCCTCATTTGATAAAATTTTCGAGAAACAGGTTTTTTTCGAAAAACATTTGGAGCACCAAACTGATTATTGTGGAAAATTTGAGCTTTTGGTTTAGGAAAGTTTCTGGGAGCCTTTCTCTTAAATGAACTCTTAGTTTTGGTCTTTCTATTTCTGTAGTTAGAGTTCTTATCAGGTTGTTTTGGAAGGACATAATGGTTACGATTTTGCCTAGAATAGTTAAAGTTCTTGTAGACAGAAGAGTTGTACACAGGGGTGTTCAGATGCCTAGCATAACAACCTTCAAAGGAATGACCATAAATGTCACAGTAGGAGCAATATTAATTGCTTGAGGGATGAACTTCCTTAGGAAAACTTCTAAAAATGGGTTTAACAGCATTCTGTTCAGTAGTGCTATTCCTAGGAGGGATGGTTTTAAAGTTAGATTCAGCCTTTTTGATAAAAGGACAGACGTATTTAGTCTTAAGTGCAGTGTCAGCCTTAGAATTACTAGACTCTCCAATGTCTTTCTGTTGTTGCTTTTGATCAATCCTCTTTAATAAAATGAAAGTCTGGACATGTTTCAATTGGTCTTTTGCCCCCAGACACAAACTTAATAGGTTCAAGATTTGTAGTTTGTGGTTTGTTCTTAGGGCAAAATCCAATACCGGTTCTATCATCAGAATTGGTCTTGGAGTCAACAACAAAGTCAGTAAAACAATTTGAATTGCTTTCAAACTTAGAAATTTTTTTGAAAACAGTAGCTGTCTTTGTTTTTGCTTCCTCCAGTTCTAATAATGTTCCCTTATATTTCATTTCCAGGGTTTCATTAGTTTTAGTCAACTCTTTTAATTTTTGATCAAAAGTTTCAATTTCAGATTGATGAGACAGACACTGGTTAGTGTACTCTTCGGCATTCAGCTTCACAATAAGACTTAGATCATCTAATTTCTTAGTCAGGTCTCTAACAGTCTTCTCCAGTCTAGTGCCTTTTTTGAGAGTTTTAGCATACAAAGTATGAATATCTGGGAGGTCATCTGTGTCTGAGTCGTTAAGTGAAGTGTGTGTAGTGACCCCTAACGATTCAGTTTTAGTACTCACGCACCCATTTACATCGTCGTTATCGAGATCACTTTGACTCACACACACGGAACTAGAACTAGCAACATTTTCAGATAATAAAGCATCTAGGCCAGTCAAAACAGTATTCACACAAGCAAGAGTAGGAGCATCATTATCACACACAGGCATATCATCATTGTAAATGATCTTAGCATAAAAGGACATGCAAGGGTCAAGTACATTTGATGACTCAAGTTCCTCTTCATCAGAGCCACTTGAATCATTCCAAGTTTTACAGACATTGGCTCTATTGTGTGTGTTGGCTTTATTCAGATTAACTCTGCAATCGTGAGAAATGTGACCTAGTTTCCCACATCTAAAACATTCAATCTTTTTAAGGTCTCTAGTGGGTCTGGAGTTGTTGTCCTTAGGATGTTTTTCAAGACCTCTCTCATGAGGTTTGGGATTAGACAGAGTAGGATAATTAGGCTTGCCTTGTTTAGTTGCTTGTTTGTTTCTAAATTTAACAATTTTCTTAAATTGTTTAGACATTAAGGCAATCTGATTATCTAGTTTGTCTATATCACACTCCTCATCAGAGTCAGAGTTGATCAAATTAGTCTCAAGTTTAGATATATTAGAGGCAAAACTCAAGTTAGAGTTGGGATGTTTTCTTTTTGAATGATTTAATTGTTTCTTAAAGTCTAATTCCATTTCCACAGTCCTAAGTTTGCTACTGAGTAACTCAGGGGTAAGGTTTTGATCACTCATTTCCTCAATAGCATACCTCTAGCTGTCAAACTTTTGTGGTAATGCTCTTAGGATTTTAGAAACAATTTCATTCCTATCATAAGTAATACCATTAGCATGCAACTTGGTGACTATATCAGTTAAGTTCATGTAAAAGTCATCAAAAGACTCAGAGTCAGACACAATCAAAGAGTTGTACTGCTGGGTAAGCATTTGAGTTTTAGCAGCTTTAACTCTTGAGTCTCCTTCATGGGCAGTGATTAATGTGTCCCAAGCTTCCTTAGAAGTGGCACAAGATGAGATTCTCTTGAACTCATACTCATTAATAGACATAAAAATGGCATTCTTGCCTTTATTGTTATTTCGAGAAATAGTTTTCTCTTCTTGGGTAAACTCACTTAAGATTTTCTTTACCCTCTCATCACTTCCTTTAGTGGCTGGTTTAGTAGGATAAGTGTATCCGTTTTCAATAATGTCCCAGACATCATCTCCTAAAGTCCCTTGGATGAAGGCAACCATTCTTACTTTCCAGTAAGCAAAGTTGTTTCCATTAAAGAGTGGAGGTCTGGATAGATTACCAAACCTTTCATTCTTCTCGTCCATAGTTAGGTTTTTCAGAAAACGACTTCAAAAACACAAGATCTTTTTGAAATAAAAGTTAGCAGGGCTCTGATACCAATTGAAAAATGTTGCTAATGCCGTTTAATACAAGATTAAACTGTATAAGCAACTCCGATATGTTTGTTGGAGAAACCCTTTTCTTTTGAAAATAAAATTATAAACAACAAGTTGTGTTTACAAAAAACTTATGTACGAGAGTAATCAAGACTTTGTAATCAGTTTTTAAACAAGACAGTTTTAAAAATCAGCACACTATAGACTGAGATGAGGAGATGAAGATAATCAAACACACAGTTTTTAACGTGGTAAAACCTCTCCCAACAGAGGAAACATCCACTTAGGGATGGGAGGCTACCGAAATCAAAAATCGATAAGAAGAAGATTAAATACCAAGCGACTAAGTTCACTATCATAGGTTATGTTATTTATAAAAAGGGGGGGGGGGGGTTGCTTCCATTTCTCCGATGTGTATACCCCTTAAGAAAGAGTATGTTCTATGAGATGTACGTGAAAGATCCTGCACAAGTCATGTGGGTGGTCAATATTTTACCAAAGTGATCATCGCTCGGGGATATTTTTGGGCGACACTTGCTAAAGATTCATTAGAGTACGTGAAAAAATGTGACAAGTGACAAAGCTTTGCAATCATCCCTCAATCTCCCCATCAACCACTCTCATCTATAACAGCCCCGTGGTCATTCACTGTCTGGGGATAGACTTGGTCGGCCCCTTTCCTCGGGTAAAAGGAAACTATAGATATTTGATAGTAGTAATTGATTATTTTTCAAAATGGGTGGAGGCTGAGGCAATGAAAATCATCACTAAAGTGAATATGTTTAAGTTTATATGGAAAAATATCATTTATCGACATGGCTTGACCAACACTATGATATCAGATAACAGTAAATAGTTTAAAAACAAGTCCTTAAATGCATATTGTGTGTGGGTCAGCATCGAGAAATTTTACTCCTCCCCCGGACGACCTCAAGAAAATGGCCAAAAAAAGTCACAAATAGAACCATTTTGGATCGAATAAAGAAGAATATTGAGTATGAAAATGGAAAATGGATTGACGAATTGTATGGGGTTTTATGGGCTTGTAGAACTACTGAAAGAACTCTGATGGGAGGGACGCCGTTCATGTTGGCCTATGGTTTTGAGGCAATCATCCCAACTGAGATTAGACTCCCAAGTCACAGGGTCCAAAACTATGATCCAGATACCAATCTTGAAGAAAAAAGGTTATTGCTAGATTTGATCGAAGAAAAATGAGAAGACACTGCAATAAGGCAATCAGTGTACGAATACGGAGAGGCGAGATTCTATAATAAAAGGGTGAAGTCTCGACCTAGAACCATGGGGAATCTCGTCCTGAAGAAGGTTTGACAAAAGACTAATAAACTACACCATAATCATCATGGCCCCTATAGTGTAACAGAAGAAGTTGTACCAGGAACCTTCCGGCTTGATAATCTTGAAGGTGAACTGTTTTCCAACCCTTAGAATGCGGATCACCTAAAAAGACATTACTAGTAGTTTGTCATTGACCTCTATCCTAAAGCTCATTGTATCGTTCCCAGTTTTGTTTAAGATATTATGATCAATGTTATGTTAGTAAGACTTAACTCAGTTGTAAGGGAATTTTCAATGTTATGATGTAATGAAAATTTAAGTGTTATCTCATAGTCCTTTTGTTTTATCCTTTTTCTTGTGTGGTTTGTACAGAATTTAACTATAAAACATCATTCTTTATGGTGGATTAATTTAAAACACTCTCTCAGAGATACCAGAATGATTGAGCAGTCTCGGCACCAATAAATCCTTCCAATAATTTCGAGAGGGGGATAACCCATTTAAACATCACTTTAAGAGGTGAGGGTAAATAATATTTAAATAAATGGTTATGCTCAACATCATTATTTATGGTGGATTAATTTGAAACTATCTCTTGACAATACGAGAATGATTGAGTAGTCTCAGCTCCAACACATCCTTCCAATAATGCCGAGAGAGGGGATAGCCCATTTAAACATCACTTTATGAAGTGAGGGTAAAAATCGTTTAAATAAATGGAAATTTTCGCATCATTTATAATATTTGATTAATTTAAAAACTCTCTCTTGATGATACGAGAATGGTTGAGGAGTCTCGGCTCCAACACACATTAAACATCACATTAAGTGGTGAGAATAAATGGTTATGCACAACATCATTCCTTATGGTGTATTAATTTAAAAACTCTCTCTCGAAAATACGAGAATGGTTGATGAGTCTTGGCTCAAATACACCCATCCAATAATGCCGAGAGAGGGAAGATAGTTCATTATACATCACAATAAGTGGTGAGAATAAATGGTTATGTGCAACATCATTCCTTATGGTGGATTGATTTAAAAAATCTCTCTCGGATATACGAGAATGGTTAAGGAGTCTCGGCTTCAACACACCCTTCCAATAATGCCGAGAGAGGGGGGATAGTTCACTAAACATCACATTTAGGGGTGAGAATGAATGATTTTGCACAACACCATTCCTTATACTGGATTAACTTAAAAATTCTCTCTCGGAGATATGAGAAGGGTTGAGGACTCTTGACTCCAACACAACCTAACAATAATGCCAAGAGAGCGGGGGGCAGTTCATTAAACATCACAAAAAGTGGTGAGGGTAAGTGGTTATGTAACATCGTTCTATTAAATGATGAGAAACAACCTTAAAAGATAATTTGAATGACATGTTCGGACATCACTAATTAGTGAAAAAGGCAAGCTATGAGCAAACATTTGGCATAACAAATAAAACATTCCCTTCATTTAATAATGCATCCACCCAAGATGATAGTGAACTTGCAAAAATCAACAATGGTATAAATACCATTCAAACGTGCCATGAAATAGAGATGACATACAAATTGTTCACAGTGGCAAAAAATTATCGAAATATTACAGACCATCAGTGTTTTAAATGTAAATTTTTTTGAACAGATGAAGTTACAGAACAAAAAGGGCATGAAGACCACAAGTGGTCGCCCAATAGAAAAATAAAATTTTAGTTCTTGACTGCAGTGAACTCGGTCTCTATGGGCACGACAAGAGTTTCAGGATGGTTGGAAGTGTTTCCCTCCTGATCACTTATTTCTCCATTAGCCACTTTTGGATCAATGACCTCCCTCACGACCATAGTAACAAGAACCTCCGCCTCAACCTCCACCTGATTTAATGCTTCCAGGTTCTCAGGGTTGGTAAGGCTGAAAGATGAGAGAGCCTCAGTTACTTGGGGGTCAAAAGTGTCCAAGTACGGAAGCATATTGGAGACTTGACGACAAGCAATCTTGGCACTTTTATCCAAGTATTAAATGACGTAGTAAAAAAACTTATCAGGATCTTTTAAGACCGAGAGATCCTTCTGGACTACCGCCTTGATTTTTTCATCCTACTCCTTTAACCACTCATTCAAGTCATCAATATTAGCTCGAAGGTCAAGACACATTGTTCACATTTGCTCTTGATGCCTATCCCTCTGCTCGGCAGCTTTCAACACGTAGTTAGTCTTAATTTTGCCGAACTACACCTTTAAATTATTATTCTCGGACAAGGCATTCTCGACCGTTTTAACTTTTTGGTTGGCCTCGCTCGCCCACAGTTGGAAGTTCTAAAGGGTGATTACTAACTTCAAGATGAGAACAAAGTTTAGTATGGATGGCACAACACTTAACAAACCCAAAAAATACAATAAGGGCAAGCAAATTTACCTGGGTTGCCCTATGTAGAGAAAATTTAAAGACCCGAGAGGGGTCCTGGGCATCAAAATACCGATTATCACACTCAGGGATAATTGTGATCATGGGATATCAAGCCCTCAATTGACTATCGAGTAAGGAGTCAGTGGTTGTGCTCAGCTGAACGAGACTAGCTGCAACCATTATATCATCCCTGATCGAGACAGCGAGATTATGGGTCATCCACCGTGGGTATCCTTCTTCTTCTTTTTCGAGGGGAGGGTTTATGGAAGCACCCTCTAGTACCTCTTTTCTCTTTTTGGATCCCTCAAAAGTCGTGGGACCATTAGCCATCATTTTCTATCGAGGTTGTGTCAATGCAGTGGTATTTCTTGAAAGACGAGCCAAAATATTTCATGTAACACACTTGATCAAATCTCTTGAACAGTCTACAAATAAGATAAGTAAATTAGTATCGACTCAAATAGGCAGAAAGAAGATGATAGTAAAGTTAAAATGTTTTTAAAACTTACGCAGTTTAGTAAGGGGGTCAACCCCCAACCCAGTGCTGGCAAACAGCTCAAGATCCATGAGATCCTAAAATATGCAAAGCTCTTGTCCTTATCGAAAGTGAGCAAAAGATTGATGCTCATCCTGGCATCAATGCTAAGGTCGGGGTATAGTTTAGCCGATATGGTAACATTACCATACTTTTGAGGGACCCTCATCTCGTCGGTGCCATACGAAACATTACTATCAAACTCCAAATACTTGGATACAAAAAAATAGCGAGACTTCCAGTTATGATTAGTAGTCTGGTTGATGTGAACAAGTTTCTTATCGGAACGATAAGCCACGAAGTGGAAGTAGAATGGTGAGGCCTTGGTAGTAGAAATATTTTAGCAGGCATGAAAGTTATCCACTGGATAATCGGCCTCATATGCAATCTTTTAGAGTTAGACAACTCCAAGAAGTGTCCTCCAAGCATTAGAGGTTAATTGGGTAGGAAAAAGGCCAATACAAGCAAAGATGGCCTTGATATTTGGATGTATCGACAGACGAAAGTCTATCCTAAACATATGCTCATAAACAGAAGCTTCACCTTCACCCTAGATACTAAAAGACTTCTCATCCTTAAAAGGGACTCTCATCCTAATGGAAGACTTCACACCATATTGGTGCTTCCAAAGTATCAAGTCAGATTCCTGGATGTCAATCGAAATTGATGAGGCATAGCTTGTATTAAGTTCCTCTTCTTTCTTATCCTTGTCCTCATCTTTATCAACGGGAGATTGACCATAAGGGTCTCATCTTGGAAACTCGGCCTCCGTCATAGCTGAGATGGGAATAACAATTAGTTGCACATGGTATGCCACCTCAACCTCTGACTCGTCATCACAGAAATATCTAGAATTTTATGTTTATGATTGCCTAGTTGATTAGCCAACATTATGGGACGATCGTGATTGCTAGATTCGGCTGCTCCGCTCTTGTCCAGCCGATCATTGGGAACCCTCATAGCTTCCCCAAAAGAATCATCCCTAGATCTCTGCCGATAATTGGGAGGTTTTTGTAATACAATTAGGACTATAACCTAGGGAATATGTGGATAAAGAATTATGAGAAGATGCAGAAGACATTGAATCACTGATGGAAATTATAACCCTAGGCTCACAAAAGTGGGGTAAGTTAAGAGCAAAAGGGGATAAATAACAAATAAGGGTACAGGGTCCAAGGGAAGTCTGGACTCGACTTCGACCTTCTTTTTATCCTTGGCCTCAGCTCTACGGATCTCTTTTAATATATGCTCTCTAGGATGGGGAAACTCCTCCCCTAGTTCGTATAACCTTCGATACATGAAAAACTAAAGTGATATTTAACCACCGTTAACTTAAACATCTAGCAAGGAAGTTAAATAGTTTTCAATTAAACTAGCCAAGAACACTTAGAAGCTCTCTAGTAAACTACGCCAGAAAACTCATCGAACGAGCTAACTAGTGCTTACAAACCCTAAATTTTTTCCAAAATCCCAACTATTAAACCAAATATAAGTTAAATGCACCTCTAAAATCCCTCAATTGGATCCTAGCACCTCCAAAAAAAGGTCATCGAAAAACCAAGAAAGCTACCAAAAAATGAAAATGATAAACCAAGAAATAAAATGCTAATGTATTGACTAGAGGGGGGAAAGTGAAGTTACATGAACTAGAGAAGTGCCGGAAAGTATGGAGAGAAACGGAGTAAGCTCGTCGAAAAATAAGGAAGCAGTGGAGAGAGAGAGCTCTAGTTTCTCAATATTCAAAACTAAGGAAATGGAAGAAAAAGAGAAAGGAATGCAAAGAACTGGTATTTAAACCAACTCAAGTGGCGCACAATTTCCAAAGTGAAATCATTAGGGCACAAGTACCAAAGCCACATATGTTTCCACCGCCATTTGGGCAACACTCCATATTAACCAATGAGTGACAATTGTCATATTTGGACGTTGAAGCGCCACCTCTAATAGACACTGAAATAATGCCTCTACTAGCGTGTCAGTCCACTCAAATCACTGAGATATGCTCTGATACTGAGGGAACATCTAATTGCAGGACGACAAATGACTTTACACCTAAGCCTCCGATTGGCATTGAAGACTAAGGTATAGGCGGTTATTGATATACACAAGTCTAACCTTGTCTAGACGAGACTTGACTTGGCAACATGCCCCCTCATAGCTTACCTCAAACTCATCCGGTTATAGACCCCACATATCAATGTCTCTACTTAAATGGGTCCATCCTCCAAGACATCCTCCTAATGACATTCATCACCATTTATTACTAGACTTAGGTTACGACATCATCATGTCTTGGTACTAGCTTGTGGCAGCCTCATATACTCTCAACAAATCGATGGATCTTTCATCCACCACATTTACTAGGAGTTAGATGTCGTTCTCGACCTCATATCTTTGAAAGTTACCTCATCAGTCTCAGCCAGCCAAGACCTCATAGCTCGGACACCAGCAACTTGAATGGAACATGTTATCTGGGTAATAATGGAACACGTTGCCAAAACCATTATAGTAAATTAGCCCCACACGAGGGGAATATTTAATCATCATGGATTACACATGTGATACCCAACTGTTTCTCTCATATTGTCCTATCTACCTTGTGCACACAGGCTGCATGCTAAGGGGTGACACTACGCACCCCCAACATTATAAAAGAGATGCTACTTCATATTTTCAAGGGATCATGATTATTTACCTATTGTTATACTGCTGTTGATGCAAAAAACTGGACCGAATCCCATTTTTATGATCATAGATAAATAGATGAAAGCAATCCAATCAAGCACATAAGAGACAAAGATTTTTAAAGTGGTTCGGCTATGAATAAAGCCTACGTCCACTGTTATTTTATTCCCAGGGGTTTACAATAGAACCATAGGGTGTAGAGAGAGAAAGGATGTGTATCTTGTGTATGGGGTTTCTAGGTTCTCTTGGATCTCCCTCCTTTTGGCTAAGGGGATACATGTATTTATAGTGATGGGAGATAAAGAGATTCATTGTATGTAGATATTTATGTCTACATTCAACGAACCTAATTATTTAATTGCTTGGTATGCTATGTGTTGTCATCTATTAATACAGTATAAATGTACATTAAGGCTCATTAAATGCGTTGCCATCTTCCTTTGATCTTCCTGGTTGGTATGCCGACCAACTCTCCTCGGGTGCCGACCAACTCTCCTCGGGTGCCGACTAACTCTCCTCGGGTGCCGACCAACTCTCCTCGGGTGTCGAATATTGCCACGTAGGATGACATGTGTCCTTTTCTGATTGGTCCTCGTAGATGGAGAATTTTTGCGTTAACAGAAGCCCCCAATGCTCCATGCTTGATGGTTTACTTGAAAGGATGCAGTATTTATTCTGCAGTGTTGTTTGGTGCTCGTGAAATTCTTGATCTACCTTCTTGATTTGTTCAACATAAAGTGCATTATCTCCTGGACGACATATGATGCAGGCTGATCGATGGTTGCTAATCTTTCTTTTGAGGAACTTCGTGTGCTATGTATCACCCTTGGGAATTTGGATGCATCCATGACATAGTATGTAGCTTGTCATAATCTTCAAGTATGTTGATTGGTTTGCTAGAGGACCAACTGCCTCCTGTGCTGAGAAACTGAGTGCTAACTTCACGTGCTTGATTCTTCTGATTTATGATCCTCTGAATACTTTGTCGAGTAACATACAAGCTTTTGAACCCAACTCTTCAATCTGATTAGTACCAAGCTAGTGGTGGACTTCTAAACATTTTCAAATAACTTCTTCTTCAATGTTGGTCGGGACAGTAGTAGTAAAGATATCAATGCTGTAGATGCTAAATTTGACTTCTGAACTTCAATAGCATGGGCATAATAACTCCTGAATATGCCTCCTGAACTTCTGAATACCTCCAGAACTTCAATAGCCTCATGAACTTCAATATCAAAACTAATTCTCGAGCAAGAAAAATAACTTCTGAATGATAATTAGTCGGGGCCCCGACTATGTAAGTTTATGGAGTTGAATTTGGTGCTCGACTGTTTGATGTTATGAGAATGTGCCACCAAATGAACAACTGAATTTTTAATAGAAGCCCCCAAGTGTGGAATGTGAACTTTGAATGCTTTTTGCTTGATCGCTTTCACATACTCATAAAATGTTTTCGACCAACTGTAATTGACAACTTCTTATTTCCGACCAACCTAAGTTGACATTTTTGGGAATAGATTTACTTCCTAACCACCCTTAGTTGGCATTTTTAGGAATATATAGTTTTACTTCCCGTAGGAATACATTTACTTCCTAACCAACATAAGTTAGCAGTTTTAGGAATACATAGTTTTACTTCCCGTAGGAATACATTTACTTCCTAACCAACATAAGTTGGCATTTTTAGGAATACATTTCCTAACCAACATAAGTTGGCATTTTTAGGAATAGTTTTACTTCCCGTAGGGATACATTTACTTCCTAACCAACATAAGTTGGCATTTTTAGGAATACATAGTTTTACTTCCCATAGGAATACATTTACTTCCTAACCAACATAAGTCGGCATTTTTAGGAATACATTTTTTATAATAAATGATAGAGACTTCCTCGGAGCTAACCAACGGATTGTTGGGAATAAGATATAATAAATGCTGGAGACATCCTTGGAGCTGACCAACAGATTGTTGGGAATAAGATAATATATGCTGGAGACATCCTTTGAGCTGACCAACAGATTGTTGGGAATAAGATAATATAAATGTTGGAGACCTCTTTGGAGCTGACAACAGATTGTTGGGAATAAGATAATCTAAATGTTGGAGACCTCCTTGCTGAAATAAGAATAGAATATGCATCCAAATAGATATAAAGAATAATAAAGTGCCTCGTTGATTTGTCGAGGTAGAATTATATAATGCCGAACAAGAATAAGATCTTCCAAAACATAAGAATATGGTCGAGAACGTTGTCAGGCCTGAATATAAATAAGAATTATCCGACCAACTATCCGTTGGGGGTAGCTGAATAAATATCTTGTCGAGGCACAATTGCATAATGCCGAATAAGAATAATATTTTCCAAAACATAAGAATATGGCCGAGAACTTTGCTGGGCCTGCATATAAATAAGAATTACCCCGACCAACTATCCGTTGGGGGTGACATATAATAAATGTTATAGTTTTCCTCGGAGCTGAATATGATAATAAGTATCTCGTCGAGTTCCATGTTGAGATGAATATAGAATATGAATCCCAAGGGATATATAGAATAATTTGTGCTTGAGCCGATATCTGGGCCTGAATATAAATAAGAATTGCCCCGACCAACTATCCGTTAGGGGTGAAATATAATAACTGTTGTAGCTTTTCCTCGGAGCTGAATATGATAATAAGTATTTCGCCGAGCTCCATGAAGAGATGAATATAGAATATGAATCCGAACGGATATATAGAATAATTCTTGCTTGAGCACAAATCAAAGCAATAATAAAATAGATAGTTCCTTGCTGAGGTGAAATTTCATAATGCTGAGGAATGATAATAGTTTCCATATTGTTTCCGAGCATTCGTCGGCATTGAGTCTTGTACCTGTAAAAATTAATATCTTGCTCTACCATTCGTGTATGCTGAATTGATTAGTCGTGAGAATAATTTACTCATCCAATCAATATATGATATGTATATGCTTGAGAAATAAAAATATTAATTTCAAAAAATGAAATAATATATGTTGGCTGATATGTCGAGGCACAATTGCCTGATGTCGATCAATACTACTTTTCCAGATGTTTACGAGAGCTTTCATCGGGATTGAATCTCGTCCCTATGAAATTTTAATAAGCTTCCCGAGCACCTGTCGAGACTAGAGAAAATAATTATTATCATGAGAATAATTATTCATCCAAACAATATGTGATGTGTATCAGCATAAAATAATAAAAATTTCAAAATATGAAATAATATTTTTATGCCAAATGTGTGTGAGATGGACAATTTTTTATCAGATATGCATCATAAATAAGACGTAGAGTTTTATGTAAAGTTATTTAATCTCTAACAACTAATCAGGTATAAGTTGCTGTTTGAAAATTATTTATCACTTGGTTTTAAAAATATTTTTGGGGTGATCACAAGTTAAAAAAGACTTAAGCCCCTGTTTGTCCCCGAGCTGAACTCGTGTTTAAAGAAATATCTGGGATGCTTCGCATTTTTTAATACCCCAAGATTCTACTGCTGCCGACAAACGGCATGGATGTTGCCGACCAACATTTAAGGATATCTCAAGTTATAGAATATATGGTGCCGACCAAGAAGCAAATGGTCCCCGACCAGCTGAGCAATTTCGCCGATCAACAAAAATGGTGCATTGACAGCACCGAACAACATTAGGTGTTACCGACCAAAAAGTGGATGGTTGGATAGTTTCCGACCAGTAAATTGAACCCTCCGAACAAGACTGAGATGTCGCCGATCAAGAATTAGATAATCGTCGGCCTCCAATTGGTTCCGCCAAGCTACAATATGAGGCTCCGACCAATAATAAGATACCTCGTAGTTGGATAAAATTATTTCAACGTTGCTGATGGATCTTCACATCTTATCTCTGACAAATAAAAATGGTCTGGTTAAGCTTCCCTTTAATAAAAGATGGCCCAAGATGATGCCGACCAACAATATGGATGGATGACCAGAATATCTCGAATCCTTAGATCAGAAAAATAACATTCGATGTAAAATTTAAGCATTAAGAATGTTAATTAAATGAATAATTATCTAATCCACTATATCGTGTGATTCCGATAAAGAAACCCCGTGATGTGATGAACGAGGGGCCAACATATCAAATTTGTGCCCAGAGTCTTGATATGGTCATGATTTGTTTTACTGATCCTCTTTTACAAGAGGTGGGTAAGGATTTTTCAGGTGAGAGAAAATTATTTTTTATATTGATCCCTTCCTATTCCCTATTTGGAGAGATAAAAATATGGTGAATGATCGAAGTTATTACCAAATTTATATAAAAAATTAATCAATTTGACTTTATTGACATAGATGGAAGATGAACCAAATTAAGTATATAGTTCATAAAAATGAATGCAAAGAGACTCAAACTTTGAAGAGAGATAAAATAGATCTGGGTCAAGATTTCCATGAGAAAACTTTTTATTGTCTTTAACCTTTTCCCATTCTCTCATTAAAAATGTAATGGGAATTTGAATAGTCATCAAAGATCTTTCAAAAATTATTTCGAAATCAACAATGAAAATTATCAAATCTTATCATCGTCGTATATATTGGTATATGTAATCATTTAAAATATTGATTTCATGAGATAAAATTTTAACTTGAGAATCAAGCCAAAAGTTTTGATTTATGAAATCCACCATTTCACAGATTTCTCAACAAGAATTAATTTAACAGTTATGATTTTGAAATCATGATATGCAATTTTTGCAAATTTCATAAATAAAAATTGGACAACTAATTTATGTATATAAACATAAAAATCATGATTGAATCAACATATGTATGTATAATTGATTATACATAGAGAAAATAAAAACTTAGCTTATGATGGAGAACAATGCTTGTAACACGTTACCACAGACGGCGCCAATGTGTTGATGCAAAAAACTGGACTGAATCCCATTTTTATGATCACAGATAAATAGATGAAAACAATCCAATCAAGCACATAAGAGACAAATATTTTTAAAGTGGTTTGGCTATGAATAAAGCCTACGTCCACTGTTATTTTATTCCCAGGGGTTTACAGTAGCACCATAGGGTGTAGAGAGAGAAAGGATGTGTATCTTGTGTATGGGGTTTCTAGGTTCTCTTGGATCTCCCTCCTTTTGGCTAAGGGGATAAATGTACTTATAGTGATGGGAGATAAAGAGATTCATTGTATGTAGATATTTATGTCTACATTCAACGAACCTAATTGTTTAATTGCTTGGTATGCTATGTGTTGTCATCTATTAATACAGTATAAATGTACATTAAGGCTCATTAAATGCGCTTCCATCTTCATTAATGCACATTAAATGCGTAGTTATCCTTTGATCTTCCTGGTTGGTATGCCGACCAACTCTCCTCGGGTGCCGACTAACTCTCCTCGCGTGCCGAATAACTCTCCTCGGGTACTGACCAACTCTCCTCGGGTGCCGACTAACACTCCTCGGGTGTCGACCAACTCTACTCGGATGCCGACCAACTCTCCTCGGGTGTCGAATATTGCCACTAGGATGACATGTGTCCTTTTCTGATTGGTCCTCGTAGATGGAGAATTTTTGCATTAACAATGCTAAACTATAATTGTAGAGAGATAATGGGAGAGCTTGTAATCCTTCAATGGCTTCCAGCCCATGTTTATAGTGGAAATACTTCTTACCTTACATACTGAACGTAGGCCAAGGTCGAACAACTTAAACACATGTGTCATCTTATTATCTCTTATCTTTTATACTCTTTTTCTATACATATATGTTGATGTGTCAATCCACTATGACTACACATACCTAGGAATTGAGTTGAGCGTATCTTGGGGTGATATCATGCATCATCACAACACAATGAGAAGATAAAATAATTCTCTCTTCAATGTTAAAATATATTTTTCCCCACAAAAATTTTCTTCTCACCTTAATGGAGTAATGGAGAAACATTTGAATCATATACATAAGTGTATAAAGAGAAGTGATTTTGTCTTGGAAGAACTTTAAGATAATATATTGCAAAGATCTTTAAAATGTAAAAAATCTAAAAAGATCACAAACCCATTATGAATGAGAAGAATGATCTTCGCTAACATGAAGGATAAATGACACTAGGTTGGGCCACTGGTCAAAGATTTTATATAGGATTTCCAAAAGACCGCGACCAATAAAGGAGATTATTCACATCCATAAAGTCCTATTTCATTGCAACCAACAAACTAAGTTGCGACCAAAACCAAAGTTTGATAGTTTTTCAAAATTTCACATAACTCATAATTATTTGTCAACCTATAACCAATTAATTTGAAATAAAAGAAAATGAGTTTCAATCATAAGTTTTATATAGGAAGAATATATTACATCATTTATTCGAAAATGTCAAAAACTTCAAGTTTAAATTGAAATAATATTGAATTTCAGTAAATATTTAACCACTGGGGGAATTTATGTCCTCTAAACAATATACATGTATCCTAAGCGATTAAATCAGGGTAACATCATGAATGAGTCGATATAAATTTGATAACGCCTTTTGGATAGTTCTTGGATTATACTTGTTGATACCAAATTTAGTATGTTGACGTGGATCAATAAAGTGAAGACACGTGGCAGTCTACGTGGAAACAACAAACACTTCCGAGGAACTCACACGCTCCGAGGAACCATACTACAACGAGGTACACTGTTTCCCCGAGGAACGAGAATTCTCCGAGGAACTCTTGAGCACCGAGAAGCTTAGGCGGTCCGAGAAACTCAGGCGGTCCGAGCTACACCTCGAAAAAAGCATTAATAGCGGGATAACCAACAGTTTGACTGTTCATTAAATTCTTATCATTCAGACGTATACGCTTAAGGAGCATTGAATGTATTACCCTTTCATATGTACATCATTTAATGTATTACCCTTTCACATTACAGCCCCAGGGCTATAAATACATTGTACAATCCTCATTGTAAAAGGACCGAAATTTCTTGAGATAACTTGTAATCGAGAATTCCCATACAATCAACAATACCATAACAGTGGACGTAGGCCATTCTTATAAGGCTGAACCACTTTAAAAATTCTTTATCTCATTTATTTATCTGTGATTGAATAATTAGATATGATCTAATTTTTTACATCAACATATTAGAGCCGTCTGTGGGAACGATTGGTAATATCGTTTTCCATCAAAAATAATCCATCACAAATGGCTTATATTCCAGAATCTAGCAATCAAAACGCTGGAATCCCTCCAAATCCATCTACTCCGCCAAATATTCCAGATCTGGCTGGAATAATGACAAATATGGCTCAGGACCAGACCGTCATGCAAGAAACTATGCGTCAACTCATACAAACCCTCCATGGCGGTAAACCAACCCATTCAAGACCACGAAGTATTCAAAGAAATACCCGTGCATCTTCTTCGCGTACTAGGCGTACCAATTCATATCGCAATGAGGAGTCTGAAGATTTTTCTTATCAACCTGGACGAACTTCGTCAGTGCGAGCCACAGATACTGAACAACGTATCACTCTCTCCCCAGAAAGGACCAGTGCGCTAGAAAGATTAAGCAGAGTATCACCTTTCGATCGATTAGGTCCTAGGAGGAGCAAAAGTCCTCCTAGAGCCCCATCGAGGAGTTTTCGACGACCATCAGATTTAAGGAAAGGATCTGCCCAGTCGCGACCAGCAGCTCGTCAAGAGAGATCTCAGGAAGCCACATCAACGCGATCAGTTGCTCGGACCAATAGGCCCGAGGATGGAAATGATTCATGGAAAGGCTTTATTCAAAGGCTGGAGGATAGATTGGGGGAAATGGTTAAAGCTAAGAACCCCCTACAACGAACCTTTGTTCGAGGAACACCTTTTGTCCAGTCCATTGTAGATTTTCCAACACCATCAAAGTGTAAAGCACCTGTTGTGACCCCCAAATATGATGGAAAGACTGACCCTGTCCTTCATATAGAACAATACCAGGCTACAACCGACATCTATGCAGTTCCAGATGAGATGAGATGCAGGGCATTCTCGGGAACTCTTATCGGATCTGCTCAAATATGGTATAATAATCTTCCTCGAGGTAAGATTTCAACTTTTCTTCAACTGGTCGAGTTATTTATTGGGAATTTCTATTTTCGGGCAAAGCCAGTTAAACGAGTAGCACATTTGTTAAGTTTTAGACAAAAAGATGGTGAGAGTACCAGAGATTATATAACTCGTTTTAATAACGAGAAACTTGAAGTCATTGATTATGAGGAGAAGACAGCGATTACCGCTTTGATGAGTGGACTACTGCCCAACAAGTTGTACTACACTTTGGCCAAAGATCCACCTAGAACCATGTCAGACCTGATGGGAAAAGCGTCCAAGATTATGAATGCCGAGGAGGCTATGGCAGCGAAGAAGAACATGGATGCCAAAGAAACCAAGGTGGAAGGTGATAAAGCTAAGAAGAAAGAGCATAAGAATAATGGTAATGACAAACATTCAAAAAACGGGTCGGTATGGGACGTGATGAAGAAATATGATAATTATACTCCTTTAAAGAAGGATATCAACCATGTTCTAGAGGAAATCAAGAACAACAAGGAACTAAGCTGGCCGGAGAAAATGAAGGCAGACCCTGACAAGAGGAATAAGGCGAAGTATTGCGAGTTTCATAAAGATCATGGCCATATGACCAAAAATTTCATAGCTCTTCAGAATGAGATTGAAACACTCATCAGACGAGGAAAGCTATCAAAGTATGTTGATCGTGGAAACGAAAGAAGGAACAACGACCGAACAAGAGAGAGGTCTAGATCTCCTCGTCGAGCAGAGGAGAACAAGAAAAGAAACCATGAAGTTGATCCCAAAGACGACCCCGATCTTCCCAAGAGACCAAGGCAGCCAGAACGTGAGGTATTTTCAATACGCTTTGGGTCATTTGACTGTAATGTTATAACAGGTGGAGATGCAGGAGGAGGAGACCTTACTGCCGAGAGAAAAGCTTACCTCTGTGAGGCTCAAGCTTGCTCGTACATTCAACGAATAAATATAGCTGAGGAGGAACGCCCGAGAAAGGTGAATAAAGAGAAATTGGTCATTGGTTTCTCAAAGAATGACCTTGCAAGTGTTCTATATCCTCATGATGACCCACTGGTGATCAAGATGAGAATGAAGGAGGTTATAATTTCAAGAGTACTGGTCGACAATGGTAGCTCGACAGACATCATGTTCTACTCGTGCTTCGATAGTTTAAATCTAAAACTATCTCAACGGGAGCCTTATCATAGACCCCTCCTCGGTTTTACTGGCGAGAAAGTTTTTCCACTTGGGACAATCAAGTTGGATATATTCATTGGTACGTGGCCTGCTTGTCGAACAGAAAAAATACACTTCTTCGTGATGGATAAGAATGTTCAGTCATCATACAATATCATCATGGGAAGAGTAGGATTGAAGAAGTTCGAAGTTGTACCATCTGCGGTGCATCAATGCCTGAAATTTCCAATAAATTTTGGAGTAGGAGTTGTTAAAAGTGATCAGAAAGTAGCTCGAAAATGCTATTATTCATCCTCCGAGCAAGAAGAAATGGAGGAATCAAGAAAAAAGACTACTACCTATCAAGTGGATGAAGGTGCCGAAATTGAAGCATCGGATCCTAGAGATGAGTCGCAACTCGTGAAGGGTCAAGTGGTGGAAGCTACTGAAAACATCATTCTGGACGACGAGCACCCTGAGCGAATTACTCAAGTAGGTTCATCATTGGAAGCCTCACTAAAACAGGAATTGATAACTTTCCTAAGAAGCAGAAAACAAACTTTTGCGTGGAGTAATGAGGATATGCCTGGGATAGACCCAAATTTTTTATGTCACGAACTCAATGTGAATAAGGAGATCAAGCATGTGAAGCAGAGAAGAAGAGTATTCAGTCCCGAGAAGAATCAAGATATATAGGAGGAAGTCGAGAAGCTCCAGAAGGCTTGTTTTATTGAAGATGTTAAATATCCAGACTGGTTAGCCAATGTAGTGATGGTGAAAAAGAAGAACAACAAATGGAGGATGTGTGTAGACTTCACCGACCTCAACAAAGCATGCCCAAAGGATCACTATCCACTGCCCCGAATTGATCAACTAGTCTATGCTACCTCGGGACACGAGCTGCTAAGCTTCATGGATGCTTATTCTGGCTACAATCAGATTAAAATGAAACCTGAAGACAGGGAGAGTACTTATTTCATTACCCCTAGGGGAACTTATTGTTATAATGTTATGCCTTTTGGTTTGAAAAATGCAGGTGCGACATATCAGAGACTGATGAACAAAGTCTTTGCTGAACAAATCAGTTGCAATATGGAAGTCTATGTTAACGATATGCTGACGAAGAGCAAAAAAGCTGCTGATCATCTAGTTGACTTAAGTCAGACTTTTGATCAACTAGATAAATACCAAATGAAGTTGAACCCGACAAAGAGCATATTTTGAGTACGAGAAGGCATATTTCTCGGATACATTGTCAACCAACGAGGCATTGAGGCGAATCCTGAAAAGATCAAAGCTCTATTAGGGCTGCGATCTCCAACGACGAAGAAAGAGGTGCAAAGTCTTACAGGACGAGTAGCAGCACTCAACAGATTTGTATCACGAGCAACTGATCGATGTCTCCCATTCTTCAAGACACTCCGAAAGACTTTTGAGTGGAATGATGAATGTGAGAATGCTTTTCAAGACTTGAAGAAATACTTGGGAGCACCTCCACTGTTGTCTAGGCTGGTGATGGGAGAAAAATTGTACTTGTACCTAGCAGTATCGGAGAATGCAGTTAGCTCGGCGTTGATAAGAGTGGAGAATGGAGTACAAAAACCAATCTATTACACAAGTAAGGCCTTCCAAGGAGCAGAGATCAGATATCCAAGGCTGGAAAAGTTAGCACTGGCGCTGATTGAGGCGAGTAGGAGAATGAGGCCATACTTCCAGGCTCATACTATAGTCGTATATACTGATATTCCATTGAGGCAAGCCCTTCATAAACCAGAAAAATTAGGGAGATTAATGTACTGGGCAATAGAGCTCGATGAATATGATATAGTTTATGAACCCAGATCATCGCTAAAAGGGCAGGCTGTAGCAGAATTCATAGCGGAGTTCACCTATCCTGATACCCCCGAAGAGCAAAAGTTGCTCGCTGATCAACCTGTGGATGTTACAGGATCATCAAACGCAAGCTTAGACCAACTCCGGTTGGTAAAAGGTCAAGTGGATGTTACAGGATCATTAAGCACAAGCTCAGATCAACTCCAGTTGGTAAAAGGGCAAGTGTATGTTACAGGATCATCAAACTTGAGCTCAGACCAACTCCGGTTGGTAAAAGGGAAAGAAAAGATGATCGACGAAGAGCGAAAAGTATCAGGGGAAGATGAAAGGAAGCAACAAATATTTCACCGAGGAACTCTGTCAGATCAGAAGTTTGAAGATGAGTTACCTATATGGAGGCTATATGTAGATGGCTCATCTTGTACAACAGGCAGTGGGGCAGGAATAGTTTTAAGCACTCCGGACGAGGTCAACATGGAATATGCCCTACGTTTCCAATTCAAAGTTTCCAATAATGAGGCTGAGTATGAGGCTATGATTGCAGGTCTTAATTTGGCAAAAATTATGGAGGCGCAACAGATAATTGTCTTCAGTGATTCTCAATTAATCGTAAATCAAATGTTGGGAATATATGTAGCCAAAGGAGAATTAATGATCAAATACCATGCAAACGTGATGGAGTTGGTATCAGAATTTGCTGCTATTCAGCTGGTCAGAATACCAAGAATGGAGAATGTAAGAGCAGATGCCTTAGCTCGACTAGCATCAGCTACTCGTACCGAGCTATGAAGAACAATCCCAATTGAAGTTTTGTCTGGTCGGAGTATAGATGAAGATTTGGCGATGAACTTTATCACCCTTGATTTAGGACCATATTGGATGGATCCCATCAGGGCATATATTGAGGAGGGAGAATTACCAATTGACAAGCTCGCAGCCAAGAAATTAAAGTTTAAAGCTGCTCGGTATGTATTAACTAACTGTATTTTAAATAGACGAGGAATTATGGCAGGTTTGCAGAGATGTGTACATCCCTCCGAGGAGAAAGAATTGATTGAAGAGATCCATGAAGGGTCATGTGGAGCCCATGTAGCAGGTCGGACGCTTTTGCAAAGGATGATGATGCAGGGATATTACTGGCCGATGATGAGGGCTGATTGTGTAGCCTATGCCAAGAAATGTGACAAGTGCCAGTGCTTTTCCTCCATCCGAAGAACTCCACAAGCATTGTTGACACCCATCACTTCCCCTTGGCCATTTTCCATGTGGGGAATAGATTTAGTTGGACCACTGCCAACGACTAGAGGAAGGTTCAAATACCTCGTCGTCGCAGTGGATTATTTTACTAAATGGGTGGAAGCTGAGCCTCTCATCGATATGACGTACGAGAAGGTGTACCAATTTATTTGGAAGAACATCATTTGTCGATATGGTCTTCCTCATGATTTCATCACAGACCATGGAACACAATTTGATAACGAGGAGTTCGCTGCCTATTGTCATCAATCAAATGTGTTGAAGATCCACTCAGCACCAGGCCATCCTCAAAGCAATGGACAAACTGAAGTGACAAACAGAACACTGCTGAATGGTTTGAAAAAAATACTGGACGATGCGAAAGAAAATTGGATCCACGAGTTACAGTCAGTACTGTGGGCTTACCGAATAACTCCCCGAGTAGCAACTGGAGAATCTCCATATATGCTAGCGTTTGGAAGTGAAGCTGTTATACCTGTCGAGTTGGGCCTCCCAACACACAGGGTACTGAATTTCAACTCCCCTATCAGCGACTTAATGAGAAGATTGTATTTAAATATGCTCGAGGAAGTTAGAGAAGAAGTAGCCATTAGAAATACTGCACCCCAACAACGAACAGCTCTATTCTACAATAAGAGGGTGAAGAAGTGCGATCTGAAAGAAGGAGACTATGTGATGAAGAAAGTAATTCAAAAGCACAACAAACTGGAGGCAACTGGCATGGGCCATACCTAGTTACAGAAGTTGTTCGACCAGGAACTTACCGAATAGTAACTTTAGAAGGGGAGGAGTTCAAGAATGCATGGAATGCAGAGCACCTACGCAAGTATTATCAGTGATGAATTAAATGAAGATATTTTGCCGAATTCTTTCTTTTTATTGAAAGTTTTTCGGGGAATACTAGTGCTATACACTACTCGGCAAAGCTCAGGCTACTCAAATTTTTTCTCGAAAATGCCAACTAAGGTTGGTCGAGAAACCAATAATCCTCCGGGAAGTAAAGCTACCAATATTCCTCCGGGAAGTAAAGCTATCAATATTCCTCCGGGAAGTAAAGCTACCTGTATTCCTCCGGGAAGTAAAGCTACTTGTATTCCTCCGGGAAGTAAAATTTTTATTCCTAAGGGAAATAAAACTATATGTTTCTCGGGAAATAAAAGTATTCCTAAAAATGCCAACTTATGTCGGTTAGGAAGTAAATATATTCTCAAAAATGCCAACTTGAGTTGGTCGGGAGGTAAAATTATTTCAAAAATACTAACTATGGCTGGTCGGGGATAGAAACCCACCAACTGTAGTTGGTCGACAAGGAAAATTTACCGAGCTTGGTTGGTCGAAAACATTTAAGAGAAAAATCTACCAACTTGAGTTGGTCGGGATAAAAACCTACTAAATATAGTTGGTCGACAAGTAAAATTTAAAGTGATCGAGAAACATTTTTTATACTCGTAACTTTTTAATTATTACTAAGTTGGTCGAGAAACAAAATATTATTTTTGCCAAATGACTACCACAAGTTCAAACTACTCGACAAAAAGTTGATCGACAAACTACACAATATTGTTATCTTTTTATCAGATACACATGCACAAATATAAAGTGTTTTACAAGACAATAGCAATTAAGATTGCGAACAGAAATGAAATTCTTTCATTAAATCCCAAAAACAAATTACATTAATAATGAAAAAACAAGTTACATTGATATTGAAATGTATACTAACTATTACATCAAAATTCCTACTCTACTGGTCTTTTCCCCTCTGCTTTTGTCACAGGTTCCTCGCCAGCAGGCGGATCATTTAAAGCCAGGGGAGAATTTATAAAGTTGAGATCCTTTAACATCCTGATATTCATCACTGATGGTCGATCTAAGAGGTGCTCGGGACGAGATACCTCGGTATTAGAATGGATATTGTAGTCACCGAGATATTTGGAAATCAAGCATCGAGGAATGGCCCGAGCAGGGATCCAACTCATATCTAGTTTGTATGGTGGCACAGGTAGGTCGAGCAGCCCAGGATCATGACAGTGTAATACCCCGTATTTTTATGCTATATTAATTTGGAGATTTATTAAATTTAATGTGAGATAATTATCTAATAAAAAATCCGGAAATTTATTATGTTATGATTATTAACGTGACGAGAGTTAGTAATTATGGAAAATTTGTTGAATATTACAATTGAGCAAAGTAATATATGATATTGATTATATTGAATGTCACGAGTGAATAAAATGACAATTTTGGAAATTTGAATCGGGACGCGCCCGTGTCGCGTCGGGACTAAATTTTGTTAAATAAAAAATGAATATTTTATAAGTTGTTTGTATGGTCATTTTGAGTGCGCCAACGCGTCCGGAAGGGTCGAGATAGTTAGAAAAGTGTACCCGGGGGTGAAGTTTGGGTCTCGGGGCATTTTTAGGCCTAATTAGTACCCCGGGAGGGCATTTTAGTCATTTTACATATTTGGGTAATTAAACCCACGAAATTCAGCAACCTATATCAGCCATTTAGGTTATCCATTTAGGGTTAGAATATTCAGAACCCTAGTACGGCCATTGGAGAAGAGAGGGAAAGCTCTCAAGGCAATTCAAGGCCGCCACCACCAACGCGTAGATCGCGAGAAGAGGAACGCAACCATACCAAAATCAGCCGTAAATCAGAATACCAGAAATCCCAGGCAAGTTTTTAACTTGCTATTTTCGTTGGTTCAATCTTCATATTAGTTTAGGAATGATTAGGGATGAATTATGTAGAAGAAAACCCAATTTGTGATAGGAAAATCCATGTAGTATTGGTTGTTATGATGATTCTGGAAACCCTTGCCATGTAGAGGACTTTAACCACGAAATTTTGATGATTATATGAAAGAAATTTTGGAGAAAGATTTGTTAGAAAACTGTTTAAGAAAATTATAGGGTTCTTGATAATTAGATGTAAATTTGGGTGGAAATTCCATGTTTAAATGATGAATATTTACATGCCTTACGTTAGGAACATCTGGTATACTGTTATAATGTTAGTAGTAGAATTCTTGGACGTTTGGGGTTGGAAAACATGTATTTGGATGAAGAAAATTGGTAGAACCCGTAACTGCAATTCTGCAGAAAATCCAAATACCTGCTTGATCGATCGATCGAGCCTAGAGCTTCGATCGATCGAAGGTTCGATCGATCGAGCCCCAAACCTCGATCGATCGACCCCTCCTGACAGACTCTTATTTTCCTTTGTAAATGATTTAAAAATCGAATTGTCATGATATAATTCTTGGGCATTCTTAGTATAATGATTTGGGAGACATAGAGGACCAGTAGGGCGTATGAAAAATGTTGGGATCATTAATATTCGACGAGAATGGTATTTATGGGATATTTACTTTAGGGTTAGTAAATTGTTATATTAAAGGGTGAGGCACGTAAGAAAGTTACGTTGAAACGTAATAATGACACCTACTGAATTTTCTACTTGGAAGGATAGAGGCCACGAGTGTCACGTAATAAGTGGAAAAAAAAACTCTTCGAGGTAAGGTTAGAGATGAAACCTTATACGTAATACTAATAATGTGAAATTAAGGATAAATGTTGTAATTATGGGAGACGAGAGGAACCTATGTTAATATGATAAAAGTGGTATATTTATATGATTGTGTGTGCATATATTATATACATGTGAAAATCATGCCCACGCTACTTGCTATCCCTGAGGTTACCGCGCTGGGACAGTCTTATCTCGATGGGACCTTTATGGGGGATATTGACTGGTACCCTAGAAGATATATGTCCTTGGTACAGGCTATCGACGTGATAGTTCAGACGGTCCTAAGAGACGCGGGCATGTGCCATCCTCTTAGAGACTTGGAATCTATTCTTCGCCTCAATTTTGTTGTGTATTTTGTTAATACAATTCGAGAGTGATTTCGATTGTATTCCCCTTAATATGAGTGATATGGGGTTTTGGCTAGTAGAGTATGCACGCACCATAGTTTTATTTGGGGTGCTGTTATTATATATATATTATACAAGTAGATAATATATGTATATGAGATTTGGAAACTTGAAACTGCCTACTGTGATTTGATAAGTGGGACATGGTTGATGACTCAAACAGTAAATACTTGTTTTGTGAAAGTATATTATGACACTGGGAAACTTTATAAATTAATAAAGCTAAAATGAGAGTTGTGCTACTAATTGGAAGTATTCTTTTTAAACAATGATATTTTTCGGTTTTAAAATCTTATGAGTAAGTTAAGATAAGCTAAATTATCAGGAAGGTTAGTATGATAAATGATAAGATAAACCGTTGGGAAGGTTAGTACGGTAGGCGTGCACATTAGAAGAGAGGTGAGAATTTCTCAAGAGAGTGTCGCTCTAATATGTTGTTGCATTGGCCTGTATCAATTTAAATACTTGCTAAACGTATTTTAAATCAAACACACTTTCGGGCTCTGACCCATTTTTCTCTCTCTCTCTCTCTTGTATATATATGTATGTATTACAGGTGCCCAGCCACAGGGGCGTCTTACTTAGGATCTCTTGGAAGGAACGCGCTGCAGCTTAGGTGGGAGTTGCAGGTCTCTTGATTAGACGACTTCGTTCATTCGGATCCACTCTTAGTACTTTCATTTAGTTGAGCATGTGTAGCTCTTTCCATTATTCCGTTGTTATTGGACATTTGTATTTTAGTTATTTCCAGTATTGTTACTATGGGTTTTATTCAGTTTGATTGTGTCACTTTATATTTCGCATGTTGACATTCGATTGACGAATGTTTTAAATTAGTTGGACTATGTTGCATATATTTAATGTGGTGTGATTCTTACTTATTGAATGTTGTTAATAAAATAAATGTTTTTCTTTAAATAAAATTTGGAAAGTTATGTATGAAAATGGTTTTGACACTTAGCTTAATTATTTAGGGTGTTAAATTGGAAAATTATTTTTATCGACAGTGATGCTGAGAATGAACCAACTGTTTACCTTGATTTAATTTAATAAAGGAGTGATCGCCCGGTATATAATTAGGCGGGGTGTCACAGGTGGTATCAGAGCATCAGGTTCTAGTGTCCTTAGGATCTGTACGTCTTATTATGCTTTTAGCGTTGCTTTGTTTGTTATAGAGCCCTATGTTTAGGATTGTCAATTCCTTTGACGAGATTTCATTCTCCTGCTATAATGTGTATACATTAGTATATTCTAATTTCGTTCGGATGTGTGCGTGTGCCGAGCGATGACGGATGTCAGAAGAGGACCGTTAAGCGTACATCAGGGGGGCAGGCCTCAATTGAGATTATGAAATATATCCGAGGATGATGACCGTAGTCGAGGTCACCTCCATTATGGCACGAGAAGCCGCGACTAGAAAGGCGACTAAGGTGCAGCAATGATTTTTTTTCAAATGCTGTTATAGTCAAATGAGGTGCGAGGGTAAACTTACCCAACGTATTACAAAAACATGTAGAGACTCTCAGTGGGACATTTTAGAAACGCGAAAATTGTATGTGTTTACCAAAGGAGGTAAAGTATCCAAAGGCTTAGATATAGGACGGAGTGTGGCAAACTGAAAGTGAAAATTTAGAGAAAGTTTTCTTGGCTTTCGGGACGAAGTTATAGTGGTTGGAGTCAACCATCAATTTTGTAAATGGAATGCTATGCCTATAGGAGAACCTTAGGTACAGTGATGACCGTATGTTCCTTCCTTAACTGTTTAGGATTAGAAGCAAGTGTGGTTCTGAACTCATTGAGAGAGGGCATGTCAGGGGTCCATCCGTGAATATGAATCTTAACCGTTAGCGAATTTTGTATCGGAAGATGTAGATACAAGTGGGGGGAAACGACTCCAAGTGGAAGACCAACTCGTAATTATAGTTAATAAAATTCGAGGAGGAAATTCTGGTGGACGAATGATTTAGAGGTTGTCATTGTCATATTTTGTCAGAATGGATGATAACGCTTCTTCGTGGGGAAAGTTAAAGGAATCGAAGAATTTAGTCGAGAATGAGACTGAATACAACGGTGGTGGTATAGCACCACAAAAGGATGTGGATACACATCAGGAAAACCATTTAAATGCTTCAGATAGTTAAATTCTTACCAAGTGATGGTAAATTCAGTAAGTACTAATATAGATAGTAACATGATCTTTATGGCCTAAAAAGTTAAAGGAACAATCGGGATGGCTAACGGGAATCGAGTTTACTAAAGTCCGAGAGAAGGACAATCCTACCCTGATTAGTAGGACAGGTGATAAGTGGATTATGTGTTGAGGTATTTTGTGCGGAGTGAGATCGCTCGCGATAATATGTTCCAAAGTGAGAAAAAGGGACAAGAATACGGTGCCTAGTAAAAGGCAACGATTAAAATAATTTTGTTATGGCTTGGGCAGACGTGTTACGTCCGAAAACCATTTGCGCAGTCAAGACGATTGACAAGGTAGAAGTGTAAGTTGTATCCTCAGAGGATGAGGCGTGTTTATGTGACACGAGAGAGTCACTATATTTTGTTCATTGCTAGATTAGCATGTGAGACGAGTTTAATGCATATAATTATAAATGTTACCATTATGTGAATATTTTTCCTAGTGTAGCGGGATTTTTCTTTAGCGCTATCCGCGGAGGATGAATGAGTATATCAACAGTGTTTTATACTTCATTGAGGTTACTCGTTGTAGTGATGCGATACACGAGTATGATATTATCTTTGTTAAAACGTTATAGAAATGGTTAGTACGATAGTGGGCATTTATTGCTAGGCTATCGGAATGGTTGCATTAGAGCAACATGTTTTATGTTTTGTTTTGGCGAGCTTTACCTGTAAGAAGGTTGGACTTGCACTTATATTATCTATCCAAGAGACTTCGGAGGAGATAGTGGGCTCGAGATATTCGATGCCAATGTATGTATAGACTTTGTTAGTATAATTCCGTATGTATCGGAATTTACCATTGAGCGAAAAGATTTGACCCAGTATTATTTTTAGCACTCCGGACTTAGTGATAGGAAGAGTGCAGTGTTATATTTACCCTTTAGAGAGGTGGGAGATAAGAGTTATACCCCTATTATTAGGAAAAGGAATTTTGAGCATTCCGAGTGTATGTATTCGAGGTTTATGAAATGCTATTACCACCAACCTATATTGAACAATTGTGCAATTGGTGAAACATTCTTTGTTAAGCATAATTACGGGAGAAATTGTAACTTTTCTGTCAAGGGACAGAATAAAGGGGTATATACTATGGACGGAGGACCTAACGGATTTCGATAACCGACAATGCTAGGTAGTAGTGTATCGGGGGGGGTTCCTTGTTTGGATTTCGCTTTGCGAGACATCCCACGCATGAAACTTAGTATAAGGTTGGAAATAGGGAGACGTCTGGTCACTATTCCATGAGTTCGGTACCCTAGTCGAAATGGGATCAAGCAATTATGCATGTAAGTTGGAAGTTGAATCTTGTTTTAAAGCCACTGGAGCCGGATTGTGTGGTAAGAAAGCATTGAAAGTTACCCCACGAGTTAAGGGGTGGAACGCTGATACAGAGAATTTAAGGATTTTGATTTTTAGGGTGATTAGAGTGTTGTAATCACGCTGCAAGCACCAAGGAAAATAATGAATTTGTTTATGAGTATGGAGCGTATGTGATGCTTACGCTAGTATGTCCGGTTTATAGGGTGTGTAGACATCCTGGTTAACTGATGCTAAAACTCGTCCAAGATGAAGGGGCGTGGCAATGGACGTGTAAATGTGTTTGTGGGGCTAACAGAATGAAGTGGAAGTGATATAGCGGATTAAACGCCACATGAGGGGCGATAATCCATACATAAGTGTGCAATTAGAATAGCACGCCCTAACTTGATTGGAAGGTTGTGGGAAGCCATTTAAGAAGGGGTATTCCTTGAATGGAACAGAATTAAATTATTATGAGGAACACTCAGAGCGGAGTTGTTAGTAGTCAAGTGTGAGAACGACTTGCACATACAAAGGGTGATGATGTTAGTATGGTATAAGAGATCCAGAAGTGCGCTTCGTGGAGAGAAGAGCACGGGTCGAAACTCTCGGCATACTCCAAGGAGGGAAGGGGAGTATTACGTGTCACTTAATGTGAGACATTTCAAGGGAATAATCGATGTTTAGAGAGACGTAGTGAGTAGTCTCTACATGCACCGCCCATAGGTAAGGTTTGGTTGAAAGAGGATAATCAACCAAAGAATTTTGTGTTTATCGAAAATTCCTGAACTTGGAAGAGGTAGGTAAAGACGGTAAAGTTCTTGGATGAGTTTCCATCCTCAAAAAAAGACCAAGGGTTTATCCCGAACATGTGAATTAAGTCGCCGAGAAGGAAGTGATTGATATTCCTTTGGGCTGGCTTACAATATTAACTGGTATGCCCCAGACTTCCTTTGAAAGGAAGGATCGCGCCAGGGCATGGTCCGACGCAGTATAAATTTCTAAATCAGGATGAGATTGGTGAATCCCACCTTTGATATGGGATTTCAGGAACCATCGGAGAAAAGATTTCGTTTTGAGTAGGATGTATCACCCTTAGCCAAAGAATGGGCGCACGGTGATTAAAGATTTATGGAGCCACGTGAAGGAGATTTTGGAATCTTGATACGATGATTTCAAGAATGCTCTGTAGAAGCACTCGTACCTGTTGTCACGTACAAGGTACTTATTAAGGTTTTGTTATGGAAGAACCCCGACTATTCTCCTTCCGTATGTTTATAGGAGAGTAGGTAAATCAGAATTTTGGATCGATCGAGAAAACATCCGATAAATGTGGTAGAATTCCACGACTGTTTTAGACGAGCAAGAGTGGTCAAATGATCGTAATATTTTCTCAGAATGGGAGTTTTGTATATGAATAAACCCGAGTAATTGTCATGTAGTGAGGTGCGGCCTCCTAATGTTAGTGAGATTATGAAATTATAACGCATAGGCGTGACCTATGCAAAATGTTGTCTGGTGGGAGCACAATGTGAAGTGTCTCCAATGAAAATGAAAAACAATGTTGCTGTGAGGAAAAAGTTATAGTGATTGAGCGTCGTACAATGTGGATTGTTTGCGTACTGACGAGGGATATCCAGATTTGTTCTTACCAAGTATGCCTTATTTTCTGAATTTCGGGACGAAATTCCATTATTAGGGGGGAAGTATGTAATACCCCATATTTTTATGCTATATTAATTTGGGGATTTATTAAATTTAACGTGAGATAATTATCTAATAAAAAATTCGGAAATTTATTATGTTATGATTATTAACGTGACGAGAGTTAGTAATTATGGAAAATTTGTTGAATATTACTATTGAGCAAAGTAATATATGATATTGATTATATTGAATGTCACGAGTGAATAAAATGATAATTTTGGAAATTTGAATCGGGACGCGCCCGTGTCGCGTCGGGACTAAATTTTGTTAAATAAAAAGTGAATATTTTATAAGTTGTTCGTATGGTCGTTTTGAGTGCACCAACTCGTCCGGAAGGGTCGAGATAGTCAGAAAAGTGTACCCGAGGGTGTAGTTTGGGTCTCGAAGCGTTTTTAGGCCTAATTAGTACCCCGGGAGGGCATTTTAGTCATTTTACATATTTGGGTAATTAAACCCACGAAATTCAGCAACCTATATCAGCCATTTAGGTTAGCCATTTAGGGTTAGAATATTCAGAACCCTAGTACGGCCATTGGAGAAGAGAGGGAAAGCTCTTAAGGCAATTCAAGGCCAAAAAGTCACCGGTTTGCACCGCCGCCACCACCAACGCGTAGATCGCGAGAAGAGGAACGCAACCATACCAAAATCAGTCGTAAATCAGAATACCAGAAATCCCAGGCAAGTGTTTAACTTGCTATTTTCGTTGGTTCAATCTTCATATTAGTTTAGGAATGATTAGGGATGAATTATGTAGAAGAAAACCCAATTTGTGATAGGAAAATCCATGTAGTATTGGTTGTTATGATGATTCTGGAAACCCTTGCCATGTAGAGGACTTTAACCACGAAATTTTGATGATTATATGAAAGAAATTCTGGAGAAAGATTTGTTAGAAAACTGTTTAAGAAAATTATAGGGTTCTTGATAATTAGATGTAATTTTGGGTGGAAATTCCATGTTTAAATGATGAATATTTACATGCCTTACGTTAGGAACATTTTGTATACTGTTATAATGTTAGTAGTAGAATTCTTGGACGATTGGGGTAGGAAAACATGTATTTGGATGAAGAAAATTGGTAGAACCCGTAACTGCAATTCTGCAGAAAATCGAAATACCTGCTTGATCGATCGATCGAGCCTAGAGATTCGATCGATCGAAGGTTCGATCGATCGAGCCCCAAACCTCGATCGATCGACCCCTCCTGACAGACTCTTATTTTCCTTTGTAAATGATTTAAAAATCGAATTGTCGTGATATAATTCTTGGGCATTCTTAGTATAATGATTTGGGAGACATAGAGGACCAGTAGGGCGTATGAAAAATGTTGGGATCATTAATATTCCACGGGAATGGTATTTATGGGATATTTACTTTAGGGTTAGTAAATTGTTATATTAAAGGGTGAGGCACGTAAGAGAGTTACGTTGAAACGTAATAATGACACCTACTGAATTTTCTACTTGGAAGGATATAGTCCACGAGTGTCACATAATAAGTGGAAAAAAAAACTCTTCGAGGTAAGGTTAGAGATGAAACCTTATACGTAATACTAATAATGTGAAATTAAGGATAAATGTTGTAATTATGGGTGACGAGAGGAACCTATGTTAATATGATAAAATTGGTATATTTATATGATTGTGTGTGCATATATTATATACATGTGAAAATCATGCCCACGCTACTTGCTATCCCTGAGGTTACCGCGCTGGGACAGTCTTATCTCGATGGGACCTTTATGGGGGATATTGACTGGTACCCTAGAAGATAGATATCCTTGGTACAGGCTATCGACGTGATAGTTCAGACGGTCCTAAGAGACGCAGGCATGTGCCATCCTCTTAGAGACTTGGAATCTATTCTTAGCCTCAATATTGTTGTGTATTTTGTTAATACAATTCGAGAGTGATTCTGATTGTATTCCCCTTAATATGAGTGATATGGGGTTTTGGATAGTAGAGTATGCACGCACCATAGTTTTATTTGGGGTGCTGTTATTATATATGTATTATACAAGTAGATAATATATGTATATGAGATTTGGAAACTTGAAACTATCTACTGTGATTTGATAAGTGGGACATGGTTGATAACTCAAACAGTAAATACTTGTTTTGTGAAAGTATATTATGACACTGGAAAACTTTATAAATTAATAAAGCTAAAACGAGAGTTGTGCTACTAATTGGAAGTATTCTTTTTAAACAATGATATTGTTCGGTTTTGAAATCTTATGAGTAAGTTAAGATAAGCTAAATTATCGGGAAGGTTAGTATGATAAATGATAAGATAAACCGTTGGGAAGGTTAGTACGGTAGGCGTGGACATTAGAAGAGAGGTGAGAATTTCTCAAGAGAGTGTCGCTCTAATATGTTGTTGCATTGGCATGTATCAATTTAAATACTTGCTAAACGTATTTTAAATCAAACACACTTTCGGGCTCTGACCCGTTTCTCTCTCTCTCTCTCTCTCTCTTGTATATATATGTATGTATTACAGGTGCCCAGCCACAGAGGCGTCTTACTTAGGATCTCTTGGAAGGAACGCGCTGCAGCTTAGGTGGTAGTTCCAGGTCTCTTGATTAGACGACTTCGTTCATTCTGATCCACTCTTAGTACTTTCATTTAGTTGAGCATGTGTAGCTCTTTCCATTATTCCGTTGTTATTGGACATTTGTATTTTAGTTATTTCCAGTATTGTTACTATGGGTTTTATTCAGTTTGATTGTGTCACTTTATATTTTTCATGTTGACATTCGATTGACGAATGTTTTAAATTAGTTGGACTATGTTGCAGATATTTAATGTGGTGTGATTCTTACTTATTGAATGTTGTTAATAAAATAAATGTTTTTCTTTAAATAAAATTTGGAAAGTTATGTATGAAAATGGTTTTGACACTTAGCTTAATTATTTAGGGTGTTAAATTGGAAAAGTTATTTTTATCGACAGTGATGTTGAGAATGAACCAACTGTTTACCTTGATTTAATTTAATAAAGGAGTGATCGCCCGGTATTTAATTAGGTGGGGTGTCACAGATAGTCCCACAGGTAATGACCCTGTTCGAGTTGCAGCACACCTAAGGCATTCAACCAGCCTTGCTTGTAGCCCTCATTATTGGCATTCTTGATACGATCATCCAAGTGATAGAGAGCTTCGTTGTATCCAGCCATCCAGAACTCCCTGGGCTGTTTATGGAATTGATATGTTAGTCTTTCCAGCTGCTCGTGGAGATTTTGGATGAATAGCTCATTATTATCCAAAACTGATTTCTGCGCTGAGAGCTGCTCTTCCAGGCCAGCCTGGTTCTTCGCCATTAATTGGAAGGCCTGGTTTTCTAAGGCAGACTGAGTCCTCTGTTCCTCGACAGGAATTTGAGCTACTCTTGCTCATCCCCAAGGAGCTCTTGCTCGACCACGAGAAGATTTAGATGGGCCAGACCTCTTCAAGGTTTCCAACTCGTCCCTCAAGTTGGCGTTCTCGACTTCCAAGAACGAAAATCCCTCATCATTCACTGGGATCAAGGAATTTGAAGTGGAAGATGCAGACTTCAACTGAGATAACTCTTTCTTCAGGTTGTTATTTTCTTGCTCTAATAGTTTAGCTATCTATCTGTACTCCTTGACTTCGCCCCTCAGAGTTCTCTCCCTCACCTCGTAGCCAGCAAAACGCTTCTCGTACCCCTTGTCAGCATTGAGTTGCTGGTACTTCTTCTCGTACCCCTCATGCAACAGGGCAGTGGACTCTTTGTATTGTTGCTGAAGATCTTAGAGGGTGCCTTGGAGATCCTCGATCATGTCGTAATAAGCCACATTATTGGCCACTGCTCGATCAAGTAGACACTTCAGATATTGGTATGATTCAACTGCTTGTTCAGAAGCATCTTGGTCGATGATGTCAACGACTTATGCTGCACTCAGATCTGTGTGACCAGACATAAAATAATCATTGCATTGCCTCAGCAGCACAGTATCGTGAGCAGATAATAATTCCATCCTGGCCAGAAACTAGCAGAGGAAGAAAAGCAAAAATAAATAAGAATCAAGACAGAGTATGAAGAAGAGACAATAGTATGCGAGAACAAAAATTCAAGTTTTATTATATCAAGGATCAAGGTTACATATTCATGGTTACAATTGAAAAAAGAAAAATATAAAGAGAAACCCAAACAACTCTACACCTTTTCCTTGTCTCCCAAAACCTTCTCGGGAGGCTGGGACGAGGAAGTAGGTTGCTCGGAGGGAATAGAAAGCTGTTCGAGGAGCGCCAGCAGTTGCTCGGAAGAAGTAATGATTTGCTGAGGTTCTTCGGGAGCAAGCTGGATGGCTGGGGAATGATCTCCCATCACCATAGAAGACTCTTCGGAGGCATCTTCGTCCTCCTCTTCTTCTTCGGGAGTTGGAGGGGGACCCGGGATGTGTCGCTGGAAGAGTTCAGAATTTTCATCCACTTTCATCTCCTGCAGAGCAGCGACCCATCCATCCCTGAAGTACTTGAGGCTGCCATATTCTACTTGTGACATCATGGCAGCCAACCCCTTGTTCCACCCCTTGTCCCAGCCAGAACTGAAGGACTTCTTTACAGCCGTTTTCCTCTTCAACTTCTCCGAGGAAAGCTTCTCGGACAGTAGGTTATCATCAGCTTTCAATTTTCTCTTAGCCTCCTCCTTTTGACGACTTACTTCCTGAAGTCGACTTAACTCCTCCTCAGTAACCTTGAGTTTATTTTCAAACTCCTCAGCATTCTTGAGCTTCCCTTCGAGCTCTTTATTTTTCCCCTCAAAGTCCTTTATTCTCTTCTCCAACTCCTTGGAGACCTCAACAACCTGAGCTTTTTCCTGCTCGGTGGAGGCAAGTGTGTTCTCCCAGATTGTCTTGTCAGTAGCATATTTCTGGCGAGAATCTTCCAAAGACTTCGTCAGGCCCACCAGAGCTTCCTCCACACCAGACGAGGAGCTTGAAGTTTTAATTGCTTCATCCTTCTTCAGAATTATATTGAAGCAGCTCGTCAACTGTGAAAAGAAAATGAAAGTAAGTCAGAAGCAGAAATGACAAGGGAAATATGAAAAGTTCAAAGTAAGAAGACTTACAGAAGCAAGGTGGCGAGCAGCCAATGAGGTAACCATGTCCTGAGAAAGGTTTTCCCCAGTACCTTGGACCTCGGGAATGATCCAAGACTTTACTGAGCTCATGGCAGAGCTCGGGGGAACAAAAGTTGGAACACCAGTTCCAGTAGCTGGGGGCTGAGTGATGGTGTCAGCCAATTGACCGAGGAGCTTTTCTTTAGCTTCCTCGGGGGAGCAGGAATAGATTCAACCAAGGAGGAACTCTTGGTCGATGATATTACAATCACCTCTCCTGGAGCAGCAGACTTGCTCGGAGCCACTGAGGGCTTCTCGACAACCTTCACAACAGGGGCAGCCGAGGAAGGTCCATAATTTTTCTTTGTCCCCTCCCCTGGGACATCAATCTTGCTTCTTTTTACCTCTCCAGCACCAGAAGAAGTTTTCTCAAAAAGGGTGGGAGGTCTTCTCTTCTTCATCCTTTCACTTAAAGGAATGTGTGATTCAGGCGAGGAGCTGGTGGAAGCTGGTACTGGCTCTGTGTCACTTATCACCGGACGAGCAGTGAAAGAAGTGGTATAGCTCTTGTACTGCAGCAGATACGAAGCTGACCTAATGTGCTCGTCGGCAATACTCTGATGCAAACTCCAGATAAGTTTTAAGTGCCTTATATTTACGTCTGCTTCCTTTGGACACTTTCTTTTGCTATCAACTGCAAATAAATAAAAATTAAAATATCAGTAGCACATTTTATCAAACACAAAAGAAGCATGATTTCAAAATAAATAAAATGAAATAAAAATAACCTATCCCATTTCCATAGGGAGGGCATATGGGACCCTGATAAACTTCATTTCCGGATAAAGGAGCATGTTGCCAATTTTTTATGACAACCCCGTGCTCAAAATAATCCCTATTAGCATCCGGGAGATCGACTACTAAGGCCCTATTCAAAAATCTAGTTTTTAAATAAAAAGTGTTATCACCAACTACCCATCTATAGCAAAACATGATTTCTGGAATCCCTATGCGAGTTCCATGGATTTGATTTAACCTATGCACCCCATTAACTATTCTCCATGTATTGGGGGCTATTCTTGCAGGAACAACGTCAAAGTATTGACAAAATTCCAGACATAAGGGATTGGGTGGAAAAGAAAATCCTCACTCAGCAATAAAGAGACTGGGGAACCAATGTCCCTCATCCAAACGGAAATAATCAGAAGTCTCAGAAAGCTCTTCCAGAACAACCCAGGAGGGAATAGAAAAAACAGAACGAAACTTATCAAGAGATTCAACAGGGTAAACCATGATGAATAAAAGAAATGAAGAAGAAGGAAGAAAATCCTATAGAAAAAGAGTGGATCTGATGACAACGGACGATGGAAGAGATGAATACACAGGAGAGAAAGAGACGATGGAAAACTCGAAAATACAAATTTGAAAAGGTAGAAGACGACGGGAGTGTCTGTGAAGTTTAAATACCTTGCCTTGGGAAATGGTAAAGTAATGATTACAAAAAGAAATAATTACGCTACCGACGGCTAGAGGAACAAAAAGGGCGCGGCAATCGAAGCGAGAAGAAATGATTACGCTACCAGCGGCTAAAAGGACAAAAAGTCGCAGAGATCGACGCGGTTGTGAAAATTCAAAAAAGCCTGATTCTACGAATTTGGAAAGAGAAATAAATACAAGGGAAACACTCCTAAAAATCAGGAGGACTATTTAAAGTTATCATATTCTGAGAAAGAATGTTCCACACTCCTCAAATTTCGAACTATGAAACATTGGGGGCTTCTGTTGATACCAAATTTAGTATGCTGACATGGACCAATAAAGTGAAGACACGTGGCAGTCTACGTGGAAACAACAAACACTTCCGAGGAACTCACACGCTCCGAGGAACCATACTACAACGAGGTACACTGTTTCCCCGAGGAAATCATACGCTCCGAGGAACGAGAATTCTCCGAGGAACTCTTGAGCACCGAGAAGCTTAGGCGGTTCGAGAAACTCAGGCGGTCCGAGCTGCACCTCGAACAAAGCATTAATAGCGGGATAACCAACAGTTTGACTGTTCATTAAATGCTTATCATTCAGACGTATACGCTTAAGGAGCATTGAATGTATCACCCTTTCATATGTACATCATTTAATGTATTACCCTTTCACATTACAGCCCCAGGGCTATAAATACATTGTACAATCCTCATTGTAAAAGGACTGGAATTTCTTGAGATAATTTGTAATCGAGAATTCCCATACAATCAGCAATACCATAACAGTGGACGTAGGCCATTCTTATAAGGCTGAACCACTTTAAAAATTCTTTATCTCATTTATTTATCTGTGATTGAATAATTAGATATGATCTAATTTTTTACATCAACAATACTCAAAGTGTTTTTTGTAAAATATAATGCGACAAACTAAATGATGTGGGCCGCGTGAGTATACATATACTTTATAATCTCCCCTTTTGTTTATTATGTGACAAAACATACAAAACCAAAATTTTCAACTGAATGAATCTAATCTATAACCTAAGACATGACTTGTGTGACCAAAGGTGTATAAGATGGACGATATACAAATACAATCAGTATAATGTTAAGACGCTCAAAGACTTATTCAGACTGATTCTTGTACCTATTATCCTATCATACACTAACAAGTTCATCATATAACAATGTGTAATCTAAAGATAGAAAAGTATGAGTAATTTTATGAATTACATGACTATGTCAATGCATACATGTAATCATCAAGCTACAAAAGTAACTCCCCCTCAACTATCGATTTTTTCTAAATAATCATAATATAACATACAAGCACTCTCCGTAATCTAACATGGTAAAAACTTTGTACTCCATCTATCTACATTTTTCTCCCTGTATTTCTTATGAATGAGACAAAGGAAATAACTAAGCATATAATGAGATAAATAAAATTAGGCAATTAACGAGAGTAAACACGTTAATAACTAACAAAATGAGAGTATTTCATATAGTGAGCGAGATTTAATAAAAAGAAATAAAATTACATAATATCCTTGAAAAATATTGCAAATTCTATTTTTATTAAAAAAACTTTTTTATAAAACAATTATAACATTTTTTAAATAAAACGAACTATTTTTACAAAATAAAAAAAAACATTTTTATATATAAGATATATTGTACGTCATTTATTAAAAACGAACAGTAAAAAAAAATTTATATTAATTGAATTTTTTATATTAAATTGTTAAAATGTTTTTTTCACTTTATAACAGTTTCTTAATTTCTTAAAATAATTAAATAGTTAAAAACAGTTATTTTAAGACATTTTTTTTAGTTCAGAAGTTAAAAAACCATTCAAACCATTTCTTTTATGTATAAAAAAACCTTAAAATATGGTTTCTTAAAAAATAGTTTTTAAACAATTAAAAATATTTTTAACAGTGTAAAATAGTTTATTTTCATGGTTAACAGTTTTATTTTGTTTAAAAAAACAAAAAAATATATAAAATATTTAAAATGACATTTTTTAAAAAACTTTTTTTAAATATAAAAATCTGATTTTTATTTAAAAAATATTTTATGTAATTTATAAAAAAATATTAAAATATTACGTACACGTGGTTAAAAATACTTTACGTAAGTTATTTAAAAATATATTATATTCGATTTATAAAAAACAGTAGTTTTGGAGAAGAAACAAACGAATGGGAGAAATTAAAGGGGCGGGGAAGAAGGAGAAAAGCATCCCAACAAAACTTAAATGTGATAGATATGATGGAAGTGATTACATACTTCGGTTGGCACATCAATAAACATGGATCAAATAACATTTTCAGATTGCAAAATAAGAAAAAATTAAATAATCCTACGTGCGTATATGTAAATAGAGTGATTCTAGGGAGATCCTCAAATTATACACAAAATAAAACCCGATGATGTGTTAAACATGTGTAGATTAATGCCGTTGGTGTGAATCCGCAACTACAAAAATACTAACTAATATCCATGTGACACATCACCGAGTTAAATTTATGTATAATTTTAAGGGTTTCCTGAGTTAAAGCATGGAGATAAACTCCAATGAACATCTCTCTCATCGAAAACTTTTATGTACAAACATATATTTTATTCTTATCTAACCACCTTCAAATCTTGATGCGAAGTCCTTATCAAATTGATTCATTACAAAAAAAAGAAACATAACTTTAGGATCATTCTGAAAATAGAAAAAAAAGACTGAGTTGTTGGAAAACCATATTAAACATCTGGGTTTGCTTGTCCAATGAATCATCTCTCAAACTCCCTACCATTGGTTTCAGAACAACACTCGATGGAATCGGATACTCTTTAGAATGACTTGGTTCAGAATCCATCTTTGGAGTAAAAGGTTTGGGTTCAACCCCCACCGACCAGTCGTATCCTTCTCATAGTTGTCGGCGATAAAGTTTCATACCCGTGAAGATAAATATCGCACTGAAGGATTATCAAGTTTGGAAAATCGCCTATCCAGTCGATCAACACTAATAGTACATCCCAGCACGACCATTATGAGTTTCACTCATTCAGCACCAGTGATATCCATGAAGACAAAGTTGCCAAAATCTAGGGGTCTTTTCGAAGGTGCACCAATAAGGAGCGATTGGGCATATTTACCCACTATTGCCAACCTACGACATGGAGGCTATCTTTTAGTCAAAAACACCAATGGAATTTTTGGTTTTCTTCCTTATGAAATTTTAACCGCGCCGACCTCCTATCTTTCAGTTGAACACCAACGGAATTTTTGGTATGTAGCTTTATAAATTTTTAGCCACACCGACCTGCTATCTTTTAGCCGACCACAGGGCCACGCCAACCCGTGACCTCTCCTCTGATCTCCACTTTGGCCACGTTAAATATTCTACTGCTGGAAGCTGAGAATAAGAGAATGGAAGCAGGTCTTGTGTTTGTGTACTTGATATATATAACACTACAAAATCAACTGAAAGGTCAACTATTACCACTCACACAGACATATCTTTTGATTTCAAATCACAATTGTGTTGTGTATTAGTTGTATATACCACTACAAAATAAAATGAAAGGTCAACCGTTACCATTCACAGAGTCCTTTGGTTCGTAGATTTTATTGAATGGGTATGACCTGGAGGTGCAATGACGTGGATTAATCTCAGTTTAGATGGATTCAATGCTTGTATAGCATTTTATATTAGTATAGAGAACTCTAGGCAAGATATGATATATGTGATAAAAGAGGCATTAGACAAACATACCAATAACTACAAATGGACATATACTGTATATCAAAGGTATAATATATAAAACTTATACTAAAATGTGGTAAGCAATTAAACAACCTAGAGTTATAGGATTATACCTAACTCTCCTTTCATAATATTCATTAGAGAGATAATATACCGAACACTCGATTTAACATCCTATAAGTCGTACTACAGGTGATCTAGTTTACAGTTGGTGTTTCCTTGGTACTTATCAAAAGATTGTAAAGAGGAAGAACCAAAAAAGAAAGCATAAGATGATACTCATTAAAGACTGATGAAATCTAAGGATGTAGAGATGATGAAATTCAAGAATCCATCTTATTTGACTATTTTTAAGCAATCGAATGTGTGTTAGGTTCAAGATGTGCATGAGAAGTTCGAGGAGAATAAGGAGGCATAACATGAGGTATTACCAGAAGACCGATACAATTTCCTAAATAAGAAATCGATCTCTAATATGGCATCATTGTGGTCTTCCCCTTAGGATTTTTGTAACTTCATTTGTAAAAATTATTACCTTTAACTCCAAAAACAAACACTCGATCAGACGATCGAAGGGCAAAGCATGAGACTTCAACGATTTCCAAGTGCATATAATAAGTAAGCATAATGAAAAGAAATTTCCTTTGGGTTAATAATAGACAAAATACATGAGAATACCAACATATTAAGAATAAAAAAACTCTTATATAGTAAGGCTTGAGTAAAATTCTTTTAGTGCCAAATCTGGAAGTGGCAATGACTAAAAAGGAGATCACCTTATGTTTATAAGCACCGGGAGTAAACCTCGTAAAGGGGTAAGTGGGTGTAAATTATTCTATTTGATTTTTATATGAGTAATCATATCAACAGGAATAACTGGATTCATACCTCGGACTTGGGCAATAAGGCTTGGACTTCCCATCTTGACATTTTCCTCTATAATGGTTGCATAAAATTCTCTAACCAAGTTGGTATAACCTTCCCCGATTCGATAACAAAGGACATGTCAGCCAAGTATTTTCAATATCTAGGATACAAGAGTCTTATAGAGATAATATGAAATAATATAACATTCTCAGTGCATGGAGAACTAAGAAAAAAAATCAAGAAATCTGGAGCAAGCATTTATAGATGTCGAGGAACGTGAACGTGATTTAGGAGCCATGTGAGTAGACTAAAAATCAAGAAAAAAATTCAATGCAGATAAATCATATGAGAAAATTTCTATCATTAATAGATAGATCAAAGGATCATACACTAAAACTATGTGAAAGATTTTTATGTAAGACAAAATGTCAAAGAATCATAAACTTTAACTCATGCTAGGCACTAGAGTAACAATGTCCTAAAATGGGTCTAACAAAGTATGAAATCAATAGTTGTAGGGACCAATTCTGTGGGTCGAGGTCAATTCTGAGGACCTAAAGTAGCAGTGACCAATTCTGCGATTCGAGGTTAGTTATGAGGACCAAAAGTTATGACGACCAATTCTGTACGCTGAGGTTAATTATGAGGACCTAAAGTAGTAGCGACCAATTCTACGGGCCAAGGTCAATTCTGAGGACCTAAAGTTATTAGGAAGAGTTGTTTTCCTGGGGACTTATAGTCTTGGAGAGGGGATAACTTCGTTTGGGAATCTGTGAAGGATTTTGATGTAGGCGCATCTCGAAGTTCTACTGGGGGACTGGTTTAGGGGAAGGAGATTCCGCTGGAGAATTGTAGTAGACGTGGATAATGATGCAATATTAGAAGGTTAATCTATTGGGGTATTAAGGATTTTTAAGGGGCCTAGTGCTCCAAAAATGATTTTCTTGATGAAGAGATGTTCCAATATTTTTAGGTATTTTTAGAAATGTTTCGAGTAAATTTTTCATTTTCTGGAAATTTTGTACAAAATTTGCTGGGGGTGCTGATAGACACGCTAGAAGGGTTGCCAATTGGCAAGGGCATGGACTTTTGGGCTTCCTTGGGAAGAGAAACAGGTAGGTGCCGAGCAGTATGTATAGGGGTCTGCAAATCAGCATGGCACTTAGTCCCCAATTCTACGGCCCAAGGTACCTCCTTATTTTTCACACTTTCAAGTGCTTGAATCTTTTGCTTTATCTCTCTAAAAACTTTCCTAAGTCTTTTTCCATTTAAGACTTTAAATGGAGAATTATTCTAATGACGGATACAATGTGGAGTGGTTGGGCGTTGATGACTGGACTGGCCAGAAGTAGCAATCTAGGGTGCCCCTTGCCTTAGGTAATGAGAATGACTTCGATCTATTTGAGCTTGTAGTTGATGAGTGCTTCCTTTAATTTAAGGTTGCACACCATCTTTCGTATAGGCTGAATAACACTAGTGGCTACGTAAGTAGGGTGACTTTTGGTATTCCATTTCATTTTTCTCTTTATTTTTTGTGCTGGTGAAAGATTTTTTCTTCTTTTTCTTTGGCAGACTGATATAGCTTCTTTGAGGATGAATTCTTAGGGAATGACTAGTTTGAAGGATGTTTGGGAGAATATCCTTGAGGTAGTTCACTGGATGGTTACTCATGTCGGTTTTAGCCATCTGGCATAGGCTTTGGATAAGACGCCACGTTCTATTGCAGTGTTGTGTGCTTGGGAGAGAGGTGGTGGGACACTACCCACACCTTCCATTTGGTCTTTAGGTAGATGACCATTACTTTTATTAATATTCAACATCTTTTTGGGATTTACTGTGAGGGAATTCAAATAGAGGTGGGTCCCCACAGTGAGGGTGATGTCAAAGGCGATTCAGGAGGCGCCAGGGGATGTGGGTAGGATCGTTTCTGGGGATTTTATCCACATCTCTGCTCTTCGAGAGGTGCTTTTGAGTAGTATAATAGACCTAACCAACAGGTGGCAGGTAAGACAGATGGCCCGATCTTTCATTTTTCTTTTGCTTGGTAGATTTTTGGTGGCAATGAGTGGCGACATCGTTCATCTCTGGTTTTTTTCATTTCTGAGGATGATTTTCTACATCGAGTTTTATGATTGAGGGATCTTGACGTTGGTATACCTCTATTCTTCTTTGGATGCTTTTAGTTGGTGATGTCAGTAGACCTTTACAGGGTCCACATACCTTTTGGAGGTAACTTCAAACTTATTTTCTTTTATGTATTTCCTTTCATTCTTCTTTAGTTTCTTCTTTATTGATTTTTGTCTTTTGTAGACGTGGTCTTATGAGGTGATTGGGCAAAATGTGAGGTTGATATCTTTGAAATATGAGGATTTGGTTGACATTTACTGGATATTTCGGTGTCAAAAGTTCAACCGATGATCGAACCAGTCTTTATCCTTGGCGGCGATACGATAGGCTTTGAATGCCTTGACGAGTGATTAGGTTATTTCATTTTTCTTCTGAGTTCTTTCTTGGCATTTTCTTTCTTACGTAAATACTGATTATCTACCGAGGATTCCAGATCACCTTTGACCCTTAGGGTACAGCTCCTAGGGATACAAGAGTTATAGGTATGCACGAGCAGATGCGACGATAGATGGCAATCAAGTTTGCATACGTCTAGTACCTATGAGAGAGAGTGGTGTGGAAAATTATGGAGTAAGAGACGGTGTTCCCACCGTCGATGCCCTCAATGTACATGAGGTGAGTGAAGGAGATGTTTGACGAGGCCCAAGCGACAGCATTGGTCGGTGAGCCCTACACACTCTATATGAATACTATAAGGACATGATTTTATAAATGTTCAGGGTAGAATCTAGGAATTTTCTATTCACTCTAGATCACAGTATGTATGTCTGATACCAGTACATTCGGCACGACAACACGATCAACCACGATGGCTTTGATCCGAATCCATGCATCCACCATCTTCGCACGTGCATTATACTACATGCGATGTGTTTCTCAACCATTCCCACTACTACACGACGTGTTATTGGTAAAATGGTTTGTTGGAGTTGCTAATATTCACATCAATATTTGAGAATTTTTAGAAAATATTTTTTTCGAAGCCTGATTTATTTTTAACACAAAAGCAAAAAAAAAATTGAAGTGTAGAAGTGGACTTTTCTTGGTCGTCGAGCTCGTTCGAATGACATCTCTCTGTCATTCAAGAGACATGAGGATGTTACGCGATCTCATTCGAGCGACACGTGGTCTCATTCGAGCAAGATGCCTATCTCATTCGAGCGACGCCGCCGCCTCATTTTTTGTAAAAATATCTGTACATATTCCACACGTTTCTCCAAGTCTTTTTTGTACACGTTTCTGCGATTTTCAGCCCAAAAAAATAGACTTCGAGTTTTTAAGGTTTCGTTCCTTTTTTATTCACAAAACCATTCCCATATATGTGTGTGAATCTTTAAACCTTCAAATGATCGTTTTTACTCATTTGGAGTAACTTGTGGAGAAGACGAATCATTTCTATTGCTGCCCATCTGGAGTTCTTACGAGAGATTCCAGCCGACGACATCGGAACCGACCCCTGAGGGTATTTCGTATGTCACTCATATTTTCAATATAATCCGTGTAAACCGTTATTTACAAATTGTAGTGAAAATAAAAAATAAAAATAAAAGGGTTTTCCCCTTTGGGGAATTTTTCCTCATTTATGTGTTTGTTTGTGATTGAATGTTCTTGCATGATCATATTGTCTTCAATCACACCTAGATGTATGTTTTAGGATTTAATTGAAAAACTGATTTTAATTAAATAATTTTGTTGTTTGAACAAAAGCGCACTCTCAAATTGGTATCAAAGCCAATTACACAACTATATCGCATAATTTTCCGCAAAACCTTTTAAGATATTAATTTTATGAAAAATTGATTTTTTAAAAAGTGCGTGTTCAAAATGGAAGAATTATATAATAAAATTCCAGTGTTTGACGGGACAAATTATGCTTACTGGAAAGCCCATATGAAATCAACTCTAAAAGCCATAGATGAAAGAGTTTGGGTTTTGGTTGAAAGAGGGTGGACACCTCCCTCCATCACTATTGACAACGTGACAAATTTAAAATTTGTGACTGCTTGGACTAAAGATGAATTAAATGGTCAGCTTTTAACTCTAAGGGTCTTAGTGCTATTTCTCGATCCGTCACTCCTGACGAGTTTCGACATATAATGATGTGTACCACGTCAAAAGAGGCATGGGATGTTTTATAGCTTACCCATGAAGGACCTAATGTCATGAAAGAATCAAAATTGCAAAACTTAACAACTCAATTTGAAACTATCACCATGCTTGAATCTGAATGTTTTGATGAATTCTTTTCTAGATTATCTGGTATTGTAAATAATAGCTTTAACCTTGGTGAACACATTCCTAATGTTAGAGTTGTTAAAAAGATTCTAAGATCTCTGCCTAAGCATTTTATCCCTAAAGTCACTGTGCTAAATTCTATGGGTAATTTAAACACGCTTAAATTAGAGGAACTTGTAGGAGACTTACAAACGTATGAAATTGATATGTTTCCTAAATCTGTCAAGCCTAAAGATAAGGGAATTTCACTTAATGCCCAGGATAGGAAGAGTGAGGGGTCGGCAAGAAACAGAGTTGAGTCATCTAGAAAAAGGGAGATAGAAACATCTGATTTCGAGTGTGACCTTGATTTAGATGATTTGGCACTGTTTGCTAAAAATTTCAAGAAAAATCTCAAATTCAAGAAAAATGGAAATTTCAAAGATAAAAAGAATTTTGAGAAAAATAAGTTTGAAAAGAAACATGAAAAAGATTTAAAAGACCCTCCTAAGAAAGACGGTGAGAGATGTTATGAGTGTGACAGTAAGGGTCATAGAGCTTTTGAGTGTGCTACTAGGCTGAACAGACTTGCCAAAGAAAAGGGCAAAGTTGTCCTTAATACTACCCTTAGTGACGACAGTGAGGTCGAGTCGGTGGACTATGGAGACAATTCATTGCATGAGTGTAACTTCACTGCATTCATGGATAGTCATGTGAGTACCTCTAGTGCTCCACACGACGATGAGAATGATACTTCACAGGGACACCTCAACAGTGAGAACGATGTGAGTGAGGGGGAGGATGTTGTAAGTGAGAGCAAGAGTAATCTTCAACGTGCCAATGTTGAGTTATATACTGAGTCATTTAAAACCAAAAAGCGTAACAAAGCATTAGTTATTAGGATCACCACTTTAGGGAAGATTTAGAAGAAGCGATAGAGAGAGAGAGAGAGAGAGAGAGAGAGAGAGAGAGAGAGAGAGAGAGAGAGAGTTTGCCTGTGTTGAGAGAGAAAGTTAGTTTAGAGAAAGAGAGAGACTATTTGTGGAGAGAGAGAGAGAAAAGTGTTTTGAGAAAGAGAAAGGGGACTTGACTAATCAAGTGGCTAGTCTTACAAGTGAGCTCCATTCCTTCCTATAGACTCGAAAGAAACTTGAAGCCCTTGTATCCCAGCTTAATCATGATCTTAAGAGAGAACGGGGAGTCAAGGTTCAAATTGAGGGAAAATCTGGAAAGATGCTCCTCGATACCGCTTTAAGTTTTGGCGATAGGTAGGGAATAGATTTCGATGGTGCCTCCACGTCCTAAATAGCACCTAGACCAGTTCCTGAGTTTACTACAACTCCATATGACCATCGTCAAATACCATGAAGGAGAGTTTGACCAAGAAAAACAAACCAAGGTCCGCCTAAGACTGTGTTATTTTGTACGTACTGCAAAAGAAAAGGCCACCTCAGGGAGTTTTGCTATAGTTTGGGTCGGACACGATGTACTACTGCTCCACCACATCGTACTAATGATTTTACCAGTCTGAGAGAGCATGTTGAGTTTTTAGCCGCCACATCACAGAGTTTGATGGAAGAATTCCGACGGATGTCTTTGTCATCAGTGAATGCTTCCCGCATCCCGGCTAAAACCAACAACAATAAGGGTAAACAAAAGGTTACCACTTCTTGGGTACCTAAGAACGGCGAAAAGTCCCTTGTTGTTCATGTCGCTCTCAAAGCACATAATACCTCACAATGGTATTTCAATAGTGGGTGCTCCAGACATATGACCGGTGATGTCTCATTTTTTACCTACCTAGAGGATTATAAGGAAGGAAGAGTCACCTTTGGAGACAGGATCAAGTCTAGCATTGTAATATGAGGTACAGTAGAGTTACCAGGATTTCCTAAGCTAGAGAATGTTTTATACGTCAAAGGTTTGGAAGCAAACCTTCTCAGGATTAGCCAGCTGTGCGACGCTGACTTTGTCGTAAAGTTTGACCGGGATGCGTGTAATGTCTATAATCAAGCCTGTAAACTTTTAGTGCAAGGGGTGAGGATAGCGTGAAGCACCTTATACTCTTAACTTACTTGAGTCTACATTGTATAAGTGCTCATCTAGTTTGGAAATTGTGACAAAATTTGAGTCCCATCCCCTAAATACCAAAGAACCTCAAATTCTACACATGATGCCTCAATTGATTCATTCAAAGGTAAATTCTCAACACCACATACACACTAGGATTGCATACATAATATATATATATATATATATATATTGCATTAATTGCTTGTGTGATTTAATTCCCTTTTAATTAAGATTTTACTAATTTTGGGATTTTTTAAATCATTTTTAAGAAATTAGAAGTTCGGTTTTAAAAACATTTGAGGTCATTTTGTGATTATTGGTTTTATCTAATCTTGCCTGAATGTTTGGTTGGACAGATTCCGAAAGCGCTTGAGACTTGAGGGTGTGTTTGTAATTAGTTTTAAAACACGCGTTTTGGCTTCATCTGAGCCTTACACATGTCAACGTTATGACGGCTTGATTTGTGTTTGTTATTAGACTCAGAACTTGTATGCAATCTCAGTCCTTGGATCTATTTAATCAACGAATTGCATGCATTTTATCCCAATCCATGTGAATCCTTTTTAGACCAATCAACGAACGTTTAATCCACCACTGATGTTAAACCGTTGGATGAATGTCAAATACCAAAGACCAAATCTCAGCCATTAGATTTGAGCTGATGTTCTCGATCCTTCCTTTCCTAGTATAAAAGTAGGATGAGCCTCAGCATTTTAGAACTTTTGGCCAGTTCGTCAAGCTGAAAGAGAGAAAGAAGAGAGAGAAACCAGAGAATAAAAACCCTAAAATTGTCCAAACCCTAATCTCGTTTCAAACCTTAAATTCCTTTTAAATCCAAAATCAGTTTACAACCAAAACAAAACCTGAGTGTTTGAGAGTTATTTTGGATATGTTTTGAAGTTTGTTCATGGGTTGAATCCTCTGAGTTTGAGATCTTTTAACCAACTTAGACATTTTAAGTTTGATCTCTATTTCTTTGTATAGAAATTGTAGATTTTGTTGTTCTATGTCATATATCTCTTAGAACTGCATTATTTGGTTTCTCATATTGAGAAATCATATTTGTTGATCATTTTCTTGTGTAAATGTTTTTCACAACTCAAGAATCAACAAATTTATTTTCTAATTTCTAGTTCTTATGAAACAAGACTTATGATCTAGTTGGAATCGCAATTGGTGATTTACAATTTCAAAAACATTTTCAAAACCCTCTGAAATTGTTTAAGACCTTGGCCATCTTCCGAGCAAGGTAATCTTGGATTCTGGGTTAGTTTGAAAGATCAAGAAAGTCTGTTGTTTCTAAAGAAGAGAGAAACCGAAAACCTTAATCATTTAGATCTTTCTGTAATTTGATAGGACTTGTTTGTATAAATAAGTGTCCGTGTGTGCATGCATGTGTTAGAACACTGTCACAAACACTTGACACACTACAAAACAAGAAGTGTTGGAAAAAAGATCTTGAAACATCAAGATTTGACGTAAAGATGTTGAGAAGTTAGCAAGCTGGGAAAGCCACATCAACATCAGAACTGCAGAGAAGTTAGAATCAAACCAGTGGGTACATATTCTAAACATGTATAGGTCTATTTTTTTTGCATGTGTGTTAAATATCTTGTAACTTGTATATTTTGTTTTAGTGGATTTTTGGTTTGTGACTTAGAAGTCACCATGGATGTTTCCTCAGTTGGGTGAGGATTTACCACGTTAAAAATTGTGTGTACTTAATCTTTCTACATCTCCTCATCTCATTCTTGTTGGTGTGCTGATTTAACTGATTTAAATTGTTTTAGTTTTGTTTTTCAAAACTAGTTACATAATCTTAAACATATCTCGTACATATTTTTACTAAACACATCTTGTGATTAATCTGTTTGATTTAAAGAAAAGAGTTTCCCCAAAAAATAGTCCGGAGTTACTTAGACAGTTTAATTTTGAATTAAATGACTTAAGTGACAGCTTTTCACAGAGGATAATTGCTATGGGATTGTGCCCAAGTCCTCACTTGTCTACAACAGCGCCACGATAACTCCTATGGATCTGTGGCACCAACGTCTAGGTCACGTGAACTTTAGAGATTTAGCATGATTAGCTAAAATGACCTAATACGTGGCTTACCAACACTTGGAAAGTCAACTTGCATAGTTTGTGGACCCTGTCAGTTGGAAAAGAAAATTCGTAGCCCCCACAGGAAGTTGAATTCAATTACCACTTCACGAGTACTTGAGTTGATACACATGGATCTCATGGGTCCTGCTCGTACAGAGAGATTGGGTGGTAAGAGGTACATCCTAGTGATGGTAGATGATTTCTCCAGATATTTGATTGTAGGTTTTCTGAGAGAGAAATCCGACACCGTAGAGTTTTTAACGACCAAGTATCGTGTCCTGCAAAACCAACACGGAGTCACTATTAATAGAATGAGAAGTGACAACGGCACTGAATTTACGGAGCAAAAAGTAGATCTTTACTGTGATAGCCTAGGAATCAAACATGAATTTTCTGCTGTGAAGACTCCTCAGCAAAATGGGATTGTTGAGAGAAAGAACATGACAATTCAAGAAATGTCTAGATCTATGCTTCTAGGTCGTAAAGTTGCTAGGAGATTTTGGGTAGAGGCAGTGTCTACTGTATGCCAAATGGTGAATAGGATTTACCTTCGTCCACACACACTTAAAATGCCTTATGAATTGTGGACTAGAAAGAAGCCCAACCTTGCATATTTCCGTGTCTTTGGGAGTAAATGCAACATCCTAATGGATAGAAAGCAATGAGGAAAGTTTGACTCCCGAAGCGTAGAGGGAATATTGCTAGGATATTCATCAAATAGTAGAGCATACCGAGTTTTTAACCTGAAGAGCTCTAAGGTGATGGAGTCGATAAATGTTACTGTGCAAGAGGACGAACCATCGACGTCTGCTGAATCCACCCATTTGTGTGACGATGACACACTCTTTTTTTATGATCCCACTGTGTCTCCCACATCCAGGGGGGACCCTACTCCTGTTCTAGGGGACACACCTTCTTGGGTTCATAAGAGTCGTGATCCTTCCTCCATTATTGGCGATCCCACTTTAGGGGTCAAGACTCGTGCTCAGCTAAATAATGTTGTTAGCCATGTCTTCTACACATCTAAAGTCAAGTCCAATAAGCACTCAAGGATGAAAACTGGACATCTGTTATATAGGATGAGTTGCTTCAGTTTAAAAAGAACAATGTCTAGGAACTTATCCCCCGACCTAGTGAGACTAATGTGATAGGTACCAGGTTGATTTTCAAGAATAAAATGGATGAAAATGGTACCATAATCAGAAACAAGGCTAGGTTGGTCGCTCACGGCTACACACAGATAGAGGGTGTAGACTTTGGGGATACATTTTCTCCTGTTGCGAGGCTTGAGTCCATCCGCTTATTACTCGCCATCGCATGTCATTTACGCTTCAAGTTATATGAGATGGATGTCAAGAGTGCCTTTCTAAATGGCATTCTATAGGAGGAGGTTTACGTGGAAAAGCCAAAAAGGTTTGAAGACCCTAAGCACCCAGATCACGTCTACTATATGAGGAAATCCTTGTATGGTTTGAAGTAAGCACCACATGCTTGGTATGAGAGGCTTACTTCCTATATCTTAGGCCGTGTATTCAAGAGAGGGGGAGTTGATATGATGTTATTAATCAGGAGAGATGACGGTGCTATTTTAGTTCCCCGGGTCTATGTGGACGACATAGTCTTTGGATCTACGTGCTCCCAGCATGCTCACCACTTTGAGGAGGGGATAAAAAGTGAGTTTGAGATGAGCATGGTAGGTGAGCTTACTTTCTTCCTTGGTCTTCAGCTTTGTCAGCTAGAGGATGGGATGTTCATCTCATAATCCAAGTATGCTAGAGACCTAGTGAAGAAATTTGGTTTAGACTCCGCTAAGCATGCACGTACACCTATGAGTACTTCTATCAAGCTTAGTAAGGAAACTTCAGGCAAGGACGTAAAGCAAACCTTGTATCAGAGTATGATAGGTAGTCTTCTCTACTTGACGGCCAGTCATCCTGACATAGCCTTTAGTGTTGGATTCTGTGCGCGATATCAGGCGTCCCCAAAAGAGTCACACTTACTCGCTCTAAAACGTATTATCAAATACGTGAGTGGGACTCTCTACTACGGTATTTGGTATTCCTTTGATACCGATGACCGTTTGTCCGCCTATTCGGATGTCGATTGGTTTAGGGATGTAGATGGTTGTAGGATCACTTACGATGGGTGTTTCTACTTTGGTTCTGCCCTTGTCTCCTGGCTGAGCAAGAAGCAAAACTCCATCTCTTTATCCACTGCGAAGGTTGAGTACATTGCCGTCGAAAGTTGTTGCAAGCAACTCTTGTGGATGAAGCAAATTTTGGAGGATTATGGGATTTCACAGGACACCATGACCATCTCCTATGATAACACGAGTTTGATACACATATCTCATAATCTGGTCCAACATTCGAGCACAAAGCACATTAGGATAAGCGAGCACTTTATACGTCAGTTAGTTGAGGAGAAAGTCATATCCCTGAGTTTTGTACACACCGACCTTCAGTTAGCCGATATTTTCACGAAACCTTTAGATGCCCTTAGATTCTAGAGTCTTAGGAAGTCTTTAGGGATTTAAGCAGTTGACTGAGAGGATGGTCCGTGTCTAGGATAGGATGCATTGTCATGTTCATATCGTATGATTCCTATTGCTAGTTTGTGCCATTTGTATTCTTATTTTTTTTATATATTTTTTTCAAAAAATCCACAAAGATTTTCCTTTTATAAAAATTTTAGAAAAGCACATAAAGATTTTTGCATTTTGTTTACACCTTTTATGGATGAGCATTTAAGATAGTCGAGTCACATCTTCCATTTCCATTTTTCACGTGACTGTTTAATAGTGATTTGAGACGCTACATCATTTCATCCATGTGCTTTACATTATTTGGAGTCTTTGAGATGTGATTAGTGATATCTTTTTATATGGTTGGCTCCTTATCTCCATTATTGCACACATGCACGGCTTTATTGGATTATTGTACTTGTCTATCACATATTGGCTTGAGTGTATCCATCTCAATTCTGTCTATATAACGAACCATATGCAATAAAACTTGACAAGATTGGAATGCATGAAAAAAAATCGTTTGGTAAGATTGGGTGGTATTTTAAAACGGTGAAGATCTACGAAAGGTACTTATATATCCTTTGCGATTAAGCCACCGTTTAAATGAACCTAAAAAATTAAAAAAATTTACTATCCAGGGTACACAGAGGTTAAAAGAGCCCGAAAATTTTTAAAGGAAATAAAAAGTAATTCATGCCAAAAACGGACCATTAGGTATATTCATCAATTCTCCAATGTTTGAGAATTTAGATCACCTCTAAACGAAATAAAAATCTGAGGGAGTTTGGTTGGAGAATTTAAACGGGTTTGCACTTCCTTGAAAGTCCTGAAAAAGCATTAAATAGTTTTGGATGTTATTGGTGTGGAAATCATTTTGAGCTTTGATTAGCTAATTTGATTGAGTCAATTTATTATAATTCCATCGTTTTACACCTAAGGAAGATGTTGAGTTCATTCTTTAGAAATATCTGATATTCATCGTGAACACGTGTTATGTTTGTATGCATTGATTTTCCTCTCGAATTTTCTCACACCTTTCATTTTCGCTATCATTGACTTGGTTATTTTTGTGTTCTTTCATGGTGAGATTCTTTGTTGTATATTTTGTGTGAAAAAATTTTGAAAAAATAAAAAATAGAAAGTTTATTTCTTGTGACAGTCTCCATTTGCCTTTATTTATGCTTCTCATATTTGTCTATTTGGGGACATCATAAAAAGGGGGAGAATGAATTATGGGGGAGAATTGTTTGGTTGATTTAATGATTTGCTTAAGCTTAATTGATTTGATTTTTGCATATCATTATATTTTAAACTGTTGTGTGTCACGGGTATCTGCTTTATCTCATGTGCATAGGTACAAAATTGATGATTTTTGGATTGCACACACTGATGAAAAAAGTTGAAGATATGAAGATGTTGAAGTTTGGTTGAATATATGTCATTTGGTATTCTCAGTTTGAGGGTTTAATGGGAATATCATCTTATATGTCATTTTCTTTATAGAGATAGCGTAATTCGAATTTTTTATGTATGTACCGGCATAGATATAGGGGGAGATTTGTAAGGACATAATTTTATAATTGTCCGGGGTAGAATCTAGGAATTTTCTATTTGCCCTAGATCACAGTATGTATGTCTAATACCGCTACATTTGGCACACCAACACGATCATCCATGACGTCCTTGATCCGAATCCATCCATCTACCATCTTCACACATGCATCATGCTACATGCGATGTGTTGCTCAACCAATCCCACTACTACACGACGCGTTATTGGTAAAATGGTTTATTGGAGTTGCTAATATTCACATAAATATTTGGGAATTTTTTAGAAAATACTTTTTTCGAAGTCTAATTTATTTTTAACACAAAAGCATAAATTTTTTTAAGTGTAGAAGTGGACTTTTCTTGGTAGTCGAGCTCGTCTAACGACATCTCTCTGTCGTTCAAGCGACATGAGGATGTCGCGCGATCTTATTCGAGCGACACGTGGCCTTGTTCGAGCGAGATGACTATCTCGTTTGAGCGACGGCACCGTCTCGATTTTGGTATAAATATCTGTACATATTCTACACATTTCTCCAAGTCTTTTTCGTACACGTTTCTGCGATTTTCAGCCCAGAAAACAGAATTCGAGTTTTTAAGGTTTCATGCCTTTTTAATTCACAAATCCATTCCCATATATGTGTGTGAATCTTTAAACCTTCAAATGATCATTTTTACTCATCTAGAGTAACTTGTGGAGAAGCCGAATCTTTTCTATTGCTGCCCATCTAGAGTTCTTGCGAGAGATTCCAGCCGACGACATCGGAACCGAGACCTGAGGGTATTTCGTATGTCACTCATATTTTCAATATAATCCGTGTAAACTGTTCTTTACAAATTGTAGTGAAATTAAAAATAAAAATAAAGGGTTTTGCCCCTTTGGGGGATTTTTCCTTATTTGTGCGTTTGTTTGTGATTGAATGTTCTTGCATGATCATATTGTCTTCAATCACACCTAGATGCATGTTTTAGGATTTAATTGAAAAACTGAGTTTAATTAAATAATTTCGTTGTTTGAACAAAAGCGTACTCTCAAATTGGTATCAGAGCCAATTACACAATTATACCGTGTAATTTTTCGCAAAACCTTTTAAGATATCAATTTTCTGAAAAATTGATTTTTGAAAAAGGGCGTGTTCAGAATTCTGAAATTATATAATAAAATGCCAATTTTTATGGGACAAATTATTCTTACTGGAAAGCCCGTATGAAATCATCTGTAAAATCCATAGATGAAAGAGTTTGGGTTTTGGTTGAAAAAGGGTGGACACCTCCCTCCATCACTATTGACAACGTGAAAAATTTAAAATTTGTGACTGCATGAAATGAAAATGAATTTAAATGGTCAGCTTTTAACTCTAAGGGTCTTAGTGTTGTTTCTGGATCCATCACTCCTGACGATTTAGGTAGATAATGACGTGTATCATGTCAAAAGAGGCATGGGATGTTTTACAGCTTACTCATGAAGGAACTACTGTCGTGAAAGAATCAAAATTCCAAAACTTAACAACTCAATTTCAAACTATCACCATGCTTGAATCTGAATGTTTTGATGAATTCTATGCTACATTATCTGATATTGTAAATACTAGCTTTAATCTTGGTGAACACATTCCTAATTGTAAAGGCATTTTTCTCATGTTCAACATGTTACATTTATGTATGTCGTACGCCGCTACATTTGGCATGTCACCTCATGATCTCACCTGATGGCCTCTATCTGAATTTCGGGAATCAAGCATTCAACATATCGATTAATATGTCCCAAATCTACCTCAACGACTTCACGTTCCACGTTTTTAGGGACTTAATGCAAGTGGTACGCAAGAGAAGTCAAAACAGTGAAAGAAGGGGAGATATGAAAGTTCAAGGGCATTTTCGTAATTTCACAGCCATAGTCCAGAGGTTTGATAAACTTTAAAGTTGAAGTGCTCGACGCAACGAAGATACTAGAAGAAACGGTACCCCAATCCGAGCTACGATGAAGAAGTTATGACCTTTTAAAATGGAGAAAATTCCATAAAAGAATGCTGATTTTTTAATCCCCAAACCAGAGAGGTACCGCAAACCGCATGGGGAACCGGTTCGGGGTACACCAGAATCGGTTTGGGGTACCTGTACACTGGTAGAGTTCTGAAATTTTAAAACTCTCTTTTGTTTCCTTTTAAAAGCTAGTTTCGGGGGAGTTATTTTTCAAGACTTGCAAAGACGTTTTTGAGAGTTCTATAACCTTAAGTCTTCATATTTTTGAGTCCCGAGACTCATGTTTTGATTCACACAATTGCCATACCTTTGTGAATCCTTTTGGAACCCAAGAACACCTTTTTGTTTTTGTTCATCTTTGTGGGGAGATCTTTGCAACCGAGAACTACGTGTTATTGCTGAGGGACTCTCTACAAAGTTTTATGGTCGCGTGTCATTGAGGAGTGCTGTGGTTCTTCCTTTGTTGATTGGATTGCGGTCCATGTGGGTTCGCTACGTGTGGATTCATTACTGATGACACCGACCGACGCCTGCGAGTATTCGTGTATCACTGTATTTCATTGTAGTATGTGTAATTTGTGATTTACTTATTATAATGAAATAAAAGGTTTTTCCCTGCGGGGAGTTTTCCTTAAATTTATGTCGCGTGCTTTATTTATGGTTTGACACACGTACACACACACACACACACGTAGTTGTTTTTTTATGGGTTGTTTCTAAATAGACTCTAATTAAATAAGGTTTACTTGGAAACTTGCGAGTTATTTTTAATTGGTATCACACAGTCATACGCACTTTTCACTAATGCTAGAGCTGTTAAAAAGATTATAAGATCTCTGCCTAAGCATTTTATCCCTAAAGTCACTGTACTGAATTCTATGGGTAATTTGGGGCTTGTCCTGTCTATCGGCATTTGGGCCAAGTCAAATCACTCTAGGGCTTTGATTGCACTTTTTTCACATTAGAGTACTCTTGTGGGGATAGAAATTACTCGAATTTTTCGATTCTTTATCTTTATCCAAGTCTTTTGTGTATAAAAGGAGAGGTAAGGAATGTGATTCTTCCACCCATACCCACTTTCTTCTTTTTTGCTTCTTGATTTATTATTCCCAAATGGTCCTTCTAGTGCATGCAAAATTTTCCACCTACCTTTATGGTCTAGAGTCCATGTGTTTGTATAATGTGTACTATGAGGCTTTCAATAGGTGTCTAGTCTCACTGTGGCGTAATCAAGTCGTTGATTGGAGTATACTAGCAGTGACGGTACATTTTTTGTACCCCAAAGACCACTTCTTCCATTTCGGCCTAGATGTGGTATGTCCGACTTATGAATAATTCTCATCCATGTTAGGGATCAGCCCTATTGTAGTGGCAGCTATGCCTAAATTTTCTCGCTCTCATCGAACGTTGTTAGTGGAGTTTCTCTGTGTTCCCCTTCGGTAGCTCGATCGTTGGTTACTAAAGGATGATTTCCTTTTCAACTATTATGCATTTCATGCGCTTGAAGGATATTAAGTACGCGGGCTATGCCGAAGCTATTGCCTTGGGCTTTACTTTGAGGCTTTTACTGGTGACACGGGACTTAATGGTGGATCCCCAATTGGATACAATAACCGTGTGGATATCTTACCGTTGTAGTCCTGCGACGGTGATACTGGCTGAGATTTTGAATGGTCTTGATGCTTGGAAAGAAGGTCGCATCGATTTTTTAAGGGGGAGCCTAGTGTTGTTGTTCATGTAGCTTGTTGAGAGGTTTCCTCTCGAGGCTCCTCCTGAATACCCCTTGGTGGGTGTATCGAATTTTTTTGCTCGGTACTTTTTTAGTTTTGCCCTATCTTTAGAAAATTGGGTCAACTGGTTTGTGGATCACAGTAGCATTCCATAACAGTAGAAATACATATGCACCTTTTAGATTAAATCAAATTTTATTGAGAATGATAACCTCATGGACCTTTTAATCTTCAAAACATACTGATATATTTATTTTAATAAGTACACGTTTTTATTTTGTATATAAAAACCTGTTGTTAACTTCAGTTGTCATCACAATCAAAACCATCACTTTACTTTTATGTTTCTCTCCTAAATTTATTTATAATTAAGGAAACTAATGAACAACCACGTAAACAATATATAGATACAATTATATATTTTTATTATATATGTACCTATTGTTGCTAACTTTCTGTTGCAAGAGGAGGGAATGTGGAGCGATGGAGCGACAGAGTTAATGCATAGCTGAGGGTTTGATGAGAAGCGGTGGGGGGTTGATGAGCAGCGATGGGGTGATACAGCGGAGGTGGAGGAATAAGGGTTTTTTGTGGAGTGAAATGAGGGCTTCTTTTCTCTTGTTTTGTACGAAAGAGAAATGAAATGAAATTAGTTTTTTTTAGTGGTCATCTCTACGAGCAATTTTATCTCGAACTCTACGAGTTGGTTCAATACAGCAGTTAACTCCATATTTTTCCCTTCAGACCGGGTATGAATAGTAATACAAGCCCTTATGAGGAGTGATAAAACTTAATCGGTGAAGAAAGTAGGTTATAGGAGAAAATACGAGCAAATTTTGAGTGGTTTAGGTGAAATTACGGGTATAATGGGTGCTTTACTGGGCACAATCTGAGCAAATGGATTGAATCCTGGCTCATTCTCTTAAAACATGTCATTTGTAAGGGTTGGAAGTGGGTTTTGAGTGGTATTGGGTTTAGGATCCTTTGGTGGAGCAATGAGACCTTGGTCAATTAATCCTTAAACCACGTTTCTATGATGGAAGCACTAGTCGGTAGTATGGCTCGCGAATTGGTGAAAGTTACAGTGGGCATCGGTTTTGAAGTTCTTAGGAATAGGGTTTGGCAATGGACAGGGGTCCAAGGGTTTGATGAGGTTTCAGTTTAACAAGGACTTATAGACTTTGGATAAGGGAGCATGGTGCTTGGTGGATTCCTTTCTGGAGGGATTAGGCTAGCTTTGTAGTGCCCAAGAGGTAGCAAGTTGGGAAATATTATTGATGGATGAGACTATAGCACTGGAAGGCTTCTTATACTTTTTAGGAATGAGTTATCTGATCACCTTATCTGGCTCGACTTCTACCTTGGTAGAATTTTCTTTAATTTCTACACCCACTTCTCGGAGGGCTCGAAAGTGTGGGTCATACTAACCTCCCATAGTCGCTTGGATATGGGGCAAGAAATTATTTATCATGATACTGACTTGTTGTTCTTCGAAGGGTCGGTTAGTTAAGGTAGCAACTTTCCCTCTCCACCTTGCTATGGACCTACTAACGGTTTCCCCAGGGTTCTTCTTAAGAAGGTCTAGATCATGGCGTTTAACCTCTAGTTCTTTGTTGTACTTGTACTAAGACATGAACTTCCGGGTGATCGTGTTGGAAACCGAGCGTCCGTGTAAATACGCTAGTCGTTGTTATCAGCTTCCGACCACAATATAAAAAAAACTAAACTTTAACTACACTTGTGAAGTATAGTGGCGAGTCTGGGTATCGAATCCACAGGGAACGTTTGATAGATTTTAATTGATTTATTACTTCAAAAAATAAAGTGTAAAAGATGATGATTGAGTGAGAAAGGAAAAAGGGAAAAATAAAGAAGTTAACTAAAACTAATTAAAAAATTGAGGTAGGGACACAATCCCCCAACCCTAGAGTATTGATGGTATAAAACTAATCATAAATTTAAGTGATTAATTAGACCCAGACTTTAGTACTCCCAAGCATTACATATATGAGGTTCAAGCCCGCACCATACATATTCAGAGGATGAGTAAATCGGTATTGCGATAGTTACACTCGAATTGCATTCTGAAGCATCCTGGTTACCATGAAGCAAACGAGATCCAATGATCTACAATGGTTGTGTCTCTATGCAATACTATCATAATAAATCATTAAATTTAGAGTATTAATTTTATACACATGCAACTAACACATCAGATTAAGTTCATGCATCCCGACCCTTTTAAATCTAGCCGGACATGTTAAACTGAATGATGCGTGAAATAATTACGTTGCACGAATTCATAATTGCTTGGAAAGAGAGATTAAACATTAGAAATAATAATAAAAGTGCTGGAAATAAAAGTTATCAGGATTGAAGAATAAGAACAAGCAAGAAGAAATCAAAGATTGAAGGAAAATCGGAAAAGCTTTTGAATTAATGGTGCAAAGTATGTAAATTCTTCTCCTAGATGTTCCTACTTGTTATGGATCTTTTACATGAATGAAATCTGAATAAAAAGAGTCCTAATAACTGAATATATAGACTATAGATCATTTAGAAGAGTCCCCGAAATATAAAACTCTTTTGGCTAAAAGATAAGCACAAAATAAAAATCTCATATCTCGCAATTTGTCACACTTAGAAAGCGTGACTAATTTTGTAACGGATCTGGTGCGTGACAAATGGGCGAACTGGTTCGGGTTCAAGGTGAACTGGTTCCGGGTAATTTGCTGGTTTTGGGCCTTTTTCAACACTAAAATATTTTCCAACTTTCTTCTTTTCTTCCTTGGATTTTTTCTCAACTTCAAATGATCATAACTCTTGCACCGTAGCTCGGATTTGGGTGCCATTTTTTCCAGTATTCTCGTTCTTACGAGATATTCAACTTTCTATAAGGTACCACCTCTGGGATTAGGCTGAAGAATTACTAAAATTCCCTTTAACTTGCCTTCCTAGCCTTTCTTTTATTGTTTTGATTTCTCTTTCGCACCGCTTGCATACTTTACCCGTAAAATACATAAGAGAAACACAAAACATGAAATAGTTGCCAACAAAGATTAGTAGCATAAATGTGAGTTAAATACATATCAATTGCATCACTCAGGATTAGGAGCCTCAGACACCCATTTTCCCCCCCGCCCTACCAGCAGTAGCACAAGTCCCATCTTTGCCTACACCCCCGATTCAGCATGGATAGTTACAATATGGACGTGGTTATAACGTCCATTAGGCAGCAGTATCACAGGCACCACCCACCATTGAGGGTACGTTTTATATCCATTGTACTATAGGATGCATTTTATTTGACACTAGAGCATCACACTTCTTCATAGACACTAGTTTTGCATGGGCCATGGGGTTGTTAGGCACGATAGAGAGTACAGTGACATGTGTAGACTCACCGCTAGGTAATGGCTCATTAATTTTCATTAATTTTAAGGGAGTAGGTATAGATATTGGGAGTCTGAGTTTGCCTGTAGATATGCTAGTATTAGATATGCATGAGCATGACGCCATTATTGGCATGGATTGGCTTGCTGCTTATAGAGCCATGATAGACTATTTTAGTAAGAGTATTATTTTTGCTATTTCGGGCCAGGAAATGTTTCTGGTGGCGATGCCTCATCCTGAGGGAGGATCGTCCACCCATTTATATTATATACAAGAGGAGACCTCTAAGGAGATAGTTATTCCCATTGATTCGATTCATGTAGTTCACGAGTTTTCTGATATGTTCTAGGAGATACCAGGGTTACCTCCTAGCCGAGAAATAGATTTCATTATAAATTTAAAGTCGGGCATTTGGCCGATAGCCTGTGCACCATATCATATGGCTCCATATGAGATGAGGAATTACGGGATCAGATTGAGCATCTGTTAGGACAGAGCTTCATCCGTTGGAGTACCTCGCCTTAGGGTGCTCCCATGATGTTTGTAAAGAAGAAATATGGGTCATTGAGGTTGTATGTGGACTACCGCGAGTTGAATAAATTCATGATACGGAATAATTATTCGTTGTCCTGAATCGATGACTTGTTCGACCAGTTGCGAGGAGCTTCCTTCTTCTCAAAAATAGATTTGAGATCGGGATATCATCAGCTATGGATTAGGGAGCAGGATATGTCGAAGACTTTTTTCTTAATGAGGTATGGGTCCTATGAGATCCGGGTCATGTCGTTTGCACTGAAAAATGCTTCATTCATATTCATGGACTTGATGAACCGACTGTTCAGAAGGTTCTTAGATCAGTTTGTCAATTTCTTCATAGATGACATCCTGATCTATTCCCAGATTGAGGAGGAGCGTGTCGAGCATTAGATACAAGTTATTCAGACTCTACGAGATCATCAGTTGTATGCCAAGTATGAGAAGTACAAATTCTGGTTATAAGAGGTGCATTTTTTGGGGCACATTGTGTCAGAGATGGGGTTATCCGTGGACCTAAGCAAAGTGTCGGCGGTGAGGGAGTGGGGACAGCCCACGACACCGACGGAGGTGCGGAGATTCTTGGGGTTAGCCGAGTACTATAGGCAGTTCATCGGAGGGTTTTTGAAGATGGCGGGTCTATTGACAAATTTGACTCACAAAGGAGTGCCATTCATCTGGGATGATGCTTGACAATTAGCTTTCGATGAGGTAAAGTATAAGTTGAATTCAGCCTCGATTCTTACTCTACCCAGGCTAGGGGTGGAGTACCTGGTATATACTGGCGCTTCTCTATAGGGACTTGGTGGAGTACTCTAGCAGGAGGAGCAGGATATAGCTTATGCCTCCCTCAAGTTTAAGCTTGATGAGAGGAATTACCCCACCCATGACTTGCACCTAGCAGTAGTGGTGTTTGCCCTATGGATTTGTAGACACTACTTGTTGGGGGATAAATTTCTCATATTCACAGACCACAAGTCACTGCAATACTTGTTCACTCAGCGAGAGTTGAACATGCGTCAGTGCAGGTGCCTGGAGTTTGTGAAAGATTACCAGTTCGAGATACAGTACCACTCGGGGAAGGACAGCTTAGTTGCCGATGCATTGAGCTGTTGCCAGTAGGTGAGGTAGCGGAAGTGTGGAAGCTGAAATGGAAAGAGTTGGGACATCAGGATGCAATGTCCTGATCCTTTATGTCTATTATTATAGTCACACCAGATATTTTTATGAGGCTGATCCAGGCCCAAGCCGCTAATACGTTTTCCCAGGACCAGATTATGCGACTTTTAGCCGAGGGTGCAGAGTCTTACTTAGTGAGTTCTGATGGGGGTTCACGATTCAATGGGAGATTAATGGTATCGAAAGGGGAGGACTTATTTCATGCAATGATGATAGAGTCGCATGCATATCGATTTGCGGTACATCCCGAAGGAGATAAGATTTTCTAGGATATGAGGCGACAGTATTGGTGGAGTGGGATAAAGAAGGACATTGCAGAGTTCGTGTCCAAGTGTGCCACCTATCAGCCAGTAAATGTGGACCATCAAAGACCCCCAGGGTTACTTCAGCCTCTAGAGGTCCCAATGTGGAAATGGGAGAGCATTTCCATGGATTTCATCACTGGGTTACCTCCCTCACAGAGGGGTCACGATTCTATATGGGTAGTGGTGGATCGATTGACCAAGGTAGCTCATTTTATGTCGGTGTGAACGGACTACACTATGGGACAGTATGCCCAGTAATTTATTGATGAGATAGTGAGGTTGCATGGGGTGCCCCTGAATATCATGTCCAACAAAGACAAGATTTTTGGGTCAGGCTTCTGGGAGAGCTTTCAGGAGGCTATGGGTACCGAGTTTCCATTGAGTATGGCTTATCACCCGCAGGCATATGGGAAGATTGAGCGTACTAATCAAATGTTGGAGGATATGTTGCGCATGTGTGTCCTTAATTTTGGAGGGGGTTGAGAGTCATACCTTCCACTTGTGGAGTTCGCTTATAATAACTCTTATCAGTTTATGGTCGGCATGGTCCCATTTGAGGCGTTGTACATCAAAACTTGTGGGTCTCCTACTTGTTGGCTAGAGGTGGGGGACAACAAGTTACTCGGACCAGAGATGATTCAGGACATGTCAACCAGGATTGAGTTGATCAGGAGCCGTATTTTGGAACCCCAGGATAGGCAGAAAAGCTACGCCGACGCAAAGCGGCCCTTCAGGAAGTTTAACGTGGGGGACCAGGTACTACTGCGAGTGTCTCCTATTAAATGAGTGATGAGGTTTGGGGAAGAAGGCGACATTGGCTCTGAGATACGTAGGATCATTTCCCATTATCGAGAGGATTGGATCGGTGTCATATAGACTTGGGTTACCAGAGCACTTGCACCGTATTTATAATGTGTTCCACATTTCGTCGTTGAGACGATATCTTCAAGATGAGTTGGCCCACACTCACATTGCGATTAAGGAGATTGAATTGCAGCCCGACAGTTCTTATGAGGAGAGACATGTGGCTATCCTAAACCGTAGAGAGAGGAAATTGAGTTCATAGGTAGTTCCACTTGTGCAGGTTCAGTGCGAGCATCATAATGTAGAGGAGTCTACTTGGGAGTGAGAGTAGGATACGCGTGAGAAGTATCCATACTTACTTTTACGAGGTATGCTTTACTTTCGAATTTCAGGGCGAAATTATGTTAATAGGGGGAAGTATGTAACACCCTGTATTTTTATTATATTAAATAATTATGAGATTAATTATTATTATTGTTGGATTAATTAAATTTATAAGGTGAGAAATTTATTTGTTAATTAATTAGGATTAAAATAAATACTAACTAGTGTGCTAAGGGTTAATACTTATTGTTGAGATTCATTGAATATTACTATGTGAATATGTAATATGGAATTATGAAATTTTATAAGTTGTCGGAATGTGAAATATGATAGTTCGGCATTTCAAGTCGGGACACGCGTGTGAGTCATACCGGGACTAATTAAATGGAATATAAAGATAATTAATTTTTAAGTAACTCGTATGGTCATTTCAAGAGCAACATTGAGTCTGAAAGGGTCGAGATAGTCAGAAAACTCTACTCGGGGATTTTATTGGGACTCCGAAATATTTTTAGGCCTACCCGGCACCATGTAAGGATATTTTGTCATTTGAATTTTTGAGGAAATAAAATGGACAAAAATTAAGAAAATAAAATAAAGTGTACGTGGGTAAGAGGGGAGTCTGTCAGTTCCAAACCTATGAGATAGAAAGAGAGAACAGCAGAGAAGATATGAGAGAGCCCATAAGCATTCTTGGTGCAAAACCCATCATCTTCCTCCACCGTAACCATCTTTGCGTAGATTGGAAGACGAGGAGCAAGACCATACCAATTTCCTCAATGGATCAGAATATCAATTTGAGGCAAGTGTTTATTACTTGCTTTCCTTAGCAATAATTGTGTTCATGTTAGACTAGGTGAATTCCCTTTATTATAAAGTTAAATTTGATGAAAAACTTGGGAGAATTAGTCATAAATTCGGTCCGACTTGAATAAATTTTGATTCCCTTATGTAGATAGGTTTATGTCCTTGAATTTATGTTAATTTTCGGATTGGATCTGGGTTTCATTTAGAGTTTTGCATGTAAATTGTATAACTAAGGTTCTTGACATTTAGATTTGGGGATTTCAAATTTTAATGATGATAAGTGATGATTTAATGATGATATATTATTGGAAATCATATATAGATGTTAGGTAGTTGATTGGAATAGAATGATTGGTGTTTGGGTTGATTATTTAGAGGTTTTAGGGTAAAAAATGGTGGAAAACGAAATTGTTAAAGGTGTAGAACATAACAGGTCTGGTAGGGAAGAATACAACTCAATCTCATTTGAACAAGATTGAGCTTCGTTCGAACGAGAAAGGATCTCGTGAGATGTCGTTCAAACGATATCTTACCTGGTTCGAACGATAGGTCCAAAACTTGGAAAATTGCATTTTTTTCCCCAATTAGGTTTACGCAGTTGTTTTGAGATAGGAAACTGTTATTTGGAAAGGTGAATTGCTAGGGAACCGTCATAGTGCAGAATTGCTAGGGAATATTCGTAGAGTAATACCTTAAATATTCGGCAAGGTGAATTAAAATTGGAAATTTTGAGAGATGGAATAACGGAAATAACTATATTATAAGTAGTAATGAGGGAATACTACGTATGGAAAATACTTGTAAGGGTTGGGTGAATACCTTGAATTTTAATGGGATGTGGGAATGCCTATTTATGTGATTATTATTATTATTATTAGTAGTAGTAGTAGTAGTAGTAGTAGTAGTAGTAGTAGTAGTAGTAGTAGTAGTAGTAGTAGTAGTAGTAGTAGTAGTAGTAGTAGTAGTAGTAGTAGTAGTAGTAGTAGTAGTAGTAGTAGTAGTAGTAGTAGTAGTAGTAGTAGTAGTAGTAGTAGTAGTAGTAGTAGTATAGTATACCTAAACTGCTTGCTATCGAGACGAGGTTTTTGCGCAGTGGACAGGGGTGACCCAATGGGGGGTATTTGACTTGTACCCAAATTATATGAACTTGGCTACGTGCTATCTGAGATGCAGGGTAGTTTCAATGATTGAATGGGAGCATAGGTATGTGCGTGACCCATTTGGCTGGGGAATATACTCGCCTCCAGTATTTGTGTTTTGAATTTATGGTTCGTGAGAGATTGAACTAGTTGTCCTTTATACAGTGATTGATGCACCGGGACATGATAGCAGAGTATGCATTGCACCAAGTGATCTTAAACCAAGGGTGCAGGATATATATATATATATATATATATATATATATATATATATATATATTTGTGGATATATTCTACTATGTGAAATTAGCAGATATAGTAATGTTGATAAATAAATAAAATCTGGTGAGTAAAATATTAACTATTAGAATAGTGGGTATGGAATGTGGTTTTGGGGATAAGTGATTTTAATAACGTATTGTATGGGTGATACAGGTTACTCCTTTGAGATATATTTAGAAGTATAAGTCTATGACCTAGTTAGGAATATTATGGGTAATTAGGTTAGGATAAACATACGTTAGGCATGTACAATAGTGGAGAGGTGAGAATCTCATGTGAGAGTTCGAAACTAGCATGAACATAATACTTGCATTATTGTAGTTTTAAATACTTGCTAAAACATAAATTTTTACAACTCGGGCTTTAACCCCTTTCTTGCTATTCTTCTCTCTTTTGCTATATATATATTTATCAAATGCCCAGACATAGGGTTACCAGGCTTAGACGCGTGGATCATTTAGGGAGCTGTAGAAATTGTGGGAGTTGCAGGTCCTTTCATTATACACCTCTATCGTTTCCGTCAGTTCCACTCAGAAATTTCTCTTAGGGCATATTTCGCCCATTCTCAGTCGTTTTATTAGAGATTGTACTCAATTTACTTTAGTAGTTTATTTTTGTTGCACTTGTGGATTTTATGGTTTGTTGGTTTCAGACTTTGAACTGGAATGTTTTATCCAGTCTAATTTATTTCAGTACTTGATTCATATCCAGTATTTATTATATTCTTGTGGAATGTGAGTAACTTATGTCTTAGATAATGAAAATTTATTAATCGGTTAATTGGGTATAATTAAATGGGGAAATATTTTGACACTTAGCTTAATTATTTATTAGGTGGTTAATATTATTAACTGTGTTCGATAGTTATGCTAAGAATGAATCCACCGAACATTCTGTTTTATTTTTAATAAAGGACTGGTTACCCGGTATTTAATTAGGCGGGGTGTAACAAAGTATGCCAAAACTCACTAATGGTGACACAACTAAATATTGATTTTAAACCCTTATCATTTCACTGACTCTCTTTAATGTTGTTCTGAAATTGATCTTATTTTGGGGACTGCGACATTATCAATAAAAATAATCAGAGGGGTTTAACCTATCAACACAATATTCCATATTCAATCATATAGACACTATATGTGACATCATACGAACTATACAATAGGAATAATTTCTATCATCAAAATGTCACTACACCAAATTAGCTATTTATAACTAATTAAAAAAATGATTTATAAGTGTTCGGGACACTTATCAAATTTATAATGGTTTTAGTCACTTATAAATTTTATAAGCAAACATAACTGATACAAAATTATTAATATATCACCCAACAGATACTAGAGAACACGTGAGTGTCACGTGTATCCCCTTCTAAGACTCAAAAGTGTTAAAAAAAATTCTTCCCTCTATTGTATTTTCATCATTCCTGCTTGAGAGAACCACCCACGCCGCTCAGCATAGATAACCATCGCGCAGTTCATCACTTACAGTAGTCACGCGGTTCTCATATTTACTACATCCTGTATTTGGTCTCACACCGCTCATCACGTCTTTGGTCTCACGTCGCTCATCACGTCTTCGATCTCAGGCAGTTCCTCTTTGGTTAAGGTGCATTGCGTCTCATATTTATTCTAAGGAGGGTTTTCTTCTCAGATATAGGTATGAAATACTACCTATAACATATTTCTTTACAATGTTTTTTTTTTAAGATGAGATGAGCAAATGGGTTAATATATCTTTATAAAAAAAATAGATTTACTCAATTGATCCAAAAGTAGAGAAAAATATAATCGATTTTCTAAATCAATTTATATTTGAAATTTTGAGTTGTTCTTATTGGAAAAGATGTCGTTGTAATGTTTTTGTTTGTAATTTTTTGATAATATTTTTCCCGAAAATTAATTTGTTTGAATAACTAACTCAACAGGTAACTAGAAATAGTCAGTAGTCAGTGTTTTTGTGTGTGGTATTGGGTTCAAATGGGGATTATTGGTATAAACATAGATTTTCAACAAATAGTTTTACAAACAAGTTTTAAAAAGTAGGTTGCCAAATGCATGTTCTACTAGTTTTAAGTTTTATACGTAGAAAATATCTTAAACATAGACCAAACAGGCCCTTAATTGTGTTATTTTTAGCACTTTGGAACTTTTATAAAATATATCATTTAACACTTATTTTCCATTAGATTTGTATGACTTGTAGAATGTTGTACCAACTTTACAAAGAGTAATGCCACAATATATAAATGGGGTTGCTACATTTATGGATTTCGTGAGGGAAAATGGTCGTGGAGAAACTATGTTTGCATGTCCATGAAGTAAATGTGAGAATGGAAAATTGCTCGACCTTGAAGATATTCATTTTCATTTGATTCGCCATGGTATCTTACATTAATACACATTTTGTCATTCACATGGGGAAAAGGAATATGTAGAGAGGAATAAACGTTCAACCGGGGAAGATGTTGAACAAAATGATTCCATGCCTGCAGATTTAAGGATGGAGGAACTTGTTTATGATGCATTTGAAATGGTTGATCAAAATGTTAATCATTCAACGGATCCCATTGGTAGAGACAAAGGTGGTGAAAATGGTTCTCAAACCCACGAGGAGCTGAAATACAAGTACATACATGGTGAGGCAAGTGAGCCATTGTATCCATCGTGTAGCGAGAAACACACAACATTGTATTTTCTTGTCAAATTAAATAATGTAAAGATAAGACAGAGTTTGTCGAACAATAGTTTAACCAGTATCTTGGGTTTATTTTAGGAGTTTCTGCCTGAAAGAAATTCAACACGAAAAAAGTATCAAGATATGAAGAACATAATTAAAGAAGTTGGTATGGATTATAATATCATTCATGCATGGAAGAATGATTGTATCTTATACCGAAAGGAACATGAAAAGAAGGAGAAATGTTCAATATGCAACTTATCAAGATATCAATTTAGTTTAAACGGGGAGGGTAAAGTACCCCGAAAGATATTGAGGCATTTTTTGTTGATTCCAAGGCTGAAGAGATTGTTTAGTATACCATGGATTGAAAATGAAATGACTAGGAAAGCTCGAACGAAATCCATTACAAATATTATGCGCCATTTCGTTGATTCTTCAGCTTAAAAGTCTGCAAATATGAAATGGCCTGACTTTGTTGCTAAATCGCGTAATGTTCATCTTCCTATAGCTACAGATGGTTTTAATCCATACGGTAATCTTAGCACTAGTTATAGTTATTAGCCTGTCATTATTGCACCTTAAATATGAAGTCGTCTTTATGAATGAAAAGGGAGTTTTCCATGTTGTCAATTTTGTCATCTGGGCTGAATGCACTAGGAAAGGACATAGACATTTATATTGAACCTTTAGTAGATGAGTTGAAACAATTATGGTTCGAAAGTGTAACGGCATATAACTCCCAAACGAAAGCTAATCTTACACTGAGAGCTATGTTATTGTGGTAAATTCATGACTTTCCTGCATATAGCAATTTTTCTGGGTGCACTGTTCATGGTTACAAAGCTTGTCCAGTTTGTACAGAAGAAGTTGACTCAGAACATCTTGGAAATAATCAAAAAATTTGCTATCGGGGCCATCAAAGATTCCTTCCTCGCAATGATAAGTTTAGGTTGGACAAACACAACTTTAACAACAATTTTGAAGATCATAAAGCTCCACAAAGGTTTTCTAGTACTGAGATTGAGCATAAAGTAGCATGCATTAAGTTGAGAATTGGTAAACAAAAAATTAAAAAGAAAAGGAAACAAAATAGGGACAATAATGATTGTGTGGATACGAATATCGCAACTCGATGGTCTCGAAGGTCCATTCTATTTTATTTGTCGTATTGGAAAGACCATGAAGTTCGACATAATTTAGATATTACGCACATTGAGAAAAATGTCATCGATCATCTTCTGTCAACTATTTTGGACTAGAAAGATAAATCAAAAGATGGAACCAATGAACGTAGAGATATGGAGGCGATGGGGATAAAAAAAAGGTATGGTTAACCTTAGTTGAATCTATTAAAACTGTTAAACTTGTAACTGCATTCATTTTAGGTAAAGAAGAAAAAGAATGGTTATATCGTACCTTAAAGGTGTTAAAATTGTCGAAGGGTTTTTCTTCTAACTTGAGTAAGAATGTGACTTTAGAACCGTTCGGGTTGAAGACACTGATATGCATGATTATAATGTGATTATACAACATTTTATTTCGGTATTGCTTAAAAATGCTTATGCAAAGCACAAGGATTTGTTAGTTGTTGTTCAGTAGTTAAGCATTTTTTTCAATGTGTTGTACACTAAGGTGATAAGGAGGGATGTTCTTGATTTATCTAAAAAGGCATTATTTGAGGCTATATGTGTTTAAGATAAGTATTTTCCACTCACATTTTTCGTTGTAACAATCCACCTCATCATATATTTAGCCGATGAAGCACTAAATTGTGGCCCGGTCAGATTTAGATGGAGGTATCCTTTTGAGAGGTAAGAAAATTACGTGTGATAATGTTATTTAGATAAATAGTACGATATGATATTTATTTATTAGTTTCATTATTCTTTTGAGGTATAGGTTGATGCAAATTTATAAGAAGAACGTTGGCAATAAGAGGTATATTGAAGGGAGCATTGTTGAGAAATACTTTGTAGAAGAATCAACTTTTTATTGCACGGAGTAGATGCCAAACCCACATGAAGGAAATCACAATTATACGCATGAAGTTTTCTTAACGAAGAAGATGAATGTGCTCATGAGGGACCTTTAATACAAGGAAATAAATCGAAGCTAACCACGATACAATTTGAACAAGCCCGAAAATGGGTATTGCAACAACATGACGGAGTGGATGAATGGAAAATGTGAGTATATTAGTTTTAGTTATGTTTTTTATTTAAGTTGACACGTATGATATGCTTAACGATTTTTCTATTGGATGTAGGAAGTATGATCTTTATTGGGAATCTACCTTTGGGCGTAATCGAAAGGAGGGTACGGGTACAATTTAGGGAAAAAATGAGGGCTTTGTTCTATGATTGATTAAGGAGGTTCTCATTTAAGTCGACTATATGAAAACATTTGGTTATGTATTATTATATTTCAGTATACTTATTTGTCATTATATTTTGTAGCTACTGATCAATCGATACAATGTTGTGGCAGTTAGCCAATGGGCCAAAATATGATGCACAATTAAATAAGAAGTATCGTTCCAGTGGGTTTGAATTTTATATATGGGAATTTGACAAGCATCGGGTAATAAAAAATAATGGTGTGTTTATGAAGGCCATCACTAAATTCAGATCAAGCGGGAAAAGTACCAATTATAAGAAGCGGAGACAGCATATTACAAAATTATTCGTGACATATTTGAGTTGGACTATACGTCTTTCAAGATAGTCGTATTTTATTGTGATTGGGTGAAAGTCTAGGACAAGATTAGTGGCAACAAAGTTGATCCTCACTCAAAGTTAGTGATGTTTAACATGAGTAAGCTTAAGAGTAAAGAGAGAATTAATGATGAGTCGTTCATTCTTGCCTCTGAAGCAGCTCAAGTATTCTATGCTAAAGATTTTTTAAATGATGGATGGTCCATTGTTCTACATAATCCAAAGAGATTGACGACAATAGTGGACAACGTTGAGGTTTCGATCGTGTATCAACCATTCTTGAGGACAATGTCAATATAAAGGATTTACTCAATGTTGACTGAACATATATGGCCCTTTGGACATGTTAACTATTATTTTCATTTCTTGAGTGTTTTATTTGCTTAAATTGAGTTTGTTCAATGTAAACATCTTTTGTTATTCATTCCAGACTCTTTCTCGTTGAAACAGCCCTTTTCATATTACATATTTTATTATTACCAACTTTTTAATTGATGTTAAAGCATCTTTTATAATATACTAGTTGTACCCATGTGCGTTGCATGTGTGGACGATCCCAGATATTTAACGTTATGAGATAAATGAGTTGAAAATGCATTATAAGTAGAACAAATGATAATGTAACAAATTAAAACCATAACAATGAATAAAATAAAAATAAAGCAAAGAAATTGAACGTAATGGAAAATATTATCGAGCAATTCATAATATAATAAGTTTACAAAGGCATAACAATTTCATAAATCCGTAGTGAACAATACAAATTCCAAAAGTTGATGTGAATATGAGTAGAACTATGAAGATAAAAGTTGAAGACCAAAGGTCAAATAGTTTTCTTTTTATGTTTATTAGTGTTTGATGCATAATAGGTTTAATGTACAACCTTCCAAGCATCACAAAAACTAAAATATAAAACAACAATAAGGCATACAAGGAAATCCATTCCACATAAAGATCAATTAATAGAGTTACAATAAACAAAAAAAGGGACTTCATTTTTATCACTATTTGCAGTAAACATAAAGTTTAAGCTCGTGTGATTCTTTCTTTCATACGCTGCATACCATAGGTTGCATACCAGTGGTACGCAAAGTGTTTATTGTACTCTTATAATCATTAGGTGGTATGATATCTCATAAAGTTTAAGCTTTTGTGATAATGTCTTAAAATGTATCACCAAAGAGTTTTAGCCATACATTTCACGTATTAGGTATCCATTACATAACTGGAGAAGTAGAGGTTTGGGGTCCAAAGAAAGTATTATGTCATCAACAGCTATTTCTATTTGATAATTGATGCACCATATATGGTTGTACATTAAATTGACTATATTCTATGGAATATTTTTCTTTCAGTAAGACCTAAATTTGAATTTGGAAACTGTTAAAATTAAGATGGTTTTAAATTTGAGATCTAACAGGGAAAGCGTTGGCAAAAAGAAAAGGTTGTCAAAGTGATAAAGTCTTCACTGTATTATTTTCTCTACTTTAGTTCCTCCGTAATATTTAAAATTCATAGCGGATAATTTTAGGTTCATCGTGAAGAATAAGAGTATTTAGTTTGCTAACATCTTTAGAGAAGGAAATGAAGTTACTAATTATCTCTCGCACACAAGATTAAATCATAGTTCTTTGAAATGGTGGTGGTCTGCACCAGATTAACTTGTCAAGTTTTTAGTCATAAACCATAAATACATTTCATTGAAACAAAAACTCTCAATTGATCAGCTAAAAGTTAAACAGCTGATCAAAATGGGAGTAGGGGCATCAACCCTCAATTGATCACTTGAAGTTAACTATTGGAATGGGGTTATGGACCCCGCTATGGTTGCATTTTTACACATGCTTGTAGCTGGTCGAAAATAATCTTCTACTTTCAATGCATACGCTATAGCTTTGCCAAAATTTGCAATTTATCTCTCAACTCAAACTCAGACTGAATGCACCATAGGATTCCTTAAATAAACCTTGAGATTCTTGGCTCACAATTCTCCCAAAGAATATCAAGTACATAAAAATTTCAATTGCTCAAGGTATCACTTGACATTTTTCCTTGGCCTATATCCTTGAACTTGTTTTGACAAAACAGTTTCCTAATTGTCGGGAATAGAATCGGCTAGTAACTCCCTGTTCATATTTATTGCCAACTTTTAAATAAACTAAGGTCATTGGTCCATCTCTTTACTAAGATCTAATTACACCAAAATTGTGCATAATCATCCATGTTGTGTTGCCGTTAGTTTAACTAACTTTCTCCCTGCGATATTTTTTTAATCAAAAATCTTTTCCATGACATCTAGACAATTAAAAAAAGATTTCAATTTTATTTGGCCAATGAATTTCAGGACATCCATGGGGTATATCACATTTTATGGCCTTTTCAAGTATTCGAAACATTAAATCGACATTGTTTCACCCGTTTGGTTCTATCTCGTTAACCAGTCATCAACTTGCTTTATAACTTCAACATCAATTATTACCGGACCGAAACCAAAAACATTCCTTCCCAGTTGATAATGACACCGTTCTGGATAGTATTATTAAAGGCCTAATTATTTCCTCATTCGTTAATTTCTTAGGCATGCATAGGCTAACCACATAATCAATATTATTAAAACGAAAGCAAGGACCATTCTTTTGATATTATTTCCATCATCTTTAAAAATTTTACACATTTGGCAAAGATATGTAGAAGTATATTGGTACTATTAAGGATGGAACAGAGGATTGAATTCAAATTGATATCCCTTTAAGCACATTAAAACTAAGTAGGACACCCGATACTTTTTTTGTTATTCAAGTTCAATTAATTCCGATAGCTCAAAACTAAAGTCGTGTCTAACGAAAATTATAGGATAATAAAAAAAAATCCTCGTCTATTTGGGTGTCTACATAAATGCAGTTCTTAGGAGAAAACAACATATAGAACACAATTCTTGTCAATAATTTTTATTATAATGAAGATATTTATATTTCTCGATGGTTTCTTAAGATAGTTGATAATAACGAAACATAAATCAATTAAAACACATTAAACATTATTGTATCCGGATGCTCAAGAAACAAAACATAAAATGAGGGTGCATATATGATGATATAATTTACGGGTATTAAGGGGTTTGTAATTACTCAGAGGGTAATTTGGACGTTTGACCATTATAGTTAGACTTCCCTCTTTTTAGGTAGTAGTGATATGCTGGGATCATGATGATACTGAATAGTAATTTTTATGTTAGGTATTTAATGGCAATGATGATTTTTAAAATTCTTATTTTAGTTTTATTGTCATGCTTTGCATATTAATTTGTATGGTTTAATTATTTTGAAGCAATATTCGATGTTTGTGGAAGGTAGTGACGCAAGAGAAATAATTACTATCGATGAGGATAATCAAGTGGTGGGTGAGAAAAAGGTCCATATATGTCTCGACATGGGAAGATAGTTCATGTTAATGTTCCAATTACATACGGTGATTGGCGTAAAGTTCCAGTCAACTACAAAGATGACGTTTGGATTGAGATACTGGAAAAACATAATATATATCTATTTATTTGTTTTTTCTCTTTATGAATTATCTCATATCGTAAAATCTAGTTAATGTTTCTTCATACCAGGAAAGATATGATCTTCCAACATCTCGTAAGCAACAATGTGTCAAAAACATGGCCTCTAAATATAAGTCATGGAAATCCAATTTAAGGAGATTATATTACATGAAGTATACAACGGATGCAGAAAGGTTGGTGAATGAACCTTCCTATGTTAAGCCGGAGCAGTGAAGGGTGTTCGTGGAGAATGAGGGTACGAAAGTGGCTAGAAAGAAAACCGAATTAGGGAAATTTGATAGATCTAAAATTGAGGCTACTCACACTAGTGGGAATAATGGTCAGCCCCAAGTTCGATACAAACTTGTAAGTACACATTTTTTTCAAACTTGGTATTCTTTCTCGATGATTTTTTTTTGTAATCGAATATTTTTTTAAATGGTGAATTGTATTCTTGTAATCGAATATTTTATAATCGGTGAATTTATATTTGTAGAAAAAGAAAAAGGTCAATAGGGAAGTGCCAAATCTAATCAAAATGATGACAACTCCGACTTCAATCCTAATGCCAATATCACACATGTTGACGTGTGGATAGCCTCACACCCTAAGGAAAATGGGATAGTCTCGGATAGCATTGCTATAATCATGGTAAGTGTTTGCAAATAATAATGATTTGATAGTATAAAGTATATGATTAGTTATGTTCAAGGATTTGCTAATATTTTTATTACATAATATATTGTAGGAGAAGGTGAAATCAAAGAATGACAAGCTTAAAGAAAAGGGTATTGATCAATTCAATCATTGGAAACTGATCCATTATCCCAAGTATTTAGCATAGATAAAAAGGGACGATGTACCACCCCGTATTTCTGTGAATTTAATATTTAATTAATTCGGGAAAATTTTGAATTACTTGTGTGTCGTAATTTAATTGAATTAGTTATGGTAATATATATTTTAATATTAATCAGGGTAAATGGTTAATATTTAGGGAAATTTAATTACTAAGTGAATAGTAATAATTTATTTACGTCATAACGTGTATTAGTGATGTAGCATTTATTTATCTCAGCAGGGAGTCGGTATAGACTAATTTGGGTGTGAGATAAGAATTTTTATAAATTAATTCGGATCCACATTCCGAGTGCATGGTTGAGTCCGGATGGACCGAGATAGTCGAAAAAGAGTACCCGGGGAAAGTAAATGGATCTCGGGGCGTTTTTAGGCATAGTCGGATCCACACGGGGGTATTTGGGTCCCTCGGGTTTGGCCCACTAGGCTAAAAACGGGATTTATGTTTAATACCTAATTCTGAGAGAAGGGAAACGGAAAAAGCACAAAGTGAAAACCTAAGGTATTGAGAGAAAACTATAGGGAGTAGTTACAGTGCAAATTGGGGATCTTTTGGAGACAAGGCAAGGAACAAATTTGGAGTTCATCATCAAGCTTGCCTCTACACCAGCGGACCAAACTCTACGAATTCCAAAGGCCAGTGGTTAACTTAATATGATGTTTAATTATGATATTCAATTCATATTTTTGTGATGTGTAAACTAAAATTCGTTTTGGGTATAAAGGGGTACAAAAATGAGATTTTTGTTAATTGAATACTTGAATGCGATTCAAAGTAAGGATTAATTATGTTACATGGTTATGAGATAAATACCTGAATTGAATGTGAAAACCCAGTAGAAAGTAAGGACGAATTTGGGATAAATAGATGAAATTGGGATTTAACGAGTGGAAACCCGAAAATTGCCCAAATCGAAAAAGTAGAAATTCGTGAGATTTAAATTGTGTTTGAAGTTCTGTGAGAGTCCCTGATCATATTCTTATGTAGTTATGGTGATGATTATACTTGGGTTATACCTATGGAAAGGTTAGAAATTGGAGGTTTTCATTAATGGTGAAAACATAACCTCGGAGAAGATGACCACTTGCTCAATCGATCAATCGACCCTTTAGGATTTTCGACAGTTTGGCCTTGGAAATTATATGGGCAAAATTCTTTGTTGCAATTCCCACCTTGTATAATTAAAAGATAAAATTTAATTATGGGAGTTAATTCTTAACAATTATAAGGGAATATAATTGCGAGTGGTGGGGGAATTAAATGCGACACAATACGAATGAATTTTGGAAAATAAATTCTGAAAAATAAAATAACGGACTGGGTGAATAAGTTCGGACATAGTAGTAGGGTAACACTACTCATTTAAATTAATTATAGAGGAAAACTAATTCATTTGGAGCCGAAGATTAGACTCGGCTGATATCTAATTTCGGGCCACGTGAGCGAGTCCAGGTATATTGGTTGAGTGATATCAAGGCGTTAAATTAATTACTAAGAGTAGATTAATTTGGAGTGGGAATATTGACTCGGGAAATATTAAAATACGGATCAAGTGAGAGAGTCTGGGTATATTGGTTGAGTGACACCAAGGTAATAAATTAATTAAGGGATAAATTAATTAATTTAGAGTTGAACCATAGACTCGGGATAGTAATGAATTAATTAATGTGTAAATTAATTAAATTAGAGTCGGACCATAGACTCGGGAAAAAATATAGGCTAGTGCTATAGATTTTTGTGCACGGTAATGCCGGGAATTAATTATTATATATATACAGTGTGGTGATAGTGTGTATATATATATATATATTGTGTGTGTGTGTGTTATTAAATATCAGTGACTAGATATTTATTTAATTTATATGCTCTAGTGATATCAAGAGAGGTTGTACGATGTGGGTTAATCCCCTGGCTTGAGGAGCAGGGAGAGTATATCCCCAGGTCATAGCGTCCGTTATATGGGTGAGGGGATTATCTCACTTTCAGGGAAGGAATATGACCGCCTCCACTACGTTTATATTTTGGGCCAAGTTGGTGAACGATTTCAACTTGGAGTAACTAGGTTATGTGAGCACACCTAGTGTGATAGCACTTTAGAGAATATATCCAGAGAGATATTACTCGGGAGGATGGGTTATGTATATATATATTCAACATATGTGTGAATGTTGTAATATGGTTCTACGTATATATTGGGATAAATAATTATATACGGGTAATTAAATACATGAAGTGAATTGTATGAATTATATATGGGTTATATTCATATTTAGCATATGTGTGACTATTGTAAGATAACTTTACGTATATAATGGGGTGAATAATTTTATACGGGTAATTTAAATAAATGGAGAATATTGTATTGTTTATATAACTACTGAATGTTATATGGCTTTCAAGGGAAAATGATTTATTAAGTTAAGGTGAGAAATGACTTATAAATAATATTAAATATACTCGGACTAGAGTAGGGAGTTAAGAAAGAGTTATAACAAGAGCTAGTTACGGGATAGATAACTATGTGAGTTATAATGGAATAGTTAGGTGTGCACATTAGTTGAGGGGTGAGTTTGTCCTCGAGGGAGTGGGACATTAACTTAAATATGAAGTGCATTCATGCATTTTATGTTACTACAAGTTAATCATTTGCTAAATGTTTTCAAAATATTTTGGGTTCTAACCCTTGCTATCAAATATTTTCAAAACCTTTTAAGTGTCTAGCCACAGGGACGCCAAACTTAATTCATTCCAGGGATATACTGTTACAGCACATGCGGATGTTGCAGGATTTGGATAGGTGCTTCTGTCGTTTCTATTCATAGCATAGGGATCCAGTTCAGTTTACTTCGAGCATGTTGCTCCCAAATTTATTTAGTATCTCTTTCAGATTGTATGGGATTTATCTATGTCTGTTATTTACGTTGGTTTTGGATTATAGCCGAGGGTTTATTCGGTAATACGTTTGTCATTATATGTGATGATTAATTCTATCAGCATGGTTTGTGTTACTTTAATTTCCACATTTATTTTATCTGGATTAAAAAAGATTAAAATTGGATATCAGCTTTTGAATACTAGGTGGTTAGTAATTTTTATAAAATTTCGACAGTGATGCTAAGGATGATCCATATGAGATTCCTATTTAATTGGATATAGGACTGATCACCCGATATTTCATTGAGCGGGGTGTCATAACGCACTCTAGGTATAGGGTCTTCAGTGTCACTATCGTTTATTAAAGCTTCCATGCCATCCCTTGCTCTGCTTTGAAATGTCGATTGAACACAATTAAAGCATCTATGAAAGCCATGGAGAACACACTTGCTGACTTGGTTACATTTGTAAAGTCTAATATGGGGAAGCATCACTCCATCCTCACAAATGGAGAAAGTCACATACATGTAACATATCTCTTAACCTTCAAATGTTGAAGGTAGTGTTCCAGCTCTTATTCCTCCTAGCTCTAATGTGGGCTTGGTAAGATCCTGGACTGTCCCAGAGGTCCAAAACATTGAAGATACTTTTTCTCGTGAGAGAATTACTACTCTGGCTGCTCAACACATTACATCAGTAAGTATTGTTAGTCCGAGTCCTTTATTTCCTAATACTATGTTCATATATTAACTTAAAGTTCTTCCTTTTTTCAGCTTGTGACATGTTTCAATAACATTTTGAAGAAAGATGAGGCTATAAGGGCTTCAAGCTCCTCAGGTAGTTTTGAACTTGATCAGATTTAAAAAATGGTAAAGGATTATTAGAAATCGATATGAAAGGAAATTATGTGGGTTGCTATTGTCATAAGAGTTATCAAGCATGTGTATGGATTGCATGTTTACTGTTGCATAATTTTAAAATGGAATTATAGTTAAGGTAATGTGTGTATTATGTGGAATCAGCGACTACCCCTATGCAACTTATTGTATCTCTTGATTGATACTATATTATTTTGTAGAAATAGTAAGGAGATATAATTTAATGATTATCGACTTTATTAATTGTATTGATATAAAGAGATGTATGCTCAGGTTTGAAAACCCATTAAGGACAATGTGCGATGTGGACTAAAGCTGCACGATACACGCGTAATGCTTGAATTTATTTCATTCATACAATCTTAGTTATCGTAGTCCGATACTTGATTACTGTAACATTCCACGCAATAAGTTAAGCGAAACATCCTTATTAAATCTCTAATCTTTTGTCGTTCCACCGTTTCATAGAAAATTAAATTATTTAGACTAATTTTGTTTTTCAAAATCATAAATGTAGTTAGCAGTTTTACATAAAAAGGATTAAAAAATTACTACAAACTACCGCGATATGCCTTTTAAGTCCAACACAATCTACGCACGTAAAGATGTTATAGATGTTGATAATCCTACGCCTCAAGCATTACGTTTCGCAAAGAGACTACATGATAGAGAATATGAAGTGTTTGTAGTGTACTCGAAGAGTAAAGTGAAAAAGCCTAGATTTGAGAAGCTAAATGATATATACGGATGCATTGCAAACGTGCATGTACTAAAGACATTTGACAACCAAGGAAAAATTGTCCCCATGAACTCTAGTGAGATGTTTAAGGATGATTTTTGTTCGTCGCTCTCGCTTATCATAATTGATGGAAATTATGAAGGAAATCCAAGCAACACATTTGTTCACTATGTGGTGATTGAATAAACTTGAATATTCTTCATGTCTAATCATCTACACATACTTTGGTGTTTACATACATTTTGGATATGTAATAAGAAAATTTGCAAATGGGCAAAAGTCACTATTATTATGAATTGCGTGTTATACCTATGTATTTGATTTTACATATTGACGTGTTAATTTATGTTATTGTCATTGCTTCACACTTAAGAATGTGATTTTTCGACAACACATACTTTATGTTCAAATAATTTCATATAATACAAAAATTTATCTTATCCAAAATTTACTTGGAAAAGTAATTACATATTACATTATTCAATAAAATAAAATTTTAATTTTTTAATTTTCCTTTTTGTATGTGGATACAGAGTTGAATTTGAACACGTAAGTATGAAGTATATTTCGTCATGTTCCTTTGTTCAAGAAGACGGTATTGTTTTCCATACAAAGGATATGACCATCTCATCTGAGAAAGAGAAGATCACTTCAAACTATTGTGTCAATACATTTACTTCCGTTCAAGAGTGTCTTTATAGTTTGAAAGAGATGGACACTGCTACCAACTACTGTGGTTATACAGTTGGAAGTGATAATAAGTGTCTTAGCATTTTAAGTAAGCTTTGACCAACTACTGTGGCTACACCGTAGCAAACGTCGCAAGTTCTCTCAATGCTCTAAGGGGAAAAGAAAGTACCCCAAATAGTTCGTCGATGACAAGTAATCAAGTTTGAACATTTTTTTAATACGTCCAATCTATTTGAAATTATACATTCTTACAAGAAATAAATAAAAATTAATAATTAATATATTAATGAATATATAGGAACGTAGTGGCAGCCGATGGATTTTGATATGCCTACACACACTTGTCCACATTGTAACGTTGTTCTTTAGTACGAAGAGAGGAATGACAAGAGTAAAAAAAACTAGAGTTCCCAAATTCAGTATATGTTGCCAGATTGATCGGGATAGACTATCCATGTTACGCACCCCGCTTTAGATTTTGCATGATATTTTAACATCAGATGATCGAGATATGGTTTCAAAATTCAAAGACAGTATTAAAGCATACAACTTAATTTTTTCTTTCACATCTACAGGTGCAATCGTAGACAATCATATAACAATGGTGTGGCTCCGTACATTTACTATATATGGGGACAAAATCATCATAAGATCAGTTCACTAATGCCTGTTACACGAAAACCACTAAAGTTTGCACAAATTTACATCTACGACATCGAAAATGAGATAAGAAATAGAATAATCTCGTTATACGGTGATCGAAGCTCATCAAGACATCATTTTACATTGGTATTTGATTTATTATTGATGATCTACACAAAGAACGGGCATGCTAAAGTCTTCAGGATGGCTCGAGATCGATTCAAAAAATTGATTTCTATACGGTACGAATAAGAATTCTCCAACAAAGAAACACCTACACATTACCTTACAATTTACCAAGCATATCAAAAATTACAGCAATAATTGTTGGAGACTTTACTGAAGAAAGTGCTAGCAGAGACGTCATTGTTGAGCGCGTGTCAAACGATTGCAACGAATTAGAGAAATACATCCCTCATTCACGGCAACGCAATACCCGCTTCTTTTTCTATACGGAGAAGATGGATTCCGATTGGGCATAAAGTATCGAAGTATCCCTGAAAAGAAACCAACCAAAAGAGAATGTGTGACTATCAGAGAGTTTTATGCATACAAGCTACAATGACGTTTAAACGAAGGACAAACTCTGTTGTTAGCTAGGCGACTGTTCTAACAATACTTAGTAGATGCATACACATGCATAGAAGACGAAAGACTCCGTTGGGTATCTTCGAACCAACCAAAATTGAGAGTTGAACTATATAAAAATTAAATATGCGGTATTACAAGGAGATTATACGTCTCCATCTGTTGGAAAACGTATTGTTCTTCCATCAAGCTTCATAGGGAATATATGGCTCAAAACTTTCACGACGTCATAGTGATTTACATATGGTTTGGTAACCATGACTTATTCTTGACATTCATCACCAATCCGAAATGGCCAACAATTACAAATTTCTTAACTCCAACTGGACAAGTCCCTACTGAAAGACCTGATAACGTGTCAAGAGTTTTCAAAATGAAACTTGATGCATTATTAAATGACCTAACAAAGAAAAATCACTTCGGACATGTACTTGCGAGTATGTTTAATTTTGGTTATAGAAACTCTGTATAACATATATAATATAAATTGCTAATGCGTTCTTTATCTATTTCTACACACATTACTCATATTTGAACTACTCCTTTCAATCATTTCAGCGATATACATAATTAAATTCCAGAAAAAAGGTCTACCACATGCACATATACTTCTTTTCTTAGGCGTGGATGCTAAGCAACCAACACCAACGAATGTTGACAAAATAATATCTGATGAAATACTGATTGTTAATCCGACCCTGTTGGACATGCCGTTGTATCTCAATTTATAATCCACGGTCCATGCGAACATGCTAATCCAAAGTCACCCTATATGATAAATGAAATTTTCTACAAGCACTTCCAAAAGAAGTACTGGAAATGAACAAAAATTGATGATAACAGTTTCCCAGTTTATAAGCTACGAGACAATGGAAGACATGTTAGTAAAATGGTCCTAAAGCTTGACAACAGATTTGTGGTACCACACAATCTCGATTTAGTTGTCAAATATCAAGCTCATATAAATGTCGAAGGGTGAAACAAGTTAAGGTCAACAAAATATATATGTTCAAATATATCAATAAAGGACCTGACAGATTAAGAATTGTACTTGAGCTCATTGAAGTGAAAACATCTGAAAACGGTCAAGACAAGTCGTCAACAGTTGTGAAGATTGAAAACTTCCTCGACTGTCGATGCCTATTTGCATGTGAAGCGTGTTGGAGGATATATGAGGTTGATATACAATATCAGAGCATTGGCATTGAATAACTTATATTCCATCTGCCCAAAGAACATATGGTGACTTTTAAGGATTCAGATCATCTTGACACTATGATTGATAGAATTGACGTAGAGAAGACCATGTTTATAGAATGGACATTTGCAAATAGCAAATATAAAGATGCCAGAAAGCTAACGTATGCTGAATATCCAAAAGAGTGAACTTGGAAATCATTAAATAAGTAATGGACACGAAGAAAGTCAGGTACATGCCTCAGTCGTATTGTATACGTACATCCAGCATCTTGAGAAAGATTTTACTTAAGATTGTTATTGAACGTTGTTCGAGGGGCAAGGAGTTACGAAGAGGTAAGGACTTTTGACGTGATTGTATATCCAACTTGCAAAGCTGCATATTACGCCAGAGGCCTACTTAAAGATGACAAATAATGGCATGACGCACTTTCCCAAGCTTCTCAATGGTCAACTGGGAATCAACTTCGTGAATTATTTGCTATGATTTTAATGTTTTGTGAAGTTAGTGATCCTGAAAAACTATGGGAAGAATATTGGGGATTTATTATCATAGGATATACTATACCAACAAAAGAAGTTGTTAAACTTTGAAAAATTTATCTTGAGTGAAGAGAAAATTTGAAATTACGCTCTATATTGAATAGTTGAGATTCTGGAAAAAAAATTAACAAGGGATTATCTGATTTCCCACCAATGCCAAAGTCGGACCAATATCTAATACGTGATTGTGGGAATAGTTTGTTAAGGGAGGAATTATCTTATGAAAATAAAAGGATGGAGGATGAACACACCAAACTATTCAGCGGTTTAAACTTTGAACGGCTAAATGTATATAATGTCATGATGCAGTCTGTATACGAAAAAAAGCGGACTTTATTTTATTCAGGGTGTTGGGGGACCGAGAAAACTTACTTATATAATACCATCCTTGCACGTTTAAGATCTGAAGGAAAAATTGCCTTAGTAATTGCGTCATCGGGCATTGTCTCTTTGTTACTTCCAGGAGGGCGTACAGCACATTCAAGATTTGTAACTCCTCCTTAAATAAATGTTGATTCAACTTGCAATGTGCACCAGCGAACCCAGTTGGAGGATTTAATAAAAAGGGCAAGTCTAATCATATAGGATGAATAACCCATGGATCATCGTCATGCTTTCAAATCTCTTGATAAAACTCTTCAAGATATTTTGCCTTCGGATAACGAAAATTCCTTCGAAACACCATTTACAGGTATAACCGTGCTTCTAGGGGGGACTTCAGACAAACTTTGTCTGTTGTGCGCAAAGGGAACTGGGAAGACATAGTTAAAACCTCTATCAACAAGTCCTACCTTTGGGAATCATGATGTGTTTTAAACCTTACACAAAACATGCACATGTGTGGCTCGGCATTGTTCACTGAATGGGTCTTATCTATTGGTGCTGGGAAAATACCCGTGGAATCTTTTGATGAAGATGAGGAGCGTTGTTGGACTAAAATTCCTGACGAATTCCTTATAAAATAAACTGAAGACCATATTCAATGTATCGTCTCCAGTACATACCCAACTTTCATCAAGAATTATTAAAATCCAGTGTATTTACACTACCCCAAAAATAGGAATCTGGCACGGTTTAAAACTGTGCCAGAATCAGGTGTTCCAAATGAGAGGAGTGCGCATGCTTTCAAATAGAGATATTATTTAATTAAACACAGTTTTTATCAATTAAGTCCTAAACATGCATCTAGGTGTGATTGAATAAGATGATGAAACATGCAAGAACATTCAAACACACACATGTGAGGAAAAATCCCCCAAAGGGGCAAAAACCTTTTATTTTTACTATAATATTGTAAGGAACGGTTACACGGATTACAGTAAAAATACAGTGACACAGAAATACCCGCGGGCGTCGGTTCTGTAGTCGGCGGCTGGAACTTTCTCTTTCCAAGAGGGCAGCAATGAAGAAGAAGGACGGTCTTCTCCACAAGGATTGAACAAACACAAGGTGGTGTTCTTGGGTTACAAAGTGATTCACAAAGATTTGACAAAGTTGTATGAATCAAAACATGAGTCTTGGGACTCAAAAAGGTGAAGACTTAGAGTATTTTGGACTCTTAAAATCGTCTATAAAAGTCTTAGAAAACAAATCACCGAAGTTTGTTTAAATAATAAAACCTGGGCCTAAAAAATCTCAACACGATTTGTTCGATTTTATCTCAGGCAGATCGGTCCGGCTTGGAGGCGGATCGATTCGACCTCGGATCGGTTCTTTTTTTAACAGGGCCTCTTCAGTTTGTAATCGATCCGGGGTTTACTAGTTTGAAGCAATAGCGGATCTGTCTGACTTGAGGTGAACAGGTCCGGAGGCGGATCGGTTCGTTTTTAAAAGGAGCGGACCGGTCCGGTTATGCAGAAACCAATTTCCAAGTTTGAAGATGCTTTTGATATTCGGATCCGTTGATGTAGATTCGATCTTGAGTTTCTTCATCGGTGTTACGGCGTACGACATACGTAATGATAATAACAAAAATGTCCTCACAAATCTCCCCCTACGTCTATGCCAGTACATACATAAAAAATCCGAATTATCAAGTAACAAATTTGCCTATACAAATCTACCCTTCCATAAACCCAAAATTGAAAAAGGTACAAATGAATAAGTCTTCATTGTTTGCTCTTCAAAACTTCTCAAAGATTTTCTCATTAGGGTGTGCAATATATGATCATCAATCTTTGTACCTACACACATGAGAAATAGCAAAATACCAAGTGACGTATTGAGTTTGAGTTTGAGATAAACATAGATACCAATTTAAAATAGATCCTCAAACTCAAAACATCAAAGCTCCCCCATATGATAATTCTTTCTCCCCCTTTTTATGATGTCCCCAAATAGACAAAAGATAAGTCACAAGGAAGGAAACTTCTATTTTTGAATTTTTCAAAATTTTTCATACGAACTATTAAGAAGTCACACCATGAATGAACACAAAAACAACCAAGTCGATGATAGCGTAAAAGGAGGTGTGTGATCAAATTCGACGGGAAAATCAATGCATACAAACACGACATATGTGCACGATGAATATCAGATACTCCTAACGAATGAACTCAAAATCTTCCTTTGGTGTAAAAAGGTGGTATTATGAGACATTGACTTAATCAAATCAACAAATCAAAGCTCAAAGTGATTTCCACACCAATAACGTCCAAAACTATTGCATGATTTTTTAGTACTTTCAAGGAAGTCCAAACCCGTTTATATTTTCCAACCAAACTCCCTCAGATTTATATTTTGAATAGAGGCGATCTAAATTCTCAAACTTTGGAGAATTGATGGTGAAACCTAATGGCCCATATTTGGCATATATTGTTTTTTATTGCCTTTAAATTTTTTGGGCTCTTTTAACCTCTTTGGACCCCGGATAATAAAACTCCTCAATTTTTTAGGTCCTTTTTAACGGTGGCTTAAAATCGCAAAGGCTAAAGAACCTTTCGCAGCCCTTCCCAATTTTCAAATAAACACACAGTCTCACCAAAACGGTTTTTACATGTATTCCAATCTTGACAAGTTTTATCGCATATTGTTAGTTGTATAGACAGAATTGAGATGGAAACACTCAAGCTAATATGTGATACACAAGTACAATAATCAAATATAGCCGTGCATGTGTGCAATAAAGGAGATAGGAGTCAAACATGTAGAAATATGTCACTAATCACATCTTAAAGACTCCAAACAATGTAAAGCACATGGATGAAATGATGTAGCGTCTCAAATCTCTATCAAACAGTCACATGGATAAATGGAATGAAATTGTGACTCGTCTATCTTAAATGCTCATCCATAAAAGGTGCAAATAAAATACAAAAATCATTTTGTGTTTTTCAAAAAAAAATTATAAAACAAAAATCTTTTTGGATTTTTTAAACAAATAAATAAATATATGTACAACAAAGCAATAGTACATATAAAAAAACTAGCAATAGGAAGCATATGATATGAACATGAAAATGCATCCTATCCTAGACACAAACCAACCCTTCAGTCAACAGTGCAAATCCCCAAACACTTCCTAAGACTCTCAAATCTAAGGGCATCTAAAGGTTTCATGAAAATATAGGCTAACTGACGGTCGGTGGGGACGAAACTCTGGGATACGACTTTCTACTCAACTAAATCACGTATAAAGTGCTCGCGTATCCTGATGTGCTTTGTGCGCGAATGTTGAACTAGATTGCGGGATATGTGGATCGCACTCGTGTTATCATAGGAAATAGTCATGGTGTCCTGTGAAATCCCATAATCCTCCAAAGTTTGCTTCATCCACAAGAGTTGCATTCAATAACTCCCAGCGGCGATGTACTCAGCCTCCGCGGTGGACAAAGAGATGGAGTTTTGCTTTTTGCTCAACCAGGAGACAAGAGCAGAACCAAAATAAAAACACCCACCATAAGTGCTCCTATAACCGTCTACATCCCTGGCCCAATCGACATCCGAATAGGCAAACAAACGGTCATCGATATCAAAAGAATACCAAATACCGTATGAGAGAGTCTCACTCACGTATTTAATAATACATTTTAGAGCAAGTAAATATGACTCTTTCGGGGATGCCTGATATCGCGCACAGACTCCAACACTAAAGGCTATGTCGGCACGACTGGTAGTCAAATAGAGAAGACTACCTATCGTACTCCGATACAAGGTGTGCTCTACGTCCTTGCCTGAAGTGTCCTTACTAAGCTTGGTAGTGGCACTTATAGGTGTACGTGCATTATTAGCGGAGTCTAACCCAAATTTCTTCACTAGGTCTCTAGCACACTTGGATTGGGAGATGAACATCCCATCCTCTAGCTGACGAACCTGGAAACCAAGGAAGAAAGTAAGCTCCCCTACCATTCTCATCTCAAACTCATTTTTCATCTCCTCCTCAAAGTGGTGAGCATGTTGGGAGCTTGTGGATCCAAAGATTATGTCGTCCACATATACCTGGGCAACCAAAATAGCACCGCCATATCTCCTGACGAACAACGTCATATCAACTCCCCCTCTCTTGAAGCCACGGGCTAAGTGATAGGAATGAAGCCTTTCGTACCAAGCACGAGGTGCTTGCTTCAAACCATACAAGGATTTCCTCAGATAATAGACGTGCTCTAGGTGCTTAGGGTCTTCAAACCCTTTTAGTTGTTCCACATAAACCTCCTCTTGTAGAATGCCATTTAGAAAGGCACTCTTGACATCCATCTGATATAACTTGAAGCGCAGATGATATGCGATGGCGAGTAGTAAGCGGACGGACTCAAGCCTCGTAACAGGAGCAAATATCTCCCCAAAGTCTACACTTTCAATCTGTGTGTAGCCTTGAGCGGCCAACCTAGCCTTGTTTCTGATTATGGTACCATTTTCATCCATTTTATTCTTAAAAATCCATCTGGTACCTATCACATTAGTCACACTAGGTCGGGGGACAAGTTCCCAGACATTATTCTTTTTAAATTGAAGTAACTCATCCTGCATAGCAGATATCTAGTGTTCATCCGTGAGTGCTTCTTTCTGATTATGGCTAACAACGTTCTCGAGCTGAGCACGAGTCTTGACCCCTAGAGTGGGGTCACCAACAATGGCAGAAAGGTCATGACTCTTGCGAACCCAAGCAGGTGTGTCCCCTAGCATAGGAGTAGGGTCCACAGAGTGTGGATGAGGTACAAGTATATTACTGCTAGAAATATCCTCATTCTCACACTGAAGGCTAAAATCAATAGCCGCCGAAGGTTCGTCATCTTGCACGGTGACGTTTATTGACTCCATAACCTTAGAGATCTTCAGGTTAAAAACTCGGTATGCTCTACTATTCTATGAATACCCTAGCAATATTCCCTCGTCGCTTCGGGAGTCAAACTTTCATAATTGCTCTCTATCCCGCAAGATGTAGCATTTACTCCCAAAAACATGGAAATATGCAAGGTTGGGTTTCTTGCCAATCCACATTTCATAAGGCGTCTTAAGTGTGTGTGGACGCAGGTAAACCCTATTCACCGTGTGGCATGAAGTATACACTACCTCTGCCCAAAATCTCCTAGACACGCTACGACCTAGAAGCATAGATCTAGTCATTTCTTGGATCATTCTATTCTTTCTCTCAATAATCCCATTTTGCTGAGGAGTCTTCACAGCAGAAAACTCATGTTTGATCCCAAGGCTATCACAGTAAAGATTTACCTTTGCTTCCTTAAATTTTGTTCCATTGTCACTACGGATCCTATTAATAGTGACTCCGTGTTGATTTTGTAGGACACGGCACTTGGTCGTTAAAAACTCTACAGCATCGAATTTCTCCCTTAGAAAACCTACAATCGAGTATCTGGAGAAATCGTCAACCATCACGAGGATATACCTCTTACAACCCAAACTCTCAGTACAAGCAGGACCCATAAGATCCATGTGAATCAGCTCAAGTACTCGGGAGGTAGTAATGGAAGGCAACTTTCTATGGGGGCTCCGAATTTGTTTTCCCAACTGACAGGGTCCACAAAACCGTGGAAGTTGACTTTCCAAGTGATGGTAAGCCACGTACTAGGTCCTTTTTAGCTAAACGAGTTAGATCTCTACCGTTCACGTGACCTAGACGTTGGTACCACAGATCCATAGGAGTTATCGTGACGCTGTTGCAGACAAGTGAGGATGTGGGCTCAGTCCCATAGCAATTATCCTTTGTCCTCACCCCTCGCACTAAAAGTTTACCGGCTTGATTATAGACATTACATGTGTCCCGGTCAAACTTTACGACAAAGTCAGCATCGTACAACTGGCTAATGCTGAGAAGGTCCTGGGTCTCCCGGTTTAAGAATATGACTATAATTTCAAAATATGTAGATTAGGCTTGAAAACAAGCCGTTCAAGGGTGAAAACCCAAACCAGCCCCCAAACGGACCCGTAAGAGGCACGAACACTTCACACGGGACCAATGTAACTCATACGAACTAACCGCATAGTCCCGGGTCTCTCGGTTTGAGAATATGACGATAATTTCAAAATACGTAGATTAGGCTTGAAAACAAGCCGTTCGAGGGTGAAAACCCAAACCAGCCCCCAAACGGCTCCGTAAGAGGCACAAACACCTCGCACGGGACCAATGTAACTCGTACGAACTGACCGCGTAGTCTTGAGTCTCCCGATTTGAGAATATGATGATAATTTCAAAATACGTAGATTAGGCTTGAAAGCAAGTCGTTCGAGGGTGAAAACCCAAACCAGCCCCCAAACGACCCCGTAAGAGGTACGAACACCTCGCACGGGACCAATGTAACTCGTACGAACTGACCGCTTAGTCCTGGGTCTCCCGGTTTGAGAATATGATGATAATTTCAAAATACGTAGATTAGGCTTGAAAATAAGCCGTTCGAGGGTGAAAACCCAAACCAACCCCCAAACGGCCCCGTAAGAGGTACGAACACCTCGCAAGGGACCAATGTAACTCGTACGAACTGACCGCGTAATCCTGGGTCTCCCAGTTTGATAATATCACGATAATTTCAAAATACGTAAATTAGGCTTGAAAATAATCCGTTCGAGGGTGAAAACCCAAACTAGCCCCCAAACGGCCCCGTAAAAGGCACGAACACCTCGCACGGGACCAATGTAACTCGTACGAACCGATCGCATAGTCTCGGGTCTCCCAGTTTGAGAATATGATGATAATTTCAAAAGATGTATAGTAGACTTGGAAATAAGTCGTTCGAGGATGAAAACCCAAACCAGCCCCCAAACGGCCCTGTAAGAGGCACGAACACCTCCCATGGGACCAATGTAACTCATACGAACTGACCGCATAGTCCCGGGTCTCCGAGTTTGATAATAGGATGATAATTTCAAAATACATAGATTAGGTTTGAAAACAATCCGTTCGAGGGTGAAAACCCAAACCAGCCCCAAACGGTCCCGTAAGAGACACGAACACCTCGCACGGGACCAATGTAACTCGTACGAACTGATCAGGGAGTCATAACTTGCGTAAGATTTTTAATTCTAGAATATAATAATAATTACAACTCCTATATGTAATTTTTTTAGCTTGAGTAAGCTTTTTTTGTAAATTATTGAGTTACTAATATCTTCTCTTTTTTGTATCCTATTTTTTGTGCAGGATAACATTTTATCGTTGGAATTTATTCACGTGAAACACACAGAGAACTCAATGGTTTACAACAAGGGGTTTATTCATGATTCTATTTTTTTGTGTTATTGCCGTGCGGGATTTTGTAGTTTTATTGTTAACTTTTATGGCCATACGGGCTTTTGTAAGTTAATTGTTATATTTTGTGGCCGTGCGGGCTTTATGTTACGCAGGTTTTGGAATGTCCAGAAAATAGAGGAAACTCTGGCCAATTTTTTTTGGTCTGTGAACTATTAAAGACTTGTAATATTTTGAAGTTTTTATGTACATTAGTTTATCAACAACGTGCAAGATTTTCAATTTGTGAATTTTCGTGTTTTCAAATAATTAATTTTTTTTCTTCTTTTTATCAAAAATTTGGCACAGTTCAAAACCGTGCCAAAAGTGTATCAAATTTTGGCACGGTTTTGAACTGTGCTAAAAGTTTTTCAAACTGTGCTCAATCTGGCACAGTTAAAAACTGTGCCAAAAGTGGCGCAGTTTAAAACGAACCGATCCGCCTCCGGACCGGTTCGCCTCAAGTCAGACCGATCCGCTATTGCTGCAAAGCAGTAAACCCCGGATCGATTGCAAACCGAAGAGGCCCTGTTAAAAAAGAATCGATCCACCTGAGATAAAATCGAACAGATCGTGTAAAGATTTCTCAGGCCCAGGTTTTCTTATTTAAACTAACTTTGGGGATTTTTTTCTAAGACTTTTATAAATGATTTTAAGAGTCCAAAATACTCTAAGTCTTCACCTTTTTGAGTCCCAAGACTCATGTTTTGATTCATACAACTTTTTCAAGCCTTTGTGAATCACTTTGTAACCCAAGAACACAACCTTGTGTTTGTTCAATCCTTGTGGAGAAGACCGTCCTTCTTTTTTATTGCTGCCCTCCTGGAAAGGGAAAGTTCCAGTCGCCGACTACAGAACCAACGCCCGCGGGTATTTTCGTGTCATTGTATTTTTACTGTAATCCGTGTAACCGTTCCTTACAATATTATAATAAAGATAAAAGGTTTTGTCCCTTTGGGGGATTTTTTCTCACATGTGTGTGTTTGAATGTTCTTGCATGTTTCATCATCTTATTCAATCACACCTAGATGCATGTTTAGGACTTAATTGATAAAAACCGTGTTTAATTAAATAATATCTATATTTGAACGCATGCGCACTCCTCTCAAATTGGTATCAGAGCCAGTTACACAACTTTATCGTGTAATTTTCTGCAAAATTTTTCTAAGATATCAATTTTCTGAAAAATTGATTTTTGAAAATGAGTGTGTTATAATGGGGAAGTTATATAATAAAATGCCAATTTTTGACGGGATAAACTATGCATACTGGAAAGCCCGCATGAGATCTGCATTAAAAGCCATTGATGAACGTGTCTGAATTTTGGTAGAAAGAGGGTGGACTCCTCCCTCCATCACTGTTAATAACGTGATTAGTTTAAAACTCGACACTACATGGACTGAAGAAGAATTTAAATGGTCATCTTTTAATTCTAAGGGTTTAAGTGTTATTTCTGGGTCTGTCACTCCTGATGAGTTCAACCGCATAATGACGTGCACCACGTCAAAAGATGCATGGGATGTTCTGAAAATTACCCATGAAAGAACTAATGCCGTGAAAGAGTCCAAATCGCAAAATTTAACAACTCAATTTGAAACAATCACCATGCTTGAATCTAAATGTTTTGATGAATTTTATGCTAGACTGCCTGATATTGTTAACACTAGCTTTGATCTTGCTGAGCACATTCCTAATGCTAGAGTTGTTAAAAAGATTCTTAGATCACTGCCTAAGCGTTTTATCCCCAAAGTCAATGTGTTAAATTCTATGGGTAATTTAAATATGCTAAAATTGGAAGAACTTGTAGGAGACTTGCAAACGTATGAAATTGATATGTGTCCTAAATCTGTCAAGTCTAAAGATAAGGGATTTACACTTAATGCCCAGGAGAGAAAGAGTGAGGGGTCAGTAAGAAAGAGGGGAGAGTCATCTAGAAAAAGAGAGACAGATACGTCAGATTCTAAGTGTGATTTTGACTTAGATGATTTGGCCTTATTTGCTAAAAATTTCAAAAGAATTCTCAAATTCAAGAAAAATGGAAATTTTAAAGATAAAAAGAAGTTTGAGAAAAATAAGTTTGAAAAGAAAAATGAAAAGTTTTTTTAAAGATCCTCCTAAGAAGGAAAGTGAGATATACTTTGAGTGCGACGATAGGGGTCATAGAGCTTTTGATTGTACTACTAGGCTGAGCAGTGAAAAGGGAAAAGCTGTCCTTAATGCTACCCTTAGTGACGACAGTGAGGTCGAGTCGTTGGAATCTGGAGATGAGTCAATGCATGAGTGTAACTTCACCGCATTCATGGCTAGTCATGTGAGCACTTCTAGTATTCCTCACGACGATGAGGATGCTGCATCACAGGGACACCTCGACAGTGAGATCGATGTGAGTGAGGGGCAGGATGACACAAGTGAGAGCGAGAGTGATCTTCAGCACGCTTACGCCGAGCTATATTCTGAGTCTTTTAAAACTAAAAAGCTTAACAAAGCGTTAGTTCTTAAGATCACCGCTTTAGAGGAAGACTTAAGAAAAGCGAGAGAGAGAGAGAGTCCTCCACCTGCACTACCTTAAGAGAGAGAGAGTCTGCCTATGTTGAGAAAGAGAGTTTGTTTAGAGAGATAGAGAGAGTACTTGACTAAACAAGTGGCTAGTCTTACGAGTGAGCTCCATTACTCCCTAGAGACTCAGAATAAACTTGAAGATCTTATAGCCCAGATTACTCATGATCTTGAGAGAGCACGCGAAGTTAAGGTACAAATCGAGGACAGATCCGGGAAGACGGTAAAGATGATCCTCGACCCAGCTTTAGGTTTTGGTGATAGGCAGGGAATAGGTTATGATGGTGCCTCCACGTCCCAAATTGCACCTGGACCAGTTCCTGAGACTCCTTTTGGCCATCGTTAAAAACCTCGAAGGAGAGTTCTACTAAGAAAAGCAAACCAAGGTCTGCCTTTGATTGTGTTCTTTTGTACATATTGCAAAAGAAAAGGCCACCTTAGGGAGTTTTGATATAGTATCGGTAGGACACGACGTACTACTACTCCACCACGTCATACTGATGATTTTACCAGTCTGAGAGAGAGAGTTGAGTTTTTAGCTGCCACATCACAGACTTTGATGGACGAATTCCGACGGATGTCTTTGCTGTCAGTGAATGCTTCTCACATTCCGGCTAAAACCAACAACAACAAAGGTAAACAAAAGGTCACCACTTATTGGGTACCTAAGAAATATAAAAAGGGCTTTGTTGTTCATGTCGCTCTCAAATCACATAATACCTCACAGTGGTATTTTGATAGTGGGTGCTCCAGACATATGACTAGTGATGACTCATTTTTTACGTCTCTTGAGGATTATCAGGATGGCAGAGTCACCTTTGGAGATGGGAGCAAGTCTAGCATTGTAGGACGTGGTACTGTAAAGCTACCAGGATTTCCTAAGCTAGAGAATGTTTTGTACGTCAAGGGTGTTTGTGCCTCTTACGGAGCCGTTTGGGAGCTGGTTTGGGTTTTCACCCTCGAACGGCTTGTTTTCAAGCCTAATCTACGTATTTTGAAATTATCGTCATATTCTCAAACCGAGAGACCCAGAACTATGCGGTTAGTTCGTATGAGTTACATTGGTCCCGTGTGAAGTGTTCGTGCCTCTTACGGGGCCGTTTGGGGGCTGGTTTGGGTTTTCACCCTTGAACGGCTTGTTTTCAAGCCTAATCTACATATTTTGAAATTATAGTCATATTCTTAAACCGGGAGACCCAGGACTATGCGATCAGCTCGTACGAGTTATATTGGTCCCGTGCGAGGTATTTGTGCCTCTTACGGGGCCGTTTGGGGGCTGGTTTGGGTTTTCACCCTCGAACGGCTTGTTTTTAAGCCTAATCTACGTATTTTGAAATTATCGTCATATTCTCAAACTACGAGACTCGGGACTGCGCGTTCAGTTTGTACAAGTTACATTGGTCCCGTGTGAGGTGTACGTACCTCTTACGGGGCCGTTTGGGGGCTGGTTTGGATTTTCACCCTCGAATGGCTTATTTTCAAGCCTAATCTATGTATTTTGAAATTATCGTCATATTCACAAACCGGGAGACCCGGGACTACGCAGTCAGTTCGTACGAGTTACATTGGTCTCGTGTGAGGTGTTCGTGCCTTTTATGGGGCCGTTTGGGGGCTGGTTTGGATTTTCACCCTCGAAGAATGAATGGACTTAAAGAATTTCTTCGAATAAGACCCCCAGCATTTCATGGGAAACCTGGTGCTTTCGAAGCCAAGAAATGGATGCGTCAAGCACATAAGGTCCTTAATGGAGTAGGTATAAGTCCATACCTTAGGGTAAAATTGGTCACGTATCTATTTAAAAGAGAATTGGATTTTCAGTGGCAATCTTTTCTCCGTTAGTGAGATATTAATGACTTAACATAAGATCAGTGCCAAGAAATCTTCTTTGAAAATAATTTTCAGAATCAACGAGAGAACAGATAACTGTGGATTTTCTAAGCTTACAATAACAACATCTAATGGTAGCACAATATGAGGCCAAATTTATGGAACTATCTTGATATGCCCAGGAATATATCAATATCAAAACTAAAAAATGCAAACACTTTGAATGAGGATTTCACACTAACATTAAATCCTCCATCATCCATTTTGAAATCCATTAATATAACCGGATGATTGAATTAGCCAGAAAAATAAATCGAATCTCCACTCCACCCACTATGAACCCCTATAATATGTTATATATAACAAATGTTATATATAACAGAGCTGTTATATATAACAACTGTTATATATATCAGCTCTGTTATATATAATAGCTCTGTTATATATAACACCTATTATAACAATTGTTATATATAACAGCTTGCTCGTGCTTCCCGCTCAATAATGATAAATAACTAATTGGTTTTCCTAGGTGATTGCATAACGATAACTCAATTCAATAGACTAATTCAATAACATAACTGATATATAAATACCATGACTCAATTCAATAGACTAATTCAAATACCATGACTCAATGCAATAGTGCCAAACAAAGCAGCAATAACATAACTCAATTTAATAGACTAATTCAATATGTGGGGGGGTCATGATCAATTTTTATTTAGCAATAAATAAATTATATTAAAATTGGAATAATAAGAAATTCCTTGATGCTATAAACAGAAACAACATAACTCAATTCAGTAGGTGGTGGAGCAAGATTATATAAGCATAAATTAGGAATATAAGTACAGATTTTGCAGATTTGTACCTTAGAGGGAAGTTCATTGAAGCAAGGTGGCGTAGGTCGCCGGTGTCACCAATTGGAGGACAAAGGTCATTCGTCAGTGTCACCAATAGGAGGACAAAGGTCGTTGAGCCAATACATAATTCAATTTTTACCAACATCTTCCAAGTTCTCGCAATGAGCTTGTTTTCCACCCCAAACTGGATACTCGGGCACTTTGATGTCATCAAGTAAAACTCGCACTTCATTCTTTCTCAATGTATGGAAGTGAACGCTCGAGACGGCTCCTGGTTGCATTTTCCTCCCATAACGAACAAGTTCACATGTATGGGATAGTATTTTACATTCAATTAGAGAGGTGAAATTTTGAACCTCGAATGTAGGGGAGGAACGAGAACACGAAGGAGTTCCAGTGCCTATAGGAGGTAACTCCTGAACGTTGTGTCCAACACATGAAATTTTTTTGATTTTGAAGTCAGTAATGAATTCATCTAATGAGGATTTTATCCTCTCTATGTCACTCCTAAGGTGATCAACATGATCCTTCCAATTTTCGGTGTCCTCTTTCACCTCCTCAAGCATTTCTCTAGCAAATGACAACCCTAATATAGCGGTTCTCGAAATTATGGACCCAACACAACGAACACGTCCTCGCGTATCTTTTTTGTAAACCTCAAAAATAGGACCGTCATACAAGGTCTCCTCCTGACCACTCGCTTTCTATACATCCAGAAGCATTTGAATTTGTTCCTGTACAAAAATATATTAACATTAGGTTTGATGATACGATACTAATTTTAGACAAAACGAACATTAAAAAAATTTAAATTACTGCAAATATTTTATCATGAGGGGCATAACCACCTCCTTTGATTATATGATTTGCCAACCACAATTCAGCACGAGTGGGTGCACGCCCATGCTCCTTTCTCCAATTCTCTGAAGCTCGGGCATAACCATGACGACCTGTATTATGAGTTGTCTTTCTCACACAATTTTGTTTAGTCTCTTTGTTCTTTCTTCGCAAAGGTTTTTTAACCTCTAAAGCTTTATTATTGCAAAACACCTCCCAGTCCTCAGATTTGACATTTCGTGGCACTTTCTCCTTCCACTTTCCAACATCACCATCCTTCAAATTAACCCTTAGCTTTGACTTGAACTTTTTCCAAGCATCGTTCGATTTTTTCATAAAAAATTTCTTTTAACTTTCGCGCACATCTGGGAACTCTTTCTACAATATATGAAGAAATTAAATTAAAACATCACATAATTGAATTTACATTCTTTGGGATAGAAAGGAATAGTATACCATTAATGATGACCAAACTGAGTTCTTATACCTCACATCCACTTGTTTTCAACTCGTATAAGAAATGGGAACATGTGTCCTTGCTAAGTCTCCCAACCTGGTTGAGAGTGTATATGAGTCTTCACCAACTGGAAGGTCGTGCTCATTAAATTTTAACTTCTTAGTGGAAGAGTCATCACCTACTCTTGAAGCACCCGAAGCAACCTTAGAACAGGAGGTGGATATAGGTGTCTCCCCATTTATTGACGGATGCGAAGTATCACCCATATGAGACATTTATCTAGAAAAAAGTGACTATTAGACACCAAAATAATCAGAATAAACTTTACAAGAATATTACATATTCAAATAGTAATATAAAGAAGATTACATGTTCAAATAGACACCAGTATATGATATACTCAAACATTAGTAAACATAGAATTACAAGCTCAAACAACCATACCTGTATTAAATGCTCAAACAATAATAAACTATTAAATGTTTACAACAACGACAACAGCAACAACAACAAATGGAATAAATAGAATATTACATATTCAAAAACAAGTTCAGAACTAAATCATTGCATTAGAAATCCGTGTCCAAAAGCTCCAACAATTTATCATTTTCCTTAAGAATGGAGTCATACATCATACGATCAATATCAATCGCATCTATTTCTTTCGTCAGTCTATTGGGAGAGTGTAAAACAACTGACCACCCATTCAGCTTTACATCTTGACAATAAAATACTTGAATGGCTTGAGATGCGAGGATGAACGGATCATCGTGAATGGTATTTTTACTCACGAGCTTACTAAGATTCACCATCACCAATTTTGAGGTGGGTTCAACTTTTCAATCATTCTTATCATCAACATCCACCCAATCACAATAAAAGGCAGTATGTGCGAACTCAGTGTAATTGAGGTCGAGTTTTTGTCTAATAACTTCATAAAAGGTTATCATAATCCCCTTCTTATTAAAGGCCTTAGTGTATACACCACTACTCTGAAAGTTATGATTCTCTTCATGTCCAGAAGTACAAAAGGTGTACCCATTGCATTGAAATTTCTCATAACTGGTAACCCTATGGAGAGGACCATCAGCATATGGCAAAATTCCTGTATCATTAAATCTTGAGGACTGTAAGGAATTGATAATTTTTTAAATTTTCATTAAATAATTACGGTTGATAAAAAAAGTACATGTATAAATAAAGACTTGCCTCGTTCCTTAGCCAATGGATGAAATCATCAATTCTATGCCTGGATTGAGTCTCAGTTACCACAAATTTTCTACAAGAAATTAGTTTCAAAATTAAGAAATATCACATCACAATCAATTAATATGAATTAACATAGAACTAAGTGTGTACCTTTTCCATTCATCAACATCGTCGCATTGAGAGAAAACCCATCTTCGCACTTGCTCATATTGTACATTATTTAAGATCAATTCTTTACTTTTACCCAATGGTCGTTGGCATTCCGAGTCATCAAACTCATCATCAAGAAAATCCTCAAGATTCCTCTTATGAGTTCTTTCACCTCTTTTCGATATGTACTCCATGGCATACAAAGAAGCTTTATGTAACAAATATGCATTAGCAATGCTCCCTTCAATGTACCTCTTGTTTCGTGACCACTTTTTATATCTTCCCATTTCTCTCTCAATTAACCACATGGCCCGATATCTTGGTGGCCCAGCTGTCAAATCTTCATCGGCTAAATGGTGCATGAGGTGGATCATCACGACAAAAAAGGCAGGTGGAAAATAAATTTTAAAGACACAAAGTGCCTCTACCAATGCATTTTTATCCTTCAAAAGATGTTCCCTAAATATCACTTTGGCACACAACACATTAAAGAATATGCTTATCCAATGTATAGCTTTAAACAAAGGCTTATCATCCGTAAATGAATGCATAAGCAACGCAGGAAGCAACCATTGCATAATGATGTGATAATCGTGGGACTTGAGATTGGTAAATCCAGGTGGATCGAGGTTAACATTGTTGCTAAAATTTGATGAAAATCCAATCGATACCTTTAATGTTTTTAGTGTACGAAAAAAGGCTTATTTCTCTTCCTTTCCTAATTCGAAAGGTGCCTTTGGCATAAGCCTTTTTCTACTGCCTTCAACATCTTTCATCCTTAATTTCCTTTTAAGATTCAAATGAACTTTCAAGTTTTCACGGGCTTTGAGTGTATCTTTATTTGATGAACCTTTCACCAAGAGTATTGTACCTAAAAGAGTCTCTGTGACATTCTTTTCAACATACATAACATCTAAATTATGTCTAATATCATGATCCTTCCAGTACTTTAATTCAAAAAAAATTGACCTCCTTGAAAAACCCTCGGTACCTACTAGATTCTCATCGTCACCCTCACTTGGATAATCATCGTCTTCCATTATGACATCCTCCTTCTCCTTCCCCTTCCCCTTCCCCTTACCCTTCCCTATCCCCTTCCCCTTTGACTTTGCCTTTCCCTTTTTGTCTCCCTCTCCCTATCTTTGAACACCTTCTCGAGCGATAAGTGACACTATCTGCTCAACTTCTACACTTGTTAACTTTCTTGGAGCCATAGCATCCTCTATTTTACCATTAAATGTTTGCTTGGATGTGTCAAACCTGTAAGGATGGTATTTAGGAAGGAACATATGAGATCGTCGATAACAACATTTCGTTGACTTAGGAAAATATTCAGAAGGTGTATTTGTAGAACAAACAGGGCACCCATTGTAACCTTGAGTTGAATAACCTACTAACATCCCATAAGCTGGAAAATCATGTATACCCCACATCAACATAGTTTTTAACTGAAATTTCTCATTTTTGTACGCATCCCAAGCCTCAACTCCAGACCATAAGATCTTTAACTCATCGACCAACGGTTGGAGGAAGACATCAATATTACTTGATGGTGAGTTTGGTCCGGGAATCAATACAGACAACGTTGAAAACTCACGTTTCATACACATTGATGGAGGAGGTTGAGAGGTTGAATTATCACTGGCCAACAACTATACTTACGGCCAAACATGTTATTCGGGCTGAAGCCATCAGTTGTTATTGCAAGTCGAATATTCCACGGATCTTTTGCAAAATCTCTCCACATAATGTTTGAATTTTCCCATTCTGCTGAATCTCGGGGATGATGCAAGAATTCCATACAAGATCTTGCACGAGCGTGCCAAGTCATTTTCTCTGCTATCCATTTTATAGTATACAACCGTTTTAGCCTAGGAATTAGAGGGAAATGTCGCATTACCTTCTTAGGAAACCTAGAGTACTTTTTTTTTCCATTAGTATTCTATATTTCTACCCCGTCCTCGTCTAGACAAGTAAACTTGTAGCGTAAATAACCACATTTTATACATGTAGTAGATTTTTCATGCTCTTTCCAAAATATCATACAGTTGTTAATGCATACGTCATACTTAACATAATCCATGCTGAGATCTCTAACGGTGTTTTTCATTTATGTATAACTAGTTGTCAAGTTGTTCTCTTCAGGAAGTAGTCCATTTAACAATCTAAGAATTCCACCTGTAGCACCATCCGATAAATTGAATTGTGTTTTCAAATCATTCAACTTTACAAGAGCATACATTGTGGTATGACGCGAAGAACCGGTAGCTGGGTGCAATGGCTCCTGTGCGAGTTGATGTAAACGATCATACTTCTTGCCTTTGCATTTATGTGTGTGCGAATCATTAGGAACCTCAGAAGTTGGGAGGGGGGGGGCTTCATCACTACCTACACAATTAGTTTCACTAGGTTCCGCTTCACCCATAAACATCTCACAAGCATCATTCACAAGATCATTCAAAATTGGAATATTGTGCTCACAAAACCTAGTTTTCCAAGTTGAAATCGGTCACCAACCTGGCCCAAAACATAAACGAAGTGGAGGCGGTCATATTCCTTCCCTGAAAGTGAGATAAATCCCTCACCCATATGCCGGACGCTATGACCTAGGGATATGCTCGCCCGACTCCTCAAGCTAGGGGATTCACCCACATCGCGCAACCTTCCTTGATAGCACTAGAATATATAAATTAAGTAAATATCTAATCACTGATATTTAATAGCACACATAATATATACACATATATATATACTATCACACACCGTATATATATATATATATAAGATAAACCCCGACTTTACCGTGTACTCAAAATCCCGTACACTAGTCTTTAATTTTCTAAGTTTGTGGCCCGACTCAACATAATTAATTTTCTCACTTAATAAATTTATCATCTTCCCGAGTCTATGGTCCGACTCTAATATAATTAATTCACACCTCAATTAATACAATACTTTCCCCGAGTCTATGGTCCGACTCTAATTAAATTAATTAATACACCCATTAATTTAATACCTCCCCGAGTCTATCGTCCGACTCTAATTAAATTAATTAACACACATATTAATTTAATACCTCCCCGAGTCTATCGTCCGACTCTAATTAAATTAATTAACACGCATATTAATTTAATACCTCCCCGAGTCTATCGTCCGACTCTAATTAAATTAATTAACACACTTATTAATTTAATACCTTCCCGAGTCTATCGTCCAACTCTAATTAAATTAATTATTACATCCATTAATTTAATACCTACCCGAGTCTACAATCCGACTCTAATTAAATTAACTATCACACCTATTAATTTAATACCTACCCGAATCAACAATCCGACTCTAATTAGATTAATTAACACACCTATTAATTTAATACCTTCCCGAGTCCGTGGTCCGACCCTCCTTTAATTAATTTACACATTAATTAATTAACACAAATCTGAGTCTGTAATCCGACTCTAATATAATTAATCTACACATTAATTTGTCAACACAAATCTAAGTCTTTGGTCCGACTCTACATTAATTAGTCAACACAAATCCGAGTCTGTGCTCCGACTCTAATATAATTAATTTACACATTAATTAATCAACACAAATCTGAGTCTGTGATCCGACTCTAATTTAAATAAATTAACACATCCATTAATTTAATAACTTGGTGTCACCCAACCATTATTCCCGAACTCGCTCACTTGGCCTATGCCTTAATACTTCCCGAGTCTATGTTCCGACTCCAAATTAATTTACTCTCTCAATAATTAATTTAATACTTTGGTGTCACTTAACCAACATACCCGGACTCACTCACTCGGTCCATTTTTACATCTCATAATTTCATTCTCACATTTTTGCCCACAATGTGTCACACATTCATCTCCATAATTTCCCCAACTATTTTTACCTATAATTATCAACATACCCGGACTTGCCCACTTGATCCGTATCTCACTATTTTGGAATACAATTTCTCAAATCCAACCATAAAGTGCCCCACATAAATTCATCCTAGTCCCAATTACTTTCTCCCATAATTGCTAGGAATATTTGTTTCATAATTATTTATCACTTATTAATGTATGAAACTTAACTTTCAAATAAATTTCCCTTTATATAACCAACTGACCGAACTGTCCAGATTTCTGCATCATCGATCGATCGTTCCAGTATTCGTCCTCTCCAGCCCACTGTCAGCCATGGACGAAACATAAAGCTTTGATTCTCAATCTAAACCCTTACCCAAATACAAATAACATATTCTCCACATAAGAGAAGGGTCTAAACATCCCACAGACCTTAATTAATCATCAATAACCATTTATGCCAACGTTTTTCCGATTTGGGTATTATCCGGGTTTCAAATCTTCAATACGAATTTCATTCATATTAACAGCAATTAACCATTTACTCTTACTGGTTTTAACATACGATTCATTCCTCTACATTCTAGAATCATAAACACGATCAATCTCCCCCTTAATCCCATTAAGGTATATCAATTTCCAAAAGCCCAATTTAAATTTTGGTTACACACCCAAAACAAATTTTGATTTACACATCACTATGATATGAATTGATTATCATCAATTTAGGAATCACAACAGTTAACCACTTGCCTGGAATTGTTCGTAGGGTTTGATTCCGTTGGTGTAAAGATTGGTTGATGAAGAACACCCCAAATTAACCCTTTAATTTGGCTCCAAAAGACTCTCAATTGCTCTTGATTTGCTTTCCTTTGTGCCTCTCTCAAACCCTAGGTCTGGAATTGTGTTTACTGTCGTTTAACACTTTCCTAAATTAGGTTACAACCCTTAATCCCGTTTTTGACCATCTGGGCCTAATTAAAATGGCTCAACTCACCCCGTGTGGGCCCGGCTATATCCAAAAATACCCCGAGACCCAATTACTATCCCGGGTACTCTTTTTTTACTATCTCGACCCATACGGACGCAACCGGAAACTCGGAATTGCCATCCGAAATACTTTTTGACATTCCAAATTTCGACCTCAAAATGCGACACACATTAATTCGAACAATTAAACTTAAAGTCGTCAATTATAATTAATTCGGCTCACTCAAATAAATTCTCCAACTCATGAATTTAAGTTTCTCCAATTTAAATACTTTTATCACTCCCAAAAATAATTAAATATTAAATCCTCAAATTTACGGGGTGTTACACTTGGTGCTTGGGTGGCAGAACTACACAGCTACAAGAATTGTGACGGACGATTTTGTGAAAAAAAAAATAAAAGAAGAATCTCCTTCAAAGGTGACAAACACTGAATGATCAATTTCTTTCGATACACATATTTATCGATTTAAAAAAGGAATTCGGGTGTTGCATTACATTGCTCCCTTGGATGATCTACTATTTTCGTATCCTAATTTAATACAGCTAGCATATAACTTGGATATCTTTATAAAATGCTTTCTTACTATTTCCAAATACAAGTGTATGCTTCCATGACGTAAAACAAGGCTCATAAATTTATCATTGATTATAGACAAAAGTTATTAATGCCAAACAAAAAAATAAACATACTTTTTGGATAGTTGAATCATATGATGCTCATGCATCTCACATGTGGACGCGTATGAGCATTTTCTTATTTCTTCCGACTAACAGAGCTTTTTAGAGATGGTGTATATCAAAGTTTGGCTAATATCAAACACACAATACCTCTTTGTTTACTTTTATCAATAAGACAACATGTACATATACTCACATAACTGTGTATTGGGAGATATGACCAATAATTTTAACTATTTTAGTGTGTATGTTGGTCTCTTCCTGAGGTTGCTTACTCATTCGTTCTCAATATTTTATCACCATAACTATTCTACACAACTAGAAAAGAATGAAATATACTACATAAAATTTATGTAAACATCTTTATCCCATTTTAAATTACCTTCTTCCACATCTTGTAAAAATCACAATTTCCAGTGAGTTTTTATATGTCTATGTTTTTAGAGATTATGCACATCAGTTTATTATAAATGAGATATCTTATCTAAATTTTGCTCATATATTCACAAGGTATAGAGTCTACTTTGGTTTATTCACAGTTCTTGGTTACAGTGATCTCATTTATTTGATCCGTCTTTTGTTTGCCAAAGTCCGCATTTGTTTGCTTACCCTTCAATGTGTTGTTATCAGATGGAAAACAAGCTTCTTACATCATGTTGTAAAAAAATTCACACTTGATTACTTTGAGCAGTGTCCATTCTCATAGTGTTTGCCTTTGCCTGCTTAGGCTTCGAATTGCTCATACCAGTTGGAAATTAAACTTATTCAATGCATACATTTTGGTCATTTAAATACATCAAACATTTGAGATCAAAACTGCTAGATTTTAGGAGTTTGTTTGGTCTTATCGAGGACTTGACACTCATAAATTCTTATATCAATCATTATCTCAATTCATAAATTGAACACATATCATAAAATAATGTGTATAAATATTTGATAATCAGGATCTTACATAACTATTTAAGAATTAGTATAAATACATATGTTATAACATTCTCACACAAATGCCCCTATTTATTACTGTGATATTAGTATAAATTAACTGTTCAATGTACATGTTTAATAATGGGATAACATATGCCTAAGAATGTGTGCTTAAGTTATCGAATTTATTACATTCTTAAGCATATGTACTAATCATTTATATGTTATCGCATTCGTTATCGTATTTACATGTTTTAATCTTGGAAAAATAAACATCCACATTACATTGAGTAGGATATAGGAACACAATTCAAGATTTTTGGTTCATGATCCATAACTGTACAATATGAGCCAAATTCGAGAAAATATTGTATTCTTCCTATGTAGCACATAGATAACATCAATAACTCACACATGTTATGCCAAAATGACTACATTAATCCATACTAATGATTATGTTCAAGTGGCACTACACATCCAAACATAAAAGCATACTCTACATAGTATGATTAATTTTGAATTAACACTTTATTTTTATTTCTAAAACACTGCATTCCCAAGTTTGTTATGTATGTTGTCATCTCAAAATTATGGACTTTGAACAACTGCCTTTACTCGGTTTTACTGTCTACAATATAGAGTTTGACGCTCGAAAAGAAGTATAATTTTGTTCCATTTAGTTGTTTTTTCATACTGTTAAAATCTTTAAGTTTTGTTTATTTCCACGCTAATAAATTTGGGTTATTACCATTCTTATTCAGAGAAATAGAAAATATAACTCTTCTCATATTTAATTAGCATTATCCATTTCATCTAACAATTATATCTACATTAATTTAGATGTTGAAATGAAATGAGAATGTATTCTTCTAAAATTGTGTTAGAATACACTAATATAATATACTTTCGAATTTGCTATTCAAAAGTCCAAAGTATAGACATCAATGTATCACAACACAAGTTTACATTCATTTTACTTGTTGTTTTCCTAATAATAAAAAAAAACACGCTATAACTATTTCTCACGACGGAATATGACATCATTTATTTTATAATCTTTCAATACTCTTTGGCATAAATGGATTGGCATTAGATTGGTTCACGGAGGGCTATTTTTATAGTCATTGGGAAGGGGTAGGATAATAAATTTGAAATATCAATATCTCCAATTTGTTACATGCTCAACAGTTAAACAAAGGTCACCGCACACTTGAACATTATTTCTCTTATGCGAACACATTTGTGGAGATATTTTTTTAGTGTTTCTAAGGGCACCACAAATAATACTCCAAAATACCACAACTCTTTTTTTACTATAAAATACCACTTAATTTAATAGTTACTTTCAAATACCACAAAAGCGCTACCACATATTTAAAGTTTAAAAAATCATTTTATCCACTTTCCCTCCTCCTCTCTACACATTTAAACCTCTCAACTTCTCAACCTCTCAACTTCAACTACAAAATAATTACATTGTCTAAATCTCCAAAGCTTCAAAGATCTTCATCAAATCATCGTCGAACACCATACAAGCAAGATTATAGTCATCAAAACATATATAATAGACATTGTTTGATAAATTATTCATTATAAAAAATATGTTAAACCCGTGAAAAACATGTTAAGGTAATGAAAAACATGTTGAACAACAATAATGTGTAAAGAACGTTTAATACCCCTCATATGTTGAGTAAATACCACATAATCAATAAATCATAGCGTACAAAACCCTAGCTAATAACCTAGTGATTCAGTATCCTTACACCGAGTAAAGGCTCAGCATTCGTCTCATATTTGCCCCGAACCAAATATGGTACGAAAATTGGATTCAAACATTATTCGATATAATTACCCCGAGTATATTCGTTTAATTCGGCATAACTATCCCGAATATATGCGTTTCATTCGGTATAATTACCCTGAATGAGACTTTTCAACCAAAAAAAATATATATATATATACATTCCATTCGGCATAATCACCCCGAATATATACATTTAATTCGGCATAATCATCTTAAATATATGCATTCCATTCGGCATAATCATCCCTAATGAAACTTTTTCTTTAAAAAAAATAACTTTGATTCGGAATAATCACCCCGAAAATCATCTTCAGGGCTGACCCCGAACCACTGCACGATTTCTGCGATTCTTCATATTTTTAATCCTCATGAATAAACAAATATGTCTATAATATAACCCAAAGTTTACTTCAAAAATATAATTTGGAAAGTTTTCATTTGCTTTTTAGATATTGTCATTGTAGGGAATATCCATTGATATTTGAGTATTTAAACAACAAACCCTAATTATTTAATAATGTTGAAGATGGTTTATTAGATTAATGGAGAAAAAGTTCTTGACTTTTGTGAAGTATATAAAGGGAGAGTTAGGAGCGTAATGTAGTGAGAGAATGTGTGGTAATGTGTTGAAAAAGTGTATATATATATATATATATATATATATATATATATATATATATATATATATGATGTGGTGGCCCTTTTTTCCTTGTGGTATTTTGAAGTAAAAGTTGTGGTGCCCTTAGAAACACCCTATTTTTTCGATAGACGGTTTCAAGTTTTATAATCTACACGTCATACAAAAATTGTAAAATCATTAAACAATAACTATGGATTATGACTAAATCGAATTTCAAGACATTAGCATCTCTACTCATGAGAACGAGAAGGCTGGAAATAAAGATAGAGAGGGATCGACAAATATGCATGACGCACAAAATTGGAGCTCCCAATCCACTGAAATGCAAGTTAGCGAGGAGGGAAACAATATAAGAACATCAAAGAGAGTTAAATCAACAAGGTAAATTTCAGTAAAGACTGTTGCATACATATGTAGTCATTAAAATATTATCTTATTTCCTAAATGATATACATATCTAAAAATTATGTCATACATTTACAAGATCAAATGAATAGAGATAAAGGATTGACGAAACACAAGGACGTTCGAAATGATCAACGATTTTTTTTATTTCAATTAGCATTATCTTTTCGTCTTTCGTTAAAACAATACAGTGACGGGAATAAACTTTAAGACAATAACTTTTGGTTCTACAATGAATATGTCGCTCCAGATGACATTTACATATAATGAAATATTGTATTTATTCAACAAAACGTATTATACATTTTCGCCCGCTCAGGATACATGCTATTTAATAAGTGTAATTGTACCTACATTAATAAATATAATTGTATATATATTCATCAGAGTAATTGTATCTACATTAATAATTATAACACGCGTAGACTAACTGAAGAGCCAAAAAAAATGTTCCCTTAACATTAATTACGATTAAGTTAAGAGATTTTTCATCATCTTCCTGTAAATAAAACTGACAAAAACTGATTTTCAATCTTTTTTATTTAAAAAAAAATCAAAGAAAAAGTTGAGGACGTTAAAAACCATTTCTATAAGCAAAAATGTCAAAATTTTATTTTTTAAAATGTATTGTACAAAATACGTTATAACTATTTTGTTAAAAAAACACGTTAAAAACTATTTTGTATGCGTTAAAAAATAGTTTTTTTATAAAAACGATTATTATAGAAAGAACAAAACATTTTGTTATAAAACTGTTTTTTTAATTAAGAATTGTTTGTTTAAATATTAATGTATTTTATTGTAAATAATATAAATGTGAATGGATTAAAATAAAACTGTATATTAAAATATTTTCAGTATTAGATGTATATATTGAACATATAAATGTGTAGTGTACACATAATAATGTATATTAACGCAATCAGGATTAAAACAATCTTTTTAGTTAAAAAAAATGGATCAACTAACGATCAAATTGGTCAATTGAAGGATTCTGTGAGTTTTGTATCTCAACTAACTAATACAAAACAATTAGACTCGAACCAAAAAAATGAAAACTATTGACCCCTACCATGTGATGTCATATTAAGGATGTCCCCCTCCATGACGTCATGTAGTTTAGATGTTCTTTGCCTAAAAATATTCCTACTACCTCCTCACTGACTACTAAAATACCCTCAATTAAACTATGGGAATATTCTCTTATTTTAATAATAACAATCAGACGAGAAAAATAAATACATCAATTTTCTCCCGGTTCACATGCCAATAGCATATACATCAGATACCTGGCGGCTTTCTTTTACGAATGCATGGAGAGAACTGTCACCAACCCACTCTGGGTTAAGAGGTGGTGGCAAACAACAGGGACGCATTTGTTCCCCCAAAGCCGAAAGAATTTGACAAGGCTGCTTTGATTGGCATCTCTTTGGATATGGTCAAAGGCATGAAACCGTCGCTGAAAATGGGATCTGGTTTAGTGAGGTTAAGTGTCAAAGGAGCAATTCCCTGCAATAAGATATCACAGCAGCCAGTGGGTCAAACTATTCAGAACCACATAACAAGTTAAAGTGGCAAGTTGGGAATTAGATGAGATAACACACACAAGTAAGATGGGATGGGAGGGAACTAATACTGCAAACACTAGTAACAAATTTAATTAAGGTAAATTGTAAGAGATCCCCTAAGCTATCTGTCTGGTTGCAAATACTCCCCTTATGTAGTCTTTTGCACAATTAACAGTTCGGGAGGTATTTGAAACTAGTGTGCGAGTTCAAAGGATTTCTTGCAATTCACCCCTAATTTAATAATAGGTTACAAAAACAAGATCAATTATTTGTCACCTAAGGAGTTGGGACTCCTAAATTGATACAATTATCGATTCATCCTATTGGAGAACACTTAAAAAGCTTTCTTGGCACCATGCTCATGCTTTACAATGTGTTTTGTATGACCTTTTTGTTTTATTTATATATTGGAATGCCTTTGTACGACTTTTTTTCATCACAAGTCCTTGTGATACCCCTATTTCTGTCCAAAGGAACCTTGTTGATGTGTTGTTGCCTTGTTCATTCAATTTTCATGCCTGCATCTACAATGTACAAAAACTAATAGTTTGATAACGAAACAACTAGACAAAAGGAACTTCTTGCACAACTGTATATTCATTTTGAAGTGAGTACATAAGAATGGATATCAACCACGAACAGCATAGCTAAATACAGAAATTAAGAACTTTTAGTATTCAGTGGATCAGAACTTGGGAGTTAACCAACAGATAATTGATACTAATTTGGAATTTTTTTTAAATGACATCACAATAGGATATTTCTTACATAGTGTATGGCCAGAATAGCAAAAATTGCTTCCACTGCTCCAGCTGCTCCAAGGAGATGACCACTAGCACCCTGAAGAATAAACAGTAGCGATAATATCACCATCAGAACATTAGCCATAGTTTAATGAAAAATACCAATACTTTTGCAAAGCCCCCAATAACACATCTGCAACTTGTCATGCGGAGGACTATGCAACTGTCAAACTCTTTAGTTTTATTATAATCTGAGAAATATTTCAGTGACTGATTATCGGAGAAAAGACGCATGAGATATTGAATTCTATTGGATCAATTAGAAGTCGAGAGCTAAATCAAGAAAAAGTAGGGTTGTAAAATAACCAAAAACCCTGCAATATCAAGCCTTCAGTTGTAAAATAGTTCTCTCTTATCTCAGAACACAAGAAAATACCTTTGTGGAGGACAGGCCCAAGGCACCTGATGTTGCGTGATCAGAGAATACAGATTTGATGGCATTGGCTTCCGCTGCATCACCTAATAATAGCAATGTGGGACAGTATCAAATCAGTTTCACTACATTTTAGTACAACTGCACCAGCAATTTGTAAAGATCAAACCAAGTTACCCAGAAGTGTTGACGTTGCATGAGCATTTATGTAATCCACCTGATTAGGGTGAAGACCAGACTGCCAGCCACATAAAGGTAAACATATTAAGGCAAACAAAAATCATTCTTATTTGAAAATAGCCATCAGAAAAAAACACAGTCCACCAAAAAACAAAATTTGTTCAGAATGCCTTTTGGACTGAATCCACGCATGGGAGATAATCTACAAGATTCAAATTGCATATCATGTGTATGAACTATGAAGGGTGAACTGTCATTTTAAATGCTATTAGAAAAGCCATACAATCACAATGAGCATTAGCAGATCGAGCTATTCTTATTCTTTTCCTTTCTTGAAGTTCTTTAACCACGTACAGTTTCATATAACCCGTAAAAACAATTTCATACAACCGGAAATTGAAGTTTCAGATGGTCAAAGTAATCCACCCCACCATTACCAATTGTGGGGCGGCATACTGCCTACAGCAACCTGGATATGACTTTTCTTTTCATATATATTGATTCAGGAGCATCGAGATATAGTCGTCTTTTTGGCATTTATTCTATTTTTTTACCCTTTTGTACCTGTTAGTATAAATAGCTCATAGGTTCCTCATTGTATCACTTTTTGCCATTTTATACTGAGAGATTAGAGAGAGAAATAAGAAACCCTTCTTCATTTTTCCATGTTGTTGTTGTGTAGATATTAATTCTTTTACGCTTCCACACCCAAGATTACATCAAATTGGTATCATAGCGTGGTTTCTTCTTAGATCAATCATGTTTATAGAAGATTGGGACTCAAATTGGACTCACCCGGATGATTTTCGGTCAAACCCTAGCAATTTGACACAACCGTCAAGCCCAGCAACCACCGACACCGGAATCTTGCCGCCGATCCAACCTGGGGCCATTTCGGTCTGCGATTCTACCCTAGATCCATCAATAGATAGGGCCGAAGCCCTTGTGGGACGTACCAAGAATTCCGACCACAAAAAAGGAGCCAACCACGAATAGATAACGTCGGTTTGCCACCAGGGCCTGTCCGACCCCTTTTTCGACGCGACCCATGTGGGTCAACCTCTGAACAATGCCATTTCGGTCGTAACCCAGATTGAAGACCCCAAGGCAGAAGGTTAGATCAAGATTCACTCTAATACGAACCCTAGCCAATTTCAACCACAGAAAATTAACCCCCAAACCTATTTACCTCACTCCCAAGAAACCCTAACATCCACCCCACCTAAAAACCCTAATCTCTTATATAAAGGATGCGCTTCCTTGGGCATCCTTCTCATTCCTACCATTGTACCCTGATCCACCCTCAATCCATTTGTCGACAACGTGACTCTTTTTGCCATTCTCAAGCAAGACTCGCCGATATTTCTACCGCCTACACTCACACCATTATAATTACGACTTCGGTGGACACTCAGTCACCTCCTCCTAGTGATGACATGTGGATCCGTACGAGCATCTTCTTTACTCGTTGCACTGCCAGAGGGAGGTTGTGTATGGTGATCGCTGACGGTGGAGCTAGCGGCAACTTTGTTGCTCAAGAAATGGTAGAAAAGTTGAAGCTCCCTACGGGGTCATTGATCTCTCCGTGCCAAATTGGGTGGTTGAGCAATGGTACCACTATTACTCTGAGTCAACAATGTCGAGTAGACTTCTAGATAGGAGACTACCATGATGTGGTAATATGTAACGTGGTGGATACGAAGGTGTGCCACCTACTTTTGGGGAGGCCTTGGCAATATGATCATTGTAGCGTACATGACGGGCGAACTAACACCTACTCGTTCAAACATGAGGAGAGGGACTTCCTCCTCCGTCCTATGAGGCCATTTCCTATGGCACAACCTTCCGCACTACTAGTCTCACATGAGGAGTTAGTCACGGAGGACGCGGAGATGAGTTTATGCTTTACCCTTATCAGCCCTATTACTACACTAGAGACATCTATCCCTCCACTTGTCCAGGCCCTATTAGACTCATACGTGGACGTATGTACGCCCCCTGATGACCTTCCACCCTTTCGTGACATTCAGCATGCAATAGACCTTGTACCCGGGGCGCAGCTCCCCAATTTACCCCACTATCGCATGTCACCTACAGAGCACACGGAGTTACAGAGGAAGGTCACCGAGTTGTGTGACAAGGGTTATATTAGAAAGAGCATGTCTCCTTGTGCGGTGCCAGCATTATTAGCACCCAAGAAAGATGGGAGTTAGCGTATGTACGTGGATAGTCGTGTCATCAATAAAATCACAGTGAAGTATGGGTTCCCTATTTCCAAGCTCGATGATATGTTGGACCAACTCCATAGAGCGACGATCTTCTCCCAACTTGATTTTAAAAGTGGCTGCCATCAGATACACATGAGGCCAGGGGATGAGTGGAAAACGGCGTTTAAGACCAAAGATGGACTTTACGAGTGGACGTTGATGCCTTTCGGTCTCTCCAACGCTCCTTACACATTTATGCGGGTGATGACTCAGATTTTGCGCCCTTTCTTGGGCAAGTTTGTTGTGGTCTACTTTGACGACATTTTGATTTATAGTCGGTCTGAGGAGGAGCATCTTGGGCATGTGACGCGGGTTTTGGAGGTTTTACGAGCTGAGCGCTTTTTCCTAACACGGAAGAAGTGTGCCTTCATGGTTCCATCGGTGACGTTCCTAGGTTACGTGGTATCGGGAGACGACGTAAGGGTGGACGACGCCAAAATTTAGGAGATAGAGGATTGGCCTACACCCACGTCCGTATCACAAGTCCACAGCTTTCACGGGCTCGTCGGGTTTTATCGACGATTTATAGCGGGATTCAGCACCATTATGGCCCTTATCACGGATTTGATGAGCACTTCTTATGATGTGAATGAAGAATTAGGGGTTATTTTTAGGGTTTTATTGTATTTTTGTTATTTTTTAGTATCTCATTGTATTTTTCTTTTTTGTCAGTATTTAGAAGAAGGAAGGTTATTGACACTTAAGGGCATACTTGTAATTAGATTCTTAACTTAGAGGCCAAGCAACCTCCTTCCTATAAATAACATTTTGTAGCCTCATTTGAAGCATTCTTCCATTGTATGAGATTTGATTAGGGAGAGTTTGAGAGAGAATTATCGTTTCTTGCTCCCATTTGACATCATTTACGTCAATTGGTATCAGCGCCTAATCGCTCCATCGGTTGTTGTTGTCGTTGTTGTAAAACAAAAACTCGTAAACAACGTCAAGTTGGGTTCAAGAAAGGATGAACACCTCATCGGCAAACCCTTTTGATCAAATCACGGAAACCCTCAACCAATTGAAAGCCCAAATGGAAGAGATGAATGCGCAAATTCCTCCACCGGCAACCACCTCGCACCACCACCCCCAAAGGCACCTCGAACCACCCACCATTATTAACCCCAACCCTAATTCAAGAAACCAAAACCCTAGCCCCCAAAACCCATCTACCCACGCTTCCGCAACCATTTCCACCCTTCTACCCAAAAAAAAAAACTAACCCCATTTATCTCCAAACCATCACCACAACATCAAGAAACACCCCACCACCACAACCCGCTGGCCGGACCACCCAAAAAAACCATCAACACATTCATTCCGACCCAAAAACAGCCCCAAAAAACCCAAACGCAGCAGACAGGCGGCAACCATGGCCAGCCCCTACAGGCCTGCCCCGCTGACACTCTTCCATCATCTTTCGGCCTCGTTCGGGGTGAGGAAACCCTCGGCCAAAGTCAATCGCAGCCCCCATGTGGTCGGACCACCTTCAAGGTGGCTGGAAATCTTCGGAAAAGCACATTGTACAGATCCGGTACGAACAGAACTGTACCAGCAGCTGGCGAAGGCCCTGACACAGTCGATCTGAGTCCGCAAGTTTCAATCAGCCCCTCCAACACTTGTCTGGCCTTGACCAGTGGTTCCGACCAATTTCCGGCGTTAAAAAGCTTCGACCGACCACTGGTTTCCTTTAACACAGCAGATCTGATCCCCATCCACTCCAGCAATCAAGATCCGACAAAAAAAGGACCCTATCCAGTGGATAAAACCCTAGGGCAGCACTGTCATCCCTAAATCCCTGGTCGGATCATCCAAACGATGGCCGACAACAAATTTTTTCATCAAGAACCAGTGTTTCTTTACCTCGACCCATCCAAGATCCACCCGAAAGCCCTCAAGAACCCTTCTCCTACAAATTCAATCCCATCTCAACCCATTTTTACCCAAACCTATTAAGATCAATCCTATCAAGATTTTGATCAAGAAATCCTAGGGTTTCTCCTCTCCCTTGTCCAACATCCCACCCAAACAAACCCTAGCCTCTCCATTTCACCTCTCTTGTTTGGAAGCCCTCAACCACATACCACACCCTTCGAACCCCTAAGTCAACCTACCCCACCCCTCCAAAATTACCAAGAACCAATCAAGAACCCCGCTTCTACAAAATCCCTCCAATTTCATCCCCTTTTGATCCAAACCCCTCCCATACTAACCAATCATTCTTTTGCCCTAGGTGAGACCCACCAACACGTGCAAGAACTAGGATTGGACAACAAAATCTTGGTTTTTGACCACGGTGGTCGATATTTTTGTTGATTGGACATGTCTGGCATGAGGAAGAAGATGAAGATTGATGCAATAATTGAAGTGTCTTCCTCAAAATTTTCAGAAATTCAATTTTGACCCCTCAAGTTTTCCCACTTCCGCAATTTTGAGAATTTTTGCATTCGACCTCAATTCAAAAGTTCAATGACGAACTTTTTCGAAGGCGGAGAGAATGATGTGAATGAATAATTAGCGGCTATTTTTAGTATTTATTGTATTTTTGCTATTTTTTAGTCTTTCTTTTATTTTTAGTATTTCATTGTATTTTCCTTTTTTGTAAGTATTTAGAAGAAGGAAGGTTATTGGCACTTAAGGGCAAAATTGTAATTAGATTCTTAGCTTAGAGGTCAAACAACCTCCTTCCTATAAATACCCTTTTGTAGCCTCATTTGAGGCATTTTTCCATTTTATGAGATTTGATTAGAGAGAGTTTGAGAGAGAATTATCTTTTCTTGCTCTCATTTGTCGTCATTTAGATCATCTTCGAATACCGAGTTCAGTTGAACTGTGGAGGCCGAGCAAGCCTTAAAAAGTATCAAGGATTTGGTGACGACTGCTCCTATCCTTTCATTACCCGACTTTGACTAGCTATTTGAGTTGTCTTACGATGCTTGCAAGACAGGGGTGGGGGCCATCCTGAGTCAAAACGGAAAGCCCATTGCATTTTTTAATCAGAACCTAAAGGGAGCCGCATTACACTATTCTACGTATGATTTGAAGTTGTATGCAGTCGTGACGGCGGTGAAATTTTGGTCATCTTACTTCCTACATAAGGAGTTTGTGATAAGTCCGATCATTAGGCCTTGCGATTTCTTTATAGCCAGCAGCGTGTTAGTGACAGACACGCCAAATAGATCGTCTATCTTCAACGCTACACTTTCCATCTCCAGTCCAAACCCAGCAAGGAGAATCTAGTAGCGGATGCTCTTAGTCGGCGCTCTCATACTTTGGTGACTCTGAGGAGTCGGGTATTCGGGTTTGATGAGATTCGAGACCTATACCCGACTGACGTGGAGTTGGGGGCCCGATCTTCGCCGCATGCAAACAAGGCAATAGTGCATCTGGCGAGTATCTCTTACAGGATGGATTCCTATATCGGGGGACGGCTCTATGTATTCCTTTTTCTTCCCTACGGGAGAAGATCATATCTGAGATTCACGGGGGTGGATTAGCAGCTCACCTAGATCAAGCACGCACACACGCGTTGTTACAAGACCATCTTTATTGGCCGATTATGAGGCGGGATGTTAACGCCTTCATCAAGTGTTGCTATACCTATCAGACAGCCAAGGTGCAACACTCCAATGTTGGCTTGTACCTAGGGGTGGCAATTTTAGAAACGACACAGAACGACCCGAAATGTTGTGTTCATGTCGTGTTTTTTTAACATGAAATCGTGTCGTATCATGTTTGTGTCTGAATTATGAGTCGTGTCGTGTCGTGTTATCGTGTTTTTTAGGCGTGAAATTTAAGAAATTCTGGTATTCGTGTCATATCCCATGTCTTGTGTTGTTTTTTATTCGGGTCGTATTCGTGTCAACTAAAAAAAACATGAATTCGTGTCGTGTCGTGTCGTGTACATGTTCGTGTTCGAAAAAACCTTGTCATGTCGTGTCGGCCCGAAACACGACCCGTTGACCCGAATTGTCACCCCTACTTGTACCGATACCCGAGCGCCCGTAGCAGGATATTTTGATGGATGCTCCCACGTACTTCCAGCGGGCATGACTCCATTTGGTAGTTGTAGATCGATTCTCCAAGATGTCTCATTTCATCCCGGGTACTCGTACGATAGATGCTTCTCATGTCGCGTCCTTGTACTTCCGTGAGATTGTCCGTTTACATGAAGTTCCCCGCAGCATCACGACCAATCGAGATGCGCACTTTACGGGACATTTTTGGCGAACATTATGGCGCTTATTAAGGACAGAGCTTCAGTTTTTGACTGCCTTTCATCCACAGATAGACGGACGAACCAAGATGGTCAACAAAAGTGTGGGTGACCTCTTGCGTTATTTGATCTAAGAGCATCCCCGTCGGTGGGATGTAGTGATTGCACAAGCCGAGTTTGCTTTCAACAACGTTGTCAACCGTTCTACGGGTTTCTCTCCCTTTCAGATTGTGTTGGGTCAGTTTTCCACTATGCCCATTGACCTAATTGAGCTGCCACCGACAGTTCCTACGTGCCCCCCTGGGGAGGAGTTTGCAGCACCGTTGGTTTTCATTCAGGCCAACGTCTGTGCTCGTCTACAAACCACATATGCCTCTTACAAGGAGGAGACTGATGAGTATCGTCATTTTATTTCCTTCTAGCCCGGTGATTTGGTTATGGTGTATACCTTCAGAAGGCGTGACGTTTAGGCAAAGGAAACAAGCTCCTTATGCATCATTTTGACAATTTCCTATTATTCGAGCTTGTGGGCCGAATGCCTATGAGGTCGACCTTCCTCCTGAGTTTCGTATGCACCGCGCGTTTAACGTGGCGGACCTTTCTCCATTCCGAGGCACCCACCCCCACTCATTCCTCTTCCTCCTCGACCCAACCGATCCGTTTCCCATGTTGATCGTATCGAGGGTACCCTTGATTCAGCATTTATCTCGTCCTCATCGAGAGAACACTCCCGCTACTTGGTTCGTTGGGTTGGACGCCCCAAGGCGGAGGACTCTGGGATTACCGAGGCCACCTTGCAGCATGTTGATCCCAATTTCTTTCGCCAGTACTCAGCATATATGGATTCCTCTCAGGGGGGAGAGAATGATGCAAGAGCATAGGGATATAGTCGTCTTTTGGGCATTTATTCTATTTTTTCCCTTTTGTACCTGTTAGTATAAATAGCTCATAGGTTCCTCATTGTATCACTTTTACCATTTTTATATTGAGAGATTAGACAGAGAAATAAGAAATCCTACTTCAATTTTCCATGTTGTTGTTGTTGTTGTAGAGTAGATATTAATTCTTTATGCTTCCGCACCCTAGATTACATCATATATCGCTAAGAATAGTTATTAAAGGCTCAAGGCGAGGCGTGCCTGATTAAAGTAAGAAGCACATTGTACAAAAAATGCAAAAAAAGGGAATCTTATGGTACATTTGTAATAATGAAATTGTGTTAAAATCTAAATTTGAAATATATAGCTTAATACATATGACTAATAGAATGAAGAAAGAGTGTTTAGTACTTATTTATAAAAATAAAGGAGATTTATAATGTTGAACTATCGTGGCATTAAGTTAATGAGTCATACAATGGAACTTTGGGAGAGACTGATAGAGCATAGATTGAGATTTGAAACAACAATATTTGAGAGTATTTAAGAATCCGTTTGGGTTTATGCGTGGGAGGTCAACAATGGAAGCTATCGATTTATTTATTGAGGAGATTAATGAAAATGTATAGAGAGAAAAAGAAGGATCTTCATATATATTTTTTATTGATTTAAAGAAGGCATATGATAGAATAACTAGAGATATAATATGGTGAGTTTTCCATAAATGAGTGACTCATAAATATATTGATGTGATTAAGGATATGTATGATGGGGAGAACAGCAGGAGAAAATAATAAATTCCCAAAAAATACTTAAGTATGCACCAAGGTTCAACACTAAGTTCTTATCTTTTTGCTCTTGTTATGGATGAATTAGCTTAACAAATACAAGAAGAGATGCCACGGTGTATATTAATTGCAGATGGTATTACTTTAGTGGAAGAAACTAAGGCATGAATTAATGATAGATTGGAAGTGTAGATAGAAACCATAGAAATAAGAGGGATTACAATGAATAGGACTAGAGCAGAGTATGTATAGTGTAATTTTAGTAATAGGAGGACAAATGGGGATGTGGTGAAACTTGAGGGTCAGGAGATACCTAAAAGAAACCACTTTCATTACTTAGGCCTGATTATACAAAGAGATCGAGATATTAGTGATGGAAAAGTTTTAAGACGACCATTAGACCTTCCATGTTATATGGGAGAAGTTTTGTGTTATCAAGAAACAAAATGTGCAAAAAAGCGGAGATGCGGATGTTAAGATGAATATTTGGTAAAACTCAAAAGGATAAAATTTGAAATAAGCATATTCATGAAACAATAAAAGTGGCTCTTATTGAAGATAAATTGAGAGAAAGTCGACTTAGATTGTTCGGAAACGTCAAACGAGCAATAGATGCCCTTATGAGAAAAAGTGACTTAGTTAGTATTGATAATAACGCCAGGGGTAAAAGTAGGCTTAAATTACTTGGTGGGATATTGTAAAAAAGAACATGATGTCATGTAATTTAATCGAGGGTATTGCGCTAAAGAGAACGGAATGAAAAAATAAGATTCATGTAGCCGACCGCAAATAATTGAGAAAAAAAATTTTGCTTAATTTGCAACAATGCACAATTATAAACTCAATCAGCAATCATTTAAATCCAATCATCCAAAATTCCAATTATTGAAAGGTCAATAAAATTAGCATATCCATTTATACAGAGTTGTAATCCAACAACCTTAAACAAATCAAAGTCAATATGATAATTGGTTTGAAATTACTACATGGTTGCAAGTTTTTTGGTCTTTCGCTTCATTTTTTGTGGTGAACAAGAGAACGTCTCTTTCATGCTTTGAATTTAATCAAGTATGAGAAAGGGAGGGTCAAAGGCCAGATGTTTCATTAGAAAATACTTGAAACCAATATATCCCCTGATCCAGATTTCCAATTAGAACTTTTACAAAATTCATTGAGGCGCGCCTAAGTCGCACCTTAAGCATAGCGCATAAGGTGCAAGCCTTACAGAAGGAGCCTCTCCCGAGTTGAGGCGAGGAGCAACGTTTGCGCCTTGGTGAGCTTGAGGCCTAGGTGCCCCTTTGACAACTATGCTCCTAAGACTGTTTCGGAACTCCAATTCTATAATTTGGTATTGTAGTTAGTGTCTTGGTAGGACAATTTTTTACCTAGTTTTGCCTGATTCCAAATCCCAAATATGGAATCCCAGCTCCCAAACACACCGTAAGAGTTCCCATGTCAAAAACAAATAATTTTAACCCTAATAATACTTTTTCTGGCTTTAGTAAAAAACATGTTTGTTGAACGCCGGGGAAATGGTACAAACGTCCAAGGAATCAATACTAGTTTATTACCTGCTTTAAAGCACGTGTCATGGCCAATATGGCGCCTCTTCCATCGCTATGTGGTTGAGTAATGTGATGTGCATCACCTAAACAAAGCCACTATATTCAGAGACCAACAAGAAGTCGAAGCATAAGTAAGAAAGTAGTTGCAACATTAATGTTTTTGATAGATCGGGATATCCGGGTCGTCAACCTGACTAATCCCGAGGTCACGTGTGGACCCTATTATCCAAACGATCAGGATACAACTAAAGGAAATGGTCTCAGATAGGCATATGAATCCACAGGGATTCAAACTACTGACTTGTGCCACATGAGATGCTAATTACTTGCCCATCCTATCCCTGGACTAACCCCTGAGGGTTGTTGGAACAGTAATCTAATATACAAGTTTAAAGAAAAAGGAAAAAAACAAAAGAAGCAAACCTGACATCCCATAACCGCGAAGTTCTGCATAAACTTTTGCTTGTCGCTTTTTTGCATGTTCCAGCTCCTTATGAAAATAATTTTCAAAAAAGAAAAGGAAGTGACCGAGTGAGAAGAAGAAAAGGCAGGTTATTTGAAAGCAGCTGTAGATAACATAAACTCAAAAGGAAAAAAAATGGAAAGGCCAATTGATTCCCGCAAATACCGGAAAAAAATAGTCTTATGAATATAGAGAGAGAAAAAAAGGAGAAGAAATTAATTGTTTGTGCTGAAGTTGTATCAAAACTCATTCACTCGAGTATAGCCAAATATGTTTTTATAACTTCGCATCAGAATTCAGTGCTTCATTTACAATTTTACCAGAACTCAATGATCATATATGCACAACGTCATCCATTATACCATCTGATACTAATGTAGATAATAATGAGATAGGCTTTACTGTTAAGTTTTGTTAATTATTAGTATTATAAGTAATAATGGGGTTTAGTCCTCTTTAGGAAATACTTCAGTAAGTGAAGGGTATCTTAATCTTTTAATGTTTTTCTAGTTAGAGTAGATTTACTACTAGTATAAATAGGTAATGATCTAATAGAAATCTCATTATTCTTTGGCTTGTTAATACAATTTTCAGATTTGTGATTGTGTCCTCTTCTTTGGATCCAATTGGTGGTGCTTGCATCAAATTGGTATCAAGAGCAAGGTGAGCTCCTTGGTGTGTGTGTGTGTGGGGGGGGGGGGGGGGGGGGTCTCCCAATTTCATCTCCATTTATGGCTCCCAAGAAGAGAATTCAGAACAATGATTCTGAAAATCGTTTGACAATCCTAAAAGGCACCATGGTTCAAATAAGAGCTGAAATGGCTTAAATGATGAATCCACAAGTCTTATTCCTACCAAGATTTGAAGGAAATGCTCCAATTCAAACCCTAGCCCCAATTCTGAAATTCATCAAGAATTGGTCACAAAAATTGCTAAACCACATCAACTTAACCAAAAACACCCCCAATTTCAACCAAATACCTTTAATTGCAACCAAACTCAGATAAATCCCAGATTTTACCCCAAATCCCTATAGTGATGATTTCCGTTGCAAATTCCTAACCCCTGAACATGACTTACCCCTCGCAAACCCTAAGGTTGCAGTCAACAACCAGACCATTCGGCCCTCCAATCAGCCTCCGACTAGGGCTGCAACTCTATCCCACACCCCCACCCCTCGAACACTCATCTCCACCCTCTTTTGTGGCAGCTGACCCTCAGCCTCCATCCTTACCGAAACAGCCTCAAATGGCTACGAAAGGTCCTCCACCCCCGATCTCAATATCCAACTCACCGATTTCATGGGGAACACGCCACATCCCCCTCCAATATTGATGTGTATTTTGTGGAAGGTCGGGCACTATTGAAGTTTCCGCGAATACCAATGGTGTCTTGACAAAGTTCATCGCATTCGCAATTGGACACGACATCCACCCCCTCCGATGGGGCCTGAAGTTTTTGGTAATCTTTTTGGCCTCCTAAATTGAAGGAATTAGGGCTAAATTCAATACTCAGCAGCCGGGAAAATGTCGTTCCAATTATATGCCAATTCAACCCCATGACATCGACGACATGTTCTCGAACACACCTCACTATTAGAGTTGTACTGTAAACCCCTATGTTTTTTCGTTAGAGAATCGAAATTGTTTTGCTTGTGGCAAGAAAGGGCGTCTCAAAATTGATTGTCCCCCCGAACTCCCATTACTCCATTTGTGGCCCACAATAGAGAGAATTTTCAACAACCTCATGCTCATATTGGGGAAAGGAAACCATGTGGATTAGGGCCTTGTTAAAGTTGCCTCATAAGATGAGAATGATGCTAACCATTTAGGACTCGTCTTAAAGCTTCTAGAAAAGACGATGCAAGGAGATTTGCGGGTCCATATTCCTACTTTTGATGGAAAAATGGATGCGGATGGTTTTGTTGATTGGATAGATAAAATGGAGAAAGTGTTTGATGTCGAGAACTATTCGAGCCACAAGTGTGTCAATCTTGTAGCGACAAAGCTACAAGGCCTTGCGAAAGTATGGTGGAATGACCTCATCCGAGAAAGAATCCTTTATGATCAACCTCCAATTCGTACTTGGCCCGAAATGAAAGAAGAAAGAATGGCTGTATTTTTTCCATCTTCATATGAGCACGATCTTTTTGCCCACATTCAAGCCTTGCACCAATCCTATTCTAGCGTGAGCGACTACACAGAGACGTTCCATTTATTATGTACTCGAGCTAATTTGAGGGAGACCGAAGGGCTGAAAATTGGTCCGTATATTTACGTTTGCAAGCACCGATTAAGCATGAGCTCGCTTTAAGAAAGATTCCAACTTTCCAAAAGGTCATATGAGTATAATCTCATAAATCTCATCATACCACGATTGCCATCCCAAAAACAAATGACAATTTAACCCCTCTCCTTCCAATAAAGTGCTATTAATGTGGCAAAGTCGGTTACAAGATGACGGATTATCCTGAGCAAAATAAGAAGTCGGTCTTAGTCACCACAGCGGACATTGGAGAGGATGTCGAAGAGCCACGAGAGATCCATTCAGCACTTGTCATTCAACTTGGTCCCGACACCGAAGGCACACCCCTTCGAGTTCGAGGACGAACTGTTTCAAAGGAAGGGTGAGGGAGAATGATGTAGATAATGATGAAGATCGGCTTTATTGTTTAGTTTTGTTAATTATTAGTGTTGAACGTAATAAAACAGACTTAGTCCTTTTAGGAAATACTAGCTTGTAGGCCCGCGCGATGCGCGGGCTGTTATATAGGAAAATAATATGATGCATATAAAAACAATTTAAAGTAACTCAATACCATAAATTTTATATAACAAATATAAAAAATACCTTAAATTAGATAAAAATATATTTTATGATTACTTTTTTATCTTTGCATAATTTCTTATAATTACAACTTATATTCTGGAAAATGATTGAAGGAATATTAAGAATATTATTATATTGTTCCTTTGTTTCTTTACATAGTGTGTCTGAACACAATTCACTTATAAATCTTATTCCATATAAGTTTGATATGAATATCAGGACAAATGAGATAAAATGATGAAAAATCTAAACCAAATTTGCTTTGGGGCACCTTGTATCTAACATAGATGAGTTAGTTTTCTCAGTTCGATAGTGCAAGTGCAACATTGAATTAAATTTTCGACAATGCAAGTGCAACATTGAATTAAATTTTTTCTACCTATTATTTCTTTATATGTGGATGCATATATATTATAGTGTAAAGATGTATGCTTTTTATGCTTGTTTGAAATTTAAGAGGTCACAAAATATGAAAATAAATTAATTTATCAATATTGCAAGTAAAAATATGACTTGTATATATATATATATATATATATATATATATATATATATATATATATATACGTGGATGCATATATATTATAGTGTAAAGATGTATGCTTTTTATGCTTGTTTGAAATTTAAGAGGTCACAAAATATGAAAATAAATTAATTTATCAATATTGCAAGTAAAAATATGACTTGTATATATATATATATATATATATATATATATATATATAAAAAAAAAATCAAATTCCTAAAGTAATTATACTTGCATTATTTAACAAAATGAAATACATAAGTTGTGCTTATTATTTTTCATTAAATTTAAGCCATTAATACCTATACTAAAATCTCATTAATTTACTTCTACCTAAAAACCCATTTCATTTATAGGGCCAACTCAACCTTAAACTAAATATGTATGTATGCAAGGGATTAGGATAAAATTTTCATTCCAATTCATCAAATATTGATGAAATGAAACTAAATATGTCAAAAAAAAAAAAATTAACAAAGTAGAGGTTAAATCAAATATTTCAATCCAGACTTGACCATACATTTGGGAACCAATGGCTCTTCTCAATCTCATCACCTCTCTTTTTTATCTATGTATCTCCTTCTCTCTCCTTCCCTCATTCACAACCCCAACTTTGTTATTTCAGGTACGCCCATCACCTTATTTCTTACACGATCACATATATTAATATTTGTGTATGCATTAATAAAAAAATTGTTGGTTTGGTGATTTAAATGATGGTTTTTAGTAGGGGTGGCCATAGGCCCGAGGCCCGCCAAGCCCGCCCAACCCGCCCAATAAAAAAATAGGGCTTGGGTAAGGTAAATAGGCCCGCAAAGCGGGCTTGGCAAAATTTTATAGGCCCGATTTTTTTTCGGGCGGGCTTGGGCATGAGTTCTTAAGCCCGATGAGGCCCGGCCCGGCCCGAGGCCCGAAATATATATATATATATATATATATATATATATATATATATATATATATGTGTGTGTGTGTGGAGGGGGGGACTTCTATAAATATAAAAACGTATACCAGGTCTTTTCATGTAAAGTGAGAAACTTTATATATGGACTTTGTAATATATGGAGTTTAAAACAGATTTTTAATTAAAAAAATTGGTCTTTAAATAAAAAAATAGGTATTTTAATTTTTAAAAAAATCTTTTAATTAACATAATAGGGCCCGATCCGGCGGGCTTGGGTAAAGAGCTTTCAAATCTGGGCGGGCTTGGGATTACATAATAAGGCCCGATCTAGGCCCGAGCGGGCTTGGGATAACACTTAATTTTTCAAGCCCGGCCCGAGCCCGACCGGGCCTGCCCAGGCCCGGCCCACGGCCACCCCTAGTTTTTAGCTGGGATCATGCAATAAGCAAGGAGGGTGTTACAATTCACTCATAAAGCCCATACCTGAGTTAAACTGCTGGAGTTACACATGTTTGGCTCCCTCCAGCCTCTTAATCTGTTTCTCCCCAAGGTGCTTCTTTTTTCTTATTTCGGTTATTATAATTGCTCTTCATTTTTCCACTTCATAAAACCTAGTTGCCATCTTTTGTGCCATAATAATACTCTTGAAATTTATTGTTGCAGTGTAATTATATTACAATTCAGTTAGACAAATTTTTAATTTCATTATTTGTCATGAAGAACCTCTGAATTTCAACATCAATATATATATATATATATATATATGCAGAGAAATAGATGGAGAATCCTAAAAAATCTTTAGTGAGAAAAATTACCTAGAAATTTGCTGAATGGGTCTCTAAAAGATTTGAGGATTTGCAGAGATTAAAATTTTCCTCTCCTGTAAGATATATATAAGCAAGAGGAGATGATAAAATATGAAACGAAGGGTACAAAGTGAGAATATGAGAGCAGGTGAAACGAAGGGCAATAGGTAGGGAGAAGACAAAAGATCACATAAAGAGGGAAATTGTGTGAGGTGTTGTAAGTGAATACACGAAACAGAGAGAGGAAAATGAGAGGCCTATTTAAGATGTACACGTGTCAATAACATGTGGGAACAGAAGCTACAAACTTTAGTTATATACTAAATATTAGAGTAAGTGAAGGGTATCTTAATCTTTTAATGGTTTCCTAGAATGAGTAGGATTACTACTAGTATAAATAGGTAGTGATCTAATAGAAATCTCATTATTCTTTGGCTTGTTAATATAATTTTCAGAATTGTAATTGTATAATCTCTCTTCTTTGGATCCAATTGGTGGAGTTTGCATCGGATACACTTGTCACCTTTCGTATGTACAATGATCATCTTTAGAATTCTTCATTGCAGCTTTCAAATTCTACCTAGTGGAGGGCAAATGTTAAATTTCATGTATTAACTCGTTAAACATATTGCTAAACCAATAGTTGAGGACTGCAACACTGGCTACAGAACCAACCTCTACAGTTTGGAAATTATGGGACAGACAATGGATTAACTTTTATTTTCAATACATATTTGATTGAATGATAACAAATATTTGATCAAATTACTAGACTAAGACATGCCATAACTCACTTCCAACACCACGACGCCAGAACCTTCACCTATTCTGCATTTAAACGATGTGTTAGGTTGATGAAGAGGCAGATTCAAGCTTTACACATAAAAATTCCACATTTAAAATTGATTACTCACACAAATCCATCTCGATCACAATCAAAAGGCCGCGAAGCTTCTTGAGGGGTAGAATTATGCTTTGTAGTCAAAGCCCTTGATCTGCATATAAAAATGACAAAATACTATAAGTTCTGACAGGGGAATGAGTATCACAAACTCAATTTTATATATTGCTTGATTAGATCCCAATTGTTTGAGTATCTTTCCTTATTTTGGTGCTTTTTTAATTGTAATATATGATGGAACCACTAAAAAAATCCTATTTAGATTATAAACCAACATAAAATCATTCATGTTACTCACGCACATATGTACATACAATACACAAATGATAAGTATATACAAATTTATGTAGAGTAAATTACACTGGTGGCCCCTGAACTTCAGACAGTGTAATGTTTTGGCCCTAGAATTTTCTTTTGTAGCATTTAAGCCCCTAAGGCTTGTTATGTTTGCAGCAGTGACCCTTCTAGCAACTTTTCCTTTAAATCCAACGAAATTAGTCAACTGACTACTATATCAATGAACAAATTTAATTTACCACACATAGTCAAACCTTATGCTCTAAATAACCCAAAAAAGATAGCCAAAAGAACAAAAAAAACATAGATAAAACATGTTATCACTTTTCCAAAAAATGAGTTTAGGTATTGTTTGGAGTTGCGTATGGCGGTCATAAAAGACGTGTTTGATGACAAATTACATTAGATTTAACAAGAATGTGGACAAAAGGGCCACTAGTGAAAAAATAACATAGTTTAGGGGCTTAAATGTAGACCTGTCAATGGGTCGTGTCGAGTCGTGTTCGTGTCGTTTTTTATCCTGTTCGGGTCTTATTGGGTTCGTGTCTAAACGGGTGAGTTTTTTATCGTGTGAAAAAATCATATCCAAACCCGACCCATTATGTTATCGTGTCGTGTCGTGTTCACTCGTTAATACCCATTAAGATAATGAATTATTTTGAATTGTATACAAGTTGACATATTATCTCATTTTGGAAACCAAATAGACCTACTAATTCATTGACATTACTAAATCTCTCATTTAGTAAAATTCATTATGATTAAATTAACATTATGCTACATAAATTACTTATAAGTTCCAAAAGTATATCTTATTTACTTAAATTAATGGGTCATAACGGGTTTTATCGGGTATTAACGGGTGAAGGGGGTCAACCCTAACCCGACCCGTTAACTATCGTTTCTTATCGGGTTGGCACTGATATAACCCGAATCCATTAAGGGTCCACCCATTAACTTATAACTTCGTGTCGATTCGTGTCGTGTTATCGCGTCATGCCTCATTTTGCCACGTCTACTTAAATGTTACAAAAAAATTTGAGGGCCAAAACGTTACTATGCCCAAAGTTTAAGGGCCACCACTGTATTTTACTCAATTTATGTATATATATGAGAATATATGTAAAGTTTATATATATATATATATATATATATATATATATATATATATATATATATATATTCATTTCTAGAGTCTTCAGAAACATGTATCTTTGTCCATAAGCATGCATATTTATACATTTTGTGCATTTTGTTGGTGTAGAAGTAAAAAAATTAAATCCGAATAAAGAATGGAGAAAGCGAAAGAGAAAGGAATTTTCCTTGTGGTATCTTTTCCATGAAAATATATTTTTTGAGGCAAAGCATTGCTTTTCCGTAACCATGGTTCAAAGTAAAGGGTAAGACCGAGTTGACTAGATATCGGTACCTATTGATCCAATTCCTAGTTACGGATTAAGTTTTAGACGAATTTAGTGCGAATCGGCCCATATCAGTGATACCTCGATAGTATCGTCTAATACTAGCTATATCTCGGTAGTGTCGGCCCATATCAGCGATATATCGACCAAGAGGGGATAAATTGAGCCTCGATCTCTCTTCCACAACTTTTAACTCACTCAATCAAGCCTTGATTTTGCATTTATGTCATGATCAGAGCAAGCTCTTTCAATTCAGAGCAGGGTTAATGATATTTCACGGTCGCGAATAGGGTTTTGTTTGTTTAACCTCTCTTTTCTTTTGTTTTAGTGCTACGACAAGGGTTATTTCCCCTTTAACTCCCTTCTTATATTTACTAATTTGTATTAAAACGTACCATTATTTATCTCTCCATAAAATGAATCTACTTTATATATATTTTAAAAAATGCATCATTACTCACTTAAAATATAATCATTATTGTTATTTACATAATTAATGATAGGTACAACTATTATATTTACGAAGAATATATTACTTCCAATATGTTGATTAAGTATATCTTTATTTATATAATTAATAATAAGTATTAATATTACATTTATGAAATATATAATGTGTATTTAATGTATGTAATTTGTAGTTTTTTTCTATATAAAATCTTGTGTAACTTCTTTATAAAGTTTTTTGTATAATTAGATTTTTTTGCATACTATTATGGATTATTGCAGTTGACAAGTGCTACATAGCGTTAGTACAAATAATTGCACAATGTTATTCATACTAAATTTTGATTTTGTACTTACATATGTAATCCGCATTATTATTATTTTTTTTTTTCTAAGATTTTCTATATTTTTTTCAAAATTTTGTGGATTCTCTAAATAGTGTATCGCCCGATACCGAGACCACATTACAAATTGAGCATTCGAATCATACACCGATACCGCTACTTTGAACCATGGCCATAACAAGTCAAGTTGAGCACTAGGAGGTGGGATGAGTTCAAAGGCTGTATTTTGGCTTTAAGTCAAAGTGAAACCAATACTAAAGTCAAACAATTTCAACATACCGCACCATATGCAATCACTTCAATATATTTCATGCCCTACCGGCCTTTCCACATTGGATAAATAAAACTTCAAGTACGAGTTTATACATAATTTTCTTTTTGGATATACTTGCCTTGTCAGATATTTGTTACTCTACCCCCACCATTACCTCCAGAAATTCAGTATAGTCTGTTGTCTGCCAAAGGGCTGCTGGTTAAAATCAATTCTACAAGCTTATGATATGGATCTGTCAAGTGATGGGGGAATTTATGGAGAATGTGAATATATTTGTGCTTTTTTTATCTTCCAGAACCCCACGTATGCAATGTCAATGAAGCTGAAGCTAGAAAATATAACTTCAATGACCAGATTCCAATGCCACAGCTCTTTACAGTATCTTTACTATAAAAAGTACCATGATTCTCTAATATCTCGATCCTTTACAATGTCAATGTCAAAGTATTAAAGCAAAGTGAAATTGGTTAGTAACCCATTTTAAAATAAACAAAGTACTCCGCACTTTTTACGACACTGTGAACCGGAGGCAAGAGCCATCTACTGTTGAATATGACAATTAACAAGATGGCGGATGATCTTGCCAAAGGAGAATTTACCCTATTCCTTGTCTAAGGTTAATTTTCCAAACATTCAACACATTATGGAGCTGTTTGTTAAAAGGTAGAGTGCAAATAAGATATATATGCATTACCTGCAAAAACCTGCTATAGATAAAGCATCAATGCTGGCCTCTGTTCCTCCAGCCACCATAACATCAGCATCTCCAAATTGAATCATCCTCGCAGCATCACCAATAGAATGTGCCCCAGTAGCACAGGCTGTCACTGCAGCATGGTTTGGTCCCTAAAATCAAAATCGACACTAGAATATGCAACTGACTTATATTCATGAGGAAAATGGCACGTTTTTCAGTTACCAAGATAAATAATGCGAATAGATAATTGTAACAGGGAACGAAATATAACGTTCAAAAGCTTATTGACAAGAAAGCTTATTGACAAGATGAGCACTGCCCACTTAATATTCTAAGTAGATCTACCTGAAATAATTGATTTTCCCATAAAACCAGCGGGAAGAAGATTGAAGCATCATATAAAGAGTCGTGATGAGTAAGTTGATGGCCACATGAGGATCTATTAGCATGTTCACAATGCATACCTATAATTCTCATATATTTCCCTAGAAAAAAATTAAGGATGTTATTTAAGCACCTGAAATCCATACTTCATGCTTACATGACCAGCTGCCATGTTTATCAATATTCGTGGGATGAAAAATGGACTAAGCCGTCGGAGCCTCTGGGGTGGAAATGAAAAAAAAAACAGACAGATGTCGCTTATCAGGTTAAATGAAACATCAACAGATAGCAAACAGAACAAGATTAAGCATGATCCAGAAGAATTTTTGCCAGGCAGCAGAGAGCAGCATCAAACCAACCTTCTCACAAATCATTTGTGATGCATCCAATATATCACTAATGCTTCCAATTCCCCCGCCTATGGAAACTCCCTGAAAAAATATCACCGAAGAAGTGTAAAATAACACCACCATTTGACGTCTGCAATGAAAATTGAATATTTACCGTCCTCTCCTTCTCCTCCTGCTCAGTGGGTAGCCAATTTGCATCTCTAAGAGCTTCATCTGTGGCACATAGTGCATAGCCTATGAACCTCGCAACTGACCTATGGTCCTGGGAAAGGTAAATGTTCAATACAGAATCGCAATGTTAAATTCTGGATGGGTGAGAGTAGAAGAGTAAAATTTTCTTTACAAACCCCCAACGAGAGATAGATCAAGATAACATAAACAACGTATTGACTCATTAAAACGAAGAAACCAAAAAGGAAGTAAGAGAAGATAACTTCTCCAGTAGGGAAGCTTTTTCCTCTAATCATTTCTTAATTATTTTTACACCCCCAAAATGTTCACAAGCTTTCAGTTGTTGTGATATGGCAAGTCACTGTTATCGAGTAGATGGAACTCAGAGCCAGCTAAGCTCATGTTATGTCTACCCGTGACATTTTAGCTAATTTATCTGTACATGATCAGGCAGCTGTATCATGATCTCTGCAGCAAGGGTAGAGCTAGGGGTGGGCACATCAGGGCTATAGCCCACCCCACCCCAAAAAAAAGGTTAAGTCTTGATATGAATTCTCCAACTTCACAAATTTAAATTTGGACATTAGCCCACCCCATGTCAGTACACTGGATTTGGGGATATGGGTATTGGTTTTCTGAGCGCATTTTTTAATTCTCTGTCCATTTTCTCTCTTTGTCAATCTTGGGATTTACCACAAAGACATGGACAAAGAGGACAAATATTACAATACACCCACTGACGAAATTTGATCGCAGTGTCTAGTGTGTCATACAAATGCCATTTGATCATCACACCAAATTTCTTTATTTTCAATCTAGTGAGATACACTGTTGCAACCTCTTGTTGACCAACAAAAATAAATGTTCAGTATTTTAGCTTTAAAGAAGGGGTAATGTATGTTTAGATGTTGTGTCAAAAAAAAATGTCTAGATGCTTATGTGAAACTCTAAAGTCCATAGTATTGTTGGATGATTAAAATTGGTATGCCCTTTCTTTTTATGATGACAACCACATTAAGCTATGATGATATAAATTGCAATTTTAGAAATTTTGAAAAGTTGTTTTATATAATATTTAAATTACTGTTCAACTATATTTTACTACATTTGTAATTACAATTCAACTATATATATATATAATGACAGTGCACAAAATGATAATTTTTTTTTTCATATAGTTGGAATTAAATATTTTTCATTTGATTTGTGAATAAATGAACACGCTAGAATTATGCAACTGCGAAAAAAAAAAGTGAATACAGTTTAATGTCAAATTGGTGAATTACACTACATTACTTTTCAGTACGTTAAAAGGATTTCCCCATGAATAAAACACATAATAGGCAAATTTGTTATAAGGTTCTCATAGTATTAGCCCACCCCTACGAGGAATCCTAGCTCCGCCCTTGCTCTGCAGTCTTTGAACCAATTCCCTAAACATATATACTTTATATAAATGTTCTAAGAGCTTTCCCAAGTAATTGTAAACCAGCACCATTTGATAATTGAAAAGAGTACATAGCTACAAGAAAGTGTTTAAAGATTGTGTAAGGATGTAGAAAATTGTATGCTTCTCGTGGTGGTTATTCAAAATGGAAACACACAATCTCAAATCCACTCATTTCCTCTCACCTGTGCATTTGATAAAAAACCCTACCAAGAGTGTGCTTGGGAACCCTGATGCCATGTTAGCCGGAATTTGTATTTTCAGTTTAAAAACTCCAAATTTTAACCTGAAAATACTCAAATTACAATTCCAAGTATGTAACTGGTTCCCAAACACACCCTAAATGCTACTGCGAAACTAGGTGACACTCTTAACAAATTCTTTATACATTTTTTTCACAAATTGATAAGGGATGATAGCTATAAATTATGATGTAGCACTTGATTCGTGAAGCGGTAAAAGAAGCACTAGATCCTATAGAAGATAGATAAATTGAGAGAAAATCGGCTTAGATGGTTTGACACGTCAAACGTGGACCAGTAGATGCCTCGTAAGGTAGAGTAATTTAGTTAGTAGTGATTTAGTTAGTATTAATGGTAATACTAGGGATGGGGGTGGAAGCAGGCCGACAGTATTAAAAAAAATGATATCAAGTGATTTAACCAAGCTAGGCTTAAATTGTGGTAATCAGAGCATTCATATAGCCGACCCCATATAATTAGAAAAACGCTTTGTTGAGTTGAGTTGAGTATGATGTGGCACTTGATCAATCAAAATGAGCTTCTAAAATTTATTTATTTATTTTGGTAAGAATTAACAGTATATATATTTAACATTGGTCATATCAAACCACAATGCAAAGTGTTGGTAAATGTAGTACAAATAAAAAAATTAACCTTAGAATTGAGCCATAATTGGTGATTGAATTCCCCGGGTTGAGTTCCGGAGGGGACAACAGCAGCAACTTTGGATGACAGCTGATGGAATGTATACAACTGTGTATCTCTATCAAATGCATTCATCTGAAGATCTTCGGGGGAGATTGCCCTTATTCCACTTTTACCCTCTATTAAACGCTTCCATGTAGTGTCCACACCGCAACCCAGCGGCGTAACCATCCCAAGACCTACAACAGCACACACACCAATTACAGATTTTAATATCAAGTTGAAGCAATGCAAGTGAAGCTTGAAAAAGTTCAACTGAATATGCAGAGAGAAAGTAATTACCGGTGACAACAACCCTTCGAAGAGGGGTAATGGGAGGAGGCTTAAAGGCTTCCAAATGAGAAGAAGAAGAAGAAGAAGAAGAAGAAGAAGAAGAAGATATGAAACGAGTGGAGGGGATGAAACGGCGCCAATTAGGCATCTTCATTGCTTCCCACTGCTGCTACTTCAAACTATGAATGGTGAGTACAATATATGCGTGTGTGCTGTCAACGAAGCTTCCTTCAATCATGTCTATATGTGTCTTTACTCCTCGGACTTGGAACGGAACTCTGTAATTGTTTCTTGACAACCCTTTGTAAGCCCAAATTGCACCAAACTTTTAAAAAATAAATAAATAAAAGGGTATGATTTGATTGTATTTTTAAATCGGGAGTTCCATGACCATACGGTCAATTCTTACGAGTTATATTAGTCTCGTGCGAGGTGTTCGTGCCTCGTACGAGATCGTTTGGGGTTATTATGGGTTTTCGCCTTCTAGTGGCATTTTTTAATACAAATTATAGATATTTGTAAATTTTCATCACATTCTCAATTCGGGAGTCCCTTGACTACGCGGTATGTTCCTACGAGTCCTACGAGTTACATTATTTTCGTACGAGGTGTTCTTGCCTCTTACGGGGCCATTTGGGGGCTATTATGGGTTTTCGTCCTCTAGCGGCATGTTTTTAATACTAAGACTGGATATTTATAAATTTTGTCATATTCTCGAATCGAGAGTTTCGTGACTACGCAGTCAGTTCCTACGAGTTACATTGGTCCCAGACGAGGTATTCGTTCCTCGGACGGGGCCTTTTAGGGTTTGTTATGGATTTTCGCCCTCTAACGGCATGTTTTTAAACCTTAGGCTATATATTTACAAATTTTCATCACAATCTCAAATCGGACGTCCCGTGACTAAGCGATCAGTTCCTACGAGTTATATTATTCCCGTGTGAGGTGTTCGTGCCTCTTACGGGACCGTTTGGAGGATCATTTTGAGTTTTTTTTCCTCCTGGGGTATGTTTTTAAGCTTAAGTTTAGATATTTGTAAACTTTCATCATATTCTCAAATTGGGAGTTTCGTGACCGTGCGGTCAGTTCCTACGAGTTACATTATTCTCGTACGAGTTGTTTGTGCCTCTTACGGGATTATTTTGGATTATCACCCTCTAGCGGCATGTTTTTAAACCTAAGTATATATATTTGCAAATTTTCATCATATTCTCAAATCGGGAGTCCCGTGTCTATGCAATCAGTTTTCTACGAGTTACATTATTCCTGTACGAGGTGTTCGTGCCTCTTAGGTGGCGTTCTGGGGTTGTTATGAGTTTTCACCCTGTAGCTACATGTTTTTAAGCTTAGTTTATATATTTTTAAATTTTTGTCGTAGATTCAAACCTGGAGTTCTGTGACTACGATGTCAGTTCCTACGAGTTATTTTGTTCTCATGCGAGGTGTTCGTACCTCTTACGGGGCAGTTTGGGAATTATTTTAGGTTTTTGCCCTTTAACGGCATGTTTTTAAGCCTAAATCTAGTCATTTGAAAATTTTCATCATATTCTCAAATCGGGAGTCCGTGACAACGCGATCAGTTTTTACGAGCTACATTATTCCTGTGCAAGATGTATGTGCCTCTTACGGGGCCGTTTTGGAGACTCTTTTGGGTTTTTACCCTCTAGCATAATGTTTATAAGCTTAAGTCTAGATATTTGTAAATTTTCATCATATTCTCAAAACGAAAGTCCCGAGGCTACGCGGTTAGTTCCTACGAGTTACGTTAGTTATGTTCGAGATGTTCGTGCCTCGTACGAGGCCAGTTGGGGGTTGTTTTGGGTTTTTACCCTCTAGAAGCATGTTTTGAGCATAAATCTAGATATTTAAAAATTTTCATCATATTCTCAAACAAGGAGTCTCGTGACTATGCGGTCAGTTCATACGTGGAGTTCGTGCCTCTTATGGGGTCGATTGGGGGTTGTTTTTAGTTTTTTCCCTCTAGCGGTATGTGTCTAAACATTTGAAAATTTTCACTATATTCTCAAATCGGGAGTCACGTGACTACGCAGTCAGTTTCTACAAGTTACATTGTTCCCGTGCGAGGTGATCGTGTTTCTCATGGGACCATTTGGGGGGTGTTTGGGGTTTTCGTCCTCTAGCGGCATGTTTTTAAGCTTAAGTCTAGATATTTTATAAATTTTCATCATATTTTCAAATTGAGAGTCCCGTGACTACGTGGTAAGTTTCTACGAGTTACATTGATCCCCTGCGAGTTGTTCATGACTCGTATGGGGGCGTTTGCGGGTTGTTATGGGTTTACGTCCTCTAACAGTATATTTTTAAGCCTAACTATAGATATTTGTAAATTTTTATCATATTCTCAAATCGGAAGTCCCATGACTATGCAGTCACTTCTTATGAGTTACATTGGTCCCGTACGAGGTGTTCGTGCCTCTTATGGGGTTGTTTTGGGTGTTCTCCCTCTAGCAACATAATTTTAAGCCCAAGTCTATATATTTATAAATTTTCATCATATTCTCAAACCGAGAGTTCCTTGACTACACAGTTAGTTCCTATGAGTTATATTATTCCCGTGCGAGATGTCCGTGCCTTTCACGGGGCCGTTTAGGGGTTGTTTATTTACAAATCTTCATCATATTTTACACTTGTCCCGTGCGAAGTGTTCGTGCTTCTTACGATGCGATTTGGGGGTCGTTATGGGCTTTCACCATCAAGCAACATGTTATTACACCTAAGTCTAGATATTTGCAATTTTTATTATATTGTCACATCGAGAGACCCGTGACAATGTGGTCAGTTTTTACTTTATTCTCATACGAATTGTCCATGCCTCCTACGGAGCCGTTTGGGAGTTGTTATGGATCTTCGCCCTCTAGTGGCATATTTTTAATCCTAAGTCTATATATATATAATTTTTTGTCATATTCTCAAATCGGGAGTTCCATAACTACGCGGTTAGTTCTTATGAGTTATATTGTTCCCGTGTGAAGTGTTCGTGCATCTTACGAGGCCTATTGGGGGTTGTATTGGGTTTTTGCCCTCTAGGGGAATGATTTTAAGCCTAAGTGTATATATTTATGAATCTTCATCATATTATCAAATCGAAAGTCCCGTGAATGCACGGTCAGTTCCTATGAGTTACATTGTTCCCATGTGAGGTATTTGTGCATCTTACGAGGGTGTTTGGGGGTTGTTTTAAGTTTTTGCCCTCTAACGGCATATTTTTAAACCTAAGTATAGATATTTGTAAATTTTCATCATGTTCTAAAATTGGGAGTATCGTGACTACGCAATCAGTTCTTATGAGTTACATTGGTCTCGTGTGCATTGTTCATGACTCATACGAGGTTGTTTGGTGTTTTTATGGGTTTTCGCCATCTAGTGTCATGTTTTTAAGCATAAATATAGATATTTGAATTTTTTTGTCATATTATAAAACTAGGTGTCCCATGACTACGCGGTCAGTTCTTATGAGTTACATGGGTCCCTTGCGAGGTGTTTGTGTCTCTTACGGGACTATTTGGAGGCTGGTTTGGGTTTTCGCCCTGTAGCGGAATGTTTTTAAGCTTAAGTTTAAATATTTTTAAATTTTCTTCATATTCTAAAATCAAGAGTCCCGTGTCTACGCGATCAGTTCTTACGAGTTATATTGTTGCCGTGCGAGGTGTTTGTGCCTCTTTGGAGCGTGTTTGGGGGTTGTTTTGGATTTTTTTCGTCTAGTAGAATATTTTTAAGTCTAAGTTTACATATTTATAATTTTTTATCATATTCTCAAACTGGGAGTCCCGTAACTACGTAATCAATTTCTATGAGTTACATTTGCCCTTAGCGAGGTGTTCGTGCCTCTTACGGGGCCGTTTGGGGGTTATTTTTGGTTTTTACCTCTAAAAACATGGTTTTAAACCTAAGTCTATATATTTACAAATTTCATCATATTCTCAAACCAGGAATCCCATGACTATGCAGTCAATTCCTACGAGTTATATTAGTCCCGTCCGAAGTATTAGTGCCTCTTACGGGGCCGTTTGAGGGTCGTTTTTTATTTTCGCACTATAGGAGCATGTTTTTAAGGCTAAGTATAGATATTTGTAAATTTTCATCATATTCTCAAACTTGGAGTCTCATGAATATGCGATTAGTTCCCACAGGTGACATTTGTCCCCTGCGAGGTGTTTGTACCTCTTACAAGGCCGTTTGGGCATTGTTATGAGTTTTCACCATCTAAAGACATGTTTTTACACTTAAGTCTATATATTTGCTATTTTTCGTCATATTCTCATACCGAAAAGTCCCGTTACTACGTTGTCAGTTCCTACGAGTTATATTGGTCCCTGTCATCCTATTTAATTCATAAATCATAATATCACTCGTAAATGGAACTAAATATTCATAAATTAAACTAAAACACCAATATAAGGCCAATATCATAATAGGATACAACTTCAATACAAATAGGATTGTCAAGGGTAAAATAATATTTTGATACTCAATCTTTCTTTAAATAAACTGAAAGATCCTTCAAATTAGGGTTGTCATCAACAATAGAATGAAACTCTTTAGGAGCCTTTAATGCGTATGCTTGAGTAGTCATACCCTTTAGTGCATGCACAACAATATACCAATTCCCATCATTTATGCATTTTGAGTATAACGCCTTATTTGCATCCTGAAAGACATAAACAAAAGGCTCGTTAACTATGCGATCTTTAATTTCCATCTTTGATAAATCTACACGATAAGTTTTAAGTCAATAAGAACTTTGCAAGCATTCGTAGTGTCCTTCACCTTTACCTAGTTATAATACAATACGCTTTATGTGAAATCTTAATAATCGAGTTTCATTATTTGTTGTACAATCCCATAATAGGTTAGCACTGTATCTTTAGGATTTTTATCGCTTTTGCTAGTGACACAGGTAGTAAAGGCAGAAATTTAAATTCCGATGTTTTTCGTAAAAATATTTTCCCCATATTAATATAAAACTAAATAAAAATCATTAGTGCAGAATTTGTTAAATTCTTTTTCCCGAAATTTGGGACCTTTTGCTAGGTGTGCAGGTCTTAACGAGATATCACTTAATTTAAAAGTTAGATGTATTAATGAATTTGTATTATGGCATATTTTTATCACACATAAATAAACAACCGCACACATAATAGGTGGAAATCACCTCTTTTAATATATATGCCCTAAAATCATTCATCTTGCAATTTCTCCTCATTTTGGGCAATTTCGTTCTCGTACTTTCTAAAGGTAAATTGTAGAGTCTAGATCATAAGATAGGGAATACACATAATCAAATAAGAATAATCTAGTTCATTGTGTAGCTACTTACTCTGTCCAATCTTCAACTTCGTCTTGCGATTCGAAGATGTAGCGATATGCTTACTCGTATTGTAGGTTATCGAGTCTCGCCTCTTTAGGGTTCCCAAAAGTCAATTATTCCTCAAACTCATCAGGTTCCTCGATGACTCATTCTCCACAAGGATTGAACCTCCTCAACCCTTATTCTGGTGTTGATGCAAAAAATTATCTACCTACGTGGACTAATCAGAAGTAAACACGTGTCCTCCTATATGGCCAAAATCCTAGTCAGTAGATAGTAACTCTACTGACCAACACAAGGAATGCCAACCAACATAAAGAAGGCTGACCAACAAGACAATGAAAGGTCATCATATAAAGGGTCGTAATATACCTAGTTTATACAACCAAATGTCACATCTATTATATAAGGATGTAAATGCTTAATTATATAAAAACATTCCATCCCTTGACCTCCTGGTAGGACTATGTTTCGGCCGGATCGGATCGAAAAATGACCATTCGAAAAAAATTCCGATTTTTTCGGAAATAAAATATTTGTTCCAATTTCCTATCCAATTTTTTCGAAAAATCAAAAAAGTTTCCGAATTCGGAAAAATCGGAAAATCGGAAAAAAATAAAAAAATAAAAAAATCGAAAATTATAAACATATACTAAAAATTCAGAAATTTCGGAAATTCCAAAATTTCAAAAAAATTAATATAGGATTTTCGATTACTCAAAATTCTCATTTTAAAGAAATCGAAAAAAAGATTTAACCCAACATGTAAATATATACAAATTTAACCATTTTTTTCAGTTGTGTAGAGGATAGAGGGATATTCTCCTTTTATAGAGGACTTTTTTGGGCCTCTCTTCCTCTCCTAGGCGATGTGGGACACATGAGAATGTTTAAAAAAATTGGAAATCGAAAAATATTTTTGAAAAAATCAAAAATAATTCGGAAAAATCGAATTAGCATAGTTTCAGAAAAATAAAAAAATCAGAAATTCAGAATTATTTCCAATTTTCGATCCGATTTTTTTTGGAAAAATTGGAAATCGGAAAATCGGAAATCGGAAACCTTATATACGTTCCAAAATCGGAAAATATCAGATCGAATATCGGGAAAATCATAATGTTCAAAAAATAAACACAGCCCTACCTCCGGGTTACTATAAATACATTGTATCCCTTTAATCAAGGGCACGATGAACGAATTCTGGGATATTCTTATCTACAAGAGTACCCAGCTTTTTATAACCATAAAAATCAATAAAATAACAGTGGGCGTACGCTTTCTTACATAGCTGAACCACTTTAAAAATCTTCTCACTTTATTTACTATTACATATTTTATCTGTGATTGTAAAATTATATCAAGTCTAGTTTTTTACATTAATTGATTGGCACCGTCCGTGGGAACGTGTTTCTAATTGTCATTCTCACTCTTACATACTCTTGTTCAAAGCACGATGACTAGCCTTGGATCCAGTCTCAGAAATTAAGGCAATCCGCATGTTCCGTCTGCTTCACCTATGGAAAAAGACATAACTGGAATCCTGGCTAGTATTACCAGATGACAAGAAGCCATGCAGGAAATGGTGAGGCAATTGGCTCAGTCACTACAAGTGGCTCCCTTGTCCAAAAGATAAATATCGCCTCCACCTCTAAGATCCATTAGACATAGTTATTCCAGATCTTCACGAGACACCTCTTATCATCTAGGAGCAAGTTCATCTCTCAGGTCCACAGAACCCTATGATATCCATTCATTTTCTCCTGAAAGGCCAAGTGTCTTAAAAAGGCTAAGCAGAGCTTCGCCCTTTGATCATTTGGTACCCCGAGTAAATTAAAATCCTCCTAGGGCATTATATAGAAACACTGAACATCCAGCCGACCAACATGAGGCCTCAGTCAGATCAAGGTCAAGCATCTGGAGATCTGTACGCATCGAGCAGACCTCTTTGGAGGAGAGTTCAACTCAGACACATGGTCAGAATAGCTAAGCTGCTTCGCATAGATCTGAGGCAGGCAATCCATCCTGGAAAGGGTCAATCCAGACGTTGGAAGATTGGTTTGGTGAAATGGCAAAAGCAAAGAATCATTTACAGTAGAGTTTTATTAAAGGATCCCCGTTTGTTCGGACAATTGTGGATTTTCCTACTCCATCAAAATTTAAATCTCCTATGGTTACTCCCAAATATGATAGTAAGACTAATCCAGTTCTCCATATCGAGCAATATCAAGCTGGAGCTGATACTTATTCAGTCCTTGATGAAATAAAGTGCAAAGCATTTTCAAGTACTATAAAAGGTTCATCCCAAATATGGTATAATAACCTACCCCGATGATAAATTGCTACCTTCAATCAGCTTGTCAAGCTATTCATTAGCAACTTCTGTTTTGGAGCTAAGTCACTGAAAAGAGTATCTTATCTTCTAAGTGTAAGACAGCAAATGGGGGAAAGTATCAGGGAATACATTATGCATTTTAACAATGAGAAGTTGAAGGTGATTGATTATGAAGAGAAAATAACCATCCCTGCTTTTACGAGTGGCTTGCTTCTCGAGAAGCTATATTATACTCTAGCTAGAGATCCTCATAAAACTACGACTGAACTTATAGTAAAGGTAGTAAAAATAATAAATACCGAGGAAGCAATGGTTGTAAAATAAAGTCCAGACACGAAGCCTGGGAAGAAGGAGCCAAAGGAGTAGAAGCCACAGAAAGAAGATAAGCTAGAAAAGTATGAAACCTACACTCCATTGAGTGTTATCATTCACCATATCTTGGAAGAAATCAAGCACAATAAGGATTTACGATGGCCTGAGAAGTTAAAGGCACCCCTCAACAAGAGGGATAGATCCAAATATCGTGAATTATACAAGGATCATGGTCATTGATTAGGCACATATTATTCACATTTATCCCCTTAATTTCGGTATTTTTATGATCCCGTGCAGTGTAAATAGCTTGGATTTGTCTCGTATTTATTCTACTAACCTCTTTTGGCAAGTATTTCATGTTTTGTGTATTTCTCATGTGTTTTACAGGTATTTCATGCAAATTGGTGCGAAAGAGAACTCAAAAGAGTGAAAGAAACCAAGAAAAGGAGAGTTGAAGGGCATTTTCGTAATTTTTCAGCCTTAGTTCGGAGGTGGGGTCAACTAGAAAGTTGAAGAGCTCTAAATTACAAGAACACTCGAAAAAACGGAACCTCAATCCGAGCTATGGTGAAGAAGTTACGATGTTTTGAAGTTGCGCGATAATGAAGAGAAATGGACGAGAAGCCAAACCGATCCGGATGGAACAGGACCGATCCGGTGGGGACCGGACCGGTCCGGTCAGGAAAAAAAAGAATCGATCCGGTAGCAAATCGATCCGGTACCAAATGGATCCGGACCGGTCCGGCTGTGCGAATTGCTGTCATTAATTATGCAGATTTTAAGTTGATTGGCTGGTAAAAACTTGTGCCACAAGCGAAATTTGATGCCAAATTCGTGCAACTTGGTGCTATAAAAGACCAAGCCCTAACTCATTCAAAGGGGGGACTAAAAAATTAGGGAGAGAAAGTCATTTTTTAGAAATCCTTTTTAGTTTTTCATATTCTTAGAAAAACCCTAGTTTGTATGTTTGAAGAACAAGTAGTATTCTGGATTCAAGTTCATCTAATGCAGATTTCAAGTACCAATTCTTCAATTCAATTCAAGTATCAAATTCCATTCTCTTAGTTAATCTCAATTTTTATTTTCATTTAATCATCTTTTCTTTTCTTGTTTTGTAATTTTTGTTTTTACCATGTTTCTTAGATCCACAATTACATGCATTGTTATGAATTTATTTTCATTTAATAAAATCATGCCTAGCTAAGTTTTTAAGGGTTGGGATGCATGAACCCATCCCAATGTAAATTACTTATGTAGAAAATAGAATTTAAATTAAAAATTTGAAAGAGTCGTGCGAAACAATTTTACAACCATTGTAGATCTTTTAATCTCTCTTGCCCTAGGTACTTGGGATGTTTAAGAATACGATGTGCGTAAAATTATTTATCACCGCTTTATATTTACCTTTGATTTCATATGATGAGGGCTAGATCCTTCATATATGTAATGCTTAGAATCTATAAAGATTGGATTCATTCAAATTTATAATTTACAATTCTAGGTTTCTATACGGTAAATTACTAGGGTTAGGGGGATTGTATTCCAACCTACTTTCTCATTAATCTTAATTAATTTAACTTCTTTATTTACTTATTTTTTTTCCTATTCAACCATCATCATCTTTTTCATTTTTTCTTTAGAGGTAATAAATCAATTAAATTCTATCAACCATTCCCTGTGAATTCGATACCCAGACTCGCCACTATACTCCTTAAGAGTGTAGTTACAAGTTTAGGTTTTTTTTGTATTGAGGTTGGAAGCCGATAACAACGACTAGCGTATTACACAGACGCTCGGTTTTTCCACTTGATCAAAATGGCCCCGTTGCCGGGGAGTGTTTGTTATAGATTATAATTGACTTACTACTTCGTAAAAAAAAAAAAATCTCATCTCATCTTTCATAAGTTGTTCATGCAAACTCCTCTGTTGTCTCCAACCTAATTTCACAAAAATCCCCTTGCTAAAGCTAACTCTGACAATTCTCATACTACCGACGTTCCACACTTTTGAGTCAAACACTGAGTGTGAATTCTAAATCGTTGGGTAGAAATATGTCGGTGCACGGTAGTGTTGGTGTTGGTGCTGGAGAGGAAGAGATACCATATCTTCCCATGAAAGATCTTTTATTTCCAGAGAGAACTGTTACCCCTGGTTGCATTTTACTCCCGTATAATGCCGGTCAGTTCCACTTTCGTAATGGGATGATTCAAATTCTTCTTACATTTCATGGGATGGATTCTGAAAAACCATTTCTCCATATTCGAGAATTCGAAGATACATGTGAGACATTTGGTGATCAAGTCTGCCCACAATATGTTATCCGATTAAAGCTTTTCCCTTTTTCCTTAAAGGATAAAGCTAAGACCTGGCTATGGTCTCTACCCCCGAATTCTGTTCTGTCCTGGAGAGATATGCAGACTAAGTTTCTCTCAAAGTTCTTTCCGCAACACAAAACCAATTCTGTCAAGGCTCAAATCCAAGCTTTTCGCCAAAATGACAATGAATCCTTTGATAAGTGTTGGGAACGTTTTCAGGAGTTAGTTAGCGCTTGCCCACATCATGGGTTTGAGAAACATCATCTCATTTCTTTCGTTCATCAAGGCCTTACTCTAGCATCCAAACAACTTGTTCAAACTATGTGTGAAAGACCTTTTTGGGAGTTAGACTCAAGCGATGCTGAGGCTCATTTGAAATACGTAGCAAAGACTACGCAATCATGGGATGTTTTTGACCCCAACAGCCAAAATAGACATCGACAAGTGTCCAACACTCCTGCTGCTTCCGGTATTTATCAATTGGACAAGGACACTTTGTTAGACCGTCGACTTGATCAGTTTGAAAAAAGGATAAGAGACATCCTTGAGGTTCGGTTTAGAGAAGCTACTGGACATATCTCAGCTGAAAAAGAAGAGGTGTGTGCCATTTGTGCGGCGGGTCATTCTACCAAAGGATGTCCGGCAATACCCGCTTACAAGGCAATGTACACTGAACAAGTTGAGACAATAGGGGGCTTTCGCGGAAATTATAATGTACAACCTCAAGGGGGGATGGCTCCCAACCCACATGTGACTTTACCACCCCCACCGCAATTTCAGCAAATGCCTCCTACAATGCCAAACCCTATGCAATCACCATCTCCTAGTTCATATGTTATTCCACCGAGGCGATCTCTTGAGGACAACTTAAATCACCTCATCCAATCTCAAAAGGAGAACAGTGCTAAGTATGATCGAATGTTCAATGAAATACATACTAACATCTCAAGGTTGCAAACTGCATTGAATGTCCAAGAGAAGGGCAAATTTCCTGCTCAAAGCCAACGACCTCCCCTAGGACAAACCAGTGTTGGCACTACATCCCACGACCATCGAGAGCAATGTAGCGCTATTACCACTCTACGTAGTGGGAAAGTAGTTGATTTGTCACCTCCCCCACGCAATGCATCTAAAGATAAAGAGGTTTCGCTCGACACAAGAGAGGCCGAAGATTCCCCTTTAATTGAGAGTGATGAGGAGGAAAATACTAGTGGACCCAAGGCCATCACCCCCACCGCTGCCCCATACCCTCAACGGTTGGTCTCTCACTCCAAAACGACCTCCCGTGATGAAGTTCTGGAAGTCCTTAAGAAAGTAAAAATTAATTTACCTTTTCTCGAGACTATACAGAGAATTCCCGCGTATGCTAAGTTTATTAAGGACTTACTCACGGTGAAACGCAAGCTAAAGGTAAACCAGAACGTCTCTTTGGCCCAAAATGTCAGCGCAGTCTTGTCGAGTGACTTTTCATTAAAATATAAAGATCTGGGTGCACCCAATATTTCGTGTATCATGGGGAAGAACCGAATCGAGAGAGTTCTAATAGATCTAGGGGTGAGTGTTAACATTATGCCCTATTCCATCTATAGGCAACTAGAACTGGGGGCCCTTAAGCCCACCAATATGACTCTCCAGCTCGCGGATCATTCTGTGAAGTTTCCTCGGGGAATTGTTGAGGATGTGATTGTCCAAATAGACACTTTCTATTTCTCGGTGAATTTTATCATTTGGGACGAAGAACCCTCCGTTCTCCCAAGTAATCATGTTCCCGTTATCCTTGGCCGCCCATTTTTAGCTACAGCTAATGCTCTTATCAATACCCGAAGTGGGCGTATGCAATTAACTTTCGGGAACATGACCCTCTAAACAAATATCTTTAATAATTCCAAGAAAGAGGGTGATGAAGGGGAACCGCGAGGGTTGGATCTTTTGGGGGAAGCACACAAGCAAGAAAGAACTTACAAGGAAGAGCCATTAGGGGAAGGTTGTGTTGCGCGCAGTGAGAGGAGTGGTTGCAACATCGAGAGCAAGGTAGGGGAGGTATGTTTAGTTAATGCATTCGAGAGCATGAGTGAGCCCATGAACAAGAGTGAAAGAGGAGATTTAGAGTGTGTCGGAAGAGGCTCGTCGAAATACTTAGTGGAAAGCGAATGGCAGGACACTATCGATACATTTCTCCTCGATTACCACCCACCCACACCACCCTATCATTCGGCGAGTGAGCACGAAAGGCATGTTGAGGACACCAAGCAAGAGAGAGAGAGCTAGAGGAGTTGAGCCTAGCACAGTTTGAGCGCGAGTTCGGACAGGTGGATGCAAGCCTCAATGATGAAGTCCAATCTTTCTGGGCCTCATTTCGTCATTTAGACGAAAGCGAGTAGGAAAATAGAATTGATGAATTTCTCCTTCCCAAACCTCCACCCATACCATTTGAGTCTTCGGAGGTACTTGAAGATACGACTCAAATCTCGTCCGACTTAGAGACCAACCCACGTGCTACGCAACAAGAGGATCCTTTTTCGGTTTATCATAATGCATCTCCCGGTCTTTCCTCTATCTATGGGCACGGGCCCAATTTGTTCCGGCTATTCACGTATGATGGTAAGACGGGAGAGACGAGGAGCGCATCGTACCCAAAGAAAGGGGTCGGGTGATTTGTGGAGAGAGATGAGAGGTCGTCGCACCCCCGACGCTTATGGGGTGATTTTGTTGTATTTTTGAGTCATGTATAAGTGTTATATAGTGTCTTGTTGCATTTAGAGTAATTAGTTAAAGTTTTTGTTATTCTTTTTTGTTATGCTTGGTTCTAACATGTTTTGTAGATTCAATGGACTCGCACTCATCGGGGATCGCTCCATTTGGGTAATATATTTCTTTTCCTCTCTTTATGTTGTGTTCTTGATTCGCATTGAGGACAATGAAACATTTAAGTTAGGGGGTGTGGGATATTCTTCCCATTTATTGTTTAGATTCATTGATTCGATCACATGTTCTTTCCAAGTGTGTTTTAAAAAAAAATATTTGAAATTTTTTGAAAAAAGCCAAAAATATTTTTGTTCAAAATAAATAAAAATTGGAATTTAGATTTATAAAAAATGTCACCTTTATTCTATTTAAAGTCTCAAATTGTTAACAATCAAATTGCACTAAGCCAAAATTGACCGAAGATGGAAATTGAAAGAAAATTGACGACTTTACGAATAAGTGTGGAGATTAGTTCAAACCCGGTGAGATTTTGAGCCTTTCAATTTTTCATGAGTTTTTAAATCAATCCGAGTTTATGATTAACTCAAAGTTCTTTTCAGCGTTTTAATAAGTCGTTGATGATCTCAATCCTTTATTTTGATCGGTTATGAGAAATGTGTGAAATGTTGTCTCAAAATTCGTGCTAAATATATCTCTAAACTTAATTAATCTCGAGATGCATATGGTAATGTAATTAGCAATTTGGACAATGAAATAGGCCCTCGTTTGTTACCCAAAAATATTAGGCATAAAAAGTTGTGAAAAACAAAATTATCCCTTTGCAACCCACTTTGAGCCTAATAAAATATTTTCCTTTCGTTTGATAACCCGAAAAACCCAAATAACCCGAAATTGCGAAAATGAAATATTCATTAAGTCCGAAAAGTGCAACAAAAAGGGGCAAGAAAAAAAAAAGAAAAAAAAATAGAAAAAAGAAAGAGAAAAATGAGCAAATGCCCGAAAAAGCACTAATGGACATCATAAGGACATTTTCCAATTCTAACATTCCCTACCATTTCCATTTTTTCCTTTTTACACATTAACCCCAAGAAAAGTCCTAACCGAGTCCAAATTGCGATATTGGTTACCGCGTGGAGAGCTAAGACACAAAAAGATAATATGAGAGATTAAATGGTGTGATTAAGAGATGATGTTTCCCGTTTCCTAATAACTGTATTCCGATGATGAGATATTTTCACCATATATTTCCTTCTTTTCAATTTTGTATGCGTGAATTTGTGTCCATTATATTTACTCTTTATATCATGCATACCGAGAGAATAGCCATAATCCGATAGATTCGTTTGTGAGTGCATCCGTAAGAATTTGAATCAAAACGAATTTTCGGAAAGTAACGTAATGCTCAATCGGTGGAAATTTGAGGTTTAATTTTTGGCTTTGCACACACACACTATGGTTTGAGACATTTGAATATGAATTTATGGTGATTATTTTTCGAAAAGTTTAAATTGAACAATTTTTATGTATTTTGATATTTATTTGAGTCAATAAAGAATTTTGTGGGTGTATTCACTGCAAACCCTCACGAGACAAAACTCGTCCTACTAGGGTAACCTAGGGGTTTAAAGGCTTGTTGCATATGCTCAATGCAATCGCGTGCCCGCGAAAAAGGTATTCTATCCCAATAAAAAAATTTTCAAGAGTTGAACTTTAAACTAATTTCTTTTACATTGCTTGGGACGCGCAAACATCTAAGTTAGGGGGTGTGATTAGGCACATATTCTTCACATTTATCCCCTTAATTTCGGTATTTTTATGATCCCGTGCAGTGTAAATAGCTTGGATTTGTCTCGTATTTATTCTACTAATCTCTTTTGGCAAGTATTTCGTGTTTTGTGTATTTCTCATGTGTTTTACAGGTATTTCATGCAAATTGGTGCGAAAGAGAACTCAAAACAGTGAAAGAAACCAAGAAAAGGAGAGTTGAAGGGCATTTTCGTAATTTTGAAGCCTTAGTCCGGAGGTGGGGTCAACTAGAAAGTTGAAGAGCTCTAAATTACAAGAACACTCGAAAAAACGGAACCTCAATCCGAGCTACGGTGAAGAAGTTACGATGTTTTGAAGTTGCGCGATAATGAAGAGAAATGGACCAGAAGCCAAACCGATCCGGATGGAACAGGACCGATCCGGTGGGGACCGGACCGGTCCGGTCAGGAAAAAAAAGAACCGATCCGGTAGCAAACCGATCCGGTACCAAATGGATCCGGACCGGTACGGCTGTGCGAATTGCTGTCATTAATTATGCAGATTTTAAGTTGATTGGCTGGTAAAAACTTGTGCCACAAGCGAAATTTGATGCCAAATTCGTGCAACTTGGTGCTATAAAAGACCAAGCCCTAACTCATTCAAAGGGGGGACTAAAAAATTAGGGAGAGAAAGTCATTTTTTAGAAATCCTTTTTAGTTTTTCATATTCTTAGAAAAACCCTAGTTTGTATGTTTGAAGAACAAGTAGTATTCTGGATTCAAGTTCATCTAGTGCAGATTTCAAGTACCAATTCTTCAATTCAATTCAAGTATCAAATTCCATTCTCTTAGTTAATCTCAATTTTTATTTTCATTTAATCATCTTTTCTTTTCTTGTTTTGTAATTTTTGTTTTTACCATGTTTCTTAGATCCACAATTACATGCATTGTTATGAATTTATTTTCATTTAATAAAATCATGCCTAGCTAAGTTTTTAAGGGTTGGGATGCATGAACCCATCCCAATATAAATTACTTATGTAGAAAATAGAATTTAAATTAAAAATTTGAAAGAGTCGTGCAAAATAATTTTACAACCATTGTAGGTCTTTTAATCTCTCTTGCCCTAGGTACTTGGGATGTTTAAGAATACGATGTGCGTAAAATTATTTATCACCGCTTTATATTTACCTTTGATTTCATATGATGAGGGCTAGATCCTTCATATATGTAATGCTTAGGATCTATAAAGACTGGATTCATTCAAATTTATAATTTACAATTCTAGGTTTCTATACGGTAAATTACTAGGGTTAGGGGGATTGTATTCCAACCTACTTTCTCATTAATCTTAATTAATTTAACTTCTTTATTTACTTATTTTTTTTCCTATTCAACCATCATCATCTTTTTCATTTTTTCTTTAGAGGTAATAAATCAATTAAATTCTATCAACCATTCCCTGTGGATTCGATACCCAGACTCGCCACTATACTCCTTAAGAGTGTAGTTACAAGTTTAGTTTTTTTTTGTATTGAGGTTGGAAGCCGATAACAACGACTAGCGTATTACACGGACGCTCGGTTTTTCAACTTGATCAGTCATATAACAGATAATTGCATTGCTTTACAAAATGAGATAGAATCCCTTACCCGTCGAGAAAAACTCAATAAGTTTGTTGATCGGCGCGATAGCAGAGAACCTTAAAGAATGTAGAATTTTTTATGCAAGTCTAGAGATGACAGGAAGAGAAATTATGAAGACGATTAAGAAATGATCCAGACCTATCGAAAAAGCCCAAGCAACGAGAACGTGAGGTAGCTATGATCAATTTTGGTTCGTTTGATTGTCCTATGATTACAGGTGGCGATGCGGGAGGAGGTGATCACACTATCGAAAGGATAGCTTACTTGAAAGAATCCCAGGCTTACTCCTATATCCAGAGAATTAATCTGAATGAAGATGATCGGTCGAGGAAGGTCAGTAAAGAAAAACTGGTTATTATTTTTTCAAAAAATTATATCTTTGGGATACTTTATCCCCATGATGGCCCATTGGTTGTCAACTTCAGAATCTAAGATATTATCATTGCCAGAGTTTTGATTGACAATGGGAGTTCGATTAGTATTATGTTTTATCCCTTCTTTTAGAGTTTGGAGTTGAAGCTCAGCCAGCTGAAACCCCATCACAGGCTATTAATAGGCTTTTCTGGTGAAAAAGTTTACCCTTTAGGAACAATCAAGCTAGAAGTGTTGATTGACACTTGGGCAGTAGGTTGCACAGAGAAAATATGCTTCTTCGTGATGGATAAGAACGTTCAATCTGCCTATAATGTGATCCTCGACAGGGTAAGTTTGAAGAAGTTTGAAATTATACCATCAACAGTCCATCAATGCTTGAAGTTTATAACTCATTTTGGAGTAGGTGTTATGAAAGGTGAGCAAAAGGTGGCCAGAGGCTGTTACTACTCATCGGCCGAGCAAGAGGATCTAATTGAATTGAAGAAGAAGACTATAACTTACCAAGTGGATACTGAGTCTAAAAGTGAATATGAGGTTAAAACCTTAGATCCACGAGATGCAACAAAGTTGGTCAAGGGATAAATTGTGAAAGCAACTGAAAGCATCATTCTAGATGATGACAAACCAGAAAGGACTATGCATATCGGCTCATCACTAGATCCTATCCTTAAATAGGAGTTGATTATGTTCCCGAGGCAACGGAGAAATGTATCTGCTTGGAGCCATGAGGATATGCCTAGGATTGATCCTAATTTCCTCTGTCATAAGCTCAAAGTCAGTAAGGATGCCAATATGATCAAGAAGAGACGTGGGGTTTTCAGTCATCAAAAGAATAAAGCTATCCAAGAGGAAGTAGAAAAGCTTCAAAAAGATCGGTTTATTAAAGATGTGAAGTATCCAGATTGGTTGGCAAATGTTGCAATGGTAAAAAAAAGAATGATAAATGGAGGATGTGTATGGATTTCACTGATTTAAATAAAGCTTGCCCAAAAGATCATTTTTCTTTGCCTAGAATTCATCAGGTGGTGGATGCTACGTCGGGATATGAGCTTTTAAGCTTTATGGATGCCTATTCTGATTACAACCAGATAAAAATAAAACATGAAGATATGGAAAGTATTACCTTCATTACCCCCCGATGAACTTATTGCTATAATGTAATGTCGTTTGGTGTAAAAGATGCAGGTGCAACGTATAAAAGGTTAGTAAATAAGGTCTTCGAAGAATAGATAGGCAAAAGCATTGATGTTTATATGGATGATATGTTGACAAAGAATAAAAAAGCTTCAAATCATATCGTCGACCTTAGTCAGACTTTTGATCAGTTGGAAAAGCATCAGATGAAGCTGAATCCAACTAAGTGTGTGTCTGGATTACAAGAAGGGATATTCATCGGCTTCATAGTTAATCGATGGGGGAATTGAGGTTAATCCAATAAAGATAAAAACTTTAATTGAAATGCAGTCACCGACCTACAAGAAATATGTACAGAGGATCACTCGAAGGGTGGCAGCCTTAAACTGATTTGGTTCCCGAGCAACAAATAGGTGCTTATCATTTTTCAAAGTTTTGAGAATTTTTTTTAAATGTAATATATAATGTGAATAAGCATTCCAGGAGTTAAAGAAGTACATGGGATCACCACCATTGCTCTCCCGACCAGTATTGGGAGAGAAATTGTACTTATACTTAGTTATTTTTTAGTCAACATTGAGCTTGGTATTGGTCAGACAGAACAATGGAATCCAAAAACCAGTTTATTATACCAGCAAAGCGTTCAGAGGAGCTGAAATCAGGTATCCCCAGCTTGGAAAAATTACCCCTAGAACTTATCGAGACTTCAAGACGTATGAAACCTTATTTTCAATTGCACACCGTAGTTGTGTATACTGATTTGCCTCTTTGACAAGCTCTCTACAAGCCTGAGAAGTCAGGAGAATTGATGTATTGGGAGATATGATTGGGAGAGTATGACATTGTCTATGAACCAAGATCTTCATTAAAAGGCCAAGCTTTGGCATATTTCATTACTGAATTTACTTATCTAGAGGCTCCCGACCAACAGAACTTGCCTGCTGAGAAAACTTCGAAAGAAGAGAGCTTAGCTCAGAAGTAAGATGAAGTATCTATCGATCAACCCGAGTCGTCTAAAATTCAGAAAATGGCCCAGAAATATGCAAAGGAGAGTAAGAATATATTTCAGTACGAATCATTAATAGCAAAAAGTTTCAAAAGTGATGTTCGTTATGGAATCTGTACGTGGATGGATCTTCATGTGCTATTGGCAGTGGAACAAGTATAATACTTAATACCCTTGATGATATTGATATTGAATATGCTCTCAGGTTTCAGTTCAAAGCATCGAACGAGGCAAAATACGAAGCCTTGATATTTGGGCTGAATTTAACTCATTCATTAGGTGTCGAGCAAATAGTGGCGCATAGTGACTCACAGCTGGTTGTTAACGAAGTGCTAAATTTGTATGGAGTCAAAGGAGAATTGATGACCAAGTATCTCGCTAAGTCCATGGAAGTCATCATCGAATTTCTCGTCGTCCAAATGACTAGGATCCCAAGAATAGAGAAGGCCCGAGCTTGATGCACTTGCTCGGCTGGCATCAGCAACAAGAATTGAGCTCAGAAGAATAATCCCAATCGAGCTCCTGGCTAATCGAAGTATTGATGAAAATCTGATGGTTAGTTATATTATTGTAGTTCTGGGACCTTCATAGATAGATCCCTTCAAAGCTTATATTGAAGATGGAACCCTACACCCGATCCTAAAGAGGCCAAGAATATCTGATATAAAGTAGTAAAGTATGTGTCAGACAAAGGAGTTTTATATAAAAGGGGATTGATAATCTTCTTGCAAAACTATGTTCATCCAATTGAGGTGGAATATTTGATCAAAGAAGTGTATGAAGGATCATGTGGAGCTCATTCAACTGGAAGATCATTGCTCCAACGCATCAACACTCAGGGATATTACTGGCCGACCTTGAGGGCGGGTTGTACAACCTTTTCAAGAAAGTGTGATAAGTGTCAGAGATTCTCTACCGTTCATAGAACACCTAATGATATCTTAATACTAATAACTTCACCTTGGTCGTTCGCTATATGGGGAATTGACTTGGTTGGCCCACTGCCGAGCACCAAAGGCAGGTTCAAATACTTAGTTGTTGGTGTGGATTACTTCATCAAATGGGTGGAGGCAGAGCCATTGGTTGATAGGCCTTATGAGAAAGTGTATCAGTTCATCTGGAAGAATATAATATGTTGATATAGTTTACCATATGCTTTCATCATAAATCATGGCACTCAATTCAATAACGAGGAGTTTGAAGCATATTATGCCCAATTCAAAATCCAGAAGCTTCATTATGCACCAGGCCATCCTCAAAGTAATGGTCAAACAGAAGTGACAAATAAAACTTTATTGAATAGGCTAAAAAAGAAACTTGATGCTGCTAAGGGCAACTGGATTAATGAGCTACACTATGTTCTCTGGGCCTATTAAATAACGTCGAGAATAATAACTGGAGAGACACCATATATGCTTGCGTTTGGGCCTTAAGCCATGGTACCAGTCGGGATCGGCTTACTAACTCATAGGGTACTGAATTTTGATTCCCCAGTTAGTGACTTGATGAGGCGATTAGATCTCGACATGTTGGAGGAGGTACGAGAAGATGCAGCTATGAGAAATGTTGCCTACCAATACCAAACTTCACGCTTTTATAATAAGAGGGTCAATCTGACTAACCTGAAAGAGAGTAATTATGTTCTTAATAAAGTTATCCAAAAGAATAACAAGCTTGCAGCTAACTGGCATAACCCATATCACATATCAGCCGTCATCCGACCAGGGACCTCCCGGATAGAGACTTTAGAGGGTGAAGAATTCAAAAATCCTTATTGTATCTCTCTCACTTTTATTTCAATATCAATAAAATTTGATTTCAGTCTCTTCAATTTTTCAATTTTTTTCGAAGTACGGTGATATACATCCCCCAGAACAAAAATAACTTTTGATCTTCAGCTCCGACTAAGTCAAAATAGGATTATAATCCTCAGCACTTGGTTGACAACAACAATTTACTTCATATATGACTTCATAAAAACAAAATCATGAACAAGGTTGATTACTTCATGTATGATTTTATATAAACAAGTCAAGAACAAGAAGTGTAAAACTTCGTATAAAACTTAAAAAGTTATAAACAAGTTTTATCTAACTAAGTTAAATGCAGGAAGACATGTAAAAAATCCTAGATACTGGAATATAAACATACATTCCTAATACACTTGGTCACCACTGATAACTACTGCTAAATTTGGATCAATATATCTAAGTGCATTAGTATAATCAATGGCATTACAACTGGCAACTAATACTAAATTTGAATTGATATATCTAAGTGTATTACTAGAGACAATGGCATTATAATCACAAATTAACTGAATAATTAAAATAATCTTAAGTTAACAAAAATAAACACATTTTATTCATATAAATTTTATTACATTCAAATGAATCACAACATGTAGAATAATCATTCAGCTGGACACTTCCCTTCGGCTTTGGAAGTCGGTTGCACTCTCTCCATCCCAGCAGGAGGATCATTTAATGTAAAGGGAGAATTAATAAAGTTGAAGTCTTCCAACATTCTCATGTTATTGCTACTCGGGCCGTTAATCAGATAAGAACAACGAATTATTTCATGAACGTCATGGAGATCATAATCCCCCAAGTATTTAGTGATTAAACACTGAGAGATGGCGTCGGGAGGGATTCATGATTTATCCATCTTGAATGAAGGATTATCATAATCCAGCAGGCCAGGTTCATTCCAATGCCACAGTTTGTTGTCCCGTTCATTCTTAAACAAAGTTAAATAATTGGTCTAGCCCCACCTGTACCCTTCATCACGACTTTGGGCAAGATGATCATCAAAATGACCAAGAGCCTCATTATAGCCTTCCATCCATACTTCTTGAGGTTGCTTGTGAAACTAGAAAGTCAATCTCTCAATATGATGTTGAAGCCTTTTTATTACATCATTAATTGGGAGGATTGGTCAGCTAGAGCTTTATCTTTAGCTTTGAGTTGTAAAGAAATAACAACAGCCTGACTCTTAGCTTTCAACTGAGCAGCTTGGTCGGCTAAAGTCTTCTTAGTCCTGGCATCCTCAACAGTTGGTCGGCTCATTCTTGATCATTTGGAGGATTGTCCAGGGTTGGATTTCTTTAAAGTCTCAAGTTCCTCCGCAAGTTTAGCATTCTCATTCTCTAAAAATGACGCACCTCATCGGCATCACCACTAGAAAACTTTTTCAGAGCTCATTTCGAAGTTTATTATCCTCATCCTCCAAAATTTTGGCGATCTCTATAGATTCATCAAGCTCACGATTCAACAAGAGCTCCTTTTTCCTGAATGCAGAGGCATATTTTTCTATCTTCTCAAAACCCCAACCTTCACACAAGGCCTTATACTTGGCCTCATAATCAACATGAAGTGGAGCTTTGATTTCATTATGCTCTACCTGTAAATCTTAAATCATCTCAAAGTATGCAATATTATTGGCCATATCCCTTTCTAGAAGAAACTTGAGATAAATGTATACATTCCTAGCCTGATCAGAAGCATCTGCGCCGAGCAAGTCTGAAAATTCTTCATCAGTCAAGTCCAAGTGACCAGCTTTGAACAAATTATTGCTGCGTTTGAGTAGGTCAGAGTCAGTGGAGGCAATTTTTTCCATCTTGGCCATAAACTAGAAGGATAAAGTAACAATTGATCAACAATAAAAGAAGAAGACAGAGCAACAACAAACGATATGTGAATTAAAGGAAAAGTTCTTTCACTGATAAGTAAGAAACGTTACAAATACATTAGAACAGAGACAAAAAGAAAATTAAAGAAAGGTGCAAAATACAAAGATCAAAAGCCGAACAAGTGTACACCTTCTTCTTATCCTTTTCAACGTCAAAAGGAGCAGCTAAGTCCACACGAACTTCATCTTATTTAGATAGGGGGTAGCTGAGTCAACAGTAGTTTTGTACCAAAGAGGATTCCCCCAAACCAATATCATCCTCAATTTCATTATCAAGGTTAGGGGAGAGCCAGGGTCATACCTAAGAAAAAGCTCAGAATCCTCAGTAGTGCCAACCTCCTTTAATGCTGCCGACCAATCCTCCTTAAAGAATTTTTTCTTTACATACCCAATTTGTGCAGAGGTAAACGAGATGGCTTTATCCCAACCCTTATTGAAGGATTCTTCCCTAGCCTTCTTTTTCTTAGCCTTCTCAGCAGAAAGATTAGTGGATAGTTTGGCTATTTGTCCTTTAGCAGCCGTTGCCTTGCGCTCAGCTTAAGCAGTATTCGAGTTAGCCACACACAAGGCATTATCAGATTTCTGTCGAGCTTCTTCAGCAGTATTGATCTTCTCCTCTTCTGTCTCCAAAGCTTACTGGGGATCCAGAACAGATTTCCAAAGACCTTCAAAGGCCTCCACTACTTCTCTCGAATAAGAACATAACAGATCGTCCTTCTACAATATTTAGTTGTAATCGGACAAGAACTGCAAAAAAAGTGAAGTCATTACAAGTTAGAGAAGATATGAAAAGTATTCGACCAACTTCATATATGAAAACTTACCAAGGCCAAGCTTTGAGTAGCTCTTGTGTAATACCCTGTAAATTTTAATGATTTTAATTATGGGATTAATTGAATTAAATAATGAAAAATAAATTTATGATTAATCCGGATTTAAATAGATATTTACTAGCGTGACGGGAGTTAGTATTATTGATGTGAATTATGTTGAATATTTCTTAGTGAGTAAAGTAATATGCGATTGTGAATTTATTAAAATTGTGGCAAGTTAATAATACGACAATTATGGAAATTAAGTGGGGAGGCGCATGTCAGCCGTGTCGGGACCAAATTTAATGGAATAAAAGTGTGTCATGTATAAATCACCCATATGGTTATTTCTAGGGTGCCAAGAAGGGTCGAGATAGTCAAAAAAGTCGACCCGAAGGTTTAGTTTGGGTCCCAGGGAAGTTTTAGGCGAAACCCGTACAGCGAGAGGGTATTTCGATCATTTTAATTTTTAGAGTAATTAAACCTACGAAAATTCAAGGGTTATATCTAAGGGAAGGAATTGTCTTATAGGGTTAGAATTCACAAAATCTAAGAAGGTCATGAGAGGAGGAAGAATACGAGATTTTTAAGTCTAGATCCGCTACCGGTACACCGTTTGCATCACCGTCACCACCCATGCGCAGATCGAAAAGAGAGGATCGTCCCCATGTAATACCCCGTATTTTTATGGCTTTTAAATTTAGGAATTTATTAAATTTAATTGAGATAAACTAATTTAATTTTAATCCTGAAAGTTGTTTTTTAAATATTTACTAGCATCACGGGTGTTAGTAATTATTAAAAATTTATTTATTCGTTAGATATTACTTATTGAGTAAAGTAATATGTATAATTGATTTTTGTTAAAAATTGTCACGAGTGAATAAAATGGCAATTATGAAAATTTAAGTCGGGACGCGCCTGTGTCGTGTCTGGACTAAATTATTATTATATGAAGTGAATAAATTATAAGTTACCCGTATGATCATTTTGAGTGCGCCAATGTGTCCGAAAGGGTCAAGATAGTCAGAAAAGTGTACCCAGGGGTTTAGTTGGGGTCTCGGGACGTTTTTAGGCCTGTTTGACATCCCGGGAGGGTATTATAGACATCTTGTATTTTTGGGTAATTAAACCCACAAATTTAATTAGGTTATATAAGCCATTTGGAGTTGTCTCTTAGTGTTAGCAAACACAAAATTAAAGAACGGCCATTAGAGAAGGAGTTGGAGAGCTTTCCAAGCAACTCAAGGCCAAGGACTCACCCGTTTGCACCGCCACTACCACGAAAACGTAGATCGCGCGACGAGGAAAGCAACCATACCATTTCATCCACGAAATCAGAACCTTGAATTTCAGGCAAGTATCTATCTTGCTTTATTTTTGGTTAATGCCTCACCCATGTTAGTTTAGGATTACCAAGATCATGTTTTATGAAAGAAATTGTTAATTTATAGACTTTAAATCGTATGTTTAGAGAGATTCCATATATTCTGGATATACCCATCATATGTAGAGGATTACCAGCGAATTATTATGAGTTTAGAAATAAGAAATCTGGGAAATAATTAGAGGAATGTATATTTCTTTCAAAATTAGGATTCTTAAAGATTATGTCAATTTTACCCCATTAATCCGATATCGTTGATGAATTTATACATGTTTCAAGTAGGAAATCTTGTATATATGCATATAGAACTTGTAGTACTATTACTTGAGAATTCTAGAGTCGTTAATGACATTTTTTGCGAAATTAGAAGATGAAACCCGTAGGTTTAATTTGCAGTTTCTAGGCAAGAACTGGTTGATCGATCGATCGAGCCAAGAGCATCGATCGATCGACTGATCGATCGATCGACCCCTTTTCTTTGATCGATCGACCCCTCTTCTTTGATCGATCGATCGACCCCTTTTCTTTGATCGATCGACCCCTCCTGGAAAACTGCATATTTCTCATTCATTAGTTTAATCCGATTAAGATGTATGGGAACCCTTGATTGTTGTTGTTGGAGTATAATGGGACATAGAGATGACCAGTAGGGCCTAGGTAGACCCCGTTGAGTAACATTTTAGTGTAGGATGAGATTTTAGGTTAACGAGGAATGATTCATGTGTACAAGAAATCATGCGTATATTTAATAAAAGATCGGGACTCATAAGGGAGTTAGACCGAAACGTAAGTGAGTGAATGCCTACTGAAATTATACTTAGAATACTTCGAGAGAGGAGAAGTGAGTATGAAGTGAATAATAAAAAAGAATACAAATAACGATTCCATTATACGAAATAATCGAGTAAAATGTGTAATAACGGATAATTATAATTATGGGCCGTGAGCGCACCTAATTTAGCAATGTGGATGTGTATATATATATACATGACTGTGTGATTGTGCATATATTATATATGTATAAAAATCATACTCGGGCTACTTGCTATCACAGGGGTTTCCGCGTCGGGACGATCTTATCTCGATTGGACCTTTATGGGGGATATTGACTCGTACCCTATAACATAGGATTCCTTGGTATAGGCTATCTGATTGATAGTCAGACGATCCTAAGAGACGTGAGGGTATGTGCTGACCTCTTAGTGACTTGGAACTGTGCTTCGACTCCATTTGTATGTGTTTTATGTTAATGCAGTTCGAGAGTGATTTCGAACTAGCATTTCCCTAAATATGTGTGATACAGGGACTTGATAGCAGAGTATGCCAGCACCATAATTTTTATGTGGGGTGTCGTTAGTATATATATTATATGGGAGACTAATATATATATATATATATATATATATATATATATATATATATATTTATATGGGAACTTTATACTGTGCGTATAAGTAGTTAAGTAATGAATAAATGTTGCAACTTTCTTAATGGGTTCGAGAACTTCATAACGGTACCGATTTGTTCTAAATAGTGTAAGAAATCTTGAAGAGATCAATTTTCTAAACTAAATATTATCACCCTGTTAATTCTAGAGATAAAACTTCGTGGAGAATTAGTGAGATAGACTTTTGAGGTTTAGTAGTACGGTAGACGTGCACATTAGATGAGAGGTGAAAATTCTCAAGAGAGTGTCGCATACTAGCATGGTTGTTGCATTAGCAGGTAAGCATTTTAAATACTTGCTAAACTATTTTTTTTTAAACTGTTTTACAATCGGGCTCTGACCCGTTTTCTGTTATCTCTTCTCTCTTGTATATATATATATGTATATATTACAGGTGCCCAGCCACAGGGGCGTCATGCATAGGTTCTTTGGATTGGACGTGTTGTATCTTATGTGGGAGTTAAAGGTCTTTGTTGTAGACGACCTCTTCATTGATTCGGTTCTTGTTATAGTTCTTCATAGTTAGGGCATGTGTCGCCCATTTCCCATTCAGTATAGATTTGTCAGAGATGTATGTTCATTTATTTTCAGTATTCGGTACTCTTTGAGTATTAATTCTTGTCAGGATAATTTCATTTGTAGTTTAAATTTGGTTTGGTTAATCTAGATGGATTGATTCTTTTGTGTTGATTACTATCCGTAGCACTTATGTGATTCTTAAACTGTTGGTTATTTAAAAGGTTTTCAAATTAGAATTTAATAAAAATGGAAATAAAGTTTTAAATTGTTTTGACACTTAGCTTAATTATTTAGGGTGTTTAAATTGGGAAATTTTATTTTGCGACAGTAATGCTAAGAATGAAGCAACTGTTCACCTTGATTTTAATTTAATAAAGGATTGATCGTCCGGTATTTAATTAGGGGGGGTGTCAAACCCCAATACGATCTTCTTCAAAGGATCATAACTTCCATTAAAGGCAAGTGATTTATCTTGCAATGATTCAATGCATATATTATCCATGGTAGTTTAGAATTGGAGAAAACCTTGAATAATTGACATTTAATGAATTTGGAGAATTTAATCTCGAATATGGGTAGGTATTGCACATCGATAAACTTCTGGAAATATAAGAAAAATGAAATCTTGATCCATGTATTAGGAGTCACGAATTAAAGTGGAGTTATATGATGTTCTTGAAAAGAAATTGAAAAAACTAGGGGTTTTATGAGAAATTCATGATTTAGTCTGAGGAAGTATTGCCCATAATAATTTGATGATTCCAAAATGTTACAATTTATGTAATTATGTTGGTATAACATTTAGTGTAATTCTTTGGGAGTTTGGGACATTAAAATGGAGGGTTTGATGTTAAGTTTTGAAGGAACCCCGTAGGCAAAAATCCAAAAAACGGAGGCTAATATCTGATCGATCAATCGATCGACTCAAGAGCGTCGATCGATCGACCCATTTCTTCGATCGATCAACCTATTTCTTCGATCGATCGACTCTCCTGAAATTTGTGACTCATTTTCCTCTTTAGTTTCGATTCAACCCTAACTTTTAAGAACCCCTAATGTTGATTAATTGAATATAATGGGACTTAGGGAAGGTAAGTAGGGTTATAGTTAAGGCCCGAAAAGTATCATTATGTATGGGATTGAATGGGGAGATTTACGAGTGTTTTTCGAATGCGTTATGATTAGAAATTTTATGGATAGAGTTTAATTCGGATAAATGGTGACGCAGGGTTAATACCAGTAGTAGGGGGACACTATAGTACTGAATTAACCTAAAGAATAATTGGGTGACTTCGTAAATCATTGGGATAGGTAAAGGAACTTGAATTTATACAACAAGAGTTATAGCGTTAATTAAATTTATGTATGATATACGGGTTATAAATACAACGTGCGAGACTTGTAATATGGGATGTGTGTATACCAATATTGAACCTATAAATACTTAGGTTGTGTGAATACCTATTGTATGGATTTTTATGTGTATGACATACATACCATACTTGCTATCGCCAGGAGGTCTTGAAGGGGACAATCTTGTCTTGAGGAGCCCTTCAGGGAGGGGGGATTATAGATTGGTACCTCAGAGCATGGGTTCGAAGGAGGACTTATCTGCGGGGGGATAAGTTTGGGTTATATAGGTGCGTAGGTATGTGCGTATCCCATTACACCGTGGTCCATGTTCGCCTCCAGTTTGTATGTGATTTCTCTTACGATTCCTTAGAGATTTGGAATCGATAGTCCTTATTATGTGCATGAGGTACTGGGATTTGATAGCAGAGTAAGTACGCACCGTTAGTTTCGCCTATGTGGGGTGAGGTATTTGTATATATTATAATGGTGAGATATATATATATATATATATATACCCGTGTTTATTCTATTGTGTTGCTTAGTAGAGTATGATGATAATGATGTCAAAACTATATTAAGTGCATGAAAACTCAAGAGATTAATGTGATACTTGAATTCGATAAATTAATATTGGAAATGCAAGAATGTATTATTCGAGTGATACGGGTGGGCACAATGACGTAGGCATCATAGTAAGAGTCTTGATTCAAACTAGTTAAGTGGGATAGCGTAACTAGGATGGGTTAGAAGAATGCATTAGGCGTGCACAATAGTTGAGAGGTGAGAATCTCAAGTGAGAGCACCTGACTAATATGTATATAATATTCATTGTTTAATGCAATTTAAACACTTGCTGTTTTAAAACTATTTTCAACTCGGGCTCTGACCCGTTTCTTGAAAATCTCTTCCTTCTCTCTCTCTCTCTCTCTCTCTCTCTCTCTATATATATATATATATATATATATATATATTACATCAGGTGCCCAACCACAGGGACACCGAGCTTAGAGTTCCTATTAGTTGACGTGATGTAGTTGCCGTGGAAGTTATAGGACTTTGGTATTAGACGCCTCCACTTATCCTCGACTCATTCGGAGTACCTTCTATCGGTCAGGGCATGTTGCCCATTATTGTTTAAAGATTGTTATTTCAGACATTTGTTTTTATTTAAGTTATTAAGATTCATTTCATATCAGACTATTGTAGTGGGATTTTATTTTGGAAGTGTTTACTCCACACTCAGTTAATTCATTATGTCAATCAATTTCCTATGAGATTGTATTGGATGATGAATGTTTGTTTATTCATTTATTTGGTTATTTGTTAATTCAAGATAAAATTTAACACCAGGCTTTTTAAATATTAGGTGGTTAGTATTTAATAAAAAGTTTTCCGACAATGATGCAAATGCTGATATAACTGGATATTTCATTTTGAATTGAATAAAGGACTGATCACCCGGTTTTTAATTAGGCGGGATGTCACAACTTGCTGATAGTTGAGATCGGGACATGGATGCAGCAACAACTCTTTGGTTTAAGAGGGTGACAAACTTGATCAACTTCCTAGCCAAGCTAAGACTAAAGGCTACAAATAAGTCAACAACAAATGGGACCATACCGACCAAACCTTGTTGATCGGCATCAACAACTTTTTCAAGCTGCTTATCCGAAGGACCCCTCCTCAATCTTGTAATACCCCGTATTTTTATGCTATATTAATTTGGGGATTTATTAAATTTAATGTGAATGATTTATTTAATAAAAATCCGGAAATTAATTATGTTATAATTATTAACGTGACGAGAGTTAGTAATTATGGGAAATTGGTTGAATATTACGAATGAGCAAAGTAATATATGATATTGGTTATATTGAATGTCATGAGTGAATTAAATGACTATTTCGGAAATTTAAGTCGGGACGTGCCCGTGTCGCGTCGGGACTAATTTTGTTAAATAAAAAGTGAATATTTTATAAGTTGTTCGTATGGTCGTTTTGAGTGCGCCAACGCGTCCGAAAGGGTCGAGATAGTCAGAAAAGTGTACCCGGGGGTGTAGTTTGGGTCTCGGGGCATTTTTAGGCCTAATTAGTACCCCGGGAGGGCATTTTAGTCATTTTACATAATTGGGTAATTAAACCCACGAAATTCAGCAACCTATATCAGCCATTTAGGTTAGCTTTTAGGGTTAGAATATCCAGAAATCAAGTGACGGCCATTGGAGAAGAGAGGAGAGAGCTCCAAGGCAATTCAAGGCCAAAAAGTCACCGGTTTGCACCGCCGCCACCACCACCGCGTAGATCACGAGACGAGAAACGCAGCCATACCAAAATCAGCCGTGAATCAGAATACCAAAAATCCCAGGCAAGTGTTTAACTTGCTATTTTTTGTTGGTGCAATCTTCATGTTAGTTTAGGAATGATTTGTGATGAAAACTATGGAAGAAAACCCAATTTATGATAGGAGAATCCATGTAGTATTGATTTATATGTTGATTCTGGAAACCCTTGCCATGTAGAGGAAGTAAACCACGAAATTTTGATGATCATAAGAAAGAAATTCTGGAGAAAGATTTGTTAGAAAACTGTTTAAGAAAATTCTAGGGTTCTTGATAATTGGATATAATTTTAGGTTGAAAATCCATGTTTAAATGATGAATATGTACACGCCTTACGTTAGAATCATCTGGTATATTGTTATAATGTTAGTAGTAGAATTCTGGGACGATTGGAACTTGAAAATATGGATTTGGTGTAATTTTGGTGATGAAACCCGTAACTGCATTCTGCAGAATTTTTCGTAGACCTGCTTGATCGATCGATCGAGCCTAGAGCTTCGATCGATCGAAGGTTCGATCGATCGAGCCCCAAGCTTCGATCGATCGACCCCTCCTGGCAGACTCCTAATTCCCTCTTTAAATGAGTTAAATTCAAATTGTCGTGAAATAATTCTTGGGCATTCTTGATAAAATGATTTGGGAGACATTGAGGACCAGTAGGGCATATGAATGAATGTTAGGACCTTTAATCTTCAACGAGAATGATATTCATGGGATATTTACTTTAGGGTTGGTAAATTTATAAATTTAAAGGGTGAGGTGCGTAAGAGAGTTACGTTGGAACTTAATAAATACACTTACTGAATTCCAGATTTGTGAGGATATAGTCCACGAGTGTCAGGTAATAAGTGAGAAAACCCTTCGAGTTAAGATTAGGAATGAAACCTTATACGTAATTCTATAAATGTGAAATTAAGGATAAATGGTATAATTATGGGTGACGAGAAGAACCTATATTAAAATGATAAAGTGGTATATTTATACGATTGTGTGTACATATATGATATACATGTGAAAATCATGCCCACGCTACTTGCTATCCCTGAGGTTACCGCGCTGGGACAAGTCTTATCTCGATGGGACCTTTATGGGGGATATTGACTTGTACCCTAGAAGATAGATATCCTTGGTACAGGCTATCAATGTGATAGTTCAGACGGTCCTAAGAGACGCAGGCATGTGCCATCCTCTTAGAGACTTGGAATCTATTCTTCGCCTCAATATTGTTTGTGTATTTATGTTAATACAATTCGAGAGTGATTCCGAATGTATTCCCCTTAATATGAGTGATATGGGGCTTTGGATAGTAGAGTATGCACGCACCATAGTTTTATGTGGGGTGCTGTTATTTTATATATATTATACGAGTAGTTAATATATATATGAGATTTGGAAACTTGAAACTGCCTACTGGGATTTGATAAGTAGGACATGGTTGTTGACTCAAATTATAAATACTTGTTTTGAGAAAGTATAACATGTCACTGGAAAACTTATTGAATTTATAAAGTTAAAAATAGAGAACTTTGGTTACAAATTGGAACATCCTTTTTAAAATGGAAACATTGTATTGTAAATCTTACGAGTAATCTAAGATAAGTTAAATCTTTTAGGAAGATTAGTGCGTTATATGATAAGAAAAACCGTTGGGAAGGTTAGTGCGATAGGTGTGCACATTAGAAGAGAGGTGAGTATTTCTCAAGAGAGTGACGCACTAATATGTTGTTGCATTGGCCTGTATCAATTTAAATACTTGCTAAACGTATTTTAAAATCAAACACACTTTCGGGCTCTGACCCGTTTCTTTTTCTCTCTCTCTTGTATATATTTCAGGTGCCCAGCCACAGGGGCGTCTTGCTTAGGATCCCTTGAGAGGAACTTGCTGCAGCTTAGGTGGGAGTTGCAGGTCACTTGCGTAGACGGCTTCCATTATTGACTTCACTTCTAGCATTCTCATTTATTGGGCATGTGTCGCCCTTTCCATTATTTCATTTGTTATTGGGACATTTATATTTCAGTTGTTTTCCAGTATTGTTCTATGGGATTTATTCAGTTTGGATTTGTGACTTTAGTTTTCATATGTTGACATTCGATTGACGAATGTATTATATTATTTGGTTTATGTTGCAGAACTTAATATGGTGTGATTCTTACTTATTGTATGTTGTTAATAAAATAAATGTTTTTCCTTTAAATAAAATTTGGAAAGTTTTGTATGAAAATGTTTTTGACACTTAGCTTAATTATTTAGGGTGTTAAATTGGAAAATGTATTTTTATCGACAGTGATGCTGAGAATGAACCAACTGTTTACCTTGATTTAATTTAATAAAGGAGTGATCGCCCGGTATTTAATTAGGCAGGGTGTCACAAATCTCTTCAAAGGAAACTCATCACCCTTGTTGGCTGGGGGCTTCTTGCCATCATTAATCTTCTTCTTTTGAGCAGTAGTATCATCTGGTTTCTTGGTACCAACTACAGAGTCATCCTCCAAAAGTTTAGGAATTTTCCTTTTGCCCATGCTGATAGAAAGATGAAGGTCAAAATCAAAGGAAGAAGAAGTGACACCAGTAGCAACTTCAATACTACCAGATTCATTGTAGAGTATGTGGACACTGGATCCCTCTCCAAATCAATTACGATTAAATGCACAACATTTGTTAATCGAGCTACAAAAGAAGTGGTGGAAGTTTTATATTCCAACAACACAAGCTAATCGGGGATGATTTTCTCTTGCCATTTGGTTTAAACCCCACATGAATTTGAGTTCTTCTAAATTCACTTCACCAAACTTGGGGAACTTTCTCTTATGTTCCTCTGCAAAAAGCATTAAGCATCAATAATTAGCATATATTAGAAAAGAAGCTAGTACTAAAGGGTAAAAATTAAAATAATAACCTATCCCATTCCCTGATTGAGGACACCTAGGACTCTGTTAGGCCACTCCACTATCCAGTGGGGCATATTATCAGTTCTTGACTATTAGAGCATGACTCTAATAATCTTTATTTGAGTCAGGCAAATTCAACACTAAAGCCCGATTAGCCGCTCCAATTTTCAAATAATATGTATTTTCCCCAGCTATTGACCATTTATAACACAACATAATTTATGGAATCCCAGTATGGGTCCTATAGATTTCATTCAATCTGTTCACACCATTGACAATTCTCCAGGTGTTGCGAGCCACTCGTGCTGGAACGACTTATAATACGTAAATACTGCGTATGTCATCCCTCGAACCTACGCATTTTAGCCCATCGGGTGCCTTTATGTCTATTTTTAAACCCATTAACCATACAACCTCTTTTTTATATTTTTAACATGCTATATGAGGTATAATTGGGCTTTTGTAGGTATTTAGGTACTAAGTGTTAAGTTTGGACACATTCCGGCTAAGTTTCGTACATATTCGCATGCGCAAGGGAAATTCGGTCAATTCACAGTTTGGGCACCTGACACAACATCTACACAGAAGTTGTATCCCTCCTCCCAAGCTTCGCGTGGCCGTGAATGGTGCGCGAATCCGATCCCTAACGAAAAAGTTACGACGATTTTAGCGGAAGAGATTTCCAATTGAACCAAAACAGGGGGGGAGAAGTCTGAGACCTGCTTGATCGATCGATCGACTAAAAGGGTCAATCGATCGATCCTTAAATTTTCATCCTTTGAGATTTCACAATGGGCAAATATCTGCTCGATCGATCAATCGACCAAAGGGGTAGATCGATCGATCCCCTGTTTTTTGTGATATTTTTCCCTTTTCTTTTCTTTTTACCTTTTCTTTTCTATTTTTATTCCAACTTACTATATAAAGGATTTTTGTTGTAATATCAGATATAATTCATTTTCAGGTTATAATAGCTTAGAGTTTGGGGGGTTGAGAGTTCATTATACATTTCTTCTTGGTTTGACACCCATTTGGTTTTGTAAGTGGACTTTTCATCTCCCTCTCCATTAATATAGTTTGTCTTTCCTTATTTTCTTGCTTTATAGTTAATTTACATGCTTTCATAATTAGGTTTACTTGTTTTCTTTTCGTGCTTTGTAGTGTAGTTTTATTGCCATTATTTACATCGTTTTTAATATGCTTTCTAGCTAAATTATTCTAGGTTTAGTTGGATTGAACTTATTTCGGGTTGACATGTTGCTTTGCTTTGGTGATGGTGTTTTACGGGTCTATTTCAAGTGCGTTGTCCTAGTTATTACGCCTAGAATATTTGACGGGGCATATCATGTATGCTCTATGCTTACGACCTTGCGTGCGTAATTGGGTATTTGTTGACGCCAAAATCTTATTAGGCTTTTATGCAAATTTAGGGGTGTGACAACTCTTGATTTAATTAGCTGTCGAAACGAGACGCAATCTTAATAACTCTTCGACCCATGTAATCATTTTATACTAATTAACTCGAGTGAGGGACATTCGACGCAACCCATAGCTTTTATCCGCTTTGTTAATCTAGTTTCAATACACTCACCTAGATTAATCTTTTATTTTTTGCATCTTTTCCTTTTTTGTTGTAATTATCTTTTGCATTTTTATTTAGGAATATTAAATCCATTAAATTCTAGCAACTCGTCTCTGTGGATTTTTCGATACCCGGACTTGGCCGCTATACTCACCTGTTGAGTGTAGTCATAAGTTTAGGTTTTTGTATTAAGGCGGTGAACAGAAAACAACGATCGCCATTTTGACGCAACGCCACTTTTCACCCTTGATCAAAACGGCCCCATTGCCGGGGAGGAGTTTGTTTTAGAATTTATTTTATTTAGTATTTCATAGTATTTTCTTTCTATTTGTATTTTTTTGCTAACCTTTTTACAGGATTTCTATATTTGAGCGCCAAGAAACGCTTGAATTTTTCTCGCGCGCATCTACTTTGTGGAATTCGCCACTGCGAGCCATTTTTGGGGTAAGCATGTATTATTCCAATTCTTTCAGTAATCATTATTATAATTCTCAAAATGCCCGTAATCCTATGACTTCCGGTTAATACTTAGAGTCCCAAAAAATTACAAATTCAAAAATGACTTTGGGCGAGTACAACGAAAGTCAAAACTTGGGTTATTGGAATTTTGAGGAGGATGATAATGATTTTGGGCCTTTAATTCCTTATAATAGGAATTTTGAAACGAATTGCAATAGTTTTCAAAATTCTTATAATAATCAGTTTAAGTTTAAGTCCAATGGTAATTTTCAAAGTTCACATTTTCAAGTATCCGCGCCTCGACCTATGACATTCGGTGAGGGCTTGCGCATGCTTGAAAATAAGAAACTTGAAAATCATTATCGGGAAGAAAATCATTTGTGGGAGCATGAATTAGATTTATTATTTGAATCCGATGACAATTTTTCTTCCGAGACTTTTGAAGTCGAGGAATGTTTTGAACCAAATGAAGACTTTGTGCCTACTTTGGAACAAACCATTGTTGACTTTGCCCATTTCATAATATATATTGAAAGTGAGGATGAAATGGAAGTAATATCCATTTTCAATGAAATGATTTCTTCTTTGGCCCCCAAAGAAGAACATTTAATTGAAAATGATCTTATTTCCTTCGAAACTCAATCTTCAAGCGATGATGACTCATCTCTTGAGTTTGAGTTTCTTTTCGCCCCATTTTCATTCTCCGTTATCACACCGTCACAAGTACCCGATGAATTGGTTTCAAACTTTAATGTGTTAAACCTTTTCACCGATGAGAAGTACTTGGTCGAGTCGCCTTCCACGATCGCATATTTGCCTTCCTGTGCACCACCTCCTATTCCAATTTCAAAATCCTTGGGAGGATATTCTATTTTTCTCGGTCCCCATATGTTTTTGTCACCCGTTCAATCCAAATCCCCCATCATCCCTCCAAAACTTTTAATTGGCGATGGTTCATTTCTTCCGCCTTACACTTGCCTTCTGTTGTTCAAACAGAATTCATATATTTTCAAAAGCCATGCTTGAGAGTTAGGGTACACCGGTCACCCTCCAAAGTCAACTTGTTTTCATGGTGTACCCTCAACTATTTAGACTTATAGTGTGAAGCCTAAATAGTAGGTTGTATATAGTTAGCTTTTTATTCTTTCTTTCTTTTAATTTAGTCTCTTGTAATTAGTTAACTTTTTGTTATTTGTTTTTGCTATGCTCGGTACTAATTTGTTTTGTAGATTCTTTGAACTTGTTCTTATGGGGATCGCTCCAATTTTGGGTAATATCGCTCTTTTCCTCTCTTTAACTTGGTTCTTAATTAACATTGAGGACAATGTCAGGTTTTAAGTTAGGGGTGTGGGATATTCTATCCATGTCTTTATTTAGTTCATGTTTTTACTCACACGTTAGTTACTTAGTATGCTTTCTCAGAAAAAAATTGAAAATTTCAAAAATATTTTATTTCTTTTTTCTTCTTTGTTGGGCATTTTGCCTTTGTTTCCGATGATAAATTTCAATAGTTGCCCAATCTAATTGACAACCCAATGATGCATGTTCTTGATTTTAGAAGTTATTAGACTTTAGTCCTAATCATTGATATTATGAAAAACTTCATGAATTAAACTTTAATCCCATGAGCACATGCACTTTTCTTGCGTTATTGATTTGGTTTAAGATTTTTATAACTCGGTAATCTTTTGTTGCATTGTATATACTTACACCGAGTAAGCTTTGTACCTTTCGTCTTTTATGAGTGTATACACTATTCTTTCCTCTTTGAAAACGTTACAGTCGTTGGTAATCTCTCTATTCTTTCATTTCATCGTTTATTAATTGAGTTCATTTATTAAATGTGTTACTTGAGCACGATTTTCAAAGTTCGTTTTGACTGGAGAATTACGTAAACTTTAGAAAATGATCATAGGCCATCCTTGTTATATCACCCATATTAGCCTTGACCTCACCTTATATATTTCCCTAGTCAATCCCTTTGAGCCAAAATATTAGCCTTTCGATTCATAACCCAAAATCCCATAACCAACTCTAAATTGGAGTTTTAGCCCATACATACACCTTACATACCTTTGTTTAGAATGTTATTTGGGATTTAATGTTGTTGTTGTGTGGTTGCAATTTAGGCATGTGTGAGTGTGAAAAGTAAAGAAAAGAAAGAAGTGAAAAATGAAAGAGAAGAAAAGAGAAAGTGGAAAGAAAAAGAAAACAAAAGAAAAAATTGAGAGAAAGAAGAAAAGAAAAAGAAAGAGAAATTTGTATATGTTGTAGATATTGGTTTAATAAGCTTTGATTACTCTCCCAATTTGTATATCTAATGCCTTTTATGGAAGTTGTTTGCCCAAATTTTGATATTGCCCGCATTCTTCCCATTATTCCAAGTTTTCATTCCGAATACTTTGAATCCGCACATACATATCCTTCATTTCATACCCTAGCCAAACCTACATTACAACCCTATACATGTCCTATGTGATCTTAGGGTGCATTTAATTTAGAAGTTGAAATTGTTTTAATAATATGTGAAAATGCATTTCGCCTCCTTTAACGAGTGATATCTTTCATTGAGATTATAATTTTTCATTTTATATTTAGTGTTCTTCATTTGTGACATGTGCGCGGCCTAGTTTCCACTTACATTTACTCTTTATGCCCACATGTTCCGTGTGCTAACTCCCTGTTTCGAGTGAATTCGCTTGATGAGTGTAATGCCCGTGAGGATTGAGTATATGCTTGCTTTATCTAGTATCCGATTTATCTAAGTTTTTGCCAAATCACACTTTGCTTGTGCTCGCTCTCCTCCCATATTTTTAAGGTTTCAATTCTATGAGTTGTATTCTATAATCTTAATTATTTGGACTTTCATTTGAATTCGTTCATTGTGCTAATAATGCGTATGAAATATTTTTCGTTGTTGTTGGGCTTGTCGCATGTTGGGTTGGGCATATTTTGAGGAAACCATATGATGTTTGTGGGTTTCATCCCTAAAAACCCTCACGAGAACTCGTCCACTAGGGTAACATAGGGGTTTAACGGCTTATTGCATATGCTAAATGCAATCGAATCGCCCGCAAAAGTGGCCCTATACTTTTTTACCATATTTTTATACTTGTATCCTACTTTTGGTTTGCTTGTAATTCTTGTTGCATCCTATTTCATTACTAGGGACTAGCAATGTGAGAGTTAGGGGATGTGATAATACGTAAATATTGCGTATTTCATCCCTCGAACCTACGCATTTTAGCCCCCTGGGGTGCCTTAATCGCTATATTTAATCCCGTTAACCATACAACCTCGGTTTTATATTGTTAACATTCTATATGAGGTATAATTGGGCTTTTGTAGGTATTTGGGTACTAAGTGTGAAGTTTGGATGCATTTCGGCTAAGTTCCGTACATATTCGCACGCGTAAGGGCAATTCGATCAATTCATAGTTTGGCCACCTAGCCCAACATCTACACGTAAGTTGTAGCCCTTCTCGCAAGCTTCGCGTGACCATGAACGGTGCGTGAATCCGATCCCTAACAAAGAAGTTACGGCGATTTTAGCGGAAGAGATTTCCAATTGAACCAAAACAGGGGGGGGAATTCTGAGACCTGCTTGATCGATCGATCGATCCTTCAATTTTCATCCTTCGAGCTTTCACAGTGGGCAAATATTTGCTCGATCGATCGATCCCCTATTTTTTGTGATTTTTTCCCTTTTTATTTGCTTTTTCCTTTTCTATTCTATTTTTATTCCAACTTACTATATAAAGGATTTTTGTTGTAATATCAGATATAATTCATTTTTAGGTTAGAATAGCTTAGGGTTTGGGGGTTTGAGAGCTCATTCTACATTTCTTCTTGGTTTGACACCCATTTGGGTTTGTAAGTGGACTTTTCATCTTCCCTCTCCATTAATATAGTTTGTCTTTCCTTATTTTCTTGCTTTGTAGTTAATATACATGCTTTCATAATTAGGTTTACTTGTTTTCTTTTTGTCTTTGTAGTGTAGTTTTATTGCGTTTATTTACCGCATTTTTAATATGCTTTCTAGCTAAATTAGTCTAGGTGGCGTCGGATTGAACTTATTTCGGGTTGACATGTTGCTTTGCTTTGGTGATGGTGTTTTACGAGTCTATTTCGAGTGCGTTGTCCTAGTTATTACGCCTAGAAAATTTGACGGGATATATCATGTATGCTCCGTGCTTACGACCTTGTATACGTAATTTTTGGGGTATTTATTGACGCCAAAATCTTATTAGGCATTTATGCGAATTTAGGGGTGTGACAACTCTTGATTTAATTAACTGTCGAAACGAGACGCAGTCTTAATCACTCGTTGACCCATGTAACCATTTTACACTAATTAACTCGGGTGAGGGATATTCGACGCACCTATAGTTTTTATCTGCTTTGTTAATCTAGTTTCAATACACTCGCCTAGATTATTCTTTCCCTTTTTGCATATTTTCCTTTTTTGTTGTAATTATCTTTTGCATTTTTATTTAGGAATATTAAATCCATTAAATTCTAGCAACTCGTCTTTGTGGATTTTTCGTTACCCGAACTTGGCCGCTATACTCACCTGTTGAGTGTAGTCATAAGTTTATTTTTTTGTATTAAGGCGGTGAACAGAAAACAACGATCGGCATTTTGACGCAACGCCACTTTTCACCCTTGATCAACGACGTCAAAATATTGGCAAAAACAAAGAGGAAAAGGGTTTGGTGGAAATGAAAAACCACACTATGTTATAAACAAAGTGGGGATGTGATGACCCTCATCTAAAGAATACACATCTAAAAGGACTTGGGAACTTCTAAATCGACCCGAGAGGGAATTTTATGTTCTTCCTTAAATTACCCTTGAGAATCAGCATCAATTATATAAACCGTGGTTCGAAAAGAAAGAAATGAAGAAAAATAAAGGAAAATAAATAATTCTTACATAAGATTAAGGATTCAGCAAGAACTGTCAAAAGAAAGGAGGAACAATGGCAAACGATCGCACAAAAGCTCAAAGATGGCTACTACAGTTTGAAAATTTGGGGTAAGGCAAAACTTGCAAAAGCCTATCTCCTTATATAGGTTGCCTCGAAAATAGCCAACAAAATGATTAAATGTACCAACGATTGACATTCCGACGACTTCGTGAATCAGAAGGTTAAAAATACCCATTTGCCCTTTGGCGGTTTTCTAAAATTCAAATTATTTGTAAAATTGCCATTTTCAAACAATGCTAATAAATTTAGAAGTGTGGGAGGTCGGCTGCCGACTAAGCATCATGAAAATACTTCGATTTACTTCTAAAATCAAATTCTCCATACTTTCACGCAAGCGCCGAGCATAGAACATTGGGAGCTTTTGTTGATGCAAAAAATTATCCACCTATGTGGACCAATCAAAAGTAAGCACATGTCCTGCTACATGGCCAAAATCCTAGTCAACAGATAGTAATTTTGTTGATCAACACAAAGAATGTCGACCAACATAAAGATGGCTGACCAACAAGACAATGAAAGGTCATCATATCGAGGGTCATACTACACCTGGTTTATATAACCTAACGTCACATTTATTATGTAAGGATGTAAATGATTAATTATGTAAAAGCACTCCATCCCTTAACATTCCAATCCTTGACCTCCGGGTCACTATAAATACATTGTATCCCTTTAATCAAGGGCACGGTCGAACGGATTTTGGGATATTCTTATCTACAAGAGTACCCAGCTTTTTATAACCACAAAAATCAATAAAATAACAGTGGACGTAGGCTTTCTTACATAGATGAACCACTTTAAAAACTCTCTTTTTTTTTTTACCATTACATATTTTATTTGTGATTATAAAATTAGATCAAGTTTAGGTTTTTACATCAACATCTGGCATATGCTCCCAAGTGTATAACAATGATTCCACGACTATATATGTATTTTTTAGCAATTGACCCTCCGATATACTATATATTCTTAACGTAATATTTACGGGATTCCATCAAGCGCTCGAAATGATATATATAGTGATACCTAATAGGATCGCACAAAAAGCCTCATCGTATAAATGCACAAGCAGGTGGATGTTGATATCGAAGAATGAAGAAGGAAAATATTTCTTTAATATAAAAATTGCCTAGACTAAAATGACTTTGCAGCTTTAATGTGATTTATGTTTACCAATTTTGTATAGAGTTAAGTAAAGTACAAACCTATTTGCATAATTTCCCGGATAAGATCTTTGTGCTCGGAGAAGCAATGCCTAAACAATAAAGGGATCAACTGAATGATGACATGCCGGTCGTAAAACTTGGACTGTTTCAGGTCATTTGTTTAGTAGCTTACTACCCTGCATAAATTATTGGAATAACCACTTAGAGTATTCAAGTTGAACAACGTGTCTAAGAGGATGCTTTTCTCACTAGTAGTCAAAGTGAAAGCAGTCACGGGGATATAAATTATTTTTATTGTGGGATCATATTTTAATCATAATTTCTTATTTATTTTCATGTTCTGTCGATTGCAACACACTCTCTCTCCATCTTTTAAATTAGATCCACCCAGACATGTTCCTCTCAGATGTTTCTCAATATTCTTCTTCGTGCGCATCACATTAATTACATACTTTGGACGATGTTCTTTTCAATACGGCAAGTCAAAAAATATTAATCGATTGGACCATTCCTTCATTTTACTAGGGTCATTCGGATACTCCCTATCTTTATGCTTCAAGTTTACAAACTGAGGGTGTTTGCCTACATACGTATTTCCTGTAGTCGTAACCTTCGCCTTATCCTCGATCTGCTGACCATAATGCCGAGCAAATTTCGTCATACGCTCATAACCGACAAGTAACAAGGTAGACTTTTTGTTCCTAAAAAGGTTATTGGGAGAAAGAAATCTACGACGACCTATATAACTCATCTTACCATTATGATGTATCCAAGCAACTTCAGTTTCTTCTTCACATATGGGACACCCATAATAACCATGAACATTGCAACCAGACAAAGTCCCATAAAGCAAGAAGGTCATGGATCGACCACATCACCATTGCTTTTAGTGTGAACTCTTCACCCTTATGAGAGTCAAATGCCCTCCCACATTTATCCCACAAACTCTTTAAGTTAATCGATTAATGGCGCTAAGAATATATCAATGTCATCATCGGGAGCCTTCGGCCCAAGTATCAATAAATATAAAAATGTGAATTATTTTCTCATGCACAGTATTAGAGGGAGACGTAAAGGCGTTTTGGGAAGTGATCAATAACTCTGATTAGTGCTTAAATTATCAAAAGGATTAAACCCATCGGTTAATAATACAAGATGGAAACTACGTAGTTTCTTTGCAAATTCATGGTATTGTGCATTTGCAAGTTGCCATATAGGGACTGGATGGCGCATGAGATTCTCACCCATCTCGCATTGAGCGTACCATGTCATGGCCTTTGCTATCCATGTTACAGTGAAAAGTCATTTTAATCGTGGCCCAAGGGGAAAATACTTCAAAACCTTATGTGGAACTTATGAGCACTTGTGATATTTTGCAGTCTTGTCTTTTCCAGTCTCACAAGCCATATATTTAGGCTCACTGCATGTAGGACACTCATTATCCTCTTCCTACTCATTGCGGTACAATATAAAATCATACTTGCATGCAAGAATAGACTTGTACTTCAGACCCAAACCTTTCAAGCTCTTCTGCATGATAGGATAATTGTCTAGTAACGTGCTCTCTTTTGGGATAATGTCTTTAACCCGCTTAATAATTCCATTTATGTTGTTTCCCAACAAACCAAATTGCATATTCAAATTATGTAAATCAATCATTGAATATAATATCGACTGATCTTCACCACAATCTTTATAGAATGGTCTAGACGCTTCGACTTTCAACTGTATGTATTCTGTATCTTTTGATAATTCAACATCAATTTGTTCATTCACTTAGTCATAACGCACATTATCTGTATCCATAAGTTGGTGGTTTTGATGGTGGTGGACTCCGTAAGTATCATCAATTAGGTCAATTAATAAATGACGTGCTGGCAAATTATGTACCACTTCCACTCGATGGGGTTTCGTTACGCATTCGGGTACTGGTAATTCTTTCGAAACATAAGGTACATTATTTTCACCATGGTATGTCTATATTTTATAATCTTTCAAAATTCCCCACTTTGGTAAATTCGACTCAAAGTCTTCTAAAGACTTATATTTTATGTTCATACAATGGTGCACAGACATGAAATCTTATCACTTTTAATATTTCTTTATGCATATTATTAAATTCTTGAATGCCTTTTATATGATTATCAGATATTCGGTTACTCTCCCCCGTCCACTATTTGTATTGTGGGAAATTCATTAAATAATCTTCAAAATTCAAATCACTTGTATTAATAGGTTGGAACAAAGGTCGTGTTGCATACAAAAATGCACAATTCATAATTCATTCAAGTTATTTAACACGGCTTAAATTAAAATTAAACAACTTAAATTTAAGTTCATATTGTATATATAATTTTTTTTAAAAAATGACCTACAAACTTAAAATTACTTAATATAATAAAAATTACAACTTCTTCTCAAATTAAACATTGTTCGTGTCATAGACTTGACCAACAAATATACGGTCCAAGTGATAAAACAATTGTGATAGTTTTTCAGCATGTTCCCTTCTCCGCTTTCAACGTGCACAAACATTTCTATACAACAGTTGCATATTTCATCAACCATTATCTGAGTCTCACCCATTTGCAAAGGGCAATTGTGAATAGGAGTTTCAACAATCAAGGAAATGAGTGTGCATGCTTCAATAATCCTATTATTGGCCAAGTCTCTAAGATAATATTGATCGTCATAGTCACCTTGAGTGGATGACGATGATCCAGGGACTGTGATAGGCGGAGGCACTAGGAATAGGAATGTTCAAGGATGCGACATTTGTGAGGGGAAACCTTGAGAATTAGGGTAGGGGCAACCTCGAGGCATTGGGGCCCTAAAACCTTGAGTAAATAAGGACAAAATACGCCCGATTTCACCCGCTAACACTCCGAGGTTACTCTTAATCTCCTGCACATCCCCATCTATCTTGGACTGGTTTTCCTCTTGGCTCGAGATACGATTACTCATCGAAAAGAGCTCATCCGCGAGAGGTGCAATGTGTTTTAATTTGGCTTTTAGCATCTGTGATCCGACACCTCTCGTCCTCCCTCTTTTATCAGTTCCAAAGATCTGGGTTAGGGCATCAATTTTAATGTCATCATAAGGGCTCGATGCGGACTGACTGATAATGGCTTCGAATGATTCCTATAATATGAAATTATATATAGTCTTATAATTTTAACATTATTTTATATAACACATATACATATAAATAAATAGTTGGTCATACTCATTAAAGTCGGAGCCAAGTGTGATGGAAATTTATTATCTTTGTCTCGTCGAGCATGCACATACAAGCTCCCCCAATTAAATTTTTTTTCGACATCTGGACCGCCTTTTTTCCTATGACCATTTACTCCTCAAATCTTCATACGATTGAGACCCAAACCTATAAATATCAATTTTCTTCATTTTGTTTATTTTATTTTTCTCCCTCTGGATTAACTTTTTCCATCGCCTCATTTTCTACAAAGTCGTTCCATTGATCGATCGACATTTCATTATTCAAAGGGACTGTTTCTTTCAGAGCCAAAATGATAGAGCTCGATGCTCCCTTAGGTAAATGTCTTTACTGAAGGTTTTTCAATATGTTCTTAGTTGTTTAGCAACTAGGAAAGAGACTTTTGCTTTGAACGAGTGGAGAATGAAAAACGCTTACAAATTTATTCAAAAACCTACCCCTTAATGGCTTGATCAAGTAAGTTCCTGTTATTTTCTACCCTGACTCCCACCTTCAATTTCCCAAGCAATAAACACTGAGATTTAAAGATATGAAGGTTATTTTTATTGTCAATAGGATTATTTCCGAGAAAGGGGTACCCAGTGGGCTTTTTCTCATTTGCTCTGGAGGTGTCAGAAATTGGGGTGGGGGTATTGGAGTAACAATCATTTATTTCCTATTCGTAGACGAAGTGGTAGAGTTAACCAAAGGTGGAGAAGAGAATTGTTCACTGTGTAGTGATCAAAATCGCCATCACTTAGTACGTTATGTCAATTGCAGCTCGACGTTATCTATAATAAAAAAAACAATAAGCGTTAACATTTTTATACTAACATGTTTGACTAACTAATCTTGTTTACGACTATATATATATACACACACACACACACCTTCTCACAATAATACTTTAAAATATGTTCAATGTGCCTGACCTCCATCCGGTATTACTTTTTAAAAATGTATGGATTTTTGTAAGTGACCAACTAACATGAAGCATATTAATGATTGATGTATAGATGTTTGTGGCATGAATTTGGAATCCTTTGTTCTTCAACTTTTTGATAAGATTCAATTTAACGTGCATATGTGTGAGACATCACAGTCTTGGTCAATGATCTCTTTATGTAGTTGTATCCACAATGGGTGAATATTTTTTTTCTGCCTTCTCTAACAGCACAATGAATATTAGGGCTACGTCGGGATTATGTAAGAAAAATATATTCACTGTAGCCTCATCCTAACTTTTTGATAGGAAAAAATAGAATACGATCGAACAGGTACTCTTGCGAGAGCTAAACTCCACAATTTGCAATAGGGGTGGTAAACAGACGAATACGGATCGGATATCATGTTTTTCATATCCGTATCCGCTCTCTGGATGCACTATCCGTATCTGTATCCGCCTGGATAGTTAAAACAACTATCCATATCCGTATCCGCTCAGATACCTCGGATTCGGATAATATCTGTATCCGTTTACATTGTTTTGCCATCGCAAAAAATAACTATTAAAATATCCAATCCAATGAAATCCAATCCAATCCAATCCAAATAAATATATAACAAAATTACTACCTCCCAACATCAACAATTATGGCTTCCATAATAATAGTAGCACTCCATAATGATAATATCGCTTAAATCCATCCATACTTTACAACCATATAAGCTTAAATCCATAAAAAAAAAATAACAGTAGCTCCATGATAATATACCCAATAAAATAATAATACATGACATTTTCTAATATACCCAATAAAATAATAATTTTAAGGTATTTTTATTTTGAGTGGAGTATGTGTTTGTTTTGTTTTACGGAATAAACGATTAAGGTTTTGTTTAATATTATTTTATTAGTAATACTAATACTAATATTATTAGTAATATTTTAAACATATGTTTGACGGATATGGATATCCGGTAAAATGGATACTCAGCATCGGATACGGATTATCCGTGTCGAATACTTGTACTATCCGTATCCGTTTTCTCGGATATTTTTATAGAGTATCCATATTTGTATCCGTTTCCATTTTTTTGGATAAATATCTGCTAATTCGAATTCGGATATCGGACGAATGCTGATTTTCGAATATCCGTTTACAGCCCTAATTTGCAAGGTAGTTAAAATGTTCGATTTTATTATTTCCATACTTGTAAATAGGAGTACTCCCTAAATGGCACACACCAATAAAAGAGGTATTCATAATGTCTAATTTCAACCTCCCTTACTCTTATTGCCAATGATTATCACCGTGTCTCGTTTTTTCTGAGAAAAAATATTGGAGGGTGTGAATATGAGTCCTACAAGTAATGGCTCTAATTAATCATTAACTACTTATTATTTTTCAACCGATCCAGTTTAATTTTTTCCTTATTTCATTTAATTCTAACATTACTATGCGTCCTTCCGAGTAGAAGTCACGTGTAAGTATATATGTGTGTGCGTGTGTCTATATATATATATATATATATATGTGTGTGTGTGTGTGTGTGTGTGTGTGTTCTACAAGTACGTGTATTTGGTGGGTTCTATGTAGGCTATTTCTTTTGTTAGGATTTTGGGTGAAGATTGAGATTTGGCCATTTAGGCTATCTCTTTACACCTTAAAATTTTCATTTGGTATACTGATTATAGATTATAATGACAGGTTAATAACAATTACAAAAATTAATGGCAAAATAAAGAGAGAAATAAAGAGATATTTTCAAAGTTGGTTGGTTACGATCATGGGTCATGACCCACTTACTGTGACCATGTGCATGCGTGTGTATGTGTTATACATGTGTGCTATAAATTGAGAATTGATATCGAATTGAAATATATTGTTTTCAGATTACATGAACTCTTTATGGATCATTTAAATCGGTTCAACATCAAACCTATCCTAGTTCATTACTTTATGATTAATGCTTAAACACCCAATTAATCATATTATGAAAAATAGGTTATAACGTGATTAAAATCCAATTTCATGAATTAAGTCTAGATTCCAATGAACAAATATTATTTTAACCCAAACTTAATTTATTTCTTAATTGAAGTAAATCTGGCTTAGACAGATATAAATCGGATCCCATATCCTCCATCTCATCAAAATTCTTAAAAACCTTAGGGTTTAAATTCCAATTATAACATTTCATTATTTTCATATTTCGGTTTGTTTAATTTAGGTATTTCCACATTTCAGTCGTAGAGTTTTTTTTTATTTGGGTATATTCACATTTTAGACTCATCTGGGTGTTTTAACCCCACACATACACATACACATACACATACACATACACATACACACACACACACACACACACACACACACACACACACACACACACACACACACACACATAATACACGCACACACAGAGTCCACACACCTATAATTTCGTGGTATGGAAAACAAGTGGAGATGATACCTTAACTGAAGAGGGTCGCCGAAAGAGAGAGATGTCATCGGAGAAGAGATGATCGCAACCCAGTGTAGAGATAGAGATCGGGCAGTATAGAGATAAAGGGTTCGCGTGAAATGAGAAAATGTTGTGGGGTGTTTATATTTATAGATGGTGGTCACAGCTCTAGTCCGTGACCCACCTACCGTGATCATTTGTTTTTTACACGTTAGTAACATGGTCAGGGTCTTGGATTGTGACCATGTTGTGTGGTGTGTAAAAAATAAATAATCATGGCAGGTGGGTCACGGACTAGCGTCGTGACTACCACAATGAATATTTTAAAATGGTCACAGCCCAGGGTCGTGACCAAACTTAATTGAGCCTTTTATTTGTCATGCACCTGGTTATGGTCGAGGGCCATGACCTACTTTGACCAGAGTTATGGTGTAAGTTTGGCACCCATTTGGTCACGGGGTGGTCATGGACCTGGGACGTGACCCCCAAGGTCACGGTCTATGGCCGAGGACGTATCCATTTGATGTCACCCTGTAGCTTAGTCACGACTTGTGTCACGTTCTCTTTGGTTCTGGTTACGGTCCTGGGTCATGACCACCTGGTCACGGTCATGGGACGTGATCCACCTGCCATGACCATTCTCAATTTGTGGTGTAGTGTGAAAGAAACAAACGCGACCTAAAATTGGGGTCTTGCTTCCAAACATTAACTAAAATAGATGTCAAAAATATAAAAATTTATTCTAATTATTGTGCAACTCGATCATTAGTCGCTACAAATTTGAGAGCAAAGTAGCCTCAAACTTTCCACTTTTCAACCAACATTCATTTTGCTTAATTCTACTAGGTGATGTTTTTTAAAAAATCATCGTGCAAAATAGTTTAATGCTCTGGAAATGACCTAACGAGTAAACAAAAAATTATGGGCTATTTTGTGGTTACTCACCATTTTTGGAGTTAGTTTTGTATTGACTTATTTATTTAAAATGTGCCTTACATCCAACACTTAAGACCTTATCTAATGCATTAAGATGACGCTTTTGATACAAGTGAAACTGCATAATATTAATAAAAATATCATTGCATAAAAAATGGCCAATTCGAGAGCAAAATGCTATCAGATTTGTCACACTGGGTGTTGGAGACGTGTGGTAGTTGGACTGCCGTGAGAACCTTTGGGACGGAATACCAAATGTAGCATCAAGAACGACTACATGTTTGACTTTTTTTTTATTATACTCGCATATTTCACTTATCACCACCAATCAAATATTACACCATTAATGCAATTACTATTAGGTTGGTATGTTGCTCATATTCAAAGCAAGTACCACTATCGACCCAAGAATCCTTCAAAATGGGACACATATCTGTACAATGTTTAATTTCAAATTTCTTAAGTTGCTTTGTATAATTTAATGGTGACTTATGAATAAAATAAATTTGTATTGATCAGTTTTTTCAATATTTATTACAATTAAAGATACTACATTCAAAATAAAATATTGCATATTGTCACAAAAATGCCATAGATGATTTATATTTGTCAATTGAATTCTTTTAGAAATATTCGTAGTTTATAAAATTCATACATATTCGCCAACTGAATTGGTTGAGCATCCCTATTTGAGCATTTGGAGGTCCTTCAACATTCACATAAAAAAAACTCAATTTTCCTCGCGCGTATTTCATTATTACGAAATAATCATAATAAGAAGCAATTTCATCAAGGTTACAAAGCAACAACGAGCTCATCATGCGCTGGAAGATTTTGTCATCATAAGTTGTCTCTACATCAAAATATCTTATTTTTGATGATATAACAATTAACAAAAAGTGACTTGGGAAAATACTTTGTATTGAACATGTAGTTAATGTACTTATCATGTGTAAACACTTCTTCTTATCGGTGAAAGGATACATAATATTAAATAATACTATCTTGAGATAATGAAATATATTGTACAAAATTTTATAATTTTATGATACTCAACATGAGCAATTCCTACTTTGACATCTTTTTTTTAATAACCTATTTTGATATTTTTGTAAATACATATTGGTACATCAACAATATCCATCGTGCTAATAAAAACCTATAAATATACTTATTTACAAAACTTTCACAAATTCATGCTAATTTATTAACACATTACATTATGCAAAAAAACACTATTAAAATAAATAAATTAATTCAATAACATTTTAACATCCACGTAATATACATACGGATGGTTCCGGGTCCGAATCTCTGAGAGGATCCACACCTAACGGGGCAGGGATGTGGTTAAATTCTTGATGTGGGGGGGGGGGGGGGGGGGGAGGATGGGGTTAAATTTCAGGTCAGGGATAAGGAATGGTGGGGTCCTCACCTGTGAGGATACCCTATATTATATATATGTATACATATTATTTATATTGTATTTTAAAAGTAAAGAGAGATTGTAGTAAAAAAAATTATATATTAAGTAGTTTTATATACCATTAATATTTTAAATTATGATTCAAAGGGGTAAAAAAATTATATCATATTTGGTCCTCGTGGAGATATCAATCTTCATTAGATATGGGGATAAGGATCCCTGCCCTTATAAATGAAGATGAAGGAAGGATGGGGGTGTGATTTTCAATTGGGGAACGGGATGACACCCCGCTCGGTTGCGATCCCTAAGTTCAAATATAATAATATTATCCACTACCAATTTATATTTAAATCAAACTAAGTCAACCATATGCTAGAGCTTATAGAAAATAGAAATTCAGTCTTTGGTGTCTAAGAATTGGTTAATATAATATAAAAACAATTGTCTTAACTTCAGAATGTTTTAATGTGTGTTCATATTAAAATATCTTTGCAACATAAATATAAATGTAAAATAATAAAATAATAGTACATATGTTAAAATATCTCCACGAAGTAAAATAATAGTTCACATTTTGGGGACAATGACCATCAAGGAAGTTCAATTCTCAGAATGGTTGTCAAACCCTGTAGTAGTGAACACAAGTAGTTCGAAGTGGAGTGTTTATGTTCACTTTACAAACCTCAACAAGGCTTGACCCAAGGATAGTTTTTCTCTTCCCAAAATCAACTAGTTGGCAGACTCCATGACAAGCTATGAGCGAATAAGTTTCCTACATGTCTAGTTGAGATACCACTGAATACTATTATTTAAACAAGATCACGAGAAGAACTTTTTTATCACCACCTTTGGCCTATATTGTTACACACTGATTTCTTCTTGGCTTCAATAATGTAGTATCAACCTACCTACGGTTGGTGACCAAAATATTCAAATATCAGTTGGGCAATACCATGGAAGAAAGTGAGAATGAAAAAATGTTCAGAACAATTATAACACGATAATTTATCACTGTTATATGAGCTTGAAAGTTTTCCCAACACATTACTCTATAATCCTCCAAGACCGCCATTGTCCGAGTCACCTAAATTCAGGAATGCTTAGTGGAAAAGTGTAATTATCTCATCAAGTCTTTTGACAATCTACCAAAATATATTGGAAAATTCCAAGTTAAACTGAGATGTATTACATGAGTCACATAAAAGAAATTATCAAATTAGATCATGTTTGTGTTCAAGCAAAATATTTCCTTATTTTTGTATATGTTATTTAGATTTTTATAAATTGTAAATTTTGAATATAATGTCCTTGTTTATGTGACTATTTTTGTATATGTTACTTGGATTTTAAGAGTATGGGAAGCACAACTAAATTTGTTTAAATTCATAATATAATATCGGATCTTGAAAAAATATGTATATTTTAAAATATCTATTAATACTCCTAATGGACCTTTAACGTTACAAATTAAGGCAAAAGCGTTACAAAACTTGTGTAATGAGGTAGAAATATTGATAGAAAAGTTCAATACTAAATTATAATTAGTAACGATAAAATACCATGGGTAAATCCATTATTATTAACGGTAAAATACCATTGCTAAATCAATAATCAATAACCTTGATAGGACGATGTTGTCCGCTAAGCATTCATTTCCTTCTCAGATAGGCATTATTTGTAGGCATAAATGATTCTTTAAACCTTGATAGGTTGGTGTTGCCAATAATCGTCGTTATATTGATTTTCTTTGGGCCGATAATAGGAGCTACAGGCACCGCCATTGCACCAAGAGAGGATAACAAGTCTGACCCGTGGAGGTAGGGATTAAGGATGTCCATTCTCCTAGACACTGTTTAAACCGTGGTGGCCATGTATTGACATAGGTGACTCATATATGGCCATACAACGCAAATTGTAAGAGCACAAATCTTACGGTTGTAAATTGAACAATCACACAAGCCAAATATTATATAAAAAAATTTGATAAACAAACAAAGAGGCCACATAGATGTACATGGTTTGATAAATTGACTAAGTCCACGGGGCATAAATCTTTTATTGAGTGTATATGAGTAAAATTTGATAAAGGTTGGGGATTTAAAATTTACATGCCCTCATTGATGGTGTTGTTACAATATTTATAATGATAGGCAGTTGATGCCTGACAAAGTGGTCTCTCCTCCCTTAACTTATTAATTAGTTGGCGATAAGCACAATTATGTATATCTTGGATATTTGTGATTATCTTTAACATTTAATAAGTATATGCTTGAGAGTGGCTTGTGCTTGTTGAATATGGGCCCTAATTCGACGGATCCCTCATACACCATATCCATCGAGACAAGGTTTTTGGTGGAACCTCCACAAATAATAACCGTACACAATCGTCCCCACTACCCATCTCGTGTAGAAGATGGTGTGTTGAGACTAATCTAATCTTCTTTAGGTTGAGATAGGGCTCAAAGGGTGCAGTCACATATCAATGTAGTGGCCTCTTAAAGTGGGGTTGAGGTTGGATAGGGGGTCAAATCTTGGATTTCGAGGTGGGATTGCGATGATAAGCTCATGAGGTGACAAATTATGACATGGGAGTGAGTAATTCGACGACAAATAATGGAAGTAAATTCTAAAACCGTAATACCCCGTATCTTTAAAATCTAGACTTATTTGATTATTTGGGTTAATTAATTAAAATTAGTATTTTAGTTGGAATTTGATTAAATTAAAAAGATTATTTTTTTCGGGATATGAATTTAATTAAAATAGATTTGATTTAAATTTATTTTGGTATTTAAACGAATTAAATATTTTTTAGTGCATTTAATTAATAATTTATTAAGTTGGTAATTTGGTTTTAACCTATGTGAAGAATCGCTACAGCGGAAATATTACGTCTTCTCAAATAAAATCCAATTTTAATTAATCCCAAATTTTAGTTAAACCCTAAAACATGTATCTAGATGATTTATCCAATAAAATAAATCATGCACGATAAAACAAATAATTTCAGAAAAAATCTCCCAAAGGGGCAAAACCTTTTATTTCACTATAATTTGTAAGAAAACGGCTTACACAGATTACAATGAAATAAGTGTGACACAAAAATACCCGCAGGTGTCGATTCCTATGTCGTCGGCTGAAATCTCCCGTAGGAACTCCAGGTGGTCAGCAATGAAGAAGAGAAAAGGCTCCTCCACAAGTTACGTCTGGAATTTTTCCTTTCCAGGAGGGCTGCAATGAAGAAGAAGACGGCTTCTCCACAAGATGTGAACTTTATAAGGACTCCATCCACAATAGCACGCAGCTGTCGGTTTTAGAGTTTTCTCACAAAGAATAAACCAAAGTGAAATATGTTCTTGGGTTCCACAAAACAATTCACATAAAAGTAATTGGGATTTTGTGAATTAAAAACAAAACATTTGAACCCTTAAAATTGTTGGAGAAAAACTTTATGCCAAAAGGTATTGAATTAAATCTGGGCAGATACACAAAAGTTTCAAAAAGATAAAACACATTAAAGCTGAAACTGTTCTCCACGTCTAAAAGCAAAGGCTGACATTCCTTTATATAGGAAATTTGAGTCGGTCAAAGATAAGGATGAAGTCAGACGTGTCAGCCAAAAAGTCATCTCGCTCGAACGAGAATGACATCTCGCGCGAACGAGATTGCATGTCGTTCGAACGACTACGCGCGACTTCCCATTGTCGTTCGAACTAGATTGATATCTCGCTTGAACGACCTTGGCGTCGAAATCGAGGTATGATTACTGCAGTTACATTTTTTCACAAAACTTTTCAAAACAAAACTTTCTCTTAATAACAGTTATAAAACCTCTTTAAAGAAATATTTTTAAAAATATCCCAACACTCTTAATATGAAATGTAAATGAAACTTTAAAACAATATCTTACCAAAGTTCGTATTGTTGGGCTTGAATGTTGAAGACAACTGGTAATTCGGATCCGTCTTTTGTAGATGCAATCTTCACAATGTTTCGACGACATGTAGCGGTATACGACATAATTAGTTGTGACGGACTTATTAAAAATACATCCTTACACTATGGGTTAAAAAAGGCATTTTATAATTCCTCGGACTGCAAGTTTTGGGTTTCAAAAATTGAATTTGGGGATTTTTTGGCTATTTAATTGAATATTTTGGGCTTTTATGTAATTGTCGAGTGTGACACCCTAATTTTGGGAGTCAATACATAAACCTTTTATACTTTGATTTCATTTAAGAAAATCATCATTTCTAATAGAATCTTGCTTTTACATTTTTATCGTAAAATTCGTTTAATCTAACTAATGAAATGATGTCCATCTTATGAACTTTGTAAGAACATTGAAATAAAATAGTTTTACCAATTTCATAGAGTAAATAATAATTAAAGAAAGTTCACATCATTTTGTCTTACTACAAATCAAATTTAAACTACTTTAAAATAGTTCTAAATAACGTAGTAAAAAATTTCCAAATAATATACAACTCGGAAGATGAACCCTCTCACACTTAATCTTTATTTTAATACTACTTGTATCCCGTTAATTGAACCATTAAAATACTTTCACATTTTTTCAAGCTGTTTCATAAACTTGCATTCATGTTAATGAGTGTCACTACACCAAAATGACAAAATTGTCACCTTTCAGTCGGTTACCCTTGTCAAGGTCATTGACCGTGACAAAAAATACGCGTTTTGTGTCACGGTCATTGACCGTGACAAAAAATACGGGTTTTGTGTCACGGTCATTGACCTTGACACGACCGTGACAAAGAATTATCACGGTCAATGACCGTGACAATTCTTTAAATAATTGTCACGGTCAATGACCTTGACACGACCGTGACAATATTTGCAGCAAAAACCCTTTCCCCCTTCTTTTTTCCCTCCCGCCGTTCCCTCCCTCTCTCTCTCTCGACGCTGCTCTCTCTCTCTCTCTCTCTACTTTCAGGTTTAATTCTCTCTCTCTCTCTCTCTCTTCCATTTATATATATGTTTGTGTGTATATATATGTGTGTATGTGTGTATATATGTGCGTGTGTGTGTGCGGGGGTAGGGGGTGGGGTAGGGTGGGGGCAGGGGGTTAAAGATGTAAAATTTAGTTTGATACAACATTAATTTGTGTATGAGTTTCATAATTATAAATAATATCCAAAAATATTGGATAACAATTTATTTTCATTCAAAATAAATAAATAATTTTCTACAAATTTCATAAAAAATGAAGGTCGGCTTAATATGCGATTTAAGTGTGAAATAATCGCTATATACTTATACTAATGGAGAAAAAAACCATATATGGCGTTTTTTGTTTTTATTAGATGCAAAATAACACATATAGGTATCACATGACTTTATATCCATCAAATAAATTTTTACCATAAAATATCATTTTGTGGAAGGCAAGATCTATTACAATATATTTACATACCTAAATGATTTTTTTTAAATGACATTACAACAAAAAACTACAATAAGGGTTAAAATGGCATCCGAAATTGCTAAAAGCATGAAAAATAAAATATCATTTAGTCTATGTTGTTGAAAAATTTGATCAAATTGGTGAGCCCTTCATATTTTAAAAATGTTGTTTTTATTCCTATTTAACTTTTCTTTCTATACACCCTTAATTATATTTAAAGTTTAATAAAATAGGAGTTATAGAAAGAAAAGTGGGGTTTAAATAAAAACATTTTTTTTAAATTTTAGGTTCTGGTGCATAATCTTACTTTGTCACAATTAATTTATATGCCTCAAAGTTATTTTATCACTCTTAGTTTATATTTGTGATAATACTTTATGAACCACAACTTTAGGTTGATTATTTTAGAACTTAAACTTCAAGATACAAAAAATAATTATATAGAACAGCTTAGATATCTTAACAAAACACATATCTAACATTGAATATGATTTATAAAAAGCACAAAACAATAGTAGAAATTCAATACATGAAATTAACATTGAGATTATTTTAAATAGACAGTCACTACATGAAATTAACATAGAGATTATTTTAAATAGTGAGTGGTGGTGGTGGTGTGTGTGTATGTGGTGAGTGGGGGGTGTGGAGGGAGGTGGGTGTGTGTGTGTATGTGGTGAGTGGGGTGTGTGGAGGGAGGTGTGTGTGTGTGTGTGTGTGTGTGTGTATTTGAATTAACCCATGAATTTGTATTTTTGTATTTGAATTAACCCATGAATTTATTTTTGTATTTGAATTAACCCATTATATGAAACACACTTGAAATTAAATATAGTGCGCATAGATACTAGCCTTCTAATTCTTATGCGTACGCATTCAATAGCCCTTAGACCCGTTCGAGAGTCATTACCCCTGTAATGAGATCTCTCGAATTGTCCCGTTTGGACAGTTTGAGACTGTATAATTTCTGTATAATATTCTTATTGGCTTAAAGTTGTTACTTTTGGAGGAAGTTCTGCAGTCGTATCTTAATGTTCTCTGGGTACATACTAGATTGACAAGTGTGACTGTTATTTCAATTGACCAATTGAAATAACACTCACACCTGCCAATCTACGTCGTGTTCTTGGAGAACTAAGGGGATATGCTGTCGAATTTTTTTCAAATCGTAACAATGTGCATGAGCTGTTAGGTTTATTACAGAAAAATGCAGTCTTGAATGGGATAGGACCACTTACCCTTTAATAGGATAATTAAATGATGGGATAATTAAATAAAACATACTATAAATCTAAGTTTTGTTTACCTTTAATAGGTGTTTAGTTGTGGTAGCTGTGATGGGATATCCTCAATACAAAGAGTGGATGGGTGAGACTAATAGAATGGGGGATGTGTTTCGCAGAGGTGCTAACGAATTTGTGAAATATGCAAAGAGATGTCGTAATGATGAAGAGTTTCCGTGTCCGTGTGCTAGGTGTAAGAATGGTAAGGTGTTTGAGTGGAAAACAGTTGAACTACATTTGTTAAGATCGGGTATGCAAGATAGTTATCGATTTGGGAGTTTTCACGGTGAATTGAAAGTTCCTTTTGTCCCCGACCAACCTTCACAACAACCTTCAACAAGTAGAATAGATGTAGAAGGGGACGACGTAGATCATAATATGTTAGAGGATTTAGTTGATGATGCGTACGGAGTTTATGAAGCTGAGGAGAATGAGGTTACTGATGATGTAGAAGATTCAAGTGCTCGCGAAGATAACACGATAAAACTTGACGATGACTACCAAAGTTTAAAATTTAAGGCGACCCAACCGTTATACTCTGGCTGTGAGAAAGATCAAACAACTTTACATGCCATGGTTGGTTTGCACAGTTTGAAGACGCAGTACGGTTTGTCTGGAAATAGCGTGACGGGAATTCTGAAATGGGTGAAGGGCTTATTACCCAAGGTGAATACACTTCCAAATAGCTATCATGTTATGAAGAACAGTTTGAAAGGTTTGGGAATGAAGTATAAATCGATTCATGCTTGTGTGTATGACTGCATACTATACCGAAAGGAGTATGAAAATCTCGATCGTTGTCCGGTATGCGATGAACCTAGATATGTCCAATCTACTAGTAAGGAAGGCACAAGCTCAAAAGTGCCTAAAAAAGTATTGAAATATTTTCCCGTTGGGCCTAGATTAAAGCGATTTTTCACAGTACCATGGATTGCAGAGGCAATGACTTGGCATGCTAGGGCAGAAGTAGGGGGTAATATCATGCGTCATCCTATTGATTCTACTGCCTGTCGGAGGATGAATTTTGAGTGTCCCGATTTTGCTCGAGAACAACGCAACATTCGTTTGGCTATATCAACAGATGGTTTCAATCCATTTGGAAATATAAGCACCAATCAGAGTGTATGGCCAGTGATCCTAGCCCCACTCAACCTCCCTCCTTCACAGTGTATGAGACCTGAATTTTCGATGATGGCTTTATTGATACCTGGGCCAAAGGCACCAAGTGATGACATTGATATCTACCTGGCTCCTTTGGTAAAAGAATTAAATGAGTTGTGGGAAGAGGGTGTGCAATCATTTGACTCTTTTAGAAAAGAAGAGTTTACGCTGAAAGCTATGTTGATGTGGGTAATTCATGATTTTCCAGCTTATGGGACATTATCCGGATGTGTAGTACATGGTTATTTGGGGTGTCCTATTTGTGGAGAGGAGACTGAATCTCTTCGTCTATCCTCTAGCTTAAAAAATGTATACCATTGCCACAGGAGGTTTTTACCCCCAGCTCAGAGTTTCAGATTTGAGAAAGGTTCCAATTTTTTATTGGGCGGAGTTGAACATAGGCTACCGCCGAGACAACTTTCGGGTTCAGAAATTGAAAGCAAATCTTCTGAATGTGGCCCAATATGCCAGGTAAGAATCCCAAATTTAAGAATGTCAAGCATAAGAAGACCCCAACTGGGAATGAAACTGAGATAAGAAAGGCATGGTCTCGGAGGTTAATTTTATTTGACTTGCCTTATTGGAAGAAAAACCCGGTGCGCCATGTATTGGATGTGATGCATGCAGAGAAGAACTTCGTTGAACATATTTTGGGTACTTGCCTTGGGGGGAGTCATTCGAAGGATGGAGAAAGGAAGGTGCGTTTACTTTGACGAGTGGGGAAAGGAAGGTGCTTCTAGACACAATATATAATTTGAAGGGCCCATCTACTTTTTCGTCCAACTTGCAAAGGATTGTGAATTACGCTACTCATGATTTACATAAGTGTAAGTCCCACGATTGGCATGTGATCATGCAATTGGTTCCTCTATTGTTTAAGCACTGTTTCTCCAAGCACAAGGATTTGCGCAGGGCTATTATGCAAATTAGTATTACCTTCTCCCTCTTATGTGAGAAGGTAGTGAATCGAGAACATATAGTGGCTGCAAAATTGGTTGTGAACGAAGCGATTTGTGTATTGGAGAAGTACTTTCCCCCAGCATTCTTTGACATAAGTGTTCACTTGTTGGTACACCTATGCGACGAGGCACTTCTTTGTGGTCCAGTTAGATATCGGTGGATGTATCCGTTTGAAAGATTGATAAAAGTTTTTAAAGATTACGTCAAGAATACGCGATATATTGCAGGATCAATTGCAGGGGAATACATCACCGTGGAGTCATCAATATATACTCGGGAATATATGCCTGACTCGACCAACGTTGATGACACTGATGAATTCCTCGATGATGGTGGTAATGTGATGGGAAAACGAGTGAAATTAACGAGTTTGCAACATGAACAAGTAGCTCGTTATCTATTTGACACACATGAAGATGTCGAAGAATGAAAAAAGTAAGTTTCGAATATTATAATGTTTAATATTATTTTAGATTATTTTATACATGATTAATTTTGTAATATGCAGTAAATATGAAGCCTGTGAGAACAATAAAAGACAAAAAACAATGGTACAATCAGACAGCGAATTTAGGCTATGGTTGACACAAAAGGTAATTATAATGAAAATATTCGTTATATAACGTTACATTACACTCAAATTTTACCACTAATATAATTAATTTATCTATATTCTCAGCTCCTAAAGATGGGTGATGCGACATCAAGGCTTACTCGTCTAGCCACTGGACCCTTGTTCGCGGCACAAGAGTACAAAAAGTATCGATTGAACGGTTACATTTTCGGCGCTAAAGTGTACGAGGAAAGTACAAATGTACAGAACTCGGGAATTTCATACAAGGCTCTTACTTTCTTTCGAGCGAGCGCAAAAGATAAAAACCTCGTTGAAGCTGAAATGACTTACTATGGTGTAATCCAAAATATATTTGAATTGGATTATATAATCTTAAAAGAGGTTGTATTTTACTGTGAATGGGTAAGAGTTGAGGATAAAAATGCTTGTAAAGTTGATCCTGTCACCAATTTGATCATGGTTGACTTGTCCAAGTTGAAGAGCAACGACCACGTGAGCGATGAGCCATCTGTTTGTGCATTTCAAAAGGTTAAGCAAGTGTTTTACTCGGAATATATCAACAACGAGCCGTGGTCAATTGTCCAACACGCGCCAAGGCGTCTAAATAGTAGTGTGGATGACTTGGCTGCTCCTACCGAATATCAATCCATTTTTTATGATAACCCGAATTTGAAATAATTTTTCAATTTGTAATAAATATTTCAATTTGTACCGAAACATCCATTTTTAATGCTTTTAATTGATTTGCACTTTATCATTTTCACTCTTGTGTAGTGTGCATGTGTGGAGAGGAGATTAATACATAAATATTCCAACTACATCTAAGTTTTGTTTATACTAATCCATGAATATACGCTTCTTACCTTTAATAGGTGATTAGTACATAGTTATTTGGGGTGTCCTATTTGTGGAGAGGAGACTGAATCTCTTCGTCTATCCTGTAATACCCCGTATTTCTGAATATTTTATTTAATTTAAATTGGAGAATTAAATGAGAAAATATAGCTTAATTTAAATTACGTAAGAGGAGTAATTTAATGGGATTTATTAAAAATTGTAATTTTGGAATATCAATCGGGAGATAGTTACCGATTTATATCGCCTCATTATATTTACTTAGTGCGAGTGGTAAATAGTTACTTAACGCGTGTAGACCGTGTTGGGGTGAGAACGAGTAATATTTGTTAAGTGACTTAAATGATAATTTAGAGGTCACCGATGAGTCCGGAAGGGTCAAATTAGTCAAAATAGTATACCCGGGGGTACTAGTTGAGTCCCGGGGTAATTTTGGACTAAACCGAGACCGTTCGGGGGCGTTTTGGTCTTTTAACATGAGAGGGTATGGAGACCTACGAAATTGAGAGCTTTATATCAGCCGTATGATAGAGGGGTTAGGGTTAGAAAACCCATGAAAACACACCATAGCCATTAGAGATAAGAGAGAAACCATTCTCAAGGCAAAAGGAAGAATTGGGAAGGATTCAAAGGAGATTTTCACTATCAACTTGTTAAGGAAGAAGGATTGAAGGATGAAGATCATCAATCATCAACAACAACCACGAAATCAGACCCTACTGATCATAAGGCTAGTTGTTTATTGCAAAAATTATAAAGTTATAATACCCATGTGTAGGGTTTTTGAATAGTTTTGTTTAAATCATTATCTTGGTTTGAGAAAGGTGATATTTATACATGTTGGGATAGGAATCGCATGTAGAATGATTTAACTTATGTAGAGGATTAATATTCAGATTAGACTTGACGATTTTTCAGAATAAAATCTGGATTTTGAATGAAAATATGGGAAGAACACCATAACTAGGGTTTTAAGGAATTCTGGGTTTAATTCACTATTTCTTTAAAGGAATTTGAGTTTTTAGGTATTTGACACGTCAGAAATTGTCCTAGTATATGTGAAAATATGTTAGGATCATTGGGTCAAAGTTTGGTGGACTATAATGGAGTTTGAAGATTTGTTAATGGAGGAAAAATCTTAACGAAGAAGACGAACTGCGTCTGTGCCTGTTCGATCGATCGATCGATCTCGAACTATCGATCGATCGACTATGTCGATCGATCGAACCCAGCAGTCGATCGATCGACGCAAGCTGTTTCTCGAAATTTTTGTGTTTAATTCTTTGTTGATTTTCGGGAATGAATGAGTATCCTAGGATTTGCATTATACTTATATGGGAGTGAGAGTAAGACCAGTAGGTATACTATTGAGGTCCGATAAGGCCATTGGGTGTAGGGCTTGGATTACGGACCGACGAGAATAATCCGATTTAGTAGAGTATCGGGGACTTCGGAAATTGAGTTACAAGGTGAAGTAAATTCAATTTAAGTAATAGGCCAGTAGGGTAAGAAGTAACTACTGAAATTATATGTAAGGGGTAACTAGGACCCTTAGAGTTGTGTGAATACTCAAATAAATGCGATTAATGAGATAAATCGTAAAGAGAATATTGTACGGTAGATATATGAGATTTAAAATATTACGTACGTATATAATTAATTGGTCGGGCGTGCACCTACTGAATTATGTGATCTTTTAGGTCGAGAGATTTGTACCTAAATTAATTATGTTAGGATCGATGAGACATTCCGAACTAACATAAGGTTATTATATGTTTGGGGTCGATGAGAAATGCCGAACCAAACCTTGAACTGGTGTCGCGATGAAAGAGTCCTGAACCTGAATATGTGTATATATATATTTTTAAAAATAGTTGGGGTCGATGGATAATTTCGAACCAACTCTCACTTGGGGTCGATGTATCATTTCGAACCAAGAATCATTTACGTGTGTATATAAATAATTGGGGTCGATGTATCATTCCGAACCAATTCTTACTTGGGGTCGATGAATCATTCCTAACCAAGAGTCCTTTACGTGTATAAAAAGGGCAAAATAGTAATGACTGATATTTAGTATATATTGTGTGTGAAATATATATACTTGATGATATTCTACTTCTGTGTATTAGTAGATTGATATATATTATGTATTTAAAGATACATACTGAATTGGTAAGTTAAGTAGTGAAACTTAATTACGAAATGCACCTTTAGATAGAGAAAATCTATTTAGTAATTCAAGTAGCGAAACTTAATTACACAAGTGGGAAGTCAACAATTGTGAGAATTGTAGTAATTTTAGTAGTGAAACTAAATGAGAAGTCTTGAAAAATAACATAGATGAAATGTTACTTGAGAATTAATTAAAATACGTGAGATGTTAGTGAAACGGTTGTACTGTATGGGCGGTACTGAAACTTGGGTACAGATAAGTTCAGTTGACTACTTTTGTTTTAGTTAGCTTGGGAGGTATGGCTAGATAAACTAAGTGTAGAACGTTAGGTGTGCACAAAAGATGAGGGGTGAGTTAACTCAAGAGAGTGTACGAGAACCTAACATGTATAATCAATAACCGCATTTTATATTGTGATAAACGCTTGTTAAATATTTTCAAAATGTTTTGATTACTAACTCTTGCTATAAAATATTTTCAAAACCTTTTAGGTGTCCAGCCACAGGGATGCCATGTATAATGATTCCATTCCAGAGACTCGGAGCTGTAGCACAGTGGATGCTTACAGGATTTTGACTAGATGATATCTCTCATTCAGATCTAGTACAGGATCTCACACTATTCTATGTATGGACTTGTGGTCCGGTATTAGTCTCAGATGTTAGTTTCAGACTAGTGGTTATTCTATTGTTGTTTGGGATTTTAGCCGATGGTTTTTTCAGTAATACTTTTGTTCTGTTGTACTTTTACTTTGTTGTTTGAATTATAGTACATGATTATTTGTACTTTGTTCCGCATGGTTGATTTATCTGTTTTAAGAAAGATAAAATTTGGCACCGGTCTAATTTTACTTAGGGGATTAGTAATTAAAAAGTTTTCGACAATGATGCTAAGAATGAACCATTTTAGAAACCTGTTTTAATTTAATAAAGGCCTGATCACCCGATGTTTAATTAGGCGGGGTGTCACAGATGGTATCAGAGCATCAGGTTCTAGTGTCCATAGGATCTGTACGGCATACTACGTTTTCAGTGCATCGTTTGATTGATATAGAGCCCTATCTTAGGATTGTTGTACTCCTCTACGTACGTAGTTTACGTTCTCCTGCTATTTAGTAAATTTAGTTTTATATATACGAGTTCGATTGGGCATGGTACGTCGAACATGGAGGTAGAACCAGCAATGGCGTTGGAAGGACTGCAGGAGGGAGGAGCTCAGCATGAAGCCTGGAGTGTTCAAATATGGTAATCATAGGAGAGATGACCGTTGTTGAGGTCACTCCTACTGTGTAATGGAAGTAGATGATGCAAGGGTTGTTGAGGCATATCAGGAATTTTCCAAGTATCGCGACGGCAAAGAGGGATGCTAATCTAGACCGCCCAATGCAGGGATAGTGGGAGTAGGTCTGAAGAAATTTTGATGAGAACGAGCCGTAAAAATGTGATAAAACGGCGACTGTACATGTTAACCAATGGAAGCAGTATGTCCAGTAGTTTTGGCATTAAAGATGGAGTAGAAATACTCAGAAGTGAAAATTTGAGTAAATTTTTGAGGCAACGTGGCGAGGATACCAGTCACTACATCCGGACCGAGGGTCCGTATACAAATAGAGGAACCTTACATATAGTTTAACCGCAAAGTTCTCCAATGATGATTCAGAAGCGAAGGGAATGGGAATATCTAAACCCCTCATATGAAAGCCTGGTAGAGGCCAATCATGAGAGAGAAATTTATCCATTGAAGTGAACTTGTACCGATGAGATAGGTATAAGGGAAAAAGAGCCCTTGAGAGAATGGACTCTCGAGTTGTAGTTCGCAATTTTGGTAAAACTCTTCTTGGACGACTTATGTATATGAAGGCAGTATGGTACTTCTTACAAGGTTGGGGTAAATGCTCCTAGGGGGCGAAGTTAAGAGAGTTTAAAGATTTAGTCAAAGAGTAAGACTGAATGTAATGGGGCTGGTGCAAGCCATAAGTGGAAACCCACTAGAGGATTTAATGATTAGATTCTAAGTCGGGACTGTTAAGCCCCATAGTGCGTTCCTCTTAGTCAATAGAACTAAAGGAACCAGGATGACTGTGCTCAGAATCGAGGCTACCAAGTCCGAGAGGAGGGATACCCTAAACCGGTCAGTGTGGCCTGGAGTAAGGAGATTTTTGTAAAGATATCTAGTGTGGTTGTAGGGCCACGCGTTTTATTGTAGCTTGAAGTTATTTGAGGAAATAGTAACTCTGTTAAGTTTTGCATTCTGGAGAGGACAAGCGTGTTATGTCCGAAAACCATTTGAACCACCAGAGTGATAAATAAGGAAGTATATGGGTTTTAGCCTCGAGTGAATGGGGTATGTCACGATACCTCACCTGAAGGAGGGCCGAGTTGTCATTATTCATCAATAGGTGAGAGACTTCAGGGATTATGAACGTCTCACAGTAATTGATTTCGGTATGTAGGAACCTAAATGATGTGAGTCAATGTATGTCGTATGACTGCTGAGCGGAGAGATCGAGCTCGCTGTTGTAATTAGTGCTAAGGACTCAGCGATAGTATAAGCGCAGTACCACTTGACTCCTTTAGAAATATTGGAGTATGGTTACACATATTGTCGAGGAATGGAATTTGAGTATCTTGACTATGTGTTGTTCCGACAATGCTCAGTAAGAATGCATGGGGAGAAGTCCCTTGTTTAAGTTCGGTTGTGAAAGGGGATACAACTGAAATTTTTATGCACGACAGGAGAAGAGACATTATTAGATGCTAGGGCATCAGTGGAGCCGGTAGTGTTGTGGAGAAACACTGAAAGGCTTACCTCACCACGAAGGGATAAGTGGGACTTTGTGGGCAAGAATTTGATTTTTGGTCTATAGGGTATTGAGAATACCCACAAGATTGTAGTCACTTCGTGTAGACTAGGCTGGAGTTGAAGAAAAGCATGTTACGGGTGCGACATTTGCAAGGTTTTTGCAAATGTGCACGGAGAAAAGGGTGTATGGGCGCCCTAATCAATTGGATTCCTTAGACATCCGAGATAGAGGGATGCGGAAAATTATTTTGTACGCCGGTGGGTAAATTAGGAGACAAGTCGTATCGATGAAATGGGTTGAACGTCATGGGAGATAGACGATGATCCAAGATTATATGTGCTGAGAGATCCAGCACACCCTATGGGATGAAAGTCGGTGGGAAGCCGTTCAAAAGTTATCTCTTGAATTGGGAGGCCTAACTGTTGTGAAAAAGTGATACAAGGTGTTACTCAACTGAGTGTTGAGAGTGACTTACGCGTTACTAAAATGTTGATAAGTGGGAAACAATGTTGAGGAGAGACATAGTGAGATTGTCTCCAGACACACCTCTAGTTAATAGAGCGAGATGGACTCGAAATGAGCAACTGAAATGTGGTAGTGAACCTACATTTCCAATGATGGAATGAGGAGACAGACTTATAAATTATTGATGGGTTGTGAACATCATAATTAAGCCAACATTTCGTTGAGGTAGCGAAATGGGGTGACCGAGATGGATTAGTATGTAGTTGAAAAGGGAGAGTGCACAAGTGCACGATGCCGCTCTACATGATTGTGAATCAGGGTGAAATCCTAAAATTCCACCCTGTGAGAGATGGTCAGGAAGGAATAGAGATACAGTTTTATTTTGAGTATGTTGTGTTACCTACGACTCAATGTTAGTGAGAAAGAATGATGATACGCCCTTATGATAGTGGAATTTTGGAGAAGCCCACTGATCAATTCATAGGTTGAATGTATGCCTATAAGAGCATATTTAGAGTTAGAGTGAGTGCCTATATGGACTGTACATGAGGATTAGGTTCGTGGGTACCGATTTCAAACAATACATGTACTTTGGGTGTGGTTTGAGGAGACATTTCGAACTTTTAGTCCTTAACACGTGATATGAGGACATTCTGTTGGAGTATGACATTTAGGGTATATGAAATGTGTAATATATGGCTCACAATTTGTCTACTCATGTGCGATGAGATATATATACATATATTGGTGCTCGAGATGTGATTCCGAGACAAGTAATTAATCACTAATGGTGATCGAGGTGGAATTCCGAGCCAATAACCCCAAAAGTGTTATAGAAGGGGGGTGATTATAAAATAAGTGTTGATAGTTTATGTTATGTGTACGATATATATACCTATTGATTTTTCCTACTTATGTGCGATAGTAAGTGTGCTTAATCTCTGTATTGGGGTCGATGATGTTCCGGACGAATACATGAGGGATCGATTTGGGGTCGATGATTTTTTTTCGAACCAAATCGATGATAAATATTGGTATCGACGGAAGGTCTGAACCGACATGTGCATTACATTTACCTTGGGGTCGAGGGATTCCTGGACCAATGTAAATGATAGGATTATTGGGGCCGATGATTTTTGCCGGACCAATTTTCCTTAAAGTATATATATTGTGTGTGAAATATATACCTTATAATATTCTACTTATGAGTGATAGTAGACACTTAGATGTTATATAGAGATATACATCGAATGGGTAAATTAAGTAGGGAGAAACTTAATTTCAAGAATTAACGTTGGATTGGGAAAATCTATGGAGAAATTAAGTAGTGAGACTTAATTATGATATATGCGGCATGGGTAACATGCGATAAGAATTTATAATGAAGCAAGGCATGTACTTGGGGCGACCGTTAGGATGTTATGATTTGGTATTGGGTATTAGAGGATTCAATTATATTTAAGGTCCTTAGCCTTAATACCAGCCTTATCCAAATTTCGAGGACGAAATTCCTTTGCAAGGGGGGAAGTATGTAATACCCCGTATTTTTGAATATTTTATTTAATTAAATTGGAGAATTAAATGAGAAAATGCAGCTTAATTTAAATTACGTAAGAGGAGTAATTTAATGGGATTTATTAAAAATTGTAATTTTGGAATATCAATCGGGAGATAGTTAATGATTTATATTGCCTCATTATATTTACTTAGTTCGAGTGGTAAATAGTTACTTAACGCGTGTAAACCGTGTTGGGGTGAAAATGAGTAATATTTGTTAAGTGACTCATCTGATAATTTAGAGGTCACCGATGAGTCCGGAAGGGTCAAATTAGTCAAAATAGTATATCCGGGGGTACTAGTTGAGTCCCGGGGTAATTTTGGACTAAACCGAGACCGTTCGGGGGCGTTTTGGTCTTTTAACATGAGAGGGTATGGAGACCTACGAAATTGAGAGCTTTATATCAGCCGTATGATAGAGGGGTTAGTGTTAGAAAACCCATAAAAACACATCATAGCCATTAGAGATAAGAGAGAAACCATTCTCAAGGCAAAAGGAAGAATTGGGAAGGATTCAAAGGAGATTTTCACTATCAACTTGTTGAGGAAGAAGGATTGAAGGATGAAGATCATCAATCATCAACAACAACCACGAAATCAGACCCTACTGATCATAAGGCAAGTTGTTTATTGCAAAAATTATAAAGTTATAATACCCATGTGTAGGGTTTTTGAATAGTTTTGTTTAAATCATTATCTTGGTTTGAGAAAGATGATATTTATACATGTTGGGATAGGAATCGCTTGTAGAATGATTTACCTTATGTAGAGGATTAATATTCAAATTAGACTTGATGATTTTTCGGAATAAAATTTGGATTTTGAATGAAAATATGGGAAGAACACCATAACTAGGGTTTCAAGGAATTCTGGATTTAATTCACTATTTCTTTAAAGGAATTTGAGTTTTTAGGTATTTGACACGTTAGAAATTGTCCTAGTATATGTGAAAATATGTTAGGATCATTGGGTCAAAGTTTGGTGGACTATAATGGAGTTTGAAGATTTGTTAATGGAGGAAAAATCTTAACGAAGAAAACGAACTGCGTCTATCCCTGTTCGATCGATCGATCGATCTCGAACTATCGATCGATCGACTATGTCGATCGATCGAACCCAACAGTCGATCGATCGACGCAAGCTGTTTCCCGAAATTTTTGTGTTTAATTCTTCGTTGATTTTTGGGAATGAATGAGTATCCTAGGATTTGCATTATACTTATATCGGAGTGAGAGTAAGACCAGTAGGTATACTATTGAGGTCCGATAAGGCCATTGGGTGTAGGGCTTGGATTACGGACCGACGAGAATAATCCGATTTAGTAGAGTATCGGGGACTTCGAAAATTGAGTTACGAGGCGAAGTAAATTCAATTTAAGTAATAGGCCAGTAGGGTAAGAAGTAACTACTGAAATTATATGTAAGGGGTAACTAGGACCCTTAGAGTTGTGTGAATACTCAAATAAATGCGATTAATGAGATAAATCGTAAAGAGAATATTGTACGGTAGATATATGAGATTTAAAATATTACGTACGTATATAATTAATTGGTCGGGCGTGTACCTACTGAATTATGTGATCTTTTAGGTCGAGAGATTTGTACCTAAATTAATTATGTTAGGGTCGATGAGACATTCCGAACTAACATAAGGTTATTATATGTTTGGGGTCGATGAGAAATGCCGAACCAAACCTTGAACTGGTGTCGCGATGAAAGAGTCCTGAACCTGAATATGTGTATATATATATTTTTAAAAATAGTTGGGGTCGATGGATAATTCCGAACCAACTCTCACTTGGGGTCGATGTATCATTCCGAACCAAGAATAATTTACGTGTGTATATAAATAATTGGGGTCGATGTATCATTCCGAACCAATTCTTACTTGGGGTCGATGAATCATTCCGAACCAAGAGTCCTTTACGTGTATAAAAAGGGCAAAATAGTAATGACTGATATTTAGTATATATTGTGTGTGAAATATATATACTTGATGATATTCTACTTCTGTGTATTAGTAGATTGATATATATTATGTATTTAAAGATACATACTGAATTGGTAAGTTAAGTAGTGAAACTTAATTACGAAATGCACCTTTAGATAGAGAAAATCTATTTAGTAATTCAAGTAGCGAAACTTAATTACACAAGTGGGAAGTCAACAATTGTGAGAATTGTAGTAATTTTAGTAGTGAAACTAAATGAGAAGTCTTGAAAAATAACATAGATGAAATGTTACTTGAGAATTAATTAAAATACGCGAGATGTTAGTGAAACGGTTGTACTGTATGGGCGGTACTGGAACTTGGGTACATATAAGTTCAGTTGACTACTTTGGTTTTAGTTAGCTTGTGAGGTATGGCTAGATAAACTAAGTGTAGAATGTTAGGTGTGCACAAAAGATGAGGGGTGGGTTAACTCAAGAGAGTGTACGAGAACCTAACATGTGTAATCAATAACCGCATTTTATATTGTGATAAACGCTTGTTAAATATTTTCAAAATGTTTTGAGTACTAACTCTTGCTATAAAATATTTTCAAAACCTTTTAGGTGTCCATCCACAGGGACGCCATGTATGATGATTCCATTCCAGAGACTCGGAGCTGAAGCACAGTGGATGCTTACAGGATTTTGACTAGACGATATCTCTCATTCAGATCTAGTATAAGATCTCACACTATTCTATGTATGGACTTGTGGTCCGGTATTAGTCTCAGATGTTAGTTTCAGACTAGTGGTTATTCTATTGTTGTTTGGGATTTTAACCGATGGTTTTTTCGGTAATACTTTTGTTATGTTGTACTTTTACTTTGTTGTTTGAATTATAGTACATGATTATTTGTACTTTATTCCGCATGGTTGATTTATCTGTTTTAAGAAAGATAAAATTTGGCACCGGTCTAATTTTACTTAGGGGATTAGTAATTAAAAAGTTTTCGACAGTGATGCTAAGAATGAACCATTTTAGAAACCTGTTTTAATTTAATAAAGGCATGATCACCCGATGTTTAATTAGGCGGGGTGTCACATATCCGAACACTAAGAAATGCCATAATCCTATGGAGCGATGCTCTGCAAATTCCTCCCAACCGTTATGTAGCCAAACATCACCAGTTGAAGTTGTCAATTCCACTTTCCATACCCCACCACTTGGAACTTCTAGCAAAACATGGCAGACCATTGAAAGGTGGAATTCACAACTTCAACTGCTGATTTTTGGCTACACAATGGTTGGAAGGAATTTGCAACGCATAACTCCATAGGATTATGGTATTTCTTAGTGTTTAGATATGAAGAGAATTATATTTGACACGATTGCCCGGGTACATTAGTTGGAAGGAGGTGCCATATGAGCTCAAGTTAGCTGTTTGAGTGACACTACAGGTAATGTATTTATATTTATATGTCAATTTCGATTTCGATTTCAATTACGATTTATATTTATCTATATTTGAGGGGCGGATACTAATTTTACTTTATTTCAATTCAGGGGACAGGGAGTGGCCCTAAGGGTAGGCCACATATGCTCTATACTTATGTGGCTATTCGGACGAGAAGGGAAGGATAAGGAGGTGTCCCCGAGCGTCGCGGTACAAAATCTCTTTTCCATGCAAATAGTGTGTAGATTTGAGATAATTGATGGTGATGTTGTTTCTTCTTAAATAGTTTCTATTTTGAATATATATTTGCATTATCTTTAGTTTGTTTGGATATATGATGTTTGGAACAGGTACAACGTTGCTATAACAGGTACAAATATACTGCTGGACAGTGGCAGTGGCCATACTTCCCAGCAGATTTTATTTAATTTCTGCCCAGAATTGTCACGGTCATTGGCCGTGACACGTCCGTGACAAAAAGTTATCACAGGCGTGTCATGGTCAATGGCTGTGATAATGTTTTTAAAAAGGGTCACGACTTTGTCACGGTTATAAACCGTGATAAACGTGTCACGGTCATTGACCGCGACACGACCGCGACACAAAATGCGAGTTTTGTGTCAAGGTCAATGACCGTGACACGACCGTGACAAAAAAAGTTGTCTCGCCTCGAAATGTCACGGTCATTGACCTTGACAAGTTGGATTTATCACGGTCAATGACCTTGACAATTCGGCAGATTTGGTGTAGTGTGTTGATGTAAAAAATTAGATCATATCTAATTATTCAATCACAGATAAATAAATGAGACAAAGAATTTTTAAAGTGGTTCAGCCTTATAAGAATGGCCTACATCCACTGTTATGGTATTGCTGATTGTATGGGAATTCTCGATTACAAGTTATCTCAAGAAATTACGGTCCCCTTCAAATGAGGATTGTATAATGTATTTATAGCCCTGAGGCTGTAATGTGAAAGGGTAATACATTAAATGATGTACATATGAAAGGGTAATACATTCAATGCCCCTTAAGCGTGTGCGTCTGAATGATAAACATTTAATGAACAGTCAAACTGTTGGTTATCCTGCTATTAATGCTTTGTTCGAGGTGCAGCTCGGACCGCCTAAGCTTCTCAGTACTCAAGAGTTCCTCGGAGAGTTCTTGTTCCTCAGAGTGTATAAGTTCCTAGGAGAATCAGTGTTCCTCGTTGTAGTATGGTTCCTCGGAGCATGTGAGTTCCTCGGAAGTGTTTGTTGTTGCTACGTAGATTGTCACGTGTCTTCACTTTATTGAGCCATGTCAGCAGACTAAATTTGGTATTAACAGAATCCCCCAATGTTTCATAGTTCGAAATTTGAGGAGTGTGGAACATTCTTTCTCGGAATATGGTAGTTTTAAATGGTCCTCCTGATTTTTAGGAGTGTTTCCCTCGTATTTATTTCTCCTTCCAAATTCGTAGAATCAGGCTTTTTGAATTTTTATGTCCGATTCGATTCCCGCGCCCCTTTTCGTCTTTTTAGCCGCCGGTAACGTAACCGTCTCTTTTTATAATCATTACCTTTCCTTTTCCCAAGGTAGAGTATTTAAACGCTGTAGAAAATCCCATCGTCTTCTACTTTTTCAAATTTGTATCTTCGAGTTTTCCGTCGTCTCTTTCTCTCCTATGTATTCATCTCTTCCATCGTTCGTTGTCATCAGATCCACTCTTTTTCTGTAAGATTTTCTTCCTTCTTCTTCATTTCTTTTATTCATCATAGTTTACCCTGTTGAATCTCTTGATAAGTTTCGCTCTGATTTTTCTATTCCCTCCTGGGTTGTTCTAGAAGAGCTTTCTAAGCCTTCTGATTATTTCCGTTTGGCTGAGGGACATTGGTTCCCCAGTCTCTTTATTGCTGAGTGTGGATTTTCTTTTCCACCCAATCCCTTATGTCTGGAATTTTGTCAATACTTTGACGTTGTTCCTGCAAGAATAGCCCCAAATACATGGAGAATAGTTAGTGGGGTTCATAGGTTAAATCAAATCCATGGAACTCGCATAGGAATTCCAGAAATCATGTTTTGTTATAGATGGGCAGTTGGTGATAACACCTTTTATTTAAAAACTAGATTTTTGAATAGGGCCTTAGTAGTCAATCTCCCGGATGCTAATAGGGATTATTTTGAGCACGGGGTTGTCATAAAAAATTGGCAACATGCTCCTTTATCTGGAGATGAAGTTTATCAGGGTCCCAGATGCCCTCCCTATGGCAATGGGATAGGTTATTTTTATTTCATTTTATTTATTTTAAAATTATGCTTCCTCTGTGTTTGACAAAATGTACCACTAATATTGTGATGCTTATTTATTTGCAGTTGACAACAAAAGAAAGTGTCCAAAGGAAGCAGCCGTAAATATAAGGCACTTAAAACTTATCTGGAGTTTGCATCAGAGTGTTGCTGACGAGCACATTAGGTCAGCCTCATACTTGCTGCAGTATAAGAGCTACACCACTTCTTTTACTGCTCGTCCAGTAATAAGCGACGCAGAGCCAGTACTAGCTTGTACCAGCTCTTCGCCTGAGTCAAAGGGACAAAAAAAGTTGATGCACCTTCCTCGGCTGCTGTTGTGAAGGTTGCCGAGAAGCCTCCAGTGGCCCCGAGCAAGGTTGCTGCTCCAGGCGAGGTGATTGTCATATCACCGACCAAGGGCTCCTCCTTGGTTGAATCAATCCCTGTTCCCCCGAGGAAGCTGAAGAAGAGCTCCTCGGTCAATTTGGCTGACACCATCACTCAGCCCGAGTTACTGGAACCGGTGTTCCAACTTTTATTCCTCCGAGCTCTGCCATGAGCTCGGTAAAGTCTTGGGTCATTCCCGAGGTCCAAGGTACTGAAGAAAACCTTACTCGGGACATGGTCACTCCATTAGCTGCTCGCCATATTGCTTCAGTAAGTGTTATTACTTTGAATTTTTCATATTTCCCTTGTCATTTCTGTTTCTGACTTGCTTTCACTTTCTTTTTTTACAGTTAACGAGCTGCTTCAATATAATTTTGAAGAAGGATGAAGCAATTAAAGCTCCTCATCCGGGGTGGAGGAAGCTCTAGCGGGCCTGACGAAGTCTTTGGAAGATTCTCGCCACTAATATGCTACTGACAAGGCAATCTGGGAGAAGAAACTTGCCTCCACCGAGCAGGAAAAAACTCAAGTTGCTGAAGTCTCCCAAGGGTTGGAGAAAAAAGTGAATGCTTTGGAGAAGAAAAATAGAGAGCTTGAAGAGAAGCTCAAAACTGCTGGGGAGTTTGAAGATAAGCTTAAGGTTGCTGAGGAAAAATTGGGCCAGCTTCAGGAAGTAAGTCGGCAGAAGGAAGAGGTTGAGAATAAATTAAAGACTGCTGAAAACCTTCTGTCCGAGAAGCTTTCCTCGGAGAAGTTAAAGAAAAAATTGGTTGTGAAGAAGTCTTTCAGCGCTGGATGGGATAAGGGGTGGAATAAGGGATTGGCTGCTATGGTGTCGCAAGTAGAATATGGCAGCCTCAAGTACTTTAGGGATGGATGGGTCGCTTCTCTACGGGAGATGAAAGTGGATGAAAATTCCGAAATCTTTCAGCGACACATCCCTGGTCCCCCTCCAACTCCTGAAGACTTAGAAGAGGACGAAGCTGCCTCCGAAGAGTCTTCTATGGTGATGGGAGATCATCCCCCAGCCATCCAGCCTGCTCCCGAGGAACCTCAGCAAATCATTACTTCTTCCGAGCAACTGCTGGCGCTCCCCGAGCAGCTTTATATTTCCTTCGAGCAACCTACTTCCTCGTCCCAGCCTCCCGAGAAGGTTTTAGGAGACAAGGAAAAGGTGTAGAGTTGTTCGGGTTTCTCTTTATATTTTTCTTTTGTCAACTGTAACCATGAATATGTAACTCTGAACCTTGTACCTCTAACCTTTATGATAGAATAAAACTTGAACTTGTGTTTTTGCATACTGTTGTCTCTTCTTCATACTCTGTCTTGATTCTTATTGATTATTATTTTTCTTCCTCTGCTAGTTTCTGGCCAGGATGGAATTATTATCTGCTCACGATACTGTGCTGCTGAGGCAATGCAATGATTATTTTAAGGCTGGTCACACAGATCTGAGTGCAGCACAAGTCGTCGACATCCTCGGCCAAGATGCTTCTGAATAAGCAGTTGAAGCATACCAATATCTGAAGTGTCTACTTAATCGAGCAGTGGCCAATAATGTGGCTTATTACGACATGATCGAGGATCTCCAAGGCACCCTCGAAGATCTTCAGTAACAATATAAAGAGTCCACTGCCCTCTTGCACGAGGGTTACGAGAAGAAGTACCAGCAGATCATTGCAGACAAGGGTTACGAGAAACTTTTTGCTGGCTACGATGTGAGGGAGAGAACTCTGAAGGGTGAGGTTGAGGAATGCAGGCAAATAGCTGAATTGTTAGAGCAAGAGAACAATAATCTTCAAAGAGAGTTGTCACAGTTGAAGTCTGCAGCTTCTACTTCAAACGCCTTAATCCCAGTGAATGATGAGGGATTCTCATTCTTGGAGGTCGAGAACGCCAACTTGAGGGACGAGTTGGAAACCTTGAAGAGGTCTGGCCCCTCTACACCTTCTCGTCGTCGAGCAAGAGCTTATCGGGGGTGAGCAAGAGCAGCTCGGATTCCTGTCGACGAACAGAGGACTCAGTCTACCTTAGAGAACCAGGTCTTCCAGTTAATGGAGAAGAACCAGGCGTTGGCTGAAATGTCAAAGAAGATCAGGGACCTGGAAGAGCAACTTTCCACGCAGAAGTCTACCTTGGAGAATAAAGAGATCTTCATCAAAAATCTCCACGAGCAGCTGGAAAGACTAACATATCAATTCCACAAACAGCTCAGGGAGTTCTAGATGGCTGGATACAACGAAGCTCTCTATCACTTGGACGATCGTATCCAGAATGCCAATAATGAGGGCTACAAGCAAGTCTGGTTGAACGCCTTAGGTGTGCTGCAACTCGAACAGGGTCATTACCTGTGGGACTATCATGATCCTGGGCTGCTCGACCTACCTGTGCCACCATACAAACTGGATATGAGTTGGATTCTTTCTCGGGCCATTCCTCGATGCTTGATTTCCAAATATCTCGGTGACTACAATCTCCATTCAAATGTCGAGATATCTCGTCCCGAGCACCTCTTAGATCGACCATCCGTGATGAATATCAGGATGTTAAAGGATCTCAACTTCATAAATTCTCCCCTAGCTTTAAATGATCCGCCTGCTGGCGAGGAACCTGTGTCAAAAGCAGAGGGGAAAAAACCAGTAGAGTAGGAATTTTGATGTAATAGTTAGTATACATTTCAATATCAATGTAACTTTCATTTCATTATCAATGTAATTTGTTTTGGATTTAATGAAAGACTTTCATTTTTGTTCGCAATTTTAACTGCTATTGTCTTGTAAAACACTTTATATTTGTGCATGTGTATCTGATAAAAAGATAACAATATTGTGTGGTTTGTCGATCGACTTATTGTCGAGTAGTTTGAACTTGTGGTAGTCATTTGGCAAAAATAATATTTTGTTTCTCGACCAACTTAGTAATAATTAAAAAGTTACGAGTATAAAAAATGTTGCTCGATCACTTTAGATTTTACTTGTCGACCAACTACAGTTAGCGGGTTTTTATCCCCGACTAGGGGTGTAAATGGATATTCGAAAATTCGAATCCGTCCGATATTTGAGTCCGAATTTTGCGGATATTTATTCGAAAAAATGGATATGGATACGAATATGGATAGTGTGTTAAAATATCTGGAAAAATGGATACGGATACGGATAGTATGAGTATCCTACACGGATAATCCGTATCCGAAGCGGAGTGTCCATATTTGCGGATATCCGACACGAATATCCGTATCCGTATTATATTAAATAATAATTTATTATTAATATTAATTATATACAAATTGTAAATATAACTATGTAATAATATAATATAAAAGTTTTTTCATTTAGCAAATAGCGAAACTAGTAGCAGCTCTCGTCCGAAATCCTAGGCTAGGGTTCCTTTTTTTCATTTCCAGCCGTCGACTTCTCTCTCTCACCTTAGTAGCAGCTCGCGTCTTCTCTCTCTCGTGTAGGTGGTGTAGCATCTCTCAGCTCTCGTCTTCTCTGTCGTAACTTAGCGACGGTACGAAATCGACCCATATCTGCTCTCGTCTTCTCTCTTTCTCTACTCGGGTTGGTATGAAATTCGTAGGTATGTGTAAACACAAACCCATTATCTGCTATATACTTACGGATTTACACAAGCATACCTACAGATTTTTGTTCTCTCTTTCTTTGCTCTCTCTCACCTTACGGATTTACATACAGATTTACTGTTTACACCAGAACTTTTGTAGAGAGTGTTGTACAACTTCTGTGAAAAATTATTGTTGTATGAAATTATATTGTTGTATGAAATTATATTGTTGTATGAAATTATTGTTTTATATTGTTGTATGAAATTATACCTACAGATTTTTATATTGTACAGAGCATATCTACAGAGTTTTATATTGTTGTATGAAATTATATTATTGTATGAAATCATACCTACAGATTTTTATATTTTACATAACATACATACAGATTTTTATACTGTTGTATGAAATTATTGTTTCTGTGTTGGTAATTTTTTGTTATGTTGTATGAAATTATTGATTCTTTCTGATTTTGGTGTTTCTGTGTTGTTTGGAGACCTGAATGTAATTCTTTTGTTATGTTGTATGAAATTATTGTGAGTTTGCTATTTTTTTTATTCAGGTTTTTTTTTTTTATCTCAATACAGTTTTATTTGTTGTTATTCTACTTATATATTGATAAAGTTGTATTTGGGTGAATTAGTATGTTCAAACAATTAATGTCTTAATTTATCTTTATGCATTACTACTAACTTGCGAGTTGTGATTACCTTAATGCTTAATTCAGCAAGGATTCAAAGGAAAGGAGATGAGAATGACACACTTAAGGAATTTAAGGGGTAAAAAAAAACATCCCTTCTTTATTATAATATATTATTTGTTTTCTCCGTTAATATTTTAATTCAGTTATATTTTTCAGGTAAGTGTGACACCCCGACTAATTAAATACCGGGTAACTACTCCTTTATTAAATTAATACAAAATGCCAAGTTGGTTCAGTTAATACCATCACTGTCCAAAATATTTTTATGATTTCTAACCACCTAGTATTTAAAAAGTAAGTTGTCAAATTTTAAATTAAATCTGATTAACATGCAATAAAAGAATTATGAAAGAATAACATAACCATTCACCATAAATAAGCAATAGGATAACCAATAGATAATAAGTCTGGAGGAAATACTCCTCACAACAATCCCAATATGGAAATAATAAAACAAGTCTACATCCTGAATTAAATACAAACCAAAGTCTGAATAACTGAAATATAAAATGTCTCTAATGAAATGGGCGACATGCCCTACAATGATGAAACTGAATATGGAGTCAAGACTAGAAAAGTGGCGTCTACTGTCAAAGCCCTGTAACTTCCACAACAGCTACAGCTCGTCACCTGAATAAAGATCCTATGCATGGTGTCCTTGTGGCTGGGCACCTAAAAAGGTTTTTACAAAATAGATTTGAAAGCAAACGGGTCAGAGCCCGAAAGTGGAGAGTATTTTAAAAACAACAAGTGCTTTAATAATATTTAAAACAATGAATGCAAAATACATGTTAGGACGTGCTCTCACATGATATACTCACCTCTCGTCTAACTGTGCACTCCTAACGTTCCTGTACCCATTCATGTGTTATTTATATCTAACTAAACCGTCATAAGTTCTAACCCAACTACTCAATTCACAATATGAATCCCCAATGTTATCACTTAAATAGATAGCTTTACTTAAACTCGGATTCTCAATTATTAGCATTACCGTTTACTGGAGGTTATCCCTTTATTTATCTCCTAAAGGAGTTACTATAAATTATTCTCATAATTAAACATAACAATTCCTTTTCATTTAACCGTATATTATTCACATCATAAATATACAATGTAAGCACCCCGAGGCTAAGCTGCGGTGCACACATACTCTGCTATCCATCCCGGTACATCACGTACATAAGGATTACAAATTCTGAATCTCTCAGGAATTGTTAGAATAAGCACAACACACAAAAATGGAGGCGAACATAATTCAACATATCCATGGTCACGTACATATCTACGCTCCATAGTCAGCTGTCTTATTAACTCACAAATAAGTCATTCTCTTGAACTATGTCCTCGAGGTACCAATCTAAAACCGGGCACACAAAGATTAGATGGCCCTAAGCGAACGTAAAACTCCCGTGATAGCAAGTATGGTAGGTATGTCATACACATAAAATCATATACTAAGCATTCACACATCTTAGATGTCTTAATATTAATAAAGGTACATTCTACATCCTTATACCATTATTTCAATTTTATACATTTTAAGTCTGCCGATAATATAAAATGTAGACTGTCGACACATCTCACGTTATAGTTTCTTGTACTTAAAATCTATCTCAAAGGGATTATTAAGTTTCCTATTATTCCCACATATAACATCATTATTCTAAAGGTTCTTACTTCTGCCCCAAACCTCATTTCATCAATTTATTCAAATTTACTCTTTTAACCCTAATATTATCTCACTCATCAATTTTCATTAGTTTTTAGAATAATTCCTCAAATTGAATTCTAATTAAGGTCCAAATTTTATAACCATACCTACTGGTCTTCCTTAAGTCTAAGGATATTCATAAAGTCTCCAATAATATTTTCTAAGGGTTAACATCATTAAAATTTAACTAGGGGAAATTTTACTCATTCTGGGAAGGTCGATTGATCGACCTTGAACCTCGATCGATCGACCTTGAACCTCGATCGATCGATGGTGGTCGATCGATCGACTGATGAATGTCGATCGATCGATCGCACCAGGTAGGCTACGGACTGCTTCGTTATGCAGTCCTCAAATCGTCCCAAAACTCCATTATAATGCATGAAACTCTAATATAACGTTATAATATCATCATACAACCATCCTACAACATAGTTAACGTTCTAAAACCAATAAATCATCAACCAAGGGCTTTATTTGGATCAAAACTTCATCAAGAACCCTAGTTTTCTATTTCTTTCAAGAACATTAATAAATCTCTTCTTAAATTCGTTTTTAGATCATCAAGGGTTATATTTTGAATTCATAATTCATCCAGAATATGTCTACATGCAATTCCTAACATAGTTCATAGTTTTAATCCTCAAATTCATGGTTCTATATCAATCTTCCAAGACAAAATTCGATAATTACCTAAACATGGAAGAACACATTCATGGAATTAATTGTAACTAAATCACTTGCCTTATGTTCCAGATTTGTTGTTGGTTGAAGATGGTTGAATTCCTCTCTCTCTCTGCATAATTCTCCTCTCTCTCTCTCTCTCTCTCTCTGCAAGCTCTTCTCACAAGATGACAATGGAGGTGGGGGTTGGTTTTTGGCAAGTTAAAAATATTTTCTTAACTTCTCCCGTAGCCCACTACTTAGATTGGGGTTGAAAATGGGTTAGTGGGTTTAATGGTAAGTTATAATTAAAGTCTGATTTTCGTGGGTTTTAATTACCAAATTTCCGGAATTAGCAAACTACCCTTTTGGGTTGCCGATTTGGCCTAAAAATGCCCCGGTACCCAAACTAAACCCCCGGCTAGTGTTTTCTGACTATTTTGACCCTTTCGGACTCGTTGGCGCACTCAAAATGACCATACGATTGATAAAAATAAAATTCACTTTTTAATTCAAATAATTACATTCCTGACGCGACTGTCACGCGCGTCCCAACAAAATTTTCCAAATTGCCGTATTTCTATCTCACGACAAATTCAATATTTTCAATATTCATATATTGCCATATATACACATTATAATCAAATACCAACTCACATCTCGTTAGTATTTTATCCGGATTAATTCTCAATTAATTCACATTTAATTTAATTAATCCTCTAAATAAATATCGATAAAAATGCGGGGTATTACATACTTCCCCCCTAATAACAGAATTTCGTCCCGAAATTCGGAACTAGAAAGTACCTGGTAAAAATAACTCTGGATAACGTTCGCGCATCTCATCCTCGCGCTCCCATGTGGACTCCTCGACATTATGATGCCGCCACTGAACACGTACTAACGGAACTATCTTTGACCGCAGTTTCCGCTCACTTCGGTCCAAAATAGCAATCGGCCCCTCCTCGTAGGAGCTATTGGGCTGGAGATCGATGTCCTCCAAAGCAATGTGAGAATCAGCCAAATCATCTCTAAGATATTTCCTTAGCGAGGAAATATGAAACACATCATGAATCCTGTGTAAATGCTCCGGTAACCCAAGTCTATACGCAACAGACCCAATCCGCTCGATGATAGAAAATGGTCCCACGTATCTCGGTGCTAACTTTCCCTTCTTCCCAAATCGCATAATCCCCTTCATAGGAGATACTCTGAGTAAAACCTGGTCCCCCACTTGGAACTCCCTGAAGAACCTCTTCGCATCAGCATAGCTCTTCTGCCGATCCTGAGCTACCCGAATGCGACTCCGTATCAATTCTATCCTTGCCGAAGTATCCTGAATCACTTCCGGCCCAAGTAGTTTGTTGTCCCCCACCTCCAACCACTATGATGGGGAACGACAAGGTTTACCGTACAACACCTCAAATGGAGCCATGCCAATGGTGAACTGGTAGGAGTTGTTGTAAGCAAACTCCACCAGTGGAAGATACTGCTCCCATCCACCCCCAAAATCAATGATGCACATACGCAATATGTCCTCCAACATCTGGTTTGTACGCTCGGTTTGCCCATCGGTCTGCGGGTGATATGTCGTACTCAACCGCAATTCCGTTCCCATGGCCTCCTGAAAACTCTCCCAAAACCGCGAAACAAATATCTTGTCTCGGTCAGACACGATATTTAGGGGTACACCGTGAAGTCTCACTATTTCTGTAATAAAAAGCTGGACATACTGTCCCGTAGTGTAGTCTGTCCTTACGGGTAGAAAATGAGCGACTCTGGTCAACCTGTCCACAATTACCCAAATGGAGTCGTGACCCCTCTGTGACGTAGGTAACCCCGTGATAAAGTCCATGGAGATGCTCTCCCACATCCACATCGGGACCTCTAATGACTGTAGAAGTCCTGCCGGTCTCTAATGATCCACTTTCACCAGCTGACAAGTGGCGCATTTTGAAACAAACACGGCTATATCTCTCTTCATCCCGCTCCACCAATACTGACGTCTCATGTCTTGGTACATTTTGTCCCCACCGGGATGTACCGCCAACTTTGAGCCGTGCAACTCTGCCATCACCTCGTGTCGCAATTCCTCCCTTTCAGGAACTACCAGTCTGCCATTGAAGCGTAATCCCCCGTCTGAGCTAACGGTATAGGACTCGGCTCCCTCTGCTAATAATCGAACTATCTGCTCCTGACAGAACGAGTCATCTGCTTGTGCCTTTACCACTCTCGTGACAATCTGCGGTGTAACAGTCATCACCGACATGAATGATCGGGCCACTGCATCCTGGTGTCCCAACTCTTTCCACTTATCCTTCCACACTCCTGCCACCTCATCCACTGGCCTACGGCTCAACGCGTCTGCTACCACGTTAGCCTTCCCCGGGTGATATTGGATATCGAACTGATAATCCTTCACAAACTCAAGCCACCTTCGCTGCCGCATATTCAACTCCTTCTGCGTGAATAGGTACTGTAGGGACTTGTGGTCTGTGAACAATCGAAACTTCTCCCCCAAAAGATAATGTCTCCAAATCCGAAGGGCAAATACCACTGCCGCTAACTCCAAGTCATGGGTGGGGTAATTCTTCTCGTGAGGCTTAAACTTACGGGAAGCATAAGCTATGGCCTGACTCTCCTGCTGCAATACACCTCCAAGTCCTTATAAGGACGCATCGGTGTAAACTAGATACTCAACTCCCGGTCTCGGCAATGCTAACACAGGTGCTGAGGTCAACTTGTCCTTCAACTCATCGAATGCCAACTGACAGGCATCACTCCAAATGAAGGGGCACACCATTACGAGTCAGATGTGTCAAAGGACCCGCTATCTTTGAGTAACCCCGAATAAACCTCCTGTAGTATCCTGCTAGGCCCAAGAAACTACGGATCTCAGTCGGTGTCGTGGGCTGTCCCCACTCCCTTACCGCGGATACCTTCCCCGGATCAACAGATATCCCCCGGTCGGAAATAATATGTCCCAAAAACTGAACCTCCTTCAGCCAAAACCCACACTTCTCATACTTTGCATACAGCTCGTTCTGACGTAGCGTCTGCAAAACCTGCCTCAAATGCTCGGCGTGCTCCTCCTATGTCTGGGAGTAGACCAGAATGTCATCAATGAAGACAATGACGAACTGATCTAGGAAATCTCTGAACACCCTATTCATCAAGTCCATAAACACCGCTGGAGCATTGGTCAAACCAAAAGGCATAACCCGAAACTCGTAGGAACCATATCTCATTAAGAAAGCAGTCTTCGAGACGTCCTCCTCCCTAATACGCAACTGATGGTATCCCGATCGCAAATCAATCTTTGAGAAGAAAGAAGCTCCTCTCAGTTGGTCGAATAAGTCATCGATTCGGGGCAACGGATACTTATTCTGTATCGTGACCTTATTCAACTCCCGGTAATCTACACACAACCTCAATGATCCATCCCTCTTCTTCACGAACAACACAGGGGCAACCCACGACGAAGTACTCCTCTGTATAAACCCCTGACCCAACAACTGCTCAATCTGATCCCGTAACTCTCTCATCTCAGCTGGTGCCATACGGTAAGGTGCGCGGGCAATAGGCCGAGTGCCCGGCGTCAAATCAATCACAAAATCTATCTCCCTACTCGGAGGTAGTCCAGGTATATCCTGAAATACATCGGCGAACTCACTAACAATGGGTATCGAATCAAGTGGTATCACCACTTTCTTAGAGGTCTCCTCCTCTATATAGTACAAGTGAGTGGATGATCCTCCCTCAGGACGAGGCATCGCCACTAAAAATATCTCCTGCCCGGGAATGGCAAAGATAATACTCCTACTAAAACAGTCAATCATGGCTCGGTACGCAACTAGCCAATCCATACCAATAATGGCATCATACTCGGTCATCTCTAATACTAACATATCAGTGGGTAAAGTTAATGTGACACCCCACCTAATTAAATACTGGGCGATCACTCCTTTATTAAATTAAATCAAGGTAAACAGTTGGTTCATTCTCAGCATCACTGTCGATAAAAATACATTTTCCAATTTAACACCCTAAATAATTAAGCTAAGTGTCAAAACCATTTTCATACATACATTCCAAATTTTAATTAAAGAAAAAGATTTATTTATTTAAAAACAACATTTCTACAATTAAGAATCACACCACAATAATCCAAGTAATATAATACATTCGTCAAACGAATGTCAACATATGAAAACTAAAATCATAAATCCATACTGAATAAATCCCATAGAACAATGCTGGAAACAACTGAAATATAAATGTCCCAATAACAATAAAGTAATGGAAAGGGCGACACGTGCCCAATAAATGAGAATGCTAGAAGTGGAGTCAATAAAAGAATCCGTCTACTCAAGTGACATGCAACTCCCACCTAAGCTGCAGCACGTTCCTCTCAAGGGATCCTAAGCAAGACGCCCCTGTGGCTGGGCACCTGAAAAATATACATATATATACAAGAGAGGGAGAGAAAAAGAAACGGGTCAGAGCCCGAAAGTGTGTTTGATTTAAAATACGTTTAGCAAGTATTTAAATTGATACAGGCCAATGCAACAACATATTAGTGCGTCACTCTCTTGAGAAATACTCACCTCTCTTCTAATGTGCATACCTATCGCACTAATCTTCCCCACGGTTTGCTTTAAACAATTATCGCGCTAGTCTTTCTAAAAGATTTAACTTATCTGATTACTCGTAAGATTTACAATTCACGATTCCATTTTAAAAAGAATGTTCCAAACAGTAACCCAAGTTCTCCATTTTAACTTTATAAAATCAATAAAGTTTTACAGTGACATATTATACTTTTTCAAAACAAGTATTTAATAATTTGAGCCAACAACCATGTCCTACTTATCAAATCTCAGTAGGCAGTTTCAAATATCATAATCTCATATATATATTAACTACTCGTATAATATATATATATAACAACACCCCGAATAAAACTATGGTGCATGCATACTTCCACTATCCAAACCCCATACCACTCAAATCAAGGGGAATACAAATTCAGAATCACTCTCGAATTGTATTAACACATACACAAACAATATCGAGGCGAAGCATAGATTCCAAGTCTCTAAGAGGATGGCACATACTCGCGTCTCTTAGGACCGTCTGAACTATCAATTCAATAGCCTGTACGAAGGATATCTATCTTCTAGGGTACAAGTCAATATCCCCCATAAAGGTCCCATCGAGATAAGACTGTCCCAGCGCGGTAACCTCAAGGATAGCAAGTAGCGCGGTATGTTTTTCACATGTATATAATATATGTACACACAATTATATAAATATACCACGTTATCATATTAATATAGGTTCTTCTCGTCACCCATAATTATACCATTTATCCTTAATTTCACATTTATAAAATTACGTAAAAGGTTTCATTCCTAACCTTAACTCGAAGGGTTTTCTCACTTAACACCTAACACTCGTGGCTATATTCTCACAAATCTGAAATTCAGTAAGTGTCTTTATTAGGTTCCAACGTAACTCTCTTACGCACCTCACCCTTTAAAATTCATAAATTCACCAACCCTAAAGTAAATGTCCCATAAATACCATTCTCGTTGAAGATTAAAGGTCCCAACATTTATTCCTATGCCCTACTGGTCCTCAATGTTTCCCAAATTATTTTATCAAGAATGCCCAAGAATTATATCACGACAATTGGAATTTAATTCATTTAAAGAGGGGATTAAGAGTCTGCCAGGAGGGGTCGATCGATCGAAGCTTGGGGCTCGATCGATCGAACCTTCGATCGATCGAACCTTCGATCGATCAAGCAGGTCTTCGAAAAATTTCTGCAGAATGCAGTTACGGGTTTCACTAAACTTCTTCATCCAAAACTATGTTTTTCCATTCCAATCGTCCCAAAAATCCTACTATCATCATTATAACATTATACCAGGTGTTTATAACGTAAAGCATGTGTATAACTATCATTAAACATGGATAATTAACTTAAAATCCCATTTAATCGTCAAGAACCCTAGAGTTTCCTTAATCAAGGTTCTAATCTGTTTTTACCAGAAATTCCTTCTAATATATCATCAAATTTCGTGGGTTATATTCCTCTACATGGCAAGGGTTCCAGAATTTCCATATAATCAAAACTACATGCATTATCCTAACACAAATTGAGTTTTCTTCCATAGTTTCCATCTCTAAACAATCCTAGACTAATATGAAGATTGCATCAACGAAAATACGCAAGTCAAATACTTGCCTGGGATTTTTGGTATGCAGATTCACGGATGATTTTGGTATGGCTGCGTTCCTTGTCTCGCGATCTACGCGGTGGTGGTGGTGGCGGTGTAATCCGGTGGCTTTTTGACCTTGAATTGCCTTGGAGCTCTCTCCTCTCTTCTCCAATGGCCGTCACTTGATTTCTGAATGATCTAACCCTAAAAGGCTAACCTAATGGCTGATATAGGTTGCTGAAATTCGTGGGTTTAATTACCCAATTATGTAAAATGACTAAAATGCCCTCCCGGGGTACTATTTAGGCCTAAAAATGCCCCGAGACCCAAACTAAACCCCCGGGGTACACTTTTCTGACTATCTCGACCCTTCCGGACACGTTGGCGCACTCAAAACGACCATACGAACAACTTATAAAATAATCACTTTTTATTTAACAAAATTAGTCCCGACGTGACACGGGCACGTCCCGACTTAAATTTCCAAAATAGTCATTTAATTCACTTATGACATTCAATATAACCAATATAGTATATTACTATGCTCATTAGTAATATTCAACAAGTTTCCCATAATTACTAACTCTCGTCACGTTAATAATTATAACATAATTAATTTCCGGATATTTATTAAATAATCATTCACATTAAATTTAATAAATCCCCAAATTAATATAGCATAAAAATACGGGGTAGTACAGTAAACCTCCCGATCTCTATACCCACACCTCTACACATAAGCGAAATCATGGAACCCCTACTCAACGGTGAGTCTACACAAGTAGCAGTGCTCTCTACGGTGTCTAATAACCCAATGGTGCGTGCAAATATCATGGCAATGAAACAATGTGTGGCCCCCGTGTCAAACAAAATACGCCCCATAGTCCCCTGAGTAGAGAACATACCCTCAATAGCTGGCGGATTCTGTGGGGCTGCGGCCTGCTGAAGCTGATATACCCTCCCATACTGAAGTTGCCCCTGCTGAACTGGGACTGCTGGAATGGGTGGTAATGCTGCCATCTGTGGTGGTGCTGGGAGAGCGACGGGAAACATAGGCCTCTGTGGCTCGTGTCGAGCACCCTGCTGCTGCTGCTGTGGGGCCCTGCCATTATCAGGACAATCCTGACGTTTGTGGCCAATCTTACCACAAATGAAACACTTCCCCGGGAAGTTTCCCCCTCGCTGTCCCTGCTGCCCTCGGCCTTGGTGGCCGTTACCATTCCTCCCTTGGACTTGCTGACCCTGCTGAAACTGTTGTTGACCATTCTTCCCCTGCTGGCCCTGATGGCCGTTCGGACCCTGATGGCCCTGCCTAAAACCTCCCTGTCCGTGCCTGAAATTTCCCGATCTGAACCTCTTATGATCCCCCTGCTGGGAACCCTGGTCACCCTGCCTCTGCCCCTGAGTAGATTGTGCCCCACTGGCACCGTTTCCCCCTGTCCTGCCCTGATGGTTGGACTCTCCTGACCCCTTGCTCTCAGCCATGTGAAAGCGATGATCCTGGCAGTGTAACAGTGCAGCGTTAACCACATCAGAATAAGTGGCCAACGAAAGGTTCCCTAACAAATGCTGACGGATCTTCCATGTCAATCCATCGGTGAACTTATGGATCTTCTTCTCTTCTGTCGGTATCTCATCCGGAACAATATTCAGCAAATTTGTGAATTCGACCTCATACTCGGCCACAGTCATACCCTCTTGTCTAAGGTTCATCAACTTCCTCCTCATTTCCGTGTGAACAGCTGGCGAAAAATATTTGCGATCGAACCGCACCCAGAACTCCTGTATCGTGAGAGTATCTCTCTCCTCCGCGGTGGTAATAGACTCCCACCACTGCAATGCAGATCCCACTAGCTTGAAAGTAGCTAGTATCTGCCTTTGAACATTAGTGCACTCATACATCCTCGGGTGCCTCTGAATATCCTTCCTCCACTGACTAGATACCACAATATCGGAGCTACCTGCGAACTCCGGAGGGTGTGCTTTCTGAAAAGCATCACGAACGCGTTCTCAAGCAGACGGGAATGCATGTGCCTGAACTGGCGCGGCTACTGGCGCCTGGGGTGGTGCCTGCTGTACAACGGCTAGGGCGGCATTTACCGCTTGGGCTATAATAGCTGCAACCTCGGCGGCATTCATGGTGCCCTGTACTGGTGCTGGCTGTGGCTCTGGCTGTGCATCCCTAGGAACTCGCTGCGCACGTCGTGGAGGCATCTGAAATGAGAGTAAAGTCTATAAGTTCGCAGTTATAAACTTAAAATAGCTGAAGAGCGAAGCATACATAAAAGAATACAACAGTCCTAAAATATAGGGATCTACATCAAAGAAAGCTCAGCAGAAACATAATAAGCCGTACAGATCCTAAAGGACACTAGAACCTGATGCTCTGATACCACCTGTGACACCCCGACTAATTAAATACCGGGTAGCTACTCCTTTATTAAATTAATACAAAATGCCAAGTTGGTTCAGTTAATAGCATCACTGTCGAAAACATTTTTATGATTTCTAACCACCTAGTATTTAAAAAGTAAGTTGTCAAATTTTAAATTAAATTTGATTAACATGCAATAAAATAATTATGAAAGAATAACATAACCATTCACCATAAATAAGCAATAGGATAACCAATAGATAACAAGTCTGGAGGAAATACTCCTCACAACAATCCCAATATGGAAATAATAAAACAAGTCTACATCCTGAATTAAATACAAACCAAAGTCTGAATAAGTGAAATATAAAATGTCTCTAATGAAATGGGCGACATGCCCTACAATGATGAAACTGAATATGGAGTCAAGACTAGAAAAGAGGCGTCTACTGTCAAAGCCCTGTAACTTCCACAACAGCTACAGCTCGTCACCTGAATAAAGATCCTATGCATGGTGTCCTTGTGGCTGGGCACCTAAAAAGGTTTTTACAAAATAGATTTGAAAGCAAACGGGCCAGAGCCCGAAAGTGGAGAGTATTTTAAAAACAACAAGTGCTTTAATAACATTTAAAACAATGAATGCAAAATACATGTTAGGACGTGCTCTCACATGAAATACTCACCTCTCGTCTAACTGTGCACTCCTAACGTTCCTGTACCCATTCATGTGTTATTTATATCTAACTAAACCGTCATAAGTTCTAACCCAACTACTCAATTCACAATATGAATCCCCAATGTTATCACTTAAATAGATAGCTTTACTTAAACTCGGATTCTCAATTATTAGCATTACCGTTTACTGGAGGTTATCCCTTTATTTATCTCCTCAAGGAGTTACTATAAATTATTCTCATAATTAAACATAACAATTCCTTTTCATTTAACCGTATATTATTCACATCATAAATATACAATGTAAGCACCCCGAGGCTAAGCTGCGGTGCACACATACTCTGCTATCCATCCCGGTACATCACGTACATAAGGATTACAAATTCCGAATCTCTCAGGAATTGTTAGAATAAGCACAACACACAAAAATGGAGGCGAACATAATTCAACATATCCATGGTCACGTACATACCTACGCTCCATAGTCAGCTGTCTTATTAACTCACAAATAAGTCATTCTCTTGAACTATGTCCTCGAGGTACCAATCTAAATCCGGGCACACAAAGATTAGATGGCCCTAAGCGAACGTAAACCTCCCGTGATAGCAAGTATGGTAGGTATGTCATACACATAAAATCATATACTAAGCATTCACACATCTTAGATGTCTCAATATTAATAAAGGTACATTCTACATCCTTATACCATTATTTCAATTTTATACATTTTAAGTCTTTCGATAATATAAAATGTAGACTGTCGACACATCTCACGTCATAGTTTCTTGTACTTAAAACCTATCTCAAAGGGATTATTAAGTTTCCTATTATTCCCACATATAACATCATTATTCTTAAGGTTCTTACTTCTGCCCCAAATCTCATTTCATCAATTTAATCAAATTTACTCTTTTAACCCTAATATTATCTCACTCATCGAGTTTCATTAGTGTTTAGAATAATTCCTCAAATTGAATTCTAATTAAGGTCCAAATTTTATAACCATACCTACTGGTCTTCCTTAAGTCTAAGGATATTCATAAAGTCTCCAATAATATTTTCTAAGGGTTAACATCATTAAAATTTAACTAGGGGAAATTTTACTCATTCTGGGAAGGTCGATCGATCGACCTTGAACCTCGATCGATCGATGGTGTTCGATCTATCGACTGATGAATGTCGATCGATCGATCGCACCAGGTAGGCTACGGACTGCTTCGTTATGCAGTCCTCAAATCGTCCCAAAACTCCATTATAATGCATGAAACTCTAATATAACGTTATAATATCATCATACAACCATCCTACAACATTGTTAACGTTCTAAAACCAATAAATCATCAACCAAAGGGCTTTATTTGGATCAAAACTTCATCAAGAACCCTAGTTTTCTATTTCTTTCAAGAACATTAATAAATCTCTTCTTAAATCCGTTTTAGATCATCAAGGGTTATATTTTGAATTCATAATTCGTCCAGAATATGTCTACATGCAATTCCTAACATAGTTCATAGTTTAATCCTCAAATTCATGGTTCTATATCAATCTTCCAAGACAAAATTCGATAATTACCTAAACATGGAAGAACACATTGATGGAATTAATTGTAACTAAAACACTTGCCTTATGTTCCAGATTTGTTGTTGATTGAAGATGGTTGAATTCCTCTCTCTCTCTCTCTCTGCAGAATTCTCCTCTCTCTCTCTCTCTCTACAAGCTCTTCTCACAAGATGACAATGGAGGTGGGGGTTGGTTTTTGGCAAGTTAAAAATATTTTCTTAACTTCTCCCGTAGCCCACTACTTAGATTGGGGTTGAAAATGGGTTAGTGGGTTTAATGGTAAGTTATAATTAAAGTCTGATTTTCGTGGGTTTTAATTACCAAATTTCCGAAATTACCAAACTACCCTTTTGGGTTGCCGGTTTGGCCTAAAAATGCCCCGGGACCCAAACTAAACCCCCGGCTAGTGTTTTCTGACTATTTCGACCCTTCTGGACTCGTTGGCGCACTCAAAATGACCATACGGTTGATAAAAATAAAATTCACTTTTTAATTCAAATAATTACATTCCTGACGCGACTGTCACGCGCGTCCCAACAAAATTTTCCAAATTGCCGTATTTCTACCTCACGACAAATTCAATATTTTCAATATTGCCATATATACACAGTAGAATCAAATACCAACTCACATCTCGTTAGTATTTTATCCGGATTAATTCTCAATTAATTCACATTTAATTTAATTAATCCTCTAAATAAATATCGATAAAAATGCGGGGTATTACATACTTCCCCCCTAATAAAGAATTTCGTCCCGAAATTCGGAACTAGAAAGTACCTGGTAAAAATAACTCTGGATAACGTTCGCGCATCTCATCCTCGCGCTCCCATGTGGACTCCTCGACATTATGATGCCGCCACTGAACACGTACTAACGAAACTATCTTTGACCGCAGTTTCCGCTCACTTCGGTCCAAAATAGCAATCGGCCCCTCCTCGTAGGAGCTATTGGGCTGGAGATCGATGTCCTCCAAAGCAATGTGAGAATCAGCCAAATCATCTCTAAGATATTTCCTTAGCGAGGAAATATGAAACACATCATGAATCCTGTGTAAATGCTCCGGTAACCCAAGTCTATACGCAACAGACCCAATCCGCTCGATGATAGGAAATGGTCCCACGTATCTCGCTTCTAACTTCCCCTTCTTCCCAAATCGCATAATCCCCTTCATAGGAGATACTCTGAGTAAAACCTGGTCCCCCACTTGGAACTCCCTGAAGAACCTCTTCGCATCAGCATAGCTCTTCTGCCGATCCTGAGCTACCCGAATGCGACTCCGTATCAATTATATCCTTGCCGAAATATCCTGAATCACTTCCGGCCCAAGTAGTTTGTTGTCCCCCACCTCCAACCAACATGCTGGGGAACGACAAGGTCTACCGTACAACGCCTCAAATGGAGCCATGCCAATGGTGAACTGGTAGGAGTTGTTGTAAGCAAACTTCACCAGTGGAAGATACTGCTCCCTTCCACCCCCAAAATCAATGATGCACATACGCAACATGTCCTCCAACATCTGGTTTGTACGCTCGGTTTGCCCATCGGTCTGCGGGTGATATGCTGTACTCAATCGCAATTCTGTGCCCATGGCCTCCTGAAAACTCTCCCAAAACCGCGAAACAAATATCTTGTCTCGGTCAGACACGATATTTAGGGGTACACCGTGAAGTCTCACTATTTCTGCAATAAAAAGCTGGGCATACTGTCCCGTAGTGTAGTCTGTCCTTACGGGTAGAAAATGAGCGACTTTGGTCAACCTGTCCACAATTACCCAAATGGAGTCGTGACCCCTCTGTGACGTAGGTAACCCCGTGATAAAGTTCATGGAGATGCTCTCCCACATCCACATCGGGACCTCTAATGACTGTAGAAGTCCTGCCGGTCTCTGATGATCCACTTTCACCAGCTGACAACTGGCGCATTTTGAAACAAACACGGCTATATCTCTCTTCATCCCGCTCCACCAATGCTGACGTCTCATGTCTTGGTAAATTTTGTCCCCACCGGGATGTACCGCAAACTTTGAGCCGTGCGACTTTGCCATCACCTCGTGTCGTAATTCCTCCCCTTCAGGAACTACCAGTCTGCTATTGAAGCGTAATCCCCCGTCTGAGCTAACGGTATAGGACTCGGCTCCCTCTGTTAATAATCGAACTATCTGCTCCTGACAGAACGAGTCATCTGCTTGTGCCCTTACCACTCTCGTGACAATCTGCGGTGTAACAGTCATCACCGACATGAATGATCGGGCCACTGCATCCTGGTGTCTCAACTCTTTCCACTTAGCCTTCCACACTCCTGCCACCTCATCCACTGGCCTACGGCTCAACGCGTCTGCTACCACGTTAGCCTTCTTCGGGTGATATTGGATATCGAACTGATAATCCTTCACAAACTCAAGCCACCTTCGCTGCCGCATATTCAACCCCTTCTGCGTGAATAGGTACTGTAGGGACTTGTGGTCTGTGAACAATCGAAACTTCTCCCCCAAAAGATAATGTCTCCAAATCCGAAGGGCAAATACCACTGCCGCTAACTCCAATTCATGGGTGGGGTAATTCTTCTCGTGAGGCTTAAGCTTACGGGAAGCATAAGCTATGGCCTAACTCTCCTGCTGCAATACACCTCCAAGTCCTTGTAAGGACGCATCGGTGTAAACTAGATACTCAACTCCCGGTCTCGGCAATGCTAACACAGGTGCTGAGGTCAACTTGTCCTTCAACTCATCGAATGCCAACTGACAGGCATCACTCCAAATGAAGGGGCACACCATTAAGAGTCAGATGTGTCAAAGGACCCGCTATCTTTGAGAAACCCCGAATAAACCTCCTGTAGTATCCTGCTAGGCCCAAGAAACTACGGATCTCAGTCGGTGTCGTCGCCTGTCCCCACTCTCTTACCGCAGATACCTTCCCCGGATCAACAGATATCCCCCGGTCGGAAATAATATGTCCCAAAAACTGAACCTCCTTCAGCCAAAACCCACACTTCTCATACTTTGCATACAACTCGTTCTGACGTAGCGTCTTCAAAACCTGCCTCAAATGCTCGGCGTGCTCCTCCTATGTCTGGGAGTAGACCAGAATGTCATCAATGAAGACAATGACGAACTGATCTAGGAAATCTCTGAACACCTTATTCATCAAGTTCATAAACACGGCTGGAGCATTGGTCAAACCAAAAGGCATAACCCAAAACTCGTAGGAACCATATCTCATTAAGAAATCAGTCTTCGAGACGTCCTCCTCCCTAATACGCAACTGATGGTATCCCGATCGCAAATCAATCTTTGAGAAGAAAGAAGCTCCTCTCAGCTGGTCGAATAAGTCATCGATTCGGGGCAACGGATACTTATTCCGTATCGTGACCTTATTCAACTCCCGGTAATCTACACACAACCTCAATGATCCATCCCTCTTCTTCACGAACAACACAGGGGCACCCCACGGCGAAGTACTCCTCCGTATAAACCCCTGACCCAACAACTGCTCAATCTGATCCCGTAACTCTCTCATCTCAGCTGGTGCCATACGGTAAGGTGCACGGGCAATAGGCCGAGTGCCCGGCGTCAAATCAATCACAAAATCTATCTCCCTACTCGGAGGTAGTCCAGGTATATCCTGAAATACATCGGCGAACTCACTAACAATGGGTATCGAATCAAGTGGTATCACCACTTCCTTAGAGGTCTCCTCCTCTATATAGTACCATTGAGTGGACGATCCTCCCTCAGGACGAGGCATCGCCACTAAAAACATCTCCTGCCCGGGAATGGCAAAGATAATACTCCTACTAAAACAGTCAATCATAGATCGGTACGCAACTAGCCAATCCATACCAATAATGGCATCATACTCGGTCATCTCTAATACTAACATATCAGTGGGTAAAGTAAACCTCCCGATCTCTATACCCACACCTCTACACATAAGCGAAATCATAGAACCCCTACTCAACGGTGAGTCTACACAAGTAGCGGTGCTCTCTGCGGTGTCTAATAACCCAATGGTGCGTGCAAATCTCATGGCAATGAAACAATGTGTGGCCCCCGTGTCAAACAAAATACACCCCATAGTCCCCTGAATAGAGAACATACCCTCAATAGCTTGCGGATTCTGTGGGGCTGCGGCCTGCTGAAGCTGATTTACCCTCCCATACTGAAGCTGCCCCTGCTGAACTGGGACTGTTGGAATGGGTGGTAATGCTGCCATCTGTGGTGGTGCTGGGAGAGCGGCGGGAAACATAGACCTCTGTGGCTCGTGTCGAGCACCCTACTGCTGCTGCTGTGGGGCCTTGCCCTTATCAGGACAATCCTGACATTTGTGGCCAATCTTACCACAAAAGAAACACTTCCCCGGGAAGTTTCCCCCTCGCTGTCCCTGCTGCCCTCGGCCTTGGTGGCCGTTACCATTCCTCCCCTGGACCTGTTGGCCCTGCTGAAACTGCTGTTGACCATTCTTCCCCTGCTGGCCCTGATGGCCGTTCGGACCCTGATGGCCCTGCCTGAAACCTCCCTGTCCGTGCCTGAAATTTCTCGATCTGAACCTCTTATGATCCCCCTGCTGGGAACCCTGGTCACCCTGCCTCTGCCCCTGAGTAGATTGTGCCCCACCGGCACCATTTCCCCTTGTCCTGCCCTGATGGCTGGACTCTCCTGACCTCTTGCTCTCAGCCATGTGAAAGCGATGATCCTGGCAGTGTAACAGTGCAGCGTTAACCACGTCAGAATAAGTGGCCAACGAAAGGTTCCCTAACAAATACTGACGGATCTTCCATGTCAATCCATCGGTGAACTTCTGGATCTTCTTCTCTTCTGTCGGTATCTCATCCGGAACAATATTCAGCAAATTTGTGAATTCGACCTCATACTCGGCCACAGTCTTACCCTCCTGTCTAAGGTTCATCAACTTCCTCCTCATTTCCGTGTGAACAGCTGGCGGAAAATATTTACGGTTGAACCGCACCCAGAACTCCTCTATCGTGAGAGTATCTCTCTCCTCCGCGGTGGTAATAGACTCCCACCACTACAATGCAGATCCCACTAGCTTGAAAGTAGCTAGTATCTGCCTCTGAACATCGGTGCACTCATACATCCTCAGGTGCCTCTGAATATCCTTCCTCCACTGACTAGATACCACAATATCGGAGCTACCTGCGAACTCCGGAGGGTGTGCTTTCTGAAAAGCATCACGAACGCGTTCCCAAGCAGACGGGAATGCATGTGCCTGAACTGGCGCGGCTACTGGCGCCTGGGGTGGTGCCTACTGTACAACGGCTAGGGCGGCATTTACCGCTTGGGCTATAATAGCTGCAACCTCGGCGGCATTCATGGTGCCCTGTACTGGTGCTGGCTGTGGCTCTGGTTGTGCATCCCTAGGAACTCGCTGCGCACGTCGTGGAGGCATCTGAAATGAGAGTAAAGTCTATAAGTTCGCAGTTATAAACTTAAAATAGCTGAAGAGCGAAGCATACATAAAAGAATACAACAGTCCTAAAATATAGGGATCTACATCAAAGAAAGCTCAGCGGAAACATAATAAGTCGTACAGATCCTAAAGGACACTAGAACCTGATGCTCTAATACCACCTGTGACACCCCGACTAATTAAATACCGGGTAGCTACTCCTTTATTAAATTAATACAAAATGCCAAGTTGGTTCAGTTAATAACATCACTGTCGAAAATATTTTTATGATTTCTAACCACCTAGTATTTAAAAAGTAAGTTGTCAAATTTTAAATTAAATTTGATTAACATGCAATAAAAGAATTATGAAAGAATAACATAACCATTCACCATAAAGAAGCAATAGGATAACCAATAGATAATAAGTCTGGAGGAAATACTCCTCACAACAATCCCAATATGGAATTAATAAAACAAGTCAACATCCTGAATTAAATACAAACCAAAGTCTGAATCACTGAAATATAAAATGTCTCTAATGAAATGGGCGACATGCCCTACAATGATGAAACTGAATATGGAGTCAAGACTAGAAAAGAGACGTCTACTGTCAAATCCTTGTAACTTCCACAACAGCTACAGCTCGTCACCTGAATAAAGATCCTATGCATGGTGTCCTTGTGGCTGGGCACCTAAAAAGATTTTTACAAAATAGATTTGAAAGCAAACGGGTCAGAGCCCGAAAGTGGAGAGTATTTTAAAAACAGCAAGTGCTTTAATAACATTTAAAACAATGAATGCAAAATACATGTTAGGACGTGCTCTCACATGAAATACTCACCTCTCGTCTAACTGTGCACTCCTAACGTTCCTGTACCCATTCATGTGTTATTTATATCTAACTAAACCGTCATAAGTTCTAACCCAACTACTCAATTCACAATATGAATCCCCAATGTTATCACTTAAATAGATAGCTTTACTTAAACTCGGATTCTCAATTATTAGCATTACCGTTTACTGGAGGTTATCCCTTTATTTATCTCCTCAAGGAGTTACTATAAATTATTCTCATAATTAAACATAACAATTCCTATTCATTTAACCGTATATTATTCACATCATAAATATACAATGTAAGCACCCCGAGGCTAAGTTGCGGTGCACACATACTCTGCTATCCATCCCGGTTCATCACGTACATAAGGATTACAAATTCCGAATCTCTCAGGAATTGTTAGAATAAGCACAACACACAAAAATGGAGGCGAACATAATTCAACATATCCATGGTCACGTACATACCTACGCTCCATAGTCAGCTGTCTTATTAACTCACAAATAAGTCATTCTCTTGAACTATGTCCTCGAGGTACCAATCTAAATCCGGGCACACAAAGATTAGATGGCCCTAAGCGAACGTAAACCTCCCGTGATAGCAAGTATGGTAGGTATGTCATACACATAAAATCATATACTAAGCATTCACACATCTTAGATGTCTCAATATTAATAAAGGTACATTCTACATCCTTATACCATTATTTCAATTTTATACATTTTAAGTCTTCCGGTAATATAAAATGTAGACTGTCGACACATCTCACGTCATAGTTTCTTGTACTTAAAACCGATCTCAAAGGGATTATTAAGTTTCCTATTATTCCCACATATAACATCATTATTCTTAAGGTTCTTACTTCTGCCCCAAACCTCATTTCATCAATTTATTCAAATTTACTCTTTTAACCCTAATATTATCTCACTCATCGAGTTTCATTAGTTTTTAGAATAATTCCTCAAATTGAATTCTAATTAAGGTCCAAATTTTATAACCATACCTACTGGTCTTCCTTAAGTCTAAGGATATTCATAAAGTCTCCAATAATATTTTCTAAGGGTTAACATCATTAAAATTTAACTAGGGGAAATTTTACTCATTCTGGGAAGGTCGATCGATCGACCTTGAACCTCGATCGATCGATGGTGGTCGATCGATCGACTGATGAATGTCGATCGATCGATCGCACCAGGTAGGCTACGGACCGCTTCGTTATGCAGTCCTCAAATCGTCCCAAAACTCCATTATAATGCATGAAACTCTAATATAACGTTATAATATCATCATACAACCATCCTACAACATTGTTAATGTTCTAAAACCAATAAATCATCAACCAAGGGCTTTATTTGGATCAAAACTTCATCAAGAACCCTAGTTTTCTATTTCTTTCAAGAACATTAATAAATCTCTTCTTAAATCCGTTTTTAGATCATCAAGGGTTATATTTTGAATTCATAATTCGTCCAGAATATGTCTACATGCAATTCCTAACATAGTTCATAGTTTTAATCCTCAAATTCATGGGTCTATATCAATCTTCCAAGACAAAATTCGATAATTACCTAAACATGGAAGAACACATTCATGGAATTAATTGTAACTAAATCACTTGCCTTATGTTCTAGATTTGTTGTTGGTTGAAGATGGTTGAATTCCTCTCTCTCTCTCTCTGCAGAATTCTCCTCTCTCTCTCTCTCTCTCTACAAGCTCTTCTCACAAGATGACAATGGAGGTGGGGGTTGGTTTTTGGCAAGTTAAAAATATTTTCTTAACTTCTCCCGTAGCCCACTACTTAGATTGGGTTGAAAATGGGTTAGTGGATTTAATGATAAGTTATAATTAAAGTCTGATTTTCGTGGGTTTTAATTACCAAATTTCCGAAATTACCAAACTACCCTTTTGGGTTGCCGGTTTGGCCTAAAAATGCCCCGCGACCCAAACTAAACCCCCGGCTAGTGTTTTCTGACTATTTCGACCCTTCCGAACTCGTTGGCGCACTCAAAATGACCATACGGTTGATAAAAATAAAATTCACTTTTTAATTCAAATAATTACATTCTTGACGCGACTGTCACGCGCGTCCCAACAAATTTTTCCAAATTGCCGTATTTCTATCTCACGACAAATTCAATATTTTCAATATTCATATATTGCCATATATACACATTATAATCAAATACCAACTCACATCTCGTTAGTATTTTATCCGGATTAATTCTCAATTAATTCACATTTAATTTAATTAATCCCCTAAATAAATATCGATAAAAATGCGGGGTATTACAGTAAGATGATGCTTCATTTTCATTTTTGTTCAAACATTAGAGAAACTGAAGAAAATACAAATTTCAATGGCTCACAATTGAATAAGAAAATGAACATTAAAGGTTAGTACTTTTGCTCGAACCTTCTTTTATAATTTAATATAATGCTTTACACATTCTCTATATCTTACATGGAAAGAAAAATTATAAATTTAATTCCTTGATTAAATTAGTGTTTAATAAGCTATGTGTATCTTAATGTATATTAAATAATAAAAATGGATAAGGATATTATCCGAATCCGGGAAATCCGGGAGGATACGGATAAGGATAGCTGAAATTATTATCCTGGAGGATACGGATACGAATACGGATAGTATGGAGACTTGACGGATACAGATGTGAATACTATGATATCCGCTCCGTATCCGTCCATTTTACACCCTTATCCCTGACCAGCTATAGTTGGTAGATTTTTCTCTTAAATGTTTCCGACCAACCAAGGTCAGTAAATTTTCCTTATCGACCAACTACATTTGGTGGGTTTCTATCCCCGACCAGCCATAGTTAGTCTTTTTGAAATAATTTTACCTCCCGACCAACTCAAGTTGGCATTTTCGAGAATATATTTATTTCCTAACCGACATAAGTTGGCATTTTTAGGAATACTTTTATTTCCTGAGAAACATATAGTTTTATTTCCCTTAGGAATACAAATTTTACTTCCTAGAGGAATACAAGTAGCTTTACTTCCCGGAGGAATACAAGTAGCTTTACTTCCCGGAGGAATACAGGTAGCTTTACTTCCCGGAGGAATATTGGTAGCTTTACTTCCCGGAGGAATATAGGTAGCTTTACTTCCCGGAGGAATATTGGTAGCTTTACTTCCCCGAGGAATATTGGTAGCTTTACTTCCCGGAGGAATATAGGTTTCTCGACCAACCTTAGTTGGCATTTTCAAGAAAAAATTTTAGTAGCCTGAGCTTTGCCGAGTAGTGTATAGCACTAGTATTCCCCGAAAAACTTTCAATAAAAAGAAAGAATTCGGCAGAATATCTTCATTTTATTCATCACTGATAATACTTGCGTAGGTGCTCTGCGTTCCATGCATTCTTGAACTCCTCCCCTTCTAAAGTTGATATTCGGTAAGTTCCTGGTCGAACAACTTCTGTAACTCGGTATAGCCCATGCTAGTTTTCCTCTAGTTTGTTGTGCTTTTGAATTACTTTCTTTAGCACATAGTCTCCTTCTTTCAGATCTCACTTCGTCACCCTCTTATTGTAGAATATAGCTGTTCGTTGTTGGTATGCAGCATTTCTTATGGTTGCTTCTTCTCTAACTTCCTCGAGCATGTCTAAATCCAATCTTCTCATTAAGTCGCTGACAGGGGAATTGAAATTCAGTACTCTGTGTGTTGGGAGGCCCAACTCGGCAGGTATAACAGCTTCACTTCCAAATGCTAGCATATATGGAGATTCTCCAGTTGCTACTCGGGGAGTAGTTTGGTAAGCCCACAGTACTGACTGTAACTCGTGGATCCAATTTTCTTTCGCATCGTCCAGCCTTTTCTTCAAACCATTCAGCAGTGTTTTGTTTGTCACTTCAGTTTGTCCTTTGCTTTGAGGGTGGCCTGGTGCTGAGTGGATCTTCAACACATTTGATTGATGATAATAGGCAGCGAACTCCTCGTTATCGAATTGTGTTCCATGGTCTGTGATGAAAGAATGAGGAAGACCATATCGACAAATGATGTTCTTCCAAATAAATTGGTACACCTTCTCGTACGTCATATCAATGAGGGGCTCAGCTTCCACCCACTTAGTAAAATAATCCACTGCGACGACGAGGTATTTGAACCTTCCTCTAGTCGTTGGCAGCGGTCCAACCAAATCTATTCCCCACATGGCAAATGGCCAAGGGGAAGTGATGGGTGTCAATAATGCTTGTGGAGTTCTTTGGATGGAGGAAAAGCGCTGGCACTTGTCACATTTTTTGGCATAGGCTACACAATCAGCCCTCATCGTCGGCCAGTAATATCCCTGCGTCATCATCATTTACAAAAGCGTTCGACCTGCTACATGGGCTCCACAGGACCCTTCATGAATTTCTTCAATCAAGTATTTCACCTCGGAGGGATGTACACATCTTTGCAAACCTGCCATAATTCCTCGTCTATATAAACTACCGTTAGTTAATACATACCGAGCAGCTTTAAACTTCAATTTCTTAGCTGCGAGCTTGTCAGTTGGCAATTCTCCCTCCTCAATATATGCCCTGATGGGATCCATCCAAGATGGTCCTAAATCAAGGGTGATAAAGTTCATCGCCAAATCTTCATCTATACTCCGACCATCTAAAACTTCAATTGGGATTGTTCTTCGTAACTCGGTACGAGTAGCTGATGCTAATCGAGCTAGGGCATCTGCTCTTGCATTCTCCATTCTTGGTATTCTGACCAGCTGAATAGCAGTAAATACTGACACCAACTCCATCATCTTTGCATGGTATTTGATCATTAATTCTCCTTTGACTGCATATATTCCCAACATTTGATTTACAATTAATTGAGAATCACTGAAGACAATAATTTGCTGTGCCTCCATAAGTTTTGCCAAATTAAGACCAGCAATTATGGCCTCATACTCAGCCTCATTATTAGAAGCTTTGAATTGGAAACGTAGGGCATATTACATGTCGACCTCGTCCGGAGTGCTCAAAATTATTCCCGCCCCACTGCCTGTTGTGCAAGATGAGCCATCTACATATAGCCTCTATATGGGTAAGTCGTCTTCAAACTTCTGATCTGACAGAGTTCCTTGGTGAAATATTTGTTGCTTCCTTTCATCTTCCCCTGATACTTCTCGCTCTTCATCGACCATCTTTTCTTGCCCTTTTACCAACCGGAGTTGGTCTGAGCTCGAATTTGATGATCCTGTAACATTCACTTGCCCTTTTACCAACCGGAGTTGGTCTGAGCTTGTGTTTGATGATCCTGTAACATCCACAGGTTGATCTGCGAGCAACTTTTGCTCCTCGGGGGTATTAGGATAGGTGAACTCTTCTATGAAATCGGTTACAGCCTGCCTTTTTAGCGATGATCTGGGTTCATAAACTATATCATATTCACCGAGCTCTATTGCCCAGTACATCAATCTCCTTGATTTTTCTGGTTTATGAAGGGCTTGCCTCAATGGCATATCAATATATACTACTATGGTGTGAGCCTGGAAGTATGGCCTCATTCTCCTACTCGCCTCAATTAGCGCCAGTGCCAATTTTTTCAGCCTTGGATATCTGATTTCTGCTCCTCGGAAGGCCTTACTCGTATAGTAAATTAGTTTTTGCACTCCATTCTCCACTCTGATCAACGCCGAGCTAACTGCATTCTCGGACACTGCAAGATATAAGTATAATTTTTCTCCCATCACTGGCCTGGACAACAGTGGAGGTGCTCCCAAGTATTTCTTCGAGTCTTGAAAAGCCTTCTCACATTCATCATTCCACTCAAAAGTCTTTCGGAGTGTCTTAAAGAATGGGAGACATCGATTAGTTGCTCGCGATACAAATCTGTTGAGTGCTGCTACTCGTCCTGTGAGACTCTGTACTTCCTTCTTCGTCGTTGGAGATCGTAGCCCTAATAGAGCTTTGATCTTTTCAGGATTTGACTCAATGCCTCGTTAATTGACAATGTACCCGAGAAACATGCCTTCTCGTACTCCAAATATGCACTTCGTCGGGTTCAGCTTCATTTGATATTTATTCAGTTGATCAAAAGTTTGACTTAAGTCAACTAGATGATCGGCAGCTTTCTTGCTCTTTGTCAGCATATCGTCAACATAGACTTCCATATTACAACTGATTTGTTCAGCAAAGACTTTGTTCATCAACCTCTGATATGTCGCACCTGCATTTTTCAAACCAAAAGGCATAACATTATAACAATAAGTTCCCCTAGGGGTAATGAAAGAAGTATTCTCCCTGTCTTCAGGTTTCATTTTAATCTGATTGTAGCCAGAATAAGCATCCATGAAACTCAGCAGCTCGTGTCCCGAGGTAGCATCGACTAGTTGATCAATTCAGGGTAATGGAAAGTGATCCTTTGGGAATGCTTTTGTTGAGGTCGGTGAAGTCTACACACATCCTCCATTTGTTGTTCTTCTTCTTTACCATCACCACATTGGCTAACCAGTCTGGGTATTTAACATCTTCAATGAAGCAAGCTTTCTGGAGCTTCTCGACTTCCTCCTGTATAGCTTGATTCTTCTCGGGGCTGAACACTCTTCTTCTCTGCTTTACTGGCCTGATCTCCTTATTCACATTGAGTTCGTGACATAAGAAATTTGGATCTATTCCTGGCATATCCTCATGACTCCACGCAAAAGTTTGCTTTCTGCTTCTAAGGAAAGTTATCAATTCCTGTTTTAGTGAGGTTTCCAACGACGAACCTATTTGAGTAGTTCGTTCAGGGTGCTCGTTGTCCAGAATGATGTTTTCAGTAGCTTCCACCACTTGACCCTTCACGAGTTGTGACTCATCTCTAGGATCCAATATTTCAATTTCTGCCCCTTCTTCCACTTGATAAGTAGTAGTATTTTTCTTTGATTCCTCTAGTTCTTCTTGCTCGGTGGATGAATAATAGCATTCCCGAGCTACTTTCTGATCACCTTTAACAACTCCTACTCCAAAATTTGTTGGAAATTTCAGGCATTGATGCACCGTAGATGGTACAACCTCGAACTTCTTCAATCCTACTCTTCCCATGATGATATTGTATGATGACTGAACATTCATATCCATCACGAAGAAGCATATTCTTTCTGTTTGACAAGCAGGCCACGTACCAATGAATAAATCCAACTTGATCGTCCCAAGTGGAAAAACTTTCTCGTCAGCAAAACCGAGGAGGGGTCTATGATAAGGCTCCAGTTGAGATAGCTTTAGATTTAAACTGTCGAAGCACGAGTAGAACATGATGTCTGCCGAGCTACCATTGTCGACCAGTACTCTTGAAATTATAACCTCCTTCATTCTCATCTTGATCACCAGTGGGTCATCATGAGAATATAGAACACCTGCAAGGTCATTCTTTGAGAAACCAATGACCAATTTCTCTTTATTCACCTTTCTCGGGCGATCCTCCTCAGCTAGATTTATTCGTTGAATGTACGAGCAAGCTTGAGCATCACAGAGGTAAGCTTTTCTCTCGGCAGTAAGGTCTCCTCCTCCTGCATCTCCACCTGTTATAACATTACAGTCAAATGATCCAAAGCGTATTGAAAATACCTCACGTTCTGGCTGCCTTGGTCCCTTGGGAAGATCGGGGTCGTCTTCGAGATCAACTTCATGGTTTCTTTTCTTGTTCTCCTCTGCTCTACGAGGAGATCTAGACCTCTCTCTTGTTCGATCGTTGTTCCTTCTTTCGCCTCCACGATCAACGTACTTTGCCATCTTTCCTCGTCTGATAAGTGTTTCAATCTCATTTTGAAGAGCTATGCAATTTTTGGTCATATGGCCATGATCTTTATGAAACTCGCAATACTTCGCCTTATTCCTCTTGTCAGGTTGAGCCTTCATTTTCTCTGGACAATTTAGTTCCTCGTTATTCTTGATTTCCTCTAGAACATGGTTGATATCCTTCTTCAAAGGAGTATAATTATCATATTTCTTCATCACGTCCCATACCGACCTGTTTTTTGAATGTTTGTCATTACCATTGTTCTTATGCTCTTTCTTCTTAGCTTTATCGCCTTCCACCTTGGTTTCTTTGGCATCCATATTCTTCTTTGCAACCATAGCCTCCTCGGCATTCATAATCTTGGACGCTTTTCCCATCAAGTCTGACATGGTACTAGGTGGATCTTTGGCCAAAGTGTAGTACAACTTGTTGGGCAGTAGTCCACTCATCAAAGCAGTAATCGCTGTCTTCTCCTCATAATCAATGACTTCAAGTTTCTCGTTATTAAAACGAGTTATATAATTTCTGGTGCTCTCACCAGCTTTTTGTCTAACACTTAACAAAGTGCTACTCGTTTAACTGGCTTTGTCCCAAAACATAAATTCCCAATAAATAACTCGGCCAGTTGAAGAAAAGTTGAGATCTTACCCCGAGGAAGATTATTATACCATATTTGAGCAGATGCGGTAAGAGTTCCCGAGAATGCTCTGCATCTCATCTCATCTGGAATAGCATAGATGTCGGCTGCAGCCTGGTATTGTTCTATATGAAGGACGGGGCCAGTCTTTCCATCATATTTGAGGGTCACAACAGGTGCTATGAATTTTGATGGTGTTAGAAAATCTACAATAGCCTGGATAAAAGGTGTTCCTCGAACAAAGGTTCGTTGTAGAGGGTTCTTAGCTTTAACCATTTCCCTCAATCTATCCTCCAGCCTTTGAATATAGCCTTTCCATGCATCATTTCCTTCCTCGGGCATGTTGGTTCGAATAGCTGATCGCGTTGAGGTGGCTTCCTGAGATCTATCTTGACGAGCAGCTGGTCGCGACTGGGCAGATCCTTCCCTTAAATCTGATGGTCGTCGAAAACTCCTCGATGGGGCTTTAAGAGGACTTTTGCTCCTCCTAGGACCTAATCGATCGAAAGGAGATACTCTGCTTAATCTTTCTAGCGCACTGGTCCTTTCTAGGGAGAGAGTGATACGTTGTTCAGTATCTGTGGCTCGCACTGACGAAGTTCGTCCAGGTTGATAAGAAAAATCTTCAGACTCCTCATTACGATATGAATTGGTATGCCCAGTACGTGAAGAAGATGCACGGATATTTATTTGAATACTCCGTGGTCTTGAATGGGTTGGTGCACTGCCATGGAGGGTTTGTATGAGTTGACGCATAGTTTCTTGCATGACGATCTGGACTTGAGCCAGATTTGTAATTATTCCAGCCAGATCTGGAATATTTGGCAGAGCAGATGGATTTGGAGGGCTTCCAGCATTTCGATTGCTAGATTCTGGAATGTCAGCCATTTGTGACGGATTATTTTTGATGAAAAATGATATTACCAGTCGTTTCCCACAGACGGCGCCAATCTGTGGATGTAAAAAATTAGATCATATCTAATTATTCAATCACAGATAAATAAATGAGACAAAGAATTTTTAAAGTGGTTCAGCATTATAAGAATGGCCTACATCCACTGTTATGGTATTGCTGATTGTATGGGAATTCTCGATTACAAGTTATCTCAAGAAATTACGGTCCCCTTCAAATGAGGATTGTACAATGTATTTACAGCCCAGAGGCTGTAATGTGAAAGGGTAATACATTAAATGATGTACATATGAAAGGGTAATACATTCAATGCCCCTTAAGCGTGTGCGTCTGAATGATAAGCATTTAATGAACAGTCAAACTGTTGGTTATCCTGCTATTAATGCTTTATTCGAGGTGCAGCTCGGACCGCCTAAGCTTCTCGGTACTCAAGAGTTCCTCAGAGAGTTCTTGTTCCTCGGAGTGTATAAGTTCCTAGGGGAATCAGTGTTCCTCGTTGTAGTATGGTTCCTCGGAGCATGTGAGTTCCTCGGAAGTGTTTGTTGTTGCTACGTAGATTGCCACGTGTCTTTACTTTATTGAGCCATGTCAGCAGACTAAATTTGGTATCAACAATGAGCATCATGCTCAAAACCATCTTTTCACTTGATTAATTGGTGAACCACCATGCCGCAATATGCTCCTAATTAGTGAATTGAGTTCTAAGCATTAAGATGCACCCTATGGCTCCGGGCCTTCTTGAATTTTTCGGTTACCTCTGAGCGTCTTTACTTGTTACATCTTTGTAACCCTTTTTTCTTTTTTTCCTTTTTACCGGTCGATGAGGCTAAATACCCGGGACGAAATAATTCCCAGCACATTTTATTTCTAAGTTTCACATTTTATATAAGTCCATATTTATTTTGCCTAAGGCTTGGTATATCTTCCCATGAATAAAACTTTAATTATTATTTCTTGTGAAACTTAACCTTTAAGTTCAAACACCCATTTCCACCCTTTATTTGTACGTTTCACTATTCAAACTCACTTTGTAAACTTGCATTTTATGCACTTTGTAAAAGATGCTTCTTTTTACTTTTGTTTTGCAAAATATGAGTTTTCAGTTTCACTATATAGAATTCAACTCTTTCAACTAAAGTATTTTATTTTTAAAAATTTACCCTTACGTCTAACTTTTCATAAAATGGTACTTTTGTACTAAAACTTAGTTTTTGTCATTTTAAGACTTATATTTTTAATTCATTAAACTTGCATCCTTTATATTACGCCCCATCATTTTATGTATTCACATTGCTTCATTTAAAGCTAACTTTCCAAAATAATATTAATGTTTACTAAGATTACTACTAAATCCAAACTTTTCATAAAATGACACTTTTGGCCTAAAAACTACACTTTTGACATTTGAAGACTCACTCTTTCAAATTTTTAACTTTTTTAATTTAAACTTTGTATCCTTGTTGTGGCCATCCCCGATCCTTGTCGCGAGCGGGCGCGTGAAGGGAGGATCCTCGGGTCCCGCGCGTCCCTCTCGGGAGCGCTTCGAACGGCGTCATTTGAGACGAGGTGTAAAAATGCAGAGAGATTTAGAGTTGCCAGTCTATTTTACTCAAAACCGACAAAAGAAAAAGGGGAAGCCATCCCGAAGAACGGCATCCAAAGACATACTGGTGCATACGAAACCAAAATGATTCGAGAAGGGTTCGGAGGCTAAGTTACGAAATGGGAAGGTATTAGGCACCCATTTCGCCCTTTCGATCTCTCATGGATGTTTGCTATTTTCCTTTTTTATTTTCCCCGTGATATGTGTGCATGTGTGTATATATATAGTGGAGATAGGAATCCTCGACTTGTATCATGGAAGAGATAAAGCGAGTCATCCGTAGGAAGGTATGAAAATAATATTAGAAAATAAGATTTACGCGATTACCCCTACGTTGATCGTTATAATGGAACGATAACGCATATGGAGTAATACGTCACTAAGAACAAGTATATAGAATATAAGAAAATTGGATTTAGAGAAGATAGAAAATGAGAGATAAAGTGAGAATAGGACTCGAGTCTCGGGTTTTACCCCGAGACGCCTACGTAACCTATAAAGGAATCAAAGTCCACGTAGTTCGCATACAAAATGAGGGGTAGGGTTTATCCCATAAATTCAAATGGGGGATCTCCTATTTGTGAGTGTGTGTGTGTGTGTAGAAAAAGTGTTTTAGTTGTGAGAAAAGTGTGAGAAAAGTATGAGAATCCCTATTTGGAATTTATGAGCAAACCCTCTTTTTCTTGTTTTTTGGGTTTTATTTATATGAAAATGAGAGATGTGCAATAATAATACATAAAAAGTATATTAGGATGTGTGAGATGAGATAATAAAAGTGCTAAGTAATAAAACAAGTTATTGCGAATTTAAGAGAATTTGAAGGGAAAGTTGGACCTTCTTGAAGATCTTGAGCTTGATCTTGAATGTTGGAGAGCAGCCCTTGCACTTGGATGATAATGGAGAGTGGCTAATTCACTAAGTTTGATGAAAAGGATGATGAAAAGTGGAAATTAGAAAGGGATTTGGATGTTGAAATCGCGCTGTCTTCGAGAGAGGTTTTTGGGATTCGCTGAGTGCGATTGTTATCTGATCTGGTCTCCCCTTGCAAATGAGGTGAAGGCCTCATTTTATAGGCCCAGGTCACTGCCGATCGTCATAGGACTGGTCCTGCCTATCGGCACCTACCGATAAGTAGGGTCTGGAACCTGCTATTTAGCAGTGTGTTTCAGGCCTTTTCGAAAAATTGGCTACCGAGGGCAAACCGTTGCTTAGAATTGTGCACGGGGCAGACCGCTGGAAAGATAATTCAGAGACCTTTGAAAGTCCTTTGGACTGACTTTGGGTCAAATATGGCTCGGAAACGTTTGTCGGTCTATTGGATGGGGAATCGTTCAGACGCAAACGGATCATTCGTCCACATGGTAAGTCCGAATCATCCACGGAGTAGACTGTTGGAACGGTTAGCAGATGTACTTCGACATTCCAAAGAGTTTGACCCAGTTTGGGGAGTTGACTTTGGTTAACCGGGCCCTGGAAGCATTCGGTGACCTCTTGGAGTCAAAGGAATCGTTCGTCCGCATGGTAAGTCAGAATCGTTCACAGGACAGACCGTTGGAAAGTGATTTCAGTGCCCTTCGAAGATTCATTCAGTCTCGGTTGAGATAAAGAGTCGACTTAGGTCAAACAGAGCCCGGGAGCATTCGATGGCCTCTGGATTAAGTTTTGAACGCAAACGTATCGTTCGTCCACATGCTAAGTCAGAATCGCGCACGGGATGGACTGTTGGAAAGGGATTTTAGTAACCTTCGAAGATTCAATCAGCCTCGGCCGAGCTGAAGAGTTTGACTTTTGGTCAAACCGAGCTTAGGAGTGCCCGATGGCTTCTAGGTTAGTACTCGAGGTATGACCTGGGTTTGCAATGATGAAGGGAGGTACTAGGGACCTAAAGAGAGTTAGGGGTAATAAAATGGGGTGTTTAGAGAGCCCCTCGATGGGTGAGTTTGGAAGAAATGATAAGCGCCAAATAGACACCACATGATGCTTTTGAGGGAGTATGACCGATTCAGAGGGTCAAGGCCGATTCTGAGGACCTGAGGCATGTGCTGGGGATGACTAATTTTGTGGGTTAAATCCAAATCTGCGGGCTTAAGTGATGAGGGTGCTCGATTCTGCGGGTCAAAGCTAATTCTACGGGCTTAGGGTGAAGATATAATAACCGAGGTCAATTTTGACCTAAGAATGGTGACGACCGAGGACCGAGGTCATTTCTGACCTAAGAATGGTGACAACCGAGGATCGAGGTCATTTTTTACCTAACTCGGGTGACGATCTAAGATCGAGGTCAATTCTGACCTAAAAGTGGCGACGATCGAGGATCGAGGTCAATTCTGACCTAACTCAGGTGATAATCCAAGACCTAAGTCAATTCTGACCTAAAAGTGGTGACGATCGAGGACCGAGGTCAATTATGACCTAACTCAGGTGACGATCCAAGACCGAGGTCAATTTTGACCTAAGAGTGGTGACGACCGAGGACCGAGGTCAATTCTGACTTAACTCAGGTGATGATCCAAGACCGAGGTCAATTCGTACCTAAGAGTGGTGACGACCGAGGACCGAGGTCATTCCTGACCTAACTCAGGTGATGATCCAAGACCGAGGTTAACTCTGACCTAAGAGTGGTAACGACCGAGGTCATATCTGACCTAACTCAAGTGACGATCCAAGACTGAGGTCAATTATGACCCAAGAGTGGTAACGACCGAGGACCGAGGTTAATTCTGACCTAACTCAGGTGACGATCCAGGATCGAGGTCAATTCTGACCTAAGAGTGGTGACGACTGAGGACCGAGGTCAATTCTGACCTAAGAATGGTGACGACCGAGGACCGAGGTCATTTCTGACCTAAGAATGGTGACGATCGAGGACCGAGGTCAATTCTGACCTAACTCAGGTGATGATCCAAGATCGAGGTCAATTCTGACCTAAGAGTGGTGACGACTGAGGACCGAGGTCATTTCTGACCTAACTCAGGTGATGATCCAAGACCAAGGTCAATTTTGACCTAAGAGTGGTGACGACCGAGGATCGAGGTCATTTCTGACCTAACTCAGGTGACGATCAAGACCGAGGTCAATTCTGACCTAAGAGTGGTAACGATCGAGGACCGAGGTCATTTCTTACCTAACTCGGGTGATGATCCAAGACCGAGGTTAATTCTGACCTAAGAGTGGTGACGACCGAGGACCGAGGTCATTTTTGACCTAACTCAGGTGACGATCCAAGACCGAGGTCAATTCTGACCTAAGAGTGGTGACGATTAAGGACCGAGGTCATTTCTGACCTAACTCATGTGACGATCCAAGACTGAGGTCAATTCTGACCTAAGAGTGGATAAAGATTGGTTTTTGCTGAAGAAAGTGCCTTGTGATTTTGATCTGAGCTGGGGAGCTGATAGCTGATAGCTGGGGAAGATTTTGTTTCTTTAGGAGGCCTCGCAGGGGGGGACAACCAATTTTGGTGCTGTAAAAAACTCCGCTGGGGAAATGATCAGGCAATCCTTAGAGATCCTCCGGGGCTTTTCCGGGAGGAGATTCACTTAGTTTTTGAGGATTCCGTTGGGAAAGAGGGGTTTCGCTTGAGGGAATGCAAAATTTTCCTGGTGAAAAAGTTCTAAATCCTTCCTGGGTTTTTTAGGAATTTTTTGAGGATTTTTCGGGGATTTATGGTATTTTCTGGGAATTTTTGTACGAAATTTAAGGGGAGTGCCGGTCAGCATGGTATGAGGGGTGCCATTCAGTAGTGGCACAGACTTTTGGACAGCCTCGGGAAGATAAGGAGTTAGTGCCGATCGATATGGTTGGGGGAAGTGTCGATCGCCATGGCATTTGACATCCTATATAAAGGAGGCGAATCCTTTCATTTTTCACAGGTTCTTTGCTTTCTCTCTTTCTGTGATTCCTCTACAAATCGTTCTAGCATTCCGATCTTCAAGAAATGGCCGCTTTTGTGAGCACTGCAGTCCACAGGGAGTGGTTGACCGTTGATGACTGGACGAATGTGGAGTGGAGGGACAGGGTGCCTCTTGCTTTGGGAAGTGAGAACTCCTTTGATGCGTTTGAGCCCGTTGCGGATGAGCGAACTTTGCTGTGGGAGCCGTTACGTCATTGCTCTTCGAAAGTGAATCCTGGCGATTATGTAAGTAACCCGACCTTTGGCATTCCTCTCTTTTTGGTGATTTTTTCTTTCTTTCTTGAATTCTGATGAGATTTTTCCTTTTTGCCAGTCTGATATTTCTTTGAAGAACATGCGCGCTCGCGAGACGACGGGGCTCAGGGATGTCTGGGAGCATCTCCCACCTATGGTGCGTTGGGTGGTATCATCAGTGGGTTTTCGGAGGTTGGCATCTGCGCTGGATGAGACGCCTCGTTCGACAACGGTCCTGTGCGCTTTGGGGGAGAGGTGGTGGGATAATACCCACACCTTCCATTTTGGCTTCGGGAGATGACTGTGACTCCCATAGACGTGCAGCAGCTGTTGGGGCTGGATTGTGATGGAGAGCAGATATAGGTAGATCGCTCTTTGTGGGTGAGACAGGAGGCAGTGCATGCGGCACTTGGTGATATAGGGAGGATAGTTTCTGGGGATTCTATCCGGCTGTCCCTGTTAATGATGTTCTGTTGGGCAGGGTGATTGATGTGGAGGATGGGCTGTAAGTGAAGCAGATGACCCGATTATTTATTTTGCTGGTGTTGGGAGGTTTCATGGTGGCGTCGAGCGGCGACGTCGTCCATTTATGGTTCTTGCCGTACTTGAGGATGTTTTCGAACATCCCTTTCTATGATTGGGGGAGTCTGACTTTGACGACCCTTTACTCATCTCTGGATGCATTCATCCGGTGCTATCGGCAGACCTTTACTAGAGCCACGTACCTTCTTGAGGTATTCTTCAGTTTGTGCATTTCTTTTCATGCATTCGCATTTTCCTTATGCGTCTCTTTTTGTTTGTGAATTCTTATCTTTGACAGACGTGGTTTTATGAGGTGATTGGGTTCAATACCCCACTGATCGCTCTGAAGGACGACACTTTTGGAGACTCCTGCCGATTATATCGATGACGTTAGGCCAATCGACAGTCGAAGGGATCTCTCTCTCTGGAGGTGGTGCGTCAGGTCTTGAATGACCTGACCAGTGGTAGGATAAGACTCTTTCCATTTCACTCTTGGTTTTTTGCACCTTCTTATCTTGTATTGATTTATGTCTACTTAGAGATTTTCAGGTGACCTTTTATCCATGGGGGTCAGCCATTCAGGATGTGAGGATGACCGGGGTGAATGTGCAGATGAGGCATTTGCTGGCGCATGAGTTCGGCCATTCCTGGTATCTCGAGGAGAAGGTGGTTCGCCAGATTGCTGAGGAGGAGGTGGTGGTGCCACCTGCGTAGTCTTCTACTCCTATGAGGCGGGAGCGACTGCTGTCAGAGGATGCGAGGATCGCAAAGATGATTGGCGAGCCCTACTTATTGTACACCGATACGGCTGTGCCGTATGGATATATGGACTTTATGACGAGCTGGTTGATGGCGCCCAGCATATATGATGCTCTGCCTTTCCCTCCTGCGAGTTCGAGTCGGGCGGTGGGATCTTCCTACAGTGGCGAAGGTCCGACGGCATCTGCTGTGGCGGCTTCAGAGGTTCCTTTCGAGCGATAGCGTACCCCTTCGTACAACATTCGGGGCCTGATAGAGGGATGGTGCCTATGCTGCATCGTCCTCATGCAATGGATCTGGAGGAGTTGGGTTTGACATAGGAGGTCCTCCGAACTGCGATATACCTTTTTGTTCTTCTCTTTCTTTCTTTTCTGTTTTGGTCATCTCTGCTTTGATAGTGATTTTGCCTTTTTCTTGCAGCAAGTCCGAGTGTCGACCACTTGGCTAAGAGACATCAGAGATTGGATATCTTTGGCGACTGCCCATATTCAAGATGCGATTCCTGTTCCTTCTTTCTTGGTGCCATCTTCTTCGTCCGGATAGGACTCTGGCTCGGGTAGTGGCGGTGAATCGTCTCGCCGTAGGGGAAAGAGAGCACGTCGCAGGGGTGGAAGCTCTTAGAGAGAAAGGGTAGGTGAGAGAGAGAGAGAGAGAGAGAGTGGGTTCGGGCTGAGTCCCGTTTTTTTTTTTTTTTTTTTTTTATTTCCTGCAAAAATGATGTAACACAGAAAACAAATAGTTGCAATGCAAGGGAATTTTTTTTAATTATCTTTTATTAAAGATGAATGAGTGCATGCACATGCGCTTTTTTACTTTGTTGCTGAGACCGTAAAAAGGAGTATTTTTGGAATTTTTGAAGGAAAGTTTTTATTTAAAAGGGAAATTATATAAGGAGGAAAAAGGATTTTGAAATTCTGTTGAGAATATCAATTTATTTTTATTGAGTTTTCTGATTTGACAAAAAAGGAAAAAAGAGAAATTTCTAAAAATGGGGGGTTGTCGATCGGTAAGCACCCAGTCCTGCCTATCGACAGTTCAGTCCAGTCCCATCAATTCAAAGCTTTTATTGGTACCCTCTCCAGCCTTTTATGTTTTGAGGGGTAGGATTCCCTTCGATTTCTGCAGGAATTATGTCTCTTGTGAGGGTTCTCAAGTATAAAAAGGGGTAAGGGTGGAGTGTTTTCATCACACCTTCGCATTCTTACTTACTTGCCCACTATCTCTTAGCCTTGAAAGATGGCTCTCCCTGGTAGCATTGAGTTTGCTAACTACCTCAAAGCCTTGGAAGCAATGTGCTCTTATAATGTCGACTATGCTGCTTTCAACGTGCGTCGAGTCTCCTTGTGGTGCAATCGGCCTATTGAGTGGAACATGCTGATGGTGGCGGTACAATTCTGGTACCCCAAAGACCATGTATTTCGCTTTGGGTTGGATGAAGTTTGTACTACCTCCGAGGAATTTTCTGTCATGCTGGGTATAAATCCCGTTGTTGCTGCAGCTTTGCCCAAAATTTCCCATTCTCCCAGGGATTTTTTGGCCGGGCTTCTTCATATTTCGCCTTCGGCGGCCAGATCACTGGTTGCTGGAGGAATGATCACCCTCCCGGCGGTGCTGAAGTCCGTGCAATTGTGGGAAGTAGGTGATGCTGGCTATACTGGAGCCGTGGCTCTGGGCCTGGTTTTAAAATTGTTGCTGGTGACTGGGGAACTGCTGGTGGACCCGCAACTTGCAGCCATTACTTTGTGGATGTCATACCGTCGCAATCCTGCGGCGGTGATACTGGCGGAGACCCTGAATGGTCTGGATGCCTAGCGAGAAGGTCGTTCTGACTTATTGAGGGGTCGCCCCGTGATGTTGTTCATGTGGTTATCTGAAAGACTCCGCTTGGTGGCCCCCCAGAGTATCCTTTATCGGCTATACCCAACTTCTTTTCGCGTTACTTCTTCAGCGTTGGCTTGGATATTGAGAGCTGGGAAAACTGGTTTGTGGAGAATAGGGCACGAAATTTGTATTAGTCAGTGCTTTGGTGGGGGCAGTTGCAGCCTGTTCTGGAGCTAGGAGAGTACTCATATGTGCGGCTGGTTGGTCTCAGACATACCTCTTTTTATTTCCCTTGGCTCCAATTTGGCTGGTCACAGGTTGTGCCACCTCGAACACTAAATTTCTTTCCGGTAGACGTTTTGACCGAGCGCCTGCGTCTGTTGCTTGGATCTCTGTGGGATAATCGGTGTCCGTCGACCCATCCCTCTCAGTCTGTTGGGAGAGTTTGGAATGTCCCTAAGGATTATATGAAGTGGTTGAGGAGGAGAGTAGTCAGCAAGATGTTGGCAGTGGAGACGGGACAAAGATGGTTTATTTTATTTAACACCATGGAAGGGGGTGTTGTGGTTTTTCGAAGCTAGTTCAGGCTTATCGGTCCATGGAGTGCTTACAGCACTCTGTTCAGGCAGGGAAAATTTGGGGACCCCAGGATGTAGATGATGAGGGTGCAGGCTCCTCTGGAAGCTGTGGGTAGGACTCTTGGAGAGTTTATTTGTGTAATAGGGAATAGATGTGGGGGATTTTATTTGGCTTTTTATGGCAGTAGGGGGAAGGGAGTTATCCGTTTCTTTTTTTACGTAATCTGTGTTGTAATTTCTTATTAATGAAATAAGAAAGTTTCTGATCATCCAGCTGTGCCTTTCGATGAATTTTGTAATTTTGAATTATCTATACCGATCGCTAAGGCATACATAATCCTTTTGTTCAAGTATTTGTTAGAATGAACTGCCGTTCTCGGAGATAAGAAAATAATAGTATTTTGTGAAAAAGAAAGGGTCGTGCTCCTGTAAGATGTATGAGCTGCCTACGTACCTCTGGGGTTTTTGAATTTTTTTTTTCTTGAAAAATGGTTTTTTACAGAGGATCAGGCCCACGTAGTTCTGGGTAGAGGGAAATGAAGAGAATTTTTTTTAGAATAGAATGGAGATGAGAAGAGTCGTAGCGCGCCGAGATTCTAGACTAGGGATAGAATTTCTTGAGGCGGTCCAGGTTGACTAGACGAGCCATCTCTTCCCCATCTAGGTCAGTGAGCATGGCGGCACCGCCGGATAAGATTTTCTTCACAATGTAGAGGCCTCTCCAATTGGGCTTGAAGTTCCCTCTGGGGTCCCATAGGGTTCCATTATCTCCTTGAGGGCTAAATCCCCTTTCCGTACATCGTGATTCTTGACTCTCTTGTTGACTGATCACGCTATTCGGCGATGGTACCCCTGTATGTGGTAAAGAGCTTTCAATCTCCTTTCATCTAGGAGGGTACGCTCGTCGAGACGGCTTTGGCACCAGTCTTTTTCACTAACTTTGCTTTCGAGCATGACGCGTAGCGAGGGTATTTCCAGCTCCACAGGTAGGACTGCTTCCATGTCGTAGACCAGAGAGTAGGAGTAAGGAGTAGCCCCAGTAGAGGTTCAGATTGAGGTTCGATAGCCCCAGAGGGCATACGGGATTCGGTCGTCCCAATCCCTACAGCTTTCGGTCATCTTACTGATGATGGCTTTGAGGTTCTTATTAGCGGCTTCAACTGCCCCATTGGTTTAAGGTCGGTAGGGAGAAGATTTGTGTCTCTGAATCCCGTACTCGTTGACTACTTTTGTGAGTTTTGCTTTGAAGTGCAACCCGTTATCTGATACTAACTCGTGCGGGACCCCATATTGGCAGATGATATTTTTCTTGAGGAATTTGGCCACTTTCTTGGCGTTCGGTACTGCGTATGACTCAGCTTCGACCCATTTGGTGAAGTAATCAATGGCAACTAGGATGAACTCATGTCCGTTTGAAGCCTTTGGTGTATCCTTCCCTATGATATCGACACCCCAGGTGGAGAACGATTAGGGAGAGGTCATGTTGTATACTTCTCGCGGAGGCAGGTGTTAAAGATTGGAGAACTGTTAGCATTTGAGGCATCTTCGAACATAGGCGGTGCAATCTTGGGCCATGGTGGTCCAGTAGTAGCCCTGTCGGATGATCTTCTTAGCAAGCATGTGACCGTTCATGTGGGGTCCGTATTCCCCGTTGTGGATCTACTGCATTATCTTCTCAATCTCAGCCCCATGCGATACAGTGTAAATGAGTTCCATCGAAGTTCCTCTTATTTAGAGCTTTATGACAGATGATGTACTGGGCGGCCAGTCTTCGAAGGTTTGTTCGGTCTTTCTTATTGAAACCCTCGGGATACCTACCATGTTTGAGGAGGCCCCAAATATCATAGTACCAGCAATCGACTAGTTTGAGATCTTCGGTGGAGACAAGCTCAATACGGTAGCAGTGGATTGGTTTGTCTTGCTTTTGAACTACGAAGGGGGTCATTGTTATTCCTTCGAGCATGTCGAACATGGAGGCCAAGGTAGCGAGAGCATCGTCTAGGTTATTCTTTGCTAGAGGTAGGTAATGGAAGGTGATATCTCGCAATCGGGAGGCTAACTCTTCTAAGTGGGCATGAAAGGGTTGGAGCTTTTCGTCCTTAACTTTCTACTTTCTGAGCACTTGACCGATGATGAGGGCATAATCCCCGTAGACATCAAGGTATTGAATACCTTTCTTGAGAGAAACTTTGAGGCCTACTGTGCATGCCTCGTATTCCGTCATGTTGTTGGTGCAAGGGAAATCCAATTTGATGGCGATGGGAGTTTGGGAGTCATCAGGGGCGATCAAAAGTATCCCAACGCCATATCCCTTTTTGTTGGCAGCGCCGTCAAAGAACATTTTCCATCGAAGGTTTTTTTAAGCGGTGCGGAGGATATTTTCATATGAGAATTCGGAGATCTAGACATCTGCTTCTTCTACGGGGTAATCAACGAGGTAGTCAGATATCGCTCTTCCTTTAACGACTTTCTGCATGACGTACATGATATCGAACTCGGTTAGGAGCATCAACCATCGGGCCATTCGACTGGATAAGACGGGTTTCTCAAGCAGGTATTTGATGGGATCCATTCGGAATACAAGTTTAATGAGGAAGGCGAGCATGTAATGTCGCAACTTTTGGGTGACCCAGACAAGTGCGGCACACGCCTTTTCCAAAGTAGTGTAGTTGACCTCGTACCCGGTCAATTTGCGACTGGCATAATAGATGGCTCTTTCTTTGCGAGAGTCTTCAAGGTATTAGGCTAGTAAAGCCCCAACTGCAGTGTCGGTTATGGTTAGGTAGAGGAGCAAAGGGAGACTAGCTGTGGTGGTATGAGTACTGAAGGTTGGGTCAGATATTGTTTGATTCGGTCAAAAGCTTCTTGACATGACTCGTTCCAAACCTTGGTTGAATCATTTCGGAGGAGCTTGAAGATCGGTTCACAGATGGAGGTTAGCTGGTTGATGAACCGACTGATATATTGTAATTTCCCAAGAAAACCTCAGACTTCTTGCTCTATTCGGGGCTGTGGCATCTCAAGTATGGCCTTCAGCTTTGCAGGATCTATTTCTGTCCCCTTCTCACAAACCATGAATCCTAAGAGTTTTCCCTTTGTAATGCCGAAGACACATTTTTATGGATTGAGTCTCATCTGATACCGTCGCAGTCGTTCGAAGAACTTTTGGAGAGCGGGAACATAACCTTCTCTAGTTTAGGAATTTATAATCATATCATCCACATAAATCTGGACTTCTTTGTGAATCAGATCGTGCAGGATGGTTGTGGCAGCCCTTTGGTAGGTAGCCCCAGCATTCATGAGACCAAATGGCATAATAGTGTAGCAAAAGGTTCCCCATGGGGTGATGAATGCAGTTTTTTCTTGGTGGTCTAGGTGCATCTTGATTTGGTTGTAGCCGAAAAACCCTTCGACGAATGACTTGAGAGCATGACTGGTTGTGTTGTCCACGATCATGTCGATATTGGGTAGCGGCTAATCATCCTTTAGAGAAACTTTGTTTAAATCTTGGTAGTCCACACACATTCAAACCTTCCTTCCTGATTTCGGCACAGGTACTATGTTGGCTAGCCATGTAGGATATTCGATCACACGAATGAAGCCCACATTTAACTGTTTGACCACCTCTTCTTTGACCTTGAGCGACCATTCGTTGTGGAGCTTTCTCAATTTTTATTTAACCGGCTTGTAATCTGGGAGAGTGGGGATCTCGTGCTGAGCTATTTCAGGATCAATGTCGGGCATATCATCATAGGACCATGCGAAGACATCCACGAATTCCTTTAGCATATCTTCGAGTTGTGCGTGCTCATGCTCGTCAAGGGTGGCCCCTATCCTAATCTCGCGCAGTTGGCTACTAGAATCGAGATTAATAGCAACAGTCTCTTCTTCATTAACTTGAACGCGGTTATGTTATTTATTATTAACCTTATTTAGACCAGTTAAGAATTATTTATTTGCAAAATCATCATCATCAAAAGTTTGATTAGAATCCAAACAGTTAATGTAAGGCACAACAAGATACTCAAAATCTTCGTTAATTTCATTGATATGAAAAACAACTTTGAGAACCTCATCAAAAGAGGTCTTGATTACATTTGAATAAGGATAGACAACAGAAGAAGAAATAGGGTAAACATTGGGGTTAGGGGAGATTTCAAGAGGTAGAACTGGCGCAGCATGCCAGTTGAGGAGGGGTGTATTAGCAACTTTAATCAGATGGGATGGATCCATTGATATAGTGCCTGAATGAACCACGCAGAGTGCCACCCCTAGCGTCTGTAAGTTGAAGGAATCTTCAGAATAACTTTCCTCAGTCTCTTCGGTATCTTTGATGAGAGATTGTACGCGGTGTTATAAACTTTCGGCCCATGGATAGCTATCTTGGAAAAAGATCTCCATTCCAGGCTTCATCTTCTTGTCTGTGTTGTCATACCATGGTTCTGGAAAACCGTAAAAAGGGAAGTCTTTGCCTTCTTTGATGAATCGTCCATTCAAGGAGTCTCCTAGGATAGTTGGGATGCAGTCTAATCTTCTCTTTGGTCGAGACTGGTGGATCATTCTAAGCTCTTGTTCTGATGGTTGATACCCCAAGCCACAAGGAGGGAAAGCTTTCTTCAGTTCGATGGGCTCAAGTATCCCTTGTTGCCTTTGCCCTAGCCCCAGTCCGGGCATGAAGTGTATGTTTCTGAACATATGAATCACATTGACATTGCCATGAGGGTCATATTCTGGACAAACCCTTTCTTTGAAACCGTCCCCTACCGGGAGTAGGAGTGGCTCAACTCGGAATCCTGATAGGAGCATATCATTTGACCCCTGCTGTATCTCAAGGATTGGACTGCTGCTGCTTGCACCCTCGATATTTTCTTCGTCGCCCAAAATGGTGATGACTCGCTCGTTAGCGAAGAACTTCAATTTCTGATGGAGTGAGGAAGACACACCCTTGATACTATGGAGCCAGGGTCGTTCGAGCAACAGGTTGAAACAAGCTGGGATGTCTATGACTTGGAATTCAACGACAGGGTTTATAGGGCCAACCCCTATTACAAGTTTGATAGATCCCATCACCTCCCGACGAGTATTATCGTAGGCACGTACAACGGCGGAGGTTGGAGCGAGGTCGTTTTCTTTCAGGTCTAAACACTTGAAGGTTCTTAGTGGGCAGACATTCAAGGCAGATCCGTTATCGATAAGAGAGAGTGGTACAACCTTCCCCGTAACTTCGACGGAGATATTGAGTGCATGATTGTGATTCGGCCCAATTTTGGGGATTTCTTCTTCAGAAAATGATAGCATTCTGGTAGAGGTCAAGGATCTGGCCAGATTTACCGCTTCTTCTGGTGTGGTAGAAGGAGGAACTGTGGGTCCAGTGAGCAGCTTGATTAAAACATTTATGTGCAGCTGGGAAGACATAAAAATCACCCATAGAGTGATTTTAGCTTGAGTTTTCTTCAGTTGATCGAGGATCTTGCTCTCCTCGATGGTCATCTCTGACATAGGAAGGCTTTCAACGCCCTTCCCTTTGTCATTTGCTGGTAGTGGGCTTGGAACCTGGTAATATCTCCCCGGTCTGGTCATATGATTTACTGAAGAAGGGAAGAACATGAATCCCGTTTCCTCGTCAATCTTAGGTTGTTCTATCACCCTATTTATTTCTTCGAGGAGTTCTTCAAATGATATCATCCCACATATGTCGGCTAGTAGGCCAGTTCTTACTGAAGCTTGTTCTTCATTTGAATCTTCGAATTCTTCCCCCATTCGGTGGCGATAATTCTGTCTTTCCATGTAAAGTCAATGCATTCCACAACTTCAACGGCTTCTTCATATAGGTCTTCCCATTCTGTGGGGGATATGTATAGTTGAAGGGACCAAGCTCCCTTGTAGCTTCAAAATGTCAAGTAACCCGGTGATACTATAAATGCTGTTGGTTTGCCCGAATAATTCAACCATAATCTAGACAACATCATCTAGGTTGACTTCATCGGTTGGTACCACCCACTTATTTGAATCTCGCGCCCATTTTCGTGCTTCCAAGAACAGTGTACTGAACCTTTGGCAATCGATGACCATCTATGAGGGCAATTTCAACTCGAACTCTAGGAGTTGGTTTAGCACCTCTGATAATTCCATACTTCTATTTTCAGAACGGGTACGAACAACGATGCATGCTTTGGCAAGGAGTGATAGTGCCTGATCAGCGAGGCTAGTAGGGTATAGGAGGAAATATGGGAAAATTTGAAGAGGTTTAGGAGAGTATATGGGTGTGATTTGAGTTGAGGAATCGAAATCTGGGTTTTCTTCTAAGAAGATGGTAGTGACATGATTTGGGAGTGGATTGTGAGTAGCATTTGGCTTAAGATTGGCTGGTGGGGCGATGGTACCCCGGTCAATGAGATCTTGGATTATGTTTCAGAGGTGAAAGCATTGGTCGGTGGTATGGCCAACAGTTTGGTGAAAGGCGCAATGAGCATCGCCCTTGAAGTTTCTTGGGAGTGGATTTAGCAATGGACGGGGATCCAAAGGTTTGATGAGGTTTCGGCTTTACAGGGCTTGGTAAACTTTGGATAGGGGAGCATGGAGCTCAGTGTATTCCCTTCGGATGGGGGCAGGGCGGTTTTCTGGTGCCCATGATGTGGTTGGTTGAGAGATATTATTGATGGTTGAGACTGTGGCACTGACAAGCTTATCATACTTTCTAGGGGTGAACTGTCCGGACACCTTCTTTGGTTCAACCTCTGTTTTAACAAGGCTTTCCTCGATTTCTACTCCCGCCTCTCTGAGAGCTCGGAAGTGGGGATAGTATTGTCCTCCCATCATCGCTTGAACATGAGGCAAGAAGTTCTTCTTCACTATGTTGACCTGTTCTTCTTCAGATGGCCGATTGGTCAAGGTAGCTGCTTGCTCCCTCCACCGGGTTATGAAGTTACTGACTGATTCCCCAGGATTCTATTTAAGCAGCTCTAAATTACGACGGGTGACCTCAAGCTCTTCGTTGTATTTGTATTGCAACATGAATTCTCGGGCTACATCCTCCCAGCTATGGATTCTAGATTCCTCAAGAGATAAAAACCATCGGAGGGCACTATCCTCCAAATTTTGCTGAAATAATTGGGCCATCACTTCTTCAGAAGCCCCTAGTAGAGTTATGGAACGATGATAACTGTGAAGATGAACAATCGGGGGTCCACTCCCTCCTAACTTCTCGATATTTGGCATCTTGAACTTCTAGGGTAACCTATCATTAGGATAAGGAGACATATGGGTGTAGTCGATGTAATTTCCAGAGATTCTGACTTGGTCGAACTTCCTGGTGAGCATCTTGAGATCCTCTTTGACTTTATTCAACTCCTCCTCTTTTGGATCAACGACCATAGGCAGGTTAGCCATAGACTGGGCAATGTTTGACATCGGAACGTGGGCCGACGGTGGCCCATTGACAGAAGGGGCACATGGATCGTGCTGATATTCTTCTGGAACCCAAATAGGCTTCGGTGGACCCATAGCACGAGGGAATAGGGCCTCGGGCTCTTGAGGAATAGGAACCTGGTTTCGTTGCATCTCTCGGACCTCAGTTTGGAGGTTGTCAATCTTGGACACGATCTGAGCTAGGACTGCCGTCAGATCCGGCTGTATGACTGGTACTTGATCTGTATTCTCCATGGAAAGTGGATGGATTCCGAACTCGAAAGAAGTAGTAGAGGAACGGATGAAATTTTGAGGTGATCTGACTGAAGTCCGAAGCCAATAGGGAGCCAGGCCAAGGGCTTGCGATTGACCTGAGAAGGCGTAGAATGGGATTTATTTTTGAGAAAAAAGAGAGGAAACTATTTTTGGATTTTTTTATAAAGAATGGATAAATGTTTTAAGATTTTTGATAAATAAGGGATAAATGTTTTTGGAGACGGAACTCAGTATTATTATTATGATTATTATGTTCTCACTTGTATTTAATTCTCCTAAATGCAATGCCAGACGGGACCCGAGCGTAGAAAATTGAGGTTTTTAATATATACAAAGCTATGACTGGACTTGTAACTAGGTTCACGGACAGGGTTCCGTTTTAAAAATGCTCAAAAATTTGAGCGGTAGGCCGACCCGGAATTTCGGTAGAGTTTCGGGTTAAAACCGGCAATCTAAAGCGCGTGTCCTAGGTTTGACACCTATATGCAAGTATGCAGTTGGTTGGGTGAATCGGAATGGGTTTCCCCCTTTGGCGTGACTTCCATGATATACGTCTTGATCTTGCGGGCAATCGGTACTTGTGAACAAGCCGTTTGATATACCTGAGTGTACATGAATTGCCTCACTATATACCTCGTGGGGACAGTACGTGTGAGAGCGAATTCGATATACTCGGCATACGTGAACGAATTCCCTGCGATATACCTCCTGTAATGACTTCGATCAAGCGGTACGATGTGGGGGAACCGTTCGATATACGTCGAAGGAACTTGGCCAATGGAAGGTGAGAGTCATATTTTTTAGGCTAACTGCGACCTGCCGGACCAGCCCCCATCACGAAGTGACCCTCCAGTTACTAGGTAAAATTTGGTCAATAACAATGCTCTTTGGTGATGTCGTGTGAATCATGCATGATCCTCTTATTAGTATCCTATGATGAGAATGCTTTTCTTGATTATGCCAAACATGGAGCAAAGTACAAGTACCAAAGGTACACCAAGTACGGATGGGTGATGCGTGCAACATGTGGATATACGTGATCCTAGGTGCACGTGGTGTGAAGTGTACATGGAGAATTTTCTACAAGTGTGTGAACAGAAGCATAAGCATGGGATACACATGGAAAAGGGGAACATGCAGATATAGGGGGAATATAAACAAATATAAGATCTATGTAAATCGAGTCAAGCCCTTAAAACATATAAAAATCCCCAGTAGAGTCGCCACTGTGGCCATCCTCGATCCTCGCCGCCAGCGGGCGCGTGAAGGGAGGATACTCGGGTCCCGCGAGTCCCTCTCGGGAGCGCTTCAGTCGGCATCATTTGAGATGAGGCATAAAAATCTAGAGAGATTTAGAGTCTCCAGTCTATTTTACTCAAAACAGACAAAAGAAAAAGGAGAAGCCGTCCCGAAGGATGGCATCCAAAGACATACTAGTGCATATGAAACCAAAATGATTCGAGAAGGGTTCGGAGGCTAAGTTACGAAATGGGAAGGTGTTAGGAACCCATTCCGCCCTTTCGGTCTCTCATGGGTGTTTGCTATTTTCCTTTTTTATTTTCCCCGTGATATGTGTGCATGTGTATATATATAGTGGAAATAGGAATCCTCGACTTGTATCATGGAAGAGATAAAGCGAGTTATCCGTAGAAAGGTATAAAAATAATATTAGAAAATAAGATTTACGCGATCACCCCTACGTTGATCGTTATAATGGAACGATAACGCATGTGGAGTAATACGTCACTAAGAACAAGTATATAGAATATAAGAAAGTTGGATTTAGAGAAGATAGAAAATGAGAGAGACAGTGAGAATAGGACTCGAGTCTCGGGTTTTACCCCGAGACGCCTACATAGCCTATTAAGGCATCAAAGTCCACGTAGTTCGCATACAAAACGAGGGGTGGGGTTTATCCCATAAATCCAAATGGGGGATCTCTTATTTGTGAGTGTGTATGTGTGTAGAAAAAGTGTTTTAGTTGTGAGAAAAGTGTGAGAAAAGTATGAGAATCCCTATTTGGAATTTATGAGCAAACCCTCTTTTTCTTATTTTTTGGATTTTATTTATATGAAAATGAGAGATGTGCAATAATACTAAATAAAAAGTATATTAGGATGTGTGAGATGAGATAATAAAAGTGCTAAGTAATAAAATAAGTTATTGGGAATTAAAGAGAATTTGAAGGGAAAGTTGAGAAAATTGGACCTTCTTTAAGATCTTGAGCTTGATCTTGAATGTTGGAGAGCAGCCCTTGCACTTGGATGATGATGGAGAGTGGCTAATTCACCAAGTTTGATGAAAAGGATGATGAAAAGCGGAAGTTAGAAAGGGATTTGGATGTTGAAATCGCACTTTCTTCGAGTGAGGTTTTTGGGATTCGCTGAGTGAGATTGTTATTTGATCTGGGCTCCCCTTGCAAATGATTTGAAGGCCTCCTTTTATAGGCCGAGGTCACTACCGATTGGCATAGACCTGGTCCTGCCTATCGGCACCGGCTGATAGGCAGGGTCCGGAACTTGCCATTTGGTAGTGTGTTTCAGGACTTTTTGGAAAATTGGCTGCCGAGGGAAAATCGTTGGTCAGAATCGTGCACGGGGTAGATCGTTGGAAAGGTAATTTAGAGACCTTTGAAAGTCCTTTGGACCGCTCCCGGGTTTGGGAGTTGACTTTGGGTCAAATATGGCTCGGAAGGGTTTGTCGGTCCATTGGACGGGGAATCGTTCGAACGCAAACGGATCGTTCGTCCGCATGGTAAGTCCGAATCACACACGGGGTAGACCGTTGGAAAGGTTAGCTGATGTACTTCGACATTACAAAAAGTTTGACCCGATTTGGGGAGTTGACTTTGGTCAACCGAGCTCTGGAAGCATTCGATGACCTCTTGGAGTCAAACGGATCGTTCGTCCTCATGGTAGGTCGGAATCGCGCACGGGATGGACCGTTGGAAAGGGATTTCAGTGCCCTTCAAAGATTCATTCAGTCTCGGTTGAGCTGAAGAGTTGACTTAAGTCAAACAGAGGCCGGGAGCGCCCGGTGGCCTCTGAATCAAGTTTCGAACGCAAACGTATCGTTCGTCCGCATGGTAAGTTGGAATCGCGCACGGGATGGACCGTTGGAAAGGGATTTCAGTTCTCTTCAAATATTCATTCAGTCTCGGTTGAGCTGAAGAGTTAACTTTGGTCAAACAGAGCCCGGGATTGCCCGATAGCCTCTGATCAAGTTTTGGACGCAAACGGATCGTTCGTCCGCATGGTAAGTCGAAATCGCGCACGGGACGGATCGTTGGAAAGGGATTTCAGTGACCTTCGATGATTCACTCAGCCTCGGTCGAGATGAAGAGTTTAACTTTTGGTCAAATGAAACCTGAGAGTGCCCGATGGCTTCTAGGTCAGTACTCAGAGTATGACCTGGGTTTGTAGTGATGAAGGGAGGTACTAGGGACCTAAGGAGAGTTAGGGAGTAACAGAATGGGGTGTCTACAGTTGTCATTTCATGTGTAAATATTTCTATATTTTAGATTTTAACCTCAACACTTTACAATTTTCACTTTTAGTCCCTTAATTCTTAAACCTCGTAAACTTTCTTCACAAAAAGTAGCGTCATTTTATGTGAGTAATATGTTAGTTTTTTCAACTTTATTATTTCATATTCAAAGGCGTGTTTAAATGTATTCTCAACATAATAACCCAATTCTCATAAATACATATGATTTTGTTAATGAATGAAGGGATTTATATAAATGAAACTCATATATTCATCCTACCCTTTCTTGATCAAGTTTAACTTATCACTTGACAACAAATAACTAGTTTAAACATGATTTTTTTAAGGAATAATTTCCTTAAATATTTTGAGATTTTAACTTAATTCCAACGTCAAGTTTTAAGCATTTTACTACATATTTATCAACATATATTCACACATATAGTGATGATAAGCATAAGTAGTCATGTAAATCATATATACATATAACTATCATGCTTGATTTTAAACTTAAAAATAATGTAGAATCCTTCCACTTGTAGATATAAATCATTTGAGTAATAGGTAGGAACAAATTCCAAATAAACTCCTAGCTCCAAGTTGCTATCAAGCTTTCTTCTCCAAATGATCACCTTCCTTAACTCTTGATAATTCAAGGGTGGAATGATGGTCTTACAAGCTTGATATATAGGGATTTTTATGAGAACTTAAGCTACTAAAATGGGTGGGAGAGAAGACTCAGGGTTCTTTTATTTGGAGATATTTTACTTGTGTAGAAATGAGGTGAGTTGTGAGTACAAAGTCCCTCACCCCTCTCTCGTATAATGTCTCGAGAGTTAAACAATGTTTCCCCCATCCCTCAATGATGAAACCACAATACTAGATGGGGTTAAAAGCCTGAAAATATGGGTTAAATTCTTGCGGGTAGATCTCTAATAACACATACCATTACACAAGTTGACAATAAAAGGGAGAAGGAAACAACAAGTTACGAATCGATTCAGGTTAAGGCCGAATCAATTCGCACCTGATAGGTATGAATTTTTTTATTCTAGATTTTTTTAACTTCTTATTTATTAATGATATTATAAACTAATAATAAGTGTGATTATATAATTTATTTCGTATAATTTCCTTTAGTTAAAAAAATGTAGCTCAATTTAACACGTGTAATACGGTACAAAAAATTTTTTTTTTTTTTTAATTACAAGATATTCTATTTAAATTAATCTTATAATTTTTCATAACGCAATTTTATTAATTTACAAAAATTCGAACGTTACATCGAGTAAAATGAGAATTTTGTAAAAATTGTAGGGCGTTTGAGTATTTTTGTTTTTGACTTAGAATCTAAGAAAATATTTTGGTCTGGGCTTTGTCGAATTAAGTTATGAGATTTTAATGTTTTTTAAAACTATTTTTGATTTTTTTTTAAAATATAAATAATGGGGGTTGAGAATTAACTTTGAGTTGGAAATATTTAGGTTGGACTGTATGGAGAGGGAAAGTGGCTTCGAGTTAGGTGAGGAGCTTATTTTGGTTAGTTGTTAATAATTGGTAGGGGGATTGTTTGCGCGCGCGCGCGTGTGTGTGTGTGTGAAATTGTTGTTTACTTTATATTTTTTGAACTCCAATAGCAAGTGACTTTTACTTTTGTTAAAAAGGGGATTGAACCCAATATTGGTACTCACTCGCACTTTTACAAACGCCCCTTTTACCTCAGACATAATACACACATACTGATAAAGAGTGAAAAGTAGCGTCGCGTCAAAACGCTAATCGTTGTTTTCTGTTCACCGCCTTAATAAAAAAACCTAAATTATTACTGCACTTGCGTAACAAGTATAGCGGTAAGTCGGGTATCGAAAATCCACAGAGACGAGTTGCTAGAATTTATAGGATTTAATACTCCTAAAATAAAAGTGTAAAAGGTGATAGGTTGGAAATAAAGAAAAGGAAAAAAATAAGAAGTTAAGTTTAAACTAGAATTAATAAAATGAGAGTCGGGATCGTGTCCCCACTATGGGCTAAACAACTAATAATTAGAATTTCGGTTCGAAAACATTTAATCGAGCATTTTCAATTAAGTATAAACATCACACAATAAGGAATTTAACCCAAAGTTGCAAGATTAAACATTTAATCAAAAATGGTCACACGCGGATTAAATTCTGATTATCGCTATAAACACTAACGTTGCGTGACAAAGAAAGTTAAACGCATGATAATGCGACTTTAATAACCGAGGTTTCAATTAAATGCAATTTTCCCCAAAAACTACTCACTACAGATGATTAAACTAAGTAAAATAACTAATTAACAAAAGCAAACAAGAATTAACAAACTATAACTAATTATCTAAGCAATAAAAGTAATTACAAAGCAAGAAATCAAGTAAATAAGCATTAAACAAAGGAAAGTGACAATGAATAGTAACATACTTACATAAATGGGATGAACCCAAAGATAAAGGAGGAGAGGGAAAGCTCCAACAAAAATACCCAAAGTTCTCTAACCTCAAATGAAATATATCTCCAAAGAAAAGCCTACAACATTCTATTTATACCCCCAAACAAACCCCCAACAAAACCAAGCCAAAAAATCCAAAATAAGTCAATTTTCGTCCATATCTGATGGGACCGGTCGACCTCTGTTTTGGGACCGGTTGACCGCACTTTTGAAATTTGCCTTGGGCTCTTGACAACCCCCTTTTTCTCTCCGAACCAATTTTGACGCGTTGTACGGAAACGGCTATAACTCCCTCATACGGAATCGAAATGAGGCATGGTCAGAACCGACGCGAAGATAATTCAATTATCTACATGATTATGTTTTGAAACCCTCCAAATTATACAGTATGAAATTACCAAAATGCCCTTGAAGTAGAAGAAAATACCGAAACCTTTCGAAAATGGGCATAACTTCCACATACGGAGTCAGAATGACGCACGGTCAGTGGCCACGGAAAGATAATTTGATGATATACATTTTGGTAACTTCATTCCATAAAAAATAGTGAGTTTGAAAAGACCAAATTGCCCTTAAAGTAGCATTCGACGACGGAACTTCTTCGAAATGCAATCGAACCTCACTTTTAGCATTCCAATATCTACAAAAGCACAAATAACCCCTGCAAAGCATGTATATATTCAAATCCAAGGTTGTCTGGTTAATAAGCATAATTATAGGCATTTAGGACCGTAAAAGTGCTAGAATGCATAAAGATAACGAGCGAAAATATGCAATATTCGATACGAATCACATACCCTTTGTTTTTAATCCTAAACCCCCAACAAAACATTATCCTTAACTTAGGAGGCTTTAATCACATATTATCAAGAAGTCCAAAGAACGAAACTTTCATATTTTTGCGAGAGAATAATTATTTCTTAGGCAAGAATATCACTATTGTTGTCCTTAGGTATTATATGATTGAAATGTTGCCTAAACATTAATAATACATATTTTATTAGTATGATTATCAACCTAATTAGGAAAAATGATAATATAATTATAAATTTATTTTTATTAAATCCTGAAATTTGTTTTAATACTCGAAATACTGTATGCTTAGATAATTGTGCCTAATTATTTCGGATTGTTGGGATGAAACACATGTTAATTAAAATACGTAATTCGATAGTATGTTTTGATCCGTAAAATCACGTAGAAGATTTATAAGATGTAGAATGGATTAATTTATTGTTGAAAATTATTAATATGCATGTCTGAACCGGTTAGGATTTAATTATAGTAATTATAACTCGTATTGAAATATTGAATTTCAACATCTTGTTGGGATATTTTATAGATTTTGTTTAACACATGATGTAATTAGTTTAATGCGCATGAAATTAGATTCATATAATTCCAAAATAAAGAAGTGTAACATTGAATTAAGAATGTAATTAATGAAGGCATTATCTATGTTAATAATTTGACATCGTTAGAACGTTGGGATTCACGTGGGTAGTTATATACTTACACTTGAATTAGTATGTTACTTTCTAGGTATGAGATTAGCGAGTAGTCATATTAATTGTTGTTGTTGCTTTCTAGTTATGAGACTAAGGAGTGTGCATTTGTACGTTTGGGTATTTCGTAGGTATGAGACTAGGTAATGCACATTTACATTATTTTATCCTAGGCATGAGACTAGGTGATGATTATATTTTAGGTATTCTTCCTAAATGAGGGACTAGGTGATACTTTGGGTATGGTGATCTCTAGGTATGGGTCTAGGGATGGGTTATAGTTGCGATGCCCAGATTATAAATGGGGTAGTAATGATAACATGATAATGAAAAGATAATCAATACTTAAGATAATAAACGGGTATTAAAGATGGATTTTTTGTGCGTCACTGTATGTGCGGCTGTGGGTAGGCTGGTCGTTATGATGGTTACGGAGCGTGTGTTGTCTTGTCTACTTTAACGATTTGTGTGTATTGGTATCACGAGTATGTGCAGTGTCTAGTGTGAGTCGGTCATTACGATTATTGTAGAACTTAGACTAACTGGATATAGTGATGTGTTATGTGTGGGGAACATCACGGTATGTGCGAGTTAACTAAAATTGGGTCAACGGCCTATAGTGATGTTTGTGAATTTGATGAGTATATGTCGTGTGTGATGAACATCACAGTATGTGTGGGCTAACTAAAATTGCGTTGACGTACTATAGTGATGTTTGTGAATTTTGATGTGATGAAATGTTCGACGCACTATGGATATGTGTAAGGCCAATAGAAAGGCAAACTGGCTATAATGGTGTTGCATCGAGAATACGAATAATATTGATAAAGATAATTAAAATTGAGAAATATAATTGATATTGAGTAAGATAAATGAACCGTATAAGATAATTAATTGAGATTTAATTAATGTTGAAATAATCCTAATTAGACTTGGGTAGTGAGATGAGTTATTATATGCGACTAATTGTGATAGTTTTACATCACTCGCACCATTATTATATTACTTAGTTAATTAAAAAGTTTATATTGTGATATTTATTTCTTATAATCACTGTTCAAAAAAACCAGTCTAGGCTCCGCCTAGACACGCCAAGGCTTGACGCTTTGGAGAAACGCCTCGCCTTACGCTTTTTATGCCTTATTCTTGGTAAAATCCTTAAGGCACACTTTTTTCTAAAAACGACAATGCTTTAGTGAAACGATATCGCCTTTTAAATAATTTTTTTACAAACCGGACCATTATCTCATCCAAAATAATTAAATGGTATTTTAATTTGCATATATTCAGACAAATTTTTATGATATGTACAATTTTAGTATTTTAATAGCCTTGTTATAGTTAAAAAATATTAAAATATATTAAGAAGGCCTAAACGCCTTTTCACGCCTTTTTACGCCTAAGGCCCACCTAGGCTTCTAAGGCTTAAGGCTTGGCCTCCATGCCTCGATCACGCCCTGCGTTTTTTAGAACCTTGCTTATAATGCTTATGATTGGATTCATGGATCCTATTTGGGAGTAGTAGATGGTACTCTTACAATGGGACCTCACCCATCGTTGTTAACTAACCTTACGTGACAGGTTGTTGTGTAGAAGTATTGTAATGCCCAGATTTTTATAAATTAATGAAAGAGAATTATGGTAAATTATGGGATTAATTTTAATAAAATAATTTTGTGATTAAAATTAAGTAGAAAAAATAAAAAAAAATGCCACGTACCACATTACGCGTACTAAATTGAGCACACTTTTTCAATACAAAATGATTGTACAAAATAAATTATACAATTACACTTATAATTAAGTTATAATATTATAAGGATAAAAGAAGGAAATTCAAATAATAATAATAATAATAATAAATATAAAAATGGATTTTTTTCGTCAAAAAATAAAATTGCTCACAAAATTTTGAAAATCTCCAGGAAGAGATGTAAAATTTAATTCTGAATAACTTTCGTGCTTTACATTTTTACAAAAAAAAGTCATCTAATACCTATTTTGTGTACTTTTCAATTCAGACATAATGCCTATTTTTGTAGGCTAATAAGTGTGCAACTTTATAGGTTTATTTTTAGATGGCTCCCCTTGAATTTTGATAACTTTTTAACCGTCTTTTGACCCTTTAGGAAGGAGGCTAGCAACCCTAATGGGAAGGGGCATGGAAGATGGATAGAGGGCATGTAAGGTGGCTTATAGAAAGCTACCTGCCCCATTTTCTCCCTTATATGCTAAGTGAAAATCTTCATTTATTCCAATTCAAAAAATGCACATTCTCTTCTCCATTGTAACTCACATAAAATGACGTTACTTTATGTGAAAAAAGTTTAAGAAGTTTAAAATTTGAAGGACTAAAAGTGAAAATAGTAAACTATTGAGATTAAAACATTTAATTTTGTAATTTTTTACATATAAAATGAGAAAGATACAAAGTTTAAAATGAAAGGTTGTTAATTTGTAAGGATAAGCATTCAAATGTTAAAAGTGTAGTTTTTAGGCCAAAAGTGTCATTTTATATGGATTTAACAGTAATCTTTGCAAACACGAGTGTTATTTTGGAAAGTTGGTTTTAAATAGAACAATATGAACACATAAAAATATAAGAGTTAATAAATTAGAAACATAAGTCTTGAAATGACAAAAATAATATTTTAGTACCAAAGTGTCACTTTATATAAAATTTGAGCTTATGAGAAAAATTTTCAAACGAAAGGACTCTAGTTAAAATAGTTGGATTATATGCGATGGAAACTCGTATTTTATAAAGAAAAGATGAAAATGAGCATTTTTGGCAAAGTGTATAAAATGCAAGTTTACAAGTGTACGTGCAGAGTGAAAAACACATTAATGTGTAAAAATGGCTATTTTGAGTTCAAAGGTTAAGTTTCACAAGAAATGATAAAAATAGTTATTTTCAAAAATGAAATATAGATTGAAAGGTAAAATGAAAACGGACCTTTGATAAAGTGTGGAACTTGGAAATTAAGTGTTGGGGCTAGTCACGTTCTGGATTTGTGGCCTCACCGACCGTTAAAAGGGAAATAAAGAAAAAAAACTTTTAAGTGGATAAGAATAAAAGAAAGGAAAAGGGATTACAATGTCGTTATAAATAAAAGACACTCGGAGGTAATCGAAAACTTTAAGGAGGGCCCGAAGCCCTAAGGTGCAGCTTAATGCGTAGATCCAAAACCACTGATTAGTAGCATATTCCGGTAAGGTGGGAGTTGATGAAAGGCCGTATAACACTCATGGATTAGTACCCCGATTAATCAAGTGAAAAGATGATTTTGAGCATAGCACTCATTAATATGAAACAACTTGAAAGATATGAAACTATGTTAATGGTTCAATTAAGGGGACATGTGTGGTATTAATATAAACATTAAGTGTGAGTGGGCTTATCGTCCAAGTTACATGATCAAAACGTCAATTGCGAGTCATGTTGCATTTTGTATGAGAACACTAAATCAAATGAATGATGATTTCATAATTGCTAAAATATACTTTATATGTATAGATATTATTTGTACGTATTACTCTGCTAGTATTTCGTCTACTGGGCGCACACTCATACCCCACCATTTGCCAAACCCCCGAGGTACTTCAGGAAAAGATAAATGCAAGGAAATTGCGAGAGGCAAGGAAGGATTTACGCGCTAATAGAGCTTTGTTTACTGTTTTCTTTAAAAGTGTAACTTAAATAAAAGTTTTAATTAGTCGGGACTATTTTGAAGTGTTTTAAATTTTATTTTTAATAAGACAAGATGACGTGGATTTTCTTAAATATGATTTACTTTATGGAATTTGAAGAAAATAATTTATTTTAAGTGTTTTTACGAATTTTATAAGCTGATCATCATTTCATTAATTAAATCAAATGAATTTTACGTCAAAAATATAGAAGTAAGATTTTACTTTTAAAAGAGGAGTTTCTTAAATGAAACCAAATTAGAAAAAGTTTTTTCGCATTAACACCCGAAATCGGGGAGTCATAACTTGGTATCGGAGCATTGGTTATGTGTGTGTAGGAGATTACACTTACATTTCATTTTCCTTTAAATAGTAGGTCTCTATATTCTATTATATTCTAAACTACCATACCCTCTTTAGAATATTTACTCAGAGGAGGTGCACGTACTAGTGGCAGACGTACTAATGGAAACATCAATTAGTTACACCAAGTGACTCAAGCAGTCAGGCAACTGGATGATTCTCTCTCACAACAACAACAAGTCAATGGTAGCATGGCAAAGAGCATCAGGGTTGCCACTATACTAAAGGAATTTAGAAAACTTAACCCCACTGCGTTTAGCGGGTCTGCATGGCCTCAAGAGGTGGAGGAGTGGATTTAGCGCATCACTCGTGTTTTTAAAGTTCTTGAAGTATCACTTGCTTATCTAGTTTGTGTTTCTACATTCCAATTTACGAACTAGGCCCAAAAATAGTGGATGTCCTATCAAGTCAGTATGGATGGGATAATACTTTGGGAAGATTTCAAGCCGGCATTTCTAGACAGATAATTCCGAGAAGCTTACCGTGATGGGAAGAGGGATGAGTTCCATAACTTATTCCAAGGGAAAATGCCATTGGCAAGTATGAGGTGAAGTTTAAAACCCTTACAGACTATGCCAAGTATGTGGCAAGAGATGAGAGGGAGAAGACCCGCCTTTTCATAAAGGGTCTCAACCTTTCCTTCCAGAGGTTTATCATTGGCCAAGATGTTTGTGGGTTTCGAGAGACAGTGAACAAGTCCATCAGGTTGGAATTAGAGTATGAAGATAAGAAGTCGATTTGGGATAAGAAAAGGACAGCTGGTAACGAGAAAATAATCATAGATGTAAAAATAATAAGGACAACGACTCCAATGGATTCTTTTCCAAATTGAAGGCGACACTTGGAAATGGTTCCTTCTAGAGTCAAAGTGCGGGACCAACGCATCCAGATAAATGATTATTCATATGTGGGGTGCCTAACCTCTAGAAGATGGAATGCCCTCCTAATGCAACGTTCCTCAACTAATGATTAAGGTTCCAACTTCCATCCAGTGAGGAACTCAAGCTTTAATACACCCACCCAACATCCACATCATTCCGATGAATACTAGTAGGGTAGATACAATAATAATGGTTCATGTCCTAGCCAGGGGTACAATGAATAAGGACAATCAAGTGAACAAGTCAATTAGAATAATAAGCTTAATCAAGGGCATGCCTATGCCCTCACACAATCAACAGTTCAACCTAATACCACAATTATGGGAGGTATGATAATAATTTATGATACATGTGTCCAATCATTTTTTGATTTTGGTGATTCACATTCATTCATATCATGTTCTTTAGCTTGTAATTTGGGTATTAAGGTTGATTACTTTGATCCCCTATTTTTGTGGGACTTTCGATCGGCGGAGATATTTCCCTAAACCGTGTTTGTTGTAATTGAATTATCATTACGGGAAAGTATGTTCTTTAGTATGACTTGATTGTCATGGATATGGAAGGTTTTGAGGTAATCCTCAAAATGGACTCGCTATCTTATTTCAATGTATTATAAAATGTGTTCGGTATAGTGTTTCAGTGTTATTTTTGGATGGGTCAAACCATAAATTTAACACTGAATAATTCGTGGACCATCCTTGCAAATACACTAATACTAAGGAATAAAGGAATTACTATGGACGACTTTCAAGCCTTATGGTGTAGGATGATCCCAACAATATGATCCTTGATTATCCGGTAGTACGAGAGCTCCCAGACGTGTCTTTAGAAAAGCTTCTAGGTTTACCATTGTAGAGGGAAATAGACTTTGAAATTAAAGTACACACTGGTGTCTAACCTATTTCCATTCCTCCATATCGTTTTGCTCCAACTGAGCCAAAAGAACTTAAGAGACAATTAGAATATTTATTATCAGAGGGCCTTATCATGCCAAGTGTGTCACCATGGGATACACCAGTTCTTTTTGCCAAGAATAAGGATAATACCCTCAGACTTTATATTAACTATAGGCAGTTGAATCGTGTTACGATCAAGAATAAGTATCCCATGTCGTAAACTGATCACCTCTTCAATTAACTATGAGGTGCAAGTGTATTTTCGAAGATTGACTTGTGGTCTGGCTATCATCAGTTGAGGGTCAAGGATGAGAATATTTAGATGACAACATTCATGATGCGAGATGAGCATTATGAATTCTTGGCGATGCCATTTGGGTTAATGAACGCACCTATACCATTTATGGACCTGATGAATCGGATTTACTGTCTGTACCTGGATAAGTTTATGGTGGTATTTATCGATGATATCCTAATATACTCATCTTCAAGAGTGGAACACGAGGAGCACCTTCACACGACCTTGCAAGTGCTTCGTGAAAATCATCACGAAGCTAAATTCAATGAGTGTGAGTTCTAAATGGACGAGGTTAGGCTTCTTGGCAATGTCGTCTCAGGACAAGGGATTTCAATAAATCCATCAAAGGTTGAAGCAGTAGTGAATTGGGAATAGTTGAAGACATTGATAGAGGTAAGGAGTTTCTTAGGACTCGCCGAGCATTATAGGCATTTCATCCAGGGGTTCTCATAATTTTCTTCACACCTCACCAAGTTAACACAAAAATATTTTCGCTTTGAGTGGATAGATAAGTGTAAGATGACCTTCAAAGAGTTGAAAACTAGATTGACTTTGACATCGGTGCTTATCTTCTCAGAGTGAGGAAAGGGTTATGTCGTGTATTCTGATACATCAAAGGTAGGTTTCAGAGCGATATTGATGCAAGCAAAGAATATGGCAGCTTATGCGTTAAGACAATTAAAGGTTTATGAGAAAAACTACCCGGCGCTTGACCTAGAGCTTAGAGTAGTTGTCTTTGCCCTTAAGATTTAGATATATAACCTATATGGGTAACGGTTCGAGGTGTATTCGGATGACAAAACCCTCTGACATATTTTCATTCAAAAGTATCTAAATCTCAGGCACAGGGGTGGGCGCGGTCCGGTCCGGTTCGGGTTTTGGTCATTTTTAGTGTCGGACCGCATTATTCAGTCCTTTAATTAGAAAGATCGAATACGGATCGATTTAATCGGTTTAGCCTATATATTCGGTCTAGGCTATTTTCGGTCCGGTTCTGGTAATAATCGGTCCAGATTTACATTTATTTTGTGATTTTTTCTAATAAAATTCGTAACTTGTTTTGAAAAAGTAGCGGTTGTTTGAACCTTTTAAGGTGTTGTTTTGAACCTTTAATTTAAGGTGTTGTTTTGCACCATTTAGATTGTTGTTTTAAAGTGTTATTTTTCATCATTAAAAGTGTTATTTTTGCATCAATTTATATACTTTTTTCCCCCTAGAAATATGACAACATAGATATAACATCAATGCATCCCAACTAAATATTCAATGTCCACCACCACCAACATAAGTAAATTTAAATTCAAATATAACAAGTTCAGTAGAATAAAAATATAACAACTACAAAAGTAAACAAAACAAAGTCCTTTAGTGCTCTCCAAATAGCTCATGAATCCATGAAAATAGTTGAAGTAGATGTCTTGAATCCTTCTCCCAACATTTATAACAAAATAAAAATCAAAGATTATGTCAAATTTAATAGCAAAAGTTATAACAATTAAATTATCAAACTTAAAATAAATAAATACAAACTGCGATATTTCACTCACTCTAATCTCCATCCGTCTTCTGAACATGGAAAAAATAAATAAATACCAACTTAAAATAAACTCATTTCAAATAAAAAAAAATAGCACAGCAACCACAAATTGATATTTCAACAACCACTGAAAAAAATATCACAGCAAGCAACCATGATATATCTACACATGGAAAAAAAATAACAAAATATTAAATGGAAATCAAACAGTAGTCGGATCTTTAGTATAACCAAACAAAAGTGTTTGGTTGTTTGTGATCAAGAACAACGGATCTAACGGATCTTTAGTCAAGAAATCAAAACAAAACAAACTTTAGTCGTATCAAACTTTAGTCAAGAAATAAAAAAAAACTTTAGTCAGATCTAATAGATCTTTAGTCGAAACATATACCGGATCTTTATTTGTGATAAAAAATCAAGAAAAAATCAGAGTTGAGGTGCCAATAGTTGACGTGCGCCGAAGAGTTGAGGTCACCGGATCTTCATTCAAGATTTCCATTTGTGGTCGAGAGTTGAGTGCGCCGGAGACAGATTACTAACGGGTCAAACCTTGATGGATGATCTGTCCTGTCATCGCCGCCCAACTTGGGAAGTTGGGGGAGAGTTGTTCTGTAATCATCGGCATCTGTCATCGCCGTTCGGTGTTGAGAGCATCACGCCTATATATACAAGATGGAGGCAAGACCATCATACAACATAAGGTTCTTGATGCACAAGCTTATGATTACAATTTGATGCACTTTCGAAATCGGATTTTGGTTGGAGAACCAACTGAGGAATTATTACTTGATAAGGATAACAATTTTAGGTTCTGAGCAAGGTTAGTAGTCCCGAATATCGAGGATCTCAGGGAAGAAGTCATGGAATAAGCGCACCAGTCTTATTTCATCATTCTCCCTGATAGTACAAAGATGTATAGGGATTTCTGTAAAGACTACTGGTGGTCAGGAATATAAAGGGATATCACACTTTTTTATGGCAAAGTGTCTCACTTTTCAGCAAGTAAAGGCCGAGCACTAGAAGCCAATAAGGTTATTGCAACCACTAACGGTAGCATAGTGGAAGTGGGAACACATAGCAGTGGACTTTGTCACATCCTTGTATAGGACTCAAGCTAGGCACAATGTGGTATGGGTTTTAGTTGATCGACTCACCAAGTCAATGCATTTTTTTCCCATTAAAGTCACGAATAATGTGTTCAAGAATCTACATCCCTGAAATCATAAGGTTACATGACGTACCTTTATCCATTGGTTTAGATAGGGATCCGAGGTTTGTGTATCAGTTTTGGAATAAACTGCATCATGAGCTGGGAACAAATTTAAACCTCAGCACAACTTATCATTCGCTGACGAATGGACAGTCTGAGAGAACAATTCAGATACTCGAAGATATGTTTTGAGCTTGCGCTATAGACTTTCAATGTAGTTGGGCGGATCATCTACCATTAGAAGAATCCGCATACAACAACATCTTTTAAGCTAGTATTGGGATGGTACCGTTTGAAGATTTATTTGGGAGACCTTGTCGTTCACCAGTTTGTTGGGAGGAGATCGGTGAGAAACACATATCGGGGTTAGACTTGAAACTGTTGAGATCTGTAAGAAGAACTATGCTAATGTACGTCATTTTGATTTAGAATTCAATGTGGATGAGAACTTTTTTTTAAGATAAAGGCTAAACCATGGGTTATGCAGTTTGTCAAGAAGGGAGAGTTGTCACTAAGGTACATAAGTTCATTTGAGATTTTGGATAGGATTGGTCCAATATCGTACCATTTGGATTTATCGCCACAGTTACCTAATGTTCATAATGTTTTTTATGACTCAATGTTACATAAGTATATTTCGGATCAGTCTCATATAACTAATTGGAATCAGTCAAATCTTCTGGACAATGTTTCCTACGAGACTAGACCAATGGTAATAGTAGCCCGAAAATAAAAAAATGCTTCGTAAGAAGATGATTTCCCTCGTCAAGATTGTTTGGGATAACAATGGCATTGAGGGAGCAACTTGGGAATTAGAATTTACGATGAGAATGCAACATCCCAAATTCTTTACTTAAAAATGTTTAATATTTGATTTAGAGGACAAAAATTCTCAAGGTGTGAGGGTTATAAAGCCTAAATTTTTTTAAATTAATGAAAAATCACGTTATGAGAAATTATGGGATTAATTTTTTTATAATAGTCTTGTAATTAAAATTAAGAAGAATAATTCAAAAATATCGCGTAGAGCGTGTTAAATTGAGTTACGATTTTAAATAAAAAATAATTGTACAAAATAAATTATATAATCACACTTATAATTAAGTTACTATATAATAAGGGTAAAAGGAGAAAATTCATATAATAATAATAATATAAACATAGTTTTTTCATCAAAAGATAAAAATGCTCAGAAAATTCTGAAAACCTACAGAAAGATGTAAAATTTAATTCTGAACAACTTTAGTATTTTATATTTTCTCAAAAAAGGTTATGTAATGCCTATTTTGGGGACTTTTTACGCTACACTCAGAAGGTCAAAATAGTACCCTTCACCCGACCAACCTTGTCACGGTCAACGATCGTGACAAAAAAAAAACATGCATTTTTTGTAAAGGTCTTTAACCGTGACACGTACATGACAACATTAAAAAAAATTATCGTTTCAGCTTTTCTTTCCCTTGTTTCCCATTCCCTCATTTATTTCCCTCGATTATATCTCTCTCTAACCTGCGATTCTCTCTCTTTCTCTCTCTCGATCGGGTACGTTTCTCTCTACATATGTATTTCTTTAGTGTGTGTGTGTGTGTGTGTGTGGACAATGGGTTAGTGTGTGTTTCAGTGTGTGTGTGTGTGTGTATTTGGTATAAATTGAAATTGGTATTTGTATATTGAAATTGGTATTCGTACATTAAAATTGGTATTTTGAAATTGGTATTTGTATTTTGAAATTTGTATTAAAATTGTATGTATAGTGTATATTTAATTTTTGGTATAAATTGAAATTGGTATTCAATTCTAAAATTGAAATTCGATTTCTCTCTCCGATTGCAGCAGCGGCGACCATCTCTTTCTCTCTGCACACATTTCAATGAGAGAGAGAGAGAGAGAGAGAGAGAGAGAGAGAGAGTTGAATTGTTTGGGATTCTTCAATTTTTGTTGATTGGTGGATTTGAAAATTTAGATGGCCATTGAGTTGGTTGGTCCTAGGAATTTATAACATATCGCATTTGTAATACCCCGTATTTTTATGGCTTTTAAAATTGGGGATTTATTGAATTTAATTGAGATATTAATTTAATATTAATCCGACATTTTATTTTAAATATTTACTAGTGTGACGAGAGTTAGTAATTATTGGAAATTTGTTGAATATTACTGGATGAGAAGAGTTATATATGAGATTGATTTTATTAAAATTGTCGTGAGTGAATAAAATGGCAATTATGGAAATTTAATTCAGGACGCGCTTGTGTCGTGTCGGGGCTAAATTATTATTATTATTAAAGTGAATAAATTATAAGTCATCCGTATAGTCGTTTCGAGTGCGCCAAAGTGTCCGGAAGGGTCGAGATAGTCAGAAAAGTGTACTCGGGGGTTTAGTTTGAGTCTCGGAGAATTTTTAGGCCTAATTGACATCCCGTGAGGGTATTTTAGACATTTGGTATTTTTGGGTAATTAAACCCACGAATTTTCTTAGTATTTATTAGCCATTTATAGTTGTCTCTTAGGGTTAACAAACACAAAGCCTAAGCCAGCCATTAGAGAAGAAGGTGAAGTGATTAGAGAAGAAGGTGAAGAGTTTTTCAAGCAATCCAAAGCCTAGAACTCACCCGATTGCACCGCTACCACCACCAAAATGTAGATCGCATGACGAAAAACGCAACCATATATTTTTCATCAACAAATCATACCCTTCAATCCGAGGCAAGTATCAATCTTGCTAATTTTCAAGTTAATATACCTTCCATGTTAGTCTAGGAATGAAAATCATATGTTTTAATGGAAGAATTATATATTTTAGAAGAGGAATTATATATGTTACAGGGAGAACCCATGTAGTCTAAAATCTTGATCATATGTAGAGGATTACCCATGAGTTTATTATGATATTTGGGAAGAAAATCTTGATTAAAATAGAGGGTGGTGATTATTCATGAAAAATTTGGTTTTATAAAGAGATTTGAGATTAAACCCCTTTTTGATTGATTCGTTGAGGATTTATTGATGTCGTTACGTTAGAACTTGTTTATGTACATTGCTTATACACTTGGATTACTTTGATGGGAGTTTGGGATGAAATTATAGAGGTTTTGAGGGGTTAAAATGGTTGAACCCGTAGGTTGAATATTGCAGAAAACTGGGCAAGAACTGTTTGATCGATCGATCGACTCAAGAACATCGATCGATCGATCCCCTTTCCTCGATCGATCGACCCCTCCTGGAAAACTGCATATTTTCCCCCTTTTTGTTTAGTCCGGTTAAAATGCGTAGGAACCCTTGATCATCATTGATAGAGTATAATGGGTTATGAAGAGGACCAATAGGGTCTAAGTAGACTTCGTTGAGTGAAATTAATATAAGATAAAATTGTGGGTTAATGGGGAGTTATTTATACATTGGGAATTGTACGTATGTGTACTAGAAGATTGAGACTCGTGAAAGATTTAGACTAGAAGGTAAGTGAGGGTATACCTATTGATAATTATACTTGGTGAGAGAGAATACTTCAAGAGATGCAAAGTAAGAATGAAGTAAATAATAAATGAGAATAAAATAGACGAATCCGTTATGCGAGATAATTAAGTAAAATTTGTGCTAAGCACGGATGACAATAATTATGGGTCGTTGGCGAACCTAATTTGTAACATATGAATATTTATATGTATGACTTTGTGATTGTGCATATATTATGTATCTGTGTATGACATACCTAGCTTACTTGCTATCGATGGGAGGTTTGCGCGTAAGGGAAGCCATATCCTGATGAATCCATGGAATTTTTGATTTGTCGCTCGAGAACATAGGACTATGAAAGACTTATCGGTAAGTTGATAAGTCCGTCGACTATGGGAATGTAGTTATGTGCGTGACCCGTGGGTATGAGAACTATGTTCGCCTCCATTATTTGTGATTTGATATTTGTGGTTCGAGGAATCTTTACCGAACCTATAGTCCCCTATACAGCGACGTGATGTATTGGGACAAGATAGCAGAGTAATGCAGCACCGTAGCTGTGTCTCGGGGTGCAGTATAGTATATATATAAAATAGTGAACATATATATATATATATATATATATATATATATATATATATATATGAAATGTAAGATAGTTATGTATGAAAACACTTAGTTTAATTGAATTAATAAGGGACATATCCATGTTGAATATATATATATGTGTGTGTGTGTGTGTGTGTGTGTGTGTGTTTATAACATTATTATATTTATTATAACGTTAATACGTGGGAATAATTTGGGCTATAAAGAATGGATACATGTGAATAATCTAGTTAGCGTGGGAACTATAACTAGGATGTCCTAGAGGTACGGTAGGAGTGCACACTAGATTAGAGGTGATGATTCTCAAGAGAGTGTTGCATACTAACATGGTTGTGATATTAACCGGTAAGCATTTTAAATACTTTCTAAACTATTTTACACTCGGGCTTTGACCCGTTTTCTTTCATTTCTTTCTCTCTTGTATATATATGTATGTATTACAGGTGCCCAACCACAGGGGAGTCATGCTTAGGTTCTTTGGATTGGATGTGCTGCAGCTTGTGTGGGAGTTGCAGGCCCTTGCTTTAGACGGCTTCGTCATTGAATCAGTTCCTACTTTAGATCTTCATAGTTAGGTCATGTGTCGCCCGATTTCCTATTCCGTTTAGATCTTGTTAAGGATTTATGTTCATTTATATTTTCGGTATTCAATACTCCTTAGGAGTTAACTCTTATCAAGATGATTTCATTTATGGTTCTTAAACTTGGTTTGGATTATATAGATGGTTTAATTCTTGTGTGTAAATTTCCATCCTTAGTATTTATGTAATTCTTAACTGTTGGGTATTAAAAAAAATTTGTTGGTATTTAATAAAGGAAAAAATGAGGTTTTAAATGGTTTTGACACTTAGCTTAATTATTTAGGGTGTTAAAATTGGAAATATTATTTTACGACAGTGATGCTGAGAATGAACCAACCGTTCACCTTGATGTTAATTTAATAAAGGACTGATCACCCGGTATTTAATTAGGCGGGGTGTTACAGCGTTATTATTCGCATGGCTGTTTTGGATTCTTGAATTGTTATTGACTGGTGGATTTGAACATTTAGATGACCATTGAGTTGGTTGGCCCTAGGAATTTCTAATATATTGCATTATTATTTGCATTGTTGTTTTGAATTCTTGAATTATTGTTGTCTGGTGGATTTGGAAACTTAGATGGCCAATGAGTTGGTTGGCCCTAGGCATTTCTAACATTTAGGGTTGTGATTAAACCGAATATAAATAAGGCATAATTAAATTACATATAGTACGCTTAGATACTAACCTTCTAGTTCTTATGCGTACGCATTCAGTAGCGTTGTAATGAGATTTCTCGAATTGTCCCGTTTGGACAGTTTGAGACTGCATAGTTTCTGTATAATAATATTATTAGTCGCTTAAACTTGATACTTTGTGGGGAAGTTCTGTTGCCGTGTCTTAAAGTTATTTGGGTGCATATTAGATGATGCGATGTTAAGTGTTATTTCAATTTATAAATTGAAATAATACTTACACTTGCGAATCTATGTCGTGTACTTGAAGAACTATGGAGATATGCTGCCGAATGTTTCTCAAACTAGAACAATGTGCATGAGCTGTTAAGTATATTACAGAAATATGTTGTCTTGAATGGGATATGACCACTCACCTTTTAGAGGAGATAGAGGAAATATGAATTATATTATTTTTATAATATACACCGAAAGATGAAATGTCAATCTTGTAGTAAATTATTTAATGGGAACTAAATGTTCACACTTTTATTTATATTAATCCATGAATGTACGCTTGTTACCCATAATTGGCGATTATTTGTAGTAACTGTGATCGGACATCCTAAATACAAAGAGTGGATGGGTGAGACAAATGGATTAAGGGATTTGTTTCGCATAACTGCTAATGAATTTGTTGAAAAACCCTCACTAAGTTATTTTAACAACTGTTAAAATGGTTTAATAAGTTCTGAACTACTTTTTGAAGAAGCTCTTGAAAAATATTATTTAGAACACAAGGTGCGTTAAAAATAGTTTGTAAGAACAAATCACTCAAGAATATTGGAAATAGGTTTTTAGTTTAAACATAAGTGTATGCAACAGATTGTAATAATGGAAAACTAAAAAGCACGCACTTGAGACAAGTATTTTTTTACGTGGTACAATTCCAAATTAGGGAAAACATCCACGGTGACCTCTATGCCAAAAAAAAAATACACTATAATCAAACAATAAATACAAGATTACAAGCACCTAAACATGAATTCCAGATCCTAAGCTAATATAATAGATATACCTACATGAGCTTTCCTCTCCAAGGTATTTCTGATATGTCTTAATCTACCTAGCAGTTTCCTTGCCATCCTCCTTTCTTCCCAGTGGCTCAAATAATACAAAATCTCTCAAATGAACTACGCTTGACTAGGTGTTCGTATGAGAGTGTAGTCAAGTGATGTGATCTACATGCAATATGCTTCTCACACCTCTCAATATATTTATACAAATAAATACTAATGAATTACACAAAATCTATATGATATGCAAAGAGTTTAAAATTTCTTTGAAAGTCGGACTTATATTTCAAATTAAATATTTTAGATCTAAAAGTAACCTTTCTGAAAATAGATCAAGTGTTTCACAATGCTTATTTATGTATAAAAAGATTTCACAGAGTGTGAAACTTAGTTTTTGAAACAAAACTTTATATCTGAAGTATATATTGTATTTAAAGTCTCTTTTTCAAGAAATTTTGAAACAGAGAGTGGATCTAACAAATATACACATAAAAAATAAGATCCCGCTGAGAAAGAGATAAAAAAAACTAAGATACTAAGTGATATGTATCTCTTAGCAGTTCTCATAATTTCTAAAAAGAAATCCAAGACCTACAGTGAGATAGGTTCCTAAGAGAGATTTAGATTGAAGAGTTTCTTCAAACTATAACCAAAAACTAACCCTCACGACAACCTGATTTTTCTAACTCTCAAGACTTTAGGTTTTCTCGTATGAGCTGGAATGATGAAGTATATGTTTGGTTTTGGAGGAAAACCTACAAATTTCTAAGTTTTGAGAATTGGTTTTCTCTCTCTATCTACCCTTTCTCTTTTCTCTCTATACTCTCCCTTATCTTCTATTTTTTTCTCTTAGACCTATGAAATGCCATAGTTCTCAAATGTACAACCAAGGGTACTATTTATACTAGAGATGGACAAATCCAGATGTTCGAGCCGAATCAAGAGTTAAGATTATTTTAACAATTCAAAGTCTAAATCTAATGGTTGTTAATGCACCGCATTAACTCTCATTCTGATTAGCCCCAACGGTCCTCACATGGAACAATTCTAAGACATGTAGATCATTGATAACAAATGATCTAACAGCTGTAAATGGTGATCGAATTTCAGAGAGTAAAGAAACACAATTTTCATCGGTAAGGGATAAACGCGTGGATCAATTCTAGCGGATGAAAAACCCATGTTTTGAAAGCTTTTAAAATCTCATTTGCATCCCCAAATGTCTTTGCCGATTTTGTATTCTACCCTGACATATTTTAAGGAACAAAAGTAATCTAATTTTAATCCACAACATTGTTAAAAATAAGTTTTTAAATGTTTAAAAATCATTTTAAATGATTAAAAAGGTTTAAAATATTTTTAAATGTTTTAAACAATTACTAAAAGTATGTAAACGCTTGTGCACATACTTATATACCTATATGCATGATTTGTGTCCTATAATGTGTTCAGGTAACAAGAATACTTCCTTTTTGGTAGATATGATTGTTCTTGGACATGATCAATTATTGATAAAGATTGCCAAAACCTTATAGAAGATGGCTCAAAGATTCTAAACTATTTTGTTTCCATATCCAAACTAGTTGGAACTCCTATATGGTATAGACTCAAGTAAGTCAACCATATAGTGTGTTCTCAATATCCCCATTTGGATATTGGAGATAAAATTCCATTGAGTAACCTGTACTCGTATGTGGAAAAAAATAAAAATTCGGAGTTCCTATACAAAAGAGCTATCTACACATTCCCGTCCTAGAACCGAAAGAAGGGGAAAAATACATAACTCAACTATTATACAGACCATTACCTTAAAATATGATAAGATGTACAAGTTTCTGGAAAAGGTCCTAAAAAAACACTCAAATGGCATATTAAATGAGTTAATGTAAAATCAATTACTTAAGATCTTCTCCCCCAATTTTGTTCAAATGTACAAAGGGTGAAGACATATAACAATATCATATTAAGCATGTAAATATCAAATTATCAACTTATATTATACAACGATTCCCTCAAGGGTCTCCTATATAAAACAGATATAGGAGGCATTTTTGTCATTTATCAAACGATCGTGCCCTATATCCTCGAAGATCACTTATTAGCATGAAAGTAACCAGAAGATATAATAATAGGAGGTAGAAATCTATTTAGGAATATCCATACCAATGGATTTTCTTGATGATTTAAATCGTAAATTATCCAAAGGTTAGTGAATAAGTCAGCTAGTTGATGTTTTATTGGTAAATAGTTTATCTCCAATTCTTTAGATTCAACTAATTCTCGTATAAAATGATGTCGTATCTTAATATGTTTAGTACGAGAATGTTGAACAAGATTCTTAGAGATATTTATCGCACTTTGATTATCGCAATATAGAATTAACTTTTCTTCATTAAATCCATGATAACTCAGCATTTGCTTAATCCACATTAATTGTGCGTAACAGCTTTCTGCTGCTATATACTCTGATTCTGTGGTGGAAAGTGACGTGAGGTTTTGTTTGTTACTGCTCCATCCTATTAATTTATTACCTATATAATAACAAGCACCTGATTTGCTTTTGTTGTCATCGGAACAACTAGCACAATCAACATCGGTGTATCCTACAATCGTTCAAAAAGTATCGTTTATGTACCATATACATAGGTTTATAATCCTTTTAACATATTTAATTATACGTTTGACACGTAAAAGGTGACTTTCCTTAGGTGTACTTTGGTAGCGAGCACAAACACACACAACATACATGACCTCAGGACGAGAGGTTGTTACATACAATAGGTTGCCTATCATACTTCTATATAGGGCAAGATCTATGGGTTTCCCATGCTCATCTTTGTATAGTTTCGTAAAAGTACTCATGGGAGTCCTAGCAACCTTAGCATTATCTAAACCTAATTTTTTCACTAACTCTATTGCGTACTTAGATTGCGATATGAATAACCCATCATCTTTTTGTTTGGCTTGAAGTCCTAAGAAGTATTGAAGCTCCCCCATAAGCGACATTTGGAATTCCCCGTGCATAATTTAAGAAAACTCTTGAACCTCAGACGGGGAAGTAGAACCAAATATCATGTCATCAACATAAACCCGAGTTATTAAGACCTGCTTGTTAATGTGACACCCCGCCTAATTAAATACCGGGTAATAAGTCCTTTATTAAATTAAAAACAAGTTGAACGGTTGGTTCATTCTTAGTATCATTGTCGCAAAATAAATATTTCCAATTTAAACACCATAAATAACTAAGCTAAGTGTCAAAACAATTCAAAGTCTTATTTCCATTTTATTAAATTCCAATATGAAAACCTTTTTAAATAATCATCAATTTAAGAATCACATAAATGATAAGGATGGCAATCAACACAAGAGAATTAAGCCATTTAGATTAACCAAACCAAGTTAAAGAACCATAAATGAAATCATCCTGATAAGAGTTAACTCCCAATGAGTACTGAATACTAGAAATATAAATAAATACAAATCTCTGACAAATCCAAACGGGATTGAAAATCGGGCGACACATGCCCAAACTATGAAGAACTAAAATAAGAACTGAATCAATGAAGAGGTCGTCTAAAGCAAGGACCTGCAACTCCCACATAAGCTACAGCACGTCCAATCTAAAGAACCTATGCCCGACGTCCCTGTGGCTGGGCACCTGTAAGGCTGTAATACATACATATATATATAAGAGAGAAAAATGACGGAAGACGGGTCAGAGCTCGAGTGTAAAATAATTTTAAAATAGTTTAGCAAGTATTTAAAATGCTTACCGGCTAATGTAACAACCATGTTAGTACGCGACACTCTCTTGAGAATTCTCACCTCTCATATAGTGTGCACGCCTACCGTACTAAAAAATCTCATAAGTCCATCTAACTTATTCCCCATAAAGTTTTATTTCAAGAATTAACAAGGCTACGATATTTAGTTTAGAGATCAATCTCTTCATGATTACTTACGTTACTTAGAATATCTCAATACCGTTACAAAGTTCTCGAACACTTACTATAAATTTTGGAGCATTTACTCATGATTAGTTATGTAATACACCGTATTTTTATGGCTTTTAAATTTGAGAATTTATTAAATTTAATTGAGAATTAATTTAATATTAATTCGAAATTTTATTCTAAATATTTACTAGCGTGACGAGAGTTAGTAATTATTGAGAATTTGTTGAATATTACTAGATGAGTAAAGTAATATATAAGATTGATTTTATTAATATTTTCACGAGTGAATAAAATGGCAATTATGGAAATTTAAGTCGGAACGCGCCTGTGTCGTGTCGAGACTAAATTATTAATATAAAAGTGAAAAAATTATAAATTGCCCGTATGGTCATTTTGAGTGTGCCAACGTGTCCGGAAGGGTCGAGATAGTTAGAAAAGTGTACCCGAGGGTTTAATTTGGGTCTCGGGGCATTTTTAGGCCTAATTGGCATCCCATGAGGGTATTATAGTTATTTTGTATTTTTGGGTAATTAAACCCTCGAATTTTCCTAAGTTATATCAGCTATTAGAGGTTAGATTTAGGGTTAACAATCATAGAAACATAAGAATGGCCATTAGAGAAGAAGGTAGGAAGCTTTCCAAGAAATCCAAGGATAAGAACCCATTCCATTGCACCACTACTACCGCCAAAACATAAATCGTAAGACGATGAACGCAGCCATATCCTCATCATCATCAAATCAGACATTAGAATCCCAGGCAATTATCTATCTTTTTTTTTAGTTAATGTTTCACCCATGTTAGAATAGGATTGTTAAACACATGTTTCATGGAAGAATTTAATGATTTAGAGAATTAAATCACATGTTTTAGAGGAAATAGATATATTCTGGAAATCTCAATCATATGGAGAGGATTACCCATGAAATTGTATGGGTTTAGAAGCAAGAAATATCGAAAAGAATTAGAAGAATGGAAGTTTTATGAAAACTTAAGGTTCTTGAAATTTGATATGATTTACCCCATTAATTCAATACCGTTGATGAATTTGCACATGTTTCACGTAGGAAATCATGAATATAGGTATATGTAACCTGTAGTAATTTTGTTTGGGAGTTTGGGGATCGTTAAGGGAGTTTTGGTTGAAGTTGGATAAGAAAACCCGTAGTTAACAATGGCAGAATTCAGAATACCTGCTTGATCGATCGAACGACCCAAGAGTATCGATCGATCGACCCCTTTCCTCAATCGATCGACCCCTCCTAGAAAACTGCATATTTTTCCTCTTTTTGTTTAATTCACGTGTTGATGTAAAAAACTAGATCACTCTAATTATCCAATCACAGATAAATAAATGAGACAAAGAATTTTAAAGTGGTTCAGCCTTATAAGAATGTCCTGCGTCCACTGTTTTGTTATTGCTGAGTGTTTAGGAATTCTTGATTACAAGTTCTATCAAGAAATTCCGATCCCCTTATGATGAGGATTGTATAATGTATTTATAGCCCTGAGGCTGTAATGTGAAAGGGTAATACATTAAATGATGTACATATGAAAGGGTAATACATTCAATGCCCCTTAAACGTGTGCGTCTGAATGATAAGCATTTAATGAATCAGTCGAACTGTTGGTTATCCAGCTATTAATGCTTTATTCGAGGTGCAGCTCGGACCGCCTGAGTTGCTCGGTCCGCCTAAGCTTCTCGGTACTCAAGAGTTCCTCGGAGAGTTCTTGTTCCTCGGAGCGTATGAGTTCCTCGTAGAGTTCTTGTTCCTCGGAGCGTATGAGTTCCTCGGAGAAGCAGTATTCCTCGTTGTAGTATGGTTCCTCGGAGCGTGTAAGTTCCTCGGAAGTGTTTGTTGATGCCACGTAGATTGCCAGGTGTCTTCACTCAATTGGGCCATGTCAGCAGACTAAATTTGGTATCAACAGAAGCCCCCAATGTTTCACAGTTTGAAATTTGAGGAGTATGGAACATTCTTTCTTGGAATATGGCAGTTTTAAATGGTCCTCCTGATATTTAGGAGTCTTTTGTATTCCTTCCCAATTCGTAGAATCATGCTTTTTGAATTTTTTAAAACCGCCTCGATCTCCGCGTACTTTTTGTCCTTTTAGCCGCAGGTAGCGTAATCGTTTCTTTTAGTAATCATTACTTTTTCTTTTTCCCAAGGCAAGGTATTTAAGCGTCACAGACAATCCCATCGTCTTCTACTTTTCCAAATTTGTATCTTCGAGTTTTCCATAGTCTCTTTCTCTCCTGTGTATTCATCTCTTTCATCGTTTGTTGTCAACAAATCCACTCTTTTCTGTAAGATCTTCTTCCTTCTTCTTCTTCTTCTTTATTCATCATGGTTTACCCTATTGAATATCTCGATAAGTTTCACTCTGATTTTTCTATTCCCTCCTGGGTTGTTTTGGAAGAGCTTTCTGAGCCTTCTGATTATTTTCGCTTGGCTGAGGGGCAATGGTTCCCCAATCTTTTTGTTGCTGAGTGTGGATTTTCTTTTCCACCCAATCCTTTATGTTTGGAATTCTGTCAATACTTTGACGTTGTTCCTGGAAAAATAGCCCCCAATACATGGAGAATAGTTAATGGGGTTCATAGGTTAAATTAAATCCATGGAACTCGCATAGGAATTCCAGAAATCATGTATTGTTATAGATGGGCAGTTGGTGATAACACCTTTTATTTAAAAACTAAAATTTTAAATAGGGCCTTAGTAGTCAATCTCCCTGATGCTAATAGGGATTATTTTGAGCACGGGGTTGTCATAAAAAATTGGCAACATGCTCCTTTATTAGGAGATGAAGTTTATCAGGATCCCAGATGCCCTCCCTATGGCAATGGGATGGGTTATTCTTATTTTATTTTATTTATTTTGAAATTATGCTTCCTTTATGTTTGATAAAATGTGTCACTGATGACAATGTTTATTTATTTGTAGTTGATAGTAAAAGAAAGTGTCCAAAGGAAGCAGACGTTAACATAAGACACTTGAAATTTATCTGGACTCTGCATCAATCTGTTGCCGACGAGCATATTAGGTCGGCATCATATCTGTTGCAATACAAGAGCTACACCACCTCTTTTACTGCTCGTCCAGTAATAGGTGAATCAGAGCCAGTACCAGCTTCCACCAGTTCTTCGCCTGAATCTCACGTCCCTTTAAGCGAAATGATGAAGAAGAAAAGACCTCCCACCCTTTTCGAGAAACCTGCCTCTGGTGCTGGAGAGGCAAAAAGAAGTAAGGTTGATGTCCCAAGGGAGGGGACAAAGAAGACTGATGCACCTTCCTCGGCTGCTGCTGTAATGGTTGCCGAGAAGGCCCAAGTGGCCCCGAGCAGGTCTGCTGCTCCAGGAAAGGTGATTGTAATATCACCGACCAAGAGTTCTTCCTTGGTCGAAACTGTTCCTGTTCCCCCGAGGAGGCTGAAGAAGAGCTCCTCGATCAATTTGGCTAAAACCATTGCTCAGCCCCCAACTACTGGAACTGGGGTTCCTACCTTTGTTCCTCTGAGCTCTGCCATGAGGTCGATAAAGTCCTGGACCATTCCTGAGGTCCAAGGTATTGAAGAAAACCTTACTCGGGACATGGTCACTTCGTTATCTGCTCGCCATATTGCCTCTGTATGTCTCATTATTTTGAACTTTTCATCTTTCCCTTGTCATTTCTATTTCTGACTTGCTTCATTTTCTTTTTACAGTTGGTGAGCTGCTTTAATATAATTATGAAGAAAGACGAGGCGATTAAGGCTTCATGCTCCTCGTCCAGTGTGTAGGGAGCTCTGGAAGAAGCTATCAAGTCTTTGGAAGATTCTCGCCAACAATATGCCACTGACAAGGCTGTCTGGGAGAAGAAGCTTGCCTCCACCGAACGGGAGAAAGCTCGAGTTGTTGAAGTCTCCAAGGAGTTGGAGAAGAGAATAAAGGACTTGGAGGGGAAAAATAAAGAGCTCGACGAGAAGCTCAAGAATACTGGAGAGCTAGAGAATAAGATCAAGGTTGCTGAAGAGGAGTTGGCTCAACTTCGGGAGGTAAATCGGCAGAAGGAGGAGGTTGAGAGAAAATTGAAAGTTACTGATAACCTGCTGTTCGAGAAGCTTTCCTCGGAGAAGTTGAAGAGGAAGATGGCTGTGAAGAAGTCCTTCAGCGCTGGCTGGGACAAGGGGTTGGCTGTCATGATGTCACAAGTTGAATATGGCAGCCTAAAGTACTTCAGAGATGGATGGGTTGCAGCTCTCCAGGAGATGAAGGTTGATGAATCTTCTGAGCTCTTCCAGCAACACATTCCTGGTCCCCCTCCCACTCCTGAAGATGAAGAAGAGGACGAAGATGCCTCCAAAGAGTCTTCAATGGTGATGGAGATCATCCCCCAGCCATCCAGCCTGCTGCCGAGGAACCTCAGCAAATTGTTACTTCTTCCGAGCAAATACCGGTGCTGCCCGAGCAACTTTCTATTCCTTCCGAGCAACCTACCTCCTCGTCCCAGCTTCTCGAGAAGGTTTTGGGAGATAAGGAAAAGGTGTAGAGTTGTTCGGATTTCTCTTTATATTTTATTTCTCCTTTTCAAATGTAACTCAGAACATGTAACTCTGAACTTTATGATCTAATAAAACTTGGACTTTTTTGCATACTGTTGTTTATATTCAACTCTTACTCTGCTTGTACTTCTTATTGATTATTGCTTTTTCTTCCTCTTCTAGTTTCTGGCCAGGATGGAATTACTATCTGCCCATGATACAAAGCTGTTGCGACAATGCAATGAATACTTTAAGGCTGGTCACACAGACCTGAGTGCAGAACAAGTCGTCGACATCCTCGGCCAAGATGCTTCAGAATAAGCAGTTGAAGCATATCAATATCTGAAGTGTCTACTTGATCGAGCAGTGGCCAATAATGTGGCATATTATGATATGATCGAGGATCTCCAAGGCACCCTCGAAGACCTTCAACAACAATACAAAGAATCCACTGCCCTGTTACATGAGGGGTACGAGAAGAAGTACCAACAGATCATTGCCGACAAGGGCTACGAGAAGCTTTTTGCTGGGTACGATGTGAGGGAGAGAACCTTGAGGGGTGAGGTCGAGGAGTGCAAACAAATCGCCGAACTATTAGAGCAAGAGAACAACAACCTGCAAAGGGAGTTATCACAGTTGAAGTCTGCAGCTTCCGCTTCAAAAGCCTTGATCCCAGTCACTGATGAGGGATTTTCGTTCTTAGAGGTCGAGAACGCCAACTTGAGGGACGAGTTGGAAACCTTGAAGAGGTCTAGCCCATCTACATCTTCTCGGGGAAGAGAAAGAGCTCCTCGGGGATGAGCAAGAGCAGCTCGGATTCCCGTCGAGGAACAAAGGACTCAGTCTGCCTTAGAAAACCATGCCTTCTAGCTGATGGCGAAGACCAGGCATTGGCTGAAATGTCAAAGAAGATCAGGGACTTGGAAGAGAAGCTTTCCACGCAGAAGTCTACCTTGGAGAATAAAGAGATCTTTATCAAAAATCTCCACGAGCAGCTAGAAAGACTAACATATCAGTTCCACAAATAGCCCAGGGAGTTCTAGATGGCTAGATACAACGAGGCGCTCTATCACTTGGATGATCGTATCCAAAATGCCAATAATGAGGGCTACAAGTAAGGCTGGTTGAATGCCTTAGGTGTGCTGCAACTCGAACAGGGTCATTACCTGTGGGACTACCATGATCCCGGGCTGCTCGACTTACCTGTGCCACTATACAAATTGGATATGAGTTGGATCCCTGCACGGGCCATTCCTCGGAGCTTGATTTCCAAATATCTTGGTGACTACAATCTCCATTCAAATGCCGAGATATCTCGTCCCGAGAACCTCTTAGATCGACCATCCGTGATGAATGTCAGGATGTTGAAATATCTCAACTTCATAAATTCTCCTCTGGCTTTAAATGATCCGCCTGCTGGCGAGGAACCTGTGTCAAAAGCAGAGGGGAAAAGACCAGTAGAATAGGAATATTAATGTAATAAATTTGTATACATTTCACAATCAATGTAACTTTCATTTCATTATCAATGTAATTTATTTTGAATTTAATGAAAGACTTTCATTTTTGTTTGCAATCTTAATCGCTATTGTCTTGTAATACTTTACATCTATGCATGTGTATCTGTTAAAAAAATAACAATATTGTGTTGTTTGTCGACCAACTTATTGTCGAGTAGTGTGAATTTCTTGTTTACCCAAGTTTTGTTTCTCGACCAACTCAGTAATAATTAAAAATTTACTAGTACCACAAATGTTGTGGTAGTCATTTGGCAAACATAACGTTTTGTTTCTCGACAAACTTAGTAAAAAGTTACGAGTATAAAAAAATGTTGTTTGATCACTTTCTCGTTTTCATAAAATGTTTCCGACCAACCAAGGTCGATAAATTTTCCTTGTCGACCAACTACAGTTAGTGGGTTTTTATCCTCGACCAGCCATAGTTAGTAAATTTTTTCCTAAATGTTTCCGACCAACCAAGGTCGGTAAAATTTCCTTATCGACCAACTACAGTTAGTGGATTTTTATCCCCGACCAGCCATAGTTGGTACTTTTTGGAATAATTTTACCTCCCGACCAACTCAAGTTGGCATTTTCAAGAATATATTTACTTCCTCACCGACATAAGTTGGCATTTTTAGGAATATTTTTATTTCCCGAGGAACATATAGTTTTACTTCCCGTAGGAATACAAAGTTTTTCTTCCCGGAGGAATACAAAAATTTTTCTTCCCGGAGGAATACAAGTAGCTTTACTTCCCGGAGGAATATAGGTAGCTTTACTTACCGGAGGAATATTGGTAGCTTTACTTCCCGGAGGAATATTGGTAGCTTTACTTCCCGGAGGAATATAGGTAGCTTTACTTCCCGGAGGAATATTGGTAGCTTTACTTCCCGGAGGAATATTGATAGCTTCACTTCCCGGAGGAATATAGGTAGCTTTACTTCCCGGAGGAATATTGGTAGCTTTACTTCCCAGAGGAATATAGGTTTCTCGACCAACCTTAGTTGGCATTTTCGAGAAAAAATTTGAGTAGTCTGAGCTTTGCCGAGTTTTGCCCCGAGTAGTGTGTAGCACTAGTATTCCCCGAAAAACTTTTAATAAAAAGAAAGAATTCGGTGGAATATCTTCATTTTATTCATCACTGATAATACTTACGCAGGTGCTCTGCATTCCATTCATTCTTAAACCCCTCCCCTTCTAAAGTTGCTATTCGGTAAGTTCCTGGTCGAACAACTTATGTAACTCGGTATGGTCCATGCCAGTTTGCCTCCAGCTTATTGTGCTTTTGAATTACTTTCTTCAGCACATAGTCTCCTTCTTTCAGGTCGTACTTTTTCACTCTCTTGTTGTAGAACATAGATGTTCGCTGCTGATAAGAAGCATTTCTAATGGCTGCTTCTTCTCTAACTTCCTCGAGCATGTCTAAATCCAATCTTCTCATTAAGTCGCTGATAGGGGAATTGAAATTCAGTACCCTGTGTGTTGGGAGGCCCAACTCGGCAGGTATAACAGCTTCACTTCCAAATGCCAGCATATATGGTGATTCTCCTGTTGCTACTCGAGGGGTAGTTCGGTAAGCCCAAAGTACTGATTGTAGCTCGTTGATCCAATTCGCTTTCGCATCATCCAGTCTTTTCTTCAAGCTATTCAACAACGTTCTGTTTGTCACTTCAGTTTGTCCATTGCTTTGAGGATGGCCTGGTGCTGAGTGGACCTTCAAAATATTTGACTGATCGCAATAGGCAGCGTACTCCTCGTTATCAAATTATATTCCATGGTTTGTGATGAAAGCATGAGGGAGACCATATCGACAAATGATGTTCTTCCAAACAAATTGGTACACCTTGTCGAACGTCATATTGATAAGAGGCACAGCTTCTACCCACTTAGTAAAATAATCCACTGCGACGACGAGGTATTTGAATCTTCCTCTGGTTGTTGGCAGTGGCCCAACCAAATCTATTCCCCACATGGCAAATGGCCAAGGGGAAGTTATGGGTGTCAACAATGCTTGTGGAGTTCTTCGGATGGTGGAAAAACGTTGGCACTTGTCATATTTCTTGGCATAGGCTATACAATCAGCCCTCATCATCGGCCAGTAGTATCCCTGCGTCATCACCCTTTGCAAAAGCGTCCGACTTGCTACATGAGCTCCACAGGACCCTTCATGGATCTCTTCAATCAATTCGTTCACCTCGGAGGGATGTACACATCTCTGCAAACCTGCCATAATTCCTCGTCTATATAAAATACCATTAGTTAATACATATCGAGCAACTTTAAACTTCAATTTCTTGGCTGCGAGCTTTTCAATTGGTAATTCTCCCTCCTCAATATATGCCCTGATAGGATCCATCCAAGATGGTCCTAAATCAAGGGTAATAAAGTTCATCGTCATATCTTCATCTATGCTCCGACCAGCTAAAACTTCTATTGGGATTGTTCGTCGTAGCTCGGTACGAGTAGCTAATGCTAGTCGAGTTAAGGCGTCTGCTCTTGCATTCTCCATTCTTGGTATCCTGACCTGCTGAATAGCAGCAAATTCTGATACTAACTTCTTCGCTTTTGCATGATATCTGATCATTAACTCTCCTTTGACTGCATATACTCCCATTACTTGGTTTACGATCAACTGAGAATCACTGAAGACCATAACCTGTTGCGCCTCCATAATTTTTGACAAACTAAGTCCTGCAATCATGGCCTCATACTCAGCCTCATTGTTGGAAGCTTTGAATTGGAAATGCAGGGCGTATTCCATGTCGACCTCGTCCAGAGTGCTCAAAACTATCCCCGCGCCACATCCTGTAGTGCAAGACGAACCATCTACATATAGCCTCCATAGAGATAACTCGTCTTTAAATTTCTGATCAGTCAGAGTTCCTCGGTGAAATATTTATTGCTTTCTTTCATCCTCCCCGGATATTTCTTGATCTTCGTCGATCATATCTTCTTGCCCTTTTACCAATCGGAATTGGTCTGAGCTCGAATTTGATGATCTTGTAACATCCACTTGCCCTTTTACCAATCGGAGTTGGTCTGAGCTTGTGTTTGTTGATCCTGTAACATCCACAGGTTGATCATCGCGCAACTTTTGCTCCTCAGGGGTATCAAGATAGGTGAACTCTGCTATAAAATCAGCCACAACTTGCCCTTTTAACGATGATCTGGGTTCATAAACTATATCATATTCACCGAGCTTTATTGCCCAGTACATCAATCTCCCTGATTTTTCTGGCTTATGAAGGGCTTGCCTCAATGGCATATCAGTATATACGACTATAGTGTGAGCCTGGAAGTATGGCCTCATTCTCCTACTCGCCTCAATCAGCGCCAGTGCTAATTTTTCCAGCCTTGGATATCTGATCTCTGCTCCTCGGAAGGCCTTACTTGTGTAGTATATTGGTTTTTATACTCCATTCTCCACTTTTATCAACGCCCAGCTAACTGCATTCTCCGATACTACTGGATACAAATACAATTTTTCTCCCATCACTGGCCTGGACAACAGTGGAGGTGCTCCCAAGTATTTCTTCAAGTCTTGAAAACCCTTCTCACATTCATCATTCCACTCAAAAGTCTTTCTGAGCGTCTTGAAGAATAGGAGACATCGGCCAGTTGCTCGCGATACAAATTTGTTGAGTGCTTCTACTCGTCCTGTAAGACTTTGCACCTCTTTCTTCGTCGTTGGAGATCGCAGCCCTAATAGAGCTTTGATCTTTTCAGGATTTGCCTTAATGCCTCGTTGATTGACAATGTACCCGAGAAACATGCCTTCTCGTACTCCAAATATGCACTTCGTCGGGTTCAGTTTCATTTGATATTTATCCAGTTGATCAAAAGTCTGACTTAAGTCAACTAGATGATCGGCAGCTTTCTTGCTCTTTGTCAGCATATCGTCAACATAGACTTCCATATTGTCACTGATTTGTTCAGCAAAGACCTTGTTCATCAGCCGTTAATATGTCGCACTTGCATTTTTCAAACCAAAAGGCATAACATTATAACAATAAGTTCCCCTAGGGGTAATTAAAGAAGTACTCTCCTTGTATTCAGGTTTCATTTTAATTTGATTCTAGCCAGAATAAGCATCCATGAAACTCAGCAGCTCGTGTCCCGAGGTAGCATCTACTAGTTGATCAATTCGGGGCAATGGAAAGTGATCCTTTGGGCATACTTTGTTGAGGTCGGTGAAGTCTACACACATCCTCCACTTGTTATTTTTCTTCTTTACCATCACCACATTTGCTAACCAGTCTGGATATTTAACATCTTCAATGAAACAAGCTTTCTGGAGCTTCTCGACTTCCTCCTGTATAGCTTGGTTCTTCTTGGGCCTGAACACTCTTCTTCTCTGCTTCACTGGCTTGATCTCCTTATTCACATTGAGCTCGTGACATAAGAAATTTGGGTCTATCCCAGGCATATCCTCGTGACTCCATGCAAAAGTTTGCTTTCTACTTCTTAGGAAAGTTATCAATTCCTGTTTCAATGAGACTTCCAACTACAAACCTACCTGAGTAGTTCGTTCAGGGTGCTCGTCGTCCAGAATGATGTTTTCAGTAGCTTCCACCACTTGACCCTTCACGAGTTGCGACTCATCTCTAGGATCCAATGTTTCAATTTCTGCACCTTCATCCACTTTATAGGTAGTAGTCTTTTTCCTTGATTCCTACGGCTCTTCTTGCTCGGCGGATGAATAATAGCATTCCTGAGCTACTTTTTGGTCACCTTTCACAACTCCTACTCTAAAATTTATTGGAAATTTTAAGCACTGATGCACTGTAGATGGTACAACCTCGAATTTGTTCAATCCTACTCTTCCCATGATGATATTGTATGATGATTGAACATTCTTATCCATCATGAAGAAGCGTATTCTTTCTGTTCGACAAGCAGGCCACGTACCAATAAATATATCCAACTTGATCGTCCCAAGTGGAAAAACTTTCTCGCCAGCAAAACCGAGGAGGGGTCTATGATAAGGCTCCAGTTGAGATAGCTTTAGATTTAAACTGTCGAAGTACGAGTAGAACATGATGTCTGCCGAGCTACCATTGTCTACCAGTACTCTTGAAATCATTACCTTCTTCATTCTCATCTTGATCACCAATGGGTCATCATGAGGATATAGAACACCTGCAAGGTCGTTCTTTGAGAACCCAATGACCAACTTCTCTTTGTTCACCTTTCTCGGGCGATCATCCTCAGCTAGATTTATTCGCTGAATGTACGAGCAAGCTTGATCCTCACCGAGGTAAGCTTTTGTCTCTGCAGTAAGGTCTCCTCGTCCTACATCTCCACCTGTTATAACATTACAGTCAAATGACCCAAAGCGTATTGAAAATACCTCTCGTTCTGGCTGCCTTGGTCTCTTGGGAAGATCGGGGTCGTCTTTTGGATCAACTTCATGGTTTCTTTTCTTGTTCTCCTCTGCTCGACGAGGAGATCTAGACCTCTCTCTTGTTCGATCGTTGTTTCTTCTTTCGTTTCCCCGATCAACATACTTTGGCAGCTTTCCTCTTCTGATGAGTGCTTCAATCTCATTATGAAGAGCTATGTAATTTTTGGTCATATGACCATGATCTTTATGAAACTCGCAATACTTTGCCTTATTCCTCTTGTCAGGGTCTGCCTTTATTTTCTTCGGCCAGTTTAGTTCCTCGTTGTTCTTGATTTCTTCTAGAAAATGGTTGATGTCCTTCTTCAAAGGAGTATAATTGTCATATTTCTTCATCACATCCCATACCGACCTATTTTTTGAATGTTTGTCATTACCATTGTTCTTGTGCTCTTTCTTCTTAGCTTTATCACCTTCCACCTTGGTTTCTTTAGCATCCATATTCTTCTTCGCAGCCATAGCCTCCTCGGTATTCATAATCTTGGATGCTTTTCCCATCAGGTCTGGCATGGTTCGAGGTGGATCTTTGGCCAAAGTGTAGTACAACTTGTTGGGCAATAATCCACTCATCAAAGCAGTAATCGCTGTCTTCTCCTCATAATCAATTACTTCGAGTTTCTCGTTATTAAAACGAGTTATATAATCTGTGGTACTCTCACCAACCTTTTGTCTAACACTTAACAAATGTGCTACTCGTTTAACTGGCTTTGCCCTAAAACAGAAATTCTCAAAGAATAACTCGTCCAGTTGAAGAAAAGTTGAGATCTTACCCCGAGGAAGATTATTATACCATATTTGAGTAGATCCGGTAAGAGTTCTCGAGAATGCCCTGCATCTCATCTCATCTGGAACAGCATAGATGTCGGCTCCAGCTTGGTATTATTCTATATGAAGGACAGGGTCAGTCTTTCCATCATACTTGGGGGTCACAACAGGTGCTTTGAACTTTGATGGTGTTGGAAAATCTACAATGGACTGGACAAAAGGTGTTCCTCGAACAAAGGTTCGTTGTAGAGGGTTCTTGGCCTTAGATATTTCCCCTAATCTATCCTCCAGCCTCTGAATAGATCCTTTTCATACGTCATTCCCTTCCTCGGGCCTATTGGTTCGAGCAACTGATCGCGTTGAAGTGGCTTCTTGGGATCTATCTTGACGAGCAGCTGGTCGTTCATAGGATCTATCTTGACGAGCAGCTGGTCGCGACTGGGCAGATCCTTCCCTTAAATCTGATGGTCGTCGAAAACTCTTCGATACGACTTTAGGAGGACTTCTACTCCTTCTAGGTCCTAATCGATTGAAAGGTGATACCCTGCTTAACCTCTCTAACGCACTAGTCCTTTCTGGAGAGAGAGTGACACGTTGTTCAGCATCTGTGGCTCGCACTGACGAAGTTCGTCCAGGTTGATAAGAAAAATCTTCAGATTCCTCATTACGATATGAATTGGTACGCCTAGTACGCGAGGATGGTACACAGGTGTTTCTTTGAATACTCCGCAGTCCTGAATGAGTTGGTGCACCGCCATGCATGGTTTGGATGAGTTATCGCATTATTTCTTGCGTGACGGTCTGGCCCTGAGCCAGATTTGTCATTATTCCAGCCAGATCTGGAATATTTGGCGGAGCAGATGAATTTGGAGGGTTTCCAGCGTTTCGATTGCTGGATTCTGGAATATCAGCCATTTGTGATGAATTGTTTTTTATGAAAAATAATATTACCAGTCGTTTTCCATAGACGACGCCAATATGTTGATGTAAAAAATTAGATCACTCTAATTATTCAATTACAGATAAATAAATGAGACAAAGAATTTTAAAGTGGTTCAGCCTTATAAGAATGGCCTACGTCCACTATTTTATTATTGCTGAGTGTTTAGGAATTCTTGATTACAAGTTCTATCAAGAAATTTCGGTCCCCTTATGATGAGGATTGTACAATGTATTTATAGCCCTGAGGTTGTAATGTGAAAGGGTAATACATTAAATGATGTACATATGAAAGGGTAATACATTCAATGCCCCTAAAATGTGTGCGTCTGAATGATAAGCATTTAATGAATCAGTCGAACTGTTGGTTATCCAGCTATTAATGCTTTGTTCGAGGTGCAGCTCGGACCGCCTGAGTTGCTCGGGCCGCCTAAGCTTCTCGTTACTCAAGGGTTCCTCGGAGTGTTCTTGTTCCTCGGAGCGTATGAGTTCCTCGGAGAAGCAGTGTTCCTCGTTGTAGTATGGTTCCTCGGAGCGTGTAAGTTCCTCGAAAGTGTTTGTTGCTGCCACGTAGATTGCCAGGTGTCTTCACTCAATTTGGCCATGTCAGCAGACTAAATTTGGTATCAACACCGTGTAAAATATGTAGGAACCCTTGAATATCATTTAAATAGTATAATAGGTCATGAAGTGGACCAGTAGGGTCTAGGTAGACTCCGTTGAGTCAAATTTAATATGGGATAAAATTTTGGGTTAACGGGAGGTTTAGTCACACGTTGGAAATTACGATTACATTCACTAAAGGATTTAGAGACTCGTGAAAGACTTAGACCAGAAGGTTGGAGATGGCGTTCCTACTAAAATTATAGTTTAGTAAGTAGGAGTACATCGAGAGATGAGAAGTAAGTATGAAATAATTATAAGTGAGAATAAAAGAGATAAATCTTTTATGCGAGATAATTGAGTAAATTTGTGCTAAAATCGGATTCTAATAACTATGGGTCGTGGGAGAACCTAATTTGGAAAATGTGGATATCATTATATATATATATATATATATATGACTGTATGACTCTGTACATATATTAGGTATTATATTTATGAATAATCAGACCCGCGCTACTTGCTATCATGGAGGTTGCCGCGCCAGGATAGTTTTATCTCGATGGGACCTTTATGGGGGATATTGACTTGTACCCTAGAACATAGGATTCCTTGGTACAGGTTATCTGAGAATGATAGTTAGACGGTCTTAAGAGATGTAAGGGGTATGTGCTGACCTCTTAGTGGCTTGGAACTATGCTTCGCCTTCAGTTTGTTTGTATTGTGTTAATACAGTTCGAGAGTGATTCCGAACTAGTATTTCCCTTAGTACGAGTGATACGGGGACTTGATAGCAGAGTATGCCAGCACCATAGATTTTATACAAGTGATACGGGTGATACGGGGAATTAAATCAATGCTCCACTCCCTCTCCCCCATATACAATACACAATTTTTATACACAAGCTCCACTAGCATCACATCCCCCATAGGTGTAGAAATATATAAACCACAATCTAGATAAGAACATGGTCTACCCAAATGCATGGTAAATGACAGTGCTACAAATGAATGAGTAGAACCGGGATCAATAAGCACGTAAGCATGTTTGTTCATGACAGAAAATGTACCTGTCACCACCTCTGGAGTAGCCTGAGCATCCTGTAAAGTCATAGCAAATATCCTTCCCGGAGCCCTGGATCCACTAGCCTGTCCTCTAACTCCTCCTCTCCCTATGCCTCCAGGTGATGAGCCTCGACTAGTAGTAGCTGATTGAATCCCTCCCAGTAGCATATGACAGTTCTTCTTGGTATGACCTATTTGATGACAGTGATAACACTCTACCCCCTTTAACTTGGGACAATTAGGACTGATATGGCCCTCAGCTTTGCAAAAATAGCATGTAACAGGCTTAGACTGCCCATTGTCATTCTCCTGCTGTCTATTATGTTGGCCCATCGATCCTGCACCCCTAAAACTGCTTGGTGTCCTATTCTGAACAAAATTTCCAGAACCTCTACCGCGTTGAAATCTTTGACTCCCTTGTTTCGAGTATTCTACATTGCCTTCCTTTTGCTGAGATGGATCAAATCTACTCCTCTTTCCCCTTTGTTCCCTATTCTTTATTGCATCGTTAACATCTCCTTCAACCATCATAGCTTTGTTAACTAAGGAAGAATAATCTACCATCTCAAGTGCAGTGAGTCTAGACTTGATAACCAAATTCAACCCATCCTGAAATCTGGTGCATTTATCCTCCTCATTGCGTAAGAAATGTAATGAAAATCGAGACAAAGATGTGAATTTAGTTTCATACTCCCTGACCGACATATTCCCCTGAGTCAATGATAAAAATTCTCTCTCCTTTTGCTTCCGATACATGCGAGGAAAATACTTTTCATATAAGACTTTAATAAAGGAATCCCAAGTAATTACCTCACCTCCCTCCGGAGTAAGCAATAAATGTTTGGAAGACTCCCACCAATATTTAGCTTCTCCCTTTAACATGAAAGTAGCCAAAATCACCTTCTGCGCGCCAGGTACATTCATCACCCCGAAGATAGTTTCTGTGTCTCTAACCCAAGCCTCAACTTCTAAAGGATCTACAGAACCTGAGAATGCTGGAGGGTTCAATTTGATAAACTTCTCGTACAGAGTATTCTTCTCCTCTCGTTGTATTTCCCTTTCTCTTCTTGCCAAAGTCTGCTCCTCCAAGTACTTGGCTTGTTGTTCTGCTATTTGCATCATAAACATGTTTTGTTGTTCTGCCATTAAAGTCATGGCACGAGCCATCTTCTGCATATCTGTAAGTTGTTCAGGAGCCCCCTCTACATTATTTGGATTTTGTTGGTTTACTGTATTTGAAGACTCCTCATCCACCCTCTCATGAACATTTGCTCCTTCCATAGCTTACTCTCTGTCATAAACCACAATTATAGAAACAAGAATACAACATTTATTTCTAACATATGGTTAGTATTTCTCAAAAATTAATATAAATGACCCACACAACGCTATTTCTGCCACTGCCATATCTAGACTCTCTAACCCCAGAATATAAAAACCTAAAGCTCTGATACCAAGTTGTCACACCCTAACCCCATTTTGGATATAATTAACTAAATAGTTTACAAACCACAATTATAATTTATTTATTATTTAGGCCATACATATTGAAACAACTTCAAGATTAAAATGCGGAATATAAAAAAAAATTCCAATCGTTTTAAGGAGACAATTTCAACAGAACTCACATATCATTTAACTTAATTACAACTAGTGCAGTTTATGAAGAAAACTAACAAGACCCTACTTCTATGTACTCAACCTCCTAGACCTGGCAGTGGCAGCTGGAAAACCTGAAAATGTAAACATATAAAACCATGAGTTTAAAAACTCAGTGAATGTACTACATCTCTATATAGTAAAAGCACTATATTAACATCTCAACATATTATTATATACATCTCTGTGCCAAATTAGGCAATATACATATCCGGAGTTAATAAACCCCACATCTCCTGCCCGTAGGCAATAATCATATCCATAGGTTTTAAAAACCTAACATCTCCTGAATTGCATAGCAACTCAACATATCCTGACTTTTATAAATCCATAACATCTCAACATCTCTTGGCTTTTAAATAAGCCATAACATCTCAACATCTCTTGGCTTTTAAATAATCCATAACATCTCAACATATTATACATATATGTCATATCCAAAATCAACTCAGTAAGTACACTCACCTTGTGTTGTCAATTATGTATTTACGTTTCCCTCTGGTGGAGCTGAACTTGGTTGATTAGACCTTACACCTGTTAATCCAACTAAATCAGTACTGAAACTCAATCATAAGTATTATCTTAATATAATTATGTAACTTTAAATGAGTACACAATCCCAATATGATTCTACTCAAGTCATATTCCATGAAACATATGTAAAGACGAAACGATGGCATATATGTTGATAAGGTCATGAACATTCAACCCTAGAAACTACCTCGTAAGGAATTTATAACTAAACTCAAGCAAACATAAAAGTATACTTATGAATATATACGCACATAAAACATGTACACAAAATACCCTTGGGAAGGAGAAGATAAAAACATTCTTTCATGGGGTATCCAATATGGCCTCAAATCATTGTCCTCCATAATTAACCATCCCATATTCATAAATAGTACACATACAGGTGTCAAAGCTTATAAATCTGAAAACATATCTGAATATACTTTCCGTTACAAGTGACGGTGTGATTTTTCAAGCTTCCTAGGGCAAGTTATGGCCATTTCTTTACAACATAAGAAATCTGCCCTACAAACTCCTCTATTGTTCCTTCGACTTTCAATAATTTTCATAATTTTTCTACATCATAACTTTCCATGATTTTCAACAGACTTTCAGTAGACATACTGAATAGTACATAATTAAAGTTTCATAATATTTGGACTTCATTTGCTATCTCAAAAGCTTGACCAAACGTAGGGCATACCGAAATGAAATATACAAACAGCAACTATATACCAACTTACAACCATCACTAAGACCTAACCATAAGTAGTTAAATTCTGATTTTCGGATATGATATGAATATATGAGTCTATTTTCATATCCAATTGGAATTTCGGAATTCCAGTAAACACACAAAGAGTTATACAAGTTTGAATACCAAGGGTTTCAATACAAAGCAATATGACCTATAACACCACTTATCTCACATATGAACCAATACATATTATCACAAAGGAGGATGGAATTTGGATCAATAATTCACGATTTATATACTTTGAAATAAGTATAATAGAAGATTAAAACAATATTAACACATAATATTACCTTGGAAACACCTTAAGGATTTTCTTGGAATTGTTTTCCTAGATTTTCCTTGTAACCCTTTCTTCCTTAACTTCTACCTCTCTTTCCTCAAGCTAATATCACCTCAAACTGAACCTAGGGACTTATTTGCTGAAGAAATAAGGTTAAGGGAGAGTTTTAAGTCGGCCAAGGCTGCCTCCCAATCCATCCAATCAAATTAAAACATTTGGTTTAAATAAAAGACAATTTACCACTTAAGGGAATTGACAGATTCGCCCCTTCTCGTAATTTCGACCTAACTTCTTACTCGAACATCCGTTTGATGCACCGTTTGTTGTGTTACAACCCTAACTCACATATCTACAACTATTTAGTTTTCACCTCAAGTCAATTGTAATGTTACAAGGGTCAAAACTAGTCTTAAACAGGAACATTTCTGTCGGAAATAACCAAATCTTGTGTTCGTAAATAATTCGACAATTCATGATTTATGAAAGTAGAATTATACTAACCATAATCACTTAACATTAGATATATTAATAACACATTATTCATATCACATAGGATAATTATGATTTAAATATAATTTATCATAATCATATACGGGTTGTCACAACCTCCCCCCCTTAGAAAATTTCGTCCCCGAAATTTAATACGAATGGCACTTACCAAACAAATGGGGATACTGTTTCTTCATGCTATCCTCCGTTTCCCAAGTTGCTTCTTTAATTCCATGGCTCATCCACATAACTTTAACTAAGGGAATAACCTTATTCCTCAATACTTGCTCCTTACGATCAAGAATTTCCACCGGTTCCTCGATGTATGACAAGTCTTCTTTCAGTTCAATAGGTTGGGTTTTCAGTTGATGAGATGGATCTGCCAAATACTTACGAAGCATTGATACATGGAACACATCATGCGAACGAGATAAATCTGGAGGTAATGCCAATTTATATGCCAGGGTCCCAATTCTTTCCAACACTTTATATGGTCCAATGTATCTTGGACTTAGTTTCCCCTTCTTTCCAAATCTCATAACGCCTTTCCACGGTGGAATACGTAGGAATACAAAATCTCCCTTCTGAAATTCCAATGGATACTTCCTCTTATCTGCATAAAATTTCTGCCTACTTTGCGCTATCTTTATCCGTTCTTGAATTATTTTGATCTTTTCAGTTGTCATATCAATCAATTCAGGGCCCAAAAGTTTCCTTTCACCTACTTCATCCCAACACAAAGGCGTTCTACATTTCCTCCCATATAAAGCTTCATACGGAGCCATACCAATGGTGGACTGATAACTATTATTATACGAGAATTCCATCAATGGTAAATGATCATCCCAACTGCCCTTGAAGTCAAATACACAAGCTCGTAACATGTCTTCTAATATTTGAATCGTCCTCTCAGATTGCCCATCGGTTTGTGGATGAAATGCAGTGCTGAACTTCAAACTTGTGCCCATGGCATTCTGTAAACGAGGCCAAAACTTAGAAGTGAACGTTGGATCTCTATCTGATACAATTGACACTGGTGCCCCATGTAAACGGATAATCTCATCAACGTACATACGTGCATACTTGTCAACCGTGTAGGTAGTCTTAACTGGAAGAAAATGGACCGACTTTGTCAATCGATCTACAATCACCCAAATAGAATCATTCCCCTTTGGTGACCGTGGCAATCCTGTAACAAAATCCATCGTTATATGCTCCCACTTCCATTCCGGAATAGGCAATGACTGCAATAATCCTGCCGGCTTCTGATGCTCTGCTTTCACTTGCTGACACACTAAACATTTAGATACAAATTCTGCAATCTCACGTTTCATATTATTCCACCAGTAATACACTTTCAAATCTCTGTACATTTTGGTACCTCCCGGATGCATAGAGTAAATAGAACTATGTGCCTCATCTAATATATCCTTCTTTAAGGACGGATCATTCGGTACACAAATTCTATTTTTATAACACAACGATTCATCCTTCTTAATTTCAAAGTCATTCTCTTTGCCATCCAGGATTTCCCGTTTCTTCTTTTCAAGGAATGGATCACTGACTTGCAAATTTCGTATGCGTTTTGCCAGTAAAGGTCTCACTATAACGTGTGCAAATAACGACCCCATTTTAGATAAGTTCAACTCGACTCCCATCATTCTTAATTCCATAATATTGCCAACCCGTGCACATTGAATACAAGATAACCTCCCCAATGACGTTCGACTCAGAGCATCTGCAACAACATTGGCCCTCCCAGGATGATGGTGAATGGTACAATCATAATCTTTAATTAACTCCATCCAACGTCTTTGTCTCAGATTCAAGTCTCTCTGTGTAAATAAATACTTCAAACTTTGATGGTCAGTGAAAATTTCACACGTCTCTCCATACAAATGATGTCTCCATAATTTCAAGGCAAAAACAATAGCTGCAAGTTCTAAATCGTGCGTAGGATAATTACGTTCATGCGTCTTCAACTGTCTAGATGCATAAGAAATTACCTTTCCATGTTGCATGAAAACACAACCTAGACCCTGATGTGAAGCGTCAGTATAAATCACAAAACCTTCTCCACTGGATGGAACAGTGAGAACTGGAGCTGATACTAGCCTATTTTTCAACTTTTCAAAGCTGTGCTGACATTCATCACTCCACACAAATTTCACTTCCTTTCGGGTCAATTTAGTCAACGGCAAGGCTATAGATGAAAACCCCTTTATGAATCTTCTATAATATCCAGCCAATCCTAGGAAACTCCTTATCTCCGTTACATTCCTCGGTCTTTCCCATTGCACAATTGCCTATACCTTCTTAGGGTCAACATAAATTCCATCTCCCGAAACAACATGCCCCAGAAATACTACCTGATTTAACCAAAACTCACATTTGCTAAACTTCGCAAATAATTGACTATCTCGCAAAACTTGCAATACAACTCTTAGATGCTTCTCATGTTCCTCTTGGCTAGGCGAGTATATCAAAACATCATCGATAAAGACAATCACAAACGAATCTATGAAAGGATGAAATACTCGATTCATTAAATCCATAAACACCGCAGGAGCATTTGTTAACCCAAATGGCATTACCAAAAATTCATAATGACCATAGCGAGAACGAAAAGCTGTCTTAGAAATGTCACAATCTCTCACCCTTAATTGATGATAACCCGATCTCAAATCAATTTTTGAAAACACTTTAGCACCCTGTAATTGATCAAACAAATCATCAATACGAGGCAATGGATATTTATTTCGAATAGTCACCTTGTTCAACTGTCGATAATCTATGCAGAGTCGCATGGTTCCATCTTTCTTCTTCACAAATAATACTGGAGCTCCCCATGGTGAAACACTGGGTCGAATAAAACCTCTATCTAGTAAATCTTGCAGTTGAACCTTTAACTCCTTTAGTTCCACAGGTGCCATTCTATATGGAGAAATAGAAACTGGAGCTGTACCAGGCACTAAATCGATAGTAAACTCTACCTCTCTGCTAGGTGGCAATCCTGGTAATTCATCTGGGAACACATCTGCAAAATCCTTAACGACTGAGATATCTTCTAATTTTTGCAATTCTCTATTTGTATCCACAATATATGCTAAAAAGCCTTGACAACCCTTATTTAACAATTTCCTCGCCCGAAGGGCTGAAATAAGACAGTTCGGAACCACATTTCTTTCCCCAGTAAATTTGAATTCTTCCTCCCCCGGCATATTAAATGTAACCTCCTTACGAAAACAGTCAATTGATGCATGATAGGAAGATAGCCAATCCATACCCAATATAATATCAAAATCTTGAATATCTAGGGGAATTAAATCAATGCTCCACTCCCTCTCCCCCATATACAATACACAATTTTTATACACAAGGTCCACTAGCATCACATCCCCCATAGGTGTAGAAATATATAAACCACAATCTAGATAAGAACATGGTCTACCCAAATGCATGGTAAATGACAGTGCTACAAATGAATGAGTAGAACCGGGATCAATAAGCACGTAAGCATGTTTGTTCATGACAGAAAATGTACCTGTCACCACCTCTGGAGTAGCCTGAGCATCCTGTAAAGTCATAGCAAATATCCTTCCCGGAGCCCTGGATCCACTAGCCTGTCCTCTAACTCCTCCTCTCCCTATGCCTCCAGGTGATGAGCCTCGACTAGTAGTAGCTGATTGAATCCCTCCCAGTAGCATATGACAGTTCTTCTTGGTATGACCTATTTGATGACAGTGATAACACTCTACCCCCTTTAACTTGGGACAATTAGGACTGATATGGCCCTCAGCTTTGCAAAAATAGCATGTAACAGGCTTAGACTGCCCATTGTCATTCTCCTGCTGTCTATTATGTTGGCCCATCGATCCTGCACCCCTAAAACTGCTTGGTGTCCTATTCTGAACAAAATTTCCAGAACCTCTACCGCGTTGAAATCTTTGACTCCCTTGTTTCGAGTATTCTACATTGCCTTCCTTTTGCTGAGATGGATCAAATCTACTCCTCTTTCCCCTTTGTTCCCTATTCTTTATTGCATCGTTAACATCTCCTTCAACCATCATAGCTTTGTTAACTAAGGAAGAATAATCTACCATCTCAAGTGCAGTGAGTCTAGACTTGATAACCAAATTCAACCCATCCTGAAATCTGGTGCATTTATCCTCCTCATTGCGTAAGAAATGTAATGAAAATCGAGACAAAGATGTGAATTTAGTTTCATACTCCCTGACCGACATATTCCCCTGAGTCAATGATAAAAATTCTCTCTCCTTTTGCTTCCGATACATGCGAGGAAAATACTTTTCATATAAGACTTTAATAAAGGAATCCCAAGTAATTACCTCACCTCCCTCCGGAGTAAGCAATAAATGTTTGGAAGACTCCCACCAATATTTAGCTTCTCCCTTTAACATGAAAGTAGCCAAAATCACCTTCTGCGCGCCAGGTACATTCATCACCCCGAAGATAGTTTCTGTGTCTCTAACCCAAGCCTCAACTTCTAAAGGATCTACAGAACCTGAGAATGCTGGAGGGTTCAATTTGATAAACTTCTCGTACAGAGTATTCTTCTCCTCTCGTTGTATTTCCCTTTCTCTTCTTGCCAAAGTCTGCTCCTCCAAGTACTTGGCTTGTTGTTCTGCTATTTGCATCATAAACATGTTTTGTTGTTCTGCCATTAAAGTCATGGCACGAGCCATCTTCTGCATATCTGTAAGTTGTTCAGGAGCCCCCTCTACATTATTTGGATTTTGTTGGTTTACTGTATTTGAAGACTCCTCATCCACCCTCTCATGAACATTTGCTCCTTCCATAGCTTACTCTCTGTCATAAACCACAATTATAGAAACAAGAATACAACATTTATTTCTAACATATGGTTAGTATTTCTCAAAAATTAATATAAATGACCCACACAACGCTATTTCTGCCACTGCCATATCTAGACTCTCTAACCCCAGAATATAAAAACCTAAAGCTCTGATACCAAGTTGTCACACCCTAACCCCATTTTGGATATAATTAACTAAATAGTTTACAAACCACAATTATAATTTATTTATTATTTAGGCCATACATATTGAAACAACTTCAAGATTAAAATGCGGAATATAAAAAAAAATTCCAATCGTTTTAAGGAGACAATTTCAACAGAACTCACATATCATTTAACTTAATTACAACTAGTGCAGTTTATGAAGAAAACTAACAAGACCCTACTTCTATGTACTCAACCTCCTAGACCTGGCAGTGGCAGCTGGAAAACCTGAAAATGTAAACATATAAAACCATGAGTTTAAAAACTCAGTGAATGTACTACATCTCTATATAGTAAAAGCACTATATTAACATCTCAACATATTATTATATACATCTCTGTGCCAAATTAGGCAATATACATATCCGGAGTTAATAAACCCCACATCTCCTGCCCGTAGGCAATAATCATATCCATAGGTTTTAAAAACCTAACATCTCCTGAATTGCATAGCAACTCAACATATCCTGACTTTTATAAATCCATAACATCTCAACATCTCTTGGCTTTTAAATAAGCCATAACATCTCAACATCTCTTGGCTTTTAAATAATCCATAACATCTCAACATATTATACATATATGTCATATCCAAAATCAACTCAGTAAGTACACTCACCTTGTGTTGTCAATTATGTATTTACGTTTCCCTCTGGTGGAGCTGAACTTGGTTGATTAGACCTTACACCTGTTAATCCAACTAAATCAGTACTGAAACTCAATCATAAGTATTATCTTAATATAATTATGTAACTTTAAATGAGTACACAATCCCAATATGATTCTACTCAAGTCATATTCCATGAAACATATGTAAAGACGAAACGATGGCATATATGTTGATAAGGTCATGAACATTCAACCCTAGAAACTACCTCGTAAGGAATTTATAACTAAACTCAAGCAAACATAAAAGTATACTTATGAATATATACGCACATAAAACATGTACACAAAATACCCTTGGGAAGGAGAAGATAAAAACATTCTTTCATGGGGTATCCAATATGGCCTCAAATCATTGTCCTCCATAATTAACCATCCCATATTCATAAATAGTACACATACAGGTGTCAAAGCTTATAAATCTGAAAACATATCTGAATATACTTTCCGTTACAAGTGACGGTGTGATTTTTCAAGCTTCCTAGGGCAAGTTATGGCCATTTCTTTACAACATAAGAAATCTGCCCTACAAACTCCTCTATTGTTCCTTCGACTTTCAATAATTTTCATAATTTTTCTACATCATAACTTTCCATGATTTTCAACAGACTTTCAGTAGACATACTGAATAGTACATAATTAAAGTTTCATAATATTTGGACTTCATTTGCTATCTCAAAAGCTTGACCAAACGTAGGGCATACCGAAATGAAATATACAAACAGCAACTATATACCAACTTACAACCATCACTAAGACCTAACCATAAGTAGTTAAATTCTGATTTTCGGATATGATATGAATATATGAGTCTATTTTCATATCCAATTGGAATTTCGGAATTCCAGTAAACACACAAAGAGTTATACAAGTTTGAATACCAAGGGTTTCAATACAAAGCAATATGACCTATAACACCACTTATCTCACATATGAACCAATACATATTATCACAAAGGAGGATGGAATTTGGATCAATAATTCACGATTTATATACTTTGAAATAAGTATAATAGAAGATTAAAACAATATTAACACATAATATTACCTTGGAAACACCTTAAGGATTTTCTTGGAATTGTTTTCCTAGATTTTCCTTGTAACCCTTTCTTCCTTAACTTCTACCTCTCTTTCCTCAAGCTAATATCACCTCAAACTGAACCTAGGGACTTATTTGCTGAAGAAATAAGGTTAAGGGAGAGTTTTAAGTCGGCCAAGGCTGCCTCCCAATCCATCCAATCAAATTAAAACATTTGGTTTAAATAAAAGACAATTTACCACTTAAGGGAATTGACAGATTCGCCCCTTCTCGTAATTTCGACCTAACTTCTTACTCGAACATCCGTTTGATGCACCGTTTGTTGTGTTACAACCCTAACTCACATATCTACAACTATTTAGTTTTCACCTCAAGTCAATTGTAATGTTACAAGGGTCAAAACTAGTCTTAAACAGGAACATTTCTGTCGGAAATAACCAAATCTTGTGTTCGTAAATAATTCGACAATTCATGATTTATGAAAGTAGAATTATACTAACCATAATCACTTAACATTAGATATATTAATAACACATTATTCATATCACATAGGATAATTATGATTTAAATATAATTTATCATAATCATATACGGGTTGTCACAGTATATATATTATATGAATGAATAATATATATACATACTTATATATGGAAACTTTCTATGTGTGTATAAGTGGTTAAGCAATGAATAAATGCTCCAGCTTTATAATAAGTGTTCGGGAACTTTGTAACGGTACTGAGTTATTCTAAGTAACGTAAGAAATCTGGAAGAGATTGATTTTCTAAAACTAAATATCATAGCCTTAGTACTTCTCGGGATAAAACTTTATGGAAAATAAGTTAGATAGACTTATGAGTTTAGTAGTACGGTAGGCCTGCACACTAGATGAGATGTGAGAATTCTCAAGAGAGTGTCGCATACTAACATGGTTGCCACACTAGCCACTAAGCATTTTAAATACTTGCTAAACTATTTTAAAATTGTTTTACACTCGGGCTCTGACTCGTCTTCAATCATTTCTCTCTCTTGTATATATATGTATGTATTACAGGTTCCCAGCCACAGGGGTATCAGGCATAGGATGTTTTGATTGGACGTGCTGGAGCTATGTGGGAGTTGCGGGCCTTTGCTTTAGACGACCTCTTCATAGATTCAGTTCCCATTTTTGTTCTTCATAGTTTGGACATGTGTCGCCCGATTTCCTATTCCGTTTGGATTTGTCAGAGATTTATGTTTATTTATATTTCCAATATTTAGTACTCATTGGGAGTTAACTTTTGTGTGACACCCCGACTAATTAAATACCGGGTAGCTACTCCTTTATTAAATCAATACAAAATGCCAAGTCGGTTCAGTTCATAGCATCACTGTCGAAAACATTTTTTTATAATTACTAGCCACCTAATATTTAAAAAGTGAGTTGTCAATTTTAATTAAGTCCGATTAACATGCAATAATTAAATTATGAAATGCTAACATAACCACCACAACATAATGAAAATGGGATAACTATAAAATAGTAATGAGTCTGGAGGGATACTCCTCACAACAATCCAAATACATGAATAAAGAAATACTAAGTCTGCATCACAAAATTAATTACAACCCAAAATTCTGAATTAAATGAATAAGTAAAGTATCTCTAAAAGGAAATAGGGCGACATGCCCAACAGATGAGGAACGCTGATAACAAGGAGTCAAGATCGAAAGTGGAGGCGTCTACTATCAAAGCCTTGTAACTTCCACGGCAGCTACAGTCCGTCACCTGAATGGAACTCCTATGCATGGCGTCCTTGTGGCTGGGCACCTAAAAGGTTTTTACAAGAAATATATTTGAAAGCAAATGGGTCAGAGCCTGATTGTGGAAAACAGTTTAAAATATAGCAAGTGCTTTAATGACATTAAAACAATGAATGCAAAATACATGTTAGGACGTGCTCTCACCTGAAATACTCACCTCTCGACTATCTGTGCACTCCTAACGTACCCGTACCCATTCTAGTGATTATCATATCTAACTAGTCCTAAATAAATTCTAACATTTCTATACAATCCACGCTTTAATTCCAACATCATCAATTAAATAGAGAGCTTTACATTAATTCTCGGTTTTCCAATTATTAACAATACTAATATACTAGAGATCATCCATTTTATCTTTACATAACGTTGCTATAATTATACTCACATTTAATCATGACAGTTCATTTCAATTAATAGTATATTATTCTCATCATAAATATACATTACTGGCACCCCGAGACTAAGCTGCGGTGCACACATACTCTGCTATCCAATTCCGGTACATCACGTACATAAGGACCACGTATTCTGAATCTCTCAGGAATCGTTTTCAATAAACAACAATCACAAACAATGGAGGCGAACATAGTTCTCATCACATGGGTCACGCACATACCTACGCTCCCATGATCAGCAGACTTATTAACTTCTCAATAAGTCCTTCTCTGACCTATATCCTCGAGGTACCAATCTAAATCCCCCCGTAGGCACACAAAGATTAGATGGCCCTAATCGAACGCAAACCTCCCATGATAGCAAGTACGGTAGGTATGTTATACACATAAAACCACATATACTAAGCATTCACACATCTTAGATAACTCGTATTTTTAATACAGGTATACTTCTTGTTCTTATACCGTCATTTAATGTTATACGATCACAAATCCTTGATTTGTATATTAACATCATCAACCCTTCTCACGTCATAATTAGATACTCGTTTCCTACTCCACAATTGACATTCGATTTTATTGTAAGGTTCTAAGTTCAACTCCTCAACTTACCCCAATCATCCCAATTATACCCACTAATCAATAAGGTAAGGTTAATACTCCGATTAAATAAATCTACAGAACGTTTGAAATGAAATCAGGCCAAAAAGCCATTCTGTCAACTCATTAGAAGTCTCGTTCGAACGAGGTCGTTCGAACGAGTTCGTATGAATGAAAGTCTTCGAACGAACTACAAACTCGTTAGAAGGGACACTGTCATCTCGTTAGAAGCTCGTTCGAACGAGGTCGTTCGAACGACCTGGGCAGGTCTTCTAACGAGATGGCAGTTTCAGCCCAGAAATTTTCTACTTCGTTTTCCTCAATTTTTCTCTTCTCTAAACTCATCCTAAGATCATACCAATGGTATTTTAACGTTATTAAACTACTCTAAGTCCTCCTAGGTCACTCTTTAACATATATATGGGGTCAATGCTTCCTAAATTAACATATAATCATCAAAATTCCCAAAACTTATCCCAAACCCTATAATCATGAACCCAGAATTTAATGACTACAATTTCTCCTTATCAATCCGTTTTCACATCATCAAAAGATATATTTTGTATATGACATTCATCCAATAACATTATACATGCAATCCATATATCATATTATGAATCCTACCTCCAATTTCATGGGTTTTCTTCAAACTTCCAATATAAGACAACTATTCAATTCTAAGCATGGAAGAAACATTTGCTTGAAATTAATGTAATTAAACCACTTGCCTTAGATGTTCTGATTTGATGTTGAAGGTTGAAGGTTGCTCTCTTCCCTTTTCTCTACAGAATTCTCCCAAAGATGATGATGGTGGTTATGGGTTTTCTTTTGGAACTTCTTCCTATAACTCCCGTAGCCCTCTAACTTGACAAATGCTGATAATGGGCTTAGTGGGTTATTTTCTAATATAAAAATAACTTCTAAAATTCGTGGGTTTTAATTCCCCTATTTTTAAAATTACCAAACTACCCTTTTGGGTTGCCGGTATGGCCTCAAAATGCCCCGGAACTCAAACTAAACTCCCGGCTAGTGTTTTCTGACTATTTCGACCCTTCCGGACACGTTGGCGCACTCAAAATGACCATTCGGTTGATAAAAATAAAATTCACTTTTTAATTCAAATAATTACGTTCCTGACGCGACTGACACGCGCGTCTCAACTAAATTTCCCAAATTAATTTAAATATCATCAATACTCATGTATTACCATACATACTCGGAAATAATAAATTTTAACATCATAATAAAATACCAACTCACATCTCGTTAGTATTTATACTCGGATTAATTTCTAATTAATTCTCATTTAATTTCATTAATCCCTTAAATAAAAATCACTAAAATTACAGGGTATTACATTTTGTCAGGAGGATTTCTTTTATGGTTCTAAAACGTGATTTGGTTTATCTAGATGGTTTAATTCTTGTGTGTTAATTGTCATCCTTAGTATTTATGTGATTTTTAAACCGTTGTTTATTAACAAGGTTTTTCATATTGGAACTTAATAATAATGAAAATAAGACTTTAAATTTTTTTGACACTTAGCTTAATTATTTAGGGTGTTTAAATTGGAAATAATTATTTTGCGACAGTAATGCTAAGAATGAATCAACCGTTCACCTTGATTTTAATTTAATAAAGGACTGATCACCCAGTATTTAATTAGGCGGGGTGTCACAGGTTGTATCAGAGCATCACGTTCTAGTGTCCTTTAGGATCTGTACGGCTTATTTCGCTTCCAACTTAGCGTTTTTTATGTAGAGCCCTATTTTTAGGACTGTTGTATTCTTATGTTTACGCTTACGTCTTCAGCTACTTGAGATTCGATAATAACTGTAGACTAATAAACTTCCTTCTCATTTCAGATACCTCTGACACGTTCACCCCGAGATAGGAATGCCCAGCCCGAGAAGCCAGCAGCTCCGGCTCAGGGAACGATGAATGCAACTGAAGTAGTCGTCATTGTTGATCAGGCGGTGAATGCTGCATTAGCGGTGGTGCAACAGGATCCACCACAGGTTCAGGCAGTGGCGCCAGTACCAGCACAACTTCCCACTGCATGGGAGCGGGTTAGGGATGCCTTTCAGAAGGCGCATCCCCTGGAGTTCTCGGGTAGTTCGGACATCGTAGTCACCAGTCCATGGAAGAAGGATATCCCATTGTCTCAATATTATTGGGAGGTTGCACCTCACCTCATGTCAACTCCCGTATTTGTCTAAACACAAAACTCCCATCCTGAGAGAAACCATATGAACGTCTGACTACTCTTATCAGTTCTTCAAATCTTAATTCCTCGCGACGTAGCTTTTACAATAGTTAAAAGTTTACCTAAGACAGTATGTGGTTATTCCACTTTAGTCAAATGATCTAGCTCGACCAATCCAAGATTATAATTTTCCGCTCGCCTCTAAAAAACTCGAGGGAGGATAGTTAAGGTTTTTCCACACAAAACTTCAATAAGCAGTTTGTCCACAATAAACAGGTACAAGTGCTTCCACAGAACCCTACCGTGCTATACTTCACTTGCTAGCTATATCCGTTGTGGAGATGAAATGATCACCATGAATCTAAAATTACTTTCACGTGGCTCCACTAATCGTTAATCACCGTTCTCCCACTCCCCGGCTATGGGTGATACAACCTATTCAAATCGAAACGTTATCCCCGATGCTTCCTGAAATTCTATATTGAAGGTGGGATTAAAAAAATCTCATCCTAATTTCGAAAAATACTGTGTAGGACCACGTACCGAAGCGATTCTTCTTTTCAAAGGAAGACTGGGGCACACTAGCTAAGATTGTAAATCACCCCAAAGGAATGTCACACTTCCTTCTTGGGTAACTTATTCCACATGTTCGAAGGAACCCTTGATCTTACCTTGAGGTTGGCAACCCATCAAAGAAACTTTACCGACTTGACCGCACTCTTCTACTACCGGAATCATCGGTTTGGTATAAAAATTTTTGGTTGAACCTCTTGTTCCAGCCGAATTCTATCTATGAGTGGTGCATGCGGAGACTACTCACTATGTCCCGCTCAACATCTACTTCCACTTGTAATGTCTCACTTTAAGTGATACTTAATACTATCCTTCTTTCCTTGGCGTATACAAAAAGTTTCGACGAGTGCACGTTTCTCCACTATGTGCACTTCCGGACTTTTTATAGCTTACTAACATCATCATTCTACTTATGCACAAATCGCTATCAACATTCAATTAGGTAAAACTCCACTCCGAGTGTTTTCCATAATCGTTAAATTTTATCCTTCTCAAGGGACACCTCCTTTTAAATGGCTTCCCACAGCCATTCTTCCAAAATCGAGTGTGCTATTCTGATTACACGCGTATATATGTATATCCTCCTTCTCACATGATGCTTAATCCACTCTTACGTTCCTACTTCATTATATTAATTTCGCAAGAATATATTTCACTTACCTATCCCCACGTTCCTTCAACCAAAACGATTCTTACCTCAGCTAACCAGGATGCCCACACAGCCTATAATCATGCACACCGGCATAAACATCACATACGTTTCACACGTAACACTCAATTCCTTATTGTCTCTATATTCACAACGTGACTATATAACTTGGGTCTTCTCAATCACCCCAGAAATTGAAATTTTGAATCCTCCTTATCATCATTCCGCCCTTCAAATCGTGGTGATAAAACAAAACCATTAATGCTTCCTTATCACACAACCAGCTCCATTAGCCTTAAATCCTACCTAAACTTCCATCTTTACAGTTATAACTACTTTATTTTATAACGATCGAGGTACTGGACTCCTGGACTAATAACCAAACATCTTCCTATTTCCAACCTTACGTTAAGTTTCATGCGTGGGATGTCTTGCAATGCGAAATCCAAACAAGGAACTCCCCCGATACACTACTACCTCGCATTGTCGGTTATCAAAATCCGTTAGGCCCTCCGTCCAAAACATATACCCCTATTTTCCCGTTTCTTGACATTCGCAATTACACATGAACAAAGAACTTTTCGCCAATTGCATTATCGCTCGGCATTGGAAGTAATCACCTTCCATAAACCTCGTACGCATACAATCGGGACTCTCGAAATTCTGCCCCCAAACATATGAATATAAGTCTTAATTTTACACCCCTCTAAAACATATATATAACAATGCGCTCTTCTTATCACTAAGTCCTGATCGCTAAACATAATAGTGAGTGAAATCTTTCCGCTCAACAGTAAGCCCGATACACACTGAATTATAACGACAAAGTCCCTACACACACTGGGATCGAATATCTCGAGACCACTATACCCTCCGAAGTCTCTATATTATATAATATAAGTGTGAGTCCGACCCTCTCGCAGGTGAGGTCTCGCCAGAACAAAACATGCTACACTAGGGCAACAACCCCGATAGCCTTACAAGAACTGAATCAATGACGAGGTGGTCTAAAGCAAGGGACTGCAACTCCCACATAAGCTGCAGCACGTCCAATTCAAAGAACCTATGCCTGACGCCCCTGTGGGTGGGCACCTGTATGGATGTAATACATATATATATATACAAGATAGAAAAACGACAGAGGACGGGTCAGAGCTCGAGTGTAAAAGATTTTTAAAATAGTTTAGCAAGTATTTAAAATACTTACCGGCAAATGTAATAACCATGTTAGTATGCGACACTCTCTTGAGAATTCTCACCTCTCATCTAATGTGCACGCCTACCGTACTACTAAATGTCATAAGTCTATCTAACTTATTCCCCATAAAGTTTTATTTCGAGAATTAACAAGGCTATGATATTTAGTTTAGAGATCAATCTCTTCATGATTACTTACGTTACTTATAATATCTCAGTACCGTTACAAAGTTCTCGAACACTTACTATAAATTTTGGAGCATTTACTCAATACTTAACTACTTATACGCACAATAGAAGATTTCCATATATACGTATATATATTAATCACTCATATAATATATATACTATCGGCACCCCACATAAAATCTATGGTGCAGGCATACTCTGCTATCAAGTCCCCATATCCCTCGTACTAAGGGAAATACTAGTTCGGAATCACTATCGAATTGTATTAACACAATACACACAAAATGGAGGCGAAGCATAGTTCCAAGTCACTAAGAGGTCAGCACTTACCCCTCACGTCTCTTAGGACCGTCTCACTATCATTCTCAGATAGCCTGTACCAAGGAATCCTATGTTCTAGGGTACAAGCCAATATCCCCTATAAAGGTCCCATCAATATAAGACTGCCCCGACGCGATAACCTCTGTGATAGCAAGTAGCGCAGGTATGATTATTCACAAATATAATATTTAGTATATTGCACACAGTCACACGACCATATATATAAATATTCACATTTTCCAATTAGGTTCGTCCACGACCCATAATAATAATTATTAATCGTACTTAGTTCAATTTTGCCCAAATTATCTCGCATAAAGGATTCATCTCTTTTATTATCAATTATAATCATTTCATACTTACTTATCATCTCTCGAAGTATTCTCTCTTACTAAAGATAATTTCAGTAGGTGCACCCTCTTTAACATTCTGGTCTAAGTCTTTCACGAGTCTTTCAATTCTTTAGTGAACGTACGCACAATATCCATTTTGTGACGAAACCCCCTGTTAACCCACAATTTCATCCCATATAAAATTTCACTCAACAGAGTCTACTTAGACCCTACTGGTCCTCTTCATGACCCATTATACTCTTTAAATGATAATCAAGGGTTCTTACGTATTTTATCCGGATTAAGCAAAAAGAGGAAAAACATGCAGTTTTCAAGGAGGGGTCGATCGATTGAGGAAAGGGTTGGATCGATCGATCAGTCGATCGATCGACACTCTTGGGTCGATCGATCGATCAAGCAGTTCTCTGCCCAGAAACTGAAATTTTGACCTACGGGTTTCATCCAAGAATTTCCTCCAAAACACCATTAATGATCCCCAAACTCCCAAACAAGTTTACTACTGATTACATATACCTATATACGTAATTTCCTACGTGAAGCATGTACAAATTCATCAAAGGTATCGAATTAAAGGGGTAATTCATCATAATTATCAAGAACCCTAGTTTTACATTAAATTTCCAATCTTCAATTCTTTTTCCAGATTTCTCAGTTCTAAACCAATACAATTTCGTGGGTAATCCTCTACATATGTTGAGATTTCCAGAATATATTTATCTCCTCTAAAGCATGTGATTTAAATTTTTAAATCATCAAATTCTCACATGAAACATATAATTTTCAATCCTATTCTTGCATGGGTGAAACATTAACTAGAAAAGTAGCAAGATAGATACTTGCTTCGAGAATATGAGTCTGAATTTTTTAGATTTGATGATGTGATTGTGTTCTCCATCCTTCGATCTACACTTCGACAGTATTTGTGGTGAAAATGGTGCAACTATGGTGCTTCTAGCCTTGGGAAGTTCCTCACTTGCCTCCTCTAATGGCCTCTGTGAAATATGCAGGTTCTAACCCTAGAGGAAAACCTCTAACACCTGATATACTTCTCTAATTTTCGTTGGTAATTAAATTCCAAAAATAGAAATTACCAAAATGCCCTCTCGGGTTACCGGTTAGTCCTAACAACGTTCCGAGACCCAAACTAAACTCCCGAGTACACTATTCTGACTATCTCAACCCTTCCGGACACATTGGCGCACTCAGAATGACCATAATTTATTCACTTTTTGTAATAATAATTTTAGCCCCGACACGACACAGGCGGGTCCCAGCTTAATTTCCATAATGTCATATTATTCACTCGTGACAATTTTAATAAATTCAATTCTACATATTACTTTACTCATTGAGTAATAGTCAACAAATTAACAAATTTCCAAAATTACTAACTCTGGTCACGCTAGTAAATGTTTAAAATAAATTTTTGGAATAATATTAAATTAATTTATCTCAATTAAATTTAATAAATCCCCAATTTAAAAGCCATAAAACTACGCGGTATTATAGTTAAAATGTTTAACAAATAATGTCTGGTCATTTTCACCACGTCGAAAACCTTTATTGATAAGAAAGATCGACATGCGTTCGTACCAGGCCCGAGGGGCTTGCTTTAAACAGTATAATGCCTTTTTCAATCTATATACATGGTTTGGGTAATAAGGATCAATAAAACCTTTCGGCTGTTCAACATAGGTCTTATCTGTTAAAATATAGTTTAAAAAGGCGAATTTTATATACATTTGATAAATTGTGAATTATAAGCGATAAATTATGGCCAAGAGTAAGCGAATAGACTCAAGGCGTGTGACCGAGGCAAAGGTCTCCTCGAAATCTATTCCTTAAACTTGAGACTAGTCGTGGTAAACTAATCTAGGTTTATTTTTAACTATCATCCCAGATTCATCTTTTTTATTTTTGAAAATCCAACGAGTGCCAATAACCTTTTTATTTTCTGGCCTAGTCACAAGATACCACACGTCGTGACTTTTAAATTAGACGAGATCTTCCTGCATAGCACCTATTCAAAATGAGTCATTAAGTGCTTCATTAACATTCTTTGGTTCGATTATAGAGACAAAGCATGCAAAATGAGCAACATTACGTAATTGGGATCTTATACACACTGGCTCATCAAGGTTACCAACAACGTTATCTATGGGATGATATTTAGAAACCCAATTAGGCACTTCGGGGGTCTCAGTGAGTAAAGGATCAACTATTTCTGGAGAGTCATAGGTAAAATTATTTTCAGACTTATCCACTATAGTTGGCCCTTAATCTTTACTCTCGACATTAGTGTCACTCTCTACCACATTTATTGATTCCATGATTACTTTGGTAAGTAAGTTATAAATGCGATAAGCCCTATTGTTAGGGAAGAAAGACAAAAATATGGCTTTGTCGCCATGGGTTTTGAATTTAAATAGATGTTCTATGTCTTCACAAACATAACAAGTACTCCCCAAAGTTCGAAAATATGTTAAGCTGGGCTTTTTTTCATTCCAAAATTCATAGGAAGTTTGTTTGGTACTTTTCAAAGGTAAACTCGGTTGATGATATGACACGCTGTTCGAATTGCCTCAACCCATTTATTGGATTGTGAGATTTTTACGCTCGACAACACCATTTTGTTGGGGGGGTTAGGTGCACTGAACTCATGTTGGTAACCATTACACTTACAATATTCTGTTCCGCCTAAGTCCTTAAATTCACCTCCTTTGTCCCTTCTTATTCGATTAACTTGGGTGTCCTTTTCATTCTCGATTCTTAAGATAATTTTAAAAAATTCTCGAAATGTATCAGATTTTGGTTTTAAAAATTCTACCTAAGTAAATCGAGTAAAATCATCCACAATAACTAAATTATAGTTGTTGCCACAGAGGCTAACAGTTTGGGAAGGATACATAATATCCACGTGGATAAGCTGTAGAGGTTTTGTTGTTAAAGTGTCTTTAACTTTCTTGTAGCAGTTTTAACTATTTTTCCTCCCTAACATGGCCCATAAACGACATTTAAAATTGGTTTTATTTTATGCAAACCTCTAACTATTTCCAGGGATATTAATTTGCCAAGATTATCATAATTCATGTGACCAAAACGATTATGTAATATTTTATTATCATCAAATCTGGCTAACCTACAAGTCTCATTACCTGGATTTACTGTGTAACAGTTATTTGGGGTTCTGTGACCAGTAAGGATGCAATCACCATTCTCATTTAAAATTTTACAATTAGTTTTTGAGAATGTGACTGTACGGTTGGAGTAAAAAAATTATGATATGCTTAACAAATTAGCTTTAAGACCTTTTACTAATAGGACATCTTTGAGAACGGGAAGTCCTTTTTCTTGGAGTTTTCCTCTGCCTATGATCTGAGCTGATACTCCATCCCCAAAAAAAATATTTCCTCCTATGAAGTCAGTTCTATAAGATAATTTAGTATCGTCTCCAATCATATTCTTGGAACAACCAGAGTCTAAGTACCAACTAGAAGCAGTGTGTTCAGCATTTAAAGCACTAATAACAATGTTACACTTGGGGTATTAGATTGTCCTTTCTAACCCATATAGCTCTAATTTTTAAAGGTTTGTCGTTTAAACATAAATTTAGGGCTCTTTCTCTTAGATTTGTTCTTAGCGGGGGACAAGACCCTTTCTTCCTATTCCTATAGTTAGAGTTTTTGTTGGGCTACTTAGGAAGTACATAATTGTTCATGCTATGTCTATAATAGTGAAAGTTTTTGTAAACTGGTGAATTATAGACAAGCTTATATAGTGATTTTTGACAACATTCATCGAGACAGTGTCCATAAACATCACAGTAGGAACAATATTAGTGGCTAAATGTCTTTTTCACATTTTAAACACCTTTAAAAAGAGGTTTGTCCATCAGCTGGACTTTGGTTTTATGTCTAACCGCAACAGGTTTAAAGGAGGAATCTCCTTGTCTGATGGGGGGCAAACATACTTGGCCTTAGATTCAACAGTTGGCTTAGGATAATTTTTTATCAAAATGTCTGGAGCTTTTTGTTTATTATGAAAATCAGGGCATAGGTCATCAGGTCTTTTTTCGGAAGACACAAATTGCACATGTTGAAAAGTTTTAGTTTGTGTCTTGGTTTTTTGATCAAAACATATACCCATTTTGTCTTCAGAATTGGTTAGATGCAACATAATCCAAAACTATTGGAATTATTTTCAAATTTAGATTTTTTTTAAAGACTGTTGAAACCTTTTCTTTATATTGTTCCAATTCTATCAAAGTTGACTTATATTTCTTTTCCAAAATTGCATTTGATTCAGAAAGCTCTTTTATTTTTTCAACATAAACTTTAGTTTTTGTTTCATAGGCTAAACACTGATTAGTATGCTCCCCTGCATTCTGTTTCACCATTAGGCTTAAGGCTTCTATCTTTTTAGTTAGGTCCTTAACAGTCTTATCTAGTTTAGTGTTCTTCTTAAGAGTCTTAGTGTATGGTGTGTGAATATCAAGAAGGTCATCATTCTCGGACTCATTAAGTGCATGGTGTAAATTGTCTCCTAACGCTTCATTTATCGTACTCACACACACATTCAATTCGTCATTGATACGTTCACTTTGACTCACACACATCGACGTAGAGCTACTACTAGCAGTGCCAACATCATTAATATTGTCTAAGCAGAGTGCAAATAAACCAAAAATAGGCAAGACATTATAAGACATAACAGTATTAGGCATGATAGCATTAAGTTCAGTATTATTAGTAGACATATCATGAGAATTGATAACTTTTGCAAAAAAAGACATGCAAGGGTCAAAAGGTGTTGGAAGATTCAGGTTCATCTTCTTCAGATTCACTTTAATCATCCCAAGTCTTACAAATATTAGCCCTATTATTATTACTGTTGAGTTTAACTCTCACTTGTTAGCAAAATGACATAACTTACCACATCGATGGCATTTAACATTTTTAATATCAGTCTTAGGTCTATTATTGTCATCGGTGTTATGTTTGTCTTGCTTTCTCTCACGAGGCATGTTATTAAAGTGGTTTGGGTATCCAACTTTCTTTTGTTTAGAAGCAACATCATTTCTAAACTTTAAAATGTTCTTGAGTTGTTTAGATACGAGGGCTATCTGGTTATCCAAGATATCTAGATTACAGTCTTCAATAGAATCTAAGTCTATATTTGACAATGATAACTGGACTGAGGCCATTTTAGATTGAAACAATACAATGGACCTAAACTTTGTTTTTCTTCTGATTATTAGAAAGATGCCTTTTAAATTTAAGTTCCATTTCTACAGTCCTAAGTTTGCTAATGAGAAGTTCAGGGGTAAAGTATGGATCGTCTATTTCCTAAATTGCATACCTTTTGCTATCAAACTTAGGGGGAAGGGATCTTAGAATTTTTGAAACAATTTCTTTCCTATTATACATTATACCATTTGCATTCAGTTTTGTAATAATGTCAGCCAGTCTAATGTAGAATTAATTAAATGTCTCGGTCTCATCCATAAGTGTAATACCCCGTAATTTATCCGTATTTAGAATTTAATTAATTGAGTAATTAAATAGAAATGCGTTTTAATCTAAATTATGTGAGTAGAGTAATTCAATGTGATTTAATAATAATTATGGTCATTAAGTGAGTTAGTAATAATTTTAGTTGTTAAATATTAATCGAGAGATAGATACTTATTAATATGGATATGATGTTTACGCCATAGCGAGTGATGAGGGCATAATTTATGTTACCTCATCGAGAGTCGCGTGTAGACTATTTTGAGGTGAGAAATGAGAAATGTATTTTAAGTGACTCGGATGATAATTTAGAGGTCAGAGATGAGTCCATAAGAGGCGAATTAGTCAAAATAGTATACTCGGGAATGTCAATTGAGTCACGGGTCAATTTTGGGCCAAACCGGCACCTTACGGGGGTAATTTGGTCATTTTAAAAATAGAGGTTAAAGGAACTACGAAAATTAGATTCCTATATCTGATAATTAGAATTGGGGGTTAGGTTTCATAACTCAAAAAGCTTAGAGAAGTCAATAGAGGGTAAAGAGAGACCGTTCCCAAGAGCTAAGGAGGGTTTGTGAACGATTGGAAGGTGTCCTTACATCCCAAGCACCTAAGGACTTTAGATTTGAAAGGAAGAACATCAAATCATCATCTTCATCAGGAAATCAGATCACCTCTGTATAAGGTAAGTGGTTTATTGAAATTAAAAGCAAAGTTATAATACCCATGTGTAGGGTTACATGATTTATGAAAATTTTATTTTACCTTCTTGGAGAAAAAGATAGATTTTTATGCATGCTGGGTTAGGATTGCATGTTGTTGATATTAACACCTGTAGAGGATTGCAAATCACAAGAAATTTGATTGTCACTATAGATTTTAACTCTGAGTTTATGTTTAAAATCAATATGAAGAACACCATTATCTAGGGTTTAATGGAAACTGAATTTTGATGATTCTTGGAAGGATTTCGTATGGATTTGATGATATATTTACGTGAGGATTAGTCCATGTACATGTTAGTAATGTTTGGTAACGATGGGAGAATGTTTCATAAGATTTCAAAAGGTTTATAAGGATCAAACTAGGAGAAAATCGAAACTAGGCATGGCTGATATCTGGTCGATTGATCGATCGATTGACCTATGAATGTCGGTCCATCGACCAAAACCATCGATCGATCGACTAAAGCTAAATTGAGACTCTTTTGTATATTGATGGTTATTTGATTCCTAACGATCAAGGTGAACCTTAGGGATGATATAATACCTAGTTAGGGACTTAGTAAAGACCAGTAGGTATATAGTTAAGTCTGATAGGGTCCTTTATAGTGAGACTGAAAGTAGGGACCAACGAGGATAAATCGATTGGGATGTGTATCGAGAAATATGTGGCATGAGTTATGGAGGGAGAGTAACATTAATCCACGATACATACTAGTAGAGTAAGTTAGGCTTAGCTACTGAAATTGCAAAGGGGTTAACTAGGTCTCTTAGAGTTGGGTGAATACTTGAGGAAGTGCGATAAAGAGAGAAATAAAAAAATGAAAGATATGGTGAGTATTGGAGAGAAATATACTACGTACTAATGTAAATCTTTAGGTTGTGTGAATACCTTTAAATTTTGTATTTAGGTTGGGTGAATATCTACAGTGCCTATATGATATTGGAGTCGAGGATTAGACCGGACAATATTTTACTATTTCATTTACATTTGGAGTCGATGATTAGACTGGGTCAATATTCCTTATAGTATATATTGTGTGTGAAATATATACTATATAAATAATCTACTTGGGTAGAATGGTAGATGATGATATGATGTGCAGACATCTATAAGATAAATAATTTGGGATAATTGGAGTCGATGATTAGACCGGGGCAATTATCCTTATAGTATATATTGTGTGTGAAATATATACCTTATGATTTTCTACTTATGTGCGATAGTGGACTTGTAGATGATATATATAGATATGTATATCTAAATGGTAAATTAAGTAGGATGAAACTTAATCACGAAATGTAAAATAGACTGGGAATAGGCTATAGTAAATTAAGTAGTGAAACTTAATTATAAAGGTTAAACGATGATAGGATAGTTGGGGTCGATGATTATTCGGACCAATGATCCTTATAGTATATGTTGTGATTGAAATATATACCGTATAATTAATCTGCTTGTGTGGGATAGTAGATAGTTAGATGACGTGTATACATCTAAAAGTAAGTTGAGTAGAGAAACTTAATTATAAAGATTTAATGTTAGATAGTGGATATCTAAAGGATAAAATTAAGTGATGAGACTTAATGATAGATATAGAAAGATAGCATGTGAAGATTGTTATTATTGTGTTAATTAACAAACGAGGGATGTTAATAAAATTTATGTACTGTATAGGCAGTACGAGAACTTAGACGTGTAGATAAGTTTGGCTGAATACTGTAGTCTATTAGCTTGGGTAGTGTAGCTAGGTGGGCTAAGTATAGAACGTTAGGCGTTCACTATAGATGAGAGGTGAGGATAACTCAAGAGAGAGTGTACGCGAACATGTGTAATCAATAACTGAATTTTATTGTGATAAATGCTTGCTAAATATTTTCAAAATGTTTTGAGTACTAACTCTTGCTATAAAATATTTTCAAAACCTTTTAGGTGTCCAGCCACAGGGACGCTAGACTTGAGGATTTCATTCCAGGAACTCGGAGTTGTAGCACTATGGTTGCTGACAGGATCTTGATTAGATGATTCTACCTTTCTGATCTAGTGTAGGACCTTATTTTATATTCCATGTATGGACATGTTGTCCGTTGACGATTTACAGTTATTCTGTCCTTTTAAGTATTATGGATTGTGGTTTTGAACTTTTAGTCGATGGTTTATCGGGAAGTGTAGAATCGCCACAGCGAAAATATTGTGACTTCTCAAATAAAATCCAATTTTAATTATTCCTAAATTTTAGTTAAACCCTAAAACATGCATCTAGATGATTCATCCGATAAAATAAATCATGCAGGATAAAACAAACAATTTCAGGAAAAATTCCCAAAGGGCAAAACCTTTTTATTTGCACTATAATTTGTAAAGAACGGTTTACACGGATTACAATGAAAATAAGAGCAACATAAGAAATACCCTCAGGGGTCGGTTTCGATGTCTCGGTTGAAATCTTCCGCAAGAACTCTAGGTGGTCAGCAATGAAGAGGAAAAACGACTTCTCAACAAGTTGTGAACTTTATAAGGACTCCCTCCACGAAAGCATGCAGCTGTCGGTTGTAGAGTTTTCCCCACAAAGAATGAACCAAAGCAAAATATGTTCTTGGGTTCCACAAAATAACTCACACAAAAGTAATTGGGATTTTTGTGAATTGTAAACAAAATAAATATTTAAACCTTTAAATTGTTGGAGAAAAGCTTTATGCCAAAAGATATTTTTCTAATTGATTTTGGGAAGATAAACAAAACAAAAGTTTTCAAATGATAAAACTCTTTAAGGTTGAAAATTGTTCTCCACGTTTTCCAAGGCTGGCAGAACTCCTTTGATACAAATTTTGAGTCGGTTAAAGGATAAGCATGAGGTCAGCGTGTCTGCCGAAAAGACAGTTCGCTCTAACGAGAATCCCATCTCGTTCGAACGAGGGGCGTGTGTCATTCGAACGACTACGCGCGACATCCCAATGTCGTTAGAACGAGATGGTGATCTCACTTGAACGACTTTGGCACCGAAACCCAGGTACGCTTGCTGCCTTAGAAACTTTTTCAAATCTTTTCAAAAATCAATGTTATCTAAAATAGTAAAGAAACCTTTTAAAAAAAATATATTTATATAAACATTTTTATATAAAAGATTTTTGAAACTCCTTTTAAAAATATCCCAACACTCTTAATATGAAATGAATATGAAACTTTAAAACATTATCTTACTAAAGTTCATATTGTTGGGCTTGAATGTTGAAGACAACTTGTAATTCGGATCCGTCTTTTGTAGATACAATCTTCTCAATTCTTCGACGACTTGTAGCGGTATACGACATAACTAATTGTGACGGAATTATAAGAAATATGTCCTTACAGGAAGTCTTTCATTCATATATATCGTGTTGGATTGAACTCTAGTATACTGTGAATATTTTATTTAGTTTTTCCGCAAGGTACATTTTATTATGTTAACGAAAGATAAAATTTGGCACCGGTCTAATTTCACTTAGGTGGTTAGTAATTAAAAAGTTTTCGACAGTAACGCTAGGAATGAACCATATGAGAAATATGTTTTAATTTAATAAAGGCCTGATAACCTTATGTTTAATTAGGCGGGGTGCCACAGATGATATCAGAGCATCAGGTTCTAGTGTCTTTAGGATCTGTACGGCTTACTACATTTTCATCGTATCGTTTAATTTATATAGAGCCCTATTATAGAATTATTGTATTCCTCTACGTATGTGGCTTATGTTCTCCTGATATTAAGTATAGTTGATGTGATTCCTATACGAGTTCAATTGGGTATGGTGCATCAAACACTATAAGGCGGCCAATGAAGGGCGTTAGAAGGACTGCAGGAGGGAAGGGCTCAGCATAAGTCTTGGAGTGTCCAAGAAAGGGTAATCACGTTAGATATCATCATAATGTTATTCGAGTATATAACGAGCAGTATAATCTTTTAAGGATGGTAATTTCCTAAACATCGTTGTAAAAAATAGTGGTGCAACTTCAGACTCGCCCAACATTGTAAGTACGGAGACGAGGATTGGCTTTGTGAGATTTATACCCGGCGAAGGGATACGTGAACTTGATAAAGGGATAAGTAGGTTGAGATTTGAACCTCGGGAAGAATACCCTAGAGTGAATGAGAATGCCGGTTAGGATGACTAGTGTGATGTCGTCAAGAACCTTTATTTGCAAGCTTATATAAATACTAGGGATCCATTAAAATATTTTAGATCAATGGAATTTACTACCAAGTGATGGTAGGTTTAGTCAGAATAGGCAAGGCCAACACCGAGTTCCCTGGGACAAGTGGGGCCTAAGGAACACCAGAGGTAGCATCTGGGTCAAGACTACCAAGTCTGTGAGAAGGACCGTCATGTAATACCTGGTAGAGATAGAGGAATGGGAATGACAAGGAGATGTGTCTTACTTTTAAAGAGTAGGGACACATGTGTGACCTTAGTCCACCTTAAGTTAGGGGACAAGAGTGTTAGGCCAGTTGGGGCAACGATTTATAAAAATTTTGGGTCGGTTGGGACGAGGGTGTTATGCCCAAGAACCTTTTGACCCACCAGCATTATTGACTATTGGAAGTATGAGGTTTATCCTCGAGTAGTAGGATAAGTTTTACGTGACACGAGCGAGTCACAATATTCTATTAGCAATAGATTCGCGTGTGAGACTAATTTAGTGGGTATATTGTTGATAACACTATAATGTGTATATAGTTGCCTTTGTATAGCGGGGCTCTCTTTAGTACTAACCGCAGGGGGGTCGGTCCAGACACAGGGAGTATATGGATGTTGGAATTAATCGTTTTAGTGAGGTGTCATGCGAGTATAATATTACCCTGGGTATGGACTGATTCATGATGAAGGTGGAACGATAGAGATCGGTGATAGCAAGGCCATCATATTTAATGTTCCAGGGCAGGATGTGTTGTTTGACGAGGCCTCACCTGAAAGAGGGTCGATCTCGCATTTATATTATATTATGGTGGATACTTCGGAGAGCATATATGTCTCGTTGTAGTTGATCCCGGTGCGTAGGGACTTTGTGATAGGATTCAAGGTATATTGGGTCTATTGTTGAGCGGATAGATAAAACTTATTATTGTGATTATCGCTAATGCCTAGTTATAGTGAGAGCGCAGTCTTATTTAACTCCTTTAGAGATACGGGAGTTGAGATTTATAAGCATATGGTTGGGGGTAACATCTGAGTGTCCCGATTGTGTATTTGAGGCTTATGGAACTCAATCACCACCAATAATAAGTGATAACGCATTGGGGAAAGTTACTTATTTAGGTGATGGTGCGAGATAAAATTTGCATGAACTTTTATAAACGTCGGGAGTAGAGGGACGTTGATGGATGCCAGAGCATCAGTTTTGAATATAAATCCTCAAATGTGTCGAGGAAACACTTTAAGCTGAGAGGTATAATACGGTGTAAGGCCAGTAGAGCCGGTAGCGCTGTGAAAAAGCACTAAACCCTTCTTCTCATCACGAGTCGGAGGTTGGGAAAATCTTAAGAGGAATTAAATTACATTTTATGGGATGATAGAAAAGACCCATTTGCTATAACTCGATCGAGAATGTGAGGAAAATCTTGAGAAAAGTGTGTGACGTTTGCAATGTTTGTGCAGATATACGTGAGTTATAGGGTGTATGGGCGCCCTGGTTAGTTGGCTTGTAAATCGTTCGAGATAGAGGGGTATGGAAATTAATGCGTTTAAAGTATACCTTAAGGGCAGTTATCAATTAAGCTGAAATGGTATGATGGCTTGAACGTTGTGTGAGAAGGGCTATGATCTAAGTATACAAGTGCTAAGAGAGCTAGCAGATTCTAAATGGGTTGAAAGGTTACGGGAAGCCATTCAAAATATATATCTTGATAAAGGTGAGTCCCAGCTGTTGTCAAAAAATAGAGCGGGGCTTTACTCAATCAAATGATGAGAATGGCTTGCGCACACATAGAATATTGATGACTATATGGCAAGAAGACCCAAGAAGTGTGTCAGTTGAGAAAAGTGCACGGGTCGTGATTGTTGGTATACCCCGGGGGAAGAAGGGGAGTATAAAGAACAACTCAAATCTGAGATATTATAAGTAGGAATTGGTGAGGGGGTGAGACATAGTGAGACTGTCTCCGGATGCACCACTCATAGATGGAAAAAGGTTGGCTCGAGATGATCAACCAGAATTTTATAACAATCCTACGGTTCTAGTGACAGAATGGGTAGGTAGATTGCTAAACTGCATTGATGGGCGGCCAACATCATGACTAGGGCAAGAATTCCTCCGAGTGTATGGAATGGATTGGCTGAGAATAAAGATTTCACCGGTGCAAGGTGCCTCCCAATATTGTTGTTAATCAGGATGAGATCCTCCAATCCCACCTCTGATGGGGATTATCAGGAGCGATGAGGATGAAGTTTTGTTTTGGGCATATGGTAGCACCCATAGGTCGAGGCTTAGATAAGATGTGGTTTATTATGCTAGCTAATGCGAGTAGTGAGTGTGGTGCCTTATAGGGTAATTATGGAGAGAAATTACCGTTGGTAGAGTGTGTGTAAGAACTTATACCGGCTTATCAGCCACAGGGTACTTTTTGAGGTTTGGCGTGGAAAGCCTTGTCGTCCACCCTCTAGTTGATTAGAGGTGAGGGGATAACTAGATTTTTGGACTGACTGTGGTTTGGAGTCCGTTGTTAAGAGTGGAGTGAACCACAAACTATTTTGGGTGACTTTTGAATGTCGTAAGAGTTACGTCACCGTGAACCGAAGTTCTAAATACTGACATAAGTGGTCAGAAATTATCGTAATTCCTCTTATGAAGGGAGTTTTGATTTGTGGTAAGTAAGGGGAATTGGCGCATAGGGAGGTGCGGCCTTTTCCCAGTATGGAGACGATAGAGTCAGTATTGAGATCATATGACTGATAGAGCGTATCAGTACGTAGTGAATTGAGAAAGCTTGTTGAAATTTGAGGCTACGGTGATTAAGCCTTTTGATAGGTGGGTACCATTAGTGGGTGTATAATGGAGTAACCCTTATGTTATTATGATTTGGATTTGGGTACTAGAGGATGCCGTGATTTTAAAGATCCTAAGTTTTAACACCGGCCTTGTCCTAATTTTGAGGACGAAATTCCTTTGTAAGGGAGGGAGTATGTAAAACCCCGTAATTTCTGCGTATTTAGAATTTAATTAATTGAGTAATTAAATAAAAAATACGTTTTAATCTAAATTACGTGAGTAGAGTAATTTAATGCGATTTAATAATAATTATGGTTATTAAGTGAGTTAATAATAATTTTAGTTATTAAATATTAATCGAGAGATAGATACTGATTAATATGAATATGATGTTTACGCCATAGCGAGTGATATGGGCATAATTTATGTTACCTCACTGAGAGACGCATGCAGACTATTTTGAGGTGAGAAATGAGAAATGTATTTTAAGTGACTCAGATGATAATTTAGAGGTCACAGATGAGCCCAGAGGGGCGAATTAGTCAAAATAGTATACCTGGGAATGTCAATAGAGTCACAAGTCAATTTTGGGCCAAACCGACACCTTACGGGGGGTAATTTGTTCATTCTAAAAATAGAGGTTAAAGGACCTACGAAAATTAGAGTCCTATATCAGATAATTAGAATTGGGGGTTAGGGTTCACTACTCAAAAACCTTAGAGAAGTCATTAGAGGATAAAGAGAGACTGTTCCCAAGAGCTAAAGGAGGGTTTGTGAAGGATTGGAAGGTGTTCTTGCATCCCAAGCACCTAAGGAGTGAAGATTGGAACGGAAGCACATCAAATAATCATCTTCATCATGAAATAAGATCACCTCTGTATAAGGCAAGTAGTTTATTGCAATTAAATTCAAAGTTATAATACCCATGTGTAGGGTTACATGATTTATGGAAATTATATTTTACCTTCTTGGAGAAAAAGATTGATTTTTATGCATGTTTGGTTAGGATTGCATGTAGTTGACATTAACACCTGTAGAGGATTGAAAATCAGAAGAAATTTGATTGTCACTATGGATTTTAACTCTAAGTTTATGTTTAAAATCAATATGAAGAACACCATTATGCAGGGTTTAATGGAAACTGGATTTTGATGATTCTTAGAAGGATTTCGTATGGATTTGATGATATATTTACGTGAGGATTAGTACATGTACATGTTAGTACTATTTGGTAACGATGGGATAATGTTTCATAAGATTTTAAGAGGTTTAGAAGGATCAAACTCGAAGAAAATCGAAACTGGGCATGGTTGATATCTGGTCGATCGAACGATCAACCTATGAATGTCGATCGATTGACCAACGCCATCGATCGATTGACTAAAGCTTAATTGAAACTCTTTTGTGTATTAATGGTTATTTGATTCCTAACAATCGAGGGGAACCTTAGGGATGATATTATACCTAGTTAGGGACTTAGTAAAGACCAGTAGGTATATAGTTAAGTCTGATAGGGTCCTTTATAGTGAGACTTAAAGTAGGGACCGACGAGGATAAATCGATTGGGATGTGTATCGAGAAATATGTGGCATGAGTTATAGAGGGAGAGTAGCATTAATCCATGTTACACACTAGTGTAGTAAGTTAGGCTTACATACTAAAATTACAAAGGGATTAACTAGGTCCCTTAGAGTTGGGTGAATACTTGAGGAAGTGCAATAAAGAGAGAAATAAAAAAATGAAAGGTATGGTGAGTATTGGAGAGAAACATACTACGTACTAATGTAAATCTTTAGGTGGTGTGAATACCTATAAAATTTGTACTTAGGTTGGGTGAATACCTACAGTGCCTATATGATATTGGAGTCGAGGATTAGACCGGACAATATTTTACTATTTCATTTACATTTGGAGTCGATGATTAGACCGGGCCAATACTCCTTATAATATATATTGTCTGTGAAATATATACTATAAAAATAATCTACTTGGGTAGAATGGTAGATGATGATATGATGTGCATATATTTAGAAGATAAATAATTTGGGATAATTGGAGTCGATGATTAGACCGGGCCAATTATCCTTATTGTATATATTGTGTGTGAAATATATACCTTATGATTTTCTACTTATGTGCGATAGTAGACTTGTAGATTATATATAGAGAGATGTACATCTAAATGGTAAATTAAGTAGAAAGAAACTTAATCATGAAATGTAAAATAGAATGGGAATAGGCTATAGTAAATTAAGTAATGAAACTAAATTATGGTGGTTAAACGATGATAGGATAATTGGGGCCGATGATTATTCGGACCAATGATCCTTATAGTACATGTTACGAGTGAAATATATACCGTATAAATAATCTGCTTGTGTGGTATAGTAGATAGTTAGATGACGTGTATACATCTAAAAGTAAGTTGAGTAGAGAAACTTAATTATAAAGATTTAATGTTAGACAGTGGATATATAAAGGATAAAATTAAGTGGTGTGACTTAATAATAGATATAGAAAGATAGCATGTGAAGATTGTTACTATTGTGTTAATTAACAAACGAGGGATGTTAGTAAAATTTATGTACTGTATGGGCGGTACGGGAACTTAGACGTGTAGATAAGTTTGGCTGAATGCTCTAGTCTATTAGCTTGGGTAGTATAGCAAGGTGGGCTAAGTATACAACGTTAGGCGTGCACTATAGATAAGAGGTGAGGAGAACTCAAGAGAGAGTGTACGCGAACATGTGTAATCAATAACTGAATTTTATTTTGATAAATGATTGATAAATATTTTCAAAATGTTTTGAGTACTAACTCTTGCTATAAAATATTTTCAAAACCTTTTAGGTATCCAGCCACAGGGACGCCAGACTTGAGGATTTCATTCTAGGGACTCGGAGCTGTAGCACTGTGGATGCTAAAAGGATCTTGATTAGACGATTCTACCTTTCTGATCTAGTGTAGGACCTTATTTTATATTCCATGTATGGACATGCTGTCCGTTAACGATTTACAGTTATTTAGTCCTTTTAAGTATTATGGATTGTGGTTTTGAACTTTTAGTCGATGGTTTATCGGGAAGTCTTTCATTCATATATATCGTGTTGGATTGAACTCTGGTATACTGTGAATGTTTTATTTAGTTTTTCTACATGGTACATTTTAATGTGTTAACTAAAGATAAAATTATGCACAGGTCTAATTTCACTCAGGTGGTTAGTAATTAAAATGTTTTCGACAGTGATGCTAAGAATGAACCATATGAGAAACCTATTTTTATTTAATAAAGGCCTAATCACCCGATGTTTAATTGGGCGGAGTGCCACAATAAGTAGTGTATTGTATTACTGTATTAACATTTGTGTTTTTGTAACCTTAACACGTCCATCCTCTTCATAGGTTGTGACTAACGTGACGCGGGATTCCTTAGATGTAGAGCAAATATAAATGCGTGTAAATTCATGCTCTTTAACAAAGATGAGAATTGTATTTTTCCCTTTATTGCTACTCAATGTGGCATGTTTCTCTTCTTTAGTAAACTGATTGAGGAGCTTTTTAATCCTTTCAGTACTAGGTTTTGCTGTAGGCTTAGTTGGATGAGAATATCCATTTTCAATAGCTTCCCAGGCATCATCTCGCAATGTCCCTTGGATGAAAGCAATCATCCTTACTCCTAGTAAGGGAAATTGGTTCCATCAAATGGGGGAGGTCTGAAAAGATTTCGAGACGCTCAAATAATAGATACAAGATTACAAACACCTAAACATGCATTCAAGATCCTAAGCTAAGATAAGAAATATAACTACACGAGATTTCCTCTCCAAGGTATTTCTGATCTGTCTTTAATCTTCCTAGCAGTTTCCTCGCCTTCCTCCTTGTTCCTAGTGGCTCAAAAATACGAAATCACTCAAATGAACCACACTTGACATGGTGTTTGTATGAGAGTGTTGTTAAGTGATGTGATCTACATGCAATATGCTTCTAACACCTCTCAATATATTTATACAAATAACTCCAAATGAATTATACAGAATCTATATGATATGCATAGAGTTTAAAATTTCTTTAAAAATCAGACGTATATTTTAAACGAAATATTTTAAATCTAGAGGTAACCTTTCTGAAAAATAGATCAATTGCTTCACAATACTTATTTATGTATAAAAAGATTTCACAAAGTGTGAAACTTAGTTTTTGAAACAAAACTTTATATCTGAAGTATATATTGTATTTAAAGTATCTTTTTCAAGAAATTTTGAAACAGAGAGTGGATCTAACAAATATATATATCTAAAATAAGATTCAACTAAAAAGGAGATAATATAAACCTAAGATACTAAGTGAGATGTATCTCTTATCAAATCTCATAATTTCTAGAAAGAAATCAAAGATCTACACTGAGACAGGTTCCTAAGAGAGATTTAGATTGAAGAGTCTCTTCAAACTATAACAAAAAATAAACCCTCAAGAAAACCTCATTTTTATAACTCTCAAGACTTTAGGTGTTCTGGTATGAGTTGGAATGACGAAGTATGTGTTTGGTTTTGGAAGAAAACCTATAAATTTCTAAGTTTTACGAATTGGCTTTCTCACTCTATCCACACTTTCTATTTTCTCTCTCTATTATCCCTTCTCTTTTATTTTTTTCTCTTAAACCTATAAACTGCCAAAGTTCTCAAATGGATTACCAAGGGTATTTATTTACACTATAGATGGAAGGATCCAGATGTTCGAACCAAATCTTGGGCTAAGATTGTTTTAACAATTCAAAGTCTAAATCTAATGGGTGTTAACGCACCGCATTAAGTCTCATTTTGATTCGCCCCAAGCGTCCTCACATGGATCAATTCTAATACATGAAGATCGTTGATAACAAATGATCTAACGACTGTAAATGGTGATCGAATTTGAGAGAGTAAAGAAACATAATTTTCATCAGTAAGGGATAAACACATGGATCAATTCTAGGTGATGAAAAATGCGTGTTTTGAAAGCTTTTAAAATCTCATTTGCATCCTCAAATGTCTTTGTCGATTTTGTATTCTACCCTGACATATTTTAAGGAACAAAAGCAATTTAATTTTAATCCCTAACACTTTTAAAAATAAGTTTTTAAATAATTAATTGTTGATGAAGCTTATCAAAACCAATGAGAAGATGGCTCAAAGATTCTAAACTATTTTGTTTCCATATCCAAACTAGTTGGAACTTCTATATAGTAAGTTAGCCATTTAGTATGTTCTCATTTGTGAAATATACAAAGAGATGTCGTAATGATGAAGAGTTCCCGCGTCCGCGTGCTAAGTGTAATAATGGTAAGGTATTTGAGTGAAAAATAGTTGAACTGCATTTGTTAAGATGGGGTATGCAAGATATTTTTCAATTTTGGATTTTTCACGGGGAATTGAAAGTTCCTTTTATCCCCGATCAACCTTCATAACAACCTTCAACAATTATGATAGATGTACAAGGGAAGAAGGACAATATATATCGTAATATGCTTTAGGATTTAGTTGATAACGCATATGGAGTTCATGAAGTGGAAGAAAAGGAGGTCATTGACGAAATATAAGGTTCATATGCTCATAAAAATATCGCGATAAACCTTGACGATGACTACCAAAGTTTAAAATTGAAGGCGACCCAGCCTTTGTACTCTGGTTGTGAGAAAGATCAAATAACTTTACATGCCATGGATGGTTTGAATAGTTTGAAGACCTAATATGGGTTATCTGGCAATAGCGTGATAAGATTTTTGAACTGGGTGAAGAGCTTGCTACTCAAGCTGAATATGCTTCCAAATAGTTATCCTACTATGAACAATAGTTTTAAAGGTTTGTGAATAAAGTATAAATCAATTCATTCTTGTGTGCATAACTGCATACTATATCTAAAGGAGTATGAAAATTTCGATCATTGTCCGCTACGCGATGAACCTAGATATGTCCATTCCACTGGCAAGGAAGGCACAAGCTCAAAAGTGCCTCAACAGTGTTGAAATATTTTCCCATTGGGCCTAGATTAAAGTGATTTTTCACAGTACCATAGATTGCGGAGGCAACGACTTAGCATGTTAGGGCAGTAGTAGGGGATATCTCACGCGCCATCCTATTGATTCTACAACTTGGAAGAGTATGAGTTATTAGTATCCCGATTTTACTCGATAAATGCATTACATTCGTTTGGTAATATCAATAGATGGTTTCGATCCATTTGGAAATCTAAGCACCAATCAGAGTGTATGGCCAGTGATCCTAGCCCCACTCAACCTCCCCCCTTCATAGTGTATGAGACCTGAATTTTCGATGCTATCTTTGTTGATACTTTGGCTAAAGGCACCAAGTTAGGACATCGACGTCTACCTGGCTCCTTTGGTAGAAGAATTAAATGAGTTGTGGAAGAGGGTGTGTAAGCCTTTGACTCTTTTAAAAAGTAAAGTTTATGATGAAAGCTATGTTGATGTGGGCAATTCATGATTTTTCAACTTATGGGATATTATCCGGTTATGTAGTACGTGGTTACTTGGGGTGTCCTATATGTGGAGAGAAGACTAAATCTCTTCGTCTCCCCACTATCTCAAAAAATATATACCATTGCCATAGGAGGTTTTTGCCCCCGCTCATAGTTTTAGATTTAAGTAAGGTTCCAATTTTTTATCGAGCGGGGTCAAATATAGGTTACCTCCGAGAAAACTTTCAGGTTCAGAAATTAAAAGTAGATCTTTTGATTGTGGCCTTAATATGCCAGGTAAGAATCCTAAATTTAAGAATCTCAAGCATAAGAAGACACTGAGAATGAAATGAGACAAGAAAGTCATGGTCTATGAGGTCAATTTTATTTGACTTGCCTTACTGGATGAATAAATTAGTGCGCCACGTATTGGATGTAATGGACACACAGAAGAACATCATTGAATATATTGTGGGCACATGCCTTGGGAGGAGTCATTCAAAGGATGGAGAAAATGCACGAAAAGACCTTATATCGTTGAAACTTAAGCCACAACTATGGTTAAAATAAGATAGTAGGGGAAGGACAAAAATTCCCCTTGGTACGTTTACTTTGACGAGTGAGGAAAGGAAGGTGCTTTTAGACACAATATATAATTTTAAGGTTCCATTTAATTTTTCGTCCAACTTGCAAAGGATTGTGAATTATACTACGCATGATTTACATAAGTGTAAGTCCCACGATTGGCATGTGATTATGAAATTGGTTCCTCTATTATATAAGTACTATTTCTCTAAGCACAAGGATTTGCAGAGGGATATTATGAAAATTAATATCTGCTTCTCAATTTTATGTGAGAAGGTAATCAATCGAGATCACATAGTGGCCACAAAATTGGCAGTGATCGAAGCGATTTGTGTATTGGAGAAGTACTTTCCCCCATCATTATTTGACATAAGTTTTCGTTTGTTGGTACACCTATGCGACGAGGAATTTCTTTGTGGCCCAATTAGATATCGGTGGATGTATCCTTTTGAAAGATTGATGAAAGTTTTCAAAGATCACATCAAGAATACAAGTTACATTGAAGGATCAATTGCAGATGAATAAATCACCGCGAATTCATCAATCTATACTCGGGAATATATGCCTGATCCGAGCAACGTGGATAACAGTAATGAGTTTGTTGATAAGGGTGGTCATGTGATGGGCAAATGAGTGAAATTAACGAGTTTACAAAATGAACAAATAGCTCGTTATCTATTTGACACACATGAAGATGTCGAAGAATGAAAAAAAAAGTTTAAATTATTTTAACTTTTACATTATTTTAATTTTTATACATGATCAATTTTGTAATACGTTCATCACGATCTGTGCAGAAAATATGAAGCGAGTGAGAATAATAAAAGACGAAAAATAATGGCATAATTAGACAACGAATTATAATGAAAATGTTTGTTATTAAATGTTACATTACAAGAAAACTTTACAACTAACCAGTTAATTTATATATATTCTCAGCTCTTAAAGACAGGTGATGCAACATCAAGACTTGCTCGCCTAGTTATTGGTCCCTTGTTCATGGCAGAAGAGTACAAAAAGTATCGATTGAACGGTTACGTATTTGGTCAAAGGTGTACGCGAAAAATACAAATGTACAGATTTCGGGCATTTCATACAAGGCTCTTACTTATTTTCGAGCGAGCGCAAAAGATAAAAACGTCGTTTAAGCTTGAATTGCTTGCTATAGTGCAATTCGAAATATATTTGAATTGGACTATGCAAGCTTCAAAGAGGTTGTGTTTTACTGTGACTGGATAAGAGTTGAGGATAAAAATGCTTGTAAATTTGATCCTGGCACTAATTTGATCATGGTTGACTTGTCCAAGCTGAAGATCAACGAATAAGTGAGCGATGAGCCGTTTGTTTGTGTTTTTCAAGAGGTCAATTAAGTGTTTTACTTAGAGTATATCAACAATGAGTTGTGGTCAATCATACTACATGCGCCAAAACATCTAAACAGTAGTGTGGATGACTTGGTTGCTCCTACCAAATATCAATCCATTTTATATGATAACCCGAATTTGAAACAATTTTTAGATTTGTAATAAGTATTCCAATTATTTGTAATAAACCAGTGGGTGTATTATTCTTATTGCTTTATTTTATCGGACGACAATTTAATGCTTTTAATTCATTTATACTTGATCAATTTAATGCTTGTAATAACCAGTGGGTATATTCTTCTAGTGCTTTGTTATTATTGAATTTGAATCAAAATTGGTTTTATGGTTAGTGAATACGTTAATTTAAATTTTAATCAATTTAAAAATTAATTCACAGTCCATGACATGACCTGATATTGAAACAATATTTATAATTATAATATCGTTAACTTGTATTCTTCTAGTGCTTTGTTATTATCGGATTTGAATCAAAATTGATTTTATGGTTAGTGAATATGTTAATTTGGTTTTTAATCAATTAAAGCATTAATTCAAAGTCCATGACATGACCCGATATTGAAACAATATTTAGATTTATAATATCGTTAACTTGTATTTTTCTAGGACTCGTTAAATCAAAACTTTTTGGAAACCTCTCCAAGATTCTCTCCAAGAAACGTACCAAGAACCATTTAGGAATAGGGTGAACTCTCATTCCCCTAACAGCTCTAGTCGCCATTGCTAACATGGCTGAAATTCCTGTTAACACACACATCCCTCCTAAACCTCCTGATCAAAATAATATCTGGAAAAAATCATTTGCAAGTATTCTCATGAACAATACCACGAAGGAGCCAAGTCTCAAACAGCCAGCCATGTACAAAGGAGAACCAGCGATTCTATTCTCAGAAGATGATATTTCCATACTAGCTGCCCCTTTCCAACACACAATCATAGGCAAATTTTCGCATGGCAGGCCTTCAAATGAAATCATCAGGAAAACCTTTCAAACTTTTTCATTAAAGTCTGCTTTTACAATTGGTCTGATTGACTCAAAGCACATTCTTATTCGTCTACAATGTGAGGAGGACTACATTCGTCTTTGGGTAAGAGATCAATGGTATATAGGGAAGTTCCCAATGCGCACTTTCAAATGGACATCTGATTTTCATCCAGAAGAAGAAAGCCCCATAGTACCAGTTTGGGTGAATCTTCCCAATCTTCCAATTCATTTTTATGCCAAGTCTTCTCTATTCTCTATTCTCTATTGCTCAATTAATTGGGAAACCTTTGACTATGGATGCTTCAACTGCATCCTTATCTAGACCAAGCATTGCAATAATATGTATTGAGTTAAATCTTTTACAAGAAAGAATTCATAGGATCTGGATTGGATGTGGGGATAAGGGTTTTTGGCAACAGGTAACATATGAAAACATTCCATCTTATTGTCAATATTGCAAGAAAAAGGGACATCAAGAATCTAAATGCCTGATCAAATGTCCTCCTACGAATACTTCTCAAAAATAAATGACAAAAGATAATGTTAAGACACCTGCTGTTATACAAGATCGTGAAAATGGGAAAAAACAGCTATCTTCTCCAACGAATGTTGCTGCTGCAAAACTAATTCAAGAAACAGGTCAAAAGACTCAGTTAATGCCTCAGGGTCAAGATATCCATATTAACACAGGGCCTTTAAAGTCTCAACTTATCCCAAGTTCTTCAGGTATCAAGAAAGGGCAGTTAGAGGGCAACATAGAGGTTTAACAAGACTACAACTCTGAGACAGATTCTGAAGAGATCGCGACAGACCTGGTTGAATGTGCTACTGATATGGTTGAAAGTTGGAATCACAAAATTCAAGAAGATCCTCAATTGCAGCTAAATAAAATATATCATGGTCACTATAATTCAGAGGAAACATTGAAGGTGGATCAATTCCACCTCTCCCCAAAAGGTTCTGTATTGCCTAAATATGACAATTCTTTTAAAACTTCAAAAAATTATCATTCAGATCAAGATGACAGAAAAAATTCAGCTCCAATGGTTGAAGAACTACAAAACTTTGCCTCTTAGTTAGATGTCAAATGGAACAAATATCAAAAATATCGAGTTGCAGCATCAAGGAAAGACAGTAGCTCAGTTCCCCCTAATTCTGAAACAGAAACATCTATTTACTCAGGTATGTTTCTAAAAAAACTCCTATGGACCCTCTTTACAGAAGATTTACTAGGTCATTAGGCAAATCTAAAAATATTATATCTAATCCTACATATAAATGATGAACTTTATATGCTGGAATGTTAGGGGGGTAGGTAATTCAGCAACTAATAGAAGAATAAAAAGACTGATTAAACTATATAACCTTCCTGCTATTGCATTACTAGAGCCTAAAGTAGATTCTGCTAAAACTCCTAAATACAAACTTAAGTGGAACTTCCCTAACTGTTTTAGTAACATATCCAACAAAATTTGGTTTCTTTGGTCCAATGATCTGGAAGTCCAAGTCAAGTATGATTCTGATCAACTTTTGGGCCTTGAAATTTACTTAAAGTGTTTGAATGTTACTATTCATCTTGCTATTGTTTATGCCAAATGCACTCCTATTGAAAGAACTAGTCTCTGGAATGATATAGGTTCTGTCACTAGTAATTCTAACATTGAGTCTTGGCTTGTCATTGGTGATTTTAACATTGTTAAAGAAGATTCTGAAAAATCAGGAGGCAATCCTATAGATTTTCATGCTACTGAGGATTTTAAGGATATGATAAATGCTTGTTCCTTAATAGACTTAGGCTACATTGGTTCCAGGTTCACCTGGACTAATCACAGAATTGCTGGAACTATTTTTTGTAGACTTGACAGAGGTCTTGTTAATCATAACTGGATTTTGAAGTTCCCTCAAACTAGTATAACTCATCTTCATAAAACTTGCTCTGATCATAGTCCATTACTTTTGTCTATCAAAAGAAATTTTGATAACTATCCTAAACCTTTTAAGTTACAAGCTATGTGGTGTATTAAGTCAAATGTCCATGAGATTATTGAAGAATCATGGTCTGCTGAATTCCAAGCTCCTCCTTTAGTTAAATTTGCTTTAAAGTTAAAGAAACTTAAAGCAAATTTAAAAACTTGGAACAAAAGCACCTTCAAAAATGTTTTCCAATCTGTTAAAGACCTTGAAGACTTAATTTTAATTAAGGAACATGAGTTTGAAAATAACCCTTGTGATTCTTCAAGATCCAATTTATCTAAAGCTAGAGTTGAGTTAAATGTAGCTTTACAGAGAGAGGAAAGCTTCTGGAAACAAAAAAGTCACATAAAATGGCTCAAATCAGGTGATAAAAACACTAAATTCTTTCATGCTTCAATTAAAGCTAGGCAAAGGAGATTAACTATCTCTAGAATTAAAAACAATCAAAATCATTGGGAAGAATCTATAGAAGAAATTGAACATATATTTCTTAATCATTTCAAAGAAACTTGGTCTGTTGAATATTTATCTCTTGACTCTTCTTTTATAGAAGTTATTAGAAATGATATAGATGTGTCCATGAATAACAAGCTAACTGAATACCCCTCAGAAGAAGAAATCTTTAAAGCTATTTCCAACATTGATCATTCCAGCTCTCCGGGACCTGATGGTTTTGGAGGGATATTTTATTTAAAGTTTTGGCATATTATAAAAAATGATTTGACTAAAGCTATTCATTCTTTCTTTGCTGGTGCTGATCTTCCTAAAAGTTGGACTGCTGCTTCTATTGCTCTTATTCCCAAAACTTCAAATCCTTCAACATGTTCCCAATTTAGACCTATAAGCCTGTGCAATTTCTCTAACAAAATAATCTCTAAAATTTTAAATGATAGATTGTCTCTTATTCTTCCTTCTATCATTTCTCAAAACGAAAGTGGTTTTGTTAAAAATAGAAGTATTCAAGAAAATATCCTTCTTGCTCAAGAAATGGTTCAATACATTAGTAAGAAATCTTTTGGTAGTAATGTGATCATTAAATTAGACATGGAAAAGGCTTATGATAGAGTATATTGGCCTTATCTTTGTGAAGTTCTCAGAAAATTTGGTTTTTGTGAAGTTTTTATTGATTTAATTTGGAGGCTTATATCTAACAATTGGTTTTCTTTAATTTTGAATGGTAAAAGCATTGGTTTCTTTCACTCTTTAAGGGGATTAAGACAAGGAGACCCTTTGTCTCCTAGTCTCTTCATAATAGCTGCTGAAGTTTTAAGTAGAAATATTGACAAAATATTTTCTCTTAGGAAAGCTATACCTTATGTTCATCCATCTAAAAGTCAACTTATATCTCATTTAGGATATGCTGATGATTTGATTATTTTTATAAATGGTGGTAAACGTAGCATAAAGGTCCTTATTGATCTTTTAAAGAAATATGAAGCTACTTCGGGTCAGAAAGTGAATTTTTCTAAGAGCTCCTTTTATACGGATAAAAAGTTATCTCATCATAGAAGAAATACTATTGAATCTATTTCTGGATTGGCTCACAAACAATTTCCTATGAAATATCTTGGATGTCATTTGTTTAAAGGGAAACCTAGAGCTATTCATTTTTCTGATCTGATTACTAAAATTAGGGATAGACTCCTCAATTGGTCCTCTAAATTAATCTCTCAAGCTGGTAGAGCTACCCTTATTAGATTTGTGTTACAATCTATTCCTGTTTATACTATTGCTGTTTTAAACCCTCCTAAAATCATTATTAAAAGATTACATAGCATATTTAGTAAATTCTATTGGGGTGGCACCTCCAAAGAGAAGCCTTTTCAATGGACCAAATGGAATGACTTATGTTACCCATTTGATGAGGGAGGTCTAAACTTTAGGAAAATTGAAGATATTGTTTCTGCTTCTAGCATGAAATTATATTGGAAATATAAATTTGAAAATGGCATTTGGTCTAGCTTTATTAGAAATAAATATAAAAATGGCCTTAGATTAAATCAAGTATCTTCTTCTATGAAAAGGATAGCCTCCATTAAAGACTTATCTGACTCATACATTAATGAAGATAAAGCTATATGGATGGCCTCTATTAATGGTGAGTTTTCCATTAAATCTGCATACAATATTTGTAGACAAAGTAGGCCTTTATCCATATCTTGGAAAATAAATTGGATAAAAGAATGCCCCATAAAATTATCCAACTATACCTGGAAGTTATTAAAAAATTCTGTCCCTTTTGAGTCAGAGATCCAAAAAGTTGGTGTGAGACTTGCATCTATTTGTAGATTTTACAAGAAAGCTGAGGATAGCCCTCACCATGTCCTTATTGAATGTCCTATAGCTTCTGAGGTGTGGAATTTCTTTGCATCTATGTTTGGTTTGTCCCTTGAATTTTCATCTTGCAGGTCTATCCTTTTCTCTTGGTGGCTACAATGTCCTAAAAGGGACTATAAAACTTTTCTCTTTAAGGTAATCCCTAAAGTGATCTTCTGGGAAATATGGAAAGCTAGGAATAAAAACCTTTTTGAAAATTGTCAAACTTCTGCAAATAACATTATTAAAAAAGTTATCCTCTGGTCTTCGAATATTTTAGAATATTGCAAGTTTTACGATAAAATTCCTCCTAAAGATGATTTTATTGCCAAAACTTTTAATATCAATATTTTCCCGAAGAAGATTATCTTTATTAAGTGTCTTTGGAGCAAACCTCGAATTGGCATTTTTAAACTTAACATTGATGGTGCTTCTAAGAATAATCCGGGCTCAAGTGGCATTGGTGGTGTCATTAGGGATTCTCAAGGTAAATTTATTGTTGCCTTTTCTAAATCAATAGGTATTCAATCATCCTTTAATGCTGAGGCTATGGCCCTTCAAGAAGGGATTAAATTGCTTTCTTCCTTAAATATTTCTAATGTTTGCATTGAATCTGATTGTAAAACGTTAGTTGACATTGTTTTAAAGATAGCAAAACCACCTTGGACTTCTCAAGATATATTTGATAATATCACTTATCCAACGAACTTTAAAATCATCCACACTTGGAGGGAAAACAATGCAGTAGCTGATTATTTAGCTTCAAGAGCCTCGGTATCTCAAATGGATGATTATTTCTGGAGTTTCAATTCTCTTCCAACATTGGCTAAAGGTCATCTCAATATGGATAGACAAAATCTTCCTAATATTAGAACAATCATAAAGAAAATGTAATGGGGATGAGATAAATCCCCAAATTTATACATTCTTTAGCTCTCTCATTGTACTGGGGATTAATCCCCTATATTTTGTAAGTATTCTTTCCTTGTAATGGGGATAATTTATAAATCCCCAAGTTTCTATTCTCTCATTCTAGAGTAATGGACCCATCCTCTATAATTATTTTTGTGCTTGGGTTTGTAAGCTTTGGAGAGGCTTTTTCTCCTTTATGGTATAAATAAAATGGGTGGGGGTACCGTCCCTCTTTGGCAAAAAAAAAAAAAACTTGTATTTTTATAGTGCTTTGTTATTATCGAATTTGAATCAAAATTGATTTTATGGTTAGTGAATATGTTAATTTGGAATTTAATCAATTTAAGCATTAATTCAAAGTCCATGACATAACACGATATTGAAACAATATTTAGATTTATAATGTCGTTAACTTGTATTCTTATAATGCTCTGTTATTATCAGATTTGAATCAAAATTGGTTTTATAGTTAGTGAATACATTAATTTGGATTTTAATAAATTTAGGCATTAATTCAAAGTCCATGACATGACCCGATATTGAAACAATATTTAGATTTATAATGTTGTTAACTTGTATTCTTCTAGTGCTTTGCTATTATCGAATTTGAATCAAAATTTATTCTATAGTTAGTATGCTAATTTGGATTTTACTCAATTTAAGCATTAATTCAAAGTCCATAACATGACCCGATATTAAAATAATATTTAGATTTATAATGTGGTTAACTTATATTCTTCTAGTGCTTTGTTATCATCAGATTTGAATCAAAATTGGTTTCATGGTTAGTGAATATGTTAATCTGGATTTTAATCAACGTAAGCATGAATTCAAAGTCCATGACATGACCTGATATTGAAACAATATTTAGATTTATAATGTAGTCAACTTTTATTCTTCAAGTACTTTGTTATTATCGGATATGAATCAAAATTGGTTTTATGGTTAGTGAATATGTTAATTTGGATTTTAATCAATTTAAGCATTAATTCAAAGTCCTTGACATAACCCGATTTTGAAACAATATTTTGATTTATAATGTTGTTAACATGAATTCTTTTAGTGCTTTATTATTATCAGATTTGAATCAAAATTGATTTTATGGTTAATGAATATGTTAATTTGGATTTTAATCAATTTAAGCATTAATTCAAAGTCCATGACATGACCCGATATTGACACAATATTTTTAGATTTATGATGTCGTTAACTCGTACAATATTCTAATTCATTTGGATTGAATCATTTTCTCATATACATGTTTGTACTAATAATAATATTTTTTTTGCAAAAAATGTCTTCATTAGGACAGCGCAGTAGCGGAGGCGACGAGGGCTCCTCGGCCACTAGGCCCCCAAAATGGGGAAAATTGGGGGCCGTTGTCGAGAACAAGATGACATTACTGGATAGATCCCTGGAGTTCCTGACGGCGATCATCGGCCCGAGGTACACCGATTGGAGGTCCGTGCCAAATGAACTCAAGATGGGCATATGGGGGCACTACAGGTAGTATATTTATATTTATATTTATATTTATATTTAAATACAACTAACACTTACTTTCTTTTAAGTTTGTATTTGTTTGACATAATCAATTCGGGCAAGGTGAGGGATCAATATATGACGTGGAAGAAAAACTTGCGGACAACGTACTTTGGGAAGACCCAAAAGTCCATTCTTAGAGTGCATGACACCGTCCCGTCGAAGGAGTTGGTCTCATTGGCACAGTGGCAACAGTTTGTCGCCAATGAGATCGATGAGCAACAATTGGCGTTTCGTTAACTAGGGAGGGAAAATCGGGCGAAAAAGGTGGACGTGCACTACTCAGGGAGGACGTCTTACGCCAAGGTGGAGCACAAGATGGTAAGTTTTTATTTTTCTTTAATTTTAGTTTTATGTTATTCTAATTTAGCATTACTTTGCGTTACATAACACATTATGCATTATTTTATTTCAGGAAACGGGGAGTGGCCTTGGGGTAGGTCGCATATGAAGCACCTTATACTGTTGACTCACTTGAGTCTACATTGTATAAGTGCTCATTTCGTTTGAAAATAGTGACAAAATTAAGTCCATTCCCTAGATTCCAAAAAACCTCAGACTCTACTCCTTATTCCGCTTGATTGATTGTCTAAAGGTATATTCTCAATCATCCACACACATTAGGATTGCATTCATCCCATGTATATTGCATAAAATGATTGTGTGAGAGTTGTGTGTGTTTAATCCCATTAAAATTAGTTTTAATAATGGTTTGGGAATTTTTAAGAATTTTTAAATAATTTTTTGGAACTTAAAATGTGGTTAATAAAGTTTTTGGGGTTATTTTGTAATTACTGATTTTATGTTTTCATACCTGGAAGTTGGTTTGGGTAGGATCCGAAAGCGCTTAAGAGGGTGCCTGTGTAATTAAGTTTAAAACGCGCGTGTAAGAACCAATCTCAGCCCTACACCTGTCATCCTTATAACGGCCTGATTTGTGTTTGTTTGTAGACACATAACCCTTGTCGAATCTCAGCCCTTGGATCATTGTTATCAACACTCTGCATGCATTTGAACCCTATCCCTGTGAACCTCTCTAGACCAATCAGAAGACGTTTAATCCACTGCTGTTCTTAAACGGTTAGATCAAGGTCAAAAGCCTTTGACCTCATCTCAGCCCTTGGTTTTGAACAGACCTTCTCGATCCTTCCTTGCTCCCTATAAAAGGAGGCTTACTCTCATCCTTTAGAAGACTTTTGGCATTTCGTCTAAAGAGAGGAGAAGAGAGAGAAGAGAGAAGAGAGAAGAGAGAAAAAGAAACCCTAAATCGTCCTAACCCTATTTCAAACCCTAAACTCATTTTTCCAAAGTCGGTTTAAATAAAAACCAAACCTGAGTGTTTGAGAGTTGTTTTTGAGTTGGTTTGAAAGCCTGTTCGTGGTTTATATCCTCTTGAGTTTGAGATCTTGTGTCCAACTTAAGCATTTCGATTAGATGTGTATTTCTTTTTTATAGAAATTATAAATCTGGTCATTTTATGTTATATTACACTTAGATCTGCATATTTAGTTTCTCATCTTGAGAAATCACTTTGTTGGTTATTTTATTAAATGTTTTTCACAACTCTAGAATCAACAAAATTATTTTATGTTTCTAGTTCTTTTTAAACAAGACTTCTGACCTAGTTGGAATCGCAATTGGTGGTTTCCAATATCAAAATCATTTTCAAAACCCTCTGAAATTAGATATGACCTTGGCAGTCTTACGATCAAGGTAACCTTGGATTCCAGGATTAATTAAAAGGTCAAACAAAGTTCTTTTGTTTCCTAAGAAGAGAGAAACTAAAAACCACAGCATATGGATCTGATTTGTAATTTGATAGGGCTGTTTGTATAAAATAAATGCGTGTGTGTGTGTGTGTGCAGTCATGTGTTGGAGAACCATCACAAACACTTGACATAGTACAACACATAAGTGTTGGTTATAAGATCTTGAATCTTCGAGAGTCGACGTAAAAACGGGAACAAAGTGGAGAAGTTAGCAAATTGGGAAAGCCACATCAACATCAGAACTGCAGAAAAGTTAGAATCAACCTAGTGGGTACATTTCTAAACTTGTATAAGTTTGATTTGTGTGCATATGTGTTAAAGAGTTTGTAACTTGTATATTTTGTTTTAGTGGATTTTTTTGGTTTGTGACTTAGAAGTCAACGTGGATGTTTCCTCAGTTGGGTGAGGTTTTACCACGTTAAAAATGCCTTATCCTTAATCTTTCTACATCTCCTCATCTCATTCTTCCTGGTGTGCTGATTTAAATATTTTAGTTTTGTTTTTTCAAAGCTAGTTAACTAATCTTGAACAAATCTCGTGCATGTTTTATTAAACACATCTTGTGTTAATCTGTTTTGTTTTCAAGAAAAGAGTTTCATCAAAAAACAGTTCGGAGTTACTTTAATAGTTTAATCTTGTATTAAACGGCTTAAGTAACATATTTTTCAACATAGGCTCGATGCCTATGTGGAAATTCTGACGAAGAAGGGCAAGGATAAGGAGGTGTTTTCGAGCGTCACATCCACGATTACAAGTTATAATTGTTTAATTTTTTTAATTACGTTATAATTTTTTTATTAACTTAATTAACTAATAGTGTACTTTTTGTCATTTCAAGCAAAGCTTAAGGAAGTGCATGCAAAGAAGTCTGATGCCGACAAAGCATATTTGGCTATGGACGCACTCAGCCAAGTGTTCGGGATGGATCACAAGGGGAGGACTAGGGGGTGAGCTCTCGGGTGGGGAAGCCGAGGATCATCGGGATGGAGACGAGCAACACTGTGTTGGCTCATAAGATGGACACACATTGCGATAAGCTATCAAGGTTGGAGGCGACGGTCCTAAATATGTACGCCTTCATGAAACGTCAGTGGGGGTCCACTTATGATGAGAGCAAGGGGAAGGGAAAGGGGAATGGGAAGGAGGTAGACGAGGACATCATTACTTTATCACTGATGCGCACGTACTAGCCACCCTTATATGATTCATTTCCAATCTTGACCCCCGTCGAATGTCCTATGTAAACAATCGATTGGAAGATCATGTTTTTAATTGACGTATTTGGTCGGGAGTCGATAGCGAGGGGGTTGAGGAACCCGAGCACCCTCCCGGGTATGTTGATTCATGGACGTCCCCTGCAAGACATTGAGGCAAAGGTGCTCGCCACACATGTTTTGACCGGAAAGGATAATTCACCTTTGTGGTTTTACGAACAATGCAGCGTTCGGCAAATTGATGGGTGTGTCGATGCATATGTCGTGTGGCCTTCCTTCCTCCTCCAATCTATTGTAGACGCTACTCCATGACATTATTTGTATTTATTTTATTTGGATATTGGATATTATTTTTTATTTTTTTGATTTGGTTATGGATATTCAAATGTTGGTTTGGTTCTTGTTATGGATATTTACATGTTTCTTTGAATTTGGTTATGGATATTTGTATTTATTTGTGTTGGTTATTAAATATTGAATGTTTCTTGATATATATGCTATTCGGACAGGTTAAAATTTCCTATAGTGGGTACAAATATACTACTGGGCAATGGCAGTAACCATACTGCCTAGTAGTTTTTTTTTAAATCTGCCCAGATTTGTTACGGACTTTGACTATGACAAGTTCGTGATAAATAAAACTTATCACGATCAAAGCCCGTGATAATTTTTTATTTGTCACGGACTTGTCACGGTCAAAGACCGTGACAAGTTTAAGCTTTTGTCACGGGCTTATCACGGACTCTGACCATGACAACTTGTCAAGGTCAAAGTCTGTGACAAATCTAACAAATTTGTCACGGTTAAAGTTCGTGAATAATAACTTTGTCACCTCTAAACATGTCACGATCAAAGACCATGACAAGTTTAACTTGTCAAGGTTTTTTACCGTGACAAGTTGGCAGTTTTGGTGTAGTGTTAATTCGAACATAATGCATATTTTTGTAGATATCAAGTGTGCAACTTTATGGGGTTATTTTTGGATAGCTCCCCTTGGATTTTGACCAATTTTTAGCCATGTTTGGACCCCATAGGCAGTATGCTAGCAAACCCTAGTGGGTAGGGGATATGGGAGATGGATAAAGGGCATGTAGGGTGGCTTACAGAGGGATACCAGACCCATTTGCTCCTTTATATGCTGAGTGAAAATCTGCATTTAGTCCCATCCAAAACTACACGTTCTCTTCTCCATTTTAACTCAGCAAGAAGTTGTTAATTTTCTTTATAGTTCACTCATATTATCCCATACAATTATCCGTCCGTAATCAAGGATTTCCAAGTGTTATATAGGTGTTATTTTGGGTGTGAAAGAGGATTACTAGAAGAACTAAAATTCAAAAATTTGTAGCTTGTTGGGCTTTCTTTTCAACATCTTCTCCAAAATTATTATCTTCAAGAGTTAGGGGTTCTGCACTATTTTAAAGTTTAAAATCAAGCATGCTAGTTATATGTATACATATATATGATTCACATGACTATTTATGCTTAATATCACTACATATGAATATATGCTGATAAATATGTAAAAAAATGGAGAAAAGTTGAAATTTGAATTAAGTTAAAATTTCAAAATGCTTAAGGAAGTTATTCCTTATGAAAATCATGTTTAAACTAATTATTTCATGATAAATGATAAGATGGACTTGGTTAAAAAATGTAATATGTATATATGGATTTACATGGTATAAATCTTTTCATTCATGAACAAAATCACATGTAGTTATAGGAAATGGGTTTAAGACGTTGTAAATATATTTTAACCGAGAGTTCTATGCACTCGCTTTTAAATAAAAAATCTTTGATACCAATTTGAGAGTGCTCTACAGCGGAATAAATGTGACTACTCAAATAAAACCAATTTAAATTGTGTATTAATCTATCAAATTTTAATTGAACCCAAGTTTTAATTTAATCCTAACACATGCATCTAAGTGATATGTAATCATAAACAATAAGCAAGCACATCAAACCAAATTTCAGAAAAAATCCCCCCAGGGTAAAACCTTTTTATTTCACTATAATTGTAAATCGCAACTAACACGAATTCCAATGAAATACAGTTTGACACTCGAATACCCGCAGGCGTCGGCCGATGTCGTCAGCAATAAGTCCACACGCAGCGAACCTACATGAACCATAGTCCAGTCTTCAACCCAGGAACACTGCAGCACTCCTTCTTGACACGTAGTAACAAAAATACGTCGCGACTCACTCCACAATGGCACACAGATCTCGGTTGTAGAGATTTCACCACAAAGTATGAACAGTAGCAAAACTATGCTTTGGGGTTACACAAAATAACTCACACAAAAGTAATTGAGATTGTGAATTGTAAAACAAAAGAATGAACCCCCAAAATGTTGGAGAATAATATAAAAATATATTCTGCCAAAACCAGTTTTTCTCCACCCAAAATCAGAAGCCTGACACCTTTTTTATATTCAAAATCAAGGCGGTGACGTGTCAGATGAAAACAACTCTCGTTTAAACGACATACGATGTCGTTTGAACATGACACGATCTCGTTCGAACCACGTACGGTGTCGTTCGAATGACAGAATACATGTATCCCAGAAAACTTCAGTCTTTTAAATATTTTGGAAACCTCAAAACTTAAGACTGTTTACGAGATCAGAAATATTTATCAAAAAAAATTTATGATAAAAATGTTTTTGAAAAATTAAAAACATTTCAAAAATCATTTTTCATAAATAGAAAAATATTTTATTTTTCACAAAAATATCCCAACACTTTAGCTGTAAAATGTATTTGGAACTTAAACATATTTTACCAAATTCATCCTTGTTGGGCTTGAATGTTGAAGAACTTGATATTCGGATCCGTCTCGATGCATATTTGAACTTGAACGTTCTTCGACGGTGTATCGGTATACAACATACCAAATTGATAACAGACATTTATAAAATCATGTCCTTACAAATCTCCCCCTATGTCTATGCCGGTACAAAATAAAAACATCTGAATTATCAAATCAAAATACCTATACAAATCTAATACCCTGCCATAAACCCAAAAATAAAAAGGTACTAAAAATGCAAGTCTTTCAATTTTTCTTCAAAAGTCTTCAACATCAAAACTTCAAACTTTTCTCACCAGGGTGTGCAATCTAGTAATCATCATTAATTCTTCGTACCTACATATATGAGATAAAGCAAATACCTTCGTAACGCGTCGAGTTTGAAGTGATATAAGAATTAATCAATCAATATAATCAAATCTACCCCATAATGCAAAACTCCCCCATAATTCGTTCTCCCCCTTTTTATTTGACCGAAATAGACAAGAAAAAAGAATAAACCAATAAATTCAAACGGGGTGTCACGGTAAACAACATAACTATGGATCAAACTACGTGCATGTAGAGGAAATACTCAAAAGATCCACAAACTATTTTTTATTTTTAATATTTTTCATACAAAAATGCAAAAATGATGTTACAAAAATCACACACCATGAATTTACATTAAAATGACCAAATCGTGGAAACGAAATGAATGTGTGCGAAAAAAATCAATAGGTAAATCAACCCAATCAAGCATATGTGCACGATGCATAAGTGTACTCCTATCGAATGAGCATAAAAAATATCCTTAGGTGTAAAATTATTGAATTTAGATGATATCGACTAAATCAAATCAACAAATCAGAGCCTAAGTGATTTTCACACTAATAACGTCCAAAATTATTTAGTGACATTTCGAGAATTTTTCAAAGGACGTGCAAACTCATTGATTACTTTCCAACCAAACTCCCTCATATATAATAAAACAATTTTTATATCTAATGAAGTACTAAATTCTCAACTTAGAGAAAACCTATTGGCCCAAATTTTGGCATATTTCATCTTTTTATTGCCTTAATTTTTTATGCGGGCTATTTTCAAACGGTGGCTTTCACGACGTGATAGTTATTCACTCGCAGCCCTTTCCCGTGTCACACATCATTTTTTCAAATTTAAACAAATTCCTCACGGGCAATGGTTTTTACATACACTACTTTTATTACTCTCGTATTATTGCACCTCGTTCATTTTTAAGGACATGATTGAGATGAAAACACTCGACTAATATGTGATAGACAAGTACAATAATCAAACAAATCTATGCACGTGTGTAGTAAAGGAAATAATGAGTCAAACATGTACGAAGTATCATCTAATAACATCTCAATGACTCCAAACATTGTAAAGCACATGGATGACATGATATATTGTCTTAAAACACTATCAAATTATCACATGGATAAATGGAATGAAATTGTGACTCGGTCATCCTAAGTGTCGATCCATAAACGGTGTAAAACAAAAATACAAAACTCTTTTTGACCTTTTTAATTTTCCAAAAAAATGAAAATATTTTTCTATTTTTCTAAAAATTTAACAAAAATAAAAAACCATAAATACAAACATGGTACACACTAGCAATAGGCATAATATCGGCATGAGCAACATCCTATGCTAGCAAATAGTAATCACATAAATGAATCGATAATCTAAGCAGGTGTGATTAAACGAACAATGCAGTATTAGCAACTAAGCATGAAAACTAAGAATAACTGCATATAAACTATTCTAGAAGCAACCGACAATACCAAATAATGTAATCAATGAACATAGGGTACTGCAAATAGTGAATTGCTTAAAACAGAACATATCGTTCGAATTATGTGGTATGTCGTTAGAACGACATCATCTCGCGACGTAAGATGTCGCTCGAACGATCTGTAAGGACAATTTGTCCATCATTTATTGGATATGTCATATGCCGTTACACAGTTGAAGAAATTCAAGAATCATACAGTCAACAACGGATCCGAATATCAAAAGAAGAAGAGGAATCAAAGTCTGACAAACTCGGACAGGTCCGCCCTGGAAAAAGAACCGATCCGCCTGCGGACCGGTCCGCCTCAGACCCGGACCGGTCCACTTGTTGAAAGCCAGTATACCCCGGATCGATAGAGAACCGAAAATGCCAAATAAAAAACGAACCGATCCGCCCCCCTCGGACCGATCCGCCCCCCTCAGACCGATCCGCCTCAGACCCGGACCGGTCCTCCTGGGATAATCTTTAGCAGACCGTGGTCAGATTTTCTAGGCTAAACGTTTCCTTTATAAACCCACTACGGGAAGTGGTTTTCTAAGACTTCCATACACGATTTTCAGAGTACAAAAAACTCTAAGTCTTCACCTATTGAGTACCAAAACTCTAGGTTTTTTGATTCACACAAACTTCCAAACACTTGTGAATCACTTTGCAACCCAGGAACGCACTTTTGTTGTTCATACCATTGTGGAGAAGATCGTTCTTCTTCTTCATTGCAGCCCTACTGGAAAGGGAGAACTCCAGCTGCCGACTACAGAATTTGACACCTGAGGGTAATTCTTAGTCACTTGTATTTTCATTGTAATCCAAAATTGTACAGTTACAATATTATAATGAAAATAAATGGTTTTGCCCCTTTGGGGGATTTTTCCTCAATTGTATGTGTTTGAATGTTCTTTCTTAGTTCATTATCTTATTCAATCACATATTGTTTCGTGTTTAGGATTTGTGTGGGTTAAACTGAATTTAATTGTATAATTTCTTATTTGAGCGCACGCGTACACTCTTCTCAAATTGGTATTAGAGCAGGTTACGCTAATCTATCGCGTATTCCTATTTTCCAAAATTTTTTTCTAAGATATCAATTTTCTGAAAAAATGATTTTTGAAAAAGTACGTGTTCAAATGGAGAAGTTATATAATAAAATGCCAGTTTTTGACGGGACAAACTATGCTTATTGGAAAGCCCGTATGAGATCTGCATTAAAAGCCATTGATGAACGTGTCTGGATTTTAGTTGAAAGAGGGTGGACACCTCCCTCCATGACTGTTGATAATGTGATCAACTTGAAACCTGTCACTTTTTGGACTGAAGAAGAATTTAAATGGTCATCTTTTAATTCTAAGGGTCTACGTGCTATTTCTGGGTCTGTCACAACTGATGAGTTCAAACGCATAATGACGTGCACCACGTCAAAAGAGGCATGGGATGTTTTACAACTCACCCATGAAGGAACCAATGCTGTAAAAGAGTCTAAATTGCAAAATTTAACAACTCAATTTGAAATCATCACCATGCATGAATCTGAATGCTTTGATGAATTTTATGTTAGACTTTCTGACATTGTGAATACTAGCTTTAATCTTGGTGAACATATTCCTAATGCTAGAGTTGTTAAAAAGATTCTTCGTTCTTTGCCTAAGCGTTTTATCCCTAAAGTCACTGTGCTAAATTCTATGGGTAATTTAAATACGCTAAAATTGGAAGAACTCGTAGGAGATTTGCAAACTTATGAAATTGATATGTTCCCTAAAACTGCTAGGTCTAAAGATAAGGGAATTGCACTTAATGCCAAAGAGAAAAAGAGTGAGGGGTCGGCTAGAAAGAAGGAAGAGTCATCTAGAAAGAGAGAGACTGACACGTCAGATTCTGAGTGTGATTTTGACTTGGATGATTTAGCTCTTTTTGCAAAAAAAATTAAGAGAATTCTCAAATTTAAGAAAAATGGCAATTTTAAAGATAAAAAGAAATTTGAGAAAAATAAGTTTGAAAAGAAAAATGAAAAAGATTCCAAAAATCCTCCTAAGAAAGAAAGTGAGAGATGCTTTGAGTGCGATGGTAGGGGTCATAGAGCCTTTGAGTGTGCCACTCGTCTGAATAGAGAGAAAGGGAAAGCTGTCCTTAATGCTACTCTTAGCGACGACAGTGAGGTCGAGACGGTCGATTCAGGAGATGATTCACCGCATGAGTGTAACTTCACCGCATTCATGACCAGTCAAGTGAGCACTCCTAGTTCTCTTCACGACGATGAGGATGATGCTTCACAGGGACACCTCGATAGTGAGATCGATGTGAGTGAGGGGGAGGATGACTCAAGTGAGAGCGAGAGTGATATTCAACGCGCCTACGCTGAGTTATATTCTGAGTCTTTTAAAACTAAAAAACGTAACAAAGCGCTAGTTCTTAAGATCACCGGCTTAGAGGAAGATTTAAGAAAGGCGAGAGAGAGAGAGTCCTCCACCTTCACCGCCCTGAGAGAGAGATAATCTGCCTGTGTCGAGAAAGAGAGTTTGTTTAGAGAGAGAGAGAGCACCTTTGAGAAAGAGAGAGGGGACTTGACTAAACAAGTGGCTAGTCTTACGAGTCAGCTCCATTCTTCCGTGGAGACTCGAAAAAAACTTGAAGCCCTTGTTGCCCAGCTGACTCGTGATCTTGAGAAAGCACGAGAAGTCAAAGTACAAATCGAGGACAAATCTGGGAAGATGGGAAAGACGCTCCTCGACCCCGCTTTAGGTTTTGGTGATCGGCAGGGAATTGGTTATGATGGTACCTCCACCTCCCAAATTGAACTTGAACCAGTTCCCGAGTTTACTACGAATCCTTATGGCCATCGTCAAAAATCTCGAATGAGAGTTCGACCAAGAAAGGCAAACCAAGGTCCGCCTTTGACTGTGTTCTTTTGTACTTATTGTAAAAGAAAAGGCCACCTTAGGAAGTTTTGCTATAGCATGGGTCGGATACGACGTACTACTGCTCCACCACGTCATACTGATGAGTTTTCTAGTCTGAGAGAGCGAGTTGAGTTCTTAGCTGCCACGTCCCAGAGTTTAATGGAAGAATTCCGACGGATGTCTTTGTCGTTAGTGAATGCTTCTCACATTCCAGCTAAAACCAACAACAACAAAGGCAAACAAAAGGTCATCTCTGCTTGGGTACCTAAGAAAGATAAAAAGGCCTTCGTTGTTCATGTTTCTCTCAAAGCACACAATACCTCATAGTGGTATTTTGATAGTGGGTGCTCCAGACATATGACAGGTGATGCCTCATTTTTTACGACTCTTGAGGATTATCAGGATGGCAGAGTCACCTTTGGAGATGGGAGAAAGTCTAGCATTATAGGATGTGGTACTGTCGAGTTACCTGGTTTCCCTAAGCTAGAAAATGTTTTGTAAGTCAAAGGTTTGAAAGCAAACCTTCTCAGCATTAGCCAGCTGTGCGACACTGACTTTGCAGTAAAGTTTGACCGGGAAGCGTGTAAAGTCTATAATCAAGCTGATAAACTTTTGATGCAAGGGGTGAGAACCGAGGATAATTGCTATGGGACTGAGCCCACGTCCTCACTTGTCTGCAACAGCGCCACGATCACTCCTATGGATCTGTGGTACCAACGTCTAGGTCACGTGAACGTTAGAGATCTCAACCGCTTAGCTAAAAAGGACCTAGTACGTGGCTTACCATCGCTTGGAAAGTCAACTTCGACGGTTTGTGGACCCTGTCAGTTGGGAAAACAAATTCGTAGTCCCCATAGAAAGTTGCATTCCATTACCACTTCTCGTGTTCTTGAGTTGATTCACATGGATCTTATGGGTCCTATACGTACTGAGAGTTTGGCTGGTAAGAGGTATATCCTCGTGATGGTACATGATTTCTCCAGATACTCAATTGTAGGTTTTCTGAGAGAGAAATCCGATGTTGTAGAGTTTTTAACGACCAAGTTCCGTGTCCTGCAAAATCAACACGGTGTCACTATTAACAGGATGCGTAGTGACAATGGCACTGAATTCACAGAAGCAAAGGTAGATCTTTACTGTGATAGCCTCAGGATCAAACATGAGTTTTCTGCTATGAGAAATCCTCAGCAAAATGGGATTGTTGAGAGAAAGAATAGAACGATCCAAGAGATGGCTAGATCTATGCTTCTAGGTCGTAAAGTTTTTAGGAGATTTTGGGCAGAGGCAATGTTTACTGCATGCCACACGGTGTATAGGGTTTATTTGCGTCCACACACACTTCAGACTCCTTATGAGTTGTGGACTGGCAAGAAGCCCAACCTGGCATATTTTCGTGTTTTGGGGAGTAAATGCTACATCCTACGGGATAGAGAGCAATTGGGAAAGTTCGATTCCCGGAGCGACGAGGGAATATTTCTAGGATATTCATCGAATAGCAGAGCGTACCGAGTTTTTAACCTGAAGAGCTCTAAGGTTATGGAATCAATAAACGTCATCGTGCAAGATGACGAACCTCCGACGGTTATTGATCCTAACCTTTAGTGTGTGGATGAGGACACATCTGACAGTGATCCACTTGTACCCCACCCACACTTTGTGGTCCCCATTCCCGTGTTAGGGGACACACCTGCTTGGGTTCGCAAGAGTCATGACCCGTCTGCCATTGTTGGCGATCCCACTCTAGGGGTCAAGACTCGTGCTCAGCCAGAGAATGTTGTTAGCCATCTTTTCTACACGCCAAAGTCGAGCCCAAGAACCATAAAGAAGTACTCAAGGATGAACACTGGATATCTGCTATGCAGGATGAGTTGCTTCAGTTTAAAAAGAACAATGTCTGGGAACTTGTCCCCCGACCTAGTGAGACTAATGTGATAGGTACCCGGTGGATATTTAAGAATAAAATGGATGAAAATGGTATCATAATCAGAAATAAGGCTAGGTTGGTCGCTCAAGGCTACACACAGATAGAGGGTGTAGACTTTAGGGAGACATTTGCTCCTGTTGCGAGCTTGAGTCCGTCCGCCTTCTGCTCGCCATCGCATATCATCTGCGCTTCAAGTTATATCAGATGGATGTCAAGAGTGCCTTTCTGAATGGCATTCTACAGGAGGAGGTTTACGTGGAACAACCAAAAGGGTTTGAAGACCCACAGCACCCGGAGCACGTCTACTATCTGAGAAAAGCCTTGTATGGTTTGAAGGAAGCACCCCGTGTTGGGTACGAGAGGCTTACTTCCTATCTCTTAGCCCGTGGCTTCAAGAGAGGGGGAGTTGATATGACGTTGTTCGTCAGGAGAGATGACGGTGTAATTTTGGTTGCCCAGGTCTATGTGGACGACATAGTTTTTGGATCCACATGCTCTCAACATGCTCATCACTTTTAAGAGGAGATGAAAAGTGAGTTTGAGATGAGCATGGTTGGTGAGCTTACTTTCTTCCTTGGTCTCCAAGTTCATCAGCTAGAGGATGGGATGTGTTCATCTCCCAATCCAAGTATGCTAGAGACCTAGTGAAGAAATTTGGTTTAGACTCCGCTGAGCATGCACGTACACCTATGAGTACCACTACCAAGCTTAGTAAGGACACTTCAGGCAAGGACGTAGAGCACACCTTATATCGGAGTATGATAGGTAGTCTTTTCTACTTGACTGCCAGTCATCCCGACATAGCCTTTAGTGTTGGAGTCTGTGCGCGATATCAGGCGTCCCCGAAAGAGTCTCATTTACTTGCTCTAAAACGTATTATTAAATACGTGAGTGGGACTCTTTCATACGGTATTTGGTATTCCTTTGATACCAATGACCGTTTGTCCGCCTATTCGGATGTCGATTGGGCCGAGGATGTAGATGGTTGTAGGAGCACTTCTGGTGGGTGTTTCTATTTTGGTTCTGCTCTTGTCTCCTGGCTGAGCAAGAAGCAAAATTCCATCTCTTTGTCCACTGCGGAGGCTGAGTACATAGCCGCCGGGAGTTGTTGCACACAACTCTTGTGGATGAAGCAAATGCTGGAGGATTATGGGATCTCACAGGACACCATGACCATTTCCTGTGATACACACGAGCGCGATACACATATCTCGCAATCCAGTCCAGCATTCGCGCACAAAGCACACCAGGATACGTGAGCACTTTATACGACAGCTAGTTGAGGAGAAAGTCGTATCCTTGAGTTTTGTTCCTACCGACCGTGAGTTAGCCGATATTTTCACGAAACCTTTAGATGCCCTTAGATTTGAGAGTCTTAGGAAGTCTTTGGGGATTTGCGCAGTTGACTGAGGGGTTGGTCCATGTCTAGAATAGGATTCTTTTTCATGTTCATATTATATGCTTCCTATTGCTAGTTTATTTTATATGTATCATTTTTCTGTTGTACAGTTATTTATTTATTCTTTTGAAAAATCCAAAAAGATTTTTGTTTTTGTACATAAAAATTTTGAGAAAAATCCAAAAAGATTTTTGTATTTTATTTTGCACCTTTTATGGATGAGCATTTAAGATAGCCAAGTCACAACTTCATTCCATATATCCATGTGGCTGTTTGATAGAGATTTGAGAGGCTACATCATTTCATCCATGTGCTTTACATTGTTTGGAGTCCTTGAGATATAATTAATGATATTTTCCTACATGTTTGACTCCTATCTCCTTTATTTCACACATGCACGGCTGTATTTGATTATTACACTTGTCTATCACATGTTGGCTTGAGTGTTTCCATCTCAATCCTGTCTATACAATGTACAATATGCGATAAAACTTGACAAGAATGGAATGCATGTAAAAATCGTTTTGGTGAGACTGTGTGTTTTTGTATAACGGGGAGGGACTGCGGAAGGTAATCATCTATCCTTTGCACAAAAGCCACCGTTAAAAAGGACCTAAAAATGGAGGAATTTTAATATCCGAGGTTCAAAGAGGTTAAAAGAGCCCAAAAAATTTAAAGGCAATAACAAACAATTCATGCCAAATATGGGCCACTTAGGTTTCACCATCAATTCTCCAAAGTTTGAGAATTTAGAAAGCCTCTATTCAAAATTATATCTGAGGGAGTTTGGTTGGAGAATATAAACGGGTTTGCACTTCCTTGAAAGTCCTGAAAAAGCATAATTTTTTTTTTACGTTATTGGTGTGAAAATCACTTTGAGCTTTGATTTGTTGATATGATTGAGTCAATATCACTTATTACCATTCTTTTACACCAAAGGAAGACTTTGAGTTCATTCGTTAGGAGTATCCGATATTCATCGTGCACATATTTCATGTTTGTATGCATTGATTTTTCTATCGAATTTGTTCACACCTATTCATTTTTGTCATCATCGACTTGGTTGTCCTGTGTTTATTCATGGTGTGATTTTGTTTGAAATTTTTTTGAAAATTTCAAAAAAATAGTTGTGATTTTATCCTAGTGACACCCCGCACTTGCTTATTTGATTTATTTCTCTCATTTGTCTATTTGGGGACATCATAAAAAGAGGGAGATTAATGAATTATCTTAGTATGGGGGAGTTTTGAAAGTTGAAAGTTTGAGTTTTCTTATAAATTGGTATATATGTTTATCTCATTTCAAACTCGATACGTCACTTGGTATTTTGCTTTTTCTCATGTGTGTAGGGTACTACATGGATACATGGATTAACATTGGATTGTACACCCTGATGAGAAAAGCGTTGAAGATTCCTGAAGAGTTGGAGAACAAACGATGAAGTCTTATTCAATTGTACCTTTTCAGTTTTGGGTTCATGGAAGGGTAGATTTGTATAGGCAATTTTATACTTGATAATTCGGATGTTTTTATGTTTGTACCGGCATAGACATAGGGGGAGATTTGTAAGGACAATTTGTCCATCATTTATTGGATATGTCATATGCCGTTACACAGTTGAAGAAATTCAAGAATCATACAGTCAACAACGGATTCGAATATCAAAAGAAGAAGAGGAATCAAAGTCTGATAAACCCGGACCGGTCCGCCCTGGAAGAAGAACCGATCCGCCTGCGAACCGGTTCGCCTCAGACCCGGACCGGTCCACTTGTTGAAATCCAGTATACCCCGGATCGATAGAGAACCAAAAATGCCAAATAAAAAATGAACCGATCCGCCCCCCTCGGACCGATCCGCCTCAGACCCGGATCGGGCCGCCTGGGATAATCTTCAGCAGATCGCGGTCAGATTTTATAGGCTAAACGTTTCCTTTATAAACCCACTGCGGGAAGTGGTTTTCTAAGACTTCCATACATGATTTTCAGAGTACAAAAAACTCTAAGTCTTCACCTATTGAGTACCAAGACTCTAGGTTTTTTTATTCACACAAATTTCCAAACACTTGTGAATCACTTTGCAACCCAGGAACGCACTTTTGCTGTTCATACCATTGTGGAGGAGACCGTTTTTCTTCTTCATTGCAGCCCTACTGGAAAAGGATAACTCCAGTCACCGACTACAGAATCCGACACCTGAGGGTAATTCTTAGTCACTTGTATTTTCCTTGTAATTCGAAATTGTACAGTTACAATATTATAATGAAAATAAATGGTTTTGCCCCTTTGGGGGATTTTTCCTCAATTGTATGTGTTTGAATGTTCTTGCTTAGTTCATTCTCTTATTCAATCACATATTGTTGCATGTTTAGGGTTTGTGTGGGTTAAACTGGATTTAATTATATAATTTCTTATTTGAGTGCACGCGTACACTCTTCTCACGATCAACTGTCTCGTTCGAACAAGAAAAAGAAATTTCCCACAAATCCCACATAATCAAACAGTTTTGCCCAGTGGAAAAAGAACTTCCACAAAACAGTACGAGGAAGGGTCTAACAGATCCAAGATAGTGTCAACAGTAGCAAAATAGCAAACTCAATAAATAAGTCAATGTGCGCTACAACAAAGTGAGTCATAACACTAGAAAAAGTATATCAAGACGTACAACTAGTGTATGACAAATATCAACACAATCCACCAAAAGATCTCACATGGGGTGAATCACGTGCAAGAAGACGAGAGTCGTGAACAATTAGACCATAAGCCTCTAAATCCGATTTCCTAACCCAAATCGATGTGTAACGAGGTGTGGGGGATTTGAGAAATCGAATTTAATCTTCTATTAACCTTCTTAGGTCCATTTAAAAGTTTGTAACAGAAACACCTAAGATGGCCTTGCTTACCGCAATGTGTGCAAGTGTAAATCGAGCGGTGAATGTTACCTCAATGTGGTCCTCTCCTCAAATTCCTAGGTTGCTCTCGCTTAACAACCCTCGGGGTCTTTTTCTTAACAACCCTAGGTGCCTCTATCCAAACAACCATAGGAGACTCTCTCACACGTGTGGGGTTGGCTATGTGAATGGGCGCGACACTCTCATCGAAGCCCATACCACCCCTATCCTCCTTAATTTGGACAGTGCCTAAAATTTTATCTAACTTTTCGGACAGAGACTCCAAATCAAATTTCACCTTACTTGATTCTCTCAAACTCTTCTCAAGCTCACCTATCCTCGATCCAAGTAAGCGCCTAGAATCCTCAAACTCAAGAAGCTCCTTTTTCATAGCCATCATGCCTCGAAGATCATCTCTCTCACCCTCGACATATCCAAGCTTCTCTTTCAAAATTTTCTCTTGTGCCCTAAGTTCTTCAACTAAAACATCATTATCATCTTTAAGGAACTCTCTTGCAATTGAGCTTTCAATTTCATTTTTTTTCTTTATTTTCAAAGCTTTAGTATAAAGTTAATTGAAATCCATTTGCAAGTCACGCTCATCCTCACTCCCATCACCCTCACTGTCATCACTAATCACACGGGTGGGAAGCTCTCGCCTAGAAGCATAAAAAACTTCTTCTTCCGAATCATTCTCACTAAGGGTAGAAACATGAGACGTCAATTTTTTCAATTGCTTCCTTAAATTTGTGGAACACTTATCTATCGTCTCACCAATTCCCTCACATCCCGAACACCTCTCAGAATCATTTTCAACGAAAGATTTAAAACAAAGGTTCATGTGAATTTTCCAATTAGACTTTTCAAAAAGTTGACTTCGAAAATCATCAAAACCAACAAAAGACATTTTTTAAGAAAAATAGGATCAAACACAATAACTTAGTGCAACAAGCTTTAACATAAAAGTGCGTGCAAAAATTAGGATCACGCGATAAATTAGCGTAACCCGCTCTGATACCAATTTGACGACGTGAGTAGTCAAATTGTATCAACAAAAAACTTTAAAAAATCAGGATCACTCGATAACTTAGAGCAACCTGTTCTGATACCAATTTTAAAGAATGCCTTATGTGTATGATACTGATTTAAATAATTGGGCAAATTCCAATCACAAACTTATTTAATTAGTGTCAATTTATGAATCAAATCAATTCAACCCTTAAACTCAAATAGTTACATGCGTGCAGTGTCAAACCAACATAAATAAGTTATGTGACACAATAATTCAGGAAAAAATTCCCTTAGGGCAAAACCTTTTTATTTCACTATAATTATAAATCGTAACTTACATGGATTACAATGAAATACAGTTTGACACTTGAATACCCACAGGTGTCGATCGATGTCGTCAACAATAAGTCCACACGCAGCGAACCTACATGAACCGCAGTCCAGTCTTCAACCCAGGAACATCGCAACACTTCCTCTTGACACGCAGTCACAAAACTCCGTCGAGACTCACTCCACCATAGCACACAACCCTCGGTTGTAGAGATCTTCCCACAAAGTATGAACAGTAGTAAAACTATACTTTTGGGTTACACAAAACAACTCACACAAAAGCAATTGAGATTGTTAATTGTAAAACAAATTAATGAACTCTCAAAATGTTGGAGAATAATAGAAAAACATATTCTGTCAAAATCGTTTTTTCTCCACCCGAAAATCAGAAGCCTGACACCCTTTTTATATTTAAAATCAATGCGGTGACGTGTCAGATGAAAAGAACTCTCGTTCGAACGACATACGATGTCATTTGAACGAGATATAATCTCGTTCGAACCATGTACGATTTCGTTCGAATGACAGCATACATGTATCCCAAAAAACTTCAATCTTTTAAATATTTTGGAAACCTCAAAACTTAAGACTGTTTACGAGATCAGAAACATTTATTTAAAAAAAATTATGATAAAAATATTTTTGAAAAATTAAAAACATTTAAAGACATTTCGAAAATCATTTTTCGTAAATAGAAAAATATTTTATTTTTCACAAAAATATCCCAACACGTTAGTTGTAAAATGTAAATGGAACTTAAACACATTTTACCAAATTCATCCTTGTTGGGCTTGAATGTTGAAGAACTTGATATTCGGATCCGTCTTGATGCATATTTGAACTTGAACGTTCTTCGACGGTGTATCGGTATACGATATACTAAATTGATAAAGGACATTTATAAAATCATGTCCATACATGAACAAGTCTTGGAATATGAAATAATATTGTTGAAAAAATCAACATATTAGTCATATAAAATGATGTTACTTTATGCGAAGAAAGTTTAAGACATGTGAAGAAAGTTGACATAGTAAAGTATTGAAATTATAACAATAAATATAGTAATATTTATACATAAAATGACAAAGATAAAAAGTCTAAAATGAAAGGTTCTCAATTTGTAAGAATAAGTCTTGGAATGTTAAAAGTGTAGCTTTTTGACCAAAAGTGTCATTTTATATGGATTTAATAGTAATCTTTGCAAATATGAGTGTTATTTTGGAAAATTGATTTTAAATGGAATAGTATGAACACATAAAATGATAAGAGTTAATAAATTAGAAATATAAGCCTTGAAATGACAAAAGTAATATTTTAGTATAAAAGTGTCATTTTATGTAAAAATTGGGCTTATGAGCAAAATTTTCAAACTAAAGAACTCAAATTAAAATAGTTGGATTTTATGTGGTGAAAACTCATATTTTGTAAAGAAAAGATGAAAATGAACATTTTTGACAAAGTGTATAAAATGCAAGTTTATAAGTGTGTGTGAATAGTGAAAAATGCATTAATGTGTAAAAATTGGTATTTTGAATTCAAAGGTTAAGTTTCACAAGAAATGATAAAAACGTTGTTTTCAAAGATGAAATACCGAGTGAAAGGTAAAATGAAAACGAACTTTTGATAGAGTGTAAAACTTGCAAATTAAGTGCTGGGACTAGTCTTATGCCGAGTATTTGGCCTCATCGGCCGTTAATAAGGAAAAAAAGGCTTAAAAGTAGACAAGAATGAATGAAACGAAAAATGGTTGCAATGATGTAACGAGTAAAAGACTAGAAGGTAGCCGAGAAATTTAAGGCTGGCTCGGAGCCCTAGGGTACGGCTTAATGTTTAAACCCAAAACCACTGATCAATAGCATATTCCTAATGGTGGGAGTTGGTGAAAGGCCGTATAACACTCATGGATTGGTACCCCGATTAATCAAGTGAAAAGATGATCTTGAGCGTGACGCTCTTTAATGTAAAGGCAAGTTTATGAAACAACTTAAAAGATACGAAACTACGTTAATGGTTCAATCAAAGAGATACGTGTATTATTAAAATAAAGATTAAATGTGAGTGGGCTCATCGCCCGGGTTGCATAGCCAAAACGTCAATTGCATGTTACGTTGTATTTTGCATGAGAACACTAAATCAAATGAATGATGATTTCATAATTGCTAAAATATACTTTATATGTACAAATATTCTTTGTACATACTACTCTGCTGGTATTTCTCCTACTAGACGCATGCTCATACCCCACCATTTACCAAACCGCCCAGGTACTTCAGGGAAAGATAACGACAAGAAAATTACGAGAGACAAGGAATGATTTATGCCCTAATAGATATTTGTTTATTGTTTTCTTTAAAAGTGTAACTTAAATGGAACTTTTGTTTAGTTCGAACTATTTGGAAGTGTTTTAAATTCGATTTGTAATAAGACAAGATGACATGGACTTTCTTAAATTATTATTTACTCTATGGAATTTGCAAAACTCTTTTATTTGAAGTATTCTTATAAATTTTATAAGCTGATCATCATTTCATTAATCAAATCAAATGAATTTTATGACAAAATGTAGAAGAGAGATTTTAATTTAGAAGAAGGATAATGAAACCAAAGTATAAAAATATTTTTCGCATTGGCACCCGGAATCAGGGCGTCGTAAATATCGTTTTGGAGATTAGCGGGACTTGCGGCTGTATATTTATTTTATTGCTTGAGATTAGTTTCCTTTCTAGTCGTTTTATTTATGAGACAATTGTTTTGGGTTTTGTTGGGTCATTCGATTCCACAATTGTTTATGATTTTTAGTAGGAGAGATTTTATGTAGTTAACTTTATTTCATTTGAGTTTTTTTATGTATTTGGGTTGAGATTTATTATCGGAGCTTAGCACGATGATGGATTTTATTGTGGTAATTGATTTATATTCGTTGAATTATCTCAATTTATATCTTGTGAATTTTTTTAATGTCTCATATTTCTATCACATGCTAAGAATGATATTTAATTTTAATGATTTGCGTATTCTGGTATCGGGGTCTGACTAACTTTAACAACAAAATATGCAGGTTGTTACAGAAAGTGGAGTATCGACAAAAATAGGTTCCACCCCCAAGTAGTGTTTAAAAAAGGTTCGATAAAAGGGGTGGGCTTGGTTCTTTGGGGGTTGGAAGGGTTTGGGGATGTCGGGGTTTCATTTGGACTCAAACCCCTAGGTTGTAGGTGGGAAAAAGGGGAATCGACATTATGGAGGTTGTTGGTGATAGACTGAGAATATTTCAAGTCTTTTTATGCTCGTTCGAAGGTGCGATGGCCAGGTTGGGGAAGAAGGGTGGTAGGCGAGGGGTTTAGGAAGGTTTTTATGGGAACGAGTGGACTGTGAAGAGGAGTCAAACCTTTAAAAGGGCTGCTAGCCCCTCCCGGTGATGAGGTGGTCGTATGATGGAGGTGGACCCGTCAGGTGCTATTTTGACAATAGTGGAGTCCTGTTGGTTTAAAAGAGGCACAAGGGACATGCCTAAGGATGAATTTATAGGGTTAATCCCATCTGTATTCCAAAATCTCTTATTCTACTCCACGATGAAAACTCTAAAGTGAAGAGAAGAGACGGTTCAAGAACGAACCATGCTCTAATACCGAATTCGATGTAAACTGAAGCGATTAATTAGATACAACAACAACAACAATAACAATAACAATAACAACGACAACGACACAAATAATGAAGAAATTCTCGTTCAACTCATGATTCATAGTTTCCAAAATGTAAAAAAGAGTTACAATGATAAACATCTCTTTACATAATAGGGAAAAAAATACATGCAAGTACAATAATACCCCTCATTAAAATATAACATAAATTACAATCACGCCCCTACATCAATTAACATAAGATTTGTATATTAAAATTTAAAATTATGTCCAAGTGATAAAGAGAGTGCTGCTAAAGCCATGGGTCGGGGGGTTTAACTCTCACACTCATCAATTCTAAGGGGCCACAAGAAATTTATCCGGTCAACATCTCAGGGCATTGTGGGACTAGTCGAGTTGTGCATAAACCAATCCGAAGACCCATGATTAATAAAAAAAGAAAAAAAATTATGTACAAAGAGATACTAAAGCAAAAAGAATCTCATTAATGTCTATGTACGAAACAAAATGAATTGAATTGAATTGGGTAAAAGCTGTGACAAGTCTTCTAACCTAATCCATTACCATCCTATCCAATGTAGATGTACACAAAAAAAAAATGTCAATTGACACAATGATTTACATCTAACGATTCAATCACTATCAACCTGCCCCAATCCAATGTTTGGCATCAAAATTACGATTACGAGAAAGAGAAACCTCTCTCATTCATTAGCACCGCCACCGCCTATTACTCTTACTATTAGGAATCTTTCGCGAACCGCTTTTTCCATTCCTTTTCTCCGCACATATAACAGATAAATACATGCCCAACCCAAGTTTGCTATCGCGACAACAACTAAATTGTCGCCGCTATAAAATACAACCTTCACAAAATCCATCTACTACTAATTATTAAAAACCCAAACTTTTCCTCAATTTTCATCTTTATTCCTCATTTGGGGATCTGGGTGTTCATTGTTTTGATTGATAGTTATTATTATGAGGAAGAGAGAGAGAGAGAACCCTTGTGGGGTTTGTGGGCATTACCACAAGTATGAAGAAGGGGAAGTTTGTGGTATTTGTGGCCACAGGATGCCTGCTGGTGAAGAGAAAATTTCGTTTCAAGTTAGTGCTTTTCCATCTGAGATCTTGCCCGAGTTTCTTTATCTGGGTAGTTATGATAATGCTTCGAGGTCGGAGCTTCTTAAGACTCAGGGGATTTCTCGAGTTCTCAATGTAAGAAATCTTCTTTTGTTAATCCAAAAAGCGTGTTAATTTATTAAGTTGTAGATAGTGACTGTAAGTGGATGTGAATCTTATGTTTATATGGTGATTTTTATTGTGTTTTTTAATGTTCTGTAGGCTTTAGATGGTGCGCTAGCAATTGGTTGTTATTGGAGAAGTATATTTGTTACGTGGAGATGACTTTATTGTGGCCTAGTCTATTGATTTTGACCTATTTTTAATTGGGTCACTAGATATCTGTCTAAATGAAGCTCTTTTAATGTGTTGCTTTACCTATTATATCTGGGTATCTAGATTTCTTTCTCCTTTTTCAGTGACAGTGGGGAATAAATTTTTATTTTATCAGAAAGTTTTTTTTTTTTTTTTTTGGTGGGGGAAGGTTTCAGATATTGCTTAATTGTGAATTATTATTGGTGCACTGTTGGGGAAGGTGCTAAAATTGGATTTGGGATCGCCTGTGATTCACACTGATTGTATACTGAATCTTTTTTGATTCTTGATGGATCTCGAAACTCTCTGACGAAGGTTAAAGTTAACTAGGATGATTATAAGTTTGGAAGTGACGTCCTTCCTTTATAAGTTGAGTTGAGGGTACGGGAAGAAATATTGCGATTTGATTTGGAAAGAGGAGGACAGATTAGAGAGTGATGTACATCGAAGCATGGTATACTTATAATTATTGACGTGGATGTTGAAGCTTAGAATGGTCATTCTTTTGTGAATCAAGTCAATCAACTCTAAACATCTTTAGGCTTTGAGTGGTGGGTTTGAATATTGGTTTTGGGATGGTTTTCATTGATGTGGATGTGCGCCAAGATTTTGATAAATAATAGTACCATGCAACTTAGTGATGGGATCTTCTAATCTGCACATGTTCATTATTCGTGATGGCTTCTTCATACCTAGAATTTTATTAATTTGGTCCTCTCTACTGTTTCATCTATGAAATTCTTTTTCTTCTTTGAGAAATTAGGCTCTCACCCCCTCTTATTAATGTATTTGTAGCAAGTCAATAATTTCTCATGATGGCGATCTTCATAATTTTGATTTAGAATTCACAAAATAGAAAATAAGGCGACGTTGCTTATGCGTGCTGAAATATGGGTGTTTTTAGTGCTCTGCTCAAAGTTTAGGAACCGATTCTTTTTGGCATGTGAGCAAGAAGGTGAGCATTCAAGGGTTGAGTTTGTCAAGTTATCTCAAACCATTTGATAAATTGATGAAGTTGTATTAATATTAACTTATCTCTTTGACTTCTATCCTGATTTTTGTACCTCACTTGATTGACTCTAGACATTATTAGAAGTAAAATTAAAGTGTGGAAAATAGATTTAATTGTAATATCGACTTTGATATGCAATTAGAATCTCCTTCCATCCCCGTTTGGATAAATCGTGGGTTGAATTAATCTAATGAGAGATTTTAGTGTATCAATGGGACTGGAAAGCAATTATAACAAGTTACGATTCAGCCACACTTTGCATGCTTAGCAACTAATCAAGCCTAACCAAAATAAGTAAATAAATAAAATGGAAGAGCTTTATAAATTTACTTTTTCCCTCCTTCATATAAACTTCCTAAACTCCTTTTTAAATTCTCATCAGATTTGGTTGCTATTTGAGCCCAACCAGTAAAGCTGTATTATTTTTTTGTGGATCTTTTTCCAAATAAGCTTCTTGATTAAAATATAATAGTATTTGTCTTTCTTCCCTCTTTGAAGCTAATAGAGATTTTCAAAATTTCAAAGCTCTTTTTCCAAGGGACAAGGGAATTGATCATTCTTTAAAAAAAAATTAACCTTGTTAAATAGCTGATCACGGTAATATTGTGTATTCGGTGGTGTTTAGACGAAAATCAGACAGCTGAAAATGAAAGGTTTCGATTGCTTACACGCTCAATAAGGCGTTTACAAATTCAGTTAGTTTATTTTATAGATGAAATATCAGTATATTTATATTGTGATTGTTCAAAGTTATTGTTTTCTGTACTTGTCTAAATTTGTTAAACTAATTTTGCTGATTCTTATATCATTGATCCCGTGACGTTTAATTGGCTTGTAATAATTGTATTAACTTTTTATAATAAATATTTTCCCAGTTTGTATTCATACAGCTGACATTTTTTTTTCCTAAATGCAGACAGTACCTGCTTGTCAAAATCTCTACAAGAATTCTTTTACTTATCATTGCCTTCAAGATGACCAAAATTTATCATTTGATGATGCAATCCAATTTCTAGGTGTGCGTCCTCGCCTTTTATGATATTAACTGCTGAATGTTACTGGATGCTTTATAGCTATGAAGCAGGGATACGGACACTCGTGTTGCGTCTGACACGACAAGGACACGCCGACACGGCAAATCTAAAAAATTCAGGACATGACACGACGAGAAATAAATATTTTTTATATATAAAAATATTAAACATCACATTAATACTAAAACCCATACTATTAGCAACCAAAGTTCCCCCCAAAAAACATAAACCATTAAGAGTAGTAAATCCATTCTAGACATTAAACATCACTTTAATACTAAATCTCATATTAGTAACAATCAAAATGTGAAGAAACATATAATCCATTACATTAGTCTTAAATCCATACTAAACATTAAACATAAAAAAACACATGTTAAGTTCCAAAAAAACAAAACATTCAAATGCTATTAATGATGTTCAAGTAGTAACTGTGCCTGCTTAAAAAAAAAAGAAAAAAAAACTCGCAACACAATGTTAAAAACGATTTGTTAACAGAGAGAGGACGGTCAGATATGTGTTAACCAAGAGAGAGAGAGAGAGAGAGAGAGAGAGTCTTGAAAAGAAAGTAAAAGAGAGGGAGAAGAAGGTTTAGTGTTATGGTCCCCCGTTTTTTTTAATTATTATTTCTGTTTTGGCCCCCGGCATGTCCTTAATGTGCCAGCCTCGTGTCGAATGTTTTTTTAATGTAATCTAAGTCTGACACGCCACATGGCCTCAGACACGTGTCCATGCCATGTCTTACCCATGTACATGTCCATGAATGTCTGGTACACGTACGGGGCCTCCGGGGAAGTGTTTGTGTTTCATAGGTTTCATGCCTTTTTCATTCACGAGGGCACGAATAAATAGACAATTATTTTATTAGGTCCCATATATATAGAAACAAAGTTGAATAGTAAAATGAACTTTGGAGATTGCTGCCAATATAGAAGATAAAAAATGTGACATCATGCCCATGAGATCCATCTAAAAATTTAAATATTTTGGCTACTTTTGTTGATGTCTAATCATTTCCCACGAGGTTTATTTGGATACAATTTTTTCTGCTAATAACTTGGTACAAATAAGTTCATCACGATTCACGAAGGCATTTCTTTTGATTGAAAAAAAGATGTTTTAGTTTAAGAAGGGAGATGCTGCAAAAATATAGAACAAGGAGTCCTCTTAAGAGGGGGGAAAAAGAAAGAAAAAGCGACTCTCAAAACCCTCCCAAGCACCCCTTGTCAAAACATTTTGATAATCATTTATCTCTGTGATATACCCATATATACCCTCGGCTAGGCCGAGGGCGCCCTCCACCAAGGCGCGCCCAAGATGGACTCGTAACCCCTCATCATGGTCCAGATGACCCCTCATCATGGTCCAGACGACCCTCCATCATGGTCCAGACGACCCTTCAAGGGGCCGCCCCCTCATCACGGTCCAGATGACCCTTCATCATGGTCCAGCCGACCCTTCCAGGGGCCGACCCTTCATTAGGCCCGGACGACTCTTTAAGGGGCCGACCCCTCATCATGGTCCAGACGACCCTCCATCATTGTCCAGCCGACCCTTCAAAGGGCCGACCCCTCATCACGGTCCAGACGACTCTTCATCATGGTCCAGCCGACCCTTCCAGGGGCCGACCCTTCATCAGGCCCGGACGACCCTTCAAGGGGACGACCCTTCATCATGGTCCAGACGATCCTTCAAGGGGTCGACCCCTCATCACGGTCCAGACGACCCTTCAAGGGGCCGACCCTTCATCATGGTCCAGACGACCCTTCCAGCGGCCGACCCTTCGTCAGGCTCAGACGACCCTTCAAGGGGCTGACCCCTCACCAGGCTCGGACGACCCTCCGAGGGTACGACAGTACGAGGCATAAATTAGGCCAGACTCACTATCAGAAGGAACTTTTCCTTCGGCCTCATATCATAGGCCGAGGGTGACATCATCACAGCGCGTGGTTTTGGGAGATGCGTGGAACAGTGCGCGTGAGGGTCACATCGCACGTGGAAGACCGTTATAACAATATCACCCCCTCATGTGAGGGAATATTATGTCATCATTTGGCATCTACAAGTGTCAACAGGAGATTGGTTAGATCATTATTCACATGCACCATGCATACTTAAAGGGTACACTACACCCCCCAGGACCTATATATATACTTGTCACCTACAACCCTACGGAGGGATCGATCAATCAAGGAATAATTGCAACCCTAGCTGAAACTCTGCTTGTATACACAGTAGAGAGAGAAAGTGAGCTTATGTGCATTTTATCCAAGGCCATTAGTGCCCATACTTAGTGGATCACACACTCACAGTGGATGTAGGCCAAATTGGCTGAACCACTATACATGATTGTCTTATTCCTCTTATACGCACCTACTTCTATATACTTATACATATACATCTCTATGGCTGCCATTGTTGTTACTGTTTGAGCTCATCATCACTTACTTGGAGGTGCTAGATTTCAGCATCATCAGTTTGGCGCCGTCTGTGGGAACGAGAAGACATCTCTTCCTTGAATACAACTTGACCTCACTGGGCACTCCGGTGGTGAGCCAGTTCTCCCCCTGAGAGGAGATGTTTCACCATTGAAAGAGACCCATTAAGGTTCTCAAGCTCACCAGTATTTTTTCCAGTTCAGCTGTTCGTAACTCAAACAAATGGCACCTGAGATGCCACCACCACCACCACTCCCTCCATCGGATAGTGGAGTAGGACCCAGTTCCAGCCAGCCACCAACTCAGTCTGAGATGGTTGATGTGGCGGCAGCCTTGAAGTCTCTGGCAGCAAGTCAGCGGATCATGCAGGAGCAGTTCACAGCTCTAAGCCAGAACATACTAAGACCACCTGGGGTCTCGCCTGAGATGATTACTCCGGCAGAGACTCCAGGGCAGCATGAGGCCAGGGGACCACCCCAGGCACAACGCAAAGACTTGCCACCGCCACAGCGGCGTAGGGATGTTGCTGACTCCCGGCGTCTACGCCTGGGGAGGTAAGGAAACCCTTGCCCTGAGGACATGTATGATGATCTGGAGGGTGAGGAGGCCCCTATAGAATGCTGGGAACCGTATGAGGTCTCCAACAATACTGTACGACCTCTCCAGGAGAGCAGAGGGAAGAGTGGAAGGCAAAATCCTGACGATCGCCCAAGAGGCTTTGCTTTCGATCGCTTGAGCAGAGGGTCGGCCTTTGAGAGGCTGGGCCGTAAATGACCTGCGAGAAAAATTGTCCAGATCAAGGAGTGCTGCGAGGTCCAGAAGGGAGGCAGCAGATGGCCGACCCCACGGGGGCTGACCCCAAGGACGGGACGACGGCCAGGGGGAAGTAAACAGCCGACAAAGGCCTGCCGCAACAGAACCCTCCGTCCACCTTAAAGAGGCGGTGGGGGATAACATCGGCCAAGCCGATCCTACGAGGCCCTGGAATGATTCGATCCAGCGACTAGAGGATAAGATCGGTGATATACTGAAGAGCCGGGACCCTCTTCAGAGAGGATACTCCATTGGCTCACCCTTTGTGGCGAAGATAGTCAACTTCCCTACGCCATCAAAGTTTAAGCCACCTACGGTCACCCCAAGATATGACGGGAGTACCAACCCTGTCCACCATATTGAGATGTATCAATCAGCGGTCGACATATACTCTATCTCAGATGAAATGAGGTGTCGTGCCTTCTCTGGTACTCTGACCGGGACTGCACATGTCTGGTATATGTCTCTTCCAAAAAATTCCATTGAAAACTTTAAGCAGTTGGCAGACCGGTTCATCCACAACTTTTGCTTTGGGGTGAGGCCACAGAAGAAGACCACACACCTACTCTATGTTAAGCAGGGGAAGAATGAGAGCCTAAGAGATTACATAGCCAGATTCAACAAAGAAAAGCTGGAGGTGGAAGACTATGAGGAGAGCATAGCTATGACAGCCCTGATTGGAGGACTCCAAAAGGGGAAGCTGTTATGGAAGCTTGCTGAAGACCCTCCGAGGACGATGGCTGAATTGCTGTCAACAGCAGGAAAGGTGATGAACGCCGAAGAGGCGATGTCCGCAAAATACGAAGACGAAAAAGGAGACGCTAGTGGGGGCAAGTACCCTAAGAAGAACAAAGAGGGGAAGAAGAGGTCTACGGACGACAAGTTCGTTGGTTACACCCCTCTAACGGTCAGCTGTGAACATATTCTTAATGAGATAAAGAGCGACCGGTCCCTGAAGTGGCCTGAGAAGTTGAGGGCAACCCCCAACAAGAGGAATAAAAACCTATGGTGCGAGTTTCACCAAGACCATGGCCACATAACAGACAAATGCTTTGCTTTGAAAGATGAGATTGAAAAAATGTTAAAAGAAGGGAAGCTGGGGAAGTACGCTGACAAGAGTGCCTTCAAGAGGGGCCGAGGGGACGACCCCAGGAAAAAGCGAGGCGATGCATGCCGAGAAGATCTTCCAAAAAGAGGAGACGACCCTTCTGATGATGAGGACGACCCTGACCTCCCTCCACGAGACGACCACGACCCTGTCAAGAGACTTAATATGATCTCTCTTAGTGTGGGGATGATCTCCGGGGGCCTAGCAGGAGGAGGGTCAGAGGTCGCAGATAGGAACGCCCACGTGGCTGAAGCCAAGGCAGTGACGAAGACAGTACACTCAACCTCTCTGGAGCCGAAGTCAGAAAAGAGGAAGAAGGTCGATATGGATACTCTGGTTGTGGGGTTCTCAAGAATGGACTTTAAAGGCCTCTTAGCCCCACATGATGACCCTCTCGTCATCACCACCAGGGTACATGGATGTGAGGTGCCTAGGATCTTGGTAGATGGGGGTAGCTCCGCAGATGTGATGTTTTTGCCATGCTTCAAAGCCTTAGGCCTCAGCCGTGCTAGACTCGTCCCATACCATCACCCATTGAATGGGTTCAGTGGAGAAAAGGTTCATCCCCTTGGAGTGTATGAGGCCGATGTCAGGATGGGGGCCGAGATGGCTTACAAAGAAGGTCAGTTTCTTTGTGATAGATGAACATGTCTTTTCGGCCTACATTATTATACTGGGGCGGGTAGCCCTCAAGGGGTTTGAAGCTGTGCCGTTTACGGTCCATCAGATTATTAAATTTCCAACCCCTTACAGGGTGGAGGAAGTTCAGGAGACCAGACGACAGCACGGGAGTGCTATTACAACTCCGCCGAAGAGAGAGAGGCACACAAGAAGGCTATGACCACTTATAATATTGATACCCTAGACCCCAGAGACGAGACGAAGCTGAAGAAAGGAGAGGCCGCAGAAGAGGTAGAATCCATCATCCTCAATGAGGATGATCCGGAAAAAACCGTCCAAGTCGGCAAGTCTCTGAAGCCAAATGTCAAGGAAGACCTCATCAAGCTGTTGAGGAGAAGACAGAGCGTCTTTGCATGGAGTCATGCAGATATGTCAGGGATCGACCCCGAAATCATGTGCCACAAGCTCAACGTGGGAGAGGGTGCAAAGCCAGTAAAGCAGAAGAGGAGAGTTTACTCTGGAGAGAAGTATGCGGTCATAAGGGATGAGGTCAAAAAATTGGAAGATGCTGAGTTTATCAGAGGTCATCTACCCTGAATGGCTGTCCAATGCAGTCATTGTCCCAAAGGCCAATGGGAAGTGGAGAATGTGTGTAGACTTCACCGACCTCAACAAGCATTGTCCCAAAGACAGCTTCCCTCTCCCCCGCATTGACCAGATGGTAGACGCTACCGCAGGCCATGAGCTCATGAGCTTCATGGATGCCTATTCAGGGTACAACCAGATCTTCATGGACCCTAAAGACTCGGAGAAAACATCCTTCATTACTGACAAGGGGACATACTGTTATAGGGTCTTGCCCTTTGGCCTGAAGAATGCAGGGGCAACGTATCAGCGCCTTGTAAATAAAATGTTTGAAGACCAAATTGGGAAGTCTATGGAGGTCTATGTAGATGACATGCTGACTAAGAGTTTGAAGGCAGAGGATCATGTGGCCGACCTTGAGAGGACTTTTAACACAATGGACAAGTACCAGATGAAGCTCAACCCGGCCAAGTGTGTCTTCGGGGTCGGAGCAGGGAAATTCTCGGGGTTCATTGTCAACCAAAGAGGCATCGAGGCCAACCCTGAGAAAATAAAGGCCCTCCTGGAAATGAAGACCCCCGAGACCATTAAAGACGTTCAGAGTCTCACCGGGTGAGTGGCTGCTTTAAATAGGTTTGTGTCCAGAGCCACAGACAAGTGTTTACCATTCTTCAAAATTCTCAGAAAGGCCTTTGAATGGAGTGAGGAGTGTGATGAGGCTTTCAAGGAGTTAAAGTCGTACCTAGGGTCTCCCTTGCTGTTGTCCCGACCAGTACAGGGCGAACAACTACATGTGTACTTAGCTGTCTCAGAATCGGCCATCAGCGCAGCCATTGTGAGAGACGAAGATGGGGTACAGAAGCCTGTATACTTCAACAGTAAAGCACTCCAAGGGGCAGATAAAAGATACCCAAGGATGGAGAAGTTAGCCTATGCCTTGATCCATGCATCGAGAAAAATGAAGCCATACTTCCAGTCCCATACAATGGTCATCCTCACTGACTCTCCTCTTAGGCAGGTCTTGCACAAGCCAGAAAAGTCGGGGAGGTTAATGGCCTGGGCCATAGAGTTGGGGGAGTTTGACATTGTGTATCAACCTAGGAAGGCCATCAAGGGGCAAGCATTGGCAGATTTCGTGGCTGAATTTACTTGGGAAGACGATGAAGTTGAAGACGAGAGCCTCGGGAAGACAGATACCCTACAGGGAAGACTCGCCGACACACCCGCAGATAAGGCTGAGACCAGCACCGCTAGAAGAAAAGTGGCCGAAAGCGAAGAGGGAAGATATCTCTTTAGACAGGGGACCCTCACCGAGGGAAGTTTCTCAGAAGAGCAGACTGTGTGGAGCCTCTTCGTTGACGGGTCCTCCTGCGATAGCGGAAGTGGCGCTGGACTTATAGTATCAACACCCGATGGCACAGACATTGAGTACGCCCTGAGGTTCAACTTCAAAGCCTCCAACAACGAATCCGAATATGAGGCCCTGATAGCAGGACTCTTCTTGGCCAAGTCCCTTAGTGTCGGCCAGATTTTGGTCCATAGTGATTCAAGGTTAGTAGTGAATCAGATACTAGGAGCCTACGAGGCCAAGGATGAGTGGATGACCAAGTACCTCGAGAAGGTGAGATCATTGCTGAAGAGCTTCAGAGAAGTGAAATTAAAGAGGATACCTAGGCTCGATAATGGCCGTGCTGATGCCCTTGCTAGGTTGGCCTCGGCAACTAGGACAGACATCAGGAGGACAGTCCCAGTGGAAATTTTGCTTCGACCAACTATTGAAGAGGCTGAGGGAACACTTGGCACTTGCCTGAATGTTGCTAAGGAAGCTTCATGGATGGACCCTCTGATCAGATATATTAAAGAGGGGGAGATGCCAGAAGCAAGGCAAGAAATGAAGAAGTTGAGATACAGGGCTGCAAAGTTCACTGTCATTGGGGACACCTTGTACAAAAAGGGGTTTTTACTCCCCTTACTTAGGTGTGTGCACCCATCTGAAGTCCCATCCATTTTGCAAGACGTGCACGAAGGATCATGTTCAAGCCACATTGGGGGCTCCTTAGCGAAGAGGGTGATCACCCAAGGGTACTGGTGGCCGACCTTGGGGAAAGATGCCACGGCATATGTAAAAAAGTGTGACAAATGCCAAAGATTTGCCACCATCCCTCACCAACCCCATCAGCCTCTTACTTCCATTACATCCCCATGGCCATTTGCAGTGTGGGGGATTGACCTAGTAAGACCCTTGCCTAGGGCCATCAATAACTATCGGTTCCTCATCGTGGCCATTGACTATTTTTCAAAGTGGGTGGAGGCAGAGCCGATGGTCACGATTACCGAGCAGAAGACCTTTCAGTTCATCTGGAAAAATATTATATGCAGATATGGCCTCCCTAACACCCTCATCTCGGATAATGGGACTCAATTCAAAAATACCTCTCTCGAGAAGTACTGTGAAAGGGTGAGTATCAAACAATTCTTCTCTACCCCAGGCCGACCTCAGGTTAATGGGCAAACGGAAGTCACAAACGGGACGATCCTAGACGGGATCAAGAAAAGACTTAAGGAGGCAAAAGGAAGATGGGTTGAGGAGTTATATGCTGTATTGTGGGCCTACAGGACGACGGCAAAGACATCTACCGGAGAAACCCCATTCATGCTAGCTTATGGCTCAGAAGCCGTCATCCCCACTGAGATTGGGTTTCCTACTCATAGGGTCCAAATGTATGACCCTAAGAGAAATACGGAAGATAGGAGACTCTATTAGACCTGATTGAGGAAAGGAGGGAAGACGCCGAGATAAGGTAAGCCGCCTACCAGCAGAGGACTGCAAGGTTTTACAATCAGAGGGTGAGACAGAGACCAATTGCAGTGGGGGACTTGGTCCTCAAAAAGACTTGGCAGAAGCCCAACAAACTCAATCCTAATTGGCACGGCCAATATAGGGTCATCGATGAAGTTGTCCCAGGGACCTATAGACTAGAAAACCTAGAAGGGGAACCCTTTTTCAACCCCTGGAATGCAGATCATTTGAAAAAATACTATCAGTAATTTTGTAAAAGTCCTATTAGACGACAGTTGTAATGAATGTGTTGCACCAACATAACACTTGGAAAAATAATGAGAATGAGAATGTCACATTGGTCCCTCATTTTGTGTTCGATTAAAGCAAGTGTGAATGGGATAATGCTAGCTAAGCCCACCCTCGGACTTTATTAAAAACCATTAATTTGGTAGAAGCAACCCTCGGCTATAATGAGGGTCAATGCAGGGGACGACCCCTCATTCACCCTCAAGAAAGACGAGGGAGGGGTTAGTGATAATATAACAATTCATAATACAAATCACACAAGAGACGAATATGGAAGACAACAGGAGAGATCATATCATAAATGAAATATTATAAGTGTTCTACAAAAATAAAGTACAGTCAGGGGGTACATAAAGAGGGTATCGGCTACAAACAGCCACCCTATTAAGCAGCATCAGAGGGCAGGGCCTCAACGTCGATAAGAGAAATCTCCTCAACGACCACGACTGGCTGATCCTCAGACGTGCCGACACCCTCGACGTGAACCTGGGACTCCACGTGGGCTAAAGCCTCAGCAATCAATGGGTCGTCCAATTGAACTGTCTCCAGAGAGGGACGGACTGAAGAGACGACATCACCGAACTTGAGGACGACCCATCGACAGGCCGTCCTAATCCCCCTCTCTAAGTACTCAAGACCGAAGCCTTGAAACTCGTCTGAGAGTTTGTAGGCCTCCACCGCACCGGCCTCTGCCTTCTTCACTGCCTCAGATAGCTCAGTCTTGAATTGGGCCCCCAAGTTTGTCAAGGCTTCATCCTTCTCTTTGAGAAGCAAGTCCTTGGCCGCCATGTCTGCATCATGTTGCCTCGTCAGCTCGTCCAGGACCCTCGCATGCTCAATCCCGGCGCTCTCCAACTCAACCCTTGCAGTCTCCAGCTCCATCTGCAGATCAGCCTCGCGTTGAATGGCCCTCTCGGCCTCATGAAATTTTTGCTGATTCTCCGCTAGCCACTTGGTGGCCAAGGTAAAAGACAGACTGCATAAGAAAAAGAAACTCGTTAAGAGGCCGAGGAAACAGTTTGTGAAAGAATGCAATTAAGGGAATAAAGCAAGACAAGTACCTGAGCCAGGGCGTGCAGACCATAGTCATACACCTTTGCCGGAGGCATCTTGGACAAGAATTCGTAATCGGCAGCCGAGGGAGCAGAAAACATTGACGCCTTGGCCGCCCTCAAATTCGCGATCAGAGAAGATGGCTCGGCCTTCAGAAGTGCCAAGTACTGGACCAGAAGGCCCCCATGCTGGAAGAAGAGGCGGTCCCCTCAGATGCTTCGACCCTTGCCCTCGTCCGTGAATCTGGCCGAGGGTCGACAGGGACTTCAGGCTCTTTCCTCTTTTGTCTGTCGGAGGTCGGCTCAATAGGTGTCGACCCCACGGTCTGCGTCTTCGTCGGAGCTTGCTGAGGCTCCTTACCCTTCTTCTTGCCCAAGCCTGATAGCAAACTGGGGGCAGTCATTTCCTAAAGTTGATCAGATATACCAGAAGGACGACCTGAAAGGAGGACGACATGTCAGAAAAATGCAGAGGCAAAGATGAAACACTTGAAAAAAGTAAAGAATGGGCAAAAAATAATATAACTCACATAACTGTGTCAGGGGGCCGACAATCGGGCCAGCTTCCTTGAGGAACTTAGGGGTCATAAGGTCTTCAAACTTTGCAATTTCACCCCTTTCCCACGTTCCCTCAGATATTCGACTATGTCTTTCTCATCCAGATTCAGTCCGGGATCTGACCTTGCCTTCATTGAGGGATTAGACCATCTTCTGGGAACCCTCGGACCATCGTCCAAATGTTGCGCCTCGGCGAAAAATTCCCACTCTCCAGAAATGAAGAAAAATCTCTTCCAGTCGTGATTGGAGGTTTGTGCCACGTGGGTAAGTTTTTTATCAGACCTCCTCGCCCCCAGGTGATAGTACCCAGGCTGTTTGGACGAGGAAGTGATATTATAGCAAGCCAAGAACACGTCGGAGGAAGGCTCGTCAGTAAAGGCATTTTTCCATAGGGAGATGTAGCCGAGGATCGTCCTCCAGGAATTAGGAGGAAGCTGAGAGGGGGCAACGCCGAGGGATGACAAGATATCTACGACGGCAGGATGTAGAGGGAGTCTGACACCGACCTTAAACATTTGTTCGTATATCGCTATCTCTCCCTCTTCACCCTCAAAGACCCTCTCAGACTCAGAGGGAACCCTCATGGATATGTTGGGGGGGACACCATATGCATGCCTCCACAGAAGGAGGTCACGATCCCTGACCGAGGAAATATAGGACGAGGCATGAGATGTGTCAACTGGGTCAACATCTGAGTCCAATGTTTAAAAAGGCGAAAGGCGAGGCGAGGCGAGGCGAGGCGAGGCGAGGCGAGGCGTTTTAGTCGCGGCGAGGCGAGGCGTAAGCCTCGAGGCGCTTGAGGCGTAAGCCTCACCGAAAAGAAAAAAAAAAGAGCAAAATAATATTAAAAAAATACTAATAAAACCATAAAAATAAAATAACAAAGAAATATAAAATAAAACTACAAAAAAAACATCCTTGGGGGCTTTCTCACATAGTTTGACATTTTTTTGTTCCCCCCAATATAACTTTTTAGAAAAAGAAAATCAATTTGAACATATTGGTTATTTTAAATATGACAATAAATTAATCAATGCAAAATCGTATTGGCAAAATCATTTTTTTTAGCTTCATTCACATATTGGTTCTTTTATAATATGACAATAAATAAATTAATCAATGCAACTTAACAATCAAATTTATTAAAAAAAACATTGATTTTCAAGCTAAGATTAAAAAAATAGCAACTTTATTAAAAAAATAATAAAACATATTAACCTAAGTTAAAACATATTAATATAAGTTGAAAACCAAAAAATAGAAACCTTTTAAAAAAAAGTCATATTGAAGTTAATTTTGTACATTTATTTCAAACAAACTATATATTTGTAACAAAATATAGTCTCAAACAAATTTATACACTTATTTCAAACAAATTAGTAAAGAAAAACAAAATTAAGTGCAACTTTAAAACTAAACTAAAATAAAAAAAGAATAAGAGTTAGTAGATTAAAACAACATTTTTTTAAGTTAGGTGCAATTTTAGAAAAATGAAGAATTTTAACCTATAAAAAAACAGACTTTGTGATGAAAGTTTTTTTTTTTTTTTTTTTTTTTTTTTTTTTTTTTTTTTTTTTTTTTTTTTTCGCGCCTCAGGAAAAAGGCGTGAGGCGCATCGAGGCGTAAGCCTCGAGGCGCATTGAGGCGTAAGCCTCAAATTCAGCCCTGAGGCTTAAGCCTCGAGGCGTTTTTTCAGCGCCTCGCCTCGAGGCGCCTCTTCCGCCTTTTTAAACATTGTCTGAGTCCTCACAATCCTCAGTCCCCTCTCCCTCGGCCTCGTCGCCTGTCAGAGGCCCCTGAGGAAAAGCCATCTGGAAAGCATGTGGGGATAGAGTTGTCACAGGGACAGCCTCGGAAGTAACCATACCCTCGGCCTGGGCTTAGATCAGATGTCTCTCTTCTCCCGGAAGGTCCAGCGCCAGTTGGCGACGATGCTCTCTCGTCCATCTCTCCTGAATAACTCTCGGCTGGACGATAGGACGACCCACAAGACTCAGATGGTCTAATTGTGGCTAGAGGAATGGGGAAGATGGGTCGTACCCAATTAGGGTCGGCCCCTCGTCTTCTCTCCTCCTCTTCCTCTATTCGTCTGATCTCAACAAATAATTTCTCTCTCAGGGAAGGGAACTCTTCAGCTAAACTATAAAGCCTCCTAATCATTAAGGGGGAGACCCTACACTTAGAAGAATTTGGCTAAGACAACTAACAAACAATCTCACAATTGACCAGGTTGGACTTTTCGATCAAAACCAAAGAATTAAAGGGTTTTTATCAAGAACGATTCAAGAACGATTCAAGAACGGTCTACCAGAGGATATGCCAGAAAAGCTATGAAATAACCTGAGGAAAATCTAACCCTACGAGCTTAAAACAAGAAAACAAACAGAAATGAAGATAAAGAGGGCACTAGGGTAAAGGGGTTACCTGAGAAGAAATAGCAAGGCTGCCAAACTCGAAATGTCGAAACTGCAAAAATGGCAAGAATTTCTGGAAGCTAGAGAGAGAGAGTTCAGGCGCGAAGAAGAAGAAGAAAGAGAAACTTCAAAAATTGCTTAAATACCTTATTGATGAATGGGCCCATTAACCAATGCAGAGCACAACCCACGAGGAGGGCATCATTAGGGCACACAATCCCAGGCGGTGCGCAGCCGCCACGCCTTGGAAACTGGAACGAACGACAATGAGTACCTGCCTAGATGTCATGACAGCTTGACAGGTGTCACTCATCAAACAGATCATACACTTGTCTCTAAAGTAACATTATCCCTCAGCCATCTCAGCATCATCTATGGCTAAGGGCTGGGGGGTGATTGATATACCCATATATACCCTCGGGTAGGCCGAGGGCGCCTTCCACCAAGGCGCGCCCAAGATGGACTCGTAACCCCTCATCATGGTCCAGACGACCCTTCATCATGGTCCAGACGACCCTTCAAGGGGCCGACCCCTCATCACGGTCCAGACGACCCTTCATCATGGTCCAGCCGACCCTTCCAGGGGCCGACCCTTCATCAGGCCTGGACGACCCTTCAAGGGGCCGACCCCTCATCATGGTCCAGACGACCCCTCATCATGGTCCAGACGACCCTCCATCATGGTCCAGCGGACCCTTCAAGGGGCCGACCCCTCATCACGGTCCAGACGACCCTTCATCATGGTCCAGCCGACCCTTCCAGGGGCCGACCCTTCATCAGGCCCGGACGACCCTTCAAGGGGCCGACCCTTCATCATGGTTCTGACGATCCTTCAAGGGGCCGACCCCTCATCACGGTCCAGACGACCCTTCCAGGGGCCGACCCTTCGTCAGGCTCAGACGACCCTTCAAGGGGCCGACCCCTCACCAGGCTCGGACGACCCTCCGAGGGTACGACAGTACGAGGCATAAATTAGGCCAGACTCACTATCAGAAGGAACTTTTCCCTCGGCCTCATATCATAGGGTGATTTTGGGAGACGCGTGGAACAGTGCGCGTGAGGCTCACATGGCACGTGGAAGACCGTTATAACAATATCACCCCCTCATGTGAGGGAATATTATGTCATCATTTGGCATCTACAGATGTCAACAGGAGATTGGTTAGATTATCATTCACATGCACCATGCATACTTAGGGGGTACACTACACCCCCCCAGGACCTATATATATACTTGTCACCTACAACCCTACGGAGGGATCGATCAATCAAGGAATAATTGCAACCCTAGTTGAAACTCTGCTTGTATACACAGTAGAGAGAGAAAGTGAGCTTATGTGCATTGTATCCAAGGCCATTAGTGCCCATACTTAGTGGATCACACACTCACAGTGGTTGTAGGCCAAATTGGTTGAACCACTATACATGATTGTCTTATTCCTCTTATACTCACCTCCTTTTATATACTTATACATATACATCTCTATGGCTGCCATTGTTGTTACTGTTTGAGCTCATCATCACTTACCTGGAGGTGCTAGATTTCAGCATCATCACTTTGTAACCCTTTTTTCAATACATTCCTATGATTATAAGCAAATTGATGTGTATGAGAGGTCCCAAGGGCATTTGTATTTTGTTCAATGGTAGAATTTTTATATTTTGTCTATTTTTGGTTATTTCTTTAGTTTAGAGTTACTAGGATAGGTTGAGGGAGATATTCCTAGGGGATATCTTTATTTACAGGGTAAAGGTTTTTTTGGCTAGGCAAATACCTTTACCCTATAAATAAGGCCCTTTTTGGCACTTTATTTGGATTATGATGAGAGCGAGAAACCTTTTGATTTTTAAATGTTGTTGTATTGATTTTGATTCCATTTACATCACAAATATGTCTCTGTAATCTTTGGTTGACTATTTTCCTAGGTTTGGATTCTTTCTTTAAACATGTTTGTGGGGGATGATTGAATTAGGTTGTGGGAGGATCTATGAATTGGAGAGACCGAAGTTCACGCTTTGTTTGATTTCTAGACTTCAGGGTATCGTCATTCTTCCTAATGGATTTATTGCTTACTTCATGTCCCCAAACACCCCTATCTTCTTGGGACAACCTTTCGAAGAAATCTGACTGGGAAATTCTTCTTTTGTTGAAGCTCTAAACGGGAATAGTCCTCCTTGGGGAATGATGTGGTGATATAATTGGGGGGTTTGGGAAAAAGTAAGGGCTGAAATGAGATTTTCAGAAAGTTTGTGTGTGTGGGGGGGGGGGGGGGGAATAAGGGGTAATTTATACCAAGTCATGGGACTAGGTCAATGATGCAAGAGATTTTTTGACTGGGTCAGTGTGTCAAAGGTCCTATTTTGTCAACTTAGGGCATTAAATTGTCCAACGTACCTCCAAAATATTTTTGACAACTAACTAGTTTTGCGCAAAACAACCCCATCAAATCTTTAAAAGTCCACGACTTCAAATCTACAAATCCAAAATCTACAAAATTTATATATTTGGAATCTACTCGTCAAGATCTATCAAACAACACCCATATTTGATATTTTTTGACGAAAAAATTGAAACATATAAATTTACTTTCCGATGAAAAAACTTATTCTCCAGTTCCGACAATGGTGCGCGGACCAGGAAAAGGAAAAAAATAGACGAAGAGAGAGGAAAAAACACTCCGGCGAGGCCGTCTGGCAGTCTCCGACGAGATTCTCCGGCGGACTGTTCCGGCGAGTCTTCGGTTTGGTGGGGGTCGGGTTGGGGCCTCTAGAGAGCGAGAGAGAGTGGTTATGTGTTTGTTTTAAGAGTGTGACCAAGTGGGCTTAAAATGAGTATGAGTGAGAGGTACATTTGTCATAATATATGTGCTCTATAATGAAAAAGGGCATGATGCATTTAAAAATAGTCAATGGAATTTTATGCATTTTTGACCCAATAAATGGGACTAGTCTATAATAATGCCAAAAAATAATTTCCAAAATTTTTCAGGGGTAGAAGTGGGAATATCAGAAAATGTTGGAGCTGATATACAAATTTCAGTAGTGAGGAGGGGTGTGGGAATGTAAATTTCTCTAAGGGGTTGTGAGATAAAAGCTACCGGGGCTTCTTTATAATTTGTGAAACTTGGGCTGAAATGTTGAGAATGGGATGGCTGTAAATGTGCCGGGCCACTGGACTCAATGAAAAGGATCCAACTCCACTTTGTTTACCTCCCAGCCCACCATTGATAACCCTAGAAGAACTAGTTACTCCCCAAGTGTTCGTCGGAGGGAGCTGGATCTCCGATCCACTTCGGCGTGGGTCGGAGTTGACTGGCGAAGAAAAAGGTGCCGTCGACGGGGAGGGAAAGCCATCGGACCTAGGATTTTCCACACCCTTGAGCTGCTGAGATGCTAATGGGATTCTTTTAAGGTCCGACGGGGACCCGACGGTGCTCGCGAAGCTCTGGCCACCGTCAGTTTGGGTTGACGACCTCGGTGAAGGGCTGGGATGAAGATCGGGGGAGACAACCAACACTGATTTGGAGGTTTTCATCTCAGATCTCGGGTTTCGTCCTAGAAAGGGTCTTGTTTGAAGCCGTTTGGAGTTAAGGACTGTTGTTCTGCCAGTTCGTGGGTAGTGCCAGTTCATGGGTAGTGATCAGATGCTGAGCTCCGACGGAGGTTGCCGAGGGCCGGCGAGCAACGTCTGCCGCCAGTGATGTCTGTGGTAGTTTGGAGTGGGTTTTGGGAATGTGCAACATATATGATATTTGAGGTTCCAGAGCTAGGTTTTTGAGGGTACAGTGGGGGAGGACGCGGTGGTGTCGCTTGACTGCTGGTGGCGGGTGAGTCTTGAAGGAGTGATTCGTCCGTTTATCCCAGTCATATCCATGGCTTTATAACAACCACATCGGTGAGCACATGAGCAAACGAGGTTCTGATACCAATTTGATGTGAAGCTAAAATGCGAAAACGTAAATTTACGAATTACACCACCACCACCACCACAACAACAATATGTTTAGAGGCCAATGGCCCAAGAAATAGCTATAATTCATCTCTAAAAGTAAGTACAATGGATGGTTAAGAGCGTTATTTATAGGACAAACATAGTTTGCTAGACAAGCTGAGCCTCAAAAGTAAAAAGACTAAAAAGGGCACTTTAAAGACTTTAAAAGACAATGCCACCTTCTAACCTAAAACAACTAAAATAGGAAAATAACATAATGAAACATGAAACATAAAATAAACAAAAAAATACAAATAAATCTGGGATCTCGTACACATCACTTAACACTTGCTTATCCCGTTGAACCAAACTAGACACAAGGAGAGAGATTCCCATAGACACTACCCCTACTTCTTCACTTACATGTATAAATCATTATGGTTCATTACTGCATGTTATTGTTCTGGTTTGTTATGGTACTACAGTAGCCGCTATGACGTGTGGATTTAACAACGAACTTAAAAATACATCCGAAGTTGGCCTTTAATGAGGAAATTCATTTTATAGATTAGGTTACACTAATTAAATATCAATACCACAATGTATAGCCCGGTTAAAAACTAGTATCATGTAACTTCATGTAACATGATCAATTTGCTCTTACAATTTCATTTCCTTGTTAAGTTTCCAGTCAAGAAGTCATTAGTTTCACCAACAGTGAATATTTGGTCGTATCTGTTTACATTTATGATTTTTTTAATTTAGTTTGTGATGTTAGTGAGTGATGCTATGGTATAACCTAATCTTTCTTTTGCTAGCGCTTGAGCATCCTAAGAAGTCCAAGTTGAGAAGCCACTGTATTAGATGGTTCTTTAGGCCCAATTATGACTCACTCCTATAAGCTCAAATTCAGTGTGAATATGCGCCAGTACAAATGCAGTAAATCGTCTAATGTTTGCTTCTGCACTTCACGAAGTGCCTGATGTGATCGAAAATTGGATTTATTGTTGTTCTATTAAAAAACACGCCCTTTCTTATATATATATATATATATATGTATGTATATGTATGTGTGTGTGTGTGTGTTCAATGTGTATATGTTGTCTTGATGATATACGTATTAACCAACCATACAAGATGCATTTTTGACAATAAAATGTATATAAAAAAGTGAAGTACGCCAAATAACGCTATATGGTGGGTCGGTTTCATTACGACATTAGTATAGCTCAAATTCAGCCAAATTAAGTTTGGACTCATGAGTTAGTCATAACTCAATCAAGTTTATCTCGACTAAATTTGGGCCGAAATGGCGTTCTTTGGTATTGCTAATCCCAGTTGATAAACCTAGTTAGTGTTAGCTCAAAGTGGGCTCATTGGGCATTTCTCACATTGTTAGCCCTTTCATGATTATGAGTATTGATTGCAACAGCCATGGCCACATTGTACCCATGTGGGGGCTAGTTATCATTTAATGCATTAAACAGAAGTTTTTGGTGTTGTGCACCAAAGGCACCATATACAACCAAAATAGGGAACTATAGATGCAAGATGGTGGGAATGTAAATAAGCCAAAAAAATACCAAAGATGATCACAAGAGACTTAACGTGGTTTGACAGAAAAGACCTTCACCTACATGGTGAGAAAATGATTCCTCTTTTTAGAGATAATAGTTTACAGTGGAAGAATCATAAAAGAGCTATTTACACTCTTTACTTAAAAGACCCAAATGCACCCAATCTCACCTTGAATTAAGTTTACAGTACCTGAGGTTTCCCTCTCTTTTTTCTTTTGACCATAAACATAAATTTTATTGAGAACTCATAAAAAAGAAGGAACAAGTATAGTTGGAGTTGATCAGGCGGTCCACATAGAACAAAATAAAAACAAAAGTTCAAGGCAAACACGAAATGGCTACAAAAGGAGTGACCACACTAATGGCCAACCTAACTCTACTCATCAACTACAAACACCGCAAACCTAACGATGTGAATTGAGAGATCTCAGCATTATGCAAATTCCTCTTAAAAAGGAGATTCTAAGAAACAGTCATTGACGTAGAATGAAAGTCGTTAAAGGCACAAAAGCTACACACTCAAGAAAGAGAGAGTATTACTCAAAGGTAGAATGATCATTAATGATGGGGAAGGGGGTATTTGTAGGGGAGTAGGAAAGGATTTAGAATGTTGCCATCACCACTAAGAGGGAAATGGGCCTAGGCCCACCCCTTTACAATATAACTTATAATGACTATTCTAGATCCAATGCACTAACTCTATAATACAATTAAAATGTAACAAAAAACCAAACAACTAATAAAAGAAAAAATATAATGAAATACTAAAAATACCCTAGTCACAATTTACATCACACCCCACCACTTAAACCCAAGCTCGTGCTCGAACTTGATAAAATTCAGGACCTGTGTATAAATTCTGAAAATATGCAGCACTCCTAAAAATATCTCATCAGTAGATAAGGGCTCAAGTTGGGCTATTTGGAATATGCCCAAGCACAAAACACAGACCAGCCTTCATCGAGATAAGGCCTCCTTTTTATTTCTGCACCAAATAATGCCCAGCTTCAGACACATTAAAACAGGTCTAACCCCTCCTACTAAGCCCAAAGACCTATTGCCACTACAATTTTTTTTTTCCACTCCCAGCAAGAAACCCTATCTGCAAAGATGATTCGTAGACCCCAAGCAGCCTAACAGTATGTCACCAGTATGGACCAACCCGCGGAACCACTGGACCTCTGACGGCATCTCCGACTTCTCCATCTCAGTTTCTTCTTGAACAAATCCAACCCTCCTGGGTAAAAAATTGGTCTAGGGTTTTGAAACCCTAGATCCAGCTCTCCATTGTTGTTGTCGGCTAGATGAGGCACCGAAATGGGTCGTCGGAGCACACGAAGTGATGCTGAGGTGGAGTCGACATTGGGACTTGTCGAATCAACCCCTCCCTGCTGGTTTTCTTCTCTACTTTCCTCTCTCTTCTTAGCCCAGACCTTGGCTCTTCTCTGCGCATTTGTTTGCTTGGGTTTGTGGCTTCGCATCCCTTTTATTTTTCTTCTTTTTCGTGGCTTTGACAGAGACGGGGTTAGGGTTAAGTCATGGTGAGGGTGGCGTAGGGGTGGGGATGATGGTCGAAGCGTGGGTTGGAACATTTTGGTGGCTAGGGTTAGGGTTAGGGTTTTGTTGGTTTTGAAAGAGGATGTCAACCCTTTTGATAAGGGTGGTCACGGCTTCTTCGAATCGAGTGAGACGTTTCTCGGTATGGGTGAGTTTCTTTGGCGCCATTGAGTTGCTTTGTTTTTTTTTTCTTTTTTCTTTTTGCGATTTTTGTGTTTTTTTAACAACAATAACAATAAAACCGGGTGGAGTGACTAAGCTCGTATACCATTTGACATAAAATGAAAGTCGTCAAAGGCACAAAAGCTATACACTCAAGAGAGAGAAAGAATTACTCCAAGGTAGAATGATCATTAATGATGGGGAAAGGGGGTATTTATAGGGGAGTGGGAAGGATCTAGAATGATGTCATCACCATTTTAAGGGAAATGGGGCATGTCCATCCCTTTACAATATAAACTATAATGACTATTCTAGATTCAACCCTCTTAACCCCATAATACAACTAAAATGTAACAAAAAACCCAAACAACTAATAAAATGAAAAATACAATGAAATACTAAAAATACCAAAGCTACAATTTACATCATCAATCAAATTATAATCCGAATAGGCTAAGGAAACAATTGAGGAGTTTTGGTTCATTAATACTCTATAAAGGTTAGGATATAAATATTAAATGAAGAATCCCCTCTCCAAGTTTATCCCCCAAAGTGGATTTTGGACCCATTATCGACTTTTAAAGCAACACTTGCTAAAATCTTTAATCCCGGAGAAATAAATTTTTGTTGATCAAAATCTCTTTCTCAATGAGTTAGTTCTCTCTACGCCAATAGAAATTTAAGGCAAAATTACCTACAAAATTCTTTTTATACCCAAATCAATGAAGAGTCGTCCTCTGAAGCGTCGGACGCAGCAAGGACCCAAAAGCAAGGGACCCACATATGTACTGGGGCATGCATATTCAAGATCTATCAAAGCCGAAATACCAACTCAGGATTCAAAAACATCCCAATCCGGGGCCATATATCCAGAAAGTTCCACACAAATCGAGTCAATCTTAAGCAAGAGAGTCACCGAAAAGTCTTCTGTTACAAAGAGTGGGAAGAAGTGCCATCCTTAGCAAAGATAGCAAAGAACTCCCCAATATTAAACCCAACTTTCTCCTCCCCGAAGTTGGAAACAAATTCCTCAAGATCAAACACCTCAACCTCTTGATATCTGGTCGACCTGAACATCCTCGATGAGATTATTGACAAAATCTCCAATATAATACTCGAGATGATCATTAACAATCACCTATTCGCTCATAACGTCAAACGGAGCCACAAGAGTGATGGGGAGGCGGTTGTCAATTGCAACAGGAATGGGGACCACATGAAAGGGCTCACTAAGGATGTACGATGGACAACGTCGTTGGTAGATGTGCAAATATCAACCAACTTCATCCTACACTCATACTCGACCTCCTCGTGTTCTGCTTTCAGATCACCGATCATCTTAGTGCACTGAGCCACCCTCGGACGAGACGACACTCCCTGTAGTGATTCGCCACCCATATCGATACCCATAGCGTCATTATACGAAGAAGCTTGGTTGTCTCCCACAACTCGATCTCATATGCGATATCCTCGAGGGTTTGTTGTTATTCTGCCCCCAACTTGAGTATATAACACTCAAATTAAAGGGCCTAAAAAGCTAGAGTTGAGGGAGAGGCTAATTTTTGAATTTTAGGAAGTGGGTTTGTTGTGGTTGGGTGGAGGGGTTGGCATGTAATTTTGGAAAGTTGAGAGGGGATTTAGATAATTTTCCGAAGTAGTGAGGGGGTTAAATTCTCAATCCCTTCCATTTTTTGGGCCATTTAAAATTGATTTGGAAAGGAGACGGTCCTTAAAAAGTTCAAAAGTCGGGCCTCAACCCACAATCCTTTCTTCACGACCATGAACTCTCACCCCTTGGACCACTAGTCAGCAATTTTTTAGAACAATTCCTACTAAATTCTTTCCAATGCCTTTGCAATTCTTAATCCATTGAGACTAATTGGGAAAAGGATAATCATCTATCAATGTGCAGGTCGAACAATTTTCCCCTCAAAACTGTTTTGACAACTGACCCTCCAAGGTCCTACATGCCCCTGGACCCATGCTCGAAGATAATGTTACTGGACCCCTGCCTAGGCTTGAAGAAGGGCTTGGTGGATCCTGTGCTTAAGCTCAAATAAAGGCCTACTGAATGCCGTGCGTAGCCTTGAAGGCTGAATCACTGGCACTCTTTGGATGCGTATATGGAGGTCTTTGATGGTCCTCAACTATCCGCACTCTGATCCGAACACATAATGATCTTGTTATTGTTCTGTAGTGTTCTTTTTGACACTTGTTTTTTGGCGGACTAGGCATTTTTTAGAACCTGTACGACAACTGTTATGATCAAATTCAGACTTTGGACCAAATACCTGATATTCTCCATTATTGAAAGACCGTGAGTAAATAACTGACATTGATTTTGATTGAGAGTGACTCCTTGTGTCATTTCGACACTTCAAGTATTTTAGACAATGGAATCAAAAATCTGTTTTCTTGTTGGAGTTTGTTTAAATTTTAGTCCCTTCGAATGACGAGTCAAACCGTCCAATTGGCTTGATAACGGGTGTATAATGCCTCAGTGAAGGACTTTGAAGTCATGTTAATAGAGAAATTTTAAGTAAATAAAAGTGAAGGAAATGGAAATTCGATATTACAGTAGAATTGAAATTCCATAACTACTAATAACCGTCATTAACTGCTACTACCTTTTTTGAATTTTCCTCTAAGAAGCTCCAGTGAAAACTAACCTAAAAGCTGCCCACGAAGTTGCAACAATAACTATACTAAACCTCAAGAAGAATTTACTCTAAACTGGTGTCAAAGTCTTTCAAACCCTCAAACCACCTAAATTAACAGCTTCCAAATATCCGAAAAATATGGTCCAAACATCAAGAGACCTGAATCAGCTGTTGAAAAATTAGTAAATCAGTTATGATGATTGAATCCAATATCATAGATTTGAATGCCTTAAACTTCCCATTAAAAATTTGCTTAAAGTAGTTACGTGTACCAACCGCCCCTAATATTTTTCTTACCTTTAGTGAAAGCTGTTCCGTTTTTCTTTTCACGATAGTTAGCTCTCTCCATCAGAAAGAGGGCCCACAAGAAGATGCAACTCAACAAAGCCTTGCACTCCTTTCCCCATGATTTGAAATAATGACACGTTGTACAAAAGTTGTTTAGGTTTTGAGTTGATTTGGCACCGGTCTTTTTTTTTTTAAATATATTTTTTTATTTAGTAAAAGCATTCTACAGCGTGGAGGGTTGACTTGCTTAAACGCAATGAAGCACAAGTGCGGGTGCGGCGATTCGAAAAATCTTTAAGTAGGATACGGGTGCGTTCGGAAATAAAATAAAAATATAAAATATATTACATTATTTCTTTATTTTGTGTAGATAGTACATTAGGTTTTATACAAATTAATAACTGCTTTTACTAATCTCCAACACAAAATTAATGGATCATAACAAAAAGATTCAAGTGATAATATCATTCGTTAAAAAGACCTATTCCCAAACAACTTCCTATTTCATCTGTCATAAGATCTAGCCATGTGGAACTTTTTGAACACCACTCAAGGCCAAAAGATGTTGCAAGTTGATTTACAATAACGTGACAATCTTGAGTTTGTAGATCCACTTCAATGATTTTCAATATACGGTGTCTGATTTAATCTGCATGTTTCTAACTCTCAAAACTCTCTTTATTTTTGTCAAAACCCTCTATTTGTCAAAGTTCCATCCAATCTAGAATATACATCCTCGTAGCTTCACAAAGGATGTTGATAAAAAAAATACCAGCAATATTGGTCGAAGTTAGTATTCTTCATTAAAAGAATAGGATTCTTAAAGAATCCATGAAAAATCTGTAATTTAATTTAATTAAAATAATTGGATACGCGGTGGGTGTGAATCGGGCAAGAATCGGATTCGTTTACCATTTTAAAGAATCCGTGCTTCATAGCTTAAACTCAACTTTGGACTTGAACCTGAGTTCTCTTAGTTCTAAGTGTAAACTTAATTACTATTCATATTGTGCATTGAGAAGAATTTCTAGTTGGATAGATTTTACATTAATAGGGTTGATAAACACATGATGAATGTGGTGATTTTTCTAGTGTCAGTTTTATGTCGTGTAAGTACTAAATGATCATTTAACGCAGTGGAAATTTATTCTCCAAGTATTCCTACAATAGGTGTCCTGAAAAATTTAGGGGTGTAATTTTGAAAAATTTATAAGCTTAATGTTATAATTATAAACCCTTTGAGGAAGTTTTCCCATTTGTAACCCTTTTATGTTTTTGTTTTTGAAACTTAAATGATTGTTTTCTTATTTTAAATATTCATATCTTCGTTAACTTTTAAGTTTTCTTGTAATTGTATAGCTCAACATGTACCCAATAAGAGTCAGCAAATATTAATTTTAGTTACTTTACTTTACACATTTGAAGTAGTCTGAAATGGAAACAACAAGAACACGCTCTTACTATGTCTTAAAAATCAACGAAAATGCATTTGGGGCATTAATTTCTGAAAATAGTTCCACGTTCATTTTGGAACATCATTTTGTTCATCATATGGTGATTTTTCCCGGATATGGCACCTTTCGACCGAAACAATATGATTGTAGAAATAGGAAAACTATAGAATAATCAATTGTGAATGGTTTTATGGGCCGATGGATGACGCTATTAGATGGGAACCTTGGAAGAGTTAAGGAGGGGTCAGGTGGGTGTGTGTGTGGGGCCCTTGTTGCTTAGGTGGGAATTTTAATGTGCCTCGATCCACGGGGAAACGTAGTAGGGGGCGGAGGTTGACTAGACCGATAATGGAGTTTTCGGAGTTCATCGATGATATGGATTTGGTTCACATGCCTTTAGTGGGAAGTTCTTTTACCAGGGTTCCTCCTTCGTAGTCCCGGTTGGATCGTTTTCTGGTATCGGCAGATTGGGAGGAGCACTTTCCAGGAGCGATGCAATTGGGCTGTCGAGAGTTTCTCTGATCATGTACCGATTGTTTTGGAGTGCGGTGGGGTGACGAGGGGGAGGACTTCTTTTAAATTTGAGAACATGTGGTTGAAGGAGGAGCGCTTTGTAGAGAGAGTGAAGATGTGGTGGGATGGTTACCAAGTGGAGGGTATTGCGGGTTTTATTTTGACAAAGAAAGTCTCTCCTTGAGGAAGACTTGAAAAAGTGGAACAAAGACAACTTTGGGAACGTGAGGGAATTTATTGTTAGAGGCTTAGAGGAGATTAAGGAGCTTGACAATAAGGAGGCGGTGGGTTTGCTGACTAGAGGAGTGGTTGAGGAGGGAGCTGTGAAAAGGGGAATTGGAGTGGAAAATGATTCAAGAGGAGATTAGTTGGAGGCAAAAGCACAGTGGCTGAAGGAAGGAGATAGGAACACAGTTTTTTCGTAGGGTTGTCAACGCCTATCGTAGATTCAATCCTATAGGGAAGGTTGTGGTGCACGGGGCGAGATAAGTGGAGACCTTCGTTAGATGGATTGGAGTTCGGCGCTATTTCGAGGGCGAGTAGTGAGGATTTGTGGGTGGGCAGCGGTGGCGTTTGTGGGTGGAGAGTTGTATTGCCTCTGTCAGCTTTTCGGTTTTGGTGAATGGGTCAACCGAAAGCTTCTCCCCAAGTTCGCGCGGATTACGACAAGGGATCCCCTCTCACCATTTTTGTTCATTCTACTGATGGAGGGGTTGAGTAGGCTTTTGGCGAGGGTAGTGGAGGCTGATAGGTTAAGCAATTTGTGGTGTGTGATCAGAGAGGACTCCCATGCCGAGTGTCCCATCTTTTATTTGCAGATGACACTAATTTTTTTATGGAGCAGAGGAGACAAGTGAGGAGCCTTAAGTTCATCAGGGTTACATATTAATATGGGCAAGTGTGAGATGATCCCTATAGGTCGGGTGGATGGGGTCAACAATATGGCGGAGATAGTCGAGTGTAAAGTGGTCTCTCTTCCGTTTACCGACTTGGGACTTCCGTTGAGTGCTTCTTTCAAAGTCAAATCCATTTGGGATCCGGTTATTGAGAGGGTGGAGAGATTGGTGGGTTGGAAGAGGGGTTATCTGTCTAAAGGGGGTATGCTGACGTTAATAAACAAAACCCTTTCTAGCTGACCCACTTATTATCTGTCCATTCGTCCGTTATCGATCTCCGTTCGTTGTAAGCTGGATAGGTTAATGAGGAACTTTTTGTGGCATGGGAACGAAGATAGTTTTAAATATAGTTAGATGAGGTGGGAAGATGTGTGTAAATCGGTTAGGGGAGGGAGTAGCGGGTGTTAGAAATTTGATCAGTCACAATAAAGCCCTTTTGGGGAAGTGATTGTGGAGGTTTCCGATTGAGGTGGATAGACTTTGGAGAAAGGTGGTGTTAGCGAGGTTTGGGATGGGTCTCAATGGGTGTGGATTCGGAGAAAGATGGTTCCCACACGGGTGGGGTTATGGAAGCACATTGCGGGGGGATGGAGGGAATTTCTTAGAGATACTTCTTTGAGCATGCGGAACGGGGAGAGAGTTAGGTTTTGGAGAGATATTTGGGAGGAGACCGTTATTTAGAGGATTTGTTTCCTGGGTTATACCGTATTGTGAGGAGAGGGAGGATTCGGTGGAATTGCACACCCGAAGGGAGGGAGATAGGTCAGGTTGGAATCTTAGATTTAGAAGGAGGCTCAGGAATTGGGAGGCGGAGGAGCTGTTCAATTGGTTAGGTGGGAGGGGTTTTTCCCAAGGGGGCGAGGATTGTTGGTGGTGGAGGGGTAGTAAGAAGGGGATGTTTTCGGTTTGATCATATTGTGAGGGAGGGAGGAGTTGGGTATGTGTCGAGTCGGTGAGGGAGGAGTTAACTCTGTGTGGAGAGTGGTCCCTTTATGCAAGTTTTGGACTATTTGGAGCGAGAGGAATAAGAGGTGCTTTGAGGGTGAAGAGATTGATCCTGCAAGGTTTCGATACATTTTTTGGAGTTCTTTGCATGTATGGTTTAAGGAGACGCACATTCTACGGTTCATTGCTTGATTAATTTTTTGGAGGAGTTGGGGTCAGGGTTCTAATTATCATGTTCCGTGGCATGCGATGGGAATGTCGGGTGGGTGGGAGAGTTTTTGTTTCCCTTTGCACATTTTTCTTTTTTGTTTGTTCTTCTATAGACTTTGTATATCTCTTGTATATGGGTTTTCGCACCCTTACCCTTGTTATTTCATTTAATATACTTTGCTAACTTATCAAAAAAATAAAAATAAAACTCCATCTATCCCAATTTAATAGTTGCGGTTCGAAAGTTAACATTTCAAGTAATAATCTACTTTCCAATTTTTTCTACTAAAGTGATTAATATCCTTGGATCATTGCTCTCCCATAGGTATCGGTGAGATGGGTGAATATGTAACCTTGGTTAGTTATATATACTATTTTTAGAAACACGACTATTAATTTGGGACAAACTAAAAAGGAAAGTAGGAGTATTAATTTGGTACGAAGTGAGTATAATTTACAAAAAATTCAATTCAATTTTCTAAAAAATTTGATAGTTAAAGGTACCAGCTAGGCAATGATTTCACTTTACTGATTGTGGTATGCTGTTTGTTTGTTTGGAGGGAAACCTGGTCAGATGAGGCGATACAATTGCTTTGCTACATCTGACATTAGTGAAGGTTAGGTAGATTGGATTTGACGGCACATAATACAAATCCATTGTCCTCGTGATGAAGTTCTTAAAAATGATCTTTTTGTTACGCCGAAGACTCGTGTACAATACTAAATGGATTACCATTGAAAACTGCCATTTGAGAGTGCAAATCCATTTTGTCAAAATGGGTTACTGCTGAACTATGAAGCACGGATACCCTCCTGGAAGCCACGAGTCGCGTGTCGTGTCGTGTCGAAACACGTATTATGTGCGCGCTTCGACACGTTACCGATACGTTGTGCAAACGCTGGGACATGTGATGGTGGCTCTGCTTTATTTATGATTTTTAATGTTTAAGTGTATTTAAATTTTGTTTTGTATGGTCCATTTTCTTAATTTCATGTTAAGAATGCTCTAATAATGTATTTTATGGAAAAAATATGTTTCATTTCATTAATATTTATATTTAAATATATTATTTATTCTACTTATCCTAGTGTGTCGTATCCTAGTTTTTGGAAGAATCACGTGTCGAGTGTCGAAATGCGTATTACCAGTCCGTGCTTCATAGCTGGTGAAGACCGAATGAACACTAAATGGAGTTGCAGACCCAATCTCTGTATTTCTATTATTTATTCATTGTCTGGTTTCTCTCTCTAAAACAATGGCCATAATTTTCTCTGGGAGGTCTGTGTGTGCGCGCGCTCATGCACTACTAAATGTTTCTTCCCAAAAATTGCAATTTGGGCTTCGGCGTGACGATAGAGCATTGGGAGTGCACAAACCGATTTAGAACTCTATGTTAGCAAATTTGGCTCTGCAACGCCAATGAGACAGAAGCTCCGGTGAAGAAAATTTGGAAAATTCCAATGAATAATCACTTGCAAACTTGTGCCAAACATGAAGTCAAACCCAACTTTTAGGGTGCTGGTATATTGGAAAACAGTGGCAGCAAGAAGCAAAATTTAATCAGCTCTCTTTATTCTTGTTATGTTAAAAAAATCCTAATACATTGAGCACAAATGTGTATGCAATGTACTCAGGGTAACTAAATGAACACTACATATTTGTTTCTTTTCTAGTTAGGCCTATTATCTTCGGCAATACTAAACTCTGTTGTGTTCAGACATTATCACCTAAGTTTAATCATATAATACAACGGTTGAATTTTATTTATTGCATCACAATTTAAGAATTTAAATAGCTAACTAGAACTACAGTGATTTATTAATCTTTTTTTCTTCTTTTGTGCAGAGCAATGTGAAAAGGATAGGGCTCGCGTTCTTGTGCACTGTATGATGGGAAAAAATAGGTGATTTTTTTTACTACAACTGAATTTATCATTATCTGTTCATGCGTCATAGTGAAGTTATACATCATATGTATACATACTATGTGCACTCATCCCTAATGAGCCATCCTTAGAATGCTCAAATTGGTTTCAGCTATTGCAATAGTGTGCAATGAGGACTTGTATATTTTACCAGCTATTGGTAAAAGGTGGTAGATAATTGTTGGAAATTAAGCGTGACTTGTATATTTTGCTGCAAGTTCAACCGCATTTTTGGCCCGCCTTCGAATTGACTCAAATATTCTTACACTATTAAACAAATTACTTACGGCGCAAATTTTATTTGAACGTTAAACATAATATATTTGATGTCCTGATAAGTTGATATACCCATTAATCTACTTCAAAAACTTCAAAATTATTGACTCCACCTTTTAGTATTATTGCACACGCAACACGTGTGCCTCCTGGCTAGTTTTGGAGAGTTGTACTCGACTTTCTAATGATTTGTTTGTGGGAATTATGATTTTGTTGTATTGACAGATCGCCAGCAGTTGTGATAGCTTACTTGATGAAGAGCAAAGGATGGAGGCTTGGTCAGAGTTATCAGTGGGTGAAAGAGCGGAGACCGTCTGTTGACTTGACTCAAGGTATGTACAATTTGGTTTTGAAATGATATATATATATATATATATGGGATGTTAGGTAATTAGTTCCTTTTTGTAGATTTCTTGCTGTCTCCAGTCCTAACTATAAAGATCTTTTGGTGTGGGTCTTGTGCGTCATGTGTTAAAATGAATGTGGAGGGACTAGAATTCGGCACATCAAAATACCTGTACAGTTAAATACTATGCCCACGCTCATAATGGGGAAATTAAAACAATCGAAAACTGCATACCAGAGTCATAATGGGACTCCTTACTTTACACAAACACTCGTGGGATCTCTGCCTACAAAAACTTATCAATTGGGACTGATGTTGATAGGGGAAATATGATGTAAATAATGATGGGGGCTATTGGAGGGTATATTTGTAATTTTTCTTCGGTCTTTTGTCACGTGTCATATTTTAGTGTTTAGATATTATTGTTAGGATAGAAGCTTCTAGAGATTCCATTAGTTTTGCCATGATGACACCTCGTGATAACTCATCTTATGACAACTCGTACTTGGCTAGCACCTTCTTGAAGCCTCTCCCAATGCCTATAAATGTAATCATTCCATATAGGAAAGTGATATCTTTGGTTTTTTAATAGAATTTTAGATTTGTGCTCGTGTGTTTTTCTCTTTTCTTTGGATCTAATTTTTAGTGTTTGCATCAAATTAGTATCAGAGCGAGGTGAGATCCTTGGTATGTGTCCCCCTTGCATTACCATTGATGGATCCATGGAAGAAGATTCACACCGTTGATACTGATGATGATTTGTTGCATACGCCGACACCGTTCCACAAGTTCGAAGCCGCCATTGCAATGAGTGCGTCAAGTGGTTTGTTGCGAGCCAACCAACCGGTACCACCCAATTACCGTCCGATCAGGATCTAGTACAAGCAGTAGTGATGATAACCATGCCATACTGGTGCCGAAACCTTATCCGTTGCAAACCATCCTCAAGCCCTAATTGTTACATACCCTAGACCTGGTATATTGACATATTCATATAATAAATACTCGTGTGTGAAAAGAAGAAATCAAAATCAACATATAAATTATTCAAAGATGCAACATTATTGGAGTTAAATTTTGTTCGTTTCTTTTGAGCAAGGTTCTTAAAAACGCGGGGCGTGGAGGTCAAGCCTTAGGCGTGAAAAGGCGTTTAGGCCTTCTTAATATATTTTAATATTTTTTAACCATAACAAGGCTATTAAAATACTAAAATTATACGTATCATAAAAATATGTCTGAATATTTGCAAATTAAAATACTATTTGATTATTTTGGATGAGATAATGGTTCGCTTTGTAAAAAAAATCTTCAAAAGGCGATATCGTTTCACTAAAGCATTGTTGTTTTTAGAAAAAAGTGCGCCTTAAGGGTTTTACTAAGAATAAGGCGTAAAAAGCTTAAGGCGAGGCGTTTCTCCCAAGCCTCAAGCCTAGGCGTGCCGAGGTTTTTTAGAACAGTGCTTTTGAGAAAGATTAAGTTTCCCTAGGAATTCCAAGGACTTACTTTGCTTAGTTTTGGAGTGGGGAATCATCTAATATTCTTTATTCCATTGGAAAATATGTAAAATAAGCATATCAATTGATCCATTCTTCTATTGGGGGCGTTATCCAAAAAAATTCCACAAGGCGCGCCTGAGCTGCGCTTTGATCCTGGAGCCTAAGCGCACAAGGCATGCGCCTTATTGAAGGAGACGAGCCTGAGTGTGGCAAGGCGCTAATGCTGAGCCTAGGCGCGCCTTTAACAACATTGGTTGGATGTCCTGCAATCGGGGACCCTTGGATTACTGAGGCGACATTGCAGTGTGTTGATCCTGACTTCTTTCGCTAGTACTCCGCATGTATGGATTCCTCTCGTCGGGGGAGGGGGGGGGGGGGAAGGAGAATGATGCAGGAGCATAGGGATATAGTCGTCTTTTTAGCATTTATTCTTTATTTTCCCTTTTTTAGCCTCTTAGTATAAATAGCTATTGAGGCCCTCATTGTATCACTTTTGACCATTTGAGAAGAGGTTAGAGAGAGAAATAATAGACCCTCCTACATTTTCATGTTGTTGTGTAGTTAATTTCTTTATTTTTATGCTTCCGCGCATATATATATATATATAGGGAGAGGTTCACAAGTGGAGCAAAAGAATGGACTTTTTAATGGACCTTAACAAAAAACACATAATAACACCAAATATATATAGGGTGGGGGGGGCGGTGGGGGTGGGGGGGGTGAAGGTATGGTCTCGGGTGCCGCTGGCGCGGACCAATTACACTATAGGAATTAAAATTAATGTGTTATTATGTGTTTTTTGTTAAGGTCCATTAAAAAGTCCATTCTTTTGGTCCACTTGTGAACCTCTCCCTATATATGTATATCCATAAAATAAAGGAGAGGGTCAGAAGTGAACATAAAAGATGAACATTTTAATGAATCTTAACAAAAAACACGTAACACCCAATCAATTTTAATTCCTATGTTGTAGTACATTATTTGCTTGTAGAGGGACTTCTAAAAACACTGAAAAGGCATTGGAAAGAAGGAATTTCGATAAAAGTTTCATAATAAGTTTGATATTTAAAACCAAAGGTGATGCAGCTTTGTTTGTCAGAGGTCCCTCACTAACGACTCATTGACGTAAGTAGTATTTTCTATCTTTCAAACCTTTAAAATATACCAATCTTTTGTTTCACATGTCGTCTTTTCATAAAATTATCCCCAAGATCTATAAAATTAAATTCATTATTGATACAAAATTTTATATATATTGAAATTTCTCCACGCTTGACGGAATTTCCACGTGGTGGTTGGATGTCATGTCTAGGGTATTTACTTCATAAACTACTCTTTGTTTAGTTGTGGACTTTTTACACTAAAAGACTTTTAAAGTAAGGGATGCATCTTAAAAAATAGGCTTGTAGACTGGGCCTTTAAATCCACACATAAAAGGAACCCATTCACATCTGTTCATTTGGAATTATACGCTCTGTCAGATCAATAAATACCCTTTCAATGGCTTTTGCTGATTTCTGGAGTATATTACCATTGGGTGTTCGGAATTGATCTATACATATCACCAAGGTAACATAAGATACATGGCAAACAGTTTAGTTTTCTTGTTCTTCTCCTCAAAACATAAATATAGCACAAAAGAAGGAAAAAAACACCACAGGGTCCAATGATTTCTAGGTTGAATTCACAGAAAACCTAGAATTACAAATACCCCTCAAGTATTGCAAATAACCACCTAAACTATTAAAATGTTACCTTATCTCCCTTGTGTATCACTAAAAAGTGGCAAAAAGCCATGTGTGTCGATTCGTATTGGGAAATGGCAAGCAATGGGATTAGTTCAAATACTCTTTGCAAATTAAACAGTTCAGGGAGGATTTGCAAGTAGTGTGATAGTTCATAGGATTTCTTGCAATTTTCCATAGTTGGATACATGTTATTTTGTTTCACTTCCCTGCTTATCTGCCATGGCGAATGTAAATTGACAAGTGTTTATACTCAAAAGCTGTAATTGCTATGCATTTACTTTTACTTCAATACACATAATTCTTTCACAATGACATTAATCTTTTGTTCATCAATTGTAGCTATCTACCAGCAATTACAGGAGTATGAGCAAAAGTTATTTGGGTTGATTGAGCACAGTGGGCCCACATTGCCAAACTTCTCTTCAGGTGCCCCCTCCTTCAGCTTTGGCTTCCCAAAACCCAATGATCAGGTTCCTGTCCCTGCTTTCAATAATATTGGGGCCCCCTCCATTTTCGCCCGTCCCAGTTCCAACATTGAATTTGCCTTTGGAGCGGGCCCGACTCAGAATCCAAATTGTAATGATGTTGCTATGGATGGTTCTTGATTATTGTGTTTCTTTACATTGATTTGAAATAGTGGGTGAGAGGTCAAATGAGTCACTTTACTGGCTTTTACAAGTCTTAAGCTAAAGATTGAATGTAAAATGGGAAGAAATGCTTTGACTGTTTTGTTTGTAAGATTGGCACTAACACGTGTAAATTAACGGCGTTCCTTTGTCGAATTATATGCTGTGAGGATCTCATTTTCTAATTTTATATGGGATTAATGAAGATTTTTTTGGTAAGGTTTTTGTTTATTCGCCCCACACCTCCACACCCCCACCCACTCACCCACAAACACACGTTTTTCTCTATGTTTTCGAGATCTGACATTTCTTTGTAGACATAGGGGATTACTACTAAAGGTCACGTGCTCTTCTGCAGGTATCTAAGTCAGCTTGTCTTTTACAATGATACCCAAGTCCCATTTTAAGATTGTGAAGTGTCATTAATTTACAATCTCAAAATGACACTTTAAGATTGTAACGGCTTGTCTTTTTTCATACTTGGTCTAAACATTTATTACCACGACCACCGACATCTTGTTGAAAATCATGATCTCAGTGTTGGAACCGCTACCACTGTACCTCAGCTGCTAACAGTATCACAAAACTCAACCACGTCTGAAATCGGGATTTAACCACCACAACCACCATCACGAACCACACCCCACCACTGAAATGATGATGACGACATACTTAATATATAAGAGCACAAGAGGTTTGAGTTGGTGGAAACCAAAGTTCGTATATATATATATATATATATATATATATATATATATAGAGAGAGAGAGAGAGAGAGAGAGAGAGAGAGAGAGAGAGAGACTCACTTACATTATGATGTATACATCACACCTAGTTTAAGAGCTTAAGAAAATTTTTCTTCAAATTTTTTATTTTTCTCTTGAAATTTACTTTCTAATCAATTCATATTCAAAAAATTAGGTCAAAATGCATTTTGTACCTGTTTTTAAAAAATTCACAAAAAAATATTGGTGTAAACCCTTATAAATAAGGTGTTTTGAGCAGTTTTTTGTGAATTTTTTAAAAATAGCTACAAAACGTATTTTGATCTAATTATTTAAACATGGATTTATTGGAGGTAATTTCAAGTGAAAAATAAAAAAATTGGGAAAAAGTTTTTTAGGGCATACAACTAGGTGTGATGTATGGATGATGTATAGAGCTTGATGTAGATGAGCCTTCTCATATATATATATATAGTGCTACTCTTGTTGATGTAAAAAATTAGATTATGTCTAATTATTTAATCACAGATAATATATGTAAATAAAATAGAGACGAAAGGTTTTTAAAGTGGTTCGGTTATAAGGGAAAATCTACATCACTGTTTTTCTTATTGGCGTGTATTCTGTCTTGCCTTTCATAATGGCTTGAATCTGCCCTTGATGAAGGGATTACATTGTACTTATAGTCTCGTAGGGAGTAAAGAAATGAAATGTAAAAGGATGGAGTGCCTTTATAAATTAGGCATTAACATCAGTACACGACGTTCATAATGTATATGATTGTTGGCGCTTCGTTGACGTGGATAATTTTTGGTATCAACAGAAGCCCCCAATGTTCCATGCTTGATGCTTGTTTGAAAATATGGAGCATTTAGTCCTGATAGTAGCTCGAGCTATATTCCTGATGTTTGGTTAGTTGCCGACTTCCAACACTTGTAAACTTTTATTGATATTGCTGGTAGCGTGCTTTGCTGCAGTCATTTTTGTAAATATTCTGAACTTTAACGAACCGTCTCAGGATAAATACATCTTTTTCGTTACCGTCATAATTTCAATCGTCGTTTTACTTTAATCATTACGTTTGCCGGTTTTTGAGGCAATCTATAAAAAAACGGTAAATTTTCGGTTGTCTCTTACCTCAAACCTTCTAAGTTTTTGTTGCAAATTCTTGAGCTTTAGTGCGATCGTTCTTCCTGTCTTCTAATTCTTGCTGAATCCTTAAGTTTTTGTAAGAATCCTTTCCTTTACATTTTTTCTTCATATTGAATCATGGTTTACGTTGTTGTTTCTCTGGATGAGTTTAGAAAGGAATGGGATATTCCAGACTGGGTAGACTTAGAGTTCCCTAGTCCCCCTTAGATGTTTTTTCTTTGTCTGAAGGTCATTGGATTCCTTCCTTATTCGTAGCTGAATGTGGCTTCACTTTCCCCCCAAATCGTTTTTGCTTAGAGTTTTGTCAATACTTTGATATTGTACATGCTAGAGTAGTCCTTAACACTTGAAGAATAGTTAATGGTGTCCATAGGCTTAATCAAATCCATATGACCCATATCGGTATCCCTGAGATCATGTTTTGTTACAAATGGGTCACCAGTGACAATACATATTATTTGAAGATTAGGTCTATTAATAGAGCTCTAGTTGTCAATTTTGCTGACTCCAATAGGGACTACTTCGATCATGGTGTTATTGCAAAAAATTGGCAATATGTACCTCTTAAAGGGAATGAAGTATACAATGGATCAAGATGCCCTCAAGAGGGTCGTGGCATAGGTTATAATATAATTTATATATTCATGTTGATGAATTACCTGCTAATGTGTTAATTAACATTTGTTGCTTGTTTGATTGCAGTTGAGAAGAAAAGAAAGTGTCCGAAGGAGGGTGACATAAAACTTGATGAGCTCAACTTTCGTTGGAGCATCTATCAAAGAACTACTGAGGAGCATACTAAGTTGGCTTCATACCTGTTGAAGTACAAGAGCTCAATCACATCCTTTGTAGCTCGTCCAATAGCTGATGTGCCATTCATTGTGATTGATTTGGACAAAGACCCTATGTCTAATTCATCCGTCACTACATCTGGTAGTGGTGAACCTGCTATTGGGCCCTCATCTTCTTTTGATCCAGATCTTCCCCTTTCAGTGAGTATGGGAAAAAAGAAAATTTCCAATCTTCTTGGGGCTGATGCTGTTCCTGGCACCACTAAGCCTGTTGATAGTGGCGTGTTAAAGAAGAAAAATGATGTTGGCAAGAAGCCCCCGACCAACAAGGATGATAGATCTCTTCTGAAACGACTGAGGATAGGTCCTGCTGCAAAGTAGGTTGAAGAAGCTGTTGATGCCGACTAACAGAGCTTGGTCAGTGTTACTCCATCTGGTGTTGGCTCCTCTGTAGCCATAGGTTCTGGCTTGACCAGGAAATTAATTAAGTATAGTACTCTTTCAGACCACCGGGGTGCTGCTTCTTCTTCTATGCCTGACTTAAAATCTCTGAAAGGGTTGCTCAAAGCCTTGCTATGGTGATAATTCTTCCCTTTTTTTTTACTCTTCCATACTTTGTACTTTGTCTTTGACTTCTTGTACTCACTTTGCGTTTCTCCTTTGCAGTTCCTGGTTAATTTCAACCAGATGTTGGAGAAGGATGATGCTCTTCGTTCTTCTTCAAGCGATGTTGAGAAGGCTTTTGCTGGTCTCAAGAAGTCCTTGCTTGACTCCTAACAAGCATTGGAGACTGAAAAGAAAACTTGGGAGAACAAAATAAAATCTACTGAGGAGGCTCGACAAAAGGCTGAAGATGCTGCTGCTGAAGCTCGAAAGCAAGTAGCTGAGTTGACAGAGGACTTAACTGCTGAGAAGGACAAAAGGAAGAAGGTTAGGGAAAATTCCTTTACTAAACGATGTGATAAAGCTATCACTGCTGCCTTTGCTCAGATTGTGTACGTAAAGAATTTTTTTTCAAGGATGGTTGGTCGGATGCACAGAAGGAGGTCGAAACAATAGAAGACTCTGAACTCTTCCAAAGATATGAGCCTGGCTTTCCCCCCAACATGGACGATGAAGTTGAAGACGATGTTGGTTCTGGGGAGTCTTTTCTGGTGGTTGAGTATTCAGCTGACCAACTTAAGAATGTTGTTGAGTTAGTCATCCCATCCACCGAGCAAGTCACTCTAGCCATCCCTTCTGCCAACCAAGCTAGAGTTGAAACTGACACATAGAAAGTGTAGATTTGCTCGGCAATTGGCCTTTGTATTTTTTGCCTGTCTTTTGTTTCTTTTCTGCTGTACTTGTACTTCCTTTTATATCAATAAAATAATTTGTCTTTATACTGTTTGTTATTTCTCGGCTATTGTTATATCTTCTTTTGTTGTTGATTGAATGTTACTTCATTTTTTAGTTCATGTCCAAGATGGAACAACTTTCTTCCAATGACTGTGAATTACTCAAGCACTGCAACAGTTTGTTTAAAGTTGGTTACATGACTTTGTCCGAAGAAGATTTATCTAGCTTGCTCGGAGCGGATGCTACTGATCAAGCCAAGGATGCATATATTTATCTCAAGTTTCTTCTTGATCGGGCTGTGGCCAATAATGTGGCTTACTTTGAAATGATTGAAAAACTTCAAGAGGAGCATAATTAATCTAAGGCTCTCCTTTACGCTGAATATGAGGCCAAGTACAAGGCTTTAAGTGGAGCTCAGGGCTTTGAGGAGAAGTTGGAGAAGCATGTCTCTATATATAGAAAATAAGAATTTCTACTCAAATGCGAGGTTAATGAAGCCAGGGCCATTGCCAAACTGTTGGAGGAAGAAAACAACAAACTGATGAGTGAACTGAGCATTTAAAAAAACCCTCCTCCTGCTGCTGTCGACGAAGGTGAATCTTTCCTTGAGAGCGAGAATGCCCACATGATAGAAGAGTTGGATAATCTGAAGAATTCTAAGCCTGCCTCCTCTTCCAGACAAAAAGTCATCCGACCAATGACTGATGAGGCTAGAACACAAAAAACCCTAGACGACCAAGCTGCCCAGCTAAAGGCCAAGAACCGAGAAATTGTTGAGTTATCCCAGAAGCTCAAGACTCAGGATAACACAATTTTTAACCAATCCTCTCCGTTGCAGACTAAAGATGGAGTGTTGAAGAAACTTCAACATCAGGTCGAGAAATTGACGTTCTAATTTCACAAGCAGCCTAAAGAGGTATGGATGGAAGGATACAATGAGGCCCTTTGTCGTTTTGACAACCACTTTAATCAAGCTTAGCGCGAAGGTTATAAGTGGGGCTGAACAAATTGCTTAACTATTATGAAAGTTGATCAGAACAGTAGGTTATGGTAATGGGTTGATCCTGTGAAAAATGTCCCTTCAAGCTTGACGTCAACTGGATCCTTGTAGAAACCATTCCCTAGTGCCTGATATCCAAATACTTAGGGGATTATAGACTGCATGATGAGTTAGAGGTAGTTCGGCCTTCACATTTGTTGGACAAACCGAGCGACAGTAATAGGAGGATGCTTTAAGATTTCAATTTCATCAATTCTCCAGACACTTTAGATGATCCTTCAGCAGGCAAGGAGCCAGTGCCGAGCTCTTCAAAGGCTGAGGGAAAGCGTTCACTAGAGTAGTTGTCCTGTATTTTATTTATACACAATATTTGCATGTAATCATCATTAATATAAATGAAATGTAATTTTATCAACTTATCTTGTTTATATTTGGCTGGTTGAATGACTTTGTTGTTTCATTAGTTCTACTGATACACTTAGACATTTACCGAAATTGAGTATCAGTTACCAATGAGATTATCATAGGTTTTACTGATATACTTAGATTTCTAAGTTTAATACCAATTACCATTAATGTGGCCACATGTTCCACTAGTGCACCTAGATTAAAATTTAAGTTTAGCACTAGTCACCCGTGGTATTGCCGTATGTTATACTAATGCATCTAAATTTTTAGATTTAGTATTAGTTACCAATGGTGACTAAGCGTATGTGAAATATGTGTCTGCATTCCTATTTAGGAATCTTCACAATGTTCTTCCTTCATTTTGCTCAGTTTGGATAAAAGTTACTGATTTTTATACAAAGTTTTATCCCTTATTTTTCTTGACCAAGTACTGTGGACTTAAAATTCTATTTTTTATCCTTGATTTTTCTTAACCAAGTACTGAGGACTTAAAATCCTTTTTTGATTCGGATTTTTGTTCTTTGAATTTCTGCTGGCTTGCCGACCAAGTATTGAATTTTAGGCAACCAAATATTTATGGGGATGCACATCACGAGTACTCCAACAAAAATTGAAAAAAGAAAATGGGAGGAACTAACTTGTTATTACGTACGGAATCAAAATGATTACAAGAGTTGTTGCACGTTACATTATTGATAATATTTCTTAAGATGCTCGGCATTCCAAGGATCTTGAATTCTTCCCCTTCCAAAGTTTCAATTCGAGTTCAGACAACCGCTGACACATGATAAGGCCTATGCCAATTGCCTTCAAGCTTGTTGGTCTTCTGAATCACCTTCTTAAGTACACAATCCCCTTTTTTTAAGTTGGTTGGCTTCACCCTCTTATTATAAAAGCATGCTGTTTGTTGTTGATAAACAACATTCCTCAAGGCTGCATCTTCTCGCACCTTTTCCAACATATCAAGGTCTAGCCTTTGTATCAAATCACTGATGGGAGAATCGAAATTCAACACTTTGTGAGTTGGCAAACCTATCTTAGCTTGTACCACGGCTTCGCTCCCAAACGCTAACATGTATGGTGTTTCTCTTGTTGCAGCCCTAGGAGTTGTTCGATAGACCCATAATACTGAGTGAAATTCATTTATTCAATTCCCCTTTGCATCATTAAGTCTCTTCTTTAACCCATTGAGCAAAGTCCTATTCGTCACCTTGGTCTGCCCATTGCTTTGAGGATGGCCTGGAGAAGAATGTAACTTCTGGATCTTGGATTGAGCACAATATGCTGCAAACTCCTCGTTGTCGAACTGTGTACCATGGTCGGTGATGAAGGCATATGGAAAACCATATCTACAAATGATGTTTTTCCAGATGAACTGGTACACCTTCTCATAGGGCATATCCACCAATGCTACTGTTTTAACCCATTTGGTGAAGTAATCAACAGCTATGACCAAGTACTTGAATCTTCCTCGGGTGGTTGGCAATGGCCCAACCAAATCTATTCCCCAAATAGAAAATGGTCAGGGTGAAGTAATGGGAGTTAAAGCTGAGTGTGAAGTTTTGCGAATGTTGGAGAATTTCTGGCACTTGTCACACTTCTTTGCAAAAGTTGTACAATTTGCCCTCATGGTTGGCCAGAAGTATCCCTAAGTGTTCATTCGCTATAGTAATGATCTTCCTACTACATGAGCTCCACAAGAGCCCTTATGGAATTTTTCTATCAGATCTCTAACCTCCACTGGGTGTACACAGTGCTGCAAAGTAGCTGTTAACCCTTTACAGTATAGAATTCCTTTATCTAACACGTACCTCGCTGCTTTATACTTGAGCTTTTTGGCCTCAATTGGATCTGTTGGCAGAATTCCTTCTCCATTGTAAGATTTGATGGGATCCATCTAGAAAGGTCCCATATCTACTGCAATGAAATTAATCATCAAATCTTCATCTATACTCCGACTAGCTATAATCTCAATGGGGATTGTTCTCCTAAGTTCAATCCTGGTTGCCGACGCTAGCCGATCAAGTGCATCAACTCAGGCATTCTCCAATCTTGGAATTCTGATCATTCGAATAGTGGGCAATTTGGATATAACCTCCAAAGCTTTGGCTAGGTACCTTATCATCAATTCACCTTTGGCTCCATACAAATTTAAGATTTGATTGATCACCAATTGAGAATCACTGTGCGCCACAAATTGCTCGGCGTTTAGTGATTGAGCTAAACTTAATCCTACAATTAATGCTTCATACTCCGCTTCATTGTTTGAGGCTTGTAACTGGAATCTAAGTGCGTACTCAATATCAATCCCATCAGGGGTATTGAGTATAATTCCTGCTCCACTTCCTGTCACACATGAAGATCCATGCACATATAGATTCTAGACTGGGATGTTGCTGTCAAAGCCTTGGTTTGTCAATCTACCATAATGGAATATCTTCTTTCTTTCCTCCTCATATTTCTTAGTCATCTCCTGCATCCTGGTTGACTGTTCTCGTAGATCGAAAGTTGCTTCGTCTAAGCTCTCCCTAGTTGGGGTCTGCTCGGGCTGTTGGTCGGTGGTGAATTTGGTTGAGCTTACCCCTGTTGGGGTCTGCTCTGCTAGAATGCCTTCTTGCTCGGGAACATATGGATAAGTAAACTCTGCAATAAAGTCTGCTACAGCTTAGCCCTTTAATGAGGACCTCGGTTCATACACAATGTCATACTCTCCCAATTCTACTGTCCAGTACATCAATCTTCCAGAATTCTCAGGTTTATGAAGAGCTTGTCGAAGAGGCATATCAGTGTACACCACTATAGCATGTGTTTGGAAATAAGGCTTCACCCGTCTGGATACCTCTATAAGCGCCAAAGCTAATTTCTCCAGTCGTGGATATCTGATTTCTTCTCCCCGAAAGGCTTTACTAGTGTAGTAGACCGACTTATGTACTCCATTATCTTCTTATATCAAAGCTGAACTTACAGCTGACTCAGAAACGGCTAAGTACAAATACAATCTTTCCCCCAAAACTGGTCGGGAGAGTAATGGTGGTGATCCCAGATATTTCTTCAGCTTCTGAAAAGATTTTTTGCATTCGTCGTTCCGTTCAAAGGTCTTCCTAAGCACCTTAAATAATGGCAAATACCTGTCTATTGCTCGGGACACGAATCTGTTCAAAGCATCTACTCGCCCAGTGAGCCTTTGAACATCTTTCTTGCAAGTCGGGGACTGCATTTCAATCAAAGCTTTTATTTTATCTCAATTAGCTTCAATTACCCTCTAGTTTACTATGTACCCGAGGAACATTCCTTCCTGCACACCGAACACACATTTGGTCAGATTCTACTTCATTTGGTGCTTTTCCAATTGATAAAAGGTTTGGCTTAGGTCGACAATGTGATAAGAAGATTTTTTACTCTTCGTCGGCATATCATCCACATACACCTCCATGCTCTTGCCTATTTGAACTTCTAAGACCTTTTTCACCAACCTCTGGTAGGTAGCACCTGCATTTTTCAAACCAAATGGCATAACATTATAACTGTAAGTTCCTCGGGGAGTAATGAAAAAGGTACTTTCCCTATCTTCAAGCTTCATTTTGATCTGGCTGTAGCCAGCATAGGCGTCCATAAAACTCAATAGCTCATGTCACGACGTAGCATCTACAAGCTGGTCAATCTTGGGCAAAGGAAAATTATCCTTTGGAGATGATTTATTTAAATCGGTGAGGTCCACACACATTATCCACTTATTATTTTTTTTCTTGACCATAACAACATTGACCAACCAATTCGGATATTTCACATCTTCAATGAATGATGCTTTTTGAAGCTTCTCTACCACCTCCTGAATAACCTGATTCTTCTCGGGATTGAACACCCTGCATCTTTGTTTCACTGGCTTGACGCCCTTATTGATGTTGAGTTCATGGCAGAGGAAATTGGGATCAATCCCAGGCATATCCTCATGACTCCAAGCGAACACATGCTTTCTTTGTCCCAGGAACGTCACTAGCTCCTGTTTAAGAACATGGTGTAGCGTTGAACCCACATGTGTAGTTCACTTTGGCTTGTCGTTGTCTAAGATGATACTCTCCATTGATTTCATAATCGGGCCTTTCACTAGCTCTGTCTCCTCTCTTTGATCTAAGGTTTCAACCTCAGATTCGTTATTGCGCTCAGTAGTGTCCACTTGGTAAGTGGTTATCTTATTCTTTATTTCCTAAATATCCTCTTACTCGGTAGAGGAGTAATAACATTCCCGGGCTACTTTTTTATCACCCTTCACCACAGCTACTCCGAAGTTCGTCGGGAGCTTAAAACACTGATGGACTGTTGAGGGAACTGCTTCAAACTTCTTAAACTCTACTCTACCGATGATGACATTGTACGTTGACTGCACGTTCTTATCTATCATAAAGAAACGAAATTTCTCGGCCTGACTTGCTGGCCAGGTGCCTAACAACACTTCCATCTTGATTGTGCCCAAAGGATAAAATTTTTCACCAGAAAAACCGATCAAAGGCCTGTGGTACGGATCTAGTTGACTAAGCTTCAAATCCATCTTTTGAAAGCGAGAATAAAATATGATATCTGCTGAGCTTCCATTGTCAACACCCTAGAAACGATTGTATCCTGATATATGAATTTGATCACCAGAGGGTCGTCATGGGGGTACAGAACTCCTGACAAGTCGTTTTTGGATTCTCTAATCACTAACTTTTCCTTATTCACCTTCCTCGTCCCATCTTCCTCAGCTAGATTGATCCTCTGGATGTAAGAACAAGATAAAGCCTCATTGAGGTAAGCTTTTCTCTCAGCAGTGTGATCTCCACCTCCAGCGTCTCCACCTGTAATCATCTGGCAATAAAAGGAACCAAAACTAAGTGTAAATACCTCACATTTTGGTTGCTTTTTTTTTGGGAAAATCGGGATCATCCTCAGGATCATCTTCATGATTTCTTTTCTTTTCTTCCCTGGGCCTGCATGGAGACTTTGACCTCTGCCGAGCTCCCCTATCGTCCTGCCGATTAATAAACTTGTCCAGTTTTTCTCGACGGATGAGGGTTTCTATCTCATTTTGCAGAGAAATACAACGATTTGTCGTATGCCCATGGTCCTTGTGAAATTCATTGTATTTGGATCTGTCCTTCTTCCTAGCAGATGCTCTTAATTTCTCTGTCTAACGTATCTCCTTGCTATGGTTAATTTCTTCCAAAACATGGTGAATGCCCATCGTTAATGGAGTGTAGTTGTTGTACTTCTTGAGCCTGTCATCAATCTGCTTTTGCTTTGTATCTTTATGATCCTTATGCTCCTTTTGATCCTTCTTCTCAGTTTTGACTTCAGGCTATGTGACCGAGCTCTGCTTCGCTGCCATTGCTTCCTCGACATTCATTATCTCGGCTGCCTTGGACATAAGTTTCGTCATCGTCTTAGGAGGATCTTTGGAAAGAGTGTAGTAAAGTTTTTCGGGAAGTAGTCCACTCATGAGAGCTGTAATAACTGTTTTCTCCTCATTATCAATGACCTCCAACTTTTCATTGTCGACATGAGTAATATAGTCTCTTGTACTTTCTCCTACATGTTGTCTAATGCTTAGCAAGTGAGATAATCTCTTTACTGACTTGGCCCCGAAGCAAAAATTACCAATGAATAGCTCGGTCACTTGGTTAAATTCAATAATTTTCCCCCGAGGTAGGCTATTGTACCATACTTAGGCAGGACCCGTTATGGTACCTGAGAATGCCTTACATTTCATCTCATCGGGGACAACACAAATGTCTGCTGCTTCTTGGTATTGCTCTATGTGAAGAATAGGGTCAGTTTTCCCATCATACTTAGGCGTAACAACATGAGCTTTGAAATTCGAAGGAGTAGGAAAATCCAAAATAACTTGAACAAAAGGAGATCTTTTTACGAAGTTTCGTTGCAAAGGGTTCTTCGCCTTCACCATTTCTCCCAACATATCTTCTAACCTCTGGATTGAGCCTTTATATGCATGATTACCCGAATTAAATTTATGCGGTGCAACTTGGTTGTTCCGACCAACTGTCTATATTGAGATCTCCTCGTGAGAAGTCTTCTTGGCATGAACATATCTTGGGTACATGATCTGGATTGGGCTGAGGCCTCATGTTTGTCGTCTGGTCGTCGAGTATGCCTCGACAGTGCCCTGGGAACATTTTTGTTCCCTCCGGGTCCCAGACGATCAAAAGGTGATGCTGGGCTAAGCCTTTATAAGGCACTTAGCTTTTCAGGAGAAAAAGACTGCTCGTCATAAGCCTCTAAAGTCTTAAGGTAAGAACTTACTCCTAGACGATAGGACATGTCTCTAAAAGTCCTGGAGTGGCTATACCTGCTGGTTCTTGGAGGCAACGGTGGCATGTTTCTATGAATAGACAAGGTAGGAGATCTAGCTTGTAGCGTTTGGGCCAATTGCCTGATCGTATCTTGCATGACCTTCTGTCTTATATCAAGACTAGCTAAGATTCCAGTCAGATCATTATTTATTAGAGAAGCAGATAAAATAAGCTGATTGCCATCGTTCCTGGCACTGGAGTCAAGAATGTCAGTCATCTTTGAGTTATAGTTAGCGAATGAGAGTGAAAATGTTTAGAAATATGTTCCCACAGACGACGCCAATATATTGACGTAAAAAACTAGACTAGATCTAATTATTTAATCACAGATAATACATGTAAATATAATAGAGACAAAAGGTTTTTAAAGTGGTTCGGCTATAAGGGAAAACCTACATCCACTGTATTTCTTATTGGCGTGTATTCTGTCTGGCCTTTCGTAATGGCTTGAACCTGCCCTTGATGAAGGGATTACAATGTATTTATAGTTTTGTGGGGAGATAAAGAGATGGAATGTAGAATGATGTAATGCCTTTATAAATTAGACATTAACATCAGTACATGACGTTCATAATGTACATGACTGTTGATGCAAAAAACTAGACTAGGCCTAATTAATTGATCACAGATAAAAAAGTAAACACAAATAAGACAAAGAGATTTTTAAAGTGGTTCGGCTAAATGGAAAAGCCTATATCCACTGCTATGTATTGCTTGAATGCCTTGATTTGTTTTTTTTCGGTCCCTTGCAATGAGGGTGTTACAATGTATTTATAGCCCAAGAGGGTTGTCAAGAGTCGTCATGTGAAAGGATGGAATGCCTTCATTTGTTAGACATTTACATCAATACATAATGAGAATTAAACATAAGACTGCTGGCGTTTCATTGGCCCTACTAGTTGGACTCCCTGTTATTGGTCGATCTTCCCAGTTGGTTGGTCTTTCATGTTGGTTGGGCTTCCAGGTTGGTCTGTCTTCTCTGTTGGTCGGGGATTTGTATCATGCTTACTTGGACTTATGCCACATTGGATGACATGTGCTTGCTTGTATTTGGTCTACGTAAGGTGGTGAATTTTGGTATCAATAGAAGCCCCCAATGTTTCATACTTGTAGCTGATGCAAAAGCGTGGAACATTATTCTTTAACAGTAGTTCGGGCTGCTTGGTCGGCTGCAGACCTTCCAGACTTGTGAAATTTATCCAGTTAGTTGACCAATTTTGAGCGCGAATGCCAGTTTTGTAAATATTTCAAATTTTAGCGAGCATTTTTTGGGTATCTTCGTCTTTTCTCTTGTTAGGCGTTTTAAACTCAATCTTCGTTCTCTTTATTCATTACTTTTCCAAGTTTCCGAGGTGACTTATAAAAAGGGCGGTAAAACTTCGATCATCTTCTATCTTTCATTTTTGATTCTACTGCTGTATTCTTTGAACTTTTGTGCGATCGTTTTCTTTTCTATCCTCTGTTCTTGCTGAATCGTTAAACCCTTGTAAGAATTCTTCTCTCTTCTTCTTTGCTTCTTCATCATGATTTATTCCACTGAGTCGCTTGATAAGTTCAGGAATGACTTTAACAATCCATCTTGGGTTCTACTAGAACATCCCACTTTTCCTTCCGATTTTTTCTCTCTTGCTCAGGGCCATTGGTTCCCTTCCATCTTTATTGATGAGCGTGGGTTCATATTTCCTCCCAATCCCCTGTGCTTGGAGTTTTGTCAGTATTTAAACATTGTACCTTCTAGAGTAGCTCCTAACACATGGAGGGTAGTGAATAGAGTATATAGGTTAAATCAAATCCATTGAACCCATCTAGGGATTCCAGAAATAATGTTTTGTTATAAATGGGTAACTAGTGACACCACTTATTATTTGAAAACTAGGGCAGCTAGTAAATCTTTAGTAGTTAACCTCCCTGATTCTAATAAGGAATATTTTGATCACGGGGTAGTTGTAAAAAATTGGCAACATAATCCCTTAAATGGAGGTGCTAAATATCAAGGACCTAGATGCCCTCTCTTTGCCAATGGGATAGGTTATTCCGCGTTTAATAATTTTACTTTGTTTATATTTGATAAAATGTTATACTGACTATTTCTTTGTAAATTTGATTGCAGTTGACCGGATGAGAAAGTCCCCCAAAGAGAGCGAAGTAAACTTAAAAGAATTTAAGTTCATTTGGGGATTTCATAAAAGAGTTGCTGATGAGCACGTTAGGTCTGCTTCTTATTTTCTTCAATACAAAAATACCTTTTCTTCCATCATTACCTGACCTGCAGCTTCTCCTGCTCTGGTGATTGATCTTGATCAGGAAGTTGCTGTTGATTCAGATACTCCTCTTTCTGACATCATAAAGATGAGAAAGTTTCCCGATCTTCTTAGTGGTAGAACTTCTGAATCCCAAAAACCTGCTGAAGGGGCCAAGAAGAAGACAAGGGGATGTCATGAAAGAACCCCCAACCCACAAATATGATGAACTTCCTTTGAGAAGAGTTAGGAGAGGTCTTGCAGAGAAACAGTTCGAACAGGTGACCGACCAATAGACCTTGGTCGCATTACCTTCTTCTGATGCTGGTCCTCCAGCAGTTGTTACTCCTGGTTTGTCCAGGAATTTGATAAAGTCTGGAACTCTTCCATACCACAGGGGAGTGGATGCCATGCTGCCCCGAGTAAGGGATTATGAATTGGCTGCTCAGAGCCTTGCGTCAGTAAGTGATTTCCATCTTCTTGATTATGTTGTCTTTATATTTCTCATATACTAACTTGATCTTCTTTTTTTGTAGTTCTTGGTGCATTTCAATAATATGCTGAAGAAGTATGATGCAATTCGGGTTTCTTTTTCAAATGATTTGGAGGAAGCTTTGGCTGGCTTGAAGAAGTCATTGCTCGATTCTCAGAAAGCCTTGGAGACTAAGAAGAATACTTGGGCGGATAAACTGACGACTGCTGAAACTGATTGACAAACGTATGAGGGAAATTCCCTTGAAGTTGAGCGCAGGGCAAAGGAAGCTGAGCGCAGAGCAGAGGAAGCTGAGCACAGGGCAAAGATTGCTGAGGAGCTTGTGACCTCTGAAAGGTCTAAGAGAAAGTATGCTGTAAAGGAATCCTTCAGTGTTGGTTGGGACAAGGGCTGAAACAAAGCCATTTCTACTGCCTTTGCTCAAATTGAGTATGCAAAACAAAAATATTTCAGAAATGGTTGGGTTGCTGCTTTCTAAGAGTTAAACACTATTGAAGGCTTTGAATTTTTTTAGAGATATACTCATGGTCCTCCTCCTGTTATTGAGGGTGAGATTGAATCTGCTGTTGACCAACCTAAAATAGTGGTTGAATCTGCTGCAGACCAACCTAAAATCACTGAGTCTTCTCTTCCTCCAACCAAGCAACTTCAGTCTGTAGCCCCTTCTTCCGAGCAGGATAAGAAGGTTGAGAATGATAGGGAGAAGGTGTAAAGTTGTTCGGAATTTTCCCTTTTGTTTATTTATTTATTTTTCTTTACTTTTATTGTACCCGAACTCTTCTTTATCAATAAAAGAAATCTTTTGTTCCTTCTCGTGTCTTGTTGATTATGCCTGTTTTTCATTCTTGTTGTTGATTGGTGATCATTTATTCTTGCTAGTTTATAGCGAAGACGGAACATCTGTCTTCCAATGATACCGAGCTACTGAGGAAGTGCAATGCTTTTTTCAAAGCTGGTCATATAGACTTATCCGAGAAGAAATTATTAAGTTGCTCGGTGAAGATGTATCATAGCAGGCTAAAAAATCCTACAAATATTTGAAGTACTTACTTAATAGGGAGGTAGAAAATAATGTTTCCTACTATGAGATGATAGAAGAGATCCAAGAACAATATAAAGAATCCACTGCCCTGTTGCACCAAAGCTACGAGCAAAAATATCGAAGCTTAAGTGTAGGTCGGGGTTTTGATAACTTTGTTTCTGTTTATAATAAAAAGGAAGCTTTGCTTAAGTTTGAAGTTGAAGAAATTAGAATTTTTGCCAAACTCCTGGAGGAGGAGAATAATAATTTGAGGGATGAATTGAATCTTTTAAAGTTTGCCTCTGGAGATGCTTTTGCTACTACCAACGCAGGCTACTCCTTTTTAGAAGCTGAAAATGCAACATTAAGGGAGGAGTTGGAAGCCTTAAAAAAAGATTAGTTCTGCATCCTCTTCCCGATCAAGAAATAATCCTGACCGAGGTATCACAGAGGAAGTTAGGACCCAACAGGCCCTTGCCAATCAAGCTACGCAGTTAAAAGTTAAAGACCGAGCTATTGCTGAGATGCCCAAGAAGTTGCAGACTTCATCTGGACAACTATCCACTCAATCTTCCCAATTACAAGCTAAGGATGGAGTGATGATGAAGCTTCATTCTCAAGTTGATAAATTAACCTTTTAATTCCATAAGCAACCTAGGGAAGTCTAGATGGACCAGTATAATGAAGCTTTGGGGCATCTTGATGATAGGCTTCAATAAGAAAGAATGAGGCTTATAAATGGGGTTGGACAAATGCCTTGACAATTATGAAGGTAGATCAAAATAGTTCATTGTGGGATTGGTATGACCCAGGTTTGCTTGAGCTTGATAATACTCCTTTCAAATTAGATGTTAACTAGTTCCCTGTTCACCATATTCCTTAATAATTGATTTCAAAGTACTTGGGAGATTACGAGTTACATGATGAACTAGAGATCGTCCGACCTCCTCATCGTCTTGATCATCCTAGAAGCAACAATTCCAGAATGCTTCGAAATTTTAACTTCATCAACTCTCCTTACACTTTGGACGATCCTCCAGCTGGCATGGATCTTGTCTCTAAGGCTGAAGGGAAACTCCCTGTAGAATAAGGCTTTGTATTTTGTTTCTGCATGTTTAGTATCAAGTAACAATATGTAATCATTTAATTGAATAATGAAAAATTTTGACCAGCTTATTTTGTCAATCTTTGACTGTGAATGAATCAACTTTTAGTCAATCTCTGTATATGAATATCTTCTTAGTCTTTGACTATGAATGGATCAACTTTTAGTCAATCTCTTATTTTGGATCAACGATTTATCAATCTGTAGTTTTTCATCGGTTCTATTGATACCCTTAGGATTATCCTAAGTATCGTACCAATTAACAATGCATCACAATGGTTCTACTAATGTACCTAATTTTTTAGGTAATTTCCTTAGTTACCTTGGTTCCCAGGCATGAGTGGAACATTTGTCCATCTTTTAGCCCAGTTTAGATGAAAATTATTCATCCAGGTCTTCATTAACCAAGCATTTGGGTCTTACAATTTTTCCTTGCATGGTTTTTATGTGTTGACAACCAACATTGTCGGTGCCTCTGTTGATGCCGATCAATTTTGTTGGTGTTTTTGTTGATACCGACCAACATTTTGTTGGTGGTTTGTGTTGACAACCAACATTGTTGGTGCCTTTGTTGATGCCGATCAACATTGTTGGTGTTTTTCTGACACATCTGTAGTGTAGTGCATAACACTAGTACTCTGAAAAGAAAAATAACAATTTTAAAAAATCATATTCTTATTAATATTGAAATGAACTGAGTACAACATGATTGCATCACCGATAATATTTTCTCAGGTGTTCTGCATTCCAGGGATTCTTGAATTTTTCACCCTCCAAAGTTTCAATTCGATATGTGCCTTGTCGAATAACTGCTGTAATGCAATAAGTCCCATGCCAATTGGATTCAAGTTTGTTATTCTTCTGAATCACCTTCTTCAAAACATAGTCACTTTCTTTTAAGTTGCCCAACTTCAGCCTTTTGTTGTAGAAACGTGCAGTCCTTTGTTGATAGGCTACATTCCTTAAAGCTGCATCTTCACGTACCTCTTCCAGCATGTATAAGTCCAGCCTTCTCATTAAATCACTGACTAGGGTATTGAAATTAAGAACTCTATGAGTAGGTAAGCCTAGCTCGGTAGGAATTATAGCTTCAATACCAAAGCTAATATGTAGGGAGTTTCTCCAGTAGCTGTTCTAGGAGTTGTTCGGTAAGCCCACAAGACAGAATGTAGTTCATTGATCCGATACCATTTAGCGATTTCCAGCCTTTTCTTCAACCCATTTGTTGATGTAAAAAACTAGAATTGATCTAATTAATTAATCACAGATAAATATGAATAAAGAAATAAGACAAAGGATTTTTAAAGTGGTTCAGCCTTAATGAAAATGGCCTACGCCCACTGTCCTGTATTGCTGGGTGTTTTAGCTTGATCTCAATTATGATCGCAAGTGATCGATTACCCCGTTATGGAGGGGGTTACAATTTATTTATAGCCCTCGGGCTGTCAATATGAATAGACAATATGCCGTTATTTAATAGACATATACATCTGTATATAATAAGAATGTTCGTTGAATCTGTTTTTGTCGCTTGATCTTCTTAGCTAGATGCTCTGTACGTTGAGTAGCTTGTCACGTTTGAGTAGCTCGGTACGCTGAGTAGCTTGGTGAATATATTTTATGCCACGCACGATGACAGGTGTCTTTATATAATTTATCCACGTCAGCTGACTAATTTTTGTATCAACAGAAGCCCCCAATGTTTCACAGTTGAGGTTGGATATGATAGTGTGGAACATTATGCCCAAAGGTTGCTTGGACCTGTTTACCCAGTCTCATTAGTTTACAGATCTTTAACACTTGTGACATTTAATGATTTTGAGCGCGAAATGGAAAAACTCGTAAATATTTTGAATCTTCAATAGACGCTTGGGTATTTACGTCTTTTTCATCATTTAGCCTTCGAAAACGCAATCGTCGTCTCTAGTGATCATTACTTTTTTCACTTCCCGAAGCAATGCAATTAAAAGCTGTAAAACTAAATCATCTTCTACCTTTTGCCTTTTAGATTTCCAAACCTATTGTCTTCTCACCTTTTCTTTTTACGCTCGTTCCTTCTGTCATCCGCCTTAACAGATTTCTCAAGTTTTTGTAAGAACTTCTTCTTTCTTCTTGCTTTGCTTTAACCACCATGGTTTATCTTATTGAATCGTTAGATAAGTTTCGGGCTGATTTTGCGATTCCTTCTTGGGTTATTCTAGAAGAACCTCCTTGCCCTTCTGATTTATTTTCTTTAGCTGAAGGACACTGGTTTCCCTCCATTTTTGTAGCGGAATGTGGCTTTTCCTTCCCGCCTAATCCCATGTGTTTGGAATTTTGCCAATATTTTGATATTGTTCCTGCAAGAGTAGTTCTAAATACATGGAGGGTAGTTAATGGAACACATAGGTTGAATCAAATTTATTGAACTCATTTAGGGATTTTTAAAATTATGTACTGTTATAAATGGGTTACTAGCGATACCACATTTTATTTAAAAACTAGGTATTCTCATAGAGCTTTAGTGGTCAATCTCCCTGATGCTAATAGGGACTATTTTGATTATGGGGTTGTGATGAAAAATTGGAAACACCCCCCGTTAAAAGGGAAAGATGTGTACCAAGGTCCCAGATGTCCACTTTATGGCAATGGGATAGGTTATTTTTAGTTTTTCAATTTAGCTCTGTTTTTGTTTGATAAAATGCATCAGTGACATGTGTGTTTTTATTTTACCGTTGACAGTAAAAGGAAATCTCCAAAAGAAAGTGATATTAATATAAAGGATTTGAAATTCATCTAGGGATTGCATCAATCAATTGCTGGGGAGCACGCGAGAGCTGCCTCTTACTTGCTGAGATACAAGAACACCACTTCTTCTTTCATTGCTCGTCCTCTTGTTCCTCCTTTGGTGATTGACCTTGACCAAACACCATCATCCTCAGCAGCTGTTGAATAATCTTCTTCTGACTTGGGTACTTCTATTGCTGACCTGATGACGAAGAAAAGGAAAGTGCCTGACCTCGTTACCAAATCTGCTTCTGGTACTGAAGGGGCGAAGAAGAGCTAAGATGAAGCTCCAACTAAGAAAAAGGATGTTTTTGCTCATGCCAATGATATTAGCAAGAATCCTCCTGTTGCCCCTAACGAGGCAACACCTTATATTGAAGCTGTTGTCTCTAAAGAGGTAACACCTTTGATTGAAGCTGTTGTCTCAAAAGAGGCAACACCTTTCATTGAAGTTGTTGTTATTCACGAAGAGATAACACCTATGATTGAAGGTTCTCCTTTGAGGATGTTGAGAAGGGGTATTGATGAAAGGCCAGTGGATGCTGTTGCCCAACCTACTGGAGTTGGGATTGATTATTTGAGGTCTAGTTCTCTAGCCGTCCTTACCCCTGGCTTGACCAAGAAATTTATCAAGTCGGGGACTCTCCCTGATTATCGAGCTGCTGAAACTTTAACTTCTCGGGATAAGGTTACCGATTTGGCAGCCCAACACCATTCATCAGTAAGTAATCATTATACTTATCTTTCTAATTCTTCATTTCCATGTTCGTACTCTGATTCGTTCCTTTCTTCTTCTTACAGTTTTTGGTGTACTTCGATAATATTATGGAGAAGGATGAAGCCATCAAAGCTTCAACCTCATCTAGTGGAGTAGAGGAAGCCCTTGTTGGGTTGTCAAAATCTTTAGGGGAGTCCCGATAGAAGTACGAAGAGGACAAAGCTATCTGGGTGACGACTCGTCAATAAGCTGATACAGCTCGAGATCAGGCTGTAAATGCCTCCAAGGAGTTGGAGGAAAAACTGAAGTTTTCTCTTTCCAGCAAAGTGGAAGCTAATGGTAAGCTTGAAGAGGCTGAACGACGTAAGAAAGATCTTGAGGAGAAGGTGAAGTCTGATGAAGAGCGTCTTAGGGAAATAACTTCCTCGGAGAGAGCGAAGAGGAAAGATGCTGTGAAGAAGTCCTTTAGCGTTTGCTAGGACAAATGATGGAATAAAGCTGTGGCTGCTGTCTCTCCCCAGATGGATTATGCAAGTTTTAAATACTTTAGAGATGGATGTGTTGGAGCTTTGAAGGAGTTAAAAGTTGCTGGTGATTTTGAACTATTTCAGAAACACGCTCATGGCCCTCCTCCTACTATTGGAGATGAAGAAGAAGATAAAGCTGCATCTGGTGAATCTTCCATGGTGATAGTAGAACAAACACATGCTGTTAGCATTCCTCAATCCTCCGAGCACGTTCAGCAGACAACAACTTCTGCTGAGCAACGCCAATTTCCTTCCTAGCAACTAACTCCTTCATCCAAATTGGCTGAAGATGTTATAGGAAATAAGGAGAAGGTGTAGACTTGTTCAGCTCTTTAATTATGTTATTTTTCTATTTTTCCCTTTTTGTTGTAACTTTGGTTGTACTTTCTCCTCCCATGATCAATAAAATGGACTTTGTTATCTATTCTGAGTTTTTTCCTTTACTTGCTCGATCTGTATCGTTCTTGATCCATTTTTACTTTCCTTGCTAGTTTATTGCCAGGATGGAACTCTTATCAACTCATGATACAGAGTTGATGAAGAAATGTAATGATTACTTCAAAGCTGGTCGTGCAGATTTTACTGAAGCACAAATAGTTGATATTCTCGGGCCTGATGCTTCAGAACGAGCAATTAATGCTTATCAATATTTAAAATGTCTGCTTGATCGAGCTATGGCGAACAATGTGGCTTATTATGAAAATGTAGAAGATCGCCAAGGAGTAATCGAAGAAGTTCAACTTCATCACAAAGAAACCATTACTCTGATGCATAAAGGTTACGAGAAAAAGTACCAACAGTTGAGTGCCGATCGGGGCTATGACAAATTTCTCTTAGCCTATAAGAAGAGAGAAAGTGTGCTAAAACTTGAGGCTGAGGAGCATAGGAACATTGCCACGCTGCTAGAGGAGGAGAATATTGCTCTGAGAGAATAAATAAGACAACTAAGGTTTGCCTCTTCCTCGGAGCCCTGGTCCCGGTCAGTGATGAGGGTTTTTCATTCTTGGAAACTAAAGTGCTGCCTTGAGAGAAGAATTGGAGGCTTTGAAAAGAGCCAGACCTACATCTTCCTCCCGTGGCAGAGCAAGATCTAGTCGGAGCAGCATTGAAGAGACTAGGACTCAACAAGCCTTAGAAAATCAGGCTGTTTAGAAGAAAGAAAAAACTTAAGCCCTGGTTGAGATGTCCCATAAACTTTAAAGTGTTACTGAGCAACTTTCCAATCAGAGTTCTGCGTTGGAAAGTAAAGAAAACTTGGTGAAGAAACTTCATTAGCAAGTTGAGAGATTGACTTTTTAATTTCACAAGCAGCCTAAAGAGTTTTGGATGGGGGGATACAATGAAGCCTTGTGCCATCTTTATGCCAGTTTGAAGCAGTCAAACAATGAGGGGTACAAGTATGGATGGATGAATGCTCTAGCTGTGATGCACGTTGAAAAAGGGAACTTGTTTTGGGATTGGTGTGATCCTGGATTGCTTTATCTGCCGGTTCCTCCTATCAAACTAGACGTTAGCTGGATTCCAGTCAGTTCCATTCCTCAGTGTTTGATCTCCAAATACCTTGGTGATTACCAGCTTCATGAAGATTTTGAGATATCCCGTCCTCCACATTTACTTGATCGACCAAGTCTGAGCAATACCAGAATGTTGTAGGATTTAAATTATATCAATTCTCTTTTTGCTTTAGATGATCCCAGAGCTAGAATTGATCCTGTACCTAAATCGGAAGGAAAAAAAGCAATTGAATAGGAAATTTTGTATTCAATGAATGAACGTTTATCTTTTTGTAATGTTCTTTCCTTGGAAATAGATTATAAGATGTTTTTTTTATCATGCTGTATATATATCTATGAAAGCACAATTTGTCCTGTTTTGTTTTAATTGCCTAGATAATGGAACTTTGCCCCATTTGTTGCCTAGTTGTAGTGACTTGTCACCCATAAGTGCCTAAGCAATGGAATTATTTTCATCCCATGGTCCTGCTTAGTTGTAGCTATCTTATCTAGATTACCTCGGTGCGTAGGTAGTGGATGCCCCTTGAGGTCACCCATCTCCTTGCCTAGTTTTGGATGCCCCTTGAGTTCACCCATAATCAAACAGGCCTTACATTGTATGATTGTTATGCCAACATTGTTGGTTAAGTTTATTAATTCAGACCAACCTTAGTTGGTGGTTACTGATATCCGACCAACCGTAGTTGGTGGTTGCTAATATGCCAACCAACCATAGTTGGTGGTTGTTGATATGTCGACCAACCGTAGTTAGTGGTTGTTGACACCTTTTTGCAGAATTCAAGTGTAGTGTGTAGCACGAGTACTTCGAAAAAAATTAAACTAAAAGGAATATGGGGAAAACATCATTTTTATTCATATTAAAAGAACGAAATACATGCGACCCTGATAATATTTACGCAGATGCTCTGGATTCCACACATTTTTGAATTCTTCCCCCTTTAAAGTTTCTATTCTGTAGGTTCCAGGTCGAACAATCGCTATTACACGATAAGGCTCATGCTAGTTGGCCTTCAGCTTATTATGCTTCTAAATGACCTTCTTGAGTACATAGTCTCCCTCCTTGAGATCACATTTCTTGACCCTTTTATTATAGAACATGGCAGTTCGTTGCTGATAAGCGGCATTTCGGATTGCTGTATCTTCTCGAACTTCTTCGAGCATGTCTAAATCTAAACGTCTCATCAAATCTCTAATCGGAGTCTTGAAATTAAGCACCATGTGAGTAGGTAGACCCAGTTCAGTGGGTATGACTGCTTCACTTCCAAAGGATAACATGTAAGGAGATTCCCCAGTTGCTGTTCGAGGAGTTGTTCTGTAAGCCCATAACATATAATGCAGCTTGTTAATCCAATTTCCTTTCGCATCATCCAACCGTTTCTTCAACCCATTCAACAGAGTTCTGTTAGTTACCTCTATTTTCCGTTGCTCTGGGGATGGCCTGGTGCATAATGAATCTTTTGAACCTGGGACTGTTGACAGTACATAGAGAACTCCTCATTATCAAATTAGGTACCATGATCAGTGATGAAAGCATATGGCAGACCATATCTGCAAATAATATTCTTCCAGATGAACTGATAGACCCTTTCATATGCCATGTCAATGAGAGGTTCAACTTCCACCCATTTTGTGAAGTAATCAATAGTGACTACCAAGTATTTGAATCATCCTTTGGTAGTTGGCAGAGGCCCAACCAAATCTATTCCCCACATGGCAAATGGCCAAGGGGAGGTAATCGGTGTTAATAATTCCTGGGGACTTCTTCATATGGTAGAGAACCGTTGAGATTTGTCACATTTCTTGACATAAGCTTTGCAGTCAGCTCGCATTGTTGGCTAATAATATCCCTGCATCATTATCCTCTGCAAAAGAGTACGACCTACTACATGAGCTCCTCAAGAGCCTTCGTGAATTTCTTCTATCAGATCTTTAACTTCTGATGGATGAACACACCTCTGTAGGCCTGCTATCATACCTCTTATGTATTAAACTCCATTATTTAATACATACCTAGCAGTTTTAAACTTGAGCTAAAATGCCTTCTTCGATGTACGCCCTGATGGGATCCATCCAGGAAGGTCCCATATCTAAAGTGATAAACTTCACCATCAAATCGCCATCAATTCTTTGGTCTGAAAGTATCTCAATAGGAATAGTTCTTCGTAGCTCGGTGCGGGTAACTGAGGCTAACCGAGCTAGTGCATCAGCCCTCGCATTCTCCAGCCTTGGTATTTCGATCACTTGGATCGCTAAAAAACTGGATACAATCTCCATAGCTTTGGTGTGATACCTAGACATGAATTCTCCCTTTGCCGCATACAACTCGAGAATCTGATTTACGACTAACTACGAATCACTAAATACCATAACTTGCTCTACATTTAGTGTTTTGGCTACACTAAGGCCCACAATCATAGCTTCGTACTCATCTTCATTATTGGAAGCTGCGACTTGGAAACACAGAGCATACTCTATATCCAACCTATCCGTACTATTAAGAATTATTCCGGCTCCGCTGCCTGTGGCACACGAAGAACCATCAACATACAAATTCCATACGGGGATACAGTTATCACACCCCTGATCTGACAAAGTCCCGTGATGGAATATGTGGTGCTTCTTTTTATCATCCCTCAACGCTGGGCTATTATCAGGGGATTCTTGTTGCTCGGTCACCATTCCCTCCGGCAAGTTTGCTGATGGGAGTTGATCGGGGATGGTTTTTGATGATCCTCTAACATCTGTGGGTTGTTCTGCGTTAGACCCCTATTGGTCGGAGGTATCTGGATAGGCCTGTCAATGGGTCGGGTCTGGACCCGGACTCGACCCGAACCCGATCCGTATAATAGGGTCTGAGCATATTTTTTTGGACCCGAGACCCGAAGACCCGAATACCCGAAGACCCGAATACCCATTTATTAAACGGGTAGGGTCTGGATCTTATACAAGACCCGGACCCGAAGACCCGACCCGAATTGTACATTACTATTTTGTATATATATACATATATACTATAAATTTATATATATTTATAAATATATCTTATCAATATAACATGTAAGTATTATATATAAAACTATATATTTATGTATATAATAAATATAAGTAATATATGTTTTATTTATACTAATAATATTCTACAATACATTACAAAATACTTTAATTTAAAATTAAATAATAAAGAAAGGGGATAAAATAAAATAAATATAAAATAAATGTACCTATTTGACAAGACCCGGACCCGAACCCGAGACCCGAAGACCCGAACGGATCCGGGTCTGGATCCAATTTTGTAGACCCGATGAAGACTCAAACCCGAACTCGAATCCGAACCCGATGAAGACCCGATTACACGAATCTGGATCTCCCTAAACCCGACCAGTCTCCAACCCGTTGACATGCCTATATCTGGATAAGTAAATTCAGCAATGAAATCTACCACCGCCTGCCATTTGAGAGAAGACCTGGGCTCATAGATAATGCCATATTCACCTAACTCCACCGCCCAATACATCAATCTTCCAAATTTTTTTGGCTTGTGTATAGCCTGTCTGAGTGGCATGTCGGTGTATACCACTATGATATGGGCTTGGAAGTATGGTTTCATTCTCTTGCTCGGCTCGATCAATGTTGATGCTAGCTTCTCCAATTTTGGGTACCTAATCTCTGCTCCTCTGAATGCCTTGCTTGTATAATACACCGTCTTCTATACTTCGTCGTCTACTCTTATCAACGCTGAACTGACTTCACTTTCTGAGACAGCCAAGTACAAATATAATTTCTCTCCCACTACCGACCTGGACAGCAAAGGAGGTGTCCCCAAATATCTCTTCAACTCTTGGAACGCCTTCTCACACTCATCATTCCACAAGAAAGTTTTTCTGAGTGTCTTGAAGAATGGAAGACATCTGTCAGTTGCTCGTGAGACGAACCTGTTGAGAGCTGCAACTCACCCTATGAGGCTTTGTACTTCCTTCTTCGTAGTTGGATATTGTAATTATAGCAAGGCTTTGATCTTGTCAGGATTTTCCTTGATGTCGCGTTGATTCACAATATACTCGAGGAACATGCCTTCTTGTACGCAAAAGACGCACTTGGTCGGGTTCAACTTCATCTGATATTTATCCAACTGGTCAAATGTTTGGCCCAGATCAACGATGTGATCAACAACTTTCTTGCTCTTAGTCAGCATGTCATCGACGTAAACCTCCATATTTCTTCCAATTTGCTCTGCGAACACCTTGTTCATTAGCCGTTAGTATGTAGCACCTGCATTTTTAAGATCGAAAGTCATAACATTGTAACAGTATGTTCCCCTTGGGGTGATAAAATAGGTACTTTCCCTGTCCTCTGGTTTCATCTTAATTTGGTTGTAGCCGGAATAGGCATCTATGAAGCTCAGCAATTCATGCCCCGAAGTAGCATCTACCAGCTGATCTATTCAGGGTAGAGGGAAGTGATCTTTTGGGCATGCTTTGTTCAGATCTGTGAAATCCACACATATTCTCCATTTATTGTTCTTTTTTTTTACCATCACCACATTGGCTAACCAATCAGGTTATTTGACATCCTCAATGAAAGAGGCCTTTTGCAGTTTCTCTACTTCCTCTTGAATAACTTGGTTCTTCTCTAGGCTAAAGACCCTTCTTCACTGCTTCACCGGTTTGATCTCCTTATTAACATTAAGTTAATGGCATAAGAAGGCCGGGTCTATCCCCAGCACATCTTCATGACTCCACGCGAAAGCTTGCTTTTTATGCCTCACAAATGACACCAACTCTTGCTTTATTGTTGGATCAAGTGAAGTGCCAATTTGATTCGTTCTTTCTGGTCGTTCATCGTCTAGAATAATGTTCTCCATCGCTTTTATGACCTGACCCTTCACGAGCTCTGATTCATCTCTAGGGTTCAGTGTCTCAATCTCTGAATCTTCGGACTCATCCACTTGGTAAGTGATGGTCTTCTTCCTGGTATCTTCTAACTCTTCTTGTTCGGCAGATGAATAGTAGCATTCCCGAGCTACTTTATGATCGTCCTTCACAAGTCCCACACCGAATTTGGTCGGGAACTTCAAGCATTGATGTACTATGGATGGAACTACTTCTAACTTCTTCAGGTCTACCCTTCCCATGATTATATTGTAGGCTGATTAGACATTTTTATCCATTACAAAAAAGCATACTTTTTCTGTTCTGCAAGTAGGCCAGGTACCAATAAGCATGTCCAACTTGATCATCCCAAGTGAAAAGACTTTTTCGCCAGAGAAACCGATAAGGGGCCTGTGGTACGACTCCAACTGGGCGAGCTTCAGGTTTAAACTGTAAAAGCAAGGGTATAACATGATGTCTGCTAAGCTAACATTATCTACCAATACTCTTGAGATGATTACATCCTTCATCCTCATTTTGATCACCAAAGGATCGTCGTGAGGATACAAGGAACCTTCCAGATCACTTTTGGAAAAATCGATGACTAGTTTATCCTTATTGACCTTCCTCGGACGATATTTCTCTGCCAGATTTATCCGCTGTATGTAGGAGAAAGCTTCGGCCTCATTGAGGTAAGCTTTCCTTTCAGCGGCATGATCACCACCTCCTGCATCTCCGCCTGTTATCATATTACAGTCAAATGAACCAAAGAGGATTGAAAATACCTCGCGTTTAGGCTGTCTAGGCTTTTTGGGGAGATCGGGGTCGTTCTCCAGGTCATCTTCATGGTCCATTTTCTTATCATCTCTTGGTCGGCGAGGATATTTGGACCTTTATCGTGCTCTGTTGTTCGTCTTCTCATCGTTCTGGCTATCAACAAACTTGTTCAAGTTCCCTCGTCTAATGAGTGCCTCGATCTCATTTTGGAGAGCTATGCACCGATTGGTCGTGTGACCGTGGTCTTTGTGGAACTCGTAATACTTGGACTTATCTCTCCTTTCGGGGGCTATCCTCAATTTCTCCGGCCAATTTAGTTCTTCGCTATTTTTGATTTCCTCCAGAACATGGTTTATGCCTACCTTTAAGGGGGTATAGTTTTCATATTTCCTTAAGTGCTCAACCGTTCCCTTGCCTTTCGATTGTTTGCTACCTCCATTATGCTTATGATCCTTCCTCTCCGACCTGCCTTCAACTTTAGTTTCCACTTTTGCCTCAACATTCTTCTTCGCAGCCATAGCTTCTTCGGCATTCATAATCATGGCTGCTTTCTCCATCAACTCTGCCATGGATTTGGGGGGATCTTTGGCCAAAGTGTAATACAACTTATTCGGTAAAAGACCACTCATTAGAGATATAATGGCGGTCTTCTCTTCGTAGTCGATTACCTCCAGTTTCTCGTTGTTAAAACGAGTGATGTAGTCCATGGTGCTTTCTCCTACTTTTTGACTTATGCTCAATAGATGGGCTACCCTCTTAACTGGCTTTGCTCCAAAGCAGAAATTTCCTATGAAGAGCTCAGCCAACCGATGAAAAGTTATGATTTACCCCCGAGGAAAGCTGTTATACCATATTTCAGCAGAACCAGTGATGGTTCCTGAGAACGCCCTTCACCTCATCTCACCTGGGACCGCATAAATATCTACAGCAGCTTGGTACTATTCTATGTGGAGAACATGATCAGTCTTCCCATCATACTTCAACATAACTACAGGAGCCTTAAACTTTGAGGGTGTGGGGAAGTCCACAATTGCTTGTATAAATGGAGATCCTTTGATAAAGGTTCTCTGGAGAGGGTTTATGGCCGTAGACATTTCCCCTAACCTGTCTTCCAACCTCTGAATGGAACCCTTCCATGCATAATTTCGAGCGTCTGATCTATTTGCCCGAGTAACAGATCGCACTGAATTATCCTCTTGGGATCTTTCTTACGAGCTGTAGGGCGTAATTGGGCAAAACCTTTTCTTAGATCATTTGGTCGTTGATAATTTCTCGACGCAATACGCGGAGGGTTTCTATTCCTCCTAGGGACCAAACGTTCAAAGGGGGAGATTCTACTCAACCTCTCCAGAGCGCTTATTCGTTCTGGAGTTAGAGTAACATTCTCTTGAGAGTTCATAACTCTTATGGGAGAGGTCCGACCAGGCTGATAGGAGGGATCACCATACCTCTCAGTATGATGGATCGGTATGTCTGGACCGGGAAGCATGAGGGAATAGAGTACGTATGGATCGTGAAGATGACAAGTTACTGTTTCTCTGAACACTTCGCTGGCCTGACTGGGCAGGCGTTGCATTTTGAACAATTTGAATGAGTTGTCGCATGGTCTCCTGCATAGCTGTTTGTCCTTTGGCTAAGTCTGCCACTATTCCTGTGAGATCATGGACAGTTGGAGGAGCGTACTGGTTGGGAGGAACTCTGTCATTGTTCCTATAGCTACATTCTTGGATCTCAGCCATGTATGATGAAGTTTTTAGTGAAAAACGCTACGTATAGTCGTTCCCACAGACGACGACAATCTGTTGATGTAAAAAAATAGACTTGATCTAATTAATTAATCACAAATAAATATGAATAAAGAAATAAGACAATATTTTTAAAGTGGTCCAGCCTTAATGAAAATGGCCTACGTCCACTGTCTTGTATTGCTGGGTGTTTTGCCTTGATCTCAATTATGATCGCAAGTAATCGATTACCCCGTTATAGGGGGGTTACAATGTATTTATAGCCCTTGGGATGTCAATATGAATATAAAATATGCCGTTATTTAATAGACATATACATCTGTACATAATAAGAATGTTCATTGAATTTATTTTTATCGCTTGATCTTCTCTGCTAGATGCTCTGTACGTTGAGTAGCTCGTCGCGTTTTAGTAGCTCGGTGAATATATTTTATGTCACGCACGATGACACATGTCTTAATATAATTGATCCACGTCAACTGACTAATTTTTGTATCAACACCATTCAATAAAGTTCTATTCGTTACCTCTGTTTGGCCATTACTTTGAGTATGGCTAGGAGCAGAGTGGATTTTTTAGACATTGGATTGGGCACAATAAGAAGCAAATTCATTGTTGTCAAATTATGTGCCATGATCAGTGATAAAGGCGTAGGGCAGTCCATACCTGCATATGATATTCTTCCAAATAAACTGATAAACCTTTTCATAGGACATATCGATCAAGGGTTTCAGCTTCCACCCATTTAGTGAAGTAATCAACAACTACTACCAGATACTTGAACCTTCCTCGGGTGGTCGGTAGAGGCCCGACCAAGTCAATTCCCCACATAGCAAAGGGCTAGGGTGAAGTGATTGGTGTTAGGAGAGATTGTGGAGTCTTGCGTATGCTAGAAAACCTCAGACACTTATCACACTTCTTAGAAAAAGCTGCGCAATCTTCTCGCATTGTTGGCCAGTAGTACCCCTGTGTGTTGATTCTTTGCAACAAAGTTCTCCCGACTACATGGGCTCCACAGGACCCTTCATAGACTTCCTCAATCAAATATTTTACTTCAGCTGGATGCACACAGCGTTGTAGACCAGCAGTCAGTCCTCTTCTGTACAACATACCATTGTCTAACACATATCTAGCAGCTTTGTATTTCAACTTCTTAGCTGCAAGTATGTCAGATGGTAGAATTACATCTTCAATATAAGCTATTATGGAATCCGTCCAAGATGGCCCCATGTCAAACGTAATAAAATTAACCATCAGATCTTCATTGATGCTCCTATTAACAAGTAGCTTAATAGGAATAGTTCTTCGCAGCTCAATTCTGGTTGCTGAAGCTAGCCGAGTAAGTGCATCTGCTCGGGCATTTTCCAGCCTTGGAATTCTGATCATCTGAACAGCTGGTAAAGTAGCGATTATCTTCAGAGCTTTATTTAAGTATCTGGACATCAATTCTCCTTTAGCTACATATAAGTTCAACACCTAATTTACCACCAACTGTGAATCACTGTATACCACAACTTGCTCGACATTCAGTGATTTGGCTAGATTTAAACCAACAATCAGAGCTTCATACACTGCCTCATTATTGGAGGCTTAAAATTGGAGCCGTAGAGCGCACTCTATATCTATTTCATCTGGAGTATTGAGGATGATTCCCGCTTCACATCCAGTTACACAGGATGACCTATCAACATACAGACTCTATATGGGAATATTATTATCAAACGCTTGGTTTGTCAGAATCCCTTGATGAAAGATTTTATCCTTTACCTCCTCAAATTTCTTTTTCATCTGCTATACTTCGCTAGAGGGTTATGGTTGGCCGATGGTGGCTTCTTCTGTAGTTTCTTTTGCTTGGAGTTGGTCGGGGGTATCTCTAGTAGGTCTGCTGACTCCTGAGTATTGCTCGATAGGAGTCCCTTGTTTCTCAGGAATTTCTGGGTAAGTGAATTCTGTAATGAAATCCGCCGCTGTTTGGCCTTTTAAAGAATACCTTAGTTCATATATAAGATCATATTCCCCTAACTCCACATCCCAATACATCAATCTTCTATATTTCTCCGTCTTATGCAAAGCTTACCTCAGTGGCATATCAGTATATACCACTATGGTATGAGCTTGAAAATATGGCTTCATCCGTCTACTAGCCTCAATTAAGGCCAATGCTAATTTCTCCAGCCTGGGAGATTTGACTTCTGCTCCTCGAAAAGCTTTGCTAGTGTAATAAACCGACTTTTGAACTCTATTCTCATCTCTGATCAGGGAAGAGCTAACAACTGATTCAGAATTAGCCAGATACAAATACAAATTTTCTCCCAACACTGGTCGGGAGAGTAATGGGGGTGCTCCCAGGTACTTCTTCAATTCCATAAAGGCTTTTTCACATTCATCGTTCCATTTAAAGGTTTTTTTGAGCACCTTAAAGAATGGAAAACATCTGTCTGTTGCTCGGGACAAAAATCTGTTGAGTTCTGCTACACGCCCTGTTAGCCTTTGAACATCCTTTTTGCTGGTCGGAGATTGTATTTCTATCAAGGCCTTGATCTTATATAGATTATCTTCAATTCCCCTTTGATGTACTATATACCCGAGGAACATTCCCTCCTGAACTCCGAAGACTCATTTGGTCGGGTTTAACTTCATCTGGTGCTTCTCCAACTGATCAAACGTTTGGCTGAGGTTGACAATATGATCAACAACTTTTTTGCTCTTCATCATATCGTGAACATACACCTCCATGTTCTTGCCATCTGTTCCTCAAATACTTTGTTCACTAGTCTTTGATAAGTGGCACATGCATTTTTTAGACCAAACAGCATAACATTATAGCAATAAGTTCCTCGAGGAGTAATAAGGGAAGTACTTTCTCTGTCTTCTGGCTTCATTTTGATATGGTTATAACCAGAATATGCCTCCATAAAACAGAGCAGCTCGTGCCCCAAATTAGTGTCTACCAGTTGATTAATTATTGGTAAAGGAAAATGGTCCTTTGGGTACGCTTTGTTCAAGTCAGTAAAATCTACACACATCCTCCACTTATTGTTTTTCTTATTGACCATAACTACGTTGGCCAGCCAGTCTGGGTACTTCACATCTTCAATACAGGAAGGTTTTTGAAGCTTCTCCACTTCTTCTTGTATAACCTGGTTTTTCTCTGGGCTAAAAACTCTTCTTCGCTGCTTTACAAGTTTAACCTCCTTATTAACAATAAGATCGTGGCATAGGAAATTTGGATATATGCGAGGCATATCTTCGTGACTCTTGCGAACACCTGCTTTATTTGTCTAAAAAAGGTAACAAATTTTTGTTTAAGAACCGAATCCAATGACAGTTCTATTTGATTCATTCGCTCTAGTTTATCATCATCCAAAACATTGCTTTCTGTTACCTTCATCACTTGACCTTTTACGAGCTCTAATTCATCTCTTGGATCTAAGGTTTCAACCTCAGATTCGCTGTTTGGTTCAGACATATCCACTTGATAAGTGGTTGCCTTCCTTTCTACTTCTACCTTATATTCCTCCTCGGCAGATGAATACTAGCATTCCCGAGCTACTTTATGATCTTATTTTACTATTCCCACTCCAAAGTTGGTCGGGAACTTCAGGCATTGATGAAAAGTACAAGGTACAACTTTAAATTTCTTAAGACCTACTCTTCCTATGATCACATTTTAAGCAAAATGAACATTTTTGTTCATTATAAAGAATCTTACTTTCTTTGTCCTTATCGCCGGCCATTTCCCGATCAACACATCTAGCTTGATTGTTCCTAATGGAAATACCTTCTAACCAAATAATCCAATGAGGGGCCTATGGTAAGGCTCCAGTTGGATGAGTTTTAAATCCAAACTATCAAAACAGGGATAGAACATAATGTCTGCCGAACTGTCATTATCCATTAATGTTCTTGCTACAAGTACGTCTTTCATCCCGACTCTGATCACTAAAGGATCATCATGGGGATACAATACTCCAGATAAATCGTTCTTAGAGAAGCTAATTACGAGCTTATCCTTGTTGATTTTACTTGGTCGATCTTCCTCGGCAAGATTGATTCGCTGGATATAGGAAAAAGCTTGAGCCTCATTGATGTAAACCTTCCTTTCAGATGTATGATCTCCTCCTCATGCATCTCCACCTATAATCATATGGAAATCAAAGGATCCAAAGCTGAGTGTGAATACCTCACGTTCAGGTTTTCTAGGCTTCTTGTGGAGATCCGGATCGTCTTCTGGATCATCATCACGGTTCCTCTTCTTATCTTCTCTAGGCTTAATAGGTGATTTGGATCTCTTTCTACCTCGATCGCCATCTCTTCCACGAGCCTTCCGATCAACAAATCTGTCTAATTTTTCTCTTCGGATGAGTGCTTTAGTCTCATTCCGGAGAGCAATACACCGATTGATCGTATGACCATGATCTTTGTGAAATTATCAATACTTGGACTTATCCCTCTTATCAGTAGGTGACCTTAACTTTTCAGTCCAACTCAAATCATTGTTGTGCTTGATTTCTTCCAAAACATGATGTATATCCACCGTCAAAAGAGTGTAATTGATAATTTTTCTGAGCTGATCTATGATTTCTTTTACTTTCGAATTCTTGCGCTCATTGCGATTCTTGTGCTCTTTCTTATCCGACTTCCCTTCAGACTTCGCTTTCGCCTTTGCATCTGAGTTCTTCTGCCTCGAATCCATTTTTAGTTCTTTTTAGTCCGGATAGCACCAACTCTATAAGAGTATTGATTAATACTTGATCCATATCATCACTCCACCGAATCTGTTTTTTTTTGCTTGGGAAACAACTTGTGACAAGGATGGAGACAGTTCCTCAATTTCTGGTTGGGAGTTTGGAATAGTTGTAGGCCTAGGAACACTTAATGGACCTTGATTTACTTGTCGGTGACTTACCATATTAGCTGTTTTACAATAGAAAGAAAAGTTAACAAGAAAAGAAGATGTAAACATGTTGAATACAAATATATACAGAAGGGGGTTGTGCATAAAAAAGTATGACAAATTATCCTTCATATATGTTAAAAGGAATATAATTTGTATCCAACATCACAAACAACATACAAGGCAGACACCCATGTATACACACACCTGACACCCATGTTAAAACTGATTTGTGTCTGTATTAGCACAAATCAGAAATATTAAAGACACTATGACCCAAAAAGAACTTCAAATTATCAAATGTTCCTTATATATTTGCTTCAAATGCACATATCAAAATTGATTTGATCCATGTTCAAATAATGAATAATGATATCTTAACATGTTATGCAAAAAATAAGATGTTGAGAGCATTCAGTTCAGCATCAGTCATTCAATATACCTATAGCCATACTGAATGCAAAAAATAAGATGTTATTACAGTAAAGTGACCTTTCTGATATAAAATTTTGGGCTTTATTTAATCATAATGAGTTTACTGATGCAGTTAAGAAAATCTGGGAAAAATAATTAGACCATACTGGAAGTTCCTGGCATGTTTTGATGTTATACGGGCATTATACGATCTCCACTATTGTGCATTTTTGTCGCAATTTCAAACATTGACACAAAGCATATAGGACATCATAAACTAAACACAACCAAGCCTCGAATCACAGGTTTATGTACCCAAGGAAATCAATAAAGCATCAACAACACAATCTTCACAATATGCAAGAAGGGTGCTTAAGAAGCATCAACATCCTCAGACCAATTATCCTAACCTAAACTGATGTCACCCTTACCAATTAACCTTATCATCCGAGCTTCTGCCTCCTCTCTAATATTTATCATCATTTTCTAACTATTGGAGCCAACATTATTCATATATCGACAGGGGTAAGATTACAATACTTACCTTTCATGTAAATGAAGGACCACTACATTTTTATGCTAAAGGCATCAAAAAAATCAAAATCTGTGATACACTGCACTAGGAAACTCAAAGGGAAATAGTGATGGTATTAATTGGCCCTATGCAATCAAATTTGGAGTTAGGAAAAAAATTAATACGACTAACTGGACTTTAGCCCCCATTTGATATTTGTACCTGAACAAAAGCATTCTAATCTCACCACAACTCAAACAGGTAAAGTTAAAAAGGAAAAAAAGATGAAATCCCAAAAAATAATGTACCTGAACAGAAGTATGACCACTATTAGAAATGGAAATTGGCACAAGCAACATAAATGGAAAGGTTATAACTATTGGTGGCTTTCATTCTGATTTGTATGTTGATCAAATAAAGATGTAAATGCAAGATGATGTTACATAAACAACTGAACACCCTTTAGAATCTCTAATATACCCAAGTTGAAAAAATTATTCAAATAATCAATGCAATTAGCATAGACTAAATGTTCTGTTATGTCTAGCTAGCATTTGTTCACTATGTTTAGTCACAAGCTCAATCAACACCAGTCAAATTTTCATTATTTGACTTAGACACAACAGAAGTAGATGCTAAATAACCACAACAAATGCAGAAGCAGATGATCTATGTATGATTTACAGGGCATTAGTAGGGTAATAATGACTTGAAAAAAAAGTATATATACATATTTTTAGCAGCAGAAGCAGATGAATTCAATGTATAATTTGACCTTTCTAATTGCCGATAAGGAATTGGTTGTATTAACAAAGAAAAGTAGCACACCCCATTACAGTAAAAGTTCATTAGTTACAAATAAGGAAATACAAAATTAAAAGCTCAAAATAATTGCCAACAAGGAAATACAAAGATAATTCTTCAATCTAAGACGACCGACACATAGTTGAAGGGATTATAGTCATCCCACATAATATTGGCCAATGCATTTCTTTGGTTAGTCCACGTAGCTTCAGCTGTGACAGTGATGTGGGCAGTGGCTGGTACATCTTCGGGTACATCAGATAGATCATCGATGTCCTCAATTTCATCATCGCTAACTGCGTCTTCATCACATAGATCATCGATGTCATCTATTCGCAAGAAATTGTGCAGTGCACAACATGCAAGGACAATCTTCGCTTGAGTTTCAGTGTCATGGAAAGGTTAGTGCCTAAGATAAACAAACCTCTTTTTTAACAATCCGATGGTCCTCTCAACAACGTTACGAAGAGATGAATGGAGAACATTAAATAACTCTCGATAATTTTTAGGAATTAGACCCTCGGTATCTCTACGAGGATACATGTGCTACGATATGGTGTGAGAAAACCCGGGACCGAGGGGAATCCCGCATCAGCAAGATAATATTTACCTATTATTATGAGGAGTTATTAGTAAACAATGATATTAAGTTTTTCTAACTTTTGAAAGTCGGGATATATTTGACATACCAAATGGAACAGTTAGCCTATGTCCTTGTCGAAAGATTGCACTCCTCAACAACCGACCATCATGCGCGGACCCTTCCCAACCGACAAGCACATATGTGAATTTCATATCAAATGTAGATGCCACCAAAACGTTTTGAGAAAAAAACATGTTTTCGATTGCGATACCTATGATGTTCCTTCGTGGGGATATTTTCCGCTATGTGAGTACCGTCAATGGAACCTACAACATCCTTTTAAGACATACACTCCGTTTCAGTACCCAACACCGAATGTCTCAATAAATATTAATCAACAAAAAATAAAATTAATAAGCACCTAACCTGAAAGTGAGGGAACCAATCTTGAATATTATGCTTATCGTAGGGGGAGTTTTGAGCAGTGACATTGGTGACAACATCTCTATATAGCATAAGACATGCATTTAACTCTCTACGGAAATAATGACTCACAGTTTGTCCGAACGAAAAAAATGTAAAATTTTCGGCACTGTTACGATGTCATGGCCAAATGTGTTTAAAAACATAGCCACTTCCTTTCAATGCGCACAAATCGGTTATCAGCCAACCAATATCTATGTAAGAGAGTGTACAGACTATGGAATGGGCCCATTTTCATTCTAAGTTGCTCATGACAAATTCTATCACTGGAGTTGAACATGAGATTTAGTGCAAACTCTCTATGAGCTCTATAATCAATGTGAGGCGCCCTAGCGAGACGTCGGTTATAGTGGTGGCGCCTCATATTATTACATATCATCACTGCCTGCATGACCATCGTCCAAAACACGACCACTAGTTGATTTTGGCTCGGTGCTCTCGACATTCTTATAATAAACAATATTTAATCCATATGAGAGTTTATATACTATTGTCACATACACAACTCTATCATATTAATAAACAAATAAATAGGCCTAAAAAGATCTTTTAAGAAATTTCACATACACATCATGTGCAAGATGCCTAAGAACTTCATTTGAATTTTTTTACATACTAAGAACAACAACCGAAGTATTAATATAAATAAGATCATAATAATATGGATTAAATAAAATTCAATACAAAGACAAGGAGATGAGTTATTTTTTTACTTGAAAATCCAATATAATCTCGATCTTCAATTTTTCAAACCTGAAAATCCAATATTAGTATTGATTAATAAAACTGAAGACATAAACCCTAGGGAGTTGCATCAATTTGTTAGATCATACCAAACTTTAGGAGATGAACTAAGAGTATTTGCCTAGGGTTGAAATAAATCGAAATTAAAACTCTAGGTAAATGTGCTGATAAAAGAAGAGTAAATATGAAAATTCAAAATTAAAATTGAAACCCTACATAATTGAAATAACTGTGCAAATCAACTTTGATCCATTGGTTGATTCATTGTGCAAATCCAAAATTGAAACCCTAGGTAATTTCAACACACCGTTCGAGAGATGAGTAAAATTGTTCGAGAAACGATGAAACACAATTCAAGAGGTGAAATCAATTATGGGTTTTGAGAGAGGAGCGTATTTAAGTCGACGAAGCAATTTTCCTTTCCATGGAATCCGTTTTTTAGGGAGGTGCTGATTTTTTTTTCCACAAAAATGGGGAAAAATAGGTCATGTGACCTCTTTTTGGAAACATTTTCTATGAAAATTTTGGTGTATCAAACATCACCATTCTATGGAAAATGTGTGGAAAAAATAATTTCCATGGAAAAACAAGCCTATCAAACACAACCTTATTGAAAATTAACAGGTTTATTGTTGATTCATTAATATTTTAAACAGTTATATTAAAAGGTTCACTTTATCTAGTTATTTGATACATCAGTTTGTCTTTTGCTGCTTTCTTACACTTAATTTTAATTCTTTATTTTCTTAATTAGTTTGATTTAGTATTACATTTCCAAGATACGTTCATAATTTCAGATATATGATTCTGAAAATGTTAAATTTTTTTGGAGTCTCTGGAACATATTTAGACTTTTAAAATTAGAAGCGACGATAGACACACGACCTCTTTTTTTGGGCAGTTATTGTGATGAAGAACTTTTTTTTTGTGGAATGTCTGTGTACCATGGGAATATAAAATGTGATGGAACTTCAAAGTTGGTCCTCACTATATAGATAATGTAAAATTCTTTTAGAAATAGGATACTGAATCCGTATAAATTTTCATAACATACTTAAGTTTTCTTACCTATGTGTTTGAAATCTAAGCAACATAAATTAAAAGATTCACATGACTTGAAAACTAATAGACGAGAAATAAAGTACTCTAAAAATGTAATACAAACACCACATAAAAACTCAAATGATTTTTTACTATAAAATATCAAAAGTAAGTTATTTTTTTTCTCAAGGTGACCAGTCATCGTGGAAATGGACTTTTCAGAGTAGGATGTCTTCGTGGCTTTTTACTGTGACTTCTCACTATGTCAAGACCATTTCCACAGTGACTTCTCATCGTGGGAAGCCCATTTCCACGATCGAAAGTCACCGTAGAAGTGGTCTTTACACAACGACTTCCCACCGTGGAAATGAGTTTGACATGCTGACTTCCTACCATGGAAAGCCCATTTCCATGGTATTTGATTCTTGGATGTCCCTCTTATCTTGGTATTTGGAATTTATTTTTAGCTAGTTTGTGGTGTGGGGATACATTTTTGGGGTACCTTTAACAGCACCCCGATAAGTATTTAACAATAAAAAACTGAGCAAAGAATGTATGTGTCTTTTTTCATCCTTTTCAATTAATTTGTTGTTTGTTTGGTCTTGTGATTAAAGATCAAGAATAACAATGGAAAGTCATATAGCTTTTGATGCGGGTAAAAGTAGACGGTGGTTGCTTGTGTGTTGAATGTGAGGTGTTAGTTGTACTTGGATTTTTTTGTTGGTTGAGTATTGAAATTTACTTTATTTTAGGGTATATAGACATTTGGATCAAGGTCCCAAAGGGTAATATGGTATTAAAAAAACTCATCAACTCATTGGCTGTAATTTATTGATCATTGGTTATTGATATAATTACCTTAAAAGATGGAACCGTAACACCAAATTCAAAAATACGTCGTTCATCAAGCTCCGGAAGGTGGATGGCGCATTTTTTTAACTTGAAGGGCGTGACTATATAATCTTGAAGACCATCATGGGTCCTCCGACTGTTTTTGGTACATCCGCCTTGTGGACACGAATTTGGTGATACCCCGAGCGTAAATCCAACTTTGGGAAATATGGGCTACCCCAAGTTTATCGAGAAACTGATCGACAACTGGAATGGGATACTTATCCTTGATGGTTTTTTGATTTAGTTCCCTATAATTCTAAGAAGTATAATAAGTAGAAAACCTCTAGGCCATATTTAATTTATAGGGAAAGGGGGGAAGGAGGTGAAATTGATCTAGTAAGAAGTAGGTTGCTGTCCGCTGCTAATAGTTCGTTTACTAATGACTCATTAAGTGAAAGTTGGATTAATAATACTTATTGTAAAATTAATAAACATAACATATAAATCAAGTATAAGACATACTTTTTGCGGAAAATTTAAATGATTGTTTTCTTGTCATTAGGAGCCCGATAGCACTCCATGCATCGCATTCACACCATACCAACTAAAATATATGTGTACATAACCATTGTTGTGGGAATAGAGGATTAACTACAAAAGTGATCTTCTCCACGCATTCATGTTACAAATCCATGGGCAACAGTAATGAAGATATAAAGAGAGAAAAATTATTGTATCATCTACATTCATGATTTCTCCCGCGATATATTTTTATTTATATCTTTATATATAGATAGTGAAAAATCCCATTCTAATATGATTATGAGACTTTTGGATAATCTTAAACTAATTTAATTACTTAATCCCCAAGTCTGCTACAATTACGAGACATAAATTTATCCAAACTCTTAACCACCCATATTGCGTTAGGATCCACCACCCGTGTGGGAGGATCACGGTTTGAGTCGTGAGTCAACCTTATCTGAATATTAACATAAGATTCTCGATTCTTATAATAAAATTTATACATAAAAATATCTTTACAAAATATCATAATTAGTAAATTAATTTAATGATGTTAGTTTCAATTCCCTCCTAGTTTATTGTGAATACGTGACCTGTCAAAATATGTTACATAACATTTATTGTGTATAATAAATAAAACCTAAACTCATAAGTATTTAAAGAATTTTTTATCGATTTATATTAAGGGAGACAATTTGTGAGTTTATATCGGGGTTTGACCTATTATGACACGTTATGGACCCATTGCTTTACAAATATGTTAATAAAAGTGTCAAAAAGATCCATATGAGTCTAAACAAAAGTCGAGATAATCCCCGATGTAATGGTTAATAAACTCAACATATACCCAAAACTCTAAAACAACTCAACCCTATGTATAAGAACAACTCGAGATGTCTAGGCAAATGCGAGTTGGAACAAATTCACGTCACATACCAAAATAAATTTTACTTATACGTTTTTTGAAATTTGGGGTTCCCTAGTTTGAGCATAATTTGGTCTCGAGCTGGAAGCTCCTTATATTCACAACTTTAAGAGCAATAGAAGCCTTGTTACCCTAAGTAAAAATTTAAGTTTTTTTTTAAAAATTTGTTTTATAAAATTTACCCAAAATATTTTCTTTGAAAAATTTGTTAATCAAGTTTCAACTACTAATTGTAAACATATAAACCAACAAAACATTAAAGTATAATAAGAAAAAAAGGATATGAAAGTACTTTGTACTAATTTCAGAGTTTATAAATGTGGGACAATTGCCCCAAGTTCCCTGACTACTACGAGACCAATGTGACTTCTACGTTCGCGATACTGTCTAAAAGACTCCTTGATTGAAAAAAAAGGCAACCTCAACCTTGGCCAATGGATCTCAAAAGCTATCCACAGTTTCTCGCAATATTTCCAACTCACCTGTAATCATTCGCATATGTGCTCAATCCAATCGGGGATCAATAAAACTACATGGACACTGTTTGGGTTAATTTTTTACTTTCCTTTATGATAAATTAGGGTTGTGAGGGTGCCAGGTAAAATTTATGGTCTTACCAACCGAAATTCTTAGCCTAGTGATAATATCAAACGATTATATTGCTTTTTATGCCTCAATTAAGAGGACTTGTGCTTCACTTAGGGAAGACCTTGATGTAAGTCTTTTGGGAAAAATAATTAGTATAAAAAGAGTCAATTACATAAACAGAAAGAAAAGTAAAGCTTTTTAAATAATAGAAAAGTAAATGCGATTAAAGTAAAGGATTGCAAGAAAATAAGGTGCGAGTAAAGTCGAGAATTACACTGCGGAAATGTAAAGCAAGAAAGTAAATGACAACAAACATAAATGCAAAAAACTTTAAACAAACTTTGAAAGAAAAGGTTACAAATTATCTTACAATCTACTGTGGAATGAAATAAATGATGTAAATAAAAGAAAGAAAAGAAAAAAGAGAATAAAAGTAACATAAATCATTTTGGGTGAGGGAGTCCTCTCTTCCTTGTTGGGTTCATTGATTATTTATAGTGTTTCTTATCATACAACGTAATTGATCTTCGGTAAATGTTGAATGGTTACTCACCCATTTGAGTTTTTCCCACTTTGGCACAAATGTGCCAATTTGAATTGTCAAGAAATATGTTCCAGTTTGAATAACACATCACAACTTATGATAAATGCCACGCATGCACGCTGCTCGTTATTTTGTATTTTCATATTATAATTCATCTATTATTGTCGATTTATATATTATGTGACAGCATCTCATTGGTCTGTTCTAACATGGTGGAAACATATCAATTAGTGGACAGTTGAGTTTCTTTAAGCCATTATCCTATGCCACTGTCCCACACCCGACCATGATTACCCCTCTACATAAATACGTAATTTATAGCTATGGGAATGTTACCATTCTGATCAATCGTAATTTTTATCATTTTCCCTTAGTTCTTTATTTTATTCGTTTTCTTTCTCTCTTCACACAAATGAATCCTTTATATAGTAATGATGTTGACTATAAACACCCCTGTGAATATTCTTCTAGATCCTCTAGCCGTGGTACCAGGGACGTAGCTAGGATTTGTCGAGAATGGGGGCTAATCTAATGGTAATTTCCTCGAGCCGATTTTTTTTAAGGTTGTTTTTTAGTATTTACCAAATAATTACTAAAATATTTATTTAATCTAAGTTGACTCATTTTTTTACTAAAATATTTATTTATTTACTAAAATAATTACCAAATAATTTTTTTTTAAAAACCTCTCCATAAGTTGACTCATTTGACAAAAAAAATTAGGTTCATTAATATCCCCAAAAAAGTAATAGCGTTACATAACATCAATATCCCCTAAAATTGATAGCATAACATAAAATTGATAGCATAAAATTAGGTTCATTAATATCTCCCAAAAATTAGATTCATTAATACCCCTAAATAAAATTGAAAGCATAGCATCAATACAAACACAACCAATCAAACAAATGTAACATATATACTAAATAAACATAACCAACCAAACACAAATTTAATATTTTATAAAAATAAACCTAGACAGCAACACAACAAAGCAACTTAGCAAGCAACACGAGAGCAAAGGCAACGAAAAAAAAAATTACCTGTCAAAGGGGATTGATGGTGCCGCAAGAGCACAACCAACGAAAGGGAAGGACTGCTGTTGGTTGATGCCACTAATTTTGCTCCAAAAAAGAAAGAAAAGTGAAGGACTGTCATATCGCTGATTTTGGAATGGAATGGAGATTTGTTTCCATTGCTGCTGCTGCCGCTTAGTTTGTTAGGTATTAAAGACTTAGTTTACTTTTTCTATTTATAAAAATGACCTCAAAACTTTGATACTTTAAGTTTTATCCCAAATATTTTTCTATATCTACTTTTCTATTATTTTTTTTTAAACCGTGGGGGCACAAGCCCCCACTAGGCCTCACTTGGCTCCGCCCATGCGTGGTACATACGGTCTTGGTTGCTATAATGACGACATTTTTTTTACTTCTTGGGGTGGGCCAATATGGGATTATCTTGAGCATTCTGCCTCTTTCGCTTGTGGTGGCTTTGACTTCTGCATTATCAACATGGTACTCAGGAGTTTTCATCTGAAGAAGAGGAAGAGGAGATTGAAGACATAATGATCCTTGGTCTTGATGCTCCGATTGAGGGGCCTGAATATGGGTCCAACTATATCATCCCCAATTCATCCAATCCTTGTGGTGATCTTCCTACAACAGTTTGTGGCAGTCCTGATCCAATTCCATCTTGCGGTCATTTGTGTAAAGCTCTTGTGAAATAATTCCATGATAGGACATGTTTTGGTTTTGAGTTGTGTGTCGTTCACCCCCATTTTCCACTTGATCACCATGCTCAAGTAGTTTGCCCCACTCTAACTGCCCATCCTCGTAATGCTTATGCCTGGTCACGACCTACCCAACCTCAAAACTTTTTTTAATAAGGAGAAGAGTGCATATATGACCTTTTGGCCGCTTGGGGCTATTCTCCCCCATCTGAGAGGGCCCATTGCCTTCGTTATTACGTTATGCATGGAACTGAATATCATTTCTGTAATGAATCCATTATTCTTCCGTTCTGACTGGTGGCATTTTGACACTATTGATTTTAAAAGGCACATTGTGGAGACTCAATTCTACATGTTGTCCTTTCGTAGATGGTTGTCTTCCTTTCTACCCAGTCGGGAGATCCTTGTAGAGATTTGGAGAGACTTGTCCAGGATGGTATGAATCTTGGTAATAACTCAATTTCTAAATTTTTTTTAGGCCAATGATGTTGGCATAGCCTTGGATTTGCTCTAATATTTTTCTTACCTCTGACTTTAGGTTTTGTTGAGAGGTCATGTCTTAGATAACTTTCTTTGGGAAATTATAATCATCCAGCACTTCGAAGATGTTCTCCCCATTCCCCAAGCCTAAATTTCCTTTTTTCTCAAGACTTATACCTCTTTTGTTAGGAGGTTGAGACAATATGATGATGATTTCAAGGACCATGATCGCCTAATGGACATACAAGCAAACCGTTTTACAAAGGCTAATAGTAATCTGTAGGATTGAAAGGAATTTTCCTCCGTTTACATTTTCCAAATGGGTGTCCCTGAAGACCGTAGCCCTAATGATATTTCTCATGGGGAAATCGTCATCTGTTTAGAGTTATAGTTGTACATAAGACTTTATTAGAAGGCTGAAGAGGGCCAATTGCTTCTTTTTGAAGATGGCTCGAGAGCTTGCATTGGATTCATAGCATGAAGAAATTCTTTGCCAATGGAATACTTTGCACTAGCATACTACCTATGAATTTCCTTACTACTGCATAGTTCGAAGGGGATGATATTCCTTCCTTGTTTTTTTCTTCCAACCTATGTAATTTTTATCTTTTTGGTCAATTAATGGAAGAAAACTTTCATTTTGAATGATTGTTTGTTTTTTGACTAAATCAATTATGTTGTTAATTTATACTTTTGACTCATATAATTATAGAATTCACCAATTTTAATTAATTTTGACATAATATGAATTTCATCCAATTCAAACTTAGAACCAAATGTGGTACATTAATTTGTGGTAATCTTTTAAGACTTAAAAAAAATATACTTAAACTGTTCAAATTCAAGGTCTATTTACATACATATATTTTTATTGGCAGTGGGCCCTCCAGATCTTATAACACGTGTAGAAACATCCACATGACGACTTTTAGTTTCTAAATGGGATAATTGATTTAAATCTAGGCAAGTTTGGGGATTTTGTTTTCGCCAATATACTTGGCTTGTCTCAGAACTTTAACAATTTGATCTTTAAGTTGTTTTTGGTCATTATTGTACTAAAAACCAATCATGAGAAAATCTTGGAATCACATAGCCACCAAAAGTGTTGCATGTCTCTCCAATTCCCCATCACTCTACTTTTTGGAAAGAGATTTTGTGAAGCCACATGTTACGGCCTACTTGGTTCACTTTTGCATTTCAAACAATGTTAATAAGCTCATTTCAAACAATGTTAATAAGCTCATTTTTTACATTATTTTGCAAGTTAAACTCATTTTTTTTCTTCATATTTTCTTTTTTACAGTATACTCTCTATTTTCAAACCCATTCGAATTCTCCAACTTTTACTTTTTCTCCAAGCTTTCACCATCAATGGCATCAAGCTCTGTAAAAATCAATGAATAACTCTCATTTGATGAAACCGTCAATCGACTTACAACCGACATTGTTATTGTGGTTGGGAACCTGTTCCCCCCATCAAATCCTCATGTGGGATACAACTTACTATTGTGAGACCCTATTTCACAAATGTAAGGACATGTTCTATAAATGTCCAGGGTAGTATCTAGGCATTTATGTTTTATCCTAGATTCTAGAATATATGTCGTATATCGCTACAATCGGCTCGTCTCAACACGATCATATTTCAATGGACTCAATCCGAATTCTGCATTTCACATATCCATCGTCACCAACATTATGCGTCGTGCCCATTACCTTCAATCGTGTGTTCGTGGTAATGTTTTTCGATTCATAAGGGTCTATATATGAAAGCTGACACAAATCAAAAATCGGACCGATCCGGCCCTGTAGGAAAATGAATCGTTTCGACCCATTAAAACTCTCTATCGGACTAATCAAATTAAAGTGAAAAACAAACCTATCCGAATGCCAAACTGATCCGATGATCCTTTTTGCACCGGTCCGATGAGCCTCAGAAAAATTCGGCGTCCTTATTCTTTACGTTCCTATAAAATCCATCTTCAGGGATGTTTTCGTTTAAGACTTTGGAGGAAACATTTATCAGACATAATATATCAAGTCTTCACCTTTTATGAAGCCCAAACAGTTTGAGATTCACAAACACTTATAATAACACGTGAATCGTCCTAAACCCATCCATACCCAGATTTGTGGAGCATCTTGTGTTGAGAAAGAGTTCTCTACATTGATGTCCTTGGAGCGTCTCATAGGAAGCAAACGACAACGAACCGGTGCTTGAGGGTCTTCATTTGTCGATTTGTATTTCTCTATGTATGTAAGTGTTAACAAATCATATTTAAATAAAAAGGTTTTGCCCCTTTTGGGGATTTTTGCTCATTTACTATGTGTGATTGAATATTGCATGATTTGATTGTGTTTATTTATTAATCGATCACCTTTAGATGCATGACCTGGGTGTATGTTTATATCTGCATAATTAAAAACATGATTTAATTAAATGGGTTTCTCTGGTTGAGCAAATAGCTCACTCTCAAATTGGTATCAGAGCCAATTACACAATTTCATCTTGTAATTTTCCGCATATTTTTTATTGAGTATCAATGTTGATGCCGATAAGATATCATGGATGCTATTTCTAGTCAACGATTTTTAAAGTGGTTCGGCTATAAGGAAAGCCTACGTCCACTATTATTTTATTCTCAGGGGTTTACAACAGCACAATATGGTGTAGAGAGAGAGAGAGAGGTGCGTAGAGAATTTCCTAGTTCAAATTGTTATTGTCCTCCCTTTGGCTAAGGGAATGCGTGTATTTATAGTGATGGGAGTCCAAGAGATATAATGTCTTTATATATTCAGACATTTATATCTATATACAATGAATATAACTATTGGTCTTTAAGGGTTCCATGACCGTTGGTGAGTCTTCTTCTAATGGCTTTTGATCTTCTGGATGGTTAGTCTTCATTGAGTTGGTTGGTATGCCGACCAACTCTCCTCGGGTTCCGACCAACTCTCCTCGAGTGCTGATCAACTCTCCTCGGGTGTCGAGCAAGTATAAATATTACCACGTAGGATGACAGGTGTCCATTTCTTATTGGTCCTCGAGTGCCGAGCAAGTATGAATATTGCCACGTAAGATGACATGTGTCCTTTTCCAACTGGTCCACATAGAAGGAGAATTTTGGCGTCAATAATCAATTTTTTTAATTGATTTCTTAAAAGGCGTTTGTTCAAATGGAAAAATCGTTTAGTAAAATTCTAGTTTTTGACGGGTCTAACTATGCATACTGGAAAGCCCAGATGAAATTCTCCCTTAAAGCCATTGATGAACGTGTGTGGATTCTTGTTGAAAATGGGTGGACACCTCCCACCGTCACTGTTGAAAATATGACAACTTTAAAATCTGTGGCTCAATGGACAGAGGATGAATTTAAATGGTCCACGTATAACTCTAAAGGACTTAGTTCCATTTCAGTATTCATTACTCCAGATGAGGTCAGACGAATAATGATGTGTAGCACGTCTACGGAAGCATGGGACGTTTTATAACTTACCTGCAAAGGAACTAATGCTGTTAGAGAGTCAAAACTGCAAAATTTAACAACTCAGTTTGAAACAATTACCATGTTGGAATCTGAATGCTTTGACGAATTTTATGCTCGTTTATCTGATATAGTCAATACTAGTTTCAACCTTGGTGAACACTTCCCTAATGCTAGAGTTGTTAAAAAGATATTGCGTTCCTTGCCTAAGCATTTCATCCCCAAAGTCACGGTGTTAAATTCTTTAAGAAATTTGAATTTTCTTAAATTAGAAGAATTAGTAGGTGATCTTCAAACCTATGAGATAGACATGTTTCTGAAAGTTGTTAAATCAAAAGATAAAGGAATTGCACTTAATGCCCAAGTTAAAAAGAATTTTGATTCAGCTAGGAGGAGGTTAGAATCGTCTAAACGGAGTGAGGAAAATACGTCAGATTCTGATTTAGATGATTTGGTTTGTTTACGAAGAATTTTAAAAAAATTCTCATGTTAAAAAATAGTGGCAAGCTTAATGATAAAAAGAAATTTGAGAAAAGTAAAAATGTCAAGAATTATGAAAAAAGAAAAGAAAGACACACCCAAGAGAAACAAAGAGAGATTCTATGAGTGTGACGGTAAGGGTCATAAATCTTTTGAGTGTGCTACAAGTATGAACAGACTATCCAAAGAAAAAAGCAAAGCTGTTCTAAATGCTACCCCGAGTGACGATAGCGAGGTCGAGTCGATAAATTGAGGAGAAGAATCACCGCATGAGTGAAATTTCATCGCATTCATGGCTATCTACATAAGATATTTTGATGCACCTCACGTCGATGAGGATGCCTCTTCACATGGAGACCTCAACACTGAGAGTGAGAGAGAGGATGCAGGGAGTGAGAGCGAGAGTGACCTTAGTCGTGCTTATGCTGATTTATATGCTGATTCATTTAAAACTAAAAAGTGTAATAAAGTTTTAGTTCTTAGGATTGCAGCGTTAGAGAAAGAGTTAGGAGAGATAAGAGAGAGTGAGTCCTCCTTGTGCACTGCTTTGAGAGAGAAAGAGTCTGTTTGTGAAGAGAGAGAGAGCCTATTTGGAGAGAGAGTTTGTTTGGAGAGAGAGAAGAGTATTAAGAAAGTCAAAGGGGACTTGACAAAGAAAGTGGCTAATCTGACGAGAGACCTTTGTACATTTGAAGAGTCTCAGAAGATTCTGGAAGCCCTTGTTGCCCATCTCACTCACGATCTTGAAAGAGCACGGGACGTCAAGGTTCAAATCAAGGATAGATCTGGAAATATGGGAAATATTCTCCTAGCCCCACTTTTGGATTTAGGGAGAGGCTGAGAATTGGGTTTGATGGTGCATCCACATCACAAATTGTACCTGAACCAGTCCCTGAGTTTACCACAAATTCGTAAGTTCATCCACCCAAACCCAAGAAAGTTGTTCGACCAAGAAAAGAAAACTGACATAGACTTCAGACTATGTACTTTTGTACTTATTGTAAGGGGAAAGGTCACCTGAGAGAGTTTTGCTATAGCTTGGGTTGGACAGGACATACATTTTGCTCGATATCACCCCATGAGTAATCTCACGAGATTGAGAGAGCAGGTTGACTTTTTAGTCGCCACTTCCCAGAGTCTAATGGGAGAATTCCAATGGTTATCTGAACCATCAGTGAATACTACCAACTTTGCGACTAGAACCATCAACAACAAGGGAAAATAAATGGTTACCTCCTCTTAGGTACCTAAGAATGGCAACAAAGCTCTTTTTTCTCATTATGCTCTAAAAGCTTAGAATACCTCACAGTGGTATTTTGACAGTGGGTGTTCTAAACACATGACTGGTGACGTCTCATTTTTTACCTTCTTAGTGGATCATAAGGAAGGTAAAGTCACTTTTGGTGATGGGAGCAGGTCTAGCATTATAGAACGAGGTACTATAGAGATACCAGGGTTTCCTAAGCTAGAAAATGTGTTGTACGTCAAAGGTGTAAAAGCAAACCTTCTTAGCATCAGCTAACTGTGTGACGCTGACTGTGCTGTTAAGTTTGATCGGGATGCTTGTAATGTGTATGATCAAGTCGGTAAACTTGTATTACAAGGGGGTGAGGAAAGAAGATAACTTCTTTGGAACAGTGCCGAAGTCCTTAATTGTCTACAACAGTGTCACAATCACTCCTATGGATCTGTGGCATCAACGTCTAGGTCACGTGAACTTTAGAGATTTGGATTGTCTTATTAAAAAGGACCTAGCACGTGGCTTACCATCTCTTGGAATACCAACTTCCACAGTTTGAGGACCCTGTCTGTTGGAAAGCAAATTCGTATCCCCCACAGGAAGTTGAACTCCATTACCACCTCTAGAGTACTTGAGTTTATTCACATGGATCTTATGGGTCCTATTCGTACATAGAGTTTGGGTGGTAAGGGGTATATCCTAGTGATGGTGGATGATTTATCAAGATATTCTATCGTAGGTTTTCTGAGAGAGAAATCGAATGCTGTTGAGTTTTGGATGACCAAGTGCCGTGTCCTATAAAACCAACACGGTGTCACTATTAATTGAATGCGTAGTGACAACAACATTGAATTCAAGGAGCAAAAAGTAGATCTTTACTGTGATAGCCTTGGGATCAAACATGAATTTTTGACCGTGAAGAGACCTCAAGAAAATGGGATTGTTGAGTGAAAAAAATGAACGATTCAGGAAATGGCTAGATCTGTGCTTCTTGGTCGTAAAGTTCGTAGGATATTTTAGGCAGAGGCGGTGTCTATCGCGTGCCATACAGTGAATAGGGTTTACTTGTGTCCACACACACTTCAGACGCCTTATAAATTGTGAACTGGAAAGAAGTCCAACCTCGCATATTTTCGTGTCTTTGGGAGTAAATGCTACATCCTACAGGATAGAGAGAAATTAGGAAAGTTCGACTCCTAGAGTTACGAGGGAATACTACTAGGATATTCATCGAACAGTAGAGCATATTGAGTTTTTAATCTGAGTAGATCTAAGGTTATGGAGTCAATTAATGTCACTGTGCAAGATGACGAACCTCCAGCGTTAGTTGACCCCATCCATTTGTGTGAGGATGACGCATTTCCAATTGATGATCCCATTGTGCCTCTCACACCCAGGGTGGACCTTACTCCTGTCTTAGGGGACAAACTTGCTTGGGTTTGCAAGATTTATGACCCTACTTCCATTTTAGAAGATCCCACCCTAGGGGTCTGGACTCGTGCTCAGCTGGAGAACGTTGTTAGCAATGTCTACTACACGTCCAAAGTCGAGCCCAAGAATCACAAAGAAGCTCTCAAGGATGAACACTGGATATCTTCTATGCAGGATGAGTTTCTTTAATTTAGAATAATGATGTTTGGGAACTTGTCCCCCGACCTAGTGAGACTAACGTGATTGGTACTAAGTGGATTTTCAAGAATAAAATGGACGAAAATACTAGTATTATCTGTAACAAGACTAGGTTGGTCGCTCATGGCTACACACAGATAGAGGGTGTTGACTTTGACGAGACATTTGCTCCTGTTGTGATGCTTGAGTCTATCCGTTTACTACTCCCTATCGCATGTCATCTGCGCTGCAAGTTATATTAGATGGATGTCAAGAGTGCCTTTCTAAATGGCATTCTACAGGAGGAGGTTTACGTGGAACAACCAAAAGGGTTTGAAGATCCTAAGCATCCTGAACACATTTACTATCTGAGGAAAGCCTTGTATGGTTTGAAGGAAGCGCCCTGTGATTGGTACGAGAGGCTTGCTTCCTATCTCTTAGCCCGTGGATTTAAGAGAGGGGGAATTGATATGACATTGTTCGTTAGGAGAGATGACGATGCTATTTTGGTTGCCCAGGTCTACGATATAGTCTTTGGATCCACGTGCTCCTAGCATGCTCACCACTTTGAGGAGGAGATAAATAGTGAGTTTGAGATGAGCGTGGTAGGTGAGCTTACATTCTTCCCTGGTCTCCAGGTTCATCATCTAGAGGATGGGATGTTTATCTCCCAATCCAAGTATGCTAGATACCTAGTGAAGAAATTTGGGTTGGACTCCGATTATAATGTACATACACCCATGAGTACATCTACAAAGCTTAGGAAGGACACTTCAGGCAAGGAGGTTAAGCAAACCTTGTATCGGAGTATGATAGGCAGTCTTCTCTAACTTACTACTAGTCATCCCGACATCACCTTTATTGTTAGAGTCAGTGCGCGATATCAGGCATCCTCCAAAGACTCACACTTACTCCCTCTAAAACTTATCAAATACGTGAGTGGAACTCTTTCTCTTGGCATTTGGTATTCCTTTGATACCAATGTCCGTTTGTCTACCTATTCGGATATCGATTGGGCCAGGGATGCAGATGGATGTAGGAGAACTTTTAGTGGGCATTTTTATTTTGGTTATGCTCTTATCTCTTGGTTGAGCAAGAATCTAAACTCCAACTATTTGTCCATTTCTGAGGCCAAGTATATAGCAGCTGGGAATTGTTTCACGCAACTTCTGTGGATGAATAAGATGTTGGAAGATTATGGGATATCACAGGACACCATGACCATTTTTTGTGATAACACGAGTGCGATACACATATCCCGCAATCCTGTCCAGCACTCACGCACAAAGGACATTAGGATATACGAGCAATTTATTCATGAGGTTGTATATGAAAAGGTCATTTCCTTGAGTTTTGTGTCTACCGACCTTCAGTGAGTTGATATTATGACGAGGCCTTTAGATGCCCTTAGATTCGAGAGTCTTAGGATGTCTTTAGGAATTTGCACTGTTGACTGAAGGGTAGTTCCTTGTCTAGAGTAGGATGCATTTATCATGTTCATATCATCTGATTCCTATTACTAGACTGTCTCATTTGTATCATTTTTTACTTTGCATTATTCTTTATTCTTTAAAAAATACAATTTTTTTTGTAGTTATTTAAGAAAATATGAAAAATTCCAAAATATTTTCGGTTCTTTTTAAGAAAAATGAAAAGTCAAAAATATTTTTGTAATTTGTTTGCACCTTTTATGGTTCGACATTTAGGATGGCCAAAGTCACCACATCATCTCCGAAAACGTGACAGTTTGGTAGTGATTAGATATGATACTTCATTTCATCATGTGCTTTATAATGTTTTGGTTCCATTGAGATGTGTTTACTGATATCTTTTTGCATGTTTGGCTCCTTATCTCCTTTATTGCACTCGTTCACGAATCTGGTTGATTATTGAGCTTGTCTTATCCCATGTTGGTTAGTGTTTTCATCTCAATACGATACAACGAACAAAATACGATAAAACTTGACAATTGAAGAGGTGCATGTTATTCCGTTTCCAGTGAGGACTTTGTTTAATAAAATTTTGATGAGTGAAAAATGGGAAAAGGGTTGCGAAAGAATAATAATCTTTATGAGAAATGCCTCCATTTAAAAGGACCATAAAAATCATGGCACTAATAAAATTTGCCAAGGTCATTTAAAAGAGCCACAAAATTGGGCCAACCTAGTTAGTTTTATATGATCATTCAAACAGAAAAATTCTATATGATCGTTAATATCCATGAGGGAGATTGGTTGGAAATTTTGCTAACGGTTTCGCACTTTCTGAAAAAACGTCTTGCAAAGCATTAAATAGTTTTGGGTGTTATTGGTGTGAAAATCATGTTAGACTTTGATTTGGCAATTTGGTTAAGTCAATTTCAGTTAAATTCACCTCTTTTACAACTAAGGACGAGATTGAGTACATTCATTAGGAGTATCCGATATTCCATCATGCACATATGTCATGTTAGTATTCATTGCTTGTACTATCTAATTTAATTACATCCCTACAATTTCTCTTTCATTGACTTGGTTGCCTTAGTGTGCTTTCCATGGTGTGATTCTGTGTTGTATATCTTGCAAGCTACCCTTGAAAATTCAAAAAGAGAAAGTGGTTGTTCATGTGACATTCTCTATTTTCGTTGTTTTGCTCTTCTTATTTGTTTATTTTAGGACATCATAAAAAGGGGGAGAACGAATTATGGGGATGCATGATCTATTTGCTTTATGGGGAAGAATTTTTTATAATGATATGCTTTCTCATCATTGATACACTCATTGTTGCTTATCATTATATTTCAAACTGTTGTGTGTCACGGGTACTTGCTTCTTTCCTCATGCGTGTAGGTATCAAATTGAGGAATCTTTGCACACCCTGATGAGGACAAAGAAAGTTTGAAGATTTGAAGATGGTTGAAGTCATTCATTGAGTTTTTCCTATTTTTGGGTTTACTGGAAATACTACATTGTATGACATTTGGTTCTTTTAGGTTGGGGGATAATAATTTGGATTTTGTTTTTATATATGTACCGGCATATACATAGGGGGAGATTTCTAAGGACATGTTCTATAAATGTCCAGGGTAGTATCTAGGCATTTCTATTTTATCATAGATTCTAGAATATATGTCGTATACCGCTACTGTCGGCTCATCTCAGCACGATCATATTTCGACGGCCTCAATCCGAATTCTGCATTTAACGTATCAATTATCACCAATATCATGCGTCGTGCCCATTACCTTCAATCGTGTGTTCATGGTAACATTTTTTGTTTCATAAGGGTCCATATACAGAAGCTGCCAGAAATTAAAAACTGGACTGATAAGGCCCTATAGGAAAATGAACCGGTCCGACCCATTAAAACTCTCTACTAAGTTTTATCTACCAAATCGATCCAATTAAAGTGAAAAATGAACTGATCCGGATGTCGAACCGATCCGATGATCCTTTTCGGACCGATCCGACGAGCCTAAAAAAAATTCGACGTCCAAATTCTTACGTTCTTATAAAATCCATCTTCGGGGATGTTTTCTTTTAAGACTTTGGAGGAAACATTTATCAGACCTTATATATCCAGTCTTCACCTTTTATCAAGCCCAAACAGTTTGAGATTCACAAACACTTAGAATTACATGTGAATCATCCTAAACCCAGCCATACCCACATCTGTGGAGCATCTTGTGTTGAGAAAGAGTTCTCTACACTGCTGTCCTTGGAGTGTATTATGGGAAGCTCTGGCTGACGACAACGAATCGGTGCCTGAGGGTCTTTGTTTGTCAATTTGTATTTCTTTATGTATGTAAGTGTTTAAAAATCATATTGAAATAAAAATATTTTGCCCCTTTCGAGGATTTTCCTCATTTTCTATGTGTGATTTAATATTGCATGATTTGATTGTGTTTATTTATTAATCGATCACCTTTAGATGCATGACCTAGGTGTGTGTTTATATCTGCATAATTAAAAACTGGATTTAATTAAACAGGTTTCTCTGGTTGAACAAATAGCACACTCTCAACAAAATATCTTCCAATGCCTGAACTCAGTATTACCTTAGGTTTGGGGAGCATAGTCTTCATGTTAAAAAAATTGATGAACTGGAAACACATTCTACATTCAAGTTTAGGTTTTGGTCCAAACCATTAGATGGAGACTGCCTTGAAAGGTAAATAAGATCATTGCCCTTAAACAAAAATACATAGAGAGATTCGACATCTTTGCCATCGTTAAACTAATCTTGCAGAACGTTGAATTTGACCCCTTTATGATTTCAAGCACAATCTGTTTGTGGAATGAGGGGTTAAATTGATTCGAATTCAATTTTAAGATGGTAGGTTCCACTATCTTGGACATCTGCTAACTAACTGGGTTAAAGTCTTTAGGATAAGAAGTTCACCCTATCTTCTCATCGATTAACTACAAATAATTTGAAGCGTAAACATGATGACTTGGCCTAATCCATATTCATGCTTACACATAATAAGAATTCTCTCAGTGTTACTAATTTAGAGTAATATTGTTTTCTTTTATTCTGGCTATCAAAACATGTTTTTTGTGTTAAATCCCAAAAAGTAATGTTGAAATACTCTTTCTTGTATGCAAATATCATGAAAGGTAAGGGGGTTTCTCTTCCATCTTATCTCTTGGGCTCCCTTTATAAGAGTTGTGCTGAGCTTGTTGAGGACCCTTTTAATGTCAAACAGGATGGGCCATTATGGCTTCTTCAGATGTGGCTACATGCATATTTTCCAAAAATTGTCCATATCAAGTATGACTCTAAAATTATCTATTGCAATAATTATTATCGCAATAGGTTTAGGAATAAAAGTTTTGAAGCTCTTATTACCATGTTTAGTAGTCTGTCTAGTGATAAACCAATAATTCATTTGCATCCCTTGTTAGCACCCATTAAGTCACCACTTTGGTTAGTCCTAATTTTGAGGGATCACTATAGGGAATCACACGATGATCTCTGTTAGGGGAGGTTCTTAATCCTTAAAGATTTGAATTATGGAAACTTACCTCCCACTATCCCCAATTCCAAGTCATTTGGGGAAATATATTTTCTTGCTCAATTTTCAAGGCATTTTATTTTTTTTATCAATCCATTCCTATCCTAATTAGGAGACAAGCCAATCCTCAGGTATTTCTTAGGACTTCTAAGATTCCTAACACAACCATTTTGCATGAAATAACTGGGTATCACAAGCTTAAAAAAACTTTCTGCATTACAGAAGAAAAATTCAATATTGGGATAGCTCAAGATTTCAAGGATTGTTAGTCTAGGTACATTGAATTCTTTTTTAAACAATTTTAGCGACCACATAGCCTTCGAAGACTTCTTCCTCTCGTAAGGGTTTAACTATCTCTTGTAACTCTGTTTTTATTTGTATTGGCCTAGACTAAACCATTTGACTATCTTGTGTAAGATCCTCTTACTGAGGATTATCAATCTTCCAAGAAGAGGAGACTCACCCTTGAAGTTAATAAAGCTTTGAAGAAGGAAATTTCGAGGGATGTTAGAGAGGAGGAGGCGTAAGAGCACGTTCCTCTCATTAGATCCAATAAAGCAAAATCCTCCTCCGACAATCCAACAAGTACTTTTTCGAGCACGAATGAGCCCCCTATTGCTGTTTTGTATGTTATTTTATAAGGAAAATGCATTAAAAGCATAGCAATTAAGGTTATTCCTCCATCATAATTGGAAGGTAAGCCAATATTTTACTTTTGTAATGTTTTCAAAGTCCTTTGGTATTAATTACAACATTAGTCTTGACTTCGAATTTAATTTTCTTTCATCATTTGCCCAATCGGTGACTTAGTAGAGAAGGGTGAGTTGACCCATTCTAGAGATCTTAGGACACAATCGCCAGCATCCCTAATTGATAATCCCTGACTGAGCCAATTGATATCCCCCCTCACCACCTAAGCCTTCTTAAAATCCAATTATGGATGAATAAATATATTCTGAGGTAGTGGATACCTCCATGCCCTTACTTTTAACTCAAGGTGAGGCAATTGAGACATAAAGTCTAAAGGATATAGATCCCTTGAAGAATCTCTATTAAGCTGCTAATGATCCAACACCTCCTGCTGAATCTTCTCTTCTGATGTTGCTGCTGTTTGAAACATTTCTCCCTTGAAGGAGGACCCCCTAGAAAAGAGGAAAAAATCTCACAACCGAGGAGATTCATAGCTTGATGACTCGAGATAAAGTGCTTTCCTTTCATGAAATAATAAAGGATCATGTTTAAGGCCTCATTTTACACTATGAAGATTGTTACTAGTAGTGTCGAGAAATAACTAGAGCACCTTATCCAAGTCCAACCCATTCCTCCTTTTTGGAATTTGGTGGATTCATATGCCTTAGACCTACTTTCAAGCTTTGCAAGGTTGCCCTTGAAGAGCTAGTGTATTTCATATTTTCCAGTAGTCTTAGAGTAGCCTATTTTTGTGTTACTTATTTCAAAGGCTTGGCAGAGGAAGTTATGAGAGCACTTAATATTGGAATTTATTCTCTCTCCTACCATATCAACATCTTGGCTCAGGTGGAGGTTGAAGAGAACTCTTTTTCTATTGATAAAGCTCACTTCTCTAATCAAAAGGTCATGACTGCAAAAGACTTATAAGACCTGGGAGCCATTTGAAGCAACATAGATGCACTTTTATTTGAGAAGGAAGATATAGAAAAGGATATAGCTAGGTTTATTGATGCATTGCTTCATTATGTAGGAAGACTTCCAGCAAAGGATAGGCCAACTGGCTAGTGAGATGAAGGTCTCAGCCCATAATGCTACTCATTTTGATGAGCGAAAGGTTCATATCAGAGTCAAAAAGACTAATTATAAAAGCTTTTGGAACAATTTTAGGTCTTTGGCATTTAAGGAGTTTTATTAATATGTAACATGACCAATGCTTTAATGAAATTCTATATTTTGTTCTTGTTGCCTTGCTTCCTAAATAGTTGGATACTAACGCTTTACGAATTATTTTTCTCATGTGAATATAACCATTAATATTTAAACGGGTTGATCCTCCTTTAAATTCCCTATATATTTGGAATGACGTTCCCATTTTGAGGATAATTTTCCATAAGCAAGATTCTTTGAACTTAAAGGTAGGATAGTTTTTCAAACCAAATTTCCGTCACTAAATGTTCTTTTCTTTACTTTCTTGTTATAACTATTCGCTATTTTCTTTTGTTTGATCAAGAAGTTAATTAAGGCTCTCACCCTATCCTCATCTATATTTTCCAATTTCATGCAAATTTCTTGATCTTAACCTTTAACTATTAGATCATCTTGGACTACAACTCTCAATAAATTTAGAGTAATTTTGCCTCCAATTTTTAGATTATTTTGGGAAACAACTCTTAGTGAATTTGGAGTAATTTCTACATGGGAAAGTAAATGCATGAATCTATTAATGTCCATAAGATAAGGTAAAATGATAACGGTAAGTCGGTGAATACGTAATTAACCAACCAAGTTGTTAAACCCCAAAGTTACATAAGAATGTCTGGAAAAAGGTTTTCAAACGAAAAATGAGTATTTTCTATCATAGTGAATGCGCATGTTGAAATAGTGATTTTCAATGAAAATACTAAAGTGTAATGTAATAAATGAAAATGGTTAAATTACGGTAAAGTAATGGATTTGAATCAAGGAAAGTATAATGGTTACAAGTGTTGAACCAGATACGTTCAACAAAGTGAGAATGTTAAGCATGATTTAAAGAAAACCTTAAATAATATTAAGGTCAATTAATTTGAGCAAGTAAGGTTTTCAAAAATAAATTGATTTATGCATTGGAATATGTATTTTTCAAAGGTATACGTATGTAGATATATACATATTTTTGCATACATGTGGTTATAGTGCGTGAGTATTCCTTTCTGTCGTTCATTTTTATACCGCTATACAAGGAAGTATATTTTATTTACATTTTACGTTAGTAGCTCTGTTTACTTGGACTCCGGGGTGCTCTCTGTGGGTCCCTCATGTAGTCCATCTCGAAATTAGAATGGCATACTAACAAGTGAAATATTAATTAAAATAAAACTGGACTAGCAACATCATTTAGGTTGTTTCATCGCACTCCACACATAACACTTGGGTCGGATCGGGTTGTCTCACGGGTAACCCAATAATCCGGGTCGGGGAGTTACAAATGGTATTAGATGTAATGCCCTGACCCGGATTGAAGGGTTAATAAAGGATCTACCCGGTCCGGTTCTTACATTAATTGTGAAGTGCAATGGAACAACCTAAAAATGTTTGTAATCCAATTTGATTATTATGTAAGGTTACTCTTGTTAGCATGAAATCCCAATTATTATCAACTACGTGATAGGACCCAAAGGAAGGGCTCCCAAGGCCAAGTAAACAGAGCTGCTAATCATAAAATCAACTAACTACTTACCTGTATAACGCTATCAAAGTATGAAATATCATCCAACCTGCCGTAACAAAAGAGGGATGTGTGTCGAATGCTCAGTGGGATTATATACAAATGAATGTGAAAATACGTATATATCTACATATATACTATTGGAAAATACATGCCCTAATGTATTAAACTGTTTTATTTCAAAAACTTTATTTGACACCTTTTATCCTCTTAGTCTTTACAAAATAATCATTTTGTATTTTAAGCTTAGAACTAGAATATTCTTTCCGTTAACTCACCCAATTAAACAATTTACAATTGTTGGCAAAAACCTTTCATCCTCTTTCAAATGTTTATTACTCAACCTTATTAACTCACGCCGAATTATTAATCATTACTTAAGAATTTATTTCAATGTAAGCAAACACAATGTTTAGAAAAATACTCATCTTCCTTTGAAAGCTTCATATAACACACGCTTGTGTTCATTATATTTCAAACCTCACTAGATAGATTAACATCATTAAGTCACCTTATTTAACCATCCCATGTTACCACATGAACATTAAATATTTATTGCATTATTCTTGCATTAATAAATCAGTGAATTAATACCATTCATTTATGACTCTTTCATGAATATTCAATTCATTACTTAGCATTATCTTTAGGGATTTCGCTAACACACACACACTCATCACAACACACGCTCACCCACGGTTTCAAGGAATTTTATCGGCCGACACCGAGCGCTAAGTAAACTATAGTTGGTTTGGGGTCTTTCACCACTAGGGACAACATAGCTCTACTTAATTATTTAACCCGGCATCATCCAATATCATTATCTTGTCAATGTGTTAGACATATTCATATTGTCCACGTTAATTCGCCTTTTTCGAGCCAAAGCCACAGTCTTGGACTTAACCGTCCATTTTTCCATTATTCATTTAGGAAAAAATATTATATTCCATTAAAGTCCCTTTTTTTCACACATGTTGATTTTACACCGAAAATCATTTCTCTTTAAGGACTCATTTCATTCTTTCTACGTACGTGTCAAAGCACTCTTTAACATTTTTTTTCTTATAAAAATGTTACACTTTAAGTGAATTACCAATTTACCCAATTTATATAAAAATACGTAACTTCACTCCTTATTCAAGTATTATTTATAGAAAACACCATTTTTAAGCTTCAAACTTAACACATCGGTATTTCAGTCACTTTGACACTTTTTCAACTTTTAACTTTTTTAAAAATCACATTTTTTCACATTACTCCCTTTGGTATATAAAATCATACTTTTCACATATTAAAGTCTACACACTTTATTTATGAGTTTTAACACTAAAAACCCATTTTAGTAAACATTTACACATTTGATACTTTGCATTTCAAACGTAGTGTTACACACTTTAATTGTGACTTTTTGCATAAAGACCCATACGTAGTCATTTTATTCAAACTTAGACTTATACACTTTCATTATTTATATTTTTAACCCCAAAACTTAGTTTAACAAACTAAATTGTACACTTTGTAAATGAAAATCCATTTTCTCATTTCATAATAATTCATCAACATTAAAATCACTATAGTAATCTCATAAAAAGGTCACATACATACCAAATGTTCTTTGCATCAAAGAAATCATTTATTCACCTTAAAACATGAGTTTAAAACATTTTATTGCATAAAATGTTTGTGAATAGTGGACTGCAAAGTATCTATTTTCAATACCCATTCAATCCTTCGTTCTAAGTTCCCCCTTTCACTCAAAACCTTAAGAGTGTCACTAATAACCCATTAGTGAACGATATTCATTTTTTAACATTTTTTTTACACCTAATATTTGTGAAATAATATTCTAAAATTTGTCACTAACTTTAACCTCATAAAAACGGAACTCTAATACTGATTTTTATATTAAAACATGGAGTAATCATCAACAAATCATGAATGAATCTTTCTACACATTTAAGACCTTAAATATGCAATAAATCGTGTTAAAAATATTGTCAACTTTAAACTTTAAAGTTATGGGTTTCCCACCTCAAGATCTTCAATGGAGGAAAGTGGGTTTTGTGGAAGATGGGTGACTCCCCCACCTTCAAAGGTGGCTCAAGGGGGAGTCACTTTAGCTTATCTTCCATGCTCTAAACTTGACTCGATGGATGGCCCAAGCAAGAACCTTTCCAAGATAACAAAATCCCTTTTCTAGGTACTAAAACTCACTTCAAGAACACCCAGTAGTTGTACTTTAATGGAGTTTTGAGGTTTTTGTGATGGTGTTTAGGTGGTGGGAAAAATGAAGGGATTTGTGATGAAAATGGCTTGCTAGAACACAAGGATGAGAGGAGAATATTCTGCGAGAGATCCAATGTTTTAAACAACAATGGCTTCCACTCTCCCTCTCTCGTATAAGCTATATGAAGAAGGTGGAAGAGAAGACCCAAAAACTCAGAAAATGGAGTGCCTAAAAATATGTATAACCCTGTCCAAGTCTGAAAATCTAAATTGGACTAAGACTACACCTAACCACCTATTTAATACCCCACAAGATGCTGTCATTTTTGGCACTTACGCTTTGCTATTTTTGACCCTTGGACCTTCTTCCTGGCATTTTTTTGAGTCAAAAAACATATTCATAATATTTTTTTTACCTCCCAAAACGTCATACACGGACCCTACAAGAATCAGGACCTCCGTACAAAATATATTTTTTTCGATTTTTCTTCACATGAAAATATCCCTTATATTTTTATGAGTCTAAATATATGGTCGAACTATTTTTGACTTACCAATTGTCCTAAACAATTCGAGCAAGTTCGCGTCCTACACGACACGCGCTGACAAAAATCTGCCTAAATTGGGTCTAAATGATTTTTTCCGAAGATGTCGAAGAAGAGAAAGCTGCTCAGCATTAAATTTTAAGTTGATATGGAGATTTTTATAATTTTCTCAGCACTTTTATTTTTTTGACAAAAAATATTTTTTATTTATTTTTTGGCTTTGACCCCATGGTATTTTTATATGTATTTTTTGGACCCTATAAAAGTGGTCATTTCGATATTTGGGACCGCGATGCATGATACAAAAGTCGCACAAAGTTACATATCATGTGCGTCGCGTACCGTCTAGATTGCCACCTTATTAACCATGAATGTGTCACAATCATTCCTTGGTATTTTCACATAAAACTTAACCAACATACTTACTAGGATTATTAGAACTTAAATACGCATCCAAGCGGACCATGCGACGTGGAAATTTTTCTCCTTAATTACTTTTCATAATGCGCCACTTTTCATGCCATTTGCTGTAATCCCCTTATATATTTTTTCCTCAAATTTTTCTTAGAATATAGTATTTTGATTATCATTAAATACTTATTTTCTAGGATGGGTTATTACATCAGAGCTCTAGGTTAAAGGTTCCTTTTGGGAGTGACGTGGTGAGGTCGGTAGTGGATCTTTAGATGTCGTTGTGGTTTGGGCTAGTCACGCTAGTCCGGTGATAGATATAGTTCGTGTCCTCGGAGGTAAAGTCATAGAGGCTAGCACGACAAGTGAATTCATGCCAAGTGGCATACGTTCAAGGTAGTTGTATAAATCGCTTTAGTGTTTCTGATTAAGTGTGTTAATAACTTACGGGTGTTCATGTAAGGCAATAAGTGGTGACATTGAGGTTCGTAGTGTGACGTGTTTGCATTCCAACTTTGTTGACATATAGACTTGGAGATATTAATGGAATGGGAGGACGTCCATTGGGTAAGTGGAACCAAATTGTAGATAACCGATGGTAGGGAATGGTTGTTATAGTGCCATAATCGTGTAATGGGAAATTATGATTTAAATTATATGTAGCCATGGGTGTGACACATGTGAGAGGTTAATATCGAAGTGGTGATTAGGCAAATTCGATCTCTGGGGTAATACCGTGCTTGATGGTAAATTTGGTGATAATGTAAATTGTGTGGGTTAGCACTTAGGAATAGTTATATCCAGCCTTAGTTAACTGGATGATATCCTTGTGGGTGGGACCCTTAGCGATCAGTATCTAATGAATTTATCTTGTGAGGCATAGTTAGAGTTGTTGATCACAAAAGGTCACATAAGCAACAATGGGGAAATACGGATTATACGTTGTGTCATGTGTTCCATTAAAAGGCCTTAGTATTAATAATAACGTCCTGTAGTATTAATTGCGACTTAGCTAGAAATACCGTGAATTCCACGATTGAAATTAAGTGACTGAATAATGTGTTTATAAGTGTTAGTCCAGTGGTGAGAACGTATTAGGTCCCTTGGTTGTGGGATTGAATTTAGTATGTCTCGATTTATGTACTATGATATAGGTTTAGACAATTTAAGGATCGAGGCAGCCTAAAGTGAACCTAGATAATCGTGGTGACTTACTAGTAAGTGAATGAGCTGTGATATTTAGAATATGACCTCTTGCGATGTCATTAGGGTGGGCCTCCCCTCAGGCAATACCCGACGTCTTGTGTCCTATCAAAGACTAGATGTTATTAATTTATGACTTGGTGATTGTAGTGTGGCATTGAGAAAATAGGATCCCTTGTGGTGTTTGTAGGCATAGGCCTTGGTGTCTATAGGCAATGGGTGATGCCCATATCCTACCAAAGTATATAGTTGTGTCAATTAGTAGATTAATAAGCAGCATGAGGTCAACATAGTAAGGCAATTCAATTATAATGGTCGAACACTCATTGGGAATCTAATGATATGATTTCGTGAATTTAAGCACGGGTTAGCATTCTGGGCACCCATGCGAGTTGCGTTAAAAGCCCCTTGGATAAGAGTACTAAGGTGATTTGATGAAATTAACATTGAGATAATAATTCAGATAGGTGGGTAAGAATCAGTGTTGATGTTTCCTTGGGAGTATATACTAAGATTTAGCTAGCAAGATATTAATATGAAGTGGTAGACCATTGACTATTTTAGTACGTACAGATCATGTCGAATTGTGATAGTACTTTGGAGTTAGTGCTACGACCTTTGTTTCCTGATATGTGTCATAATAGGAATTTTGAGGATAATTTTGAGAATAGATTGATCGAGGTTAGATGGTACCCCTGGGAGACCTGGAACACGATGAGGTCCATTCTGGCATCCAGAAATGGCACTCGGGATGAAGTATTAGGCATAATTATAACAACTAGTGTGCTACCTGTATAGTAGTAATGACTCTGTTGAGGGAAAACCATTAGGCATGAGTGAGGGTTGAGACTATGAGAACGCTACGTTTCACTTGATGATAGTGATCGCGAAAACTGGGGTTAGTTATCATGCGTGGAAACCATGGGGCCTAGGTACAATAGGTCAGTGACTAACGATGAGCATTGAAGGAATGAAATTTCATTTGGTTAAGGTTGTTGTACTAGACAATGATGGTTATATAGCATTAGTCCTAAGGAGGGAAGCCTAGCATTTTTGCTTTCTGAAGTAATTGGTTTCGTGTTTCGTTCGTACAGTAAGGTTGGGTGATTCGTATTTTGAGAGCGCTATACAGGTAAGTATATTTTATTTACGTTTTACGTTAGTATCTCTGTTTACTTGGACTCTGGGGTGCTCCCTGTGTGTCCCTCACGTATTTCATCTCAAAATTGGAATCACACACTAATAAGTGAAATGTTAATTAAAATAAAGCTGGACTAGCAACATTATTTAGGTTGTTACGTTGCACTCCACACATAATGTTTGGGTCGATCGGGTTGACTCATGGATAACCCAATAATCTGGGTCGAAGCATTAGTGAGTGCTACTGACAAGGACAAGGGTAATACCCAGTCCGTAGTTATTTTTCCTAAGCTTGATTGTGTATTAATCGGTTCTGGGGTCCTTCCTGCTTATCAAACAACTGCATTATTTATTCCCCACTCCATATTGTTAGAGCGAGTGAATAACAATCTGACCCTCGTGAGTTGGTCGCCCATTATTTAATTTTCCTTTATACTTCATCTATTCTCTTTTCTAACGTCCTTCTTTGCCTATTTATTTCGCAGTTCTTAATCAACTATGAACAACTCTTGGAAAGGAATGACAAGATGAAGGAATCATCCTTTGATGTTGAGGTCACCTTTAACGAGCTACAAAAATCCTTGGAGGTTGCTCATCGTGCTAATGAGGCCCAAATAAAGAGGAAGAAAAAGTTAAAAAGAGAGGATCCATAAATTGGAGGAGGAGAAGGTTGTGGCGGATAATGCCGTGGTTGTTGTAAAAAAATCAAGAAAAGAGGAAGATAATACTAGAGTTATGGTTGAGATATCGAAGATAAAGGTTGATCAAGCTTTTGCATCTTCTGTCAAAGATAAGGAAGAGGCCTTCATAAAGGGCTGGGATAAGGCCTTTACCAATGGTTTTATGCGAATCGACTACTTATGGAAAGTGTTCTTACAAAATAATTGGGATGAATCCCTTGTAAAGGTTGTCACTACCGAGGAGTCCTACCTCTTCCAACTACACCTTCCTCTCACTCCTCCTCAGATTGATGAATAAATTAATGGTGATGACTGTTGACAAGGAGTCGTTAGTGGTCATTGAGCAGGCTGATGGTCATGTCGCTGATGATAAGGAGAAGGTGAGAAAATAAATCCTTATAGTACTACTAGTAGAGTTTATATTGTATTGCTTTGCTTATTTTATTACTATCAATGTAAGGGGCTTGTCCTATAGTAACTCCCTTTATAATGAAATGAGAAGTCTATTTACTCTATTGTTGTCGTAATTAATTTCCTATAAGTTCTTTTTATTGTCAAATACTTACATCCGATAACCTATTTTACAGTTTAATGTAAGACTGACATCTCCTCTCTCTGTCCAAAACCACATCCAGGAGAGATTTAGTCGGCTGTTTGCCTCTGGTCATAATGAGATCGACGAAGATCAGCTCGAGGAGCTACTTGGCAGTGTTACATCTCCTCAGTCCAGGAAATCATACTCAAGTCTACACCACTTTTTTCACCAGGCTATTATAGATAATGCCTCCTATCATGACATGATCTTAGCTCTTCAGTAGGTCCATATGATATATCTGGAGAATCTTTAGGCTGATCATGAGAAAAAACTGACCGAGCTATTGAAAATAATGGTTTCTACTAGAAACTGCTTTCTTTGGCATCTACTTACTTCGGGAAGGATTTAATTCTCAATGCTGAACTGATCGATGCTAGGGAAGTTACCACAATGTTAGATCAAAAGAATAATACCTTACGTGTGGAGCTTTATGATCTCACGAAGCCCAGGCCTGCCAAACAAAATGAGGGTGTTTCCTTCTTAAAAGAAGAGAATTCTCGCTTGAGGGAGGAAATGGAGTGTATAAAGAAGGCGTGAGTGAAAATTAATCTTAATTAAGAGATTCCAAGAAGAAATCAAAAGAGCAATATAAAAATGCTAATCACACGACATATAAATATACATGGTTCGACAATTTTCCTACGTCCACGGAGAGAATACTGTATTCTTATTAGTTTCTCTCAAAGTATAAAAATTACCTCCCCCTTGTCCCTGTCGTGTGGGAGATATTTATAGTTGTTTAAAACTGTAGTGATTGAATAAGCCAAGGAACTTCCTTGGATTGAGATAAGATCATGTGGTGATTCCCTGAATATCTCGTATGAGATTTTGGGTAATCGATATGGGCTAATTGCAGGTCTTGATTTCCTTGTAATTATCCACGTGATAAATGTTGGTATTAATCCTTTTAAATGGTAAGCTGGGCTGGGCCTGCCCCTAATGCTATTGGCCTTGGTTGCCTAGTCATAAATTGGGCCTAATTATATTTTGGTCCCTATAATTTCCCCTAAAATTCCTAGTCAAAAGTTATTAGGCTAGAGGATTTTACCCTTGTCAAAGGCCCACTTGTTTTGATACATTTCAGTGAATTTGAACCGACAGGATACACTTGTAAATAAGTAGAAGTTGTAAGGGTATGCTTGTTCGACGAGAGAGTAAAGCACTAAAAATCCCCTTAGTTCTCGTACCTTATGATTGTGCACGCTCTTTTAATCTGGGTTTGCTTCAACATTTAATACCAAACCATCATCTCTGCTCCTAATATTCTACTAATAAAAGACTTCCGAGCTTCTTCATTTGCATTCATCCATTTTTTAATTCTATCATTCTTTTCATCATTTAATGTTCTTGTAGCATTCTTCCTTTCCTCCTGTGTTTTTTTAGTTGCAATAACTGAACCTTTTGAATATGTCGAACGTTCTTCATGGTAAAAGTGTAGGCGAATTTAGAAAAACTTATTCTATTCCATTTTGGGTCACAATCGAATGTTCCCCCATGCCCAAAGATGTTGTTTCCATCAATGAGGGACATTGGATTCACACTCTTGCTGTGGTCCAGGGGGGTTAACTTTTCCACTTAGCCTCATTTTTCTTGAATTTTTTGAGTTCTTCAGGGTGGTCCTAGCTCAATGTATCCCCAATACTTGACGTATTGTAAATGGGGTGAATAGTATAAACCAGCTTTATGGGACCAACCTTGGTATCCCAGATATTAGGTATTGTTACATGATAGATAAATTTTTGGTATGCCATCGTTGTGGAAAGCCTATCTAATCAAAACCTTTCATACCTACAAAAATATATCAATATTAGAGTGTAGAGGTAAGTAAGGGAATCAATGAAGTTCAAGGTAGTGAAACTAGATGCAAACTCAAATATAATTCAATTTTATTTTCCTTTTGAACTTTTTACCATTTCTATTTTTTTAGCGTTTTCAACATTAAAACAATTTTGAGAATGGAGAAATAACTAAACTAAAATCAAAGATCTAAAGACTAACTAAAAAGCGTGATGAAAAAAAAGTGAAATATAACTAAATAAAATGTAGAATATGAGATGAGTGAGGAAATAAAAATGAGGACTAACAAGGGATAGGACATTAAAATTAATTATCCCATGTTAGTATCAAAATCACAAATCAACTCTCGTTGCAAATGTAATTTTAATAATAACATTTTAGAAAAGTAAATCTAAACATCATTTAATAAATCACCCACTAGGATTGATTTGCTAGATTAATTTAAATCATGAAAAGTAGCATAGAGTTGAATTTCAAGAAATAATTTCACATTTTAGACAAACCTATCTCTAGTTCGATTCTAAATTGGAAAATAAGACTAGAAATTCGATTTTCTCTCGAAAATCATTTACCCTCTCTCGAGGCATAAATTAAAACGTAAGAGTGCAAAGTTAATAATCAAAGGAACATTTAATTTAAATAATCTAATTAAAATAGGATTAACATCCAATAATGGTATCACCCCACCCCTTGAAAGGGTTTCTAGCCTAACATGGTGATAAAACACGACAAATGTAATATTATCAACAAACTAAGCATGAAATAAAACAAAATTAGAGATAAGAGAACAAATATTAGAATCAAGTCTCCTTGAATTGCAAGTTGAACTCCAAACTCTTCAATACAATCCAAACTCTCAGACTTTAATCCTCACAAAATCTCTAAAGAAAAATAAAATAAATAAAAAATTATTTTCAAAAATGTTTCTCTCTCTATTTTATTTTTCTACTCTAAACTATCTCTCTACAAAAAAACAAATCATTTTTCAAATGGGTCTTCTCTTGCTTTTATAATGGGCACATTAGGGTAATGGGTAAAGTTGGAAGAATTAAAGGTGCATGAGTTGTGTGAGGTAAAAAAAAACCTGACTTGTTTATAAGGGGTTTAATAAGGTGTTGGGGGGGTATAATGGGTATTGGGGTTAAGTGGCATTTAAAAGACATGTGGGTCTTTTGTTTTGTTTCATTTTTGGTTTTATTTTATTTGGATTTTGGCTTTGTTTATTTGCTGACTTGGGACATGGCAAGTAGAAATCGTGTAAGGGAAATGGGTTTTGGGTTTGGAGTTAGATGTTGAAAGTGGATTTTGGTTTTCTCAGGTTGAATGGGTTCGATATGGAGAGAGGTGTGGGCTGTTTAAAGGTCCGACCTTTGTGGTTTAACAGGTGGGTATTGTTCGATTTTCAGCCGAGCTGGAAATGGTCGTGGGTCTGTAGCAAGGTGGGAGTTAGGGAGGTTGAAATCGGGCTCGGGTATGGTGTTGGGTATGGAGGTGATGGGTTCATGGGTTATGGCGGATTGGAGGGATAGGCAGGGGGTATGGTTTTTTCCAGGTGAAACGGGAATAGGGTAGCGGGTTTGAGGTGGTTGTAATGGGTATTTGAAGGTGTTGGGTTAATGGTGGAGGGGAGAGATGGGTGGTGAGATGTATGGGATAATATGTGTGTGTGTTTGTACCTTAAAAAAGAAGTAAAAATTAAAATTATCTAAACTAAAAAAAATAAAAACTAAATAATAAAAATAAAATCCTAACTAAAAAAAATCAAACTAAAAAGAAAATAAAAATAAAAATAATAAAGCCCATTAAACTAAAAAGACTCTAAATGAAAAAAGAAGAGAAAAATAAAAATTAACATTCTATAAAAAGTAAAAACAAAATCTAATAAAACTAAACAAATAAATTCTTAAAAAAAACTTATCCTCATAAAAATAAAATAAAATAAAATAAAAAATAAAAAATAAAAAATAAAAAATAAAAACTAAAAACTAAAAACTAAAAACTAAAAAAATAAATATAAAAATAAAACTACACTAAATAAAAAGAAATATAAAAAATAGCAAATGAATCCTAAAAATTAAAACGACTCAAATAAAAAATTCGAAAAAAATAATAAAAATAAAAACTCAACAAACACAGGGCGCGTGATAGGTTTAGTCCAGGTCTGGGCTAGGTTAGGGCTACGAGATTGGTTATTTAGCCACTTTTTGCTGCAAATTGCCTTCAAATAGAGCTTTTGAAATCCCAACTGTAATCAAGCCTGCATAATAAACAATTATGCGCATAAGACCCGATTTTATCGATAATTAGCAATGAAAATACGTCTATTCAGGGTATAAAATGTACACTTTTAGGTTCTTATCACAGCACCCCCAAACAGAATATTGCTAGTCCTCGAGCAAAATACAGAGAGAAAGAAAGATAAGAAACCAAAACCGTACCACTTTCGCGGGCATTTGCGATTGCACTTAGCATGTGCAACAAACCTTTAAACCTATAGATTGCCCTATAGGACGAGTTTTGTCATGTGAGGGTTTGCAGGGACATACCCACAAAATTCTTTATTTGCAAACGACAGTCAATCTCTTATTAGACATAGAATAATCGCACAATCCATCATGAGATAAATATTTTGAGAAATGCAAGCTAAAGTGTAGAAAAAGGTTTATCTAAGTAAATACTCAAAGAACATCGTTCCTAGAACTCAACGTGTGTGTATGAATCATTCAAAATGGGTCGAGTATCATAAGAGTAATTCCTAGATTGCAACGCTTCAACTTCAAAATCTCATTGGATATATCTTTCTCAAACAAACACTCGAGATTTGGGTAAGTGTATCGCTCTTGTGTGTGAGGAGGTGAGTAAATGTGAGCAATGTCAAACGTCTCACACACACATTAGAAAGAACGAATATTTAGAAAGAAAATGATCTCATGAAATAATTCTAATCACTATAGTGAGAATGTCGAGTTATTCACCACGTTGATTTTCATTTAGTTGACCACCTAGGGGAAAATATGGATGTATATGGGTGAGGGGGAAATGAGATGGGAATGATGGTATGAGGTAAAATAGGATAGGATGGATGGATGATGGATGTTTATGTGGGAAAAGTGTATGTTACTTTGAGCACAAATGTCTTTATTACATAAAAACTAACTACAAACTTCCTTTTTCTTTTCTTTTCTCTTTTCTCTTTTTTTTTTCTTTTCTCTTTTTTTTTTCTTTTCTTTTCTTTTTCCTTCTTCTTTTTTCTTTTTTCTATTTTTCTTTTTCTTCTTTTTCTTCTTCCTTTTTTTTTTCTCTTTTATACTGTCAACATAGAAGACATTTTACATTTGGGAAAACACTCTTTTTCTCAAAATGATGGATGATGTATGAATGGAGATGATAAATGGATGGTGAGGGGAATATGGAAGAATATGGGTGAAGTGAATGGTAAATGGTAGGTGTATGGATGAAAATCTAGTGATAAGGACAAATTTCAAGACACATGTTTCTTACAACTCGAAAGTGATGTCATTCTCAGTGATCAAGACAAAATTTTAGTGAAGAATAATGAGATCATACAACGATTTAAAGTGCGGACCCAAAAGAAGTTGAATCAACTTGTGACTCGGAGATTGCGTAAAAATCTCTAAAAGGTGAAAGGCACGAATCTCACATGCTAAAGTCTCCACTAGTGATTCTTAAGGTTATCTTGAGAATCATAGTAATCTTCAACTCTAGACCGCAGTGTTGTGATAAGTGCACAAATTGTGTTGAGTCTAGAAATTCATGGTGCAACTTGCCTTGATATGTATTACATAAGCTATTTAGAAAAATATAACTCATCTAGCTTGATTCCTAGACTTTAAAAGATGGATGATAGAAAATTCACGTCAATGAATGAGATGAAAGAAACTGCACGAAAATTTTAAAAAATCAGGTTTTGAAATTTTTTCAAAAGAGGTATGATTTCGATAAAGTTCACCACCCCCAAACAAAAAGGAACATCGTCCTCGATGTTAAGTAAAATGATTTTTAAAATTGTGAGCTTAAGGTAGGAAATAAATTAACATTATCAACCGCTAAAGAAGTGGACAGATGTAGCCAAGATGAACCTGAATAAGTAATAAGATAAAAATGTGTACAAGTCAATAAACATGGCAAAATATAGGGTGATGTGAAACACCCCCCCCAAACAGGATGACACTCATACAAGAACAACGGGTTGCCTCCCGATAGTGCTAAGTTTAATGTCTTCAGCCAGACCGATCGAAACTCACCCTAAAGATGTGACACCCCGCCCAATTAAATATCGGGTGATCAGTCCTTTATAAAATTTATAACAGAATGTTCGGTTGGTTCATTCTTAGCATCACTATTGAAAACTTAAATCCAGTTAATGACCTAACATTTAATTAAGCTAGTGTCAAAATATTTTCCAATTAAACTTGAAACCAATTAATTCATTTAATAAACTTCTAAACATGCAATTTTATCATACACAAGAATTGAATGCTGACTGAAACAATTACTGAATAACTAAGACTGGGCAAAATACTCCAGTTCAAAGTAACAAACCAAACCAAAATAAATACTAAAACCAACTGAGAAAAACTACAAAGTAAACTGAGTACAACTCTGCTAATGAAAATGGGCGACCATGCCCTAACTGAAACATCTGAACTAGGAACTGAAAGAAATGAGAGAAGCGTTTAATCTCAAATAACCCGCAACTTCCACAACAGCTTCATCTCACCAACCCATCCAAGTATCTAGAACCGGTGACCCTGTGGCTGAGCACCTGATATAATACATATATATAGCCAGAGAGAGAAGAGATGCAAGAAACGGGTCAGAGCCCGATGTGTAAAAATATTGGTTTTTGTAAGTAATTAAAACTGCATTAAAGCAAGTATTATAAGCATGTTAGTTTGAACTCTCACATGAGATTCTCATCTCTCGACTAGTGTGAACGCCTAACGTACATCTAATCCAACCTAGCCATCTGACACACTTCTAACTAGGTGAAAGCCTTATCCATATAACTACCCCTCGTAGTATTATTCCGATTTTAAATCTCAACATTTATCATTTTAAACAAGTGTTATCACACTAAAGTCAAGTATTCAATATTTACATTACTGAAGATTTCACTATCTTAATTATCTGATATTTTCTCATTTTAGATATACCAAAAGCTATATATATCTTTCACTATTACATATATGCATTAAACCAATCTTAATAGCCTACAAATATCGCATCGTAAGTACAACACAAGTATATATAAATATTCACCACTCATTATATATATACTAACACAGCACCCCAAGGCTATACCTGTCGTGCATTGCATTCTCTGCTATCATGTCCCGGTACCTCTCGCACTCAAATAAGGACTATCGGTTCGGAAGTCTCCCACGAACCATATGTACAAAACACACATAATGGAGGGGAACATAGCTCACATACCTATGGGTCACGCACATACCTACGCTCCCATAGTCAGCAACTCACCAACTCACAAGTAAGTCTTGACAGTCCTATGTTCTGAGATACAAGTCAAAATTCCTTCAGGATAAGACTGTCTCTACACCACCTCCCTTGATAACAAGCAGCTAGGTATGTCATATACATAATACTAGCAAGTAATAGGTATTCATACAACCCATCCAATCAAACGGTATACACAACCAAGTGTCATTTTCCATACGTAGTATTATTATCACTAAATACTATCAACGCATTTTAAGTTACGATATTCCCTCTCTCGTATTATAATTATAAGGATACTATGTCACTAGAAAATCCTTAATACAAAAATCATAATCAGTTCACAATTAACCACAAATTTTTATTCTTGTAAGTTCCATTTCTTTAGAACTAATATCGTAAGTATTTATCACTTAATACCCTCGACGCACTTACAATTACGATTATCTCTCTCTCGTAATCTCCAAGGTAATCTCACCGTTATGAATGTTTGAAATCATTACCCCTAAATAACTCCCAATAATTCTGCACTATTTTTGGGTTCATCGAACACTAGTTTTCCTCACTCAAATTAACCATTTACCAACAGAGGGGAAAAATAGGAAATTCCCTAAAATTAGCAATCTCGCTCGAACCAGAAGGGATCTCACTCGAACGACTTCCATGTGTCGCTCGAACGACTTCGCGCGACTTCCCTATCTCGCGCGAACGACTTCGCGCGACTTCGCGCGAGATGTCACTGTTTGTCTTCTTTCCCAGAATTCTGCGTTTTTCCCACCACTTATGTACCTAAAACCTCTAAGATTCAACACCCAACACCTCTTCATCAATACCCATCAACCCATAACAGATTATAAGTCATTCCTAACATCCGAGGATCCTTAATTCGTCATTAATCATTATATTACATAAACCCCCCAAATTAATTCATATGAACACTAGTTTCCATAATTTCAATAGAATCCAACCAACCCAGATTCGTTCATCCATATATGATTCAATTTCGTAGTTTCACCTCTACATACATGAAGGAATATCAACAACTAATTTGTCTAGTCTCTAATCATCATTTAACTCCAATTTTCACCCAATTATCATGTAAATCAAGGATTAAATCCACCTACACTAACATGAGTATGAGTATTGCTAAAGAAAGAAAGTAATAAACAATTGCCTCAATTTCGACGGTCTGATCCATTGATGTTGTTGGTATGGCTGCGTTCCTCACGTTCCGATCTACACGATGGTGGTGGTGGTTGTGCAAGGTGGTGAACATGGCTTCTCCTCCTTTGGAAATGGATCTCCCTCACCCACTGTGGTTCTCTCTTGATTTTGGTTTAATCTAACCTAATTGTCCCCAATTAGCTGATATAATTTATCTCTAATTTTCGTCCATTTGATTTCTCCAAAATTCCAAATCACAAAACTACCCCTATCGGGTGCCGACTTGGCCTAAAAATGTCGTGGAGTCCAAATAAAATATCCGGGTAGAGTTTTCTGACTATCTAGACCCCCCCGGACTCAACGGTGCACACGAAATGATCATACGAGTTACTTAAAAATAATTTACTTTATTACTTCACTTAATTAGTTCTGACATGACTCACACGCGCGTCCTGACTTACGATATAAAACTGTCGTATTTCTCTATCATAACAAGTTATATAAAATCATCATTCCATATTACTTATTCTCATAGCAATATTAATAGTTACTAACTTCTCATCACGCTAGTAAATATTCAATTTAAATTTGGATTAAATAATTAATTCTCACATTTTAAATTTAATTAATCCCATAATAATAATAAATCAGGTAATTATTTAAGTCTTCAAAAATACGGGGTATTACAAAAGATAGGATCTAGGAAAGCACGGGGCGAAATAAAACTTAGGTGGTGATAATTACCCCCAAACAAGACTGAAGCGTCAGCCTTGTTGGATGAATGCTAAAAGGGTCAATGCACTTATATGGCAAAGTGCATCACACGATGAAAAACATCGGTGGACCATGGGCGGGTGGGTATTAGGGTAAGGGTCTGAAAGGCAAGAAAGAATAAGGATCGATCACGGGCCTTATTGAGACAAAAAATGATGGAAACAAGGGACCTATAAGCATGATGCTCTAATTGGTGAGGTAGGAAATATGGTTGGGCAAATGAAATGGGCCGGGGCTCATAGAAATCACACGACCATTCTATAAATGGACAATGATAATGGTCGAGCCGTGACACATCAGGGAGCTGTCGATGGAAAAAATAAACACCACAAGAGAGTGGTGAGAATAGAGTAACAAGCTTGGTGTCACGGAAGTGGAGAGTAGAACCACAAATACTCTCATGGATGGTGGAGGGTGGTTTCAGGTTAGGATCCAAATAAATGATTCAAAACATGAAGGTATAATATCAAGATCCAAACCATGTGATGGTATGGAAAGGAAAATGGGTGGGTCAGGTGGAATAAAGGGTGTATCGGGTGGGATAAAGGGTAGATCGGGTGGGATAAATGGCAGGGGAAGATGATCTAACTCAAGTGTAGGGGATACACACTCTACGAGAGGAGTAAATGAATACTCACAAGGGATCGTGGTTTCTAAAGATCGAGTGGTCAACTTTCCACAAGAATAGCACCATTGAATGTGGTGGGTGGTTCAAACAAGGCACCAAGATCGGAGATAAATGAATCATTAAGAATATTGGGCTAAAAGGGACCCATGTATAGTGGGACTGGATCCATATCCGTAGAGGTAAAAACCATATCGGATTCAATCTTGAGAAAATGGTGAGCACTCGTAGCCAAAGCTAACCTATAATGAAGTGGTTGATCGGGAAGACAAGTGGTGGGATCAATAGGTATAGACTCGGGCATGTTTTTGGATTTGTCGAAAAAGGGAATGTGAACCTCAATGACGGGTTCATGTGGACATGGTGGGATTTGATCAGTCTCACTATCTTCGGATAAGTCAACACAAGTGTAAACTTGAGGCCCGAACCATGGAATGGTCTCAATGTTAATATTCTCAGTGTGATAGGGTTGATCACACTCAAATTCAGTGGCACATGACGGCGCATCATCACTCCACGTGGGGGGCAACAACAGGTTGACTTGAGGTGAAGTCCGACTCTATCTCACACTCAATTTCATTTAATCTTTGTTCAAGCCGTTGGAGGGTTGCATTTTAAATTTGAGTGGCTTAGTTTTGCTCGATGATGAACATTTGCAATAGGCATTCGAGAGCGGAGGTGGATAATGGTGGTGAAGTAATGGGTGGTGGTAGTGGTTGAGGCGGACACAACTCACTATTAGCAGGACTATATTGAGAATACTCAGGTGAAGGGTGGGGAACGGGGTCAAGTGTATCATACATGGGAGAAGCACCTCCGTGAGACACAAAAGGATGATAATCATTGGGTGTGTAGTGAGGGAACTGATCAAGATAGGGTGCACTTGATTGCCATGACGACTGTTGGAATGTGTGAGGATCCACAACATCGGGTTGGGATTCGTATTACAAGAGAGGGTGATCAGTCCTCCACGAAGATGTAGGTTGCTCACACCACTCGGGATTAAATATATCATGTTAATAGGCCTAGGTGGGTTCCAAAACAGTGTCATATGGATACACATGTTTCATGGTGGGTTCAGATGGATAAGGAGGATATGGACAGTCATGGGACAGGTGATCGGTGTGAAAGCAATATGTGCATGAAAAAGCATGTGACGCGTTGATACTCGTCATCGGAGGCGATGAAATGTGAGGTGCGTGCATGGATGACGCATGATTATCAACGGTGTGTTGTTGAGAGTTAAAGATATGATGTAAGGTATGGAGGTTCGACTTGGGCTCAACCTCAAACATGCTTTGAGAGAATGAGAAATGGCCAAAGTAATCCCGTAAAGGCATTCTTCGGCCATGACGAGAGAAATATTTTTGGATTTTTAAAATGTTTTTCAAAATAAAAGAAAATATTTTTGAATTTTTAGAAAATAACGAAAAGAGATATTTTTGGATTTTTATAAAATAAAAGGAAAAAAATATTTTTGAATTTTTTTTTGGGAAGAAAAGAACGAGAAAAATATTAGGACTCTGGATTGGATGAACTAACTAAAACCGATTACCGAAAGATTGAATTGGACACACACAAGTCAAGGATAAATCCTAACTAGCACATCGCCAATTTTTATCTTGAAACTTAGTGGAAGGGGTAGTCAAATTTTATTCAAGTCCGCGGGCGATAAAAATCACGAAAATTATCTTAGTGATCGCCTTGGGAAAAATGTTCTCCTAGTGGGATATCTAGTGGATTGATTTTAATATTAATGATAGATAGGGTAACACCCAAATGGTAAGCGAGTGAGTCGGGTGATGAAATCCCTTCTCGTGAAAGCCTATCTAATCAAAACCTTTCATACCTACAGAAATATATCAATATTAGAGTGTAGAGGTAAGTAAGAGAATCAATCCAATTCAAGGGAGTGAAATTAGATGCAAACTCAAATGTAATTCAATTTTATTTTCTTTTTGGACTTTGTATTTTTTTTAGCCCTTTCAATATTAAAACAATTTTGAGAATGGAGAAATAACTAAACTAAAATCAAAGATCGAAAGACTAACTAAAAAGTGTGATGAAAAATAAGTGAAATATAACTAAATAAAATATAAAATATGAGATGAGTGAGGAAATAAAAGTGAGGACTAACAAGGGGTAGGATGACACCATATATTCTAGTTAATCAAAATTAATTAATTCATTAAAATTAATTATCCCAAGTTAGTATCAAAATCACAAATCAACTCTCATTGCAAATATAATTTTAATAATAACATTTTGGAAAATAAAGTTCAACACTCCTATAACTCTTGAAAAGTAAATCTAAACAACATTTAATACATCACCCGCTATGATGGATTTATTAAATTAGTTTAAATCATGAAAAGTAGTATAGAGTAGAATTTCAAGAAATAAATTCACATTTTAGAAAAACCTATCTCTAGTTCGATTCTAAAATGGAAAATGAGATTATAAATTCGATTTTCTCTCGAAAATCATTTACCCTCTCTCGAGGCATAAATTAAAATGTAAGAGTGAAAAGTTAATCATCAAAGGAACATGTAATTTAAATAAGCTAATTAAAATAGGATTAACATCAAATAATGGGATCACCCTATCCGTGAAAGTGTTTCTAGCCTAACATCGTGATAAAACACAATAAATGTAATATAATCAACAAACTAAGCATGAAATAAAAAAAAGTAGAGACAAGAGAACAAATCTTAGAATAAAGTCTCCTTGAATTGCAAGTTGAACTCCAAACTCTTCAATGCAATCCAAAATCTCACACTTTAATCCTCACAAAATCTCTAAAGAAATAAAAGAAATAAAAAATTATTTACAAAGACGTTTCTCTCTCTATTTTAATTTTCTTCTCTAAACTATCTTTCTACAAAAAAATAACTCGTTTTTCAAATGGGTCTTCTCTTGCTTTTATAATGGGCACATTAGGGCAAGGGGTAAAGTTGGAAGAATGAAAGGTGCATGAGGTGTGTGAGGTAAAAAAAATCTGACTTGTTTATGAGGTGTTTAATAAGGTGTTTGGGGGTATAATGGGTATTGGGGTGGAGTGGCATTTAAAAGACATGTGGGTCTTTTGTTTTGTTTCATTTTTGGTTTTATTTTATTTGGATTTTGGCTTTGTTTATTTGCTGACTTGGGACATGGCAGGTAGAAATCATGTAAGGGAAATGGATTTTGGGTTTGGAGTTGGATGTTGAAAGTGGGTTTTGGTTTTCTCGGGTTGAATGGGTTTGATATGGGGAGAAGTGTGGGTTGTCTGGAGGTTCGGTCTTTTTGTTTTAACAGTTGGGTATGGTTTGGTTTTCATCCGGGTTGGAAATGGTCACGGGTCTGTAGCAAGGTGGGATTTAGGGAGGTTGAAATCGGGCTCGGGTATGGTGTTGGGTATGGAGGTGATGGGTTTGTGGGTTATGGCGGATTAGAGGGATAAGGCAGGTGGTATGGGTTTTACCAGGTGAAATGGGAATAGGGTAGCGGGTTTTAAGGTGGTTAGACTGGGTATTTGAAGGTGTTGGGTTAATAGTGGAGGGAAGAGATTGGTGGTGAGAGGTTGAAGATGGTGAGATGTATGGGATAATATCTGTGTGTTTGTACCTTAAAAAAGAAGTAAAAATTAAAATTATCGAGACTAAAAAAAAAATCCTAACTAAAAAAAATAAACTAAAAAGAAAAACAATTAATAAAGCCTATTAAACGAAAAAGACTTTAAATAAAAAAGAATAGAAAAATAAAAATTAACAATCTATAAAAAGTATAAACAAAATCTAATAAAACTAAAAAAATAAATTCCTAAAAAAAAACTTATCCTAATAAAAATAAAATAAAATAAAATAACATAAAAATAAAAAACTAAAAAAATCAAAATCAAACTAAAACTACACTAAATAAAAAGAAATATAAAAAATAGCAAATAAATCCTAAAAATTGAAACAACTCAAATAAAAAATTCTCAAAAAATAATAAAAATACAAACTCAACACACACTGGGCACGGGATAGGTTTGGGCCAGGTCTAGGCTAGGCTTGGATTACGGGATTGGTTATTTAGCCACTTCTTGCTACAAATTGCCTTGAAATAAAGATTTTTAAACCGTAACTGCAATCAGGCACAATAAATAATTACGCGCATAAGACCCAATTTTATCGATAATTAGCAATTAAAAGACGTCTATTTGGGGATAAAATAAACACTTTTGGGTGCTTATCTTTACACCTGATTTGATACCGCAGATGGCCTTCTTTACTTAAAAGCGAGGAAGGCCAACAGAGTGTTGGTCATAAATCTTTCAGATTCTAATAAATGATATTAGGATCAGGGGTTTATTGCTAGAAATTATCGACATCGACCGCTACTTAAGGGCGAAGAATACACAAGGTTCCTATGGCCGGACTGGGAGGTGATATAGGTTAACACTTGCTCCTTCAATCGCTTGTGTTTTCTTATCATTCTGCTGTTTTATTATTAATAACGTCTTTTATTTTGTGCCTTTGAGCAGCTCGTGTGAAGAACAAGGTGCCTTCACTAAAATACATCAACTGTGCTGACCTGTTGAAGGCTTGGAGAGGGAAAGACTACCTTCCTGATGGCTAGCACCTAAGATTGGCCTCTTTCTTTTGGAGTACACCAATACTACCGGCAACTTTACTTCTCATCCGATAAACGATATCCTTGAGCTCCCACCCCTTGATCAAGAAGCTTTTTTGTTCGTTGAATCCCTTGACGTTAGTTCCATCTTGTCAGATGAAGAGGGCTCTATGGACTTGTAATACCCCATATTTTCGCATACTTGAAATTTAATTGATTCAGTAATTAATTCATTTTTATTTTAAATCACACGAGTGATGTAATTTAAGTGAATTAAATAATAGTGTGGTTATTAAGCATTAATCGATAAAGAGATATTGATTAAGATGATATAATAAATTTAATAAGTGGATTGTAAATAATTTATTAAAATTATTACACGTCATAGCGAGTGATATTACTTAATTGGATTTTATCTCAATAGGGAGTTACATGCAGACAAATTAAGGCCGAGATGGGGATTTTGAGTAAAGTGACTTGGATAATGATTTCGAGGTCACGAATAGTTTTGAAAGGGTTGAAATAGTCAGAACAATATACCTGGGTTATTGTTTGGGTCCAGAAGCAATTTTAGACTAAATCGACACCGTATGGGGGAATTTTAGTCATTTAGTAACTTAGGGTTAAGAGAGCTATGAATTTTCAAAGATTTTATCAACATATAGATGGGAAAGGCTAGGGTTTAGAGGTTAGAAAATCAAGGGAGACCATTAGAGAAAAAGGAGAAGCCATTTTTGAAGATTAAGAGAGGAAACTTGAAACTTGCAACCTTGTTCTTTTACCATCATCAACCTTGTATTGTGGATTGGGAAGGAAGACAAGAAAATTCAACATCAAATCACGAAATCAGACCTACTACTTAAGGCAAGTGTTTATTTGGAATTTCTTTTGAAGTTATAATACCCACGTGATTAGGGTTTCAACAACATATTGGTTAAATTAATGTTCTTGGAAGAAAAGAATGATTAGAACTCATGTTTTGGGTAGGATTTGCATGTAGAGTTAACATCTGTAGGGGATAAGAAATTAGAGGGTATATGATAATCACCAAGAATTTAATCTGGGTTTTAGGCGAGTATTCATGAAGAACATGAAAATATAAGTTTTTGATGAATAAGTGATTTGATATGTTCTTGAATGGAAATCATAGTGTTTTAATGTTAAAACCACGTTGGAAATATCTAATGCATATATATAATGTTTGGGACAATTGGGTGTAAGTTTGGTGAAGGACCACGAGAGTTGTGTAAAGAAAAACGGTGAGAAATACTGAAATCATTCGAAGAAGACGATCTGCTACAAAACGAATCGAATCGATTCCGCAAGGTGAAACGATTTGGCCCTACGGCGAATCGGTTCGGTTTGCCCAGATTAGATAATTCTTCCAATTTAAGCCTAAAACTCCTATAGTTTGTCGGTAAAACTTTTGGGACTTGGTTAAAATATAATGAGGGATTTATTATATTATAGTAGGCCTATGAGAGGATTTTTACTTAGTCTTAAGGAGAGAATTAAGGCGAGGTTTCAACATGCTAAAATTGTGAAGTAATTAATTCAAGAGAGAGAGAGAGAGAATGAGTTACTGGGATTTAGAAGGAGTTATTTTGTGGACCTACAAGCTTTGAATTAGTTAACTACGAAAGTGATGTAAGGGAGTAACTAGGACCCTTTGAGAAGAGAATAATACTCGGATTAATACGATAGTGAATAAAATCGTAAAATAATAAGTACGACGAGTATTCGAGTTATATACCCTACGTACGAATGATAATATTTGTGTTGTGTGTATATACCTACTGAATATATATATATATATATAGGTTGCGTGTATACCTATTATATGACTGGTGTTAAATGTGAACATACCTACACTGCCTGCTATCACGGAGGTTCCCGCGTAGTGGGCGATCCCACCTTGATGATTCTAGTGAGGTATGAATTTGTGCCCCAGAGCATAGAACTTAGGGTGGCTCGCTATGTGTTGTGTATTAGTGAGACTGGCAGGCCATTTGGGTACGTTAGGTATGTGCGTAGCCCAAAGGCTTAGAACTATGTTCGCCTCCATTGCTTATTATTTGATTTTGGGTTCGAGGAGACATGGCGAACCAATAGTCCTTTACGTAGTACGTGTGATACATGGACTTGACAGTAGAGTATGCCCGTATAAATGGTGGTTATCCTAATGGACACAATAATTGTATATATTTATGTGTAAAATATATACCTGTATGAACATTGTACTAACGTGTGATAGTAGACAGTTAGATAATGTATATTTAAAAAGAAGATTAAGTAGAGAAACTTAATTAAATGATTAAATGATAACATATGGGAAATGTTACTTACGATATTAATAACATACGAGACATGTTAACCCGGATAGCGTACTACATGGGCGATATGGGGACATAGACGTGATAGTAGTTTAGATAAATAGTTATGTCTAGTTAGCTTGGGTAGTACGACTAGGTGGGCTAAGTAGAGAACGTTAGGCGTGCATAATAGTTAAGAAGTGAGTAAACTTAAGAGAGTGTACGTGAACCTAACATGTGTATCTAATAAGTGATTTTTAAATTGTGATAAATACTTGCTAAATGTTTTTCAAATGTTTTGGGTTCTAACCCTTGCTATAAATATTTTCAAAACGTTTTAGGTACCAGCCACAGGGATGCCAGGCTTGATTATCTATTCCAGGGATGCGTAGCTACAACATTTGTGGATGCATGCAATGATATGCCCCAAGTGTGACCTCGGCCTAGAGACACCAACCTCGGCCGAGGTGATGGCCGAGATATTGACCGACCCTGGATAAGCCATGGGCCCACGATATCAGCCCTCGGCCTTAGTAAGGTCGGCCCAGGCCGACACTATCACCTACATTTCCAATGGACACTATGCGCATCACAGGCATCAACAGCATTCTCATATACCTAGGTATGGAAACCTCGGCTGAGTGTAGGACGAGGTGATGAGAAGCCTTGGTAATCTTCAACATAGAATCAGTCCAACCTCGGCTGGGGCCGACCCCAGCATAATGTCTCGACTGAGATCAGGCCGAGACTCCCTATGGTACATCTCGGATTGAACGAATATCAAGCCTTTACAGCTCGGCCTCTCCCAAGCTGAGGTCATGTACCAATATGGCGGCCGAGCATCTGTTGACATTTGGATAAGGACACATGGGCACAAATCAGTTGTAACTAGATTATTCCCCACACGTGGGGAGAATATTGCATCATCATTCTCTACATGTGATAGTGACAGATGGCACTCCCACATTGGTGAGGCTACCACACACATGCTCATTGCATGCATAGGGGGTACATTACACCCCCAGGTACTATATATAGAGGTCATCCTCTACCTTGTAAAGGATCCCAGATATTCAACCCTAGCTGAAACTCTGTCTAGATCAACAGTAGAGAGAGAAAGCTTGAGAGATTATATCCATGGCCATTAGTTCCTTCATTCAGTGATATTACTCACACACACTCACAGTGGACGTAGGCCAGATTGGCTGAACCACTTATATACTGGTGTACTCTCCTCTTCTCCTCACCTCATTCTCTTATCTCTTTATACAACTGTGTTGCCATTATTGTTCATAGATAGGGCTTGAAAACACCTTATTTGGTGGTACTAATTTCAGCATCATCATTTTGGCGCCGTCTGTGGGAACGAGAAACTATCTCTTCCTCTTTTTTTGCTTAACCTCACCGGAGACTCTGGTGGTGAACCAGGCCTCCCCCTAGCGTGGAGCTGTTTCACCATTGAAAGAGGTCCTGTGAGCTGCTAAGCTCATTTGCTACTCAAGCTCTATAGTGTTAACATATGGCACCAGACTTACCACCGCCTCTTTCGCCGCCCGGGGGTGGAGGGCCTAGCTCCAGTCAGGCTCCCCCCCAGTTCGAAATGGCGGAGGTAGCAGCGGCCTTGAAATCTTTAGCTGCAACACAACAAGCCATGAAGGAGCAATTTTCTCAGCTCAGTCAAACTATGATGAGGCCACCTGGAGTCTCACCGGACATGATCACTCCGGCAGCAGTTCAGCCTCATCCTGACGCCAGGGGACCACCCCAGGCGCCAATGAAGGACCAGCCTGCACCCCAGCGGAGAAGGGACGTTGCTGACCCTAGGCGCTTGCGCCTAGGGAGGCGGGGAAACCCTTGCCCAGAGGATATGTATGATGACCTAGAAGCTAAAGAAGCCCCAAAAGACTGCTGGGAGCCGTATGAGGTGTCAAATAACACTATACGACCTCTTAGGCAGAGTCAAGGATGTGTCGGCCGAAGAGGTGAAGAGGCCCAACAAAGAGGGTCGGCCTTTGATAGGTTGAGCAGAGGGTCGGCCTTCGAGAGACTGGGCCTGGTGAATGACCTAAGACAGAGGCTGTCGAGGTCAAGGAGCGCAGCAGGCTCTCAGAGAGGGAATAGGTAGGGTCGGCCAGACCAAGGCCGACCCTGTGAAAGAAGAGCCAGGGAACAGGAAGAGGTCAACAGCCAACGTGTCGTGGCTGGGTAACCCTCTGTCCATCGCAGGGAAGTGGCAGGGGATAACCTCGGCCAAGTTGATGACAGAAGACCCTGGAATGATTCTATCCAACGCCTTGAGGAGAAGATATGAGATCTCATTAAAAGCAGGGACCCATTACAAAGGGGTTACTCAGAGGGCTCCCCATTTGTGGCTAGGATAGTGAGGTTCCCAACCCCAGCCAAGTTCAAGCCTCCTACAGTGACTCCCAAGTATGATGGCAGCACTAACCCTGTACACCATATTGAGATGTACCAGTCGGCAGCAGACATTTACTCGATACCCGATGAGATGAATGTAACACCCCGCCTAATTAAATACCGGGTAGCCAGTCCCATACCAAATTAAAATAGAATATACAGTTGACTCATTCTTAGCATCACTGTCGAAAACATTTACAACTCACCCAATAATCAATTAAGCTGGTGTTAAAAACTTTTCAAATTTTAATTTAACAAAATCCATTAACAACTATATCCTTTCATCTTCCAAGCATGAAAATCATCTCTTTTTATAACTATCCTAACATGGACAATATACGAACTTAAATTGCAAATATCAAACACTTGCCTCTAATGAAGATCTGACCCTTTGGAGTTGAATAACACAGGTGGTGATGGTGGTGGTGACCTTTGACCTTTGGTTCTCCTCCTTCCCAAGAAAACTTCTTTTTCTTTCCAAGCAACCTTCCACTCTCTCTAAGAAGATGACTTTTTAATTTTGTGTAGAAGAGATGAAATGAACCTACATACACTAATCTCCAAATACTTATAATAAGACAAAACCCGAAATCACTATTCATCCCCTTGTAAAAATAACCAAAATGCCCTTTTGGGTTGTCTTTTCATTTCCAAATGACCCGAAACTCAAAATTAACGTCCAAATAGACTTTTCTGACTATTTCGAACCTTCCGGACGCAACGACGCAGTCGAAATGACTATAAGGTCGATAGAAAATAAATTTCCTTTTTAATTTAATAAATTAGTCCCGACACGTCCCATACCGCGTCTGACTAAAAATTCAAATTACCGAATTTATATCATACCGTCATATCAATGACATCACATTCATATATTACCTAAATATCTTTAAGTAATATTCAGAATCATCCATTTTAATATCCACAATTTTGATAAAACCCAAATGAATTAATTTATAATAAGATCCAATTAATCCATTAATTTAAAATATAACCCATTTTAAGAGTCATTAAAATTACGGGGTATTACATACTTCCCCCCTTATAACAGAATTTCGTCCCGAAATTTAGAAAAATGAACCATACTAATAAGGTCAACTCCGAGTATAAATCTCACATCGCAAGAAATCTAAGTAGTACCGCCCATACAGTACATTAACGAAAATCCCCATCGATGTTACACTAAGTCTCACCATATAGTTCCAACTGAATCAAATTTAAATTATACCCAATCGTCCCTATACCGTCCTCGTGACAAAGTTTGGGAAAAATGATCCTCACTTATTAAACAAATAAATCCTCAAGTCACGACTACTTACTCTTTCACAATTATGATAACTACTACCATTGAACCATCCAGGGCGCCCATACACCCTATCGTACCACTTTCATTATAATAGCAAAGGTTATAAACTCATATCCTTAAGACCTATCTTATTTCGACTCCCAACGGTTATTAGTTTCATGTGTGGGGTGTCTCGCAAGCAAAATCCAAACAAGGAACCCCTCCAATACACTACTACCTAACTTTGTCGATCGAGGAGGTTCGTCAACTTCAAATATACGATCGGAATAACCTCATCCCCTCTTTCAACCAAATGTGTTCTAAACTCCCATCTCTATCCTGGAGCCATACCACTATGCTCTTGTACTACACTCAGCCCTTGCGAAATCAATAATAAGCTTAAACTCAGTCCTTGATGTTCAAATTGTAACCCTAAGGCTACCCTGGTGTTATATTAAATCTCCCCTACTTGAACTATCCTTAATCCTCATACAAACAGATTAGAATCCAACACATGAATCTAGCAACTGAAATCTCTTTAACTTTAATTATCATAATTCTAATCAATTAAATCCCAATCAAATTAATTCAAATCTTAACTAGGGCTTACTGATCTTATCTAAGTCCCATAATATCCAATTAATAATCACCGAAGATCTACAAAAGTTTTGGGATAAGAACCAACATTAAAAAGAAATAACATCATGAATTCTCATATTTTAAATACTCAGAAAAATCAGATCCAAAAATTATTCAAATCATCAATCCGACTTCAGATTTGGATTCTACACGAAAAATTGAGTCAGGTATGTGTTTTGAGTTTTTCTTAAATCTCATCCAAATGCACTCAAAAAGAAGATCTAAACATTCCAAATTGGCTCTTCTCATTCCACTCGTTTTTGTCTCTTTTTCCAGAAAATTATCAACATATTATCTTCAAGAACACTAAATTATTTTCAGAATTTCTTCCACAAATTGATGAATATTTATTGGATTACTAACTACCTACAACATGAGTTTAATTCCTATATATTTTTAGATTCCACAAATTGATGATACCATTTGTAACACCCCGCCCGCTCGGGGAGAGCGAACGGAGCGCTAATGCGATAAAATAAATCAAAATCCACAAGTGACAAGGTATAGAGCATCTAAATAAGCCCACAATAATATAAATCCACTAATATCAATTCTTCAAATAAAATACAACGTCTCTCGAATAATAAAATACAAATCTCCAAAGCTCTATACATCAAAATAATACAAATCTTCCAAAAATATTCTTCCCAAATAATCCTCGTTAAAATAATCCCAATTGGTCCATAGCGCTCAAATCCATGCTAACCTGCCAACTAAAGAAAATATGGGGAAGTATACAATACGACAAGAAAGATGCTCAACAAATATATGTTAGCGATGAATAAAACGTAACAACACGAGTACGAATATTCAAATCAAAATGCAAATCTCAATAGCATTTCATCATTATAATTTCTCAACAACACTTTAACCGGGTCACCAGGCCTCACCACATCCGTATATGCTTTATCAAGCCATAGCCCGAAAAACATGAATTTTGGCGGGTGCCCAACATCCGTGTCATATTAAAATCTCATGACAACGTGCTCATCAACAATATAATGATTAGGGCTGTAAATGGATATTCAAAAATCCGCATCCGTCCGATATCCGAATCCGAATTTGCGAATATTTATCCGAAAATATGGAAACGGATACGAATATGGATACTCTATAAAAATATCCGAGAAAATGGATACGGATACGGATAGTACTAGTATCCGACATGGATAATCCGTATTCGATGCGGAGTATCCATTTTATCGGATATCCATTTTACCGGATATCCGTATCCGTCAAACATATGTTTAAAATATTACTAATAATATTAGTATTAGTATTACTAATAAATAAATATTAAAAAAACCTTAATTGTTTATTCCCCAAAATAAAATAAACACATACTCCACTCAAAATAAAAATACCATAAAGTTATTATTTTATTGGGTATATTATAAAATGTCATGTATTATTATTTTATTAGGTATATTATCATTGAGATACACTAACGTTACAATACACCCTATCACACACAACATACACCGACTAAAGAACATATACTCCAATAAAAAAAAACTTCGTTTCATTTCTCTTTCGTACAAAACAAGAGAAAAGAAACTTTCATGTGGTTGTTCGTTAGTTTTCTTAATTATAAATAAATGTAAGAGAGAAACAGAAAAGAATGTAAGAGAGAAACAGAATAGAATGTAAGAAAGAAACAAAAAAGTAAAGAGATGGTTTTGATTGTGATGAGAACTGAAGTTAACATGTATATTATATACAAAATCAAAATGTATACTTATTAAAATAAAAATATCAGTATGTTTTGAGGACAAAAGGTCCATGAGGTTATCATTTTCAACAAATTTGATTAATCTAAATGGTGAATATTTATTTCTACTGTCATGGAATGCGACTGTTATTTTTTTTTGGATGGTTGTAAATTATGGATGACTTTAAGCATTATTATCATTATGGAATGATACTATTATTATGGAATCCATAATTGTTGATATTAGGATGCAGTAATTTTGTTATATATTTATTTGGATTGGATTGGATATTTTAATTGTTATTTTTTACGATGGCTAAATAATGTAAACGGATATGGATATTATCCAAATCCGAGATATTCGAGCGGATACGGATATGGATAGTTGTTTTAACTATCCGGGCGGATACGGATACGGATACGGATAGTACATTCAGATAGCGGATACGGATATGGAAAACATGGTATCCGATCCGTATCCGTCCGTTTATCACCCCTAATAATGATACCACATGAATCAAAATAATTTCAATAATTATTTTTCCAGATTTCCAAGAATTTATCAATTCAAATATGAGTTCAATTAACAAAAATTCAAAGAGAATGACACTCGCGAGATTTAAGGAGCATATTGTGTAAAACCCCATACCTCAAACTATGATGAGAAACCAACGATCACATCCTCAAGATCAGCACAAAAGATCTACAAAAGCTCATCCAAGAACCTCCAACAAAATAGCCCCAAGAACACATCTAATCTAAGGTTGGAACTCACAAATCTCAAGGGCCAATGTGTATATAAAAAGAAGAGGAATGTAAAATATATTTGCTGCCAAAATTTGTACCAAAAGTATGTTAAAAGGGTTGCCCATGACTTCCTTTTATAATGCAAAGAAATGAAGAGTTGGAATCCAAAAGACTCCTTTAAATAAGGCAAAGAATTGAAAAGTTGGAAGTCAAAACAACTCCAAGAGTTAAAAACATTTAAAAATCATTTTAAAATCCGTTTTAACTCTGTTTTCGAAACCGTTTGAAATTCTCGCCTCAAAAATAATAACCAACATATTTGAGCAATAAAAATAATTTTATCTAAAACTTTATTTTCCTCCATTTTCCAAAAATTAATTAAAATAGCCCAAAATTACGCGGGTTGTTACACTTCCCCACTAACAATGGGATTTCGCCCTCGAAATTCGCCGAAGGCCTAACTATCAAAGATCAGGCTAACAATCTCCAAAAATAATTTCGTCTTCAAAAATAAATTCCTCACATCTAATCTAGATGCTTATCACGAATATCACCTAAAATTTGCTATCTCCAAAAATTGCTAACCATGCAATGAACCCAAAATCCAAGCCCCAAGGGTTGCCGTATACCTAAGCTCTGATACCATCTGTAACACCCCGCCTAATTAAATACCGGGTGGCCAGTCCCATACCAAATTAAAACAGAATATACAGTTGACTCATTCTTAGCATCACTGTCGAAAACATATACAACTCACCCAATACTCAATTAAGCTGGTGTTAAAAACTTTTCAAATTTTAATTTAACAAAATCCATTAACAACTATATCCTTTCATCTTCCAAGCATGAAAATCATCTCTTTTTATAACTATCCTAACATGGACAATATACGAACTTAAATTGCAAATATCAAACACTTGCCTCTAATGAAGATCTGACCCTTTGGAGTTGAATAACACAGGTGGTGATGGTGGTGGTGACCTTTGACCTTTGGTTCTCCTCCTTCCCAAGCAAACTTCTTTTTCTTTCCAAGCAACCTTCCACTCTCTCTAAGAAGATGACTTTTCAATTTTGTGTAGAAGAGATGAAATGAACCTACATACACTAATCTCCAAATACTTATAATAAGACAAAACCCGAAATCACTATTCATCCCCCTTGTAAAAATAACCAAAATGCCCTTTTGGGTTGTCTTTTCATTTCCAAATGACCCGAAACTCAAAATTAACGTCCAAATAGACTTTTCTGACTATTTCGAACCTTCCGGACGCAACGACGCAGTCGAAATGACTATAAGGTCGATAGAAAATAAATTTCCTTTTTAATTTAATAAATTAGTCCCGACACGTCCCATACCGCGTCTGACTAAAAATTCAAATTACCGAATTTATATCATACCGTCATATCAATGACATCACATTCATATATTACCTAAATATCTTTAAGTAATATTCAGAATCATCCATTTTAATATCCACAATTCGGATAAAACCCAAATGAATTAATTTATAATAAGATCCAATTAATCCATTAATTTAAAATATAACCCATTTTAAGAGTCATTAAAATTACGGGGTATTACAATGAAGTGTAGGTCCTTCTCAGGGACCTTGACAGGGGCAGCGCACAGTTGGTTCACCTCCCTTCCGAAGAACTCAATTGAGAACTTCAAAGGCTTGACTGAGCAGTTCATCCACAACTTCTTCTTTGGGGTAAGACCTCAAAAGAAGACTACCCACCTGCTGTATGTCAAACATGCCAAGGGTGAGAGCCTAAGAGACTACATAGCAAGATTCAACAAAGAGAAATTGGAGGTGGAAGATTATGAAGAGAGCATAGCCATGACCGCCCTTATAGGAGGCCTCCAGAAGGGGAAGCTATTGTGGAAACTGGCGGAAGACCCCCCTAGGTCTATGGCAGAGCTGATGGCAACCGCAGGGAAAGTGATGAATGAGGAAGAGGAAATGGCCGCCAAGTGTGAGGAGGATAACCGCGGTGGCACGGGGAAGTCCCAAGGTAAGAAAGAGGGGAAGAAGAGGTCAGGAGATGACAAGTTCGCTCATAACACTCCTCTGACTGTGAGCTGTGAGCAAATCCTCAATGAGATTAAGACTGACTGGACTCTGAGGTGGCCAGAGAAACTGAAGGCCCCGCCACATAAGAGGAATGAAAACCTATGGTGCGAGTTCCATCAGGATCATGGCCATGTCACAGATAGATGCTTCGCTTTAAAGGATGAGATTGAGAAGATGCTAAAATCTGGAAAGCTGAGGAAGTATGTGGATGGTAAGGCTCCAAAGGGTGGAAGAGATGACCCTAAGAAAAGAAGAAATGACAGATGCCGTGGTAATGTCCCGGCCAGAAGGGACGATGATTCAGAAGGAGATGATGAAGATGACCCGAATCTTCTGCCAAAGGATGACAACACCCCGGTGAAGAGGGTCGGTATGATCTCCTTTGGTGTTAGCACCATATGTGGGGGATTTGCAGGAGGTGGCTCTGAGGTAGCAGACAAGAAGGCTCATGTAGCAGAGGCCAGGTCATTGGCCAAGCTCGAAGTTGTGAATCTAACGTCTTCTGATGCAGTACATAAGAGGAAGAAGGTAGACATGGACACCCTCATAGTGGGGTTCTCCAGACTCGACTTCAAGGGTATCTTAGCCCCCCATGATGACCCTTTGGTCATAACAACAAGGGTGCATGGGTGTGAGGTACGGAGGATCCTCATAGACGGGGGAAGCTCAGCAGACGTGATGTTCTGGCCTTGCTTCAAGAGCCTGGGTCTTAGCAGGGCAAGGCTGGTGCCCTATCATCACCCATTGATAGGCTTCAGTGGCGAAAAGGTCCACCCATTGGGCATGTATGAGATGGATGTACGGATGGGGGATGAGTGGCCTAGGAGGCTGACCAAGAAAATAAACTTTTTTGTTATGGACGAAAACGTCTTCTCGGCCTACAACCTCATCATAGGAAGGGTGGCCCTTAAAGAGTTTGAAGCTGTGCCATCGACGGTCCATCAGATGCTAAAATTCCCGACTCCTTATGGAGTGGGGAAGTGCAAGGGGACCAGACCACGACGCGAGAGTGTTACTTCAACTCGGCCGAAGAGAGAGAAGCCCATAAGAGAGCAACCACCACTTACAGCATTGACACTCTTGACCCAAGAGACGAAACAAAATTGAAGAAGGGTGAGGCCGCGGAAGAGGTAGAATCCATCGTCCTCAATGAGGACGAGCCGGAAAAAACCGTCCAGGTCGATAAGGCCCTAGAGCCAGGAATCAAAGAAGACCCTACAAAAGGCAAATAAGCTACACCCAAACTGTCATGGCCCCTACAAAGTAACAGAAGAGGTTGTGCCTGGCACTTACATGCTAGAAAACCTAGAAGGAGAACCTTTCACTAACCCATGGAATGCTGACCGCCTAAAGAGATATTACATATGATGTTGCGTAGAATTTTATGTAAATGTACCATCTTATTGAGAAGAGGTTATTAATAGAGATCAGTTTCCATGACAGTTCTTGCTTCATTCTTAGACCAGAGATATATTATGGGGGTAACATCTTAGGTGATGACCTCAGACCCTCATAACACCATTCAGTGGCGACGAGGTCTGAGCTCAGACACCATAATGAGATGACCTCAGACCCTTAACATCATTAATTTGGTGAGATTTATTATGAGGCTAACATCTTAGGTGATGACCTCAGACCCTCATAACACCATTCAGTGGTGACGAGGTCTGAGCTCAGACACCATAATGAGATGACCTCAAACCCTTAACATCATTAATTTGGTGAAATTTATTATGAGGCTAACATCTTGGGCGATGACCTCAGACCCTCATAACACCATTCAATGGTGACGAGGTCTGAGCTTAGACACCATAATGAGATGACCTCAGACCCTTAACATCATTAATTTGGTGAGATTTATTATGAGGCTAACATCTTAGGTGATGACCTCAGACCCTCATAACACCATTCAGTGGTGACGAGGTCTGAGCTCAGACACCATAATGAGATGACCTCAGACCCTTAACATCATTAATTTGGTGAGATTTATTAATGAGGCTAACATCTTAGGTGATGACCTCAGACCCTCATAACACCATTCCGTGGTGACGAGGTCTGAGCTCAGACACCATAATGAGATGACCTCAGACCCTTAACATCATTAATTTGGTGAGATTTATTATGAGGACAACATCTTAGGTGATGACCTCAGACCCTCATAACACCATTCAGTGGTGACGAGGTCTGAGCTCAGACACCATAATGAGATGACCTCAGACCCTTAACATCATTAATTTGGTGAGATTTATTAATGAGGCTAACATCTTAGGTGATGACCTCAGACCCTCATAACACCATTCAGTGGTGACGAGGTCTGAGCTCAGACACCATAATGAGATGACCTCAGATCCTTAACATCATTAATTTGGTGAGATTTATTATGAGGCTAACATCTTAGGTGATGACCTCAGACCCTCATAACACCATTCAGTGGTGACGAGGTCTGAGATCAGACACCATAATGAGATGACCTCAGACCCTTAACATCATTAATTTGGTGAGATTAACATCTTAGGTGATAACCTCAGACCCTCATAACATTACTCGGTGGTGACGAGGTCTGAGCTCAGACACCTTAGTTAGATGGCCTCAGACTCTTAACATCATTAATTTGGTGAGATTAATTATGAGGATAACATCTTAGGTGATGACCTCAGACCTTCATAACATCACTCGGTGGTGAAGAAGTCTGAGCTCAGACACCTTAGTTAGATGACCTCAGGCTCTTAACATAATTAATTTGGTGAGATTTATTATGAGGATAACATCTTAGGTGATGACCTCAGACTGTCATAACATCACTCGGTGGCGACGAGGTCTGAGCCCAGACACCTTAGTAGATGACCTCAGACCCTTAACATCATTAATTTGGTGAAGTTGGTTATGAGGATAACATCTTAGGTGATGACCTCAGACCTTCATAACATCACTCGGTGGTGGCGAAGTCTGAGCTCAGACACCTTAGTTAGATGACCTCAGACTCTTAACATCATTAATTTGGTGAGATTAATTATGAGGATAACATCTTAGGTGATGACCTCAGACCTTCATAACATCACTCGGTGGTAACGAGGTCTGAGCTCAGACACCTTAGTTAGATGACCTCAGACTCTTAACATCATTAATTTGGTGAGATTAATTATGAGGATAACATCTTAGGTGATGACCTCAGACCCTCATAACACCATTCAGTGGTGACGAGGTCTGAGCTCAGACACCATAATGAGATGACCTCAGACCCTTAACATCATTAATTTGGTGTAGTTATGGGAATAACATCTTAGGTGATGACCTCAGACCCTAATAGCAATTCAGTGGTGAAGAGGTCTGAGGTCAGAATTATTGATTGAGTATAAACAAGACATCACTACAACAAAATAATAGAAGAGATCACATGGCATTCAATAAAGGGAAGAGATCATATAGCATTCAGAGGTTGAAATACAAAGAAGTAACAAATATTCCTTGAATACAAAGTACCATGGTGTTACAAGTTACGAGTTACAAGTTACAAGTTACAAGTTACAAATCCTAAAGGTTTGGGAGGGGGGGAACATTAACAGCCTCGGCCTGATTGGCTTGATAAGCATTAGTCACCTCGACCACGTCATCAGTATGGTCTGCCCCTCTGACCTCGGTCCCTCCCAGAGTTGCAGTTTCAGCAGGAGCAGCAGCCTCATCCTCCACCTCTTGAAGTGCCTGAGCAAACTGAGGGTCAGCAAAGCCGAGACCCACAAAGTCAGAGGCCTTTAGAGTACCGACCTCCCTCTCTCTGACTTCAGCCCATTTGGTAGTGGCCTTGATACCTCTTTCGAGATATTCAAAACCAAAACCCATGAACTCGTCCGAGGCTTTGTAGTCAGAAATTATTTTGGCCGAGGCATCTTCAAGGGCAGCCTTGACAGTCGAGCTGACCTTCTGCTGCAGAACGTCATCTTTGGTCATCAAGGCTTTGGCATGATCTTTGACGAGCAGAGAAATGTCTTTCTCCAACCCTTTAACCTTACTTTCAGAGTTCCGCACTCTGATTTTAGACGATCGACCTCAGCATTTAGGGCGCTCTGAACCTTCTCGTCCTCTTGCCCCTTCTGGATGAGGGGAAATTTCCTTAGAGTCCAGTTCAATAGGTGGTGCATAGCAGCCACTCCCTACACATTTAATGAAGAGGTTAAGCTGGAGAAAAGTCAGATGTTGCACTTATAGAATTTTGACGAGAGATCAAGACATACCTGAACGGCTCTGTGAAGGCCGAACTCAACCAGTAATTGTGTATCCAGAGACCTGAAAAAGTGCTTGTCAGCCTCGGTCATTGCAGAGCCGATGGCGTCAAGGGCCTGCAGACTATGGCCGATAATGCTTCAGATAACTTCAGCTGGTCCAGGCGAGCCGACAGGGCGTCGGCCGAGGAGATTGGAATTACAGCATCAGAGGCCTTCTTCTGTCTCAAGGTCGGCCTCTGATCCTCAGAGGCATGGGCTTCTGGGGCCCTATTCTTTGAGGCTTGAGATTTTGATGTAGAGGGAGCTGGGGGAGGAGCGTTCAGACCGGATTTTTTGGTAAGTCTCGCTAAGCTCGGTGCAGCCATCTCCCACAGTTCGTTTGAAATGCCTTGTGGTCGCTCTGCAAAAGTTAAAAGATATGGGCTAGAGATCAGATATGAATGAGGTCAGAGGTTAAAAAAAAGAAAAATCCTTACCAAAGTCAACAAGGGGACTTCCACCTAGGCCCATCCCCGAGAGATAATGGGGGGTCAGCAAATGTTTGAACTTAACAAAAAGACCATGTGCCCCTTGGTCTTGCAGGGCTTTCACCTTCTGGATATTCTGAAGACTTAGACCAGGGTCGGCCCTGGCAGACATGGTGACCTTACCCCATTTGAGGGGTATCCTCAGCTCAAGTGGGGAAGAGGGAACGCATGGGCCAAATTCCCATGGTCCAGAGGTGAAAAATAGCGGGGCTTCCAATTATGGTTTGAGGTCTGAGTCACCTGGAGCATTTTCTTCTCAGGCCTCCGAGCCACAAAATGATAGTAGCTCGGATGGTTTTTGGCCGAGGTTGGGACATAATAACCAACGAAGACCTGAACTGGGAGGTCAGAGTGGTGGACTGCCCTCCATAAGATAATGTCCCCTATGATGACTCTCCAGGCGTTGGGGGACAGTTGTGAGGGAGCCAAATTGATATAGGAGAGTATGGATTTGATGATGGGATGAATGGGTAGGCGAAACCCTAACTTAAACATCTGCTCGTATAGGCAGATATCTCCATCCCGGCCATGATAGGCCCTCTCTTCCTTCAGAGGTCTCCTTAATTTTATGAAAGGACTAATGGAGTATAAATATCTGAAGCACAGAAGATCCACCTCAGTGATCGTGCTCTCGATCTCGTTCGCCTCAGAGACGTCGACATCGCTTTCAGCATCTTCATCATCATCAAACTCAACGTCGGCCGGAGCAGATTTAGATGGGTTACTAGCGAATCTCTGAGCGAACTCTGCCCCTGTGACGGCCGACAGGGGGATGGCGTCAAGAATGGGTGGCACAGCCACACTCAGCTCAACAATTTCAACCACTGAAGAAGAGGCTGAGGTGCTTGAGCCAAAATGAGATGAAGCTCGGCTGGAGACCTCGGCCTGATCAGGGGCCTGACCAGGCCGAGGTGTGAAATCCATGGCTTCCTAAAATGAGTCCACAAACATAGGGTCTGAGGTGGAAGACTCAGACTCAGACATCGGTATGGGGTCGACAGGGACCTCTGTCTGATAGAAGAACTCAGGGGGATCAGGATATACCACCTTGAGAGGTGGGGGAAATATAGGTGTAATGGGAAATTCTTGCAACCTACGAGCCTCTTCTTGGGCCCTTTCTATTTGCCTAATCTTTTCTAGGGTCTTCTCTCTAAGAGAGGGGAAATCCTCAAGAAGCTGGTATAAAGGTCTGAGCATCAGAGGACGACCCTAAACTTCGGAATAACTCCTAAAACTACAAACAGGATTGACTTGTAAAGTAAAGAAATCTAAAGATCAAACTTACAAGTTTAAGGCGAATACTGTTCGCCTGAAACTATGGAGATCGCCGAAAAAAGATGAAGCTCGCCGGAAAGTGCAAACCAAAAGCGAAAAACAAAGGAAATGGAAGGGAGAAAATACCTGGAAATGAAATAATGAAGGCAAATGAAGAAAGCTCGCGAAAAAACCAACTAAGGCCTCGACAGTAGAGCGTTGATTAGAGAAGCTTTAGAGAGAGAAATGGTAAGAACAAATCGTGCACAGGAGAGAAGAAGTGAAGAAGAAGGAGGGAAAAGGGTTTTGAAACCCTTAAATACATGGGTGCGTTTCCCAAGGCACATCATTGCCTTGGGAGCCCCAAAGGGCGGTTGACAGCACACGCCTACCAAGTGAGCATGCTCCAACATTGGACAAGTGTCAAGCAAGTACTGGTTCGTAAGAAGACAGGCCTCGGATGCATACTAATCCCCTAGTCACCTTCCCTCATATGCGACTAGGGGCTGGGGGGTGATTGATATGCCCCAAGTGTGACCTCGGCCTAGAGACACCAACCTCGGTCGAGGTGATGGCCGAGATATTGACCGACCCTGGATAAGCCATGAGCCCACGATATCAGCCCTCAGACTTAGTAAGGTCAGCCCAGGCCGACACTATCACCTACATTTCCAATGGACACTACGCGCATCACTGGCATCAACAACATTCTCATATACCTGGGTATGGCAACCTCGGCCGAGTGTAGGCCGAGGTGACGAGAATCCTTGGTAATATTCAACATGGAATCAGTCCAACCTCGGCTGGGGCCGACCCCAGCATAATGTCTCGGCTGAGATCAGGCCGAGACTCCCTATGGCACATCTCAAATTGAACGAATATCAAGCCTTTACAGCTCGGCCTCTCCCAGGCCGAGGTCATGTACCAATATGGCGGCCGAGCATCTTTTGACATTTGGATAAGGACACATGGGCACAAATCAGTTGTAACAAGATTATTCCCCACACGTGGGGACAATATTGCATCATTATTCTCTACATGTGATAGTGACAGATGGCACTCCCACATTGGTGAGGCTACCACACACATGCTCATTGCATGCATAGGGGGTACATTACACCCCCCAGATACTATATATAGAGGTCATCCTCTACCTTGCAAAGGATCCCAGATATTCAACCCTAGCTGAAACTCTGTCTAGATCAACAGTATAGAGAGAAAGCTTGAGATATTGTATCCATGGCCATTAGTGCCTTCATTCAGTGATATTACTCACACACACTCACAGTGGACGTAGGCCAGATTGGCTGAACCACTTATATACTGGTGTACTCTCCTCTTCTCCTCACCTCATTCTCTTATCTCTTTATATAACTGTGTTGCCATTATTGTTCATAGATAGGGCTTGAAAACACCTTATCTGGTGGTGCTAATTTCAGCATCATCATACAAGATTTGGATTAGACACTCCATATTTTCATTCCTAGTTTAGGATCTTTTTATCTCAGTATTTGATTTATGGTCGTGTTGCCCTTGCACTTTATTCAGTTATTCAGTTCATACTTGTATTGGGTTTTATTTATTACCTTTTGGATTTATTACTTGGATTTGGGATTTATAGATGATGATTTATTCGGAAAGCCATTTATTTATTTATATATTATGTTGGTTTAGGCTCTATTATTGTGTGAATGATTTAATTTATCTTTTCATACAATTTTATCCGTTAAATGAAAAGATAAAATTTTGACACCTTGACATAATTAACTAATAGGTGATTAGTAATTAATATTTTTTGACAGTGATACTAAGGATGAACCAAATGGAAATCCTATTTAATTTAATAAAGGACTGATCACCTGGTATTTAATTAGGCGGGGTGTCACAAATGGTATCAGCACATCAGGTTCTAGTGTCCGTAGGATCTGTATGGATTATTACAATTTTAGCGTAACATTCTTTTGATATAGACCCTATTGCTAGGACTGTTGCTTTTTTCTTTACGTGTTTGAGATATCGTGCTTCGGCTATTAAATTTTGTTTTGACTGTGAACTCATAAAATTCGATCTATTTTTAGATGCCCCCTAAAAGAGAGAGGGAGAGAGGCGAGAACATTGATAAAAAATGAGGTTAGGAAGGCTCAGCAGGAGCAGGAGGTACCTCAGCCACAACCACCATCGGGGATGGTGACGATTGCACAGGTGGCCGAGATAGTGGCCCAAGCGGTCAATGCATCCATAACAGTCATGGCCGTTCACTTCTCATAGGCCCAACCACAGTTGCCAGTGGAACTAGTGATTTAGGCCCAATCGGGGCCGTTGTCTTGGCATAAAGTTAGGGAGGTTTTTCAAGAAGGCCACCCACCAGAGTTTTTGGGGAGTTCAGATGTAAGAGTATCTTATCAGTGAAAGAAGGACCTATAGCATCACCTGCATATGATTGAGTGCAGCGACACTCAGAAACAGATGCTCTCCACGTTCAGACTTGTGGGAGCTGCATTACAGTGGTATGAGTCTATTACCACCTCGGAGGTGAGGCATACTATGACGATAATAAAGTTTTTGGGAGAGGTTCGACCGCAAGTATTTTCCATCAACTATTCAGACAGATATGGGGAGGAAATTCAATGATGTTATATAGGGGTACCGATCAATGGCTGATTACGAAGAAGAGTTTACTTGTTTGGCTAACTTTGTGCGAGATGAGGTCAACACCGAAGAAAAGAAGAAGAATAGGTTCATGGATGGGCTAGCTTGGACGATCAGTCAACATTTACTTGGCAACCCAGTATTACATACTTATACAAAGGTCGTTAATGCTACGCTTTTATATTTCCAAGACCACTACTTCCACCTGAAGGAAATCAAGAGGGCAAGGGAGTCGATCTAGTTTAGTAGAACAGGAGGGCGTAGCGCCAGTAGGGCACCTCAGTAGTAGGTGGAGAGACAACTGGGTAAGATTACCGATAAGGGGATCAAGCCAAGAGATTTAGGTCGGGTGGCTATTAACTAGAGAGTTAGGGTTCCAGACAGGGCCAACAAGGTCCTAATTAGTTGTAACAGGTTCCCCAGGGCCGTCAGGGCCAAGGGAACAATAGAGATGGCCAACAGGGTTGGGGTTATCAGGGACAACATCAGGGCCAACCTCGACAGGGCCAGTAGGGCTAGAGGCACATAGTATTTTTTTGGGAAGTGCTCTATATGTGGCCAACAGGGTAATAAGAGGATAGATTGCCCACAGTAGGGAAGGGTACAATAGCAGGGTGCCCAATATGGGCAGTAAGCTCAATTACCACCATAAGCAGTACCCCCAGCCCCACCATAGCCGCAGGGACAGATGCATTACGGGCATATGTATAACATCTGGGACGTACCCATGCCACCATCACCTCAGGCGCCGCCAACAGTTGATGGTATGTTTTTGATTTATGGGCATGAGGGAAGGATTCTTTTTTATATAGTGGATTCTCATTCCTTTATTTCTACTAAATTTGCACGAGTAGCCAGTATTTTAGAGACAGTCGATACCCACCTTAAGTGTGTAGATTCACCGTTGGGAAGTTGGTATGTAGAGGGGTAGAAATCATGACTGGGAGACTGATCTTAGCAACATACCTTCTTATGTTAGATATGGTGGGGTATGATGTCATTCTTGGCATGGATTGGTTGGCGGATTATACGAGAGGACCATAGTATAATCCATTTTGGCGCAAGAGATGTTTTTAGTGGCGACGCCTCTCCCTGAGGGAGGGCCGCACACTCATTTATACTACATTAAGGAGGAAACCTCACATAAGGTATCTATCCCGTTAGACTCAATTCCCATTTTGAGAGATTTCGAGGATGTATTTAAGGAGATACCAGGGTTGCCACCCAGTCGAAAGATCGAGTTTGTTATTGACTTAGCACCGGGTGCTAGATCGATTGCCTGAGAACCGTATCGCATGGCCCCTTCAGAGATGCGGGAGTTAAGGGAGCAGATTCAACAACTCTTAGGGAAGGATTTTATTCGAAGAGTACATCGCCGTGGGGTGCGCCAGTGTTATTCGTGAAGAAGAGGAAAGTTTCACTTCACTTGTGTGTAGACTAAATGGAGATAAATAAGGTCACAATACAAAATAAATATCCGTTGCCGGGGTGTTACATACTTCCCCCCTTACAACGGAATTTTGTCCCAAAATTTAGAAAAAATACACCAGATAAGAACAACTCTGCATATATGTTGCGCATCGCATCCTCGCACTCACGAGTAAACTACTCCATACCGCCCATATATTACGCTATCAAATTCCCTTAATAATGAAAACCTCACCCATGTTCATTTTAAAACTCCAAGTTACCCTGCCACATAGGTTCTTTCCCAAGCCTTACCGTTTAAGTTTCACTACTTTAATTTATTTGAGATATTCATTATCTAGTCGTCTACTATTCGCACCTTAGTAGATTAATCGTTCTTTAGATACATACGATCTCGTCCCACGACGATGACACACAAGTAGGTTATTTGCGCAGTATATATTTTACACATATTATATACTATAATTGTCAATTCATCTCTGATCTTCGTAATAGTACCTGGTCCCCCACCTTTAACTAACAAGCAGGAGAATAATAAGGCTTACCGGGACATACCTCAATTGGCACCATGCCCAAAAGTGAACTTACATGAGTTATTTCACACAAACTCCACTAGTGGAAGGTACTCTTCCCATCCTCCCCTAAGATTCAAGGGTACATATATATGTTATTCTCCAACATCTAATTATTTCGCTTGTTTTGCCCACTCGTCTACAGATAATTGGCCCTACTCAAGTACAACTCGGTAACTATGGCCTCGTGAACACTCTTACAAAATCAAATAACAAATATCTTATCCAAATCGAAGACAATAATTAACAGTACCCTATGCAACCTCACTATCTCGGTTATAAAGATCCCGCATACTGTCCCGTAGTCAGTCCTAATTTCCATAACGGGAGTTACTTTGGTCAACCGATCCACTATCACCATATAGGATTGTAACCCCCTCCACAATAAAATCCTTGGGAATACTCTCCCATTATTACTTAGGAATCCCTAATGGTTGAAGAAACCTCAACTGGTTTCGGATGGTCCACCCTTTACCAACAGACAGGTGCCCCGTTGAAAAATAATTTAGTAATATTTCTCTTCATTAAATCCCGTATCCATTATCATTTATAACATGGTACATCTTATATTCTCTCAAATATACCTCTACCCGTGATCCATGTGACTTTGCCTCACCGCGTGTCATAAGTCCTTCCCCTTGCTCTAAAATTAGTTTCTCGTGAAATGTAAGCCTCTGACAAATCTTACGGAATAAGCTTCGACTTCCCTAGCTAAATGTTGTCGAATTTACATGACAATCATTATCTACTTCCTGATACAATACTTTCAATTACCTAGGGCACCCGTACACCCTATATTTCATGCATTATTGCACAATCAATTCTTGCGTATTCAACATGGTTTTCTGTATATGATGTAACCATTCTTCACTAGTTTTCTCGTTAGAACTAGGTGAATCTTTTGGCCTTAAGTCATAGTGGAATTATCAACCCTCCATTATATTCTTGTAAAATGTACAATGATCAAAGTACAAAACACATGTACTATTGACCAAACTTCTCTCCAACTCCTAACGTTTGCTAGTTTCACGCGTGGGATGTCTTGCAAAGAAAAATCCCAACAATGAACCCCCCCGATACACTACTACCTAACATAGTCGATTGTCGAGATCCGTTATGTCCTCAATCCATAATATATACCTTCCCACATTCTCCGGATGTTGACATAAAAATCTACTTATGTCCCTTAGAAATAACATGAAACATGGTGCTCTCACTATCCCAAGTTCGCGGTGCTATAGATATAACGAGCTATATCTCACTGCTCGATAAAGAACACACTATATCCTAAGTCATATCAGAAAATAAATACCTACACACCGGGATCACATATAACTAGACAACATACTCACCGAGGTCTACGATTCCATGAAAGTTTCATATATACATCTCTATATAGGCCCAACCCTATTTTAGGTGACGCCTCACAAAATTAATATTACTCCCCCCAGAGTATCCAGTACGATAGTCTTATCACTCAATATGCTATCGTTCAAACTTTCGGTAATTAATCACTACACATTACCATAATAGGCTCTAGATGCTAACTCAAAGCAGTAGTAGATTATAAAGATAAAATATGCTCGTAGTGCTCACCCGACTCGCTCATGGGAGACTTCAAAAAGTCCCATTACTCTTGATAAATACGTTTATAACCAGACTGTTAAAAATAACGTACCCACTAAACTCGACTCACACGCGAATTTTAGTGATAAAAATTTATGTATATATATTGTGACACACCCATATCACTTGAATGAATCCTTTACTCACAAGGATGAAACAAAACTTCATCAGTCTTCACCTAATCGTATGGTCCCAGCATGTAGCTGTCAACATGACACATGACCTATGAGTATCTACAATCATTATACATATAGGATTTCATCCAATAGTTGCCCCCTCCTCGTAGTGGGTAAATTATTCTGCTCTGCGGCTTACACGCCCATCACTACGAGGAGGGGGCAACTATTGGATAAAATCCTATATGTATAACGATTTTAGATACTCATAGGTCATGTGTCATGTTGATAGCTACGTATTATTCTGCTATGCGAATTACACGCCCATCACTGAAATGTTGGCCCAAAATCTCTAGGCCTTAATTCTCTTCCTAAACCACCACTTTCGGGTTGTAAATTTATGGGACCAATTTTCTTGACCTAATTCTTCCGCTGGAAATCTCACTCCTCCAGTTATTATGCCTAACTGCCATGGTTTACCATTCTCCAACTTATCGGTCTCACTTCTCAACGTGGACACATTCAACACTGGTAGTCCCACTTTCCACATGTAGGGAAATGTTTCAAGCCATTTCCCCATCACTGGTCCCACTGACCATTTTGGAATGTCCTTCCCTCGGACTTCGCAGTCTTAGCTCCCTATTTCTATTTTTGTCGTTCCATTGGCTCCACTGGTCCCATGGAACACGTTTCGACCCCGCTGGTCTTAGCTAAAATCATCGTTGCTTAGTAAGGACTTAAATAGGTTCCCCTACTAGGTATACCTTTCGATAATGTTTCACTATCACCATTGAATTCAATCTTGTCCTTCAACTAGGTTTCCCCAACCCTCCAAGCTCCCCTTCTTCTAGAAGAGGTTACAAATTTCTTGATGACATTGGCCCTAGTTGTCTTCCTCATATTTCTCACCCACACTTTAGTATTTATATCATGAGTCCTTTCACAACAAGGAACTTTTCTTATCTTCTATATACCCCTTAGTTGCTGGGTAAGGAGTTCGTTAAGCAAGTTGACTGCTCTCTCGCGTTGGGTTTTCTTTCTTGCCCATATGTGATAAATTTCGAAGTTCCATGACAAATGGACGATTTGATTGTTGAACCATACCCGAATTTCTCATTTTATCTTCACATATGCTTCTTTATATGTAATGTTTCTCGCTCATCACTATAGATTGCTCCCATAAGTAAAAATTTCACGCAGAATTTTAAAGTCCTGGGTATTACTAGACATCACCCTACATAGTGGACTTTGGATTTCTTCCTTCATGAAAATCCTTCCGACTCTGTCACCCTTCACTGACAGTGCCGGGTGAGTTTGGAATGACACAAACGTCATCTACGATGGTGATTGGGAAACTACAACTCCTGAGCGACGCCTTTATTGTCCTCAGCCTGAATAATAATTATGGTGGGTTCTATCTCAAACACCATTTTCTTAAACACTCTATATCTTCGACTGAGTTCTCCTCCCGCTGTCCTTCTAACAACCCTTGCTAGTCATCGATGCCTGACCGAGCTCGTATAAGGATTACATCACTTATATTTCTTGGCAGGAGCACGTAAGTTATAATACGTAGGGGAATACAACATCCTAATAATAGGGCTTTACATGAAAGAACGCTATGCTGAAACATAGAAAGCCGTATAGATCCTAAGGACACTAGAACCTAATGTTCTGATACCACCTATGACACCCCGCCTAATTAAAGATCGGGTGATTAGTTCTTTATTAAATTAAATTAGAATATTCAGTTGGTTGATTCTTAGCATCACTATCAAAAAATAACTTCTTCATTAATTCACCTCATAATTAATTAAGCTAGTGTAAAAAACTTTTCCATTTTTAATTTAATTAAAACCATTCCATAAAGAATAGTGATAATAGACAACATCACATCACAACTGAACAAGACTAAATATGACTGGAATAACTCTCCAGTTAAATATTTCATTACCATCAAATAAAACTGATATCAACAGTACTAACATAAATGATTACAATCTCTGGAATAGAAATGAAATAACTAGAATCCTGGGCGACATGCCCTAAATGAAAGTAAACACTACAGATGTGTGAATCAACAGAATGGAAGCGTCTAAACAAATCTGCCTCTCCAGTAGAAGCTATAACCCGTCGAGATATCCATATTCTATGCCGGCATCCTTGATACTAATTACCTGATGTACAAGATATAATAGAGAATAGAATATGCAAGGAAACGGGTCAGAGTACGGTTGTAAAAGATTTTTAAAATAGCAAGTGCTTAAAAAGTTCAATTAAGTAATTATTATGTACATGTTAACTTCCCGTCTCTCACTTGAGAATTCTCACCTCTCATCTAGTATGCACGCCTAACGTACCTTATCATCTCCCAAATTAGGTTTTCAATTATGATTCTAACCCATATCATTTCTCTGTATTTCTCACATAATACGTATGATAATTAAACATGTTCATTTCTCTTTAATATGAACTAGGCTTTCAGAACTTTAAGATTAAATATTCACTGACTTAATTCAATCAGATCTCATTATTTATTTTTATCTACAATTTCACACAACAGATTACCTCATAGTGTATATATGTTGATCTAAAAATTTCACACAGTAGATTACATCCTAGTATATATAGTTTAATCTACTAATTCACATATTAGATCACATCATAGTATATATTCATCACACTATTATATACATACTAATACGGAACCCCCCCAGACACAGCTGCGGTGCATGCATACTCTGCTATCATGTCCTGATACATCTCTCACTGTATAAATGACTATTGGTTCGGCATCTCTTGTGACCCATAAATAACATAACACACATATTGGAGGCGAGCATACTCCCCAACCGAATGGATCAAGCACATACCTACGCTCCCATTCAACCATCGAAACTATCATTCACACCGATAGAATGTGTCTAAGGTCTTATGCTCAAGGTACGAATCTAAAATCCCCCCAAATGGGCTCATCAGGATAAGATCGTCCACAACGTGAAACCTCCACCTAGATAGCAAGCAACGTAGGTATGTCATACACACAATAAATAATAATATAGGTATTCACCCCACATATATATGTAATAACAATAGGGTACACACACAACCCACATAATATTTCCATACGTAGTATATTTACCTCTAATATCCTACATATTTATAGATTATGACTTTACTTCTCAAATTATATTCCCGAGCTTCTCTCATCACTCGAAGGGTAATGATTTATTCCTCATATAAATTTAGTAGGTAATCACTCACGTCAATCATCTTCAATTACATTTATTTATCGATAATCCCTAATTCAATCTTAACCCTTTTTATTTAACCTATTAGGGTTAATCCCACATAAGCCCAAGGTTATTCTGGTAATAATAACTCCCTTACTACTGGTCCTAACCTTAAATAATCTTTTATTCAATTTAAATCCCAATATATATTTTTCCACCGTAACGAATTTAATTCACACTCGTTAATGTCCCCCATTCCATTCCATACAAATTTATATTTTTTGGGTCTTAAGTATACCCTAACACCCTCATCTAAGTCCCAATATTTTCAATAAATCATCACCAAATATTTCTCAAAGTTGGGATTTAACATGAATTAAATCACATTTCCAGGGGAAGTCGATCGACCGATCGATCGATCGATCGATAAGATATTTGCCCAGATTCTGCATATGCTTACCTACGGGTTTTAGCATTTTTCATCCTCAAAATCATATTTAGACATCTCCAAATTTATATTCATTTAACCCAAATCATATACTAACATATATGGGCAAGTTCTAACGTATCTAAATCAATTAAACATCATGTACATGTATAAATCTACCCAGATTTCATATTCAATCTCAAGAATTCTAGTTTTGACTTTATCATCAATTTAGCACATAAATCCCAGATTTCTTCACCATGTAATTCATATATTTTATGGAGTTGATTCTAAACTCAGAAAGAGATCAACCCTACACAATTCTCATTTCAAAGATTCATACAAAATCATCTTAATTCATATCATTTTTCAGAATTTTCTAAACAACCTAACATGGACAATATACTTGCTAGAATTTGCAATACTTAATCACTTGCCTATAGATTGTAGGTCTAAACTTTTAGGGATGACAGTCTACTGGTGGTCCTCTCCCTTCTCCAGCCAACTTTCGGTGGCAGCAGTGGTGTAGGATGACCTTTGGCCTCTTGGCTTCCTAGAGGTGTCTCTTCACTTCTAGAGAAATCCCTTACTCTCTCCTAAGGCTTTCTCTCTAAGTTTTGTGAATAAACTATGAATCTACCACCTCTTAGACTTATAAATACTTTTCAATTTTCATAGTTACTATTCACTTCTCAACTAAAATGACCAAAATACCCCTTTGGGGTGTCTATTCGGTTCCAAAGTGTCCCGAGACCCAAATCAAACACCCAAGTAGACTTTTTCCGCTATATAAACCCTTATGGACACTTTGGAGCAGTCAAAATGATCATATGGATGACATAAACATATTTTACTTTTATTTCCATTTAATTATAGTCCTGATACGACTCACACGCGCGCCCCGACTTAATTATCATAATTTTCATATTTGTCATTCGCGATAATTTATAAAATCATAATCATATGTAAAGTCATAATCATATATATTATTTTGAATCACCAAGTAATATTCAACACAATTCACATATTACTTTATTCCCGAGTAATATTTAAATTCAGATTAATTTCAATTATCCCACAATTAATTCTAATCAATCCCATTTTAAAAGTCGTTAAAAATACAAGGTGTTATAGTTTGACCAGTTGAGAGGGGCTGCGTACTTTTCCAAGATTGATTTGAGGTCGGGATATCAACAGTTGCACATTCGAGAGGAGGATGTTCCCAAGTCCTCTTTTCTATCACGTTACAGGTTGTTCGAATTCAGGGTGATGCCAATTGGGCTCACCAATGCACCAACAGTGTTCATGGATATCATGAATAGGATATTCTGGGAGTTTTTTGACCAGTTTGTGATCGTATTCATAGAGGACATATTGGTTTACTCTCGCACTGAGGAGGAGCATCCTGAGCATCTATGTAGGTTTCTAGAGACACTTCGGGACCACCAGTTATATGCCAAATTTGAGAAGTGTGGGTTCTGTCTACGTGAGTGACAATTTCTAGGTCATATTGTGTCCAACAAGGTCATTGCTGTTGATCCGAGTAAGGTATTGGCAGTGAGGGAGTGGGGACAATCCATGACACCGACAGAGATCCACAACTTTTTCTAGTTGGCCGGTTATTATCGACGTTTCATTAAGGGAATTTCTATGATTGCAGGTCCATCGACGAATCTGAATCGCAAGGGGGTGCCGTTTGTGTGGAGTGATCACTGTCAGTTATCTTTCGATGACCTAAAGGACAAAATGACTTCAGTGCCTGTACTTGCATTGCCTAGGGGAGGAATTGAATACCGAGTTCATACGGATGCATCCTTGCAGAGACTTGGGGGTGTATTGCAACAAGAGGAGAGGGCTATGGATTATGCATCCCGTAAGCTTAAGCCCCACGAAAAGAATTACCCCACACACGACCTTGAGTTGGTAGCGGTTGTTGTTTCTTTAAGGATATAGAGGCATTATCTTTTGGGGGAGAAGTTTACTCTATTCACGGACCATAAATTGCTTCAATATCTCTTTATCCAAAAGGATCTGAATATGAGACAGAGGAGGTGGATCAAATTCATAAAACACTACTAGTTTGACATTCAGTATCATTTTGGTAAGGCTAACTTGGTGGCAGACGTGTCGAGCCGATGACCTGCGGGGGAGTTAGAGGGGGTTTGAAAGGCAAAGTGGAGGGAACTTCAATAAGATGATGAGATCGCCAGAGCATACATATCAATTCTAGCTGTCACTCTAGAGACTGTTATGTGGGTAATGAAAGCACAGGTAGAGGATCAGTTCTTCTAGGATAGGGTGTGCCAGTTATTAGCTGAAGGGGAAGAGTCTTACTTGATCAGCTCAGAGGGAGGCCTACCTTTTAATGGGAGACTTTCTGTACCAGAAGATGAGGATTTGAGACATGTGGTTATGATAGAGTCACACAGTTCGATATTCGCAGTACATGTCGATGGGGATAAGATGTACCAATACATGTGGAGATAGTATTGGTGGGCAGGGATGAAGCGAGACATAGTAAAGTTTGTCTCAAAGTGTGTTACCTATTAGTTAGTTAAGGTGGACCACTAGATGTCTTCAGGGATGCTACAATTATTAGATATACCCGTGTGGAAGTGGGAGAGTATTTCGATGGACTTTATTACAGGACTTCATGACTCCATTTGGGTGATAGTGTATCGAATGGCCAAGGTGGCCCATTTCTTGACAGTTCGCACAGATTTTGAGATGATGCAATATGCGCAATTATTCATAAGAGAGGTAGTTAAGCTTCATGGGGTACCGATAAACATTATGTCTAATAGAGACAAGGTATTCGTGTCTCATTTTTAGCAGAGTTTTCAGGAGGCCATGGGAAGAGACTTGTGATTAAGTACCTCATACCATCTATCGATAGACGAACAGACTGAGAGGGTTAATCAGGTGCTAGAGGACATGTTGAGGATGTGCATCATGGATTTTGAGGGAGGATGGGAGCGATACCTTCCATTGGTAGAGTTTATGTATAACAACTCTTACCAATTAACCATCAATATGGCACCGTTTGAGGAACTTTATGGGAGGCCTTGTCATTTCCCCGCTTGCTGGTTAGAGGTGGGGGACAAATAGTTATTGGGGACAAAGATGATACAGGAGACTACAGCGAAGGTTGAGTTAATTTGTGGGTCGATTCGAATAGCTAAGGATAAGTAAAATAGTTATGATGACGTTGATCGGAGACACGTTAAGTTAGAGGTTGGCGACCGGGTGTTGGTACGAGTGTCTCTCTGAAGGGGGTCATGAGGTTTGACAATAAGGAAAAGCTAGCGCCGAGTTATGTGGGACCTTTTTTGATCATTAAGCGAGTGGGAACAATGACATATAGACTGGGTTTACCAGAGCATCTATAGAGAATACATGACGTGTTCCACGTGGCATCACTAAAGAAGTATCAGAGGAGCGAAAGAGTATTTTAACATGTTCCACTTGAGGAGATTGATTTACAGCCAGACATCTCATATGAAGAGGGACCCATGGCTATTTTGGATCGTAGTGAGCGTAAGCAGCGATCTAAGATGGTATAATTAGTCAAAGTTCTGTGGGGACACCACAGTACTGACGAGTCAACATGGGAGCAGGAGGATGACATGCGATAGCAGTATCCAAAGTTATTTTCCATAGGTATGACCTAATTTTAGGGACAAAATTTCTTTATAAGGGGGGAAGTATGTGATACCCCGTATTTCCACGTACTTAAAATTTAATTAATTGGGTAATTAATTCATTTTCATTTTAGATTACACGAGTGATGTAATTTAAGTGAATTAAATAATAGTGTGATAAGCATTAATCGAGAGAGAGATAATGATTAATATGCTACGATAAACTTACTAAGTGGATAGTAAATTTATTATTGAAATTATTACACGTCATAGTGAGCGATATTGGCGTAATTTGATTTTATCTCAACCGGGAGTCGCGTGTAGACAAATTAAGGCCGGGATGGAGATTTTTAGTAAAGTGATTCGCATGATGATTTCGAGATCACGGATGATTCCAAAAGGGTCAAAATAGTTGGAATTATATACCCGTGGGCATTATTTGGATCTCGGGGCAATTTTAGACTAAACCGACACCGTATGGAGGCATTTTAGTCATTTAGTTACTTAGGGTTAAGAGACCTACGAATTTTCAAATCCTATATCAGCATATATATGGTAGAGACTAGGGTTTAGAGGTTAAAAGTCAAGGGAGACCATTAGAGAAGAAGGATAAGCCATTTTAAAGCTCAAGAGAGGAAACTTGCAACTTGCAACCTTGTTTTTGCCCCATCATCAACCTTGAATTGTGGAATGGGAGGGAATACAAACAAATCCAACATCCAATCAAGAAATCAAACCTACTACCTAAGGTAAGTGTTTTTTGAAATTTCTTTTGAAGTTATAATACCCACGTGATTAGGGTTTCAACACCATATTGGTTAAATTAATGTTCTTGGAAGAAAAGAATAATTAGAACTCATGTTTTGGGTAGGATTTGCATGTAGTATGAGTCAACATCTGTAGAGGATAATAAATCATAGGGTATATGATAATCACCGTGAATTTAATCTGGGTTTTAGGTGAGTATGTATGAAGAACATGAAAATATAAGTTTTTGATGAATAAATGATTTGATCTGTTCTTGAATGGAAATCATAGTGTTTTGATGTTAAAATCATGTTGGAAATATCCTAATGCATGTATATAATGTTTGGGACAATTGGGTGTAAGTTTGGTGAAGGACCATAAGAGTTGTGTTAAGAAAAAGGTGAAAAATGCAAAAATCTAACGAAAAAGACGATCTGCAACAAACCAAATCGATTCGCCCTTGGGCCGAATCTATTCTTTCCTTTTAATCCTATAACTCCTATAGTTTTGTCCGAAAAACTTTTGGGAATTGGTTAAAATATAATGAGGGAATTTTTATATTGTAGTAGGCCTATGAGCGAATTTTTACTTAGTCTTAATGAGAGAATTAAGGCGAGGTTTCAACATGCTTAAATTGTGATGTAATTAATTTAAGAGAGAGAGAGAGAGAGAGAGAGAGAGAGAGAGAGAGAGTTATGGGGATTTCAAATGAGTTATTTTGTGGACCAATAAGTTATGAATGAGTTAACTATTGAAGTTATGTAAGGGAGTAACTAGTACCCTTAGAGAAGAGAATAATACTCAGATTAATATGGTAGTGAATAAAATCGTAAAATAATAAGTACGACGAGTATTTGAGTGGTATACCCTACGTACAAACGATAATATTTGGGTTGTGTGTATATACCTACTGAATATATATATATATATATATATATATATATATATATATATATATATATATATATATATATATATATATATATATATATATATATATATATATATATATATATGACTGGTGTGAAATTTGAACGTACCTAGCTACCTGCTATCACGAAGGTTCCCGCGCAGTGGGCGATCCCATCTTGATGATTTCAGTGAGGCCTGGATTTGTGCCCCAGAATATAAAACTTAGGGCGGCTCTCTATGTGTTGTGTATTAGTGAGACTGACAGGTCATTTGGGTACGTTAGGTATGTGGGTAGCCGAAAGGCTTAGAACTATGTTCGCCTCCATTGCTTGTTATTTTATTTTGCGTTCGAGGAGACATGCCGAACCAATAGTCCTTTCTGTAGTACGTGTGATACATGGACTTGATAACATTGTATACCTGTATAAATGGTGGTTATCCTAAGGGATGCCGTAATTGTATATTAGTGTGTAAAATATATACCTGTATGAACATTCTACTTATATGTGACAGTAGACAGTTAGATAATGTATATCTAAAAAGCAGATTAAGTAGATAAACTTAATTAAATGATAACATATGGGAAATGTTACTTACGATATTAATAACATACGAGAGATGTTAACCCAAATAGCGTACTATATGGGAAGTACGGGGACTTAGATGTGATAGTAACTTAGATAAATACTTATGTCTAGTTAGCTTGGGTAGTACGGCTAAGTGGGCTAAGTAGAGAACATTAGGCATGCATAATAGTTGTGAGGTAAGGAAACCCAAGAGAGCGTACATGAACCTAACATGTGTATCTAATAACTGATTTTTAAATTGTGATAAATACTTTCTAAATGTTGTTAAAATGTTTTGGGTTCTAACCCTTGCTATAAATATTTTCAAAACGTTTGAGGTGTCCAGCCAGAGGGACACCAAACTTGATAATCTATTCAAGGGATGCGTAGCTACAACATATGTGGATGCATGCAGGATTTAGATTAGACACTTAAGATTTTCATTCCTAGTTTAGGATATCTTTATCTCAGTATTTCATTTATGGTCGTGGTGCCCTTGCACTTTATTCTATTATTCAGTTCATACTTGTATTGGGTTTTATTTATTACCTGTTGGATTTATTATTTGGATTTGGGATTTGTAGCCGATGATTTATTCGCAAGACATTATTTATTTATATCTTGTCATAGCTTAGGATCTATTATTGTGTGAATGGTTTAATTTATCCGTTAAATGAAAAGATAAAATTTTGACACCCCGACTTAATTAACTAATATTTGATTAGTAATAAATGTTTTTTGATAGTGATGCTAAGAATAAACCAAATGAAAATCCTGTTTAATTTAATAAAGGACTAATCACCTGGTATTTAATTCGGCGGGGTGTCACAGGCTCCTCCCAGGAAGAGGATTCTATCGTTGAATGATGATGATGATTTTCCCCTTTCTCCAAGCCCAAGTCCCAAAAGAAGGCTGAGTGTGACTCCTCCAGAGCTGACGAGCAAGTTTTGGCCATCAAGGAGAAAAATATGGGGAGGAAAAAGAGAAGAAGAAGAAAGAGGAGGAGGAAAAGGAGAAGAGGAAGGACCTCATGGATCCTCCTTCCTCGAACATGAATGAAGTCCATCTGCCTCTCTCTAAGGTCCCTCAGGCCCAATTCGTGGCCCATAATCTTTCTTTGGACCCTGGCCTGCTGAGGGGGTAGTGCTCGTTGATGATCGCGAGCGGCTAAGGATGTTGGTACCTGACCAGTTTTTCATCCGTGCTTCTCAAACTTTGTCACTAGTGAGGATCTTCTTAGATAATGTGCTCGGGCGGGTTTGAGAGATTAAGCCCACCAAGCATCTATAATTTGCTTATAAATCTTTGAAGAAAAAAATTGAGGCTTATAAATACTAGTCCACCTTGGTTGCCAAACTAAAGGATAACCTAAAGGACTTGGAAGACGTGTGTGCTCCTCCATGTAAAATGATATAAATGATCTAAAGGATCAACTTGCAGAAGTGGGTGGCCTAGTCCAGTTAGAGAATGATGATTTGAAGAAGAGGCTTGCCGTGGTCGAGAGAATCGTCTAAGGGAGCAATGTTATGATCATGGGACTTAATCGTGATGTGAAGAAGGTCCGTTATTTGTTCAAAATGAGTCCTCGAGCAGCTTGGGTGTCTGGTTATGATGATGGGTGGCAAGATTCCCTTGTAACACTACATGAAGCTCAAGATATGGCCTAGAAGCATAGTTGGCTGAATGCGCTTAAGGTTTTTAAAGAACCTAAGGATTCCTAGCTCTTTTATATGTACCACGTTAAGTGCCCAGCATACCGACGACCTCCCTTTAGGCGAGATGAGACGTGGGTCCCCTTGGACGCCATTCCTCTTCACATTATTGAGAGCTACTCGGAAGGCCATGATAGCAATGATGAACATCGTCCTGATCCTAACGATAGTCGAGGAAATCCGATCGAGAAGTTTTTAGCCATCCGACCACAAGCCGTTGTAATAATTTTCGTGTTTTTTGTAATTATTTTGTAATTGGCATTTTTTGTAATCGGGCATTTACCGAAGAATTAAGTCAATACCAATTTTTATGCATTTTTCCATTCCTTTATGCCTTACATGTGTTATGTTTCTCTTTCTTACCTTTTAGGTCTTGTCATCACACTCCCTTAGACCTAGAAGAGATATTGTAAAAAATGCTCCTGGTCTATGGGCTATCCACCCGTTCAGAATTTTATTTGAATAAACAAAGTTGGTTTACTATCTAGGCATCCCCCGTATGGCTTTGGGCTTGCCTGGGCAAGTCATGAGGTCACCTGTGTTGACTGTAATAAGGACATGAGGACTTTAATTTTAATTGTAATAAGCTAAATTATTGTTATAATTAAGTCAAACCTTGATCAGCACTTTCAAAGGTTAATGCCAAATATGATCCTGTTACTTTGGAAACAATGTAAATCAACTGAATAATCAAGAGATTGAGTGAAATAGGGAAAGAAGGTCCTTTATTCACGAGCAACATATGTTTTAAAATGAAAAATTATAAAAACTAAGTGCTGAAAAGTAAGACTAAAAGTAGAACTTCTTGAGGTTGGCCTCATTCCATTCTCTTGGTATCTCTTTATCCTCCATTGTTTAGGCTCCATGTAGGTCATATTTGATGACTTTGAATGGTCCCTCCAAGTTGGGCCCTAGCTTGCTGTCTAACAGCTTTACATCACTGTCGAGAAGGATATAATCCCATACCTATAACTTCCTTGGTACGACCCCCTTATTGTAATGCCTCATCAACTGCTACTGGTATGAGTCCATCTTGATCATGTATTGATCTCTTGTTTCATTGACAAGGTCAAGTTCAGTGCAAAGGGCATCTATGTTCAACCCTTATTACTTCGATTGAAATTACAACTTTGATTCCATACATGAGTGAGAAGGGCGTATTCCCGGTTGGTCTCCTGGGAGTAGTTTTGAATGCCTAGAAAACATGAGGAAGCTCATCCACCCAAGTGCCTTTTGTCGTCTCTAACCGTTTCTTAAGGCCATCGAGAATTTTTTTGTTGAAGACCTCTACCTAGCCATTACTTTGTGGATACGCCAGTGAAATGAAGTGGTACTTGACTTTGTGTTCATCATAAATTTTTTAAAAAGGATCACTTTCAAATTGTGTGACATTATTGGTTACGATGTCCCTTGGTACTCGAAAGTGATTTATGATGTTACTCCAGATGAACCTTATCTTGTTTACATCTCTAATGTTTTCCAGTGGTTCTACCTCAACCCACTTAGTGAAATAATATGTGCCGACAAGCAAGTACTTGTGATTCCTTTGCCCAGTAGGTAGTGAACCCACGATATCCAACCCCCACTATATAAATGGACATGAGTTGGTTAATGGCCTCAAATCGTTCTTCAATTGATGGACCATGCAAGAATTTCTAGAACTTTTTGCACTTCTGAACATAAACACATACATCTATGTATGTAGGACCACCAGTAGCCTTCTTTGATTGCTTGGAATTTTAAGGAACTTCATCCTGCGTGGCTTCCACATATTCCATTGTGAGGTTCGTAAAGAACTTTCTCGATGTCCCTCAGGTGTACACATTAGGGGTAGGGGCTTGTGAAGGATCCTGTGAAGTTTGCCTTCAGAATCCTAGTAGAAATAGGTAGCTTTCACTCTAACCAAGTGGGATAATTTCTTGTCGGTCGATAGTTTTCATTCTATAAGTATGTTATGATTTGGTCCATCCAGCTGGGACCCTTATCGACGAAAAACACGTGCTCGGGATTATTATTTTGTCAATACTGTTCTTGGCCCAGAATTCCACTTCGAGTGTTCTCCTAAAATCTGAGTCCACTACAAATCTTAGTACTACCAAAGTATCGACATGACTGTTGTACCCCCGGGGGAACTATTGAACGTGGACTTTCTCTAATTTCTTAACCATCTCGCCCACGACTATGAGGTAGTCTTCCATGCTGTCATCCTTAGCCTTGAAATCCCTACTGACATGATTGGCCACCAGTTTAGAGTCACAATAAACGTTAAGTTATTTTGCCCCTAACAAGTGGGCTTTACGCAGTTTAACTATTAGTGCCTCGTACTCGGCCTCATTGTTTGAGGATTCAAATACCAATTTGATCCCTTTCTTGATCATTACATCCTTTGGAGTTACGAGTAAAATTCCCACGCTTACTCCCTTAGAATTGGAGGCACCATCAACATATAACGTCCAACTTTGGGTTTGAACCAACTCATGCATCTTTGGCTGATCGATGAATTCCTGGTCGGTAGGACCATCTCTAGTGAACTCTGTAATAAAATAATCCAAAATCTACCTTTTAATATCTATCCTCGATTAAAAGTGAATGTAAAAACTCCCAAGCTCTACCGATCACTTGGACATCCGTCTAGAAAGGCCAGCTTTATGGAGGACCGCTTTAAGGGGTAAGAAGTAATTATAGTAATGGAGTGGGCCTCAAAATAATGCTTCATCTTTCGTTAATCGCTCACTAATGCTCGACGTTTAGTAGCATTTTACTAGCGTAATCAATAAGAAACTGATTTGCTTCTCTCTCTCAGACTAAAGTCGAGTTGATTGCATGACTTGATATCACGAGATAAAGTTAGAGGTGGTCCCCTTAATCGGGGATCGTAAGCATCAGAGGTTTGCTCAAGTAGGACTTGATATACTCGAGGGCCTCAGAGCACTCATCATTCTTGGTGAGGCTTTTCTCTTTCTTGAGTAACTATAAAAATGATCGGCAACGATTAGATGACTTTGAAATGAAGCGGGTGAGCGCTGCGATTATTCCACTGAGCTTCTGGACCTTGTGCAATGTTTTTGACGGATGGGCCCTGTTAATAGCCTTTATCTGATCTAGATTTGCCTCAATTCCCCTCTTGCTGACCAGATAACCCAAAAAATTTCCTGACTAGACCCCAAATGAGCACTTGCTTACATTTAGTTTAGTTCAGTAGCACCTGAGGATTTTAAAGGTGTGGGTTGAGTCTTTGAGATGGTTGCTCTTATTCCTACTTATTATGAGCATGTCGTGAATATACACCTTCATGGTCTCTCCCATTTGGTATTAGAAAGTATTTGTGACCATCCTCTGGTATGTAGCCCCAGTGTTCTTAAGGCTAAACGACATGACCTTGTAACAATGTAAGCTTAATGGTGTTATGAACGAAGTTTGTCTTGATCGGGGTCGATAGAGGAATCTGGTGGTACCCTCATTCGTTCATGGTATCCTGTGGCGTCGACCAACTGATCTATCTTTGGTAGGGGAAAATTATCCTTGGGACAAGCTCTATTGAGGTCGGTGAAGTCTATACACACTCTCTAGCTTTTTTTTCTCTTACGGACTACGACCGAGTTCGAGAGACAATTCGAGAATTGAATTTATTTAATAAACCTTTCCTCCAAAAGTTTCCCTACTTCCTCTTCTATTATCTTTTATTTCTCTGGGGCTTTTCGGCGAGCCTTCTGTATGATTGTACAGAATTTTAGATCCACACGGAGACGATGACAGGGGATCGTATGATTAATTCTCGGCATGTCATATGACTCCCACGTAAATACATCCAAGCTTCATTTCAGGAAGGCAATTAATTCTTCCTCTCTAGGTCGGCCAGTGTTGTTCCGATAAAATTTTTTCTCTCTGAAAACGTGGGCCCCCAATTTTAAATTTTTCAAAAAGAATTTCCTTTAATGCGGAATAAAGATGGTTCACCACAACACACACAAACAACAAATTTTAATTTCTTTCAAATTAAAATTAAACTCAACTGAAGTGAAATGAAATTAAACAACAAATACATTTTCACTTAAAAAAATTTAATTTAACCCCAAGACTAAAATTTGCCTAACATGATTAATTCATTTTTATACATAGGCCAAAGCAAAATTTATCCAATAAAATTAATGACTTGAATTAAATTAATATATACCCAAATTAAATTAGCACCAAATTAAATATTCCAATTTTATCTTTTTACCTAAGTATGCATCTAATGTGATTTTGCAAAAGGTAAAATAAACAAACCACTACGCCGAGATGTATGAGGAAAACCCACAACAGGAAAAACCTCGGACGACCCTAGCCTTAAGTCCACTAAGTATGGTTTTATGATTACAAGACATATGACTTACACAACTCGACTTGACTCCGTCCAAGACCCTGACGCGTCTTCTTTTAACTACCTCCACCTAGTCGATAATCCTAGAGTCCATTGGAACCTTGGAATCCAACAATGAGGCTTATGGTCTCCGTCAACCCGTACCCGAAGCCTTTCTCTGAGTGGGAACGCCATAGCAACAAACAAGTCTTCTTATTTGTGGGATGTAAAAGAAAACCCAAACAAATTTTTGATAGGTAGAGTAGAACCCGGTGCCAAACAAACTCCAAGCGAAATATATATATGAAAGATAATTTGATAAACAAACTATGTATTGGGTGTAGAAACTTTGATTTTGTTCTTAGGATTAAATCATGTTAACAAAAATCTAGGGGACTTTTTCTTTGGAAGAATTTACTCTCAAAACACTCTGAGTGAGGAAAAGGTTATGAAAAGTTCTCTTCAAAAATGTTTCTTCCGCACTAATTAAATCTGTCAGAAAGTTGGTGTGGAAAAAGGTAGTGGGAACATAGAGAAAACTGCCAAAAACTGTCAAAAAGTTTTCCCACCAGAAATCTCATTCGAACGAAGTCTCGTTCGAACGACCATCTAACGATAGTCCAGTGGCCAAAATGGAAAAACTCGTTGGCAAACTCATTCGAACGAAATTCTCATTCGAACGACAATTTCGAACGAATGTCAGAAAGTCTAAATTTCATTTTTTAAGCCCAAAAACTTTTCTACAAAGTTCTAAAACCTTTTTTGAAAATAAAAGTCATTTGACTAAAAATTACACCGATAAAAATATTGTCCAAGTCTCCTATATATATATATTAAATTCATGCATACCTTTGGAGACATTAGAATCTTCAAGTTGATGACGTAGAAACGAGACACTAGAAACTTGACAATGATGAAGCATTACAAATCTGGCCGCTACATCTTCAACAAACATGTCATAGGCTTGGATGGATACACAAGACCTCTGTCCTATGACTCAAATGTTTTTGTCCGGAATTGAGCCAAAACTATAAAGGACTCAATTGGAAATTTATGTCCTTACACTCTCTAGCGAGCTTTCGTAAAAAACATCCTCCTCCAAGCTTTCAGCCTTGTTAGTGGGGTGGATCCTATTTTTTCCACCTCTGGTCGGTCTTGCTGTAGCTAATTTTTTTATGGTGTAGCTCCATCCTTGGCTATTTTTGGAACAACTTCTTTCTCTTTCTTCTTTTCTTTCTTGGGTCTAATGGCGACGATGTAGCATTTTTGAGCAATGGCTTGATCACCTCTTATCTGCATTAAGCCCTGATCCGTGACGCACTTGAGCTTCCGGTGGTAAGTGGAAATGACAGCTCTCATTGCATGAAGCCACCCTCTGCCTAGAATGGCGTGGTAGGGAGAATCAATACCCACCACCAAAAACTTTATTAGCTTTGAAATATTCCCTGCCCTCACTGGCATGGTCATTTTTCCCAGACGCACGATCATCTTCCCCGTAAATCCGACCAGAGGGATGGTCAACTCCTTAAGATCTGACATCTTGAGCTTGAGATTGTGGGAGAGATCTAAGTACATCACCTCTGAAGAGATCACATGGTCCACTAGTAACTTGTCCTCATCCCAATTTACGATTCTGAGAGTGATTACCAAAGCATCATCGTGTGGGGTTCTTACCCCAACCAAATTATCCTTTGTGAAAAATATATACTTGTTTTAGTTGACTTCCTCGGGTCACCGATGCTTGCCAGCCTAGTTTTTGGCGGGATCTATTTGGAAGGCCTCTATTACAGCTGTGACCTTCTTGAACTCTATTCGAACAACGTTCCTTTAAATTTACCTGAGGTCAGACGCCTCAGGTGTGACACCTAACTCATGTCCTATCTCATTATGAAGGACATTGTCTGGTTTCTAGTCTCCATTAATGACGATAGATTTCTCCTCAATTTATTCATTCAATGCCCAGCTTGGGCCAACTCCTCTAAATGAGCTTTGAGCTCCTTGCAGTTTTTAGTCTTGTGACTGCTTTCTTTGTGGAACGCGCATAGGAGTGTGTGTTTCCTCTCGGTCGAATCCCCTCCCATCTTTTTTGGACATTTGAGGAATTATTGATCTTTAATTTTTGCCAAAATCTTGTAGATCGATTCCTTAAAAATTGTGTTGATGGCTTGAAAATAGTTAGGGGATTCTGTCTTTCCCCCATTACTTGGCACCATTCTTATTCTTATTCCCCTTATTGGGATTGTTCTCCTTGTCGCCCCCTTTGTTTTCCTTGGTGCTACCAGTCTCAGCCTGACTGGTGGTGGACCATATCTTACACCTTGGCATATTTCTCAACACGTGACATGAGATCATCAATAGTATTAACTTCCTTCTTGGTAAGGTACTGGTAGAGTATGGATGTGGGGGTAATACCTATTGATAAGCACCCAAAAGTGTTAATTTAAGCCCCGAATATGTGCATTTCAGTAGCTCATAGGAGTGTGTGTTTCCTCTCGGTCGAATCCCCTCCCATCTTTTTTGGACATTTGAGGAATTATTGATCTTTAATTTTTGCCAAAATCTTGTAGATCGATTCCTTAAAAATTGTGTTGATGGCTTGAAAATAGTTAGGGGATTCTGTCTTTCCCCCATTACTTGGCACCATTCTTATTCTTATTCCCCTTATTGGGATTGTTCTCCTTGTCGCCCCCTTTGTTTTCCTTGGTGCTACCAGTCTCAGCCTGACTGGTGGTGGACCATATCTTACACCTTGGCATATTTCTCAACACGTGACATGAGATCATCAATAGTATTAACTTCCTTCTTGGTAAGGTACTGGTAGAGTATGGATGTGGGGGTAACACATCAGACTCAAATGCAGAAACAAAGTTCGAAGAACTATCAGTTCATAAAGTGGAGGAATCTGATGTGGCAGTGATTTCATAAGGTTGGGAATGGTGATCCACAGAGTGAAGAGTATCTACATAGAGGGGCTCGAAGGGAATCCTAAAAAATAACCAAATAAAATAAAGATTAAAAATTAATAAAAATCAAAATCAGAATCAGAATAAAGAAATATAAGAATAGAAAATAAATCTTAGAAAATTCTAAATAAATCTAAAATAAATCCTAAAAATATAACGACTCAAAATAAAAATCTAGAAAGATAATAAAGGTACAAAGTCAACACACACAGGCTCGGGTGATGGTCTGGACTCAGTGTAGGCTTAGGTTTGGTTCGTAGATAGGGTTTGGGATATCAAAACTCATCGGGGCAAGGTCAAACTTGACTTCTGACTTCACGGCCTCTTTCAATTTGTCAATCAGTAGTCGCAACATCAAATATTTGGTAAATCAAGTCAATTGCGAGTCAATAGCAGTTAAAAGCGTTAAATGAAGAAATTGAAAGAGGCCGTGAAGTCAGAAGTCAAGTTTGACCTTGCCCCGATGAGTTTTGATATCCCAAACCCTATCTACGAACCAAACCTAAGCCTACACTGAGTCCAGACCATCACCCGAGCCTGTGTGTGTTGACTTTGTACCTTTATTATCTTTCTAGATTTTTATTTTGAGTCGTTATATTTTTAGGATTTATTTTAGATTTATTTAGAATTTTCTAGGATTTATTTTCTATTCTTATATTTCTTTATTCTGATTCTGATTTTGATTTTTATTAATTTTTAATCTTTATTTTATTTGGTTATTTTTTAGGATTCCCTTCGAGCCCCTCTATGTAGATACTCTTCACTCTGTGGATCACCATTCCCAACCTTATGAAATCACTGCCACATCAGATTCCTCCACTTTATGAACTGATAGTTCTTCGAACTTTGTTTCTGCATTTGAGTCTGATGTGACTCTTGTACCACCTACTAGTTTGGAGCTTAAGACCTTACCCCCCGAGTTGAAATATACTTTCTTAGGACCCAACAACCATCACACTATCATCATTGCTTCCGACTTAACCCCTGCACAAGAAGAGCAATTAGTCCACACTCTTACTCAGCATATCACTGCTATAGGTTGGACCATTGCAGACATTCACGGTGTAAACCCCAATGTTTGTAGTCATTGCATTCATTTGGAGGAGAACTCCAAGACTTTTTATGAACCCTAACGTCGACTCAACCCTACTATAAAAGAAGTCATGCATGCTGAGATTTTAAAATTTCTCGATGCTGGTATTATCTACCCTATATCAGATAGTCAGTGGGTCAGTCCCATTCATGTCGTATAAAAAAAGTCTAGTGTTACCGTCATAAAAAATAGTGACGATGATCTTGTGCCCACCCGTATAAAAATGGGCTGGCGTATTTGTATTGACTATCGAAAGCTCAATGCTGTCACTCGTAAGGACCATTTTCCTCTTCCTTATATTAACCAAATGCTTGAACGTTTAGCTGGCCATGCGTATTACTACTTCCTTGATGGCTATTTAGGATACAACCAAATTCCTATTGCCCCTGAAGATCAAGAGAAAACTACCTTCACATGTCCCTTCGGCACTTTTGCCTACTCTCGCATGCCATTTGGCCTTTGCAATGCACCCGTGACTTTTTAACGGTGTATGATTAGCATTTTTAGTGACATTGTAGAACGTTTTCTCGAAATCTTTATGGATGATTTTTCTGTGTTTGGTTCTTACTTCGAGCAATACCTTTCTTACCTCACTATGGTGCTTAAACCTTGTCAAGAAAAGAAATTGGTCCTCAATTGGGAAAAATGCCACTTCATGGTCAAAAAGGGGATTATTCTAGGTCACGTAGTCTCTTGCGATGGTATTAAAGTAGATAAATAAAAAGTCAACTTAATTTCCACGCTTCCCATTCCTAAGTCTGTTAAGGACATTCGCTCATTCTTAGGACATGCGGGCTTCTACCGTCATTTCATCAAGGAATTTTATAAAATCTCTCGACCTTTAACCACCCTTTTTTCCAAAGATGTTCCCTATGTCTTTGACGATGCGTGCATCGCTTCTTTTGAGTGCCTTAAGGCTGAGCTCACTTCTGCTCCTATCATTCAGCCTCCTAATTGGTCTTTACCTTTAGAGCTCATGTGTGACGCCTCTAATTTTTCTCTTGGTGCTGTACTTGGTCAGAGGGTTGATAAGCGCCAGCAAGTCATTTATCATGCTAGTCAAACCCTCCATGACGCTCAACTTCATTACACGACCACCAAAAATAGCTGCTAGCTGTCGTATTCGCATTAGATAAGTTTAGGTCCTATTTCATCGATTCCCCTATCATCATTTACACTGACCATGTCACCCTGAGGCACCTTCTTTAGAAGAAGGATTCTATGCCACGATTGATAAGGTGGATTATATTTCTTCAAGAGTTTGACCTAAAAATTTGCGATAAGAAAGGGTATAAAAATTTGGATGTAGACCATCTCTCCCGCCTTACTGTTACGTCTGAATCTGATCCCGTCCCTATTTCTGAAACATTTCTCGATGAGCAACATTTTTCTATCTCCACCTCTCCTTGGTATGCTGATATCGTTAATTGCCTTGTTACCGACCAACTGCCCAATCATTGGTCGAAACACGTGTGTTCTAAGTCCATAGCCCAGGTGCAATTTTACTCTTGGGATGATCCATTCCTTTTCAAGTATTGCCCTGATCAAGTCATTCGCCGATGTGTTCTTGACCATGAACAGTCTAGTATTCTCTCCTTTTGTCACGATGGTGCCTGTGGTGGCTACTTTATCTCCAAGAAAATTTCCACCAAAATTTTGCAAAGTTATTTCTACTGGACCACTATTTTTCAATATGCCCACAACTACTGCCAGGATTGTGCCAAATTCCAACAATCTGGGCATATCTCTCGTCGTCACATGATGCCTCTCACACCCATTCTCTTCGTAAAAATCATCGATGTGTGGGGCATTGATTTCATGGGTCCTTTTCCCTCATCTCATGGTTTCCAATACATTCTTGTTGCAGTTGATTATGTTTCCAAATGGTTAGAAGCCATCGCTTGCCGCACCAATGACCATCGTATTGTGGCCAGTTTTCTTAAGGAGTATGTCTTCACACGTTTTGGAACTCCCAAAGCTATCATTAGTGATGGGGGTAAACATTTTTGTAATCGAGTCTTTGAACATCTCATTAAAAAGTATGGTGTTACCCATAAATTTGGTCTCTCTTACCACCCTCAGACTACTGGTCAAGTTGAAGTTTCCAACCGTGAAATCAAGCAAATCCTAGAAAAAATAGTTAATCGAAATAGGAAAGACTGGTCCTTACGCTTGAACGATGCTTTGTGGTCATACCGTACTATTTTTAAGACTTCGATTGGCATATCTCCTTATCGAGTAATCCTTGGTAAACCATGCCACTTACCTGTCGAGCTTGAACATCATGCCTATTGGGCTGTCAAAGCCCTGAATTTTAATATCGATGAGGCTGGCATCCATCGAAATCTCCAACTTAATGAATTAGAGGAGATACGAAATGAAGCCTATGATTTGTCCAAGAAGTACAAGGTCAAAATGAAGTGGATCCAAGACCAAAGAATTCTAAGCAAAGAATTCCACCCTGGTCAGAAAGTTTTATTATATAACTCCCATCTTCATCTCTTTCTCGGGAAGTTAAAAACCATGTGGTCTATCCCTTTTGTTGTTGAATCTGTTACTCCCTATGGTGAAATCATAGTTCAAAATCCTAAGAATGGTAGCCTCTTTCAGGTCAACGGTCAACGATTGAAGCCTTTCTTAGAGCTAGGGCCCTCTCACGTAGAATAAATTGACCTTGTTGACCCCATTGATGAAGACTGAATGCTCAGTCTTGTTTGGGGGTGCTTATCATCACCCATTTTTCTGCCGCCCCACACTTTCATAAATCTTATCTTTAAGGTGAGAACATTTTAGTCTAGGTGAAGATGTTAAACATAGCGCTATCGAGAGGCATCCCGTTGTTTCTTGTTTCTGCGTATAAGTCTTATCCTGTTTGGGGGTGGTGTTTCACACCACCTAATGATTTTCACATGCTTTATAGACTTGTCCATATTTTTGTGTCGCATCTGTTCTTCAGGTTTCATATATGCTCCCTAATGCGGTACAATTTCATTAGTGGTTCATTATGGTAATATCTTTCCTCCCTTGTGCTTTTATTTTTATATATGGTTTTAAAAATCGAGGATGATGTTCTCTTTTGTTTTGGGGTGGGAAATTTATCAAAATCGTACCTCTTCTGAAAATTTTCAGAAACAAGTGATTTTAAACATTTTGTGGAGTTAAATTTAAATTTTTTATGACATGAATTATCTATCATCCCTCTTTTAGAAATCTCATAATACCCGTGTTCGACCCTAAAACCACACTTTTTATCATAAAATTAAATAATACCTCTTAAATCGTACTTGCACTATGAATTTCTAGAGTCAACAAACTGCACTATCGCTTTTACAATCAAAAGTCGAAGAGTAATTATATTCTCAAGAGAGCTTTAAGATCACTAGTGGCAAGTTAAACCCGTGAGATTTTAGCTTTTCACCTTTTTAAGGGTTTTTACGTATCTTTGAGTCACAAGTTGACTCAACTTTCTTGTATACCGCACTTAGTCATTGCATGATTTCATTATTTTTTTTCAAATTTGGCTTAATCAGTGAGAATGACATCATCTTCGAGTTAAAAGAAACATGTGTCTTGTAGTTTGTCCTGAGCACTAAAATGATTTTATCATACACTTACCATTTTTACCCTTCATCCCACCTATTATCATTCCATGTTTTCCTTACCCATATATGTCCCAGATACCATACATATCATTACCATTGTTTTTAAGAAAAAGAGTGTTTTAAATTATCAATGTAAACTGCCTTCATTTTCGTTATGAAAAGAAAAAAATGCATCGTAATAAGAGAAAAAGTAGAAACAGGAGCAGAAAAAGAAAGAAAAAAAATAGAAAAGATGAAAAAGAAAGCATGCGATCATAAATTCGAAAAAATGAAGACATTAGTTATTCAAAGTGTGTCACACTCTTATCAAAAATCCTATCATTCCTATTCTTCATTTCATTATTCCCTCATACCTTTCATAAATCACATTTTTCACCCTTGGTAAAGAGTTCGGGCAAATGAGAAGACTATATGGTAAATAACTCGACATAGTGGTTAGCATTCCTTCATGAGATCTGCTTTTGTTTCATGTATCCGTCATTTTCTATAAAGTGTGTGAGACATTTGAAATTGCTTATATTTACTCACCTCATCACACACTAGAGAGATATACTTATCCAATTATCAGAGAGTTCGATTTAGAGAGATTTATCCAGTGAGAATTGAAGTCAAACCTTTGATTCTATAAAGGCGATCTAAGAATTACTCTAATGATACTTAAGATTGTTTACTAACACACGCTGAATTTTAGGAAGGATTACGCTTTTTGGTATTAAGTAAATTTATATCTTATTTTGATAGTTGAATACGGTGTTCCTTGACGTCCTTCTTAGTTGGGTTTTATAGCTTTCCATCATCAAAATAAGAAACTTCATTCTAATAAGTTTTTGAATTTTGTGGGTAGATTCACCGCAAAACCCTCATGAGACACCATTCGTCCTGTAGGGCAACTTACAGGTTTAACGGCTTGTTGCACATGCTAAGTGCAATCACCAGTGCTTGCAAAAGTGACACACTTTTGGTTACTTATCTCTGTTTTTTCTCTAATTTTTCTCGAGCGCTAGAAATGTTCTGTTTGGGGGCGGTGTGATAAGCACCCAAAAGTGTTAATTTAAGCCCCAAATATGTGCATTTTAGTCGCTCGTTTTTAATAAAAATTGGTCTTATGTCGTATTTTATTATTTTTCAGGTCAATCAGTAGTTGTAACATCGAATAATGCTAAATCAAGTCATTTGCGACTCAATAGCAGTCAAAAGCGTTAAATGAAGAAATTCAAAGCGGCCGTGAAGTCAGAAGTCAAGTTTGACTTTGCACCGATGAGTTTCGATATCCCGAACCCTATCCCCGGACCAAACCTAAGCCTACACCGAGTCCAGACCATCACCCGAGCCTGTGTGTTGAGTTTGTACCTTTATTATTTTTCTAGATTTTTATTTTGAGTCGTTTTATTTTTAGGATTTATTTAGAATTTTCTAGGATTTATTTTCTATTCTTATATTTCTTTATTCTGGTTCTGATTTTGATTTTGATTTGTTTTTAATCTTTATTTTATTTTATTATTTTTTAGGATTAGTTTTTAGGAATTTATTTTTATAATATTTTTTTTAGTTTTATTTTATTTAGTTAGGATTTTTAGTTTTTATAGAGTTTTATTTTTTATTTTTTTTATTTTTGAGTCTCTTACTAATAGATTAGAATTTTATTTATAGATTTTTATTTTTTATTTTAGTATAGTTTTATTTTTAGGTAGTGTTATTTTGTTTAAGGGTCCAAATTAAACACACAACACACTCACTTACACTCAACTACCCTACACCTAACATACACACAAACACTCACCCTCACCCTCACTCTAACAACCTATACCACACCACTCCTAATCAACCCCATCATCTTCAACCTCCATCACCCGAATCTTTCTCTCTCATCACTCACTCCACCATAAACCCATTACAACACCAAACCCCATCTCCTAAAACCCACTAATCCGCAACCCACTTCCCAAACTCAGTACCAAAATTGCCACGGGTACCAGACCTTCTACCCACCGAGCTTGTCCAAACCGCAACCCGATCCACCCTACCTGTTGCTTCAGCAACCCAACCCGATACCAACCCCAATTCGTGACCCCTACCAAACCGAACTCGCCATGGAAACCCCGGTCCCTGCTCCGAACCCATTTACCCAGAGCTGCATCGATCCACACTTGCTCAACACAAGAACCCTATGCCCACAAAAATCGGAATGAATAGTTATCTCACAATCCATGTGCAAAAATAATTTGACAGAGATACACTTTGACTTGGATTTTAAAAAATCCCAAATATCTCTCAATCCCAAACCATCCATGGGTTACTAAAAAGGAGAAGAAGGGAACTAAAAAAAAAAGAGGAGACTCTCACGCAGAGAACGAGAGACATAAAAAAAGAGACTGCAGAGGGTACAAAAAAAAGTCGAGAAAAAAATTAGTTTAGGATTAGAAATTTTTTTAGGATCAGTCTTTTATTTTAGTTTTGTAATCCAATTGAGTTTTCATGACGAGTTTGGGACACGTGTTCATGCACACAGTTGACATGAGGAATTATTACGTATCGTATTTCTTTCTTTTCTCTTTAGTTTCCTGTTTGTTAATTGTGTTTGTGCTGAAATTTTAATCATGTCTGGCTAAACACCCCATTCAAGGGGTGGGATGAAACACGTAAGGAGATTTAAATTGATAAATTAATTTTTCATTGATGTGTTCTAGGCTAATTAAATTGGGAAAAATCACACATTAATTTATGTGACGAGAGTTAATAAATTATTGTTGAAAACTGATATCTGAGTTTTGGATTTGACTTAGAGATAGGGCCTATTCTTAAATTCAAGTATTAATTCTTTTTGTGCAATTCAAAGATCCATACAAATTTTTATGAATTGATCTTAGCAGATAATTTGTAAGAACAAGTATGAATCTTAATTGTTTTTATGTGGTGACAATTCCTGATTTAATTGCTGAAAAAGATAAAATTGAATTTAGGATTGTAACGAGAGTTAAGTTTTAAATTCAATATTATTTCAAACTATTTAATTGAATAATTAGGACATTATATTAAATTGACTACGCGGTGTAATCCCACCTCCTGTTTGTTCTCATAAATTCTAAACTAGATTACTTAAAAAAATTTCATAGTCATTTTAATTGCATAATTTTTCGTTTCTTCCCTTGAAATTGTTTTTAATTATAAAAAAATTAAAAAAAAATTAAAACACAAAAAATATTTTTATAAAAAAGTGAAATTGCAAATTTTTCACGAGAACGATTTCGACGCTTGAAATTGGATTGATACCCGAATTTACCACGATACTGAATTTTTAACAAGTTTTGTAGGTAATTTCAAGGGAATTTTGATACTCGAAGTTTGACCGCAACGACTGACGAATTAAGAAAACAAGTCACACAAAAGACGAAGCATCACCTATCTTGAAGGATGCCACGATAAATCGTTCTGAGCAATCTTCCACGTCATTGAACACTTCCCAATAACATTTGGAATATTCGTGTAAAGACTTCTATGGATTCTTTTTCATCATGAGCAGAGAATCCGTTCTCTTCGAATGAGAGCTTCTGGTGATGAAGCATGCAATAAATGACTCGGTGAGGGGCTTGAAGCTCTTAATGAATCTGTGAGGCTGCCTCTCAAACCACTTTTGGTCCATGTCATCCAAATTAGAAGGGGAACATACGACACATCAAAGTGTCATTATGACTCTATAAAGTCATGGCCTGCATATACTATCAAATATGATCGATGGGGTCAATCTTGCCATCATAGAATTTAAACCTGAGGGTTGCAAACTTCTTTGGGGTTCATCCTCCTCGATAGTTTTTGAGAAATGAGACTTCATCTGGGTGATACGAGCTCTCCTTTCTAGCTCTTTTGTAGTCCTGTCCCCTCGGTGGGTGTTGGTCCATTTCCCATCTAACCAAACTCCTTATGTTAACCTTATGGCGCTCGTTATCCCTGTGGTGCTTGCCTTGATGACTTCTATGGTCTGAATGTTCTTGGTCACACCTGATGTTCCTTCCTCGATTGCGAGTTTTAATCTCCTGAGGGATAGGAGACCGAACACGACATTTACGGTCCTGGAGGAGTTCTCTCTCCATTTCTTCTAGTCGCCGCTGGAGGCGAGAATTATCTTCAATCTGGAAAGTGGCTGCCTCCTCTTGCTGTTAATGCCTTGCTTTGTAGGCATCGATCAGGCATGAGATATGTGTAGATCTAGGCTACCCGTGGATTTCTTTGAGGGCTGTTGTTATGGTTGGAACTTTGGGTTACCATCTTGACAAACCTCAGACTTGACTCTCAGTGGAGCCAAAATAGCTCATACATCTCCAGGTTGGGGTGCAGTGTTTGGACATTATAACTATTCTTTGAAGATATTGCTTTTGTGGAAAGAGAATCAGTTCCCATAGACAACGCTAATTATGAGTGAAAATTAATCACAATTAAGAGAATCCAGAAAGCAATCGAAATATAAATATAAAAATGTCAATCACACGACACATAAATATACGTGGTTCAGATACTTGCCTACGTCCACGAAGAGGTTAATGTATTCTTATTAGTTTCTCTCAAAGTATGAAAATTACCTCCCCCTTAGACCTTGGGTGTGGGCAATATTTATAATTGTTTAAAACTGTTAGTGATTGAATAAGCCAAGGAACTCCCATGGCTTGAGATAAGCTCGTTGTGTGATTCCCTGAATATCTTGTTCGAGATTTTGGGTAATCGATATAAGGTAATTACAATTCGTGATTTCTTTGTAATTATCCACATGATAAATGTTGGTATTAATCCTTTTTACTAGTAAGTTGGGTAGGGCGTGCTCCTAATGTCGTTGAGCTTGGTTGCCTAGTCATGAATTGGGAACAATTATATTTTGGCCCCCATAGAAGTTAAAGGGTTACTCCTCTCGGCAACAAGGGGAATTTGAAGTTAATAGAGGGAAGAGGGGACCAAGAAGACTCTACTCGACAAAGATGCAACTATTAAAAATCAGTTGTCCACAATTAAGAGGCTCACTGAGAAGTTTGATCGCCTCACATATCAATTTCATAAAAAACTTCGCACTATTTGGACGGATGGTTATAATGAGGACCTTATACTCATGGGGGTAAAACTTGGCCATGCTCATAAGGTTAGTTATAAGTATGGATGGCTCAACGCTCTTGCTATGGTAAAGGTTCCCAAGGAGGATGAGCTGTGGTATTAGCATACCCATGTTGCTTGGAACATACCAATACTCCCTTTTAGATTGATGATTCGTAGATCCCTATAGATGATATCCCAGTGAACTTGATGAGGAAATATCTTGGGGATCATGTGTGATAACTCTGCTTTTTATATCTAATTCGATTAGCTACGCCCAATTAAATTAAAACGGAGTGTCAATATGTTGGCATTAGAAACATAATCTAAATAAAATAAATAACACCTATAACAAGTAAAACCAAATCATAACTATTAACTACAATAATCCATTAATAATCTCAAACTAAAAATATAAAATGCCAATACATGCGGCCCAACACAAAATGGTAAAGAATAATACAACAATTCTCTCAAATCCCAAGTATAAACAAAGTGATATTAATCTTTGATACCACCCTTAAGAAAAGGGAAACAAATGACATAAATTAAAATAGAATAACTCCACGGCTATAGGAATCCTAAGATTGATATGATCTCGTTAAGCTTCATAGTCTATTGTCCAACGGGACTAGGACCTGTCATATATTATATATGTAGGAGAGGAGCAAGAAGCAAGATAGACGAACGTCAAAGCAATAAAACAAGCTATAAGATTATAAGATATACTTACAATGAAAGCACACTAGCTATTACTCATCTCCAATAATTAAGTTGTCTGGATTCATTTCCCAAATGATGTTCCTAGGTTGTGACTACCCAACCCAGCCCAAGTGTAGGGAGTCTTAATTAAATAGCGTGATTAATTACTATTAATCCATTTCAAATGTTCCTACTCGGAATAATTCTTTTCATTTAAAAACACTTAACAGTGGTAAAATATCTTTTATCGAGTCCCTTAACAGTAGGATATTTTCTTCAAGTATAATATCAATTGCATCGATTCAGGATATTACTTTAAGACACAAGCCTAATATCTCACACAATAAATCATATCGGGTTACTATCATTACCCGGGGGAATAAGTCGTAACACTAGGCCTACACACGGATATTCCCCAATATTACGTGGCAAGGGCAATCATACTAAGTCCTAAATCACATGGAGTTCCAAGATATTTCTATCCGACCCGCATTACAACTATGTGTCTGGTTCCGGTGGTTTATCTCCGACACGGTACTCGAGCGAAATCTAGCCGGATTAATCACAAAAATCGCATTCAACATGTGCCTACGTCGATCGGAGGACTAGTCTAGTGTATACTCGACAATATTCATGTAAAATAATTTCACGCTTATGTATATATACAATAGTATCAAGTCTCTTACTTGATTTATACAATAGTCATTGTGGCCATCCCCGATCCTCGCCGTGTGGGCGGGCGCGCGAAGGAAGGATCCTCTGGTCCTGCACATCCCTCTCGGGAGCGCTTTGGCCGGTGTCGTTTGAGATGTGGTGTAAAAATGTAGAGAGATTCAGAGTCACCAGTCTATTTTACTCAAAATAGACAAAAGAAAAAGGGGAGGCCATCCCGAAGGATGGCATCCAAAGACATACTAGTTCATACGAAACCAAAATGATTCGAGAAGGGTTCGGAGGCTAAGTTACGAAATGGAAAGGTGTTAGGCACCCATTCCGCCCTTTCGGTCTCTCATGGATATTTGCTATTTTCCTTTATTTTTCCCCGTGATATGTGTGCATGTGTATATATATAGTGGAGATAGGAATCCTCGACTTGTATCATGGAAGATATAAAGCGAGTCATCAATAGGAAGGTATAAGAATAATATTAGAAAATAAGATTTAGGCGATTACTCTTACATTGATCGTTATAATGGAATGATAACGCATATGGAGTAATACGTCACCTAATAGCAAGTATATAGAATATAAGGAAATTGGATTTAAAGAAGATAGAAAATGGGAGAAAAGTGAGAAAAAGGACTCGAGTCTTGGGTTTTACCCCGAGATGCCTACGTAGCCTATAAAGGCATCAAAGTCCACGTAGTTCGCATACAAAACGGGGGGTGGGGTTTATCCCATAAATCCAAATGGGGGATCTCTTATTTGTCAGTGTGTGTGTGTGTAGAAAAAAGTGTTTTAGTTGTGAGAAAAGTGTGAGAATCCTTATTTGGAATTTATGAGCAAACCCTATTTTTCTTATTTTTTGGGCTTTATTTATATGAAAATAAGAGATGTGCAATAATACTAAATAAAAAGTATATTAGTATGTGTGAGATGAGATAATAAAAGTGCCAATTAATAAAACAATTTATTGCGAATTTAAGAGAATTTGAAGAGAAAGTTGAGAAAGATGGACCTTCTTGGATACCTTGAGCTTGAATGTTGGAGAGCAACCTTTGCACTTGGACGATGATGGAGAGTGGCTAATTCACTAAGTTTGATGAAAAGGGTGATGAAAAGTGAAAGTTAGGAAGGGATTTGGATGTTGAAATCGCGCTGCCTTTGAGAGAGGTTTTTGGGATTCGCTGTGAGCGATTTTTATCAGATATGGGCTCCCCTTGCGAATGAGGTGAAGGAATCCTTTTATAGGCCCAGGTCCATACCGATCGGCATAGACCTGGTCTTGCCTATCGGCACCTGTCGATAGGTAGGGTCTGGAACCTGCCATTTGGCCGTGTGTTTCAGACCTTTTCGAAAAATTGGCTGTCGAGAGCAAATCGTTGGTCAGAATCGCGCACGAGGTAGACCATTGGAAAGGTAATTTAGATATCTTTGAAAGTCCTTCGGACCATTCCGGGTGCTGGATTTGACTTTGGGTCAAATATAGCTCGGAAGCATTTGTCGGTCCATTGGACGGGGGATCATTCGGACGCAAACGGATCGTTCATCCGCATGGTAAGTCTGAATCATGCACGGGATGGACCGTTGGAAAGGTTAGGAGATGTAATTCGACATTCCAAAGAGTTTGGCTCAGTTTGGGTAGTTGACTTTGGTTAACTGGCCCCTGGAAGCATTCAGTGACCTTTTGGAGTCAAACGGATCGTTCGACTGCATGGTAAGTCAGAATCGTGCACGAAGTGATCCGTTGGTAAGGGGTTTTATTGCCCTTTGAATATTCATTCAGCCTTGGTCGATCTAAAGAGTTGACTTAGGTCAAACAGAGCCCGGGAGCACCCGGTGGCCTCTGGATCAAGTTTTGGACACAAATGGATCGTTCATCCGCATGGTAAGTCAAAATTACGCGGGATGAACCATTAGAAAGGGATTTTAGTGCCCTTTAAAGATTCATTTAGCTTTGGTCAAGCTAAAGAGTTTGACTTTTTGGTCAAATGGAGCCTGGGAGTGCCCGATGGCTTCTGGGTCGGTACTCGAGGTACGACCTGGGTTTATAGTGATGAAGGGAGGTACTAGGGACCTAAGGAGAGATAAAGAGTTTGGAACAAATAATAACCACCGAATAGACACCACATGATGCTTTTGAGGGAGTACGACCGATTCAGAGGGGTGAGGCTAATTTTGTGGACCTGAGGGGTGTGTTGGGGATGACCATTTTTGTGGGTCTACGAGTTTAAGTGATGAGGGTGACCGATTCTGCGGGTCAAAGCCAATTCGGCGAGCTTAGGGTGAATATTTGATAACCGAGGTCAATTCTGACCTAAGAATGGTGACGATCGGTGATCGAGGTCATTTTTGACCTAACTTAGGTGATAATCCAAGACCGAGGTCAATTCGAACCTAAGAGTGGTGACAACCGAGGATCGAGGTCAATTATGACCTAACTCGGGTGATGATCCAAGACCGAGGTCAATTCTGACCTAAGAGTGGTGACGACTGAGGACCGAGGTCAATTCTGACCTAACTCAGGTGACGATCTAAGACTGAGGTCAATTATGACCTAAGAGTGGTGATGACCGAGGATCAAGGTCAATTTTGACCTAACTCAGGTGACGATCCAAGACCGAGGTCATTTTTGACCTAAGAGTGGTGACGACCGAGGATCGAGGTCATTTCTGACCTAACTCAGGTGACGATCCAAGACCGGGGTCAATTATGACCTAAGAGTGGTGACGGTTGAGGACTGAGGTCAATTCTGACCTAACTCAGGTGACGATCCAAGACCGAGGTCAATTCTGACCTAAGAGTGGCGAAGACCGAGGACCGAGGTCAATTCTGACCTAACTCAGGTGACGATCCAAGACCGAGGTCAATTTTGACCTAAGAGTGGTGACGATCAAGGACCGAGGTAATTTCTGACCTAACTCCGATAACGATCCAAGACCGAGGCCAATTCTGACCTAAGAGTGGATAAAGATTGGATTTTGATTCTACTGGAGAAAATGCTTTGTGATTTTGATCTGAGCTGGGGAGCTGATAGCTGGGGAAGCTTTCATTTCTTTAGGAGGCCTCGGAGGGGGGAACAACCAATTTTGGTGCTGTAAAAACTCCGCTGGGGAAGTGATCAGGCGATCCTTAAAGATCCTCCGGGGCTTTGCTGGGAGGAGATTCAATTGGTTTTTGAGGATTTCACTGGGAAAGAGGGGTTTCGCTTGAGGGAATGCGAAATTTTCCTAGTGAAAATGTTCTAAATCCTTCCTGGGATTTTTAGGAATTTTTTGAGGATTTTTCAGGGCTTTTTGGTATTTTTTGGGAATTTCTGTACGAAATTTAAGGGGGGGTGCCGGTCGGCATGGTATGAGGGGTGCCATTCGGCAGTGGCCAGACTTTTGGGCTACCTCGATAAGGTAAGGAGTCAGTGCCGATCGGTATAGTGGGAAGTGCCGATCGTCATGGCACTTGGCATCCTATATAAAGGGGGCGAATCCCTTCATTTTTTTCACAGATTCTTTGCTTTCTCTCTTTTTGCGATTCTTTTGCAAATCATTCTAGCATTCCAATCTTCAAGAAATGGCCGCTTTTGTGAACACTGCAGTCCAGAGGGGGTGGTTGACCGTTGATGATTGGGCGAATATGGAGTGGAGGGCTAGGGCGCCTCTTGCTTTGGGGAGTGAGAACTCCTTTGTTGCGTTTGAGCCTGTTACGGATGATCGGACTTTGCTGCAGGAGCCATCGCATCATCGTTCTTCGAGAGTGAATCCGGGAATTTATGTAAGTAACCTGACCTTTGGCATTCCTTTCTTTTTGGTGATTTTCTTTCTTTCTTGACTTCTGATGAGATTTTTTTTCTTTTTTTTGCCAGTTTGATATTTCTTTGAAGAACATGCGCGCCGACGGGGCTCAGGGATGTCTGGGAGCATCTCCCACCTGTGGTGCATTGGGTGGTATCATCAACGAGTTTTGGAAGGTTGGTATCTGCGCTAGATAAGACGCCTCGTTGGACAACGGTCCTGTGCGCTTTGGGAGAGAGGTGGTGGGATACTACCCACACCTTCCATTTTGGCTTCGGGAAGATGATTGTGACTCCCATAGATGTGCAGCAGCTGTTGGGGCTGGATTGTGACGGAGAGCAGATAGAGGTGGATCTCTCTTTGCGGGTGAGATCGGAGGCAGTGCGTGCGTCACTTGGTGATGTAGGGAGGATAGTTTCTGGGGATTCTATCCAGCTACCCCTGTTGAAGGATGTCCTATTGGGCAGGGTGATTGATGTGGAGGACGGGCTGCGAGTGAGGTAGATGGCCCGGTTATTCATTTTTCTGGTGTTGGGAGGTTTTACGGTGGCATCGAGTGTCGACGTCATCCATTTTGTGGTTCTTGCAGTACCTGAGGATGTTTTCGAACATCCCTTTCTATGATTGGGGGAGTCTGACTTTTGCGACCCTTTACTCTTCCCTGGATGCATTCAGCCGATGCTTCTGATAGACCTTTATGGGAGCCACGTACCTTCTTGAGGTATTCTTCAGTTTGCGCATTTCTTTTCGTGCATTCGCATTTTTCTTTCATGCATTCGCATTTTCCTTATGCGTCACTTTTTGTTTGTGAATTCTTATCTTTGACAGACGTGGTTTTATGAGGTGATTGGGTGCAATACCCCGCTGATCACTTTAAAGGACGACACTGTTGGGGACTTTTGCTGATTGTATCTATGGCGTAAGGCCAATCGGCAGTCGAAGGGATCTCTCTCTCTGGAGGTGGTGCGTCAGGTCTTGAATGACCTAACCAGTGGCAGGGTAAGACTCTTTCCATTTTAATCTTGGTTTTTGCACCTTCTGATCTTGTATTGATTTATGCCTGCTTGGATATTTTCAGGTGATCTTTTATCCTTGGGGGACAGCCATTCAGGATGTGGGGACGACCGAGGTGAATGCACAGATGAGGCCTTTGCTGGCGTATGAGTTTGGCCATTCCTAGTATCTCGGGGAGAAGGTGGTTCGCCAGATTGCTGAGGAGGAGGTGGTGGTTCCACCTGCGCAGCTTCCTATGTCTATGATGTGGGAGCGACTGCTGTCGGAGGATGCGAGGATCATGACGATGATCGGCGAGTCCTACTTGTTATACACCGATACGGGTGCGCCGTATGACTATATGGACTTTGTGACGAGCTGGTTGATGGAGCCCAGCATATGATGCCTTGCCTTTCCCTCTTGTGGGTTCGGGTCGGGTGGTGGGATCTTCCCATAGTGGCGGTGGTCCGATGGCATCTGCGGTGGATGCGACTTCAGAGGTTCCTTTTGTGCGGATGCATACTCCTTCGTATAATATTCGGTGGGCTGATGGAGGGATGGTGCCTATGTTGCATCATCCTCATGCGATGGATCCGAAGGAGTTAGGTTTGACAGAGGATGTTCTTAGACCTGCGGTATACCTTTCTATTCTTTTCTTTCTTTCCTATTTTGGTCATCTCTGCTTTGATATTAATTTTGCCTTTTCTTGCAGCAAGTTCGAGTGTCGACCACTTGGCTAAGGGACATCAGAGACTGGATATCTTCGGCGATTTCCCATATTCGGGATGCGGTTCCTGTTCCTTGTTGCTTGGTGCCAATTGTTTCATCCGAAGAGGACTCTGACTCGGGTAGTGGTGGTGCATCGTCTCACCGTAGGGGTGGAAGCTCTTAGAGAGAAAGGTGGGTGAGAGAAAGAGAGAGAATGTGGGTTCGGGCTGAGTCCCACTGTTTTTTTCTTTTTCTTTTTATTTCCTGCAAATATGTAACACAGAAACAAATGGATGCAATGCAATGGAGTTTTTTATTATCTTTTATTAATAATGAATGCATGCACATGCGCTTTTTTACTTTGCTGCTGAGACCGTAAAAAGGAGTATTTTTGGAATTTTTGAAGTAAAGTTTTTAATTAAAAGGGGAAATTATATAAGGAGGAAAAGGGATTTTGAAATTCTGTTGATAATATGAATTTATGTTTATTGAGTTTTCTGATTTGACAAAAGGGGAAACAAAGGGAAATTTCTAAAAATAGGGGGTTGTCGATCGGCAAGCACCCTGTCCTACCTATCGGCAATTCAGTCCAATCCCATCAATTCAAAGCTTTGAATGGTACCCTCTTCAACCTTTTGGTACCTTGTGGGGTAGGATTCCCTCCGATTTTTGCAGGGATTATGTCTCTTGTGAGGGTTCTCAAGTAATAAAAGGGGGTAGGGGTGGAGTGTTTTCATCACACCTTTGCATTCTTACTTACTTGCCCCCTATCTCTTGGCCTTGCAAGATGGCTCTCCCTGGTAGCATTGAGTTTGCTAACTACCTCGAAGCCTTGGAAGCAATATGCTCTTATAATGTCGACTATGATGCTTTCAACATGCGTTGAGTCTCCTTCTGGCGCAATCGTCCTATTGAGTGGAACATGCTGATGGCGGCGGTACAATTCTGGTACCCCGAAGACCATGTATTCCACTTTGGGTTGGATAAAGTTTATCCTATCTACGAGGAGTTTTCTGCCATGCTTGGTGTAAATCCCAGTGTTGTTACGGCTTTGCCTAAATTTTCCCATTCTCCCAAGGGTTTTTTGGCCAGGCTTCTTCATATTTCACCTTCGGCGGCCAAATCATTGGTTACTGGAGGAATGATCTCCCTCCCGACGGTGCTGCAATCCGTGCATTTGTGAGAAGTCAGTGATGCTGGCTATGCCGGAGTCGTTGCTTTGGGCCTGGTTTCAAAATTATTGCTGGTGACTGGGGAACTGCTGGTGGACCCGCAACTTACAGCCATTACTTCATGGATGTCATACCGTCACAATCCTGGGGTGGTGATACTGGCGGAGACCCTGAATGGCCTGGATGCCAGGATAAGGTCATTCTGACTTTCTGAGGGGTATCCCCGTGATGCTGTTCATGTGGTTATCTGAAAGATTCGGCTTGGTGGTCCCTCCAGAGTATCCTTTGCCAGCTGTACCCAACTTTTTTTTGTGTTATTTCATCCGCGTTGACCTGGATATTGTAAACTGGGAAAATTGGTTTGTGGATCATGGGGGTCGGAACTTGTGTTGGTCAGTGCCTTGGTGGGGGTAGTTGCAGCCTGTTCTGGAGCTCGAAAACTACTCATATGTGCGGGTGGTTGATCTTTTTATTTCCCTTGGCGGCTTCTGCTCCAATTTGGATGGGCCCAGGTAGTGCCACCTTCGACACTAAATTTCTTTCCGGTCGAATATTTGACCGAGTGCTTGCATCTGCTGATTGGATCTCTGTGGGAGAATTGGAGTCCGTCGACATGTCCCTCTCAGTCTGTCGAAAGAGTTTGGCATGCCCCTAAAGATTATATGAAGTGGTTGTGGAGGAAAGTAGTCAGCAAGATGTTGGCAGTGGAGATTGGACAAAGGTGGTTTGTTTTATTTAACACCATGGAAGGGGGCATTGTGATCTTTTCGAAGATGGTTCGGGCTCATCGATCCATGGAGTGTTTACGGCATTCTATTCAGGCAGGGGAAGTTTGGGGACCCCAGGATATAGATGATGAGGGTGCAGGCTCCTCTGGTAGCTATGGGTAGGAATCTTGGAGAGTTTATTTGTGTAATATGGAATAGATGTGGGGGGTTTGATTTAGCTTTTTATGGCAGTAGGGGGAAGGGAGTCATCCGTTCCTTTTCTTATGTAATTCGTGCTGTATTTTCTTATTAATGAAATAAGCAAGTTTTTGATCATCTAGCTGTGCCTTTCGATGAATTTTCTAATTTTGAATTATCTATACCGATCGCTAAGGCATATATAATCCTTTTGTTCAAGTATTTGTTAGAATGAACTGCCGTTCTCGGAGATAAGAAAATAATAGTATTTTGTGAAAAAGAAAGGGCCGCACTCATGTGAGGTGTATGAGCTGCCTACGTACCTCTGGGATTTTTGAATTTTTTTATTTTTCTTGAAGAATGTTTTTTTGCAAAGGATCAGGCCCACGTAATTCTGGGTAGAGGGAAATGAAGAGATTTTTTTTAGAATAGAAGGGAGATGAGAAGAGTCATAGCGCACTGAGATTTCAGACTAGGGGTAGAATTTTTTGAGACGTTCCAGGTTAACTGGACGAGCCATCTCTTCCCCATCTAGGTCAGTGAGCATGGTGGCATCGCCAGATAAGATTTTCATCACAATGTAAGGGCCGCTCCAATTGGGTTTGAATTTCCCTCTGGGGTCCCAGATGGGTTCTACTATCTCCTTGAGGGATAAATCCCCTTCCCAAACACCGCGATCCTTTACTCTCTTATTGAATGATCGCGCTATTCGGCGATGGTACCCCTGTATGTGGTAAAGAGCTTTCAATCTCCTTTTATCTAGGAGGGTCAACTCGTCGAGACGACTTTGGCACCAGTCTTCTTCACTAACTTTGCTTTCGAGCATGACGCGTAGCGAGGGTACTTCCAGCTCCACAGATAGGACTGCTTCCATATTGAGGACCAGAGAGGAAGGGGTATCCCCAGTAGAGGTTCGAATTGAGGTTTGATAGCCCCAGAGGGCGTACGGGATTCGGTCGGCCCAATCCCTATAGCTTTCGGTCATCTTGCTGATGATGTCTTTGAGGTTCTTATTGGCGACTTCAACTGCACCAATGGTCTGAGGTTAGTAGGGAGAAGATTTATGTATCTGAATCCCGTACTCGTTGACTACTTTTGTGAGTTTTGCTTCTAAGTGCAACCCGTTATCTGACACTAGTTCGTGCAGGACTCCATATCGGCAGTTGATATTTTTCTTGAGGAATTTAGCCACTTTCTTAGCGTTCAATACTGCGAATGACTCAGCTTAGACCCATTTGGTGAAGTAATTAATGGCAACTAGGATGAATTCATGTCCATTTAAAGCCTTTGGCGTAACCTTCCCTATGATGTCGACGCCCCATATAGAGAACGGTCAGGGAGAGGTCATGTTGTATAATTCTCGTGGAGGCAGGTGTTGAAGATTGGAGAACTGTTGGTATTTGAGGCATCTCCGGACATAGGCGGTGTAATCCTGGGCCATGGTGGTCCAGTAGTAGCCCTATCGAATGACCTTCTTGGCAAGCATGTGACCGTTAATGTGGGGCCCGCATTCCTCGCAGTGGATCTTCTACATTATCTTTTCAATCTCAGCCCCTGCGATACAGTGTAGATGAGTTCCATCGAAGTTCCTCTTGAGTAGAGTTTTATGACAAATGATGTACTAGCGGCCAGTCTTCGGAGGGTTATTTGGTCTTTCTTGTTGGAACCCTTGGGATACCTACCATATTTGAGGAGGCACCAGATATTATAGTACCAGCAATCGACTAGTTCGGGATCTTCGGTGGAGACAAGCTCAATATGGTAGCAATGGGTTGGTTTATCTTGCTTTTGAACTAGGAAGGGGGTCATTATTATTCCTTCGGGTATGTCGACTGATATACCCATTTATATCCTCGGCCTGGTTGAAGATTGCCTCCAGACGGACGACCCTCCAGACGACCCTACGAGGGGCCGACCCTTCACCGGGCTCCAGACGACCCTACGAGGGTACGACAGTACGAGGCCAGAATTAGGCCAAACTCACTACCGGAAGGAACTTTGCCCTCGGCCTCGTCTCATAGGCCGAGGGTGACATCATCACAGCGCGTGGTTTGGGAAACGCGTGGAACAGTGCGCGTGAGGCTCACATGGCACGTGAAAGACCGTTATAACCAAATCACACCCTCACGTGAGGGAATATTATGTCATCATTGGGCATCTACAGGTGTCAACAGGGGGTTGGCTAGATCATCATTCACATGCACCATGCATACTTGGGGGGTACACTACACCCCCCAAGACCTATATATACTTGTCACCTACAACCCTACAAGGGGGATCAGATTATTGCAACCCTAGCTAAAATCCTGCTTGTATACACAGTAGAGAGAGAGAGAGAGTGAGTTTATGTGCATTGTATCCAAGGCCATTAGTGCCCATACTTAGTGGATCACGCACTCACAGTGGATGTAGGCCAAATTGGCTGAACCACTCTACATCATCATCTTGTTCCTCTTATACTCATCTCCTTCTACACATTTACATACTCATATACTTACATCTCTATAGCTGCCATGGCTACCACTGTTTGAGCTCACTATCACTTATCTGGTGGTGCTAAATCTCAGCATCATCAGTTTGGCGCCGTCTGTGGGAACGAGAAGACATCTCTTCCTTTGTACATCTTGACCTCACTGGGCACTCTGGTGGTGAACCAACACTCCCCCTGAGAGGAGGTGTTTCACCATTGAAAGAGACCCACTAAGGTTCTCAAGCTCACCAGTCTTATCTTCAGTTCAGCTTTTCATAGCTCAAGCACATGGCACCTGAGATGCCGCCACCACCACTTCCCCCGCCGGATGAGGGGGGAAGGCCCAGTTCCAGTCAGCCGCCGCCTCAGTCTGAGATGGCTGATGTGGCAGCAGCCCTAAAGTCTCTGGCAGCAAGCCAGCGGATGATGCAGGAGCAGTTCACAGCTCTAAGCCAGAACATACTGAGACCACCAGGGTTTTCACCTGAGATGATTACTCTGGCAGCAGCTCCAGGACAACATGAGGCCAGGGGACCACCCCAGGCACCACGCAAAGACCTGCCACCCCCTCAGCGGCGTAGGGATGTTGCTGACCCCCGGCGTCTACGCCTAGGGAGGCAAGGAAACCCTTGCCCTGAGGACAGGTATGACGATCTGGAGGGAGAGGAGGCCCCAATAGAATGCTGGGAACCGTATGAGGTCTCCAACAATACTGTACGACCTCTCCAGGATAGTAGAGGAAGATGTGGGAGACCAAACCCTGATGATCGACCGAGAGGCTCTGCTTTTGATCGCTTGAGCAGGGGGTCAGCCTTTGAGAGGCTAGGCCCAGTAAATGACCTATGGGATAAATTGTCCAGGTCAAGAAGTGCTGCGAGGTCCAGAAGGGAGGCAGCAAATGGCCGACCCCAAGGACAGGATGACGACCAAAGGGAAGTGAACAGCCGATACAGGCCTGCCGCAGTGGAACCCTCCGTCCACCTTCAAGAGGCGGCAGGGGATAACATCGGCCATGCCGACCCTGTGAGGCCCTGGAATGACTCAATCCAGCGGCTAGAGGATAAGATCGGTGACATACTGAAGAGCCGAGACCCCCTTCAGAAGGGATACACCATAGGCTCACCCTTTGTGGCGAAGATAGTCGACTTCCCTACGCCATCAAGGTTCAAGCCACCTGTGGTCACCCCAAGATATGATGGGAGCACCAACCCTGTCCACCATGTTGAGATGTATCAATCAGCAGCAGACATATATTCTATCTCAGATAAGATGAGGTGTCGTGCCTTCTCCGGAACCCTGACGGGGGCTGCACATGTTTGGTACACATCTCTTCCAAAAAATTCCATTGAAAACTTTAAGCAGTTGGCAGACCGGTTCATCCACAACTTTTGCTTTGGGGTGAGGCCACAGAAGAAGACCACCCACCTGCTCTATGTTAAGCAGGGGAAGAATGAGAGTCTGAGGGACTACATAGCCAGATTCAATAAAGAGAAGCTGGAGGTGGAAGACTACGAGGAAAGCTTAGCTATGACAGCCCTAATTGGAGGACTCCAAAAGGGGAAGCTGTTATGGAAGCTTGCTGAAGACCCTCTGAGGACGATGGCCGAATTGCTGTCGACAGCAGGAAAGGTGATGAACGCCGAAGAGGCGATGGCCGCAAAATATGAAGACGAAAAGGGAGGTACTAGTGGAGGTAAGTACCCCAAGAAGAATAAAGAGGGGAAGAAGAGGTCCACGGATGACAAGTTCGCTGGTTATACCCCTCTAACGGTCAGCTGTGAACAGATTCTCAATGAAATAAAGAGTGATCGGTCCCTGAAGTGGCCTGAGAAGCTGAGGGCAGCACCCGACAAGAGAAATAAGAACCTGTGGTGTGAGTTTCACCAAGACCACGGCCACGTAACAGACAAATGCTTTGCTCTGAAAGATGAGATTGAGAAGATGCTGAAAGAAGGGAAGCTCAGAAAGTACGTCGACAAAGGTGCCTTCAAGAGGGGCCGAGAGGACGACCCCAGAAAGAAGCGAGTCGATGCCTGTAGAGAAGGTCCTAAAAAAAGAGGGGACGACCCTTCTGATGATGAGGACGACCCTGACCTCCCACTGAGAGACGATCAAGTAACTGTTAAGAGGCTTAATATGATCTCACTCGGAGTGGGAATGATCTCTGGAGGTCTCGCAGGAGGAGGGTCTGAAGTCGCAGATAGGAAGGCCCATGTGGCAGAAGCCAGGGCAGTGACGAAGACGGTACATTCAACATCTCTGGAGGTCAAGTCAGAAAAGAGGAAGAAGGTTGATATGGACACACTGATAGTAGGGTTCTCAAGAATGGACTTCAAAGGCCTTTTAGCCCTGCATGATGACCCTCTCGTCATCACGACCAGGGTGCATGGTTGCGAGGTGCCAAGGATCCTGGTGGATGGGGGCTCATCTACAGATGTAATGTTTTGGCCATGCTTCAAAGCCTTAGGTCTCAGCCGTACCAGACTTGTCCCCTACCATCACCCATTGATTGGATTTAGTGGGGAAAAGGTTCATCCCCTAGGCGTGTATGAGGCCGATGTCAGGATGGGGGACGAGTGGCCGAGGTGGCTTACTAAGAGGGTCAGCTTCTTTGTGATGGATGAGCATGTGTTTTCTGCCTATAATATCATATTGGGGCGGGTGGCCCTCAAGGGTTTTGAAGCTGTGCCGTCTACGGTCCACCAGATGATTAAATTCCCTACCCCCTACGGGGTGGGGGAAGTTCAGGGAGACCAGATGACAGCGCAAGAATGTTACTACAACTCCGCTGAAGAAAGAGAGGCACACAAGAGGGCTACGACCACTTACAATATTGATACCCTAGACCCCAGGGACGAGACGAAGCTCAAGAAAGGAGAGGCCGCTGAGGAGGTAGAACCCATCATCCTCGATGAGGATGACCCGGGAAAAACCGTCCAAGTTGACAAGTCTCTGAAGCCCAATATCAAGGAAGACCTCATCAAACTGTTGAGGAGAAGACGAAGCGTCTTCGCGTGGAGTCATGCAGATATGCCGGGGATCGACCCTGAAATCATGTGCCACAAACTCAATGTGGTAGAGGGAGTGAAGCCGGTAAAGAAGAAGAGGAGAATTTACTCTAGAGAGAAGTATGAGGTCATTAGGGACGAGGTCAAAAAGTTAAAAGATGCTGAATTTATCAGAGAGGTCATCTACCCTGAATGGTTGTCCAATGCAGTCATTGTCACAAATGCCAACGGGAAGTGGCGAATGTGTGTGGACTTCACAGACCTCAACAAGTACTGCCCCAAAGACAGCTTCCCTCTCCCCCGCATCGACCAGATGGTAGACGCTACCGCAGGCCATGAGCTCATGAGTTTTATGGATGCCTATTCGGGGTACAACCAGATCTTCATGAACCCTGAGGACTCGGAGAGGACAGCCTTCATCACTGACAAGGGGACATACTTCTATAGGGTCATGCCCTTTGGTCTAAAGAATGCGGGGGAAACGTACCAGCGCCTCGTAAACAAAATGTTCGAAGACCAAACTGGGAAGTCTATGGAGGTCTATGTTGATGACATGCTGACCAAGAGTTTGAAGGCAGAGGATCATGTGGCAGACCTGGAGAGGACCTTTGATACAATGGACAAGTACCAGATGAAGCTTAATCCGACCAAGTGCGTCTTCGGGGTCGGAGCAGGGAAGTTCTTGGGGTTCATTGTCAATCAAAGAGGCATCGAGGCCAATCCTGAAAAGATAAAGGCCCTTATTGAGATGAAGACCCCCAAGTCCATTAAAGACGTTCAGAGGCTCACAGGGAGAGTTGCTGCCTTGAACAGATTTGTGTCAAGGGCCACAGACAGGTGTCTACCATTCTTCAAGACCCTCAGGAAGGCCTTCGAATGGAGTGAAGAGTGTGATGAGGCTTTCAAAGAGCTAAAATCATATCTAGGGTCTCCTTTGCTGCTGTCACGACCCGTGCAGGGTGAGCGACTTTACGTGTACCTCGCCGTCTCAGAGTCGGCCATCAGCGCAACCATTATTAGAGACGAAGACGGAATACAGAAGCCTGTGTATTTTAACAGCAAGGCACTCCAGGGGGCAGAGCAAAGATACCCGAGGATGGAAAAGTTGGCCTACGCCTTGATCCATGCCTCAAGGAAGATGAAGCCGTACTTCCAGTCCCATACTATGGTCATCCTTACTGACTCTCCTCTTAGGCAGGTCCTACACAAGCCTGAAAAATCAGGAAGGCTAATGACTTGGGCTATAGAGCTGGGGGAGTTTGATATTGTGTATCAGCCTAAGACAGCCATTAAGGGACAGGCGTTGGCGGACTTCGTAGCTGAGTTTACTTGGGAAGATGATGAAGCTGAGGATGAAGGCCTCGTGGGGACAGATTCCCAACAAGGCAGACTCACTGACCCCTCCGTAAATAAGGCTGAGACAAGCACCGCAAGGAGTAAGGTGGATGAAAACGAAGAGGGAAGATACCTCTTTAGACAGGGGTCGCTCACTGAGGGAGGTTTCTCAGAGGAACACAGCGTATGGAGTCTCTTCGTCGACGGGTCCTCTTGCGAAAGCGGGAGCGGAGCTGGGATAATAGTATCAGCACCCGACGTCACAGACATTGAGTACGCCCTGAGGTTCAGCTTCAAGGCCTCCAACAACGAAGCTGAATATGAGGCCTTGATGGCTGGCCTCTCCTTGGCCAAATCTCTTAGTATCGGCCAGATTTTGGTCCATAGTGATTCAAGGTTAGTGGTGAATCAGATACTAGGAGCCTACGAGGCCAAGGACGAGAGGATGGCTAGATACCTCAAGAAGGTGAGGTCATTACTGAAAGGCTTTAAAGCAGTAAAATTCAAGAGGATACCTAGGCTCGACAATGGCCGTGCTGACGCCCTTGCGAGGTTGGCCTCGGCGACTAGGACAGACATAAGGAGGACAGTCCCGGTAGAAATCTTGCTTCGACCAACTATTGAAGATGCGGAGGGAACACTTTGCACTTGCCTGAATGTTTCTCAGGAAGCTTCATGGATGGACCCTCTGATCAGATACATTAAAGAGGGAGAGATGCCAGAAGCAAGGCAAGAAAGGAAGAAGCTGAGATACAGGGCTGCAAAATTCACGGTCATCGAAGACACACTGTACAAAAAGGGGTTTTTGCTCCCCTTACTTAGGTGTGTGCATCCCTCAGAAGTCCCTTCCGTTTTGCAAGATGTGCATGAAGGGTCGTGCTCAAGCCATATTGGGGGAAGATCCTTAGAGAAGAGGGTGATCACCCAAGGCTACTGGTGGCCGACCTTAGGGAAAGATGCCGCAGCATATATAAAAAAGTGTGATAAATGCCAAATATTTGCTACCATCCCTCACCAACCTCATCAGCCTCTTATATCCATTACATCCCCATGGCCGTTTGCAGTGTGGGGGATTGACCTGGTAGGACCCTTACCGAGGGCAGTCAATAACTATCGGTTCCTCATTGTAGCGATCGATTACTTTTAAAAGTGGGTAGAGGCCGAACCAATGATCACGATTACAGAGCAGAAGACCTTTCAGTTCATCTGGAAAAATGTGATATGCAGATATGGTCTACCCAACACCCTCATCTCGGATAACGGGACTCAGTTCAAGAATGCCTCTCTGCAGAAGTATTGTGAGAGGGTAAGTATCAAACAATTTTTCTCCACCCCAGGCCGACCTCAGGCCAATGGGCAAACCGAAGTTACAAACATGACAATCCTAAATGGAATTAAGAAGAGGCTTGAGGGGGCAAAAGGAAGATGGGTCGAGGAGTTATATGCCGTACTATGGGCATACAGGACGACAGTAAGGACTTCTACCGGGGAGACCCCATTTATGCTAGCTTATGGATCAGATGCCGTCATCCCCACTGAAATTGAGTTTCCTACTCATAGGGTCCAAATGTACGACCCCCAGGGAAATGCGGAAGAGAGAAGACTCGACTTGGACCTGATTGAGGAAAGGAGGGAGGACGCTGAGATAAGGCAGGCTTCCTACCAGCGGAGGACCGCAAGGTTTTACAATCAGAGGGTGAAACAGAGGCCTATTGCGGTGGGGGACTTGGTCCTCAAGAAGACTTGGCAAAAGCCCAACAAGCTCCATCCTAATTGGCATGGCCCATATAGGGTCATCGATGAAGTTGTCCCTGGGACCTATAGACTAGAAAACCTAGAAGGGGAACCTTTTTCCAATCCCTGGAATGCAGACCACTTGAAGAAATACTATCAGTAGTGTTGTAAGGTCTTGAAAGACCATAATCGTAATGAGAGTTGCTCCAACAGAACACTTGGAAAAATTAATGAGAAATATCAGTGTTTCCCCTCATCCTGTGGTTATCAGTTCTAGTACGCATAAAAACATCTACAGACAACCACCCTCGGCTGTAATGAGGGCCGGTGGAGGGGATGACCCCACCACTATCCTCAAGAAAAATGAGGGTAGACTTTGTTAAAAACCATTAATTTGGTAAGTTGAACCCTCGGCTATAATGAGGGCCGGTGGAGGGGACGATCCCACCACTGTCCTCAAGAAAAATGAGGGTAGACTTTGTTAAAAACCATTAATTTGGTAAGTTGAACCCTCGGCTATAATGAGGGCCGGTGGAGGGGACGACCCCACCACTGTCCTCAAGAAAGACGAGGGTAGACTTTGTTAAAAACCATTAATTTGGTAAGTTGAACCCTCGGCTATAATGAGGGCCGGTGGAGGGGACGACCCCACCACTGTCCTCAAGAAAGACGAGGGTAGACTTTGTTAAAAACCATTAATTTGGTAAGTTGAACCCTCGGCTATAATGAGGGCCGGTGGAGGGGACGACCCCACCACTGTCCTCAAGAAAGACGAGGGTAGACTTTGTTAAAAACCATTAATTTGGTAAGTTGAACCCTCGGCTATAATGAGGGCCGGTGGAGGGGACGACCCCACCACTGTCCTCAAGAAAGACGAGGGAAAGGTTAGTGGCATTAACAAAGACAGCAAACCAACAAAGAGCAAACCATAAAAAAAGTAAATATGGAAGACAATAATTATGGAAGACAGTAGAAGAAGACGATGATATTGATAGAAGTGTTATACAAAATATCCAAGTGTTTTACAAAACAGAGCACAAAAATAATAGGTACATTATGAGGGTATGAGCTACAGATAGCCACCCTAAGGGACAATATCAGAGGGCAGAGCCTCAAGATCCACCAAAGGGGTCTCTTCAACAACCATAGACGGCCGATCCTCAGATGTGCCGACCCCCTCAACCTGCACTTGGGATTCTACTTAGGACAGAGCCTCGGCGATCAGAGGGTCGTCCAATCCAACTGCCTCAATCGAAGGGCGGACCGAGGAGACGACGTCGCCAAATCTGAGGACGACCCATCGACAGGCCGTCCTGATCCCCCTCTCCAGATATTCAAGGCCGAAGCCCTGAAACTCATCAGAAGCCTTGTAAGCCTCAACGGCATCGGCCTCGGCTTTTCTGACAGCTTCTTCGAGATCAGTCTTGTGCTGGGCCTCCAGGTTGATCAGGGCCGAGTCCCTCTCCTTGATGAGCAAGTCCTTGGCCTGCAGGTCGGCATCGTGCTGCCTCGTCAGCTCATCTAGGACCCTAGCATGCTCAGTCCTAGCACTCTCAAGCTCAGCCCTCGCAGTATCGAGCTCTGTCCGTAGGTCGGCCTCATGCTGAATGGCCCTTTCGGCCTCATGGAACTTCACCTGATTCTCGGCCATCCACTTGGTGGCTGAGGTGAAGGCACAAACAGACTGCACGAAAAATAAACAAATATCAAGAGGGGCCGAGGGAACAGTTTATTGAAAAAATGAAATTTAAGATGTGGGTCAGAACCAATACCTGTGCAAGGGAGTGCAGACCATAGTCGTACACTTTGGCTGGAGGCATCTTTGACAAGAAGTCGTAGTCAGCAGCCGAGGGTGCAGAGAACATTGAGGCCTTGGCTGCCCTCATATTTGCAATAAGTGATGAGGGCTCGGCCCTCAGATGTGCTAAGTTTTGAGACCAGAAGGCCCCCATGCTTGATGAAGAGGTCGTCCCCTCAGAGGCTTCAACCCTGGCCCTCGTCCGAGAATCAGGCCGAGGGTCAACAGGGGCCTCAGGCTCCTTCCTTTTATTGCTATCAGTGGTCGGCTCCACCACCGTCGGCCCAGCGGCCCTTGTCTTCCTCGGAGCCTGTTGAGCCTGTTGAGGCTCCTTCCCCTTCTTTTTGGCCAATCCACATAATAAGCTGGGAGCCGTCATTTCCCAAAGATAGTCTGGTGTACCTGTAGGACGATCTGATAAGAGGACGATACGTTAGAAAAGTGCAGATCTAAAGAGGAAACACTTGGAAAAAAGCAAAGAATAGGAAATGTTCAGTATAACTCACATAGTTCAGTCAGAGGGCCGACCCTCAGACCAGCTTCTTTAAGGAACCGAGGGGTCATCAAGTCTTCAAATTTTGCAAGCTCACCCTCTCGCCCTCGTCCTCTCAGATAATCTACGATGTCCTTCTCCTCCAGACTAAGTCTAGGGTCTGACCTGGCCTTCATGGAGGGGTTAGACCATTTTCTGGGGACCCTCGGAACATCGGCGGTGGGTTCCCATTCCCCAGAGACAAAGAAAAATATCTTTTTCCAATCGTGGTTGGAAGTTTGTGCCACGTGGAGGAGTTTCTTCTCAGACCTCCTTGCCCCCAAATGATAGTATCCAGGCTGTTTGGATGAGGAAGTAATGTTGTAGCAGCCCAAGAATAGGTCGGACGAGGGCTCGTCGGTGAAAGAATTCTTCCACAAAGAGATGTAGCCCAGGATCGTCCTCCAAGAGTTGGGAGGAAGTTGGGAGGGGGCAACACCAAGGGCAAACAGGATATCTGCAATGGCAGGGTGTAGAGGGAACCTGACTCCAACCTTGAACATTTGTTCATAGACTGCAACCTCTCCCTCTTCACAATCAAAAACCCTCTCAGACTCAGAGGGAACCCTCATAGTTACCCCGGAGGGCACTCCATAAATATGCCTCCATATCAGGAGGTCACGATCCCTAACAGAGGAGATAAAGGACGAGGCGTGGGAGGTATCAACCTCGTCATCTGTATCATCGTCCTCATCCTCAGCCCCCTCCCCCTCGTCACCTGCAGGAGGACCCTGGGGAAAAGCCACTTGGAAGGCATGGGGAGACTGGGTTGTCACAGGGACAGCCTCAGAGGGGGCCGTACCCTCGGCCTCTCGTCCTGGGCTAAGGTCAGATGTGTCCCTCCTACCAAAAGTTCCAGCACCAGTTGGCGAGGATGCTCTCTCGTCCATCTCACTTGGTTTGGGAGTCTCGGCTGGACGAGATGACGACCCACAAGACTCAGACGGTTCAAATGGTCTTATGGTGGCAAGAGGAATGGGAAAGATGGGTCGTACCCAATTAGGGTCGGCCCCTCGTCTCCTCTCTTCCTATTCCTCTATTCGTCTGATCTCGGCAAAAAGTTTCTCTCTCAAAGATGGGAATTGAGACACTAAGCTGTAGAGCCTCCTAAGCATTAAAGGGAAGACACTACACTTGGAGAAATTACACTAGACTTAGCTAACTTAGCTACAAACAAGTGGGAAATTGACCAGGTTTGACTTTTGGATTAAACAAAGGAACTCAAAGGTTTTCGTCAAGAACGTTCAAGAACCAGTAACCGGAGAAGACACCGAAAAAAGCTATGGGGTAACTCAAAGAAAGTGCAGCCCTACGACCCTAAAAAACAAACAGAATTGAAGACAAAAGAAAGCGCTGGGTGAAAGAGGTTACCTGATGAGGAGAGAGCAAGAACGTTGCTAGGCTTGAAGGTTTGAAGGCTGCAAGAAATGGCGATGGAAACTGATTCTAGAGAGAGAGAAGGCTTGGGCGTGAAGAAGAAGAAGAAGAGGAGAGAGAGTTTGAAAATCTCTTAAATACTTTGGTAATAAATGGGCCCATTTACCAAGAAGGGTATAATTAGGGCACAAAGCCCCATGCAGTGTGCAGCCGTCGTGCCTTGGAAACTTGAACAACAATGAGTACCTGCCCAGGTGTCACTCACCTAACTGGTCATACACACATCTCAATTACAACACTATCCCTCAGCCATCTCAATGGAACCTATGGCTAAGGGCTGGGGGGTGATTGATATACCCGTTTATATCCTCGGCCTGGTTGAAGATTGCCTCCAGACAGACGACCCTCCAGACGACCCTACGAGGGATCGACCCTTCACCAGGCTCCAGACGACCCTACGAGGGGCCGACCCTTCACCGGGATCCAGACGACCCTACGAGGGGCCGACCCTCCACCGGGCTCTAGACGACCCTATAAGGGTACGAAAGTACGAGGCCAGAATTAGGCCAGACTCACTACCGGAAGGAACTTTGCCCTCGGCCTCGTCTCATAGGCCGAGGGTGACATCATCACAGCGCGTGGTTTGGGAGACGCGTGGAACAGTGCGCGTGAGGCTCACATGGCACGTGGTATAACCAAATCACACCCTCACGTGAGGGAATATTATGTCATCATTGGGCATCTACAGGTGTCAACAGGGGGTTGGCTAGATCATCATTCACATGCACCATGCATACTTGGGGGGTACACTACACCCCCCAAGACCTATATATACTTGTCACCTACAACCCTACAAGGGGGATCAGATTATTGCAACCCTAGCTAAAATCCTGCTTGTATACACAGTAGAGAGAGAGAGAGTGAGTTTATGTGCATTGTATCCAAGGCCATTAGTGCCCATACTTAGTGGATCACGCACTCACAGTGGATGTAGGCCAAATTGGCTGAACCACTCTACATCATCATCTTGTTCCTCTTATACTCATCTCCTTCTACACATTTACATACTCATATACTCATCCCACATCTTTTGTGCACACCTAACGTTCTAAAATTAGTTTATCTATCCATACCTCCCAAGCTAACTAAAACAAAAGTAGTCAACTGAACTTATCTATACCTAAGTTCCAGTACCGCCCATACAGTACAGCGGTTTCGCTAACATCCCGCATATGTTAATTAATTCTCAAGTAACATTTCATCTACGTCATTTTTCAAGACTTCTCATTTAGTTTCACTACTAAAATTACTAAAATTCTCACAATTGTTGTCTTCCCACTTGTGTAATTAAGTTTCGCTACTTAAATTACTAAATAGATTTTCTCTATCTAAAGGTACATTTCGTAATTAAGTTTCACTACTTAACTTACCAATTCAGTATGCATCTTTAAATACATAATATATATCAATCTACTAATACACAGAAGTAGAATATCATCAAGTATATATTTCACACACAATATATACTAAATATCAGTCATTACTTTTTTGCCCTTTTTATACACGTAAAGGACTCTTGGTTCGGAATGATTCATCGACCCTATGTAAGAATTGGTTCGGAATGATACATCGACCCCAATTATTTATATACACAAATAAATATCTATTGGTTCGGAATGATTCGTCAAACCCAAGTGAGAGTTGGTTCGGAATTATCCATCAACCCCAACTATTTAAAAAAATATATATATACACATATTCTGGTTCGGGACTCTTTCATCGCGACACCAATTTAAGGTTTGGTTCGGCATTTCTCATCGACCCCAAACATATAATAACTTTATGTTAGTTCGAAATGTCTCATCGACCCTAACATAATTAATTTAGATAAAATTCTCTCAACCCAAACTTTTATATAATTTAGTAGGTACACACCCAACCCATCAAATCATGCACGTACGAAATATATTTTACTTATGTCCACCGTACTCATTAATTTACAATTTATTTCACTATTGCATTTATTCGAGTATTCACGCAACTCTAAGGGTCCTAGTTATCCCTCACATATAATTTCAGTAGTTATTACTTACCCTACTGGTTTATTACTTAAATTGAATTTACTTCGCCTCGTAACTCAATTCCGAATTCATCGATACTCTACTAAATTGAATTTATTCTCATCGGTCCGTAATCCAAGCCCTACCCCCAATGGCCTTATCAGACCTCACCAATATACCTACTGGTCTTATTCTCACTCCCATATAAGTATAATGTAAATCCTAGGAACCTCATTCATTCCCGAAAATCAACGAAGACATAAACACAAAAAATTCGGGAAAAACAGCTTGCGTCGATCAATCGACTGCTGGGTTCGATCGATCGACATAGTCGATCGATCAATAGTTCGAGATTGATCGATCGATCGAACAGGGACAGCCGCAGTTAATCTTCTTCGTTAAGCTTTTCCTCCATTAAAAATTCTTCAAACTCTATTATAGTCCACCAAACTTCGACCCAATGATCCTAACATGTTTTCACATATACTAGGACAATTTCTAACATGTCAAATACATCAAAACTCCAATTCCTTTAAAGAAAAAGTGAATTAAACCCAGAATTTCTTGAAACCCTAGTTATGGTGTTCTTCCCATATTTTGATTCAAAATCTAGATTTTTTTCCGAAAAATCATCAAGTCTAATCTGAATATTAATCCTCTACATAGGTTAAATCATTCTACATGCGATTCCTATCCCAACATGTATAAATATCATCATTCTCCTATCAAGATATTGATTTAAACAATACTATTCAAAAACCCTACACATGGGTATTATAACTTTATAATTTTTGCAATAAAGAACTAGCCTTATGATCAATAGGGTCTGATTTCATTGTTGTTGTTGATGATTGATGATTTTCATCCTTCAATCCTTCTTCCCCAACAAGTTGATAGTGAAAATCTCCTTTGAATCCTTCCCAATTCTTCATTTTCCCTTGAGAATGGTTTCTCTCTTATCTCTAATGGCTATGGTGTGTTTTCATGGGTTTTCTAACCCTACCCCCTCTATCATACGACTGATATAAAGCTCTCAATTTCGTAGGTCTCCATACCCTCTCATGTTAAAAGACTAAAACGCCCCCGAACGGTCTCGGTTTAGTCCAAAATTACCCCGGGACTCAACTAGTACCCCCGGGTATACTATTTTGACTAATTTGACCCTTCCGGACTCATCCGTGACCTCTAAATTATTATTTGAGTCACTTAAAAAATCTTACTCGTTCTCACCCCAACACGGTCTACACGCGTTAAGTAACTATTTACCACTCGCTTTAAGTAAATATAATGAGGAAATATAAATCGGTATCTATCTCTCGATTAAGATTCTAAAATTACAATTTTAAATAAAACTCTATAAATTGCTACTCTTACGTTCTTTAAATTAAGCCGTATTTTCTCATTTAATTCTCCAATTTAATTAAATAGAATATTTGGAATATTCAGAAATACGGGGTATTACATACTTCCCCCCTTACAAAGGAATTTCGTCCTCGAAATTAGGATAAGGATGGTATTAAGACTAAGGACCTTAAACGTCATTACACCCTCTAATACCCAAAATCAAATCATATCATCCTAACGGTCGCCCCAAGTACATGTCTTGCTTCATTATAAACTCTTATTACATGTTACCCATGCTGCCTATATCATAATTAAGTCTCACTGAATTTACCCTTTTGATGTATAACTCTAGATATAACATATATGTGTCTACTATCACTCATAAGTAGAAAATTATAATGTATATATATTTCACACACAATATATACTATAAGGATAATTGGTCCGGAAAAATCATCGGCCCCAATCATCCTGTCATTTACATTGGTTCGGAAATCCCTCGACCCCAAGGTAAATGTAATACATATGTTGGTTCAGACCTTCCGTCGATACCAATATTTATCATCGATTTGGTTCAGAAACATCATCGACCCCAATACATATATTAAACACACTTATTATCGCTTATAAGTAGGAGAATCGATAGCTATATATATCTTACACATAGCATATACTATCAACATCTATTTTATAATCACCCCCCTTTTTATAACACTTTTGGGGTTATTGGCTCGGAATCCCACCTCGATCACCAATAGTGATTGGTTATATTGCCTTGGAATCACACTTCGAGCACAATATAAGTATATATATCTCATCGCACATGAGTAGACAATTTGTGAGACATATATTTCACACCTCTTATATTTTAAAATGTCATACCCCAATAGAATGTCCTCATATCACACGTTAAGGGCTAAATGTTCGAAATGTCTCCTCGAAACCACACCTCAAAGTACACATAAGTTCTTAATAGGCATCCAAGAACCTAAACCTTATGTACAGTTCATATAGGTAGTCTCACGTTACCTACAAATATGCACATATAGTTATACATTCAACCTATGAATTGATCAGTGGGCTTCTCCAAAATTCCACTATCGTAAGGGCGTATTATCTTCCTTTCTCACTAACGTTGAGTCGTAGGCAAACACAACCTACTCAAAATAACACTTTATCTCTATTCCTCCCTGACCATCTCTCATAGGGTGGAATTTTAGGATTTCATTCTGATTCACAATCATGTAGAGTGACACTGTGCACTTGTGCACTCACCCTTTTCAACTACATGTTAATCCATCCCGGTCACCCCATTCCGCTACCCCAGTGAAATGTTGGCTTAATTATGATGTTCACAACCCATCAATAATTTATAAGTCTGTCTCCTCCTTCCATCATTGGAAACATAGTTTCACTATCACATTTCGATTGCTCATTTTGAGTCTATCTTTCTCTATCAACTAGCGGTGCGTCTGGAGATAATCTCACTATGTCCCTTCCTCAACACCGCTTCCCATTCACGTCATCTTTCCTCAAGTGTAACTCTATTCACCTCTCTCTCCGGGTATATTATACTTTACAATTCGTGCACTCTTTGTAATTGGCGCACTTTTGGGGTTGGTAACTTTATAATTTCCCCATCGGCGTACAAACTAATTTTCCGCATCCCTCTATCTCGGATGTCTAAGAAGGCCAATTGATTAGGGCGTCCATACACCCTTTTCTCCGTGCACATTTGCAAAAACATTGCAAGCGTCTCACCCGTAACATGATTTTCCTCAACTCTAGCCTTGTCTACACGATGTGACTACAATCTTGCGCGTATTCTCCATCCCCTATAGACAAAAATCAATTCCTTGCCCATAAAGTCCCACTTATCCCTTCGTGGTGAAGTAAGCCTTTCATTGTTCTTTCACAACACTACCGGCTCGACTGATGTCCTAGCATCTAACAACGTCTCTTCTCCTGACGTGCATAAAAATTCAGTCGTATCCCCTTTCACAACCGAACTTAAACAAGGGACCTCTCCCCCATACATTCTTACTGAGAATTTTCGGAACTACACATAGTCGAGATGCCCAAATTCCATTCCTAAAAAATATGTGAAACCATACTCCAATATTTCTAAAGGAGTAAAGTGGCACCGCGCTTATACTATCACTAAGTCCTTAGCACTAATTACAACAGCGAGCTCCATCTCTCCGCTCAGTGGTCATACTACATACCTTGACTCACATCATTTAGGTTCCCACACACCGGATTCAATTACTATGAGATGTTCATAATCTCCGAGGTCTCTCACATATTGATGAATAATGAGAACTCGACCCTCTTTCAGGTGAGGCATCATCATATACCCCATTCACTCGAGGCTAAAATCCATATACTTCCTTGTCCCTCGCTCTGGTGGTTCAGATGGTTTCCGGACCTAACACGCTTGTCCTCTCCGAAATGCAAAACTTAGCAGAGTTATTATTTCCTCAAATAACTTCAAGCTAAAATAAAACGCGTGGCCCTACAACCATACTAGACATCTTTTCAAAATTCCTTTACTCTAGGCCACACCGATCGGTTTGGGTATCCCTCCTCTCGGATTTGGTAGCCTCGATTCTGAAGACTATCATTCTGGTTCCCTTATTTTTGCTAACCAAGAGGAACGTAATATGGAACTTAACAGTCCCGACTTAGAATCTAATAATTAAATCCCCCAGTGGGTTTCCACTTATGGCTTGCACCAGCCCCATTACATTCAGTCTTACTCTTTGACTAAATCTTTAAATTCTCTTAGCTCCACCCACCTAGGAGCATTTACCTCAACCTTGTAAGGAGTACCATACTGCCTTCATATACATAAGTCGTCCAAGAAGAGTTTTACCAAAATTACGAATGACAACTCGAGAGTCCATTCTCTCAAGGGCTCTTTTTCCCTTATACCTAACTTATCGGTACAAGTTCACTTCAATAGAAAAATTTCTTTCTCACGGTTGGCCTCTACCAGGCTTTCACATAATGGGTTCAGGTATTTCCATTCACTTTGCTTCTGAATCATCATTGGAGAACTTTGCGGTTAAACTATACTAAAGGTCTCTCTATTTGTATACTGACCCTCGGTCCGGATGCGGTAATTGGTATCCCTGCCACGTTGCCTTAAAAATTTACTCAAATTTTCAGTTTTGGGTATTCCTACTCTATCCCTAAATGCTGAAAGCTCTGGACATACTACTTCCATTGCTTAACATGCGCAGTCGCCCTTTTATAACATTTTTACGGCTCGTTCTCATCAAAATATCTTCATACCTCCTCCCACTATCACTGCATTGGGCGGGTATAGATTAGCATCCCCCTTTGTCGTCGCGACATTAAAAAAATGCATGCTATGCCTCAACAACCCTTGCAGCATCTACTTCCATTACACACTAGGAGTGACCTCGACAACGGTCATCTCTCCCATGGTTACCATCTTCGAACAATCCATGCTTTATGCCGTGATCCTCCCTCCTGCAGTCCTTCTAACGCCAATAATGTTCCTACCGCCATGTTCGACGTACCGTGCCCAATCGAACTCGTATATATAACACCACATCTACTAAATAGCAGGAGAACATAAACTACGTACGTAGAGGAGTACAACAATCCTAAGATAGGGCTCTACGTCAATCAAACGATACGCTGAAAACGTAGTAAGCCGTACAAATCCTATGGACACTAGAACCTGACGCTCTGATACCATCTGTGACACCCCACCTAATTAAACATCGGGTGATCAGGCCTTTAGTAAATTAAAACAGATTTCTCAAATGGTTCATTCTTAGCATCACTATCAAAAACATTTTAATTACTAATCTCCTAAGTAAAATTAGACCGGTGCAAAATTTTATCTTTCTTAAAACAGATAAACCAACCATGCGAAAACAAAAATAAACATGTACTATAACCCAATCCATAAAGTGTAAGTACAAAAGAATAAGAGTAATACTGAATAAACCATCGGCTAAAAAAAATCCCAAACAACCATAGAGCAAGAACAATCCACTAATCTGAAACTAAACATCTGAGACTGATACCGGACCACAAGTCCATACATAGAGTAGTGTGAGATCCTGTACTAGATCTGAATGAGAGATATCGTCTAGTCAAAATCCTGTAAGCATCCACTGTACTACAGCTTTGAGTCCCTATAATGAAATCATCATACATGGCGTCCCTGTGGCTGGACACCTAAAAGTTTTTGAAAATATTTTATAGAAAGAGTTAGTATTCAAAACATTTTGAAAATATTTAACAAGCGTTTATCACAATATGAAATGCGGTTATTGATTACACATGTTAGGTTCTCGTACAATCTCTTGAGTTTACTCACCCCTCATCTTTTGTGCACACCTAACGTTCTACACTTAGTTTATCTATCCATACCTCCCAAGCTAACTAAAACCAAAGTAGTCAAATGAACTTATCTGTACCTAAGTTCCAGTACCGCCCATACAGTACAATTGTTTCGCTAACATCCCGCGTATGTTAATTAATTCTCAAGTAACATTTCATCTACGCCATTTTTCAAGACTTCTCATTTAGTTTCACTACTAAAATTACTACAATTCTCACAATTGTTGTCTTCCCACTTGTGTAATTAAGTTTCGCTGCTTAAATTACTAAATAGATTTTCTCTATCTAAAGGTACATTTCGTAATTAAGTTTCACTACTTAACTTACCAGTTCAATATGTATCTTTAAATACATAATATATATCAATCTACTAATACACAGAAATAGAATACCATCAAGTATATATTTCACACACAATATATACTGAATATCAATCATTACTATTTTGCCCTTTTTATACACGTAAAGGACTCTTGGTTCGGAATGATTCATCGACCCCAAGTAAGAATTGGTTCGGAACGATACATCGACCCCAATTATTTATATACACAAATAAAGATCTCTTGGTTCGGAATGATTCGTCGACCCCAAGTGAGAGTTGGTTCGGAATTATCCATCGTCCCCAACTATTTAAAAAAATATATATATACACATATTTTGGTTCGGGACTCTTTCATCGCGACACCAGTTAAAGGTTTTGTTCGTCATTTCTCATCGACCCCAAACATATAATAACTTTATGTTAGTTCGAAATGTCTCATCGACCCTAACATAATTAATTTAGGTAAAATTCTCTTAACCCAAACTTTTATATAATTTAGTAGGTACACACCCGACCCATCAAATCATGCACGTACGAAATATATTTTTACTTATATCCACCGTACTCATTAATTTACAATTTATTTCACTATTGCATTTATTCGAGTATTCACGCAACTCTAAGGGTCCTAGTTACCCCTCACATATAATTTCAGTATTTATTACTTACCCTACTGGTTTATTACTTAAATTGAATTTACTTCACCTCGTAACTCAATTCCGAATTCCCCGATACTCTACTAAATCGAATTTATTCTCATCGGTCCGTAATCCAAGCCCTACACCCAATGGCCTTATCGGACCTCAACAATATACCTACTGGTCTTATTCTCACTCCCATATAAGTATAATGTAAATCCTAGGATACTCATTCATTCCTGAAAATCAACGAAGACTTAAACACGAAAAATTCAGGAAAAATAGCTTGCGTCGATCGATCGACTGTTGGGTTCGATCGATCGACATAGTCGATCGATCGATAATTCGAGATCGATCGATCGATCGAACAAGGACAGACGCAGTTCGTCTTCTTCGTTAAGCTTTTCCTCCATTAACAATTCTTCAAACTCCATTATAGTCCACCAAACTTTGACCCAATGATCCTAACATGTTTTCACATATACTAGGACAATTTCTAACGTGTCAAATACATCTAAACTCCAATTCCTTTAAAGAAAAAGTGAATTAAACCCATAATTTCTTGAAACCCTAGTTATGGTGTTCTTCCCATATTTTCATTCAAAATCCATATTTTATTCCGAAAAATCATCAAGTCTAATCTGAATATTAATCCTCTACATAAGTTAAATCATTCTACATGCGATTCCTATCCCAGCATGTATAAATATCATCATTCTCCTATCAAGATATTTATTTAAATAAGACTATTCAAAAACCCTACACATGGGTATTATAACCTTATAATTTTTGCAATAAACAACTTGCCTTATGATCAGTAGGGTCTGATTTCATGGTTGTTGTTGATGATTGATGATTTTCATCCTTCAATCCTTCTTCCCCAACAAGTTGATAGTGAAAATCTCCTTTGAATCCTTCCCAATTCTTCCTTTTGCCTTGAGAATGGTTTCTCTCTTATCTTTAATGGTTATGGTGTGTTTTCATGGGTTTTCTAACCCTAACCCCTCTATCATACGACAGATATAAAGCTCTCAATTTCGTAGGTCTCCATACCCTCTCATGTTAAAAGACCAAAACGCCCCCGAACGGTCTCGGTTTAGTCCAAAATTACCTCGGGACTCAACTAGTACCCCCGGGTATACTATTTTGACTAATTTGACCCTTTCGGACTCATCCGTGACCTCTAAATTATCATTTGAGTCACTTAAAAAATATTACTCGTTCTCACCCCAACACGGTCTACACGCGTTAAGTAACTATTTACCACTCGCACTAAGTAAATATAATGAGGCAATATAAACCGGTATCTATCTCTCGATTAATATTCTAAAATTACAATTTTAAATAAAACTCTATAAATTACTACTCTTACGTACTTTAAATTAATCCGTATTTTCTCATTGAATTCTTCAATTTCATTAAATAGAATATTTGGAATATTCAGAAATACGGGGTATTACAGTAGTGTAATGGGAGCGTTCTTTGTTTGGATTTTGCTTCGGCGAGACGTCCCACGCATGAAACTGAGCGAATGTAAGATGTCGGGAAAGTTCTTGGACCCTAGGGATATAATTAGTATAATACTTACACGACTTGATTAGGATATATATATCTACTTTAGGATTATTAGGACGTAAGGCCCTTAGGGCATGCGACATTGCTTTAGGAAGGAGGTAGGGAGTTGACCACAATAGGTTTGTGGGTTAACTCTAAGTGGGATTAGGTCCCTAGAACGAAGAAGTATGGGATCTTAAGTGATTCGGAGCGTTAGGCCATAGAAGGTGGGGCCTCTCTTAGATAGAGCATTGTGTTGGTAACTTAGTTTTCGAGGTGTTGAAGTATGAGCTAACTTTTACTCCTGTACTCGTGTTGTTATGATTAGGAATTTTTCTATTTCACCATAGTTATAAGATTATATGTTGATGGTGATTTCTCATCCGCATGAACTAGAAATCTAAAGAGGTGAAATAGAAGGGTAAACCCATGTCGATATCCTCCTCAACAAAAGGTTTTATCATGATATCATATAAGTATTCAAGATATTGAAATAACTTCATTTCTTATCCGAAAGGTTGATAGAAGCTAAAGTTAAATCAGAAACTATTAACTCGAAAGTCAGGCGGTGGATAGGTTTCAAAGATAGTTAGTAAATTCCATAATTGTAAGTGAATTCACTAAGAGCAGTCAAAATACTAGTAGGAGTTAATAATCTTATCTTCTTTTAAAGAACAAGGTAGATACATTTTATTTGCAAAAAAGGTTGAATAATGTTTAATGGTTTTTTCTAGGGTATCCCGAATTGTAGAAACATGAGCCATTAATCATTGGTTCCAGGAAAGCAGTCAACCAGTGATAGGTGAATTTGTCTACTATTGGGAATTTATAATTACAGTGGGAGACGTGAGTCCCAGTTTTGATAATTAGAGATTAATTTTAAATGACTGCTTATAAGTATGTAAGAATAGAAGGAACTTTAGTTCAGATTCTACTCTTTTATGAAAGGATATTTGTTTTATTTTAACAACACATGTGTGTTGTTAATGGTAAAAAATAATATATTCATCTTTGGTACTAAAGCGGATAATCAGTATAAAATAAATCTCATATTTTTTATACTGTAGTTTTTGAATAATATTCATAATTTATCACTAAATGGATAAGATTGTTCTTTACAAACCATAATATTTCTATAGCTCCAAATACTTAGGTCATTTTGTCTAAATGAATTCTAAAGTGGTGGAAGGTGGATTCTTACATTCATCGAAAGTGAAGGCACTTCTAGTTAATGAATATGGTTTAGATAAAAAAATGATCAGGAGGTATTATAGCTACAGAAGTATTAGAATTGGTTTATTATGATTGATGTAATTCTAGAACTACCTATTTAGGAATTTAAGAATTACAGATCATTAGTTCGAATTATATCCATGAAGATTATGCCACAAGTTACTTTCAGTAACGGTGTGTCAAAGAAAGGAGAATTTGGTTTCTTTCAGATGTGATAAAATTCATGATGGTTATTTATAAGATATAGATACGCATATGTCAAGATTATTTTCCAAGTCAGTTTTATTTACTCCCATTAAAAATAATGGATCATTTTCAACTCAATTCCAGTATTTTATATAATGGGTAGTGCAACACTTGTGTTGAAAAAAAACCTGACAAGTTAAAATAAGGATACATGTTTAAATCTATATTCTAGATCACATTCCCAAAAGAATTATTCGAAACGAAGAAGTTTTAATAGGCTTATGAGAATTTCTTTTATACCACTAGTATAGGTGAAAACATCACAAAGATATGAGTATGACATTTTTATATCTTATTGTAGGGGGAGAATTGTCAATTCTCATAATGGTAAAAATCATATAAATGCATCACGATTTGTACACCCGTAAAGGGATAACTTTATCATAGTGTGAGAGTTTTTTATTCTTAATATTTTCATCCTTCGTGACCCCTGGAGAAGAAGATAACAAGCCCTGTAACTATAATAAGGTATTCCTTCACAAGGATGCATAACATTCTTTGAAAAATTATGATATTTGGTACCATATAGATTCATCAAGATGGGGTCATACCCATCAGTTGGAGCTGAATCAAGTAAGTGAGGTAATCAAATTCATGATTTTGATAAATGGTTAGATGTGTTCAGTGTGTACAAAAGGAGTGATGGAAGCGAGGTGGTGTTTTCATCTACTAGATGTATAGATATATTTATCGCCGCACGCGATGTAGGGATATGTCATACATTTAGAGTTTGATAGTCCCATAAGTTCAATATGAAAACTTTAGAAAATTTTACTACAATTTTGGGATCATATTAACATTTGATCACTAGAAAAAATGTACTTTTACTTATCTAAGTTATCATATTGATATTGTTCTTTTGAGGCTTTGTTATGCAATATTCTAAGAAAGACATTCGGTCTTTCAGATTTGTAAATTTGTATTGCTTGATAATAGAACATTGGTTTTGGTAGAATAAATATTCAAGTACCTGAAAAGGATTAATGAATATATATTTGGTTTCTAAGTAAATCGATAAGTAACTTGTAGGTTACTAACTTATGTATTCAGTGAGATTTAAGAATTCAAAAAGTGTACAGTACCCCTCATATAAAACATTATACATAAGGGAGTTTCTAGTGGTTGTGATTGCATTCGTTGAAAAATGGTAAGCCTTTTACCTTAGGTGTGAGGTTTGGTTGATAGATGCATGACTCCATGTCTTTGAGTATAAGTGGGAGTTTTTGGGGTTGTATACTAAAAGTCATGGTTCACTAGTGAATTTTAGTATGTCTATTTAATGAGAATATTCATAAGTAATGTTTGTGTCATATTATTTTATATATTTATGCATATGTGTCTTTAATTCTACATAGTAGATGATTTGGTGTGCAGAGTTCGACTTACACACGGAAGATCAGATCATCGGTCCTTGTAAAATATAAGTTTGCTTCACAATGTTATATGGAGATGGACATACCATCAATAGTATTGTAGCACACTATTTTAGTAGGTCTATCTTGATTACAGAAAACGGTATAGTTTCGACTTATTGTGCTAGTGCACTTTGTGTGTATTAAACGGGACCAATTAGAGATAATTGTCTTTTCACTGACTATATAAGATAATGAACATCTCATGTTTGTTATGAGTGCGTAAGCTCTTAATCCAAACATAATTGATGGGCATGTGCATCAAATGTTCGTTACTTTGACCTATTGGGTGAGATTCATTTATGGATCAATAAGCTTGGTAGATTGATGTGACACCCCGCCTAATTAAATACCGGGCGATCACTCCTTTATTAAATTAAAATCAAGGTGAACAGTTGGTTCATTCTTAGTATCACTGTCGTAAAAATAACTTTTCCAAATTTAACACCCTATTTAATTAAGCTAAGTGTCAAAATCATTTTTTTTAACATTACTTTCCAAATTTTATTTTGAAAATAAAGATTTAATTATCTACAACAATTCAATATTTAAAGAATCACACCACAAAAATCCTGGAACATATAATCCAATTAATTTAAACATTCAACAACTAAACCCTAGCATTTAAAACTTAAAGTAAAACATACATGCTGAATAAATCCCAAAGTAACAGTACTAGAAATAACTGAAATACAAATGTCCCAATAAAACAGATAAATAGTGGAAAGGGTGACACATGCCCAATAAGGAGAATGATAGAAGTGGAATCAAGTAAATGAAATCGTCTAAGCAAGTGGCCTACAACTCCCACCTAAGCTGCAGCACGTTCCTTCCAAAGGATCCTAAACAAGACGCCCCTGTGGCTGGGCACCTGTAATATATACATATATATACAAGAGAGAAAGAGGAATAGAAATGGGTCAGAGCCCGATAGTGTATATGATTTAAAAATTCGTTTAGCAAGTATTTAAATTGATACAGGCCAATGCAACAACATATTAGTGCGACACTCTCTTGAGAAATTATCGCATCTCTTCTAATGTGCACTCCTATCGTACTAACCTTCCCAATGGTTTATCTCATCATATATCACACTATCCTTCCCCAATCATTTAACTTATCTTAGGTGACTCTCAAAATTTAAGATTTAATAACATCATGGTTTAAAAAGGATAATTTCATTTAGTACAAAACGCTCATTCTAACTTTATTGATTCATAAAGTTTTTCAATATCATCTTATACCTTTCAAAACAAGTATTTCCAATTTGAGTCATTATACATGTCTTACTTACCATTACACAGTAGGCAGTTTCCCATATTTTAGAAGTTCATATATATATTAAATACTCGTATAATATATATATTCTAACAGTACCCCACATAAAATTTTATGGTGCGGGCATACTCTGTTATCCAATCCCTGTATCAATCGTACTAAAGGGAATACAAGTTCGGAATCACTCTCGAACTGTATAAATACATACACAAACAATATTGAGGCGAAGCATAGTTTCCAAGTCCAAGAGGTCAGTACATACCCTCACGTCTCTTAGGACCGTGACTACCGATTCGATAGCCTGTACCTAGGATTTCTATCTTCTAGGGTACGAGTCAATGTCCCCCATAAGGCACACGAGATAAGATCGTCCCAGCGCGGAAACCTCAGGGATAGCAAGTAGCGCGGGCATGATTTTCACAAGTATATAATATATGCATACACAATCATATAAATATACCACTTTTATTATATCAATTTAGGTTTATCCAATAACTCACATTCACAACATTTATCCTTATTTTCCCATTATTATTTATCAAGTATAATGGTTCGTTTCTAACTTTAATTCGAAGGGTTTTTCCAACTTACTACGTAACCCTCATGGACTCTATTCTTCCAAATGTACAATTCAGTAGATATCCATTTATGTTCCAACGTAACTCTCTCTTACGTGTCTCTCCCCTTTAATATATACTTACATTATCCCTTATGCAAAATATCCCAAAAATATAGATTTCGCCTTACATTAAAGGATTTTGAACTTTATTTTCAAAGATGAGAATTTAAAACGGTTTCGAAGTCGGAATTAAAATGGAGTTTTAATTGAATTTTTTTTTATTATCTCTAAGAGTCCGTTTGATAGAAAACTGGGAAAATGCAAATGATTCCAGGACATTTGATTCCAGGGCAAATAATTCCAAGGCAAATGAATATTTTTCAACTTGTGTCTGTTTGATACAAGTTGGAAAATCATCAATTTTCCACATTTTCTATCAAATGCAAAAGCTGGAAAATAGATATAAATGTGGAAAATTTGTTTACGGAATATATATATATATATATATATAATAAATATATATTATTAAATATACAAAATATATGAATATATATTATATTATTTGCGGAATATATATATTCTGAAAATTAATATAAATTGCGGAATATATATATTCCGTAAATTATTATTAATTTCCGGAATATTCATATATTTTGTATATTTTTTCGAAAATTAATAATAATTTACGGAATATATATATTCCGCAAATAATATAATATATATATTCATATATTCATTTTGTACATTATTAAATGTACAAAATCTATTAAATATACAAAATCTATTAAATATATTATATTTTCATAAATTTTGTATATTTAGTAGATTTTGTACATTTAATAATGTACAAAATGAATATATGAACATATATTATATTATATAATGAATATACTAAATATATATTATTTACAGAATATATACATATATATATGTATATATGTAAACATATATTCTGCATGCATATATATGAATACATATATACATATATATATATGTATATATTATGTAAATATATACATATATATGTAAATTATATATATACTGAATATTTTGTAAATATATACATATATACATATATAAAAAATTATATATACATATATATTTACATTTATATATGTATATATTCTGTAAATAATATATATTTAGTATACATATATATAATATATATGTATATTATATTCCGTTTATATACATATATATTGTATATATACATATATATATAATATACAATATTATATATATGTATATACATATACAATAGGATTATATACATATATATTATGTATTTATGAATATATATTTTGTAAATAATATATATTAAATATAAGGAATATATGAAATATACAAAATTTAGGAAATATAAATATATATTAAAATATATGAATTATATAAATTATATACATGTACGAAATATATAAATATATGAAATATATATAAATATACGAAATATACGCAATATACATATATGTGCTAAAATATATAAAATATACGAATATATATTAAAATATACGAAATATATATATTTATATATTTATTAACAATATATATTTATATATTTATGAAATATATAGAGTTATAAAAAAAATTGGTTTTAAGTGATTTGCCACCCAAAGGTGGCAAACAAAAACCTGACCCCCCCCCCCCCCCCCCAAAGAATTGAATTCCACCCTAGGGTGGAAAATTGTGCTTAAGGGGTGTTGTACATAGAAATCAAATTCCAGGGCAAATTAACGCTATCAAACAGTCTAAAAGCTGGAAAATACCAGAATTTTCCAACTTTTGGGAATTTGCCTTGAAATTTTTGTGCTATCAAACGGACCCTAAGAGTCCTCAAAACATAAAACTGTCTAGCAAAAAAAATATTAAAAAATATTGAATGGCCCGATCGAGCTGAATTTTTTTCTGTAGCTTCCTCTCGTCTTCAGCTAATTCTCTGTAAAATGTCATCCAATTCCAACGGTCCGATCGTCCGGAATATTTGTTTTTTTTAGTGTTTGTATCTGATTAGAACTCTTTTCTTAATCAAACTCTTAATCCTTTACATGACAAAGGGTTTCCAGAATATCATATAAATCATCACTTCATGAAAATTTCCTATCTCAAATTGGGTTTTTCTTCCATAAATCTCATCCTAATAACTCCTAAACTAATATGGATGATGCATCAACGAAATAAGCAAGATAAACACTTGCCTGGAATTTTTTAGAAATCTGGTTCGGTGTTGAATTTGGTGTGGTTGCGTTCCCCGTCTCGCGATCTACGCGTTGGCGGTGGCGGCGGTGCAAACGGGTGAGTTTTGAGCCTTGGAATGCCTTGAGAGCTCTCTCCTCTCCTCTCCAATGGTCGTTCTAGTGTTTTGAGTTATCTAACCCTAGGAGATAACCTAAACATCTGATATAACCCCTTTAATTTTCGTGGGTTTAATTACCCAAAAATACAAAATGACTAAAATGCCCCCCCGGGGTACTAATTAGGCCTAAAAACGCCCCGAGACCCAAATCAAACTCTCGGGTATACTTTTCTGACTATCTCGACCCTTCCGGATGCGTTGGCGCACTCAAAACGACCATACGAACAACTTATAAAATATTTACTTTTATTTATCAATATTTAGTCCCGACGCGACACGGGCGCGTCCCGACTCAAATTTCTAAAATTGTCATTTTATTCACTCGTGACATTTAATATGGCCACTATTATATATTAATTTGCTCATTAGTAATATTTAACAAATTTTTCCCATAATTACTAACTCTCATCACGTTAATAATTATAACATAATTAATTTCCGGATTTTTATTAAATAATTAATTCACATTAATATTAATAAATGCCCAAATTAATATAGCATAAAAATATGGGGTATTACATACTTCCCCCCTAATAATGGAATTTCGTCCCGAAATTCAGAAAATAAGGCATACCTGGTAAGAACAAATCTGGATATCTCTCGCGCATATCGACCTCGTGCTCCCAAGTGGATTCCTCCATGTTATGATGCCCCCACTGGACCCGTACAAGTGGAACTATCTTCGACCTCAATCTCCTCTCACTATAGTCTAGGATAGCCACCGGTCTCTCCTGTTAAGAGCTGTCAGGCGATAAGTCTATCTCATCTATCGCGATATGAGTATGGGCCATATCATCCCGAAGATACCGTCTCAACGACGAGATGTGGAATACATCGTGAATGCGATGTAAATGCTCTGGTAGTCCCAATCTGTATGCTACCGGCCCAATCCTCTCGATAATGGGAAATGGTCCCACGTACCTCGGGGACAATTTCCCTTTCTTCCCGAACGTCATCACTCCCTTCATAGGAGATACACGCAGTAACACTTGGTCCCCCACATTAAACTCCCGAAAGAACCGTTTCGCATCGGTGTAGCTCTTCTGCCTGTCCTGGGCTACTCGAATGCGACTCTTAATCATCTCAATCCTCGCGGAGGTTTCCTGAATTACCTCTGGTCCTAGCAAATTGTTATCCCCCACCTCGAGCCAACAAGTTGGAGAACGACAAGGCCTGCCATACAAAGCCTCAAATGGAGCCATACCAATCGTAAACTGATAAGAGTTATTATAAGCAAACTCTACCAATGGAAGATGTGGTTCCCAACCTCCTCCAAAATCAAGAACACACATGCGTAGCATATCCTCTAACATCTGATTAGTACGCTATGTCTGTCCATCTGTCTGTGGGTGATAAGCTGAACTCAACCTCAACTCAGTACCCATAGCCTCCTTAAAGCTTTCCCAGAAACGTGACACGAAAATCTTGTCTCTATCTGACACAATATTCAGGGGCACCCCATGTAGTCTGACAATCTCAGCAATGAACAACTGAGCATACTGACCTGTGGTATAATCTGTCAGCACTGGCAGAAAATGAGCCACCTTGGTCAAACGATCTACAATCACCTAGATGGAGTCGTGGCCCCGTTGTGATGTAGGTAACCCTGTAATAAAATCCATGGAAATACTCTCCCACTTCCACGCGAGTACTTCCAATGGCTGAAGTAATCCTAATGGTTTCTGATGGTCCACCTTCACCAGCTGGCAGGTAGAACACTTGGACACGAACTCAGCAATGTCCTTCTTCATCCCACTCCACCAGTATTGCCTCCTCATATCCTGGTACATCTTATCTCCTCCAGGATGTACCGCAAATCGGGACCCATGAGATTGGGTCATCACTGCATGACGCAATTCTTCCCCTTCTGGAACCACTAACCTCCCATTAAACCTCAAACCCCCATCAAAACTAACAGAATAGGACTTAGCACCCTCGGCTAAAAGTCGTACAATCTGCTCCTGGCAACACGGGTCTGTGGTTTGGGCCTGTATTACCCTCGTAATAATCTCGAGTGTGACTGTCGTAACAGATATGAAGGAACGGGCTACTGCGTCCTGGTGACCCAACTCCTTCCACTTCGCTTTCCAGACGTTCGCTACCTCATTTACCGATCTACGGCTCAACGCATCAGCAACTACGTTGGATTTCCCCGGATGATACTGTATGTCGAACTGATAGTCCTTCACAAACTCTAACCATATGCGCTGACGTATATTCAGCTCTCGTTGAGTGAACAGGTACTGCAGTGATTTGTGATCTATGAACAAACGGAACTTCTCCCCCAATAAATAGTGTCTCCATATCCTCAATGCAAAGAAGACTGTTGCTAACTCCAAGTCATGGGTGGGGTAATTCTTCTCATGCGGCGTAAGCTTACGGGAGGCCAAAGCTATAGCCTTCTCTTCTTGCTGAAGTACTCCCCCAAGTCCCCGTAAAGAGGCATCGGTGTAAACTAGGTACTCCACACCCAGCTTCGGTAAAGTAAGGACTGGTGCCGAAGTAAGCTTGTCTTTCAACTCGTCGAAAGTCAATTGACAAGCATCATCCCAAACATATGGTACCCCTTTGCGAGTCAGGTTTGTCAATGGACCCGCTATTTTGGAGAATTCCCGAATGAATCTCCTATAGTATCCGGCTAACCCCAAGAAACTACGCACTTCCGTCGGTGTCGTGGGCTGTCCCCACTCCCTCACCGCTGACACTTTACTCGGGTCAACTGTTATCCCCTATTAAAAAACAACATGCCCCAAGAACTGTACCTTTCGTAACCAGAATCCACACTTCTCGTACTTAGCATACAACTGATGCTCTCGTAAAGTCTGAATAACCTGCCTTAAGTGCTCGGCATGCTCCTCCTCGGAGTGTGAATATATCAAAATGTCATCTATGAAGACGATGACAAACTGATCCAAGAACTCTCTGAATACTCGGTTCATTAAGTCCATGAACACGGCTGGAGCATTTGTGAGTCCAAATGGCATCACTCTGAACTCGTAAGACCCATATCTCGTCAACAAGGCAGTCTTTGAAACATCCTGCTCTCTAATACGTAGCTGATGGTACCCCGACCTCAGATCTATCTTCGAAAAGAAAGTTGCTCCCCTCAGCTGGTCGAACCGATCATCGATTCAAGGCAACGGATACTTATTCCGTATCGTGACCTTGTTCAACTCCCGGTAGTCCACACATAACCTCAGTGAACCATCTCTCTTCTTCACAAACAAGAGTTGATTGCCCCAAGGTGAGGTACTCCTGCGAATGAAGCCCTGACCTAATAGCTACTCTATCTGATCTCGTAACTCTCGCATCTCCGCCGGAGCCATACGGTATGGAGCGCGTGCTATAGGTCTCGTATCTGGCAATAAATCTATGACAAAGTCTATCTCTCGACTGGGGGGTAGGCCTGGTATCTCCTGGAATACATCGGAATACTCACGAACGACTGGGATCGAGTCTAAAGGAATCACAACCTCCTTAGAGGCATCCTCCTCTATATAATACAAATGAGCGGTCGAACCTCCCTCTGGGCGAGGCATCGCCACTACAAACATCTCTTACCCTGAAATGGCAAAAACAATGCGCCCACCAAAGCAATCAATCATGGCTCTATAAGCTGCGAGCCAATTCATACCGATAATAACATCATGCTCATGCATATCTAAGACTAACATGTCTGCAGGTAATACCAAACTATTAATCTCTACCCCCACTCCCCGGCATATAAAGAAGTTAAGCGACCCACTCCCCAGTGGTGAGTTTACACACGTCACTATGCTCTCTGCTATGGCTAACAACCCTAAGGCCTTCGCAAAATGCGTAGCTATAAAATAATGCGTCGCCCCAATATCAAACAAAACCCAACCCATAGTACCATGGATAGGAAACATACCCTCAATCGCGGGTGGTGCCTGTGGAGCTGCTGCCTGGTAGACGTTATAGACACGTCCGTACTGTAACTGCCCCTACTGCACAGGAGCTGCTAGAATGGCTGGTAGGGCTGACACCTAAGCTGGAGCTGGGAGGGCAGCTGGAAAAAGTGGTCTCTGTGGCTCATTACGGGAACCCTGCTGCTATGGGGCCCTATTACCCTCTGGAAAATCCTGGCGCTTATGACCATGCTTGCCGCATACAAAACACCGGCCTCTAAGTTACCTCCCCTCTGACCCTGCTGACCACGGCCCTGCTGGCCGTTACCTCCCCGCCACTGGCCCTGTTGGCCCTGATTAGCACGCTGTTGGCCCTGTTGATTAGGCTGGCCCTGCCTATAACCCCCAAATCCCTGCCTGGAATCACCTGAACGGAATCGCTTAGCGGGGTCCCCCTGATGGGAACTCTGCTCGTGCTGACGAGTTTGTCCATGAGATGGTGCCCCACTAGCACTACTACCTTCGATCCTACCCTACTGGCTGGACTCTCCTGCTCTCCTGCTTCCCTGCAGATGGAAGCGGTGATCCTGGCAATGTACTATCGCAACATTGAGTACATCAGTGAAAGTACTCAGAGATAGATTCCCTATAAGATGCTGACAGATCCTCCAAGCTAACCCGTCCACAAACAACAAAATTTTCTTACTCTTAGTAGGTGCCTCATCTGGCACTATGGTGAGAAGTCTCGTGAACACCTCCTCATACTCAGTAACGGTAGTGTTCTCCTATTTTAAATTCAGTAATTTCCGCCTCATCTCAGTCTACACGGCGGGTGGAAAGTATTTGCGGTCAAACTGCTCCCAGAACGACTGAATAGGGATCGTGTCCCTCTCCTCCAAGGTGGTAGTGGACTCCCACCACTGCAAAGCGTCCCCCACCATCTTAAAGGAAGCCAATAACTGCCTTTGCACGTCGGTGCACTCATACATACGAAGATGCCGCTGGATGTCTTTCTTCCATTGGCTGACTGTGATGATATCTGAGCTACCAGAGAACTCAGGGGGATGCGCCTTCTGAAAAGCATCCCTAACCCTCTCCCATGCAGATGGAAGTTGTGCTGGTACTGGTGCCACTGCCTTAATCTGGGGTGGAGCCTGCTGAACCACCGCTAGCGCGACATTCATCGCCTGAGCAACAATGGTGGCTACGTCATTAGCATTCATAGTGCCTTGTACCAGAGCTGCTGGCTGCTCGGCCTGGGCACGCCTATCCTTCGGTGCACGTCTCGGAGGCATCTGAAACGTGAAGAAGTTTATTAGTCTCCAGTCATTATCAAATCCCAAATGCCTGGAGACATAAACGTAAAAGCAGGAATACAACAATCCTAAAAATAGGGCTCTATAGCAAAAACGTTAAGCTGAAAGCGAAAATAAGCCGTACAGATCCTATGGACACTAGAACCTGATGCTCTGATACCACCTGTGACATCCCGCCTAATTAAATACCGGGCGATCACTCCTTTATTAAATTAAAATCAAGGTGAACAGTTGGTTCATTCTTAGTATCACTGTCGTAAAAATAACTTTTCCAAATTTAACACCCTATTTAATTAAGCTAAGTGTCAAAATCATTTTTTTTAACATTACTTTCCAAATTTTATTTTGAAAATAAAGATTTAATTATCTACAACAATTCAATATTTAAAGAATCACACCACAAAAATCCTGGAACATATAATCCAATTAATTTAAACATTCAACAACTAAACCCCAGCATTTAAAACTTAAAGTAAAACATACATGTTGAATAAATCCCAATGTAACAGTACTAGAAATAACTGAAATACAAATGTCCCAATAAAATAGATAAATAGTGGAAAGGGCGACACATGCCCAATAAGGAGAATGATAGAAGTGGAATCAAGTAAATGAAATCGTCTAAGCAAGTGGCCTACAACTCCCACCTAAGCTGCAGCACGTTCCTTCCAAGGGATCCTAAACAAGACGCCCCTGTGGCTGGGCACCTGTAATATATACATATATATACAAGAGAGAAAGAGGAATAGAAACGGGTCAGAGCCCGATAGTGTATATGATTTAAAAATTCGTTTAGCAAGTATTTAAATTGATACAGGCCAATGCAACAGCATATTAGTGCGACACTCTCTTGAGAAATTCTCGCCTCTCTTCTAATGTGCACTCCTATCGCACTAACCTTCCCAATGGTTTATCTCATCATATATCACACTATCCTTCCCCCAGGATTTAACTTATCTTAGGTGACTCTCAAAATATAAGATTTAACAGCATCATGGTTTAAAAGGGATAATTTCATTTAGTACAAAACGCTCATTTTAACTTTATTGATTCATAAAGTTTTTCAATATCATCTTATACTTTTCAACACAAGTATTTCCAATTTGAGTCATTATACATGTCTTACTTACCATAACACAGTAGGCAGTTTCCCATATTTCAGAAGTTCATATATATATATATATATATATATATATATATATATATATATATATATATTAAATACTCGTATAATATATATATTCTAACAGCACCCCACATAAAATTTTATGGTGCGGGCATACTCTGCTATCCAATTCCCGTATCAATCGTACTAAAGGGTATACAAGTTCGGAATCATATGTAATACCCCGTATTTTTATGCTATATTAATTTGGGGATTTATTAATATTAATGTGAATTAATTATTTAATAAAAATCCAGAAATTAATTATGTTATAATTATTAACGTGATGAGAGTTAGTAATTATGGTAAAAATTTGTTGAATATTACTAATGAGGAAAGTAGTATATAATAGTGGCCATATTAAATGTCACGAGTGAATAAAATGACAATTTTAGAAATTTGAGTCGGGACGCGCCCGTGTCGCGTCGGGACTAAATATTGATAAATAAAAGTAAATATTTTATAAGTTGTTCGTATGGTCATTTTGAGTGCGCCAACGCATCCGGAAGGATCGAGATAGTCAGAAAAGTATACCCGAGAGTTTGATTTGGGTCTCGGGGCATTTTTAGGCCTAATTAGTACCCCGGGGGGGCATTTTAGTCATTTTGTATTTTTGGGTAATTAAACCCACGAAAATTAAAGGGGTTATATCAGATGTTTAGGTTATCTCCTAAGGTTAGATAACTCAAAACACTAGAACGACCATTGGAGAGGAGAGGAGAGAGCTCTCAAGGCATTCCAAGGCTCAAAACTCACCCGTTTGCACCGCCGCCACCGCCAACGCGTAGATCGCGAGACGGGGAACGCAACCACACCAAATTCAACACCGAACCAGATTTCTAAAAAATTCCAGGAAAGTGTTTATCTTGCTTATTTCGTTGATGCATCATCCATATTAGTTTAGGAGTTATTAGGATGAGATTTATGGAAGAAAAACCCAATTTGAGATAGGAAATTTTCATGAAGTGATGATTTATATGATATTCTGGAAACCCTTTGTCATGTAAAGGATTAAGAGTTTGATTAAGAAAAGAGTTCTAATCAGATACAAACACTAAAAAAAAAATTATTTCGGACGATCGGACCATTGGAATTAGAGGAAATTTTACAGAGATTTAGCTGAAGACGAGAGGAAGCTACAGAAAAAAATTCAGCTCGATCGGACCGTTCAAAATTTTTTAATATTTTTTTTTGCTAGACAGTTTTATGTTTTGAGGACTCTTAGAGATAATAAAAAAAAATCAATTAAAACTCCATTTTAATTCCGACTTCGAAACCGTTTGAAATTCTCATCTTTGAAAATAAAATTCAAAATCCTTTAATGTAAGGCGAAATCTATATTTTTGGGATATTTTGCATAAGGGATAATGTAAGTATATATTAAAGGGGAGAGACACCTAAGAGAGAGTTACGTTGGAACATAAATGGATATCTACTGAGTTGTACATTTGGAAGAATAGAGTCCATGAGGGTTACGTAGTAAGTTTGAAAAACCCTTCGAATTAAAGTTAGAAACGAACCATTATACTTGATAAATAATAATGGGAAAATAAGGATAAATGTTGTGAATGTGAGTTATTGGATAAACCTAAATTGATATAATAAAAGTGGTATATTTATATGATTGTGTATGCATATATTATATACTTGTGAAAATCATGCCCGCGCTACTTGCTATCCCTGAGGTTTCCGCGTTGGGACGATCTTATCTCGTGTGCCTTATGGGGGATATTGACTCGTACCCTAGAAGATAGAAATCCTAGGTACAGGCTATCGAATCGGTAGTCACGGTCCTAAGAGACGTGAGGGTATGTACTGACCTCTTGGACTTGGAAACTATGCTTCGCCTCAATATTGTTTGTGTATGTATTTATACAGTTCGAGAGTGATTCCGAACTTGTATTCCCTTTAGTACGATTGATACGGGGATTGGATAACAAAGTATGCCCGCACCATAAAATTTTATGTGGGGTGCTGTTAGAATATATATTATACGAGTATTTAATATATATATGAACTTCTAAAATATGGGAAACTGCCTACTGTGTAATGGTAAGTAAGACATGTATAATGACTCAAATTGGAAATACTTGTTTTGAAAAGTATAAGATGATATTGAAAAACTTTATGAATCAATAAAGTTAAAATGAGCATTTTGTACTAAATGAAATTATCCTTTTTAAACCATGATGTTGTTAAACCTTAAACTTTGAGAGTCACCTAAGATAAGTCTAATCCTTGGGGAAGGATAGTGTGATATATGATGAGATAAACCATTGGGAAGGTTAGTGCGATAGGAGTGCACATTAGAAGAGAGGCGAGAATTTCTCAAGAGAGTGTCGCACTAATATGTTGTTGCATTGGCCTGTATCAATTTAAATACTTGCTAAATGAATTTTTAAATCATATACAATATCGGGCTCTGACCCGTTTCTATTCCTCTTTCTCTCTTGTATATATATGTATATATTACAGGTGCCCAGCCACAGGGGCGTCTTGTTTAGGATCCCTTGGAAGGAACGTGCTGCAGCTTAGGTGGGAGTTGTAGGCCACTTGCTTAGACGATTTCATTTACTTGATTCCACTTCTATCATTCTCCTTATTGGGCATGTGTCGCCCTTTTCACTATTTATCTGTATTATTCGGACATTTGTATTTCAGTTACTTCTAGTACTGTTACTTTGGGATTTATTCAGCATGTATGTTTTACTTTAAGTTTTAAATGCTGGGGTTTAGTTGTTGAATATTTAAATTAATTGGATTATATGTTCCAGGATTTTTGTGGTGTGTTTCTTTAAATATTGAATTGTTGTAGATAATTAAATCTTTATTTTCAAAATAAAATTTGGAAAAGTAATGTTAAAAAAAATTGTTGTGACACTTAGCTTAATTAAATAGGGTGTTAAATTTGGAAAAGTTATTTTTACGACAGTGATGCTAAGAATGAACCAACTGTTCACCTTGATTTTAATTTAATAAAGGAGTGATCGCCCGGTATTTAATTAGGCGGGATGTCACAATTGACTAATGTCGATTAGTGTATGGTGAAAGTTAATTATGAATGGAATCCACATCTCAATAAGAGATTGATGATACCCTCTTGATGTAGCTTATAAGTTTTGATTATGTCAAACCCGATCGGTGGATTTAATTATCCGACATATCAAATAAGTTAAGTGAACGGTCTCAAGGAATTTATATGGGATCGATTAAATATAATTGTCAGTAATTTAATTTAATCGACGGGTATCTGTAATCTTAACGTGGGGAGATTATTAAGCATTTAATAATGTGGAGGTCGAAATTATAATTTTAAGATAGTAGACTAGAGCGAAATTATTATTCTTTAGTGGAATGAATAATAATTTATAGAATTATGGAATTAATTATAGAGTTTAATTAGAATTCCTAAATTCTGTAGGAAGCTAGTCTTCTATTTCTCGTGGGGGTCTCCGTGCTAGCCTATAAAAGCAACCCCTTATCTCCTAATAATTAAGGGATCAGTATAGATCATGAAAAGTACCTAAAAAGGAGTAGTAGGGTTGTGATCATTGGTGCCCACACACCAATGACATGTATTGGCTTAAAGGAATAACATGGAAGATCTCGAGGTCTCTTTCAAAGCTCTTATATTGTAAAATTTGTTATGGGCAATCGGAGAGTCCAAAAATTCTGAAAGTAGAATCATGGGTTCTTGACATATAGAGGAAGAGGTAAAAGAAATTTCAAGTCATTTACAGATCGTTTGATCCCCCTGCCTCACACATCTTTACAAAATCTTAGCTATCCAGACAGATGCACGACACGTCATGGTATCTACTTGTTAGAGCCATAACTTGACAATCGTTGATCGGATGGGGCTGAAATTTTTTCTACGGGTTCCAGAGGTCGAAAGACATAAAATATAGTGAAAGATCATTTTTTGAGGCTATTATGATTTTTGAAAAAAAATATTTTATTTTTGTGGCTAACACACCGTTAAATTTGCGACACGTGTAACATGAAAGAGATCAAATCTCTACGGTTCGAGCTAGAAGGAACCGTAAAGGTATAAGATCTTGAATATACTATGTAGATACACCATGTGTAATTTTTTTATGATTTGATCTATACGCATTTTCAATAGACTCTTGGACTTTTTCTCCAACAATGTGCACACCTAACGAATCTTTCTAACCCGTCCTAGTTATACTACCCTGCCTAACTAGTCTGAACAATATCTATTTGTGAAAAACTAGGGTTTTCTTATCGAGTTATGTGTGCGACAAACTCCCTAATGTGGGTTTTATATCTCTAATCCCAAAACTAAGCCTATGGGCCAAGCCCAAATGACCCGAACACCCCCATGTGACCCGGTTATGCCTAAAAATGCCCTGAGACCCCATAACTACGCCCGATTACTCTTTTTCGACTATCTCAACCTATTTGAAATCAACCGTGTACTCATAATCACCATTCAAGTCACTTTACTAAAACGTTCCAATCTCAACCACAAATTACGACACAAATAAATTTTAAAATAATCCGAATTAAATAAATTCTTAATTCACTAACTTAATTAAATCCTCCAGATAAAGTTAATTCCTTTATCACTAAATTAATTAAAATATAAATCCTCAAAAATGTGGGGAATTACACCTAGATATGCTCACACACCTTATTTATTAATGAAATATTAAAATAGATTTTATATTTGTGAGGCACGTTATGTGTTGTGAGACCCCTTAACAAATGGAGGGCTAGTCCTAGTTTATATATATGCTTTATGGCATGGTTATTTGGAATACATCCCAGTTATGTCTCTTATAATATGGGTATTAGGAGGATTTTTAAATATTGTTGTTGAATGGACAATTTAAAGAAAATTACACTAGTAAGGGTGAGGTATAACATTTATTTAATAATCGTAGGGTTATTATTTATAATCATGATTGATAAATTTACTACTTAAATGAGTCTATTATTTTGTTATGTCTTGCCTGATCTATCGCAATACTCGACCTAGTTTCTCACTTGAGTACGGAGTCTTTCATAACAATCACCACCAAGTTTTGGAGATGTAGGTGTTAAACCCACTTTAGTTTTATTTATTTTATGCTTGAGAGATGCAAGGTTTACTTCAATTCTAGCATTTGTACCCAGTTTGGAGATAACATGCTTTTGGGAGATTTGGGATTTATTAGTTCTTGTCCGTCACTTTTTACCATAATTTAGTGGTAGTGATTGATTCTATCTATATTATATCATCAATTGAGGATTTATAATATCATTCTCTACTTTTATTTATCCTTATTCATTGATTCTTATTTCATGCTAAGGATAATTTTTAATAAATAGACTTGATCAACCTAATTATTAAAAATTAGGGGGTGTCACAGTTGTTATCAGAACATGGTCCCAGGCAACGTAGGTTCCACAGGTCCATTATAGTCATCCGCATAGCTTTCTTTGATACGTTAATTTTCTTTGCATTCTCATCATAGGGTACAATTGTTTTGGGAGTCTAGTGCTAATTATACTGATGAATGACCTGATTAGACCAAAGTGTATTGGGAGGGTTCTTTATTGGAGTTTTATTCGTGAGATGTTCCATGCATGGTGTTTAGTTCAGTTAAGAGTTAGGAGGTATTAGGTGTGAGAATCTTAGTACATATATAATGATACATTTGGTGAAGTCTATTATGAGATTATGAAGAAGTTTAATGACAGATTCTTCCCCGATTCTATGTGGGCTTAGAAGAGGGTATAATTTCTCTTATTGCAGTAAGGGGAAATTGGGAGTGATTCTGACTCCAAGTTCTAGGGTTTTATCTATAGCCCCTTTAGGCGTGTTGTAACACCCCATGATTTTTGAGACTGAGAAATTAAATTTTTGGGAAAATAAAATTTAATTAAATTGGAGAATTTTAAAATTTGGAATTGAAGTCCAAAAATAGAGGACGTTTCGAAGTATTCTGGATGATGATTTTGAGTGTACCATCGATCCCAGAAGGGTCGAGATAGTCAAAATGACTGTCATTGGGTTTTATTTCGGCTCCAGAATATTTTTAATTCAGTTTGACTCGAAGTGGAGTAAACGAATCATTTAAAATTGGGTTTATTGTTTCAAGGGATTTAAAGGCTTACGGATGAAGCCTTCTCATTTGAGAAAAGGAGAGAAAGAGAAAAGAAGAAGAAAGGAAGAGAGAGAGAGGAGGAAAAGCTTGGAGATTCCGGCCCAAATGCGATCTTAGGGACGATCCAACCTTTACAAAATCAAGGCAAGTGTTTAATCTTGCTAAATAAGTCATTTGTGTATTTTATTTCATAATTTGTGGGGTAAAGAAATGGTTTTTTGGTATAAGCATCAAAACCTAAATTTGGGTTTAAATCTTGAAATTTAAGATTATAATTGGGTTTAAGGGATATAAACTCATGAGATTAGATAAAGGATGAATTTTGATGTTGAAATCATGTTGAGGTTGAAGATTAAGGGTTAGAAAAGGCATAAATTGAATTTTGGAGAATTTAGGCTTTGGAAAAATCAGCCATTTTCGTGGCTTGCAGCACAAGCCGAATCGATTCGCCCCTAGCGAATCGATTCGCTATGTTGCAGAAGCCTCAGGTCTTTAGGGCCGAATCGATTCTCCCCTAGCGAATCGATTCGGTATGTAGCAGACTCACATGTCCTTTTGGACCGAATCGATTCGGATGGGCCGAATCGATTCGGATGGGCCGAATCGATTCGCTGTTGGGGCCGAATCGATTCGAAAACAGTCATTTTGAGGAATTTTCTCTATAAGTATTTCAAAACATTTGTGGTTGGGTTTATTGATTTGGGTCCTTTTCTCTTGATGTAAGAGATATACTTTGGAGACTTATAAGGGGGTTTCTCACTTATTATGATTATGGGGACTTCTTTAAATAGTTTAAGGAGGGTATATGTTGACATGTATACATTAGAGATGTGTGTGTTTAAGGAGATAGTGGGAAACCTCATTGGGGTTGAGAATCCCAATTACGGATTAAAAGTAAGTATAGATACGTTAGGAGGTTAAGAACTCTTAGAGAGAGTTTCGAAGGCAAGGCTCGGGATTGTAGGCCGAGTATAGAGCAGAATCCTTACAGTAATTAGGATTCTATTGAGATTTAGATTTGGGGACCAACGAGAGAGAGAGATTGGTCACGTGTCCTTAGTACTGTTTAACATAAGAAATAGATCCCAAGAGCAATAGGAAATAAGAGTTCATAAGAGTGATTGAACCATAGACAAAATTGAGAGCGATGGGATCATAAAATGAATTGAAGTTCAAGACTTGAGGTTTGTAGATTATTAGTTAGGAGCGTACCAATAGTGAAATAGTACTAAAGATAATTATGTACTTTCGAATTTAGAGATGAAATGTGTAGTGACGGTTTCATACACTTAACTTTGGGTGATAATCCTAATGTTGGATACATATATACATATATGTTTGGGAGACTATTCATTATAGGAAAAAAAATGGATGAATATGCTTCAAGTGAGGTATTGTATTCACATATCGAGGTAAATTAAATGAGTTTGTGGTGACGGATTGTATATTGAAGATTATGTATACCTATCACCGAGTTTATATATCTTATACATATGAACAAGAATTAGTTTGTATATATAGATATATGGATATGTGAATATATGTATATATATCTATATGATATGAATTTACGGATATATTTATGTTGTGGATATACATGTTATGAACATCTAAACCTTATGTGATGGTTTATTTATATGATTGGATCATATGGATGTATATATATTGTGCATGTGAATGATATATATACTTATGCGGTTAAGCATACCCCGCTCATGCTATCATTGGGAAGTTGCGCGCATAGAGGGTGAGCATCCTGGCTAGAAAAGCAGGGTGTGGATATTCCCAAGGTCATAGTCGTCCCGTGTGTTATTATATGATTAATATTTTTGGGATGAGACGTGGTGGGTATGTTTCATCTCATTGTCGGTTTGGAGCTATGACCGCTTCTCGGGACGTCGTGTGCGTGAGTTTACCACGAGATGGGTGTCGTTTAGTCCCACCATGGTGGCCCCAGTATTGCTACTTAAGTCGGGCACTGGGAAGATGATAGCTTTGATGCAGTTTATCGGTGATATATATATCCGGGTATTATTTGTGGATGGCCATTGTACATCATATATGGTATGTATATATGGTCGTGGGTATGGATGATGGTATATATATATATATATATATATATATATATGGTTAGAATAAAATGCCTATATATATATATATTTATATATATATCCTATAGATGAAAGGATATGGTATATTTGTGAAGTACATCTTGGATGATTATGGTGTACTAGATTGATGGGGGTTGATGTATAGCATTTAAGGAATATTTCGGTTACGTCATCCCAAGAATATTATTGGATATTTTTAGTTGTTTTCATATTGTATCCTAAAATTTAGTAGTAGTAGTATTATGGTATGTATGGCATTATGGATCTCTAGGATCGACATTGTCAAGGAGTAGTGTAACGGGGTGGTTCCTTGTTTGGATTTCGCTTTGCGAGACACCCCACGCACGAAACGTAGTGAATTGTTGAGATTAGAGAGAAGTTCTGTCAATAATTAGTTATGGCATGATGGATCTCCAGGATCGACGTTGACAAGGAGTAGTGTACCGGGGTGGTTCCTTGTTTGGATTTCTCTCTACGAGACACCCCACGCACGAAACGCAGCGCAGTGTTGAGATCGGAGAGAAGTTTTGTCAGTAATAATTGTTGTATGCCAATTATTTAGAAATTAAATCCTATGTTTCAACCCAAATATAAATGGGTACCTTATTGAAGATTATAATTAATTAAATTATAAACCGGAATCCATTAAGCCTAATAAGGCATAGATGTTTATAAAAATACTTAAGTGTGTTTAGAAGGAGTGGATTCTTGGGTTATGATAGGAAGGTAGATCTAGTGGGTATAGGCTAGGCCTATGACAAGTTAGGTTGTCCTTATAAATGGGGGTAATTTAACTAAAATCTCATGACGCGAATAGGTGCGCTCCGTTAGATGAGAGGTGAGCTAGGATTTCACGAGAGTGCGAATCCACTTTTAATTATGAAATAGTGCACCGATATTTATTATGCACGGTTAACTCACTTGCTAAATATTTTTTCACACTCGGGCTCTGACCCGTTTACTTTTCTCTCCTGTCTATATATATATATATATATATATATATATATTATTATAGGTGTCCCACCGCATGGATGTAGGATGGCCTTCTATCTAGAGTCTTGGGAGCCGTGATAGGTGCGGACTGTTGTGGGTCATCGATGTAGTCGCTTCCTACTTCTTTAAAAATCTAGGTAGGACTCATGTTGTATATCGGGTTTGTACCCAAGGGATATTTATATACATGTGTACATTTATTTCATTTCAGTCTTTTTATTGGTTGTGACCCAACAGCTTATTCGGGTTTACTTCCTTGTGGTATATTCAGTTTTAGTTATTTATTTCATTTTATTCTAGCATATCATTTCTCATAGTTCTTTCCTGCATCTTTCTTTCCTTGATTCGTAATGTTTTAGTGATGGGTTGTGGTATGTTGCATGTTTTAATTTATTTTAACATCTCGCTTATATGATATCGTGTAGTTAGTCCTATATTATATAGTACCGGCAGTTGATGTTGAGACTGGACCATCTGAAACTCCTGATTTAATGTTGTATAGGGTTGGCCACTCGTTATTATTTTAAGCAGGGTGTTACAGATGGTATCAAAGCATCAGGTTCTAGAGTCTTTAGGATCTGTGCGGGTTTTCTGCGTTCTTCCATTAGCGTTCTTGATATAAAGCCCTACTATTAGGACTGTTGTGTTCACTGCGTTGTTTTCTTCTGTGAAGCGTACTCACTTGATTGACGTCCTGATAACAGTTTCTCTTATTTCATTTTGGACGTCACCTAGATTATGTCGTCTAGGACAGGACCAGATTAGAGAACTCTAGCAGTGGTTCAGGGTAACCTATATGTGGTTGAGTAAGAAAGGAAATTTATTGAATGATGAGTCTTGTACTTAATAAGGTAAGTCTGAGGAGAGGTGTATATTGTAGTCTTTGGGAGGTTTAGTTTGAGAAACCCGTCAACTTGTGTTAGTAAACCTGGTGTTAATGACTCTTCCCGATGTGAGGTGTATGGAATTGTCCCAATAGCGGGAGTTTGCCTTCTGGGAACAGGGATTAAGAAATTAGAGACTCCGGTTCGATACGGAGAACTGAGGAAATTTTTGGTAGTCGCAATCGCGTTTTGTCCTTCAAAATGGTTAGGAAGGATTTTGAGGAAGATATTTCTCTTGTGGAGAAATAGGCTTAGGAATAATGATTGTTCTTGAAGAAGTAGAGGACTACAAATAAGGGTCCAAGGATGAAGTAAAGCAATTGGATTATGGAAGTATAAGGTAGAATACCTTTCTTTGGGTTTAACTCACGATTTTGCGATAGTGGGAACGTTGCGCGTGAGGTATGATGAGTAGTAGCCACTACACCGTTAGGATGTATAAAATTTCCTTGGAAGAAGGAGTGAGTAAGTATGGTCTTTGTAGGGCATCTGTTGAGAAAATAAATCGTCCCGTGAGGAGATAGTAGAGAGTTTTGTTGTTGAATTCTGGAGGTGCGGAATGTCGAGGTTTATTGAGTTATGGTTATGAGGTTAATTGTCTTATGGATAGGGTAGGGCATGAAATGGTAGTGCTCCGTTGAGGGAAGAACTTAGTTTATGGACAGGTGTTGATGTAAGGTAGATAAATTCTTATACTTGAGAGGTTCAAGTTGGTAGATTTATGTTGAGCGGATAATATAGCTCATAGTTATGCTAATTTGAGAACTAGGTAATGGTTAGGAGTGTTGTATTTGTTGAGTCCTTGTGTTCTAAACATAAGGTATGTGTTTGGCGTGTCGAAAGACGCAGGATTTATATTATATTGTTGTATAGGCCTTCGGGCAATATCTAATATATGAAAACTTTTTATAAAACCTTAACCCTGGTTCAACTAATCTCAATCCCCGACCTAGCTATACAGTAGTGTATTGGGAGGGTTCCTTGTTTGGATTTCGCTTGCGAGACCTCCCCCGCACGAAGGTGGCTAGTGTCAGGAATTGAGGAGAGTTCAACCATTGGGAATTTTCAAACTTTTATATACTTAATATGTTGTTATAGATTATATTGCTGAGGGTTATATTACGAATTGAGGTTAATGGAGCCTGATTATAATTCTACGAGTGGAAACTCAGGTACGGGGTGTATGGGCGCCCTGGGTAGTAGTTTGTTTTAAAACCTATATGGTTCAACGTGAGAACTAGGAAGGATCGGTATAGTAATCCTGACAATTGATGTAAGGACTAGATGATATTGAGGTCCTAGGCATGTCTTAAATTTCGCGGATGAAATTTTTATAAGGGGGGAAAATTGTAACACCCCATGATTTTTTAGACTGAGAAATTAAATTTTTGGGAAAATAAAATTTAATTAAATTAGAGAATTTTAAAATTGGGAATTGAAGTCCAAAAATAGAGGACGTTTCGAAGTATTCTGGATGATGATTTTGAGTGTACCATCGATCCCGGAAGGGTCGAGGTAGTCAAAATGACTGTCATTGGGTTTTATTTCGGCTCCGGAATATTTTTAATTCAGTTTGACTCGAATTGGAGTAAACGAATCATTTAAAATTAGGTTTATTGTTTCAAGGGATTTAAAGGCTTACGGATGAAGCCTTCTCATTTGAGAAAAGGAGAGAAAGAGAAAAGAAGAAGAAAGGAAGAGAGAGAAAGGAGGAAAAGCTTGGAGATTCCGGCCCAAATGCGATCTTAGGGACGATCCAACCTTTACAAAATCAAGGCAAGTGTTTAATCTTGCTAAATAAGTCATTTGTGTATTTTATTTCATAATTTGTGGGCTAAAGAAATGGTTTTTGGGTATAAGCATCAAAACCTAAATTTTGGTTTAAATCTTGAAATTTAAGATTATAATTGGGTTTAAGGGATATAAATTGATGAGATTAGATAAAGGATGAATTTTGATGTTGAAATCATGTTGAGGTTGAAGATTAAGGGTTAGAAAAGGCATAAATTGAATTTTGGAGAATTTAGGCTTTGGAAAAATCAGCCATTTTCGTGGCTTGGTGCACAAGCCGAATCGATTCGCCCCTAGCGAATCGATTCGCTATGTTGCAGAAGCCTCAGGTCTTTAGGGCCGAATCGATTTTCCCCTAGCGAATCGATTCGGTATGTAGCAGACTCACATGTCCTTTTGGACCGAATCGATTCGGATGGGCCGAATCGATTCACTGTTGGTGCCGAATCGATTCGGATGGGCCGAATCGATTCGAAAACAGGGCATTTTGAGGAATTTTCTTTATAAGGATTTCAAAACCTTTGTGGTTGTGTTTATTGATTTGGGGACTTTTCTCTTGATGTAAGAGATATACTTTGGAGACTTATAAGGGGATTTCTCACTTATTATGATTATGGGGACTTCTTTAAATAGTTTAAGGAGGGTATATGTTGACATGTATACATTGGAGATGTGTGTGTTTAAGGAGATAGTGGGAAACCTCATTGGGGTTGACCCAATTATGGATTAAAAGTAAGTATAGATACGTTAGGAGGTTAAGAACTCTTAGAGAGAGTTTCGAAGGCAAGGCTCGGGATTGTAGGCCTAGTGTAGTGCAGAATCCTTATAGTAATTAGGATTCTATTGAGATTTAGATTTGGGGACCGACGAGAGAGAGATAGTGGTCGCGTGTCCTTAGTACTATTTAACTTAAGAAATAGATCCCAAGAGCAATAGGAAATAAGTGTTTATAAGAGTGATTGAACCATAGATAAAATTGAGAGCGATGGGATCATAAAATGAATTGAAGTTCAAGACTTGAGGTTTGTAGACTATTATTTAGGAGCGTACCAATAGTCGAAATAGTACTAAAGATAATTATGTACTTTCGAATTTAGAGATGAAATGTGTAGTGACGGTTTCATACACTAAACTTTGGGTGATAATCCTAATGTTGGATACATATATACATATATGTTTAGGAGACTATTCATCATAGGAAAAAAATGGATGAATATGCTTCAAGTGAGGGATCGTATTCACATATCGAGGTAAATTAAATGAGTTTGTGGTGACGGCTTGTATATTGAAGATTATGTATACCTATCGCCGAGTTTATATATCTTATACATATGAACGAGAATTAGTTTGTATATATAGATATATGGATATGTGAATATATGTATATATATTTGTATGATATGAATTTACGGATATATTTATTTTATGGATATACATGTTATGAGCATCTAAACCTTATGTGATGGTTTATTTATATGATTGGATCATATGGATGTATATATATTGTGCATGTGAATGATATATATACTTATGCGGTTAAGCATACCCCTCTCATGCTATCATTGGGAAGTTGCGCGCGTAGAGGGTGAGCATCCTGGCTAGAAAAGCAGGGTGTGGATATTCCCCAGGTCATAATCGTCCCGTGTGTTATTATATGATTTATATTTTTGGGATGAGACGTGGTGGGTATGTTTCGTCTCATTGTCAGTTTGGAGCTATGACCGCTTCCCGGGACGTCGTGTGCGTGAGTTTACCACGAGATGGGTGTCGTTTAGTCCCACCATGGTGGCCCTAGTATTGCTACGTGAGCCGGGCACTGGGAAGATGATAGCTTTGATGCAGTTTATCGGCGATATATATAGCCGGGTATTATTTGTGCATGGCCATTGTACATCATATATGGTATGTATACATGGTCATGGGTATGGATGATGGTGTATATATATATATATATATATATATATATATATATATATATATATATATATATATATATATATATATATGGTTAGAATAAAATGCCTATATATATATATATTTATATATATATCCTATAGATGAAAGGATATGGTATCTTTGTGAAGTACATCTTGGATGATTATGGTGTACTAGATTGATGGGGATTGATGTATAGCATTTAAGGAATATTTCGGTTACATCATCCCAAGAATATTATTGGAGATTTTTAGTTGTTTTCATATTTTAGCCTAAAATTTAGTAGTAGTAGTATTATGGTATGTATGGCATTATGGATCTCTAGGATCGACATTGTCATGGAGTAGTGTAACGGAGTGGTTCCTTGTTTGGATTTCGCTTTGCGAGACACCCCATGCACGAAACGTAATGCGTTGTTGAGATTAGAGAGAAGTTCTGTCAATAATTAGTTATGGCATGATGGATCTCCAGGATCGACGTTGACAAGGAGTAGTGTACCGGGGTGGTTCCTTGTTTGGATTTCGCTCTGCGAGACACCCCACGCACGAAACGCAGTGCAGCATTGAGATCGGAGAGAAGTTTTGTCAGTAATAATTGTTGTATGCCAATTATTTAGAAATTAAATCCTATGTTTCAACCCAAATATAAATGGGTAACTTATTGAAGATTATAATTAATTAAATTATAAACCGGAATCCATTAAGCCTAATAAGGCATAGATGTTTATAAAAATACTTAAGTGTGTTTAGAAGGAGTGGATTCTTGGGTTATGATAGGAAGGTAGATCTCGTGGGTATAGGCTAGGCCTATGACAAGTTAGGTTGTCCTTATAAATGGGGGTAATTTAACTAAAATCTCATGACGCGAATAGGTGCGTGCCGTTAGATGAGAGGTGAGCTGGGATTTCAAGTGAGTGCGAATCCACTTTTAATTATGAAATAGTGCACCGATATTTATTATGCACGGTTAACACACTTGCTAAATATTTTTTCACACTCGGGCTCTGACCCGTTTACTTTTCTCTCCTGTCTGTTTATATATATATATATATATATATATATATATATATATATATATATATATATATATATATATATATATATTATTACAGGTGTCCTACCTCATGGATGCAGGATGACCTTCTATCTAGAGTCTTGGGAGACGTGACAGGTGCAGACTGTTGCGGGTCATCGATGTAGTCGCTTCCCACTTCTTTAAAAATCTAGGTAGGACTCATGTTGTATATCGGGTTTGTACCCAAGGGATATTTATATACATGTGTACATTTATTTCATTTCAGTCTTTATATTGGCTATGACCCGACAGCTCATTCGGGTTTACTTCCTTGTGGTATATTCAGTTTTAGTTATTTATTTCATTTTATTCTAGCATATCATTTCTCATAGTTCTTTCCTGCATCTTTCTTTCCTTGATTCCTAATGTTTTAATGATGGGTTGTGGTATGTTGCATGTTTTATTTTATTTTAACATCTCGCTTATATGATATCGGGTAGTTAGTCCTATATTATATAGTACCGGCAGTTGATGTTGAGACTGGACCATCTGAAAATCCTGATTTAATGTAGTATAGGGCTAGCCACCCGTTATTATTTTAAGCGGGGTGTTACATGTGTCCACTTTTATTACCGAGACTTGTGATGGAGTAGGCATTGATATTAGTTGGCTACGAATTGTAACCAACTTGTTGGTTTTAGATATCCACGCATATGATGTTATATTAAGAATGGATTGGTTATGTATGTATCGAGCATTGATAGATTGTGTTGGCAGAACCATTGAGTTTTCTATATCAGATTAAGATATTTATTTGGTAGCTATGCCTAGACATAAGGGTGGGGCTACTACCCACTTGTACTTTATTGATGAGGATACCAAAGAGGAGACCATAGTGACCCTAGAATAATTCTAGTCTTTCAAAAGTTCATCGATGTGTTCAACAAGATTCTGAGTTTATCTCCTAGTCAAGAAATTGATTTTGTGATAGACTTAGCGCTGGATACAAAGTCGATAGCTAGAGCATCGTATTGCATGGATCCTATGGAGATTAAGGAGCTTAGAGATCGTATTAAATAATTGCTTAAGCAGGGCTTCATTTGACGTAGCACTTTTCCCTAGGGTACACCAGTTTTATTCATAAAGAAAAAGGATGGGTCTTTGCGGTTGTGTATCGACTACCGCAAGATGAATAAGGTGACGGTGAAGAATAAGTACCCATTGCCAAGGATCAATGATCTTTTCGATCAATTGTAGGGAGCTTTATTTTTTTCAAGGATTGATTTGCAATTCGATTATCGCCAGTTGAGGGTGAAATAGAAGGATATGCCCAAGAAAACCTTCTTAAATCGTTATGGGTCTTATGAGTTTCGAGTGATTCCATTAACTAATGCTCCAAATTTATCAATGGACTATATGAAACGGGTGTTCCGACCGTATTTGGACTAGTTCATCATTAACTTTTGAGAGTGTGCTATCTCGATCTTAATAGATTATGTCTATAATTAAGTGTCTAACACAGACAAATTCAAATTTTATCTTATTATCCTACACATGAATCTAGGTGATAAATCTGATAAAATAAATCATGCATTCAGTAAAGGAAATTTAAAGAAAAATCCCTTTTTGGGTAAAATATTTTTTCAGCACTTTAGAGAGTTATATGACTATCGACTTACAGACTACTTGATAACTGCCACAAGTATAATGTGAAGTGCCTAGAAAATCTCTAAAGAATACGTCTCCGTCCAAAGTTATCCAGATGCAACCTACCACACTCGGTATCCACCAATTATCGACAACAGTGAATTCCTTCGGGTATCACAAGATCAACCATGAAGAAACTCTATCCATAAGAGTTGTATGGTAGATACAAGCTATAGGGTTTAAACATGATTCACTCAAATAAATTCTTGGGATGATGATTTGTGAATCAAAGAGGTTTTCTCAAAACAAAAGGTTGAAAACTTTTGCAAAGGATATGAAGAAGCAGTTCTAGAAAAATTCTTAATGAAATTAAACACGAAACAAGTATTTATTGGAAGTTCGCAACTTTCGAGGGGGTGGCGCCATTCGAATGAAAATACATTGTCCTTTGAACAAGATATGTCTCGTTTCTAGCAACATCAACAAAATCAAAACAGTAAGCCATCATGAGAAGATCAATTGAAGAAACCTTCTAATGAACCCTTCTAACGAGATACTAATCTCGTTTGAACGAGATTACTACCTCATTTGAATGCGATACACGATAAAAAGTTATTTTTAAATATAGAAAAGCTGCCTCGATTTTTTAAAGAAAAAATCTTGTTTCCAGTTTTAATAAAAAAACAGACATCCCAAAATATATTTATGGAATAAATATAAACAATAAGTCATTATACCTTCGAAGTATGGAGATGCTTGAATATTGGAGAGGTTGGATCTTCGAACCTCGTCTCGACTTGAATCAATCGGTAACAGGTGTAATACCCCTTACTCTTAAGTATTTATTTCATATTAAATTATCGGGTGTGGGTAATTTGTTATAATTGAGAATTGAATTAAGGATTTAAAAATAATTATTGATTTGGCAAGAATAGTTCATATTTATGAGAATTATATATTTACTAGAATGATATGGTAAATACAGTCTTGCTTTAGGAAATCTCGTTGTATATATGTATATTGACTGCGGAATTTAGTTACTTTTTAATCATGGTATGTTGTAGTCATTTGTTTAAGGTCGAGAGATGGATTTTATATTTCGAGTTTCGAATGAAAATTTATAGGTCATGGTTGATTCCGGAAGGGCCGATAAAGTTAAAATGAGTGCCCTGGGGGTTTCGGAATCTTTTGACTAGTTTGACTCGAATTGGGGTATACTAGTTATTATTATGTGTGTATTTTCATTTAAAGATATGATCACTTCTAATAAAGGGTTGTTATGTTTAAATGAGTAATTAATCTCAATGAAGAGAAAACCCATTTTTAGAGAGAGAAAACGTGAGAAGTAGGTAGAGAAGAGGACACTTGAAGATTTTAGAAATCTTGTAGAATCCTTAACTTGGAAGAAGAATCAAACCCTACAATCGTTGAGGCAAGTTGATTGACTTGCTAAATATTTAATTGTGTGACCTATTTCATAATTTGTGGTAAGAAATTGGATATATTAAGGATAATTATTAAACCCTAAACCTTTGTATAGAAGTTTAGTGTTTATTATTTGTATTTGGGTTGGAAGCCATAGAAGTAGTAAAATACATATTTTGGTTGTTATTAAGGACGTAATATTATGGAAACGGAGATATTGTAAAATAAGGGAGATTTCGTTGAGAACATAACTATGCAATCCGGACCGATTCATTTTCTAGGGATACCGAATTGGTCAGGAAGTTATGGGATTTCTGTCAAATTTATGGGACCGGACTAGTTCATTTTTAAGGAGTACCGGCTCGGTCCGGAGGTCAATTTTTTTTGTAAGATTTAAGGACTCGGATTGGTTCATTTTTGGGAACCTCCAGTCCCGTCCTGTTATTGTAATTGAGGATTTTGATATTATTTTTTTCTTAATGATTTAAATACTTGGGGAACTCCTTTAAGTTATTATATAAACATGTTTATGTGGTAGAGTTCATATGTTATGACTCGATGAAGGGGTTATTATCGAGTCTTATTTGTGAGGGTACTATAATGCTTCCTTTTAGTAAATCTTCCCTGGAATGGGAATTCGTTGGATAAGAGTTACGAGCTACTGAGAGAGAGTCCATGGGTCACTATAAGAGTAAAATTTGGGCTCATAATCATAAGGGTGATAAGTTATCAACGAACAATTAAGTGAGTAAATTATAATATAAACTTGAGATATTTGTTTGGATCATTAGCTAGAGTAAGGTGAGATATTTACACATAGTTAGCATTAGTAAAATATGTATATACATTCGAAGGTGTGATAGTTGTATATATATAATGTGAATGCATATTGGATGTGTAATATATTTTATATAGTGCATACACCTCTAGTGTTATCATAGGAAGTTAGACGACGTGGACAACTCCTCTGGCTCGAGGAGCGGGGAGAGTATGCTTCCCAGGTCATAGCATCTAGTATTTTATCGCGTGTGAGACAGGGGTGTGACAACCCACTCACAAAAATAAGGGGTGGCTAGCCCAATACTCTAATTTAATAGGAATCATAGATGGAATCATTCTCAGCATCACAATAAAATATAGGGTATCCAGGATAACCACCCAATTCTTCAGAAAACGAGTTGCCAAAAATTCTGTTTTAAAGTTGAAGAAAGAATTTAAACGACCCAATAGTGAAAAGAAAGTGGGAATCCCAGGATTTTATATATTACAATAACGACAAGTAAACAATAAGAGGATCAAATGTGTTATCGGTCCACAGATACATACAACGGTATTACACAAAATTTATATAATATACATTACATTAAACAGTTACAAAATCTTGGGCCTCACGCCCGAATAAAAGACTTGATCTTAACAAGAGTGCAAAAATGAAAGCAGCATCACGGCTCGTCAATATCACCGGAGTAGGAGAGTCAGAATAGACATCCTTCGCGGCGGAGTACCGGAGCGGATACAAGATGCATGTACAACAAGAAATATGAACGGGTCAGGGCCCGATTTTATATGATCACCAGATGAATAAAAAGTATGACAGTTATGAATGATGATCATGAGTAAATAATGGTAATCTAACTACACAATTTTATGCATAAGCTAAGACAACTGAATAAATCATGAATCTAATTTAATTATCCAGGAGAAAGAGAAAAATAACATTTAAATTAAAAGATTACATCAAAACCTTGTTCCATTTTATAGTCCATTCCTTAATAGGAAAATATAGTCACAATTTTAAGCTCTTTATGGCTTTTATCTCATTTACATGCCCTTCCCGGCATTCCATTCCTTAGCGGGAATATTATCATCAATAAAGGCTCTTTGTGGCATTTCATTGTGCTCTTTATGGCATTTCATCACGCTCTTTATGGCATATCTCCTACATCAAGTCCCACTTGATTATGAATAGTTATATTTATATACATATAACGATTCTAAAACCGCCCCTCCGAGTTTCCCCACTGGGCGCGCCCCTAAATGACCATCATCTTCCAGGGCGTATCTACACAAGACGACATGGGCACCTATAACGCAAGACATCAGGAAGCAGCCATATATCTGCGGGAGAGTCAAGACCACACCCGGAATCTCCTCACCAGCGCAGAAAACATAACAAATCACTCATATGGCCTACGACTATATTCACCCTGCATTCACTAGCCAGGGGGCATCACCATGCGCGCAAACTTCCCTTATGATGTCATTTAGAGAGGTCTGTTTAAGTAAATTAGCATTTACCATATACATGATTAAGTAAATTATCATTTACCATCATTATTACCATTTCCATTTCATTTCTTTTCATATACTTGTTTCATTTTATCCGAAACCATAATCATTTATATCATTGTAAATACCTTATATTATACCCGGAGCCATACTTAATACCTCTTAACGTTGTAACCTCGATGAATAAATAAACTTTAAATTTATTCTCCCAACCCCTTTTTGACGGTATTATGATAAACCATCAATACTAACATAGCTCACTTGAGCTACTGAAGTCTCCCAAATATAACACTACAACTCCTAATTTCATAATAATCAACTAGAAGAAAAAAATTCCCTAACACTAATTGGCATATCCCCAGAAAAGCCCCCACATAACCTATTTCTAATGCAGGGAAGTCCCTTAACTCATCTAGGACTCTAGGACCCTAAATTTACTTCATACAAGAAGGTTCCTAAGTTCTGTATCAAAAAGAAGAAACCTAGGAAATAAAACAAGATTTAAGGATGAAAAACAGGGGACCGGTTGACCGGTCCTGAAACCGCGATCGACGGCGTCTCGAAATTTTTCCTAGAAAGAAAAGCAGAAAGCTCAGATTGGAGGGGCCGGTCGACCAATCAGGGAACCGCGGTCGACCGCGCCCAATATTTATGCCTTTGTGGGAAAGCAGTAAGCCCTCCCGCGAAGGCTCGGTCTACCGATCCTGGGACCGCGGTCGACCGGTCATAGTAGACCTATGGCTCTTTCTTCTTCCAAAAACTAAACCCAAGTGATGATTTCTAATTTCCGAAATCTCAAATCTCTTTCATTTTGAACATAACCAACAACCTTTATCTACCCAAAGTCTATCCTACATGATTTATAACCATTATAATACAAAATTTTATCATAAAAAACTAAGATTAGGATTTAAATCCAATAAGTTCCATTTTTGCTCCATAAATACAAATACACAACTATCACACAAATTATTCATCTTAAATCACATATTAGCAAGTAGAAAACTTTCCTTGAAGTTGAAATCTCAAGTTTCTTTGTGTAGTAGCAACAATCCATCTTCAATCTTCATTTTCTCACTTCTTTCTGCAATTTTCTCTTCTTCTCTCTTTCTCTCCTTTTCTCTCTATGTTTAAGACATAAAATAGGGGAATTAGGGGATTTAGAAGACAAAAATCGGGGCTTAAAACAAGTCTCCCAACTTAAGTGGTTAATACCACATTAAAATGACTCGCAAATACGCATTTAAGTTAGAACCAGGTAAAAGTGCCCAAAACCCAAAAATACAATATGGCACTTATTTTGACTGTCTCGCACATTCCGGGACTAACTACACCCTCTAAATTGGCATCTAGAAATTTTATAAATTATTTCAAGTTACGATTTCATTTAAACCATAAGGCTATTTAAAACACATGACACTATAAAACATACAGCTGACTGATATTTACTCTCTCATGCAGTAAAATATGCTATAACCTAGTAAATGTTAATCTTCAACTCATTAAATTAATATTTATTCCAGTTCCAATATTTTATATAATTACCTTACGTGGTAAATTAATATAAAAATCAGTCTCCTAAAAGCGAGGCTTGTTACATACTCCCCCCCTTACGAGGGAATTTTTCCCTCAAAATTCGGGCATACCCTATACGCATAAAGGGTATACAATCATAAACTATCATTATATCGCCCTTAACAAACCCTCGTTATTACAACGTCTCAAAATGGGCTCGGACTAAGGTCGTCTATATCGACCTCAGTCTACATTCTTGGTGCTCAAGCGTAGCAGCAAATCGTTCCTCATGAACTATCAATCCTACTGTCTTACAATGAAAGGAGATACCCACACAACTCGGCATAAATCTCTTTACTCCCTAAATCACTTTACATCCTTTCTCGGGGATACTTACACCAACACTAAATGGATTAACCCCAATACTAATCGACTTTTCTTCGCATTGACGTATCCCATCAAGGCGTATGGCTCAAAAGTTACATCTTTAAAGAAATGTCCCGAGACCCCTCCGAGTCTAAGAAATATATTACCCGTTGGTTCCATCCAACGAGTATGCAAATTTCTCAACCGGCTACACTAAGCCACTCACGGTGCCATATCGTAGGAAAGGATTTGAATTATTGCATGGAAATTTCCATCCACTTCAGGGGGGTTAAGATATACTCCATCTCCACACAGTTCCTATTTTCTTCATGGAAACTTTACTACACCTTCGACATGAATATCTAGTCTTGATCAACCACTAGTGATGGGCACTCCATACGGTTCTACCATTCTTTCATATAGAGCAGGGTGTACTCTTCTACCAATAGTCCATCCAAAAAGGACAAAAAAGCAACGTTTTGGTCGAATGATCAACAAATTCCTCAAATAGGATCACGACCAGCTCGGTGCCAGAAATTCCATGAAGACGTCTATAATTATACCATTCTTCTTTCCACGAGTAGGGAAAATTGTTAGTCATAGACATGAATACTCTTGCAACAAAGCCCTCCTTATCATGCTTATTGTACTAGGCTTTCCATGGCTTCCCTAATAACTCCAACGGGTTCTCTACTCGACACATCTATTACCCCAATCGCATTCACTTAGCGAAAGGAAATTTCCAATTGGTAGTATTTTATGAACTTCATACACCAACTCAATTCCTCCCACTACACCTTGCAACAACTTGTCGCTTGCGAGAAAGACTTAATTTCCCTACCCAGGAATTAGTGCCTCCATTTCTTTAAGGCGATCTCCACCGTAATGAATTTCATTTTAAGCATGGAGTAATACATCCCACAAAGTTTAAGCTTGTGAGACGCATAAACAATGGGTCCATGATCCAGTATTATTACTTCCCGTTCCTGGAAGAGACTTGTTCCTTAAACTCACCCCTGAACTTAACAAAATGGGCTTAGGAGTGAAAGTCAATTCATCTTTTAACTCCCCCCAAAAGCTAGGTCACCAATGTAACACTCTTTCTAAAAAAGGCCTAATCTCCTTTGTCCTAACCTACCCAATTACTCAATATTTCGTACCTCTTGTTTAGGGGTACCTAATCCCACGTAGAGTTAACCCACAACATACACGCGGTCAACTCCCTACCGCCCTCCTAAGTCAACGCCACATGCACTAAAAGCCTTACGTCCTAATAAATCTAAGTTCGATCTATATATATCCTATCTAAGTCGTATACGAACAATACTAAGTATATCCCTAGTTCCCCAGACCTATCTCAACTCCCAACATTCGCTCTGTTTCATGCGTGGGACGTCTCGCCGAAGCGAAATCCAAACAAGGAACCCTACCATTACACTACTACCTCGCATCGTCGATCATCAAGATTGTGACGGTCTAAGACACATGATCGGGATAGGTAAAATTCTAATTTACAACCCTACTAACAAGATTTTACTTCTATGTTTTACCTTTCAAATAATCAAAGATTTCAATTATTCGGACATTTACTTTCTGTAAAGTCTTGCCAATACACATCCCATTATATAAACATGGCCTTCTCATCAAGGCATAATCCAGAAGTCTCAATTCGACTTCATATCACAGTCTCCCTCGCATCGATCAGAGGAGAGAACTATATCCAGTGCTCCTATCTCGCACTTTAATAGCCCTTAATCACTCTACTACGTGATTCTCGGCTAAACCTTCCAACCCCACTTCTACAACAAAGTAAAATAAATTTTAAAAGAAAAACAAAAACAAAAAGAATAGCATCTCTCCACTTCCAACGTCGTTAAGTGTTCATGCGGTGGAGTGTCTCGCAAAGATAAATCCAAACAAGGAACCCCTCCGACGCATGCCTACTTAACTTGTTGGTCATGGAGATAAAGCGTAACAAGCACAAACAAGGCAAACGAACAATCAGACACTCACGCAAGGTAACTAAATAAATAACGAAAATATCCTACCTACCTCGATCCACCTTTATAAAATCTCAATCTGTATCCAGGAGAGAAATTATAGAATAACTAGTTCCATTCTGAACTAGAAGTAAGATAGCCTTGCAATTTATTTGCCCCCTATCACCCCCAATCAGGCCAAAATATCATTACTCGCATATTATACATAAAATAAGAGAAAGGAAAAGTGGCATCTCTCCACTCCCAACGTCGTTAAGGTTCACGCGTGGAGCGTCCCGCAAAAGCAAAATCCAAACAAGGAACCCCTCCTATGCATTACTACTTAACCTTGTTGGTCGTGGAGATAAGTTGTAACATCCACATACAATGCAAACAAATAATAGAACACTCAGACCAAGTAACACATAATGCAAGTAACATGTATGACACATATACATTTAAAATATCATCACTCTCTTCGTAACGAGTGAAGAAAAGATAGAACCTCCATACCACAGAAGTCATATAATTACTCTATTTATAATAGCGCCAATACTACCGCAATCTCGATATACACACCCGAATAAAGAGCAACCACAATACTACGCTATCACTTTATGGGGGATGCACCACCCACTACTAAGGTGGAATTCCCACCAACATTCTTGCTAAATCACTCTGGGCAATACTAGTGGTTCTCAGACACCGTACTCGAGTCTTATCCGAACCAATATTCCTTCCATCAAATCCCCAACTAGGCCCTTTATCTTTTCCCTTGTTCTCCAATAAACAAAATCAAAAAGAGCAATTCTACACCCCACATCATAGCCATTTTACCAACCCTGCCTGAAAAATAATTGCCTACGCAGTCCCTTTTTCTTCTTCAACAAAAGAGAACACGTTATCGGCCTCCCATTTCCGTATAACTCCTTATTCACTGTCTGCCTCTGACCAAACCTCGTGTGAACATTTGAGAATCTACATTCTCATCAACCCCATTATACCAGAGAAAATCGATGTTGCAAGTGTCCCCCGGGCTTCTCCATGGGCCAAACTTCCTTCACCTATAAATTTAGTGACTGCGTTCGCACCTTCTCGATGCTTCTCCTCCAACTTCCTTCAACATGTGGCCTTCTCGTGGCTCCTTTCCACTTCAATTAACGTCGTTTGGAGTTCCAAGATTAGTACCACTCTCTACTTCTAGTGGTACTGGGAAAACTACATCCACTATAATTGGTAGTCGCAGTAGCAAGATAAGAAAATTCCACAAAAAGAAAGCGACCACCAAGGCAGTCCTCATCTAGGACCCCAACTTACAGTTCCTAGTAGCCCCATCTCATGATGCCTTCACAATGACCTTCTCTGGCGTCCTTCTTCAATCGACCTACGATTCTCACACGAATGCGCAAAAGATTCAATGGGTCCTCCCTCTTGGCAGAAAAATGAAATCTCACAGGAGAAAGCAACGATCTTAATCCTAAGGCTTTCTATCAAATAAAAAACAACGCTAAAAACCTAAGGCGTCCACACAGATTCCTAAGGACTCTAGAACCTGATGCTCTGATACCATTTGTGATAACCCGCTCACCAAAATAAGGGGTGTCCAGCCCAATACTCCAACTTAACAGGAATCATAGATGAAATCATTCTCAGCATCATAATAAAATATACGGTATCCAGGATAACCACCCAATTCTTTAGAAAACGGGTTGCCAAAAATTTTGATTTAAAGTTAAAGAAAGAACTTAAACAACCCAATACTGAAAAGAAAGTAGGAATCCCAGGATTTTATATATTATAATAACGACAAGTAAACAATAAGAGGACCAAATGTGTTATCGATCCACAGATACATACAATGGTATTACACAAATTCAATAAATTTATGTAATATACATTACATTAAACAATTACAAAAGCTTGGGCCTCACGCCCGAATAAAAGACTTGATCTTAACTAGAGTGCAAAAATGAAAGCGGCTATACAATATAACCCGTAATACCCGAAAAGCATCACGGCTCGTCAATATCACCGGAGTAGGAGAGTCAGAACATGCATCCTTTGCGACGGAGTACCTGAGCGGATACAAGATGCATATACAACAAGAAATATGAACGGGTCAGGGCCCGATTTTATACGGTCACCAGATGAATAAAAAGTATGACAGTTATGAATGATGATCATGAGTAAATAATGGGAATATAACTACACAATTTTATCCATAAGCTAAGACAACTGAATAAATCATGAATCTAATTTAATTATCCAAGAGAAAGAGAAAAATAACATTTAAATTAAAAGATTACATCAAAACCTTGTTCCATTTTATAGTCCATTCCTTAATAGGAAAATATAGTCACAACTTTAAGCTCTTTATGGCTTTTATCTCAATTACATGCCCTTCCCGGCATTCCATTCCTTAGCAGGAATATTATCATCAACAAATGCTCTTTGTGGCATTTCATTGTGCTCTTTAAGGCACTTCATCATGCTCTTTATGGCATATCTCATACATCAAGTCCCACTTGATTATGAATAGTTATATTTATATACGTATAATGATTCTAAGACCGCCCCTTTGAGTTTCCCCACTGGGCGCGCCCCTAAATGATCATCATCTTTCAGGGCCTATCTATACAAGATGACCTGGGCACCTACAACGCAAGATGTCGGGAAGCGGCGATATGCCTGCGGGAGAGTCAAGACCACACCCAAAATCTTCTCACCAGTGCAGAAAACATAAAAAATCACTCATATGGCCTAGGACTTTATCCATCTTGCATTCACTAGCTAGGGGGCATCACCATGCAAGCGAACTTCCCTTATGATGTCATTTAGAGAGCTGTGTTTAAGTAAATTACCATTTACCATATACATGATTAAGTAAATTATCATTTACCATCATTATTACCATTTCCATTTCATTTCTTTCCATATACTTGTTTCATTTTATCCGAAACCATAATCATTTGTATCATTTTAAATACCTCATATTATACCCGGAGCCATACTTAGTACCTCTTAACGTTGTAACCTCGATGAATAAATAAACTTTAAATTTATTCTCCCAACCGCTTTTTGACGGTATTATGATAAACCATCAATAGTAACATAGCTCACTTGAGCTACTGAAGTCTCCCAAATATAACACTACAACTCCTAGTTTCATAATAATCAGTTAAAAGAAAAAAATTCCCTAACACCAATTGGCATATCCCCAAAAAAGCCCCCACATAACCTATTTCTAATGCAGGGAAGTCCCTTAACTCATCTAGGACTCTAGGACCATAAATTTACTTCATACAAGAAGGTTCCTAAGTTCTGTATCAAAAAGAAGAAACCTAGGAAATAAAACAAGATTTAAGGATGAAAAAAAGGGGACCGGTTGACCGGTCCTGAAACCGCGGTCGACGGCGTCTCAAAATTTTTCCTAGAAAGAAAAGCAGAAAGCTCAGATTGGAGGGGCCGGTCGACCAATCGGGGAATCGCGATCGACCGCGCCCAATATATATGCCTTTGTGGGAAAGCAGTAAACCCTCCCGCGAAGGCCCGGTCGACCGGTCCTGGGACCGCGGTCGACCGATCATAGTAGACCTAGGGCTCTTTATTCTTCTAAAAACTAAACCCAAGTGATGATTTCTAATTTCCCAAATCTCAAATCTCTTTCATTTTGAACACAACCAATAACCTTTATCTACCCAAAGGTTATCCTACATGATTTATAACCATTATAATCCAAAATTTTATCATCAAAAACTAAGATGAGGATTTAAATCCAATAAGTTCCATTTTTGCTCCATAAATACAAATACATAGCTATCACACAAATTATTCATCTTAAATCACATATTAGCAAGTTGAAAACTTGCCTTGAAGTTGAAATCTCAAGTTTCTTTGTGTAGTAGCAACAATCCATCTTCAATCTTCATTTTCTCACTTCTTTCTCCACTTTTCTCTTCTCTCTTTCTCTCCTTTTCTCTCTATGCTTAAGACATAAAATAGGGGAATCAGGGGATTTAGAAGGCAAAAATTGGGGCTTAACACAAGTCTCCCAACTTAAGTTGTTAATACCACATTAAAATGACTCACAAATACGCATTTAAGTTAAAACCAGGTAAAAGTGACCAAAACCCAGAAATACAATATGGCACTTATTTTGACTATCTCGCACATTCCGGGACTAACTACACCCTCTAAATTGGCATCTAGAAATTTTATAAATTATTTCAAGTTCCGATTTCATTTAAACCATAAGGCTATTTAAAACACATGACATTATAAAACATACAACTGACTGATATCTACTCTCTCCTGCAGTAAAATATGCTATAACCTAGTAAATATTAATCTTCAACTAGTTAAATTAATATTTACTCCAGTTCCAACATTTTATATAGTTACCTTACGTGGTAAATTAATATAAAAATTAGCTTCCTAAAAGCGAGGGTTATTACAAGGGGTAAGACATATTGGGTATGATTTCTCTTACCTTTAGGTAAGGAACTATGGACGCTTCCCATATGCTTGTGAATTGGTTTTATACCAAGTCGGTGTGAGAGTTCGATCGTTGGTAACCCAGGACGATTAGTGAGTAATTCCCTAGAAGATGATATCATCGTAGAGACTGTTAGCATATTTGCATGGTGCATACTATGTATTGACCTACTTGTATGTTATGTGAGAAATGTATTATACCCTTTCTAGCACAAGATGGTATATGTATGTTTTGATGTTTATTGTTGGGAATTTAGGAGCTTGTTTATAGGTTGATGATCGAACGGATTCCCACGACTAACTATGTTTGGTAGTAGTGTATCAGGGGGTTCCTTGTTTGGATTTCGCTTGCGAGGTATCCCACGCACGAAATCTAGCTCTTTGTTGGAAGTGGGAAATGTTTGGTCATCAGTTCCTAGGGAAACTGAAATTACTTAATTAAGGAGAAATTATATCTAACGATTGATAGGGTGTAGTTACGCATTTAGGGGTTATGATTAGGCTGGAGGGGGTATGGTTTGTAGATATAATGGGGTAGTTTAACTATACTTGTATACGCTTAATTGCGCTCTGTAGCTGAGAGGTGAGGTTGAGTCTCAAGGGAGTGCAACTCCACATCAATTATGAAATTTTGCATATTTAATTATTATGCATTTAATTCACTTTCGTTAACTATTTTCCAAACCGGGGCTCTGACCTGTTCATATTTTCACCTTGCTATATGTATACCTTGTTTGTTATAGGTGTTCCTCCGCAAGGATGCCAATGATGATTATCTGTTCCAAAGTCTTTGGGAGCTGTAGCATGTGCGGGATGTTGCAGGATATTTTATTTTAGATGCATTCCCTTTTGTAATCTAGATAAGACCTCACAATTGTAAATCGGGTCGTGTACCCATGGGTCTTATGTGTTGATCTCTTATATACTTGTCTTTTGATTGTTGTATGGACTGTTTCCCGATAGAATATTCAAGAATATTCTTTTGTATGTTTACTCTTAGCATGGTAATGATCTGCTTCGTATTGTCTTTTGTTATTCATGTTCCGATGTGTGTGACTGATTTATTATCTATACTCTTTAAAAAGAAAATATTTAGCACCTGATTATTTATTTATATTGGGTAGTTACCGATTTATTTTTATTCGTCGGTTGATGCTGAGAATGATACACTTGAGGTTCCTGTTGTATTTTAGAGTAGAGCTGGCCACCCGTATTTTTGAATAGGCGGGGTGTCACAGTAGGATATGCTGAAAACTAAAAGTAAGCCTAATTTATTTGAGGAATTAGAGAAAATATGCTCTTATAAACTTCCCTTTTTGGCCATTCTGGTACAAATATAGAATCAAAATCCAAAGTACAAAAAAGATCCCTTAAAATGAATACAATATCCTAATACCCTCTCAAACCCTAAAATGGATAGGTACAAAGATAGATTTGTCTTTAAATCAAAGTCTTCAAGTCTCCTTCAAATCTCCACTTCTTCTTTGACTTCTCGTGGTTACATTGTTTTCATTAAGTATAATCCAAATATGACCCTCCAAATACCTACACACATGAAATAAAGCAAATACCACGTGATGCATCGTGTTTGAAATATATTATAAAATGCAAAGATATGAAAATTCTCCCCCATAAATCAAACTCTCCTCCATAATTTGTTCTTACCTTTTTATTTTGTCCGAAATAGATGGTATGTATGGAACATCACCAAGGATAGAATGATATCATCACAAAAGGATATGAATGAAAAAGTATACAATGATAAACCCAAAAGACCTCACAAACTATTTTTGATTTTTCAAAATTTTCAAGAAAAAAAATAATTTTTAAAACTACAACACACCATGGAGAAACACAAAAATTATCGAATCATGAAATCAACATGTAGGGGTGTGAACACATTCTATAGTAAAATCACTGTAGACAAACATAGCATATGTGCACAAAGGAATTAGACACCACTAATGCAAGATCTCTAAGTCTACCTTAGGTGTAAAAAAATGTTGAACTCAAATGAAATTGTCTCAACTTATTCAACTAATCAAGATCGTGAATGATTTTCATACAAATAACGCCCAAAACTTTGTAATGTTTTATGAGAATTTTTCCAGGACGTGCAAACCCATTGATCTTCGACTAAACTCCCTCAAAACTCACATATTGAATTTTTCTCTCAACTATTTTGTTTTGAAGAAATTAGTGCTCATATGTAGCAAAGCATCAATGTTCCTTTGGAATTGGCCTGACACTTCATATTTTTTTCTTTCCGTGTGCCTTTAATCTTTTAGGCTATTTTCTTTTAAAAATGGGGGCTATTCATGAAAAGAAACTTGTCTTTCGTAGTCGATTCCATTTCTTTGGATATAAAGCATTTATCAGAGATCTGATTTTCAATTTTTCCAATCCAGGCAATAGTTTTTACAAGCAATACGTTCATTATCTCATTTTATCGCATTTGGTTTGTTTTAAAAGAAGGATTGCGATGAAAACACTATAACCGACACGTGAAAGATAAGTGCAATACTCAAATAATTTTATGCTCATGTGCATTAAAGGTGACAAAGAGTCAAACATGTAACAACTAGTCACAGATCACATCTTAATGACTCCATACATTATAAATCATAAAACAAAATGGCAGCATTTAGAATTTGGTTAATCAATAAAGATAAATGCACTTGATGCCCCGCCCAAGAGAGAGACCCAAGTCCTAGTAGTCCTCCTAAATGGTGATTCAACATAGATTCTACATCCTGAAACCAAACGAATTTTGTCACATCTCAAAACACTACAAAATGGTCACATGCATATGGAATGAATGGGTGACTCGGACATCTTTAATTTTCATCCACATATGTTGTAAAAATTTACAAAACTCTTTTTGGATTTTTTCAAAAATTTTATAAAAAACAAAATCTTTTTGGGTTTTCCACCTTTTCTAGAAAGAAATAAAAATCTTTTTTGTATTTTTCCAAAACATTTCAAGAAAAAAAAAATCTTTTTGGATTTTTTGAAAAATATTTCAAAATGGAAAAAGATAAGTATAATGGTAGTACACACTAGCAATAGGCATGTAAAATATTAACATGAAAAGCTTCCTATGCTAGAAACAAGTCTCAACCTTAATCATTAGGTCTGGAGGAGTTCTCCAAAGAAGATGACATCCTATTGAAAACAACTATCAAATCATGTGAAGTTTTGACCAAATACTCAACTTTCTCTCGAAAATGTTCAAAATCTCTCACGTGATGTGAGGGAGCATGAGGAGTAACATGTGTGGGAGGGTGTTAGAAAACACTTGTAGTAGAATATAGTGGAAGATGCCCATAAGACTACTACCTAACTTAAAAAAAACTACCTAAGGTGTCCTCTTTGCTTTCAATGGGAACAAACATAAAAGGTCTTAGGACCACCTATTACAAAATTTCTCGGATGATCTCTTCTAAGTGGAATCAGACGCCTAGGTAGGTTAGGTCGAGCACCATATGTATACAACATAAATTCAGGAAGTGTCTCGAGTGCAACATGGAAAGTGGATGCACAGCCATAACCTATTCCTAGCCTCTCAACATTACCTAAAGAGGGACCTAGGATCATCTTTCCTACCTCAGATATATCCTCTAAAGTAACCTTAACCTCCCGAGAACTTTACAATACATCCCATAGGGGATAAAATGTATCACGACATACGAAGTTTGTATTGGTGGGTCGGAATGAAAAGGGGCATACAAGTCTTTGTGTCCAAGTGTGCTACATTTTAGTTGGTAAAGCTAGACTATCGACGTCCTGTAGGTATGTTATAGCCTTTGGAGATCCCGGTGTGAAAATGGGAGACCAACTCCATAGATTTCACCACTAGATTATCTACATCACAGGGGGCACGATTCCATCTGTGTGATCATTGATATATTTACGAATGTGGCTCACTTTTTCCCGACTTGGACATATTACAGTTCAGAGCAGTAAGTTAGGATTTTCCTCACAGAGATTGTGAAATTACACAGGGTACACTCATCATTGTGTTGGACAGGGACAAAAAGTTTGTGTCCTATTTTTGGAGGAGCTTTCAGCAGGCCTTAGGGAAAGAGTTAAGGTTGAGTACCTCATATCATCCTCAGACCGATGTGAAGATGGAGAGGGTGAACTTAATGTTGGAGGATATGTTATTAATGTGCATATTAGACTTTAAGGGGAGTTGGGAGCAACACTTGCCCTTAGTGGAGTCTGCGTACAAAAATAACTACCAATTCACTATTAGGATGTCACCTTTTGATGCTTTTTTGAGAGACCTTGCCATTAACCCTCATGATGGTTACAGGTGGGGGGAAATAAATTGCTCAGGCCAGAGTTCATTTAGGACACCTTCGAAAAGGTGGATATGATTTGAGTTAAGATTCGAATTTCCCAAAATAGTCAAAAGAGTTATGTGGATGCGGGCCGGAGACACTTGGATTTTAATGTCGGGGATCAGGTGTTGATTAAGGTGTCTCCCATGAATGGAGTGTTGAGATTTTGGAAAAAGGGGAAGTTGGATCCCCGAGACATGGGACATTCCATATCCTTGAGAGGATTAGACACGTAGCGTATCGGTTGGGACTATCAAACCACTTGCAGCGAATGCAGGTTCCATAGAGGTAAGATATCCTACCAGCATATCGATATTGATGAGATAGAGCTCCAACCTGACGCTACCTACGAAGAGACACCCCTATCCATTCTATACCATATGGAGCACCAACTTCGATTTAAGGTTGTTCCATTGGCATGTGTATAGTGAGGACCTCGTAAAGAGGATGAGTTGACTTGGGAGACGGAGGACAACATCCGAGAAAAATATCTAGAACTCTTCTAGCTAGGTACGTTTTGAATTTCGAGGACGGAATTCCGTTATTAGGGGGAAGAATGTAAACCCCCTATTTTAAGAATAAACATAAAATTTGTTGGAAATAAATTAAATCGGTTAATTTAATTAATTAAGTTGTGAGTAAATCAGTTAATTATTATTTCCTGTTATGTGAGATTGAATTCGCATGTTAAATAATTTTGGTAGAAAGTAATTGCATGTGCATTGAATAATTGATCTATGATGTGTGACACAATTGAAAAATATACTTTTTGAATAAAAATAATTGGGACGCGTTTTGGGAGACTTTATGAGCTCGTTTAGGTATTTTAAACGTTTAGAAATGGTCCCGGGATATATATATATATATATATATATATATATATATATATATATATATATATATATATATATATATATATATATATATATATATATGTGTGTGTGTGTGTGTGTGTGAGAGAGAGAGAGAGAGAGAGAGAGAGAGAGTTTGGAGGTTATCGGGCTAATTGAGTTTTGCATTCGGGCCCATTTCGGGGTCCAAAATTAAGGCCTAGGGCCAACTCGGAATTTGTGTTAAAGTTATATTAGTTAGGAGTTTAAGAACCTCTTATGATTATATCCAAGAACCCTAATAACAACCTTGGAAAGAGAGGGGAAGAACCCTAGCTGTGAAATTTTGAATAAGAAAGATTCAAGAAGAAATTCAAGGAAAACGTCAAAAAATAATCCAAGAACTCAAACAAAAAATTATCTCACTAATTTCATTTAGTCCAAAATACTTTCTTAATTCACCATGTCTTACATTCCATGTAGAAATTTTGGAAATTTAAAAATTTGTGATGATTTGATGATGAAATTAAACTATACTCATAAAGGGTTTGATTATGATAATAGAATAGAAATCAAGTATTTAGGATGGTAGATTAAATGGGTTTAAAGTGATAGAAAATCATGCTCCAGGAATCTTATTATGACTATTATGATGATTCACATGTAGAGATTACATTTATGATTAAAGTTATATTCCTATAAATTATAACTCACTATATGTGGTATAAGTTAGAGGATTTATGGACACAAATCGAAAATAGCACGAACACACCTATAGCTTAAATTTTTGTGACTTGGTACTTGAACTAGGTTTTAAAATACTTAATAAATGATCTCAAGAGGGTCAATAAAGTCATAGGTACTGGTATTGATAATTATATTAAGATTTAGGCCATTGGAATCATGTTTGGTTAGAAGATTTGGATTCATGTTCTTGAGAAAAATTCTGGGCAAAGGGGACTACCGACCATGGGAAAACCGGTTTGCTCCCTGGGATGAACTGGTTCAATCACTGGGAAGACTAGATGTGGGGCCCATAGTTGTATTCGAGGGAATTTTAGGTGTATATACGAGTTGGTGGGACCTTGTATGGCTAACATATAATTTATTAAAAATGGAATCAAGATGTTACTAATAAAGGTAAAAGTTAAATTAACTTGATGAATAATTGTATTTTATAGAGAAAAGACATTTAATAAATTAAGTGATGGTTAATTATTAACTAAGGATAATTATGGGCAATCCTTACGGGGCATCTAGCGGTTAATTATTAGAGTAATTACTTTTACATATTATAATATGTAACTAAATTTTTGTGTGGACATACCTATGTTCGTGGAGTGTCCTATCATTCGGAGTACGCGCATTCAGGATTGTAATACGCGTCGGCACATGTGGGATAGGCATAGTGTAGGTAATATCTTAGGTACGATGTATCAACGCCACTTATGAGAGATAAGTGTTAATGTTGGAATCCATGTGTCACTGCTAGATATGGGTTGTGTAATGGTGTACTGCGAAGGTACTGCCCCAACTGTATCTGTACTGTGTTGACCTGTACTAATAGCTGCCTTCCACGCGCGTTTTCATTACTGTGCCATCCGGACGGTGCCTATTAGCGGCCCTTGCACACTCAGCTCACTTACCAAAAGCCGGGTCTTTTCAATCGACAAGGAAGGTACTACGGATCCTCTTCCTCCTCATTTCTAGTTGGAAATTCGTTTTCCCCTTACTATACAAGCTCACTTTCTGATTACGAGTTTCATTTTGGGACAGGAGACTCCTCCGGACATACCGATAGAGCGTGAACGGGACACTATTAGTATATGCCTCAATGTCGCATATATAAGGACATAAATATAATAAATGAGAATGAATGGAATAATTTCTTAAGTCTAATGATGTAGAGTATAAAACATAGACCCAATATTACGTAGTATGTTTGATGTTTGATGTTGTAATTTTATGGATGGTATGTCTAAGGAAATATGAGAGAGAGTAACTTGAATGTTGATAACTTTATTATAGTGTGTTTATCTTGCTAAATGCATTATTATACTGTCATTAGCATTTTTCAATCATCTGTAATGGGACTTAGGTGGTTATACATGTAACACTATTTTTAGATGAAGGGTGAGACTTGCTATGTATGTGAGAGATAATGGGAAGCATTCACTTTGAATTAACTGTACTTTTTCATAGTAAATTTAGTAAGTTAATTCCTACACACTCTAGGGTGCTGACCCAAAATTGTAAATCCCTATGTACTCCTAGACAGGGATGACAGGGTTGTTGACATATCAGCCTTGTAGTCTCACCTTGCATATCGGATTTATTATTGTTGATTCTAAATTAGGTTGCTACTCTCCTCCAATTATTTTTACGTTTGGATTATTGTATGGGAATAAGCTCGAGGTCTATTTTATTTCTTACTTGTTTCAGACACTTATGAATATGTTGGGATTTTTTCATATTATATGGATGTTGCATGTTATTATGGCCTTGGATTCTAATTTAAATTCCGTTTCAAACTCAATCGTGATTTATAAATAAATATTTTATATGGTTTGATGATGAGAATGATATAGATTGTATAGAAAGCCCCATATTCAGCGTATTGCGTCTGACCAACCTTTACATGAGAAAATGGGGGTTGTTACAAGACGTGCGACATGTGACTTAAAAATCAACACTTCAAAGTGTTAACTGACAATAACTGGTTACCATAACAAAGCGGTTACCTCCACGTTCATTGAATTTTCAAAAATAATAAGCGTTCCAAAAATGAAAAAGTTATCCATCGTTGTTTCAATTAAAAAATTCTCATCATTATCGTCTTCGTACAAATATCAAGTTGTTCCATTTGTAAATTGAAATGTAAGTATTTATAAATTCCTTATTTTTTTACAAATCGTGTTCATCTATGGTAGAATGTCGGTTTTTTTAATCTTAATAAATAGCACTGCCAACATTAAGTGAAAAATGATTTTGAATTAGATCCAACACAAAAACGAAGAAATGAACTTTATTCGTATTTTTATAAACAAATAAAAAACAAAGTGTTCAATTGTTGTATTGTTTGTTATTTTATTATTTTCAGATAAAGTTTTGTCAAAATATATGATTGCAAATGTAATTGTGATATAATAATGTGAAATTGCATCATTAATATATCTCTTTAATTTTCTCCTTATAGTCCTGGTTATCATCTATTTACTTTGTAATATTTTTGTGTGAAAACAAAGCATGAATATATCTCTTTCATTTGATGTTAGTAGTCCTCTCTAGAGGAATTCATATTGCAAAAGAACAAATAAATTGCAATATTTTTATAAAATATCACACTGCTTTATTTTGTTAATTTTCCACTCCGAAATTTCACATTTTGCAATGCGAAATATATATTTCACACTGAGATCAAACATGTGTGCCATTTTGTAAGAAATTTCGAAAGAGAGGATTTTTATTTAAATGATATGAGAAGAAGAGATAGTGACATGTTATGAAAAATTTTGAAATTATTTATAGCAGATTGCAGAATTTCCATGCCTTAAAAAATAAAAAGCTTGTGTGAAAAGTAATCATGAAAAATGTATATACGACAATAGTTGAAAACCTTGTCTTTAGGTAATGATTTCTTATAGTAATTTTAATGTGAATTCTCAGTGCAAAATGTCAATGCGAACTCTAAGTGCGAAACATCTCATTTTAATTGTAATTGATTAAAATGTTGTTTTTTATGCATAAATAAAATAAATATATGTTATTTTGGTAGTCCTCGCTGGAGGGAGCACACAAATAACCTGCGAGGACTACAAAAATAACATATATGTATGTTGTTTATGTTATATGTGTATTTATGTATGTGTTGCAATTATCTTCTTTATAATTGGAATTATCTGCTTCGTAATGATGGATTTGATTCAATGAATTAAGAGGAAAAGTGACATAACTTTTCAGAGAGTAATTATGAAAGGATATGTATTTAATAAAGTTAATTAATGATCTTTGCATAGACTAAAAAGGTAGATTAGATATCTGAAAAGTCAGATAATGAAATGACGTGACATTTGTATTATCCACTTATATCCATGCATTGCTTTTATCAATAAATATACATCAATCTCATTCGCATTCAATAATCAGTTACATCCATTCTATAAAATATTAACACCTGGACCCTAGTACTCATTGTAAGATGTGGGTTCTTCAGATACAATTAGTATTAAGTGAGGCGTAACCCCTTATCAATATTGGAACTAATACCATTAGGTACGCAATGTAGACAACAACCGTAGGTAAATTAAAGTCAAAGGGATTCAATATTCAGGCTTGCGTTAAAGGGCATATTAACACAGGAAATATATGACAAGCACAATAAATGGGTGGGACCAACAAGTGGCATGGTCGAAGGGAGAAATAATAAATACTCTAGGCACAATAAACACAAGGTAGGAACTTCAAGCTCAGTTAATGCCTAATGATGGGAGCATTGAATATGTATATGAGTTAATGCTCTCGCGGGGGTTCTTTAGTATAAGGAAATTTGGGCAGCAATCTGGGCTCTAGATCATCTCTCTCTGATTTGTTTATTTTTGTGTTATTTATATGAGGGAGAGTTTGCTCGAGTGAACATCCCCTCGATCCCTCTGGTATGGTGCATTGAATGCATGAGATACTACATTTAATGCATGGGATCTGGTAGTTTTGGCAGGAAAACATTCTATTGGATGGAAGTATTGAGGGCATTAATGAAGATATGACTCGTCAGCTTGAAGCTTACTCTAGGATGGATATGTGGTCAAAATTGGTGAACAAGACCTGCCATCCTAAGGGTAAAGTCACTTGAGTTCTACGCTCTTGAGTCCCTGAATGTCAAACATCGTGACTTTAGGAAGTGGTTCAAATAATGGCTATTGTTAGGTATCTAGTCACATCAGTCATGTGGGATGGCCCCCAAGGTACCTCGAGGAGGTAACCTCGAGGGGGCAAGTACTGAGGGAGATCAAGTGTCTCAAGGAGGTTCACTCAAATAGGTAAGTAATGAGTAATCTCGAGTGACATTTGTCTTGGGTGAAGTTTTGTCCAAGTGTGCTAAGAGGGTTGGTATGAATTCCCAGCGTTGCCTTGTTCTCAATCCTCTAAACCATGTCCTTGCGAAGTTCCCAAGAGGAGGTTGCTTGATAAAGCATGAAAGGTCTCCCGTGTCCTGCCAAGCATGGTCCCTCGTGGGTACCAAATAACAACACTCAACATATGCATTCATAAGATCAAAATACATAATACAACATTCTATCTCTTATTATAAACTATTTTCATCTAGGTAGCTTTGCTCTTCGAATTAAGTCCTTCGAGCCATGTTCGTTGGAGGCTCTTCGAGGTAGGGCACTACGAGCTACTTTCTGTGAAGGATCCTCAAAGCGGGTCCTGCGAACCACCTGCATGAATGATCTTTGAAGTGTGCTTGTGGGACATCTTTCTTTGTATGCGATCGATCTGTCTGGCTAAATAAATCACTCATTTGGGAGGACACCACCACACTCATTTAGCTTTTTTTAATAAAAAAAATGGTTCAACATATTAGAAGTTTGCAAGACTATTTAAATTTGAAAACGATGTGGAGATAATAACTTGAAGATACTAAGGATGTTATTCGTCAATGCAGTATTACATACCATGAGTTCTTCATACCAAAGTGTGAGGATTTGGTCAAGGAAAGAGACTCAATGATATGTATATGTGAAGAATGGATTTCACTAAGGGTAACCACCATTATGAACACGATAGAATCCCTTGAAGAATTTGGGGATGCTTACGTTAAATTCCTATATACATTTTTCCTTTAGTAGATGTATTTTCATTATGAAGTAGGTCTAAAGGCCATTTTAGAAATTCTTCAAGCATCATACGGTGATGTTAGTTTCACGATATTTATTTTCTCACATAGGCAGTACATCAGTACCCATTAGATGCATTGGCTGTATGGAGAACTAATATTTTAAAACCAATTGTTAACACATTGCTCAAAAGAAATTGAAGAAAATTGAAGGCCTTTTTAGCTAGTTAGGTTTTAGACATGTATTTTCAATGTTCTAAACAATAGCAACACTATATGTATATGGAAGCGAAATGGAGACAAGAGCTTGAAGATATCAAAGAAGGTTTAAAGACCACTTTAGAAACTTTGGCATTTTGGGCGGCAATTTAAAACGATTTTACGATGGTCGTTGACTTTGTCGGGTTGGTGATTCTTGTAAGAACTCCTTGTATAAAATCAACATCTCCTTTTCACTACTACGATATCGTATGCATATGTTGGTTTCATAATAGTAGTTTTGTCTGAGCTTATTGAATCTCACATACTCAGAGGAGAAAACTACTATTACGAAACCAACATATGCATTTGAAACTGTATTAATGAAAAGTGATTATGGTGTCATATAAGTAGTTCCTTCCAAGCTTCACCAAACTTTCATAGTCAAAGGAGAAAACAACTATCGTAAAACCAACATCTACCTCCGAAGTACCGAAGTTTCTAATGAGGTTTTTATGCCTTGTTCAAGAGAAAGTGAAGAACATCGAAAGCCGATTTCATCAGTTACCCTCTTTAAAGTTATTTCCAATTATTGTTCATGTTCCAAATAATAATAAGAAGTTGTATTCGAAAATTCTGACACGTTATGATTATGTTCCAAATAATAGCAAGATATTGTATCGAAAGTTGTAACAAGTTATGGTTACGAAATATGCATTTCGCACTCAGAAGTATTATATTTCACATTACAAGTATAGTTTTTCGCAATGGGAACTACTATATTTTTCAGTACGAAATAGAGTAATTGGATATAACATTATATGAAGTGTTGGTCATAAAATCCTATATGCATTTTACTGTTATTTTACTAGTCCTCGCTAGAGGAATTTAGAAATTATTCTTTAATATTTTATTTTAGCAATCATCGCTAAAGGTAGCAAACAAAGTTTTAATTAAAATACCACAAAATATTATGATATTAGCCAACAAAATTTTAATTTTATCAAAATAAAATAATAACCTTTTATTACAATTAAACTCCTAACAATATAGGAATATGTGCTAAGTAATTTTTTAATTTTTCTCACTAATATCTTAAGTGTAACACCCCGTACTTTTATGGGTATTTAAACTACACGAGTGCTTGTAATTTAATAATTTGAGAAATAAAATGATAGGATTAAATATTAATTGAAAAGAATCAAATTAATAGTTATATGTACTATATTTACTTATGGGAATAAGTAAATGAATTGGATTTTTTTATATCATGTCGCAGGAAGGCAAAAGCGGTGAGTGGTAATATTTTATTCGGAACACACATGAAGAGTTTTGTTGGGTTCAAAAAGTAAATTTTTGATAAGTTACTTGAATCGTGATTTTGAGTGCACGGTTGATCCGGAATGGGTCGAAATAGTAAAAATTAAGTATTCGGGGGTAGTGTTTGGGTTTGGGGAGCTTTTTAGACTAGTCGAGACTCACAATTGGGTACACGAGCCATTTTACACTTGGGCTAACACCCAATTTCGGGATTTAATACATGAGGGACAACCATAACCCCCAATTATCTAACCTAAGAGAGAGAAAGAAGAGAAGAAAGAAGAAGAAAGAGAAGAGAGAAATGGAGGAAGAAATCAAGAAGGAATTTCAGATTTCATTAAACATACAAAGAGGAAGATCAAATCATCTACAATTCAGGGCAAGTGTTTAGCTTGATTTAATAATTTATTTTTGTTTATAATTCATATTATAGTTGGTGAAAAATCTGAATTTTTGGGTTGGATTTATGTGAAAAAATGGTTTTTTGTGAAATGATTTCATAGAAATTGGATGTGATATTTATACCATATGAAATATGAAAAAAAATTGAACCCATATGATGTATAGAATCTTAATAAAGAAATATTAGATTAATTCATAGAAAAGATGTGATCTTGAATGGTTCTTGTGAGGATTAAAGAAACCATGAAATTGAATTAAGATATTTTTTTTAATCTGGTAGAAATTTTGGTATGACTTCAAACGCATGCCATTTTCTTTATGATTTGAATTAAAAGCTCATTTATGGATGAAAATAAAGGTATGGAATTTATATTTCTATTGAGCTTTGAATGAGGTCAATTGGACTTATGTAGACTGAGTTATAGTTGTTTTAGTGCAAGGTGTTTAAGGTGCCAGAATAGCTGAGTTACAGAAATTTTATAGACAATTCAAATGCATGCCCTTTTCTGTGTACTTTGAATTAGATGATGAGATATGGATCAAAAGAAAGATATGGAAGTTATATTTCTAATGAGATTTTAATGAGGTCAATTGGACTAGCTGTTTTAGTGCAAGATGTGTAATCTGACATAAATTAAAGTTGTGAGACATAGGTTTATAAGTTCTCCATTTTAATTCATCATCAATCCAGTTATCTATGGTGGCAATGGGCGTAGTTCAACCTCTTTCACAAATTAACTAGGCACATTCATCAATAGCCTTTAAAGTTGATTTCATACGGGCTTTCCAATCAGCATAGTTTGTACCATAAAAAACAGGCATTCTATTATTTAAATTATCCATTGATCTTAGCTTTTTTAAAAATAAATTTTTTCAGAAAATTGATATCCAAAAAAATTTGGTGGAAAAATTACACCGTAGAAATGTGCAAGTGGCTTTGATACTAATTTGAGAGTGTGCTTCCGTTCAATGTCCCAACTTATTTAATTAAACTCCAATTATATTACTAGATTTAATTAAACCCTAAACATGCATCTATGTGATTGAAAGCAATAAATCTATCGAACATGCAACCCAACAATCACAAAATCCAATTTCAAGAAAAATCCCCGAAAGGGGAAAAACCTTTTATTTCACTATTTAATGTAAACCACGACTTACATGTACATAGAAAAATACAACATTTTTTAAAAGATGAATACCCACATGCCTTAGTTCGTTATCTTCAGCAAGAGCTCCTACAAGAATTGGAAGAATCAACATTAGAGATAGCTTCTCTTCTCCAGAAGTACCACTCCAAGATTGGGTAATATCAATATAAAGGTTTCTTAAAGATTCACAAATATATATAGGGAGGTTTGAGGGCATAAAAATGGGTTTTAGCCTTAAAATATGAAGACTTAAATTGCAGTAGATCAGTAGAAGGTGGAGTTGATAAATCTTATGAAATACCTAATAAGAGCAAGAGTTTATAGGTGAGATAACAAATCAAGGCAATGGCATGTCCCTCGAATGACAACTTCATGTCATTAGAACGATATATAGATGTCATTAGATCCAGCTTCAAACGACCTAAGAAACGACATACCAAAAACTAAAATAGTATGTGGTCATTTAATGCACAAAAAAAATGAACATTGTGCAACATGTTTGAGTGACATGTCCATGTCGTTTGAACGGCTTTAAGTGAACATGTTTATTTTTAAATGCCATCCTTATTTTTGAAGAAATGCAAACAATTATAACATTCATTTAAAAATCTCCCAAATATAATTGCGAAAATTAAGAACTTCAAATAAGAGTTATACCATTAACGTAGTGCAGTAGTGGAGACTGGTTGAAGTCGAACATCACACATTGATGATGATGGGTGCATGACGATGAGCACGTTGCTTATGATTCGGATAGTGGCCGTTATGAATGATTATGTGTAGATATGACAAATATAACGGTATACGACATATCACTTGTGATATAGGAGAACTCAAAAATTCCTAGATTCTAGCAGAAAATCATAAGATTATGTCCTTACAGAAGTAGTCTTCAAACTCTTGATTATCAAACCGAGTACCATGGTTTGTGATGAAAGCATATGGCATCCCATGATGACAAATAATGTTCTTTTAGATGAAATGGAAGACATTATCGTATGGAATCGACATTAGTGGTTCAGCCTCCATCCATTTGGTGAAATGGTCCGCTGCGATGACCAGGTACTTGAATTTGACTCTTGTATTCGGTAGAGGTCCGACCATATCTATTCCTCATATGGCGAGCGTCCAAATGGATGTGATTAGCATAAGAGAATTCCTGGAATTTTGTGGATGGTGGCATACTTTTGGAACTTAACACACCTCTTCACTTAGCCCATGCAGTCTACCTTCATAATAGGCTAGTAGTAGCCTTATGTGGTCACTCGCTTTACTAATGATCTCCCTGCTGAATGTGCTCCATATGCACCTTTTTTTGTCAAATCACTAACTTTGTTCTAGTGGCACATCTGCGTAATAGTATGACAAACCCTCTTCTATACAGGATTATCCCTTCTAATACATGCCCCGTTTCCTTATATCGGAGTCTTCTTGCATCATTTTGATATGTTAGTACTGCACCATTCTCCAAATATGCTTGTATAGGGTCCATCTAGTATGGTCCCATCCCTATCTCTATTATACTAATACTTTCTTCGGCGATGCTTCTATGCATAAGGACATATACAGTCACTATTCTTCATAGCTCTATCCTTGTGATGAATGCAAGCCGATCAAGTGCATCTACTCAGGCATTCTCTTCCCTTGGAAGTCTAATTTCTTAATAGTTGGGAACTTTACTACCAATCCCATGGCTTTATTTATGTATTTTTTATGGATTTCTCTCTTTCTTCATAAACCGCTAGCTATTGGTTTACTATGAGCTGAGAGTCACTGTGTGCATGTATCTATTCGGCACTAAGAGATGACGCTAAGAAAAACCTTGCTACAAGCGCTTCATATCCTTATTCATTGTTGGAGGCCTTAAATTGGAATCCTATGGCATATTCCACATCGATGTCATCCGCCATCATAATTATTAAGAATACTCTGCTGCCAATGGCACAAGATGAGCCATCTATGAACATTTGCCAAACATGTATCTCTTCTTTAAATTTTTTTCAACTAGCCACCATATTTGAACAGCTTATTCATTTACTCTAAGTCAGGAACAACTTCTTCTTATTTGGCTGATGACTTTGGTACTCCGGTGTCTTGGTCGATCGAGTTAGCGACTAAGCTATCTCCCTTAGGAGTCTGGTCATTTGGTTAAATTCTCTTCTAGAGAAGTCTACTCAGTGTGTTATACGACAGATCTCTCTTTCGTAAAAGTTTGTATTCCCCTCTTACCGTTGAGCTCTATTTTTTAGAAGTATGCTCGACGGGATATTCCTCATATGTAAACTCATCAATGAAATATGCTACTTCTTGGACCCTAATGGTCATTTTAAGTTCATATTGGATGTCATACTCTCCTAGTTCTACTGCCTAACCCATCAGTCTTCCCAATTTCTCATCCTGATGAATAACTTTGCATAGAGGTAGGTTTGTATGGACAACAATAGTATGAGACTGAAAGTATGACTTCATCCTACAAAAAGCTTTAATTAAGGATAATGCTAGATTTTTTAGCCTTACATATCGAATATCTACCCCTCTATATGCCTTGTTTGTATAATAAACAGTTCTTTGCACTCTGTTTTCTTGTCAGGCTAATGTCGAGATAACTGCTAATTAGGATACAACCAGGTATAGATAAAGTTTCTCACTTAGGACAGGTCTTGAAAGCATGAGTGGAGACCCCAAATATTTCTTCAATTTTAGGAACACGACTACACATTCGTTGTTTCATTCAAACATCTTGTGCAATACCTTAAAAGGGTAGGCATCTATTAATAGTTCGCGAAACAAACCTTTTCAATGCATACTCGCCCAGTTAACCTCTGAACTTCCATGTTATTTGTCAAAAATTGCATATTGATTAGTGCCTGAATTTTATTGGGGTTGTCCTTAACACCCCTGTGATTGACTGTGAAGCCCAAGAACATCCTTTCATTTAACTTGAAGACACATTTTTTCAGGTTGAGCTTTATTCAATATTTTTCTAGCTAGTCGGACATCTGCCTCAAGTCTCTAATGTGGTTAGGGGCTGTTTTTCTCTTCATCATCATGTCGTCGATGTACACCTCCATGTTTATGTTGATATGGTCTTGGAATACTTTATTTACTAACCTCTTATACGTTGCTCCAGTGTTTTTGAGTCCAAAAACCATGACTTGTAGCCATAAGTGGCTCTACTAGTGATGAACAAAGTCTTCTCTTGATCTTTCGTCTCCATTTTTATCTAATTATATCTGGAGTAAGCGTCCATAAAATTGAGGAGCTTGTGCCTGAAGTAGCATCAACCAACTGGTTATTTTTTAGAAGGGAATAATGATCTTTTGGACACGCTTTGATCTGTTCGGTGAAGCCGACACACATATGCCACTTGGTGTTCTTATTTTTACCATTACTACTTGGAATGACACTTTGAATATTTAATGTCTTCGATGAATTTAGCTTTATGCATCTTCTCTACTTCTTTTCGCACGGCCATGTTCTTTTCCAGACTAAAGATACATCATTTTTATTTTCCTGGCTTAACATCCTTCACTATGCTTAACTCGTGACAAATGAACTATGGGTCAATCCTTTTCATGTCCTCATCACTCCAAGCAAACACGTCCTTCCATTATCTCTAAAAATTCGCCAAGTATTTCTTAAGGGTAGGATCCAGTGATGAGCCGATCTGAGATGTTCTTTCCACGTGCCCATTATCCAGGATAATTTGCTCAATTTCCTCTATGACCTAGCCCTTAACTAATTTCTCCTTGTCTTGGGGATCCAGTGTCTTGACTTAGTCGGTTGTGGTCATCTTCTTAAGCTCCTCCTGATTAGCTAAGGTATAATTGAAACACACTATATAATTGACTCAGTTAAGTTTATACTATATAGGAGCCTCAAATAGTTTGGAAAGTTGTAAAAAATTGAGTCCCTCCTTCATAATTCATTGCTACTTCAAGTACATCATCATTAACAAAGATCAACGTCAAATCAAGTAGAAAACCAACACACAAATAACTCATAGGGTTGCATTTCGTTACATAGTTGGTTAGTGTGTGTTAATTTGCATTAAAATTATTTTTCTACACTGATTAGGAATTTTTGGGTATTTTAAAACATTTATAGGAATTTTAAATCATTTTAAATATAAATTTAAAAGAATTAAAATTAGGGCTTTAAATTGTTTGGGGATTAAATTCATATTTTAAAAGTTCCTCAAATTTGTGTTGGGCAGAATCCAAAATCGGCACATAATATTATGGGTCAAACTGAGATTTTTTAAAGTTAAAAAACACGTGTTTGAGAGCAAGTCTAAGGCTTGCAAGTGGTTGCACTTTATTGTCTATCTTTGTGTTTCTTCATACTCACAACATATGAAGTGCATCTTTGCCATTTGATCTAAATCAATCTAGGGTCTGCATATTTACTTGAACAATCCTTGTGACAATAGAATGGACCAATCATAATTAGCTTTAGTGGGGTTCCTTCTCAACCCTCAGATTAAGTCATCGAACAGAGGTTTTAATTTCATCCCTACATTTGCCAAAGACTTTCAGATCCTTCTAACCTTCCTTTATAAGGAGCCTTCATCTAAACCATTTAGAAGTTTAGGAAGTCTGAGAGTTTTAGAGGAAAAATAAGAGAGAGAAGAGAGAAAATAAGAGAGAAAAATGGTTTTTTGTATAAAAATTCTTTCAAATTTTACCCAGAAAATAAGTTTTGAGAGATAGGGTTTCTGAGTTCTTATATCCTCTTCGTCTAAACCTCTCTTACAACAATATCACACTTTTAGATCTCGTTTCTTATTAGAAACATGTAAATCTAAAATCAGTGACATATAATCACTTAGATTTATAAGTTGTTTGATTTCTTTCAGTTAGAAATCATTCTCTCGTGTTGGATACTGTTTATATCATTTTTCTACTATATTTATCCAACATCTCTTATTTTTTACAAAAATGAAGTAATGACTTACTTAGTTAAGATCAGATAGTTTTTTATTTCAAAACATTTGTGTGTATAAATAAATTCTTAGGGTCTCTATTTTTAAAGATCCATCTAAGAAATCAGATCTTGAAACTAGTTTGACAAAACATTTAATTCTATACTTCAGAGTTGTGAAAAGTAAATCTCATTCTTATACCTATTGTATATTTGTTGGATTTATTTGTAATTAAGTGCGTGTGAGTGCCTGCATGGGATTTTAGGCACAACACTCACAACACATTCACTCACCATCACAAAAGTGTTCTTGGTTGAGAGGTTCTGACTTTTGAGTCAACGTAAAGCTAAAGGAGTAAGGAAAAAAAGCTGAAGAATGGAGAAAGGACAAATTCAGAAGCCTTAAAAAAATCAAACTTAATACAGAGGAGTGTAGGTGTATTTCTGGACTTAGAATATATTCTGTTTGTTTTATCTGTTGAATGCTTGTAACCTTAAATTGTTTTAGTGGATTTTTTTATTTTTGAGGTATGGAGACCTCCGTGGATGTTTCCTTAATTTGGGTGGGGTTTTACCACGTAAAAATTACCTGTCTCATGTGTGTGCTTTTTAGTTTTTCTACATCAATTTTCTTCAAAAAGTAGTTCGGAACTCATTAAATCTTTTTAATAGTTGTTAAAATAACATAGTGAGGGTTTTTCAATTGGTATCCGAACTGAGTAATTTAAAAAACTTTTGATCCTGTACTTTGAAACTCATATAAAAATATTTTATGGACGAAAAATTTGAGCATCTTGGTAATCTGTCCAGATCTCCTGTGAGGACATATATTACATAGTTCATTTTATATTGAGTATGTCGTATACCGTTACACCCGTCGAAGAATGTTCACAATCATTTGGTCAATACGACGAATCCGAATATCAAGCTTCTTCAACAACAAGCCTCCGTAAGATTGATTTTGGTAAGGTTGTGTTTAAGGTTCATTAATGTTACATTTAAGTGTTGGGATATTTTTCTAAAATGTTTTTATCAACCTTAGGCGTTTTATTGAGTCAAAATAATTTTTTAAGACCAGTTGGCGGAGTTTTAAAAGAAAATATTTTTTCTTCGGTCGTTCAAACGACATTGATATTTCGTTCAAACAACAGGAAGAAGTTATTCAAACGGCAATAGCAAATGACATTGCATGTCTTGCGATAGGTCACTAGAAGTTCGTTTGATATTTTCATCTAACGGCATGCTATTGTTTCATGTTTTAAGGCCGTTAGATAGGCCGCGCGATCATGGATCAAGAGAAATTATTTATCGTTCAAACGACCTTGACATCTTATTCGAACGACCATGCCGACTCAAGTTTTTTTAATTATAAATACCGATTTTATGAGTAATTTTTCCTTAAGACATTTGCAGAATGAAACTGATAAAAATTTATGTCTTCATTTTTAAGGCTTAAAAACTTTGTTTTCGAATCACAAATCATCCCAAGTACTTTACTAAATCTTTTTGGAAACCAAGACACAATTTTGTTGAAGTTTCTCATGTAAAGACGAAATTTATACTGTTGGATTGGTAGCACTTGAGGGAGTTGCTTGCTAACGACTGCGGTCATTAGGAATACTCGAGGGTGTTTGTTGCTGAAGGAATAGCTGAGGTTATTGTGAGTTCTTTAGGGAGTCCATTGGTGATCTAGGCTGTGGTCTATGTGCATTTTATGTGGGCGATTCATTGCGAATTTCATTGTGTACTTTGTAAGTTGCAATTTACTGTTCATAGTGAAATAAAGATTTTATCCGAAAGGGATTTTTTTCTGAATTGCTATTTGTTGGATTTGCATGATTTATTTCATCCACATAGATGCATGGTTTAGGGTTTAATTAATTTGGATCAAAGATTGACTCTAATTAAATAAGTTTGAAAATTGGAAATTTGTGAATATAATAAGTAATCGATATTACCGCATACATACTCAAATTGGTATCAAACTAGGCTGCTCTAATTTTTTGAGTGATTATTTTTTCGCAAAATTTTTGTGATATTGATTTTTTTCAAAAAATCTGATTTTGAAAAATTTCGCAATTTTTTCGATGGATAACTTATATAATCTGTTGCCAGTCTTTGATGGGACGAATTATGCCTACTAAAAAGCTCGCATGAAATATGGTTTGAAAATAATTGATGAAGGCACTACTAGAAATAGTCATTTTTATGATGGGGAAAAAGGGTCATAAAAGGTTATTTATGACGGTTTTTGAAGCTTTAAAAATCATCATAATGTTGTGTGTCATAATAAATTGGTGTTGACAAAACCGTCATAACAAACCATCCTATTACGACCGTTTTTTGTGCAAACCGTCATTAACAATAATGTTGTGTGTCTTAATAAAATTGGTGTTGACAAAACCGTCATGATAAACCATCATATTACGACAGTTTTCCGTACAAACCGTCATTAACAACAATATCATGTTTATTGAACCGTCATTATAAACCTATGAAAAATGACGGATATTAATAAAACGGTCATAAAAAGTACGATTACTTTAATAATTATAATGACAGCTTACATAAAACTATCATAAAACATACGGTCATAAAAGTTATTTCTTGTCTTTCATTTTTTAATGATGAATTCTATTATACTATTACAATATCCCAAACATGTTATGCATAAAACTACGAACTGTCAATTCAAAGCACAAATTTTCGTACTCAAAGTAGCAAATTCCAAGTACCAATATAACTGAACCATAATTATAAAAAATGTCATTAATATTTGAAATTAAAGAAAATAAAAAACAACAGCAGTCTCCCAATAGACTTCTGGACAACTCAAAATTAAAAAGATATCTAAAATGACTTATACTATAGACATAAAAACTAACAAATTAAACGACAACATTAGTTCTATTCGTTTAGCGTGGAAACCCAATTTAGCAACAGCTACATCGAATACGCAATAGGCAATATCTGGATCGATACCTGAATAAAAGGAGGAAATAAATAGTCATTAACAACTAAAACAGATTCAGCATATAAATAATATAACTCGAACAATAATGATATTCTAATATAATATTGAGCATCAAAAAATAAACATTTGCATAATATTTAAGTTAATTTTACTTTCATTCTTTATTAAGGCATGGAAGAGATAAATGGGGAAGGTTTTATGGTAATTTCGGCAAAATTTTCTTTATTTTTTTAATAATCCAAAATTAAGCATGACATATTTAATAACCACAACAATATAAAGCCCACCTCAGGCATTCAGTATAAAAATTTAACGAGGACAAGAACAACATTATAAAAATTTACTTGAGAGATAAATGAGGAAGGTTTTATAAAAATTTGAACAGAGTTTCCTTTATTTTTTTTAATAATCCAAAATTAAACGTGACATACTTAACCAACAACAACAATGTAAAGCCCAACCCGGGTATTCACTATCAACAATATAAAGTCCACCATGGGCATTCACCATCAACAATATAAAGCCACCCCGGGCATTCAACATCATCAACAAAGTAATTAATTAGATTGAAGAAGAAAAACAAGGTACCCGAAAAGATAGGCCAAAATTGTCCACAACTGCAGCTCACTAAAAATAGTCCTGAATGAAATCGATGAACTCATGTTGAACTTCTTATATCTCATGATTTTTATATGTTGCTTTTTTAGCCAACTCTTTCATCTAATAAATCAAATAACATAAGTTGTATTCAATTTTTCCTTATAAAAGAAATTAGCAATGAAACAAAATGTTATAAAATAAATATTTATTACCTTTAGTTTAGTAGATTGAGACGGATTCTCCATTAAATCTCTCATGAACTTCAATATGTAAAACCCACATTCAACATTTCCCGGTTGTAGAGGGCCCTATAGAATGATATGTTGAAGATAATAGTTATATTAAGATTTAAGATATAAGTCAGTAATGTATATTCATTAACATTATCGTACATTAACATTCTCCCAGTTTGAACCTGAAATTCTTCCTCCTTTCGATACCACCAACGCTTTAAATTCACTTCAAAACAAAGATTAAAATGAAAAACATGTGTATAAAGACAATGTGACTAAAGGTATATATATAAAAGTCATTACTCACGTGCTTGTAAAGAGTTTCAAGTCTCAATCTGGCGCCCTATGTAAAGAATCTAACTAGAATAAATTCCTCGAAGAGAAATCGATAACTACTAAAGACCAATGAAACCTACAATGTAATGAGTTGTTAACATCAATGATACAACCATGTTTTGTTATAATTATAACAACTTAAGACAATAAAACCATGTTTTGATATAATTATAACAACTTAAGACAATAAATAAACTTACCCTGTGTTAATTGGCATAAAATATGTTTGGTTCTCTTTAGCATCTTTCATTGCATTCCTAATAAAAATATGCATTTTTTTCTTCAAATAAGCTTGTTGAGCAGCCCCGGGATTAAGAAATACAGTAAAATCCTGATTATTTTGAAACTTCTCGTACAAGAATCTAAAAAACAGAATAAAAATATATTAGAAAGGAGTAGACAAATAAAATTAAGATGAAAATAACTTATTCTCACACCTCATGTATCCGATTAGACAACTGGCATCAAGCTCCTCCATTTTACAAAAACTCACTAACTCATGTTTAGGAATGTAGGTTGATTGAAGTTCATCTCCAAAAATCCCAACTGGAATTTTTACGGTATCACTTTTCATGATTGAATCTAGCATGCTTGCAAATACCATAAGTGCCCCTCTCTCAACACCATTTTCTCTATCTTCTTCCTGGTTTGCATTGGTTATAAAATAGTTAAAAATATTAACAATGGTATCTTTAATATAAAAGAAAACTTCTCACAACTTTACCGTTGCGTCTACTATAACAAATTCTTTAGGCCACGCAACATGTGAATTATGTGCATTCATAACTGTTACTAACTCATCACCACAAGGTACGGGAAGGGGGGCATCCGGAGTGTAAACAGTATCCACAGACACTCGCACGCAATTTTCTCCTAAATGTTTATGGTGCACTTTGTCGTCTGGCCCAACCCTCTCAAAAACACAATCCTTAGAGACAATATTGGTACGTGAATTTAATGTCAATTTACATGGTTTGCCCATGCCATTATGAAGTGTGGGATTCGTAGATGTCATGCGAGCGGATCTCTTTCCATCATCTTTCAACTATTTATACGTAAAAAATAAAAATAAAAACTCAAATCAATAACATTTATATAATATAAAAAATAAAAAGTCAACACCAATAATATATAATATTTATTTCTTACATTGCTATTTTTATTCTTATTTGTATTCTTGGCACGCGAATCACATGATGCACTTACATTTGATGAAATTATTTTGTGCAATCCATTGCCACTTTTTGGGATGTTCAGTCCGACTTTCGTCATTCCCCTCTCGTACTCCGACACCTTTGCCAGCAATTCTTGCATCCGCACATCTTTTTCTTTGCCTATTTCTCTTTTCGCATGCAGCTTAGACTCGAACTCACTAATATTCTTCTTTGATCCTCTCTTAGTGAGGTTAAAAAAGGTTGTGGGGGTGACTCCATGCCCTTCACCCCTAACACGACCCGAATGCTCGGGTGTCCCTAATGCCAAAGTTAGGACGTTTGAGGTTCCTTCGATGACCAAGTTCCCAGCTTTAATCTAACAGTTTAGCACTTCCTGCAAAAAAAAAACAATCAAGTTAGGATATATAACATTAACAATAATTCAATTAGATGTATTTGATGTTGAATATTTATGTAAACAAACTCGTAAATAGAAACTCATAATTGTATCCGCTATTTCCCTAATAGCATCATCACCAAATCGCCCATTTTTATATTGGCGACCTTTTTTACACAGATAAGACCTATCGTCGTCATCAAACTTATCACCTGCCTCTTTCTGTTAACATATAAAAAATTGGGTGAACTTAGAATGTGTAGTTTAATTCATAAATATCAATGTTTTTCAACTATGAAAAACAAGTACATACAAGGTCTTCGATAAGTCCAGAATAACCTTTCTTACTCATCCGATGGTTATATATATTCTTCCCCGGTCTTTCAGCTTGTGCCGCGCTTAGCACCTTATAACTACATAAGCATGAGCAGCTTATACAAATAACATTGAAAAATATATGGTTTTAACCATTTTCTATATACCTCAAACCCCTTTGAGATTCTCACTTTTACAAATTACTCCCAATCCTCCTGTTCAATATATTTTTTATACATCTCAGGCCGATGCTTGAGTTGATCAGGTTCATCTCTGAATGGTCTGACATAAAGCCTAGTCAATTCTACTTTAAAAATTTTCCACTGAGGCGACATATTAGATTGCACTTGTTTCTTTGTCTTCGGATCCATATAAAATTTAGACTGTGAATTAAAAATGAAAATAAATTAAGGAATACAAGATAAATGTGGGTTTCACAAAATACTTATGCTTATTTTGAAACAGGCCTGGTACAAGTACAACTAAGATTGAGAAATTTAGAAGTTCTCTTTCGAAGATCGAGCAAGTCTTGGAGATGTAGCCTTTATAAATCTTTCATTATTTATATTTGAGTACTAAGTATTGTTCTTTTTCATAAACTCCAAGAGTATATAGTCGTTTGAAGACCAACTGGAAATTGTCCATGACAAGTTGCTACTATATTTGAGTCACCAACACTATAGTAGATCATCAAAGGTAATCACTATTTATATTGTTAATTAAAATGATTGACATGTTAGAGGACTCGACGTGATTAAGAACAATAATGACAACTTCTGCATTAGCACACACATGGCTATCGACTTCCAAAGCTAAGTCAGACTATATTTCCTCCTTTATAAATTTAGCATACACTTCTGTTAAGTACGAGTCCAGACTATAATGTTGATGGTCCACACAGATGGTTAATTATTGATTTACGTCTTGAGTTCATTTTAAAGCTAAGAATAGGACTTGTAATTTCCCCATCTTCCTCTTCAATTGCCACTCTATTTACCTCATCAAAATCCACTCCTAAAAGCATAAAGTAGCAATAAATTTTCCCGTGATGCACGAGTAGTTGGGAAACTATTAAAAGTGGACAATAGAACTGATAATATGGCAAGACCCAGCCAAGCAAGGGGGTCAATACAACAGAATTACCCCAAGCCAATACAATAGACATCGAAGTTCAGCTGCAACAATAAAATAATGAAGAATGGTACAATCAAGAAGAGGAAGATCTAGGAGAAGATAGTCTAATGAGTCATTCCAATATGGATGATGGCTTTACTATGGTAAAAAGACAAAAAAAAAAGTACTAAAGGTGGCATTAGAAAACGTGTAGCATATGGAACCATTAGAAGTGTTAGGTCACACTCAAAATCCCCATCAATTAAACTACTATAATGTTGATGGTCTACATTGTTTTGTTTTTATGCTTTCTTATAACTGAGTAATCAGTTAAAGTTAGTTAACATATAATAGAGTAATTTGTTTGGTGATTGTTTTTATATAACTCTATATGGTTGCATAATGAAGGCAGGTCTTTATTTTTTTACAACCAAATCTTGGATTAATAAAGTGAGTAGGTCTTTGGTTAAAAAAGAAGCAGGTCTTAAAATAATTAGTAGTAGGCCTAATTATAGCAAGTAGGTCTTTGGCTATATTACTCTTTACTATTTATTTGGATCAAACATTTTGGCTATATTGCAGATAAAGCAGGTCTTTGACCAAAGTAATTTTTCTTTCAAAAGTCCTAGCACACTATCTATGACCTTCTAAATGCGGGGGATTATTAGCAATAACATCTTCTGTATCAAATATGTACAAAGGCAGGGTATCTTTATTTATCTCACAGTCTGGTAATTAAGTGGCTCTAGGAGATAAGGAACAAATATCAACAACGGCCACATCATCTGCACTGATATTTAATGAATGGATTTTATTGACATGATCTTTAATGTTCTTTACAATGACTTTCTTGGAATGATTCTCTAGCACAGGAACTGATATACCATTGTGCTCTATATAATCCCCTTCTTCTAACTCCACATTTCTAACAATAGTTTCTACTTCATCATCACTGATATTTAGAATTATAATGTTAGTTACGTTATACTAACATAAATAATATTAAAATTAGATTAAAATTGTTCATCAAATGCTTTACCAAAAAAAGTCATCAGCTTATGCAAACTTGAAACAGATTCAAGATAGTTCATATTACTAGTGACAGTAGCCAGAAGAAACTGATATGAGATAAATGTGTGGAATAGGTTTTCTGGGCATCTCATCCCCTCAAATCGTATGAGAATGTCTTGCCATCTATAATAATTTCTGTACAGATTATAATTTCTGTGCAGTTATATCAATTATTTTTTACACTACTGTACAAATTATAATGATGTGATTTTGTGAAACTCAGTGGCCAAAATTCAATCCCTCAAGCCCAACAGTTACATTGTTTTCTTGTTACATAGTAATTGAGTTGCTTTTATTTTGAATAGGTCTCTTAGTTTAATAGATAACAGTTATAATTGCTTTTATTTATTTCACATCAATTTGTTTTTCATGGACAGGTCTCTTAGTTTAATGGATAACTTTTTTCGACTGTGGGCTAATTTAAAATATTTGAGCATATAGATATAAGAACCGTGGGCTATTTATATTTCTTGAGCATTACTTATCATGAGGACTGTGGGTGATCCTGAAAAACTTTCATGAGGACTGGGTTTTTCTAAAAAAATTAACCGAGCATATACATTCGTGTAAATTGTGGACTATTTTCATAGTTATTAAGTGTATTTACAGATGGGTCGTGGACTATAATTTTCAGATCTATCGATATGAAACACCGTTGAGAAAAAGATGTATAACAGCAAATATAACACCAGTTGCGAATTTACCCTAGTGGCATAATCAAGAATCATAAAAAAGCCTCAAACCCCATTATAATGAAGAACCAAGGGGAAATCTTCAAAATCACTACAATCAATTGTTGGGGGCCATTTCATAGGATGTTAAACATATATTGGAAATATAATCACTAGTTGCCACCCAAATAATTGGAATTTTAAAGTTCGAACATATTTTTCTCACTATTCTTCTGCATAGGCAGAGGTCTCTAACGAATACTATTTCACTAGGAATTATAAATTATTGTGTTTAAGTATAACGAATATCCTAAGGAAGTGAACTCGGAATTCGAAGATATAATCACAAAATCAATAACTTCTGGACCAGTTGACGACCAGTAGTAGGAATACTTGGCACTAGTGACAGAATAGAGAATTTCAATCCGGCTGGAGGGGGGGGGGATGTAACAACCCGCGTAATTTTGGGTTATTTTAATTAATTTCTGGAAAATAGAGGAAAATAAAGTTTTGATAAAATTATTTTTATTGGGCAACCCTTTTAACATACTTTTGGCAAAAAATTTAGAAGCAAATATATTTTATATTCCTCTTCTTTTTATATACACATTGGCCCTTGAGATTTGTGAGTTCCAACCTTAGATTAGAGGTGTTCTTGGGGCTATTTTCTTGGAGAAGCTTTTGTAGGTCTTTTGAGTTGATCTTGAGATGTGATCGTTGGTTTCTCATCATTGTTTGAGGTATGGGGTTTTACACAATATGCTCCTTAATCTCGCGAGTGCTATTCCGTTGAATTCTTGTTAATTGAACTCATGTTTGAATTGATAAATTCTTGGAAATCTGGAAAATAATTGTTGAAATTATTTTGATTCATGTGGTATCATTATATTATTGATGAGCACGTTGTCATGAGATTTCAATATGGCACGGATGTTGGGTACCCGCCAAAATTCCTGTTTCCCGGGCTATGGCTTGATAAAGCATATACGTATGTGGTGAGGCCTGGTGACCCGGTTAAAGTGTCGTTGAGAAATTATATTGATAAATGCTTTGAGATTTGCATTTCGATTTGAATATTCATACTCGTGTTGTTACGTTTTATTCATTGCTAATATATATTATTGAGCATCTTTCCTGTCGTATTGTGTACTTCCCCATATTTTCTTTTAGTTGGCAGGTTAGCGTGGATTTGAGCGCTATGGATTATTGGAGATTGATTTTAGCGTGGATTATTTTGGGAAGAATTTTTAATACAAGTTGGAAAAATTGTATTATTTTTGATGTATAGAGCTTTGGATATTTGTATTTTATTTTTTAGTTAGTTGTTGTATTTTTTATTGGAGAGACTTGTTGTAATTGAAGAGATTGAGATTAGTGGATTTATATTATTGTGGGTTTATTTAGATGCTCTATACCTTGTTACTTGTGGATTTAGTTATTTTATCGAAGTGGCGCTCCGTTCGCTCTCCCCGGGTGGGCGGGGTGTTACAAATGGTATCATAGCTTAGGTATACGACAACCCCCGGGTCTTGGGTTTTGGATTCATTGCGTGGTTAGCAATTTTTGGAGATAGAAAATTTTAGGTGATATTCGTGTCAGGTTTCGAGATTAGATATGAGGAATTTATTTTTGGAGACGAAATTATTTTTGGAGATTATTAGCCTGATTTTTTAGAGTTAGGCATTCGGCGAATTTCGAGGGCGAAATTCCATTATTAGTGGGGAAGTGTAACAACCCGCGTAATTTTGGGCTATTTTAATTAATTTCTGGAAAATGGAGGAAAATAAAGTTTTTGATAAAATTATTTTTATTGGGCAACCCTTTTAACATACTTTTGGCACAAATTTTAGTAGCAAATATATTTTATATTCCTCTTCTTTTTATATACACATTGGCCCTTGAGATTTGTGAGTTCCAACCTTAGATTAGAGGTGTTCTTGGGGCTATTTTGTTGGAGGTTCTTGGAGGAGCTTTTGTAGGTCTTTTGAGTTGATCTTGAGGACGTGATCGTTGGTTTCTCATCATTGTTTGAGGTATGAGGTTTTACACAATATGCTCCTTAATCTCGCGAGTGCTATTCCGTTGAATTCTTGTTAATTGAACTCATGTTTGAATTGATAAATTCTTGGAAATCTGGAAAATAATTGTTGAAATTATTTTGATTCATGTGGTATCATTATATTATTGATGAGCACGTTGTCATGAGATTTTAATATGGCACGGATGTTGGGTACCCGCCAAAATTCCTGTTTCCCGGGCTATGGCTTGATAAAGCATATACGGATGTGGTGAGGCCTGGTGACCCGGTTAAAGTGTCGTTGAGAAATTATATTGATAAATGGTTTGAGATTTGCATTTCGATTTGAATATTTGTACTCGTGTTGTTACGTTTTATTCATTTCTAATATATATTATTGAGCATCTTTCCTGTCGTATTGTGTACTTCCCCATATTTTCTTTTAGTTGGCAGGTTAGCGTGGATTTGACCGCTATGGATTATTGGAGATTGATTTTAGCGTGGATTATTTTGGGAAGAATTTTTAATACAAGTTGGAAGAATTGTATTATTTTTGATGTATAGAGCTTTGGAGATTTGTATTTTATTTTTTAGTTAGTTGTTGTATTTTTTGTTGGAGAGACTTGTTGTAATTGAAGAGATTGAGATTAGTGGATTTATATTATTGTGGGTTTATTTAGATGCTCTATACCTTGTTACTTGTGGATTTAGTTATTTTATCGAAGTGGCGCTCCGTTCGCTCTCCCCGGGCGGGCGGGGTGTTACAAGGGAATATAAGGATGAATAGCTATTGGGATTGTATCATCTCTATTAAGCCGAGAATAGTGGTTGGTAATAAACAAAGAATAGATGCTGGTTTTACTTGATTAATAAACTAGTAACAGTACACTGTATATACACATAGCTAATAGCACATGCCTAATATTTTGAATTCAAGTGAGTTTGAATTCATGTTGATTGTGTTAAAAAAATGATTTTTTAAAAGATGAAATGTTTAAACTTGGGTAATTATTGACGTCGACACAATCCATTTAAAACTAACATATTTAATTTAATACACCCGTGTAAAAGTAAGAAATTAAGTCCCTAAAATGACGTTGTCACAATCCATGTCATATACGAATAACAAAGGTTCTAGACACATGGAAGAAATCAAATACATACTTGTAAAGTAGTCCATAAATTTTCTTTCAAATGAATTGGCACTTTACAATTCCAAGCAGAAGATATTATGGATCCTAGTGGCCAAGACAAAGTGATGTCTATTATCCCAAAGTTGATTAATGAAGAGATGAATTCTTCTCTAATCTAATGACCTACTATGGAAGAAGTGGAGAATGTTGTTATAGGATTAAATGCCAAGAGTAGTCGAGGGGTGGATGGGCTTAATAAATTATTTTTTCATTTCTTTTGGGAGGACATTAAAAAGGATGTTATGAAAGAAGTTCAGTACTTCTTTGCAAGCAATAGTTTTCCCAAGACAAGTACAAGCACCAGAATAGCTCTTATCCCAAAGATAGATCATCCCCAAACTTTAAATGATTTTAGACTTATAAGTATGCAGAATTTTGTAAATAAGATATTCTCTAGAATTCTAAATGATAGAATTTTTACCATTCTTCCTTCTATTATCTCTCCAATGCAGTCAGGATTCATTAGAGGACGATCTATTACTGAGAATGTTATGCTTTCTCAACAATGTATGTCTAGAATTAACACAAAACATGTGAGAGGCAATGTAATTATGTAGCTGGACATGTCAAAGGCTTATGACAGAGTTTCATGGTGGTTTCTGATAGTTGTTTAATTTTGAAAATGACTTTTTGATTTTATGATGATTTTTTGAATTTTGGTTTATGCATAAATTGGGAAAACATATTATAATTTCTGTCAAACTTGAGAAGCAAAGGAATATCTGTGATTGGTAGTATATTTGAAGTAAATTGAAGCAAACAGAGTAATTAGATTATAATTTCTACATTGTTTTGTTTTGATGCTTTCTTATAACTGAGTAATGAGTTAAAGTCAGTTAACAGATAACAGAGTAATTCGTTTGGTGATTGTTTTTATATAACTGTATATGGTTGAATAATGAAGGCAGATCTTTATTTTTTTACAACCAAATCTTGGCTTAATAAAGTGAGCAGTTCTTTGGCTAAAAAAGAAGCAGGCATTAAGAGAATTAGTAGCAGGCCTAATTATAGAAAGTAGGTCTTTGGATATATTACTCTTTACTATTTATTTGGATCAAACATTTTGGCTATATTACAGATGAAGTAGGTCTTTGACCACAATAATTTTTCTTTTAAAAGTCCTAGCACACTGTATAAGATCTTCCAAATGTGGGGGATTATTAGCAATAATATCTTCTGTATCAAATATGTACAAAGACAGGGTATCTTTATTTATCTCACAGTCTGGTAATTAAGTGGCTCTAGGAGATAAGGAACAAATATCGACAACTGCTACATCATCTGCACTGATATTTAATGAATGGATTTTCTTGACATGATCTTTAATGTTCTTTACAATGGCTTTCTTGGAATGATTCTCTGTCACAGGAACTGATATAGCATTGTGCTCTATATAATCCCCTTCTTCTAACTCCACATTTTTAACAATAGTTTCTACTTCATCTTCACTGATATTTAGAATTATAATGTTAGTTATGTTATACTAACATAAATAATATTAAAATCAGATTAAAATTGTTCACCAAATGCTTTACCAAAAAAAAATCATCAGCTTATGTAAACTTGAACAAATTCAAGACAGTTCATATTACTAGTGACAGTAGCCAGAAAAAACTGATATGAGATAAATGTGTGGAATACGTTTTTTGGGCATCTCATATCCTTAAATCCCATGAGAATGTCTTGCCGTCAGTTATAATTTTTGTACAGATTATAATTTATGTATAGTTATATCAATTATTTTTGACACTGCTCTACAAAATATAATGATGTGAATTTGTGAAACACAATGACCAAAATTCAATCCCTCAAGCCCAACAGTTACATTGTTTTCTTGTTACATAGTAATTGAGTTGATTTTATTTGGAATAGGTCTCTTAGTTTAATGGATAACAGTTATAATTGCTTTTATTTATTTCACATCAATTTGTTTTTCATGGACAGGTCTCTTAGTTTAATGGATAACTTTTTTCGACTGTGGGCTAATTTAAAATATTTGAGCATATAGATATAAGAACCGTGGGCTATTTTAATTTCTTGAGCATGACTTATCTTGAGGACTGTGGGTGATCCTGAAAAACTTTCACGAGGACTGGGTTTTTCTAAAAAATTAACTGAGCATATACATTAGTGTAAATTGTGGACTATTTTCAGAGTTATTAAGTTTATGTACAGATGGGTCGTGGACTATCATTTTCAGATCTATCGATATGAAACACCTGTTGAGAAAAGGATGTATAACATTAAATATAACACCAGTTGCGAATTTACCCTAGTGGCATAATCAAGAATCATAAAAAAGCCTCGAACCCTATTATAATAACGAACCAAGGGAAATCTTCAAAATCACTACAATCAATTGTTGGGGGCCATTTCATAGGATGTTAAACATATATTGGAAATATAATCACTAGTTTCCACCCAAATAATTGGAATTTTAAAGTTCGAACATATTTTTCTCACTATTCTTCCGCACAGGCAGAGGTCTCTAACGAATACTATTTCACTAGGAGTTATAAATTGTTGTGTCATAGTATAACGAATATCCTAAGGAAGTGAACATGGAATTCGAAGATATAATCATAAAATGAATAACTTTTGGACCAGTTGACGACCAGTAGTAGGAATACTTGGCACTAGTGACGGATCGAGAATTTCAATCCAGATGGGGGGGGGGGGGGAATATAAGAATGAATAGCTATTGGGATTGTATCATCTCTAATAAGCCGAGAATAGCTGTTGGTAACAAACCAAGAATAGCTGTTGGTTTTACTTGATTAATAAACTAGCAATAGTACACTGTTTATATACATAGCTAATAGCACATGCCTAATAGTTTGAATTCAAGTGAGTTTGAATTCATGTTGATTGTGTTAAAAAAAACAATTTTTTAAAAGATGAAATTTTTAAACATGAGTAATTATTGACGTCGACACATTCCATTTAAAACTAACAAATTTAATTCAATTCACAAGTGTAAAAGTAATATATCAAGTCCCTAAATTGACGTTGACACAATCCATGTCATATACGAATAACAAAGGTTCTAGACACATGGAAGAAATCATATACTTACTTGTAAAGCAGTCCATAAATTTTCTTTCAAATGAATTTGCACTTTACAATTCCAAGCAGAAGATATTATGGATTGTAGTGGCCAGGACAAAGTGATGTCTATTATCCCAAAGCTGATTAATGAAGAGCTTAATTCTTCTCTAATCTAATGGCCTACTATGGAAGAAGTGGAGAAAGTTGTTATAGGATTAAATGCCAAGAGTAGTCGAGGGGTGGATGGGCTTAATGGATTATTTTTTCATTTCTTTTGGAAGGACATTAAAAATGATATTATGAAAGCAGTTCAGTACTTATTTGCAGGCAATAGTCTTCCCAACATAAGTACAAGCACCAGAATAGCTCTTATCCCAAAGATAGGTCATCCCCAAACTTTAAATGATTTTAGACTTATAAGTATGCAGAATTTTGTCAATAAGATATTCTCTAGAATTCTAAATGATAGAATTTTTACCATTCTTCCATCTATTATCTCTCCATTGCAGTCAGGATTCATTAGAGGAAGATCTATTACTGAGAATGTGATGCTTGCTAACCAATGTATGTCTAGAATTAACTCAAAATATGTGGGAGGCAATGTAATTATGAAGCTGGACATGTCAAAGGCTTATAACAGAGTTTCATGGTGGTTTCTGATAGTTGTTTAGTTTTGAAAATGACTTTTTGATTTTATGATGTTTCTTTAAATTTTAGTTTATGCATAAATTAGGAAAACATATTATAATTTCTGTCAAACTTGAGAAGCAAAAGAATATATGTGATTTGTAGTATAGTTGAAGTAAATTGAAGCAAACAGAGTAATTAGATTATAATTTCTACATTGTTTTGTTTTGATGCTTTCTTATAACTGAGTAATCAGTTAAAGTCAATTAACAGATAACGGAGTAATTTGTTTGGTGATTGTTTTTATATAACTGTATATGGTTGCATAATGAAGGCATGTCTTTATTTTTTTACAACCAAATCTTGGCTTAATAAAGTGAGCAGGTCTTTGGCTAAAAAAGAAGCAGGTCTTAAGAGAATTAGTAGCAGGCCTAATTTTAGAAAGTAGGTCTTTGGCTATATTACTCTTTACTATTTATTTGGATCAAACATTTTGGCTATATTGCAAATGAAGCAGGTCTTTGACCATAATAATTTTTATTTCAAAATTCCTTGCACACTGTCTAAGATCTTCCAAATATGGGGGATTATTAGCAATAACATCTTTTGTATCAGAGATGTACAAAGGCATGGTATCTTTATTTATCTCACATACTGGAAATTAAATGCCTCTAGGAGATAAGGAACAAACATCAACAACTTCTACATCATCTTCACTGATATTTAATGAATGGATTTTCTTGACATGATCTTTAATGTTCTTTACAATGGCTTTCTTAGAATGACCGTCTGTCATAGGAACTGATATAGCATTGTGCTCGATATAATCCCCTTCTTCTAACTCGAGATTTCTAACAATAGTTTCTACTTCATCTTCACTGATATTTAGAATTATAATGTTAGTTATTTTATACTAACATAAATAATATTAAAATCTGATTAAAATTGTTCATCAAATGCTTTACCAAAAAAATTCATCAGCTTATGCAAACTTGAAACAGATTCAAGACAGTTCATATTACCAGTGACAGTAGCAAGAAGAAACTGATATGAGATACATGTGTGGAATAGGTTTTTTAGGCATCTCATCTCCTCAAATCACATGAGAATGTCTTGCCATCAGTTATAATTTCTGTACAGTTATATCAATTATTTTTTACGCTATTGTACAAATTATGATGATGTGATTTTGTGAAACACAGTGGCAAAAATTCAATCCCTCAAGGCCATCAGTTAGATTGTTTTCTTGTTACATAGTACTTGTTTTGATTTTATTTGGAATATGTCTCTTAGTTTAATGGATAACAGTTATAATTGCTTTTATTTATTTCACATCAATTTGTTTTTCATGGACAGGTCTCTTTGTTTAATGGATAACTTTTTCCGACTGTGGGCTAATTTAAAATATTTGAGCATATGGATATAAGAACAGTGGGCTATTAAAATTTCTTGAGCATGGATTATCATGAGGACTGTGGGTGATTCTGAAAAACTTTCACGAGGACTGGGTTTTTCTAAAAAAATTAACTGAGCATATACATTCGTGTAAATTGTGGACAATTTTCATAGTTATTAAGTGTATGTACAGATGGGTCGTGGGCTATAATTTTTAGATCTATCGATATGAAACACCTGTTAAGAAAAGGATATATAACAACAAATATAACACCAGTTGTGAATTTACCCTAGTGGAATAATCAAGAATCATAAAAAAGCCTCGAACCCCATTATAATGAAGAACCAAGGGGAAATCTTCAAAATCACTACAATCAATTGTTGGGGGCCATTTCATAGGATGTTAAACATATATTTAAAATATTATCACTAGTTGCCACCCAAATAACTGGAATTTTAAAGTTCGAACATACTTTTCTCACTATTCTTTCTCACAGGCAGAGGGATCTAACGAATACTATTTCACTAGGAATTATAAATTGTTGTGTCTTAGTATAACGAATATCCTAAGGAAGTGAACAAGGAATACGAAGATATAATCACAAAATCAATAACTTCTGGATCAGTTGACGACCAGTAGTAGGAATACTTGGCACTAGTGACGGTTCGAGAATTTCAATCTGGCTGGGGGGGGGGGAATATAAGGATGAATAGCTATTGGAATTGTATCATCTCTAATAAGCCGAGAATAGCTGTTGGTAACAAACCAAGAATAGCTGTTTGTTTTACTTGATTAATAAACTAGTAATAGTACACTGTTTATATACGTAGCTAATAGCACATGCCTAATAGTTTGAATTCAAGTGAGTTTGAATTCATGTTGATTGTGTTTAAAAAAAAAGATTTTTTAAAAGATGAAATGTTTAAACTTGAGTAATTATTGATGTCAACACAATCCTTTTAAAACTAACAAATTTAATTAATACACACGTGTAAAAGTAAGAAATTAAGTCCCTGAATTGACGCTGACACAATCCATGTCATATACGAATAACAAAGGTTCTACACACATGGAAGAAATAAAATACTTACTTGTAAAGTTGTCCATAAATTTTCTTTCAAATGAATTGGCACTTTACAATTCCGAGCAGAAGATATTATGGATCCTAGTGGCCAGGAAAAAGTGATGTCTATTATCCCAAAGCTGATTAATGAAGAGATGAATTCTTCTCTAATATAATGGCCTACTATGGAAGAACTGGAGAAAGTTGTTATAGGATTAAATGCCAAGAGTGGTTCAGGGGTGGGTGGGTTTAATGGATTATGTTTTCATTTATTTTGGGAGGACATTAAAGAGAATATTATGAAAGTAGTTCAGTACTTCTTTGTAGGCAATAGTCTTCCCAAGATCAGTACAAGCACCAGAGTAGCTCTTATCCCAAAGATAGATCATCCCCAAACTTTAAATGATTTTAGACTTATAAGTATGCAAAATTTTGTCAATAAGATATTCTCTAGAATTCTAAATGAAAGAATTTTTACGATTCTTCCATCTATTATCTCTCCAATGTAGTCAGGATTCATTAGAGGAAGATCTATTACTGATAATGTGATGCTTGCTCAACAATGTACGCCTAGAATTAACTCAAAACATGTGGGAGGCAATGTAATTATGAAGTTGGACATGTCAAAGCCTTATGACAGAGTTTCATGGTGGTTTCTGATAGTTCTTTAGTTTTTAAAATGACTTTTTGATTTTATGATGTTTCTTTGAATTTTGGTTTATGCATAAATTGGGAAAACATATTATAATTTCTGTCAAACTTGAGAAGCAAAGGAATATATGTGAGTGGTAGTATATTTGAAGTAAATTGAAGCAAAGAGAGTAATTAGATTATAATTTCTACATTGTTTTGTTTTGATGCTTTCTTATAACTGAGTAATCAATTAAAGTCAGTTAACAGATAACAGAGTAATTTGTTTGGTGATTGTTTTTAAACAACTATATATGGTTGCATAATGAAGGCAGGTCTTTATTTTTTTTCAACCAAATCTTGGCTTAATAAAGTGAGCAGGTCTTTGGATAAAAAAGAAGCAGGTCTTAAGAGAATTAGTAGCAGGCCTAATTTTAGAAAGTCGGTCTTTGGCTATATTACTCTTTACTATTTATTTGGATAAAACATTTTGGCTATATTGCCGATGAAGCAGGTCTTTGACCACAATAATTTTTCTTTCAAAAGTCCTAGCACACTGTCTAAGATCTTCCAAATGTGGCGAATTATTAGCAATAACATCTTCTGTATCAGATATGTACAAAGGCAAGGTATCTTTATTCATCTCACAGACTGGTAATTAGATGGCTCTAAGAGATAAGGAAAAAAAACAACAACTGCTACATCATCTTCACTGATATTTAATGAATGGATTTTCTTGACATGATCTTTAATGTTCTTTACAATGGCTTTCTTAGAATGAATCTCTGTCACAGGAACTGATATAGCATTGTGCTCTATATAATCCCCTTCTTCTAACTCCACATTTCAAACAATAGTTTCTACTTCATCTTCACTGATATTTAGAATTATAATGTTAGTTATGTTATACTAACATAAATAATATTAAAATCTGATTAAAATTGTTCATCAAATGCTTTACCAAAAAAATTCATCCGCTTATGCAAACTTGAAACAGATTCAAGACAGTTCATATTACTAGTGATAGTAGCCAGAAGAAACTGATATGAGATAAATGTGTGGAATAGGTTTTTTGGGCATCTCATCTCCTCAAATCGCATGAGAATGTCTTACCATCAGTTATAATTTCTGTACAGATTATAATTTCTGTACAGTTATATCAATTATTTTTGACACTATTGTATAAATTATGATGATGTGATTTTGTGAAACACAGTAGCCAAAATTCAATCCCTCAAGGCCATCAATTACATTGTTTTCTTGTTACATAGTACTTGTGTTGATTTTATTTGGAATAGGTCTATTAGTTTAATGGATAACCGTTATAATTGCTTTTATTTATTTCACATCAATTTGTTTTTCGTGGACAGGTGACTTAGTTTAATGGATAACTTTTTTCGACTGTGGGCTAATTTAAAATATTTGAGCATATAGATATAAGAACAGTGGGCTATTTTAATTTCTTGAGCATGACTTATCACGAGGACTGTGGGAGATTCTGAAAAACTTTCACGAGGACTGGGTTTTTCTAAAAAAATTAACTGAGCATATACATTCGTGTAAATTGTGGACTATTTTTAGAATTATTAAGTGTATGTACAGATGGGTAGTGGAGTACAATTTTCAGATCTATTGATATGAAAAACCTGTTGAGAAAAGGATATATAACAACAAATATAACACCAGTTGCGAATTTACCTGAGTGGCAGAATCAAGAATCATAAAAAAGCCTCGAACCCCATTATAATGAAGAACCAAGGGGAAATCATCAAAATCACTACAATCAATTGTTGGGGGCCATTTCATAGGATGTTAAACATATACTGGAAATATAATCACTAGTTTCCACCCAAATAACTTTAATTTTAAAGTTCGAACCTATTTTTCTCACTATTCTTCCGCACAGGCAGAGGTCTCTAACGAATACTATTTCACTAGGAGTTATAAATTGTTGTGTCTTAGTATAACGAATATCCTAAGGAAGTGAACTCGGAATTCAAAGATATAATCACAAAATCAATAACTTCTGGATCAGTTGACGACCACTAGTAGGAATACTTGGCACTAGTGACGGATCGAGAATTTCAATCCGGCTGGGGGGGAGGGAATATAAGGATGAATAGCTATTGGGATTGTATCATCTCTAATACGCCGAGAATAGCTGTTGGTAACAAACCAAGAATAGCTGTTGGTTTTACTTGATTAATAAACTAATAACAGTACACTGTTTATATACGTAGCTAATAGCACATGCCTAATAGTTTTAATTCAAGTGAGATTGAATTCATGTTGATTGTGTTAAAAAAATGATTTTTTAAAAGATGAAATGTTTAAACTTGAGTAATTATTGACGTCAACATAATCCTTTTAAAACTAACAAATTTAATTTAATACACACGTGTAAAAGTAAGAAATTAAGTCCCTGAATTGACGCTGACACAATCCATGTCATATACGAATAACAAAGGTTCTAGACACGTGGAAGAAATAATATACTTACTTGTAAAGTTGTCCATAAATTTTCTTTCAAATGAATTGGCACTTTACAATTCCAAGCAGAAGATACTATGGATCCCAGTGGTCAGGAAAAAGTGATGTCTATTATCCCAAAGCTGATTAATGAAGAGAAGAATTATTCTCTAATCTAATGGCCTACTATGGAAGAAGTGGAGAATGTTGTTATAGGATTAAATGCCAAGAGTGGTCCAGGGGTGGATGGGTTTAATGGATTATTTTTTCATTTCTTTTGGGAGGACATTAAAGCGGATATTATGAAAGTAGTTCAGTACTTCTTTGCAGGAAATAGTCTTCCCAAGATTAGTACAAGCACCAGAGTAGCTCTTATCCCAAAGATAGATGATCCCCAAACTTTAAATGATTTTAGACTTATAAGTATGCAGAATTTTGTCAATAAGATATTCTCTAGAATTCTAAATGATAGAATTTTTACGATTCTTCCATCTATTATCTCTCCAATGTAATCAGGATTCATTAGAGGAAGATCTATTACTGATAATGTGATGCTTGCTCAACAATGTATGCCTAGAATTAACTCAAAACATGTGGAAGGCAATGTAATTATGAAGCTGGACATGTCAAAGGCTTATGATAGAGTTTCATGGTGGTTTCTGAGAGTTGTTTAGTTTTGAAAATGGATTTTTTATTTTATGATGTTTCTTTGAATTTTGGTTTATGCATAAATTGGGAAAACATATTATAATTTCTGTCAAACTTGAGAAGCAAAGGAATATATGTGATTGGTAGTATATTTGAAGTAAATTGAAGCAAACAGAGTAATTAGATTATAATTTCTACATTGTTTTGTTTTAATGATTTCTTATAATTGAGTAATCAGTTAAATTCCGTTAACAGATAATAGAGTAATTTGTTCGGTGATTGTTTTTATACAACTGTATATGGTTGCATAATGAAGGCAGGTATTTATTTTTTTACAACCAAATCTTGGCTTAATGAAGTGAGCAGGTCTTTAGCTAAAAAAGAAGCAGGTCTTAAGAGAATTAGTAGCAGGCCTAATTATAAAAAGTAGGTCTTTGGCTATATTACTCTTTACTATTTATTTGGATCAAACATTTTGGCTATATTACAGATGAAGAAGGTCTTTGACCACAATAATTTTTCTTTCAAAAGTCCTAGCACACTGTCTAAGATCTTCCAAATGTGGGGGATTATTAGCAATAACATTTTCTATATCAGATATGTACAAAGGCAGTGTATCTTTATTTATCTCACAGTCTGGTAATTCAGCGGCTCTAGGAGATAAGGAACAAATATCAACAACTGCTACATCATCAAAACTGATATTTAATGAATGGATTTACGTTGTAAGAAATTAAGTCCCTGAATTGATGTTGACACAATCCATGTCATATACGAATAACAAAGGTTCTAGACACAAGGAAGAAATGAAATACTTACTTGTAAAGAGATCCATAAATTTTCTTTCAAATGAATTTGCCCTTTCTTCCAAGATCCATAACATATTGGAATCATGGTCTTAACTATGACTCCTCTATAACTCGCAAAATCAAGTCTTGTTTTACTAGAGGGCTGCCCAGATATGTTGTAATCGAGTTGAATTCTTTTGACATCTTCAATTTTGGTTATCCGTTGACAAACAACAATACCTCTACCTTTTCATAGGTTATTAGAATTGTCTTCTGAAGGATCTAAGTTATCTATGTCGTGATCCTCCATTTCGTCCACGCTCCTTTAATGACAGAGTGCCTAAAACCTGAATTTGCATAGTGTATAATACATTTAGACATAGATATGAGAAGAACTCCCAAACTAGTTGAATCATATGGAACTCTAAGAAAAATATTTGACCAGTGGACTACAAGAAGGAAAAATAATGTTGCTCAAATCTGATGTAAACAACCCTGATGTTGACCAGCAGACTACAAGAAGCAAAAATAATGTTGTTCAAATCTGATGTAAACAACCATGATGTGTGTGGATACATCTATTCCTTATAATGAAATAGAGAAATGTAAACAATTGCACCATGTATGGAATATATATTTTGTGTTTGTGTAAATGTTAACAAACAATCTTTTAGTTCACTAAACAAAGCATGCTTCCATCATGTATAGACTATGAAACTATGAGCATAATTAATCGAGAAACACAACTTATAAAGCCTAGAAATTTTCATATTTCAGGTCCTAAATGATCTTTTTAGCCAAAAGTCAAAACATAAAGTGCATTCCTGGAAAATAAAGGCAATCAACTAATCAAACAAATCCCCAAATAACTATATTTTGATCTAATTGTCTACCCAAGTCCCCTCGCAATCTGTTCTCACATACGTGGATGGCGAGATGTCAATTTCCTCAACATTTGGCAATGATCTACTAGATTCATGATCTCTAATGCAACCAGAAATGCAGTCTTCATCGCTATCATCAATATTATATACTCTTTGAGGAGTTGCTAAAGTAATTGACCATTTAGAATCGAGTTGGTCGGGTACATAAAAAACTTGTTTGGCATGAGAAGCTTATATAAATTGCTCATTCTGAGGGCCAAACCTACCAAGTTCAACCAATGTGAAACCAATCGCCGTTGTTGTCACACTAATCGCACTTGAAAACCGGAATCTTAAATGTTATATAATCAAGCATCCAAAATTCAGTAATGAAGCCGTAATATCATAGATTTGAAACCACTGGATTCTTATCTTTAGCACTAGAAACCTGCATCGTTGTGGCAACAATGCTCACTCCACTATTTTTGTTGACTCGATCAGTATCACGTTCCCTTGTATTATAACGACATCCATTAGTAACATAATCGAGAAATTTTATTACGTCTCGACGTGGTCCTCGAGCTACCCATTTTAAGGTATCTGAAACGTTGTTGCCCATTTGTTGAATTTCGTCAGCCTGAATTTTGAGAGTGTTAGATAAAATAATTAGAGTTATTTAGAGTCTTACTTTTGATAAATTGATCATACCCTTTGATGTAACCAAAGAATAAAAGTCTTGCTGTGCTCATCTTGTAACCATTTTTGGTTTTTACGCTTTTGAGAATATTTTTGCCTCAAGCTCTCGATGTCCTCCCTAGTTATTAAAAATAAAATATACAGTCAGCCATCAAGATCTTATGCTTAGACAAGAAAGTAATATTTATTAAAATGAAATATATAATATTTACTCGGTATAAGGCTGGACATCATTTGTATTTTCCAACACATGTCGATGTGCCGGTTCCCATAATAACTCATCCACTTCAATGACATTACCACCACCTATTGGTTTGATATCTTGTATTGCATCATCATCATCACTAGTCCTCATATTTCTACTAATTGGAACTCCAACTGCATTGAGCCCGTGTAAGAACTCGGAACAAATTCAACCGCCTCTTCTGCAATATAACGTTCCGCAATACAACCTTCTGGATGATTTTTATTATGCACTTGACCCTTTATCAATTTCATGTTCCTACATCAATGTTAAAAATTTAAATAGTATTAACTAATTGAGTTGTTATTAATTAATTTCATAATTATAAGCACGAACTTACCTTTCAAAAGGGTACATCCATCGTGAAAAAACTAGACCACAAAGTTCAACCTCTCTAACAAGATGTGCCATTAAATGCACCATGATGTCAAAGAATGTGGGAGGGAAGTATTTTTCCAGCAAACACAAAGTTATCACAATATCGTTCTGAATTTCTTTTAATTTTGGCACGTCCACTACTTTTTCAAAAATAGCATTAAAGAAGAAGCAAATTCTAATAATCGCATATCTCACATGCTTTGGTAATACAGATCGTATTGCAACGGGAAGTATTTGTTGCATTAGTATGTGACAATCATGGGAGTTAAGACCAAACAATTTTAATTGTTCCATGGAAACAAGATTCACAAAATTCGAAGAGTACCCATCAGGGACCTTAAGTCGTCGCAAAGTTTCACAAACCCTTACTTTCTCTTCCCTCAGTAATGTATAACAAGCTGGTGGCAAATAAGTGCGTTTACCATTATATTGTGGTGCCAATCCATCCCGGATTCTCATGTCTACAAGATCAAGATGACTCTTAACTACATCATTTGTTTTTCCAGGAATATTAAGTAGGGTCCCTATGATGCTGTCGCAAACATTCTTCTCGATGTGCATGACGTCTAAGTTGTGTCGAATAAGCAAATGTTTCCAATACTCAAGCTCAAAGAATATGGATTTTTTCTTTCAACATATGAAACTAGCATTATCATCTTTGGAGGAAGCACTACCTTCAATGTGGTATTCACTGCGCTTTCTCTTTGATTTTACAGTCTTTTTCAAACTGACCTTCTTTTTCAAACCCATCGTCTTTCCCCATGATGCCCTAATCCCTACCAGTTTCTTTAATAGTTGTTCACCACTCAACGGTTCAGGTTGTATGCAAAACTCTTGCTGACCATTGAAAGCCTTTTTTTTCTTTCGAAATGGATGGTCATGTGGAAGAAATCTTCTATGAGACATATATATATTCTTATTAGAATTTGTTAATCTAATAGAATCGGTTTCTTCCCCACAAATTGGACATGCATAATATCCCTTTACAGCACAACCGTACAAATTCCCATATGCAGGAAAATCATTAATAGTCCACAAAAGTATAGCCTTTAACGTAAAATATTCTTTTCGATAAGCATCATAAGCCTGGACACCTTCGTGCCATAAAGTTCGTAAATCTTCAATTAATGGTGCCAAGTAAACATCAATTGTAATGACCCCACTTTTATGTGCTAATATGTATATAGTTTGTTTTTACACTCTTGTGTTATTTATTATCTTATAAATATTGTATTATTAGATATGTGGTATTATTGGCTATCAATATAACAAACCCCATTTTTAATTACGAAGAATCAACTGTAAATTGGATCAAGTCGAAGTTTTATGGCATATCTTAAGGCAAATAATAAGTTTTGGGGTAGAAAATATAATTTTATGAAACTTTAAGGACTAAAATAAAAATATAAAATGGGCCATTTTGTAAATAAAATATTTTCAAGGACCTCTAAGAAATATTCAAAATATATAGTGTGAAATTACCGAAATACCCTTCATGTGTGAAATGACCCTTATACCCCTATCACCTTTCCACCACGTGCTGGTCACCTCCACCATACACGTGTCGTCGTTAGAGGAGAAGCCAAAACACGTGTCATCGTTAGAGGAGAAGCTAAAACACGTGTCGGAGTCCGGTGAAATAAGACTGCAAGACGCCTCCGTTACGCGACACGTCAACGCTGACTCCCACTGTAAAAGCTTGGTCAGCATGGACATGTGTCAACACCGTGAGACTTTTGGAAACCTATAAATAGGGCCTTAGGGTTCATTTGAAACTCACACCAATTCCTTGAGAATTATAGTAAGAAAGAGTGATAGAAAGCTTGGGAAATATCTTAAGAAGGAGTTCTATAATTTCGAAGAAAGAATTCATTTCGTAGGTATGATTTTATTTAAATGTTATAATTCATTTTTGTAGTTTTAATTTCGTATTTTATAGCTTTACTTAGTAGTTATGCTGGTAAAATAAACTAAAGACTTTACTAATCAAAACTTAAAATTTGGAAACAATCTAAATTGATTTTATTTTCAAAATATGTCAACTTGTTTGAAAAATATATATATACTCTTTTTAAAATGATTTTTATAAGCAATTGCTCGTATTATGGAATGTCATTTAAGTAATTCCAAAGTCAGTCCCGGTGAAATTCTGTCTAGATGAGATGGTATTTAAGTGGTGCCCCTGTGACCCTCCATCTCTACTGGGAATAAATCCGGAAATGTTCTGTCTAGATGAGATGGTATTTAAGTGGTGCCCCTGTGACCCTCCATCTCTACTGGGAACCGACTGATTAGGAAGAACTATGAATTGAAATTCTTTAAATGCGATGAATGAATATTAAAAATTGAGAAAATGGTTTTAGTAACCTTTTTCAGCAAGATATTTTAGGATTAAAACACAATATTTAAAATTGGGCTTTATTTAGAATACATAATTAAACCTTTATTGTATTTATTAGATTAACGTGTGATCCAAGACTCAATATCTATATTTTCGAGCCTCTATTTTAGGTGAGTACTCTGACATTCCTTGTTCATTTTAATTATATGATATTATGCAAACTATGTATTTTGTGAAATGCTTTTATTCTCAAAATGCATCCGATACCGATGATTGATTCATTTGTGATATGTTTATATCTCTCCATATAGACATACTGATTGAAATGAGTATTGAAAATGAGATTGATTATTGAAAATAAGATTCGGCCTAAGGGACCTCTTTACTGACTGACCTTCCCAGCTGGGTTATCGCTGGTGTGCCCTAAATAAGGCGTTGTGACGAACATGTTCGATTGACCCTCAACTACCGGGGTATAATACGGTAGAAGAATACGGTATTAGAGTGTACTTGGCCATCAAAATGATATGATTGAAATAAAAAGATATCACATTTGAATTGTTGCATTCGTCTTATTCTGAGATATCCAATTGTGATATATATAATTTAATTTCAAAATATATATCTATTTACTGCAAGTTCCTATCCATATATGTATATGCCTTCTCTTCTGACTTGAATAGGTATCTATTTTCTGAAAAACCTTGGAATATCGGGACATTAAATCTCATTCAGCTTTTAGCTGACGTTGTATAAATAACGATTTTTCAGGAAATAATTAGACGGAAGGATGGAGTGTAGAAGGACTATGTTGAAGATCTAGTGAGGAGCTCTTTTGTTATAAATATAACGTTTGTTTTTAGGAGATAGAGCATGTTTGGCTCTTTAGTAATAAGTTTTTAATTTTGGCATAAGTTGTAATCCGTTCATACTTTAATATATACGAAGTTCCCTTTTAGAAAGCTCTGATGACGTAATTCCATTTTTTTAATAGTTTACGATTCATGACCATGTGAATGTATTTCCGTTGCATTTATTTTAAGAAATATTTTAAGTCCATAACATTGAATGCCTTGGTGGCATGTCAAGACACTCATTCCCTACTACTATTGGGTTGGGGTCGTGACAGAAGTGGTATCAGAGCATAGGTTATGAACCCGTAGACTACTGAACATAGGTTTCGAACGTTATAGATTTTATGTTTCAATCCTTAGGAGATAGTATTAAATATCTTATTTATGTGATAACCTTCCCTATGTGTTATATTATTTATAACTGGTATTTTAATTTGCAATCTTGATATAGTATAGTAGATCTTACGTTTTGCCATGACTGTAGAAAATGACCAAGAGAAGATCATCTATGGGAACTAGTGATTCAAGTATTGAAGGACTAGAAGGTGCATACAAGGCGATCGAAAGTCTAGCAAAGATTGTGGAGCATCAGGTAAATAATGGAGTACCAAGGAATCCTGAACTAAGTAAATGTACTATTGAACAGTTCAAGAAGTTGATTCCTCCATCTTTTAAAGGTACTCCTAACCCCACTGAAGCAGAAAGTTGGGTGATGCAAATAGAAAAGATACTCGATGTTCTTAAGTGTACTGATGAACAAAGAGTATCATTTGGAACGTTTATGTTAGAAGGTGAAGCCGAACATTGGTGGAGAATGACTAAGAGAATATACGAGGAAAGGAATAATCCTATAGGGTGGAATGATTTCCTAGTGATATTCTACGAGAAATACTTTCCTGAAACGGTACAAGACCAAAAAGCAGCCGACTTCATGAGTTTAGTTCAAGGAAATATGACGGTTAGTCAATACGAGGCGAAGTTTACCGAGTTATCCCGTTTTGCACCTCATGTTGTGATAACCGATACTTTAAAGGCCAAGAAGTTTGAACGTGGGTTAAGGTTAAACATTCGTAGTCGAATTTCCATCCTGAAGTTAACATCATATACCGACGTGGTGACTAGAGCAACGATAGTTGAGAAGGACAGTGAAGAATATAATCAGATTAGAGAAGGGAAGAGGAAGTTTGGGGAACAAAGAGGAAGGAACCCCAATAATAAACCCTTTAGGACTATACCCAATACAGGGCGACCTTTTGTGAATAAACCCTTTAATGTTGATAGATGCCAACGATGTGGTAATATTCATAGAGGGCAACCATGTTACCTGGAAACAGGAAATTGCTTTGGGTGTGGCCAAAAGGGACATAAAATGAGAGATTGCCCTAACAAAGGGAAGGCGCCAACGAAGAATTTCAATGGCAATAAAGATCATGGCAGACAAGGTAGAATTTCTAATCTTTCTGATGCAAAGGCTTCCAATGCAGTAGTGTCAGGTATACTTTCTATATGTGCACAGCCTTTTCAAGTTTTAATAGATCCTGGTTCTACCCATTCATTTGTCTCTTTACGTTTCGTTAATCGCTTTCCTAATATTCCCGAACCCTTGAATCATAACATACACGTTTCTACTCCTTCTGGTGATTTATTGACGGGTACATTAGTATATAAATCTTGCCCTATAGATGTCAGTAGTCATAAACTATTTGTCGATTTGATAGTTTTAGACATAAGAGATTTTGAAGTCATTTTGGGTATGGATTGGTTAGCATCATATCATGCTAATGTAGATTGTTTTGAGAAGAGAGTTACTTTCCAAATTCCTAACCAACCAAAATTCAGTTTTGAAGGAACTGGCGTCCTATCTCCCATGTGTATTGTCTCTGCAATGCAAGCCTATAGTTTTCTTAAGAAAGGATGTCAAGGATTTCTTGCAAGTGTTATTGATTTGCAATTGAAGGATCCTAGTTTAGAAGAGATCCCTATAGCAAAACATTTTCCAGATGTTTTTCCGAATGATTTACCCAGTCTACCTCCTAGTAGAGAAGTAGAGTTTACAATTGACCTTCTTCCTCGAGCCATACCAATCTCAAAATCACCTTATCGCATGGCACCTTTAGAACTAAGGGAATTAAAAGTTCAATTACAAGATCTATTATACAAGGGTTTTATTAGACCAAGTATATCCCCTTGGGGTGCTCCGGTATTATTTGTTAAAAAGAAGGATGGGACGATGAGGTTATGTATAGATTATCGTGAACTGAACAAGGTAACCATTAAGAATAAATATCCCTTACCTCGTATAGATGATTTGTTTGACCAACTACAAGGTGCGCAAGTATTTTCTAAGATTGACCTTAGATCAGGATATCACCAATTGAAGATTAGGGAAGATGATATTTCAAAATCAGCTTTTCGTACTAGATATGGTCACTATGAATTTCTTGTGATGCCATTTGGACTTACTAATGCACCAGCCGTTTTTATGGATATGATGAATAGAGTGTTTAGGAAATATTTGGATCAATGTGTGGTTGTTTTCATTGATGACATCCTTATTTATTCCAAGAGTATTGAAGAACACGAGAAGCATTTAGAGATAGTATTACAAATCCTTAGGAAGGAGAAATTATATGCAAAATTAAAGAAGTGTGAGTTTTGGTTGCCTAGCGTTTCTTTTCTAGGACATGTCATTTCCAAAGAGGGACTGTCGGTTGACCCTCAAAAGATCGAGGCTATACTAGATTGGCCTAGACCAACTAATGTAACAGAGATTCGTAGTTTCCTTGGATTAGCAGGTTATTATCGAAGATTTGTTGAAAGATTTTCTAGCATTGCCAAACCTCTATCCAGGTTAACACAAAAGAAGGTAAAATATGAATGGTCTGAGGAAGTTGAGAATAGTTTTCAAGAACTTAAGAATCGATTAGTAACTGCCCCAATTTTGACTATTCCTTCAGGGACAGGAGGATTGGTGATTTACAGTGATGCTTCAAAAAATGGTTTGGGATGTGTGCTAATGCAAAATGGGAAAGTAATAGCTTATGCCTCGAGACAATTAAAACCACATGAACAGAATTATCCAACCCATGACTTAGAATTAGCTGCTATAATTTTTGCTCTTAAGATTTGGAGACACTATTTATATGGTGAGACTTGTGAGATTTATACCGATCATAAGAGTTTGAAATATATATTTACTCAGAAAGAATTGAACATGAGACAAAGGAGGTGGTTAGAATTGATGAAGGATTATGATTTAAATATTCATTATCACCCAGGGAAAGCAAATGTAGTAGCCGATGCTTTAAGTAGGAAGTCTACAACAAATTTAGCATGTCTCATTACAAATCAGAAACCTTTGTTAGCGGATTTGAGAAGTATGGAAATAGATGTACGTATTTATAGCAAAGGAGGAATAATCGCAACCTTACAAGTACAACCCACGTTGATGGAAAGGATCAAAATTGCACAAGTAAATGACCCACAACTGAAGAAGATCAGAGAAGAGGTTATTGAAGGAAAGAGATTTGAGTTTGCGATACGGGATGATATATTAAGGTTTGGAAATAGAGTGTGTGTTCCACGTGATGCCCAACTAAAGAGACAAATTTTGGAGGAAACTCATTGCTCGAGATTTACATTTCATCCTGGAAATACCAAGATGTATAGAGATCTTCGAGAAGTGTTTTGGTGGAATAATATGAAAAGGGAGATAGCAGAATTTGTATCTCACTGCTTGGTTTGTCAACAAGTAAAAGCTGAACATCAGAAACCATCAGGATTATTACAACCTCTACCTATCCCTGAATGGAAATGGGATCATATTACCATGGATTTTGTGACAGGTTTACCAAGGAGTTCAAGTGGTAATGATTCTATTTGGGTAATTATTGATAGGTTAACTAAATCTGCTCATTTTCTTGCCATTAAAATTACCCATTCATTAGAAAAGTTAGCCAAGTTGTATGTGCGGGAAATTATTAGGCTTCATGGAACCCCAATTTCAATTATTTCTGATCGTGACCCTAGATTTGTTTCTCGCTTTTGGAAAAGCCTACAAGCAGCCATGGGAACAAAATTGAATTTCAGCACTGCTTTTCATCCTCAAACAGATGGTCAATCTGAGAGAACCATTCAAACATTAGAGGATATGCTCAGGGCTTGTGTACTCGATTTGAAGGGGAATTGGGATGATCATTTACCATTAGTGGAGTTTGCCTATAATAATAGTCATCAAGCAACTATTCAAATGGCTCCATATGAAGCACTATACGGTAGAAGGTGTCGTTCTCCCGCATGTTGGGTAGAAGTTGGAGAAAGAAAATTGTTGGGACCAGAATTGATTCAGATCACAACAGAGAAAGTGAAATTGATACAAGACCGACTTCGAATCGATCAAAGTCGTCAGAAGAGTTATTTTGACAATCGACACCGACAGTTAGAATTTCAAAAAGGAGATTATGTGTTCTTACGAGTATCGCCTTCAAAGGGAGTAATACGATTCGGGAAGAAAGGGAAGTTGAGCCCAAGATACATAGGACCTTTTGAAATCCTTGAAAAGATAGGAGCTGTGGCGTATAGAATAGCCTTACCACCTGAACTCTCTAGTGTACATAATGTGTTTCACGTATCAATGGTAAAGAAATATGTCCCAGATCCAACACATATCTTAAGTCACAAACCTCTTCAAGTTAGAGAAGACTTGTCATATATTGAGCATCCGGTAGAAATTTTGGACCATAAAGATCAAATATTACGGACCAAGATAATTCCACTGGTCAAAGTATTATGGCGAAATCATTCAGTTGAAGAAGCAACGTGGGAGCGGGAAGATGAAATAAAGGAGAGATATCCATACTTGTTTGTAAATTAATATGAGTCAAGTTTGGGGACCAAACTTTTCATAAGGAGGGTAGGATGTAATGACCCCACTTTTATGTGCTAATATGTATATAGTTTGTTTTTACACTCTTGTGTTATTTATTATCTTATAAATATTGTATTATTAGATATGTGGTATTATTGGCTATCAATATAACAAACCCCATTTTTAATTACGAAGAATCAACTGTAAATTGGATCAAGTCGAAGTTTTATGGCATATCTTAAGGCAAATAATAAGTTTTGGGGTAGAAAATATAATTTTATGAAACTTTAAGGACTAAAATAAAAATATAAAATGGGCCATTTTGTAAATAAAATATTTTCAAGGACCTCTAAGAAATATTCAAAATATATAGTGTGAAATTACCGAAATACCCTTCATGTGTGAAATGACCCTTATACCCCTATCACCTTTCCACCACGTGCTGGTCACCTCCACCATACACGTGTCGTCGTTAGAGGAGAAGCCAAAACACGTGTCATCGTTAGAGGAGAAGCTAAAACACGTGTCGGAGTCCGGTGAAATAAGACTGCAAGACGCCTCCGTTACGCGACACGTCAACGCTGACTCCCACTGTAAAAGCTTGGTCAGCATGGACATGTGTCAACACCGTGAGACTTTTGGAAACCTATAAATAGGGCCTTAGGGTTCATTTGAAACTCACACCAATTCCTTGAGAATTATAGTAAGAAAGAGTGATAGAAAGCTTGGGAAATATCTTAAGAAGGAGTTCTATAATTTCGAAGAAAGAATTCATTTCGTAGGTATGATTTTATTTAAATGTTATAATTCATTTTTGTAGTTTTAATTTCGTATTTTATAGCTTTACTTAGTAGTTATGCTGGTAAAATAAACTAAAGACTTTACTAATCAAAACTTAAAATTTGGAAACAATCTAAATTGATTTTATTTTCAAAATATGTCAACTTGTTTGAAAAATATATATATACTCTTTTTAAAATGATTTTTATAAGCAATTGCTCGTATTATGGAATGTCATTTAAGTAATTCCAAAGTCAGTCCCGGTGAAATTCTGTCTAGATGAGATGGTATTTAAGTGGTGCCCCTGTGACCCTCCATCTCTACTGGGAATAAATCCGGAAATGTTCTGTCTAGATGAGATGGTATTTAAGTGGTGCCCCTGTGACCCTCCATCTCTACTGGGAACCGACTGATTAGGAAGAACTATGAATTGAAATTCTTTAAATGCGATGAATGAATATTAAAAATTGAGAAAATGGTTTTAGTAACCTTTTTCAGCAAGATATTTTAGGATTAAAACACAATATTTAAAATTGGGCTTTATTTAGAATACATAATTAAACCTTTATTGTATTTATTAGATTAACGTGTGATCCAAGACTCAATATCTATATTTTCGAGCCTCTATTTTAGGTGAGTACTCTGACATTCCTTGTTCATTTTAATTATATGATATTATGCAAACTATGTATTTTGTGAAATGCTTTTATTCTCAAAATGCATCCGATACCGATGATTGATTCATTTGTGATATGTTTATATCTCTCCATATAGACATACTGATTGAAATGAGTATTGAAAATGAGATTGATTATTGAAAATAAGATTCGGCCTAAGGGACCTCTTTACTGACTGACCTTCCCAGCTGGGTTATCGCTGGTGTGCCCTAAATAAGGCGTTGTGACGAACATGTTCGATTGACCCTCAACTACCGGGGTATAATACGGTAGAAGAATACGGTATTAGAGTGTACTTGGCCATCAAAATGATATGATTGAAATAAAAAGATATCACATTTGAATTGTTGCATTCGTCTTATTCTGAGATATCCAATTGTGATATATATAATTTAATTTCAAAATATATATCTATTTACTGCAAGTTCCTATCCATATATGTATATGCCTTCTCTTCTGACTTGAATAGGTATCTATTTTCTGAAAAACCTTGGAATATCGGGACATTAAATCTCATTCAGCTTTTAGCTGACGTTGTATAAATAACGATTTTTCAGGAAATAATTAGACGGAAGGATGGAGTGTAGAAGGACTATGTTGAAGATCTAGTGAGGAGCTCTTTTGTTATAAATATAACGTTTGTTTTTAGGAGATAGAGCATGTTTGGCTCTTTAGTAATAAGTTTTTAATTTTGGCATAAGTTGTAATCCGTTCATACTTTAATATATACGAAGTTCCCTTTTAGAAAGCTCTGATGACGTAATTCCATTTTTTTAATAGTTTACGATTCATGACCATGTGAATGTATTTCCGTTGCATTTATTTTAAGAAATATTTTAAGTCCATAACATTGAATGCCTTGGTGGCATGTCAAGACACTCATTCCCTACTACTATTGGGTTGGGGTCGTGACATCAATATCATTGCCTAGTTATCGTGGACCAGATATCAACATTATCAGCATCAAAAAATTTCTCTTTGCGCTCAACGAAGGATGAAAATTGTAGATCCTTAACATAACTGGCCAACAACTATACCTACTACTAAGAGAACTATGTGGGTTGATCCGATCAGCTGAAAGTGTTAACCGAAGCTTTCTTGCGTCCTTCCCAAACTCTGGCCATTTCTTGTCCACTAACTTCCATGCTGGAGAATCTGTCGGGTGACACAATTTACCATTAATTTCTCTTTCATATGCATGCCATGTCAAATCTTTTGATGTTTTAACAGATTTGTACCACCGTTTAAACCATAGAATAAGCAAAAAATACCACAACACTTTTGCAGGCACACCCACCTTTGGCTCAGTTGTGTTCTTCCTTAACTTATACCTCGAAGTTCTGCATGTAGGTCATATAGTAGCATCCGCGTACTCTTTCCTGTAAAATATGCAATCATTGGGACACGTATGTATTTTTTCATATCCCATTCCAAAAATCGATAATGTTTTAACAGCTTTTTTCATAGTTATAGGCAATTCATTATCTTCTGGAAGCATTTTTCCTAACAATTCCAATAACTTCGAGAAGCTTGTATCGATCCACCAACTCCTTGCTTTCAAGTTGAAAAGATTTACTAATGCTGATAATTTAGTAAACTTTTTTCAACCCCTATATAAAGGCTTCAGAGCATCGTCAAGCAACTTTGCAAAGCTTTCAGGATCTCCCACAAAATCCTCCTCTGTAGCTTGAACCATCTCCACTGTATTTTCAAGATCCTCTGGAGTCTCCATCACATAATCTTGAAGGTTTGGATCACACGTGTCTTCATTAGGTGGGGCAGCACTTTTAGCGACTTCTCCATGCCATATCCATGTACTATAAGTTTTATCAAAACCATTCGCATATAAATGATTTTTAACAACTTTTAGACTCAACTTACATCCATTCCCACATTTAGAGCATGGTCATGGGATGGAGTTACTCCCTTTTGCATGTGCTTCAGCAACTCTAAAAAAATCCTTAATCCCTTCTTCATATTCATTTGATAATCTACTCATGAAAATCCAAGATCTATCCATCACAAATAGACTGTGATCTCAAAGCGCACCTACTCACATCTAAGAGAGATAACATATAGTTATATTGTGATAAATTAATTAAGTATTAAAAGTCAACCCATTAAAAACAATAGAAACTATGCCATCTTGGCAGATCAATAAAATGCAAGTTGTCATGAATAACGGGAAATATTAACTAAAAATTCCAGGTGTACGTTTAGTCAGAAAATAAAGTCATGATGATAGAGTGAATAATTTCTCTTATAAGGAAATATTGATATTTAACTAAAATATATAAATAACTTAGTTCATCATAACTAAACTTGTCATCAACTAGTATCGATCTAGGATTTTCTCTCGAACTATTAACATCATAATTAGTCATGAGGATGTCTAAAACTCTTTAGGAGTTCTGGGATGTCATATCCGAGCATGTCATCAATAGCTTATATCATTTTAGGCTTCAACTTCTCAAACTTATCTATGGTGTATCCGCTCAAGATCTCTCTAAAGTGCTCGATAACTTATATATGGTTTATCTCAACTATGTTTATTGGTCGTGCGCGTGTTCAGTGCCACGTCCCCTTTTTTCATCATATGCTGGCCTGCCTGCAAAGACGTGGCCATCGCACGAACTGTAGATATGAGTGCTTCTGTAATGACCTTATGTATGGACTTAAGAGTAAGGACCATTTTTTTCCATTAGATGCATTTAATGATGAGTGAGAATGAATTTACTGGTAAACAACATGGTCCTTAAGAGAAGTCCTACTTTGGGTCCTCACATGAGCATTTGTGTGTTTGTGTGCAAGTTTGTGTGTGCCAACTTGGGATACTAGGTCACCTCATATAGTGCAACCTTGAACTAATATAAATTATTTTCAGCATATAAAAAATGATTAATTTCATCATCGGGATTAAGGGAGGCAATGGGTCGTGTCGTGTCATTAATTTCATCAATGGGATTAGGTGTGGCAATGGGTCGTGTCGTGTTAATTTCGTGTCGGGTCTCACCGAGTTTGTATCAAAATCACCTCTACCTAAACCCGACTCATTAAGTCTTTCGTGTATACCGTGTCGTGTCTTATCAGGTTCGTGTCATGTTTGGATCGTGTTTAAGTCGTGCCTTAACGAGTCATGTCGTGTATTTACCCTAAATGGTGAAATTCAAACCCAGTTCGTTAAGCTATCATGTTTAATGGGTCCACCCATTAAGCACCCGTATTCGCTAAGGCTTCACCCAAACCTGCTAAAAAGTCGCGTAGGTCGTGTCGTGTTATCGGGTTGTGTGATAATTTTCCACCTCTCGGGATGCGTTTTTTTTATTTCAAGCAATAAAAAAAGATTTCCAGCAATATAAATTATTTCTGGCATATAAAAAATAATTTCCAACAAATAAAAACTATTTCCCACAAATAGAAATAATTTCCAGCAATAAAAAAGATTTTCAGCAATATAAAATATTTTCAGCATATAAAAATGATTTCCAGCAATAATAAAGTATTTTCAGCAATAAAAAAATTATTTCATACAAATAAAAATTATTTCCAACCAAATTTCCAATAAAAAATAAAAAACTGAAAAAATGCATAAAAATAGGCATCGTACCCGGGTGATTATAATATTAATATTTATATTTACCCATTAACAAAAAATGGGCATTTAGACATTGTGCATTTATTAATTAAAATTTAAAAGTGAGCATTTAAACTAATTTAATATTTAACCATTAACTTAAAATTAACAGTTAAGACCCATTGAACTTGAACTTAAAAATTAAACAATCAATCTATGAACTAAAAAAAAACTGTTGAAGAGTAGGAAATAAAAGTGTATATTATTACCTAAAAATAAATATGAGTAACATATGAGAATTCAAAATTACCTTAATAAACTTGATAAACAAGAAATTCGACCAATATGCGTCCTCAGTCAAGTTGCGATAACTGTAACAACCCTCGATTTTTGGAGACTGAGAAATTAAATTTTGGGAAGATAAAATTTAATTAAATTGGAGAATTTCAAAATTTGGGAATTGAGGCCCAAAAATAGAGAATATTTTAAAGTATTCCGGATGATATTTTTGCGGGTACCATCGATCCCGGAAGGGTCGAGATAGTCAAAATGACTGTCATTGGGTCTTATTTCGGCTCCGGAATGTTTTAAAGTTATTTTGACTTGAATTGGAGTAAACGAGTCATTTAAAGTGTGTATTAACATTTAAAATTGGGTTTATTGTTTTAAGGGATTTAAGGCTTACGGATCAAGCCTTTCTCATTTTGAGAATGAGAGAAAAATCCCTAGAGAGAAAAGAATAAGAGAAAGAAGAAGAAAAGAAGAGAGAGAGGAAGAAAGCTTGGAGATTCCGGCCCAAAACCGCGACATCGAGGACTATCCAACCTCTACAAATCTGAGGCAAGTGTTTAATCTTGGTAAATAGCTATTTGTGTATTTTATTTCATAATTTGTGGGGTAAAGAAATGGTTTTTGGGTATAAGCATCAAAACCTAATTTTGGTTTAAATCTTGAAATCTAAGATTATAATTGGGTTTTAAGGGATATAAATGGTTGGGATGATATGTTGGGTGGATTTTCTTGTTAATAATATTATTGGGTTAAAGATTTGGGGGGCTTGGTGATGATATTTGGGTACTAATTTTGTGGGTTTGCTGAGAAAGGGAAATCGGCCAGCATATCTGGTATGGCCGGTCGACCGCGGTCTGGGGACCGGTCGACCGCGCCTTAAGGAAAGAGCCTACTGCATTTCTTCGTAGGCAAAATTATGACCCATGGTCGACCGGGGGTCTGTGACCGGTCGACCGGTCCCCTGTTTTTAGCCCAAAATTTGGAGTTGTCCTTTCCCTTTTCTTTTGGAGTTTATTCTTAGAGGCTTCCTTAATGGTTGTTTTAGGGTGTTTATCTAGGAGAACTTCTAGCCCATTTTGGTTGGGTTAGTTGATTTGGGGTTTTCTCTTATGAAGTAAGAGATATCTTTTGGTGACTTATAGGGGGTCTCTCACTTAGTATACGATAGTGGGGTCTTCTCGGAATAATTGGATAAGAAATATCCATGTATGTTGTGAAATTTCTAGGCCGACATTTATGTCAAATCCTAGTGAGGATAGGATATTGTTAAGATACAATTCGGGGCCAAATGGAAGAGAATGGTTACATACTCTTTAAGAGTGAGGGGTCTCATATCCTTAGAAATGTTTAGACTAAGGAACAATTGATAACTCTATAGGAGTAAGGGTTCCTGAGATTTATTCGAACCATAGGTGACATTGGGAACGCTTGGGATCGTATTATCGACTAGAAGTAGCGGTAGTATAAATTCTAGTTAGGATAGTTTACGCGCAAATATGGGGAAATAATCATTGAGATTCCAATACTTGAAACGAGGTTGGAATAAATTGAGGTTTTAGACTATTAAGTCATGTGTGTGCCTTTAGTAAAATAGTACTAAAGGACACTATCTACTTTTGAATATGGATGAAATGTGTAGTGATGGATTCCTACACAAACTCTTGGGTGATAACCCTAATGTTGAATATATATGTATAGATATATACATATGGTTTTGGGAGACTATTCATCATAGGAAAAATGATTGAATATGTTTCAAGTGAGGGATTGTATTCACATATCGAGGTACATTTAATGGAAATTGTGGTGACGGCTTGTATATTGAGGATTATGTATACTTATAGCCGGGTTTATATATCTTATACATATGAACGAGAATTAGTTTATATATATATATTGATATAGCGATGTGTGAATATATGTACATATATCTATGTATGAATGTGAAAATATGGATATATTTATGTTGTGGACATACATGGTATGGATATTTAAACCGTATATGATGGTTTACTATATTGGATCATATGATGGGATCATATGGATGTATGTATATTGCGCATGTGAGCGATATATATACTTATGTGGTTAAGCATACCCCGCTCATGCTATCATTGGGAAGTTTTCGCGCAGAGGGTGAGCATCCTGGCATATAGAGCAGGGTGTGGATATTCCCCAGGTCATAGTCGTCCCTTGTGTTATTATACGATAGATATATATTTTGGGGTGAGACGTGGTGGGTATGTTTCGTCTCATTGCCGGTTGGAACTATGACCGCTTCTCGGGATGTCGTGTGTGTGAGTTATCACGAGGTGGGTGTCGTTGATCCCCACCAGGTGGTCCCCAGTTGTTACGTGAGCCGAACTCTGGGAAGATGATAGCATTGATGCAGTTTTATCGGCGCTATATATAGCCGGGTATTATATGTGCATGGCCATTGTACATCATATATGGTATGTACACTTGGTCATGGGTATGGATGATGGTATGTATATATATATATGGTGAGAATAAAATACCTATATATATATTTATATATCCTAGATGAAAGGATATGGTATTTCTTTGGGGTACAACTTGGATGATTATGGTGTACCAGATTATTTGGGGGTTGATGTATCGCATTTAAGGAATACTTCGGTTACATCATCCCAAGGATATTATTGGAGGTTTTTAGTTTTTTTCGTATTGTAGTTTAAAGTTTTAGTAGTAATGGTAGTATTAAATTGTATGTTAAGAATTATGGATCTCTAGGATCGACATTGCCCAGGAGTAGTGTAACGAGGCGGTTCCTTGTTTGGATTTCGCTTTGCGAGACACCTCACGCACGAAACGTAGTGCAATGTCGAGAATTGAGAAAAGTAATCATATATGGCATATCGGATCTCTGGTCTTGACCTTGTCAGGAGTAGTGTAACGGGGCGGTTCCTTGTTTGGATTTCACTTTGCGAGACTCCCCACGCACGAAACGTAGTACAATTTTGAGATTAGAGAGAAGTTTTGCCATTAATCCATGTGCATGATATTTAGAAATAAATTCTTATATATATATATATATATATATATATATATATATATATATATATATATATATATATATATGTATATATATATAGGGGTAACGTATTAAGAATTATAATTCATGAAATTATAAATCGGAATCCATTAAGCCTATTAAGGCATAATTGTTGTAATCATAATCTAGTAGGATTAGAAAAGGTGGATCTTAGATTATGACGGGAAAGTAGCTCTCGTGGGTATAGGCTAGGACTATGATAAGTTAGGTTGTCCTAATAACAATGGGGGTAATTTAACTAAAACTTGAAGACGCGGATAGGTGCGTGCCTTTAAATGAGAGGTGAGTTGGGGTTTCACGAGAGTGTGGTCTCACTTTAATTATGAAATAAAGTGCACCGGTATTTATTATGCACGGTTAACACACTTGCTAAATATTTTTCACAATCGGGGCTCTGACCCGTTTACTTTTCTCTCCTCCTTGTATATATATATTACCACATGTATCCTAGCGCATGGATGCCGGATGACTTTCTATCCAGAGTCTTGGGATCCGTGACAGGTGCGGACTGTTGCGGGATGTTTCATGTAGCCGCTTCCTACTTCTTTAAAATTCTAGGTAGGATTCATGTTGTATATCGGGTTTGTACCCAAGGGATATTTATATACATGTTTATATTTATTCCATTTCAGTTATTGTATTGGCTGTGACCCGACAGCTTATTCGGGTCTACTTTGTGTAGTACATTCGGTTGTATTTATTGAGTTCATTTTATTTCTAGCATCTCTTTATTTTAGTTCTTTCCTGCATCTTTCTTTTCTTCTTGGTGGTGTTATAGTGCTAGTTGGTTGTCTGTTGCGTATTTATTTAAATTTTTAACATCTCGCTTATATGATATCGGGTAGTTAGTCCTATATTATATAGTACCGACAGTTGATGTTGAGACTGGATCATCTGAAACTCCTGATTTAATATAGTATAGGGCTGGACACCCGTTATTATTTTAGGCGGGTTGTGACAATAACGAGCACTCCCGTGAGCAGAAACAACTAACAATTCAACCCCACAGTATGATAAATTCTGTTAGGGATTATAATGTAACCAAATTATTAAATTTCAAGAAAAACATAATTGTAACAACACTAACAACAACAAGAACTACAACTACAACTACCTACCCGTGTATTTAATTGACTCTCGAGATAAGGAAAGGGAAACACGAATTCTTCAAACTGACGTGAGTTAAGCCATCTGTACAGAGTGGGACACGAATGAAGAGGAGGGTGTGTGGGTTGAAGAAAAGTGTGGGATGCGGTTTTTGTGGGTTGCGGGCTGAAGAAGAGGGTGGGATGGGGATGTTTTGGGATGTGGGCTGAAGAAGATAGTGGGGATAAGGGAAACTCCATGAAAATCATATGAAGATAGATTTGGGGAGAACTGGGTATCTCTAAAATTTGAGATTGTTACGATTCCTCCCTCCAAATTTTTCTCTCTCTTGACATTTTTTCTTAAAATGGGTAGTAAATAACTAAATAAGTTTATTAAAAAAACTATTAATTTTATAAATTATATTTAATATTACCATGTATATAAAACTGTCATAAAACATAAATATATTACATGACACTTAAAATATTACCGTCATAACATATCATATTAATATGACCCAATAAATATATATGGGTCATAATTATTTGTTTAAATGAAAAAGGGTCATAATTATGAAATAATAATACTTATTATGACGGTTTAATTAAAACGGTCATTAAATTGAATTTTAAAACTGTCATTAAAGGGTATTTTTCTAGTAGTGAGGATTCTATATTGTTTGTGAAAGAGGGTGGAATCCTCCCACTTTCGTCGTTGATAATGTCACTTCTCCTAAACCTATGTCAGACTGGACTGAGAATGATTGTAAACAAAGTAATTTTAATTCCCGTGGACTAAGCGCTATTTCTGGAGCGTTCACCCCTCACTAGTTATGCCGTATTATGATGTGCACCATGTCTAAAGATGCATATGATATCCTCCAATTGACACATAAGGGTACCAATGCGGTTAAGGCATCTAAGTTGAAAATTTTGACCACCCAATTTGAAAAACTCACGATGTTGATGAGTTTTATGTTGGGTTATCGAACATAGTCAACACAAGTTTTAATTTCAGTGAGGAAATTGATGAGACGAGGGTTGTTAAAAAGATTTTGAGGTCACTTCCATCCTGTTTTATTCCTAAGGTAACTGTTTTAAAATTCTTTGGGGATATTAGATACACTTCGGTTAGATGAACTCATTATAGACCTTCAAACTTATGAGAACGACATGTTTCCCAAACCCATTAAGCCTAAGGATAAATGGATTGCACTTAAGGAAAAATCTAGCAAGAGTGAGGAAGGGTCTAGTAAGAAAGAGAAAAAGAGGAAAGAGGGAGATTTTGATTCCGAGTCCGAGGGAGAGTTTACTATTGAGGATGTGGCCATGTTTGCAATTTTTTAAAAAAGTTTCTCAATTTTCCAAATAAAATTCTTCCAATAAAAAGTTTTTTAAGAAAAAGAAATAAAGAAGAGGCCAATGAGAGTGGTGATAAAGATATAAGGGAATATGAGAGATGTTTTTAATGTGAGGGCAAATGGTACAAAGCGTTCGAGTGTCCCACTAGGATAAAGAGCAAGGGACAGAAAGCTGCTGTGCCAACCACTCTTGGCGATAGTGAGGACGAGGTGAATGATTTCGAGGATGAGTCATCACATGGTTTGTGTGTTACCTTTATGGAAAGTTATGTGAGCACACCTAGTTTGTCCCATGATGATGAGGATGCTTGTGCACGTGAGATCCCTGATGATGATTTGAGTGTTTCAAGTGAGTGTGCTAGTGAGGGTGAAAGTGAACTCCAAAAAGAATTTAGAGATTTATATGCCGAGACCTTAAAGATGAATAAGTTGAATAAGGAATTAGGTCTTAAGATGTTAGACTTAGAGAGAGAAATAGATGTTTTGAGGGGATTTGAGGCATCGACGAGTGAACTCGAGAAGGTGAAAGTTTCTTTGAGTGAGCAACTGATCGTTGTAGGTCAGGAAAAGAGTGAACTTGAAGCCCATGTGTTACATCTAGAAAGAGATCTCGAATGTGCTCGGGAGGTAGAGGTTACTATAGAGGACACATCTAAGAAGGTTGGAAAGATGCTCCTCGATCATTCTTTGGGTAATGTTGAAAGATTAGGAATATGTTATAACGGTGCGTCTAGTTCCCATGGTGTACCCGAGCCGAGTCTCGAGTTTGTGATAGATACTTATGGATCTCAACCCATCCTCCCTAGGAATCCATTACCCAATAGGAGAGTGCATACTATATGTTTTATGATAGGTGTTCCTAGGCTCGTGTACATTTACACCCATTGTAAGAAGAGAGGACACCTTAGGGAATTCTATTTTAAGTTGGGTAGTGTGTCATATGGAGTTTTTGCACGTGTTCCCACACACAGTCACACACACACACACATGATACTTTTGAGGCTCTTGGAGATTACATGAGAGAGTTTGCACATATTCGAGAGCAAGTTAAGTTCTTTGTCAAAACCTCACATGATTTCATGGATTTTTTTCGTAGGATGTCACCACCTTTGGAAAGCTCCTCTGCACCTAACGACTGAGGTTTAGACTTGTTTGCTAGCATAAGATGATTTTCATAATGATATTTTATGGCTATTGCTAGTATGTACCACTTATGTATTTTTTTTTCCATTTTTGATATATTTTTCAAAAAATACAAAAAGATTTTCTATTTTTTTGAGAAAAAAAGTGAAAAAGCCAAAAAAGATTTTATTTTGATAAATTTTTGGGAAAAAGATAAAATATTTTTGTATTTTGTTTTACACTGTTTATGGATGGACATTTAGGATGATCAAGTCATAACATCATTCCATATCCATCCTAACTATTTGATAGTGATTTGAGACGCATCATCATTTCATCAATGTGGTTTATAATGTTTGGAGTCATTAAGATGAAATTTGAGATTACTTTCTACATGTTTGACTCATAATTTTCTTTATTACCCACGTGCACAGATTTGTTTGATTATTGTACTTATCTATCACATGCTGGTCGATATGTTTTCATCTCAATAATGTCTTTAAAACAAACCAAATGCGATAAAACGTCACAATGAAAGTATAGAATGTAAGAACCGTTGTCCATGAGGAATTTGTTTAAAATTATGAGTAAACGGGGAAGGTCTACAAAAGTAACACATGTGCTTTGCAACTAAGCCATTGTTTAAATCGTTCATAAAAAATTGTGGCATTGTAAAAAGTAGCCAAGGTCCAAAGAGGTTGAAAAGAGCCCAAAAACATTAAGGTAATAAAAAGATAAATATTCCAAAAAGGGGCCATTAGGTTTTAGATCACTTCAATAGAAAAATAAAAGATTTATTATTTATGAGGGTGTTTGGATGGAAATAAAACAACAGTTTTGCACAACCTGACAAAGTCTTGAAAAAACATTACATAGTTTTAGACGCTATTGGTGTGGAAATCATATTTGACTTAGATGTGTCAATTAGATTGAGTCGATGTCATATAAATTCACATTTTAACACCTAAGGAAGATTTTGAGTTCATTCGTTAGGAGTATCTATATTCATCATGCACATATGTTTTGTTTGATTGCATTGATTTTCCTATCGAATTTGTTCACACCCATTCATTCCGTTTCCACGATTTGGTAATCTTAGTTGAAATTCATGGTGTGTGATATTTTTTTAAATTTTCTTTGCTTGAAAAAATTGAAAAATCAAAAAGAGAGTGTGAATGCTTTCGATTTTATCCTTGCATGAGCGTAGTTGATTTATTCATGATGATTTGCTTTACTTGTCATGACACTCCATATTTATTTTTCTTTATTCTTTTCATTGTCTATTTTGGACAAATAAAGAGAAGGAGAACGAATTATGAAATTATTGTGGGGGGGGGGGGGGGGGGGGGGGGGATGAGATTTTGCATTATGTGGGAGATTTGATATCTACTTAATTTTCTTTGATTTATGTTTATCTTATTTCACACGAAGGTATTTGTTTCTTGTCTCGTATGTGTAGGTACAAATTTTGAGGATCATTATTTTTCACACCTTAATGGTGAAAAAGAAACGTTGGAGATTTAAAGATGTCAAAGTTGAAGATTTTTGAAGAATTTGAAGATTTACATATGTAGTATCTTTCCGCTTTTGAGTTCATGGGAGGGTATTAGATTTGTATAGGATATTTGATTTGATAATTCGGATTGTTTTTAGTTTGTACCGTCTTAGACATAGGGGAGATTTGTAAGGACATATTTTACATAGTCTGTTTTACATTGAGTATGTCGTCTACCGTTACACCCATCGAAGAATGTTCATGATCATTTGGTCAAGAAGAAAAATTCGAATATCAAGCTTCTTCAATAACAAGCCTCCGTAAGATTGATTTTGGTAAGGTTGCGCTTAAAGTTCATTAATGTTTCATTTAAGTGTTGGGATATTTTTATAAAATGTTTTTATCAAACTGAGGCTTTTTATTGAGTCAAAATAATTTTTCTAAGACCTGTAGTCGAAGTTTTAAAAAGAAAATATTTTTTGCTTCGGTTGTTCAAACGACATGAAGAAGTCGTTCAAACAACAGCTTCAAACGACATTGCATGTCGCGCGATAGGTCACCAGAAGCTCGTTTGATATGTCCATCTAACGATAAGTTATTGTTTCATTTTTAAGGTTGTTATATAGGTCACATGATCATGGATCAAATGACATTGTTTGTTATTCAAACGACCTCGACTTTTTGTTCGAATGACCCCGCCGACTCAAGTTTTTTTATAAATACCTATTTTGTGAGTCCTTTTTCCTTAAGACGTTTGTTGAACGAAAATTGTAAATCGACCAAATTTTTGTCTTCACTTTTAGGGATTAAAAACTTTGTTTTTGATTCACAAATCATTCCAATTACTTCAGTGAATCATTTTGGAACCCAAGACACATTTTTGTTGAAGTTTCTCTTGTAGAGACGAAATCTCTACTGTTGGATTGGTAGCTCTTGAGGAAGTTGTTTGCTGATGACTGAGGTCTTTAGAAATACTCGAGGGTGTTTCTTACTGAAGGAAGAGTTGCGGTTCGTGAAGGAGTCCAATGCTGATCTAGGCTACGATTTATGTGAATTTTTTGTGGGAGATTTATTGTGGAATCATTGTGTGCTTTGTAAGTTGCGATTTATTGTTCAAAGTGAAATAAAAGTTTTACCGGAAAGTTTTTTTTTCTTGAATCTCTATTTGTTGGATTTGCATAATTTATTCTATCCACATAGATGCATGGTTTAGGGTTTAATTAATTTGGATCAAAGATTGACTCTAACTAAATAAGTTTAAAATTTAGAAATTTGCGAATGAAACAAGTAATCGATATCACTGCATACATTCTCACTTCCCCTCTTTGATGGAACCAATTTTCCTTACTGGAAAGTAAGGGTGATTGATTTTATCCAAGGGAGATTGGGAGATGATGTCTGGGAAGGAATTGAAAATGGATAATCTCATCCAACTAAGCCTATTGCAGAAGGTACTACTGAAAGGATTAAAAAGCTCCTTAGTGAGTTTACTAAAGAAGAGAAACATGCCTCCTTAATTAACATTAAAGGGGAAAATGTAATATTCATGTCTATTAATGAGCATGAATTCAAACGTATTTCTATCTGCTCTACATCTAAGGAAGCTTGGGACACGTCAGTTACTGCCCGTGAAGTCAGTGAACGTGTTAAGGAAGCCAAAACACAGATGTTAATACAACAATACAGTACACTACTTATGCACGAGACTGAGACCTTTGATGAATTCTATATTAGGTTAACTGACATTATTACAAATCTGCATACAAATGGTATAACGTATATGTGACAACCCGAATATAATTACGATTAATTATGCTTAAATCATGCTTAGCTTATGTGATATGATTAGTGTGTTGTTAATATATATGATGTTAATTTATTATGTTTAGTCTAATCCTACCTTCAAAAAACATGAAATGTCAAATTAGTTACAAATACAAAATTTTGAAGGTTTCGGTAGGAATGTGCATGTTTAAGGCTAGTTTTCACCTTTATGACATAACAATTGACTTGAGGTGAAAACTATATAGTCGTATATAAGTGAATTATGGTTGTAACACAACAAACGGTGTTTGAAACGGAGGTTCGAGTGAGAAGTTATACCAAAATTACGAAACAAGGGCAAAACAGTCCATCCGTTAAGTAGTATTTTATCTTATTATGGCAACAAATGTTTTATTCTCATTGGTTGGGAAGGTGGTGGATTTGGCCGACCTTAAACCTTTAGAATTACCTCTTTATTCATCCAAATTCAGCCATGAGAGATTTTAAGCTTAAGGAAAGAGAAGTAGGAAGTTAGGAAGAAAAAGTGAGGAGAAAATTGAAGAAAAATTCATAGAAAATTACGTAAAAGCCCCGAAGGTAATTCTAACTGCAAATCTTATTGTTTTTATTTTATTTATGTTTTATATGATAGAAATCATCATTGTTTTACTAAACTTTCAGCCCTTGACATATATGTTTGGTAAGATGAAAGTTTAAGTTAAGTTTAATGTATAAAACCCTAACATTGCTTTGTTTAGAAACTCTGTTTATTCAAACTTCCATATATTTTTGTGTACTTACTTGAATTGATTTATTCCAATTGTATATTAACCTGGACTCATATATGTATGACATATCCTAAAATCATGTGAAAATACCAAGAAATGAGACCTTGGTGAGAGTTTGAAGTTCGGGTATGAAATCTGCCCTAAGGGTGAAAATATGCCCGCCATGTGTTCGGTGTTTTTCTTAACATAGCAAACGAACCTTAAAAATTATGAAACTTTAATATTATATTTTTAAATGTGTTTACTGATGTTGGGTGAAATATCATAGAAATTTATGTTGTAGAAAAATCATGAAAATTCCTGGAAGTTGAATGAACGATAAAAGAGCCTATAGGGAAGATTTGCTATGTAGTGAAGAAATAGGCTTATTTTGCTCTAGGAAACTCGGAATGATGTGCCATCTTTTGTTTTGGAAACATGATATAATAAGGATTGGATTAACAAGAATAATTAAAAAGGGTTTGTGCTATAATTTGAATATGTTAGATATCAGAACCTGAGTCTAGATGGGACTTCATTTTAATGAATGATTTGAATTGAATAATATGATGCTTATGAATTGAGTTATGATTGAAGTTATTCTTTGGACTATTAATATTATTATGATGATACTAATATTGAAAGAATGATAGGAAGGGAAGAAGAGCTGATTGAACAAGTACCGGATAAAGGCAAGGGAAAAGCCAGTTAAACTGTCAAGGTGAGTGTACTTATGATTTGTTTCATATATAAATATGAATATAGCTCTAAGAGAGGATATGTTTGAATACTTCGGTATTCAGGATTTGTTTGGATATTAAAATATCCAGGATTGGTTGGGTCTTATAATACAGCATTGGAATTGGACAAAGATCCAATGATTTGTTGGAACTTATGTTCCAGGATTTGTTATTTCCAATGGGCAGAATTATTTGGATCGTATGATCCAGGATTTGTTATTGCCAATGGGCAGAATTAATTGGAACTTATGATCCAGGATTTGTTATTGCCAATGGGCAGAATTATTTGGATTTTATATCCACATATTCTATATAGAATTGTTATTACATTGTAGGGAAGGAGTACCTCACTAAGCTTAATGCTTACAATTTATATTTTAACAATTTCAGGTTTTTATGCTGCCAACTAGAATACCATATGACCGGTAACTTCGAGAGTTGCACCGTTGGAAGGAGCCGGGGTTTAAATGTGGGGATTTTATCATTGTCACACTGAAGATTTTAATTTACTCACACATTTTATATTTTGCATTAGTATGGATTGAGTTGATGATTGTGAAATTTTATCGTAGTCAATCATAGTATTTTATGTCCGCTTAATTATGACTCTGATATTGATTTCGTTATGGCACAATAATAATATTATGTTGATTATGCACATTATGCAGTAAAATATGGATAGATGAATTATATTTCCAATGGGCTCTATATTATGATTTAATTATTCTAATAATAAATGATTAGTATGGATATTGGGTTTGGGGTGTGACAATTAGTGGTATCAGAGCGTCTAGGTTATTAATTCTGAACGTGTGTGACGATTAGATGGCAGTTATTGATTGATTTGATATTATTGAATTGTTTATATACTAACCAATAGTTTAGTACTGTAAACTGTTTATATTGGTTGTTAGAATTTTATTGTATTACAGATAATTCCCGATGGAACCTGGGAGTGGACAACCTAGAGAAGAGGGAGTAGCTTCTCGTACGGATAATACTGAAGTAGAGAAAAGTGTTGCTGGAAGGGCTAGAGAGCAAGAGCAGCCTACGGAGATGCAAATAATGGCTCAGGCAATACTGAGGATGGCAGAGCAACAAGAACGAAATATGGCGCAAATGGCGGAGCGACAGGCTAGATATCTGGAATCAAAGACTGTGGCCAGAATTGAGAGAGAGGCAAGAAAGGAAATGAAAGATTCCATGCATGAGAAGTTTTTGAAGCTGAATCCTCCAGAATATTCAGGGTCGGTGGAACCTATAGAAGCTGAGATGTGGGTCAGAGATATAGAGACCATCTTTGCAGTTATGAAAGTTCCGGATGACCAGAAAGTGAATCTAGCTGTGTTTAAGCTGAAAGGAGAGGCCAAATATTGGTGGGAAGCCAGCAACCATTTGGTGCCCAGAATGGAAGGTACTGGTGTTATTACTTGGGATGAGTTTATTAAAGCTTTGTACGTTAAGTATTTCCCTAAAGTTTATAGGAGGGAGAAGGTGAGGGAATTTATAAATTTGACCCAAGGGAAAATGTCCGTGAGGGAGTATGATGCTAAATTTACTCCTTTGTCTAGATTTGCTACTAACTATGTGCAGGATGAAGGAGATAAATGTAGTAAGTTTCAAGATGGACTGATTTGGCCTATTCAAAATAGAGTGGCCACTTATGAGTTAGAAGATTATGCTTCTCTGGTAAACAAAACCACGATAGCAGAAAGGCAAATGAACCAAGGTGTTGCGAGCAGAGAGATTTTTAAGAAAAGTATATTCGACGTATCTCAGTATAGGGGAGGTGAGAGTGGAAGTGTTAAGGTGGAACCTCATAAATTTCAAAGAGGTGGTGGATATAGTGGTAGAGGCCAAGGGAGATTTATCAAAGATACTAGGGGTGGAGAATCTTCTAGTCTGGTTAGGAGGCCAGGGAGAGGTGAGGCACCGGCGAGAGTTGTTACATGTTTCTTTTGTAAAGAGGAGGGGCATTATAAATCCGAGTGTCCTAAGCTGAAAGGAGTGGAATGCTACCATTGTCATCAATTGGGGCATGTTAGGAAGAATTGTCCGCAGTTGGCAGAGACTACAACACCACCTAGCGAAGCAGCAAGAAGAGTGTTATCTCCAGGCAGTGCAGTGAAAAGTATGGGCAGAGGACAAGCCAGTGGTTCCAGGCCAGGTGGACGAGTCTTTACGATGAAAGAGGCTCAGATTACTTCAGATGCGGTGACAGGTACACTTTTTGTTACTGATAGAAGTGCTTATGTTTTGATTGATCCTGGTTCCACACATTCTTTTGTGTCATTTGCATTTTCCATATATCTGAATAGACCATGTATTCATTTAGAGGTGGGTTTGGGTATTTCCATGCCTATGAGGGATATGATTGTAGTCGAATATGTTTTTCGTGATTGTGTTTTGACTGTGGGGTCTAGAGATACGGTTATAGATCTACTTCCATTGGATATTTCTGATTTTGATATAATTCTGGGAATGTATTTGCTATCCAAATATCATGCATCCATGGATTGTTTCCGTAAGGAAGTTGTTTTTAATATGCCTGGTGAGCCTGAATTTAAATTTGTGGGGGAAAGGAAAATTGTTCCCAGTTGCATCATTTCTGCTATTCAGACGAGGAAATTATTGAGTAAGGGTTGTGAGGGTTTTATTGCATATGTTCTTGACACTAGGAAGGGGGCTTTACAATTAGTCGATGTTCCTATTGTACGGGATTTTCCTGAAGTGTTTCCTAGTGAGTTTCCAGGGTTACCTCCAGAAAGAGAAGTTGAATTTAGTATTGAATTAGCACCAGGGACAACCCCTATTTCTATGGCACCGTATAGAATGGCACCTGCTGAGTTGAAAGAACTTAAGATCCAGTTGCAAGATTTACTTGATAGGGGCTTTATACAACCCAGTGTATCTCCATGGGGTGCACCAATTTTATTTGTGAAAAAGAAAGACGGTACTATGCATTTGTGTATTGATTATAGGCAACTGAATAAAGCCACAATTAAGAACAAGTATCCTTTACCTCATATAGATGATTTGTTTGATCAGTTATAGGGTGCTAAAGTGTTTTCAAAGATAGAATTGCGATCGGGCTATCATCAGGTGAGGGTGAAGGAAAGTGATATTTCTAAAACCGCTTTTCGTACTCGGTATGGTCATTTTGAATTTCTTGTGATGCCTTTTGGGGTGACTAATGCTCCAGCTGTATTTATGGATCTTATGAATCGGGTACTGCATCCTTTTGTTGATTCATTTGTGATAGTTTTTATTGATGATATTCTGATTTATTCACATGATATGGTTGAACATGAAAAGCATCTCATAATTATTTTGAATCTGTTGAGAGATAAGAAGTTGTATGCTAAGTTTAGCAAGTGTGAATTTTGGCTATCACAAGTTGTATTTTTAGGCCATGTTATTTCTGGAGATGGTATATGTGTTGATCCTAAAAAGGTAGAGGCTATTGTGAAATGGGAGAGACCCAATAATGTGACTGAGGTGAGGAGTTTTCTGGGTTTAGCTGGGTATTATAGAAGGTTTATTAAGGGATTTTCTTCGATTGCCTTACCAATGACTAAACTGACCCGGAAAGATGTTAAGTTTGAATGGAATTCTAATTGCGAAAATAGTTTTGATGAATTGAAAAAGAGGTTGGTAACTGCACCTGTTCTTACTATTCCGCATGGTGGAGATTGTTTTGTTGTTTATACCGATGCTTCACATCAGGGGTTGGGTTGTGTTTTTATGCAGCATAGTAAAGTTATTGCCTATGCTTCTAGGCAGTTGCGTACACATGAACGTAATTATCCTACACATGATTTGGAACTTGCTGCTATTGTGTTTGCTTTGAAGTTGTGGCGTCATTATCTATATGGTGAGGTATGTGAAATTTTTACTGACCATCAAAGCCTTAAGTATTTGTTTACTCAGAAGGAGTTGAATTTGAGGCAGAGGCGGTGGATGGAGTTAATTAAAGATTATGATTGTACAATTCACTACCACCGAGGAAAGGAAAATGTAGTTGCATATGCTTTGAGTAGAAAGGCTTCAGGCAGGTTATCTTGTATTCGATGTGCTAGAGTTGCTCATATTATGGAGTTGAGATTGATGGGAGTGGAATTGCAGCTAGCAGATGGGGACAGATTCTTTGCTCATGTAAGCGTGAGGCCTTTGTTAGCTACCCGTATTCATGATTTGCAAGGTCAAGATCCTTTCCTTGAGAAGAAACGATAAGATGTCCAAGATGGTAAGTCTGAAGATTTTTGTATTGTGAATGATGGCACTTTATTGTATAAACAGCGGTTATGTGTGCCTAATGTGAGTGAATTGAAAGAGGAAATTTTAGATGAGGCTCATAATTCCATTTATACTATGCATCCTGGTAGTACTAAAATGTATAGGGATTTAAAGGAGCATTATTGGTGGAATAATATGAAGAAGGAAATAGCTAATTTTGTTGCTAGGTGACTTATATGTCAGCAAGTGAAAGTGGAGCATCAGAAACCTACTGGTTTACTTTAACCATTGCCAATACCAGAATGGAAATGGGATCATTTGACAATGGATTTTGTAGTTGGTCTTCCTCGATCTCAGAAGGGGTCAGATTCGATTTGGGTAGTAGTAGACAAGTTAACCAAGTCAGCTCACTTTCTAGCAGTCAAGACTACGTATACAGTTGATAGGTATGCTAGATTGTATGTTAATGAAATTATTCAATTGCATGGAGCACCTGTTTCTATTGTTTCAGATAGGGACCCTACTTTTACCTCCAGATTCTAGGATAGTTTGCAGTATGCTATGGGTACCAACTTAAAGTTTAGTATGGCTTTTCATCCCCAGACAGATGGGTAGTCTGAAAGAATAATACAGATTTTGGAAGATATGCTTAGAGCTTGTGTGCTTGATTTCGAAGGTAATTGGGATGAATATTTACCTTTGATAGAATTTTCATATAACAATAGTTTTCAGTCTACTATTGGTATGGCTCCATATGAAGCGTTGTATGGTAGACGGTGTCGTACACCCGTATGTTGGGGTGAAGTTGGTGAGAGGAAGATAGAGGGTCCAGAGTTGATTGAAGTCACCACTGAAAAAGTGAAGATTATTCAAGATAGAATGAGAACGGCTCAAAGCAGACAGAAAAGTTATGTGGATAAGAGACGAAAAGATTTAGAATTTCAGAAGGGGGATTACGTGTTTCTTCGGATATCACCATGGAAAGGAGTTATGAGATTTGGAAAGAAAGGTAAATTAAGTCCACGCTACATTGGACCTTATGAAATTCTTGAGAAAGTCGGGATGGTTGCCTACAAGTTAGCGTTACCACAGGAGTTAGCCCGATTACATGATGTTTTCCATGTTTCTATGTTGAGAAAGTATGTAGCGGACCCTTCACATGTATTAGTGGAACAACCTATTGAGTTGAAGGAAGATTTGAGCTACGTGGAAGAACCGCTTGCTATCGTTGATAGGAAAGAACAAATATTAAGATCAAAGGTGATCCCACTTGTGAAAGTTGTGTGGAGAAGGAATTCCATGGAAGAAGATACACGGGAGAGGGAGGATAGCATGAAAATGCGTTATCCGTATTTCTTTGATTCGGACAACCAAGGTATGTCAATTTCGAGGACAAAATTTCTTAACACGGGGAGAATTGTGACAACCCGAATATAATTACGATTAATTATGCTTAAATCATGCTTAGCTTATGTGATATGATTAGTGTGTTGTTAATATATATGATGTTAATTTATTATGTTTAGTCTAATCCTACCTTCAAAAAGCATGAAATGTCAAATTAGTTACAAATACAAAATTTTGAAGGTTTCGGTAGGAATGTGCATGTTTAAGGCTAGTTTTCACCTTTATGACATAACAATTGACTTGAGGTGAAAACTATATAGTCGTAGATAAGTGAATTATGGTTGTAACACAACAAACGGTGTGTGAAACGGAGGTTCGAGTGAGAAGTTATACCAAAATTACGAAACAAGGGCAAAACAGTCCATCCGTTAAGTAGTATTTTGTCTTATTATGGCAACAAATGTTTTATTCTCATTGGTTCGGAAGGGTGGTGGATTTGGCCGACCTTAAACCTTTAGAATTGCCTCTTTATTCATCCAAATGCAGCCATGAGAGATTTTAAGCTTAAGGAAAGAGAAGTAGGAAGTTAGGAAGAAAAAGTGAGGAGAAAATTGAAGAAAAATTCATAGAAAATTACGTAAAAGGCCCAAAGGCAATTCTAACTGCAAATCTTATTGTTTTTCTTATATTTATGTTTTATATGATATAAATAATCATTGTTTTACTAAAATTTTAGCCCTTGACATATATGTTTGGTTAGATGAAAGTTTGAGTTAAGTTTAATGTATAAAACCCTAAAATTGCTTTGTTTAGAAACTCTGTTTATTCAAACTTCCATATATTTTTGTGTACTTACTGTAATTTATTGATTCCAATTTTATATTAACCTGGACTCATATATGTATGACATAGCCAAAAATCATGTGAAAATACCAAGAAATGAGACCTTGGGGAGAGTTTGAAGTTCGGGTATGAAATCTGCCCTAAGGGTGAAAATATGCCCGCCATGTGTTCGGTGTTTTGCTTAACATAGCAAACGAACCTTAAAAATTATGAAACTTTAATATTATATTTTTAAATGTGTTTACTAATGTTGGGTGAAATATCATATAAATTTATGATGTAGAAAAATCATGAAAATTCCTGGAAGTTGAATGAACGATAAAAGAGCCTATAGGGCAGATTTGCTATGTAGTGAAGAAATAGGCTTATTTTGCTCTAGGAAACTCTGAATGATGTGCCATCTTTTGTTTTGGAAACATGATATAATAAGGATTGGATTACCAAGAATAATTAAAAAGGTTTTGGGCTGTAATTTGAATATGTTAGATATCAGAACCTGAGTCTAGATGGGACTTCATTTTAATGAATGATTTGAATTGAATAATATGATGCTTATGAATTGAGTTATGATTGAAGTTATTCTTTGGACTATTAATATTATTATGATGATACTAATATTGTAAGAATGATAGGAAGGGAAGAAGAGCTTATTGAACAAGTACCGGATAAAGGCAAGGGAAAAGCCAGTTAAACTGTCAAGGTGAGTGTACTTATGATTTGTTTCATATATAAATATGAATATAGCTCTAAGAGCGGATTTGTTTGAATACTTCAGTATTCAGGATTTGTTTGGATATTAAAATATCCAGGATTGGTTGGGTCTTATGATCCAGGATTGGAATTGGACAAAAATCCAATGATTTGTTGGAACTTATGTTCCAGGATTTGTTATTGCCAATGGGCAGAATTATTTAGATCTTATGATCCAGGATTTGTTATTGCCAATGGGCAGAATTAATTGGAACTTATGTTCCAGGATTTTTTATTGCCAATGGGAAGAATTATTTGGATCTTATGATCCAGGATTTGTTATTGCCAATGGGCAGGATTGTTCGGATTTTATATCCACATATTCTATATAGAATTGTTATTACATTATAGGGAAGGAGTACATTACTAAGCTTAATGCTTACAGTTTATATTTTAACAATTTCAGGTTTGTATGCTGCCAACTAGAATACCATATGACCGGTAACTTCGAGAGTTGCACCGTTGGAAGGAGCCGGGGTTTAAATGTGGGGATTTTATCATTGTCACACTGAAGATTTTAATTTACTCACACATTTTATATTTTGCGTTAGTATGGATTGAGTTGATGATTGTGAAATTTTATCGTAGTTAATCATAGTATTGTATGTCCGCTTAATTATGACTCTGATATTGATTTTGTTATGGCACAAGAATAATATTATGTTGATTACGCACATTATGCAGTAAAATATGGATAGATGAATTATATTTCCAATGGGCTCTAGATTATGATTTAATTATTATAATAATAATTGATTAGTATGGATATTGGGTTTGGGGTGTGACAGTACAATAGGAAAAAAATTCTTTCATAAATTCTAAGATCCATTCCCCCTAAGTTTAATAACAAAACGTATGCAATTAAGGAGATAGATGATCCACATTTGACCCCTGAACTCCTCAGAAGAAAACTTAGGACTGTAAAAATGGAACTTGAATTTAAAAAGAATTTTTGCAATAATCATAAAGATGGTCTAGTTCTAATGTTATATTTCCATCTAAAGTGACCTCACCTCAGTTAATTATGCCTAATAGTGACATTGACTCTTATAAGGAATGTTATTTGGAGACATTAGATAACCAGATAGCCCTTATGTCAAAACAATTTAAGAAAAATTTAATGTTTAGAAATAACGCTTCTTCTAAACAAAGGAAAGATGGATATCCTAACCACTCCAATAAAAAGCTTCATGAGAGGAATTGTGAAAAAAATAATACTGAGACCAATCACATACCTCAAAGAGACCTTAAAAACACTCAGTGTTTCAGATATGGTAAAATAGGTCACTTAGATACTAATTATAGGGTTAAATTGAATAACATTGCTAAAGCATATATTAGTAAGACATGGGATGATTCAAGTGATTCTGAAGAAGATGAGCTTGAATCTTCGAACGCTTTTAACCCTTTTATGTCGTTTTTTTGCAAAAATTGTCTATTCTGATGATATGTCTGCAAGTAATGCTGAACTTGATGCTATCATGCCTAGTGTTGTTATGTCCTATAATGTCTTGCCTACTTCTGATTTATCTGCTCTTTGCTTAGATAATATTAATATTGTTGATACTGCTTGTTGATGTAAAAAAACTAGATTATATCTAATTATTCAATCACAGATAAATAAATGAGACAAAGAATGTTAAAGTGGTTCAGCCTTATAAGAATGGCCTACGTCCACTGTTGTGTTATTGCTGAGTGTTTAGGAATTCTCGATTACAAGTTCTATTAAGAAATTACGGTCCCCCTACAATGAGGATTGTACAATGTATTTATAGCCCTGAGGCTGTAATGTGAAAGGGTAATACATTAAATGATGTACATATGAAAGGGTAATACATTCAATGCCCCTTTAGCATGTGCGTCTGAATGATAAGCATTTAATGAACAGTCAAACTGTTGGTATCCTGCTATTAATACTTTGTTCGAGGTGCAGCTCGGACCACCTGAGTTGCTCAGACCGCCTAGGCTTCTCGGTACTTCAAGAGTTCCTCGGAGAGTTCTTTTTCCTCGGAGCGTATGAGTTCCTCGGAGAGTTCTTGTTCCTCAGAGTGAATGAGTTCCTCGGGGAAGCAGTGTTCCTCGTTGTAATATAGTTCCTCGGACCGTGTAAGTTCCTCGGAAGTGTTTGTTATTGCCACGTAGATTGCCATGTGTCTTCATTCAATTGATCCATGTCAGCAGACTAAATTTGGTATCAACAGAAGCCCCCAATGTTTCATAGTTCGAAATTTGAGGAGTATGGAACATTCTTTCTCGGAATATGGTAGTTTTAAATGGTCCTCCTGATATTTAGGAGTCTTTTGTATTTATTTCTCCTTCCCAATTCGTAGAATCATGCTTTTTGAATTTTTTATAACCGCCTCGATCTCTGCATACTTTTTGTCCTTTTAGCCACCGGTAGCGTAATCATTTCTTTTTGTAATCATTACTTTTTTCTTTTCCCAAGGCAAGGTATTTAAGCGTCACAGACAACCCCATCGTCTTCTACTTTTTCAAATTTGTATCTTCGAGTTTTCCATAGTCTCTTTCTCTCCTGTGTATTCATCTCTTCCATCATTCGTTGTCAACTGATCCACTCTTTTTCTGTAAGATCTTCTTCCTTCTTATTCATTTCCTTTATTCATCATGGTTTATCCTGTTGAATCTCTTGATAAGTTTCGCTCTGATTTTTCTATTCCCTCCTGGGTTGTCTTGGAAGAGATTTCTGAACCTTCTGATTATTTCCATTTGGCTGAGGGACATTGGTTCCCCAGCCTCTTTATTGCTGAGTGTGGGTTTTCTTTCCCACCAAATCCTCTATGTCTGGAATTTTGTCAATATTTTGACGTTGTTCCTGCAAGAATAGCCCCCAATACATGGAGAATAGTTAATGGGGTTCATAGGTTAAATCAAATCCATGGAACTCGCATAGGAATTCCAGAAATCATGTTTTGTTATAGATGGGCAGTTGGTGATAACACCTTTTATTTAAAAACTAGAATTTTAAATAGGGCTTTAGTGGTCAATCTCCTGGATGCCAATAGGGAGTATTTTGAGCACGGGGTTGTCATAAAATATTGGCAACATGCTCCTTTATCTCGAGATGAATTTTATCAGGGTCCCAGATGCCCTCCCTAGGGCAATGGGATAGGTTATTTTTATTTTATTTTATTTATTTTGAAATTATGCTTCATTTATGTTTGATAAAATGTGTGACTGATGGCAATGTTTATTTATTTGCAGTTGATAGCAAAAGAAAGTGTCCAAAAGAAGCAGATGTTAATATAAGACATTTGAAACTTATCTGGAGTTTGCATCAGTCTGTTGCCGACGATCATATTAGGTCGGCCTCGTATCTATTGCATTACAAGAGCTACATCACTTCTTTCACTTCTCGTCCAGTGATAAGTGAAGCAAAACCTGTACCAGCTTCTACCAGTTCCTCGCCTGAATCACACATCCCTTTAAGTGAAAGGATGAAAAAGAGAAGACCTCCCACCCTTTTCAAGAAGCCTGCCTCTGGTGCTGGAGAGGCAAAAATAAGTAAAGTTGACGTCCCAGTGGAGTAGACAAAGAAAACTGATGCGCCTTCCTCGGCTGCTGCTATTGTGAAGGTTGTAGAGAAGCCCAAAGTGGCTCCGAGCAGGTCTGCTGCTCCTGGAGAGGTGACTGTAATATCACCGACCAAGAGTTATTCCTTGGTCAAAATTGTTCATGTTCCACCGAGGAGGCTGAAGAAGAGATCCTCGATCAATTTGGCTGAAACCATCTCACAACCCCCAACCACTGGAACTGGGGTTCCTACCTTTGTTCCCCCGAGTTCTTCCATGAGCTCGATAAAGTCTTGGATCATTCCCGAGGTCCAAGGTACTGAAGAAAACCTTACTCGGGACATGGTCACTTCGTTAGCTGCTCGCCATATTGCTTCTGTAAGTCCCATTATTTTGAACTTTTCATCTTTCCTTTGTTATATATATCTCTGACTTGCTTTTATTTTCTTTTCACAGTTGGTGAGCCGTTTTAATATAATTGTGAAGAAGGATGAAGCAATTAAAGCTTCATGCTCCTCGTCTAGTGTGGAGGGAGCTCTGGAGGAAGCTATTAAGTCTCTAGAAGATTCTCGCCAGAAATATGCTACTGACAAGGCAATCTGGGAGAACAAGCTTGCCTCCACCGAACAGGAGAAAGCTCGAGTTGTTGATGTCTCCAAGGAGTTGGAGAAAAAAGTGAATAGTCTAGAGAAGAAAAATAAATATCTCGACGAGAAGCTCAAAACTGCTGGGGAACTTGAGGATAAGCTGAAGGTTGCTGAGGAAAGGTTGAGCCAGCTTCAGGAAGTAAGTCAGTAGAAGGAGGAGGTTGAGAACAAACTGAAGATTGCTGAGAACCTTCTGTCCGAGAACCTTTCCTCGGAGAAGCTGAAGAGAAAAATGGCTGTGAAGAAGTCCTTCAGCGCTGGTTGGGACAAGGGGTGGAACAAGGGGTTGGCTAACATGATGTCACAAGTTGAATTTGACAGCCTAAAATACTTCAGAGATGGATGGGTCGTAGCTCTTCAGGAGATGAAGGTTGATGAATCTTCCGAGATCTTCCAACGACACATCCCTGGCCCCCCTCCAACTCCAGAAGATGAAGAAGAGGATGAAGCTGCCTCCAAAGAGTCTTCTATGGTGATGGGAGATCATCCCCCAGCCATCCAGCCTACTAATGAGGAACCTCAGCAAATCATTACTTCTTCCGAGCAAGTGTTGGCGCTCCCCGAGCAGCTTTCTATTCTCTCTGAGCAACCTACTTCCTCGTCCCAGCCTCCCGAGAAGGTTTTGGGAGACAAGGAAAAGGTGTAGAGTTGTTCGGGTTTCTCTTTATATTTTTCTTTTGTTAAATGTAACCCATAACATGTAACTCTGAACTTTATGATATAATAAAATTTGAACTTGTGTTTATTCATACTGTTGTCTCTGCTCTTCATACTCTGCTTGTACTTCTTATTGATTATTTCCTTTTCTTCCTCTTCTAGTTTCTGGCCAGGATGGAATTACTATCTTCCCATGATACAAACTGCTGCGATAATGTAATGAATACTTTAAGGCTGGTCACACAGACCTGAGTGCAGCACAAGTCGTCGACATCCTCGGCCAAGATGCTTCAGAACAGGCAGTTGAAGCATACCAATATCTGAAGTGTCTGCTTGATCGTGCAGTGGCTAATAATGTGGCTTATTACAACATGATCGAGGATCTCCAAGGCCCCTCGAGGATCTTCAGCAACAATATAAAGAATCCACTGCCCTCTTGCATGAGGGGTATGAGAAGAAGTACCAGCAAATCATTACTGACAAGGGCTACGAGAAGCTTTTTGCTGGGTACGATGTGAGGGAGAGAACTCTGAGGGGTGAGGTCGAGGAGTGCAGACAAATTGCCGAATTATTATAGCAAGAGAACAACAACCTGCAAAGGGAATTATCACAGTTGAAGTCTGCAGCTTCGACTTCAAAAGCCTTGATCCCAGTAACTGATGAGGGATTTTTGTTCTTGGAGGTCGAGAATGCCAACTTGAGGGACGAGTTGGAAACCTTGAAAAGGGCTGGCCCTTCTTCTTATTCTCGAGGACGAGCAAGAGCTCCTCGGGGACGAGCAAGAGCAGCTCGGATTCCTATTGAGGAACAAAGGACTCAGTTTGCCTTAGAGAACCAGGCCTTCCACTTAATGGCGAAGAACCAGGCATTGGATGAAATGTCAAAGAAGATCAGGGACTTGGAAGAGCATCTTTCCACGCAAAAGTCTACCTTGGAGAATAAAGAGATCTTCATCAAAAATCTCCACGAGCAGCTGGAAAGACTAACATATCAGTTCCAAAAATAGCCCAGGGAGTTCTGGATGGCTGGATACAACGAAGCTCTCTATCACTTGGACAATCGTATCCATAATGCCAATAATGAGGGCTACAAGCAAGGCTGGCTGAATGCCTTAGGTGTGCTGCAACTCGAACAAGGTCAGTACCTGTGGGACTACCATGATCCCGAGCTGCTCGACTTACTTGTGCCACCATACAAACTGGATATGAGTTGGATCCCTTCTCGGGCCATTCCTCAGAGCTTGATTTCCAAATATCTCAGTGACTATAATCTCCATTCAAATGCCGAGATATCTCGTCCCGAGCACCTCTTAGATCGACCATCCGTGATGAATGTTAGGATGTTGAAGGATCTCAACTTTATAAATTCTCCTCTGGCTTTAAATGATCCACCTGCTGGCGAGGAACCTGTGTCAAAAGCAGAGTGGAAAAGACCAGTAGAATATGAATATTAATGTAATAAATTTGTATCCATTTCTCAATCAATGTAATTTTCATTTCATTATCAATGTAATTTATTTTTGGTTTTAATGAAAGAATTTCATTTTTGTTCGCAATACTAATTTCCATTGTCTTGTAATTATAAAACACTTTACATCTGTGCATGTGTATCTGTTAAAAAGACAATAATATTGCGTTGTTTGTCGACCAACTTATTGTCGAGTAGTGTGAATTTCTTGTTTACCCAAGTTTTGTTTCTCGACCAACTCAGTAATAATTAAAAAGTTACTAGTACCAAAAATGTTGTGGTAGTCATTTTGCAAACATAATTTTTTGTTTCTCGACCAACTTAGTAAAAAGTTACGAGTATAAAAAATTGTTGTTTGATCACTTTCTCGTTTTCATAAAATGTTTCCGACCAACCAAGGTCGATAAATTTTTCTTATCGACCAACTACAGTTAGGGGTTTTTATCCCCGACCAACCATAGTTAGTATTTTTGGAATAGTTGTGGCTCCCGACCAACCTTAATTGGCATTTTCGAGAATATATTTACTTCCTAACCGACATAAGTTGGCATTTTTAGGAATACTTTTATTTCCCGAGGAACATATAGTTTTACTTCCCGTAGGAATACAAAGTTTTTCTTCCCGGAGGAATACAAAATTTTTCTTCTCGGAGGAATACAAGTAGCTTTACTTACCGGAGGAATACAGGTAGCTTTACTTCCCGGAGGAATATTGGTAGCTTTACTTCCCGGAGGAATATTGGTAGCTTTACTTCCTGGAGGAATATAGGTAGCTTTAATTCCCGGAGGAATATTGGTAGCTTTACTTCCCGGAGGAATATATGTAGCTTTACTTCCCAGAGGAATATTGGTATCTTTACTTCTCGGAGGAATATAGGTAGCTTTACTTCCTGGAGGAATATTGGTAGCTTTACTTCTCGGAGGAATATTGGTAGCTTTACTTCCCAGAGGAATATAGGTTTCTCGACCAACCTTAGTTGGCATTTTCGAGAAAAAATTTGAGTAGTCTGCTTTGCCGAGTTTTTACCCCGAGTAGTGTGTAGCACTATTCCCCGAAAAACTTTCAATAAAAAGAAAGAATTCGGCACAATATCTTCATTTTATTCATCACTGATAATACTTGCGTAGGTTCTCTGCATTCCATGAATTCTTAAACTCTTCCCCTTCTAAAGTTGTTATTCGGTAAGTTCCTAGTCGAACAACTTCTATAACTCGGTATGGTCCATGCCAGTTTGCCTCCAGTTTATTGTGCTTTTGAATCACTTTCTTCAGCACGTAGTCTCCTTCTTTCAGGTTGCACTTCTTCACCCTTTTGTGTAAAACAAAGTTGTTCGCTGCTGGTAAGCAGCATATCGAATGGCTGCTTCTTCTATAACTTCCTCGAGCATGTCTAAATCCAATCTTCTCATTAAGTCACTGATAGGGGAATTAAAATTCAATACCCTGTGTGTTGGGAGGCCCAACTCGGCAGGTATAACAGCTTCACTTCCAAACGCCAGCATATATGGTGATTCTCCTGTTGCTACTCGGGGAGTAGTTCAGTAAGCCCAAAGTACTGATTGTAGCTCGTTGATCCAATTCGCTTTCGCATCATCCAGTCTTTTCTTCAATCCATTCAATAACGTTCTGTTTGTTACTTCAGTTTGTCCATTGCTTTGAGGATGGCCTGGCGCTGAGTGGACCTTCAAAATATTTAACTGATGGCAATAGGCAGCGAACTCCTCGTTATCAAATTGTGTTCCATGGTCTGTGATGAAAGCATGAGGGAGACCATATCGACAAATGATGTTCTTCCAAACAAATTGGTACACCTTATCGTACGTCATATCGATGAGAGGCTCAGCTTCTAACCATTTAGTAAAATAATCCACTGCGACGACGAGGTATTTGAACCTTCCTCTGGTCGTTGGCAGTGGCCCAACCAAATCTATTCCCCACATGGAAAATGTCCAAGGGGAAGTTATGGGTGTCAACAATGCTTGTGGAGTTCTTTGGATGGACGAAAAGCGCTGGCACTTGTCACATTTCTTGGCATAGGCTATACAATCAGCCCTCATCGTCGACCAGTAATATCCCTGCGTCATCACCCTTTGCAAAAGCGTCCGACCTGCTACATGAGCTCCAAAGGACCCTTCATGGATCTCTTCAATCAATTCATTCACCTCGGAGGGATGTACACATATCTGCAAACCTGCCATAATTCCTCGTCTATATAAAATACCATTAGTTAATACATACCGAGCAACTTTAAACTTCAATTTCTTGGCTGCGAGCTTGTTAATTGGTAATTCTCCCTCCTTAATATATACCCTGATAGGATCCATCCAAGATGGTCCTAAATCAAGTGTAATAAAGTTCATCGTCATATCTTCATCTATGCTCCGACCAACTAAAACTTCAATTAGGATTGTTCGTCGTAGCTCGGTACGAGTAGCTGATGCTAATCGAGCTAAAGCGTCCGCTCTTGCATTCTCCATTCTTCGTATCCTGACCAGCTGAATAGCAGTAAATTTTGATACTAACTCCATCACCTTTGCACGATATCTGATCATTAACTCTCCTTTGACTGCATATACTCCCATAATTTGGTTTACGATCATTTGAGAATCACTATAATAATAACCTGATGCGCCTCCATAATTTTTGCCAAATTAAGACCTTCAATTATGGCCTCGTACTCAGCCTCATTATGGGAAGCTTTGAATTGGAAACGTATGGCGTATTCCATGTCGACCTCATCCGGAGTTCTCAAAACTATCCCCGCGCCACATCCTGTAGTGCAAGATGAGCCATCTACATATAGCCTCCATATAGGTAACTCGTCTTCAAATTTCTGATCAGTCAGAGTTCCTCGGTGAAATATTTGTTGCTTCCTTTCATCCTCCCCGGATATTTCTTGCTCTTCATCGATCATCTTTTCTTGCCCTTTTACCAACCGGAGTTGGTCTGAGCTTGTGTTTATTGATCCTGTAACATCCACAGGTTGATCAGCGAGCAACTTTTGCTCCTCGGGGGTATCAGGATAGGTGAACTCTGCTATAAAATCTTCTATAGCCTGCCCTTTTAGCGATGATCTGGGTTCATAGACTATATCATATTCACCGAGCTCTATTGCCCAGTACATCAATCTCCCTGATTTTTCTGCCTTATGAAGGGCTTGCCTCAATGGCATATCAGTATATACGACTATAGTATGAGCCTGGAAGTATGGCCTCATTCTCCTACTCGCCTCAATCAGCACTAGTGCTAATTTTTCCATCCTTGGATATCTGATCTCTGCTCCTATAAAGGCCTTACTCGTATAGTAGAGTGGGTTTTGTACTCCATTCTCCACTCTTATCAATGTCGAGCTAACTGCATTCTCCGATACTGCTAGATAAAAATACAATTTTTCTCCCATCACCGGCCTGGACAATAGTGGAGGTGCACCCAAGTACTTCTTCAAGTCTTGAAAAGCCTTCTCACATTCATCATTCCACTCAAAATTCTTTCTGAGCGTCTTGAAGAATTGGAGATATCGGTCAGTTGCTCGCGATAAAAATCTGTTGAGGGCTGCTACTCATCCTGTAAGACTTTGCACCTCTTTCTTCGTCGTTGGAGATCGCAGCCCTAATAGATCTTTGATCTTTTCAGGATTTGCCTCACTGCCTCGTTGATTGATAATGTACCCGAGAAACGTGCCTTCTCATACTCCAAATATGCACTTCGTCGGGTTCAGCATCATTTTATATTTATCCAGTTGATCAAAAGTCTGACTTAAGTCAACTAGATGATCGGCAGTTTTTTTGCTCTTTGTCAGCATATTGTCAACATAGACTTCCATATTGTCACTGATTTATTCAGCAAAGACTTTGTTCATCATCCGCTGATATGTCGCACCTGCATTTTTCAAACCAAAAGGCATAACATTATAACAATAAGTTCCCCTAGGGGTAATGAAAGAAGTACTCTCCCTGTCTTCAGGTTTCATTTTAATTTGATTGTAGCCAGAATAAGCATCCATGAAGCTCAGCAGCTCGTGTCCCGAGGTAGCATCTACCAGTTGATCAATTCGGGGCAATGGAAAGTGATCCTTTGGGCATGCTTTGTTGAGGTCGGTGAAGTCTACACACATCCTCCACTTGTTGTTTTTCTTCTTTACCATCACCACATTGGCTAACCAGTCTGGATATTTAACATCTTCAATGAAGCAAGATTTTTGGAGCTTCTCGACTTCCTCCTGTATAGCTTGGTTCTTATCGGGGCTGAACACTCTTCTTCTCTTTTTCACTGGCTTGATCTCCTCATTCACATTGAGCTCGTGACATAAGAAATTTGGGTCTATCCCAGGCATATCCTCATGACTCCATGCAAAAGTTTTCTTTCTGCTTCTTAGGAAAGTTATCAATTCCTGTTTCAATGAGACTTCCAACGATGAAACTACTTTAGTAGTTCGTTCAGGGTGCTCATCGTCCAGAATGATGTTTTTAGTAGCTTCCACCACCTGACCCTTCACGAGTTGCGACTCATCTCTAGGATCCAATGTTTCAATTTCTGCACCTTCATCCACTTAATAGGTAGTAGTCTTTTTCCTTGATTCCTATAGCTCTTCTTGCTCGACGGATGAATAATAGCATTCCCGAGCTACTTTCTGGTCACCTTTCACAACTCCTACTCCAAAATTTATTGGAAATTTTAAGCACTGATGCACTGTAGATGGTACAACCTCGAATTTTTTCAATCCTACTCTTCCCACGATGAGATTGTATGATGATTGAACATTCTTATCCATCACGAAGAAGCGTATTCATTCTGTTCGACAAGCATGCCACGTACCAATCAATATATCCAACTTGATCGTCCCAAATGGAAAAACTTTCTCGCCAGCAAAACCGAGGAGGGGTCTATGATAAGGCTCCAGTTGAGATAGCTTTAGATTTAAACTGTCGAAGTACGAGTAGAACATGATGTCTGTCGAGCTACCATTGTCTACTAGTACTCTTGAAATCATTACCTCCTTCATTCTCATCTTGATCACCAACGGGTCATCATGAGGATATAGAACACCTGCAAGGTCGTTCTTTGAGAACCCAATGACCAACTTCTCTTTGTTCACCTTTCTCGGGCGATCATCCTCAGCTAGATTTATTCGCTGAATGTACGAGCAAGCTTGAGCCTCACTGAGGTAAGCTTTTCTCTCTGCAGTAAGGTCTCCTCCTCCTGCATCTCCACCTGTTATAACATTACAGTCAAATGACCCAAAGCGTATTAAAAATACCTCTCGTTCTGGATGCCTTGGTCTCTTGGGAAGATCAGGGTCGTCTTCTGGATCAACTTCATGGTTTCTTTTCTTGTTCTCCTCTGCCCGACGAGGAGATCTAGACCTCTCTCTTGTTCGGTCGTTGTTTCTTCTTTCGTTTCCCCAATCAACATACTTTGCCAACTTTTCTCTTCTGATGAGGGCTTCAATCTCATTCTGAAGAGCTAAGCAATTTTTGGTTATATGACCATGATCTTTATGAAACTCGCAATACTTTGCCTTATTCCTCTTGTCAGGGTCTTCCTTTATTTTCTCTGGCTAGTTTAGTTCCTCGTTGTTCTTGATTTCTTATAGAACATAGTTGATGTCCTTCTTCAAAGGAGTATAATTGTCATATTTCTTCATTACATCCCATACCGACCTATTTTTTGAATGTTTGTCATTACCATTGTTCTTATCCTCTTTCTTCTTAGCTTTGTCACCTTCCACCTTAGTTTCTTTGGCATCCATATTATTCTTCGCAGCCATAGCCTCCTCGGCATTCATAATCCTGGACGCTTTTCCTATCAGGTCTGACATGGTTCGAGGTGGATCTTTGGCCAAAGTGTAGTACAACTTGTTCGGCAGTAGTCCACTCATCAAGGCAGTAATCGCTGTCTTCTCCTCATAATCAATGACTTCGAGTTTCTCGTTATTAAAACGAGTTATATAATCTCTGGTACTCTCACCAGCCTTTTGTCTAACACTTAACAAATGTGCTACTCATTTAACTAGCTTTGCCCCAAAACATAAATTCCCAATGAATAACTCGGCCAGTTGAAGAAAAGTTGAGATCTTACCCCGAGGAAGATTATTATACCATATTTGAGTAGATCCGATAAGAGTCCCTGAGAATGCCCTGCATCTCATCTCATCTGGAATAGGATAGATGTCGGCTGCAGCTTGGTATTATTCTATATAAAGGACAGGATCAGTCTTTCTATCATATTTGGGGGTCACAACAGGTGATTTGAACTTTGATGGTGTTGGAAAATCTACAATGGACTGGACAAAAGGTGTTCCTCGAACAAAGGTTCGTTGTAGAGGGTTATTGGCCTTATCCATTTCCCCTAATCTATCCTCCAGCCTCTGAATAGATCCTTTCCACGCATCATTTCCTTCCTAGGGCCTATTGGTTCGAGCAACTGATCGCGTTGAAGTGGCTTCCTGGGATCTATCTTGACGAGTAGCTGGTCATTCATAGGATCTATCTTGATGAGCAGCTGGTCGCGACTGGGTAGATCCTTCCTTTAAATATGATGGTCGTCGAAAACTCCTCGATACAACTTTAGGAGGACTTCTACTCCTTCTAGGTCCTAATCGATTGGAGGTGATACCATGCTTAACCTCTCTAGAGAACTAGTCCTTTCTAGAGAGAGAGTGACACGTTGTTCAGTATCTGTGGCTCGTACTAACAAAGTTCATCCAGGTTGATAAGAAAATTCTTCAGACTTCTCATTACGATATGAATTAGTACGCCTAGTACGCGAGGATGGTGCACGGGTGTTTCTTTGAATACTCCGCAGTCCTGAATGAGTTGGTGCACCGCCATGGAGGGTTTGGATGAGTTATCGCATTATTTCTTGCATGACGGTCGGGCCTTGAGCCAGATTTGTCATTATTCCAGCCAGATCTGGAATGTTTGGCGGAGCAGATGAATTTGGAAGGTTTCCAGCATTTCGATTGCTGGATTCTGGAATATCAGCCATTTGTGATGAATTGTTTTTTATGAAAAACGATATTACCAGTCGTTTCCCACAGATGACGCCAATCTGTTGATGTAAAAAATTAGATTATATCTAATTATTCAATCACAGATAAATAAATGAGATAAAGAATTTTAAAGTGGTTCAGCCTTATAAGAATGGCCTACGTCCACTGTTATGTTATTACTGAGTGTTTAGGAATTCTTGATTACAAGTTCTATCAAGAAATTCCGGTCCCCCTACAATGAGGATTGTACAATGTATTTATAGCCCTGAGGCTGTAATGTGAAAGGGTAATATATTAAATGATGTACATATGAAAGGGTAATACATTCAATGCCCCTTTAGTGTGTGCGTCTGAATGATAAGCATTTAATGAACAGTCAAACTGTTGGTATCCTGCTATTAATACTTTGTTCGAGGTGAAGCTCGGACCGCCTAGGCTTCTCGGTACTTCAAGAGTTCCTCGGAGAGTTCTTGTTCCTCGGAGAGTATGAGTTCCTCGGAGAGTTCTTGTTCCTCGTAGTGTATGAGTTCCTCAGGGAAGCAGTGTTCCTCGTTGTAATATAGTTCCTCGGAGCGTGTAAGTTCCTCGGAAGTGTTTGTTGTTGCCACGTAGATTGCCATGTGTCTTCATTCAAGTGAGCCATGGCAGCAGACTAAATTTGGTATCAACACTGCTAGTAGTAGATCTTTGACAATGTGTGTGAGTCAAAGTGAACGTATCAATGACGAATTGAATGTGTGTGTGAGACAAATAAAGCATTAGGAGATAACTCACACACTGCACTTAATGAGTTTGATAATGAAAATATCCCTGACATTCACACACTCTACACTAAGACTATTAGAAAGAGAACTAAACTAGAGAAGACAACCAAGGACCTAACTGAGAAGATAGAAGCCTTAAGCCTAATGGTGAAACAGAATGAAAAATACTATACTAATCAGTGCTTGGACTAAAAAACCAAAACTAAATCTTTTGTTAAAAAAATTAAAGAACTTTTTAAATCAAATAATGTTTTGGACAAGAAATATAAGGAAAATTTGATAGAATTGGAAGAATCTAAAGAAAAAGTTTCAATAGTCTTTAAAAAAAATCCAAATTTAAAAACAATTTCAATTGTTTAGAAGATTGTGTTGCTTCTAGCAAAACCAATTCTAGAGATAAAACGGGTATAGGCCTTGATAAAAAAAAAATAAGGCACAACCCAAAACTTTTTAACATGTGAAATTTATTTCTTCTAGAAAAAGACCAAATGACCCATGTCCTGATTTTCAAGACTTAAAGAAAGATTTTTATAATGAGCAAAAAGGTCCAGACATTTTGATGAAAAATTATCCTAGGCCAACTGTTGAATCTACGGCTAACTATGTTTTCCCCTTATTAGGCAAGGATATTCCTCATTCCAACCTATTGCAGTTAGACATAATACCAAAGTCCAGAAAATGGACAAACCTCTTTTGAAAGGTTTTTAAAATGTCAAAAAACCATCTAGCCACCAATATTGTTCCTACTGTGATGTTTATGGACATTGTATCATTGAATGCTTTCAAAAATGACTCTACAAACCTGTCTATAATTCAATAGTTTATAAAAACTTTAACTACTCTAAACAGAGTAGGAATAATTATGTACTTCCTAAATAGCCCAATAAAAACTCTAACTATAGGAATAAGAAGAAAAGATCACACACTAAGAAGAAGTCTAAGAGAAAGAGTCCCAGATTTGTTTCTAAACCAAAAGCTCGAAAAAATAAAACTAGACCTATATGGGTTAGAAAGGATGATCTAATACCCCAATTGAAGTGTAGCATTGCTATAAGTGCTTTAAAAGCTGAACACACTGCTTCTAGTTGGTACTTAGAGTTTGGATGTTCCAAGCATATGACCGGAGACGATAGTAAATTATCTGACAGAACTGACTTCTTAGGAGGGAATGTTTTATTTAGGGACATAGTATCAGTTCAGATCACAGGTAAAGGAACACTCCCCATTCTCAAAGATGTCCATTTTTGAATGGTCTTAAGGCTAATCTGTTGAGCATATTGTAATTTTGCGACTCCAACCACACAATCACATTCTCAAAAACTAATTGTAAAATCTTAATTGAGAATGGGGATCGCATCATTATTGGTCATAGGACCCCAGATAAATGTTACATAGTAAATTCGGGTAATGAGACTTGTAGGTTAATGAAACTTGATGACAATGAAATCAAGCATAATCGTTTGGGTCACATTAATTACGATAATATTGGCAAATTAAACTCTCAGTATATAGTTAGAGGTTTACCAAAAATAAAAGCAATTTCAAATATTCTGCTCACAAGAAACTTAAAGACACTTTAACAACAAAACCTCTAGAGATAATCCACATGGATCTTATGGGTCCTTTTCAAATGGTGATCCTCCGTGGTAACAGTTGTATTTTAGTTAAAGTGGATGATTTTACTCTATTTACTTGGGTAGAATTTTTATAATAAAAATGTGATACAATATAAGAATTTTTAAGAATCCTTTTAAGAATTGAGAATGGAAAAGACACCCAAGTTAATCGAATATGTAGCGATAGAGGATGTGAATTTAAGTAATTGGGAGTAATACAATAGTATAACCGTAATGGTTATCAACATAAGTTTAGTGCTCCTAAAACACCCCAACAGAATGGTGTTGTTGTGCGTAAAAATCACACAATCTAGGAAATGGCAAGGATAATGATACATGCTAAGAACTTGCGAAAATACTTTTGGGTTGAGGCAGTTCAAACAGCGTGCCATATCATTAACTGGGTTTACCTTTGAAAAAAATACCAAACTAACCTCCTATGAACTTTGGTACGACAAAAAACCCAATTTAAAATATTTTCAAACTTTTAGGAGTACTTGCTATGTTTGCAAAGACAGAGAGCACCTGTCTAAGTTTGAAACCAGTGGCAAGAAAGCCATATTTTTGGGTTACTCCCCTAACAGTAGGGATTATCGCATTTATAATTTTCATACCAAAGTAATCATGGAATCGATAAAATGTGATAGTGAGTGACAGTAATGTCGAGAGTAAAGATTAAGGACCAACTATAGTGGATGAGTCTGAAAATTGTATTAATTATAACTCTCTAGATATAGTTAATCCTTTACCAACTGAGACACCTGAAGTACCTAACTGGGTTTCTAATGATCATCCTATAGATAATATTGTTAGTAACCTTGATGAGCCTATATGTACAAGATCCCAATTACGTAATGTTGCTCATTTTGCATGCTTTGTTTCTCTAGTAGAACCAAAGAATGTGAATGAAGCACTTAATGACTCATTTTGGATAGGTGCTATGCAAGAATAGATCGTACTATTTAAAAGTCATGACGTGTGGTATATTGTGCCTAGGCTAGAAACTAAAAGGTTTATTGGCGCTTGTTGGATTTTAAAAAACAAAATAGATGAATCTAGCATGATAGTTGGAAATAAAGCAATATTAGTTTCCCAGAGCTAGTCTCAAGTTGAAAGAATACATTTAAAGGAGACCTATGCCCCGATCACTCACCTTGAGTCTGTTCGCTTACTCTTGGCCATAACTTGTCACTTACAATTCACACTTTATCAGATGGATGTAAAATCTGCATTTTTAAATGGTATTTTGACAGAGGATAGCTACGTTGAATAACTGAAAGGCTTTCTTCATCCTCATTACCTAAACCACATGAATAAATTGAAAAAGGCATTATAAGGTTTAAAGCAAACCCCTAGAGCCTGGTACAAACGCTTGTCGACCTTTTCATCAATAGGGGTTTTCAACGTGGTGAAAATAACCAGACATTATTTGTTAAACATTTTAACAAATAGGTCTTATTTTGTTATAATTTCCCATATAAGGTTAAAGAGTTTTATAAAATTACCCACGGGGAATTCCAAATGTCACTTATGGGGGAGCTTCAATATTTCTTAGGACTTCAAGTCAAGTAAAAAGATAATGGGTTATTCATATCACAGTTTAAATACGTAATAGAGTTAGTGAAAAATTTTGGTTTAGATAATGAGAAAGTTGCTAGGACTCCCATGAATACCTCTATGAAACTATCTAAAGTTGAGATTGGGAAACCCGTAGATCATATACTTTATAGAAATATGATAGGCAGTCTATTATACCTAAATGCTTCTCGTCCTGATATCATGTATGCTCCATTTGTTTGCGCTCGTTACCAAAGTACACCTGAGGAAAGTCACCTTTTTTGTATTAAAATAATAATCAAATATGTTAGAGGAACAATAAACCTGGGTATATAGTACACTAAAGACACTAATTGCATAATTATAAGATGCACTGCTGCTGATTGGGCTGGCTGTTCTGACGACAACAAAAGAACTTCAGGTGCTTGTTATTATATAGGCAATAACTTATTAGGGTGGAGCAGTAGTAAAAAGCAAAACTGCATATCCCTATCCATAACAGAATTAGAATATATAACAACACGAAGTTATTGGGCTCAATTACTGTGGATTAAGAAAATTCTTAGTGACCATGGCATTAATGAAGAAAAGTTAAATCTATATTACGAGAACCAATGTGCAATAAGTATATGTAAGAATCCTATTCAACATTCGTATACTAAACATATTAAGATAAGACATCATTTCATACGTGAACATGTTGAGTTTAAAGAATTAGATATTGATTATTTATCCACTGAACATCAACTAGCTGACTTATTCACTAAACCTATGGATAATTTACATTTTGAATCTTTATGGAAATGCATTGGTATTATTGTGCTTTAATAGATCTCTATCACCTATAATATCCTCCGATTTCCATCACACTTATAATTGGCCTTTGAGGATGTAGGGCACATTCATTTGATAAATGAAAAAAATGCCTCCTATCTCTAGTTTATGTAGGATACCCTTGAGGTGACCCGATGTATGTTTTAGGTTGATAAATTATTTTTTCCATTCTTGATTATATGAGTCTCCCTTTGTCCATTTGAGACAAAATGGGGGAGAGGTATTTGAGTCCATCCAGACAATTCTTGTAAATATATTGAATAATTCTTGATCTTTGCCATAAGTTATTGTCTTATTTTTCAAGAATCAGTACCATCAGATATATTTAGGGTATTGATCTGTTCATAGTTGAGTTATGTACTTTTTTATTTTCTAGGACATGGGGTGGATAGTGTAATACCCCGTATTTTCGTGATAATTATTTATGAGATTAATTGAATTAAATGTGTATTAATTGGGAATTAATCCGGATAAAATACTAGCGAGATGTGAGTTGGTATTTATTTTTATGCGTATATATGGCTATATATTGTTGAAATTGTCGTGAGATAGAAATACGGCAATTTGGGAAATTTTGTTGAGACGCGTGTGACAGTCGCGTCAGGAAAGTAACTATTTAATTAAAAAGTGAATTTTATTTTCTATTAACCGTATGGTCATTTTGAGTACGCCAACACGTACGTAAGGGTCGAAATAGTCAGAAAACACTAGCCGGGGGTTTAGTTTGGGTCCCGAGGCATTTTTAGGCCATACCGGCAACTTAAAAGGGTATTCTGGTAATTTTGGAATTTTGGGAATTAAGACCCACGAAAATTAGAGTTTAATTATGTTTATTAAATAAACCCACCAACCCATTATCAGCACAAAACTAAGTAGTGGGCTACGGGAGAAGTTGAGAATAGAAGTTAAGGGTCCAAAAATCAACCTCCACCCCCATTGTCATCTTTAGAGAAGGACTTGTAGAGAGAGAGAGAGAGGAGAATTCTGCAGAGAGAGAGAGAACAATTCAACCTTCAAGATTCAACATCAAATTCAGGGAAAGAATTTAGGCAAGTGGTTTAATTACGAATTTGCAAAGAATGTTTCTTCCATGTGTAGGAAATTTATATAATCATTTTGTTCTTGGAGAATGATAAAAACCCATTGAATTGGAACTAGAAATTTACATTTTTGATGAGGAGATTGCATGTAGAATTGTGTTAGGGTAATTATTCTGATAGAAATACCTCTTTTATATCACCAAAAACGGATTTAATTACGTCTATGGATGACTTTAATTTTTAGGGTTAATGTTCATGGGATTTGGGGAAAATTGGAGAGATTTGATGATTAGATAATGTTTAGGAAGATTTGGCCCTATATAAATGTTTAGTTATGACCTATTAATGTTTAATATGGATTAGAAACCTTAAAATACTGTTGGGGAGATTTTTATATGGGATTAGAGGTGAAGAAATTTGGGAAAAACGAAAAAAGGAAATTCTGGGCTCGAAACTGTCACCTCGTTAGAAGGCCTGCCCAGGTCGTTCGAACGAGCTTCTAACGAGTTGACAATTTGACTTCTAACAAGGGGGATGTTCGTTCGAAGCCTTTCATTCGAACGAGATCTCGTTAGAATGCCCACTTCGTTCGAACGAACTCTCGTTCGAACAGCCTCGTTCGAACGAGACTTCTAACGAGCTGACAGTTTGGCCTTTTTGGCCTGATTTGATTTTTAGTGTTTCGTAGCCTTATTTAATTATAGAGATGACATTTCCTTGATGACTAATTGACATAGTTGGGACATTGGGATATATTGAGGAGTAAAACATAGAAGTGCGGGTTGAACTAAATGATATTTATGGGTTAGAACGTGAGTAACTAATTACGACGTGAGGATAATGGGTGACGTGTATATATATAAACCGGGGACAAACGTGTGGGTACAAGAACTAGAAGTATACCACTAAAATAAATATGGTAATAGCTAAGATGTGTGCATGCTTAGTATATATGATTTGATGTGTATGACATACCTACCATACTTGCTATCACGGGAGGTTTACGTTCGCTTAGGGCCATCTAATCTTTGTGTTTCCCGGATTTAGATTGGTGCCTCGAGAACATAGGTCAGAGAAGGACTTATTGAGATGTTAATAAGTTTGCTGATCGTGGGAGCGCAGGTATGTGCGTGACCCATGTGATGTGACTATGTTCGCCTCCATTGTTTGTGATTTGCTATTATTTGAGAACGATTCCTGAGAGATTCGGAATGCGTGATCCTTATGTACGTGATGTACCGGGATGGATAGCAGAGTATGTGTACACCGCAGCTTAGTCTCGGGGTGCTTGTATTGTATATTTATGACGTGAATAATATACACTTAAATAATGAGAACTTTCATGTTGGTATTGTAAGTATAATTATGGTAATGTTTTGAGAAATATAAAGGGATAACCGGTAGTGAATTGTATTGCTAAAAATTAAGAATCCGATTTTAAGTAAAGCCCTCTATTTAATTGATAACGCTAGAAAGTATAATGGGAATCGAGTAGTAAGGGGTAGAACTTATTACAGTTTGGTTAAATATGCATGTCACTTAGATGGGTACGGTACGTTAGGAGTGCACAATTAGTCGAGAGGTGAGTACTTCATGTGAGTGCACGTCCTAACATGTATTTTTGCATTCATTGTTTTAATGTTATTAAAACACTTGCTATTTTTAAAACTACTCTCCACTTTCGGGCTCTGAACCGTTTGCTTTCAAATCTATTTTTTTGTAAAAACCTTTTAGGTGCCCAGCCACAAGGACACCATGCATAGGATTTTCATTCAGGTGACGAGCTGTAGCTATTGTGGAAGTTATAGGGCCTTGCTAGTAGAGGCTTCATTTGTCTTGACTCTATATTCAATTTTCACCGGTTGTAGGGCATGTCGCCCAATTCTATTAAAGACATTTCATATTCCAGATTTTCAGACTTTTGGCATGTAATTAATTCAGGATGCAGTTTCATTTAATTCAGTTGTGGGATTGTTGTGAGGAGTTTTCCTTCGGACTTAGTATTATTTGTTGGTTATTCCATTTATTCGTTATGGTGTATAGTTATGTTATTCTTTCATAATTCTTTTACTGCATGATAACCAGACTTAATTTAAAATTTGACAACTTACTTTTAAATACTAGGTGGTTAGTAATTATAAAAATGTTTTCGACAGTGATGCCATTAACCGAGCCAACTTGGCATTTTGATATAATTTAATAAAGGAGTAGCTACCCGGTATTTAATTAGTCGGGGTGTCACAGATAGAAGTTTTTGTATAGGAATAAGGTTTTCTTATTTTTGTTGTATCCCTATGAGTCCTAGATGACTCAAAGGAGATTTCGTCTCTCATTTCCAAAATGGGAGATTGAAGCACAATATATAGATATAGGAGCCTCAACCAGTTTGGAAATATAGGAAAAATTCAGTCCCTCCTTCATACTTCCATGATACTTCAAGTACATCATCATCAACAAAGATCAAAGTCAAATCAAGTAGAAAACTAACACACAAATCACTTATAGGATTTCATTTCATTACACAGTTGGTTAGTGTGTATTAATTTGCAGTAACATTATTTCCTACACTAATTAGGAATTTTAGGGGATTTTAAAACATTTTTAGGAATTTTGAATCATTTAATATCTATTTTAAAAGAATTAAAATTAGGGTTTAAATTGTTTGGGGATTAAATTCATATTTTGAAAGTTCCTAAAATTTATCCTGGGTAGAATCCAAAACCGGCACATAATATTGCTGATGAAATTGGGAATTTTTAAAGTTCAAAAGCACGAGTTTGAGAGCATGTCTAAGGCTGGCATGTGGTTGCACTTTATTGGCTACCTTTTTGTTTCTTTATACTCGCAACATATGCATTGAATATCTTCCGTTCGATATAAATAAATATGGGGCCATCATGTTTACATGAACAATCCTTGTAATGATAGAAAAGACAATTCATAATTAGTTTTAGTGCGGTTCTAGCTCAACCCTTAGATTAAGTCTACGAACAAACATTTTAATCTCGTCCCTACATTTGCCAACGACTTACAGATCCTCCCAACCTCCCTATATAAGGAGCCTTCGTCTCAACCATTTAGAAGTTTAGGAAGTCTGAAAGCTTGAGAGAAAAAATAAGAGAGGGAAAAGAGATAAGAGAGAAAATTAGTTTTTCGTACAAAAACTCTCTCAAAATTTTCCCATAAAATAAGTTTTGAGAGATAAGGTTTCTAAGTTCTTATACCCTCTTTGTCTAAACCTCTCTTACAAAAATCTCACATTTTGGATCTCGTTTCTTATTAGAAAATTGTAGATCTAAAATTAGTGACATGTACTCATTTAGATTTATAGGTTGTTTGATTTCTTTCAGTTGGAAATCATTCTCTTTTGTTGGATATTGTTTATATCATGTTTGTACTATTTTTATCCAGTATCTCTTATTTTTTACAAAACTGACGTAATTACTTACTTAGTTTAGATCTGATAATTTTTCATTTCGAAATTTTTTTTGCATAAATAAATTCTTAGGATCTCTGTTTTTAAATATCCATCTAAGAAATCAGATCTTGAAACTTTTTTGAGAAAAATATTTAAGTCTATACTTTAGAGTTGTGAAAAGTAAATATTATTTTTAGATCTGTTATATATATGTAGGATTTGATTGTAATTAAGTGAGTGTGTGAGTGCTTGCATGGGATTTTTGGCACAACACTCAGAACACATTCCCTCACCATCATAAAAGTGTTGTTGGTTGAGAGGTTCTGACTTTTAAGTCGACATAAAGTTAAAGGAGTAAGGAAGAAGAGCTAAAGAACGGAGAAAGGACAAGTTGAGAAGCCTTAAAGAAGTCAGACTTAAGACCGAGAAGTGTAGGTATATTTTTGAACTTAGAATAGGTTCTCTTTGTATGATCTGTTGAGTGCTTTTAAACTGTTTTAGTGGATTTTTTGTTTTGAGGTGTAGAGACCTCCGTGGATGTTTTCCCAATTTGTATGTGGTTTTACCACGTAAAAAATTACCTGTCTCATGTGTGTGCTTTTTAGTTTTCGATTACTACAATTTACTGCATAGACTTAGGTTTAAACTAAAAACCTATTTCCAAGTTATTTAATAATTTGTTCACATAAACTTATTTTACACATCTTGTGTACTAGTTAATATTTTTACAAGAAGTTTTTTCAAAAAGTAGTTCGGAACTCATTAAATCTTTTTAAAAGTTGTTAAAATAACATAGTGAGGGGTTTTAAATAATAACATTCCTTAGCTTGAACTTGTTTCCTTTTACCACGCCGACTTTATAATGAGTGGGGAACTTCATACAGTAGTGTACAATGGAGGAACCACCCCAAATTTCTTCATCCTTATCCGAATGAAGATGATGTTGTATGCTGAATGGATGTTCTTGTATAACACAAAGAAATGAGTATTCTCCATTCGATAGGTAGGCCATGTGCCAACCATAACTTCCAATTAAATTGTACCCAAGAGGTATACCTTTTCACCATAGAAACCGATGAGTAGTCTATGACAAGCTTCAAGTTTGTTGTCTCTCAACCTCAGAGTCTTGAAGCAGTTGTAAAATAAGACATCAACGGAGCTACCACTGTCGACCAGAATTCTTGCCATCCTACATTTATGTACCAACATCGTGACAACCATAGGATTTTTGTATGGGTAAAGTACATTGGATAAGTCATAATTGGAGAAGCCAACCACTAGGCGATCTTTATTCACTTTCTTAGGGAGAGTGTCCACAACGCCCGTCAGGTTGATCTCTCTGATATGAGCACACGCCTTTGCCTCATCCAGATAAGCTTTCCTCTCTGCAGGTTTGTCTCCACCTCCAGTGTCTCCTCCTGTAATAGTTTTACACCCGAAAGAGATTATTTTAACCTCATATACCAGCTCCATGGGTCTCTTGGGGAGATACGGGGCATCCTCCAAATCATCATCCCTCCCCCTTTTATTCATCAGCCTTCCTATAGGGGACTCTGATCATCTCCTGGGCTTTTGGTCGTCACTATGATCTACTCGTCCCCCTCTATCCACAAACTTTGACAATAGTCCCCTCTAGATTAGATTCTCTATCTTGTAGTTTATGGCCAAATAATTATCAATGTTATGGTTGTGATTCCTATGGAACTCGTAGTACTTGCTCATATCCCTTATTTTCGCTGGGGCTTTTACTTTCTCGATTCATTTTAATCATGACTTCCATGAGTCTCCTCAAGGATATGATGGATCAGTAAGAGGGGTATAATCATCATATCTTTTTAGTCTATAGCCTTTTTATATTTATGCTCTTTCTTCTTCGAGCTTTTACCACTACTGGCTGCCCACCTCTTTAGAAACTATATCTTCTTCGATGTTCATAATCTTCCTGACCTTGGCTAATAATTCATTCATCATCCCGGGTGGCTGCTTAGCCAATGCCTAGTACATCTTTTTTGGTAGTAGACGACTCATTAGGGATGTGATGGTTATATTCTCATCATAGTCAATTAAATATTTATTATTAATATTGAAATGAGTGATGATCTCTCAAGTCGCCTCATCATCCTTTTGCTGAATATTCAACAGATGACCCACCCTCTTGACAGGCTTGGTTCCAAAGCAGAAATTAGTGACGAAGAGATCGACCAGATTTTGAACGCTTGAAATCTCCAATCGTAACAAACTATTATACCATAATTATGCGGATCTCATGATTGTACTAGAGAAAGCTCGGCATCTTATCACACCTGGAATTGGATAGATATCGGCGATTTATTGATACTGTTCTACATGTAACACCGGATCAGTTTTGCTATCATACTTCGAGTCACCACTGGTAGTTTGAACTTTGAGGGTGTGGGAAAACCCACAATTGACGGAGTGAATGGAGATCCTTTCACAAAACCCTTGTGTAGAGGATCCTTTGATATAGTGATTTCCCCCAAACGATCTTCCAGACGCTTAATTGACCCCTTCTAGAGCTGGTCATCTTTCCCAGCCTTGGCTATAACAAATTTACCTAGTCGATAATGGATTTATGGAGAACTCTCTTTCTTGGAAGTCTGTTTGGCTTATGCTGACCCTCGGCCAACTGTCCCAGGTCTGGCTGGACCCTTCATTCCTTTGGTGGTATTCCTTCTCGATTCTTTCTCTCACTATTTAGGCCGCACGAGCTCTCTACGACATTTCCCTCTCACTACTTATGGACCCAGACGCTCAAACAAAAAACCTCTGCTAAAACTTTTTCCAACACGCTCAACCTCTATTCGTAGAAGTTTTTTTCATCATCAAAGATCGTGGTTTTGAGGGATGAGGTAGCCCTCAGATAATACGACCTGTCATCTTGTGATTCAAAACACGTAGACTTGCACACTTCTTGTGAACCCCAACTCAACCTCCTTAAGTTCTTTAAGGCCTGGTCATGACAGGCTTGTCGTCTTTCTCGATAGGGGCAGGAGGTGGCATTTCTACCCTTCCTAGGTGTTCTCCCCTTACCGGATTGATGGGTTCTCCTCCGGGTCTACCTTGTTCAGTCTAGAGTGTCTATGTCAGTTGCGTCACACTTTCTTGCATCGCCTCCTGGGCTTTAGCCAGGCTTATCAGAATTCCTTATATGTCCCCCATTCCAACAGGGGTTGGGGGTGGAATTATTTAATTCGCACGACTACTTTCCGTATTTTCCCCCATTTTCAAAAATTACAGGTACAATAGGTTATCTGAACAAACATGAAACATGGGTTGTTACAAAAATGTGATTTGTGGATCAAAAATGGTAGAAAATAACGAATGGCTTATCGAGTTCCCACATACGGTGCCTAAGTGTTATCGTTTGAAATTGGTATATGGATTTATGACTCTTGACTACTAAATAACAATAATAAACAATAACAAATAAAGAAATTATGGGTTTAGACTTACCATGTAAGAGAGAGTTGATAGACAAATAAGGAAATAATGGATTAACACAGTTCGACCGGGGTGAAGTGCCTACATTTATAGGTGCTATGTAGGTATGTGTTATTTCGTTGGATAAAAGTCGTCAGAAAAAGGAATACAAGCTCTCATGATTCTTTTTAGGGTCTTTATATATGGACGTAAGGTATAACAATCTCTTATGCCCCCTAAATTCGGATTGTGTGCTATTTATAGGAAATAGAGAGTAGTGGGATAGGTGGAGTGCCTTTATAGGTCATGCAATTACACATTTCTACATTCCAGGAGACGGCTAGTGATGATTCAGTTATAACCTGCTAAAAGGGTGGGTCACCACGTAGGATAGTCCATGTGCATATTAGTGCGAGTGGAGCTTCCCATATTCCATCATGTGACTCACACGTGCCTTAGTGGGACTGACTGCTATCATCAACTTGTGGTGGTTAATTATACACCCAATCAGAAATATCACTGAACCGACTAGATTGATTCTAACCAACCAAGTTTAGTGAGTAGGTTGGGCACGTTCTGAGGACAAGTGTCACGATACTATTGGTCCATTTCATGTCCCATATTGATGGTGGAACAACCCAAACAAAATACTATAAGGCCCAAAAAAAACACAAAAGCAGGCACTAAAATCCCACCCCAAAACAACCAACCCAATCTACAAACATACCCAAATCCTACCACTTAACCCAAGTTAGGACAAACCATTTATAGCATTCCTAAATTTTGTGTGTATATTTTGGTGGTGCTTAAATTTACATTGAACCCTCAACCACCACCCCACCCTTTACGACTTTACCACCCTCCACCACTAGCACCATGACTTCCTTCATCATAGTTTATTACCCCCCCAAAAAGCTGAGGGTTGCACACAGAAAGAAAAAATTGATTCTAATAGAAATTGTATGAAACATCACCAGATGGATTGAACATATCAGAATATAAACTGGTTTAAAAAAACCGAAATCATATTAAGACCCTCAATGGCGTTAAATTCATATTCTCCAAGCGGTGGCATTGGTGTTTCAGGAAGGCGTTTGAGGTGGGAGTATGAGGCGTTTGAAGATGGAGAGGGATGTCGAGTTTCTCGGTGGCAATAGAATTTGGGATATTCATATTGTGTTAACTTATTGGGTAGTTGTGTTCAGTTTTATTGATTAATTTTGTCCTTGTTAGTTGGATTTAGTTTTATTGATTAATTTGTCTTTATTTTTTTATGTAAAGCTCACCGTTTTATTTAAATCCCACTTTTTTAATTAATTCAAATTAGGGGTGTTTATTTTTACACACACACACACATAGATAGAGAGGTTCTCATGCATACCCCATGTGCATACCCCCGTGTGGACCATTTTTTTAAAATAGTAAAACAATTACTTGGGGACTTATTTTTTATTTTATTTAAACATTTCAAAGGGACCATGAAAAAATAATCAACCCAAAATGAAATTTTTTGCTATTTTAAAAAATTGGTTAAAACATGTTAGTTTTTAATAACTTAAAAACTCACACAATTTGATCGATTTTTTAAAAATAGCAAATCAATTCATTTTGAGCTGATTTTTTTCATGGTCCGCTTGGAAAATTTAAATATCATTAAAAAAATCACCGCCAAAATAATTTTTTTACTATTTTAAAAAAGTGATCCGCATACTGGGGCCTCATACTGGGTATGTATGAGATCTCCCCCCCCCCCCCCCCCTCTATATACATATGCATGCTCCTATGCAAACCAAAATTTGCACATCATTTTTTTAAAATGCAAAAAAAGTATTTTTGAGTTGATTTTTTTGTGTGATATTTAAACATTTCAAGGGACCAATGTAGAAAAAATCAATTCATTTTTTTTGTTATTTTAAAAAATTCGGTCATACTTTCGCAGCTTTTAAAGCTCTTTAAAAGGAGTGAAAGTATGACCAATTTTTAAAAAATAGGAAAAAAAGTTTTTTTAACTGATTTTTTATATGGGTCCAATGAAATATTTGAATATCACATAAAAAAATCAACTCAAAAATATTTTTTTAATATTTTAAAAAAATAGGTGTACCCCAACACATGGACAAATTCTCTCTCTCTCTCTCTCTCTCTCTCTCTCTCTCTCTCTCTCTTTATATATATATATATATATATATATATATATATATATATATATATATATATATATATATATATATATATATTCCATTGAGAAAAAACACTAAATCAATGTCATTGGCATGAGCATATGCTAGTTACAACAAATTGGCTATCAAACTAAAAATTAGGCACACAACAACAATTTGTCTATAAAATTAATAATCACCAACATTACAACAATTTGGTAACAATAACACATATGCCATTTTTACAACAGTATCACATAAAATAATTTTATATTTTCCCCGAAATTTCAAAAATTCCCCATATTCACAAAAATCCCCAATATCAAAGATATTTACTTCCACTCTAAATAATTTTATGTACATATACATGAATAAATCATTACATAAAATATTTTTCTTTTAATACAAACAAAATAAGTGTAATACAAAACATTTAACAAACAAGTTTCAGATATACCCTATAAGACAAAAAACGGTTTAACATTTCCAATAAGTATTTACGTAATAATTTGAAAAAAAAATAACACTGGTCGGATGTAGAGAAGGTTGAACAGAGGTTTAACGATCTCCAGAGGTAGAGAAGGTTGGCTAGAGTTGGTTCCCATGTTAAAATCGTTCAAAGGTTGGTCTTGGTTTTTGATTTTACAAATGTAAGGAATGGCATCTTAGAAGATGAAATGTTCTTATATCTAATGAACACGCGGTTGGCAATTATTAAATTTACTGAATATGCATTTGACAATCACATATACAACTTGACCCACGTAATTATGATCAATTGATGATCCTGCTAATCAAACATTAATTTGTTGTTAATAACTTCAAATTCAGGGAGAAAACGTTATTACTAACAAAGAATTCACAAAGTGGAATACTTTTTTATTAATACAAGTCAAATTAAAATTATCAACCTACAATGATTTCTTGGGTCCATCACAACCATGACTTCTAGTGAATAAATATTATTAGGTAATCTGAATACTTTTGTCCATTATGAGAAGTTCCCGGTACTTAAAGATTAAAATACCCTTAATTTTTATACATGTGTTGTAAACTACTTGTGTGAAACTATTTTGTGAAACCATACATTGTGTCCTCCCAAAACATATTATAACAACTTGTGTGAAACCATTTTTTCACGAATTTTATACCTTGAACACAGAAACTTTTTGTCCTAAAGACCACCAAAGTTTGTGAAAAGAGTAATGATATGGGAGATCCAGGCACATTTTTAAATACAGTGATATATCATCACCAAAGGATAAATTTGAAGCAATTCAGAAGAAACTTGTTTCTAATAAAGTCATTCCTAAACTAGAATATGTTTTTGCAAGGAATTTTATTATGCACAAACACGAATGTTGGTATAATGGTTGATAGATTGTTTGAGATTTAAAAATTACAAGAATCAGGGAAAGATGAGAAAATAAGTTGATTATTGTTTTTATAAAACAAGGGGCGTGTTGTTGGAATAAATAACGCTTTGAATCAAAGTTTTTTTATTTTAACTTACATAGCTCAATAATTGGCCGGTTTTGACTTTTGTACCATTACTAATTTAGTTGGGTTTGGTAAAATTTTCATTAGAGATTTGTTGGAGAAAATGATTGTGTGCTTGGAAACGATTTAGTTTAAAATAAATAATTCTATAAAAAGTTAAAAAGTAAGAAAACTAAGTGAATTAAAAGAAATATATAAAAAAATAAAGAATAAAATTTAGAAATAAAAAACAAGGTTGCTTTTATTTCCACCCACTTAACTTTCTACACACTCCTAAAAAATTATTTTAGTGTAAGGAAAATGAAAGTTAAAAAAATAAAATTGAGGTTTAAATAAAAATAGAATAAATTATATTTTACCAAAAAAATAATACTTGGTTTATAATATGTCGAATCCAATCATTTAATTTGGACCGCTTACTTAAAACTTGGACAACAAACTTCCCGACGGTTTTGTTGTACATACAATTTTCCTAACCAAGAATAGAAGCATTCCTTAGCCAAGCATAGAGTAGACGAGTCCCCATAAATCTCACCCCTCTCTTGTATTCCCATTCTCCCCTAGCACAATAAAAAATGCCTACATCTCAAAAATTGATCGTGTTTGGCCTAACAACACTCCTAGCTTTTTCTCTCTTGGTCGCAACTACATTTGTAGGTCGAGATAGCAACTTGGGTGGCTTTGAGACCCGAGGAGGAGTCTACTGTGGCAAAAAAGGTAAAGATATCGCGTATGGTCCCTTAATCCATGATATTGTCAACACTTGCGAGGCAGGCCACCATGGCAAATGCGAGCCACCACCCTCAAATGACTACTCCCGTGGCTGCATGCACAACACCCGTTGCCGTGGGGATATTCCTCGTAATGATTCAGTCGTGGTGACATAAGTCAAACATTTTATAACAAAATAATGGTGGCCGGTGTTCATGTTTGTTACGATGGTATGTGATATAGTCTTCATTTGTAACATATATGCATGAAAGGTCTGAGATGTATGTATATGTATGTGTGAATCGTTCTTTTACTTGTTTGTGCATGTATGAGGATGCTAATTGTGCTAGTAATTAGACATTTTATGCACTATTCATGAATGGATCGACTTATGCGTGGGTAGCCAAAACAAATTAAACCTAATTTATTTTCCCAACAACATATTATATATCCATCATTTTGTTTTGTTTCGCCCATAATTCTATCTCATAAAATAGAAAAATAAATTAATTACTAAGAAAAATGATTCAAATGTAAAGTGCCATTTTTTCCAAAAAGAACTTTATTATTTATTGTGCTTGTGATTCTCTCTGGAAATATAACAATATAAGTAGTTAGACAATAGTCAATTAATATGATTAAATGACTTCTTGAAATTTAGAATAATCAAACATTAATTTTCACAATTTTATAAAAAAAAATTAGAAAATTTAAGGAGTCTCATTTTTCTATTAATTTCTAGCTATAATCCTATATTTTGTTTGAATTCTAAAACTCTCTAATTAGATTTAACAACAAGGTTCAAAATTAATCTTTCATTTAGATAACAATAAATGTTTAGAAGAAGGAAAAAAAATCAATTAGAGTGAAGTTGAGGAAAAAACAATAGATATATAGTTGCCTAATTTGGATAAACAATAAGGTTTTTGAAAAGTTTACTTCAACCCAATAATGTTTTTGAAAAGTTTTGGGGGGCCATGGCCCTCTTTTTCCCTTTCCTATTTCATCTTTATTTCGAGTTGGCTTAAAAATGTATAATATTATGTTGCCTTATGTCTCTAGATAGGAAAATTGTGACAACCCGCACAAAATAATAACAGGTGGCCAGCCCTATACTACATTAAATCAAGTATCTCAGACGGCTCAGTCTCAGCATCAACTCACAATACTAAAAATAATATAAGGCTAACTACCCAAAACTATTGAAAGCGGATGTCAAAATTTTAAAACTATTATTTAACACCAATTAAAACCATCCATGCAACCATTAAACAACCATATTACATCAACTATGATGAGTGATACATACAATCTCCAATAGTATAAAAGAGTACAATACAATGTACAAAGCAAAATAACCGAATATGCTATCGGGTCACAGACAAAACAATAATCTGAGAAGGAAAATATAAAAGTGTTAATCTACAACACTTGAGTATGGACCCAAATATAAAAATTGAATCCTAAACTAGATATACAAAAGATATGAATCGACTAAATGAAGTTGCCTCAACAGTCCGCTACTGCCACAGCTCCACGAATGCACTAGATGGATAAACATCAATGGCGTCCTTGCGGGGGAACACCTAAAGTAATACAATATGTAAACATAGCAGGGGAAGATAGAAACGAGTCAGAGACCTAGTTCAAAACATTTTATAACAAGTGCATTAAAATGCATAATAATTATAAATGCATTGTGACATGATTTAATGGAGTTGCACTCTCCATAATAATCAAACTCACCTCTCAACTAAAGTGCGCAACTAAACGTATGCACGTGATCTCCAAATAAATGCCCCGAATCTATCTAGGCAAGTGGATCTAACTTAAACCCAATTTAACTATTCAATTAAAACAATCTAACTTATCTCTCAATCTACAGTTATCTAAATTCCATCTAAATCACATATTTCAATTTCAATTCTTATTAATCTCAATTATATGTTCGCTTACGTCACACAAACAATTTACATAAACATTCTCTTTACTAGAATTCCACCATATTCCAGTTATACCATCGATATAAATATAAATATATATGAGTTATTAGCATCTATGTGCTAAGGACTAAACTTCTCCCAATTTTCAAAACTGCACTGCGTTTCGTGCCTGGGACGTCTCGCAAAGCGAAATCCAAATAAGGAACCCCCCGTTACACTACTCCTTGACAGTATTGATTTTTGATATTCATTATTCCCTTAATGCATGATGCATATAACCCAATTTCTTATTATTCCATTAATTAATTTATTATCCCCAATTCTCAACAGTGCACTGCGTTTTGTGGGTGGGACGTCTCGCAAAGAGAAATCCAAACAAGGAACCCTCCGATACACTACTTCTGGCATTGTCGATCGTCGAGATATATATACTACATATATGATCATTAAGGAATAACTTCTCCTCACTCCCAACATTACACTGCGTTTTGTGCGTGGGACGTCTCGCAAAGAGAAATCTAAACAAGGAACTCCCCGTTACACTACTCCTTAGCAATGTTGGTCGTTGAGGTCCATTATGCCCTCGATACCCAAGTACCAAGAACAACAATAATATCATAACCATCCAAACGAGCTATAACTCGAGGACACAGGTTCTCAATGCTATCATCTTCCAGTGCCCAAATCACGTAGCATACTGGGGACCACCCGTAGGACTAAACGACACCTACTTCGTGATCAACTCACACACACAACGTTCGGGAAGCGGTCAAAGTTCCTAACCGGTCAAGTGAGAAGACACTTACCCACGACTTCTCACCCCCAAAATAATAATGTATATCACATAATAATCACCATGGATGACTATGGCCTGGGGAATATCCACACCCTGCTCATCGAGCTAGGATGCTCACCCTCATCGCGCAACTTCCCACTGATAGCAAGGAGGGGGTATGCTTCACTTATATATATATCATCATATAAGATATACATATATCATCACATCATATAAAGATATACCGTCATATAAGGTATACCTATCACATTCACTACTCCTTAGCAATGTTGGTCGTTGAGGTCCATTATTCCCTCGATACCCAAGTACCAAGAACAACAATAATATCATAACCATCCAAACGAGCTATAACTCGAGGACACAGGTTCTCAATGCTATCATCTTCCAGTACCCAAATCACGTAGCATACTGGGGACCACCCGTAGGACTAAACGACACCTACTTCGTGATCAACTCACACACACAACGTTCGGGAAGCGATCAAAGTTCCTAACCGATCAAGTGAGAAGACACTTACCCACGACTTCTCACCCCCAAAATAATAATGTATATCACATAATAATCACCATGGATGACTATGGCCTGGGGAATATCCACACCCTGCTCATCGAGCCAGGATGCTCACCCTCATCGCGCAACTTCCCACTAATAGCAAGGAGGGGGTATGCTTCACTTATATATATATCATCATATAAGATATACATATATCATCACATCATATAAAGATATACCGTCATATAAGGTATACCTATCACATTGTTTACATATTTGTATTACGTTCTTAGGCGTAAATGAAATAATATTATTATTTGGTATATTTCTCTCTAGATATACTAATCGTCAATTTTCACACATCTTCCCCATTTAGTATACACTATACTATTTCTCACTTGAAGTTTTCGCATCACTTCATGATAATGAATTGTCTCTCAATTCTATTTATGTTAAGGATACTCTCTATCCTAATGCACCTCGATTATCATTTCTCATTGTGTGAGACATCTACCGAATTAATCATCGTTAAGGATATTTCTATATCCGTATGCACATTTATTAGCATTTAATTATTTTCAATCCATAATATGGTTCGATTAATCATATGAACCTTTAAAGTTATCCCATTTGGGTTTGATTCTAAGATCCAATATCACTAAGTGCATTCTCACTCTTTCATATAATTTCATAATTATCTCCAAACAAAATTTTCAACGATAGTGGGCTTCCCCACTTAGTATATATGATATTCTCTAATCGGTATTTCTCCAATTAAGTCAACATGACTCCAATAAATTTCTTATAAGGGAAACTCCCTAAAATCTCCAAGACATACTCCTAATAATCCCTATAGAGATTCCCAATCAATAACCTCAAACGAAATGAAATGAAATTCTCCCCAGAAAAATATCGCCCCGAAATGCCCTGTTTCCGAATGGATTCGGGCCAAATCCGAATCCATTCGGCCCTGCGAATTGATTCGACCTCTAAGGCGAATCGATTCGGGTCATCAGAACTGATATTCTGTCTCAGGCCAAATAGATGTGGTTGGGATCCGAATCGATTCGATCACTCAGACCTGGGCACCTGCAACTATCCGAATCGATTCGTCGAGGAGCCGAATCGATTCGGCTCCTCAGAAACCTCAAAAATGGCTACTTTTTATTAAGCCAAAAATCCCCAAAATTCAATTTAATCATCTTCTACTCATTTCTTTTCAACCCAATCACATATATAATGTTAAAATTCATCCAAGAATATATTTTAACTAATTTCTAACCTCCAATCTATCATCTACATAACTAATCTAAGATTTTACCCAAAAGTTAGGTTTTGACAAACTAACCTAAAACCCAAATATTTAATACACAAATCATGAAATAAATGGTACACAATAATTATTTAGCAAGTTTAATAACTTGCCTCAAGTTCGAAGGGTCTGATTCGTCCTCGAGATCGCGTAATGGCCGAAAAATCCTCTTTCTCTTTCTTTTCCTTCTTCTTTCTTCTTTCTCTCTTTCTTTCTTTCTATTTCTCTATCTCTCTAAGGAGAATTATTTCTCCCGTAGGCAAGCCTTGTCTCCCACGATACACAACTTTAAATGATAATACACGCTTTAAATTACTCGATAACTTTAATTAGAGCCAAACGAGCTTAAATTATTTTGGAACCTAAATAGACCCCAAGTACAACCATTTTGACTTTCTCGACCCTTCCGAAAACAACTACACCCTCATAATTGCCATTCGTAACAGTTTCTAACAACTTCAAATTTTGACCTCAATTGCCAATTTAATAATTCTTCAAATAAAATAATATTTATTTCTCCCTAAATGAATAAAATATCGTCTCTAAAACCTTGGATTGTTACAAAATTCTCCACTTACAAGAATTTCATCCTCGAAATTTAGCTAAGCCTAATTCTCCAAAGCTCAACTAGTTCCTACCACACTCATCATCACTAACGCCATACCCAAACCTCTAATTTCCCACGACGAATTATTTAAGTTTATTTTAAGTTGTATAAAACCAATTTTAACTATTGGGCCCCCATACACCCTTTATTCGAGCTTTACTCGTACCAATCATAATGAGGCTTCATTTGCCTCCAAAGTTCCATAATTCTAAAGATGTATATATAATACTAGAAATATTAATGGTATAAAAATTTTGAATGGTCCAAGGAAATAACTCCTCTCAATTCCTGACATTCGCCACTTTCATGCAGGGGCAGTCTCGCAAGCGAAACCAAACAAGGAACCCTCCCAATACACTAATATGTAGCGACATCGGGGATTGAGAGTTTGTTAGGTTCGGACTAGAGTTTGAAAATATTTTGGTGTAAATCATTTTGATATGGCCCAAAGGCCTATAAAAAGTTTTGTTTTGAAAACATGTTATTTTAAAAAAAAAAGTTTATGTCTCACGATACATATATAAGATGCCTTATGCCCATAACACAAGGTCTTAACAATCATCATACATACAACAACATACAACTCATAAAAATTAGCATAATCATGAGCTAAACTTTCTTGCGTCCCAATACTCCACAAATTCTGAACTCTTTTCAGAAATAATATATTATATCATATTAACATATTGCCATTTATTAGGCTCTTCATAATTAGAATACAACGATTATATAAGTCTAACATCACTATATACAAATAAGTAGCTTTATCATTACTACTCAATACACAATAACAATTCTTACATTCATAATAAGATTATAGCTCTCTTTGAGGACATTTCAAATTAATCTACTCTCTCAAAAGATAATAACATAAGAGCCTCACTTGCTCAAAATTCCCTCTCGGGTCATTACATACATAATAGGGTTATAGCACTACCCTCTCACAACTATCTCCCATATGATATTCCCAAAACCTCATATAGCATAATCATATTCACAAAGAAAATAACTTACATCATCCATCTCTAGTCCGATTGCCCTTCCTCATCATTCGGCTCCCACACAAAGTCCCCTGGTCTAAAATGACCTCGAATCTGTTGTAGGGGTTGCACTTCCAAAACTTCATCAAAACATGGTCCTTTACCTCTTTTAGGACAATCTCTCTTCCTATGACCTTTTTCTTTACAAAAGAAACATATACCCGCAAATCCTCTCTGCCCATCATGGGGAACAAAACGTTGTTGTGACTCTCTATAGTCTGACTTATACCCACTGGAATTATTGGCATTTTCTTCGCCAAACCTTCTTGCTGAACCGGAATCTCTAAAGTTCTTACCCTCTTGCGAACGAAGACGATGTTCATGACATTTCAACAGTGCCACATTCACTACCTCGACAAAAGTCACTACCACTGGGCCCTTTAACAAATGCTGCTGAATTCTACAATCTAACCCTCGCATGAATTTTGATATACGCTCCTCTTCCATATTTACCTCTTCAGGTACTAATTTCGCCCATCGAGTAAATTCTTCTTCATATTCTGCCACCATTCAATTTCTTTGAAACACATCCAACAATTTCCTCCTCATTTACTTCTGAGTCGGGGAAGGAAAATACCTTCGATAAAAAAGTTCCCAAAATTCTATTATAGGTAAACTATCTCTCTGTTCAGATGTGGTTACAGACTCCCACCATTGGAGAGCTGGACCCATTAACTTAAAGGTGGCTAAAAATTGCTTTTGCACCTCACTACACTCAACCATACGGAGGTGCCTCTGCATACTATTCTTCCATCAACTTGAAACCATTGCATCAACTCCCCCTGAAAACTCTGGAGGATGCCCCTTACTAAAATCTTCCTTCACTCTTTCCCACAAAGACAGTCCTAAATGGGTTTGGGCTGCTTGAATGACAGATTGCTACGCCATCGTAGAAATGGCAGCAGTCATTGTTTGTGCCACAATATTGGCGACTTCATCTGTAGTTCTAGTCCTGGGAGGCAATTGGGGTTCCACATTATCAGCCCCTTTGTTTGCCCTGACTGAACGACCTCTCTTCAGTGCCATCTGAAATAAGAACAAGTGTATCAGAACGCTTTTCAAATGTTTTCAAATCACAGAAGAAATATGGACGTGTGAATACAACAGTCCTAATATTAAGGCTCTACATTAAGAATGGTTATGGAAGATCGCACTAACCCACACAGATCCTAAAGACACTAGAACCTGATGCGCTGATACCATCTGTGACAACCCGCTCAAAATAATAATGGGTCGCCAGCCCTATATTACATTAAATCAGGTATCTCAGATGGCTCAGTCTCAACATCAACTGACAATACTTAATAATGTAAGGACATTTTGTCCAGTATTTATGTGTATGTCATAAGCCGTTATATCATTGAAGAAATTCAAGATCGCATCATCATCAACGGATCTGAATATCAAAGAATTCAAGTAAGGAATCAAAATTCTAGACAGCCGAACCGATCCGCCTGCCTTCAAAAATGAATCGGTCCTGCCCAGACCGATCCGCCCTCTACTCGGACCGATCCACTTATGCTTCAAACCAGTAAACCCCGAATCGATAGGAAATCGAAAAAGGGTATTTCAAAAGGGAACCGATCCTACCCGGGACCAATTTGGCCTCAGATGCAAACCGGTCCGCCTGGGATAAATTCGTACACAGACATAATTTTTTATATCTCTTTTGGTTTCCTTAATTAAATCCATCTTCGAGGAGTTTGTTTCTAAGACTTTCATAGACGATTTTAAGAGTACTAAATACTCTAAGTCTTCACCTTTTTTAGTCCCAAGACTCATGTTTTGATTCACACAACTTTTCATATATTTGTGAATCCTTTGCAACCCAAGAAAATAACTTTGGTTTGTTCAACCCTTGTGGAGAAGACTGTCCTTCTTCTACATTGCTGACCACCTAGAGTTCCTGCGAGAGATTCCAGCCGACACTGTTTCTAGTCGTTGCTTTGAAGGTTTGATGAAGACACCGTGCGTTACACTTATGGGCGATTATCAGGTTGTATGTAAGTCAATGGTCTTGTAAATTATTCAAAGTTCTAGAAATAAAAGGTTTTGATCTGCGGGGATTTTTCCTTAATTTTGTGTCGCACGCTTTATTTGTTTATGGGTTGAATCACGCTTTTTAGATGCATGTTTAGGCGTTGAAATTAAATAAGTGGGTCAAATTAGAAATTTGCAAAGTTAATCAATTATCACATAGTCATACGACATTTCAAATTGGTATCAGAGCGGGTTACGCTAATTTAACGCGTATTCCTATTTTCCGCAAAATCGTATGATATTGATTTTTTTTTGAAAAATCAGTTTTGTGAAAAATTCGCATTTTTTCTTATGGAGCACTTATATAACCAGATGCCGATTTTTTACGGGTCTAATTATGCCTACTAGAAAGCTCGTATGAAATCGATTTTAAAATCTATTGACGAGTATGTTTGGTTTCTTTGCGAAAATGGTTGGACTCCTCCCACGTTCACCGTTAATAACATCACCACTCTAAAACCTGTGTCATCCTGGACTGAAGATGATTATAAATTGTCCAATTTTAATTTCCGTGGTTTGAGTGCTATTTCTGGTGATGTCATTCGGGATGAGTTTCGCCGAATTATGACGTGCACCACGTCTAAAGAGGCTTGGGATGTTTTGAAACTGGCACATGAGGGTACGAACGCGGTTAAAGAATCAAAATTACAAAATTTGGCCACCCAATTTGAGACTATTACCATATCTGAGTTTGAATGCTTTGATGATTTTTAATTTCATTTTCGGACATTGTTAACACTTTTTAATATGGGTGAGGTGATTGATAACATGCGTGTCGTTAAAAAGATTTTGAGATCTCTCCCAAAACACTTTATTCCTAAAGTCACAGTTTTGAACTCTTTGGGAAATTTGAAATCACTTAAGTTGGAAGAACTTGTAGGATATCTTCAAACCTATGAGATTGACATGTTTCCCAAAACCATTAAGGCTAAGGATAATGGCATTGCTTTAAAGACTCATTTTAGGAAAAAGAAAGAAAAATTTTGTGACTCCGATTCTGAGGGAGACTTTGATTTTAATGATATGGCCTTGTTTGCGAAATTTTTTAAAACGTTTCTCAAAATGAATAAAGAAAATTCTTCCAATAAAAAGAGATCTTTTGAGTCAAATAAAAAGAAAGTGGAGGCCAAAGATAGTGACAAGGAGGATGAGATCAGGTGCTTTGAGTGTGAGGGGAAAGGGCACATAGCTAGAGAGTGTCCTACTAGGATAAGGAGAAAGGGCAAAGAAACTTCTATGCTTGCCACACTTAGTGATAATGAGGGTGATGAGGGTGATGAGAGAGGTGAGTCTGATAAAGATTTAGCACATGGGATGGTTGTCACCTTTTCTAGTCGTGTGAGCACACCCACTTTGTCTCACAAGAGTGAACACGAGAGCAATAATAGTGATTTGTGTTCTTCGAGTGAGGAGAAAGCGAGGAGGAGAGTGGAGATGAAAGTGAGCTCCAAAAAGCTTTTAGAGATTTGTACACCGATACCTTGAAAACTAAGAAGTATAATCGTGATTTAGGTCGTCGGGTTTTAGATTTGGAGAGAGAGAAGGAGATTTTGAGAAAGGAGAAGTGTGATTTGACCAACACGGTTCCTAGTCTGACAACACGTAAGGCTAAGGATAATGGCATTGCTTTAAAGACTCATTTTAAGAAAAAGAAAGAAAACGTTTGTGACTCCGATTCTGAGGGAGACTTTGATTTTAATGATATGGCCTTGTTTGCGAAAATTTTAAAACGTTTCTCAAAATGAATAAAGAAAATTCTTCCAATAAAAAGAGATCTTTTGAGTCAAATAAAAAGAAAGTGGAGGCCGAAGATAGTGGCAAGGGGGATGAGATCAGGTGCTTTGAGTGTGAGGGGAAAGGGCACATAGCTAGAGAGTGTCCTACTAGGATAAGGAGAAAGGGCAAAGAAATTTCTATGCCTTCCACACTTAGTGATAATGAGGGTGATGAGGGTGATGAGAGAGGTGAGTCTGATAAAGATTTAGCACATGGGATGGTTGTCTCCTTTTCTAGTCGTGTGAGCACACCCACTTTGTCTCACAAGAGTGAACACGAGAGCAATAATAGTATTTTGTGTTCTTCGAGTGAGGGAGAAAGCGAGGAGGAGAGTGGAGATGAAAGTGATCTCCAAAAAGGTTTTAGAGATTTGTACACCTAGACCTTGAAAACTAAGAAGTATAATCGTGATTTAGGTCGTCGAGTTTTAGATTTGGAGAGAGAGAAGGAGATTTTGAGAAAGGAGAAGTGTGATTTGACCAACACGGTGCCTAGTCTGACAACACGTCTATCCCAACTCGAGAGTGATCTCGAACGTGCGAGGGAGGTCAAAGTCAATTTTGTGAACGTACCTGAGAAGATTGAAAAGGTGGTTCATCTGGGTAAAAGTGAGAAGTTTGGAATAAGTCATGACGGTGCTTCTTCTTCCCAATTAGCACCCGGGCCGGTTCCCACTTTAGTGTTTGATTCACGTAAGTCTCACCCTAACCCACCTAGGCATCCCATTCCTATTAGGAGAGCGCGTCCTAGAGTTTTTGAGAGAGGTGTCCCTAGGCCTATATATGTGTGTTCCCATTGCAAGAGGAGAGGACACCTTAGGGAATTTTGTTTTAAGTTGGGTTATGTGTCACGTTTTTCTACACATGTTTCTGATACACATGCACCCACTCATGATTCTTTGCATGCTCCCGGAGACTACATGAGAAAGTTTGCACATTTAGGTGAGCAAGTTAAGTTTTTGGTCAAAACTTCACAAGAATTAATGGAGGTTTTTCATAAATTGTCACCACCTTTGGAAAACCCCTCCGCACCTAATGATTGAGGTTTGACTTGTTTACTAGCATAGGGTGATTTTCATGATGATGTTGTTTGCCTATTGCTAGTATGTATCATTTTTGTATTTTTTTTTTTTAAGATTTTTTTTTTGAAAAATACAAAAAGATTTTATTTTGATAAAATATTTAAAAAATCCAAAAAGATTTTTGTATTTTGTTTGCACCATTTATGGATGAACATTTTGGATGACCAAGTCACAACATCATTCCATTTTTCATGTGACTATTTGATAGTGTTTTGAGATAATAGGTCAATTCATCCTTGTGCTTTATAATGTTTGGAGCCATTGAGATATAATTAAGTGTTACTTTCTACAGGTTTGACTCACTTTATCCTTTATTGCACACATGCACGGATTTGTTTGATTATTGTGCTTGTCTTATCACATGTTGGTTGGGTGTTTTCACGCTGTCCTTAAAATGAACCAAGCGCGATAAAATTTTGATAAGGGAATTTTGCATTGGTGTGGAAATCATTTGACTTTGATTTGTTGATATGTATAAGACGATGGCATCTAAATTCAACAATCTTTTACACCTAAGGATGCGTTTGATGTTCATTCGTTAGGGGTACACATATGGATCGTGCACATATGATTGATTGAGTTAATTTTCCTATCGAATGTGTTCACACCCATTCATTACATTTCCATTACTTGGTTGTTTGAGTCTAAATCCATGGTGTGATTTTTGTAGAATATTTTTTTCACATGTATCTTATTTTTGTATGAAAAATTGAAAAATCAAAAATAGTTTGTGCCTTTGTTTTTCAGTATCTCCTTGCAAGAGCATGTTTACCATATTGTTTGATGCCCTATTTTGTGTACCGTGACACCCCGTTTTTTCTTATTTGATTCATTCTTCTCATTTATCTATTTGGGGACATCATCAAAAGAGGGAGAAAGAATTATCATATTATGGGGGAGTTTGAAATTTGGGGGAGTTTTTATCATAAATTGGTATCTAGATTTATCTCATTTCAAACTCGATATGTCACGTGGTATTTGCTTTGTCTCATGTGTGTAGATACGAAGATTGAAGATTAATTGATTGCACACCCTGATGAGAAAAGTTTTGATTACTCCTGAAGTGTTGAAGATCAAACAATGAAGTTCTATTCATTTGTACCTTTTCAGTTTTGGGTTCATGGAAGGGTAGATTTGTATAGGCAATTTATTATTTGATAATTCGAATAGTTTTTATGTTTATATCGACATAGACATAGGGGGAGATTTGTAAGGACATTTTATCCAGTATTTATGTGTATGTCATAAGCCGTTACATAGTTGAAGAAATTCAAGATCGCATCATCATCAACGGATCCAAATATCAAATAATTAAAGGAAGGAATCAAAATTCTGGGCAGCCGGACCGGTCCGCCTTCCTTCAAAAATGAACCGGTTCGCCCCTGACTGATCTGCCCTCTACTCGGACCGATCCGCTAATGCTTCAAACCAGTAAACCCCAGATCGATAGCAAACCGAAGAAGGGTATTTCAAAAAGGAACCAGCTCGACACCGGACCGATCCGGCCTCAGAAGCAGACCGGTCCGCCTGGGATAAATTCGTACAGAGTCGTGATTCTTTATATCTCTTTTGGTTTCCTTATTTAAAGCCATCTTCGGGGAGTTTGTTTCTAAGACTTTCATAGACGATTTTAACAATCCTAAATACTCTAAGTCTTCACCTTTTTGAGTCCCAAGACTCATGTTTTGATTCACTCAACTTTTCATATCTTTGTGAATCCTTTGCAACCCAAGAACACAACTTTGGTTTGTTTAAACCTTTTGGAGAAGACCGTCCTTCTTCTTCATTGCTGACCACCTGGAGTTCCTGCGAGAGATTCCAACCGACACTATTTCTAGCCGTTGCTTTGAAGGTTTGAGGAAGACACCGTGCGTTACACATGTGGGCGATTATCAGGTTGTATGTAAGTCAATGGTCTTGTAAATTATTCAAAGTTCTAGAAATAAAAGGTTTTACCCTTCGGGGATTTTTCCTTAATTTTGTGTCGCACGCTTTATTTGTTTATGGGTTGAATCACGCTTTTTAGATGCATGTTTAGGGGTTGAAATTAAATAAGTGCGTCAAATTAGAAATTTGTGAAGTTAATCAATTATCACACAGTCATACGACTTTTCAAATAATATAAGGCTAACTACTTCTGGCACTGTCGATCGTCGAGATATATATATTATATATATATGAGCATTAAGAAATAACTTCTCCTCACTCCCAACATTACACTGCGTTTCGTGGGTGGGACGTCTCGCAAAGAGAAATCCAAACAAGGAACCCCTCGGTACACTACTCATTGGCAATGTTGGTCGTTGAGATCCAATATGCCCTCGATACCCAAGTACCAAGCAAAACAATAATATCATAAACATCCAAATGAGCTATAACTCGAGGACGCAGGTTCTCAATGCTATCATCTTCCAATGCCCAAATCACGTAGCATACTGGGGACCACCCGTATGACTAAACGACACCTACTTCATGATCAACTCACACATACAACGTTCGGGAAGCAGTCATAGTTCCTAACCGGTCAAGTGAGAATGACACATACCCACGACTTCTCACCCCCCAAATAATAATGTACATCACATAATAATTACCATGGACGACTATGACCTAGGGAATATCCACACCCTGCTCATCGAGCCAGGATGCTCACCCTCATCGCGCAACTTCCCACTGATAGCAAGGAGGGGGTATGCTTCACTTATATATATATCATCATATAAGAAATACATATGTCATCACATCATAAAAAGATATACCGTCATACAAGGTATACCTATCACATTGTTTACATATTTGTATTACGCTCTTAGGCGTAAATGAAATAATATTATTATTTAGTATATTTCTCTCTCTAGATATACTAATCGTCAATTCTCACACATCTTCCCCACTTAGTATACATTATACTATTTCTCACTTGAAGTTTTCGAATCACTTCATGATTAGGAATTGTCTCTTAATTCTATTTATGTTAAGGATACTCTCTATCCTAATGCACCTCGATTAGCATTTCTCATTGTGTGAGACATCTCCCGAATTAATCATCGTTAAGGATATTTCTATATCCGTATGCACATTTATTAGCATTTAATTATTTTCAATCCATAATATGGTTCGATTAATCATATGAACCCTTAAAGTTATCCCATTTGGATTTGATTCTAGGATCCAATATCACTAAGCGCATTCTCACATCCCCCCGAAATCCCTGTTTCCGAATCGATTCGGGACAAATCCGAATTGATTCGGCTCTACAAATCGATTCGGCCTCCAAGGCGAATCGATTCGAGTAATCAGACCTGGGATTCTCTCTCAAGCCGAATCGATTCGGTCACTCAAACCTGGGCGCCTGCAACTATTCGAATCGATTCGGCTCCTCAGAAACCTCGAAAATGGCTACTTTTTATTAAGCCAAAAATTCCCAAAATTCATTTTAATCATCTTCTACTCATTTATTTTCAACCCAATCACATATATAATGTTAAAATTCATCCAAGAATATATTTTAACTAATTTCTAACCTCCAATCCATCATCTACATAACAAATCTAAGATTTTACCCAAAAGTTAGATTTTGACAAACTAAGCCTAAAACCCAAAGATTTAATCGACAAATCATGAAATAAATGGTACACACCAATTATTTAACAAGTTTAATCACTTGCCTCAAGTTCATAGGATCTAATTCGTCCTCGAGATCGTGTAATGGCCAGAAAATCCTCTTTCTTTTTCTTCTTCTTTCTTCTTTCTCTCTTTCTTTCTTTCTATTTCTCTTTCTCTCCAAGGAGAATTGTTTCTACCGTAGGATTTTAAGCCTTGTCTCCCAAGATACACAACTTTAAATGATAATGCACACTTTAAATGACTCGGTAACTTTAATTCGAGCCAAACGAGCTTAAATTATTTTGGAACCTAAATAGACCCCAAGTATAGTCATTTTGACTTTATCGACCCTTCAGGAAATAACTACACCCTCAGAATTGTAATTCGAAACACTTTCTAACAACTTCAAATTTTGACCTCAATTGCCAATTTAATAATTCTTCAAATAAAATAAGATTTATTTCTCCCTAAGTGAATAAATTATCGTCTCTAAAACCTCGGGTTGTTATTACAATGTCACGTGTATGATTAAACAATACATAACACGGGGGGAAATACAGTCTTATATACAAAGTTATTATTTAAAGGGAAAATATATTAAAAGTCATATTGTACTTGATGTGTATTGATGTCATATGATCATTGGTGCTAATTTGAAAAATTAATTGTGCCAAATGATTTTATTTAATTTGAAATGCTCTAAATAACTTATTACATCATAATCAAATAGAATCAAAAGTAAAAGCATAATCTACTTCTAACACAATTTTAACAGAAAACATACAACCAAAACTAAAATATTTTTTTATAATGGCAAGTATAAAATGTATTCTAGAATTTAGAATGATACAAGAATAAACATTATAACCTCAAGACAATATTCTAATTAAAATGCTTCTCAAATCTCGACAGTCATCTCAATGGATACAATAATGTCCTTATTATAACATTAGTACTCAAAAAGCATTTAAAAAGGAACATTAACACTCCAAATTGCAAAACAACAAACCAGAACAATGGTAATTAATCTCTTAATTTTGAAGAATACTCATAAAATGAAGACTCGTTGTTATTTTTTATATGAAAAATGAACCCAACAGACTGCCAATAAATAGGATATCTGATGTCATTAACAAGGGGCAAAGAGGTTAGAAAAATTCAATTATAATTGATTTTACTTAAATGTCTCAAATAGAGAATTTAAATGTCCAAACAACCCACTAATTAGTCAGGTTGGACTGGTCCTAACATCCAAATAACAAATAAAATTCAACTCAAAATTGTAAGGAAAAAGTTCACTCATATTTGTCCCAAAAAGAGATCATTTCATTCAAGTCAAGAATCAATGTCCATTTTCGGACCCCAAGCCATATCGGGTGGGTGGCACGCACATGTACAACTTGCAATTTTCAAAGGTCACTTTTTAATTTACTGCCTAAGATAATTCAGTTTACACAATGCCTATAGCCCGTCTTGTTTTACACATCCACTTCATAATTACACAGTGATTTGGACACAATACATCGCCCATTGCATATATGTATGGTGAAAATTTTGACATTTATACTACCTTGAAACAAGAAATTTCATCCTCAAAATTCTACTTCATATACTTGACTCAAACATCTCAAGATATCTCACCCTAATGTCATCCTCTCTCTTAAATAGATTAATTTCCTCACTAAAATCTAACTAACGGAATGACCTCCGGTCACGAAGTTTGATCTCTCGTCAAAAATGCATTATAGTTGCTCCTTGTAGCTCGCATCTGGATATAAGTCAATCTTAATCGAGGTCGATTTTGTGACACTCCTCCTATTTCAATAACGGGAGATCAATCCTCTACTAAAATAAAATAAGAATCTCTTCTTATTCATTATTAGTATCACCGTCGATACATTTTAATTACTATCCACCAATTAATTTAAATAAGTCAGTGCCAAATTTTATCTTTCATTAACATACAACAATATTGACCAATTCACAATAATCCCATACACAATAACCAATGTAAATAAAACCATAATGTAAATTCTGAAGCAGAGATAGACAAATAAAGTTCCCGAATAAACCATCGGGTAAAAACCAATATATCTAAACTAACCGACCAAAATAATTTGAATTACATGTGTCTGAATGTAAAGAGGCAACACACCCAACCAATATTGGAATAGAGAACCTAATCTAGTATATCAATAATAGAATTGCTATTCAGAAATCCTGCAAGCCTCCACATCAGCTGCAACTACGAAATCCCTGGAAGATGAATTATCCTTAGTGTCCCTGTGGCCGGACACCTAAAAGTTTTAAAAATAGATTGACATGGGTCATAACCCAAAATCTTTGAAATTTTTTTTAGCAAGTGTGTAAAATGTATAAATGAAAATATCCAGTTAATTTTTAGATTTATAAACCGGTAGCGCAATCTCATGAATTGTCCCTCACCCCTCATCGAAAGTGTGCACCTAATGTATGCTATTGACCCTCCAAGTTGCGCTACCCCCTAACTAATCCCATAACATTCTAGACTTCACAAATTTCCCTATCCCATGTATTTTATAATCTTAGGTATTACATCGGCTTAGCCATTATATTTATAAGGTATTAATTCATTTCAAGTAACTTCCAGTAATCATAATTCTCATTCATAATTTATTACTTTATTTTCAAGAATTTCTAATTATTTAAACAGTATCCGCTTACGATTTTAACCCGTATTTTTGTCTACACATAATAATATACACAACAAATACACATATGTCACGTATAGCTGCCATTCCTTGAGAAACATTGTGAATCTATTGACATATCTCTGTCTGAATAGAGGACGGGAAATACTTGCGGTCAAACCGCACCCAGAACTCCCCAATGCTCATCACACCTCTCTCCTCTATGGTGCAAATATTCGCCCACTAGCTTAAATGTTGTCAAGAACTATTTCTGAGTGTCACTACACTCAATCATACGTAGATGGCATCGCATGTCCTTCTTCCATCGACCGACCACTGCTACATATAAATTACGCTGAAACTTTAGTGGGTGACCCTTCTTAAATGCTTCCCTTGCCCTCTGCCACTCGGACGGCCCCCAATGAGCCTGCACGTCGGGTGTCCCCGGTGGTTGTTGCTGATTCTGCAAATAGTGTCATGCCCTTGCGGTCATTTTCGCGTTAAATGCATGTGCCATGATTTGTCCACTTGTGGGGTCTTCACCAATCCTGACTGTGGGTGTGGTTGCGGTACATCTGGCTCCTATTGAGCCTCCCTCACCTTATCTCCCGCTGCTTTTCAAGCCCAATGTCCTCTCTTAGGTGGCATCTGAAATGAGATTTGAAATATGTATAAGCTCATCATCAAATACAAAGTAATCGGCAGAAGAACGTAAATACGCATACACAATGAGGAGTACAACAATCCTACAATAGGGATCTATATCAAATAACGCTTAGCTAAAATTTTAAAAGCCGCACAGATCCTAAGGACACTAGAACCTGAAGCTCTGATACCATTTGTGACACCCCGTCCAATCAAATACCGGGTGATCAGTCCTTTATCAAATTAAAACAGGAATCTGATTTAATACATTCTTAGCATAACTGTCGAAAACATTTTAAAAGCTTAATAACCACTTAGTATTTAAAAAGATGGTGACAAACTTTATCTTTTTATTAAACAATCACAACATGCATAAATAAAACTATGCCATACACACAGTAACAGAGGCTAAAACATCACAAGATTTAATATGAATAAATGTTGAATAAACTATCGTCTCCAAGTCTAATATAAAAACTCCCACAGAATAATGAACCTGAATACAAAGTCCAACTAAACATCTAATGAAATCAAACTGAATCCACAAGTACAAAGTCTGATAAAACTAAATGAAAGAAATAACTGAAGGGGCGACATGCCCAAATGAAATAATTGCCATGCATCCTTCTCTAAGAATGAATTAACCAAAGTGAATAAATCCAAATCCTGTAAGCATCCACGAGTGTTGCAGCTACGCATCCCTAGAATAGATCCTCAAGATGGGCGTCCCTATGGCCTGACACCTAAAAGGTTTTGAAAATATTTTTTCAAGTACGGGTCAGAGCCCAAGTCCTTTTGAAAATATTTTGCAAGTATTTATCGCCAGTTTAAAAAAAGTTATTAGATACACATGTTTGATTGCGTACACTCGCTTAAGTTCCTCACCTCTTATCTATAGTGTGCACCTAACATCTTCTACTAAGACCACCTAGTCAAGCTACCCGATTTAACTAGGTATTAAGCATCTAGATAGCCCTTATCCAGTCTAGCTCACCCATACCGCCCATACAATACTCTACCAATCTAATTACTAATTAACATATTCCTAATGTTTTTATTAAATCCAAGTTAACATTTCACATGTGTTATCATTCAAACCTTTCATTAAGTTTCTCTACTTAAGTTTTAATTTTAGATATACATTATCTACCTTTCCTACCATTTACACATTATTAGATTTAGTCTTGTTTAGATATACACTATCTAGTCTCCCTACCATCACACATAAGTAGATTAAATATTGTTTAGACATACACTATCTAGTATCACTATTATCACACATAAGTAGGATAAGACACCTAGGTGTGTGTATATATATATGTATCACTTACTAAATATATTTAAAATATAGTATCCATCGGACTGGCCACTGTGAGTTAAAATTGAGTACTCTTTTAATAAGTCCAAGTACCTCACGTACCTAATCATGGATTATTGATTCGTAATGTCGTCCTCGAATCATAAATCAAAACAACATATATTGAAGGCGAGCATAACACTAAGTCTTTACGGATTCTCACATACTTAACGTAACCAAACGACTTGACGGATTCACTATTTTTCTCACATAGTTATCCACTATCAGCACTATGCTCTGAGGCACAAATCTAGATCTCATTGGAATCGTCAAGGTGGGATCGCCCACTGCGCTGGACTATTGTGATAGCATGCAACATAGGTATGTTCAGTTACATAAATGCACATAATAGGCGTACACACCACCAAATCTATATGTATATTCAGTATAGGAACACATACAACCTATAATAATAATTTGTGTGTAGTATATATTCTACGAATACTTACCATATCATTAATTCACCATGTTATCTCATTATCGTATATCCCCGAGTATTATTCTCTACCCAAAGTGCCTATGGATACCCCTTAAGTTAATTGAGTAGTTATTGCACTTATACTCTACTGGTTAAAACCTAAGATCAGGGTCCACTATTCTCGAAGCCCAAATTCTAAATTCTCGATTTGTAATTCCTCGGTTTACTCTCATCGATTTAAAGTTCCAATATTACCCATATTAAGATATTACCAAGTCTTAACTGTACATATAGTGACTTCCTATAAGTCTTAAATTAATTATAAGATCAACCCCCAAGTTTCCCATAATTCATCCCAAGAGGAAACATCATCAAAAAGGAAAAAATGGGCAATTTTAGGCAGCTAAATCGATTCTCCAATGGGCCGAATCGATTCTAAAAGTAGCAGGTCCCTTCTTTTTTTACTTAGTTATGTTTTCCCCATTAAAGCTTTAACCCAACTTCATGAAACGCCATAAAACTCTCATCCAACATTACTAAACATCATTTAAGTATATAGGGGTGATTTATTACGTACATAAACATCAAAATTATATGAAATTCATCCAAGAACCAATCAATTTATTAATTCATCAATAATCCTAGATTTTATGTTCTTCATTTATTCTCATCAAAATACCTAGAATTCCTTCATGTTCTTCATCATATAACATTTGATTTCGTACTACTCATATGAATGATTAATTCTACATGAAAATTCTGCCCCAGAGCATGTGTATAAATCATCAAAACCTTAAGATTCAATTTAAATAATCAGATATAAGACCATACTCTATGTGGGTATTATAACCCTTTAAAAATAAGCAAGATAAATACTTGCCTTTGGTCCAGTAGATCTGATTTCATTTGATGATGATGGATTTGTTTGTTTTCCCCTTCAATCCACTATCTAATGATGATGGTGGTGCAAGAATAAGGTTGAATCCTTCAAGAAATCTCTCTCAAGCTTCAAAAATGGCTTCTCCTTCTTCTCTATTGGCCTCTTTTTGTTTTCTATCTTTCTAACTCTAGCCTCGACCATTTATATGCTGATAAAGGCTTAAAAAATTCGTAGGTCTCCTTACCCTAGGTTACCAAATGACAAAATGCCCTAATACGGTGCCAATTTGGTATAAAATTATCCCGGGTATACTATTTTGATTATTTCGACCCTTTTGGAATCAATCTTGACATCTAAATCATCAACCAAGTCACATTATAGAATTATCCTATTTCTTCCTCAAAATACGGCACGCGTGAATTTTAAATATACTGAATTAATTTAAATTCTAAATACTCGAATTGAATAAATTCTCAAAATTAAATAAACTCCAAATGACCAATTTAATTAAATCATAAATCACCTATTTAATTAAATCCTATATCCTCATAAATACGGGGTATTACATACTTCCCCCCTTACAAAGGAATTTTGCCCTCGAAATTCGGATAAGACTCCCACTTCAAAATTTCTGCATTACCTTAATCTTACACTCTTAAGATCACTACATATATTTCTACCTCTCCTAATCCCGAATAATATTAAAAGAATTCAACCACGTAGGGAACCCATACATCTTATACCCGTTCATAACCGCACCAATGTTAGCTGGCTCCACTAGCCTTAAATCGTAATATAACTATTAACTCGCAGTTATAACTACAAATATGTATAATAACCAAGGTACTTGTCCTAATGATCAAACTTCTCCCCACTTTCAACTTTGCGCTAAGTTTCATGCGTGGGATGTCTCGCAAAGAAAAATCCAAACAAGGAACCCCTCAATACACTACTACCTAACATTGTCGGTCGTCGATATCCATTAGGCTCTTAGTCCATAGCACGTACCTCTAAATCCCCATCCTTTGACATAAATGTATACTTGCGCAGTCACATGTTACTAAAGACAACATACATCACGACGCTCTTACTATCTGTAGTTTCTTAGCGCGAATAAATCACGAGCTATAGCTCTTCGCTCGATAATAAGCCAATCTACTCTGATCAAATTAGTAAGCGTCCCTACTCACCAAGATCAATTATAACCATACAAACATATTCTTATAATTCTATCATGAAACATACTATAACATATATACACGTGTATATAGGCTAGAACCTCTTTCAGGCGATACCTAGCAAAAATAAATCATACCCTGGGACAACGAACACAAAGTCCTATTATAATTGTCTACTATCAGTCAAATTATCACTACCCATTCGAAACTCAAAAAGTAGTCTACTATATTATCATAATTCTAGAAAGTAGTAAACTAACATGTAATGCAACCATTCTCTTAGTGTACACACCCGCTATCTCGTAGGCGATACTACAGAGCCCCGCTACCCCACTATAATTATCTAAATATATACATGATAAGGCTATAACGGCTAACGCACCTACTAAATTTGACTCACTCGCAAATTCTAGTGATAAAAACCCTACATTGTGATTCCCCCTTGTCAAAAAAATCTACCCCATCCTCATAGGATAGAAAAGGAAATTTACCTTTAAGTGCTAGCTACATCACCTAGTCGGTGGGTCCTTTAATGTAATCCTCGTGTTAGAACAAACCCATGACCTTCTGCAATGGTTATACATCTAGAACCTCGTGCTTGGTGAACCCTGTCTCGCATAGGGTAATCTCTATTCGTGTGGCCTATGTCTCCACAAACGAAACATTTCCCAAAAATATTCCCTATCACTGATCCTGTTCTTGCTGACCTCCCCCGTTCCCTGGTGTCCCTGAGGAACGAAATGGTGTTGTTACTGAGGGCCCTGCTGACCATGCCTGAACCCAACACTCTCGAGTCGATAACCTTCAGACCTAAATCTCTTGGCCTGGTTCCCTTATTAGATATCCCGCTCTTACTACTATTGTGCTCCACTGGCACCGTTCCCATCCACCTTTCCAGTTTGACTGGACCCACTCACTCTTTTGTTATACTTCATGTGCAGGCATTGATCCTGGCAATGAAGTAGCACTGCATTAACAACCTCTATGTATGTCTCTAACGCTGAATTACCCAACAAGTGCTATCGAATCTTCCAGACAAGTCCATCCATGAACTTGCAAATCCTCTTCTCTTCAGTGTTTACCTTATTTTACAAGAAATTTGTTAATCGAGTGAACTTTTCCTCGTATTCTACAATGGTCCTATCTCCTTGAGAAACATTAGGAAACTGTCATCGCATCTCTGTCTGAATAGCGGATGGAAAATACTTGTGGTCAAATCGCACCCAGAACTCCCCAATGCTCATCACATCTCTCTCCTCTGTGGTGGTTACAGATTCCCACCACTGCAACAGTGCGCCCACTATCTTGAAGGTTGTCAAGAACTATTTCTGAGTGTCACTGCACTTAATCATACACATATGACACTGCATTTCCTTCTTCACTGACTGACCACTACTACATCTGAATTACCCTCAAAATTCGATGGGTGACCCTTCTGAAATTATTCCCTCGTTCTCTGCCACTTGAACGGCCCCGGGTTAGCCTGCACGTCAGGTGTCCCTAGCAATTACGGCTGGTTCTGTAGAAAGTGTCGTGCCCTTGCGATCATTACCACATTAATTGCCTGTGCCACGAGTTTGACCACCTGTTCATTCGTCACCATTCCTTGTGGTGGTTGTGGATACGGTACCTATAGCTCCTGTTGAGCCTCCCTCACCTTATCTCCCGTTGCTTCTCTAGCCTGAAGTCCTCTCTTAGGAGGCATCTGAAATGAGATTTGAAATAGGTATAAGTTCACGATCAAATACAAAGTAATCGGCATAAGAACGTAAATACGCATATGCAATGAGGAGTAAAACAATCCTATAATTGGTATCTATATAAAATAACGCTTAGCTAAAATGTGAAAAGCCGCATTGTAAGGACACAAATTTCTAATTGAGTCCTTTGTAGTTTTGGCTCAATTCCAGATAAAAACGTTTAAGTCATAGGATAGAGTATATTGATCATCCTTCAAGCCTATGACGTGTTTGTTGAAGACGTAGCGGCCAAGTATAGAAAGATTCATCAAAATGCTGAGTTTAAGTGCCTCGTTTCTACGTCATCAATAGTGGTTCCATGCTCCCAAGGTATGAATGCATTAATATATATATAGGAGCTTGGAATGTGTTTTTAATGGGTATTAGGTTTTTTTAAAACTATGTTTTATTTTCAGAAAGAATGAATTAAAACTTTAAATAAAGTTTATAAAGTTTTCTGGGCAAAAAATGAGAATTTCTATACTTTCTGTAAGTTCGTTTGAAGTGTCGTTCAAACGAGATTGTCGTTCGAACCACAAGTCATTCGAACAAGTTTGCTAACGACCTCCCTTATTGGCCACTGGAACTTCGTTCGAAATGTCGTTCGAACGAGATGGATGTTCGAATGAGATTTCCAATGAGCTTCTAACGAGTTCACACTGGAACTTCGTTAGAAGACTCGTTCGAACGAGATTTCGTTCGAACGAAAATCTCGTTCGAACGAGATGTCAGGCGGGAAATTTTTTTGGCAGTTTTTAGCAGTTTTTACCTATGTTTCCCACTTCTTTCCCCGCTATCTTTTCACATCATAAATATGTGTGGGAATCATTTTTGAAATACTAACTTTTTCATACCATAATAACTCCTAGAGAGAGTTTTGAGAGTTGATTCTTCCAAGAAAAAGTTCATGAGTTTGAGTGTTCTTCATTAAAGAAAAATTCTTTAAATACTTAGTTTTCACCCACTGTTTTGTTTATCCAAGTTCATATATATATACATCTTGCTTGGAGTTTGGCACCGGGTTTGTCTCTACAACAAATTGAAGAGATCGTTTGGGTTTTCTTCTAAATCCCTCGAAAAAGAAGAATTGTTTTGCTGCGGCTTTCTCACATGGGAAAAGACACCATGTGTGGTTGACGGTGTACCTATTATCCGACCAGTGAGTCCGAGATCATGGTAGAGCTCCGTGGTTATCCCCTACGAAGAGGTGGTTACAAGAGACGCGTCAAGGCTTGAGAGGGTTCGAGTCGAGGAAGTAAGTCATCTGTCTTGTAAATTTAAATTTTGTACTCAGTGGATTTGAGGCTAGGTCCGTCCGATGTTGTTTCTCATTGTGGGTTTTTCCTCGTACATCGCGGCGTAGTGTGACTGATTTTCTCTTATCTTGCATAATAACTTAGAACGCATGCTTAGGATAATATAAGATAAAATTGGTTTTAAGTTGAACCATCACATCGCTTCAAAATTGGGGGCCTTTAAATTGGTATCAGAGCCAAAAACGATAATTTACTTCGTTAAAGATCTTTTAACTATTTTTGGTAAAATGAAATTTTCCCCATTTTCAAAATTTCCTATTTTCGATGGTTCTAATTACGCGTATTGGAAAGCGCGTATGAAATCAGCACTAAAATCTTTCGATGATAGGGATTGGTTATCGGTAGTTAATGGGTGGTCTCCACCAACTCATTTAGTAAAAAATGAACGTGTTCCCAAACCGACCGATAGATGGAGTGAAGGTGAATTTAAACTTTCAAACTTTAATTCTCGTGATTTAAATGCCTTGTTTAGCGCTCTCACACCGGATGAATTTTGACACATTATGACGTGTGAGACCGCTAAAGAAGCTTGGGATATTTTACAACTCACTCATGAAGGTACAAGTGTCGTTAAATCTTCGAAACTACAAAACCTCACCACTCAGTTTGAAACTATCAAAATGAATGATAAAGAAACTTTTGATGAATTTTATGCTAGACTTTGCGATATTGTTAATTCATCTTTTAACTTGGGAGAGAAAATACCCGACAAAAGTGTAGTAAAGAAAATTTTAAGGTTCCTTCCCGATAGATTTATTCCAAAAGTGACCGTTTTAAATTCTTTACCAACTTTAGTCTCTATGAAATTAGACGAGCTCGTAGGTGATTTATAAACCTATGAACTAGACATGTTTCCCTCTAAAATTGAAAAGAAAATTGAAAAGGGCGTTGCTTTAAAAGCAAGAAAAGAGGTCAAACAACTAGTAGAGAGAGAGAGTGTGATAGTGACTCGGAAGACATGGCCTTATTTGCTCGAAAATTTAGAAAATTTCTTAAATTTAACAAAGATAAATTTAAAAATGAGTTTAAGAAATTCGAAACTTCTAAGTATGACAAAGCCGACAGGATCCCAAAATCTTCTAATGAAAATTCAAATAGGGGCGAGTCAAATAGGTGTTTTGGTTGTGAGGGTTATGGCCATAGGGCTTCTGAGTGCCCCACTAAACTAAGAGAGAGGGTAAGCGACCCATTTCATATAATGCAACCCTTAGTGATAGTGATAAGGAAGAGGGAACCGATTCCCCCACTAAGCCCAACTTTGTGGCTTTTATGGCTAGTCATGTGAGTGATAGTGAGAACTCATATATAGATGAAAATTTAACACATGATACTTCTAAGGTCATTGTTTATGATTTCCTTATTTTTTATGATAGTGAGAGTGAAGAAGAAAGAGAGAGTGAAAATGAAGAAGAGGTTAATGTGAGTGAACTTCAAAATGATTTTCAAGAATTATATGAAGAATCAATTAAATTAAAAAGAGCTAATTTGAAGTTAGAAGCTAGTTTAAAAGAGCGTGTCAAGGTCATTGATGATAGTATATTGGTAGAAGACCTTAGGACACGTGAGAGGACTCTTTGAGAGAAGCTTGAATATGTAGAAGGCGAGAGAGATAGCCTTGATTTGGAGTGTCGTTCGAAAAAATTAGATAAAATCTTAGGAACGGTCCCAATTAAAAATCACATGTGTGGTTTAGGCTTCAATACTTGTAATGAATCTACTCATAAAGCCAAAACCAATGTTTTAGGAGAATCTACTAGGAAAGACTTTAAAGATCATTCCTTAGGCACCAAATTTCGACGTAATTTTACTTGTACACATTGTGGTCGAAAAGGTCATCTTAGAAAATTTTGTTTTGATCTTAAATGAATTCTTAGAAAATCCCAACGTAAAGCAACCAAGATAGTTAAAATTCCTACACCCCAAGATTGTCATTCTTCATTAATTTGGGTTAGGAAATCTGACTTGGTTGCCTTGCAAAATAGGACGTTTGATTCTCATTTACTTTCACATGCTTCCTCCCTTGCTAAATCTAAAGGATGAATGTGTTAGTGATTGCATACTTTAGCTTTTATGCTTCATGCTATATTATCATGCTAAATGTATGCTTATTTAATCATTTTCTAGTCATTGCTTCATCACATATGTCATGCTAGAATAATGATTTTTGTTTATCTTTTGTATTATATTTCTTTCATTTTTATTTGCATTAAATGAAAAATACAAAAAAAAAATTGTTTATCATTTGTGTTTTTACCTTGTTAGTTATTTAAGCTTAATGAAAAATTCAAATGATTTTTTTTGTGTTCTTTTGAGTATATTTTTTTTCGTTAAAAAAAGGTCAAAAACTCAAAAAGATTTTTTTTGTGTGTATTTTGGTTTGACACACTTTATGTGGCATATATTTTTGTTTGAATCCCACCATTTACCCTCCCGTGTGGCTAGAACTTTTGGTTTAGATTGTCAATCCTTAAAATGTTCTTTACCATGTTTATATGGAGTAGTTGGATTTTGTATTGATTAAATGGATTCTATTTTTATATGCCTCTATTCACACATGCACGAGCTCTTTTGAAATTTTAATGTCACATGTTATATTTGAGCTTTGTGAGATGTTCTCTTACCAATCTTATCATCTACATATTTGTGACCCAGGAGGACTAGTGCATGTCAAAATCCGTTGCACGTGAGTTTGTGAGATATAAAATGTTATAAAAATGTGCACGGGGAAGGGCTCCGAAAGGAATAATAATCCTTTGCGATAGTAAGACACCGTTTGAAATGGACCTAAAAGAAATACGTGGTCCAAAGGCCTAAAAACATAAAAATGGCACTAAAAGAAAGATAATTTCCAAGGCTTATATATATATATATATATATATATATATATATATATATATATATATATATATATATGCTTATTGAGGGAGATTGAATGGTATATCAACGGTTTGCACAATGTCCATTTATCCTAGTGGTCTTTATTGTCATGGCTCTATTTGGTTTGTAGAATCATCAAAACTCTAGGATTTTATGCATTGTGTATGTTTGTTCATTGAGTTCAATCTTTATTGTCATATGAGGTTATATTCAAATATGATAAAGTTTTCAATCAAATGAGAACTCCATGAACGTATTTTAAGTGTTTGGGTCTAAATTTAATTGTTACTAGTTCACACCCCTACACTTCCATTTCCACATGACACATTTTTGCTATACGAGTGTTCTAAACCTATTGTATTTTTGTGTCATTTGTGTGTTTATATCTATATATATATGCGTGTGCATTATTGATACTTTTAGACTATATATATATATATATGATATTGTTTTGTCTTTGCCATGTTTAATTAATTCATTTATGCTTAAATTCATAATTGATACCTTGTCTGTTGTGTAGTTTGTTTGATATCACTTGCTTAGAATCTTATTTGTCTATTTGGTATCATTTGTTTTCACATCATAGTTGGTATTCATTTGTATGGATTAGTTATGATTTTTTTGCCCATATGCGCTAATGTTTTCATCACTTTATGCACAATTGCATGTTTATCTTGTTATCCTATTCTACTTATCCCTTGATTAGTTTAGAGGGTGCATTATAAGTTAATACTTGATTCTTTAGCCTTTGTCTATTCCTGAACAAAAAGGGGGAGAATGATAGGGGGAGAAATGGTACCTAATCCTATCATAATCGTATCTTAGTTTGGGGGAGATTTAACTTAGGGGGAGTCGCTATCTTCTTAGGTTGATCATAGTTAATAAAGGGGAGAATAAAGTTAGAGGGAGTATTTATTTTCATTACATTAAATACTTTGATATTTCCTATGCGTTTGATAGTTTGCTTAAGTGTGCAGGAAATCTACTAAAGCGGCAACCTTCGAGTGGCAAAGAGTTTAATTCTAAAGTGGTATTCGAGTCAAGCATTGTACTCTTTATTTTGGGTGGGATGTTTTCGAGTTTAGTGATCTTCACGGCCCTTTAGGATTTTTTTTGGGTTTTTGTCCCGGAATAGGCAAAGGGGGAGATTTGTAAGGACACAAATTTCCAATTGAGTCCTTTTTAGTTTTGGCTCAATTCCGGACAAAAACGTTTAAGTCATAGGATAGAGTATATTGATCATCCTTCAAGCCTATGACGTGTTTGTTGAAGACGTAGCGGCCAAGTATAGAAAGCTTCATCAAAATGTTGAGTTTAAGTGCCTCGTTTCTACGTCATCAATAGTGGTTCCATGCTCCCAAGGTATGAAAGCATTAATATATATAGGAGCTTGGAGCGTGTTTTTAATGGGTGTTAGATTTTAATAAAACTGTGTTTTGTTTTCAGAAAGAATGAATTAAAATTTAAATAAAGTTTATAAAGTTTTTTGGGCTAAAAATGAGCATTTCTAAACTTTCTGTAAGTTTGTTCGAAGTGTCGTTCAAACGAGATTGTCGTTCAAACGAGTTTGCCAACGACTTCCCTTATTGGCCACTAGAACTTCGTACGAAATGTCATTCGAACGAGATTTCCAATGAGCTTCTAATGAGTTCACACTGAAACTTCGTTAGAAGACTCGTTCGAACGAGATTTCGTTCGAACGAAAATGTCGTTTGAACGAGATGTCAGGCGGAAAATTTTTTTGGCAGTTTTTAACAGTTTTTACCCATGTTTCCCACTTCTTTCCCCACTATCTTTTCATAGCATAACTATGTGCGGGAATCATTTTTGAAATACTAACTTTTTCATACCATACTAACTCCTAGAGAGAGTTTTGAGAGTTGATTCTTCCAAGAAAAAGTTCATGAGTTTGAGTGTTCTTCATTAAAGAAGAATTCTTTAAACACTTAGTTTTCACCCATTCTTTTGTTTATCCAAGTTTATATATATATATATATATATATATATATATATATATATATATATATATACATCTTGCTTGGAGTTTGGCACTGGGTTTGTCTCTACATCAAATTGAAGAGATCGTTTGGGTTTTCTTCTAAATCCCTCAAAGAAGAAAATTTGTTTAGGCGTGGCTTTCTCACATGGTAAAAGGCACCATATGTGGTTGACGGTGTACCTATTGTCCGATCAGTGAGTCCGAGATCACAGTGGAGCTCTGTGGTTATCCGCTAGGAAGAGGTGGTTACAAGAAGACGCGTTAAGGCTTGAGAGGGTTCGAGTTGTGGAAGTAAGTCATCTGTCTTGCAAATGTAAATTCCTTACGTAGTGGATTTGAGGCTAGGGTCGTCCGAGGTTGTTTCCCGTTGTGGGTTTTTCCTCGTACATCGCGGCGTAGTGTGACTGATTTTCTCTTATCTTGCATAATAACTTATAACACATGCTTAGGATAATACAAGTTAAATTGGTTTTAAGTTGAACCATCACATCGATTTAAAATTGGGGGCCTTCACGCACAAATCCTAAGGACACTAAAATCTGATGTTCTGATACCATCTGTGACACCCCGCCCAATTAAATACTGGTGATCAGTTCTTTATCAAATTAAAACAGGAATCTTATTTGGTTCATTTTTAGCAACACTGTCGAAAAAATTTAAAAGTTTACTAACCACCTTGTTAAAATGACGGTGCCAAATTTTATCTTTTTATTAAATGATCATCACATGTGAAAATAAAACTATACCATACACACAGTAACAGAGGCTAAAATATCACAAGATTTAATATGAATAAATGTTGAATAAACCATCAGATCAAAGTCTAATATAAAAACTCCAACAAAATAATAAACCTGAATATAAAGTCCAACTAAACATCTAATGAAATCAAACTCAATCCACAAGTACAAAGTCTGATAAAACTGAATGAGAGAAAAAAATAAAGGGGCGATATGGCCAAATGAAATAACTGCACTGCATCCTACTCTAGGAATGAGTTAACCGAAGAAACTAAATCCAAATCCTATAAGCATCCACAAGTGTTGCAGCTATGCATCCCTAGAATAGATCTTCAAGATGGGCGTCCCTGTGGCTGGACACCAAAATGTTTTTGCAGGTACGGGTCAGATCCCAAGTCCTTTTGAAAATATTTTGCAAGCATTATCACCACTTTAAAAACAGTTATTAGATACACATGTTAGGTTTCGTACACTCTATTGAGTTCCTAAACTATCATCTATAGTGCGCACCTAATGCTTATACGAAGCCCACCTAGTCAAGCTACCCGATCTAACATGTCTTAAGCATCTAACTAACCCTTATCCAGTCTCGCTCACCCCTACCGCCCATACAAATTCCCATACAGTACTCTACCAATCTACTTAATAATTAACATCTTCCTAATGTTATTATTAAATCCAAGTATCATTTCACATATGTTACCGTTCAAACCTTTTCATTAAGTTTCTTTACTTAAGTTTTAATTTTAGATACACATTATCTACCTTTCCAACTATTTACATATTAATAGATTTTATCTTGTTTAGATATACACTATCTATTCTCCCTACCATCACACATAAGTAGATTAAATGTTTTTGAGACATACACTATCTAGTCTTACTACTATCACACATAAGTAGGATAAAACACCCAAGTATATATATGTATCACTCACTATATATATAAAATATAGCAACCATCGGACTGGCCACCGTGATGCAAAATTTCTTACTCTTCTATCAAGTCCAAGCACCTCACGTACCTAATCACGGACTATTGATTCAGAATGTCTTTCTCGAATCATAAATCAAAACAACACATATTGGAGGCGAACATAACACTAAGTCTTTGGGGCTGTGCACATACCTAACGTACCCAAACGACTTACCGATTTCACTATTTCTCTCACATAGTTATCCACTATCAGCACTATGCTCTGGGGAAAAAATCCTTACCTCATTAGAATTGTGAAGGTGGGATCACCCACTGCGCAGGACCTTTGTGATAGCAAGCACATAGGTATGTTCACATACATAAAAGAACATAATATACATACACACCACCTAATCTATATGTATATTCAGTATAGGCACACATACAGCCTATAATAATAATTTGTATGTAGTATCCATTCTCCAAATACTTACCATATCATTAATTCACAATGTTACCTCACTATCGTATATCCCCGAGTATTATTCTCTACCCAAACTGCCCATAGATACCCCTTAAGTTAATTCAGTAGTTATTACCCTTATACCCTACTGGTTATAACCTTAGATCATGGTCCACTCTTCCCTAAGCCCAAATTCAAATTACTCTCGTCAGTTCAAAATTCAAAATTCCAATCTAACCCACATTAAGATCTAACCAGGTCTTAACCGTATACCTACTGACTTCCTTTAAGTCTTAATTAAATATAAGATCAACTCCTAAGTTCCCCGTAATTCATCCCAAGAGGAAACATCATCAAAATAAAAAAATTGGGCCATTCAGGGTAGCCAAATTGATTCGCCCAGGAGGACGAATCAATCCACCTACCAAATCGAATTGACTATAGGCTGAATCGATTCGAAAGAAGCATGTCCCTTAATTTTCTACGTACTTACATTTTTCACCATTAAAGCTTTAACCCAACTTCATTAAACTCTCTAAAACTCTCATCCAACATTACTAAACATCATTTAAGTATATAGGGGTGATTTATGATGTACATAGTACATCAAAACTATATGAAATTCATCCAAGAACCAATCAATTCAATAATTCATCAAAAACCCTAGATTTTATGTTCTTGATGTATTATCATCAAAATACCCAGAATTCCTTCTTGTTCTTCATCATATAACATTTGATTTCATACTACTCATATGAAGGATTAATTGTACATGAAAATACTACCCCAAAGCATGTGTATAAATCATCAAAACCTCAACATTCAATTTAAATCATCAAATATAAGACCCTACCCTACATGGGTATTATAACTCTTCAAAAACATGTAAGATAAACACTTGCCTTTGGTCCAATAGATCTGATTTCATTTGACGATGATGGATTTGTTTGTCTTCCTCTTAAATCCACTCTCCAATGATGATGGTGCAAGAATAAGGTTTAATCCTTCAAGAACTCTCTCTTAAGCTTCAAAATGGCTTATCCTTCTTCTCTAATGGCATTTTTTTGTTTTTCATCTTTCTAACCAGAGCTTCTTCCATTTATATGATGATAAAGGCTTTGAAAATTCGTAGGTCTCCTTACCTTAGGTTACCAAATGACCAAAATGCCCTTATACGGTGCCAATTTGGTCTAAAATTTCCCTGGAACCCAAACTACACCCTCGGGTATACTACTACAACTATTTCGATCATTCGGAATCAACCGTGACTTCTAAATCATCATTCGAGTAACTTTATACTATTATCTTATTTTTGCCTCAAAATACGGTACGCGTTAATTTTAAATAGATCGAATTAATTTAAATTCTAAATTCTTAAATTAGATAAATTCTCTGAATTAAGTAAACTCCAAATCACCAATTTAATTAAATCCTAAATACCCAATTAAATTAAATCCTATATCCTAAAAAATACGAGGTATTACATACTTCCCTACTTACAAAGGAGTGTCGTCCTCGAAGTTTAGATAAGACTCACACTTCAATCTTTCTTTACGACCTTAATCTTATACTCTTAACATAACTACATATATTTCTACCTATCCTAATCGAAGATAATATAAAAAGAATTCAACTACCCAGGGAGCCAATACAGCCTATACCCGGGCATAACTGCACCAATGTTACCTGGTTCGACTAGCCTTAAATCGTAATATAACTATCAACTCGCAATTATAACTACATATATGTATAATAACCAAGGTACTAAACCTATGTCCTAATGACGAAACATCTCCCCACTTCCAATGTTGTGCTAAGTTTCATGCGTGGGATGTCTCACAAAGCTAAATCCAAATAAGGAACCCCTCGATACACTACTACCTAACATTCTCAGTTGTCGAGATCCGTTAGGCCGTTAGTCCATAGCACGTACCCCTAAATCTCGGTATCATGACATAAAATTATACTCGTCCACTCACACATTACAAAAGACAACATACATCATGGAGCTCTCACTATCACTAGTTTCTTAGAACAAATAAATTAGGAACTAAATCTCTTCACTCGATAATACGCGAATCTACCCTGAATCACATTAGTAAACGTCCCTACTCACCGGGATAAAATATAACCATACTAACATATTCTTTTAAGTCTATCATGAAACACACAATAACATATATACACGTGTATATAGGCTAGACCCTCTTTCAGGTGATACCTAGCACAAATAAATCATACCCTGGGACAACAAAGATAAATCCCTACTATAATAATCTACTATCACTTAAACTATTGCTAACCAGTTGAAACTCAAAAATTAGTTTGCTATATTCTCATAATTCTCAAAAGCAGTAAACTAACACGTAATGCAACCATCCTCTTATTGTACACGCCCGCTACCTCGTATGTGACACTAAAGAGCCCCGCTACCCCATGGTAATTATCTCTATCTATATATATACATAATAAGTATATTATGGCCAATGCTCCTGTAATACCCCGTATTTTTATTCTTTCTAAATTTGGGGATTTAATAAATTTAATGTGAGTTACTAATTTAATATAAATCCGGAAATTAAATATTTCTATAATTACTAACGTGACGAGAGTTAGTAATCATCAGAAACTTGTTGAATATTACTAATGAGCAAAGTAATATATGATATTGGTTCTATTAAATGTCACGAGTGAATAAAATAACAATTTTGAAAATTTAAGTAGGGACGCGCCGGTGTCGTGTCGAGACTATATGTTGATTAATAAAAGTGAATAAATTATAAATCACCCGTATGGTCATTTCGAGTGCGTAAAAGTGTCCGAAAGGGTCGAGATAGTCAAAATAATGTACCCGGGGGTTTAATTTGGGTCTCGGAGTGTTTTTAGGCCAATTAACACCCTAAGAGGGTGTTTTGGACATTTTACATTTTTGGGCCTGAAAACCCACGAAAATTCTAAGGTTATATCAGATGCTTAGGGTTGTCTTCTAGGGTAAACACAACCAAAAACAAGATACGTCCATTGGAGAAGGAAAGGGAAAGCTTGCCAAAGAGTTCTACGCCAAGAACTCCTCCGTTTGCGCCGCCGTCGCCACCAAACGATAGATCGCGTAACGAGGATCACCACCACACTAATTTCATCCACAAATCAGAAACAAAAATCCCCAGGCAAGTATTTATCTTGCTTAATTTAGTTAATGCTTCATTCATATTAGTTTAAGGTTGATTAGGATGAGTTTTTATGAAAGAAACCCCATGTTGGAGATTAGAAATCGCATGTTGTAGAGATATAAACATTATTCTGAAAATCCCCTTCACATGTAGAGGTTAAACCACGAATTTATGATTGATTAGAACTAGAAATTCTAGAAAAATAATGAGAAGAATTAGTTAAAGAAATTTTTAGGGTTCATTAGAATTGTATAGATTTTTCCCCTTTTAATCCATGATTCTTCATGAAAACTCGCATGCGTTACGTAGAATATTGTTCATTTGGGTTTATAATGCTTGTGGTATAAATTTCTGGGAGTTTGTGAGTTAAAAAACTTGGATTTGGATGATGTTGGATGATAATTCACGTAACTGATAATCTGCAGTTTTCGCCATACCTGCTTGATCGATCGATCGACCATAGAGCATTGATCGATCGACCATAGAGCATTGATCGATCGATGGTTCGATCGATCAAACACCTGCCATCGATCGATCGACCCCTACTGTAAAACTCATATTCCCTTTTAAATAGTTCCTTCCAACTAAAACGATTAGACATTCTTGGATATTAATGTTAGAATATTTTGGGATATAAATAAGACCAGTAGGACTTTAGAAATATATGGAACCGTTGACGAAAGGCGAAATTAACATTTCAGGGGGTGTTGTACATTGAAGGGAAATGGAAATACGTGTTAAAGGGTGAGACTCGTAAAGAAGTTACGTTGAAAAATGATTAAGTACCTTCTGAAATTTCACCTTGGGAAGGTAAGAATCCACGAGTGTTACGCTGTGAGTTGTAATGATTCCACAAATTAAAATAAGAGACGAACCGTTATACGTGATATCTAAATAATGAAAAATTAGGATAAATATCATAAGTATGGGTCGTGAGAATGTACCTAAGTTTATATGGTAATAGTAGTATATTTATATGACTGTGTTTATGCATATACTATATACGTGTAAAAATCATGCCCGCGCTACTTGCTATCCCTGAGGTTACCGCGCTGGGATAGTCTTATCTCGATGGGGCCTTAATGGGGGATATTGACTCGTACCCTAGAAGATAGAATCCTTTGGTACAGGCTATCGGATCGATAGTCACACGGTCCTAAGAGACGTGAGGGAATGTGCTGACCTCTTAGAGACTTGGAACTATGCTTCGCCTCAATATTTTGTGTGTTTTGTGTCAATACAGTTCGAGAGTGATTCCGAACTTGTATTTCCCTTACTACGAGTGATACGGGGACTGGATAGCAGAGCATGCTCGCACAATAATTATTATATCGGGTGTTAGAATATATATATTATATGAGTATTTAATATATATATTTGGGAACTACCTACTATGTCTATGGAAAGTAAGAAATGAATGATTATTTCAACATGGAAATGAGTGTTTGAAAAGTATATATATCACTGAGAAACTTTATTATTAAATAAAGTATAAATGATAACTTTGTTGTTTAATGAAATTAACCTTTTAAACAAGTGAATTTGTCAGTCTAAAATCTTAAGAGTAACCTAAGATAACATAAGTTAAACCGTTGGAAAGGTTAGTGCGATAGGCATGCACATTAGAAGAGAGGTGGGAATTTCTCAAGGGAGTGCCGCACTAATATGTTGTTGCATTAGCCAGTAAACATTTAAAATACTTGCTAAACTAATTTTAAACTATTTTTACAATCGGGCTCTGACCCGTTTTCTACTGTATCTTCTCTCTTGTATATATATGTATATATATTACAGGTGCCCAGCCACAGGGGCATCTTGCATAGGATCCTTTGGAAGGAACGATCTGCAGCTTAGGTGGTAGTTGCAAGCCCCTTGATTAGACAACCTCATTGTTGATTCCACTTCTAGCACTATTTATTCAGTTTGGCATGTGTCGCCCTTTTCCATTATTCAGTTGTTTATCAGATATTGCGATTAGTTTACTTCCAGTATTTATACTTTGGGATTTATTACTGTCAGGATGTTTTTCCTTTAAGTTCTAATGTTGTAATCAATTCGTTGGATGTTTAATTAATTGGATTATTTGTTCCAGTATATTTGTTGGATGATTCTAAATTTATGAATTATGTAAAGTTTTAAAATATCGGTTTTAATTGAAATTGGGATTAATGTCTTAAAAATGTTTTTTGTCACTTAGCTTAATTAATTAGGGTGTTTAATTGGAAAAGTTATTTTTATGACAATGATGATAAGAATGAACCAACCATTCACCTTGATTATAATTTAATAAATGACTGATCACCCGGTATTTAATTAGGCGGGGTGTCACAGGTGGTATCAGAGCATCAGGTTCTAGTGTCCTTAAGATCTGTACGGATCATCTCGTTCCAGCTAAGCGTCTTTGATTTAGATCGCTAACATTAGGAATGTTGTATTCATCTTTATGCGTTGGAAATTCGTTCTTCTGTGATTTGTCAATGTGAATGTTGAACTTATTCAGATTAATTTGTTTTTAAAATTTTCAGATGGCCCGTCAGGACGAACAAGCTAATACCATTGGGGAGGTTAATGAGAAAGAACAACTCACACCTCAGGTGTCCCCGAAAAGGGTACCAATCGCCGAATTTACGGGCATTGTGGAATAAGTAGTTACCACTGCAGTCTTACAGTACCACGAACACAGCATGCAGCTCAGAGGAGGTAAAAGACCTAGAGAGGTTGATCAAATTCATGTGACTAGAGTTGACAATTGTACGAAGACACCGAAATTGTGACAACAAACCACTCAAGACCAAGACAGTTCCAGAGGTAAAAAATTTATGAAGAGGGCCAAAAGTGTCGGGGCCAACAAGGTTGGGGTAGGAATGAAGTCACAAAGAGGTGTTTCAAATGTGGAATGGATGGTCATAAATGCCAATCTTGAACTAATCAGACTGGGGAGAAACTACAGCCCTACCAGCGAGGAATTTCGGGACTCTGCTATAAATGTGTGCAACCGGGTCACAAGTGTAGGGATTGTCCTCAACCTGACAGCGTTTTTTTGCAAATTTCTTTTCAAGGCCAGCAAGACCAGGGAAAAAGCGAGACTAGTCAACAACGTAGTGAAGTGAGACAATTTCGAGGGAAGTGCTTCTAATGTGGCATGAATGGCCATAGGCGTCAGGATTGCCTAGAGAGGAATGGGGCCCCACGGCAGAAGGGCGCCAGTAATAAACCACAAAAGCCAGCCCCACCAGCCATTCCAGTAGCCTCAGTTTAGTAGAGGCAATTACAGTACGAACGTGTATGTAATGTCCAACAGATAGCATCACCTCAGGCCCCGACCGAGATACAAGGTACGTTCCTTATACTAAGTGCTATGGGTTGAGTTTTAATTGGTACCGAGGCACCGCACTATTTTAGGGCTATTCATTTTTCATGAGCCTTAAGGCTATTAGCCATGACGACGAGTAAGGTGTCATGAGTAGACTCACCATTTGGGGGAAAGAGTCTTTGATTTTCTTTATTTGAAGGAGTGCAGATATAGAAATTGATAACTTCATTTTTATCGTGATCAATACTGATGTTAGATATGCATGAGTATAAGGTCATTATTGGCATGCTAGAGTTTCGGTAGGAGTATTATCCCCGCCATTTCGGGGTGGGAAGGGTGTTTAGTGGCAATGCCTCACCCAGAGGAAGGATTTGCCAATACAAATGGAAAGGTAGAAGTATGACGGTTATCCTCGAAGGATGAGGCATGTTTCATGTGACACGAGCGAGTCATTATATTTTGTTCATTGCTAGATTAGCATGTGAGACGAGTTTAATGTGTATAACTACAAAGGATATTATTATGTGAATATTTTTCCCTAGCGTAGCAGGATTTTCCTTAGTGATATCCGTGGAGGATAAGTGAGTATATTAATAGTGTTATATATTTTATTGAGGTTACTCATTTTAGTGATGTGATATACGATTATAATATGGTATAGATTTTAACTTTACAGAAATGGTCAGTGCGATAGTGGGCAATTAGTACAAGACTATCGGAATGGTTGCATTAGTGCAACATGTTTTGTTCAGGCGAGGCCTCACCTGCAAGAGGGTTGGACTCGCACTTATATTATCTAACCTATAGACTTCGGGAGGGATAGTGGACTCGAGATATTCGATACCGGTGTGCGTAGGGACTTTGTTGTTATGATTCAGTATATATTGGGTTTACTGTTGACCGAAAAGGATTTAACTCATTATCATGTAAAACGCTCAGGACTTGGTGATAGGTAGAGAGCAATGATATATCTACCCTTTAGAGATGCGATAGTTAAGAGTTAGACTCCTATGTTTGGAATCAGGATTTTGAGAGTCCTGATTGTATGTGTAAGAGGTTTGCAAATAGTGATTACCACCAATACTGGATGATAGTGGATTGGCAAAATGTTCCTTGTGTAGGTGTAATTACAAAAATGATGGAACTTGTCTATCAAGGAACGGAGTAAAGGGGTACATGATATGAACGGAGGGCCTAATAGATTTCGATAACCGACAATGATAAGTAGTAGTGTATCGGGGGGATTCCTTGTTTGGATTTCGCTTTGCGAGACATCCCACGATTGAAACTTAGCGTAAGGTTGGGAATAGGGAGATGTATGGTCAGTAGTTCCATGAGTTCAGTACCTCGATCGTACAAGGAACAGGTAATTGTATATGTAAGATGGAAGTTGAATCATGATTTAAGGCCAGTAAAGCCGGTTGTTTGGTAAGAATGCATTGAAAGTTTTGTTTTATCGCCATGAGTTGAGGGGTGGAACGATGATAGGAAGATTTCAAAAATTTCGATTTCTAGGGTGATTGAGAGCTCCCAAGTGTTGTAAATGCGTTTGGAACACAAGGGAAATAAGGAGTTTAGATGATTTTTAGTATGGATTATCTGGGAATAATTTTTAATACAAGAGACGAGACTTATAATTGTTTGGATGTATAGATCATTAGTGATTTGTTTTAATTATTGTATTTATTCGAGAGAATTGATGTACTTATCTGAAGAGATTTGAGATTGCCAATCCCTCTTTTGTTGATTGTGGGATTTTGATGATTTATACCTCGTATTTTGTGGGATATAGGTAATTTTATCCAAGAGTAGCGCTCCATTCGCTCTCCCCGGGCGGTCGGGGTGTTACAAAAGAGGGCATCCGGGTTAGCTAATGTTAAAATCATCCGAGTGGAAGGGACGTGGGAATGTACGTGAGGAATATATGTCTGTAGGACTAACATAACGAGGCGAAAGTAGTAGAGGGAATTAAACGTTGCATGAAGAATGATAATCCATATATATATATATATATATATATATATATATATATATACACACACATATACGGGTGTGATTAGAGTAGCTCACCCGAATTTGGTTGGAAGGATGTGGAAAGCCATTTAAAAGGGGTATTCCTTGAGAATGTTAGAATTTAATCATTATGGAGAACGCTCGGAGCGGAGTTGTAACTAGTCAAATGTGAAAGCGACTTGCGCATACAAAGAGTGATGATGTTAGTATGGTCAAAAAGTTCCAGAAGTGCAGCTCGTGGAGAAAAGTGCACATGTCAGCACTTTTGGTACATGTTAAGGAAAGAAGGGAGTATTAAGTGTAACCTAATGTGAGACATTTCTAGGAAAGCATGATGTTTAGCAGGACATAGTGAGTAGTCTCTGCATGCACCACTCATAGATAGAGATCGGTTGAAATAAGAAGATAAACCATAGAATTGTAAGCTATCGACAATTCCTATAATGGGAGAGGCCGGTAGAGTTGGTAAATTTTTTCGGAGGGTTACCATCTTCAAGAGAAGATAAAGGATTCATCCGAACGTACGAAATAAATCGCCCAGGAAAGAAGTGATTAACATTCCTTTGGGGTTATTTACAATATTAACTAATGTGCCCCAGTCTTCCTTTGAAAGGAAGGGATCGCACCGGTACGTGGTCCTACACGGTATTATTTTTGAATCGGGATGAGATTTTTGAATCCCACCTTCAATATTGGATTTCAGGAAAACAACGGAGATAACGTTTCGTTATGAGTGGGAGGTATCACCCATAGTCGAGGAGCAGGTGCACGGTGATTAACGATTAGTGGGGCCGCGTGAAGTTAATTTTGGAATCTTGATGATCATTTTATTTCCACAACAGATATAACTAGCACGTGAAGTATAGTATGGTAGAGTTCGGTGGAAGCACTCGTACATGTTTGTCATGAACGAGATGCTTATTGAAGTTTTGGTATGGAGGAACTTTAACTATTCTCCCTCTGCGTATGTTTAGAGGTGAGTGGAAAATCAGAATTTTGGATCGATCGAGAATAATCCGATGAAAATGGTGGAATTCCACGATTGTTTTAGGCGAACAAGAGTGGTCAGATGTTCGTATAGTTACTCCTAAAATGGGAGTTTTGTGTTTAGATAAATCCGAGAAGTTGTCATGTGTTGAGGTACAGCCTCCCAATGATATTAAAACAATGGGAATCAATAGTGTATATGCTTGTCTTATGCGAATGTTGTCGAATAGGAGCACAATGTGAAGTATCTTTATTGAAGAGTGTTAAACCAGCGTGCTGTGAGGTGAGGGCTAGTGATTGAGCGCCTTACTGTGTGGATAGGTTGCGTACTGTTAAGGTATCCAAAGTGTTTTACTAGGTTGGCCTTAATTTTCCGAATTTCGGGACAAAATTCCGTTATTAGGGGGGAAGTATGTAATACCCCGTATTTTTATGCTTTCTAAATTTGGGGATTTATTAAATTTAATGTGAGTTATTATTTTAATATAAATCCGAAAATTAAATATTTCTATAATTACTAACGTGACGAGAGTTAGTAATCATCGGAAACTTGTTGACTATTACTAATGAGCAAAGTAATATATGATATTGGTTCTATTAAATGTCACGAGTGAATAAAATAACAATTTTGGAAATTTAAGTCGGGACGCGCCCATGTCGTGTCGGGACTAAATGTTGATTAATAAAAGTGAATAAATTATAAATCACCCGTATGGTCATTTCGAGTGCGCCAAAGTGTCCGGAAGGGTCTAGATAGTCAAAAAAATGTACCCGGAGGTTTAATTTGGGTCTCGGGGCGTTTTTATGCCTAATTAACACCCCGAGAGGGCGTTTTGGACATTTTACATTTTTGGGCCCGAAAACCCCCGAAAATTCTAGGGTTATATCAGATGCCTAGGGTTGTCTTCTAGGGGAAACACTACCAAAAACAAGAGACGACCATTGGAGAAGGAAAGGGAAAGCTTTCCAAAGTGTTCTAGGCCAAGAACTCCTCCGTTTGTGCCGCCGTCACCACCAAACATTAGATCACGTAACGAGGATCACCACCACACTGATTTCATCCACAAATCAGAAAAAAAAATCCCCAAGAAAGTATTTATCTTTCTTAATTTAGTTAATGCTTCATTCATGTTCTTTTAGGGTTGATTAGGATGACTTTTTATGAAAGAAAGCCCATATTGGAGATTAGAAATCGCATGTTGTAGAGATATAAACATTATTCTGAAAATCCCCTTCACATGTAGAGGTTAAACCACAAATTTATGATTGATTAGAAGTATAAATTCTGTAAAAAGAATGAAAAGAATTAAGTTAAAGAAATTTTTAGGGTTCATTAACATTGTATAGATTTTGCCCCTTTTAATCCATAATTCTTCATGAAAACTCGAATGCCTTACGTAGAATATTGTTCATTTGGGTTTATAATCCATGTGGTATAAATTTTTGGGAGTTTGGGAGTTAAAAAACTTGGATTTGGATGATGTTGGATGATAATTCCCGTAACTGGTAATCTGCAGTTTTCTCCATACCTGCTTGATCGATCGATCGACCATAGAGCATCGATCGATCGACGGTTCGATCGATCGAACACCTTCCATTGATCGATCGACCCCTCTTGTAAAACTCATATTCCCTTTTAAATAGTTCCTTCCAACGAAAATGATTAGACATTCTTGGATATTAATGTTAGAATATTTTGGGATATAAATAAGACCAGTAGGACTTTAGAAATATATGGAACCGTTGACGAAAGGCGAAATTAACATTTCACGGGGGTGTTGTACATTTAAGGGAAATGGAAATATGTGTTAAAGGGTGAGACTCGTAAAGAAGTTACGTTGAAAAATGATTAAGTACCTACTGAAATTTCACCTTGAGAAGGTAAGAATCCACGAGTGTTATGTAGTGAGTTGTAATGATTCCACAAATTAAAATAAGAGACGAACCGTTATATGTGATATCTAAATAATGAGAAATGAGGATAAATATCATAATTATGGTTCATGAGAATGTACCTAAGTTGATATGGTAATAGTAGTATATTTATATGATTGTGTTTATGCATATACTATATACGTGTAAAAATCATGCCCGCGCTACTTGCTATCCCTGAGGTTACCGCGCTGGGACAGTCTTATCTCGATGGGACCTTTATGGGGGATATTGTCTCGTACCCTAGAAGATAGAAATCCTTTGGTACAAGCTATCGGATCGATAGTCAGACGATCCTAAGAGACGTGAGGGCATGTACTGACCTCTTAGAGACTTAGAACTATGCTTCGCCTCAATATTTTGTGTGTTTTGAGTCAATACAGTTCGAGATTGATTCCGAACTTGTATTTCCCTTAGTACGAGTGATACGGGGACTGGATAGCAGAGTATGCCCGCACCATAATTATTATGTGGGGTGATGTTAGAATATATATATTATATGAGTATTTAATATATATATTTGGGAACCACCTACTATGTCTATGGTAAGTAAGAAATGAATTATTATTTCAACTTGGAAATGAGTGTTTGAAAAGTATATATATCACTGAGAAACTTTATTATTAAATAAAGTATATATGAGAACTTTGTTGTTAAATGAAATTAACCTCTTTAACAATTGAATTTGTCAGTCTAAAATCTTACGAGTAACCTAAGATAAGATAAGTTAAACCGTTGGGAAGGTTAGTGCGATAGGCGTGCACATTAGAAGAAAGGTGAGAATTTCTCAAGGGAGTGCCACACTAATATGTTGTTGCATTAGCCAGTAAACATTTAAATACTTGCTAAACTAATTTTAAACTGTTTTTACAATCGGGCTCTGACCCGTTTGCTACTTTCTCTTCTCTCTTGTATATATATGTATATATATTACAGGTGCCCGGCCACAAGGGGCGTCTTGCATAGGATCCTTTGGAAGGAACGAGTTGCAGCTTAGGTGGGAGTTGCAGGCCTCTTGCTTAGACAACCTCATTGTTGATTCCACTTATAGCACTATTTATTCAGTTGGGCATGTGTCGCCCTTTTTCATTATTCTGTTGGTTATCAGATATTGCGATTAGTTTACTTCTAGCATTTATACTTTGGGATTTATTACTGTCAGGGTGTTTTTCCTTTAACTTTTAATGTTGGAATCAATTAGTTGGATGTTTAATTAATTGGATTGTTTAGTCCAGTATATTTTTTGGATGATTCTAAATTTATGAATTATGTAAAGTTTTAAAATATCGGTTTTAATTGAAATTGAGATTAATGTCTTAGAAATGGTTTTTGTCACTTAGGTTAATTAATTAGGGTGTTTAATTGGAAAAGTTATTTTTACGAAGTGATGCTAAGAATGAACCAACCGTTCACCTTGATTATAATTTAATAAAGGACTGATCACCGAGTATTTAACTAGGCGGGGTGTCACATCTCCCACTAAATACGACTCAATAGCGAATTCTATTGGTAAAAACCTTATGTTATGATGCCCCCATATGTCATAAAAATCTATCCCGTCCTCATAGGTTAAAAAGGCAATCTACATCCAAGTGATAGTTGTATCGTTTGGTCGGTGGGTACCTGAACGTAATCCTTGTATTCGAACTGACCCACAATGAGAGAATTTCTCCACTACACATTTCCTCAATAAAACACAAACACAAAAACAAAACTATGATACAACAACAATGACCCAATTTCATTTTCAATCATGGTATATTGAGTCTTGTAGGAAAATGTCCTCTACTTTTTGATCTCGTAATTCCAGATATGGATTCAGACTTTGACCATTGACTTGGAAAATTTCACCATTTGTAGGATTCTCTATCTAATCTTCCCTATGTGGGTAGACTGTCCTAACGACAGAGGGACCTGACCAGTTAGGCCTCAACTTGTCAAGAAAGAGATGAAACTAAGAGTTGTATAAGAGAATTTTGTATCTAGGTCCAATGGTCTTCCTTTTGATGGACTTGTCATGGAGCATTTTCATTTTCTCTTTATACAATTTTGCGTTCTCGTATGCCTCATTCCTAATCTCTTCAAACACACTGAGTTAGAGTTTTCGAACCTCTCACGTAGTAAGTAAGTCAAAATTACATATTTTAATAGCCCAATAGACCATGTTCTCTAAATCTATCGAAAGATGACAGTCTTTTTCATAGACAAGCCTATACATGGACATACCAAGTGGGGTTTTGTAGGTAGTACGATAAGCCCACAATGCATCTAATATTCTTAAGGACTAATCCTTTCGATTCTGATTGACTGTTTTCTTGATGATTTGATTGATTTTCCTATTAGAAACTTCTACTTGACCACTAATTTCAGGGTGATAAGAACTTCCTACTTTGTGTGTGACTGCATTTTTTTTTTCATGAGACTCTCGAAATACCAATTATTAAAATAGGTTCCCTGATCGCTAATGATGGCTCGAGGCATACCGAAATGGGAAGATTTTTTTCTTAAATGAATTTGACTACCACATGGCTATCTTTCATCCTATTCAGTACATATTACACCCACTTAGATACATAATCAATCACCCAAAGGATGTAAAGATTATTATAGGAGTTTAGCAATGGACCAATGAAATTGATGCCCCAATAGTCAAAAACCTCAATAATTAAAATGGGATTTAAAGGCATCATGTTCCTACGTGTTATCTTTCCTAACCTCTGGCATCGATTAAAACTCCTTCTACAATCATTCAAGTCACGAAAAATGGTGGGCCAATAGGATCCACATTGCAAAATCTTTGCAGCGGTTTTCTTGGCAGTGAAATGACCTCCATATGCTTGGTCATGGAAGAAATAGATTATGCTTTAAATCTCATGATCGGGGATACACTTTTGAATGATTTGATCAGGAAAATACTTGAATAGGTATGGGTCGTTCCAAAAGAAATGTTTTTCTTCCTTAAGAAATTTAGAACGATCTTGTTTAGGCCAATGCAGGGGCATCTCACCCGTCAAAAGGTAATTCAAAATATCGACAAAATACAGAAGTTGGGAGAAAAGCATAAATTACTTGTTGAGAAAGGACTCATTATGAGGAAATAGGTTATCAGATGATTCAACAGTTAACCTAGACAAGTGATTCTCCACTACATTCTGGCGTCCTTTCTTATCTTAAATTTCAAGATAAAATTCTCGCAGTAATAGGATCCACCTAATGAGTCGGGCCTTAGCATCCTTCTTAGACAAAAGGTATTGTAGGGATAAGAGATCGATGAAAATAATAAATTTAGATCCTATCAAGTTGTAAGAGGGTAGTTTAGATCAGATGGAGACGTAACTCCTTTTGAGTACAGTAATAATAAGTAAACAACAACACTATTAATTAGCCACAGGACATACAAACATAACTTAGTGAATATAGACTCAGTTTGAACTGACAAATCTCATGTGTATAACTCAGAAGGTAATAATGAACTTAGAAGCAACTTTTCTTAGAGGGAGAGAGAAAATGTGCACCCTAGATTCACCTTGGCAGGCAGCCAAACACCCTCACCACCATCAATGATCTCTATCAAATATTAAATCTTTGTAATAAATGACAATGGTGGGTGAGAAAACTCTCTAGTTTGTAATAAATCTATCTAGTAATAACTTCTGAATTCTCAACAAGAACCTCCTCTCCCCAGAGGTGGTTGGGGTCCTTAAATAGCCCCCCACACTACCCCCGAGGCAACTCAGTCATTAATGCATGTTAGAGACATCCCTCATATTTTATTTCACAAACATTAAATACATGATGCACTAGTTATCTCCACGTCATAAACATTAGATGCCAAGACATGTCTTTTGCCTAACCACTGTGTATCAGCGGGCTGTCGTCACAGAGGTGGCTCACCAACTATCTGACAACCTCAAATACCACAGTGGTTTACTTAAGTGAAGATCTGACATTGCCTAGATGTTTGGTGACATCACATAAAGTAGTTGTGACATTCAGTAGAGGGTTGTTTGGCTCATAAATCAACGCCCAATAGAACTCAAGGTTCCCCCCTGTCGAGGTTCCACGATCTTGGACCTTTTGGTGTTTTACAAGGTGTATCTAAGATGGTCAGGACAAGCGCCAATGGTGCCTCACTTCTCAATCATCCAAACCAAGTCCCTCTGAAGTTACCATGGCGAGGTCGTTCGATAGAGCATGAAAGCTCTCATAGGCCCTGCCAAGCCTGGTCTCTCGCGAGTACTGTTTGACCTCACACAAAATCATTACACTCATTACATCTTTACAATCGTTATATCTCATAGTCGATATAAACAAAAGATACAACAAGACTAAATTAATCAACATGACTAAAGGACGAGCTCTCTCGGTCTTCACTGGAAGGTCCCTCTGGGCTGTAACGCTGAACTGCCTCACTGAGTTGCCACGTTGAACTGCCACGCTGAGCTTCCTTAATCCCAAACACTGTTGTAAATGGGGGGATTATCTCTAATCTCAGGATTATCTTCAAGCCCCCTCTACATTTTCCCCTTCGTGGAGAGATTTATTATGGAAGAAAGAAATTTCTGCACGAAAATTGAGTCAAAACGCTATGGCTTGTCGGCGGTTTGCGAAGGGCCATCACCACCTTATCCTTCTACTGAATTTTAACGCATCTGTCTTTGCTTTAACGCCTAATTTTTGAATTCTCCTGAAACACTTGTTGACTTTCTTAAATACCCATTTGGACTCTAGGGAAGTGAATTTCTCCCGTTTATGCTATTGTGGAGTATAGTTATAGGCAGTGATTTTGTCGTTACGACTTCCCCTATCGCTGTGACTTGTGAAATTCTCCCTTGTAACGTTTCACCATGTTTAAAAAATCAGAAATTATCCCCGATGTAGCTGAGTCACAATTAAATAACGTTTGGACTTATGGCGAGGGAACATCGAAGCTTTTTTAGATAGTTGGGATAGCTTCTTTATTGAGAGTTTATTGGATATGTCTGACGAAAAAATTCTGGTGCCAAATCTCAAACTTGCTTAGGAAGGAAGCCCTTTCTATTCCCATGCGTCACTTCTCAACTGACTTGGCGCTGTCTTTTCAACTATCAAGACATTTCTCGAAGTGCCATGTGTCTGTTTAAAATGATTATAGGCGGCTTTGCACGTGTGGTGGTGGGAAACTCAACAGACGGGTTTAAAAGTATTCAAACGTCTAATTTTTAAAACTCTTATCTTTCCTTCATCTTCTTCAAGCTTCCATCTACTCTAGAGAGAGAAACTTTGCCAGAACTCCATTGTTGTTAGGCTTTTACCTAGTTTTCTTCTTCCTCTCGTCTTTTATGCCACCACCCGTGGTTGTGCTCCTCCATTTTCGTTCATATCCCTTATTTACCAAGTTGTTTCCTTCATAGCCACTTACTATGGATTCTTTAAGGGTCTTGAAGGCTACCACCACCGTTGTTTAGCCAAGCTCCTCGTCTACCACCCCTAGCGCCACTACCTTAGATGCTGCTCGTCAAGAGCAATTAAATTTTTACCGTCAGTCTCCCATCTTTGGCAAAGATGATGAGTTTTTTTATTCATGCAAGACCTGTCATTTTTCAACCAAGTACGACCCTATACTGCTGGATGATGAAGACGAAGATTCGTCGAAGTGGGACTTTCTTCCTCTAGAGTGAACTCTACGCTTCCGATTGGACCATGGTGACTTTCCTTACTCCCAGATCAATTTCAAAGCACCGGGGGGTCAACAGCTCATTTTGCTGCCTGGCATGCATATATACAGAGCTCTCATGCTGAAGCTCTTGCCAAAGTTGGTCTTCATCGAGCCCACTAGTTTGGGGAGTTCACTCTTTCCAAGAACAACGTTGCACTCCAAGTGTTGGTTTTTAGATGGAATGTGACAACTCACACATTCTTCACTGCCTGAAAGGATTTCACTATTTCATTGGAGGATGGTTATGAGATACTTGGGTTTGAGCCCATGGGTGAGTATACATATCATGATGAGGCCTTAGATACCGAAGAGACTGCTGATTGGGCTGAGCTAGATTGGATTTGCCGCAGTTGCACTGAGTCTTCTAATAAGACTACTTTTACTCCTCTCATTAGCTATTTTTTTAAGCTCCTAGTGGAAAGGACTCCACTACTGTAACAGCCCAAGGAAAAGGTACATCTTTGGAACTACCAGCCTATATTCTTGTGCTACTTTCGCGCTTCTTCTTGGCTGGGAAACCCAACTACCAGCCCAGGAGGGACCTTATAAATATTTCTATCCATTTGGCCAGGGGTTTCAACCTTCCTCTGGCTCCCATTGCTTTGGGGTACCTCTATACTTGGCTGGATCGAACCCGCCTTGACATGGCACGGTCCCTCGATCGTTACAACTTGGCCAATTTTTCCAATACTGTTATCTTAACAGGTTTTCTCTATACCTTTTTTCCTGCCATTGCTGCCAAGTTTGTCTCTTATCCCATGAGCCAAGGCATTGAACTCCCACGCCTCTTATGCTTTCATAAAAAATAGAGTCGAAAGGAGATAATGGGAGTTATTGATCGTTTCGACTCCTTCGTCATGAGGCCATACGGAGAATCTACCTTTGCTCACACTTGGAATTTTTTTTCTTTTGCGGTTAGAATGGTCACTTTTGTCCTAGTTGTAGAAGATCCTTCACAGGTCATGGTACTTATGTTCATTCCTGATTTTCTTCCTTCCTATATTGAATGGGGACACACTTCTGAACCTTATAACCTTATAATTCAATTGTTCATCATTAAGAGTCCTGCTAGCGTAGTATATGACATCAGGAATTTTCTCATCATGTTGACCAAGAACTGCATCTATGGCATAGTTAGAAGCATCACATATGATCTCAAAGGGAGGAATCTAGTCAGGAGGTCAAATAATGGGTGTAGAGGTCAATTCCTTCTTAAGCCTTTCAAATGCTTGAAGGCAATCATTGGGTGAAATAAAAGGGCTTGTATTTGGCAAGAATATTGCACAAAGGTCGAGAGATTTTGCTAAAATCCTTAATAAATATCCAATAGAAATCGACACGTCCTAAGCATGATCGAACTTTTAAGCACAGTTTTTGGGTTGAAAGATTAGCACTAAGATGAATTTTAGCTTTATGCCTTATTTGACCTAGCACTATGCGTTATTTTACCATGAAATGACATTTTTCCAAATTAAGCATGAGGTTCTTTTCTTTATACCTTTTTAGAATGAGGGTGAGGTTGTGAAGGCTCTCATCAAAACTAGACCCAAACACTGAAAAATCATCCATAAAGACTTATGGAAACCAATCTAACATATCCGAAGACATATTCATCATGCATCGTTGAAAGGTAGCAAGTGCATTGTATAACCCAAAGGAATGCATCAATAAGAAAAAGTATCAAATGGGCAAATGAATGTGATTTTCTCTGGATCCCCGAGAGTGATGGGGAATTTACTATAGCCCGAATAACCATAAAGAAAATAGTAATAAGGATGGACATCTAATCTCCCAAGCATCTGGTCTATGAAAGTAAGAAGGAGGTGATCCTTCCTTGAGATGTAGTTTAGCTTCCTATAATCGATACACACGTTCTAACCGATTTAAATCCAGTGAGTACTAACTCATCTTCATCGTTTTTCACCAGTGTAACACTCGATTTATTTAGAACAACCTGAATGGGGATGACCCATTGGCTATTAGAGATGGGACAGATAATACTCGCATCCAGCAATTTGAGCCCCTCGGTTATAATACCCTCTTTCACATTAGGATTAAGCTGATTTTGTGCTTCATAGTTAGCATTATCTTTTGTGTATCCTATGCATGCACACCAACAGACTTATTCCTTTAATGACATTTATAGTCCTTTTAATAGCTTCTTTATGTTCCTTGAGAACACACAATAACTTACCATCACGTTCTATATTCAAGTCATGCACAATGATAACCGACAAGGTGTCAAAAGGTCCTAAGAACATATATTTGATCGTTTCAAGCAGTTTCTTCAATTCAAGCTCAGGATCTTTCTCAATTGAGGGAAGAATAGGTGATGTGGAGAGATAAAGGGGCTCGTGCTTAAATTTCCAATTTCACACTTCTATGGCAGGGGCAAGATTTCCGGAGTATGTTTATTTCTTCAATTGAGTTTTTGATATCAAATTTGGACCCAAAAAAGGTGAGACATGCCGCTAAAGGGTCGTCATTATGAGTTTGCTCGAAAGTCTCTTGGACAATTCTATCAATAATGTTAGCATCCATGGGTTCATCATATCGGGTCGTTGTTTAGCCAAATTGAACACGTTAAGGTCCATAGTCATGTTCCTAAAGGATAGGTTTAATATGCCTCTACGACACCTAATTACGGCATCGAACGTGGTGAGGAAGGGACGACCTAAAATAATCAAAATTTATGAAATAGGATTATGCACAAATTTCAGTCGTCCTTAACGATACCTCTCGGGATTTTAACAAAATGATTGGCTTAGGATAAGGCGATCCTAACAGTCCTCAACTCCCCCAAACCTAGTTTCTCATACACAGTGTACGGAATAAAGTTCATTATAGCTCCTAAATTTAGAAACGCTTTCTCAATAATGTGCTCCCCTATCTTGATAGATAACATTAGAGTTTTAGGATCCTTATACTTACCGGGAGTTTGATACAAAATAATCGAGCTTGCTTACTCGCCGAGAAAAGATTTCTTGGGAATTTTTTTGTTTCTTTTCAAGGTATAAAGGTTCTTTAGAAATTTGTAATAGGAAGAGACTTTTTTATATAGCATCAAGTAGTGGGATATTGATCTGTACTTGCTTGAAAACTTCTAACATCTTATCAACTCGTGCCTTCTTGTTTTGTGGCACCAAATGTTAGGGAATGGAGATTTTGGAATATAGGTCTCTACATATGAAAAGGAAGACGAATGTGAGGAGGAAGTTGGATCCATCGGTGGATCTTCCTTCTCCATAAATTTCTCAGATTCACTCTCTATGGGTTGTGAGACATTATTTTCAACATCCTTATCAGACCTAAGAATGATGATGGATTTATCATGCTCTTGGTTTTATGACGTGCTCGTGTTGTCTTGAATAACATATTGACCCCTAGCCATATTAACTTTTTGGATTGGACTCAATTTGACTCTGGAATGTTCCCTTATTTCTCTGACTCAATGCATTGGCTAGTAGGCTCACTTAAACCTTGAGTTTGGCAATCGATTGAATATTCACGTGCATGATTTGGTGGGTGGATTGGAGGACATTTTGGATTGTTTGTTGGAACTTAAGGGTACTTTGGGCAAGAATGTTCATAGTATCCTCTAAAGATTGTATCTTTTGGGACAAAGGATTTGATAATGTGGGGGAATTATTTCAAAAACCTAGGGGTGGGTTACCTGAAGATTGACCTCAACTTACATGGTATTAACCTTTAGACCATGGAAATTTAGGGTGTTCTTACGATCCTTGATTGTACATATTGGAGTACGGGTCATATTTTTGCCTATTTTAGTAAATGGAGTGCTTTGTGTGCCGAAAGGGTGTGGCAAGTTTTGACTAAGTGATTTAAACAATCACAAAGAAAGCACATAGGTGAATCTATATGTTGCACTGTGACGGGTACAGATCGATTACCCTCTTTGCTCGTCTCTAAAGATTTTAAACACTAGGTCAATGTTGGCATTTAGGCATTTAAAACAAAACTTTTTGGTCTTGCTGAGTGGTTTCCTCATTGAATGTGGTGGGCTTAGATTTACAATGGGGTGCCCATTATCAGGATTTGTTTGCTACAGATTCTAGGAATGTTCATATGTAGGCTTCACTTTTTTCGATAAAATCACCATTACACATTGACTAAAGCATCGATCGAGAAATAAAATTAAATCCCCCATATAGAATTTGGACTTGACATCCCAATTCAATCCTATGGTGAGGTTATTGTTGGAGCAAATCCTTAAATCTATCTAAATACATCTTCAAAGAATATCCCTCCTTTTGCTAATTTTTTTAATGGTGTGACGTATCACCGTCATCTTTTGATTGGGGAAAAAGTTTTGCAAAAACTCAATGCTCAATTAATTCCAGATGGTGATGGAATTCAGTTAAATTGAGAGTAGCCAACTTCTAGATTTATTGTAACTTAATGGTTCTAGAAATTTCTTATAATTCTCTCACATGAAGGTAGGGGTCCTATTTTTCCATAACCTAAAAGATGGGAAATAATTGAACTGTTCCCGATATGAATTCGAAGTTGTTCGCGTTATGTGAGTGAGACATAAGAAAGAGGGTTGACTCAACCTATTGGGATATAGGTAATCTTTAAGGGCATGGGTTCCTAACTCATCTCCCATCTTGAAAAATATCTAACTTTTACCTATAGAAGTGTTGGGAATGCTAGACTCCACACTAGATAAACGACCGTTAGAATCTCAAAACCAACTTCGCATACTCTATGCTCACTAGATTTTGTTTCCTGTTTTTGATTTTTTTTCTTTTTTAGATTTTTAGTTTATAGTTTTAATTTTTTTCAAATGAAAATAAAAGAAAATACTTTGACTTAAAACCTAAGTGCCATAATTCGACATACTAGGCCACCCGATGCTTCTTCAAAGCGTGGATTAATAGATCCGTTGCGGATTCGAGGAGAAAATGCGACTTTCTTTAGTCCAATTCGCACTCTCGTTGAGTCAAAACCGTAAGGTTTAAAATTTGAACTTTGATGCTAGCTTTCAATAGTCTAAATAGGGATTTACTACTTGATTACTCTTAGGGAAAAATTACTGGAAGATGCGCTTATTTATAGGGCTTTGGTGAAGTGTTTTTGCTCTATGCTACTGATGTGGGACACTTGGATATTTACTACAGCCTTTTTAAGATCTAAAATAAATGAATCATTTTACCTTTTTTTTATACTTTTTGACAAAATTAAATTATATATTAAAAATATATAACTATAGAGGCCCCCTCCTGTAAGGACTCCTTATAATGCAGACTGCAGTACATACTATTTTTTTTAATAGTAAAAAAAGAATTTTTTGATGAAACTTCATGGATATGATATCCACGGTTAGAAGATCATATCCAAATTTTTTCAACAAAAAAATCAATAAACAAACCGTTGAGATGAGGTGATATGTAAAAAATGGTTTAAATATGCATTTTCGACCGTTGAAATGTTGACGATTATCTCACCCACGTTTTGATTGAATTTTTTGATGAAACTTCATGGATACAATCTCGACAGTGAGAATATCATATCTATGAAGTTTCAACAAAAAATTCAACCAATAAAGTGGTTGGCGCCGACCCAACATTTCAATGGTTGAAATTGAATATTTATACCAATTTTTTACATATCACCTTATCTCAACGGTTTTTTTATTGAATTTTTTGATAAAAAAAAAAATTAGAGATGATCTTCTAACTGTGTACATCATATCCATGAAGTTTCATCAATTTTTTTCTTACTATTTTAAAAAAATGGTCTATACCAGGCTCTGCACCATTGGAGTCCTTACAGGAGACTTTCTCTGTGTGTGTGTGTGTGTGTGTGTGTGTGTGTGTGTATATATATATATATATATATATATATATATATTAAAAAAAATTGGTGTCCACCATTTGTATATTAAATGTGACAACCCGCTCCAAATAATAACGGGTGGTCAGCCCTATACTATAATAAACCAGGTATCTCAGATGGCACAGTCTCAACATCAACATGCTATAAACTACAATATAGGGCTAACTGCCCGAAACTATTAAGAGCGAATTGTCAAAATTTAAAACTCTTTATTTAACAACAACAACAAAACCAAAAATGCAACTCAACCAACAACATACATCTAACTATGATGTGTGAAATGTGAAACTCTAATAATAAATAAAGAGTACAATACAGTGTACAACAAAATCTCAACAATGAAATACCCGAATATGCTGTCGGGTAACAGACAACACAATAATCTGAGAAATGAAATATGAAAGTGTTAATCTACAACACTTGATTACTAACTCAATACATAACTGGATCCTAATCTAGATATACAAAGATAGGAGTCGACTAAACAAAGTGTTGAGACAGTCCGCAATTGCCACAGCTCCACGAATCCTGAATGGATGAACATCAAAGGCGTCCTTGCGGAGGAACACCTGAAGTAGTACAATATATGCATGGAGGAGAAAATATAAGCGAGTCAGAGCCCGAGTTTGAAAAACATTTTTATAGCAAGTGTATTAAAATGCATAATAATTATAAATGCATTATTACATGATTTAATGGAATCGTCCTCTCCATAAAATCCATCTCACCTCTCAACTAAAGCGCGCGCTAAGCTTATGCACGTGATCTCCAAATGGATGACTGATTCTAATCTAGGTAAGAGAATTCTAACTTAAACCCAAATGAAGTATTTAAGTGAAAACATCTAACCTCTCTCCCACACTACATTTATTTCAATAATCTATAAATTATATACATTAACTTCAATGTAATAGTTATAATTATCTTTATAATGTTCAGTTGTTGAACATATAAAGTTACATGATCCAATCATGTCCACATCATCACAATACATCAACAATCTCATTTACTAGAATTTTGTATTCCAGTGATGCCCTTATAAGGCATGAAACCATATATATAATTATTATAGTATTTATATATGAGTTATTAGCATCATGAATTTAAAGACTAAACTCCTCTCGATTCTCAACACGGCACTGCGTTTCGTGCGTGGGACGTCTCGCCGAGGCGAAATCCAAACAAGGAACCCCCCGTTACACTACTCCTGACCGCATTAATCATCGAGGCTCATTATGCCCTCAATGCATGATGCATGTAACCCAAATTATTAGTATCCAGTTTTAATTAATTAATATTCCCAATTCTCAACAGTACACGGCGCTTCATGTGTGGGACGTCTCGCCGAAGCGAAATCAAAACAAGGAACCCCCCCCCCCCCCCCCCCCCCCCCGTTACACTACTCCTGGCAATGTCGATCGTCGGGATAGGTGATATATATAGATAATTATGAGAATTAAGGACTAAACTTATCCCCAAGTTCCAACATTACACTACGGTTCGTGCATGGGACGTCTCGCCGAAGCTAAATCCAAACAAGGAACCCCCCCGATACACTAATCCTGGCAATGTAGGTCGTTGAGGTCCATTATGCCCTTGATACCCAAATGCAAGCACAAGAAGTAATAACCATCCAACCGAGCTATAGCTCGAAGGACGCATGCTCACATTCTATCATCTTCCAGTTTCCCATATACGTAACAAACTGGGGCCACCTGGTGGGGTTCAACGACACCCACCTCGTGATCTACTCATGCACACAACGTCCGGAAAGCGGTCATAGTTCCTAACCGGAAAGTGAGAGCGATACGACCTCTAACCCCCAAAATAAATAAATGTATATCACAAATGTCATTTGCTGACCACAAAGGACGACTATGACATGGGGAATATCTACATCCTGCTTTTCTAGTCAGGATGCTCACCCTCTACGCATGTAACTTCCCAATGATAGCAAGGAGGGGGTATTCTTAACTATATATATATACCATCATATAAGGTATACATACATCATCACATAATAAAGATATACCATCATATAAGGTATACCTGCAACATCAATTTCATGTTTATAATGCGCTCTTGGGCGCAATATGATTAACATCATTGTTTAGTTTATTTCTCTCTTATTTTATGTTATTCACTATCCGTCAAATCTCACACATCTTCCCCACTTAGTATACACTATACTATTTCTCACTCGAAGCTTACATGTCGCTTCTAATATAAATTATCTCTCAATTCTATTTAAGTTAAAGGATATTCTTTTATCCTAATGCACCTCAATTAGCATTTCTCATTGTGTGAGATATCTCCAAATCAATCATCAATAAGGATATTCCTATATCCGTTTGCACATCAATTAGCATTTATAAATCTCCATTCATAATAGGGTTCAATTCATTTACTGCACCTTTAAAATTTATCCCATTTGGGATTGGATCCTAAGATCCCTTATCTCTAAATTCTCCTCATTGTTTCATATAAATGTAATTTTTCTCCAAATAGAGTCTCCAATCAAAGTGGGCTTCCCCACTTAGAAAGATAGCAAAATCTCTAATCGGTATTTCTTAATTTAGTAATTATGACTCCTAAATTTCTTATGAGGAAAACTCTCTAAAAGTCTCCAAAGCATACTCCAAATATCTCTTATAGAGATCCCCAATCGATAACCTCGAACAAAACGGGATAAAATTCTTTTTAGAAACACAATCCCTCAAAAGCCCTGTTTCCGAATCGATTCGGGCCAATTCCGAATCGATTCTGCCCAGCGAATCGATGCGGCCAGGAAGGCGAATCGATTCGGGTCATCAGACCTGGGATTCTGTCTCAGGCCAAATTGATTCGGCTGGAGTCCGAATCGATTCGATCACTCAGACCTGGGCACCTGCATATTTCCGAATCGATTCGTCTAGGGGGCCAAATCGATTCGGCCTACTTCGAGGCTCGAAAATGGCTACTTTTTGTAAGCCTAAAATACCCAAAATTCATTTTTCATTTTCTCTCCAAATCTCTTCCACCTAATCCCATATATAACATCAATATTCATCCTAGAATACATATAAACTAATTTATATCATCAAATCAAAGATCTACATATCAAATCTAAGACTATACCCAAAAGTTAGGTTTTATAAAACTAAACCTAAAACCCAAAATATCAATCCACAAATCATGCAATAAATGTATACAACAATTATTTAGCAAGTTTAATCACTTGCCTCAGGTTCGTAGGGTCTGAATCCGCCTTGAGATCGCGTATTTGGCCGGAAATCTCCACTTTCTCTCTCTTTTCTCCTTCTTTCTCTTCTTCTTTCTTCTTCTCTCTTTCTTTCTTTCTATTTCTCTTTCTCTTAAGTGAGAATGACTTCTCACGTGGCTTTTTAAGCCTAATCTACCAAGATACACATCTTTAAATGATAATACACACTTTAAATAACTCGGTGACTTTAATTCGAGTCAAACGGTCCTAATTTATTTCGAAGCCTAAATAGACCCCAATTACAGTCATTTCGACTTTCTCGACCCTTCCGGAAGCAATGGTACACTCAGAATCGCCATTCGACAAACTTTATAACAACTTCAATTTTTTACCTCAATTGCCAATTTAATTATTTCTTCAATAAAATATTATTTATTTCTCCCAAAATAAATAAATCGTTATCTCCAAGACCTCGGGTTATTACATTAAAATTATATATTTATAAATTAAAATTATGGAAAATGATAGGAAGACATGATTTTGGGACTTCATTTAATGACGTGGGGACGGATGTCTGCGTGTCATTAAAGGACACCTTAAGTGGGACACCTTGAAAGGATCCCACTCAAAGTGTCGTCTAATATTATTTGTGTGCTTAATTACATAAGATATAATTATACACAATAAAAAATACACAGACTTATATATATATATATGGAGAGCGAATCTCATGGGAACCTCTGTTTACATACCGCTGGCGCGGACCAATTTTGATAAAATAGTCAAAAAAAATATTTTTGAGCTAATTTTTTTTATATAGTTTTTAAACATTTCAGTAGGGCCATATAAAAAAAAAATCAGCTCAAAATTATTTTTTTTACTATTTTAAAAAATCAGTCAAACTTTGTTAGTTTTTATCAACTTAAAAACTAACAAAGTTTGACCGATTTTTTTAAAATAGCAAAAAAATTCATTTTGAGCTCATTATTTTTTTATGGTCTTATTGAAATGTTTAAAATTAGCCTAAAAATAGTTTTTTTACTATTTTAAAAAAATGTTCCTCATTCAGGGTCCTCAAACTCGGACCTCACTTGATCCTATCCTTATATATATGTGTGTGTGTGTGTGTGTGTATATACACATATATTAAAAATCATAATTATACATTCTAAATATATATTTATATGTTAAATACACATACGCACCAGTGGCGGTCTCAAATTCTAGTAATTTAAAAATCGACGCATTTGCATACTTGCATGCGTACCCGCACCCGCTCATGTACCCGCTTTAGGTCACTAAGCTCAAAATCACATAATTTCTAACCTAACATAAAAAATTGAATTACATAATTTAGGTGAGGGGAATTTCAATTTTAAAATCTAGTTTTTCCGAGATTATTCGATGACAATGGAGATCTCTGAATTAATCTCCATAATTAGACAGTTCCTACACTTTTACAATAGAGAATTTATACGACGATCAACTACGGTTATCGCCTCAAATCCCATTTTTACCGATAGATAGGTGGTCAATACGAAGACTCGTTAAAAATCATGAATCCTAGGCAGGGTAAAACAAAACTGATTTAACAAGTCCGCGTTGGATTATCTTTTAATTCTAGCCTCGTTAAGATTTTTCTTATGATCTATATGATACCCTAATGCCAATCTCTAATTAATTTTAAATTAAAAATGATTGCTTGAATTATGCAAATCTCGAGTAGTTTAGTGATTTTCGGGCCAAGGAAGGGTGATGAAATTCCCACCTTATCTTGTAATTGGGGTTTTGTCCTTAAGTCAAATTTATGCAGCGTGCTTATTGAAATATTCGAAAACAAATTCACGTAAAGAACAAATAAAATATACCTCCTGTATGAAATTTTTATGGTCTCTTATTTATGCCGGACCAAAGTTTTATTTGACTTCAATCGGAGAAAAACGTTGCCTACATTTCAGTCGTCTCTGAGAGTACCTTGTGCACATGGCCAGATTGCACAAGTATCTTTAGCGCTCACACAATTGATTGCTTTTTAAGAATTTTTATCTTTTTTTCTTCTTTTGATTTTTAGATTTTTGTATTATTTTGAACGAATGTACTACTAAAAATAACACAAAAACAACTAAACCAAGCATAAAGTGTGACACAAAAATATAAAATTAAAATAACATAACACATGCACTAACAGTGTAGTTTGACATGAAAAAAAAGAAGAAGTAATAAAACAAAAATCACACTTTTTTTTATATATTTTGGAAATATTAAAAACAAAATGCTACTCGAATAATATACTGTGGTGACAGTTAAACTCAACACAAAATAATAAGCAAATGATATCACCAGAATAAATAAAGAACTTGAAATAATTGCAATCACACACAACACAAGATATACGTGGTTCAGTAAGAAGGCCTACGTCCACGGTGGTGCTCTCTATATTTTATTTCTGTTTTCTCCAGGGGAGTGTTTTCAAATTACATGCCATTTGCCCCGAGCTGAGGGTTTTAATTATACATGTCTTTTTCACAGAGTGGGGGTGTGTGACTCCTCCACGTTAGCCCATAATCCCTAGAATATCTCTTGAGAGATTTTAGGAATTGAATGGGTCATAACTGAATCAGTTACAGCACGAGGCCTCTAGACTTTGGGTCGGGCTTAATTGGGCTACTCATCTGGGCCGGAATAACTAATCGAGGTACCCACAATTGCTCCTAAATATTTGGGTCACAATTTGGGCTCAATAATTTTAAATGATTGCCTTAATGGCATTTTTCTGAATTGTGCAACACCTTGGGATTGAAGTGTCTTCTTCGAATCAATTTAGGTGGTAGATTACTTTGTTTCCTGTGCGTCATGATTGAAAGGGTTTAAACCAGCTTGGAGAGGTCATTCCCTGACGTCGCTTAAAATTTATTCGCATTCTCTAGATTTCTCCAACCTCTCACGATTGCTTTCTCACTTCCCGGTCTCGTCTTCCATCTTCAAGCTTCTTCTTTATCCTCTCATCTTCCTTGTTCGCGGCTTTGCATTGTCTCAAGCTGATTCTTACTTTGTAAGTTCTTCACACTCCTTCTTTTTTATTTTTCTGTTGGAATTTCTTCATATTCGATGCTAGGGTTTCTCCTTTTTGATGACGAAAATAGGCAATAGGTCGATGAATGAGTTTAGGAAGTTCTATAATATTCCAAATTGGGTAGACATCAAATGTGCCCCTATTCCTTGTAATGTTAGGGACATTGAGGACGGTCACTGGATACATGTTCTTTTGTTATCCCGGGGGGTCTTACTTTTTCCCCAAATCACTTATTTTTGCACTTTTTTTTATTACTTCTATATAGTTCCTGCACAGTGCTCACCAAATGTTTGGAAAATTGTCAATGATGTGCATAGGATTAATCATCTCTATGGCACCAATCTAGGTCTTGCTGAAATCTGCTATTGTTACTCTTTTTCTCGAAGTAGTTTTGGTCTTCTTTACCTCAAAGCTAGTAGTCCTGATAGGGTATTTATAGTAAATCTACTTGATTTCCATAAGGACTACTGTCATGAGGGGTTTATTTTCAGAAACTAGCAGTTCCCTCCCCAAGCTGAAGGGGAGAGGTATAGGGGACCTGTGATTCCTTTCTATGGGGAGGATTACATAGGTAGGCATAGCTTTTGTTTATCTCATTGACTTTTCTATTAGTGTATGGTATTTCTCATATCTTTCTCTCTTTATTTTTTCAACGAAGACAAATAACTCAGAACCTGCTCTTCGCGAGATTCGAGATATTCAGCTGGTTAAGGCTTGGAAGATCAGGGAACTCTTAGCTGACGGTGAGCATCCTCGATCAGTGGAATTTCTTCTGGAATACAAGACCATTGGGTCCAGTTTCATCACACGACCTGTGGATAGCATTCATCAGCTAGATATCACAGAAGAGGTTACTGCTGACCCAATTCAACTGGACGAGGAGGAAAGCAGCTCTGCTGAAGAGAGATAGGGAGCCAACAGGGGTGGTGCTGAAGGTGATTGCAGTGAGGAGAGCTCAAGTAGCGAAGAATCTTCTAGCTCGAAGGAGGGTTCAGAGGCTCAAGAGTCTTCAGGGGATTCAAATAGCTCCAGTGAGGAAGATATGGCTCCTCCTAGGAAAATTTTGATCTAAGAGGATGATGAAGACAATGTGATGCTTGATCGCTGTTTGAAGAAGCAGAAATCTAGGAGAGGGGATGTTTCCACTGGTTCCCAGACTGCTGATCATGAGCAAGAGAGGAAGAAGAAGAAGGAGGTACAGGAGAGAGAGAGAGAGAGAGAGAGAGGAAGAAAAAAGAAGAAGAGACGAAGAATGTGGAGGAGAGAAAAAGGGTTAAGAAGGAGAAGAAAGAAAGGAAGAATAAAAGAGGAGATAAGAGGTAAGGGAAAAGGAGAGGCAGTCTCTGGTTCCCGTGTTTGCTCTTATCGAAGGGGATTTTATTTCCCTTTCCCCTCAATTGGCTCCGGTAGTGCTCGAGAGAGCAGTTTTATCGGTTGATCGCCAGAGGTCGATGGGGGCCGACCAGTTAGCCCTGAAGACAAGTCAGAGGCTATCCTTGGTAAGCCTGCTTTCACTTATCTATTATTGCAATATTCTTTTCAATAATTACTTTGCTGATATTTCCTTTCTCTCTACAGTTTGTGGCTGATTTCATTGTTCTCTATCACAACCGTGATGAGCAGGCGAGGAGAAACGTCGATCTGGACACGAAGAATGCTGAGCTAGAGGCTAGTTTAAAGACTGCTAATGCTGCTCAAAAGTCTTCTGATCTTGCCTTGACTGAATCCAATAAAGCGAAAGAGACGGCGACCAAGGATCTTCAGGAGCTGAGGTAGTCCTATGATTTGGTCTGCACGAGCAAGCTGGCGGTAGTTGAAGAGAACAAGGTTCTTGCTGGGAAGGCAGAGAAGGTGGAATCTGAGGCTTCCACCCTCAAGAAGAGCTCGTACAATTCAGGATGGCTCGCAGTGTACGAGGATGATGAGGTTAAGATTGGCTATATTAGCCATCTTAAATTCAAGAAGGGTTGGGACAAGGCTCTGCTTGCTGCCAAGGTGGATATTGACTCCCCCCTCTTTGACGAGCACGATCCTGGACCCAAGCCTGTTATGGATGAGACTACTGCTCCTACTGGCAATGAAGGTGCTCCAACTGTCCATACCACTTCTACTGGTACTCCCCTTAACCAGGGGACGATGACTGCTTCATTTGAGGGAGGTGTACCTGGGGCTATCACAGACAAGGGAAAGCAACTGGCGGCCTAGGAGCAGACTGAGGTTTCCAGTTAGTCTTCATTAGGGATGTTGATATGCCCTAGATGTACCCTCTCGGCATAGAGACATCAACCTCGGCCATGGAGATGAACGATGTTGGAAGGGCCTTAGATAAAAAAAAAGCGATCTTGGCCTAAGCAGGGTCGGCCATGGCCAACATCACTAGCTACCTCGACAAGTGAGGTCTCTGTAATCCACATGGGTGGTTATCCATCTGGTCATCCAAGGCTTGCAACCTCGGCTTGGTTCAGGCTAAGGATGCCATCCTATCATCATAACCAATCTCGATTGGGGATCAGTCGACGTTCCTGCTATGTTACCATTACCTCGGCCCAGGCCGACGTCATAGCTCAACATGCCTTACCTCAGCTCTCCCACTAAGCCAAGGTCACCACCTCGTCCTCTTCCAGGCTGAGGTAGGGCCATTCACACATGGCCTAGCCCTTAGCAGCATATGTATTATTGGGAACACGTGTACATAATCAGTTATAATCGAATCATTCCCCTCACGTGAGGGAATATTGAGGTCATCATTATCTACATGAGATCAACCAGGTGTCATTCTCATACTGGCTCGATCCTCATGCACATTTTCATTGCATGTTTGGGGGGTACATTACACCCCCCAGGCACTATATATAGAGGTCATCCTCTACCTTGTAAAGGATTCGAAATTAACTACCCTAGTTGAAACTCTGTCCAAATATACAATAGAGAGAGAAAGCTTGAGAGCTTGTATTTATGGCCATTAGAGCCCTCACGCATTGATACTAACCACACACCTTCACAGTGGACGTAGGCATAATTGGCTGAACCACTTATATGGTCGTGTTTATCCTCTTCTCCTCACCTCATTCTCGCATATTTGATACATATGTGCTGTCATTGTTATACACTGATTAGAGCTCACAAACACCTTATCTTGTGGTGTTATTTCTATCATCATCATTTTGGCGCCGTATGTGGGAACGAGAAGCTCTCTCTTCCTCTTTATTTGCTTAACCTCACCAGAGACTCTGGTGGTGAATCGGGCCTCACCCCTTGTGTGGAGTTGTTTCACCATTGAAAGAGGTCCCGTAAGGTATTAAGATCATCTACTACACTAACTCCTTTGTGCTAACACATGGCACTGAAATTACCACCACCTCTTCTATTGCCTAGTGCGGGAGGACCTAGCTCCATCCAGGCACCTCCCCAATCCAAAATGGCGAAGGTGGACGCTGCCTTGAGGTCTTTGGCTGCAACGACACAAGCAATGTAGGAGCAATTTGCACAACTCAGCCAAAATATGATGAGGCCACCTGGAGTCTCACCGGAAATGATCACTCTGGCGGCTATCCAGGCAAATCCAAAAGCCAGGGGACCACCCCAGGCACCCTAAAAGGATCACCCTACGCCCCGGCGGAGGAGGGACGATACTGACCCTAGGCGCTTGCGCCTGGGGAGGCAAGGAAACCCTTTACCTGAGGACATGTATGATAATTTAGAGGTGGAAGATATCCCAGAAGATTGTTGGGAGCCTTATGAGGTTTCGAACAATACAGTTCGTCCTATTCAATGGAGACAAGGTTGTGGGGGCAGAAGAGGTGAAGAATCCCAACAACGAGGATTATCTTTTGATCGACTAAGCATAGGGTCAGCCTTTGAAAGGCTCGGCATGGTAAATGACCTAAGACAAAGGTTGTTAAGGTCAAAAAGTGCAGCCGAATCACAAAGGGAAGAGAGACAACGTTGGCCTCAATCGAGATGAGGAAGAGACCAAGAAGAGGTAAATAGTAGACATTGTGCTGTGGTTGAAGAACCCTCAGTCCATCCTTTAGAGGTGGCTGGGGACAACCTCGTCCAAGTTGACGTTGTGAGACCATGGAATGACTTCATCCAATGCCTTGAGGGTAAGATAGGAGACCTCATCAAAAGTCGGGATCCACTACAAAGAGGTTTCTCACAAGGCTCTCCGTTCGTGGCTAAGATAGTGAGCTTCCCTACCCTAGCCAAGTGCCGCCTATAGTGGCTCCCAAGTATGACAGTATCACCAATCCAGTACATCATATTGAGATGTACCAATCAGCGGTGGACATTTACTCAATACCAGATGAGATGAAATATTGGACCTTCTATTGGACTTTGATGGGAGCTGCGCACATATGGTTTACTTCTTTTCCGAAGAATTCAATTGAGAACTTTAAGGGCTTGGCTGAAAAGTTCATTCACAATTTCTTCTTTGGGGTAAGACCTCAAAAGAAGACCACCCATCTGTTGTATGTCAAGCAAGGCAAGCACGAGAGCCTAAGACACTAAATCGCCAGGTTCAACAAAGAAAAACTTGAGGTTGAAGATTACGAAGAGAATATTACCATGATCGCCCTTATAGGAGGTTGTCAAAAAGGGAAGTTATTGTGGAAACTTGCGAAAGACCCTCAAAAGTCCATGGCGGAGCTATTGGTAACTGCGAGAAGGGTTATGAACGCTGAAGAGTCCATGGCCTCTAAGTATGAAGACGAGAACAATGATAGAAGCAAAAAGTTCCAAAGAAAGAAGGATGGAAAGAAGAGGTCAGCTGATGACAAGTTTACGCGTTATACCCCTCTTACTGTAAGCTGCGAACACATCCTCAATGAGATCAAGAATGATCGATCCCTAAGATAGCCGGAGAAGCTGAAGGCTCCTCCACATAAGAGGAACCAGAACTTATGGTGTGAATTCCATCAAGACCATGGCCATATAACAGACAAGTTCTTCGCCTTAAAGGATGAGATCGAGAAGATGTTGAAGTCAGGAAAGTTGAGGAAATATATTGATGGCAAAGCTCCCAAAAGGGGAAGAGAAGAGCCCAAAAAGAAGAGGAACGATAGATGTCATGACGATACCCCAACAAGAAGAGATGATGACTCAGACAGTGATGACAAAGACGATCCAGACCTCCCTCTAAAAGATGACAACACCCCAGTGAAGAGGGTTGGTATGGTCTCCTTTGGCATTACCACCATATACGGAGGACTTGTGGAGGTGGTTCTGAGGTTGCTGACAGAAAAGCTCATGTGGCAGAAGACAAATCAGTGGCCAAACTTGAAGTGGTAAACCTGACGTCTTTCGAGACTATACAGAAGAGAAAGAAGGTAGATATGGACACTCTCATAGTTGAGTTCTCCCGACTCGACTTCAAAGGCATCCTAGCTCCACATGATGACCCTTTCTTAATCACAACAAGAGTTCATGGATGTGATGTGCAGAGAATTCTCGTAGATGGAGGAAGTTAGCAGATGTGATGTTCTGGCCCTGCTTCAAAAGCCTAGGCCTTAGCAGAGCTAGGTTGGTACCCTATCATCATCCGTTAATGGGCTTCAGTGGTGAAAAGGTCCATCCGCTGGGCATGTATGAGATGGACGTACGAATGGGCGATGAGTGGCCTAAGAGGTTAACCCGGAAGATCAATTTTTTCATTATGGACGAAAACATCTTCTCGGCCTATAACCTCATCATAGGAAGAGTAGACCTTAAGGAGTTCGAGGTCGTGCCGTCGACGGTCCACCAGATGCTAAAATTCTCGACCCCCTATGGGGTAGGGGAAGTACAGGGTGACCAGACCGCAGCACAAGAATGCTACTTCAACTCGGTTGAAGAGAGAGAGGACCATAAGAGAGAAACTACCACTTATAACATTGACACACTTGACCCTAGAGATTAAATAAAGTTGAAGAAAGGAGAGGCTACGGAATAGGTAGAATCCATCATCCTCAATAAGGACGAACCGAAAAAAACTGCCCAGGTCGGCAAAGCCTTAAAAGTGGAGATCAAGGAAGAGCTGATAAACTTCTTGAGGAAGAGGAAGAGTGTCTTCGCTTGGAGTCACGCAGACATGTATGGAATCAACCTTGAGGTCATGTGTCACAAACTCAACGTGACTAAGGATGCTAGGCCAATCAAACAAAGACGAAGAGTTTACTCCAAGGAGAAGTATGACGTCATCCGAGAAGAAGCCAGGAAGTTGGAAGAGGCTGAGTTTATCAGGGAAGTCATATATTCGGAGTGGCTATTGAACGCAGTCATTGTGCCCAAAGCCAACAAAAAGTGGAGAATGTGCGTAAATTTTACTGACCTGAATAAGTCTTGCCCAAAAGACAGCTATCCCTTACCTCGGATAGATCAGATGGTAGATGCTACTACAGGGCATGAGCTCATGAGCTTCATGGATGCGTATTCAGGATACGACCAGATCTTCATGGATGCCGAAGACTCAGAGAAGACAACCTTTATCACAGATAAGGGGACATATTGCTACAAGGTTATTCCCTTCGGATTAAAAAATACGGGGGCAACATACCAACGTCTTATGAATAAGATGTTTGAGGCTCAAATAGGCAAGACTATGGAGGTGTACGTAGATGATATGCTGACGAAAAGCTTAAAGGCCTGCACTCACGTGGCAGACCTAGAAAAGACCTTCGATACCATGGACTTGTACAGAATGAAAATCAACCCTACGACGTGTGTCTTCAGGGTAGGAGCTGGGAAATTTCTCGAATTCATTATCAATCAGAGGCGAATAGAGGCAAACCCTGAGAAAATTAAGGCTTTGCTCGACATGAAGACACTAAGGAGTATCAAGGACGTTTAGAGGCTCACTGGAAGAGTAGCTGTGCTCAACAGATTTATTTCAAGGGCGACCAACAAGTGTCTTTCATTCTTTGAGGTGCTTAGAAAGGCCTTCGAATGGGACAAAGAGTGTGATGAGGCTTTTGACCTACTCAAGTCCTACCTTGGATCTCCCTTGCTCTTATCTCGGCCAATAGCGGGAGAGAGGTTGTTCATTTATTTAGCAGTCTTTGAATCAGCTATAAGTGAGGCCATTGTACATGAGGATGTTGGGGTTCAAAGGCCCGTATACTTAAACAGTAAGGCCCTTCAGGAATCTGAACAGAATTACCCTCGGATGGAAAATTTAGCCTACGTCTTGATACATGCTTCTAGGAAGATGAAGCCCTACTTTCAAGCCCATTCTATGGTCGTCCTCACTGACTCCCCACTAAGACAGGTCCTCTATAAACCTGAGAAGTTGAGCAGATTGATGGCATGGGCCATTGAACTAGGGGAGTATGACCTTACTTATCAGCCCAGGGTAGCTATTAAAGGGCAGGCACTGGGAGATTTTATCGTAGAGTTCACATGGGAAGAGGCCTAGGTTGAGAATAACCTAGACACTGCGAAAAGGTCAAACATCAACGTCTTCCAAGACCCAGAAGAGGTTATATCCAAGGGAGCCAGAGATGGAATAGCTGAGAATGAGGAAGACCGGTACCTCTTCAGGTAGGGAATCATGATAGAAGAGGGTTTCTCGTCAGATAAATACATCTGGACCCTCTTCGTCGATGGGTCTTCTTGCGACAGTGGAAGCGGTGCAGGGTTTATACTTTCGACTCCGGATGGTACTAATGTTAAATATTCCCTAAGGTTTAACTTTATGGCATCAAACAACAAGTCAGAATACGAGGCCATGATAACAGGTCTCTCATTGGCAAAAACCCTTGGGGTAAGACGACTCCTGCTTCACAACGACTCAAGATTGGTTGTTAATCAAGTATTGGGGGCTTATGAGGCCAAGGATGAAAGGATGGCCAAATACCTGAAGAGGGTGAGAACGATAGTCGAAGGCTTCAAAGAGGTAAAGATGAAGAGAATACCTCAGCAAAACAACGAACATGCAGATGCATTAGCAAATGATAGCTTCGATAATGAGAACAGATATCAAAAGGACAGTCCGTATTGAGATCTTGCCCAGAGCGACCATTGAAGAAGAAGAGGTCAGTAACCCTTGCCTCAATTTGAACCTAGGGGACTCATGGATGGATCCCCTTATCAGATATAGCAAAGAGGGGGTGCTACCGGAGTCAAAGTTAGAGAGGAGGAAACTGAGGTACAGAGCTGCGAAGTTCTCAATAGTAGGAGTTATCCTGTATAGGAAGGGATTCCTATTACCTCTCCTTAGATGCATTCATCCCACAGAAGTTCCCCACATCCTACATGAGGTACACGAGGGTTCTTGCTCTAGTCACATAGGAGGGAGACCTTTGGCAAAGAGGATTATCATGCAAGGATATTGGTGGTCGACCTTGGCCAAAGATGTTGCAGCCTACGTGAAGAGGTGACACAAATTTCAGAGATTCTCCACTATCCCACATCAACCTCACCAGCCTATGACGTCAATCAGTTCCCCTTGGCCATTCACAGTATGGGGAATTGACCTAGTAGGATCCCTTCCAAGGGCTGAAAATAATTATCAATTTTTTATAGTTGCCATTGATTACTTCTCCAAGTGGGTAGAGGCAGAGCTAATGATCACGATTACAGAGCAGAAGACCTTCCAATTTATTTGGAAAAACATCATATGAAGACATGGCCTCCCAAACATCCTCATTTTGGACAATGGAACCCAGTTCAAGAATTCTTCCCTGGAAAAATACTGTAAAAGAGTTGGAATAAAGCAATTTTTCGCTTCTCCTGGCCAACCTCAAGCAAACGGTTAAACCGAAATCACAAATAGAATGATCCTTGACAAGATCAAAAAGAGGTTAGAAGAAGTTAAAGGTAGATGGACTGAAGAGGTTTATATTGTGCTATGGGCCTACAGAACAAAGGCTAGGATGCCAATAGGGGAGACCCCATTTATATTGTCACATGGCTCAGAGGCTGTGATACCAACAGAGGTAGGAGTCCCTACTCATAGGGTTCAGACCTATGACCCTGAGAAGAATGGGGAGGAGAGAAGACTCGACCTAGACTTGATTAAAGAGAGAAGGGAAGACGCAGAAGTTAGGCAAACATCTTACCAGCAGAGAACATAAAAATTCTACAATCAAAGGGTAAAATCAAGACCCATAGTTATAGGAGACCTAGTGTTGAAGAAGATGTTGTAGAATGCGAATAAGCTTCACCCAAATTGTCATGGTCCTTACAAAGTGATTGAGGAGCTTGTACCCGGGACCTACAGGCTAGAAAACCTCGAAGGGGAACCTTTCTCCAACCCTTAGAATGTTGATCATTTAAAAAACTATTACATATAATGTTACCAGGGCTTTGATGTAAATATATCATCTTATGAAGAGATTATTAATGAGAAGATCAGTCCCTGTGACAATACTTGGTTCATTTTGCTCGAATGGAAAAATTTAGGTGGATAACATCTTAGTTGATGACCTCAGACCTTATAACATCATGATTTAGTGACAAGGTCTGAGGTCAGACATCATACTTGGATGACCTCAGACCCTCAAAATTATTAATTTGGTGAATATTATTCATGGGGATAACATCTTAGTTGATGACCTCAGACCTTATAACATCATGATTTGGTGATAAGGTCTGAGGTCAGACATCATACTTGGATGACCTCAGACCCTTAACATCATTAATTTGGTGAATATTATTCATGGGGATAACATCTTAGTTGATAACCTCAGACCTTATAACATCATGATTTGGTGACAAGGTCTGAGGTCAGACATCATACTTCGATGACCTCATACCCTTGACATCATAATTTGGTGACAAGGTCTAAGGTCAAACATCATATATGGATGACCTCAGACCCTTAACATCATTAATTTGGTGAATATTATTTATGGGGATAACATCTTAGTTGGTGACCTTAGACCTTATAACATCATGATTTGGTGACAAGGTCTGAGTCCAGACATCATTCTTGGATGACCTCAGACCCTTAACATCATTAATTTGGTGAAAAATTATATTGAGACTTCAGAGCTGAACACACATCGCATGGCAAAGAGAATCATTCAGAGAACATTCAGCAAATAAAGAAATAAAGCCCTCATCAGAGGTGGATATAGATTAAAGTTGAGTTACAAGCTACAAGTTAGTCGAGTTTGTCATCAGAGGTAAAGATTCACAAAAATGGCCTAAGGGTTTGCAGCTACATTATGAGCATCCTCATCCTGGCCGGTGTTGGTCACCTTCGACCCATCATCTTGGAGATTGGCACCTTCAGTCTCTGTAACATCCAAAGGCGCAGTCTCTATAGGAGCAACATCTTCCTCTTTAACCTCTTGAAGGGCCTGGGAAAACTGAGGATTAGCAAAACCCAGACCAATGAAGTCAGAGGTTTTCAAGCTTCCTGACTCTTTTTCCTTGGGGACCGCCCATTTTCCAATTGCCTTAATACCTCTTTCGAGGTATTAAAAGTCAAAGCTGATGAATTCATTAGAGACTTTGTAATCAGCCAGGATCCCCTCAGAAGCATCCTCAAGGGCTGCCTTCACTGCAGCATCAACCTTCTTCTAGAGAGCATCGTCCTTGGACTTCAGAGTAGAGGTGTGTTCATTTTTAAGCTTGGATATATCTTTCTCCAACTGCTTAACCTTCTTGTCAAACCCCTTAAAGGCAGACTTTAGACGATCTACCTCGACATTCAGAGTGTCCTGCACCTTCTCGGCCTCTTGGCCTTTCTCGATGAGAGGCAACTTCTTTAGAGTCCAGTTGGCAAGATGGTGCATAGCAACGATGCCCTGCAAATCAAGAAATCAAATGTATAAGTTCAAATTCAAAACAGAGGTTACACTTCGAAATTAAACTAAGGGTCCATTTGATAGAAAACTAGGTAAATGCAAATGATTCTAGGACATTTGATTCCAGGGCAAACAATTCCAAGGCAAATGCATATTTTCCAACTTGTGTCTGTTTGATACAAGTTGGAAAATCATCAATTTTCCACATTTTCTATCAAACGCAAAAGCTGGAAAATAGATATAAATGTGAAAAATTTGTTTACGGAATATATATATATATATAAAATAAATATATATTATTAAATATACAAAATATATGAATATATATTATATTATTTGCGGAATATATATATTTCGAAAATTAATATAAATTGTGGAATATATATATTTCGTAAATTATTATTAATTTCCGGAATATTCATATATTTTTTCAAAAATTAATAATAATTTACGAAATATATATATTCCGCAAATAATATAATATATATATTCAAATATTCATTTTGTACATTATTAAATGTACAAATTCTATTAAATATACAAAATCTATTAAATATATTATATTTTCATAGATTTTGTATATTTAATAGATTTTGTACATTTAATAATGTACAAAATGAATATATGAACATATATTATATTATATTATATTATATAATGAATATACTAAATATATATTATTTACAGAATATATACATATATATATGTATATATGTAAACATATATTCTGTATACATATATATGAATACAAATATATATATATATATATATAATCTATAAATATATACATATATATGTAAATTATATATATACTGAATATTCTGTATATATATACATATATACATATATAAAAAATTATATATATACTGAATATTCTGTAAATATATACATATATACATATATAAAAAATTATATATATATACTGAATAGTCTGTAAATAAATTATATATATACTGAATATTCTGTAAATATATACATATATACATATATAAAAAATTATATATATGTATATATGTATATATTCTGTAAATAATAGATATTTAGTATACATATATATAATATATATGTATATTATATTCTGTATATATACATATATATTGTATATATACATATATATAATATACATTATTATATATATGTATATATTCATAAATACATAATATATATATATATATATATATATATATATATATATATATATATATATATTCATATTATATATGTATATATTCTGTAAATAATATATATTTAGTATATCTGTAAATAACTGTAAATAATATATATATTATTTACAGAATATATACATATATAATATGAATATATACATATATATTATGTATTTATGAATATATATTTTGTAAATAATATATATTAAATATAAGGAATATATGAAATATACAAAATTTACGAAATATAAATATATATTAAAATATATGAATTATATAAATTATATAAATGTACGAAATATATAAATATATGAAATATATATATCAATATACGAAATATATATGTGCTAAAATATATAAAATATACGAATATATATTAAAATATATGAAATATATATATTTATATATTTATTAACAATATATATTTATATATTTATGAAATATATAGAGTTATAAAAAAAATGGTTTTAAGTGATTTGCCACCCAAAGGTGGCAAACAAAAACCTGACCCCCCCCCCCCCCCCCAAAGAATTGAATTCCACCCTAGGGTGGCAAATTGTGGTTAAGGGGTGTTGTACATAGAAATCAAATTCCAAGGAAAATTAAGGCTATCAAACACCCTAAAAGCTGAAAAATACCAGAATTTTCTAACTTTTGGGAATTTGCCTTGGAATTTTTGTGCTATCAAACGGACCCTAAAATCTAAAATTTTACCTGAATGGACCTGTGAAGGTCAAACTCAACCAGCAGAGGAGTATTCATGGAGCAACAAAATCATTTGTCAACATCGATCATAGCAGAGCCGATAGCATCTAATGCTTGAAGACTATGCCCTATAATACTATCATTAATTTTTAGCTGCTCCAGACGAGTAGCAGTGCATCTTCAGTGGATATAGGGATGGCCTTTTGGGCCTTGCTCTTCCTCTAATCCTCAGGGGAAGTGGTTGTAGTTTTCCTCTTTCTTGTGGCGTCGGCCTTCGATGTGCCGACACTCTTCTTTGGTGGGGGAGGAGGGGGTGCACTCAAGCCTGCCTTCTTCATTAGCTTTGGGAGATTTGAGGCAGACATCTCCCAGATATCGTCTGAGATGCCTTCAGGACATTCTGCAAGTGGAAAGGTCTGAGTTAGGGGATCAAAGATATAAAAGGTCAGAGGTTTAATTTATTGAAACAATAAAATAAGCACTTACGAAACTCGATCAGAGGACTCCTCCCAAGGCCAGTCTTAGAAATATAGTAGGGGGTCATCAGATGTTCGAACTTAACCTACAGACCATGCTCCCCGTGATCTTGAAGGTCTTTTACTCTTTGAATATTATTTTGGCTTAGCCCAGGGTCGGCCCTGGCATCCATTAACACCTTACCCCATCTCAGGGGTATCCTCGGCTCTAAGTTTGAAGAGGGGACACAAGGGCCAAATTCCCATTACCCTGAGGTAAACAAATACCGCGACTTCCAATTATGATTACTAGTTTGGGTGACCTACAGCATCTTCTTAGTTGACTTATGAGTTAAGAAATGGTAATAGCTCGGATGATTCCTGGCAGAGGAAGGGATGTAGCATCCGGTGAAGACCTGAATAGGAAGGTCTAAATGATGGACTGCCCTCCATAAGATAATAACTCCTATTATCACCCTCCAGGCATTCGGTGACAACTGGGAAGGAGCTAAGTTGATGTAGGAAAGTATGGCCCTAATGGTGGGGTGAATGGGCAAATGAAATCCCAACTTGAACATCTGCTCATGCAATCACATCTCACCATATCGATCGCCAAAAGTCCCCTCTTCCCTAAGAGGTATCCTGAGTTTTATGGAGGGGATAATGGAATATAGATGCCTGAAGGCAATAAGGTCGACCTCGGTGACAGTGCTTTCTATCTCGGATGTCTCCTAGGTGTCAACATTGCTCTCATCCCCATCATCATCATCTGGTTCAACGTCGGCGTAAGCAGACGATGGGGCACCACTTGGGAACCTCTTAGAAAACTCGTCTCCAATAATGGCTGACAGGGGAATGGTTTTAACGATTGGAGGAACAGCCACACTGGGTCCCACAACCTCAATGTCAGAGGAATAGTGCGATGTGCTTGAACTCATGTGAGACGAGGTCCGACTAGAAACCTCTGCTTGATCAGGGACTTGATCCTACAGAACAAAAAAGTCCATGGCCTCTTGAAAGGAGTCCACAGACATAGGGTCTGAGGTGGATGACTCATATATGGGTATAGGTTCAATTGGGACCTCTGCTATTTTAACTGGTTCAGCTGTCTCAGGGTATATGACCTTCAGAGGGGGTGGAAAGATAGGTCTGAGTGGGAATGCCTCTGCCCTATGATCTTACTCTTGGGCTCTTTCTATTTGCCTAATTTTATCTAAGGTCTTCTCCCTAAGAGAGGGGAATTCCTCTAAGAGTTGGTAAAGGGGCCTGAGCATGTGAATTAGACCCTACACTTGTGACTCTCCTAAACAAACAGAATTGGCAATTGAATTAAGGATCAAACTGGGTTTTTGGATCAAGAACAGCAAGAACCAAGACCATTAGAAAACACAAGCGATGGCCGAAAAACTCAAAGAACTCATCGGAAAATGAAAAAAGCAGGAACAAAGCAAGAAAAAATGGAGAAGAAGGGATGATGGATGGTACCTGATGGAATGCAATGAGAAGAGAGGACGAATTGGCAAGGAAAATCCACCCAATGCACTGCTAACCAGAGATCTTGTAGAGAGAGAGAGGCAAAAAATTCCAGGCGAAGAAATGAAGAAGTGGGGAAGAAAGAGAAAGGAAATAAGGGTTTAACCCCCAAACAGCCCCACATGCATCCCAAGGCCCATCATTGCCTTGGGATCCTAAAAGACTGCAATCATTCAGCCTTCCTGGCATGCCACCTACTTCGATTATTGACAAGTGTCAAAGGAACGGTGGCACAAAGAAGAAAAACCTTGGAGTTGCACACCTCTTAGTCACCTGATCACACAGGTAACTATGGGCTAGGGGGTGATTGATATGCCCTAGATGTACCCCCTCAGCTTAGAGACATCAACCTCGTCCATGGAGATGGCTGATGTTGGAAGGGTCTTAGATCAATAACCAGTGGTCTCGTCCTAAGCAAGGTCATCCATGGCCGACGTTACTAGCTACCTCGCAAGTGAGGTCTCCGTAATCCACATGGGTGGTTATCCATCTGATCATCCAAGGCTTACAACCTCGGCTTCGTTCAGGCTGAGGTTGCCATCCCATCATCATAACTAACGCTGGGGATCAGTTGATGTTCCTGCTACGTTACCATTACCTCGGCCCAGGCTGACGTCACAACTCAACATGCCTTACCTCAGCTCTCCCACTAAGCCAAGGTCACCACCTCATCCTCTTCCAGGCCGAGGTTGGGACCATTCACACATGGCCGAGCCCTTAGCGGCATATGTATTATTGGTAACACGTGTGCATAATCAGTTATAATTGAATCATTCCCCTCACATGAGGGAATATTGAGGTCATCATTATCTACATGAGATAATCCAGGTGTCATTGTCATACTTATTCGATCCCCATGCATATGTTCATTGCATGCTTGGGGGGTACATTACAACCCCAGGCACTATATATAGAGGTCATCATCTACCTTGTAAAGGATCCAAAATTAACTACCCTAGCTGAAACTCTATCCAAATATGTAGTAGAGAGAGAGCTTGATAGTTTGTATCTATGGCCATTAGAGCCCTCACACATTGATACTAACCACACACCTTCACAGTGGATGTAGGCCTAATTGGCTGAACCACTTATATGGCCGTGTTTATCCTCTTCTCCTCACATCATTCTCTCATATTTGATACACGTGTGCTTCCATTGTTATACACTGATTAGAGCTCACAAACACCTTACCTGGTGGTGTTATTTCTAGCATCATCATATCTCTGTGTATTTTTGTTACTTTTTTCGTTTGATGATGTACTTTGAACCTTCTTTTAATGAAATGAAATTCAGTTCCCTCCCTTATACTGATTTATTTGTTCTTCAATGCTTATATGGTTTGTAGCTAATTGATGTTGATGAGTATATACCCGCTACTTCTCAACTAGGAAAGATTCTTGGTCCTAATGCGAGCAATCGAGTTTGTAAACCCTTTATGTGGATCTATAAGTCTCTTAGGTCGATGAATCAAAATAATAAAGACCATTCAGCGCTCATCGCCAAGATGAAAGATAGGCTCTAGGAGATGGAGGAGATCGACGCTTTTATTCAGGAAGAATTGGATGCTCTGAAGGCTAAGCTTCTAGATGCCTCCGAGGTCAATCAAGTTGAAGAGTTACTTTAGCAAGAGAACGATTCTCTGAGGAGGGAAGTCTCACAATACTCGAGTTCTACATGGTTCCTCATCATCGACTGGACCAGGAGCTGGTACTGATGACAGAGGTTCAGCTAGGAAGATTGTCGAGCTTCGCGGTGATGTTCGTCGGGCATATGTGATAGCTGTCGATCTCCAAAGAGATGTTGCCACACTAAGGCATCCGTTCAAGAAAGTTCCTCAGTGAGTGTGGGTTGATGGTTATGATCAGGGTTGGACAAATGCTCCGGCCAAGTTGGGGGAGGTTGAAGAGTTATCCTTTATTAGGGGTTGGTTGAGTGCTCTTAAGGAGTTGCAGGTCCCTAGGAACTCTGTCCTCTGGTATCATCATGAAATCTCCCCCTCAACTTTGATGCCGAACCCATTCAGGAGGGATGATCAGTGGGTCCCCATAGATGTTATTCCAAGGAAGCTACTGGAGCCAGATTCAAATGAAGTCAAGAAGGAATTAGCTCCTCACCCAGATGACAGCCAAAGTGCGCAAATAGCTGACGATCTTCCTCGGAAGCCTAATCCTCATTAGGATTTATTTTATTCATCACATGTAACTCTTTGTATATGTAATGATGTAATAAAATAATTATGTTTTGGGCGACTCGCCGACTAAACATGTGTTGTGTATTTTTTACTTCATTGATTTCTTGTTTAACTACCTTGGGCTCTTCTTAGCTGACTAGATTTGATATAGGTAGAGTTGTTTTGTTGAGTGAGTATCCCCCAGTCCAGTATTCTTATAATATACCATTCTTCCTTACTTTACCTTTTAGGTTATGTCATCACACTCCCTTAAGCCTAAGTGTGGCAATGGCAAGGACACTCCTGGTTTTGGATGTTCTATCCAAGCAGGGTTTTTTATCCAAACATTATTTCGCAACCATCCTGGGTTGGCCGAGCTGCCTAAGGGTCCCCTGTAGGGCTTTATATATTTCTAAGGGCAATCCTAAGAGGTTATTCGTGTTCGATGATGAAAACCTAAGGAGGGTAATACCCTGATTTTATATGTTGAGAGGGGAGCCTATAACATGGAAAAGGTGGATGAATTATAAAGTATTTAAGACAAAGTCAACACTTCATAGAATGCTACCGCCAAATGCTACTGCCAAACATTTTTTAAAAATTAAACATGAATATCAAATTTCAACATTAGGTTAAAAAACACAAAAAACTAAAAGTAGAATTTCTTCAAATTGGTTGCGTTCCAAGCTCTAGGTATCTCCCTGCCATCCAGCGTTTCTAAGTGATAGGCTCCTTGTAGGTTGTCTCTTATCACCTTGAATGGTCCCTCCTAGTTTAGCCCTAGATTGCCATCTGATGGTTTTACTGAGCTGCCAAGAACTTTTCTTAGGATGTAGTCCCCAACTTGGAATGCTCTTGGATTGACCTTCTTGTTGTAGTGCTTTGCTAGCTGTTACTGATAACCTTCTAGTTTCACTAGAGTCATCTCTCTTCGTTCCTCAGATGGGTCAAGTTCAGGGAGAAATGTTGCATCGTTCTGGCCTTCGTCGACTAGGGTGGACCTCATGGTGGGGAGGCCAGCTGATACGATGCAAATATTGCATATTTCATCCCTCGAACCTACGCATTTTAGCCCCCTTGTGTGCCTTAATCTTTATATTTCATCCCGTTAACCAGACAACCTCGGTTTATATTGATAACATGATATATGAGATCTAATTGGGCTTTTGTAGGTATTTAGGTACTAAGTATGATGATCGGACGCATTCTGCTCAAGTTTCGTACGCAATCTCACATTCAAGGGCAATTCGGTCAATTCACAGCTTGGGCACGCGAAAGTTATATCCCTCCTCGCAAACTTCACGAGGATGCGAACGATGCGCGATTTCGAGGCCGTATGAAGAAGTTACGGCGATTTTAGCAGAAGATAAATCCATCCAACCAAAACAGGAGGAATAAGTGCAGACCTGTAGCCATCGATCGATCGATCAAAAGGATCGATCGATCGATCCTTCAGTTTTGGTCAACGTGGGGAGACAGTGGGCTATGATTTTTACCATCGATCATTTTGATCGATCGATCCCCTGTTTCCAGCTGATATTTTCTGTTTTCTTTTATTTTTCCTTTTCTTTTCTAATTTATTTCCACTTACTATAAATACCATTTTTTTAAAATACTTAGATATAATTCGTTTTAGGTAGTTTAGGTTAGGGTTTTGGAGGTTTGAGAGCTCATTTCTTCATTTCTTATTGGATTGACACCCATTTGGGTTTCTAATTTGTGCTTTCAACTTCCATCTCCATTAATATAGTGTGTATTTACTTAATTCTTCCTTTGTAGTTAATTTACATGCTTTCATAATTAGGTTTACATGCTTTGATTTAGTTGCTTTCTAGTGTAGCTTTACCGTGTTTATTTATCGCTTTCCTTTATCGTGTTTTTAAAATGCTTTCTAGCTAAGTTAGTCTAGGTTGTGCCGGATTGAACTCATTCCGGGTTGACATGTTGCTTCTCTTTGGTGATAGAGTTTACGGGTCTATTTCAGATGCATTGTCCCAGTTATTACTCCTAGGGGATTTGATGGGGCATATCATGTATGTTCCGTGCTTACGACCTTGTGTGCGTAATTTTTAGAGTATTTATTAATGCCGAAATCGTATTAGGGTTTTATGCGAATTTAGGGGCGTGACAACTCTTGATTTAATTAACAATCGAAACGAGACGCATTCAAAATTACTCATCGACCAATGTAACCATTTTATACTTATTAACTCGGGTGAGGGATATTCGACGCAACCTATAGTTTTTACCTGCTTTCTTAATCTAGTTTCAATACACTCGCCTAGATTAATCATTTCCCTTTTTCGCATCTTTTCCTTTTTGTTCATTTTAATCTTTTACACTTTTATTTAGGAGTATTAAATCCAACAAATTCTAGCAACTCGTCTCTGTGGATTTTCGATACCCGACTTACCGCTACACTTGTATCGCACGTGCAGTCGTAATTTAGGTTGTTTGTATTGAGGCGGTGAACAGAAAACAACGATCATCGTGTTGACTGTGCGCTACTTTTTATCGTCAAGCCAAAATGGAGTCATTGTCAGGGATGAGTTTGTTTTAGACTTTATTTGATTTAGTATTTCATAGTATTTTCTTTCTATTTGTATTTTTTGGCTAACCTTTTTGTAGGACTTCGAACCATTTTTTGGGTAAGCATTTCTTATTCCAATTCTTTCGATAATCATTATGATAATTCTCATAATTCTCGCAAACCTTTGACTTTTGGTCAATACATAGAATCCTAAAAAATTGCAAAATCTAAAATGACTTTGGGCGAGTATTACAAAAGTCAAGCTTTGGAGTGCGCGTATTTTGATGATGATGATGATGATAATTATTTGGGCCTTTACCTCGTTATAATAGGAATTTTGAAATGAATTACAATAGTTTTCAAAATTCCTTTAATAATGAGTTTAAGTTTAAGTCCGATGATAATTTTTAAAGCTCCCATTTTCAAGTATCCGCACGTCGGTCTATGACATTAGGTGCGGGCTTGCGTATGCTTGAGAATGAGAAAATTGAAAATCGTTATCGGGAAGAAAATCATTTGTGGGAACATGAATTGGATTTATTATTTGAATCCGACAACGATTTTTGCTTCCGAGACTTTTGAAGTTGAGTAATGTATTGAACCAAGGTTCTAAAAAATGCGGGGCGTGATCGAGGCGTGGAGGCCAAGGCTTAAGCCTTAGAGGCCTAGGCGGGCCTTAGGCATGAAAAGGCGTTTAGGCATTCTTAATATATTTTTAAATGTTTTACCTATAACAAGGCTATTAAAATACTAAAATTGTACATATCAGAAAAAAAATGTCTGAATATATGCAAATTAAAATACTATTTGATTATTTGGGATGAGATAATGATCCGATTTGTAAAAAAATCTTTAAAAGGCGATATCGTTTCACTAAAGCATTATTGTTTTTAGAAAAAAGTGCTCCTTAAGGGTTTTACCAAGAATAAGGCGTAAAAAGCTTAAGGCGGGGGGTATCTCCCAAGCCTCAAGCCTAGGCGGGTTATTTGTAACACCCCGCATTTTTCATGCATTAAATATTTAATTAATTCGGGAATTGAAAATTACTTGTGAGTCGTAATTTTAATTGAATTAATTAGGGAAATTTTATTTAAATATTAATCGGGGATTAAATGGTTAATATTTACGGGAATTTATTTACTAAGTGAGTAGTAATTATTTATTTAAGTCATTTCGAGTATTAATGACAGGGTATGCACTTATCTCAACCGGAAGTCGGTATAGACTAAAGGGGTGGGGGGATAAGTATTTTTATAAATTAATTCGGATGTCAATTCTGAGTGTACGATTGAGTCCGGATGGGCCGAGATAGTCGGAAAAGTGTTCTCGGGGGTAGTAAACGGGTCACGGGACGCTTTTAGACATAATCGGGCCCATACGGGGGCAATTGGGTCACTTGGGCTTGGCCCATTAGGCAAAAAACGGGATTTAGGTTAATTGTTAAATTAGGAGAAGTAAGGAAATAACTGATAGAGTTTTAGAAAAAGGCTAAGTGTGTTAAGGAACCCTATTAGCAGTTAAAGGCAGTTTGGGATCACTAGAGAGCTAACATGAGTCATCTTCAACCTTGGAATTCATCTCCAAATCAGACACTACGAAACCTAAGGCAAGTGGATAACTTTCAATAGTATTGAATCTGTTTTTCAATTCATATTCATGTGATGTGACTGATTAAAAATTCGTTTTGGGTGTTCATGGCATAAACATGGGATTTTGAAAGACAATAGTCTGATTTACGAATTTGGGTGAGGATTCATGTAAAACCTGATATTTATCAGTTAATACATATCTGTTAGGATGATATCTGGACAATTAGAAACGAATTTGATGAAGGAATTTGGGATGTAAATGGGTAATGGGTTAAAGATGAACTTTTGTTCAAATTTCAGAAATCGTAGTTAATGGTCAAATTAAAGATGTTTATGGACACTTTGGAGATCCCTAATAAGTTTTCTAACATGTATTAAGGCTAAGAGGGCATGGTATTACTGGTAGAATAAATTAGGGTTTGAGAAATTTCGTCCATGGTTGATCCTGTCTTCGCAAAGAAGACGAAAACCTACTCGATCGATCGATCGAAGGTCTGGGGTCGATCGATCGAAGGTCGGCAGAATCTGGCAGTTCGCCCAGTTTTGTATATAAGAGAGAATTTTATAACCAAATCTTTATGTAATATTATTGAGAAATTAATACATGAGTCTTAAATCTAATTAATCATGAGTAAAGTTAATTAAGATTTGAGAGAGTTTTTGGGTGTCACGTTATGGTTATAAATTCGAGAGTCGGGAATTTAGACTCGGGGGAGGTTATTTCGGGCTACGGGAGTAAGTCCAGATTTACGGTGGGGGCAGCACCAAAGGAGCCTAAGTTAATTAATGTGCGAGTTAATTAATAATTAGGGTTGGACCATAAACTCTTAAAATTAAATAGGCTTGTGTTACGGATTTAGTACATGGTGTAGCCGGGACATTATATATATATATAGTGTGTGTGTGTGTGTGTGTGTGTGCATTAATATCAGTGATTGAATATTATTAGTGTATACTCTAGTGCTATAGGGGGAGGTTGCGCGTAGTGGATGAATCCCCTAGCTTGAGGAGTAGGGCGAGTATATTCCCAGGTCATAGCGCCCGTTATATAGGGTGAGGGGCATCTCACTTTCAGGAAAGGAATATGACCGCCTCCAATCGTATACTAAACCAAGTTAGTGAGCGAATCTGACTTGGGTAACTAGGTCATGTGAATACACCTAGTGGGATAGCACTTTAGAGAAATTATATTATGTGAGTATTTTTACTCGGTGCGATATTGGTATTAAATGTTGTTTCAAGTATGGTTGTGAATACGACAATATGATTAAATATATAATTAGGTAAATAATTATATATGGGATAATTAATACCTAGTGTGAAATGTATTATGTGCATAACAGGTGTGAGTGTTATATGAAATTAAAAAGGGTAATGATTTAATTAAGTTGACGTTTATAATAACTTTAAAAAATTATGACTTACTGCATACTCGGTTAGAGTAGGTTAATTGTAAGGGTTAAAATGAGTATTGGGTCAGGAGCGTAGGACCTAGGTAAATTAAATTGAAGCGTTAGTAGTGCACATTAGAAGAGGGGTGAGGAAGTCCTCAAGAGAGTGCGGCACTAACTAAAATATGAAGAGCATGCATATTTATTTATTACTGCAAGTTAATCATTTGTTAAATGTTTTCAAATGTTTTTGGGTACTAACCCTTGCTATAAAAAAATTTAAAAATCTTTTAGGTGTCCATCCACAAGGACGCCAGGCATGACTCTATTCCAGGTATCCGTTGCTACAACACATGTGGATGTTGCGGGGCTTTTGATAGACGCCTCCTTCTTTCATTCATGTAGGGACTCTCTAGTACTTATTTGAGCATGTCGCTCACAGTTCATTTATTAGTATTAGACTTGTTGATATTGTCTTCTTGTCTTTACTTGTATTGGATATTTGGACCGATGGTTTATTCGAATAGGCATTTTATTTGTGGATGGTTATTTCAGTTTACTGTAATTGTTTATTATTTTATGTTCTGCATGAGTTTTATTTACTAAATTGAAAGATAAAAATTTACACCAGTCTACTTTTCTCACTTAGGTGGTTAGTAATTAAAAAGTCGACAGTGATGCTAAGAATGAACCAACTGAGAAACCTGTTCTAACTTGATTTAGGACTGATCACCCGGGATTAATTAGGCGGGGTGTCACAGATGGTATCAGAGCATCAGGTTCTAGTGTCCTTAGGATCAGTGCGGCTTTCTACGTTTCAGCGTAGCACTCGGTTGTTATAGAGCCCTATTATTAGGACTGTTCATTCATTTTCCGCTTGTGAGACATCGTATTTCTGCTGTGTAAATTTTTGTGTAAATTGTGCACTTATACGATTCAATCTATTTCAGATGCCACCGAGGAGACTGAGAGCGGAGAGGGATGAGTCTAGGGATGAGGTCAGGGAAGCTCACCAGGAGCCACAAGTACCCCCATCACCACCACCACCCGAGTTGATTTTCACTACTCATGTGGCAGTGATAGTGGCCCAGGCGATTAAAATAGCAATGCGAGCTATGGCAGCTCACTTTCCACAGCCCCAGGCACCGCCTCCAGTGGCACCAGCAGTTCAAGCCCCAGTGGGGCCACCATCTTGGCATAGAGTTAGGGAGACCTTTCAGAAGGGTCACCCACCTGAGTTCCGGGGTAGCACAGATGTAGTAGAGGCTTGTGACTGGAAGAAGAACATTTAGCGCCATCTGCGCATGCTGGAGTGTACCGAGATACAGAAATAGATGCTTGCTACTTTTCGTCTGTCGGGGGTAGTCTTACAGTGGTGGGAGTCAGTTACCACCGCCAAGGAGCAAGACTTGATGCTGATAGCAGAGTTTTGGGTGCGGTTCGACCGCAAATACTTCCCACCAGCAGTAGAGGCTGAGATGAGGAAGAAATTTAGTGATTTAGTACAGGGTGATCGATCAGTGGAAGACTATGAGGAAGAGTTCACCCGTTTGGCAAACTGTGTGCCAAATGAGGTGAGCGATGAGGAGCGGAAGAAATCGAACTTTATGGAGAGTTTAGCCTAGCGGATCAGACAACATTTGATTGAGAATTCGGCGTTAGTGACTTATACAGATGTCGTTAATGCCACACTTGTACACTGCTAGGATCATCGCTTCCATGTGAAGGGAAGCAAAAGAATAGGGGAGCCGAGCCAACAGGGCAAGGCAGTTACTAGTGGTGACATAAGTGGTGCTCAGCAGCAGACGGGCAGTCAGCTAGGGAATCGGGCTAAGAAGTTTAAGCCTGGTGGGTTCCAACCGGGAGGACAGGGGTTCATACAGGGGCATCCGGGCCCAAATCAACAGCAGCAGGTTCCGCAGGGCCGTCAGGACCAAGGGAATAATGGGGTAGGCCAACAGGGCCAAGGCCAGCCGCGTCAGGGCCAACAGGGCCAACGATAGGGGGATGGTCAGAGACGTTGTTTTGTCTGTGGCCAGCCAGGACATTTTAAGAGGGAGTGCACACAGAGGGGCAGAGGTCAACAGCAGGAGGCCCAACAGGGGCAACGGGGAAAAATACCTCCAGCAGCACCAGCCCCACCAGCCCCACCACAGCAGGGGCAGATGCACTATGGGCGTGTGTATAACGTCCGGGATGTTCCCAATCCCCCAGCGTAGCACGCACCGCCAGCAGTTGAGGGTATGTTTCTCATTCATGGTTATGAGGGTAGTATTCTTTTTGATATGGGAGCATCTTATTCATTCATTAAATTAAATTTTGCTAAACGGGCCGGACTACTAGAGATCGCGGGTAGTCTTCGGATGTGTGTAGAGTCTCCAGTAGGCAGCGGGGCTACGATTCACTCGATTTGTCGGGGTGTGGACATTTTGATTGGGAGACTTAGTTTAGCAGCGCACCTCTTAGTGTTAGATATGGAGGGGTACGATGTCATATTAGGTATGGATTGGTTGGCAGGTTATCGGGCGACGGTGGATTGCTACGAGAGGACCATAGTGTTCTCCATTCCAGGGCCGGAGATGTTTTTGATAGCAATGCCGCTACCTGAGGGAGGGTCACGCACACACTTGTATTACATTGAGGAGGAGACCTCACAGGAGGTGGTTATTCCATTGGACTCAATCCCAGTGGTGAGAAACTATGATGATGTGTTTCAGGAGATACCAGTATTGCCACCTAGCATGGAAATCGAATTTGTAATCGATTTAGCACCGGGGATGAGGTCGATTGCTTGGGGCCCATACTGTATGGCCCCTTCGGAGATGCGTGAGTTGAGAGAACAAATTCAGCAACTCCTGGGTCAAGGTTTCATTCAACGGAGTACATCGCCATGGGGTGCACCGGTATTGTTTGTGAAGAAGCGAGATGGCTCACTATGGTTATGCGTGGACTATAGAGAGCTGAATAAGGCCACGATACGGAATAAGTATCCGTCACCTAGGATTGATGATCTATTTGACCAGTTGAGAGGGACGTCTTACTTCTCTAAGGTCGACTTGAGGTTAGGGTACCATCAACTACGTATCCAATAGGAGGATGTTCCTAAGACCGCTTTCCTGTCGCGGTATGGATCATATGAGTTCAAGGTGATGCCATTTGGGCTTACTAATGCACCAGCAGTGCTCATGGACCTCGTGAACAGGGTTTTCAGGGAGTTTCTTGATCAGTTTTTCATAGTGTTCATTGATGACATCCTGGTCTACTCGCTCACTGAGGAGGAGCACGCAGAGCATCTGAGCATAGTTTTATAGACATTACGGGATCACCAGCTCTATGCCAAATTCGGTAAGTGTGGATTTTGGCTACGGGAAGTTCAGTTTCTTGGCCACATGGTGTCAGACCGGGATATTGCGGTGGATCCAAATAAAGTATCGACGATGAGGGAGTGGGGGCAGCCCACAACACCGACTGAAGTACGCAGTTTTCTGGAATTGGTCGGTTATTACAGGAGGTTTATCAAAGGATTCTCAAAGATTGCGGGCCCTTTGACGAATCTGACCCGAAAGGGGGTACCTTTCACTTGGAGTGATCATTGTCAATTAGCTTTCAACGAGTTAAAGGACAAGTTGACATCTGCACCCGTGCTTGCATTGCCGAAAGGAGGATTAGAGTATCGAGTTTACACTGACGCATCCTTACAGGGACTTGGGGGTGTGCTTTAGCAGGAGGAAAGGGATATAGCTTATGCGTCCAGGAATCTAAAGCTCGATGAGAGGAATTACCCCACTCATGACCTGGAGTTAGTAGCTGTCATTTTTGCTTTGAGTATATGGAGACATTATCTTCTGGGGGAGCAGTTCATGCTATTCACGGATTACAAACCACTTCAATATCTCTTCACTCAGAAGGATCTGAATATGAGACAGAGGCGATGGATAGAATTCATGAAAGACTATTAGTTTGATATTTAGTATCATCCTGGTAAGGCTAATGTAGTAGCAGATGCATTGAGTCGGAGACCGACTGGGGAAATATCAGAAATCTGGAAAGCGAAGTGGAGAGAACTTCGATATGAGGATGATGTAGCCAGGGCTTGTATGTCAGCATTATCCATCACACCTGAGATCATTATGCGGGTTATGAGGTCTCAGGCAGAGGATCAGACCTGCCGGGATAGGGTGAGCCAGCTGCTAGCTGAGGGAGCAGAGGGTTACTCGATCAGCTCGGAGGGAGGCTTACACCTTAATGGGAGGATGATTGTGCCAGAGGATGAGGAGTTAAGGCACGCCGTTGTGACAGAGTCTCATGGGTCGAGGTTCGCGGTACATCCCGATGGGGATAAGATGTATCAGGATATGAGGAGGTAGTATTGGTGGGTAGGGATGAAACGGGACATAGTAGAGTTTGTTTCAAAATGTGCCACGTGTCATCTTGTGAAAGTTGACCATCAGAGACCATCAGGGATGCTACAGCCACTTGAAATTCCCGTGTGGAAGTGGGAGAGCATCTCTGTGGACTTCATTATAGGGTTACCGACATTGCAAAAGGGTCACGATTCCATATGGGTCATTGTGGATCGGTTGACCAAAGTGGCCCACTTCCTACCGGTTCGCACAGACTTTGAGACGATGCGTTATGCGCAGCTATTCATAGCAGAGATTGTTAAGCTGCACGGGGTACCGATAAATATTGTGTCGGATAGGGACAAGATCTTTGTGGCCCATTTTTGGCAAAGTTTTCAGGAGGCCATGGGCACGGAGTTACGTTTGAGTACAGCCTATCACCCGCAGACTGACAGACAGACTGAGAGAGTCAACCAGATGCTGGAAGATATGCTCAGAATGTGCATATTAGACTTTGGGGGAGGTTGGGAGAAATATCTTCCTCTGGTAGAGTTTGCGTATAACAACTCTTACCAATTCACGATCGGCATGGCACCATTTTAGGCACTATACGGGAGACCTTGTCGTTCACCCGCTTGTTGGTTAGAGGTGGGGGACAACAAACTATTAGGGCCTGAGATTGTTCAGGAGACATCTGCCAAGATAGAGCTGATCCAAGGGAGGATTCGAATAGCTCAGGATAGGCAGAAAAGTTACGCTGATGCTTCACGGAGACATGTGGAGTTAGAGGTTGGGGATCAGGTATTGGTCCGGGTGTCCCCTATGAAAGGGGTGATGAGGTTCGGCAAGAAGGGTAAGCTAGCATCGAGGTACGTGGGACCTTTCCCTATTATCGAGAGGGTGGGGCCTGTAGCCTACAGGCTGGGATTACCGGAGCACCTTCAGTGGATACACGACGTGTTCCATGTGGCATCGCTGAAGAAATATCACAGGAGTGAGAGGGCCTTCTGGCACATTCCACTCGAAGAAATTGATTTACAGCCAGACATCTCATATGAGGAGAGGCCGGTGGCTATTCTAGACCGTAGCGAGCGGAAATTACGATCCAAGGTTGTTCCACTAGTTAGAGTACAGTGGGGTCATCACAACATTAACGAGTCTACCTGGGAGCGGGAGGAGGATATGCGGGAGCAATATCCAGAGCTTTTCATCACAGGTATGACCTAATTTCGGGGATGAAATTCCTTTGTAAGGGGGGGAGTATGTAACACCCCGCATTTTTCATGCATTAAATATTTAATTAATTCGGGAATTGAAAATTACTTGTGAGTCGTAATTTTAATTGAATTAATTAGGGAAATTTTATTTAAATATTAATCGGGGAGTAAATGGTTAATATTTACTGGAATTTATTTACTAAGTGAATAGTAATTATTTATTTAAGTCATTTCGAGTATTAATGACATGGTATGCACTTATCTCAACCGGGAGTCGGTATAGACTAAAGGGGTGGGGGATAAGTATTTTTATAATTCGAATGACAATTCTGAGTGTACGATTGAGTTCGGATGGGCCGAGATAGTCAGAAAAGTGTACCCGAGGGTAGTAAACGGGTCACGGGGCATTTTTAGACATAGTCGGGCCCACGCGGGGGTAATTGGGTCACTTGGGCTTGGCCCATTAGGCAAAAAACGGGATTTAGGTTAATTGTTAAATTAGGAGAAGTAAGGAAACGACTGATAGAGTTTTAGAAAAAGGCCAAGTGTGTTAAGGAACCCTATTAGCAGTTAAAGGCAGTTTGGGATCACTAGAGAGCTAACAGGGGTCATCTTCAACCTTGGAATTCATCTCCAAATCAAACACTACGAAACCTAAGGCAAGTGGATAACTTGCAATAGTATTGAATTTGTTTTTCAATTCATATTCATGTGATGTGACTGATTAAAAATTCGTTTTGGGTGTTCATGGCATAAACAAGGGATTTTGAAAGACAATAATGTGATTTACGAATTTGGGTGAGGATTCATGTAAAATCTGATATTTATCAGTTAATACATATCTGTTAGGATGAAATCTGGACAACTAGAAACGAATTTGATGAAGGAATTTGGGAAGTAAATGGGTAATGGGTTAAAGATGAACTTTTGTTCAAATTTTAGAACTCGTAGTTAATGGTCAAATTAAAGATGTTTATGGACACTTTGGAGATCCCTAATAGGTTTTATAACATGTATTAAGGCTAAGAGGGCTTGATATTACTGGTAGAAGAAATTAGGGTTTGAAAATTTTCGTCCATGGCCGATTCTGTCTTCGCGAAGAAGACGAAGACCTACTCGATCGATCGATCGAAGGTCTGGGGTCGATCGATCGAAGGTCGGCAGAATCTGGCAGTTCGCCCAGTTTTGTATATAAGAGAGAATTTTATAACAAAATCTTTATGTAATTAATTATTGAGAAATTAATACATGAGTCTTAAATCTAATTAATCATGAGTAAAGTTAATTAAGATTTGAGAGAGTTTTTGGGTGTCACGTTATGGTTATAAATTCGAGATTCGGGAATTTAGACTCGGGGGAGGTTATTTCGGGCTACGAGAGTAAGTCCAGATTTACGGTGGGGGCAGCACCAAAGGAGACTAAATTAATTAATGTGCGAGTTAATTAATAATTAGGGTTGGACCATAAACTCTTAATATTAAATAGGCTTGTGTTACGGATTTAGTACATGGTGTAGCCGGGACATTATATATATATATATATATATATATATATATATATATATATATATACGGAGTGTGATAGTATATATATATAGTGTGTGCATTAATATCAGTGATTGAATATGATTAGTGTATACTCTAGTGCTATAGGGGAGGTTGCGCGTAGTGGATGAATCCCCTAGCTAGAGGAGTAGGGCGAGTATATTCGCAGGTCATAGCGTCCGTTATATGGGGTAAGGGGCATCTCACTTTCAGAAAAGGAATATGACCGCCTCCAATCGTATACTAAACCAAGTTAGTGAGCAAATCTTACTTGGGTAACTAGGTCACGTGAATACACCTAGTGGGATAGAACTTTAGAGAAATTATATTATGTGAGTATTTTTACTCGGTGGGATATTGGTATTAAATGTTGTTTCAAGTATGGTTGTGAATACGAAAATATGATTAAATATATAATTAGGTAAATAATTATATATGGGATAATTAATACCTAGTGTGAAATGTATTATGTGCATAATAGGTGTGAGTGTTATATGAAATTAAAAAGGGTAATGATTTAATTAAGTTGACGTTTATAATAACTTAAAAAAATTATGATTTACGAAATACTTGGTTAGAGTAGGTTAATTGTAAGGGTTAAAATGAGTATTGGGTCAGGAGCGTAGGACCTAGGTAAATTAAATGGAAGCATTAGTAGTGCACATTAGAAGAGGGGTGAGGAAGTCCTCAAGAGAGTGCGGCACTAACTAAAATATGAAGAGCATGCGCATTTATTTATTACTGCAAGTTAATCATTTGTTAAATGTTTTCAGATGTTTTTGGGTACTAACCCTTTCTATAAAAAAATTTAAAAACCTTTTAGGTGTCCAGCCACAAGGACGCCAGGCTGGACTCTATTCCAGGTATCCGTTGCTGCAACACATGTGGATGTTGCGGGGCTTTTGATAAGCGCCTCCTTCTTTCATTCATGTAGGGACTCTCTAGTACTTATTTGAGCATGTTGCTCACAGTTCATTTATTAGTATTAGACTTGTTGAGATTGTCTTCTTTTCTTTACTTGTATTGGATATTTGGACCGATAGTTTATTCGGTTAGGTATTTTATTTGTGGATGGTTATTTCAGTTAACTGTAATTGTGTATTATTTTATGTTTCGCATGAGTTTTATTTACTAAATTGAAAGATAAAAATTGACACCAGTCTACTTTTCTCACTTAGGTGGTTAGTAATTAAAAAGACGACAGTGATGCTAAGAATGAACCAACTGAGAAACATGTTCTAACTTGATTTAGGACTGATCACCCGGGATTAATTAGGCTGGGTGTCACATTGTTTAGAACAGTGTTTTGAATCAAATTAGGACTTTGTGCCTACTTTGGAAAAAATCATTGTCGACTTTGCCCATTGCGTAATAGATATTGAAAGTGAGGATGAAAATGATGTAATATCTATTTGCAATGAAATGATTTCTTCTTTGGCCCCCAAAGAGGAACATTTCATTGAAAATGATCTTATTTCCTTCGAAACTCAATCTTCATGTGATGATGATTCATCTCATGAGTTTGAATTTCTTTCCTCCCCATTTTCATTTTCTGTTATCACACCGTCACAAGTACTCGATGATTCAGTTTCAAACTTTCATGTGTTAAACCTTTTCGCTGATGAGCAGTACTTGCTCGAGTCGCCTTCTATGAACGCATATGTGCCTTCGTGTGCGCCACCTCCCATTCCAATTTCAAAATCCTTGGGAGTATATTCGGCTTTTCTCGTTCCCCACATGTTTTTGTCACCCTTTCAATCCAAATCCCCTGTCGTCCCTCCAAAACTTTTAATTGACGATGGTTCATTTCTTCTGCCTTACACATGCCTTCCGTTATTCAAACGGAATCCATATTTTTTGGAAGGCATGCTTGAGTGTGAGGGTACGCCGGTTATCCTCCAAAGTCAAATCGTTTTTATGGTGGACCCTCAGCTATTTAGACTTCAAGTGTACACTTAGTGTATAGCCTAAATAGTAGGTTGTATATAGTTAGCTTTTTATTATTTCTTTCTTTAGTTTTTCTTTCCTTTTTAATTTAGTCTAGTGTAATTAGTTAACTCTTTGTTATTTGTTTTTGCTATGCTCGGTACTAACTTGTCTTGTAGATTCTTTGGACTTGTTCTTATGGGGATCACTCCAATTTTGGGTATTATCGCTCTTTTCCTCTCTTTAACTTGGTTCTTAATTCACATTGAGGACAATGTCAGGTTTTAAGTTAGGGGTGTGGGATATTCTATCCATTTCTTTATTTAGTCCATGTTTTTTCTCACATGTTAGTTACTTAGTAGGCTTTTCTTAGAAAAGTTAAAATTTTCAAATAGATTTTCTTTCTTTTTTTCTCCTTTATTGGGCATTTTGCCTTTATTTTCAATGATAAATTTCAATAATTGCCCGATCCAATAGACAACTCAACGATGCATGTTCTTGATTTTAGAAGTAATTAGACTTTAGTCCTAATTATTGATATTATGAATAATTTCATGAATTAAACTTTAATCCCATGAGCACATGCACTTTTATCACTCAGTAATATTTTGTTGCATTGTATATACTTACACCGAGTAAGCTTTGTACCTTTCGTCGTTTGTGAGTGTATACACTATTCTTTCCTCTTTGAAAACATTACAGTCGTTGGTAATCTCTTTATTCTTTCATTTGATCATTCATTAATTGAGTTCATATATGAAATGTATTACTTGAGCATGATTTTCAAAGTTTGTTTTGACTCGAGAATTGCTTAAACATTATGAAATGATCATAGTCCATCTTTGTTATATCACCCATTTTAGCCTTGACCTCACCGTATATGTCTACCCTAGTCAACCCCTTTGAGCCTAAATACTAGCCTTTCGTTTCATACCCCACATTCCCATAACCAACTCCAAATTGGAGTTTTAAACCATACATACACCTTACATAACTTTTTTTGGAATGTTGCTTGGAATTGAATGATGTTGTTATGTTGCGGTTGCAATTTAGGCATATGAGAGTGAGAAAAGTAAAGAAAAGATATGAGAAAAAAGTGAAGAAATAGAGAAAGCAGAAAGCAAAACAAAACAAAAGAAAACATGAGAAAAAGAAGAAAAGAAAAAGAAAGAGAAAGTTGTAAATGTTGTATATAGTTCAATACAATTTGATTACTCTCCAATTTTGATATCTAATGCCTTTTTGGAACTTGTTTTCCATATTTTGATATTGCCCACAATCTCCCATTTTTTCGAGTTTTCATTCCGAACACTTTGAATCCGTATATACATTCCTTCATTTCGCACCCTAGCCAAACCTACATTACAACCCTATTAAAGTCCTATGTGATATTAAGTAGATGTAATTCAAAGGTTTAAATAGTTTGGACAATCTCTGAAAATGCATTTCGTCTCTTTTTTATGTGCGATATCTTTCATTGAGATTATAGTTTTTCATTTTATATATAGCGTTCTTCATTTGTGACATGTGTGCAGCCTAGTTTCCATTTATATTTACTCTTTAGGCCCGCATGTTTCGTGTGTTAACTCCCTGTTTCGAGTGAATTCGGTTGATGAGTGTAATGCCCGTGAGGATTGAATGCATGCTTGCCTTTACTTTTATCCAGTTTATATAAGTTTTTGCCAAATCACACTTTGCATGTGCTCGCTCCCCTCCCACATTTTAAGGTTTCAATTCTTTGAGGTGCATTCTATAATGTTAATGATTCAGACTTTTGTTTAAATTCATTCAATGTGATAATAATGTGTATGAAATCTTATTCTCTATTGTTGGGCTTGTCGCATGTTGGTTTGGGCATATTCTGAGGGAACTATTTGATATTTGTCGGTTTCATCCCTGAAAACACTCACGAGACGACACTCGTCTACTAGGGTAACCTAAGGGTTTAACGGCTTATTGCATATGCTAAATGCAATCGAATCTCCCACAAAAGTGTCCTTATGCTTTTACACCATACTTTTGTACTATCTCCTATTTTTGGTTTTCTTGTCGTTCTTGTTGCATCCTATTTCATTGCTAGGGACTAGAAATGTGTAAGTTAGGGGGTGTGATACGACACCAATATTACGTATTTCATTCCTCGAACCTACGCATTTTAGCCCCCTCGGGTGCCTTAATCTCTATATTTAAGCCCGTTAACTAGAAAACCTAGATTTATATTGTTAACATGCTATATGAGGTATAATTGGGCTTTTGTAGGTATTTAGGTACTAAGTATGATGATCGGACGCATTTCTCTCAAGTTCTGTACGTAATCGCAAGTTCAAGGGCAATTCGGTCAATTCACAGCTTGGGCACCTGGCCCAATATCTACACTGAAGTTGTATCCCACCTCATAAGCTTTGCGTGGCCATGAACGTTGCTCGATTCCGAGGCCGTATGAAGAAGTTACGGCGATTTTAGCGGAAGAAAAATCCATCCAACCAAAATAGGAGGAATAAGTGCAAACCTGTAGCCATCGATCGATCGATCCTTCCGTTTTGGACATCGTGGGGAGACAGTGGGCTATGATTTTTACCATCGATCAATCAATCATTCTGATCGATCATTCGATCCCCTGTTTCCAGCTGATATTTTCCCTTTTCTTTTCTTTTCTTTTTCATTTTCTTTTCTAATTTAATTCCACTTAGTATAAATACCAATTTTGTTGTAAATACTTAGATATAATTCATTTTAGATAGTTTAGGTTAGGGTTTTGGAGGTTTGAGAGATCATTTCTTCATTTCTTCTTGGATTGACACCAATTTGGGTTTGTAATTTGTGCTTTCATCTTCCATCTCCATTAATGTAGTGTGTATTAACTTAATTCTTGCTTTGTAGTTAATTTACATGCTTTCATAATTAGGTTTACATGCTTTATTTAGTTTCTTTCTAGTGTATATTTACCGCTTTCCTTTATCGCATTTTTAATAGGCTTTCTAGCTAAGTTAGTCTAGGTTGTGCCGGATTGAACTCATTCCGAGTTGACATGTTGCTTTACTTTGGTGATGGAGATTACAGGTCTATTTCGGGTGTGTTGTCCTAGTTATTATGCCTAGGGTATTTGGTAGGGCATATCATGTATGTTCCGTGCTTACCACCTTGCGTGCATAATTTTCGAGGTATTTGTTGACGCCAAAATCGTATTAGGCTTTTATGCGAATTTAGGGGCGTGACAACCCTTGATTTAACTAACTCTCGAAACGAGACGCATTCTAAATAACTCGTCGACCCATGTAACCATTTTATACTAATTAACTCTGGTGAGGGATATTCGACGCAACCTATAGTTTTTACCCGCTTTCTTAATCTAGTTTCAATACACTCGCCTAGATTAATCATTTCCCTTTTTCACATATTTTCCTTTTTGTTTATTTTTATCTTTCACACTTTTATTTAGGAGTATTAAATCATATAAATTCTAGCAACTTGTCTCTGTGGATTTTCGATACCCAACTTACCACTACACTTTTATCGCAAGTACAGTCGTAATTTAGGATGTTTGTATTGAGGTGGTGAACAGAAAACAACGATCAACGTGTTGACTGCACGCTACTTTTCACCCTCTAACCACCAGCTTTCAAGGGGATGATTGCCTCCATACCATATGTCAGTGCGAATGTGGTTTCCCTGGTTGCTCTCCGTGGGGTAGTGTGGTAAGCCCATAGTATGTGGGGTAGTTCGCTCACCCATGACCCTTTGGATCGCTTCAGTCACTTCTTCAATCCATCGATCACTGTTTTCTTGGAAGCTTTAGCTTGTCCGTTTCTCTAAGGGTATGCCATAGAACTGAAATGGTGCCTGATCCCGTGGTCATTCTAGAAACCCTGGAAGAGGATACTTTCGAACTGGGTTCCGTTATCAGTGATGATGGTCCTGGGGATCCCAAAATGGGTGACAATGTTCTTCCATATGAATCTTATCATATTCGCGTCTCTGATGTTTACCACCGGCTCTGCCTCTATCCATTTAGTGAAGTAGTTTGTCACGACCAATAAATACTTACGATTACTGGTAGCGGTAGGAAGAGGGTCTACGATGTCCATTCCCTATTGGGCGAAAGGCCATGGGCTAGTAAGTGACTTTAGGTCATTGGATGGCTGGTGAACCATAGGCGTGTGAAGTTAGCCTTTTTCTCATTTGCGAGCATATATCCCAGAATCCTTTTTTATGTACGACCACCAGTAGCCTTCCTTCAAGGCTCATAAAGCTAGCGACCTGCCTCCAATATGACTCCCATAGATTCCCTCATGGAACTCGTGCAGAACTTGCTCGACGTCCTTTGGGTGAACACATTAGAGGTAAGGACCAGTGAAATACCTCTTATACAGTTTACCCTCAGGAGATAAGTGAAAGCGAGCATCTTTGACTCTTATCTGATGAGCGATCTTCTTTCAAATAATCCATTAAGAGGGTCTATCCAACTGGGGGCTGATTCAATCTGGAGAACATTACCTATGTTTGGCAGTTCATCGATCTGGTTAATACTTGGCTAGGGGAGGAAGTCGATCGGAATTGTTCACTTCAGGACAGAATTGATCACTGAACTCAAGGCCTCTAGGGCATCAGCATGGTTGTTCTTTCCTCTGGGAAACTATTGGACGCTGACCTATTTAAAGTTAGCCATTAATTTCTTTGCTGTGGAGAGGTAGGCCACGATTATCTCATCCCTAGCATTGAAGTCACCACTTATTTGGTTGGAAACCAGTTGTGAGTCGTCGAATACTTAGAGTTACTTTGCCCCCAATGCATGTGCCTTATGTAGGCCTGTTATCAGTGCTTCATACTCTACTTCATTTTTTGAGGCTTCAAATCCAGCCTGATTCCTTGCTCGAGGATTGCATCTTCAGGGGTAATTAGCATGACGCCTACTCCTTCCCCTTTGGAATTGGAGGCTCCGTCAACGAACAGTCGCCAAACACCTTGTGCCGAGAGGTTTTCCCTTTGATCAGTAGGTTAAAATTTATCGCAAGTATGTTCTCCTATAAATTCTATGATTAAGTCAGCGAGGAATTGTCCCTTGATTGCATTCCTTAGCTGAAACTAGATGTCAAATCGCCCGAGCTCGACTGACCACTTTAATAGTCTACCGGATAGATCTACTTTTTGTAGGACTTCTTAAGGGGGTAAGATGATGGGGTGGGCTTCGAAGTAATGTTTTAATTTCCTCGAGGCTACTACTAGCGCAAAGGCGAGCTTTTCTAGTGGTAGATATCGTTGTTCGGCATCCAAAAGAGTTTTGCTCGCGTAATAGATTGGGTGTTGGATCCCTGTTCTTTCGCATACCAGTGCAAAACTTACAGTATAACCGGGAACTGCGAGGTACAGGTATAGAGAGTCATTCCCTTAAGGGATTACGATCAAGGGTGGTGTACTGAGGTAAGACTTTAGTCCTTCTAGCGCCTTCGAACAGTCCTCATTCCACTCTACATCTTTGCTTTTCTTCAAAAGTTGGAAGAACTACTGGCACCTTTTGGATGAATTTGAGATGAATTGTTTCAGGGCGGCGAGCATTCCTATGAGCTTCTGCACGTCTCTTATTGTACGGGGAGCTGTACCCTATTGATGGCATCAATCTGATCTTGGTTGGCCTCGATACCTCTCTTGTTGACCAAGTAACCAAGGAATTTTCCTGATTGGACACCGAAGGAGTAGTTGCTTCCATTGAGCTTCATTCAGTATTTTTTGAGGATTTTGAAGGTCCTTCACAGGTCAAGAGGTGGTCTTCCTTGAGCTTGCTCTTGACTAGCATATCATCGATGTAGACTTACATGGTTCTTCCTATTTGATTTCTGAACATTTTGGTGACCAGCCACTGGTAAGTGGCTCCTGTGTTCTTTAGCCCAAAGGGCATAACCTTATAGAAATATAACCCAACTGTGGTTATGAATGCTATTTTGTCTTTATCTAGCTCATACAGAGGTATCTGGTGATATCCAGAGTATGCATCCAGGAAACTCATCCTTTCATGTGTTGTAGTGGCATCCACTAGCTGATAAATCTTTGAGAGATGGAAGTTGTCCTTAGGGTATACCTTGTTGAGATCTGTGAAATCGATGCAGACTCTCCACTTTTCATTGCTTTTAGGAACAACTAATAGGTTGGATAACCATCTGGGGAACTGGACTTCCCGTATGGATCCTGCGTCCAGTAGTTTTTCAACTTCCTTCTCCACTGCTTTGGCTTTTTTTGAAGCAGTACGTCGAGACTTCTGTGTAATTGGCTTGAATGCTGGGTCGACGTGCAATAGATGAGTTGTGACGCTTGTATCTATCCCTGGTATCTCGTAAGGCTCCCATGCAAATATTTCTAGGTTACCTCGGAGTAGGGTAATCAATTACCTTTTTTCATCATTAGTGAGTGAGGTTCCAATTAGGAATTTTCTTTCACTTGAGTTACTGCTGGCTGGGACTTCCTCCAGGTCCTCGACGACTCTTTTGGTAGGGAGGATCCTGGTCTCCTCAACTCCTGGTCTTCCATACCTTAGTTGCTATTTGGAGGGCATCAGCCTCTCCTGCTCTTCTTCTTTGCTTGTAACTTTCTCAACCTTTTTCTTTGGCCTGGGAAGGATGGTTGTTATGAAGCATTTTCTCACCATCGCCTAGTCCCCATGAATCTCCATTACTCCTCGCTCAGTCACATATTTTAGTTTCTAGTGGTAGGTAGAAAGGACGACCTTCATCGCGTGAAGCCACCCTCAGCTAAGGATCGCCTGGTAAGGTGAGTCAATATCGACCATCAGAATTTCGATCATCTTGGAGATATTTCCTACCTTCAAAGGCAGTAAAATCTTTCCCAATGGGATGGTTATTTTTCTAATGAAGCCAACTAGAGGGACGGTAGCTTCCTTTAAATCGGCGACGCTTAACTTCAATTTTCTGAATAGGTCGAGATACATTACTTCGGATGAACTACCTTGGTCAACGAGCAACTTATGGACATCATAGTTATCTATCCTGAGTGTAATGATCAAGGCATCATGATGTGGGGTCATTAATCCCACTAGGTCTTCATCCTTCAACATAATACGTTTGCTGTAGTCGACGTCATCTGCTCGTCGATGCTTTCCTGCATGCATTTTGGCTGGGTCGATCTGAAAATCTTGCATTCCTGTTGTAAGATTTTTGACTTCCATCCGAGTTGTTTCCTTGAATCTGCTTTAGGTCGGATTCCCCATGAATTACAGTAAACTTATGGCCGATGTCCTCCTCGAGCACGTTATTGGGTCTCCAATCTCCATTGGCAGCTACCTTCTCTTCCTTTTTCTTTACGAACTCAGTTAAGTGCCTAACTTGGGTTAGCTCTTCGAGGTGAGATTTGAGAGCTTTATAATGTCCGGTTCTATGCCTGCCCTCCTTGTGGAATGCAAATCTCAGTGCGTTGTTTCTCTTCGAGGGGTCTCCACTCATCTTCTTGGGCCATTTAGCGAACAATTCATCTTGATCTTTGCTAGAATTTTGTAGATTGGTTCCTTAAAAACTGTGTTCATTGCTTGAAATGCTTTCGGGGCGTCACTCTTATTCCCATTCTTAGGGCGGCTCCTACCCACATTCTTACTTTCTTTCTTTTGATTTTCAACTTTGTCATTACCCTTGCTGGCGAACTTGGCGTGACCATTTTCACCTGCGTTGAGATGGGCCACATCTTCAACTTTGGCATATTTCTCAATACAATCTGTTAAGTCGTCGATGGTTGTGGCCTCCTTCTTAGTGAGGGACTGGTGCAAGAGGCAGGAGCTGGGTAAGCTAATCTTAAAGGATGCAACGGAGACCTGTTCCGAGTAGTCCTCGACCTCGTTGAATAGCTCCCAATATCTCTTTGCGTAGTCTCTGAGGCTCTCCTAGGGCGTTTTCTTCATTATCAACAAAGCATTCATCCTCTTCGAATGGGAGTTGTTGGTAATGAAGCGAGTTGCGAAGAGCTCTGCCAAGGACTCGAACCTCCTAATGGATCTATGAGGGAGTTTGTCGAACCACTTCTGGGACACATCATGCAAGCTCGGCGGAAAGATCCAGCACATCAATGTGTCCTTATGGTTCTATAGGGTCATGGTCTGCCTGTACTACCTAACATGGTTGATACGATCAGTCTTTCTGTAGTAGATCTTGAATCTGGGCATCACAAACTTCTTGGGGCTTCTTCTTCTTCTATCTCCCTTGAGAAAGGGGATTTCATTTAGGTCCTGGGTAGCTCTCTGGTCGATCTGGGACCCCGATGTGTTGGGTGTTGGTCCATTTCTCTCCGGACCATATTTCGTATGCCATCATTTCCTCAACCTGGGCTCCTATAACGGCGAGCTGGTTATTGTTGCTCAGGCGAGTCATCATATGAACTGTGATCCTCAAATCTTTGCGATCCACATCTAGGTATCCTTCCTCGGCTGCGAGATTTGCTTGCCTGAGGGCTAGGAATGCGATATTGATGTTACCTTGTGCTACGATGGAGTTCTCTCTCCATTTTCTCTAGTCTTCTCTTAAGACGAGTGTTCTCAGCTTCTTGCTTGTGAGTGGCCTCATCTTGCTCTTAGAGCCTGGCCTCATAGGCGTCGATTAGCCTGGAGACCTGTTGGACCTGGCTGGTCCTTGACTTTCCTCTAAAGCTTACCGTTCTGGGAGAGCCCTAGGATTTCAACGTCGAACTTCAGATCTGATCCTGCGAGGAGCAGGTTGCTCTTGAATATCCCCTGCTTGAGAGGCATTGTTGTTGTGACCAGACATTCCGAATTCTTATTGGTGAAGGATTTCTTAAAGGAAAACAAACGTTTCCCACAAATGGCGCCAATTGTGGTGACAGTTAAACTCAACACAAAATAATAAGAAAATGCAATCACCAGAATAAATAAAGAACTTGAAATAATTACAATCACACACAACACAATATATACGTGGTTTGGCAAGAAGGCCTATGTCCATGGTGGTGCTCTATGTATTTTATTTTTATTTTCTCCAGGGGAGTGTTTTAAAATTACGTGCCATTTGCCCCAGGCTGAGGGTTTTATTTATACGTGTCTTTTATCGGAGAGTGGGGGTATGGTACTCCTCCACATTAGCCCATAATCCCTAGAATATCTCTTGAGAGATTTTAGGAATTGAATTATTCATAACTGAATCAGTTACAGCACGAGGCCTCTAAACTTTGGGTCGAGCTTAATCGGGCTACTCATCTGGGCTAAAATAACTAGTCGAGGTCCACACACACACACACACACACACACACACACACACACACACACACACATATATATATATATATATATAGAGAGAGAGAGAGAGAGAGAGAGAGAGGCAAGCTCTCATGCACACCAAGTTTGCACAATTATTTTTTAATATAGTAAAAAAAAAAATTGAGCTTAATTTTTTTATATGGCTTTTAAACATTTCAAGGGGCTCATATAAAAAACATCAACTCCAAATAATATCTTTTGCTATTTTTAAAAAATCACTCAAACTTTCGCACCTTTAAAGCACTTTAAAAGCTGTGAAAATTTGAGCGATTTTTTAAAAATAATAAAAAAGGTTATTTTGCGTTGATTTTTTTATATGAGTTCATTGAAACGTTTAAATGCCCCATAAAAAAAATTCAACTCAATTTATTTTTTAATATTTAAAAAAAAAGAGGAAAAAAATCAGTGTGCAAACTTAGTGTGCATGAGAGCATGCCTCTCTCTCTCTCTCTCTATATATATATATATATATATATATATATATATATATATATATATATATATATGGAGTTTTTTTATTTTAGGATTTTTCATTATTTTTTTTTTGTCCAAATTATAGAAAATGTGAAATGTGGAATGTTTTAGAAAAGAATATTAATTGTACTTGGATTTTTTAAATTTGTAGGTATTTTTGTGTTTTTATGAGAAAACTAGTGTCAAAACTACCATTTACAAATAAAAGACTTAAATTTGATCTGTTTACTAGCTAACAAAAAGATTATGAAAATATTATCTACAAAAAATTATTCTTTTTTATGGATTTTTTTTAAACTAATTCGAAAGTCAATAACTTTAAATTGACATAAATCCACGACAACGACGCCAAACGTTTCTCAAATTATAAAATTAGAGCAAGTTCACAGGCCATTGCGGTATAACGAGTGTAAGTACGGTCGATCCCATGAAGATTTGGTCAATTCGTATAATTTATTTATAGTCCAACTAGACAATATTGGTGTAGATACCGATTTTTTTTATTTTAGTTAACATATGTCGAGAATTAATACAAAATTAAACTAACATGAAATGTTAATTAATCATGATAAACTTCACCTAATCCTAGTAATAAAATTACTCTAGCATCATAATTTAAATACAAATATTGCAAGATGAAATAAAATTTTCTCTAATATAATTTAGCTTATAAAATTTGGAGTCCAAAACTTGAGTACCAATACACAGTTCCATCCAAACTTGCACACAAATTGTCTCATAAACATTCAAAAATAAAATACATGGTATAATGTTTTTATTGCTCCAAAATTAGAACTCTTTAAAACAATTCTCTACCCTCACTAAAAATTATATTCTGTCCCAAAACTTATCCTCCTTCTCTATCCAAACTTTTCCTCATTTATACACATAGTGTGTATAGTGTGTCTAAGACACCCTACAAAATACACACATATAGAGGATGTGTGTGTTTTGAGTATGGGGGACACCCATTTTGGCCAACACGATATGGGAATATATGGGTTGTAAAGTGGGTGTTGTAGATAGGGCTATGAAGTGGGTGTTGTGTATGGGTGTTTTGTTGTTTCTTGGCTATAGAGGTTTGCATAGAGTGATTGGGTGTGTGTTAACAAATGAGAGAGAGAGAGAGAGAGAGAGAGAGATAGGTGATGGGTTTGGTTGGAGTAAGGTAATGTTTATGTATGCCTGTGTGTGTGTGTGTGTGTGTGTGTGTGTGATCGCGTATATGAATTCACATGCCCTTAAAATCTTGTACTATGTCATTATTAACGTCAGAAGGTGTAAAATTTTAATGCAATCTTAACTCATTTGGAATATGACCTGGGACATTTTATTGATACTCAAATCATTATTTTTTAACATAAAAATAAAATAAAGTAAAATAGAAACTAGTAAAATAAGCATGACACACGCCTAAACATAGACATGTATATACTACTATATATATACACCTAGGGATATATTTTGAGATTGTGTTTAATGAGTAATTGGCTATCTCGGGCCACATAAAAGCTGACTTTAGCGATTTTGATCATATTTTTGCCGTAGTTGACTTAAATTGTGCATTTTGAAACCGTAACTGCGTATTGAGCTACAGGATTAAAACAATTACACAAATAGGACCAATATTAACAAGAAGTAATAACTAAAATGATTTTATTTATTTAGGGTATTAATATACCACCAAGGTTCCTAAAATTACATTATTAACTCGAATTATTTCAAACTTGTATTTTTATTTTAAATAACAAAAATGACTCTAAAAATTATTTATTTATGGTACAATAATGCGACTAATAAGGCCTAGATGTGGGTAGAAATTATAAAAATTAATGCACTCATCACTCAATGAATCACTCCTGCATACTAGGTATAGTTCTAGGTTGAACAACCCCTATAACCTCAAAGAAACCAAGGGAACATCACTACGCCTTCTCGTCTATCGTATAGACTCCATACCTAAGTCTATACAAAGAGCACCCTTGTTTATCCTCATTCAGGACATGGGTACATCACAAAAAGGATTGGGATAAAAGGACCAAAGTAAACCCATTGTATGCTGTAATACCCTGTATTTTTATGGCCTTAAATTATTGGATTAATTAAAATTTAATTGGGATAAATTAATTTAATATTAATCCGGATTTAATTGGCCAATGGCCAATGGCCGAGCACTGTACCGTATAGCTCCAGTTGAGACTGAGGGAGTTCGGGATTAAATTGAGAATCTGTTAGGTTAGGGATCCATTCGTAGGAGCACCATGCCTTGGGGCACTCAGATGTTGTTTGTGAAAAGTGAGATTATTCATTGAGGTTGTGTGTTGACAATCGAGGGTTGAATAAAGTCACGACACGGAGTAAGTAGTTATCGCCCTGAATTGATAACTCGTTCGACCAGTTAAGAGGAGTTGCCTTCTTCTCAAGGATGGAATTGAGATCGGAATGCCATCAGTTACAGATTCGGGAGTAGGATGTACCAAAGACTCCTTTCTTGACGGGATACGAGCCTGTGCAGGATGTTTTGGTTCTGGCAAAAACCTCACCTATGAGAGGGTCAGGCTCGCACTTATGTACATATTATAGGGACTTCGAAGGGTATAGAGGTCTCGAGATATTCTATTCCAGTGTGTAGGGGCTTTATTGTGATGGTCTGGAGTATATTGGATTACTTTGATCGAGAAGATCTAGCTCTTTATTATGTTTAATGCTCAGGACTTAGAAATAGAAAGAACGCATTGTTATATCACTCTTTTAGAGACGTGGGAGTTAAGACTAATAGTTGTGTTTGGGGACAGGATTTTTAGGGTTCCGATTGTAAGTGTACAATGTTTATGGACTGTGGTTTACACCAATGTTGAGTGGTAGTACCATTGGTGGAGGAAAGACCCTCATTTAAATGTAATTGCAGAAAGAGATGTAACTTTTATGTCAAGAGGTGGGAATGTAGGGGTACATGTTACGGATTGAGGGCCTAACAGATTTCGATAACCTACAATGCTAAGTAGTAGTGTATCGGGGGGTTCCTTGTTTGGATTTTTCTTTGCGAGACATCCCACGCATGAAACTTAGCTTAAGGTTGGAAGTAAGGAGATGTTTTGGCCATTCATCCATAGGTCTGGTACCATGGTCATTATAAAAGTATGTAGTTATAACTTTAGGTTGGAAGTTAGATTTCGATATAAGGCCAGTGGAGCCAGTAGTGTGATGAGGAAGTTGAAAGGGTATAGCCACATTGCAAATATAGGGGCAATAAAGAATTAGAGGTTACGTGTGAAGCATATGTGACGTTTACAAGTGGAGGAGTGAAGTTAAGAGTCGTGTGAGAAGAACTAAAATCCATATATACGTGTAAGATCAGAGTAGCACACAAGAACTTGGTTGAAAGATTGTGGGAAGCCAGTTAAAAAGGGGTGTCCCTTGAGAAGACAAAAATTTAATATTATGGAAAAATTTGGAGCAGAATTCTACCCCAGTCGAATGTTGGCAGTAACTTGTGCATAAATAGAATGGTGATGTCAATAAGGTATAAAGAATCCAGAAGTGCACATCATAGCGAAAGGTGCACGGGTCCGAACTGTTGGTATGCGCCAATGGAAGCAGAGGAGTATTAAGTGCCACTTAATGTGAGGCATTATAAGTAGAAGTCGGTGTTGAGCGGGACATAGTGAGTAGTCTTTGCGTGTACCACTCATGGATAGAAATTGGTAGGAACAAGATGGTCAACCTGAAAACTTATATCAAGCCGACGGTTGCAGTAAAGAAAAAGGGGCAGTCAAGTTGGCAAACTTCTTTGATGGGTTACCAACCTCAAGATAAGGTCATGAGTTCCTTCGAATGTGTGGAACACATTGACCAAAAGAGAAACTAATTGTTATTCCTTTGGGGTAAGTACACTATTGAATAGTGTGCCTCAACCTTTCTTTGAAAAGAAGAATCGCGCTAGTACGTGGTCCTGCACAGTATCGTTCTGAATTAGGATGTGATCTTTGAACCCCATCTTCAATACGGGATTCCAAGAAACAGTGGGGATGATGTTTTTTTTAGCAGGTCGTATCATCTATAACCCGAGGAGTAGGCGAATGGTAATTGATGACTGGTGAAATTGTATGAATGCAATTTTGGAATCACTGTGATTAATTCCTTCCCAAAATGATATAGCTGGTAAATAAAGTATAATATGGTAGTTGGGAGACAATATTCCCTAATGATAGAGTTAAGTGTAAACAACCGTACCTGTTTGCTGTGAACAAGGCGCTTATTGAGGTTTTGTTTTTTTAGTGTCCTTTGGTTGTCGTAAGAGTTACGCCGCCAAGAATCAAAATTTGAAGTATTGATAATAGTGGTTAGACACTCATATCGTTTCTCTCGGAAAGGGAGAGTTTTGGGTTGAGATGAATACGGGAAGTCAGCACGTAATGAGGTGCGGCCTTCCAATAATATTGAGATAATAGGGACCTATGATGTATAGGCTCATCCCATTCGAATGTCGTCTGCTAGAAGCACATTTTGAAGTGTTGTATTTGAGGTGCGACCCTATAACTGATAAAGTGTTGAGTGTGTTAAACAAGCTTGATGTAAGGCAGGGGCTATAGTGATCGAGCACCTTACTTTGAAGTTAGTTTTGCGTACTGATAAGGTATCCAGAACTGTTTTACCAGGTAGACCTGATTTTTCAAATTTCGGGACAAATTATGTTATTAGGGGGGAAGTATGTAATACCCCGTATTTTTATGGCCTTGAATTATTGGATTAATTAAAATTTAATTGGGATAAATTAATTTAATATTAATCCGGATTTTTAAATTTAATATTTACTAGCATGACGAGAGTTAGTAATTATTAGCAAGAACTATGTTGAATATTACTAAGATGAGTGAAGTAATATATGATATTTAATTTATTAAAATTTTCGCGAAGGAATAAATGAAAATTATAGAACTTAAATCGAGACGCGCTTGTGTCGTGTCGGGACTAAATTAATCGAATATAAAGTAAATAAATTATAAGTCGCTCGTATGGTCATTTCGAGTGCGCCAATGTATCCAGAAGGGTCTAAATAGTCATAAGAATGTACCCGATGGTTTAGTTTGGGTCTCGGTACATTTTTAGGCCAAACCGGTAACCCGGGAGGGCATTTTAGTAATTACCCATTTTAGGCCTTAATTATGGACGAAAATTAAAAGGGTATTTCTGATGGGATTTAGAGTCTCCGAGGATTAGAATTGGTAGAGTTGCAGAGAGGCTAAGGAAGGGAGAAGAGAGAAGACTCCAAAGGAGAGAACCACACTACCTACACCACCTTTGCCATCTTTTACCACCAACGCATAGATCGGGAAACGAGGGACGGAACCATACCCATCAACACCTGTGAATTAGACTTTCATCTCTGAGGCAAGTATCTTTCTTGCTATAAATTTGGTTGATATCACATCCATGATAGTGTAGTAAATAATATTTAACTTTCATGAGAGAATTTTGATATTTGGGATGAATTGTTGAATCTAGTAGGACATATGATATGTTAGGACGATCCCTTGCTGAAGTTGAATTACTGAAAAAGGAATTATACATAGTAGAGATAAACACATGTTAATAAATGAAATTCTTGAAGAAGTTAAAGAGAACTAGGGTTAAGGACTATATTTTGAGTTTTGATGCAGTTGAGAATGATTACTGGTGAATTTAGAGGAAATTTATGTTAAGAATTATCCATTAAGGATGATGTAGCATTCCTTATTATTGTTTGGGAGTTTGGGATTCGTTAATGGTGTTTTGGGTGAAGTTAGTAGAAGAAACCCTTAGGTTATAGTTGCATAATTTGGGCGATAATTGTTTGATTGATCGATCGACTCAAGAATGTCGATCGATGGATCGATGGATCGATCGATCGATCGACCCCTCCTGGAAATTGATTAAATTTTCTCTTTTGAATTAATTCGAGAAAAAGGCGTAGGAACCTTGGATATTATTTATAGAGAATAATGGATCATGGGTAGGACCTGTAAAGTCTAAGGGAGGCCGATAAATGTAAATTATACGCGAGATATCCGTGGGATAATGTGAGCATAAAAGTTAATAGAAATCATGCAGACATTAAGAGTGGTATCGGGAGACTCCAGAGACTTAGACCAGTATGACGGTGAGGGTACGCCTACTGAAATTACATCCAGTAATAAGGAAGCACTTCCATGGATGAGTAGGAGTTATGAAAGGGTGATAATTGAGAATAAAATGAAAGGGTTAATTATGTGTAGGACTTGAGTGAAATGTGCCACGTGTGGTTACAATGTTTCTTATAGGTCGTGGGCAAACCTAATCAAAATATGTGAAGGTATATATATATATATATATATCCTTATGCATGTGTATATGTATGTATATTATTATATTTCTGTGTATAATCATACCCGAGCTACTTGCTATCATGGGGGTTTCCGTGTCGGGACGGTCTTATCTAGATTGGACCTTTATGGGGGATATTTACTCCTACCCTAGAAGATAGTATCCTTGATACAGGCTATCTTAGAATGATAGTCAGATGGTCCTAAGAGACGTGAGGGGTATGTGCCGAACTTTTAGGACTAGGAACTATGCTTCACCTCCAATATGTGCGTTTATGTTAATACGGTTCGAGAGTGTATCTGAACTAGTATTTTCCTTATTGTACAAGAGGTACAGGGGCTGGATAGTAGAGTATGCCAGCACCATATATTTTATGTGGGGTGCTCTATTGTATATATGTATAGTGTGAGTTATATACCTATACTTGAAATTCTTCTATTGTGCGTGTCAATAGATAAATATTGAATAGGTGTTCCAAATTGTAGTATGTGCATGAGATATCACGTCAGTACTGAGATACACATAATTGGTTTAAATAATTCTTAAGAAGATGTTAACTTAAATAAATTTAAATCACACGGTCTCGTGGACAAGAACTTATGGTAGGAGAATTTGGGTTAGACTTATGATATTTTAGTAAGTATGATAGGCGTGCACACCAGACAAGAGGTGAGAATTCTCAAGAGAGTTTTGCGTACTAACATGTATGTTATGTCAATTAGTAAGAATTTTAAATACTTGCTAAGCCATTTTTAAAAACTATTTTTACACTCAGGCTCTGACCCGTTTCCTGTCATTTTCTTCCTTCTCTTGTGTGTGTGTGTATATATATATATATATATATATATATATATATATATTAAAGGTGCCCAGCCACAGGGGAGCCAAGCATATACTCTTTGAATTGGACGTGCTGCAGCTTATGTGGAAGTTGCAGGTCCTTGCAGTAGACGATTCCTTCCTTGATTCAGCTTCTAATCTAGTCTCTTCTTAGATAAGGAATGTGTCTCCCATTTCCTGTTTCAATTTAGACATATTAGAGATTTTTTATTTTTTTATGTTTTCATTATTCAGTACTCATTTGGGACTATTCTACTGTCATGTGGATTGCATTTGTGGATATTTATTTGGGTTAAGATTTCTAGTTGGCATTTCATATAAATGGAGTGTTTCACTCATCTCTCGCGTTAGTCATAAATTGTTATGATTTAAAAGGTTTTCATTATGGAATCTAATAAACGAAGTATTATTTTTAAAATGTTTTGACACTTAGCTTAATTATTTATAGGGTGATAAATGGAAAAGTATTGTTGTTGGTGATGTTAAGAATGAACCACACCATTAACCTTGATTTTAATTTAATAAAGGACTAACCACCCGATATTTAATTAGGTGGGGTGTTACATATGCTTACAGATAATATTCAATTAAATAAACGATTAACCCTACGCTAGGGGTTGTTACGAAACCTTTTGTCCAATTCTTATTGCATTTAATTATCTACAAAATTCGATTTATCTCGGCCCAAACACGTAAGGTCAATTATTGGGGTTGTGAATTAGTGGCCTAGTGATTACTAAGATATTTTAATTATCAAAAAGTCCTCTAATTAAATTAATTAAAATTGCCAACTTAAACATCCTAACAAAAATTTCCACTAGGAATCTTCCAACCCGAATCGATTCGCCTTAGGGCCACCGAATTAATATGACCCTAGGATGAATCGATTCTCACTCCATATGTTTGAAGGTTACTAACAACACATTAATGGTGGCCTTAACCCAAAATATCCTAAAAGCCTCTATAAGTCAAGAATAACACATCCCCTTCACATACGAACATATTATAACATATCCTAACAGTTTTCTACACATTTTAGTTGATTACAAAATTTATAAGTTTAAATCACAAAATTTATAAATTTAACCCTAAGCCTAGATTCTTCATAAGTTAGGCATAAATTGCTAACGATTTCTCATCTATTATATGAACAAACTTAGGTCGTTGGTAGAGATTAACTATTTGAATACATATCTAATGTTTTCAAGTTCATCTAACATAGATTTATACATTAATTTAAGGATTCGTCATTAAAACCGTGTAAGTTCATCAACTAAGGATAGTATTTAATTATGTAATTAATCAAATTATGAAGTTAGATTAAAAAATGATAACATCATATTTCAGTGGATAAATTTCATATTCCAATTACTACTCCTATCATAACGTAAATTCAGTTATATTTTTAATCAATGTACACTTGTCTTAGACTGATTGATGAATCAAAGTCTTAATACCTCCAATTTTCTTCAATCTTTAGTGTGCCTTATTTCCTTATCATCTAGTTTTTTCTCTATTGTAATATGCAAGTTTTAGTTTTTCAAAATTAAGTTAATTAAAGTTCTAACCAAGAAATTAAGTCTAGTCCCAAAATTATCCTTAACCAAATGAGCCCAGACAATGCTCCAAAAAACTCAAATCTTGACCCGAACCATATACTAATCCAATAGACTTCCCACTATTTGAAATAAAAAATGAACTTTCTAAGCGTCCCGAAATTCAAAAAGAAATATAACATATTCTAATAAATTAATTATCTCATTAAGTTAATTTATAAGTTAGTATAAGCCAATTAAGTTAAAATTAAGTTATGAATAATTTTTGTGTGGCTAGGCATTATAAAAAATACTGATAGATAAGGGAAAACGGAGCATTCGTGTTGACTATGATGTCATATTTTTTGTCTCCCACCACTATACAGAAACCTTAACTTTTACTTACGGGAGTATAACGGCTAGTCCGGGGATTGAATCCATAAGGAATGTTGATAGATGTTAGTTGATTTTTTACTTCTGAATAAAAGTGTAAAAGGTGATAGGGTTAACAAAATATTAACAACATGTCGTGTATTGAAACAAAGATTAACAAGAAGGTTAAAAAATAATAGATTGAGAATAAAATCACTTACCTCAAGTTAATTAGTATAAATGGGTGCATGGGAAGAAAAACTTATAAGGCCTAAATCTCATTTTCACAAGTAATAAAATCTAGAGTTGTCACCCTTAAATTATCATAAAAGCTTAATTGATTTTGACGTGAACAAATATTTTTGAGATTACCATGCGAGGTCGTAAATACAGCACATAAATGATAAACACTATTAAATCTCCTAGTCGCAAAATCAAGAACAACCTAATCCATTTAAACTAGTCTAATCCATCACCAAAGCAAAGTAACTATTTAATCTATGGTGAGTTCAATCAATCTCAACCTAAACTAACTTAGCTAAAAAATATATCAAATGATATGTAATTAAAGGAAAGCAACAAATTAACAAGTAAAACTAATTAATAAAACTTTTGAACTAATTAATAAAGAAAAAAATAAAGAGATACAATTTGTATACATGGAGAGAATGATAATTAATAGTCTTACACAAAAAATCCTATGAGATAGAGGAGGAAAGATCTCCCAAACACCAATAAAACCCTAACCTATTGTAATACAAAATGAAAGATATCTCTCCAAAAATCAAATTTATAAATATCTAGTAAGTTTGATTAAAAGAAAAGGGAAAAGAAAATAAAATAAAAAAATGCCAAATATTTACTATGATCGATCGACTGCCATCGTATGATGGGTTGATTGATGGTCTTGAATAGTGTCCACTGCCTTTCTTCATAGGCGAAGCCTAATTGACGGGTCGATTGATGGTCTTGAATAATTATTTTTAATTAATTAATTAGAATTTTTGAGAAAAATAAATTTTTGTATTTAATGATTTTTATAAAGTAAATATGTTGGTTTTAATATTTGAAATCGAAATTAAAATCAGATTTATAATGGATATTTTATTATATTTTTAATATTTGCCTTACGTAATTTTTCGTGGGCGAACTGTCGCCAGACCTGCTCAATCGATCAATCGACCTATCAGTATTTGACGTAAATCGGCTTCTTAATTTTTAGAGTTTAAGTTGGTTTAGGAGTCTTAATTGGTATATAACCAATCTAATTCATGGGGGGATTTCTCATAATCACTCTTTTCTAAGTTTTTCACAGAGATTCCAAAAGATTTTCCTCCCCACCATAATCATCAACTTCCAACTTAATCAAGTTTTTGTTAGAAGTTTTAAAGGGTTAATTGGGATTTAATCAAGTTTGTCCAAGAGCACTTCTTTGCTAATTTTTCTATAGGAATCCAGATTTCTAATCAGATTTCAAATTGATCTTCACTCAAGCATGAATACTCTATTCCTTTCCTTTAGTATTATACATTTTAAGTGTCACCTAAACCCTTAATTGCATGTGTTTCTTAAAAGCAATTATCAACTTAATTACAGAAAGTGAACACTAAATTTTGGAACTGTTTTTGTGAAATTTTTTAATATGAATTAATCTTTGAAACCCTTGGGTGCGTAGGTTAGATTTTGGGGCTTTTATGATATTGGGTGTAGGTTCTCATGTAGAATTTATGGGGGTATTTATGGTTATTGGAACGCGTTCACACTTATAAAAATTAGATGACTTATAAAAGATGAAGATTTTGACGTAGGGGAATATTATTGTTTGTTAATTAATTTAACATTATTCGGTGGAATTAATTGTGTTGAAATCAATGACGGTGTTATTAATTGATTTAAATTAAATTGGGACCATTATGATTAAATTGTTATGTTGTACATATTAAATTGTTTATTGTGTGATTTGTTTTCATCATTTTTGCCATCGCGGTGACGAGGGGATTTGGGGTAGTATGTTGCTCAACCCTATTTTTAGGATGCTTACTAGGTATGATACTAGTGGGTAGGCATTGGTTAAAATTTATGCTTGCTAGGTATGGGACTAGTTAGTGTAAATTCGTGGGAATTTGATATTTCGGGGTAGGTTAGATTTTTACGTTTTTTCGTCCTTTTGTTAGCCTGGGCATGAGACTAGGACGTGTTTTATGTTCATGATTCATGATTCATCCTATATGTAGAATAGGACGTATGTTTACTTGGGGACGCTTAGGTATGGGAATAAGGGGTAATTTGAGGATCTCACATCGATTGAAATGGTGGGGTAATTTGAAAAATGTGAAATTGAGAATTGGTCTAGCCGGTGTTTATGTCGTGTCGTGTATGGAAACTCATCAATCAACAGGGGTCGACAGTTTAAACGGATCAGCTGGCATTTTGACGAGGGGATGTATATTTTGATGGAGAAATCACCCGAGGCGGGAGGACCGCTACACTTAACTAAAGTAAGGATTGAGAAATAAGATGATTTAGTTTAATTTAATTAAATTAGCACTTTGGGATACTCTATTGTGATGTTTATTGCGTATAATGCTATTGTTTGGGTTCACGTACCCTATTTGAGAGAAGTAGTGTGTATTCATGCTCAGGGCTCTGACCTCGTGCGTTGACTAATATTTTCAGGTTAAGTCTTGGAGAAGTTGCATATGACTATTTGGAGATATTCGTTTGGAGCTGTAGTTGGAGTTGATTTACTTTACTGTTTTATTTAGTTTAATTTTTCTTTTCTTCGTATTTCATTATGAGAATTCATTTGGGTTTTATTGGGCCATTCGGTTCCAAAGTTGTTTAAGGATTTTAATTGGAGTAATTACAGTTAGTTGATTATTTAGATTTTAAATTAATTCATATTTTGGAGATTGAATTTAATTGGAGTTTAGCATGTGATGGTTTTTATAGTACTATTATTCTTTGGGATTTATTATTATTCATGTTGTGGATTGAAATTGTCTTATATCCGTCACATGCTGAGAATGGTATTTATTTAGTAGGGTCCGACGTAGTTCGGTGGCAGTGGCTGGTCACCCTGTTGTCCAGATTGCGCAGGGTGTTACACAAACATTACAACAATTTGGGTACAATATCACATATGTTAATTTTACAACAGTATCACAGAAAATAATTTTACATTTTCCCCTAAATTTCAAAGATTCCCTATATTCACAAAAATCCCCAATATCAAAGATATTTACTTCCACTCTAAATAATTATATGTACATATACATGGATAAATCATTACATAAAAATATTTTTGTTTCAATACAAACAAATTAAGTGTAACCCAAAACATTTAACAAACAAGTTTCAGATTATACCCTATAAAACAGAAAATGGTTTAACATTTTCTATAAGTATTTACGTAATAATTTGAAAAAAAATAACAATGGTAGGATGTGGAGAACGTTGGACAGAGGTTTAACAATCGCCAGAGGTGGAGAAGGTTGGCTGGAGTTGGTTCCCATGTTAAAATCGTTGAAAGGTTGGTCTCATTGTTTGATTTTGCAGATGTAAGGAATGTCATCTTAGAATATGAAATGTTATTATATCTACTGAATACGCGGTTGCCAACTATGCATTCAATAATAAATTTATTGAATACGCATTTGACAATCACATATTCAACTTGACCCGCATAATTATGAGCAATTAATGATCCAGCTAATCAAGCATTAATTTGTTATTAATAACCACAAATTCAGGTCGAAAACGTTATTACCAACAGCGAATTCACAAAGTGGAATATTTTTTATTAAAACAAGTCAAATTAAAATTATCAACCTACCATGATTTCCTAGGTTCATCACTACCATGACTTCTAGTGAATAAATATTATTGAGTAATCTAAATAATTTTGTCCATTATGAGAAGTTCCCGGCACTTAAAGATTAAAATACCCTCCATTTTTATACATGTTTTAAAACAACTTGTGTGAAACCATTTTCTAAAACCATACATTGTGTCCTCCCAAAACATATTATAACAACTTGTGTGAAACCATTTTTTAACGAATTTTATACATTGATCACGAAAACTTTTTGTCCTAAAGACCACCAAAGTTTGTGAAAAGAGTAATAATACGAAGATCCAGGTACATTTTTTCAATACAGTGATGTATCATCACCAAAGGATAAATTTGAAGCAATTCAGAAGAAACATGTTTCTAATAAAATCATTCCTAAACTAGAATATGTTTTTGCGAGGAATTTTATCACTCACAAAAACCAATGTTGCAATAACGGTTGATATATTATTTGAGATTTAAAAATTACAGGAATCTGGGAAAGACAAGCAAATAAGTTGATTATTTTTTTTATAAAACAAGGGGCGTGTTGTTGGAGTAAATAACACTTTGAATAAAAGTTTTATTATTTTAACTTACATAGCTCCATAATTGGCTGGTTTTGACTTTTGTACCATTACTAATTTAGTTGGGTTTGGTTATAGATTTGTTGGAGAAAATGATTGTGTGCCTTGTAAACGATTTAGTTTAAAATAAATAATTCTATAAAAAGTTAAAAAGTAATAAAACTAAGTGAATTAAAAGAAATATATAAAAAAAATAAAAAATAAAATTTAGAACTAAAAAGCAAGGTTGCTTTTATTTCGACCCACTTACCGTTCTATACACTCTTAAAAAATTATTTTAGTGTAAGGAAATGAAAGTTAAAAAAATTAAATTGGGGTTTAAATAAAAATAAAATAAACTAGGTGTAAACCCGCGCGATGCGCAGGCGAGACGTAATGTGCAGAATATATTCGAAATTAAGAAAATATGTATTAATCGTGTTGCGTTCGAGTGTAAATTTTTTTATATAAAATTGTGTCATGTGACACGTGTTATCGTGTCGTATTATTTGTATTTGTAGTAAGGTTTTTTGCCTTATCATATTTAATTTGCAGTAAAAAATTATTAATAGAGTTAATCCTGTCCTACTTTATCTATCGTTTTCTTGTTAAACAATAAAAATTATGTGTTTTGATTGTATTGTAGCACCAAAAACTACTAAAAAATAATACCTATACAAAAACAAAATCATAGGAAATAGTATTTGCTTTTATTTTTTAAGTTATAAACCGATATTTTCATTGTTTTGTGCCATCTCCATGAACTTGAAATAGAAAATAAATAAAAATGATTTCTTAAATCAGACAATTAATTGAAATATTAGGGTTCACCTATTTCATTTAATACCCCCTGCTTACTGAAAATTAAATGCACACAAAATAAGAAAATAAGTACTTGTAAACTATATTGCATAAACCATATGTAAGCATCACATAATAAGTGTACTGAGCTCGGAAACAAAGTTTAGTTATAAACTAAAAATCAGAGTCTTTTTAATTATTTATCATTACATTAGCTATGAGCAGTTACCAGCCTCGTAAATTTGAGGCCTTTCATATTTGATGCGTGTTGATGTTAGAAGTGTTGGGTAACCATACATGCCTTTAAAATGAAAGTATGCAATTTCTATCCCATTACTTTCTTCCATTGCTACCTTATGACTAAGACTCAAGAAACACAACCCTTTACTTTCTTTCCATTGCTATCTTATGACCAAGATTCAAGAAACACACAAAAAACAACTAAATTTTGCAACACAAAATAAACTAAATTTTGCAACAGAATATCATATCAACCCAACCCAATCAAACTAAATTTTTCAGAAACACAAAAGAAATATATAATTAGAAAAGTCTATTAGCCTCTAAGGGGAATAACAACAAACATTTGGTAGGCACCACGGACTCATCAACTGCTGTGAACAAACACTAATATATTTCCCACTGAATCCTTCCTCGCTGTGTCCGCCAAATGGGTCGAAGATTTTGTAACATGAAGAATATAATCTGCAACTTGAAACAATAACCCAATACACCTAACATATGGTTTATGAAATTGTGGGTACCTCGATTTACCACCACGGGCCTAGACGAGTAGCCCAGTAGAAGCAGCCCAAAGTCTGGGAACCTTGCGTATCAACCAAAATGAGTTACAACTTAGTCTATTCCTAAGATCTCGTAAGGAGATATTCTAGGAGTAGTGGTTTGACGTGGGGAAGTCCAACATCCCCACTCCTCATAAATAAAGATGTATATAACAAACCCTGGGCCTGGGGAAAGAGGCACGCATTGTATTTTCTGTAAAACACTCTCTAGAGTATAGAGAAATAATACTGAGAGCACCACCTTGGATGTAGGCATTCTTGATGAACCACGTATATACTGTGTTATGTAATTGGCATTCATTACATTCTTTATTTTCTTTGGTGATTGTCTTTTCTTGTTAACTTGTGTTGAACATAATTGTCACCATAATTGGTGCCATCAATCGGAACGTTTATCTTCCTCTAAGAAAGCCCTCACCAATAAAGAATCTAGAATGTCTGGTCACAGTAGCAATGCCCCTCAAGTAGGGAATATCCAAAAATAGCCTGCCCCTCGTAGGATCATATCTGAAGTTTGATGTTCAGATCAAAGGGGTCGCCCAGAGCAGGAGGCCTCAGAAGAAAGTCAGGGACTAGCGAGGTCCACACAAATCTCCAGGTTGATCGATGCCTATTAGGCAAGTTCCAAGAGCAAGGAGAGGCCTCTCGCAAGCAAGAGACTGAGAACGCTCACCTCAAAAGGATATTGGAGAGAATGGAGAACGAACTTCATGGCAACACTGGGCAACGTCCATACCGCACTCTTAGCCCTCAGGCAAACAAGTCTCGCAGCCGAAGAAGGAACCCTAGATACGAATCCTAAAGATTTGAGGAACACGAGCTGGATGATAACTTGCTCGAACAATAGTGTCCAGTTCACCGTTATAGGCGCCCAGCTCAAGGTAATGAGGATATACGAAATTTGATCCGAAGAGAGATGGACCAGCACCTAGCAAATCGGGGTGCCAGATCAACCAGAGAACTTGCTCGGTGAGCTCTCAAGACCCAGATGAAATCCCCTTTCTTAAGGGAGATAGAAGAAGAAGAAGCCCCCAAGAAATTTGCTATTCTGAGATTCAAGATCTGCGATGAAAAAACTGACCCTATCGATCACGTTAAGCAGTACAGGTAGGCTGTGACTCTCTGGAACCATAGGGATACACTAATGTGCCGGATTTTTCCCTCGAGCCTGCATGATGTGGCCTAAAAGTGGTTCAAGAGGCTCCCTCATAGGTCCATCAGGAGCTTTGAGTCCCTGGACGAGCTCTTCATGGCTCTCTTCATTACGAGCAACTCCTGTCCAAAGAGGATGGATGCTTTGCTAACAATGAAGAAGACACCTCAGGAGAGTCTCTGGGACTACGCAAAGAGGTACTGGGAGTTGTTCAATGAGGTCGAGGACTGCTTGAAACAGGTAGCAGTGGCCTCTTTTAAGATCGACCTACCCAGCTCTTGCCTTCTACACCAATCCCTGACGAAGAAGAAGGCCACAACTATCGATGACCTGATGGCTTGCATTAAGAAGTACGCCAAGGTGGAAGATGTGACCCGCCTTAGTGCAGGAGAGAATAGACGGGCTAAGCTCGCTGCTAAGGACAACGATAAGGCCGAGAACCAGAAGAAAGGAGGCAAGAATGGGGGTAAGGGTGGCTCTAAGAATGGAGGCAAGAATGATGTTTCGAAAGAATTTCAGGCAGTAAACACTATCTTTAAAGAACCAATATATAAGATCCTAGCGAAAATCAAAGATGAGCAATTTGTTAAGTGGCCTAGAAAGATGGGAGGAGATCCCACTACACCAAAAATGACAATCTGGAACGCTTAGGGAAGGAGATTCTGGCATTGTTTAAAATCGTGCCATATTCTGGCACGGTTTTATCATAATCTGGCACGATTTGAAATAGTGTTAAAATTAGGCACAGTTTTTAATTGTGCCAAATATGGGTACGCTTTGTTAAAAAAATAACCCCCCAAAATTTGGAGTGGGGACCAAATTTTCAAGACAATCTAAACCTAACTCTCTCTCTCTCTCTCTCTCTCTCTCTCTCCCTCCCCACGCTACCAGCTTCCGTCGTTTCTCCTCATCATCTCCTCATCATCGTTTCTCTTCATCATCGTTGCTCCGCGTTGCTACTACTGCTCCCATGCTACCGGCTTCATCATCATAAGGTATTACATCTCTCTCTCTCTCTCTCTCTCTCTCTCTCTCTCTATATATATATATATATATATATATATATATATATATATATATATATATATATATATATATATATATATATATATATATATATATATATATATATATATATATATATATTCTGTTTTATATATATGTTCTGTTTTAAACAGAATAAGTATATTCTCATTTGTTGTTTTTTATTCTGATTATTTATGTGCCAAACAATCTCTTGTCAGATAAATAATGTCTCAGGTGGGTGATACTTCAAACCCGTCACCAAGTGGTGCGACACCAGGATCAAACTCCCACTCGAAGGTTGTTTCGAGGTCTTCGACAACGGGTGATGCACTTTCCACAAAGAGATTAAAATTTAACAAGCATGTCCTTCCGGTGGGGGATAATTCAGCTACACCCTCTACTAGATGGGGAGACTTCACTAGGACGCATATACCGATTTCTTATATAACATGGAGACATGTAGACGTGCGATATAATAATCAAATTTGGGCAATGTTCAAGGTATACTATTTTTTCTCTTTGGCTACAATTGTAATTGTTACTAAATTTAATTACATAATGATAAATTTTGTTTCTTTCATATATTGTAGAAAGATTTTCCCGATGTGAAAGATAATCAAAAAAGCATGTTTATGAAAAAAGCTAAGAGTCTTGGAAGAAGTTCAAGGCCAAGATAAGGGTAAATTTGAAGGGTGACGATGTTGCAAAGTGGATGGAGAGTGTTCCTAAAAATGTTAAACCTGAGGATTGGGAGGAATTTTATGACAATGAAGCAGCACAGGACCAAAGGGATTTGCGAAGAAAAAATAAAGAGATAAAACAAAATTGTGCAAAAATGACTACTCATAATATGGGTCGTTATGGTTATGCCCGAGCTGCAGAGAATTGGAAAAAGGAGCATGGACGTGAACCAACCCGTGCTGAATTGTGGTTGTCAGCTCATAAAGTAAAAGGCGGAGATTATGCACCTCATGATGAAGCATTTGCGGTAATTTAGCTTTAATGTTTTTCTTTTTCCTTATTTTACCCAATATGTAAATTAAATGATAACTTTAATGTCTTTATGTAAAGAATAAGGTTAAAATCCTTCTAGAGGTATACCAAGCGAGTGGTGAAGAGGAGACCTTGGATGCTGGGCTAATTTTTGATGTATTTGGGAAAGACACGCGAGGACGTGTTCGTTGCGTTGGTTCCACAATTTCTAGAACAGCTATATTGGCGCCTGCATTTGCTCGAGAAATGCTTCAAGAGGTAAATGCGGACAACGAAAGTTGAAAGGATCATATTGATAACCTCAAAGAAGAAATGGTGGGTGTGAAGTCTACACTCTCAGATTTTGTAAAGAATTTTAAGAGTGGAAAGTTCGTGTGTGTTGGACATAATTCTCATGCATTACCATCGCCAAACACTGCAACTCCTTTCAGTCCTTTTACTCCCCCCACATCCCAAGTTTCAAGTTTTAGCTCGATGGCGGAATGCAAAATACTATCTCACACTAGTCAAGTCGTCTGTTATGGTAGGAAATTACTGCCATGAGCTGTATCTTCAGTTCACTTCCATGAGTTAGGAAAGAGAGAAGTGAAGATCGTACTCGACCTCATAAAGGTGCCTGAATATCCAGTTTGGGGTGGAAAACAAGGATCTTGTGAGACGTTGGGAGATGTGGGTAACAACGGATTTTTGTATTGGCACGATGACTTTCTCCTTCCCATTGATGACACCAACGAATGATAAAGGTAATATCTATTTGAGTTTTCATGCTCTCTCATTCTTAATACATATTTTAGATTCCTCTTTATTTGATGCTTAAAATATATTTTAGTTCCCTATTGTTAATTTGAAAACATTTGGATTAAACTTAAAAATAAGCTGTTAAATGGTGAAAACCCAAACCAGCCCCCAAACGATCCTATAGGAGGCACGAACACCTCGCACGGGACCAATATAACTTATAGGAACTGACCGCGTAGTCTGAGGTCTCCCGATTTGAGAGTATGATGATAATTTGCAAAAATAACACTTTGACTTAAAAATAGGTCGTTAAAGGGTGAAAACCCAAACCATCCCCCAAACGACCCCATAAGAGGCATCAACACCTCGCACGGGACCAATGTAACTTGTACGAACTAACCGCGTAGTCCCGGGTCTCCCGGTTTGAGAGTATGAGGATAATGTGCAAAAAACACACTTTGACTTGAAAACAAGCTGGTAAAGGGTGAAAACCCAAACCAGCCCCCAAACGACCCTGTAGGAGGCACGAACACCTCGCACGAGACCAATCTAACTTGTAGAAACTGACTGCGTAGTCTCGGGTATCCCGGTTTGAGAGTATGACGATAATTTGCAAAAATAACACTTTGACTTAAAAGCAGGCCGTTAAAGGGTGAAAACCCAAACCAGCCCCCAAACGACCCCGTAGGAGGCACGGACACCTCGCACGGGACCAATGTAACTTGTACGAACTGACCGCGTAGTCCCGGGTCTTCGGGTTTGAGAGTATGATGATAATTTATAAAAATAACACTTTGACTTAAAAACAGGCCGTTAAAGGGTGAAAACCCAAACCAGCCCCCAAACGACCCCGTAGGAGGCACGAACACCTCGCACGGGACCAATGTAACTTGTAGGAACTGACCGCGTAGTCCCGGGTCTCCCAGTTTGAGAGTATGATGATAATTTGCAAAAATAATACTTTGACTTAAAAACAGGCCATTAAAGGGTGAAAACCCAAACCAGCCCCCAAACGACCCCGTAGGAGGCACGAACACCTCTCACGGGACCAATGTAACTTGTACGAACTGACCGCGTAGTCCCGGGTCTCTCAATTTGAGAGTATGATGATAATTTGCAAAAATCACACTTTGACTTGAAAACAAGCCGTTAAAGGGTGAAAACCCAAACGACCCCGTAGGAGACACGAACACCTCGCACGGGACCAATGTAACTTGTAGGAACTGACCGCGTAGTCTCGAGTCTCGCGATTTAAGAGTATGACGATAATTTGCAAAAATAACACTTTGACTTAAAAATAGGCCGTTAAAGGGTGAAAACCCAAACCAGCCCACAAACGACCCCGTAGGAGGCACGAACACCTCGCACAGGACCAATGTAACTTGTAGGAATTGATCGCGTAGTCCCGAGTCTCTCGGTTTGAGAGTATGACGATAATTTGCAAAAATAACACTTTGACTTAAAAACAAGTCGTTCAAGGGTGAAAACCCAAACCAGCCCCCAAACAATCCCGTAGGAGGCACGAACACCTCGCATGGGACCAATGTAACTTGTAGAAACTGACCGCGTAGTCCTGGGTCTCCCGGGTTGACAGTATGACGATAATTTGCAAAGATAACACTTTGACTTAAAAATAGGTCGTTAAAGGGTGAAAACCCAAACCAGCCCCCAAACGACCCCGTAGGAGGCACGAACACCTCGCACGGGACCAATGTAACTTGTAGGAACTGACCGCGTAGTCTCGGGTATTCCAGTTTGAGAGTATGATGACAATTTGCAAAAATCACACTTAGACTTAAAAACAGGCCATTCAAGGGTGAAAACCCAAACCAGCCCCCAAACGACCCCGTATGAGGCACGAACACCTCGTACGGGACCAATGTAACTTGTAGGAACTAACCGCGTAGTCGTATATGCAATTTTTCTTCTTGAATACGATTTTTTTTAAAATGACTTGGTTACTAATATTGTATCTTTTTTGTGTCTTATTTTTTTTGTAGGATGACATTCAATCGCTAGCTTTTATCCACTTGGAACGCATGAAGAAGTCAATGCTTTACAACAGGGGGATTGTTTATTTAGTGTCGTTAATATTCAGGATTCTATTTTTTGTGTTATGGCCGAGCAAGCTTCAGTAGTTTTATGGTTTATTTTTATGGTCGTGCTCACTGTAGTAGTTTTATTGTTGACATTTATGGCCGTGCGGGCTTTATATGGGCAGATTTTATGTTTAGCAGGTTTTAGAATGCTAAAAAAATAGAGGAAACTCTACCCAATTTTTTTTTATATGGGAACTATTAACTCTTGTAATTTTTTGAAGTTATTGTCGACTTTTATGGTCATGTGCGGCTTTATATTGGTATTAACTCTTGTAATTTTTTGAAGTTTGTATGCACATTAGTTTATCAACAACCTGCAATATTCATAATTTGTGAATTTTCTTGATTTTTTTTTTGCAAATAATAAATATTTTTCCTACCGGATTTGGAATTTGCAGATATCCAAATTTGTTTCCTATTATTATTTTTTTAATCAACCGAAAAATCTGGCACGGTTTTAAATCGTGCCAAAACCGTTCCAATGTATAAAAATGAGAATGCTTATAAAACATTCTGGCACGCTTTAAAACCGTGCCAAAAGCGTGCCAGAAAATAGACAATTTGGCATGGTTTCGACGTGTGCTAAAAGCGTGCCAGATTTAACATCTAACACGGTTTAAAAGCGTGCCAGATAAAAAAACTGGCACAGTTTAAAAGCGTGCCAAAAGCATGCAAGTTTGGGAAATCTGACACGATTTTAAACTGCACCAGAAAATCTGGCACGCCTGATTCTGACACGGTTTTGAACCATGCCAGATTGCCTTTGGCACTGTTTTAAACCGTGCCAGTTTCCTATTTTTAGTCTAGTGTCCCTCAAAGAGAAACAACGCGCTGAGATGCTCTTTTCACAAGGAGGGAGGACATAAGACTGAGCACTGCAAGGCTCTTAAGTCTCACCTTGAAGAGTTGGCCCAGACTGAGCATCTGAACGAGTTTGTAGAGAAGAAGGCAGAGAAGGTTGTTGCCAATGGATACACAAGTCTCGACAACGTACTCGAGGACGACGCTGGCCATGAATTTGCAGTAACTCATGGGGCATCTGATATGGAGTAGATTCAAGGGAATTCAGCTCGGATGGAGGTGAAAAAGCTTACAGTAGTAATGCAACCTTTTGAGATTGATCCAACGAAGACCAAGTCAGGAAAGCGTCGGTGAGAAGATGACATCGATTACAGCAAACACATCGTGTTCACAGATGAAGATCTAGTGGGGGTAAGAACCCCACATCATGACGCCTTGATCATTACCCTCAGGATAGCCAACTATGACGTCGACAAGTTGATCGTCGACCAGGGAAGCTCATCCGAGGTAATGTATCTTAACCTGTTCAAAAAATTAAAGTTAAGCGTTGCCGACTTGAAGGAAGCCACTGTCCCTCTTGTTGGCTTCGCTGGGAAAGTAACTATCCCATTGGGAAAGATCGTATTGCCATTAAGGGGAGGAAGTGTCTCCAAGATGATCGAGTTTGTGGTAGTCGACATTGACTCGACATACCAAGCTATCCTCGGCAGAGGGTGGCTACATGCCATAAGGGCAATTTCGTCAACCAACCATCATAAACTCAAGTACATGACTGAGCGAGGAGTGATGGAGATCCATGGAGATCAAGCGATGGAAAGAAGGTGCTTCATAGCAGCCATCCGGTCGAAACCATAAAAGAAGGTCGAGAAGGCTAAGGATAAGGTCGAGGAGCAAGAAGGTTTGATACCTTCGAAATAGCAACTAAAGTATGGAAGACCCGGGGTAGAGACCAAGCTCCTCCCCTCTGAGTGGGTCATTGAAAACCTGGAAGAGATCACAGCCGGTGGGAGCAAGAAAGACAGAATGTTCTTAATTGGAGCTTCTCTCACAGATCGAGAAAAAAAGGAATTGGCGGTACTGTTAAGAAGCAATCTAGACGTTTTCGCATGGTAATCGTACAAGCTACCTGGAATGGATCCCAATGTGGTTTGTCATAAATTTCACGTCGACCCCACTTTCAGGCCTATCACGTAGAAGGCAAGACAAACTACGCCAGAGAAGGCCTAAGCTGTAGAGAAAGAAGTAGAAAAGTTGTTGGATGCAAGATCCATACCGGAAGTTCAATTCCATAAATGGCTGTCCAACCCAGTAGTTATTTTGAAGAATAATAGAAAATGGAGAGTTTGTATCGATTTCACTGACCTTAACAGGGCATGCCTTAAGGACAGTTTCCCCCTCCCAAAGATCGACCAATTGGTGGACGCTACAGCAGCTCATGAGAGAATGAGTTTTCTAGACGCAGTTTTAGGGTATCACCATATTCCTTTATATGCAGTAGACCAATACAAGATCGCGTTCATTACCACCGTTGGATTATACTGCTACAAAGTTATGCCCTTTGGGCTCAAGAATGTAGGAGCAACTTACCACCGGCTGGTCACCAAGATGTTCAAAGACCAAATGGGAGATACCATGGAGGTCTACATTGATGACATGATCGTCAAGAGCAAGAGAAAAGAGTACCATCTCTCAGACCTATCAACAACCTTTGAAATGCTCAAGAAATACGGAATGAAACTCAATGAAAGCAAGTGTTCTTTCGGTGTTCAGTCAGGAAAATTTCTCGGGTACTTAGTTAGCAAGAGAGGCATTGAAGCCAATCCGAACCAAATCGATGCAATCAACAGGGTACAGCCTCGTCGCACAATAAGAGACGTATAGAAGCTCACACGGATGCTCGTTGGCTTGAATAGGTTCATCTCGAAGTCCTCTGAGAAGAGCCAGCCCTTTTTCTAACTATTAAAAAGAAGCAAAACAGTAGAGTGGAACCAAGATTGCTCGAGAGCATTGGAAGAGATCAAATCATATCTCAGCACACCACCCTTGATCGTAATACCTCAAGAGGATGATTGCATGTACTTATACCTTGTCGTCTCCAGCCACGCCGTCAGTTATGCACTGGTATGTGAAAAGTCAGGAATCCAACACCTAGTCTATTATGCGAGCAAGACCTTATTAGACGCCGAGCAGTGGTACCTACCACTGGAAAAGCTCGCCTTTGCACTGGTGGTAGCCTCGAGGAAACTGAAGAACTACTTTGAAGCTCACACTATCATCGTCCCTACATCCCACCCTTATAAAGCAGTCATGGGAAAAGAGGATCTGTTTGGCAGACTCTCCAAGTGATCAATCGAGCTCGGACGATTTGACATCCAATTTCAACCAAGGAATGCAATCAAGGGGCAGGTACTCGCCTACTTCATCGTGGAATTCACAGGCGAGCAACCTCGCGACCAACTCCAACCCATGGATCAGAGGGAAAATCAATCAATAGGAGGAATTTGGCAACTATTTGTTGATGGTGCCTCCAACTCAAAGGGGGCAGGAGTAGGCATTTTTCTCGTTACTTCAAAAGACACAATTCTCGAGCAGGGCATCAGACTTGTATTTGAAGCCTCCTCTAATAACGAGGCAGAATATAAGGCTTTGATAGCAGGCCTACAGAAGGCACAAGCATTGGGTGCAAAACAACTACAGGTGTTCAGTGACTCATAATTGGTCTCCAATCAGATAAGTGGGGACTTCAACGCGAGGGATGAAAGAATGGTAGCCTACCTCACTTTAGTAAAAAAGTTAATGTCCAACTTTGAGGAAGTTAGTGTCCAATAATTTCCTAGAGGACAAAACAGTCATGTCGACGCCCTAGCAGCCTTAAGTTTAATAATCGACTCCTACTTAAAGAGAACAATCCCTATAGACTTCCTCGCCCAGCCGAGCATCACCCAGAGAGAAGAGCTCCCAGATATGGGTCGTATTCTCTAAATCGAATCAGCACCCAGTTTGATGGACCCCCTTAAAGACTATTTGAAGGATGGTGCACTACCAAACGATAAGAAGGCCGCTCATCAGATAAGATTCAAAGTTGTCTCTTTCACTTATCTCCTGAGGGCAAGCTATATAAAAGATCATTCACTGACCCTTACCTCCAATGTGTTCACCCAAAGGACATCGAGCAAGTGCTGCGCGAGCTCCATGAAGGAACCTGCGGGAGACATATTGGAGGTAGATCGCTAACTTTTCGAGAAATGAAGGAAGGCTACTAGTGGCCATACATGCAGAGAGATTCTGGGGCATATGCTCGTAAGTGCGAGAAATGTCACCTACACGCTTTTATGGTCCACCAACCTGCCAGCGACCTAAGATCACATACCAGCCCTTGCCTTTATCCTAATGGGGAATGGACATCGTGAGCCCTCTTCCTATCGTTGTCGGTAATCACAAGTATCTATTGGTGGCCACAGATTACTTCACCAAATGGATCGAGGCAGAGCCGCTGGCAAACATCAGGGTTGCAGATATAATGAGATTCATATGGAAAAACATAATTACCCACTTTAGGATCCCCAGAACCATCATCACTGACAACAAAATGCAGTTCGACATCGGCCCCTTCTAGATTTTTTGTAACGACCATAGGATCAAGCACCATTTTAGCTCGATTGCCTAACCCCAGAGAAATGTCTAAGCTGAAGCTTCCAATAAAACAATGATCGATGGGTTGAAGAAACGACTTGAGCGAGCCAAAGGTGCATGGGTGAGCGAACTGCCACACATTTTGTGGGCTTACTGCACTACCCCACGACAAGTAACGGGGGAAACCCCATTCGCACTAATATATGGAATGGAAGCAATTATCCCTTTAAAAGATGGACTCCCAACCATAAGATCCACCTTGGTCGACCAAGGCCAGAATGATGGAGCATTACTCGCTAAACTTGACCTAGCTGACAAACGCAGAGAACTAGCCCTAGTAAGACTAGTGAGCTATCAGCAGCAGCTCGTAAAACACTATAATAAAAAGGTCAATCCAAGGACATTACAAGTTGGGGACTACGTCCTAAGGAAAGTTCTTGGCAGCGCAGTAAAACCATCTGATGGCAAGCTGGGTCCAAACTGGGAGGGACCATTCAAGGTGATAAGGGAAGACCTACAAGGTGCCTATCACTTGGAAACGCTGGAGGGCAGAGAGATACCCCGAGCGTGGAACGCAGCCAACCTGAAAAAATTATATTTCTAGTTTTTTTCATTAATCTTTCATCGCATTGTTGGAATTAGCAACTCATTTTTAATTGCTTTTGATTAATAAAAGATTGTTTGGCAGTGGCGTCCTATGAAGTGTTAATTTTGTATTATGAACTTTATAACTAGCACACCTTTTCCAAGCGATAGGCACATCACTCAGTATACAAAGTAGGGAATCATCTTCCTCAGGTTTTCATTATGAAACACAAACAACCTCTTAGCATTGCCCCTAGTAAAATATGAAGCCCTATCGCGGACCCTTAGGCAGCTCAGCCAAATCGAATTGGTCGCCAAACAATGTTCGGCTCAAAAAGCCTGATCGAATAGAACATCCAACACCAGGTGTGTCCTCGCCATTCCATACTTAGGCCTAAGAGAGTGTGACGACACAACCTAAAAGGTAAAGTAGGGAAGAATAGTATCTCATAAGCATACTAGACTGGGATGATACTAACATAATAAAACAACTTTACCTACATCAAATCTAGTCGGCTACGAAGAGCCCAAGATAATCAAACGAAAAATTAATGAAGTAAAAATACACAACACGTGTTTAGTCGGCAAATCGCCCAAAACATAAATATTTTATTATTTTGTTACATTTACAAAGAGTTACATTGAAGTAAGAAAATCTTAATGGGGATTAGGCCTTCGAGTAAGGTAATCAGCCACTTGCGATCTACGGCCATCATTCGGATGAGGGGCTAATTCTTCCTCGACTTCATTCACATCTTGCTCTAATAGCCGTCTGGGTATAGCATCTATAGGGACCCACTGGTCGTCCCTCCTAAAAGGATTAGGCCTCAGAGTCAAAGGAAAGATCTCATAGTGATACCAGAGCATTGAGTTCATGGGGACCTGTAGCTCCCTAAGGGCGCTCAACCATCCCCTATTAAAGGATAGCTCTTCAAACGCTGTCAGCCTCATCGGAGCATCTGTCCAACCTTGTTCATAACCATCAACCCACACTCGCCAAGGTCCTTTCTTGAACAGATGCCTTAGCCCTGTGACATCTCTTTGAAGCCCAGTAGTAATCACGTATGCTCGATATACATCTTCTCGAATCTCGTCCATCTCCCTAGCTGGACCCTCAGCATCTCTGCTAGCTCGCAAAATAGCCAAAGAAGAGGAACCTCGCAAAACTCGAGGTGCAATGCTCGGCGCATGCTCCCTGAGTCGCGACACCTATCTCCTCAGAGTCTCATTCTCCTGTTGAAGAACTTCTCCAACTTAATTGATTTCGGAGGCATCCAAAAGTTTAGCTCTGAAAGTGTTCACTTCTTCTTGGGCAGAGGAACCATCTCCTGAAGCCTATCCTTCAGTTTGATGATGAGCTTAGACTAGTACTTAAAGCTCTTATTCCTTGGCCTGAGAGATTTGCAAATCCTAACGAAGGCTTGGCAAACTTGATTGCTCGCATTAGGACAAAGAATCTTTCCCAGTTGAGAGGTAGCAGTTAAATACTCATCTACATCAATCAACTACAAGCCATACGAACATTAAAGAATAAAAGGATCAGTATGCAGAAGGGAAAGTCTTTTCATTTCATTCAAATAAAGAGGTCTAATTACATCAGTAATTAAAAGAGAGTAGTGCAAACAAAGCAAAAAAATACAGAAAAGTCCTAAGAGTAGGCTAGCTGACAACCTCAGTTTGTTTAGGTCGCTGGTTATTTTCCCTTGTCAATAGCAGCGGGAGCACCTCCCTCAGATGGAGCAGCTACTGTTCCCTGAACAGAGGGAGTGTCAGTAGGAATGGTGAGAGATGCAGGAACACCACTATCAATGGTCGGGGCAGGAGCCTCATCCACAACAGGCTTCGGTCCTGCATCATGCTCATCAAATAAGGGTGAATCAACATCCACCCTAGCAGCCAGAAGAGCCTTATTCCATCCCTTCTTGAAGTTCAGCCGACTGATGTAGCCTATCTGAGCATCAGCGTCCTCATATGTGACAACCCACCCAGAGCTGTGCGAACTCTCCTTAATGGTAGCAGCCTCAGACTCCACCTTCTTCACCTTCTCTGACAGGACCTTATTTTCCTCAATCGCGGCTAGGTTTCTCATGCAGACCAGATTATAGGACTCCTCAACTCATTCATCTTCTTGATCGCCGCTTCCTTCGCTCTGTTGGCTTCAGTAAGGGCGAGATCATAGGATTTCTAGGCCTTGCTGGCGGTCTTTAAACTGTCCTCTAACTTGATGCCTTTCCCCATCATCTCAATGTTTTACTTCTCTAAGTCCGCACTCCTACTCACCAGCTCATCGCGAGTGCGGTAGAGAACAACGAATTCGGTTACGAACTGCAAGTAAAGAGGGAGCATTAGAAGAAGGCATTGAATAGAATATTACAAGAGTTAAAAAATGTAAACAGACTTACCAAGGCTAGCATCTGACTCTCTTGAAGAGATAACTGGTCGGTCCCTATTGCCTTCTGTCGATCAGCAGGCAAAATTGCTCTTTCGAGCAATGCAGGAGCCAACTAGGGAGAGATGGCGACAGAGGCCCCCTCGGGCAATGCGAACACAGGCACCAAAGATTCCCTGGCCTTCATCCTCGCTTCCACTCTCCTTCTCTCCTCTTCCTTCTCCTTCTTCTCCCTCTCAGCTCTCTTCTTCTCTTCTACCCTCTTTCTCTCTTCAACTTTCTTTCTCTCCTCTCCCTCTTTCTCTCTTTCTTTCTCAACTGCTCCTCCTCCCTCCTCCTCTTCTCCTGCTCGATGGTAGCAGGCTGAGAACTAGTGGCAACTTCTCCACTGCCAGACTTTTGCTTCATCGACCGCCTAAGAAAAAGCATATTATCCTCATCATCATCATCCCTAATTAGATTCCTCCTTGGAGGAGCCCTATCTTCCTCGCTGGAACTACTCGACTCACTGGAAGACTCCCGAGCTTCTAAAACCTCTTCCAAGCTGGAAGACCCTTCACCACTAGAGCTCACCTCGCTGGAACACCTTCAGCACCTTCCCTATTATCACCTTCACCATAACTTCTCTCTTCCTCGTCCAATTGGATAGGATCTACAGCAACTTCTTTAGTGATATCTATCTCGGGGATGCTATCTACAGGACGTGAGATGAAACTAGATCCAATATTCTTATACTTCAGAAGAAAAGTAGCTGACCGAGGATGCTCACCGTCAGCCAAAGGTTCTTTAATGCTCCAATCTTTGATCAACTCGACAGCTCGAACCTCAATGAGAGCAGGATCCAAATTCTTTGTCCTCGTAGAAAAGAAAAAGAGAAGAATATCAGAGAAATCATACATTAACAGGAAGATCGAAGAGCAGAGCAAAAATTAAGCCTACTTATGAACTCCTCCCCATAAAAGGGGACCATGAACCTGTCAGACCTCGACCCCTCAGTATGGGGAGGAAATTGCCAATTTCTAGCAAGAAAACCCTCTTGCCAGTAATCCTTGTGGGAATCAGGTAGATTTACTACCAATAACCTATCAGGACTCCTAGCCTTGAGGTAAAGAAGACCAGAACTTGTTCGCGAGAAAGAATAACATAAGCATATTTCAGGAAGCCCTAAATTGGTGCCATAGAGATGGTTTATTCTATGGACACCATTAACTATCTTCCAAACGTTTGGCGAACACTGTGCGAAAATAATGTTGAAGTAACCAAAGAAATGAAAAAAAAAATTACTTGGAGGAAAGATGAGACCCCTTGGGATAGTAAAAGAACGTGAATCTAGTGAGGGCCCTCTATTTCTCTTACATTTTTAAGGATAGGGGCACACTCAATGTCTACCCAATCTGGGATGTTGTAATACTTCCTAAATTCAGTTACCGACCTATTGCCTATTTTTTCCATTTAAAAAACCCTAACTACAAATGCGAGGAGATCGCAACAGAAAAAAGCACAGAAAGAGAACAAGAAGAACTTACGAAATAAAAACGTGGCTTGGGATCACGTAAAGTCACAAGCAAAGATGATGGAGGAGATTGAGATTGAAAGGTGATGACCTGGGAACTAGAGCGCAACAGTGGAAGCTCAGAGGAAATGAGAAAATCTGAAGAAGTTTGAAACAACAACAACGAAATGCTTCTCCAAAGGACTTTTAAACGCTTCCAATCATAGAGCACATGACACGAAGCAAGCTGCCGCCTAAATCAGTTTCAATCCTGTGAAGAGTTGCACAATTTACAACGAAGCCATTATGACAAATCATTTAAATTTATTGAGCCCAAATTGTGTCCCAACAACTTTAGGGGCATTTGTGGGTACCTCGATTTATCACCACGGGCCCAGACGAGTAGCCCAGTAGAAGCGGCCCAAAGTCTGGGAAACTTACATATCAACCAAAACTAGTTACGACTTAGTCTATTCCTAAGATCTCGTAAAGAGATATTCTAGGAGTAGTGGTTTGACGTGGGGAAGTCCAACATCCCCACTCCCCAGAAACAAAGATGTATATAACAAACCCTGGGCCTGGGGCAAGAGGCATGCATTGTATTTTCTGTAAAACACCCCCCGGAGTATAGAGAAATAATACCGAGAGCACCACCGTGGACGTAGTCATTCTTGCTGAACCACGTACATACTGTGTTGTGTGATTGGCATTCATTACGTTCTTTATTTGCTTTGGTGATTATCTTTTCTTGTTAACTTGTGTTGAATATAATTGTCCCTACAAAAATAATGGGTAATGGACGTATTGGGGAGATAAATAGAGAGAGAGAGGGACAGGCGTTTAATAAAGGGGTGAGGGATATAAAATGATGGAGAAGGGGAGAGAGAGACCTTATGGATTTGAAAAGGAATGGTTATGAGAAGATAAAAAGTGAAGTTGTAAATGAAAGTAGAGATGAAAAGAGCCAAATAGAAGTTTTATGTTGTTATTAAAAGATAGTATAGATATGGGACGAAATGAATGCACATGGAGGGAGAAAATAAAGAAAGGTAATACTGTCCACGTGGACACTCTAAGAAGAGATGAGTCATTAACTCTCTTGTATAGAATTTTATAGTATACTAGTTGAAAACCCGCGCGATGCGCGAGCAAGATGTTTATATACACCTGGTAAAAAACATTTTTTTTTGAAAAAAAAAATGACCATTTCAATGGCAAGATAACATAATCTTAAATTATAATAACGTTTTTAATATACATACTTAGTTTCACATGTTGGTTGTTATTAAAAAAATGTAAGAGACTTTTTATCGAATGACCCAAAAAACTATATCCAATAAGTAAACTTTGCATTTTTACTAATGAGAGTAAAATTGAAATTTAACTAAATTAAAAGGAAAATAAGAAATGAGATTTTGGATTGACCACCAAGATATTACGCAAGTGCCAAGTAGCGAATATTTGTCCTGCAATAATTATGACACTAATAATGCATACAGATAATAGTCTAGCCTTTTAATAAGTTTGATGTTTAAGAATTAACCCTCATCAAATGGGAAGTAATCTCAACCCGGCTCAAACATTAAGTGCATGAGAGAGTGGAATCTTTTGTTTTCCTCCCAACGCCATCCCAAATTTCAGCTCTTGCTTATTTAACGAAAACTTTCTCGAGAAGATCCCAAAAGAAAACATATATATATTCAATTTTAGAAGATGAGAGTTGACATAAAAATCAATGTGCCAAAATATTAGAGCATTACAAAGCCAAGAAAGTAAATACTTTTCGATTCAGACAGTAGGCAAAATGCTTTTAGGAGCCAAATTTTTTTGTTCCCACAAACGTTGTCGGAAAGAGAAAGAAAAGAGAGATTCTATCTAGAGTAAATAGAACAAAATGAAACTCAACTATGGAAACAAAGTCAGTTTTTTTAGGACTACACATATCTCTAATGAGAACCACATCTCCATGTACTGATAAAGAAATTCCTGCCTCTGCAGCCTCGTATCCTCATTGAACTTGTTGATAAATTCTTCTACCCTCCTGTTTAACTACTCTGACCAATTTATCTTCTGTTGAGGCAAATGTCCTATCCAGTTTTGTGACTGATCTATGATCATAAAATTAAATTCATGAGCTTGTGTACCTAACAATTATAAGTTGAAGAAATTATCATCATATGTAGTCACAGTTTTCAACATTATAGTAGACATATGTATTCCACTATAGGTAGGGGTGGCAATTCGGGTCAACGAGTCATGTTTCGGGCCGACACGACACGACACGACACAACAAGGTTTTTTTAGACACGAACACGACACGAATTCATGTTTTTTTAGTTGACACGAACACGACCCGAATAGAAAATAACACGACACGACATGACAACTAGAATTTCTTAAATTTCAGGTCTAAAAAACACGATAATACGACACGACACGATTCATAATTAAGACACGAACACGAACACGACACGACACGACTTCGTGTAAAAAAACACGATACGAACACGAAATATCGTGTCAATTTCGGGTCAATTTCGTTTTGTTCCGTGTCATTTTTTCGTGTCATTTCTAAAATTGTCACCCCTAACTGTAGGTACAGACTTGAATAATGTCATAACTTATATATTATTGTAATTCACTGATATATAATTTTGCTTAATTGAGTTAAAAAAATCTTGGAAGATCTTGAAATGATGAAGGAAATATTTCCAAAGCTTTTGTTGGGGGAGGATATGTGAGGAAGTCGAAAGGGTGCTTACACTGTTTGCACAGCAGTTACAATCTCTAATTTCATAACAAATCTTTATGGTATAAGTTTAAAAAAGACCAAGTTACTCAGTTTGTCCCCTTCAACAATATTATCTCATCATTCATCTCTGTTTTCCTGTTCAGCTTCTGTATTTGGTCACCATTTGAGATTAGAACCATTGCACCCTGAGAAGATCTTCATGTGGAAGAGAGAGAGAGAGAGAGATGAGTTGCCTTCTACCTATCTGTGATTATATTGTAGAATTTATCCCAGCATCACAGAATTTACAAAACGGAACACCTGTTGAGGTAAAATGTGCTTTTTGAAATAGATTATTTTCATAGAATTCAAATTTTAATTTTTTTTAAAGTAAAAATAAATTTACAATTTAGGCCACACATTTTATGATTTCGGGTGAAATATTTTTCCGTAGAGTTAAAGTGGAATATTTTTAAACTCGTGTAAAGTGAAAAACAGTTCACTTTCGCCTAGATGAAAAAAAATCAACTCAAATTAAAAGGGACCTTATTCTATAATTCAGAACCCAACTAAAACAATCCATTTCCAAACAAAATCAAGATTTTTTGTCAAAAAAAGCACACACAATCATATCTGTCAAAAACATGAACTAAATAATAATATTCATCTCATTCTTCTTGTGATTAAGGAAGAAAAAAGCGGAAATAATCGTATCTAGTAAAAAGACCAAATATTAACAAAAAGGTATCCATTAAAATTCACTCCGTGCCCAAAAAATGTATTTTCATAACGAAACAACCTAATAGTAGGATTCAACAAAGCATTTGCAACATGATACTAAGGAAAATTAAAATTGCACTTTCCTAAATAACATTCAAACTAGCCCGATAATATGAGCTCTTGAGCATGAAACCGTCCATAACCCACCCAAAATAATGTGTTTGGGACCCATTAATTGTGTTTGTGGGTCAAAATGGTTTGAGCGATCCAATAAGACAGCTTGTTGGCGGGTCATTAGCGAGTCAAAATGGTTTTGGAACCTCTCAAAAATAAAACTCAAATTATCAATGAGTTTAAAGATTTTTTTATTTAAGTACTTACTTGTATATTTTTTTTTTTAAATTATTATACCATATATTATCCGTATATGGTATAATAATGTTTTTTCAAAAAAAAAAAACGGGTCAACCCGACCCTACCCGGATTTGACCCTACTCAACCCGTCCAAATTATTCTCTCCGACCCGTTTTTTACCCGTCCAAATTTATCCGTATTCATTTTTAACTCATCCATAACCACCCATAACCGTCCATTTACCGCTACTAATTCAAACTAAAATGATATAGGATAGAGCAAACTCAAAGGTGAAGGTTCTATAAAATACAAGCTCACAGGTCTTATAGACAAATAAAATTTATAGAAAAATGGGTTAAGCACCATCACACACGCAAATATAGGGAACACAAAGAACAAATTATTCACAGTTAAAGAAATTATGAAATTCATTCCCAATTTCATACCAGCAAGGATTATATCCGAGACTCAACCCCAAAAACTAAAAACTCAAAATAATCCAAAGCCCTTCGTCTTCCTCCCCATCTCATACCAGCCGTCTTCCAAGAGCTATAACAATAGTGACCTCCTCCAGATTTGCGTATGTAGAGAGAACGATTTCTGCATGTAAGCAACATCAATCGATCAATAAATCATCATATGTAAATTATATGCGTGTAAATTAGAGAAAAATAAAATAAAGAACCTAGGAACATCACACTTAATGGAGGAAAGATTGGGGGTTGAGGAAGAATCGGTAAGATTTTCCAGCATTTTCTATTTATTATGTCTAAAACCAACCATGTATATATCATATGTATATACAGATAGATAGCTGTGTGTATGTGTAGGTTTATTAGCTAAGAAAATGGGGACTCGTGAATGAAGAGATGTGGAGTTTTTGAGGATTATTTTTTTATGTGGTTTTGATGCATCTTATATAACATTTAAGGATGGAAACACATTTGGGTTTGTGGGGAGAGAGAGAGTAGATGATATTGATTTGGGCTCTTGGTTTGTGGGGAGCGAGAGTAGATAAAGATTATATTTTACCAAAAAAAAAAATACTTGATTTATAATATGTCGAATCCAACCATTTAATTTGGACCGCTTACTTAAAACTTAGACAACAAACTTCACGACGGTTTTGTTGTACATACAATTTTTCTAACTAAGAATAGAAGCATTGCTTAGCCAAACATAGAATAGACGAGTCCCCATAAATCCCAGCCCTCTCTTGCATTCCCATTCTCCTCTGGCACAATAAAAAATGCCTACATCTCAAAAATTGATTGTGTTAGGCCTAACGACACTCCTAGCTTTTTCTCTCATGGTCGCAACTACATTTGCAGGTCGAGAAATCAACTTTGGTGTCTTTGAGAGCCGAGGAGGAGTCTACCGTAGCGAAAAAGGTAGAGATATCGCGTATGGTCCCTTAACCCATGATATTGTCAACACTTGCGGGGTAGGCCACCATGGCAAATGCGAGCCACCACCGTCAAATCACTACTCCCGTGGCTGCATGCACAACACCCGTTGCCGTAGGGATATACCCCGTAATGATTCAGTCGTGGTGACATAAGTCAAACATTTTATAACAAAAGAATGGTGGCCGATGTTCAAGTTTGTTACGGTGGTATGTGGTATAGTCTTCATTCGTAACATATATGCATGAAAGGTCTGAGATGTATGTATATGTATGTGTGAATCATTCTTTTACATATTTGTGTATGTATGAGGATGCTAATTGTGCTAGTAATAAGACATTTTATGCACCATTCATGCATGGATCGTCTTGTGTGCGGGAAGCCAAAAAAAATTAAACCTAATTTATTTTCCGAACAACATATTATATATCCATCTTTAATTTTGTTTTGTTTCGCCCATAATTCTATGGCATAAAATAGAAAAATAAATTAATTACTAAAGAAAAATGATTCAAATGTAAAGTGCCATTTTTTCAAAAAATAACTTTATTATTTATTGTGTTTTTTATTCTCTCTTGAAATATAACAATAGAAATAGTTAGACAATAGTCAATTAAAATGATTAAATGACTTCTTTAAATTTAGAATAATCAAACGTTAATTTTCACAATTTTATAAAAAAAAATAGAAAATTTAAGGAGTCTCATTTTTATATTAATTTCTAGCTATAATCCTAGATTTTGTTTAAATTCTAAATGTTTAATCTTTCATTTAGATAACAATAAATGTTTAAAAGAAGGTAAAAAAATAAATTAGAGTGAAGTTTAGGAAAAAACTATAGATATATAGTTGCCTAGTTTGGATAAACAATAAGTTTTTTTGAAAAGTTTACTTCAACACAACAATGTTTTTGAAAAGTTTTGGGGGGGCATGGCCCCCTTCGGCCCTTTACTAGTTTCGTCTTTATTTCGAGTTGGCTTAAAAAACGTATATTATTATGTTGCCTTATGTCTCTAGATAGGACAATGTCATGTGTAAGATTAAACAAGACATAACACGAGGGGAAATGTAGTCTTATATACAAAATTCTTATTTAAAGGGAAAATATATTAAAAGTCGTATTGTACTTGACGTGTATTGATGTCATATGGTCATTGGTGCCAAATGATTTTATTTAATTTAAACTGCTATAAATAACTTATTACATCATAATCAAATAATATCAAAATTAAAAGCATAATCTACTTCTAACACAATTTTGAACAAATTATACAGCCAAAACTAAAATATTTTTTTATAATGACATGTATAAAATGTATTCTAGAATTTAGAATGATGCAGTATTAAACATTATATCCTCAAGAAAATATTTTGATTAAAATGCTTCTCTAATCTCGACTGTCATCTCAATGGATACAATAATCTCCTTCTTATAACATTATTACTCAAAAAGCATTTAGAAAGGAATATTTGCACTCCAAATTGCAAGGCAACAAACCAGAACAATGGCAAACAATCTCTTTAGGTGAAGAATAATCACAAAATGAAAACTCGTTGTTATTTTCGATATGAAAAATGAACCCAACATCCTGTCTATAAATAGGCTATTTGATGTCATTTATAAGGGGAACAAAGGTCTGAAAAATTGAGTTATAATCAATTTTACTTAAATGTCTTAAATAGATAATTAAAATGTCTAAACAACCCACTAATTAGTCAGGTTAGACTGGTCCTAACATCCAAATATCAAATAAAATTCAACACAAAATTGTAAGAAAAAAGTGCACTTAAATTTGTCCCAAAAGGAGATCCTTTCATCCAAGTCAAGTACCAATGTCCATTACCGGATCCCGAGCTATGTCGGGTGGGTGGCACATGCATGTACAACTTGCAGTTTTTTAAGGCCACTTTTTAATTTATCGCCTAAGATAATTTAGTTTACACAATGCCTATAGCCCGTCTTGTTTTACACATTCACTTCATGATTACACAGTGGTTTGGACACAATAAATCGCCCATTGCAAATATGTATTGTGTAAATTTTGACATTTACACTACCTTGAAACAAGAAATTTCGTCCTCATAATTCCACTTCATATACTTGACTCAAAGATCTTTAAATGACTTCTTTAAATTTAGAATAATCAAACGTTAATTTTCACAATTTTATAAAAAAAAAAATAGAGGAGTCTCATTTTTCTATTAATTTCTAGCTATAATCCTAGATTTTTTTTAAATTTTAAATGTTTAATCTTTCATTTAGATAACAATAAATGTTTAAAAGAAGGTACAAAAATCAATTAGAGTGAAGTTGAGTAAAAAACTACAGATATATAGTTACCTAGTTTGGATAAACAATAAGGTTTTTGAAAAGTTTACTTCAACACAATAATGTTTTTGAAAAGTTTTGGGGGGCCATGGCCCTCTTTTGCCCTTTCCTATTTCATCTTTATTTCGAGTTGGCTTAAAAAATGTATAATATTATGTTGCCTTAATTTCTCTAGATAGGACAATGTCACGTGCATGATTAAACAAGACATAACACGAGGGGCAATACAGACTTATATACAAAATTATTATTTAAAGGGAAAATATATAAAAAGTCATATTGTACTTGGCGTGTATTGATGTCATATGATCATTGGTGCTAATTTGAAAAACTAATTGTGACAAATGATTTTATTTAATTTGAAATGCTCTAAATAACTTATTACATCATAATCAAATAGAATCAAATGTAAAAGCATAATCTAATTCTAACACAATTTTGAACAAATTATACAACCAAAACTAATTTTTTTTTTATAATGACGGGTATAAAATGTATTCTAAAATTTAGAATGATGCAGTAATAAACATTATATCGTCAAGATAATATTCTGATTAAAATGCTTTTTAAATATCGACAATCATCTAAATGGATACAATAATCTCCTTCTTATAACATTAGTACTCAAAAAGCATTTTTAAAGGAACATTAGCACTCCAAATTGCAAGACAACAAACTAGAACAATGGTAAACAATCTCTTTATGTGAAGAATACTCACAAAATGAAGACTCATTGTTATTTTCGATATGAAAATGAACCCAACAGCCTGCCTATAAATAGGATATCTGACGTCATTAACAAGGGGCAAAGAGGTTAGAAAAATTCAGTTTTAATCAATATTACTTAAATGTCTCAATTAGAGAATTAAAATGTTCAAACAACCGACTAATTAGTTGGGTCGGACTACTCCTAACATCCAAATAACAAATAAAATTCAACACAAAATTGTAAGGAAAAAGTTCACTCAAATTTGTCCCACAAAGAGATCCTTTCATTCAAGTCAAGAACCAATGTCCATTACCGGACCCCGAGCCATGTCGCGTGGGTGGCACGCTCATGTACAACTTGCAGTTTTTTAAGTCACTTTTTAATTTACCACCTACGATAATTCAGTTTACACAATGCCTATAGCCCGTCTTGTTTTACACATCTACTTCATAATTACACAGTGATTTGGACACAATACATCGCCCATTTCATATATGTATTGTGTAAATTTTGACATTTACACTACCTTGAAACAAGAAATTTCGTCCTCAAAATTCGACTTCATATACTTGACTCAAAGATCTCAAGATACCTCACCCTAATTTCATCCTCTCTCTTAAATAGACTCAGCCTCGATATAATGTACTCACTAAAATCTAACTAACGGAATGACCTTCGATCACGAAGTTTGCTCCCTTACTAAGAATGCACTGCAATCTCTTCTTGTTCATTATTAGCATCACTGTCAAAACATTTTAATTACTATCCACCTATTAATTTAAATAAATCGGTGCCAAATTTTATCTTTCATTAACATACAACAATATTAACCAATTCACAATAATCTCATAAACAGTAACCAATGTAAATAAAACCACAATGTAAAGTCTGAAGCAGAGACAGATAAATAAAATTCCTAAATAAACCATCGGGTAAAAACCAATACATCCAAACTAATTGACTAAAACAATTTGAATTACATATGTTTGAATGAAAAGAGGCAACATGCTCAACCAATATTGGAATAGAGAACCTAATCTAGTATATCTATAACAGAATCGACTACTCATAAATCCTGTAAGCCTCCACATCAGCTGCTAGTACGAAATTCTTGGAAGATTAATTATCCTTGGTGTCCATGTGGTTCGACACCTAAAAGTTTTAAAAATAGATTTGACACGGGTCAGAGCCCAAAATCTTTGAAAAAAATTTAGCAAGCATATAAAATGTATAAATGAAAATATCCAGTTAATTTTCATATTTATAAACCGGTAGCGCACTCTTGTGAATCACCCCTTACCCCTCATCTCAAGTGCGCACATAACGTATGCTCTTGACCCTCCAAGTTGCGTTACCCCCTAATTAACCCCATAACATTCTACCTTTCACATGTTTCCTTATCCCACGTATTTTATAATCTTACGTATCACATCCGCTTAGCCATTATATATCTCAATTATAAGGTATTAATTTATTTCAAGTAACTTTCAACAATCATAATTCTCATTCATAATTTATTACTTTATTTTCAATAACTGTCACTAATTATTTAAACAATATCCGCTTACGATTTTAACCTGTATTTTTGTCTACACAAAAATATACATAATAATATGCTACAACAAATACACATATGTGATGTATAGCCGCCATTCCTTGAGAAACATTGAGAAAATGTCACCGCATCTGTGTCTGGATAGTGGACGGGAAATACTTGCGGTCAAACCGCACCCAAGACTCCCCAATGCTCATCACATCTCTCTCCTCTTCGGTGTAAATTTGCGCCCACTAGCTTAAATATTATCAAGAACTGATTCTGAGTGTCACTGCACTCAATCATACGCAGATGGCGCTGCATGTCCTTCTTCCATGACTGGCCACTATTACATCTAAATTACCCCGATACTCCGGTGGGTGACCCTTCTGAAATGCTTCCCTCGCTCTTTGCCACTCGGATGACCCCGGGTGAGCTTGCATATCGGTTGTCCCCAGCGATTGTGGCTGATTTTGCAGAAAGTGTTGTGCCCTTGCGGTAATTGTCGCGTTAACTGCCTGTACCATGATTTCGGTCACTTGTGCGGTCGTCACCATTCCCGGCGGTGGCTGTGGTTGTGATACCACTGGCTCCTGTTGAGCCTCCCTTACCTCATCTCCCACTGCTTCTCTAGCCGACGTTCTCTCTTAGGCGACATCTGAAATGAGATTTGAAATATGTATAAGTTTACCATCAAATACAAAGTAATCGGCAGAAGAACGTAAATACGCATACGCAATGGGGAGTACAACAATCCTACAATAGGGATCTATATCAAATAACGCTTAGATGAAACGTGAAAAGCTGCACAGATCCTAAGGACACTAGAACCTCATGCTCTGATACCATCTGTGACACCCCGCCCAATCAAATACCCGGTGATCAGTCTTTTATCAAATTAAAACAAGAATCTCATTTGATTCATTTTTAGCATCACTGGCGAAAATATTTGAAAAGTTTACTAACCACCTAGTATTTAAAAAGTCGGTGCCAAATTTTATCTTTTTATCAAACAATCACAACATGCAGAAATAAAACTATATAATGCACACAGTAACAGAGGCTAAAACATCACAAGATTTAATGTGAATAAATGCTGAATAAACCATCAACTTTAAGTCTAATATAAAAATTCCAGCAGAATAATAAACCTAAATACAAAGTCCAACTAAACATCTAATGAAATCAAACTGAATCCACAAGTACAAAGTCTGATAAAACTGAATGAAAGAAATAACTGAAGGGGCGACATGCCCAAATGAGGTGATTTTACTGCATATTACTCTAAGAATGAATTAATCGAAGCGACTAAATCCAAATTTTGTAAGCATCCAAAAGTGCTGCAGCTATGCATCCCTGGAACAGATCATCTAGATGAGTGTCCCTATGGACGGACACCTAAAAGGTTTTGAATATGTTTTTTTAAGTACGGGTTAGAGCCCAAGTCCTTTTGAAAATATTTTGCAAAGTATTTATCACCAGTTTAAAAGCAGTTATTAGATACACATGTTTGGTTGCGTACACTCGCTTGAGTTCCTCACCTCTCATCAATAGTGCACACTTAACGTCTTATATTGATCCCACCTAGTCAAGCTACCCGATCTAACAAGTCTTAAGCATCTAACTAACCCTTATTCAGTCTAACTCACCCGTATCGCCCATGCAATACGCCCATACAGTACTCTACCAATATAATTAATAATTTATATATTCCTAATGTTATTATTAAATCCATGTTAACATTTCACGTATGTTATCATTCAAACCTTTTCATTAAGTTTCTCTACTTAGGCTTTAATTTTAGATATACATTATCTACCTTTATTACTATTTACACATTATTAGATTTAGTCTTGTTTAGATATACACTATCTAGTCTCCCTAACATCACACAAAAGTAGATTAAATATTGTTTATACATACACTATCTAGTCTCACTACTATCACACAAAAGTAGGATAAAACACCCAGGTATATATATACACACATATGTATCACTTACTAAATATATTTAAAATATAGCATCCATTGGACTGGCCACCGTGATGCAAAATTGCATACTCTATTATCAAATTCAATTACCTCACGTACCTAATTATGGACTATTGATTTGGAATGTCTTCCTCAAATCATAAATCAAAATAACATATATTGGAGGCGAACATAGCACTAAGTCTTTGGGGCTGCTCACATACCTAACGTACCCAAACAACTTGATGGATTCACTATTTCTCTCACATAGTTATCCAATATCATCACAATGCTCTGGGGAACAATTCCAGACCTCACTAGAATTGTCAAGGTGGAATTGCACACTGTACGGGACCTTTGTGATAGCAAACAGCAGAGGTGTGGTGACAATTATATTCAACACAAATAAATGAGAAAAGGGCAATCACCGAGGAAAATAAAGAACATGAAATGCCAATCACACAACAGAGTATGTACGTGGTTCAGCAAGAATGCCTACGTCCATGGTGGTGCAGTCAGTATTATTTATATATACTCCGGGGAGCGTTTACAGATAATACAGTGCGTGCCTGTTGCCCGAGGCTTAGGGTTTATTATATATATGTTTATCTTCGGAGAGTGGGGGGGTTGGCCTCCCCCACGTCCATCTTTCTCTCCTAGAATATCTCTATACGAGATTCTAGGAGAAGACTAAGTCATACTGAATTTAGTTAAGGTGCGAAGGGTTTGGACTTTGGGCCCTTTTTATTAGGCTACTCGTCCGGGCCCATGATGGCAAATCTGGGTACTCACAATTGCCCCTAAAGTTTTTGGGCCACAATTTGGGCTCAATAAATTTAAATGATTTGTCATAATGGTTCTTTTGCAAATCGTGTAACTCTTCCCAAAGTTGAGAGCTGATTTAGGTGGCAGTTTCTTCGTGTCCTGTGCACGATGATTGGGAGCATTTAAAAGTTATTTTGAATAGCGTTTCATAGTTGTCGTTTCAAGCTTCTTAGTGTTCCCTCATCTTTTCTCGAGTTTTAGCCATTGTACCCTCTTCTATAGGTCTTCATTTTCTTCGCTTTCGATCTCCCTCATCATCTGGGCTTGTGATCTTTCATCATCCAAGTCAAACTTCATCTCGTAAGTCCCCTTTGCTTTCTCTCTGTGCTTTCTCTGTTGAGTTTTCTTTGAATTTGCAATTTAGGGTTTACAAATGACAAAGATAGGTAATAGATCAGTGTCCGAGTTTAGGAAGTTTTACAATATCCCAGAGTGGGTAGAGATTGAGTGTGCCTCTTTCCCTAAGAATGTTAGAGAGATAGAAAGTGCTCATTGGATTCATGTCTTGTTGCTTTCCCAAGGGGGGCTAACTTTTCCTCCAAATAATTTATTCCTGCATTTCTTTGGTTATTTCAACATTGTCCCTGCACAGTATTCGCCCAATGTCTGGAAGATAGTCAATGGTGTCCATAGAATAAATCAAATTTATGGCACTAAATTAGGGCTCACTGAAGTTTGTTTTTGTTATTCCTTTTCTTGGACGAGCTCTGGTCTTCTTTACATCAAGGCCACGAGTCCTGACAGGGTATTGGTAGTAAATTTACCTGATTCCCACAAGGACTATGGGCAAGATGGCTTTCTTGCTAGAAATTGGTAGTTTCCCCCCCATACTGAGGGGGTGAGGTCTGATAAATTCACTGTTCCCTTTTATAGGGAAGAGTACATAGGTAGTCTTTACTCTTCTCTTTCGATCTCCATGTTAATGTGTGATTTTTCTGACACTTTCCTGTTTTCTTTTCAGCGAGGACAAAGAACTTGGAACCTGCCCTTAGCTAGGTTCGAGCTTCTGAACTGATTAAAACTTGGAATATCAGGGAATCTTTGGATGACGATGAACATCCCCGGTCTGCTGCTTTCCTGCTCAAGTACAAGAACAATGGGTCCAGTTTCATTGCGAGGCCTATGAATAGCATTCCTGACTTAGATACCTCTGAAGAAGTTATTGCCGATCCCATTCAGTTGGACGAGGAACAGAGCAGTTCTAAGAGTGATATCAGAGGAGGTTATGAAGGTGGTTCTGGTGAGGAGAGCTCCAGCAGTGACAGTTCTTCCAGCTTATAAGAGGTTTCTGAGGCCCAAGAGTCTTCAAGTACGTCCAATAATTCTAGCGAGGAAATGGTTCCCCCTAAGAGAAACTTGATCCGTAATAATGATGATGAGGATGATGTGCTTCTCGCTCAGAGGTCGAAGAAGTAGAAATCTAGTAGTGGGGCTGTTGCCACTGGTTCTCAGTTTGCTGCTCAGGAGCAGGAGAAGAAGAGAAAAAAAGAAGAGAAGTTGAGAGAGAGAGAGAGAGAGGAAGATGGAAGAGGAGAGGAAGAAGACTGAAGAGAGAAAGAAGGTTGAGGAGATTAAAAGGGTAGAGAAGGAGAAGGAGAGATAGGAGGAGAGGAGGAGAATGGAAGTAAGGACGAAGGTTGGGGAGGCCTTAGTGCCTGTGTTGGCGTTGCCAGAGGGGGCCTCGATTGCCATATCTCCTCAACTGGCCCCTGCGCTGCTCGAGAGAGCAGTCCTTCCTGCTGATCACCAAAGGGCAATGGGGACTAACCAGTTAGCCTTACAAGAGAGTCAGAGGATAGCCTTGGTAAGTTCGTTTCTTTTTTCTAATAATTATAAAATCCTGTTTGTTTCTCCCTTTTAATGCCTTCCTTTTCTTGCAGTTTGTGACTGACTTTGTCGTGCTCTATCGCTCTGGCAACGAGCTGGTTAATAAGAATGGTGAGTTAGAGAAGCAGAACGCTGCTCTGAGAGTGAAGAGTACCGAGCTCGAGGCTAGCTTGAAGGTCGCTGATACTGCTCGAACGTCTTCTAATCTGGCCCGTATTAAAGCCAATCAAGAGAGGGAGGCAGTGGTCAAAGAACTGAATGAACTATGGTAGGCCTATGATTTAGTCTGCTCGAGAAAGCTAGCGGTAGTGGAGGAGAACAAGGTGCTGACAGATAAGCTGAGGGAGAAGGAGTCTGAGGCAGCCACCATTAAGAAAGATTCATATAACTCTGAGTGGGCTACCGCATATGAAGATGTTGAGGTCCAGATAGGCTACATCATCCGTCTGAACTTCAAGAAGGGATGGAATAAAGCCTTCTTAGCTACCGGGGTGGATGTTGCCTCTCCCTTATTCGATGAGCATGATCCAGGCCCAAAGCCTATCGTAGATGAAGCTCCTGCCCCAACCGTCTAAGGTGTTAACCCTGCTTCCCAGTCAGTTCCTATTGATGCCCTTCCTGCTCGAGCGACAGAAGCTGTCACTACTGAGGGAGATGTTCCCACTACTGCTGACAAGGGGAAGCAACCACCTTCTTCTGAGCAACCCGAGGTTGCCATCTAATCTATTCTTAGGATTGCTTTTGTATTTTTATTTATAATGTTCTTTTCTATTTCTCAATGTACTCTGATCCTCCGTGTATTAATGCAATGAAAATATTTTTTCCTTCAGTGTACTGATTCATTTTTTCCTTTACTGCTCTTTTGTGGCCTGTAGTCGATTGATGTAGATGACTATATACCAGCTACTTCTCAATTGGGAAGAATGCTTGGTCCTGATGTGAGTCCTCAAGTTCTTCATACCATTGTAAGAATTTGTAAATCACTGTGATTGAGGAATAAGCATTTCATAGAGAAGACGGAGCTCATTGTTAAACTAAAAGATAGGCTTCAGTAAATAGAAGAATTTAGAGCTTCTATTTAAGAGGAAGTTAATACTCTGAGAGCAAGACTCCTCGATGCTTCTGAGATTAACCAAGTCAGAGAAGTTCTGCAATAGGAAAATGAGTCCTTGAAGAGGGAAGTGTTGCGCCTCAGGGAGCATGCGCTGAGCACTGCACCGAGCATTTTAAGGGGTTCCTCCTCATCACGAGCTGGCACAGGACCAAGCGATGTCCCTCCGGTGCTGCGAGGTTCTACCCCATCGACTGTTCTATGATATGTTATAATCGTAAGAAGCCCAGCTAGGGAAATGGATGAGCTCCGTGAAGATATCCATCGAGCATACGTGATTGCTGTTGGGCTTCAAAGGGATGTCACACGGCTGAGGAATCTGTTTAATAGGGGTGCTCAGCAAGTATGGGCTGATGGTTATGAACAAGGTTGGGTAGATTCTCCAACAAGGCTAACAGAGTTTGAAGAGCTCGCCTTTATTAGGGGATGGTTGAGTGCCCTAAGGGAGCTGTAAGTTTCAAGGAACTCAATACTCTGGTATCGTCACGAGATCTCTCCTTCCACTTTAAGGCCTAACCCCTTCAGGAGGGATGAACAGTGGATCCCTATCGATGCCATCCCTCAGCAGCTATTGGAGTCAGATGCGAATGAGGTCAAGGATGAATTAGCTCCTTATCCGGATGACGATCGAAGAGCACAAGTGGCTGATTATCTTGTTCAGAGGCCTCAGCCTCATTAAGATTTTACCAGTTGTAACTATGTATACATATGTAATAAAGCAATGTAATATTGATGTTTTGGGCGATCTCGTCGATTAAACATAGGTTGTATGTTTTCGTTGTAAATGTGATGAAGTAGTATAAAATTTATGTTTTGGGTGAACTCGCCGACTAAACAAGTGTTCTATATTTTTTACATCATTTATTATTTACTTAATAATCCTGGGCCTCTCTTGGCCGACTAGATTGGTAAGTTTGCATTGTCGAGTAAGTGTCCCTCCGGTCCAGTATGCTTATAAGATACCATTTTCCTTACTTTACCTTTTAGGTCATGTCGTCACACTCCCTTAGGCCTAATGTAGCAATTAGCGAGGACACACCTAGTGTTGGATGCTCTATCCGATCAGGGTTTTGTTAACCAAACATTGTTTAGCAACCAATTTGACTTGGCCGGATTGCCTAAGGATCTCCTGTAGGGATTTATATATTGCCAGGGGCAATGTTAAGAGGTTGTTCGTGCTTCATAACGAAAACCTGAGGAGGGTGTTTTCCCTGCTATCGCATACTGAGTAGTGTGCATGTCACTTGGAAAGGGTGTGTGAGTTATAAAGTTCATATATTAGTTAACTGACACCTTATAGAATGCAACTGCCAAATAACTTTTATTAATCACAAGTAAATGAGCTGCCATTTTCATAAATCTGGTAAAAAGTGAAAGGAAAAACTAGAAATAGAATTTCTTAAGATTTGCCGCATTCTATGCTCGGGGTATCTCCCTGCCCTCCAACATTTCTAAGTGATAGTCTCCTTATAGATCATCTTGTTATCTTGAATGGTCCTTCCCAGTTTGGCCCCAACTTGCCATCTGATGGTTTTACTGTGCTGCCAAGGACTTTCCTTAGGACGTAGTCACCAACTTCGAATGCCCTTGGATTTACCTTCTTGTTATAGTGTTTTGCGAGATGTTGTTGATAGCTCACTAATTTCACTAAGGCAAGTTATCTGCGTTCATCGGCTAGGTCGAGTTCAGCGAGCAATGCTTCGTCATTTTGGCCCTGGTCGACAAGGGTGGACCTCTTAGTTGGTAGGCCTGTTTCTAATGGGATGACCACTTCCATTCCATATGTTAGTGAAAATGGGGTTTCCCCCATTGCCCAACGTGGGTAGTACGGTAAGCCCACAAAATATACGACAATTCCTTCACCCATGCGCCTTTGGCTCGCTCTAATCCTTTCTTTAACCCATCAATCACTATTTTGTTGGAAGCTTTGGCTTGACCATTACTCTGAGGATACGCCACCGAGATGAAATAGTGTTTGATCTTGTGTTCATTGCAGAAGTTCTGGAAAGGGCCACTCTCGAACTGTGTTCCGTTGTCAGTGATGATGGTTATGGGGATTCCAAAATGGGTAATTATGTTTTTCCATATGAATCTCATCATATCTGCATCTCGGATGTTTACTAGTAGCTCTGCCTCGATCCATTTAGTGAAGTAATTCGTTGCGACTAACAGATACTTGAGGTTGCCGGTGGTGGTAGGGAGTGGTCCTATGATGTCCATTCCCCATTGGGCGAAAGGCCAGGGGCTAGTGAGTGATCTTAGGTTGCTGGCAGGTTAGTGAACCATAGGAGCATGTAGTTGACATTTTTTGCATATATGGAAACCAGTAGCCTTCCTTCATAGCTCGAAAAGCCAGTGATCTTCCTCCAATATGGTTTCCACATATTCCTTCGTGGAGCTCGTGTAGAATTTTCTCGACATCCTTTGGGTGAACACATTATAGGTAAGGGCCGGAGAATGATCTCTTATACAACTTGCCCTCAGGAGATAAGTGAAAGCGAGCATCTTTGACTCTTATCTGATGAGCGCTCTTCCTATCGCTTGGAAGTGCACCATCCTTCAAATAGTCCCTTAAAGGGTCCATCCAACTGGGTGTTGACTCAATCTGGAGCATATGTTCCACGCCTGGAAGCTCATCGCTCTGGTTGATGCTCAGGTGAACGAGGAAGTCGATGGGGATCACTCTTTTCAAGTCGGAATTGATTGTCGAACTTATGGATGCCAGGGCATTCGCATGGATGTTCTGTCCTTTGGGAAATTACTTGGCACTAACTTCCTCGAAGATTGCCATTAGCCTCTTCGCCAAGGCGAGATAGGTTGCTGAGAACGCGTGTAATATCGATTTAAATTAAATTAAATTAAATTCGCAAGATTCCAAGTAACCCTTATTTAATTAGAGTCTACTTTTAAATCAAATAAATTCAGCCCCTAAACATCCATCTACGGTGCGTGAGTAAATCCCATAAACAAATATGCGAAACAAGTTTAAGGAAAAATCCCCGCAGGGCAAAACCTTTTATTTCACTGTAATAAGTAAATCGCAACTTACACGGATTACAATAAAATATAGTGACACACGAATACCCGCAGGCGTCGGTCGGTGTCATCAGCAATGAATCCACACGCAGCGAACCCACATGAACCTCAGTCCAATCAACAAAGGAAGAACCGCAACACTCCTCAATGACACGCAGCCATAAAACTTTGTAGAGACTCCCTCAGCAATGACACGCAGCCCTCGGTTGCAAAGATCTCTCCACAAAGGTTTGAACAAACTAAAAAGTTGTGTTCTTGGGTTACCAAAAAGATTCACAAAGGATTTGTAAATTGTGTGAATCAAAAACCTAGAGTCTTGGGCTCAATAAGTGAAGACTTAGAGTATTTAGGACTCTGAAATTCGTCTTGAAAAATCTTAAAAAATACACCACCGAAATAGGTATATATATATAGGAAAAACAAATTAGTGGTAAAACAATTCACGGAACTGCTCGAGTTTATCCCAGGCGGACCGGTCCGGGTTGGGGGCGGATCGGTCCGATTGACCGGATCGATTCTTTTATTCTGAGGCGGATCGGTCCGGTTGTCACCGGATCGGTTCTTTTATTCCAGGCTTCATCGGTTCGCAATGGGTTCGGGGTATACTGGATCTGCAGCAAGCGGATCGGTCCGGTTGAGGGGCGGACCGGTCCGTTGGCGGATCGGTCCGGTAGGGAGGCGGACCGGTCCGGCTGTCAGACTTTGATTCCTCTTCTTCTTTTGATATTCGGATCCGTTGATGAATGTATGAATCTTGAATTTCTTCAACGGTGTAACGGCGTGCGACATAATAAATTGCTAATGGATAAAAATGTCCTTACAAATCGCCCCCTATGTCTATGCCGGTACATACATAAAAACAAAACATCCGAATTATCAAACAACTAAAAATGCCTATACAAATCTACCCTTCCATGAACCCAAAACTGGAAAGATACAATTGAATAAGACTACAGCGTTTGCTCTTCAATTCTTGAGGAATCTCAACACTTTTCTCATCAGGGTGTGCAATCCAATGATAATCCATGTAGTACCTACACACATGAGAAAAAGCAAAATACCAAGTGACATATCGAGTTTGAAATGAGATAACATGGATATCAATATATGATAAAAACATAAGCAACATCTCAAAAACTCCCCCAAAATTCAAACTCCCCCATAATATGATAATTCTTTCTCCCCTTTTTTATGATGTTCCCAAATAGACAAATGAGAAGAATGAATCAAATAAGCAAAATCGGGGTGTCACGGTATACAAAATAGGGCATCAAACAATATGGTAAACGTGCTCTTGCAAGGAGATGCTCAAACAAAACTTCACAAACTATTTTTGAATTTTTCAAATTTTTTCGTACAAAAATAAGATACCAATTTGAACAAATATGAAACAAAAATCACACCATGGATTTAGACTCAAACAATCAAGTCATGGAAACGGAATATATGGGTGTGAACACATTCGATAGGTAAATCAACTCAATCAATCATATGTGCACGATGCATATGTGTACTCCTAACGAATGAACATCAAAGGTATCCTTAGGTGTAAAAGTTTGTTGAATTTAGATGACATCGTCTTATGCAAATCAACAAATCAAAGTCAAATGATTTCCACACCAATAACGTCCAAAACTATATAGCGCATTTTCAAGAATTTCAAGGACGTGCAAACCCGTTTTAATTCTCAAACCAAAATCCCTCATATATATTTTCTTTTAGAGGTAATCTAAATTCTCAAACTTTGGAGAATTGGTGCAAAAACCTAAATGGCCCCTTTTTGGCATGAATATCTTTTTGTTTCCTTTCAATTTTTTCGGGCTCTTTTAACCTCTTTGGACCTCGGATAATAAAATTCCTCAATTTTTAGGTCCTTTTTAACGGTGGCTTTTGCGCAAAGGATAGATAATTACCTTTCGCAGCCCCTCCCCGTTATAAAATAAAGCACACAAACTCACAAAATGGTTTTTATATGCACAATTTCCTTATCAAAATTTATCGCGCTTGGTTCATTTTAAGGACAGGATTGAAGTGAAAACACCCAACCAACATATGATAAGACAAGCACAATAATCAAACAAATCCGTGCAAGTGTGCATTAAAGGAAACATGAGTCAAACATGTAGGAAGTAACACTTAATTACATCTTAATGACTCCAAACATAATAAAGCACATGGATGAATTGACCTATTGTCTCAAAACACTATCAAATAGTCACATTAAAATACTGGAATGATGTTGTGACTTGGTCATCCAAAGTGTTCATCCATAAACGGTGCAAACAAAAAAAAATCTTTTTGTATTTTTCAAAAATTTTCAAAAAAAATATATACAAAAAGTACATGTCACGACGCTAGCAAAAAATATATCAAAAATCATAACTAGCGTATGACAAACATGCAAACACAATCATCTATATGATATGGCAAAAGAAGAATCATGTGCAAGCAAACGGGAATCAACTTGTCTAAAATCTAGTGCCTCTAAAAGTGATTTTCTAACCCAAATAGATGTGAAACATCGTGTGGGGGTTTTGAAAACCACGGGAACACTAGACATAAACTTCCTAGGACTTTTTCCAAGATCAAAACAAAAACGCCTAAGGTGACCTTTCCTACCACAATATGAACATGTGTAAACGGGTGGAATGACACCTAAAGTGTGATCTTTTCTAACATCCTTGGACTTAGTTGACCCTCTAAAACAAATAATGGTTTTGGCTTTAGCACTAGAAGCATGAGAACAAGATGAGCCATTACCATCACTATCAAATCTACTTGAGTCGGTTAAATCATTTTTCAACTTCAAAATATTTGATTCAAGCAACAAATTAGACTCTTTCCAAGACAGGGATTGCTTTTTCAAATTATCAATTAAACTTAACAGTTTATCTCGCTCCCCCTCAATAAAAACAAACTTATCTCTAAGAGTCTTTCTACGTGACGTAAAATCATCGATTAAGTTTTTATCCTTGACGGCACAAACGGGAACCCTAGAATTTTTTAAGTCCTCCAATTCCTTCTCTAAACCTAGGACTCTCTCATCACTCTTCTTTTTGGAAATTTTCAAAGAATCAAAATCAGTACACAAATTACCAAAGTGCTCACGACAAATATAATTTTGAGTTTGAAACGCTTGCAAATATTCAATCTTGCTTTTAAAGAGAGAATTTTCTTTTTCCAAAACTTTAATTCTTTTGCAAAGTTTCAAATTCAAACTTTTTAAATTTTCAGTATGGTCGTGAAATTTTTCAAAAATAGGCTGCTCATTAAATGGGCATTCCATTAAAAAATTGCGATTTTTCACAAACTTGATTAAAAAAAATCAATATCACACGATTTTGCGAAAAATAGGAATACGCGATAAATTAGCGTAACCCGCTCTGATACCAATTTGAAAACGTGAGTAGACAAATTGTATCAGAAAGTAAATCCTCGAAAAATCAGGATCACGCGATAAATTAGCGTAACCTTCTCTGATACCAATTTGAGAACGCGTGTAATATCGATTTAAATTGAATTAAATTCGCAAGATTCCACGTAACCCTTATTTAATTAGAGTCTACTTTTAAATCAAATAAATTCAGCCCCTAAACATCCATCTACGGTGCGTGTGTCAATCCCAAAAACAAATATGCGAAACAAGTTTAAGGAAAAATCCCCGCAGGGCAAAACCTTTTATTTCACTATAATAAGTAAATCGCAACTTACATGGATTTCAATGAAATACAGTGCCACACGAATACCCGCAGGCGTCGGTCGGTGTCATCAGTAATGAATCCACACGCAGCGAACCCACATGAACCTCAGTCCAATCAATAAAGGAAGAACCGCAGCACTCCTCAATCACACGCAGCCATAAAACTTTGTAGAGACTCCCTCAGCAATGACACGCAGCCCTCGGTTGCAAAGATCTCTCCACAAAGGTTTGAACAAACTAAAAAGTTGTGTTCTTGGGTTACCAAAAAGATTCACAAAGGATTTGTAAATTGTGTGAATCAAAAACCTAGAGTCTTGGGCTCAATAGGTGAAGACTTAGAGTATTTAGGACTCCGAAATTCGTCTTGAAAAGTCTTAAAAAAATACACCACCGAAATAGGTATATATATATAGGAAAAACAAATTAGTGGTAAAACAATTCACGAAACTGCTCGAGTTTATCCCAGGCGGACCGGTCCGGGTTGGGGGCGGATCGATCCGATTGACCGGATCGGTTCTTTTATTCTGAGGCGGATCGGTCCGGTTGTGACCGGATCGGTTCTTTTATTCCAGGCTTCATCGGTTCGCAATCAGTCCGGGGTATACTGGATCTGCAGCAAGCGGATCGGTCCGGTTGAGGGGCGGATCGGTTCGTTGGCGGATCGGTCCGGTAGGGAGGCGGACCGGTCCGGCTGTTAGACTTTGATTCCTCTTCTTCTTTTGATATTCGGATCCGTTGATGAATGTATGAATCTTGAATTTCTTCAACGGTGTAACGGCGTGCGACATAATAAATTGCTAATGGACAAAAATGTCCTTACAGTTGCCATTCTTTCATCTTTTGCATTGTTGTCCCCACTTATCTGATTGGAGACTAATTATGAGTCGCCAAACACCTGTAAATGCTTCGCCCCCAAAGTGTGTGCCTTGTGGTGGCCGGCTATCAAAGCTCATATTATACCTCATTGTTGGAGGCTTCAAATCCAAACCTGATTCCCTGTTCGAGGATTGTATATTCTGGAGTAACAAGCATAATCCCCACTCCTGCCCCATTTGAGTTGGAGGCTCCATCAACAAATAATTGCCAAACTCCCTCTGTTGTGTGGTTCTCATCTTGCTTCATGGTTTGAAGTTGGTCTAGAGGATGCTCGCCTATGAAATCAGTAAGGACTTGTCACTTGATTGCATTCCTTGGTTGAAATTGGATGTCAAATCATCCGAGCTCGACTGACCATTTAATTAGTCTGCCCAATAAATCCGCTTTCCTCAGGATTTCTTTAAGGGGGTGCGATGTAAGGACGATGATGGCATGAGCTTCAAAGTAGTGCTTCAACTTCCTTAAAGCCACTACAAGTGCAAAGGCGAGCTTCTCTAGTGGTAGGTACTGCTGCTCATCCTCTAATAAGGTCTTGCTTGCATAATAAACGGGGTGCTGGATTCCTACTTTCTCGCACACCTGCGCAGACCTGACGGTGTGGTTGGAGACGGCGAGGTATAAGCATAAGGAATCCCTTTCTTGAGGTATGACGAGCAGGGGTGGTGAGATGAGGTAATGCTTAAGTTCGTTTAATGCTTGCGAGCAATCTCGATTCCATTCTACTGTCTTATTTCCCTTCAAGAGCTGGAATAATGGTTTGCATCTCTCGGAGGACTTTGAGATGAAACGGTTCAAGGCAACGAGCATGCCGGTGAGCTTCTGTACGTCCCGTATTGTGCGAGGGGGATGTACCCTGTTGATTGCATCGATCTGGTCCAGATTATCCTCGATGCCTCTCTTACTGACCAAGTACCCAAGAAATTTTCCTGACTGGACACCGAAAGAACACTTGCTCGCGTTGAGGTTCATTCGGTACTTCCTAAGGATTTCAAAGGTTCTTGATAGGTCTGAGAGGTGATTTTATTTGTTTTTCTCTTGACGAGCATATCATCGATGTAGACTTCCATGGTGTCTCCCATTTGGTCTTTGAACATCTTGGTGACCAGTCGCTGGTAGGTTGCCCCTGCATTTTTTAGCCCAAAGGGCATGACTTTTTAACAGTATAATCCGATGGTGGTGATGAATGCTATCTTGTCCTGGTCTGGTGCATACAGAGGGATCTAATGATACCCCGAATATGCATCCAAAAAACACATTCTTTCGTGAGCTGATATGGCGTCCACCAATTGGTCGATTTTTGGGAGAGGGAAACTGTCCTTAAGGCACGCCCTCTTAAGGTCAGTGAAGTCGATGAAGACTATCCATTTCTCATTATTCTTTGAAAGGTTCTAAAAGGCGCGAGGCGTGGTCGAGGCGTAGAGGTCAAGCCTCAAGCCTTAGGAGCCTAGGCTAAGCTTAGGCGTAAAAAGGCGTTTGTCCTTTTTTTATTATTTTAATTATTCCAAGGCTAGTAATATAATAAAATAGTACATACCTTGAATTTTGAAAATATATCCATATGTTTGGTAGCCATCTTTCTCACATTCATGCTCCATAACCAATATTTGTCAACTAATCCTTTGTTTTGTTTAAAAAAAGTGTGCCTTAAGCCTTTTACTAAGAATAGGGGGTAATAAGGCGTAGGCGATGCGTTTCTCTCAAGCCTCAAGCCTAGGCGGAGCCTAGGCGGGCCTTTTAGAACAGAGATTCTTTGGAACTACTACTAGGTTGGATAACCATTTAGGGAATTGAACCTCCCATATAGATCCTGCATCCAGTAATTTCTTAACTTCTTTTTCTACAGCTTTTGCCTTCTCGGGCGCAGTTCGTCGTGCCTTCTGCATGATAGGTTTGAAAGTGGGGTCAACATGCAATCGATGACAAACCACACTGGGATCAATTCTAGGCAGCTCGTATGGTTCCCACGCAAAAACGTCTACGTTGCTTCTCAGAAGAATCGTCAATTCTTTCTTTTCTTGATCTGTGAGGGAAGCTCCAATCAAGAATATCATGTCCTTTTAGCTACCACCAACTGTAACTTACTCTAGGTTTTTGATGACCCACTCAGAGGGGAGGATCCTGGTCTCCTCCACTCCGGGTCTTCCATACCTTTACTGCTATTTTGAAGGTATCAGACCTTCTCGTTCCTTGATCTTCTCAGCGGGCCTCTCGAACTTCTTCTTCGGTCTTGGGCGGATGGCCGCTATGAAGCACCTTCTTGACATCGCTTGATCGCCATGGATATCCATTACTCCTCGCTCGGTCACATATTTAAGCTTCTGATGGTTGGTAGAGGGGACTGCCTTCATCGCATGTAGCCACCCTCTATCGAGAATAGCTTGGTATGGCGAGTCAATGTCGACTACCAGAAACTCAATCATCTTGGAGATACTTACTGCCCTTACTATTAGCACAATCTTTCCCAATGGAATAGTCACTTTTCCAGTGAAGCCAACTAGAGGGACAGTGGCTTCCTTCAGGTCAGCGATGCTCAACTTCAATTTTTTGAACAGGTCGAGATACATTACCTCAGATGAGCTTCCTTAGTTGACAAGTAGCTTGTCGACGTCATAGTTGGATATCCTGAGCGTAATGATCAAGGCGTCATGATGTGGGGTTCTCACTCCCACCAGATCCTCATCTGTGAACACGATATGTTTGCTATAGTCGACGTCATCTGCTCGTCGATGCTTTTTTGATTGGGTCTTTGTTGGTTCGATCTGAAAATCTTGAATTACTGCTGTTAGCTTTTTTACCTCCATTTGAGCTGAATTCCCCTGAATCTGATTCATATCAGATGCCTCATGAATTACTACGAATTCATGGCCAGCATCGTCTTCGAGTACATTGTCAGGTCTTGTTTCTCCATTGGCAGAAACTTTCTCTGCCTTCTTCTCCACAAACTCGTTCAGGTGCCCAGACTAGGCCAGTTCTTCGAGCTGAGACTTAAGAGATTTGCAGTGCTTAGTCTTATGTCCTCCCTCTTTATGAAAAGCGCATCTCAGCGCGTTGTTTCTCTTTGAGGGGTCTCCTCCCATCTTTATGGGCCACTTAATAAATGGCTCGTCTTTGATCTTTGCCAGAATCTTATAAATTGGTTCTTTGAAGACAGTGTTGACTGCCTGAAATGCTTTTGAAACATCATTATTGCCTCCGTTCTTGGAGCCATTCTTGCCCCCATTCTTGCCTCCTTTCTTTTGGTTCTCATATTTGTCATTGCCTTTGGTAACGAGCTTAGTTCGATCATTTTCCCGTGTGCTGAGGCGGGTCACATCCTCCACCTTGGCGTACTTCTCGATGCGAGCCATTAGGTCATCGATGGTCGTGGCCTCTTTTTTCGTCAGGGATTGGTACAAAAGGCAAGAGATGGGTAGCCCAATTTTGAAAGCGGCCACTGCTACCTGCTTTGAACAGTCCTCGACCTCATTGAATAACTCCCAGTACCTCTCCGCGTAGTCTCGGAGGCTCTCTTGAGGTGTCCTTTTCATTGTTAGCAAAGCATCCATCCATTTAGGATGGGAGCTACTAGTAATGAAGCGAGATGTAAAAAGCTCGACCAGGGAATCAAAGCTCCTGATAGACCTATGAGGGAGCCTTTCAAACCATTTCTACACCATGTCATATAGGCTCGAGGGAAAAATCTGGCACATTAGTGCATCCCGGTGGTTCTAGAGGGTTATGGCTTGCCTGTACTGCCTAACGTGATCAATGGGATAAGTTTTTCCATCATAAATCTTGAATCTTTAATCTTGGAATAGAAACTTTCTTTGGGGCTTCTTCTTCTTCTATTTCCTTTAAGAAAGGGGATTTCATTTGGGTCTTGAGAGCTCGTTTAGCAAGCTCCCTGGTCGATCTTGCGCCGCGATGTGCTAGGTGTTGGTCCATCTCCCTTTAGACCAAATTTTGTGTGTTCTCATTGCCGCGAGCTGAGCTCCTATAACGGCGATCCGGTCTCTTGTGCTCGAGAGAGTCATTTCTTGACTCGTGCTTATCACTCTTTTGGGATCCACGCCCAGGGCTCCTTCCTCTACGGCGAGACTTACTCGCCTGAGGGCTAGGAGTGCGGTATGGACGTCACATAGTGCTGCAATGGAGCTCTTTCTTTATCCTTTCTAATTTCCTTTTGAGGTGAGAATTCTCAGCCTCTTTCTTGCGAGCGGACTCCATTTGCTCTTGGAGCCTTGCCTCATAGGCATCAATCAGTTTGGAGATTTGTGTGGACCTCGCTGGTCCTTGGCTTTCCTCTGAGGCTGGCCTCTCTAGCCGATCCCTCTGATCTGAACGCCGAACTTCAGATCTGATCCTACGAGGAGCAGGTTGTTCTTGGATATCTCCTGCCTGAGGAGCATTACTGCTGTGACCAAACTTTTTAACTTCTTTGTTGGTGTGGGCTTTCTCAGAGAAGACAAACATTCCCACAGACGGCGCCAATTGTGGTGACAATTATATTCAACACAAATAAATGAGAAAAGCGCAATAACCGAGGAAAATAAAGAACATGAAATGCCAATCACACAACACAGTATGTACATGGTTCAGCAAGAATGCCTACGTCCACGGTGGTGCAGTCAGTATTATTTCTATATACTCCGGGGAGCATTTACAGAGAATACAGTGCGTGCCTCTTACCCCAGGCTTAGGGTTTATTATATACATGTTTATCTTTGGAGAGTGGGGGTGTTGGACTCCCCCACGTCCATCTTTATCTCTTGGAATATCTCTATACGAGATTCCAGGAGAAGACTAAGTCATACTGAATTTAGTTAAGGTGCGAAGGGTTTGGACTTTGGGTCATTTTTATTAGGCTTCGGTCCCATGATGGAAAATATGGGTACCCACAATAGGTATGTTCACATACATAAAAGCACATAATAGACATACACACCACATAATCTATATGTATATTCAGTATAGGCACACATACAACCTATAATAATAATTCGTACATATTATCTATTATCTGAATACTTACCATATCATTAATTCACCATGTTACCTCATTATCGTATATCCCCGAGTATTATTCTCTACCCAAAGTGCCCATGGATACCCCTTAAGTTAATTCAGTAGTTATTACACTAATACCCTACTAGTTATAACCTTAGATCATGGTCCACTCTTCCCGAAGCCCAAATTCTAAATTCTCGATTTATAATTCGCTCGATTTACTCTTGTTGATTTAAAGTTCCAATATTACCCGCATTAAGATCTTACCAAGTCTTAACCGTACATCTAGTGACTTCCTATAAGTCTTTAATTAATTATAAGGTCAACCCCCAAGTTACCCATAATTCATACCAAGAATAAACCTCATTAGAAAGGAAAAAATGGGAAATTTTGGGCAACCGAATCGATTCGCCAATGGGCCGAATCAATTCGAAAAGTAGCAGGTCCCTTCTTTTTCTACTTAGTTACGTTTTTCCCATTAAAGCTTTAACCCAACTTCATGAAACTCCATTAAACTCTCATCCAACATTACTAAACATCATTTAAGTATATAGCGGTGATTTATTACGTACATAAACATCAAAACTATATGAAATTCATCTAAGAACCAATCAATTCATTAATTCATCAATAACCCTAGATTTTATGTTCTGCATTTATTCTCAGAAAAATACCTAGAATTCCTTCATGTTCTTCATCATATAACATTTGATTTCGTACTACTAATATGAAGGATTAATTCTACATGAAAATTCTACCCCAAAGCATGTGTATAAATCATCAAAACCTCAAGATTCAATTTAAATCATCAAATAGAAGACCCTACTCTACATGGGTGTTATAACTCTTCAAAAACAAGCAATATAAATACTTGCCTTTTGGTCCAACTAATCTGATTTCATTTGATGATGATGGGTTTATTTGTTTTCCCCTTCCATCGACTATCCAATGATGATGGTGGTGCAAGAATAACGTTGAATCCTTCAAGAACTCTCTCTTAATCTTCAAAAATGGCTTCTCCTTCTTCTCTAGTGGCCTCTTTTTGTTTTGTATCTTTCTAACCCAAGACTCATCCATTTATATGTTGATAAAGGCTTAAAAAATTCGTAGGTCTCCTTACCTTAGGTTACCAAATGACCAAAATGCCCTCATACGGTGTCGATTTGGTCTAAAATTACCCCGGGACCCAAACTATACACTCGAGTATACTATTTTGGTTATTTTGACCCTTTTGGAAATAATCGTGACATCTAAATCATCATTTGAGCCGCTTTATACAATTATCTTATTTCCTCCTCAAAATACGGCACGCATGAATTTTAAATAGACCAAATTAATTTAAATTCTAAATACTAGAATTAAATACATTCTCCGAATTAAATAAACTCCAAATCACCAATTTAATTCAATCCTATATTCTCATAAATACGGGGTATTACATACTTCCCCCTTACAAAGGAATTTTGTCCTCGAAATTTGGATAAGACTCGCACTTCAAGATTTCTATACTACCTTAATCTTATACTCTTAAGATCACTACATATATTTCTACCTCTCCTAATCGCGAATAATATTAAAAGAATTCAACTACCTAGGGAACCCATACGCCCTCTACCCGTTCATAACTGCACCAATGTTAGCTAGCTCCACTAGCCTTAAATAGTAATATAACTATCAACTCGCAGTTATAACTACATATATGTATAATAACCAAGGTACTAAACAATGTACTAATGATCAAACATCTCCCCACTTCCAACGTTGCACTAAGTATCATGCGTGGGATGTCTCGTAAAGCGAAATCCAAATACGAAACCCCCCGATACACTACTACTTAACATTATCGGTCGTCGATATCCATTAGGCTCTTAGTCCATAGCATGTACACCTAAATCCCCATCTTTAAACATAAATGTATCCTCGTCCACTCACATGTTACAAAAGACAACATACATCATGACGCTCTTACTATCGGTAGTTTCTTAGTGCAAATAAATCATGAGCTATATCTCTTGGCTCGATAATAAGCCAATCTACCCTGAATCACATTAGCAAACGTCCCTACTAACCAAGATCAAATATAACCATACAAACATATTCTTATAATTCTATCATGAAAGAGTATAACATATATACACATGTATATAGGCTAGACCCTTTTTTAGGTGATACCTAACACAAATAAATCATACCCTGGGACAGCGAACACACAGTCCTATTATAACAGTCTACTATCGCTCAAGTTCTCGCTAACCATTCGAAACTCAGAAAGTAGTCTACTCTATTCTCATAATTCTAGAAAGCCGTAAACTAACACGTAATGCAACTATCCTCTTAGTGTACACACCCGCTATCTTGTAGGCGACACTAAAGAGCCCCGCTACCCCACGATAATTATCTATATATATACATGATAAGGCTATTACGGCCAATGCACTGTAACACCCCGTATTTTTTATGATTTAAATAATTATGGGATTTAATTATTATTGTTGGATTAATTGAATTAAAATGTGAGATTTAATTATCAATTAATTCGGGTTAAAATTTATATTAACTAGCTTGCTAGGGTTAATACTTATTAATTGAATATTACTGTGTGATATGAAATATGGAATTATGCATATTTTATAAAAGTTCGAGAGTGAGAATTACGACAATTGGTAATTTATGTCAGACGGGCGTGCGAGTCGTGTCGGGACTAATTGATAGGAATAAAAAGAGAATTGATTTTTATTAACTCGTATGATCGTTTCGAGTGTGCCGCTGATTTTGAAAGGTCCGAGATAGTCAGGATAGTGTACCTGGAGATTTAGTTTGGGTCTCGGTGCAATCTTAGGGCTACTCGACGTCCCAAGAGGGCATTTTGGTAAATTGCAGTTTTGGGGCTAATTAATGGACGAAAATTAGAGTGCTTTAATATCCCTTACGTAGTTACAGTTAGGGTTTTATCTGTAAAAGAAAAGAGAGAGTCCCAGATGAAGGAAAAAGAGGTTCCTAGGAGTTCCAAGGCCAAACCCAGTTATCTTTCACCAAAAATATCATCAACGCGTAGATCAAAAAGAGTAAAACACATTTATACCAATTTCAAGTGATGAATTAAACCTTCATAATCAAGCATGTGTTTATTACTTACTTTCTTTTAGCAATACCCATGTTCATGTTAATAAAAGTGATGAAAATTTGGGGTTGGATATACATGAATTGAATCTAATATTAATTTAGGTTGAATCGTTTATGCATGTAGATAAGAAATCATGTATATAAGACTTTCTGTGATAAACAAATCAGGAAATTTTATGTTCTTGGTTGATAATTGTAAGAACTTAACTATTTGGGAATTCCAGATTATATTAGTGATTGGTAATGAATTAATGATGTTATATTAGTGGAAATCATACATATATGTTAGGAAATTTATTTAGTATGATTGATCGGTGTTTGGGAATGATCCGTAGAGGTTATAGTTGTTGAATTGGTGAAGAAAACATTTCTGGGTTAATCTGCGTCGAAAAGGGTAGCGGTCCAGACCGCTTTTCATAGAAAGGCCTGGATCATTTTTCATAAAAAGGTCCGGATCATTTTATTTAAAAGGTCTGGATCATTTGTTTTTAAAAAGGGTCCGGATCATTTTCCTAGTGGGTCCGGACCGCCCTACTAAATTTTGCCAGAATTGATTTGTGGACCCTAAGGACATCTTTCGAGACTTGTAATGCAGGAATCCTAATGTATTACACTGAGGTTTGAAGTGATGTTATATGAAGGCAAGTGTGGCGTAAGACTTGGACATACGTGGGATGTATTAATCTTAGAAATTTGAGGGAGAATACTTGAAATAATTATATTCCGAATAGCAATAGACGAATTCAATATGTGGAAAATATATGATTAGGTTAAGTGTAAACCTATGGATTTTAAAAGGATGTGTGTATGCCTATCGATTGATATTATTGTTAAGTGCAGTAATGGGTGATAACCCGGGGGTGCAGGAATATTATTGTTAAGTGCGCTAATGGGTGATAACCCAGGGGTTCAAGAATACTATTAATGAGTGCGCTAATGGGTGCTAACCCGGGGGGCATGATTAATATGGTTAGGTGCGCTAATGGGTCTTAGCCCGGGGTGCATAATTAATATATATATATATATATATATATATATATATATATATAGGGATGCTGTGACTATATTTATATATACAGGAACTTGTAAATCATTCTACTGTGTGTAGTTAGTAGATATGAGAATATTGACATATAATATAAATCTTAAGTGTTTAATAGATTTGTTATGAAAATGTTAAACATGTTAATTAGCTATTCGGCATAGGCTAATTTAATAGCGTATTGTATGGGCAATACGAGAATACTACTGGTGGGTATAGTTAGTATTATTGTGACTTCGAACTAGTTAAGCCGGGTGGCATAGCTAGGTGGGACTAGATATATGTTAGGCGTGCACAATAGATGAGAGGTGAGAATCTCATGTGAGAGTTCGATATCTAACATGCACATAATACTTGATTTAATGCAGTTTTAAATACTTGCAAAATCATTTTTAAAACATCGGGCTCTGACCCGTCTCTTGTATCTCTTCTCTCTTTTACTATATATATATCTATTATATCAGGTGCTCAGCCACAGGGACGCCAGATTTAGAGATTTAGATTTCTTGGCATGCTGCAACTTTTGTGGAAGATGTAGGTCCTTGTATTAGACGCCTCTATCATTTCGTTCAGTTCTATCTAGACTCTTATTTAGGGCATGTGTCGCCCATGCTTAGTAATTTTTATGAGAGATTGTATTCAGTTTGCTTTCCAGTTATGTTAGTTGGATGAGATTAGTATGGTTCTTTGGTTTGGGGTTTTGAACTGGAATGTTTTATGCAGTCTCATTTATTTTAGTACTTGATTCAGACTCAGTATTTATTATATTCATATGTGTGGTGAATGGATTATATTTTATTTACTTGAATTGAAAAATGGAAAATGTTTTGTTATATTAAAAAGGAAAATATTTTTGGCACTAGCTTAATTAATTATTAGGTGGTTTATTTTTTAATGTTTTTCGATAGTGATGCTAAGAATGAACCAACCGAACATTCTGTTTTTAATTTAATAAAGGACTGAACACCCGGTAATTAATTAGGCGGGGTGTCACACGCACCGACTAGATCTGACTCACTCACGAATTCTAGTGATAAAAACCTTACATTGTGACGCCCCCATGTCATAAAAATCTACCCCATCCTCATAGGATAAAAAGGCAATTTACCTCCAAGTGCTAGTTGCATCGCTTAGTTGGTGGGTCCCTGAACGTAATCCTCGTGTTCAAACTGACCAATGACCTCTTGCAGTGGTTGTACGTCTAGAACCTCGTGTTGTGGTCACCCCTGTCTCGCATAGGGCAATCTCTCTCTATGTGGCCAGTCTCTCCAAAAACGAAACATTTCCCAGAAAATCTTCCCTGCCATTGATCTTGTCCTTGCTCAACTTCCCCACCATTCCCTTGGCCCTAGCGCCCCTGAGAACGAAATGCTGCTGCTGCTGAGGGCCCTGATGACCCTACCTGAACCTAACAATCCTGGTTCGATAACCTTCGGACCTAAATCTCTTGGACTGGTTCCCTTGCTGGAGATCCTGCTCTTACTGTTATTATGCTCCACTGGCATCATTCCCGTCTACCTTTTCCAGTTTGACTGGACCCACTCACTCTTTTACTATACTTCATGTGCAAGCACTGATCCTGAAAATGAAGTAGTGATGCACGGGCAACCTCTGTGTATGTATCTAACGCCGGATTACCCAACAAGTGCTGTTGGATCTTCCAGACAAGTCCATCTATGAACTTATATATCCTCTTCTCTTGAGTGTTTACCTCATCTTTCACTAAATTTTCTAACCGAGTGAATTCTTCCTCGTGTTATACCACGGTCCTATCTCTTTGAGAAACATTGAGAAATTATCGTCGCATCTCTGTCTAAATAGAGGATGGGAAATACTTGTGGTAAAACCACACCTATAACTCCCCAATACTCACCACATCTCTCTCCTCTGCGGTGGTCACGGATTCCCACCTCTTCAAAGCTGCGCCCACTAGCTTGAATGTTGTCAAGAACTATTTCTGAGTGTCACTACACTCAATCATACGCATATGGTGTTGCATCTCCTTCTTTCACTAACTGGACACTACCACATCTGAATTATCCTTAAAATTCGGTGGGCGACCCTTCTGAAATGCTTCCCTCGCTCTCTGCCACTTGGACGGCCCCGGGTGAGCCTGCACGTCGGGTGTCCCAACGGTTGTGGCTGATTCAGCAGAAAGTTTCATGCCCTTGCGGTCATTGCCGCGTTAACTTCATGTGCCATGATTTCGTCCACCTATGTGATCTTCTCCATTCCTTGCGGTGGTTGTGGCTATGGCTAGGGTACCTCTATCTCCTGCTGAGCCTCCCTCACCTCGTCTCTCACTGATTCTCTAGCCTGAAGTCCTCTCTTAGGAGGCATCTGAAATGAGATTTGAAATATGTACAAGTTCACCATCAAATACAAAGTAATCGACAGAAGAACGTAAATACGCATACACAATGAGGAGTAAAACAGTCCTACAATAGGGATCTATATCAAATGACGCTTAGCTACAACGTAAAAAGCTGCACAAATCTTAAGGACACTAGAACCTGATGTTCTTATACCATTTGTGACACCCCGCCCAATTTAATACTGGGTGATCAGTCCTTTACCAAATTAAAACAGGAATCTCATTTGGCTCATTCTTAGCATCATTATTGAAAACATTTTAAAAGTTTACTAACCACCTAGTTAAAAAGACGATGCCAGATTTTTTTTATTAAACAATCATAACACATGGTAATAAAATTATACCATACACATAGTAACAGAGGCTAAAACATCAGAAGATTTAATATGAATAAATGTTGCATAAACCATCATCTCCAAGTCTAATATAAAAAATCCAACAGAATAAAAAACCTGAATAAAAAATCCAACAAAACATCTAATGAAATCAAACTGAATCCACAAGTACAAAGTCTGATAAAACTGAAAATAAGAAATAATTGAAGGGGAAACATGCCCAAATGAAATAATTGCACAGCATTCTACTCTAGGAATGATTTAACTGAAGCAACTAAATCCAAATTCTATAAGCATCCACAAGTGCTGCGGCTACGCATCACCGGAATAGATCACTAAGATGGGCGTCCCTGTGACCGGACACCTAAAAGGTTTTGAAAATGTTTTTGAAAATATGGGTCAGTGCCTAAGTACTTTTGAAAAGATTTTGCAAGTATTTGTCACCAGTTTGAAAACAGTTATTAGATACACATATTAGGTTGCATACACTCTCTTGAGTTACTAACCTCTCATCTATAGTTTGCACCTAACGTCTTATACTAAGCCCACCCAGTCAAGCTACCCGATCTAACAAGTCTTAAGCATCTAACTAACCCTTATCCAGTCTTGCTCACTCGTACCGCCCATACAATACGCCCATATAATACTCTACAAATCTAATTAATAATTAACATCTTCATAATGTTATTGTTAAACCCATGTAACATTTCACATATCTTACCGTTCAAACCTTTTCATTAAGTTTCCCTACTTAAGTTTTAATTTTAGATACACATTATCTACATTTCCTACTATTTACACATTAATAAATTTTCTCTTGTTTAGATTAACACTATCTAGTCTCCCTACCATCACACATAAGTAGATTAAATATTTTTTAGACATACACTATCTAGTCTCACGACTATCACAAATAAGTAGGATAAAACACCCAAGTATATATATGTATCACTCACTATATATATAAGATATAGCATCCATCGGACTGGACACCGTGATGCAAAATTGCTAACTCTGCTATCAAGTCCAAGTACCTCACGCACCTAATCATGGACTATGATTCAAAATGTCTTTCTAGAATCTTAAATCTAAACAACACATATTGGAGGCGAATATATCACTAAGTCTTTGGGGCTGCGCACATACCTAACGTACCCAAAGAACTTGTCGGCTTCACTATTTCTCTCACATAGTTATCCACTATGAGCACTATGCTCTGGGGAATAAATATAGACCTCACTAGAATCGTCAACTTAATCAACATACCCGACTCGCTCACTTGGTCCATTTTTACATCTCATAATTTTATTCCCACATATTTGCCCACAATGTGTCACACATTCATCTCCATAAATTCCCCAATTATATTTACCTATAATTACCAATATACCCGGACTCGCCCACTTGGTCGATAATGAAGTATTTCACCTAAATTCCTTTAATAATGTAGCGTCACCCAACTACAATACCCTAATTTTATTCCTCGATCTGATATTAACACAAATATTTATGAATTATTTTCCCCAAATTCGTTCATCTCATGACATACCGTTCACACCCTCCTAAACCCAATTATATCACCCTATAATTGTTAAGGAAATATATGTCACATATGAATTTATCACTAAATAAAAGTAAGGGATTAAATCTTTAATAAAATCCTCTTTATATAAAAACTGGACGAACTGCCAAGTTTCTAGGACCGTCGATCGATCAATCCCCCTGGGTCGATTGATCGATCGAGCAGGTGATCGTCTTCCCCGGCTTGTTGTTTCAGCCATTAACGAACCCTTAAGCTTTTGGTTTCTTCCCAAACCTTTACCCAAATCACAACCAACATATTCTCCACACCAGAAAAGGTTCTAAACACCCTAGAGACCTTAATCCATCAACAAATTTATACAAAACCCTAAGTATATCCGATTTGGGTTTTTCACCCGGGTCTCGTTCTATAAAATCCGACCCTACCCTATTCAGTCCATGTAATCACTATACATATTGTAATCCACTCTACAATTTAGTCTTAACAGACCCAAATCATAACTTAACATCCATTGAGTAATTAAATCTGCCCATTACTCTAAATCCATAAAAACCCAATTTTAATTATGGTTCTACACCCAAAACGAATTCAGATTTACACAACACTATGATATGAATTGATTATCATCAATTTAGAAATCACAACAGTTAACCACTTACCTAGAATGGTTCATAGAGTCTGATTCGTTGGTGTCGTCCCTTAATTTGGCTCCAAAATCCCCAAATTGGCTCTTGATTTGCTTTTCCCCAATTTTCCTCTCAAGCCCTAGGCTTAGAATTTGTGTTTACTGTCGTTTAACACTTCTCCATTTAGGTTAAAAACCTTAATCCCGTTTTTGTCCATCTGGGCCTAATTAAAATGGCCCAACTCACCCCGTGTGGGTCCGACTATACCCAAAAATACCCCGAGATCCAATTACTACCCTTGGGTACTCTTTTCTGACTATCTCAACCCATCCGGACGCAACCGCGCGCTCGAAATTGCCATCCGAAATACTTTTTGACATTTCCAAATTTCGACCTCAAAATCCGACACACATTAATTTGAACAATTAAACTTAAAGTCGCCAATTATAATTAATTCGGCTTACTCAAATAAATTCTCCAACTCATGAATTTAAGTTTCTCCAATTTAAATATTTTTATAACTCCCAAAAATAATTAAATATTAAATCCTCAAAATTACGGGGTGTTACATACTCCCCCTCTTACAAAGGAATTTCGTCCTCGAAATTAAGATGAGTGTAATGTTACAAGCTTTGCATATCACTCTCTAGTTATGTGCTTCTAAGCCCGTTATATCTAACCCATCCGCTTCTGACCATACGTTACACAAGTATGCATTTCAATTAACCAGGGGGCTCAGACACCCTATACCCGTGCTTAACAGCACAAAATTTGCCTTAATTAATCTGGGTCTCATACACCCTATCCCCGTGCTTTACAACACAAAAGCTACCCGACTATGCTAGTCGTAACCCGTAATATAACTTCGAACCCGTAGTCATATCACACACACACACACACACACACATATATATATATATATATATATATATATATATATATATATATATATATATATAGGGAGAGGTTCACAAGTGGACCAAAAGAATGGACTTTTTAATGGACCTTAACAAAAAACACATAATAACACATTAATTTTAATTTCTATAGTGTAATTGGTCCGCACCAGCGGCACCCAAGACCACACATTCACCCCACAAACCCCCCCATCCCCCACCCCCCCCCCCCCCACCGCCCCCCCACCACCCCAACAACCACCATCACCATAACAGCCCTTGTGGCAACCCTTATGACAGCAGGGTTGCCATTGGGGTGGGGGTGGGGTGGGTGGGGGGCGTGTGGGGGGTGGGGGATCGATCGACACGAGTATTTGGTGCCGCTGGCACGGACCAATTACACTATAGGAATTTAAATTAATGTGTTATTATGTGTTTTTTGTTAAGGTCCATTAAAAAGTTCATTCTTTTGGTCCACTTGTGAACCTCTCCCTATATATATATATACTGCCCGGGGTACCCAACCCATGTACTAATGTCCAAATATCTCCCCAACACAAAAGTATATACGCTTACTCTTATGATACCAAAGACAACATAAAATACCGCGCCCTTACTATCACTAGTGCTTGCGCAAAATAAACCACGAGCTATCTCTCTTTGCTCGAAAATAAATCTAACCACCCTGATTCACTTCAGTAAACACCCCTACTTACCGGGATAAAAATGTGAGAACACAAGACCTCACTTTGTGTCTATCGCACCACACAATATAATGTAAATAAACACATATACATAAGCTAAACGCCCTCTCAGGTGATACCTCGTACCAATCATATCCTAGTGTCGTGAACACCAAAACTTAACACCACTATCCATAATAGTTAAATTCCATCGTTATCCAGCCGATATTTAGGAAATATTATCAACCCTACTACCATAATTCTCGAAAGTAGTAACTCTTCGCAATAATTCAAACCTTCACTAAGTTTACACCTCCACTCTCCCGTGAAGAACACCAAAGAAACTCCGCTACCCCACGAAAAGTTTATCCACATACTATGGCTGCTACAGCCAACGTACCCACTAAATTTGACTCACCCGCGAACTCTAGTGAAAAATAGGTCTTATATTGTGACATCATCCTTGTCACTCAAAGATATATCCCATGACCATAGGGTAAAAATAATTACCTCCATACTCCAGCTGCAACGGCTGATCCTCGGGTTCCGGAGCATCTTCTCCCTGCATGAATGCACCCATGACTTGCTTTAGTGGTTGTACATCCAGGACCTCGTCCTGTAGTTGACCCCTGCCTCGCTTAAGACAATCTCTCTTCATGTGTCCCACTTCACCACAAATGAAACACATTCTAATACATTCACCTTACCACCGATCCCTTCCATGCCGACCTTGTTGGAATTTCTGGCCATCCTGCCGATAGCCTCATGTTCTAAATCGTTTGGCATGATTTCCCTGCCAAAATCCTTCCCCTGATCTCCCCTTGTCTGTTGTTGGGATACCCCACTGGTACTGTTCCCTCCAGCTTTATCCGACTTGATAGTTTCCACTCCCCTCCCGCTTCCTTTCACGTGGAAGCGATATTCTTGACAGTGCCGGAATGTTGCGTTAACGACATCAGTATAACCTACTAATGCAGAATTACTAATTAAATGCTGTCTGATTCTCCAGACTAACCCATCCATAAACCTTGCTTTCTTTCTTCATCGCGTACCTCATCCAGTATAAAATTTTCCAAACGAGTGAATTCTTCCTCGTAATCGGCCACTGAACTGTCCCCTTGAGTCACCTCTCTGAATTTTCTCCTCATTTCGATCTCAACCGCTGGAGGAAAATACATGCGATCGAACCGCACCCAAAACTTTGCAATAGCTAGTGTATCCCTTTCCTCAACTGTGGTGATTGACTCCCACCACTGTAGCGCTACTCCCACTAAACTAAAAGTGGCTAGCAATTGCTCCTGCACCTCATCGCAATCTCCCATGCGTAGGTGACGCTGGATATCTCTCTTCCTTGACACGCTAGCATTACACCTGAACCCCCTCACAACTCTGGTGGATGCCCAATCTTGAAAAAAAATCTCTCTTACTTGCTGCCACCCCGACGACCCTGTGTGAGTCTGAACATCCGGCGCCACTAACACTTGTGGCTGATCCCGTCAAAACTACCCTGCCATTGTGATTACCATCGCTTTAACTGCTTGCGCCACCAATTCAGTTACCTTTGTTGCCGAAATCAACCCTGGCATTTGTTGCGATAACTCTTGCTCCTGACGAGCCTCTCTAGTCTCATCTCCCCCTGCTGCCCAAACTGCCCTCTCTCTCCTGGGCGGCATCTGGAATGAGAATCTAATCATATGAGTTCACACTCAAATAAGAAATGTGGCAGAATGACGTAAATGCGCATATGTATAAGAATACAACAATCCTATGAAAGGGATCTATATCAAAGATTGCTAAGCCGAAACACGAAAAGCCGCACAGATCCTAAGGACACTAGAACCTGATGTTATGATACCATCTGTGACACCCCACCTAATAAAATACCAGGTGATCAGTCCTATACCAAATTAAAACATGAATACCAATTGGATCATCCTTAGCACCACTGTCGAAAAACTTTTTAAAACTTACTAACCACCTAGTATTCCAAAAGCTGGTGCCAAATTTTAACTTTTTAATTAAACCAAACAGTACATACGGAAAAATATAATCCATTCACACCACTGAATAGAACTCAACAGCATAAATAATTAAATAATTTACCAAATGAACCATCGGCCACCAAAGTGAAATCCAATAAAAACATCTAACGCCTGAATAAATACATCTGAAATCCGTACTGAGAAGACTAGGCAACAAGCCCTAAATAAAACTGGAACTGATAGATGATTCCTACTCTAGGAATGAATGAACGATGCGTGTAATCCAAACTCCTGCTAGCATCCACATGTGCCGCAGCTCCGTATCCCTGGAATAGAATATCAATCCCGGGGTCCCTGCTGCTGGATACTTAAAAGGTTTTGAAACTAGTTTTATAGCAAGGGTTAGAATCCAAAACATTTTGAAAATATTTAGCAAGTGAATTAGCTGTAGTAATTTAAAATGCATGAATGTGCTTCATATTTAAGTTAGTGTCACACTCCCTTGTGGACATTCTCACCCCTCCACTATTGTGCACACCAATCGTTTACCTTGACCCCCACCTAGTTTCACTACCCCGTCCAAATAGTCCTGGTATAACTTCCCCTTTCAATACTAGTCTAACCTGAGTATAATGATTCTTGAGTTATAAGTTATCTCACAATTAACTTAATTAATTCCTTCTTAAATAGTAGCATATAACCGTGTCAGAAGTTATATAAAGTAAATACATCACACACTGTATTATTACCCGCATATAATATTGAATACCATTATATACGTACCTTTACTAAAACATCCACACATATGACATACGTATATCCATCCCTCCGAGTATACCCTCGCCGGATGATTCCTTCTAAAGTGCTATCTCACTAGGTGTGCTCACATAACCTAGTTACCCAAGTTGGAATCGCTCACCAACTTGGCCCAAACTATAAACGTTGTGGAGGCGGTCATATTCCTTCTCTGAAAGTGAGATAAATCCTTCACCCATATACCGGATGCTATGACCTGGGGATATACTCGCCCTACTCCTCAAGCTAGGGGATTCACCCACATCGCGCAACCTCCCTTGATAGAACTAGATTATATAAATTGAATAAATATCAAGTCACTAATATTTAATATCACACACAATATATACACGTATATATATACTATCATTACACCGTACATATATAATATAAACCCCAGCTTTACCGTGTACTCAAAATCCCGTACACTAGCCTGTAATTTCGTGAGTCTGTGGCCCGACTCAACATAATTAATTTTCCCACTTAGTAATTTATCATATTCCCGAGTCTATGGTCCGACTCTAATATAATTAATTCACACCTCAATTAATATAAAACTTTCTCGAGTCTATGATCCGACTCTAATTAAATTAATTAACACACCCATTAATTTAATACCTCCCCAAGTCTATCGTCCGACTCTAATTAAATTAATTAACACACCTATTAATTTAATACCTCCCCGAGTCTATCGTCCGAATCTAATTAAATTAATTATTACACCCATTAATTTAATACATACTCGAGTCTACAATTCGACTCTAATTAAATTATTTACCACACCTATTAATTTAATACCTATCCGAGTCTACAATCCGACTCTAATTAAATTAATTATTACACCCATTAATTTAATGCCTACCCGAGTCTACAATCCGACTCTAATTAAATTAATTATTACACCCATTAATTTAATACCTACCCGAGTCTACAATTCGACTCTAATTAATTTAATTAACACCTCAATTAATATGATTACTTGGCATCGTCCAAGCATCATACCCGGACTCGCTCACTTGGTCCATAACTTAATATTTCTCGAGTCTATGTTCCGACTCTAAATTAATTACTCTCTCAATAATTAATTTAATACTTTGGTGTCACTTAACCAACATACCCGGACTCACTCACTTGGTCCTTTTTTACATCTCATAATTTCATTCCCACATATTCGCCCACAATGTGTCACACATTCATCTCCATAAATTCCCCAATTATATTTACCTATAATTACTAATATACCCGGACTCGCCCACTTGGTCGATAATTAAGTATTTCACCTGAATTCCTTTAATAATGTAGCGTCACCCAACTACAATACCCGAATTTTATTCCACGGTCCGATATTAACACAAATATTTATGAATTATTTTCCCCAAATTCGTTCATCTCATGACATACCGTTCACACCCTCCTAAACCTAATTATATCACCCTATAATTGTTAAGGAAATATATGCCACATATGAATTTGTCACTAAATAAAAGTAAGGGATTAAATCTTTAATAAAACCCTCTTTATATAAAAACTGGTTGAACTGCTATGTTTTTGGGACCGTCGATCAATCGATCCCCCTAGGTCGATCGATTGATCGAGCAAGTGATCGTCTTCCCCGGCTTGCTGTTTCAGCCATTAACGAACCCTTAAGCTTTTGGTTTCTTCCCAAACCTTTACCCAAATCACAACCAACATATTCTTCACACCAGAAAAGGTTCTAAACACCTTAGAGACCTTAATCCATCAACAAATTTATACAAAACCCTAAGTATATCCGATTTGGGTTTTTCACCTGGGTCTCGTTCTACAAAATCCGACCCTACCGTATTCAGTCCATGTAATCACTATACATATTGTAATCCACTCTACAATTTAGTCTTAACAGACCCAAATCAAAACTTAACATCCATTGAGTAATTAAATCTGCCCATTACTCTAAATCTATAAAAACCCAATTTTAATTATGGTTCTACACCCAAAACGAATTCTGATTTACACATCACTATGATATGAATTGATTATCATCAATTTATAAATCACAACAGTTAACCACTTGCCAGGAATTCTTCATAGAGTCTGATCCGTTGGTGTAGTCCCTTAATTTGGCTCCAAAATCCCTAAATTGGCTCTTGATTTGTTGTTCCCCAATTTCCCTCTCAAGCCCTAGCCTTAGAATTTGTGTTTACTGCCGTTTAACGCTTCTCCGTTTAGGTTAAAAACCTTAATCCCGTTTTTGGCCATCTGGGCCTAATTAAAATGGTCCAACTCACCCCGTGTGGGCCTGGCTATAACCAAAAATACCCCGAGACCCAATTACTACCCCCGGGTACTCTTTTGTGACTATCTCGACCCATCCAGACGCAACCGCGCACTCGAAATTGCCATCTGAAATACTTTTTGACATTTCCAAATTTCGACCTCAAAATGCGACACATATTAATTCGAACAATTAAACTTAAAGTCGCCAATTATAATTAATTCGGCTCACTCAAATAAATTCTCCAACTCATGAATTTAAGTTTCTCCAATTTAAATATTTTTATAACTGCCAAAAACAATTAAATATTAAATCCTCAAAATTACGGGGTGTTACATACTCCCCCCTTACAAAGGAATTTCGTCCTCGAAATTAAGATTAGCGTAATGTTCCAAGCTTCGCATATCACTCTCTAGTTATGTGCTTCTTAGCTCGTTATATCTAACCCATCCGCTTCTAACCATACATTACATAAGTATGCATTTAAATTAACCAGGGCGCTTATACACCCTATACCCCTGCTTAACCGCATAAAATTTGCCTTAATTAACTAGGGTTCCCATACACCCTATCCCCGTGCTTTACCGCACAAAAGCTACCCGACTACGCAAGTCGTAACCCGTAATATAACTTCGAACCCGTAGTCATATCACACACACATATATATATATATACTGCCCGGGGTACCCAACCCATGTACTAATGTCCAAACATCTACCCAACACAAAAATATATACGCTTACTCTTATGATACCAATGACAACATAAAATACCGCGCCCTTACTATCACTAGTGCTTGCGCAAAATAAACCCCGAGCTATCTCTCTTTGCTCGAAAATAAATCTAACCACCCTGATTCACTTCAGTAAACACCCTTAGTTACCGGGATAAAAATGTGAGAACACAAGACCTCACTTTGGGTCTATCGCACCACATAATATAACATAAATACACACATATACATAGCTAAACGCCCTCTCAGGTGATACCTCGTACCAATCATATCCTGGTGTCATGAACACAAAAACTTAACACCGCTATCCACAATAGTTAAATTCCATCGCTATCTAACCGATATTTAGGAAATATTATCAACCCTACTGCCATAATTCTCGAAAGTAGTAACTCTTTGCAATAATTCAAACCTTCACTCAGTGTACACCTCCACTCTCCCGTGAAGAACACCAAAGAAACTCCGCTACCCCACGGAAAGTTTATCCACATACTATGGCTGCTACAGCCAACGCACCCACTAAATTTGACTCACCCGCGAACTCTAGTGAAAAATATGTCTTATATTGTGACATCATCCTTGTCACTCAAAGATATATCCCATGACCATAGGGCGGAAATAATTACCTCCATACTCCAGCTACAACGGCTGATCCTCGGGTTCCAGAGCATCTTCTCCCTGCCCGAATGCGCCCATGACTTGCTTTAGTGGCTGTACATCCAGGACCTCGTCCTGTAGTTGACCCCTGCCTCGCTTAAGACAATTTCTCTTCATGTTTCCAAATTCCCCACAAATAAAAAACCTTCTTATACATTCTAATACATTCACCCTACCACCGATCCCTTCCATGCCGACCTTGTTGAAATTTCTGGCCATCACGCTGATAGCCTCTAGTTCTAACTCGTTTGGTATGATTTCCCTGCCGGAATCCTTCCCCTGATCTCCCTTGTATGCTGTTGGGATACCCCACTGGTACTGTTCCCTCCAGCTTTATCTGACTGGCTAGTTTCCGCTCCCCTCCCGCTTCCTTTCACATGGAAGCGATATTCTTGACAGCGCCGGAGTGTTGTGTTAACGACATCAGTATAACCTACTAATGCAGAATTACCCATTAAACGTTGTCTGATTCTCCAGACTAACCCATCCATAAACCTTGCTTTCTTTCTTCATCGCGTACCTCATCCGGTACAAAATTTTCCAAACGAGTGAATTCTTCCTCGTAATCGGCCACTGAACTGTCCCCTTGAGTCACCTCTCTGAATTTTCTCCTCATTTCGATCTCAACCGCTGGAGGAAAATACATGTGATCGAACCGCACCCAAAACTTTGCAATAGCTAGTGTTTCCCTTTCCTCAACTGTGGTGATTGACTCCCACCACCGTAGCGCAGCTCCCACTAAACTAAAAGTGGCTAGCAATTGCTCCTGCACCTCATCGCAATCTCCCATGCGTAGGTGACGTTGGATATCTCTCTTCCTTGACACGCTAGCATTACACCTGAACCCCCTCACAACTCTGGTGGATGCCCAGTCTTGAAAAAAATCTCTCTTACTTGCTGCCACCCCGACGACCCCGTGTGAGTCTGAACATCTGGCGCCACTAACACTTGTGGTTGATCCCGTCAAAACTACCCTGCCATTACGACTACCATCGCTTCAACTGCCTGCGCCACCGATTCAATTACGAGTGTTACCCAAATCATCCCTGGCATTTATTGCGGTAACTCTTGCTCCTGACGAGCCTCTCTAGTCTCATCCCCCCCTGCTGCCATAGTTGTCCTCTCTCTCTTGGGTGGCATCTGGAATGAGAATCGAATCATATGAGTTCATACTCAAATAAGAAATGTGGCAGAAGGATGTAAATGTGCATACGAATAAGAATTCAACAATCCAATAATAGGGCTCTATATCAAAGATTGGTAAGTCGAAACGTGAAAATACGCACAGATCCTAAGGACACTAGAACCTGATGCTCTGATACCATCTGTGACACCCCACCTAATAAAATACCGGGTGATCAGTCCTATTCCAAATTAAAACAGGAATCCCAGTTGGATCATCCTTAGCATCACTGTCGAAAAACTTTTTAAAACTTACTAACCACCTAGTATTCCAAAAGCTGGTGCCAAATTTTAACTTTTTAATTCAACCAAACAGTACATGCGGAAAAATATAATCCATTCACACCACTGAATAGAACTCAACAGAATAAATAATTAAATAATTTGTCGAATGAATCATCGACCACCAAAGTGAAATCCAATAAAAGCATCCAACACCTGAATAAATACATCTGAAATCCGTACTAAGAAGACTGGGCGACAAGCCCTAAATAAAACTGGAACTGGTAGATGATTCCTACTCTAGGAATGAATGAACGATGCGTCTAATACAAACTCCTGCTAGTTTCCACATGTGCCACAGCTCTGTATCCCTGGAATAGAATATCAATCCCGGCGTCCCTGTAGCTGGACACTTAAAAGGTTTTGAAACTAGTTTTATAGCAAGGGTTAGAATCCAAAACATTTTGAAAATATTTAGCAAGTGAATTAGAAGCAGTAATTTAAAATGCATGAATGCGCTTCATATTTAATTTAGTGTCGCACTCCCTTGTGGACATTCTCACCCCTCCACTATTGTGCACACCTATCGGTTACCTTGACCCCCACCTAGTTTCACTACCCTGTCCAACTAGTCCTGGTATAACCTCCCCTTGCCATACTAGTCTAACCCGAGTATAATGATTCTTGAGTTATAAGTTCTCTCACAATTAACTTAATTAATTCCTTCTTAAATAGTAGCATATAATTGTGTCACAAGTTATATAAAGTAAATACATCATACAATGTATTATTACCCGCATATAATATTGATTACCATTATATACGTTGTAGAGGGGGCTTGAAGGTAATCTTGACATTAGGGACAAATCCCCAGTTAGCATCAGTGTTTGGGATTATGCAACCGAGGTAGCTCAAGCGTGGCAACTCAGCAAGGTAGCTCGGCGTAGCAGCTCATATTTTAGCTTGTTGTATTAGTCATATTGTATCTTTGTTTATATTGACTGTAAGCTATAACCGTTGTAATGACGTAACGATAATAACAAAAGAGTTTGTATGAGGTCAAACGGTACTTGCGCGAGACCAGGCTTGGCAGGGCCTGGGAGAGCTTTCATGCTCTATCGAATGACCTCACCGTGGGAACTTTAGAGGGACTTGGTTTGGAGGATTGAGAAGTAAGGCACCGTTGGGGCTTGTCCTGACCATCTTAGATACACCTGGTAAAACACCAAAGGACCTTGACCGTTGAACCTCAAGCGGAGCAGCTTGGAGTTCCATCGGGCGTTGAGTTATGAACCAAGAAGCCCTCTACTTAAATGTCACATCTACTGTAGGTGATGTCACTAGCTAGCTAAACAAATGTCAGGTCTGCACTTGAGTAAGCCACCGTGGTATTTGGGGCTGTCAGGCAGTTGGTGAGCCACCACTGCGACAACAGCCCCCTGACACACAGTGGTTAGGCAAAAGGCATGTCTTGGCATTTAATGTTTATGACGTGGAGACAACTAGCGCATCAGGCATTTAATGCTGTGACATAAAGTATGAGGGTTGTCTTTCATAGTTTTAATGACTGAGTTGCCTTGGGGGTAGTGTGTGGGGGGGGGGGGGATATTTAAGGACCCCAACCACCTTTGAGGAGGAGAGACTTTTTGAGAGAGTTCTGAAGTTATTTCAAAACCAGAGAGCTTACTCACTTACCATGGTCATTTATTATAAGCTTTTAGTACTTGACAGAGATCCTTGAGGGTTGTTTGGTGTGTTTCTACCTGCCTATCAAGGTGTATCTAGGATGTTTACTTCTCTCTCCCTCTAGCTAAACCACTTCTAAAGTTCATTATTATTCCCTGAGTTATACACGAGAGACTTTGTGAGTTTAAGCCGAGTCTATCTTCATTGGGTTCATGTTTATGTGTCCTGTCATTAATCCAAAGCTTTGGCCAATTAACTTGTCATTACCATACTCAATAGGGGTCACGCCTCCATATATATTCTAAAGTACCCTCCTACATTTGGCGACTCTGCTGGGGAGGCATCCTTCTAGATAAGGAGTATGGCGCAAGATAATGCTACTCGGAGACTCAATTTCGATGACATTCAGCATAATGAAGAACAGGCTGCGAGAGAGCAAGAGGCCCTAGGAGATGGGGCTCCTCGAGTAGAGGTACCTCTGGCGCTAGCAACGATAGGCATCCCAGGGGTGGCCCAACCTCCCGTGATCACGGGGTTGGGACCCGCTCAGATTTCCCTCCTCATGAGCAAGTTTCACGAGTTCTTGCAAACTCCGATGGCTTCAACTATGCTGGGAGGGTTAGAGACTAACGCTTTCGTAACACCAGGAGTAGCCCCAACGGTCCCACCAGGGGCAGGTGTTACAGGAGCGGTCCCAACAAGTGTACCCTCTGTTGTGAATCCAGCTGTGGGTACCCCAGGAGTTTCAACGGCACCACCGGTAACATTCGTGTCGGTTACAACGAGCGCTCGGCCCTCTGCCCCATCGCTGGTGGCCCTAGTAGCCTCGCCCATGGAAGAAATGAGAAAAGAGATGCAGAAGGAGATGCTAAAGTTCATGCAGGCTTCCTCACAGGCTGTGGGCGAGGTGGCTTCGGTCTACGATGACTTTCGAACACCTTACCCCCAGGAATACAAAGACGAGCCCTACCCGAAGGACTATATTCCCCCTACCTTTGAAAAATACTCAGGGAAGGGTGGGAACCCGAAGGAACACATTAAGCGTTACGTTGAACATTTAGGAGCGCACTGCAATGACAAAAAGCTTAGATTAAGGGAGTTCTCCAAATCCCTGACTGATAAAGCATACACTTGGTACTCACACTTGCCTCCCAATAGTGTCTCTACATGGGAGGAGATGCATGTATTGTTCGTTCGGAAGTTCTTCTTGGCAGAAGATGAGTTCACCCTAACCCAACTTGGAAGGGAGAGGCAAAGGCCAGGCGAAGAGGTAGTGGCCTATATTTGAAGGTTTAGGGAAAGGTCCCTCGATGTAAGGGAAGAAGCTAAGGAGGACAGGTTACTACAGATCTGTGCTGAGGGATTACTTCCTGAGTATATCTGTCACCTAATCAATGAGACATGCGAGGGAACATTTTCAGCATTCTTAAAATCCGCAAGAAATATCTCTTTGGTGGTGTGACCTAGCCCGGTAGTAGCTCCCATGGTGTTCAGACAGCCGATACAACCCATTGGAGGAAGGTCTCAGGCCCCACGGGTGGGATATATCGAGAGGGAAGATGGGGGCAAGGCCCAGAGGAAGGACAACAAAAGAAAGTTCGGAAGAGATAGAGAAGACCCGCCACCGTTACCTTGTACGGTGGAGGAGGCTGTGAGTTGCTATAACGCAATGGTCCAAGGCGGAGCGATTTACGAACCAAAGGGTGTTCCGGCGGAAGAGCCCGACGCAACAACTAGGGCTGACCCCAAATATTTTCAGGTTCATTGAAAGGTCCAGCATCCAACAGAAAGCTTCTTCACGCTGCGAAGGATCATCGACAAGTACATGAAGGCGGGGACATTGCAAATTCCCCCGCAGAACGTTAACAATAACCAACTCCCGGCACATGGGGCCAATCTGGTAACGGCCTATGATAAGGAAGCAGAATGGGAGGGGGGAGAGGCAACAACGAAGGAGTTCGATGAGGCACTGGAGCATTGCACTAGGGGAATGGTTAACGTAGTTCTAGCTTATGATGAAGCAAGTGCTAGGGACGTAGAAGACGCCTACAGCGTGGAGGGTGAGGAAACGGACCCAGTTGTAGAATATAGCGCAGTTTCAAAATCTCCAAAGTTCACTTGGTTCTTCGACCAAGTGGGAATCCCAAAAGAGAGCAGAACGGAGATAACTCAGGCGATCTTAGATATTGTAAGGAGAAATGCAGTCCCCTTGATAAGATGGAGGGGACCCATGGTTAAGCTGGTAAAGAAGTTCCTATCAGAGGTAACGTTCAGCGATGCGGATAGAGCTGTAAGGTTCCCCCATAATAGGCCTCTGTATGTAACCGCCAGTGTTAACGGGGTTAACTTTGCAAGGACTCTTATGGATGGGGGTGCTTCCATCAACATTATGCCAATCAACTCCTTCCATGCGACCAATATTCCTGAAGAAAGGTTGGTTCCCATGCCCTTGGTAATCTCGGGCTACGATAATCAATCTTCCAAATCCATCAGGTATGTAAACGCGGGGATAGTAATGGGAAATCTGAGTTCCCACATCAAGTTCCATGTAATAGAAAGCGCAACTTCCTATCATTTGTTAATAGGAAGAGTATGGATGCACAACCAAGGGTTAGTTCCCTCAAGGTACCATCAATGTGCTAAGGCGAATATCAAGGGGACAGAAATGACTATTAGGGCAACTAAGAGGCCTTTCGCTATCGAAGAAGCACACTTGGTGGATGCAGCCTTTTATACAGAGCTCGAAGAGGATGTGCGAGTTCTAACAAGAAGAATGGAGGGAACATGGGTCCCCTCGATTAGAGAAAGAATGGGACCTTTAAATGAGAGTGGCGAAGGGGGGAGGATCGAGGAAACATATCGGGCGGTCCCTCGACCCTAGAACATCTCGAAACAGCTCAAAGAAAAGATGAGGCCTAGGACAGACCCAGGCGAGCATGAGGTCCAACGACAAAGCGTGTTAAGTCATTTTTCAGGGGAAAGAATCGCTGAGGCTTCCAGAGAAAGGAAGAGAAAGGCCGTAGCAATAGCTACCAGCAGGTAATGCAAGAAAATTGTCACTGAAGAGGGAAAAGTGGTGTACCGCTTATAATGGTGTGAACGGGCGGCCGAAAAGACTAACAATGAGGTTGACCCGATATATGAGTGTTTTTAGTAGATCAACGGGGGCAGTGTATGGTGATAGACAACTCCAACATACAAGAGTTCGTAGAAGATGTCGTCGAAGAACCAGACTACATGGCAGACCAACCAAGGCTCCAGGCACAAGATTTGGAGCAACTAAACCTAGCAGGGGAAGGGGAAGATCCAAGGCCTATCTTTATCTCGAAAGATCTTGTTAAGGAGAAAGAAGAAACCTTGGTTGACCTAATTTGGGAGTTCATAGATGTCTTCGCATGGAAGTACACTAAAATGGAAGGGCTGGATGAGGAAGTGAGCTGCCACAAGTTGAACGTGATGCCTTCGGCTATTCCGGTGAAGCAGGCAACAAGAACTTACAAGCCTGAAATAGATTTAAAGATTAAAGAAGAGGTCCAACGCTTATTGGCAGCAAGATTTATCAAGCCCATACAACATCCCCTCTGGCTATCCAGCATTGTGCCAGTGGGGAAGAAAGACAAAAACCAAATAAGGATTTGCGTGGACTTCAGAGACTTGAATAGGGATTGCCCCAAGCATGAGTTTCCCCTACCCTCCATCGACAGTTTGATAGATGCCACGGCTGGTCATGAGATGTATAGCTTCATGGATGGATATGTGGGATACAACCAGATCAAGATGGACCCCTCTGACGCAGAGAAAACATCATTCAGAACGTCGTTGGGCAACTTCATGTATAAGGTAATGCCGTTTTGACTCAAGAACGCCGGGGCTACGTACCAAAGAACAATGATGGCCATTTTTCACGACTTCTTCTACAAATTTGTGGAATTCTACGTAGATGACTTGGTCATCAAATCAAATAAGGAGGAGTCCCATCTGAACGACTTAAGGAAGGTGTTTGCTCAGTGCAGGAGGTACAAGTTAAGGATGAACCCGTTAAAGTGCATCTTCGGAGTAACAAGTGGTAAGTTCTTAGGCTTCGTGGTTAACCGACAAGGGGTACAGGTGGACCAGGATAAACAGCGGGCAATCTTGGAGATGCCATGTCCAAGAACGGCGAAGGAGCTGAAAAGTTTTCTCGGTAAAGTCTCCTACCTCAGGAGATTTGTGACTGGATTGGCCGAAATAACACCCACTGATGCAGCTGCTGCGAAGGAACACGAAATTCAGATGGGAAGAGGTTCACCAGATGTCCCTGGTTGGGTTGAAGAAGCTGCTCGTATCACCACAAATCATGGTTCCTCCCTAGGCGGGAGCTCCGTTGCAGCTATACCTTACATCCACCACGAGGTCCGTTGGAGCTCTGCTAGCACAAGAAGTAGACGGGCAACAACGGCCGGTTTACTACCTCAGCAGAATTATACATGGGCCAGAAACTAGATATACTAGCTTAGAAAGGCATTGTTTAGCCTTGGTCTTTGTAGCACAAAAGCTTAGGCATTATATGCTGTCTTTTACCATTCATATTGTAACTAGATGCGACCCAATTAGGTATTTACTCGCAAAGACTATATTGATTGGCAGGGCAGCTAGATGGTTCCTTATTCTCTCTGAATACGACTTAAAATGTGTGGTCCCTCGCGCAATCAAAAGCCAGGCGTATGCCGACCTATTGGCCATCTTCCCTTCAGGAACCTCCGAGCCACCTAGGGAAGACATTCCAGGAGACGATTTGTAGGCCAATTACCTGGATGCAACCGAGGAGGAATGGATGATGCAGTTCGATGGATCTTCGGCAGAAGATAAGGGAGGAGCAGGGGTTGTTCTTTCAAAAGGGATGGAAGAGATTTGCCTTTCCTACAAACTAGATTTCCCTTGCTCTAATAACGAGGCAGAATACGAGGCGTTGGTACTAGGGCTTCTAGAGGCTCTTCGGAAGGGAATTCATTCACTCTGCATTAAAGGTGACTCGAACTTAGTAATACAGCAGGTAAATGGAGAATATGCGTTGAAACACATGAGCCTGGCGCCCTATAGAACAATCATTCAAAGGCTCCTCAACCAGTTCCATCGGACCAAGATCAGGAGACATCCCAGAACGATGAACCGCCATCCAGACGCCTATGCCACTATTGCCTAGAAGATGTTAATGAAAACCAATGAGACTACATTTATGATCCAACGAAGAACAGCTCCTTCGGTAGTACAATCAATACTACCGATGGAGGAGGAGGTGGGCTGGAGAAGAGATATTAAGAAGAAACTAGAGTCTGGTGAGGGGGCGATGCGGCTAGGAGAGTTGGCCCAATATTTTACATGCCAGGGAAATCTCTATTTCAGAAATACAGGAGGATGGTTGTCAAGATGCGTCAGCCCAGAGGAGGCCGAGCAAATATTAAGGAAAATGCATGAGGAGCAGTGCGAAACGACTGAGATACCTCTATATAGGAGAATTCAAAGGGAGGGATATTTCTGGCCTAGAATGAAGCAAGATGCGGCAGAGCTACAACAAAAATGCAACAAGTGTAAGCTATTCTTCGAAGCAGCTGAGTGCCATTTTATTGAAGCTCAAATGGACTGGAGGCAGCCCTACATCGACTTCATTCAGGAGGGGGTTGTCCCAACGGAGAAAATAGATGAAATGGGTCTGAGGCGAAGGGCTCCAAGGTTCTACGTCCAGGAGGGGCAGCTTTATCGAAAGGTGTACTTTAACAGGCCCTTGTGATGTGTCACGAGGGAAGAAGCAGTGGAGGTCCTCAAACAAGCGCACGATCCAGCACATAAGGAGGTGCCAAGCTGTATGATCAGTTGATGACATTGAGGTATTATTGGACAACAATGGAGAAAGACTCGGTAGAGTTTGTTCGAAAATGCAAGGCTTGCCAACTTCATGGGAATATGATCCATGCCCCATCGGCAGACTTGCACTCTCTATCAACGCCCTATCCATTTCATACTTGGGCGTTCGACCTAGTAGGGGCAATCCACCCCTCTTCGAGAGGCAAGATATGGATACTTGTAGCAACAGAATGTTTCACAAAATGGGCCGAGTACCATTCAAATGGGCAACGGCTGGGGTGGTGAGCAACTTCATCAGAGAATACATTATTTGCCGTTTGGGATCCCAAAAGTAATTCTCTCGGATAATGGGACCCCCTTCATCAATTCTAAAGTAACAATGCTCACGGACAAGTACCCCATCGTTCATCACACTTCAACGGTGGCATACCCAAAGGGAAATGGTCAGGCCGAAGCAACTAACCAAAACCTGATTAATATTTTGGCCAAAATGATGGAAGACTTTCCAGGGGCGTGGGATGACAAGATACCAGCTGTCTTGTGGGCCTATCGAACAACCAAGCGAAAACCCACAGGATACACGTCGTTCTCTCTTGTTTATGGCGCTAAGGCAATCCTCCCGGTAGAATTGGAAGTTCCCTCTGCTCGTTACGCCTTGAGAAGTAGCATGCTCCCTCTTAGTAGACATGTATAGCTGGAAGCGTTGGATGAGCACAGAGATAACTCGATGCAACACTTTCAAATATATACGAAACAACTCTCCAGGGCATACGACAACTTGGTGAGACCAAGGAAGTTCGTGGAAGGAGACCTAGTATTGAAAGAGGCAGTGAATCACATCAGGGGACTTCCTCTACCAAAGTTCGCAGCCAACTGGGAGGGACCTTTCATTATGAAGGAAGCTCATGACTCAGGTTATTACTTAATTTCGAAGTTAGAAGAAGACAAGCCATTTAAGATTAACAATAAGTGGCTGAAGGTTTATCATGTGTAAACAACCAAGTTTGAACTGATGTTATGGATAGCTATCGTTATAAATATACAAATTTTGGGTGACATTTTTTTTAGCATAATGGAAGAATTGTAGAAATACAAAACCCTATAGCACACAACAACAGTCACAACACGCGAAGGGATTGAAAAGTATATGTTCTTCATTCATAAACAATAGAGCATTACAAAATTTCTTTTGGGAGCTATTGCCCAAGAATTACATAGATAAAAGAAGTAAAGGATCTGTATACAAGAAGTAACTAGTCTAAATGAAACGATAAATCTGAGGAAGAGAAAAAATCTCCAGGAAGGCCCGAAGAAGCTGCTGTGAAAGACCGTTGGGCGTTAATAGAAACTTCCAGCCTCGTTTGCACTTGTGTGTGTTCGATGAGGAGTCTCTCACGCTTCAGTTTGACCAGGCACAAAGCTTCTTCGGCATCCTTTACCTCTTGATCCACCGCTTCCAAAAGGGGTGCCAATGCGACCAACCTCGCTTCCTCAGCTTCCTGGTCCTCCTGGTGCTTTCGTAACACTTCCCTCTGGCCGATCAGTTGTTGGTTCTTCAAAGTCTTTAGATACGATATAAGCCAGTCAAAACGGAAACCATCACGTCCCAACTCCTTCAGAAAACCCATAAATTGGTTAAGAAGGGATCTGGTAACACTTGCAGTAGGGGTACTGGAAATTTCAGCAACAACGATCGCCATGCCTTGCAGTCTGTGACTCATCACATGAATATTGGAGCGCAGGCAATCTGGTGTTAGGGTCTCAGGGTGGCGGTTCACCAGTTGCTCGATCACCAAGCGATGGTTGACAGGCATTTGAGGAGACTGCCGAAGCACCATCAGGCAGAACGCATGAGGAGCCAGGTCGGGAAGAGGCAGTTCGCACCCAGACTCGCTTTCGGCTGCAGCACCAGTCGTAGAACCTTGATCATCATGAATAGAATTTTCCGAAACATCAGGTTCTCGGATGGGCGAGCCTACAGGTGAGAGAACTGGGGGCGAATTTTCCCGAGCAACCTGAAAAGAAGTAGCCCACATGATGAAATTATGAATAAAAAAAAAACTTAACAAGTGTTTTCGTTGTTAAGTCACCATTATAAGGTGGAGTTTATGAAAAAATCTTAACAAGCGCTTTCGTTGTTAAGTCACCATTATAAGGTGGAGTTTATGAAAAAACTTAACAAGTGTTTTCGTTGTTAAGTCACCGTTATAAGGTGGAGTTTATGAAAAAACTTAACAAGTGTTTTCGTTGTTAAGTCACCGTTATAGGGTGGAGTTTATGAAAAAACTTAACAAGCGCTTTCGTTGTTAAGTCACCGTTATAAGGTGGAGTTTATGAAAAAAACTTAACAAGTGTTTTCGTTGTTAAGTCATCGTTGTAAGGTGGAGTTTATGGAAAAAACTTAACAAGTGTTTTCATTGTTAAGTCATCGTTATAAGATGAAGTTTAAGAAAAATATTATGAAAAATCATAAGATGGAGATTACGGAAAATCTTAACAAAAGTTAGCAAGAAAAATATACCTCAGTCACAACAGGGGCATATGAGGCAGCCACAGGGACAGGAACCGTTGGGGGGGAGATTACTACCCCAGAAGCCATAACGGGGTCCCTGGACACAGAAGCCTCCACGCTTGGCAAAACTCTTGGCAAAACTCTATCACCCGTATAGGGCACAAGGGCCAGCATACGGGGTTCATCATGCGAAGACACTGAGCCCTCAAACAAATCCACATCAGGAGGGGGCGTAAACGCACCAACCTGGGCCCTCACTCCAGGAGTTGGTGCAAGATCAGGAGAAAACTGTGCACAAAGCCAAGTGTTAGAAAAAAAGAATGGGCACAGAAAATATGAAGAAATACTCCTAAGTGTTACTTACCTCAGTTATGATACTAAAAAGAGGAATGGCAATCAGGGGTCTCATCAGCGTCGTCGGAAGAAGAAAGCTCACCAACAACGAAGATACTTCAACCTGGGGTACCTGAAACATATCAGAATTCAACAAGCCAAATAAGAAAGGAGTGGGACCGAAAAGACTATAACAAACATACTATAGAGGAAATCATACCTTGGGCTCACTCTCCCCAACAAGAACAACGGGGAGAGGAACCTCAGGTGAGGCCTGTAAATCAGAAGGGGTCGAGGGTGCTATCTCGGATTGTGTTATTCCGGGTGGTGTTACCACTTTAGGCGAGGAATCACCTCCCCCAACGACCTCCCTTACACGTTGACTTCCAGCACGTCGAGAATAAGTAAGCCCCATCATGGGAGAACGGGGAGGAGTCACATCGGTATGAGGTGCACCGAAGCGTCCCCCCACAAAAGGGCTTACGGGAGGGCTAGAGGGGTCTGGTCTTTCTATTTCAATTCCCTGCACCACAATTGTCAAAAAAAGAAAAGAGAAGGAAAATATATGTATAAGTAAAGACAGTCATCCTTAAGCAAAAGGGAGATAATAACTAAATCAGGCATACATACCTCTGATTCAGAAGGAGAGTGAGAAGGCACGACCACGGGTGAAGAAGGAGGAGTAATAGCAACAGATGGGGTGGGAGTGGAATGCACCTCAGGAGCCCATTTCTTTTTGGGACTTGGTGCCCAGAGTCTTCTTCCTTGATCCTGCTACGCCAGTACTTCCCCCTTCAGGAACCCTGGAGCCCTTCCTCCTTCTTGCCGTTGGCTCTGAAGGATCCACCACCACCGTGGGGAAAGCAACAGAGGAAGGGATAATGACTGCATGCCATTGATACTTGGCATTTATTCGGTCTAGTTTTGCTTGGGCCTCCCTCCTTACACGCTCAGCCATCTCAGCAGGCATGGGAGGTGGAACGGAGGCTATGGGAAGAGCCGCCATGGGAGTTTGGGGCTTCTGGGACTTCGTCTTGGATGACCCACTCTTGGCCATTTTTGCCCTCTTGGTAGGTGGTGGAGAAGTCCCCTCGTGGGTAGTAGCTGCAGTAGAGGGGCCAGCCTTCTTTGGAACAGCAGGAGTCCTCGGCCTTGGCGTTGCAACTGGTACCATGGGGCAAAGTGGGGGAAGCTCGGTAGGAGGTGCTTTGTGGGTTGAACTTAGGGGGAATTCTATCCCAAGCACAGAGTTGCCTTTTAGCCCCAACTATAGGGCAGAAAATGAAGAAACGGGAGGGTACACCGGCTCTCCCTCAACGAACTTAGCAATTTCAGCTAGTTGTTTCGTCCAATACTTCATTGCAAACAAAGGGGTCACATACCCATGTCTATTAATACTGGGAATGGTGACACGCCTAGCCATTGTTGAACATATACCCCACGCATCAGTTGAAGAAAACAAGCAGCATGCCTCGCTAAAGGATACCTTGGGGTTTGACGACTGAAACACTGGACGTGGCACCCCCTGGTCAAACCCAAACTGACGGCTGCATCGGTTGGGATTATAATGCTCGCTCGTGTATCCCCACTCGGTGTAGGAGGGCAGATATCCAAGAGAAAGCATAAGAACCATGGCAAGCGGGGGATCCTCAATGTCGGGAGAAGGCTCCTGTATCAATCTGGCATCATGATGAAAGAATTCACAAGTGTGATTAAAGGCCTCTTCCTGATAGGGCCTCATAACTAAATTCTCGAAACGGTCAATTATAGAAATCAACTTCTTTCGGCTTTGTCTCTTACGATAAGTGAAAGACCGAGGAGGAAATATTGCTTCACCCAAAGGAGGACTGTTGGGCTTGGCCTCTACGGCAGGAAAGCGGAAGTAGAGAAAGCTGGTCAGAAGAACGCTGTTGGCAAAATTGGCCAAGTTATAACGTCCAATAGAGCGTTCCATGTCAAATAAATCCCTATCCAACCAGGTGTACAGGGATCCCAAGGCAATTGCAGCTAGGGGAAGCTTTATGCCTCGAGCTAAGCGAATGGACAGGTTGATAAGGTCTCTTCGGGGCTGGTCATTGGGCTTGCCCATCAAAAGGAAATGGGACAGAATTACAAGAATGTAAGCGGGAAGCTCCAACGTCATACCTTGACCAGGGGCAGTTGATGAAGAACTGCCTTCACTAGAACTCTTGAAGAAATAATTGATCAAAGGAGAAAAAGTGGCCTTGTTGGAAGAACCGATGCAGCTTCGGCATATGTGATCCAACTCCAAACGATCCGCAGTCTCTTGAGCATCAAGAGCCTCATCGGTGTAAGGCTCATGGCCTGTTGCATCGAGGCCCAGGAGCTCACACACGTCCTCCAGAGTAATGGTAAACTCGCCCCATGCAGCGATGAACGTATGAGTATCCACGTTCCATCGAGAGACCAGGACAAGAAGGGCAGCGTTGTTCTTTGATAGAGTAAACTCACCAAAACATCTCGCCCGTTGTAGCCCGATCTTAGTAAGGACATCATCATAGGAACTCTGCATGTGAGAGTTCCAGGCAGCAAAGTGCGCGGGGGATCCCCCGGGTGCTTCGAAATCAATATGGGACCATGGGAAGTCCCCTCGCTCCAAGCGAAATCTGAGAGTTCCTTCTGGGGGCAGAAATCCCCACTTAGATAATTCTTCGTCCTCATCACCCAACAGGAGGGCGTCAAACTTGGAGGAAAAATAAACAGCCTTACAGGCAATAGCAAAGCCATCACCCTCCCCAAAAATGGGAGAGCGACGGTAAAACCTCAGCTGTTCCTGGCGAGCAGCACCCAGGGCGGAGACAGCGGTGATGGTGGCAGACGGAACACTGGTGGCAGACACAGTGGGGTTGCTTGAAGACGCCATGGCAAATAATGAAACCGTAACAGAGAAAGCTTCGAGAAAAAAGGGATTGAGAGCGAGAATGGAGAATCACGATCACAAGTTGTGGTATGGAAGATGAAGAATAAAGCTCTTGCAACAATGGAGTCTCTCTCTCTCTTTATAAAAAAGAAACGCCAGTCTGAAGAAGATAATAAGGGAGTAAGAAGAAAACAAAGGAGAAGGTTCAAAGTATTTTTGAAAATGGCTGTTTGAAAATCTCGAGTTTTGGCGTTTAGATTTCCCAACCCTCGCACGTGCACAGCAGCCTATAATCATTTCATATGAACACGTGGCACCTTGGGAAGTGCTTTGACAGTTGATAGGACTGTGCCACATCATTAATGAAGTGACGTCTGGGGAACACTAATCGTTGCCTTCCTATACAAGCTTGAGTTTTGGCGCCAATAAAATTTCTTGTCAGACTTATCCCTTCAAGCCCCAACGAAGAAGATGTCCCAACGGTTCTGCATAAAGGAAAAAGGCCTGAATATTTTCACACAAAGAAAGGTCCATCGGTTTGAGACATTTCGTGTAGACATTTCTTGTTCCAACAAATCCCTCCACGAGGGGGAAAATGTAGAGGGGGCTTGAAGGTAATCTTGACATTCTCACCCCTCCACTATTGTGCACACCTATCGGTTACCTTGACCCCCACCTAGTTTCACTACCCCGTCCAACTAGTCCTGGTATAACCTCCCCTTGACATACTAGTCTAACCCGAGTATAATGATTCTTGAGTTATAAGTTCTCTCACAATTAACTTAATTAATTCCTTCTTAAATAGTAGCATATAATTGTGTCACAAGTTATATAAAGTAAATACATCACACAATGTATTATTACCCGCATATAATATTGATTACCATTATATATGTTATAGAGGGGGCTTGAAGGTAATCTTGACATTAGGGACAAATCCCCAGTTAGCAACTGTGTTTGGGATTATGCAACCGAGGTAGATCAAGCGTGGCAACTCAGCAAGGTAGCTCGGCGTAGCAGCTCATATTTTAGCTTGTTGTATTAGTCATATTGTATCTTTGTTTATATTGACTGTAAGATATAACGATTGTAATGACGTAATGATAATAACAAAAAAGTTTGTATGAGGTCAAACGGTACTTGCGCGGGACCAGGCTTGGCAGGGCCTGGGAGAGCTTTCATGCTCTATCGAATGACCTCACCGTGGGAACTTTAGAGCGACTTGGTTTGGAGGATTGAGAAGTAAGTCACCGTTGGGGCTTGTCCTGACCATCTTAGATACACCTGGTAAAACACCAAAGGACCTTGACCGTGGAACCTCAAGCGGAGCAGCTTGGAGTTCCATCGGGCGTTGAGTTATGAACCAAGCAGCCCTCTACTTAAATGTCACATCTACTGTAGGTGATGCCACTAGCCAGCTAAACAAATGTCAGGTCTGCACTTGAGTAAGCCACCGTGGTATTTGGGGCTGTCAGGCAGTTGGTGAGCCACCTCTACGACAACAGCCCCCTGACACACAGTGGTTAGGCAAAAGGCATGTCTTGGCATTTAATGTTTATGACGTGGAGACAACTAGCGCATCAGGCATTTAATGTTGTGACATAAAGTATGAGGGATGTCTTTCATAGTTTTAATGACTGAGTTGCCTCGGGGGTAGTGTGTGGGGGGGGGGGGGGGGAGGGGGGCTATTTAAGGACCCCAACCACCTTTGAGGAGGAGAGACTTTTTGAGAGAGTTCTGAAGTTATTGCAAAACCAGAGAGCTTACTCACTTACCATTGTCATTTATTATAAGCTTTTAGTACTTGACAGAGATCCTTGAGGGTTGTTTGGTGTGTTTCTACCTGCCTATCAAGGTGTATCTACGATGTTTACTTCTCTCTCCCTCTAGATAAACCACTTCTAAAGTTCATTATTATTCCCTGAGTTATACACGAGAGACTTTGTGAGTTTAAGATGAGTCTATCTTCATTGGGTTCATGTTTATGTGTCCTGTCATTAATCCAAAGCTTTTGCCAATTAACTTGTCATTACCGTACTCAATAGGGGTCACGCCTCCATATATAATCTAAAGTACCCTCCTACATACGTACCTTTACTAAAACATCCACACATATGACATACGTATATCCATCCCTCCGAGTATACCCTCGCCGGATGATTCCCTCTAAAGTGCTATCTCACTAGGTGTGCTCACATAACCTAGTTACCCAAGTTGGAATCGCTCACCAACTTGGCCCAAACTATAAACGTAGTGGAGGCAGTCATATTCCTTCCCTGAAAGTGAGATAAATCCCTCACCCATATATCGGACGCTATGACCTGAAGATATACTCGCCCTACTCCTCAAGCTAGGGGATTCACCCACATCGCGTAACCTCCCTTGATAGCACTAGATTATATAAATTGAATAAATATGTAGTCACTGATATTTAATATCACACACAATATATACACGTATATATATACTATCACTACACCGTATATATATAATATAAACCCCGACTTTACCGTGTACTCAAAATCCCGTACACTAGCCTCTAATTTCGTGAGTCTTTAGCCCGACTCAACATAATTAATTTTCTCACTTAATAATTTATCATCGTCCCGAGTGTACAATCCGACTCTAATATAATTAATTCACACCTCAATTAATATAATACTTTCCCCAAGTATATGATCCCACTCTAATTAAATTAATTAACACACCCATTAATTTAATACCTCCCCGAGTCTATCGTCCGACTCTAATTAAATTAATTAACACACCTATTAATTTAATACCTCCCCGAGTCTATCATCCGACTCTAATTAAATTAATTATTACACCCATTAATTTAATACATACTCGAGTCTAGAATCCGACTCTAATTAAATTAATTATCACACCTATTAATTTAATACCTACTCGAGTCTACAATCCGACTCTAATTAAATTAATTATTACACCCATTAATTTAATGCCTACCTGAGTCTACAATCCGACTCTAATTAAATTAATTATTACACCCATTAATTTAATACCTACCCGAGTCTGCAATCCGACTCTAATTAAATTAATTATTACACCCTTTAATTTAACACCACCCCGAGTCTATCGTCTGACTCTAATTAAATTAATTAACGCACCTATTAATTTAATACCTCTCCGAGTCTATCGTCCGACTCTAATTAAATTAATTATTACACCCATTAATTTAATACATACTCGAGTCTACAATCCGACTCCAATTAAATTAATTATCACAACTATTAATTTAATACCTACCCGAGTCTACAATCCGACTCAAATTAAATTAATTATTACACCCATTAATTTAATGCCTACCCGAGTCTGCAATCCGACTCTAACTAAATTAATTATTACACCCATTAATTTAATACCTACCCGAGTCTACAATCCGACTCTAATTAAATTAATTATTACACCCATTAATTTAATACCTACCCGAGTCTACAATCCAACTCTAATTAATTTAATTAACACCTCAATTAATATGATTACTTGGCATCGCCCAACCATCCTACCCGGACTCGCTCACTTGGCCCATAACTTAATATTTCCCGGGTCTATGTTCCAACTCTAAATTAATTACTCTCTTAATAATTAATTTAATACTTTGGTGTCACATAACCAACATACCCGGACTCACTCACTTGGTCCTTTTTTACATCTCATAATTTCCTTCCCACATATTCTCCCATAATGTGTCACACATTCATCTCCATAAATTCCCCAATTATATTTACCTATAATTACAAATATACCCGGACTCGCCCACTTGGTCGATAATTAAGTATTTCACCTAAATTCCTTTAATAATGTAGTGTCACCCAACTACAATACCCAAATTTTATTCCACGGTTCGATATTAACACAAATATTTATGAATTATTTTCCCCAACTTCGTTCATCTCATGACATACCTTCACACCCTCCTAAACCCAATTATATCACCCTATAATTGTTAAGGAAATATATGGCACATATGAATTTGTCACTAAATAAAAGTAAGGGATTAAATATTTAATAAAATCCTCTTTATATAAAAACTGGCCGAACTGCCAAGTTTCTGGGACCGTCGATCGATCGATCCCCCTGGGTCGATCGATCGATCGAGCAGGTGTCGTCTTCCCCGGCTTGTTGTTTCAGCCATTAACGAACCCTTAAGCATTTGGTTTCTTACCAAACCTTTACCCAAATCACAACCAACATATTCTCCACACCATAAAAGGTTCTAAACACCCTAGAGACCTTAATCCATCAACAAATTTATACAAAACCCTAAGTATATCCGATTTGGGTTTTTCACCCGGGTCTCGTTCTACAAAATTCGACCCTACCGTATTCAGTCCATGTAATCACTATACATATTGTAATCCACTCTACAATTTAGTCTTAACATACCCAAATCATAACTTAACATCCATTGAGTAATTAAATCTTCCCATTACTCTAAATCCATAAAAACCCAATTTTAATTATGGTTCTACACCCAAAACGAATTCTGATTTACACATCACTATGATATGAATTGATTATCATCAATTTATAAATCACAACACTTAACCACTTGCCTGGAATTGTTCGTAGATTTTGATCCGTTGGTGTAGTCCCTTAATTTGGCTCGAAAATCCCCAAATTGGCTCTTGATTTGCTTTCCCCCAATATCCCTCTCAAGCCCTAGGCTTAGAATTTGTGTTTACTGTCGTTTAACATTTATCCAATTAGGTTAAAAACCTTAATCCCATTTTTGGCCATCTGGGCCTAATTAAAATGGCCCAACTAACCCCGTGTGGGCCCGACTAGACCCAAAAATACCCCGAGACCCAATTACTACTCCCGGGTACTGTTTTTGACTATCTCGACCCGTCCGGACGCAACCGCGCACTCGAAATTGCCATCCGAAATACTTTTTGACATATCCAAATTTCAACCTCAAAATGTGACACACATTAATTCGAACAATTAAACTTAAAGTTGCCAATTATAATTAATTCGGCTCACTCAAATAAATTCTCCAACTCATGAATTTAAGTTTCTCCAATTTAAATATTTTTATAACTCCCAAAAATAATTAAATATAAAATCCTCAAAATTACGGGGTGTTACAAATTGGAAATGTATTTCCTTACAAATCTCCCCCTTTGAATATTTTGGGACAAAACTAAACCAGTGAAATGCTTAAGCCGGGTCGTCAAGCCGTATGACGCCTAAATCCCATCCCATAAACCCATTGTAAAAAATTACAGGACACGGACTAGTATATGTAGCACTGGCAAGCATGAACTGTCTGAATATGATGTGGACTTGAAATCTCGAATCTCTGAAGCACACCTACACACATGAAATAGGCAAACAAATATCCAGTGAAGTATGGAGGAACAAATGAAACCAATATATATATATCCAAATGATACCAATTTTACAATCGATACCCATATTAATAAACTTTGAAAAAATCATTCATTTGTTAAACATTTGAGCTATAAAATGATACCAAATTTAAACTACCAATTTGTAATACCAATATGAAATTATGTAATAAAAAACAAGATACTCAACAAAACTCAAATCTCCCCCTACATCACATACATCTCTCCCCCTTTTTGTTTCGAATAGATAATCCGGTGAAAAGATAAATCAATCAACAAGTATCCTGCAAGAGAATATACCAATTTGAGATTTCAAATCGCTAGATAATCATGAAACAAACAGCTAAATATGATCAAGTAATGACAAAGCAGTAGCTAGTAAACCAACGAATCACACAAAGAATATAGCAATCTAATCAGGTGTGATAAATGGACTATATGCAAAATACCAATTTTGAACCAATATAACCTGCATATAAACTTGTTAGTCCAGATAGCTTCCGGCAGTACCAAAAATATCACCAAAATAAATCAGAGGACTGTAAACTAATCAGAAGATAAAAACCAGGTTGTCGTTCGAACGAGCCAGGGACGTCGCTCAAACGAGATGAGGACGTCGCTCAAATGAGACTTCGCGCGACATGGAAATGTCATTCGAACGAGTTCTCGCGAAATGAAAAACTTTCCCAGTTTCCCAGAAATATTAAATATTTTTGCCCAGTGAAAGAATTTCTAGAAAAAAAAATACCAGGAAGGGCCTGACAGCAGCAAAACAGTGTTAAAATAGTAAGTTTTTAACACAAAAGGCAAAAACGCATAAAAAGTAAAAATATGAGTTACATGCAAACATAGTACCGATGTGCCTAAACATGGACATGGAATGTATGGGCATGAAACTACAACAAATGAGTCACAATTTCAACACATCGAAAAGATCAAGAATGTCTAATTGATAGCGATAAATCATCAAACTTTATCATAGCCATATGACAATAAAAGTGTGAGCTTAATGAACTAAACAAACTACATGCACAGAAATCCAGAATTTTGACGATTCAACAAACAATAGCGTCAAATTGAAATGTTTCAACATTAGGATTAGTTGGGGAAACCCATTTAAATTTTCTCCAACCAAAATCCCTCACAAACATACCTTTTTTTTAAGTTCTTTTGAGGTTTCTAGCATTCTCAACTTAGGGAAAATCTTATTGGCCCTTTTCTTAACATATTTCTTTTTCTTTTGGGCTCTTTTAAATGGTGGCTTTCACGATGAGCTAATTTTGAACTCTCGCAGCCCTTTCCCATGACTCACTCATCATTTTTCAATTAGGTACCAATTCAAATTCTCACGATAAACGATTCTTACATGCACACTTCTCCTTAAGTCTACTTATGCATAGATGACAAGATTGAGATAAGAACGGCTATCCAAATAAGAGAAGTCAAACGTCCATATAAACTTGTGCATGTGTGCAATGTTGGCATATATACAAAGTCGAATCAAAATGCATATTAACTTCGAAACAACCCCATATAAACAATAGTTAAGATCGTTCTAAGCATCGATAATAATGACCAAATGTCCTAGCCACATGGATAATGAAACGGGGGGGGGGGGGGGGGTCCAAGCACACCAATATGCCACATCAAACATGTAAACTCAAAAACAAAAACCGAAAATCTTTTTGGATTTTCAAACATATTTTGACTAAAAAAAGAAAAATCTTTTTGGTTTTTTAAAAGTTTTCTCAAAAATAAAATCTTTTTGTATTTATCAATAGGACTCAAACAAATGAAAACTATAATACAAAATGATACACATGTCATAATACTAGCTATTAATATATCATGAAGCAAACTAGTATATGACAAACACAGAAACACTATCATCCTTTAGATTTAGCATGGGAAGAATCAAATGCACCCTAATGAGAATCATGAAGTTTTATTCCTAAAGCCACTAAATCCTATTTTCTAACCCAAGTAGGTGTAAAGCGACGCATGGGGGTTTGGGGAACCGGGGAAACTTTTTTCCTAAACTTCCTAGGATCTTGTCTAAGGTCGTAACAATAACTCCTAAGGTGACCTTTCCTACCACAAAATGTGAAAGTGTAGCTATGGTGGGAATGATTACCTATATGTGGACCTTTTCTAACCTTCCTAGTGTTTCTCACATGCGCGGGGGGAATGGGAACAACTCTCTCATCAAAACCTATCCCTCCCCTATCTCCCTTAATTTGGACGGTGCCTAAGATCTTATTTAACTTCTCCGACCTAGCCTCCAAATCAAACTTAACTCTAGACGAGTCTCTCAATGTCTCCTACAACTCAAGAATCTTAGACTCAAGCAAACGCCTAGACTCCTCAAATGCTAAAATCTCTTTTTTCAAAGACTCCATCAAACCACAGAGATTATCTCTCTCTTTCTCCACAAACTCTTGTCTCTCCCTAAACTTTTTCTCTCGTACCCTAAGATCCTCAATCAAACTATCATTATTTTCTATGGCACTCTCATTCAACTTCGCTTGCAATTTTACATTTGCCTTTTTCACTTTCACAGTCTCGGCATACAACTCATTGAATGCAATTTGCAACTCTTTCACATCTACCTCCTCTTCGTCACTCTCTTCTCCCTCACTAACATGGGATTCACTCAAAACCTCCTCGGAAGTGTCATGCACATGAGAATCATCATCGCTCACATGACATGCCATGAATGAAATAAAGTTACGATCAATGGGGTAACTCTCTCCCTCTTCCGAATCACTATCACTTAAGGTGATACTATAAACAATGGGTTGCGTGCCCTCTTTCTTAAGTCTAGTGGGACACTCCTTAACTTTGTGACCATACCCCTCACACCCAAAATAGTTATCCAACTCATCTCTCTTAGGCTTCTCAGACTTATCCTTAGAGGCGGGATCAACTTTGTTGTTCTTGAATTTTTCAAATTTCTTGGCATCTTTCGATTGCTTTTGAGACTTAATAAATTTTTTAAATTTCTTTGCCAACAAAGCTACATCCTCAAAATTAGAATCGGAATCGGAATTCGAAACCTTAATTACCTCCTTCCAAGTTTTCAAAGCAATACCCTTTTCTTTCTTAGGCACTTGTTTGGTGGTAAACATGTCAATTCCATAGGTTTGTAAGTCACCTACAATCTCTTCTAGTTTCGTTGACTCTAACTTACCCAAGGAGTTTAAAATGGTCACTTTCGCATCAAACCTACTAGGCAATGACCTAAGGATTTTCTTAATGACACAATTGTCATGAATTTTCTCACCTAGGTTAGACGATGAGTTGACAATATTGGAAAAACTAACATAAAACTCATCAAAAGTCTCACTTTCTAACATCCTAATGGTCTCAAACTGTGTAGTGAGATTTTGAAGCTTTGACCTCCTAACTGTGCTAGTGCCCTCGTGAGTGAGTGCCAAAATATCCCAAGCCTCTTTTGATGTTTCACAAGTCATAATTCTATTATATTATTCCGATGTTACATGTGAAGAAATAACGTGCAGACCCTTAGAATTATATTGTGAAAGTCTATGTTCAGTTTCGGTCCATGACTCGACAGGCTTTAAATTAGTGACCTCACCTACAATAGTGATAGGGGGTCCAACCTTTCTCAAATGCTAGCCACACACGCTCATCAATTGATTTTAATGCACTTCTCATTCTCATCTTCTAATAAGTGTAATCAGTGCCATCAAAAATAGGAGTTTGAAAAAGTTCGTTATTTCCAAAATTCATCTTTAAAAACACACGGGATCACAAAACAAATAAAATATATTTTCTAGCTCTTATACCAATTTGAAAAACCGAGGTGGTCCTTATGCGTGTGTTTCATATCAAACTAATTATCACCAAAAAATTATCCAACTTTTAATTAGCACCAAACCAAGTTGTGAAAAACCAATTGTTACTTTAAACCAATTTTATCTTGATTAATCCTAAACATGCATCTAGTGATTAAAGAAAGTAAAGTAAAGTAATGTAAAGTAAAGAATACTCACAACGTCGGATGTATGAGGAAAAAATCCAAAATGGGAAAACAACCTCGGACGCCCCAAGCCAGACAATCACTATGAACAAAGCTTTAACAAAGATAGATTAGCCTTACTCAATGACTCGATCCCCACAGGTCTTGACGCTCCTTCTGATCTTCTATCGTTTTTCAATAGTGCCCAAGCGGAAATTTTATCTCCCACGATACCTATCCACAACACACGCGTCCACGTATGTCTACGTGTCCACCGAATGGCTTTAATTCGTCTACGATGTCGAACAAGAAGTCCTTCGCTTTTCTTCACCGCAAAACACTGATGTTCAAGTGTAGAATAAACCTTCTTGGTGCAGCAAGATCACATAAACATATAATAAGGATAACTCGGATCTTTGCAAACTCTAAGGATGTGTTTAAGCTTTGAAACCTTAGAAAAACATGTGCAAACACGTTTCTAGATCGTAAACCGTTTTTCCAGAATGCACACTTACTAAACTCTGATGAAAACGCGTTTTAAATAGGAATTAAATGCCGCCTCAAAAATAGCGTTGCTCGAACGAGAATGACACGTCATTCGCGCGACATGAACATCTCGCTCGAATGAGCTCTTATGTTGTTTGAACGACGTCGCGTGTCAGTTTGACTTTTTGACTTTTTGGTTAAAATGTATCTTCCAAAAGAGATCCAAATCAGTCAAACTCTTTTTCGAGCTATCAGAAGAAAATGTAGTGTAAAACTCTTAAAACACCTTTAAACATTTTAAAACAATTTTCTTTATAAAATTACATTCTCATATTTTATAAAAACAATTCCGAGCACCATTAATTATACGAATTCATACCTGTGTGATCTCGAAATGCAATTAACTTTGAAGACGAATAAACTTGCACCAATTAAACTTCGACATGATTGATTCTTTGAAGCTTTGCCGCAATGTCTTCAATTTCTTCAATACGTCATAGACCAAGTGGAATTGTGATAAAATAAAATCTCCCTATGACATATTACAAACAGAGTTTTGTTCACGAAATTAAGTCAAAATAATACATGGACTCAATTGGAAATTTATGTCCTTACAATCCATATGTCACAACTCCTTTCATTAGGGAGACCTTCAGTAACATATGACCCCCTACCTGAAACTCCAATTTACGCTTCCTATTGTTAACATAACTCTTCTACCAACTTTGGGCAGTCTTTATACACTCCTTGGTGAGTGTCACCTTCTATGAGGTTTCCCGAATGCAATCTGGCTTGAATAGCCCATTGTAGGTGCAATTATTCAACAAATAATAACCATAAATAGTTAATGCCAAACAGAAATAAAAAAAACTCACAAGATGAGTATTTACATGGTTCGATAATGGTTTAATAGGTTTTGGTTGCTAATCTCCCCAATTTCAATAAGGAGTATTGAAATCAGGATTTTATTGCTAAAAATTGGCAACATCTACCCATTTTTAAGGTGACGAACCATATGGAGGGTATCTATGCCCTATTAGAGGGAGCAAAATAGGTCGATATCGCCTTGTTATTAATTTTCTTCCCTTTTTTCCTCTTTTTTTCTTTGTGATGTTGATGAATGTTAGTTAGCTAAAATAGATAATGCTTCACATTTGTTTTCTTCAACTGGTTAAAAGAAGAAAGAGCCTTCCCATTTTAATCACCCAGATCTTATCAAAATTTGGAATCTAAGAAGACCGTTACTTCTAGGTGCAGAGCATTCTAGGTCGGCATCCCTTCTACTTGAGTATACCAATTTCGCAACTAATTTTATAGTCAGGCAAGTGAATTTCATTCCTAAAATATAAGTTCCTTCCACATGTGAGGGATCTTCCAAAGCCTCGACCTCATCTTAGTTCGAGCCTGTGAATGTGAGCACCATCCTAACTATTTAAGAGGATGTTATGGCCCCCCAAAAGATAAACTTTACTCTTGTGGATGACTCTCACTTCCCCACTACCCCAAAAGTAAAAATTTCAAAAATAAAGGAGGTTGAATGCCCTTCCGAGATTATTACTCTAATAGACTCTCCTAGGAAAAAAAGGCAAAGAAGGATAAAGTCATTCTTTCTTGATTTGTTCTTATTCTCAAAAAGAGTGTGGATTCTTTCAATATGGGGAAGGGCCACCAAATTATATCGGTGGCCACATTTTCTAGAGATTGACGACATGAATCTAGTACTTAGTTGGAAAGCCAGTAGTCAAGCGTACGACGCTTTCATCTCTGTTCGAAAATCTCTCACAAACATGACAATTGATTTAATAAGCATTCTCGTTATTTTGTCAAGTTAAAGAGTGATGCTAAGGATGTCAACGATGTTGCAGACTTTTGAATCTCTAAGGGAGAGGCTTGGACAAGTCTAGGAGGACTTAAAGATAGATGAGGCAATCAAACTGGGCCTTGGTTGTGAAGTAATGAAGTTGAAATACCACTTTAGGAAGGGTCCTCACAATGTTTGGGCCTCTGGCTATGATGACAAATGGATGGATGCCCCTCTTAGGATGGATGAATCCTAGAAAGTGACATAAAAGAATGGTTGGTTGAATTCCCTAACCATTATGATTGTTCCAAAAGACATCGAAAAGTGAAGTTCCTTACTTACAGTCATCCTCCATTCAGGAGTGATTAGAGTTGGATTCCCCTCGATCACTACACCAAAACAATTGACTTTTAACGATCTTTGACCACGACAAGTTAAACTTGTAGAGGTCTTTAACCGTGACAAGTCTGGGGGTGACAATTTTCTTTATCATGCACTTTCCACGGTCAAAGACCGTGACAAGTTCATTAAACTTATCACGGTCTTGTCATTGTCTTTGACCTTAATAAGTTTTGTTATGGTGAAAGATCGTGATAATTTCGTGACAAAATCAAAACAATTGTCACGGTCAAAGACGGTGACAAGTTTTTTTATCTAGGACTTCTCACGGTTTTTTACCGTGACAATTCTGGGCAGAATTAAAAAAAATTGTTGGGTAGTATAGCAACTTCCACTGCCCAACATTATATTTGTACCTGTTATAGCAAAATTGTACTGTCCAAAAAACATATTGTAGGAGGGTAGTGAGACTGGGGTCTATGAATAACTGGAAAGGGTGAGGCGTGACCCACTCCAATGGACACTGTCTGCAAGTCTTCAAGGTCTCCTGGTGCAACTTCTGAAGAAAACTTCTCCTTCTGGTAACAATGGAACTCAAGCTTCAACTCACTCCCTGCAAGAAGATGAACTTTCACAGCAAAAATAGTAATTTTCTCAAGGGAAACACCTGAGAGTGATGGCTGTCAGTGGGGAGTGAAGGAACAAGGCACTCAACACTAAGAGAATGAGCAGGGAGAGAATACTAGGTAGGTCTGGTGATATTTCAGCAGAGTAACAGTGCAATTTTTCTTATATATCCTCCTTTTATGACCTTGCCCAGGGGTCCTATTTATACTTGGGCACTAAGGCTGGGTTGGCACTTTTGGCGCCAAAACTTAGAGGGTTGGTGAGGGACAAAGTCTGCAGTGTACTATTTGTCCCTACCTGCAGGCAGGTCTGCCTGTCCCCTCTGGCAGATGCCCCCTGGCGCCGACCAAAGTTCAAAAGCAAATATGTCTTCTAATGGAGACAAAATATCTGATTTGCTAAATATCTTTTGAAACGGTAACTTTGATACAAACTTTGTAAACTTGAGGGGGGGTCTCGAGGACCACCTCCTCTAAAATATTTGCAAGCTTGAGGGGGGTCTCGAGGACCCCCTTCTAAAATCATTTTTCTTGAGATGGGTTTAGAGGACCCTCTCCTCTAAAATCATTTTATAAACAGTTCTTTTCTTGTGAGCAGCGAGCCCTTTGGCTGCTCACTTCACTTGTGACTAAGTGTGAGGTGTGTGAGGACTGGGTGACCCTAGGGTCTCCTACTAGTATTCTCTCAATCCTATAGTGTCAAGTGGTTGAGCTTGCTCAACATACCTTGTCCCTCAGCCGCCAAGCCAAAACTCCCAGGAGGTCCCGACGCGCCTGTTCGAGCCCTGCTTGCTCGACTAGGCAACCTGTACAAGAAAGTAAAGTGTTAGTGTTGTTGTTCATTTAGAGACTGTTGTTTCATGATGAAAACTCCTGTAGCAGCACTTCTCGAAGTGCATTTCTGCAGTGACCCCTGCAGTGGCGCTGACTCTTGCGGTGACGCCGACTCTCTCAACTGTCCTCACTGCAGTGGCCCTTGAAGCGGCGCTGGCGCTTGAAACGGCGCCGACCCTTGCGGCGGCGCGGACTCCTGCATCGGTGCTGGTATTTGGAGTGGCGCCGACACGTGATGTGGTTCCGACGCTTGCAGCGACGTCGACACTTGAAGTGGCGCCAACGCTCGAAGTAGCGCTGATACTTGCATTGGCGCTGACATGTGAGGCGGCGCCGACCTTTGTTGTGGCGCCGACGCTCGAAGTGGCGTCGACGCTCGACGTGGCGCTGATACTTGAATTGGCGCTGACATGTGAGGCGGCGCCGACCTTTGTCGTGGCGCCGACGCTCGAAGTGGCGCCGACGCTCGACGTGGCGCTGGCGCTCGAAGCGGTGCTGGCATGTGAGGCGGCGCCGACCCTTGTCGCGGTGTCGACGCTCGGAGTGGCGCCGACGCTCGAAGTGGCGTTGACGCTTAAAGTGGCGCTGACGCCTGAGGTAGCGCTGATGCTTGAATCGGCGCTGACATGTGAGGCGACGCCGACCCTTGTCCCGGCGCCGGCGCTCGGAGTGGCGCTGACGCTTGTAGTGGCGCTACCGCCTGAGGTAGCGCTGATGCTTGAATCGACGCTGACATGTGAGGCGGCGCCGACCCTTGTCCCGGCGCCGACGCTCGAAGTGGCGCCGACGCTCGAAGTGGCGTTGACACTTGAAGTGGCGCTGACGCCTGAGGTAGCGCTGATGCTTGAATCGGCGCTGACATGTGAGGCGGCGCCGACCCTTGTCCCGGCGCCGGCGCTCGGAGTGGCGCCGACGCTCGAAGTGGCGCTGACGCCTGAGGTAGCGCTGATGCTTGAACTGGCGGCGCCGACCCTTGTCGCGGCACCGACGCTCGAATCGGTGCCGACCCTTATCGCGGTGCCGACGCTCGGAGTGGCGTCGTCGCTCGAAGTGGCGTTGACGCTTGAAGTGGCGCCGACCCTTGCGGCGGCGCGGACACTTGTAGTTGCGCTGGCATTTGCAGTGGCACTGGGGGTTCCTGCTGAATATGAGTTTCTGCCGGGACCCTGGGGGGTTCCCGCCCAGTATGAGTTTCTACCGGGACCCGGGGGGTTCCTGCTCAATATGAGTTTCTACCGGGACCCCGGGGGGGTTCCTGCTCAATATGAGTTTCTGCCGGGACCCGGGGGGTTCCTGCTCAATATTCGGGACCCTGGGTTTCTTCTCAGTATTTTTAATAAAATAGTATTTTTACTTTTTTTTTTATAGGTAGACACCCTTCTACACATATATCCAAATGAAATAGAAATAATATTCCAAATCATGGCTTATATAATCCATATCCAAATAAAATAGAAATGAAAAAATCCATATCCAAACCAACATGTAAAAAAATAAAAAAAAAAATACAAATACAATCTAGTATCCAAATATCCAAATAAAAAGATTCAAATAATGTCATGAAGAAAGAGCAGGTTAGAGGAGGAAGGAAGGCCACACGATATATGAATTGAGACACTCCGTAATATTTTGAACGTCGCATTATTTACGCAACCACAATGGCGAGTTCTCCTTTTCCTCCACCACATGCGCGATGCGCACTCTTGACTCAATGTCTTGGAGGGGGCATCCATGAACCATCATACCCGGGAGGAAGCTCGGATCCTTCAACCCCATCACTATCGGCTCCCCATAATATATCTTGAGTAGAAACATGCTCGACCAATCGATTGTTGATATAGGCCTCTCGGTGGGGGTCACGATGGAAAATGGATCATCATATGGGATCGAGTCTGTGCGTATAGGTGATGAAGCACTGGTATCCTCATCCTCGTCCTCGTCTACTTCTACCTCATTCTCCTTCCCCTTGCCCTTCCCCTTGCCCTTTCCCAACTGACACTTCATGAAGGCGTACATATCTAAGACCGTCACCTCCAACCTTGGTATCTTATCATGATGGGTGTCCACCTTATGTGCCAACCTGCTGTTGATAGTCTCCATTTCGATGATCCTAGACTTCCCGACCTGCAAGCTTACCCCCTAGTCCTCCTCTTGTGATCCGCCCTGAGCACTTGGTTGAGTGTGCCCGTAGCCAAAGATGCTTATCGGCATCAGACTGGGACTCATGCACTTCCTTAAGCATTGACTAAAAAGACAAAAAGTACACGATTAGTTAATTAAGTAAATATAAAATTATAACGTAATTAAAAAATAAACATTTATAACTTACAATGGTGGTTGCGACAATCGGGGCCACCTCATTGTCCTTGCTCTTTTTCATCTAAATTGGCACATAGGCATCGAGACTATGTGGTCTACCCCCAAGGCCACTCCCCATGTCCTAAAATAAAATAATATACAATTAGTAAGTAATGCAAAGTAATGCTAAATTAGAATAACTAAAATTAAAGAAAAATAAAAACTTACCATCTTGTGCTCCACCTCGATGTAAGACGTCTTCCCGGAGTAGTACATGTCCAACTTTTTCGCCCGGTTGTCCCCCTTCAATTGGCGAGATGCCAATTATCGCTCATTGGTCTCATTGTCGATAAACTTTTTCCACTGTGCCAATGAGATCGTCTCCTTCAGGGGGACGGTGTCACATAGTCTCAGAATGGACTCCCAGGTCTTCCCAAAGTACCGTGTCCATAAATTATTCTTCCACATCTTATATTAATCCTTCAATTATTCCAACGTGGCATCGTGGAGATATGGGAACAGGCCGAATTGTTCCTGTAAAACAAATGCAAACCAAAAGAAAGTAAGTGTTAGTAGCTTATAAATATAAATATAAATATAAATACGCTACCGCTCCCGGATGAAGACATTTTCTGCAAAAGTTGTTTATTAGTACAAACATGTGTATGGACTTTGAATTAATGTTCAAATCCGATAATAACAATTCATACCTATACCAATATCAATTTATATAAATTTTAATTTATACCAATACCAATACCAATTTATACTAATACCAAATTCAATTTACACACGTACACTACCCCCCCCCCCCCCCGGAACACACACGCACATGCACACACACACACACTCCTAGGTCATAGACTTTGAATTAATGCTTAAATTGATTAAAATTCTAATTAGCATATTCACTTGGTTATTACAAGCATTAAACTGATCAAGTACAAATGAATAAAAAGCATTTAATTATCGTCCAATATTAATAAAGAACAAGAATAATACAGTCACTAGTCATTACAAATAGTTTGAATACCTATTACAAATCTAAAAAATTATTTCAAATTTGGGTTATCATAAAAAATGGATTGATATTCGGCAGGTGCAACCAAGCCATCTGCACTACTGTTTAGACGCTTTGGTGCATGTAGGACGATTGACCATGTCTCGTTGTTGATATACTCCGAGTAAAACACTTACTTGACCTTTTAAAAAGCACAAACAAATGGCTCATCTCTCACGTGTTCGTTGCTCTTCAACTTGGACAAGTCAACCATGATCAAATTGGTGCCAGGATCAACTTTACAAGCATTTTTATCCTCAACTCTTACCCAATCGCACTAAAATACAACCTCTTTGAAGTTTACATAGTCCAATTCAAATATATTTTGAATTACACCATAGTAAGTCATTTTAGCTTCAGCAAAGGTTTTTATCTTTCGCGCTCGCTCGAAAGAAAGTAAGATCCTTGTATGAAATGCTAGAGTTCTGTACATTTGTATTTTTCCCTTACACTCTTGCACCGAATAGGTAATCGTTCAATCGATACTTTTTGTACTCTTGTGCCATGAACAAGGGTCCAATGGCTAGATGAGCAAGCCTTGATATCGCATCACCCATCTTTAAGAGCTTGGAATATAGTTAAATTAATTAGTTAGTTGTAAATCTTTCTTGTAATGTGACATTTAATAACACACATTTCCATTATAATTACCTCGTTTGACAACTACATCCTAAATTCGATGTTTAATTGTGCCATTATTTTTCGTCTTTTACTGTTCTCACGGGCTTCATATTTTCTGAATAAATCGTGACGAACATATTACAAAATTAATCATGTAAAAATTAAAGTAATTTAAAACTTAGAATAATTTAAACTTACTTTTTCCATTTTTTGACATCTTCATGTGTGTCAAACTACTTGTTCATGTTGCAAACTCGTTAATTTCACTTGTTTTCCCATCACATGACCACCCTCATCGACGAACGCATCATTGTCATCGACGTTGGTCGAGTCAGGCATGTATTCCCGAGTGTAGATTGATAACTCCACAGCGATGTATTCCTCTGCAATTGATCCTTCAATGTATCGTGTATTCTTAACGTAATCTTTGAAAACTTTCATCAATCTTTCAAATGGATACATCCATCGATATCTAACTGGGTCGTAAAGAAGTGCCTCACCGCATAGGTGTACCAACAAGTGAACACTTATGTCAAAGAAATATGGGGGAAAGTACTTCTCCAAGACACAAATCGCTTCGTTCACCGCCAATTTTGCGGCCACTATGTGATCTCGATTGACTACTTTCTCACATAAAAGTGAGAATCTTATACTAATTTTCATAATAGCCCTCCACAAATCATTGTGCTTTGAGAAATAATGCTTAAACAATATAGGAACCAATTGTATGATCAAATTCCAATTGTGAGACTTACACTTATGTAAATTATGGGTAACATAATTCACAACCCTTTGCAAGTTGAACGAAAAATTAGATGGAACTTTCAAAATGTATATTGTGTCTTAAAGCACCTTCCTTTCGTCACTCATCAAAGTAAACACACTAGGGGGGATTATTATCCGTCCCCAACTATCTTCTTTCAACCATATTTGTGGATTAAGTTTCAATGCTCTAAGGTCTTTTCATGCATTTTCTCCATCCTTGGAATGACTCCCCTATGCATGTGCCCATAATATATTCATGGATGTTCTTCTTAGCATGCATCACATCTAATACATGGCACACCAGGTTGTTCTTCCATTAAGGCAAGTCAAATAAAAGTGACCTCCTAGACCATGCCTTTCTTGTCTCAGTTTCATTCCTACTTGGGGTCTTCTAATTCTTGACATTCTTAAATTTAGGATTCTTAGTTGGAATATTAGGTCCACAATCAGAAGATTTACTTTCAATTTCTAAGCCTGAAAGTTTTCTCGACTGTAGCCTATGTTCAACCCCGCACGGTAAAAAATTATAACCTTTCTAAAATCTAAAGCTAGGGGGTAAAAACCTCCTATGTCAATGGTATAAATTTTTGGAGATAGCGGGGAGACGAAGAGATTCAGTCTCCTCTCCACAAATAGGACACCCCAAATTACCATGTACTACATAAGCTAATAATGTCCCATAAGTTGGAAAATCATGAAATGCCCACATCAACATAGCTTTCAGTATAAACTCTTATTTTCTAAAAGAGTTAAATTCTTGCTCACCCTCTTCCCATAACTCATTTAATTCTTCTACTAAAGGAGCTAGGTAGACATCGATGTCCTCACTTAGTGCCTTTGGTCCAGGGATCAATAAAGACGACATCAAAAAATTTAGGTCCCATACACTGTGAAGGAGGGAGGTTCAGTGGGGCTAGGATCACTGGCCATACACTCTGATTGGCACTTAGATTTCCAAATGGATTGAAACCATCTATTGATATTGCCAAACAAATGTTACGCTATTCTCGAGAAAAACTAGGATACTCAAAACTCATCCTCTTCTAAGATGTAGAATTAATATGATGTCTTATGAGATTTTCCCTTGCTTCTGCCCTAGCATGCCAAGTCATTGCCTCCGTTATCCATTGTACTGTGAAAAACTGCTTTAATCTAGGCCCAACAAGAAAATATTTCAACACTTTTTGAGGCACTTTTTTTGCCTTCCTTGCTAGTAGATTGGACATATCTAGCTTCATCGTATACCTGACACCGATCGAGATTTTCATACACCTTTTGGTATATTATGAAGTGATACACACAAGCATGAATTTATTTATACTTCATTCCCAAACCTTTCAAACTGTTTTTCATAGTAGGATAGCTGTTTGGAAGTGTATTCTTCTTGGGTAGCAAGCCCTTCACCCAATTCAAAATTCCTATCACGCTACTACCAAACAAACCATATTGGGTCTTCAAAATATGCAAACCAACCACGGCAATGTGTTTGATCTTTCTCACAGCCAGAGTATAATGTCTGTCTCACCTTAAATTTTAAACTTTGGTAGTCATCGTTCATGTTTATCCCGATATCTTCATAAGCACCTAAACCTTGTACATCGTTAATGTCATCATTATATTCCACTTCATGAACTCCATACGCGTCATCAACTAAATACTCAAGGATATTATGATTTATATTATCTTCCTCCCCTTGTACATCTATCCTACTTGTTGAAGGTTGCTCGGGACCAAAAGGAACTTTTGATTCCCCATGAAAAAAACAAATTCAATAACTATCTTGTATACCCCATCTTAACAAAAGTAGTTCGACTATTTTTCACTCAAACACCGTACCATTCTTACACGTAGCACATGGACACGGAAACTCTTCATCACTATGACATCTATTTGAGTATTTCAAAAATTCATTAGCACCTCTGCAAAACACAACCCCTAATCTATTTGTCTCACCCGTCCACTCTTTGTATTTGGGATATCCCATCAAATCTACTACAAACAATCATCTATTTTGGGAAAGAAGCGTATATTCATGGATTAGCATAAATAAAAGTGTGAATATTTAGTTCCCAATAGTATAAACAATCACCTATTGAATGCGTACGCATAAGAACTAGAAGGCTAGTTTCTATGCATAAATTTATTCATGCATTCAAATCCAAATTAAAATTCAATTTTAATTTAAAATTGAAATTAAAATTCTTTTTATAATATTAATTCCTATTTCCTCCATCTTCTCTAAAGGGTAAGTGGTCATATCCCATTCAAGATCTCATATTTCTGTAATATACTTAATAGTACATGCACATTGTTCTAATTTGAGGAAAATTTGACTGCATACCCCCATAGTTCTCCAAGTACACGACATAGATTTGCAAGTGTGAGTGTTATTTCAATTTATCATTGAAATAATACTTAACATCACATAAACTAGTATGTACCCAGAGAAAATTAAGATACAACTACAGAACTTCCCCCAAAAGTAACATGTTTAAGCCACTAAGAATATTATTATACATAAACTATGGAGTCCCAAACTGTCCAAACGGGACAATTCGAGAGATCTCATTATAGGGGTAATGACTCTCAAACGGGTCTAAGGGCTATTGAATGCGTACGCATAAGAACAAGAAGGCTAGTATCTTTGCGCACTATATGTAATTTAAAGTATGCTTGATTTAATTATGTCTTATCACAATTCGAGAGATCTCATTTAATTATGTAATTTAGAGTATGTTTCATTTAATTTAAAGTACGCATAAGAACTAAAACTTATACCAATTTATACCAATACCAATATCAATTCAAATTCAATTTCAATTTATACCAATTTATACCAATATCAATACCAATTAGAATTCAATTTCAATTTAGAGAAACGGGTCCTATAGAATTACAATGTATATAAATTAAAAAGATTATTAATGTTTAGAGCATTTCATATGTTTTAGTCCATTTCATAAGGAGCTAAGGGGATGGTAACACTATGTGACTTCTCGTGAAATACGATACAACATTAAAAGCATGTTAATTATATTAAAGGTTTGAGTTGTCATTCCATCCCATCATTAAACTTCATGCGTGGAATGTCTAACCGAAGTGAAATCCAAACAATGGACCCCCCTCCCGCGATACTCTTTCATTAAGATAAGGTAGTTTTTAAGACAATTTAATTAGGATTTAATATGAGAGGGTAAGGAGAGAATTTGAATATCTATGTGTACAATTAATCCAACTTGTCCAAATCAATTCAATTCAATATAAAAATTTCAATACCAATGTAATTCAATTCAATATCAATATCAATTCCAATGAAATTCAATATCAAGAAACACCTATACACACACACACACCCTGCCCCCCACCCCACCCCCACCCCCCACCCCTGCCCCACCCCCTATCCCCCCACTACCCCCTTCACTCCCCTACCCCACCACTGCCACCCCTCACTACCACCCACCCCCACACACCTACACACACACACAATCATGCAGACCTCCACACACATACACACACATATACACACATACACACAAGAAAGAGGGAGAGAGAGAGAGAGAATCGGCGCTCGACCTAGAAGAGAGAGACAATGGAGGGAAAGGAAACGGTGGGAAAAAAGAGGCACCTTGAGTTTTAATTATAAGAGTTGTCAGAACTGTCAAGGTCTTTAACTGTGAAAACTCTTGAAAGTTGTCACGGTCATTGACCATGATAATTTCATGACAACTGTACTTGTCACAGACTTTTCACGATCAATGATCATGACAAACTGTTATCACAGACTTATCACGATCAATGACCATGATAATTTTTATCACGATCAATGACCGTGACAAGGTTGGCCAACTAAAAGGTGGCAATTTAGCCTTTTTGGTGTAGTGGATATTGTTCCCTTTTAGTTGATAAAAGGTTATTTATCAGCTCGTAATAGTGACGACGAGTTTAGGCCAGAACCTGATGATAGACGAAGGGTTGTAGCTTTCGAGATGATAGATCCTTGAGGGTTAATGTTATGTTTAGGAATGTATTTTGTAACTCGATTAATGTATAATATTTTTTTGTAAAAATTACTACTTTGTGAAATTCCACATTTTTCATTTTCCCATTTCTTATGCAAAGCATGTTTTTATTGTCTGTCTTACCTTTTAAATTGCGTCATCACACAACCTTAGGCCTAGGCCAGACTCTGGAAAAAAAGCACCTAGTCATACGGCCGTCCACCCGTTGAGGATTTTTAGCCCACCAAGGTCGGGACGCTTAGTTCCTAAGGATCCCCCATCGGTATTTTATTGTCTAGGAAATTCTTGATGCTTTTGTGCTTTTCATGATGAAACTATTTAATGTTGAAATTCTGATTAAGTGTAATCATATTAAAGAATTCATGTCAATCACTAATAATGATTGGATATAATGATGATTAATTAAAAAAATTAATCTTCAATTTGGAAAAATGATGGAACAATAATGAAGTTAAGTATACAAATTGAAGTTGCACTTTGATGAACCTAGATTATTTCGAGAAATAAAAAAGGCTGGAATTTATAAGAAATGAACTTGCAAGAAACAAACTTGCTAGAAATAAAATTTACTAATATTTCCACGGCCTCGGGATCTCCTTGACCTTTATTGCTTCCAAATGGTAGGCTCATTGCAGATCATCTCTAATGATTCTGAATGGTCCTTCCTAATTAGAACCTAACTTGCCTTCTGAAGGCTTTTTGGCTCTACCGAGCACTTTTCTAAGGACGTAATCTCTGAGATTAATTATTTTTGGGTTGACATCTTTACTGTATTACTTTTCCAACTATTATTGGTAAGAAGTTAACTTTATTGAGGAATGTTCCCTTTGTTTGTTGTCTTGGTCGAGCTCTACCTTTATCATTTTTCCATTCAAGCCATAATTCACAATTGTGGAGGGATGATGGATTTAATTCCATAGGATAAAGCGAAGGGCATTTCCCCAGCTTATCTTCTGAGTGTGGTTCGGTAGGCCCAAAGGATGTGGGAAAGTCCATCTACCTAAGAACCTTTTGCCTTATCCAATATTTTATTCATGCCTTCGAAAATTGTCTTGTTAGAGACCTTAGCATGCCCATTACTTTAAGGGTAGGCTATCGAGATGAAGGGGAGCTTAATGTTGTGGTTGGCATAGAAGCTTTGTAATGGAACGTTTCGAATTGTGAGCCATTATCTATGGTAATCGTTATTGGTAAAACAAAATGAGTCACTATGTTCCTCAGGATGAATCTGATTGTATCAGTATCTTTGATGTTCGCCAATGGCTCTGTCTCAATCCACTTTATGAAATAGTGTGTGCTGACTAGAAGATATTTGCAATTTCCTAGTGATGTAGGTAATGGGCCCATGATGTCCAAACCCCATTAAGCGAATGACCACGAGATAGTTAGTGATCTCAAGTCATTAGTTATCCAGTGGATCTTGGGAGAGAACTTCTGACACTTCTCGCACCTTCTAACGTAAGAGACTTCATCTTTTTGCATACAGCCACTAGCATCCTTCCTTAATCACTCTACCATAATGGAGCTTGTATAAAACTTAGTCGACATCACTTTCATGCACGTATTGAAGGTAGGGGCACGTGAAAGACCTCCTATATATTTTTCCTTAAGGTGATTGGTATAGACGGGCAATGTTTGTCCTGACATGATAGTATTGTTTTTTATTGGTTGGAAGGATGTCTTCTTGTAAGTAAGTAGTGATTGGATCCGTCCAATTAGGAATTCTTTGAACGGTGAGGACTTGTTCTATAATCGTTGGTTTTGCAATACTAGGCTAGCGAGTAATTCTACTTCAATGATTCTCTTAAGATCTGAGTCCACTACTGACCCTAAAGTGACTAAGGCATCGACATGACTATTTTTTACTTGGGGCAATTATTGAATGTGGGATCTTTTAAACTTAGCAATTAAGTCTTGGGAATCCTAGAAATGTGCTAACAGTCACTCTTCTTTAGAATTAAAGTCTCTTATTACTTTGTTGGACACTAGACTTATGTCACAATATATGTCGAGTTGGATCCCGCCCAAAGAGAAGGCTTTTCACAACCCAGTAATAAGGGTTTCGGCTTCCTTATTGGAAGCTTCGAAGACAAGTTTGATCCCTTGTTTTATCATGGTATTTTCAGATAAATAATTACAAGTCCCACTTCTTCCCCCATTGAGTTAGAGGCACCGTCTACATAGAGAGTTCGTTTTTTTATAGTTAAACTCTTAGTTAATTGACTGATGGGCAAAGTCCTTATCACTGGGTCCTCCTGTTCTCATAAACTTGACAACTAAGTCTGCCAGGACTTGGCCTTTGATTTTGTTCCTTGGTTGATAATGGATATCAAACCTTCGAAGTTCAACCAACCATTTAAACATCCGTCCAGACAGGTTAGTTTTCTTGAGGACTAATTTAAGTGAGAATGAACTTCAAAATAGTTCTTTAATTTATCTGATGTAGACACTAGAGAGTAGTCCAATTTCTCAGGTGGGAGGTATCATTGCTTGATCTCAAAGAGCATCTTACTGACATAGTAAATAGGGTCTTGGTCCCCTTCTTTCTCGCACATCAAAGTAGAGATAATTATGTGAACAAATACCACTAGATAAAGGTAAATGGGGATCTCTTGAATTAGGGTTTGAAATAAGAGGAGGTTAGCTTAGGTATGATTTGATTTCATCAAGGTCTTTTGAACATTGTTCCTTTTAGGTGGGAAATTTCTCCATCTCTAACAGCTGAAAGAATGGTCGGTATCTTTCGAATAATTTGGTGGTGAATCTATTGAGATCCTCGAGAATTCCTATTAACTTTTGGATATCGCGAGGCATCTTTGGAGGGTGGACATTATTGATTTCCACTATCTGTTCGGGGTTGGCCTCATCCCCCTTTTGCTGACTAAATACCCAAGAATATTCTTAGATTGGACCCCCAAAAGGGCCTTTGGCTACTTTTAGCTTCATCTTATAGTATTTAAGGATCTAAAATTTTTTTGCCAAGTCCTGTAGCTGGTCGTCTTTACACTTTCTCTTGATAAGCATGTCATCTATGTATACCTCCATAGTGTCTCCCAATTTTTGCTTAAACATTTTGGAAATTAATTGTTCATATGTAACTCCCACATTCTTGATATTGAAAGGCATGACTTTATAACAGTGCAAGCTAACAGTGGTCATCGATGTGGTTTTATCTTGATCAGGACCAAATAAGGTAATTCAGTGGTACCTTGAGTATGCATCCAAGAAACTCATCCGTTCTTTATCGGTTGTGGCGTCGACCAATTGATCAATATTTTGTAAAGGAAAGTTATCTTTAGGGCATTCTTTATTGAGGTCGATGAAGTTTATGCACACTCTTTAATTTTCATTCTTCTTCTTTACCACTATCGGAATCGAGAGTCATTCTGTAAATAGAACTTCTTTAATGGATCTTGCCTTTAGAAGTTTCCCTTCCTCTACTTTCACGACCTTTTCTCTATTCAGGGCAGTGCGATGAGCCTTCTGTGTGACTGGCGGATAAGTCAGGTACATGTGAAGTTAGTGGCACATGACTTCGAGGTTGATCATGGTCATATCGTATGGCTACCCAGTGAACACGTCTTGATTTTTCTTTAGTAAATAAATCAACTCTTCATTTTCTTGATCAGTGAGTGAGATTTCAGTCAGAAATTTCTTCTCTGAATGAGATTGGTCGAACATTATCTTTTACAATGGTTCCAAGACTCTATCCCCGAGAACCACCCTTATTTCTTCTACTCTGGGTTTGCCATCTTCCACCTTGATGACAACCACATCTTCCATTATGACATACTTTTATATGCGAGACATGAGGTCATCGATGGTGTCCTCCTCCTTCTTAGTGAGTGACTGATGCAATATAGAGCTTCTATACAAGTCTTATCTCAAATGAGGATACAACGACCTATTCTAAGTAGTCCTCAACCTCGTTATAAGTCTCCAAGTATCATCTAGTCTATTTCCATAAGGTTTCCTGGGGGGGTTTCCTCATCATGAGGAGGGAATCTATTCTCTTTGGATGGGTGTTTTTATGATAAATCGATCAGTGAAGAATTCAGTGAGCTGCTTAAAATCATTAATCGACCTATATGGAAATATCTCAAATTTATTTTGCATGAACTCCCCCCAGATCGGAGGGAAAATGACACACATAAGGGCATATTTGTGATTCCACAAGGTCATGGTCTACCTGTACTGACCACGTCCTATATAGTTACATGGTGAATTTATCCCCATGATTAGCAGGGTGTTGATTCATCTCTTTTCTAATAAGATTGTGGATATCGTGTTTACAATGTCCCTCCTCTTGATCTTATCTCATTGAACAACTATTGTGATCAATTTTCTCTTGATCGCGATGATTACTCCTTCCTCAACTATGAGTTTTACTCGTATGACGGTTAGGTGTTCGACCATGATGCTTATGTTTGTCTCCACAGAGCTCTCATTCTATCCTTTGTAGGCATCGTTAAAGAAGTGCATTTTCCTTTACATGGAGGCGTGTGTCCTCCTTCTGATGTGGAACTATTGTTCACATGCATTTAATAGACATGAGATCTAAGTCGATATAGGTTGCTCGTTTCTTTGTTCAGAGTGTTTCTCTTGTGGACGATAAAGCGCATGATGAGCGTCTTTACCCTATTGATGGTCGTTAAAAGGGAGAGGTGCACTATGTGGGTAAGATATGTTTGTTTGTTTGATTTAACTAATTTGGGGAGAGGAAACTCATTTCCTATAGACGGAACCAATTGTAGGTGCAAGTATCCCATAAATAATAATCCTAAATGGTTAATGCCAAATATAAAGAAAATAATCTCACAATATGAGTATTTACATGGTTAGGCAATGGCCTAGCTCTATAGGGTGTTTCACTATTCTTATTGTTTTCTTATCTCTTGATAATAAAAATTACCTGCCCCTTTTTCTTGGGGTAAGGGTTACACTTATAGGGAAGGAGAGATGGATTCGTGTAGGGATTCTATTTCTTATTAATAAACTTTTTGTTCGATTGTGCTCATGTTTTCTTAATATCCATGCTGGTGGAAATCATAACTTTAGTTGTCTTTAATTGCAATTCTCACCTAACTATTTTGGGTCGATTTTATCTAAGCCAGAGTTATTCAAGCTTTTTATATTATTCCCCCACACCTATTATACCCCTTATCCAATCAATAATTCAGAGAATAAAATGATCGTACATACAACTCCTCGTAAGGTTCCATACCAATCGTCTGCTGGTGACTATTGTTATATGTGAACTCCACGAGTGGATACTATTGATCCTATATCCCTTTGAAATACATCACATAAGCACATAGTATGGGCTTAAATATCTGGTTCACTCACTTAGCCTGAACATCTATTTGAGGGTGAAATGCGGAAGGGTTGTTCAAGGGTCAGGCTGGTTCGGTTCCATAATAAAACCAGAACCAATGTGGTTTGGTTCCCAAATTTTCAAACCAGACCCAAACTGACCCCATGCTATAACCAAACCAGTGGTGGACGATTTACGTTCAGTCGGTTCACAGTTTTTTCTTTTTTTAATTAATTTTTATAACTTGGGATAAAAAATAATAAACTATGAAAATTTTGATTTCATATAGAAAAAGAACAATAAAAACCCAACAAGAAAACACATCACAAAGTATTCAATACACATTTAACAATATAGACCCAAGCATCTATTAATAATACAAATCTCATCCACAATACAAATCACAAACAAGGCCCTAAAAATACAACAAATTGGTTTATAAAACTTAGTTAACTCTCCAATCCACAGTTGACCTCCACTCCAGACTTAACCCACAAATTTCTCTACACCCTCCACTCCAAAGTTAACGACCCAACATAAAAAAGAAGAAATTTTTCATTAGTTGGATGGTAAGAAAAGTCTCGATCGATAGTTAAGCCAACATAAAAAAAAATCATTAACAAAAAATCATGTTTGTTTTTTAAAACTCTATGTCGGCAAAGAGAAGAAAATTATTGGAGATGGAAGGGCCTCAATGCAAAAGTTTGACGGTTTGTTCTACTGGTATATTAGTTTGGTTCTTTAGTTTGTGTTAGCGGTTCGGTTCTGTAGTTTCGAGTACCGATTCAATTTGGTTTTGTTTTGTTTATGTGGCCATCCCCGATCCCCGCCGCGAAGGGAGGAAGGAAGGGATCTTTCGGGTCCCGTGCGTCCCCTCTCAAGAAAGCGCTTCGGCCAGCGTCGATTTTGTGAGGTGTGAAAAATGTATGGAGATTGAGAGTCGCCAGTCTATTTTACTCAAAACAGGAAAAAGAAAAAGAGGAAGCCACCCCGAGAGATGGCTTCCAAAGACATACTGGTGGTGCGAAACCAAAATGATTCGGAAAGTGTTCGGAGGCTTAGTTACGAAATGGGAAGGTGTTAGGCACCCATTCCGCCCTTTCAGTCTCTCATGGATATTTGCTATTTTCCTTTATGTTTCCCCCCGTGAGATGTGTGCATGTGTATATATTAGAATGGAGGTAGGAATCCCCGACTTGTATCATGAAAAAGATAAAGTGAGTTATCCGTAGGAAGATATAAAAGTAATATTAGAAAAATAAGATTTACGCGGCTACCCCTACGTTAATCGTTATAAGGGAACGATAACGCACATGGAGTAATGCGTCACTAAGACTAATAATATATGAAAAATGGATATAGTGAAAATAGAAAATGAGAGAAAAAATGAGAGAAAGGACTCGAGTCTCGGGTTTTACCCCGAGACGCCTACGTAGCCTATAAAGGCATCAAAGTCCACGTAGTTCGCATACAAAGCAAAGGGGTGGGGTTTATCCCATAAATCCAAATGGGGATCTCTTATTTGCAAGAGTGTGTGTGTGTGTAGAAAAAGTGTTTTAGTTGTGAGAAAAGCGTGAAAAAGCGTGAGAATCCCTTATTTGGAATTTACGAGCAAACCCTCTTTTTCTTATTTTTTGGGTTTTTATTTATATGAAAATAAGAGATGTGCAATAATACTAAATAAAAAGTATATTAGGATATGTGAGATGAGATAATAAAATGCTAAGTAATAAAATAAGTTATTAGGAATTCAAGAGAATTTAAGAGAGAGTTTGAGAAAGTTGGACCTTCTTGAAGATCTTGAGCTTAATCTTGAATGTTGGAGAGTAGCCCTTACGCTTGGATGATGATGGAGAGTGGTTAATTCACCAAGTTTTGATGAAAGGGATGATGAAAAGTGGAGGCAAAAGAGGGATTTGGAAGTTGAAATCACGCTGTCTTCGAGAGAGGTTTCTGGGATTCGTTTGGAGAGATTTCTATCAGATTTGGGCTCTCTTGAAAATGAGTTAAAGGCCTCCTTTTATAGGCCCAGGGGTCCACCGATCGGCATTGCCATGGCACTACCTATCGGCAGGTGCCGATAGGCAGGGTCTGGGACCTGCCATTTGGCAATGCGCCTCAGGATTTTTTAGAAAATTGGCCGCCGAGGGCAAACCGTTGGTCAGAATCGTTCATGGGGCATACCGTTGGAAAGGTATTTCAGAGACCTTAGAAAGTCCTTCGGATAGCTCCCGAGTTCGGGAGTTGACTTTGGGTCAAATGTGTCTCGAAAGCGTTTGTCGATCCATTGGACGGGGAATCGTGCGGACGCAAAGGGATCGTTCGTCCGCATGGTAAGCCCGAATCGCGCATGAGGCATACCATTGGAAAGGTTAGGAGATGTATTTCAAAATTCCAAAAAGTTTGACCCAGTTCGGAAAGTTGACTTTGGTTAACCGGGCCCGGGAAACGCTCCGTGGCTTCCGGAGTCAAATGAATCGTTCGTCCGCATGGAAAGTCATAATTATGCACGGGACGGACTGTTGGAAAGGGTATTCCGTGCTCTTTGAAAATTCATTCAGCCTCAGTCAATCTGAATGGTTGACATAGGTCAAATAGATCCCGGGAGCGCCCAGTGGCCTCTGGGTCAGGTTTCGGACGTAAACGGCGCGTTCGTCCTCATGGTAAGTCAGAATTGCGCATGGGGCGATCGTTGGAAAGTGTATTCAGTGCCCTTCAAAGATTCATTGAGTCTCAGTCGAGATGAGGAGTTTTACTTTTGGGTCAAACTGAGTCGGGGGGTGCTCGATGGCTTCCAGGTCATTACTCGAGACGTGACCTGGGTTTGCGATGATGAGTGAAGGTACTAGGGACCTAAGGAGAGTGAGGGGGTAACAGAATGGGGTGTCTACAGAGCCCCTCGATGGAACAAATGATAGCCGTCGATTAGATACCGCATGATGCCTTTTGAGGGAGTATGACCGATTCAGAGGGTCGAGGTCAATTACGAGGACCTAAGAAGTATGCTGGGGATGATCAATTCTGTGGATCAAAGCTGAGTCTACGGGCCTATGGAAGTGAGGGTGACTAATTCAACGGATCAAGGTCGATTTTAAGGACCTAAGGAAATGAGGATGACCGAATCAGAGGGTCGAGGTCAGTTCTGAGCTAAGAGTGGTGACGACCGAGGATCAAGGTCAATTCTAACCTAACTAAGGTAACGATCCAAGATCGAGGTCAATTATGACCCAAGAGTGGTGACGACCGAGGACCGAGGTCAATTCTGACCTAACTAAGGTGACGATCCAAGACCGGGGTCAATTCTGACCCAAGAGTGGTGACGACCGAGGACCGAGGTCAATTCTGACCTAACTAAGGTAACGATCCAAGACCGGGGCCAATTCTGACCCAAGAGTGGTGACGACCGAGGATCGAGGTCAATTCTTACCTAACTAAGGTGACGATCCAAGATCGGGGGAAATTCTGACCCAAGAGTGGTGACGACCGAGGACCGAAGTCAATTCTGACCTAACTAAGGTGACGATCCAAGACCGGGGCCAATTTTGACCCAAGAATGGTGACGATCGAGGATCGAGGTCAATTCTGACCTAACTAAGGTGACGATCCAAGACCGGGGCCAATTCTAACCCAAGAGTGGTGACGACCGAGGACCGAGGTCTGCTGGAGAAAGAGCTTTGTGATTCCGATTTGAGCTGGGGAGATGATAGCTGGGGGAAGCTTTATAGGAGACCTCGCAGGGAGGAACAACCTATTTTGGGTGTTGTGAGAGAATTTCGCTGGAGAAGTGATCATGTGATCCTTAGGGATTTTCCGGAGCCTTGCCGGGAGGAGTTTTCACTTAGCTTTTTAGGATTTCGTTGGGGAAGAGGGGTTTCGTTGGGGAAGAGGGGTTCCATTTGGGAAAATGGTGTGTCGCCTGAAGGAGTGCGAAATTTTCTGGATGAAAACGTTCTAAATCCCTCCTGGGATTTTTAGGAATTTTCTGGGGATTTTTTTAGGCTTCCATGTATTTTCGGGGAAATTTTGTATGAAATTTTAAGGGGGGTGCCGGTCGGCATAGACTGAGAGGTGCCATTCGGCAGTGGCACGAACTTTTGGGCTGCCTCGGGAAGGTGGAGAGACAGTGACGATCGGTATGGCAGGGGTAAGTGTCGATCGGCATGGCGTTTGGCCTCCTATATAAAGGGGGCGAATCCCCTTCATTTTTCACAGTTTCTTGCCTTCTCTCTTTCTGCGATTTCTCTCTGCGAATTGTTCTAACGTTCCGATCTTCAAGAAATGGCCGCTTTTGTGAGTACCACAGTCCATCGGGAGTGGTTGACCGTTGATGACTGGGCGAATGTGGATTGGAGGGATAGGGTGCCTCTTGCTTTGGGAAATGAGAATGCCTTTGATGCATTCGAGACGGTTACGGATGAGCGGACCTTACTGCGGGAGTCGTCGCATCATCGCTCTTCGAGAGTGATTCCCGGCGGTTATGTAAGTAACTTGACCTTTGGCATTCTTTCCTTTTTGGGTGATTTTTCCCTTTTTCTTTGACCTTTGATTGAATTTTTCCTTTTGCCAGTCGGATATTTCCTTGAAGAACATGCGTGCCCACGGGATGACGGGGCTTAGGGATGTTTGGGAGCATCTTCCACCCGTGGTGTGCTGGATGGTATCATTAGTGGGTTTTGGGAGGTTGGCAGCTGCGCTGGATAAGACGCCTCATTCAACAGCTGTATTGTGTGCCTTGGGGGAGAGGTGGTGGGACACTACCCACACTTTTCATTTTGTCTTCGGGGAGATAACGGTGACTCCCATAGATGTGCAGCAACTCATGGGGTTGTATTGTGACGGGGAGCAGATAGAGGTGGACCGCTCTTTGCGGGTGAGGCCGGAGGCGGTGTATGCGACACTCGGTGATGTGAGGAGGATAGTCTCTGGGGATTCTATCCGGTTGTCCTTGTAGAAGGATGTTTTGCCGAGCAGGGTGGTTGATGTGGAGGACAGGCTGCGACTGAGGCAGATGGACCGGTTGTTCATCTTGTTGGTATTGGGAGGTTTCATGGTGGCGTCGAGCAGCGACGTCGTCCATTTGTGGTTTCTGCCGTACTTGAGGGTGTTTTCAAACATCCCTTTCTATGATTGGGGGAGTCTGACCTTGGCGACCCTTTACTCTTCTTTGGATGCATTCATCCGGTGCTACCGGCAGACTTTTACTGGATCCACCTATCTCCTGGAGGTATCCTTTACCTTGTACATTTTCCTTTCATGCATTCGCATTTTCTTTTTATGCACTCGCATTTTCTTTTCATGCATTCGCATTTTCTTTATGCATCTCTTTTTGCTTGTGAATTCAGACATGGTTTTATGAGGTGATTGGGTGCAACACCCCACTGATTGCTCTGAAGGATGACACTGTTGGGGACTTCTGTCAACTATATCGATGGCGAAAGGCCAACCGGCAGTCGAAGGTAAGTCTCTACCTGGAGGCGGTGCGTGAGGTCTTGAATGACCTGACCAGTGGTAGGGTAAGACTCTTTCCATTTCAGTCTTAGTTTTTGCACCTTCTGATTTTGTATTGACTTATGCCTTCTTAGGGATTTTCAGGTGACCTTTTATCCTTGGGGGACCGCCATTCAGGATACGTGGGTGACTGGGGTGAACGCGTAGATGAGGCATTTGTTGGCGCTTGAGTTCAGCCGTTCCTGGTACCTCGGGGAGAGGGTGATCCGTCAGATTGCTGAGGAGGAGGTGGTGGTGCCTCCCGTGAAGCCTCCTACTTCTATGAGGCAGGAGCGACAGTTGTTGGAGGATGAGAAGATCGCAGCGATGATTGGCGAGTCCTATGCGTTGTATACTGATACGGCTGCACCGTATGATTATATGGACTTTGTGACGAGCTGGTTGATGGCGCCCAGTATACATGATGCTTTGCCTTTCCCTCCTGCTGGTTCGAGCCGGGCGGTGGGGTCTTCCCACAGTGGTGGTGGTCCTTCGGCACCTGCGGCGGCGGCGACCTCGGAGGTCCCTTTTGTTCGACTGCACACTCCTTCGTACAACATCCGGCGGGCTAATGTAGGGATAGTACCGATGCTGCACTGTCCCCTTGCGATGGATCCAGAGGAGTTGGGCTTGAAAGAGGATGTCCTTCGTCCTGCGGTAAACCTTTCGGTCTTTTTCCTCTCTTATTTTGATTTCTTTTGCTTAATACTGATTCTGCCTTTTCCTTGCAGCAAATCCGGGTGTCGACCACTTGGCTTAGAGACATCAGGGATTGGATATCATCGGCGACTGCCCACATTCGGGATGTTGTCCCTGTTCCTTCTTATTTGGTGCCGTCAGCCTCGTCCGGGGAGGACTCTGGCTCGGGTAGTGGGGGCGCGTCGTCTCGTCGTAGGGGGAAGAGAGCACGTCGCAGGGGTGGAAGCTCTTGAGAGAGAGAGAGAGAGAGAGAGTGTGGGTTCGGGCTGAGTCCCGTTGTTTTTGGCTTTTTTTATCCCTGCAAAATGATGTAACACATATATATGCAATGCAATGTATTTTTTTGGCTATCTTTTATTTTAATGATGAATGAATGCATGCACATGCGCCTTTTATTTTGCTGCTGAGGCCGTAAAAGGAATATTTTTGGAATTTTTGAAAGAAAGTTTTTATTTAAAAGGGGAATTATGTAAAGAGAAAAAGGATTTTGAATATCAATTTATTTTTATGGAGTTTTTCTGATTTGACAAAAGAGGAAAGGAGGAAATTTCCAAAAATGGGGGGTTACCGATCGGCAAGCACCCTGGCCTGCCTATCGGCAGTTCAGTCCAGTCCCATCAATTGAAAGCTTTGATTAGTACCCTCTTCATCCTTTAGTACCTTGTGGGGTAGGATACCCTTCGATTTCTGCAGGGATTATGTCTTTTGTGAGAGTTCTTAAGTATAAAAGGGGGGTAGGGTGGAGTGTTTTCCTCACACCTTTTGCATTCTTACATAACCACCCATCATCTTTTAGTCTCCTGAGATGGCTCTCCCTAGTAGCATTGAGTTTGTCAATTACCTTGAAGCCTTGGAAGCTATGTGCTCTTATAATGTCGACTATGATGCTTTCAACATGCGTCGAGTCTCCTTGTGGTGTAATCGACCTTTTGAGTGGAATATGCTGGTGGCGGCAATACAATTTTAGTATCCCGAAGACCATGTATTCCGCTTTGGGTTGGAAGAAGTTTATCCTACCTATGAGGAATTTTCTTCCATACTGGGTGTGAATCCCAGTGTCACTGCGGCTTTGCCCGAATTTTCCCGTTCTCCTAGGGATTTGTTGGCCGGCCTTCTTCATATTTCTCCTTCGGCGGCCAGGTCATTGGTTTCGGGAGGAATGATCTCCCTCCCGGGGGTGTTGCAGTCCGTGCGTTCGCGGGAAGTAAGTGATGCTGGCTATGCTGGAGCCGTTGTTTTGGGCCTGGTTTTAAAATTTCTATTGGTGACTGGGGAGGTGCGGGTCGAACCACAACTTGCAGCCATTACTTCATGGATGTCATATCGTCGCAATCCTACGACGGTAATATTGGCAGAGACTCTGAACGGCCTGGATGCCTGGAGAGAAGGTCGTTATGACTTTTTAAGGGGTAGCCCTGTGATGCTATTCATGTGGTTGTCTGAAAGATTCCGCTTGTCGACTCCTCCAGAATACCCTTTGTCGGCTGTACCCAACTTCTTTTCGCGCTACTTCATTCGCATGGGCCTGTAGGTCGAGAACTGGGAGAATTGGTTTGTGGAGTACGGGGCTCATGGGCTGTATTGGTCAGTGCCTTGGTGGGGACAGTTGCAGCCTCAACTGGAGCTAGGAAAATATTCATATGTGCGGTTGGTTGGTCTCAGGCAGACCTCTTTTATTTCCCTTGGTGACTTTTACGCCAATTTGGCTGGGCGCTAGTCGTGCCCCCTCGGACCTCAAATTTCTTTCCGGTAGAAGATTTGACTGAGCGCCTGCATCTGTTACTTGGATCTCTGTGGGAAAATCGGCGTCCATCGACCCGTCCCTCTCAGTCTGTTGGGAAGGTTTGCCATGTCCCCAAAGATTATCTTAAGTGGTTGTGGAGGAAAGTAGTTAGCAAGATGTTGGCAGTAGAGACTGGTCAGAGGTGGTTTGTTTTATCCGACTCCATGGAAGGGGTGGTTGTGGTCTTTTCAAAGATGGTTAAGGCTCATCGGTCCATGGAGTGTTTGCGGCACTCCATTCAGGCAGGAGAAAATTGGGGTCCTCAGGATGTAGATGATGAGGGTGCAGGCTCTTCGGGTAGCTGTGGGTAGGACTCCTGGGGAGCTTATTCATGTAATAGATGTGGGGGATTTTATCTGGTTTTTATGGTAGTAGGGGGAAAGGGATTATCCGTTCCTTTTTCTTATGTAATCCGTACTGTAGTTTCTTATAAATGAAATAAACAAGTTTCTGATCATCCAGCTGTGCCTTTCGATGAATTTTTCATTTTGAATTATCTATACCAATCGCTAATGCATACATAATCCTTTTGTTCAAGTAGATGTTTAGAATGAACTGTCGTTCTCGGAGATAAGAAAGGAATATATTTTTTGTGAAAAAGAAGGGGTCGTGCTCATGTGGGGAGTATGAGCTGCTTACGTACCTCTGGGATTTTTTTTATCTGTTTGAAAATGATTTTTGCAAAGGATCGGGCCCATGTAGTTCTGGGTAGAGGGCAATGGAGAGAGTTTTTTTTTTTAGAATGGGAAGGGGGGGAGAAGAGTCGTAGCGTGCCGAGATTTCGGACTAGGGGTAGAATTTCTTGAGACGGTCCAGATTGACTGGACGAGCCATCTCTTCCCCATCCAGGTCGGTGAGCATGGCGGCACCGCCAGATAAAATCTTCTTCACAATGTAAGGGCCACTCCAATTGGGTTTGAACTTTCCTCTGAGGTCCCAGATGGGTTCGATTACCTCTTTAAGGGCTAAATCCCCCTCCCGGACACCGCGGTCCTTGACTTTCTTGTTGAATGATCGCGCTATTCGGCGATGATACCCATGTATGTGGTAAAGAGCTTTTAATCTCCGTTCATCTAGGAGGGTCAGCTCATAAAGACGGCCCTGGCACCAGTCTTCTTCACTAACCTTGCTTTCGAGCATGACGCGTAGCGAGGGTATTTCCAGCTCCACAGGTAGGACTGCTTCCATGCCGTAGACCAGGGAGTAAGGGGTAGCCCCATTAGAGGTTCGGATTGAGGTTTGATATCCCTAGAGGGCGTACGGGATCCGATCGGCCCAATCCCTACAACTTTTGGTCATCTTACTGATGATGGTCTTGAGGTTTTTATTGGAGGCTTCAACTGCACCATTGGTCTGAGGTCGGTAGGGAGAAGATTTGTGTCTTTGAATCCCGTACTCATTGACTATTTCTGTGACTTCTGTCTCGAAGTGCAAATCATTATCCAACACTAGCTCGTGCGGGACCCCATATAGACAGATGATATTTTTCTTGATGAATTTGGCCACCTTCTTGGCATTTAATACTGCGTATGACTCAGCTTCGACCCATTTGGTGAAGTAATCGATGGCAACCAGGATGAACTCATGCCCATTTGACGCTTTTGGTGTAACCTTCCCTATGATGTCGATACCCCAGGTGGAGAACGGCCAGGGAGAAGTCATGTTGTATAATTCTTGCGGAGGTAGGTGTTGGAGGTTGGAGAACTGTTGGCATTTAGGGCACCTCCAAACATAGGCGGTGCAATCCTGGGCCATGGTGGTCAAGTAGTAGCCTTGTCGGATGATCTTTTTGGCAAGCATGTGGCCGTTCATGTGAGGCCCGCATTCCTCGCTGTGGATTTTCTGCATTATATTTTCAATGTTAGCCCCTGCGATACAGTGCAAATGAGTTCCATCGAAATTCCTCTTGAGTAGTGCTTTATGACGGATGATGTACTGGGCGGCCAGTCTTCGGAGGGTAGCTCGGTCGTTCTTGTTGGAACCCTCGGGATACCTACCGTACCGGAGGAGGCACCAAATATCATAGTACCAGTAATTGACTAAATCAGGATCTTCATAGGTGGCGAGCTCAATGTGGTAGCAATGGGTTGGTTTGTCTTGCTTTTGAACTAAGAAGGGGGTCATTGTTATTCCCTCGGGCATGTCGACCATGGAAGCCAAAGTAGCGAGAGCATCGGCTAGGTTGTTCTTTGCTCGGGGTAGGTAACGGAAGGTGATATCTCGGAATTAGGAAGCCAACTCTTCTAATTGGGCATGAAAGGGTTGGAGCTTTTCTTCCTTGACCTTCCACTTTCTGAGCACTTGACCGATGATGAGAGCATAATCCCCATATACATCAAGGTATTTAATACCCTTCTTGAGAGCGACCTGGAGGCCCACTGTGCATGCCACGTATTTTGTCATGTTGTTGGTGCAAGGGAAATCTAATTTAATGGCGATAGGAGTGTGGGAGTCATCTGGGGCGATCAGAAGTATCCCAATGCCATATCCCCTTTTGTTGGCAGCGCCGTCAAAGAACATTTTCCATCAGAGGCAGTCTTGAGTGGTGCAGAGGACATTTTCATCTGGGAATTCGGAGATCCAGACATCTGTTTCTTCTATAGGGTAGTCAGCGAGATAGTCAGAGATGGCTCTTCCTTTAACGGCTTTCTGTGTGATGTACATGATATCAAACTCGGTTAGGAGCATCAACCATCGGGCCATTCGGCTGGATAAGGCGGGTTTCTCGAGCAGGTATTTGATGGGATCCATTCGAGATACAAGTTTGATGGGGAAGGCGAGCATGTAGTGTCGCAACTTTTGGGTGACCCAGATAAGTGCGACACATGCTTTCTCTAAAGCAGTGTAGTTGACCTCGTATCTAGCCAATTTACGACTGGCATAATAGATGGCTCTTTCTTTGCGAGAGTCTTCAAGGTACTGGGCTAGCAAAGCCCCGGCTGCAGTGTCGATTATGGTTAGGTATAAGAGCAAAGGGAGACCAGGCTGTGGTGGCATGAGAACTGGAGGTTGGGTTAGGTATTGTTTTATTCGATCAAAATCTTCTTGGAAGGCCTCTTTCTAAACCTTGGTTGAATCCTTTCGGAGGAGCTTGAAGATTGGTTCACAGATGGAGGTTAGTTGGTTGATGAACCGGTTGATATATTGTAATTTCCCAAGAAAACCTCGGACTTCTTTCTCTGCTCGGGGTAGTGGCATCTCAAGTATGGCCTTCAACTTGGCGGGATCTGCTTCTATCCCCTTCTCACTGACCATGAATCCTAAGAGTTTTCCCTTTGTAATGCCGAAGACACACTTCTGTGGATTAATTCGCATCTGATACTATCGCAGTCGTTCGAAGAACTTCCGGAGAGCGGGAACATGACCTTCTCTAGTTTTGGACTTGATAATCATATCATCCACATAAACCTTGACCTCTTTGTGAATCAAATCGTGCAGAATGGTTGTGGCGGCCCTTTGGTAGGTAGCCCCAGCATTCTTGAGACCGAATGGCATAACGGTGTAGCAAAAGGTTCCCCATGGGGTGATGAATGCGGTTTTCTCTTGATGGTCGGGGTGCATCTTAATTTGGTTGTATCCGAAAAATCCGTCAATAAATGACTTGAGAGCATGACTGGCTGTCTTATCCACGATCATGTCGATATTGGGTAATGGATAATCATCCTTCGAAGAGGCCTTGCTTAAATCTCAGTAATCCACACACATTTGAACCTTTCCTCCTGATTTTGGTACAGGTACAATGTTGGCTAGCCACGTGGTATATTCGATTACTCGAATGAAACCCACGTTCAACTATTTGATCACCTCTTCTTTGACCTTAAGCGACCATTCGGTGCGGAGTTTTCTTAATTTTTGTTTAACTGGCTTGGCATTTGGTAGAGTGGGGATCTCATGCTGAGCTATTTCGGGGTCAATACCGGGCATATCGTCGTAGGACCATGCGAAGACATCCACGAACTCCTTTAGCAATTCTTCGAGTTGTACGCGCTCATGCTCGTCAAGGGTGGACCCTATCCTAATCTCACACAGTTGGCTACTAGAATCGAGATTAATAACAACAGTCTCTTCTTCATTAACTTGAACGCGGTTATGTTGTTTATTATTAACCTTATTTAGATCAATTAAGAATTGTTCATTTGCAAAATCATCGTCATCAAAAGCTTGATTAGAGTCTAAACAATTAATGTAAGGCACAGCAAGATACTCAAAATCTTCGTTTATTTCATTGATAGGAAAAACAGCATTGAGAACCTAATCAAAAGAGGTCTCGATTACACTTGAGAAAGGATAGACAACAGAAGAAGAAATGGGGTTAGAGGAGATTTCAAGAGGTAGAACTGGCGCAGCATGCCAGTTGAGGAGAGGTGTATCAGCAGATTTGATCAGATAAGAGGGGTCCAGTGATGTGGTGCCTGAATGAACCATGCAGAGTGCCAGCCCCAGTGTCTACAGGTTGAAGGAATCTTCGGAGTCACTTTCTCTAGTCTCTTTAGTATCTTTGATAAGCGGTTATACACGGTGTTGGGAACTTTCAGCCCATGGGTAGCTATCTTGGAAAAAGATCTCCATTCCAGGCTTCATTTTCTTGTCTGTGTGGTCTTACCATGGTTCTAGAAAACTACAAAAGGGGAAATCCTCGCCCTCTTTGATGAATCTTCCATTTAAGGAATCACCCGAGATAGTCCGGAAGAAGTCTAACCCTCTTTTTGATCGAGTCTGGCGGATCATTCTAAGCTCTTGTTCTGATGGTTGATACCCCAAGCCGCAAGGATGGAAAGCTTTCTTCAGTTCGATGGGCTCAAGTATCCCCTGTTGCCTTTGTCCTAGCCCCAGTCCGGGCATGAAGTGCATGTTTCTGAACATCTGAATCACATTGACATTGCCATGAGGGTCATATTCTGGACAAGCCCTTTCTTTGAAACCATCCCCTACTGGGAGTAGGGATGGTTCAACTCGAAATCCTGATAGGAGCATATCATTTGACCCATGATGTATCTTAAGAATTGGACTGCTAGTGCCTGCGTCCTCGGCGTTACCGTCGTCACCCAAGATAGTGATGACTCGCCCATCGGTGAAGAACTTCAATTTCTGATGGAATAAGGAAGAGACACCCTTTATACTGTGGAGCCAGGGTCATCCGAGCAATAGGTTAAAACATGCTGGGATATCGATGACTTGGAATTAGACGATAGGGTTTATAGGACCAGCCCCTATTACAAGTTTTATGGATCCCATCACCTCACGACGGGTATTATCGTAGGCGCGCACGGCAGCGGAGGTTGGAGCGAGGTCACTTTCTTTTAGACCTAAACATTTGAAGGTTCTCACTGGGCAGACATTCAAAGCGGATCCGTTATCAATAAAAGAAAGCGGTACAACCTTCCCTATAACTTCAACGGAGATGTTGAGCACATGATTGTGATTTGGCCCAATTTTGGGGATTTCCTCTTCAGAAAAGGACAGCATTCGGGTAGAGGTCAAGGACCCAACTAGGTTCACCGCTTCTTCTGGTGTGGTAGAAGGAGGAACTATGGGTCCTGTGAGCAACTTGATTAAAGCATTTCTGTGCAGCTGGGAAGACATGAAAAGCCCCCATAGGGTGATGTTAGCTTGAGTTTTCTTCAGTTGATCGAGGATCTTGCTTTCCTCGAGGGTCATTTTCGGCATAGGAAGGTCTTCAACTCCCTTCCCCTTATCATTTACTGGTAGTGAGTTGGGAACTTGGTAATGTCTCCTAGATTTGGTCATGTGATTTACTGAAGAAGGGAAAAACTTAAATCCAGTTTCCTCATCAATCTCAGGTTGTTCTGCCACCTTATCTATTTCTCCGAGGAGTTCCTCAAATGATATCATCCCACATAAGTCAGCCACTGGGCCAGCTCTTTCTGAAACTTATTCTTTGCTCGAATCTTCAAATTCTTCCCCCCATCCAGTGGCGATAATTTTGTTTTCCCCTGTGAAGTCAATGCATTCCACGACTTCAACGGCTTCCTCATATAGGTCTTCCCATTCTGTGGGGATGTGTAAGGGTGAAGGGACCAGGCGCCCTTGTCTCTTTAAAGCGTCAAGTAACTCGATGATACTGCAAATGTTATTGGTTTACCCGAATGCATCCGTCATGATCCGGACAACATCATCTAAGCAGACTTCGTCGGTTGATACCATCCACCTATCTGATTCTCGAGCCCATTTTCGTGCCTCTAAAAACAACGTACTAAACCTCTGGCAATCGATAATCATCTGTGAGGGCAATTTCAGCCCGAACTCTAGGAGTTGGTTCAACACATTTGAAATTCCATACTTCCACTTTCAGAACAGGCCCGGATAGTGATGCATGCTCTGGTAAGGAGTGACAGTTCCTAATCAGCAGGGCTAGTAGGGTGTAGGAGGAAATATGGGCAAAGTTGAAGGGGTTTAGGAGGGTATAAGGGTGTGATCTAGGTTGACGGATCGAAATTCGGGTTTTCTTCCAAGAAGATGATATTGGTGTGATTTGGGAGTGGATTATGGGTAGTGTTTGGTTTAGGATTGGCTGGTGGGGCGATGGTACCCCGGTCAATGAGATCTTGGATTATGTTTCGAAGGTGGAAGCATTGGTCGGTGGTATGGCCAGCTGTTTGGTGAAAGGCGCAATGAGCATCTATTTTGAAATTTCTGGGAAGTGTATTGGTTAATGGACGTGGGTCCAGGGGCTTTATAAGGTTTCGGCTTTACAGGGCTTGGTAAACTTTGGAGAGGGGAGCATGAAGCTCAGTGTATTCCCTTCAGACGGGAGCAGGGCGGCTTTCTGGTGCCCATGATGTGGTTGGTTGAGAGATGTTGTTGATGGTTGAGACTGCGGCACTGATAGGCTTGTCATATTTTCTGGGGGTGAACTGTCCGGATACCTTCTTGGGTTCAACTTCGATTTTGGCAAGACCCTCTTCGATTTCTACTCCTGCCTCTCTGAGAGCTCTAAAATGGAGGTAGTACTGTCCTCCCATGTAAGGACATTTTGTCCAACATACTTATATATGTCATTAGCCGTAACACCGTTGAAGAAATTCAAGTTCATATCGTCATCAATGGAATCCGAGTATCGAATCAAGAAAGAAGAATTCAGAAATCCAGAATACCGGATCGGTCCGCCCCTAATTAAAAAGAACCGATTCGCATCGGACCGATACGCCCAGGCCCGGACCGGTCCGCCTTGCATAAGTCCAGAGAGCCCCGGATCGAGTGAGAACCGAATCTGCTTCAAATAAAACGAACCGATCCGCATCGGACCGATCCGCCTAAGGCCCGGACCGGTCCGCCCTGGATAGAATTTTCCAGATCGTGATTCAGATCTTTTAGGGTTTTGATCCCTTATTTAAACCACGATCAGCAATTGGTTTTTCTTAAGACTTACACACGATTATCTGAGTTCCATAACTCATAAGTCTTCATGGTATTAGAGTCCATTGATTCATACCCTTGATTCACACAAATTCCATACATTTGTGAGTCAAATTTGGTAACCCTAGAACACCATTGATGTTCAACCCTTTGTGAAGTGGACCGCTTCTTCCTCTTCATTGCAGCCCTACTGGACAGGGATTGTTCCAGCCGCCAGCCCTACTGGAAAGGGATTTTCTTCCAGCCGCGACTACAGAATCCGATACCCGAGGGTAATTCTTAGTCAACCTGTATTTCATTGTAATCCGATTGTAAACCGTCTTTTACAAATTATAGTGATATACAAATGGTTTTGCCCCTGTGGGGGATTTTTCCTTAAACTTTGTGTGTTGAATAATTCTTGCATAGTTTTATATTGTTTCAATCACACCTAGTTGCATGCTTAGGGTTAATTTGGGTTAAAATTGGTATTTATTATATTATTTCCTAATTGATCGCAAGCGCCAACTCTTTCAAATTGGTATCAGAGCGGGTTACGCCATTTTATCGCGTATTCCTTACTTCCGCAAAATTTTTCTAAAAATATCAATTTTTGAAATAAATTGATTTTTGAAAAAGTGCGTGTTCAAATGGAGAAGTTATATAATAAAGTGCCTATTTTTGAAAAAGTTCACGACCATGCTGAAAATTTAAAAACTTTGAATTTGAAACTTTGCAAAAGAATTAAAGTTTTGGAAAAAGAAAATTCTCGTTTTAAATCCGCGATGGATCTTTTGCAAACGGTTCAAAATCAAAGAGATTTTTATCGTGAAAAATTTGTTTCCTTGGACCATGACTTTGATTCTTTAAAATTGTCCAAGAAGGAGTGTGATGATAGGGTCCAAGTTTTAGAAAACGAATTAGAGGACCTTAAAAATTCGATGGTTTGTGTTTGTGCCAAAGATGATAAAGATATTTTAGTCAATGAGTTTGTGGCACGTGAAGAGACTCTTAGGAAAAAGTTTGCTTTAATTGAGGGGGAGCGAGATAAGCTTCTAGGTTTGATTGATAATTTGAAAAAGAAATCCCTCAATTTGGAAGAGTCTAATTCTTTGCTTGAGTCAAAAAATTTTAAGTTAAAAAATGATTTGACAGACTCAAGTAGATTTGATAGTGATGGAAATGGCTCATCGTGTTCTCATGCTTCTAATGCTAAAGCCAAAACCATTATTTGTTTTAGAGGGTCAACTAATTCCAAGGACGTTAGAAAATATCCCACTTTAGGTGTCATCCCACCCGTTTACACATGCTCATGTTGTGGTAGGAATGGTCACCTTAGGCGATTTTGTTTTGATCTTGGAAGAGGTCCTAGGAAGTTTATGTCTAGTGTTTCCGTGGTTCCCAAAGCCCCCCCCCCCCCCCCCCCCACGACGTTTCACATCTATTTGGGTTAGGAAATCACTTTTGGATACACTAGATTTTAAACAAGTTGATTCTCATTTGCTTGCACATGATTCTTCTCTTGCAATATCATATAGATGATTGTGTTTGCATGTTTGTCATACACTAGTTGTGGTTTCATGATTTATATTTACTAGTGTGATGACTTGTACTTTTTGTATAAATTCTTGTTTTTGAATTTTTTTTGAAAAATACAAAAAGATTTTATTTTGATAAAATTTTGAGAAAATCCAAAAAGATTTTTGTATTGCACCGTTTATGGATGAGCATTTAAGATAGCCAAGTCACAACTTCATTCCATATATCCATGTGACTGTTTGATAGAGATTTGAGAGGCTACATCATTTCATCCATGTGCTTAACATTGATTGGAGTTCTTGAGATGTAATTAGTGATATTTCCTACATGCTTGACTCCTATATCCTTTATTGCACACATGCACGGCTATATTTGATTGTTGCACTTGTCAATCTCATGTTGGCTTGAGTGTTTCCATCTCAATCCTGTCTATACAATGTATAAAATGCGATAAAACTTGACAAGATTGGATTGTATGTATAAACCGTTTTGGTGAGACTGTGTGTATATTTTCATAACGGGGAGGGGCTGCGAAAGTTGATTCTTGTCCTTTGCACAAAAGCCACCGTTAAAAAGGACCTAAAAAATGGAGGAATTTTAATATCCGAGGTCCTAAGAGGTTAAAAGAGCCCGAAAAAATTGAAAAGGCAATAAAAAGCAATACATGCCATATATGGGCCATTTAGGTTTTCACCCAATTCTCCAAAGTTTGAGAATTTAGTATACCTCTATTAAAATATAAATCTGAGGGAGTTTGGTTGGAGATTGAAAAACGGGTTTGCACTTCCTTGAAAGTCCTGAAAAAGCATAAATCATTTTGGACGTTATTGGTGTAGAAATCACTTTGAGCTTTGATTTGTAGATTTGATATAGTCAATGTCTTATATTTCCAATCTTTTACACCAAAGGAAGCATTTGAGTTCATTCGTTAGGAATATCCAATATTCATCGTGCACATATGTCATGTTTGTATGCTTTGACTTTCCTATCGAAGTTTGTTCACACCCATTCTTTTACGCTATCACCGACTTGGTTGTTTTATGTTTATTCATGGTGTGATTTTATACCTTGTGTCACCCCGGTTCTTGATTGGTTGATTTATTTCTCTCATTTGTCTATTTGGGGACATCATAAAAAGGGGGAGATTGAATTATCTGATTATGGGGGAGTTTTGAAATTTGAGGTTCATCATAAATCTGGTATATATTGCTTATGCTTATCTCATTTCAAACTGGATACGTCACTTGGTATTTGCTTTATCTCATGTGTGTAGGTACATCCTTGATAATCCCATGATGCACACCTTGATGAGAAAAGTGTTGAGATTTCTGATCTGAAGAATTGCAGAAAAAACGATGCAGCCTCTATCATTTGTACCTCTTTCAGTTTTGGGTTCATGGAAGGGTAGATTTGTATAGGCATTTTTGATTCTAGATAATTCGGATTTTTTATGTATGTTCCGGCATAGACATAGGGGGAGATTTTTAAGGACATTTTGTCCAACATACTTATATATGTCATTAGCCGTAACACCGTTGAAGAAATTCAAGTTCATATCGTCATCAACGGAATCCGAGTATCGAATCAAGAAAGAAGAATTCAGAAATCCAGAATACCGGACCGGTCCGCCCCTAATTAAAAAGAACCGATCCGCATCGGACCGATCCGCCCAGGCCCGGACCGGTCCGCCTTGCATAAGTCCAGAGAGCCCCGGATCGAGTGAGAACCGAATCTGCTTCAAATAAAACAAACCGATCCGCATCGGACCGATCCGCCTAAGGCCCGGACCGGTCCGCCCTGGATAGAATTTCCCAGATCGTGATTCAGATCTTTTAGGGTTTTGATCCCTTATTTAAACCACGATCAGCAGTTGGTTTTTCTTAAGACTTACACACGATTTTCTGAGTTCCATAACTCATAAGTCTTCATGGTATTTGAGTCCATTGATTCATACCCTTGATTCACACAAATTCCATACATTTGTGAGTCAAATTTGGTAACCCTAGAACACCATTGATGTTCAACCCTTTGTGAAGTGGACCGCTTCTTCCTCTTCATTGCAGCCCTACTGGATAGGGATTGTTCCAGCCGCTAGCCCTACTGGAAAGGGATTTTCTTCCAGCCGCGACTACAGAATCCGATACCCGAGGGTAATTCTTAGTCAACCTGTATTTCATTGTAATCCGATTGTAAACCGCCTTTTACAAATTATAGTGATATACAAATGGTTTTGCCCCTGTGGGGGATTTTTCCTTAAACTTTGTGTGTTGAATAATTCTTGCATAGTTTTATATTGTTTCAATCACACCTAGTTGCATGCTTAGGGTTAATTTGGGTTAAAATTGGTATTTATTATATTATTTCCTAATTGAACGCAAGCGCCAACTCTTTCATCCCATGGTTGTTCAGACATGGGGCAAGAAATTCTTCTTGACTATGTTGACTTGTTCTTCTTCAGATGGCCGCTTAGTCATGGTAGCTGCTTTTTCCCTCCATCGGCTATGAAGTTACTGACTGATTCTCCAGAGTTTTGTTTGAGCAGCTCTAAATCACGACGGGTGACCTCGAGCTCTTCGTTGTATTTGTACTGCGACATAAATTCTCAGGCTACATCCTCCCAGCTATGGATTCTGGATTCCTCAAGAGATAAAAACCATCGGAGGGCACTATCCTTCAAATTTTGCTGAAATAATTGGGCCATTACTTCTTCCGAAGCCCCTAGTAGAGTCATGGAACGATGATAACTGTGAATATGAACAATCGGGGGACCACTCCCTCCAAACTTCTCGATATTTGGCATCTTGAACTTCTCGAGTAACCTTGCTTTAGGATAAGGAGACATATGGGTGTAGTCCATGTAATTTCCAGAGATCCTGACTTGGTCAAAATTCTTGGTGAGCATCTTAAGATCTTCTTTGACTTTGTTCAACTCCTCCTCCTTTGGATCAGCAACCATATGCAAGTTAGCCATAGGCTGGGAAACGTTTGGCATTGGAAGCTGGGCAGGCAGTGGCCCATTAGCAGGAGGGCCACGCGAAGCGTGCTGATATTCTTCCGGGACCCATATGGGTTCGGGTGGACCTATAGCACGAGGGAACAGGGCCTCGGGGTAGGAACTTGGTTTCGTTGTATTTCTCGAACCTCAGCTTGGAGGTTCTCAATCTTGGCCACGAGCTGAGCTAGGACTGTCAGCAGATCCGGTTGTATGACTGGTGCTTGATCTGCATTCTCCATGGAAGATGGATACATTCCGGATTCGAAAGAAATAGTAGAGGAATGGATGAAACTCCGAAGTGATTTGACCGAAGACCTAAGCCAATAGGGACCCAGGCCAAGGGCGTGCGATCAACCTGAGAAGGCGCATGATGAGATTTATTTATTTTTGAGAAAAGGGGAAGAGATTATTTTTGGATTTTTGGTAAAAAGGGATAAATGTTTTTGGATTTTTGATAAAAAGGGAGAAATATTTTTGGAGACGAAACTCAGCATGATTATTATGATTATTATGTTCTCACTTGTATTTAATTCTCCTAGATGCAATGTTGGATGGGACCCGAGCCTGGAAAAGTGGGGTTTTAATATATGCAAAGTTATGTTTGGACTTGTAACCAGGCTCGCGGATAGAGTCCCATTTTAAAAATGCACGAAAATTGGGCGGAAGATCGACCCAAAATTTCGGCAGAGTTTCGGGTTGAAATCGGCAATCTAAAATGCGTGTCCTAGGTTTTGACATCTATATGCGGGTATGCAGTTTGGTTGGGTGAATCGGCATGGGTTCCCCCTTTGGCGTGGCTTCCACAATATACGTCTTGCTCTTGCGGGCTATCAGTACGTGTGGACAAGCCATTTGATATACGTGAGTGTACGTGAATTTCCTCACCATTTACCTCGTGGGGATGGTACATGTGAGAGCGAATTCGATATACTCGGCATACGTGAATGAATTCCCTGCGATATACCACCCGTTATGACTTCGATCAAGCGGTACGATACGGAGGAACCGTTCGATATATGTCGAAGGTACTTGGCCAATGGAAGGTGAGAGTCATATCGCTTAGGCTAACTGCGACCTGCCGGACGAGTGCCCATCACGAAGTGATCCTCCAGTTACTGGGTAAAATTTGGTCAATATCAATGCTCTTTGGTGATGTCGTGTGAATCATGCATGATTCTCTTATTATTATCTTATGATGAGAAGGCCTTTCTTTGATTATGCCAAACCTGGAACAAAGTACAAGTACCTCAAAAGGTACCCCAAGTATGGATGGGTGATGCGTGTAACATGGGGATATACATGTGAGAAAGGTGCACGTGGTTTGAAGTGTACATGGAGAATTTTCTACAACTGTGTGACCATAAGCATAAGCATGGGATACATATGAGAAAGGGGAACATAAGGATATGGGGGGAAACATAAACAAATATAACATCCATGTAAATAGAGTCAAGCCTTCAAACTAAATACACATCCCCAGCAGAGTCGCCACTGTGGCCATCCTCGATCCCCGTCGCGGAGGGAGGAAGGAAGGGATCCTTCGGGTCCCACGCGTCCCCTCTCGGGAGAGCGCTTCGGCCGGCGTCGATTTTCTGAGGTGTGAAAAATGTAGAGAGATTCAGAGTCGCCAGTCTATTTTACTCAAAACAGACAAAAGAAAAAGAGGAAGCCACCCCGAAAGATGGCTTCCAAAGACATACTGGTGCGTGCGAAACCAAAATGATTCGGAAAGGGTTCAGAGGCTTAGTTATGAAATGGGAAGGTGTTAGGCACCCATTCCGCCCTTTCGGTCTCTCATGGATATTTGCTATTTTCCTTTATGTTTCCCCCCGTGAGATGTGTGCATGTGTATATATTAGAATGGAGGTAGGAATCCTCGACTTGTATCATGGAAAAGATAAAGCAAGTTATCCGTAGGAAGATATAAAAGTAATATTAGAAAAATAAGATTTACACGGCTACCCCTACGTTAATCGTTATAAGGGAACGATAACGCACATGGAGTAATGCGTCACTAAGACTAATAATATAAGAAAAATGGATTTAGAGAAAATAGAAAATGAGAGAAAAAGTGAGAGAAAGGACTCGAGTCTCGGGTTTTACCCTGAGATGCCTACGTAGCCTATAAAGGCATCAAAGTCCACGTAGTTCGCATACAAAGCAAAGGGGTGGGGTTTATCCCATAAATCCAAATGGGGATATCTTATTTGCAAGTGTGTGTGTGTGTAGAAAAAGTGTTTTAGTTGTGAGAAAAGCGTGAAAAAGCGTGAGAATCCCTTATTTGGAATTTACGAGCAAACCCTCTTTTTCTTGTTTTTTGGGTTTTTATTTATATGAAAATAAGAGATGTGCAATAATACTAAATAAAAAGTATATTAGGATATGTGAGATGAGATAATAAAATGCTAAGTAAGAAAACAAGTTATTAGGAATTCAAGAGAATTTAAGAGAGAGTTTGAGAAAGTTGGACCTTCTTGAAGATCTTGAGCTTAATCTTGAATGTTGGAGAGAAGCCCTTAAGATTAGATGATGATGGAGAGTGGTTAATTCACCATGTTTTGATGAAAGAGATGATGAAAAGTGGAGGCAAAAGAGGGATTTCGAAGTTGAAATCACGCTGCCTTCGAGAGAGGTTTCTGGGATTCGTTTGGAGAGATTTCTATCAGATATGGGCTCTCTTGAAAATGAGGTCAAGGCCTACTTTTATAGGCCCAGGGGTCTACCGATCGGCATTGCCATGGCACTACCTATTGGCAGGTGCCGATAGGCAGGGTCTGGGACCTGCCATTTGGCAGTGCGCCTCAGGCTTTTTCGGAAAATTGGCCGCCGAGGGCAAACCGTTGTTCAGAATAGCGCACGGGGCATACCGTTGGAAAGGTATTTCAGAGACCTTAGAAAGTCCTTTGGACCGCTCCCGAGTTCAAGAGTTGACTTTGGGTCAAATTTGGCTCGGAAGCATTTGTCGGTCCATTGGACGGGGAATCGTGCGGACGCAAACGGATCGTTTATCCGTATGGTAAGCCTGAATCGCATACGGGGCATACCGTTGGAAAGGTTAGGAGATGTATTTCTACATTCCAAAAAGTTTAACCCGGTTCGGAAAGTTGACTTTGATCAACCGGGCCCGGGAAGCGCTCCGTGGCTTCCCGGAGTCAAACGGAACGTTCGTCCGCATGGAAAGTCAGAATTGCGCACGGGACGGACCGTTGGAAAGGGTATTCCACGATCTTCGAAGATTCATTCAACCTCGGTAGAGCTGAAGGGTTGACATAGGTCAAATAGAGCCCGGGAGCGCCCGGTGGCCTCTAGGTCAGGTTTCGGACGTAAACGACGCGTTCGTCCTCATGGTAAGTCGGAATCGCGCACGAGGCAGACCGTTAGAAAGGGTATTCAGTGCCCTTCGAAGATTCATTGAGTCTAAGTTGAGACGAGGAGTTTGACTTTTGGGTCAAACTGAGCCGGGAGGTGCCCGATGGCTTCCAGGTCAGTACTTGGGACGTGACCTGGGTTTGCGATGATGAGTGGAGGTACTAGGGACCTAAGGAGAGTGAGGAGGTAACAGAATGGGGTGTCTACAGTTTAGGCTTTTAATCGATAAAAGAATCGAACATTTTACTTTTTATTTTTTATTACCAGCACCAAACCAAACAATCAAAAAACTGAACCAACCCAACCCACAAAGACCGATTTGGATTGATTGTTTGGGTTAACAGGTTATGATGAACATAACTAAAATGCGGTACTCATATTCAGTTGTGCCCCCATCGCCTCTCGAAGGTTACCCAAAATTGGGAAACAAAATCATTATCCCTATCAAATAGAACATCGAGCATTACCCCATGAAGATGTGCAGTATCTACAACGAAGAGTTGGTCATACTATTATGCGATGTAATACATTCGCACTGGAAGAAAATGAAACACATTCATCAATCTTTCAACATTGACCCAAATAGAGTCATGTCCCCTTTGGGACCTTGGAAACCCAATGATGAAATCTATAGTCATGTTCTCCCACTTCCACATAGTAATGTTCAATGACAAAAAATCCTATGATGTTCAACCTTTATTAACTGGAAAGTGGCACACATAGACACAAACTCGGTATATACCTCTTCATTGTGGACCACCAATACTACCTCCTCATGTTATGGTACATCTTATCACCCTTAGGATGCACAGTGAACCACGAACAGTGTACCTCAGCCAAATTGTTCTTCGTAACGCGAGATCCTCCAACACTAACAAATGCCATTAAAACCTTAAACCTACATCTGATCAAATAAAAAAGAAAATAAATCCTTCGGATAGGATCTCCTGCACCTTCTTTTGGAAAAATAATTCAAAAGTCTGGGCTTGAATAACTCATAACACAACATCAAGTGTAACGGCTACAGTTACTAAATATGCCTCTGACATGTCTACTGTACGCAGAGTATCCCAATATTATACCCATGGAGTATATAAGTCATCCCCTACACTTCCCCTAAGGTTATGAAACTCATTATCGGTTTATGGCTAAAAGCTTATTCTACCATATTCACCCTCCACGAATGATACTAAATCAAAAAGTGGTAATCCTTCACAAACTCTAACCATCTCCTCTACTGGATGTTCAAATATCACTAAATGAATAAATACTAAAGACTCTTGTGATAAAAAAAATAATGTAATCTTCTCACCCAACAAATGGTTTATATGGATATGGAGAGCAAATAATATCACCACCAAATCCATATCAATGGTGGGATAGTTTCCCTTGCAAGGATTCAGCTTATGGGAAGCGTAAGCTATGGTCCTCTCTTCCTGTATCGAAACTCCTCTAATCCCCTGAAAAGATGGATGATTAGTGTCAAATATTGCAATTTATTACCTTTTTTACTACATAATATTGTAGTCCCATTATCGTTAAACTCATATTTTGTACGTATTTACTGTATAAACTTAAATATTCATGGATAATCTCTTTTGCAAGGTTTATTTAGGGTATTTACAGGGTTTACAATGCTAATGTTGAAGTCTGGTAAGCAATCAGAGCAAGAAACACTCACATATGCATCTTCAAGGGCAAAATGGTAAATTCAAATGACTAAATTTGAACTCGAACTATCACTAAAGTTGTTGCCTTTGAATCAAGAAATGTCTGGGTTCAAATGGAGTGTCAATCTGAGGTCAAATGAAGAAGTTACAAGCTTTGTGGTGAAAAATATAACTAAAGAAATTGGGTTGAGCATATGGCGACACATGGTAGTGTCAAATGATGTCACGTGGTGCCGTAAAATTATAACATGTGGCACCATATGATGATGAAACGTGGCATTTTTGCTACTTCTTAAAATTAAATGGGTCCAGGAAGTATTGAACCCATGACCTCCACATCTCCCTTCCTTTCCTTTAACCATCAGACCAAGCAAACTTTTGATAGTATTCATATTCCCATTAATATATTACACATAACTCAACCTAGTTTTTGTCCACCCACTCTCTCTCCCACCTTATTTTTTCTTTCCCTCATTTTTTATTCTTCTCCTATGATATTCCAATTAACCATCACATGTCCTCATATAACAATTCCTTTGCTCACCGCCACCTGTTTATTCTTTAATTAAGTCATCCATTATTTTTTAATTCCATTTTTAATCCCTAAAGTAATTTTCTCAACCTATAAATAGGTTCATTTGGAGACACATTTACACATCCATTTTTTTTAGAGTTAGATCCAATTTTAGAGTAGGAAATTCTCTCTTAGTTTTAGTAGTTGTTTTTAAAATTTTGATTAATTTAGTATTTTTTTTCTCGATAGATTTATAAAGCTGTAATATGAATATTGAGTGACGCATTTAAATATTTAATCAAAATTCTTATCATTTTTGTTCAAGTACGTATTCTTATTTTTACCACTTTCTCTCATTCACTATTTTATTTCATTATTTAAACATGCTTTCTAGTTAATTAAATTAGGTTTAAATTAATGAACTCACCTTGGGTATATAGATGATTTACTATCGTATTATGGAATAAACTTAATTTGATGGGTTAATTGTTCTCGTTTTTTCACGTAGAAACATTAACGGGTATATCACATCATGTATGCACCATATTTTGTACCTTGTATGTATAATTTTGGGAATATTATTGATGTTAAACTCGTATTTAGACTTTTATGGAAATTTGGGGATTGATACTCTTAGTTTCAATAATTTTTAAATGAGTATTAATCATATTATGAAATATTTCTAACCATGTAACCATTTATACTATGTATTCTGAGGTGAGAGATTTAATTGTCAACCTATAGTTTTCTCACTAGTCAATTAATTTAGTTTAAAATTCAACTTGATCAATTGTAGTATAAAATCATTAAAAACAAAAATCATCTTTTATATTTTTTAAGAAGTAATAAATCAATTAAATTTTAAACGACATTCTTTGTGGATTCAATACTTGAACTTGTTGATATACATATAAAATATGTGTAATTTATGTTTAAGTTTTTTTATTGAGGTGGGAAATCGACAACAACGACAAGTGTATTTACATGATGCTCGATTTTAACTCTACCAATACTTCTATGTAAACCACCTACTCCACTCCACCCCACCCCATGGTAATGCAAGTACAAGAATGGTCACGAGTCTTTCCTTTAGCTCCTAAAAATCTCTATTACAGTCCGCGCTCCAAACAAACGGTGTCCCTTCCGGGTAAGGTGAGTCATTGGACTGGCAATCAAGAAACCCTGAATGAACCTGCTATAGTAACCAACCAAATACAAGAAACTCCTAACCTCTTAAGCGTCGCTGGTTGCACCGCTCCATAAAGACCTACACCTTGCAAGGATCCACTGAAATCCCATCTTCTGAATCATTGTGCCCCCAAAACTCTATGTCTCTCAAACAGATTCCACACTTGGAGAATTTAGCATACAAATTATGTTACTGGAATGTCTATAAAATTATCTTCGGGTGATGCACGTGCTCCTCCTCAGATCGAGAATACACCAATATGTCATCAATGAACACTATGATGAATTGATCTAGAAATGGGATGATTCTAACACCCCACGCACTCTGGTAAGCGAGGTGGCCAGCCGCTGCCGCCAAACTACGTCGGGCGTCACTAAATAAGTTATCATTCTCAGCATGTGACAAATATATGAGACATTTGAAATTTTTTCGCAAGATAATAATCAAATTTATCCAACAGATATAACCATTCATGCAATATTAAAATCCATCACCATGCTAATATCCAAAATAAATCCAACTCCAAAATAAATATAAATCCCAAATGAAATAATTCAACTATAAATATCTGACAGAAACCGTAAACAACTGTGGAACTAATTGGCCCACCAAATCCATAAATAAAAGTCTCATAATAAAAGAGACGTAATACGTAATGGAAAGTAAATTAAACTACTACAGAAACTAATATAAATCTCCAGCTACATCTCCAAAATTATGTCCAATCATTCCTATGCATCTTCTCCATCACTATACCTGAAATGTTAGTCAACGCAATGGGTTAGAGCCCACCGCTTGAATACTTGATACTCCTCCTAATTAGGGTCTGTAAACCTAGACAATAGAATTATACATGATAAACATCACAATAGAGTATTTTAATTTAAACGAGATATAATAACATGTGAGTGTAAATAAATTACCACTATATATCCACATACTAAGCCACCTCAATGTTCAAATCCAAATTATTTCATTTCGACTATTTAATTTAAACCTTATCTCTTATTCTTACTAAATTTAATTGTTCAATTATTTATATTCGTGCGACACCACTATGTCCAGTCGGCCCCTTATTGGTTCTTCACACACTCTTGGTGCGCTTAAGTTCCAACACATCACACCCATTCCCTTGATAATTGGGCGCCCATACACCCAATCTAACATGCAACTACCCCATGGACAAACATATATATATATATATATATATATACGCATAACTATGAAAATAACGGCGTACCATGATCTCTCACGAATCACCATTTGATTCTATCTCCAAAAGACATCGCAAGCTTAAATTCTAAAATAATATCACATCACCTCATCGATAATAGAAATACCTAACATCTGTACTAATGATTTTCCAAATAAATATCATTTTCAAAATCAAATCTAAGGCTCCTCATATCAAGATTACTATTTTTAACCTCAATGCCTACAATGTCCTTAACACTAAACTCCCTGTCTCCAAGAAGCACAACTAATACATATGCTAGGGGATTAAAGATTGGTAATGCGGAAGATAAACGGAATCACAACCTACAAGACCTAAAACTATGATCTGATACCATCTGTAACACCCCGCGCATTCTAGAAAGCGAGGTGACCAGCCTCCACTAACAAACTATGTCGGATGTCATGTGCTGAGAATGATAACTTATTTGGTGATGCCCGACGTAGTTTAGTGGGGGAGTCTTGCCACCACGGTCTCCAGAATGTGCGGGGTGTTACAATAAATACCTTATTTATCAAATCCATAAATATTGTCGGTGTATTGGTGAACCCAAAGGTCATGACCTGAAACTTATAAGATCCAAACTGCATTAGAAAGGCCAACTTCGGAATTACATCCTTTAGAACTCGTAATTAATGATACCTCGAGCGCAAGTCAATTTTTAAAATGAACGATGCTCTCGTTGATTGATCAAACATGTCATTGATATGTGGCAATGGATACGTGTTCAGTATCATGACCTTGTTCATCTCCTTATAGTATACAAAACCTTAGTGAACCATCCTTATTCTTTACTAATAGCACAGGAGCTCCTCACAGAGATGTGTTCCTCCGTATGAACCCCCAACCCAACAACTATTGAATCTACTCCTACAACTCCATCATCACCAATAAAGGCACGCGGTATAGTTCTTTCATGATGATCCTAGTGATTGGTTCTAAATCTTTAACAAATTATATCTCTCTTGTTGATGGTAACCCCAGTACCTCATTAAACATGTATGGGAAATCCTAGACGATCGGTATCAACTCTAATTATATGGTGACTTCCTCTAATGTATTTGTATCGTTGTAATATAGGTGAGTGGTAGACCCTCCCTCTAGCCTAGTCATTGTTATAAGAACATCTCCTTTTTAGGAATCTCAAACATGATAACCTTCCCACTGCAGTCGATTTTTGCGTGATATTGTTCTAACTAGTCCATAACAACATGACATAATTTGTCTACATGTCTTAAATCAATAAATCAATAGAAAAATAAAAACGGCCAATCTCAAGTGTCATGTCCCTATAAACATGACGTAAGGCGATACCCTTACCCACTATGGTATCCACATGCATAGAAACATCGCTAGAAATCTCTAATAACCTAGTAGTCATAGAAAAAGCAGTATTAACAAAAGAGCGTGACACTCTCGTGTTAAATAAAACCCTTGCATAACAGTCGTAAACAAAAAACATACCCTCTATAGCCTATTGTGTGGCCTGCTGACAGCCGTCACACACATGTCCATAATTTAGTTGAGGGCAAACATGTGTTGTGTTTTTAGGCGTTGGTGGTGGCAATACCAAATACTACAGTGGCGGCAGCAATGCCTGATACTAAGGTGGGGTGGGCATAACTTGTTGTTGCTCTTACTTATATTAGACCTGACCGTCCTATTGACCTTTGGGCACCTCTTGAATTAATGGCCCTTATCACCACATGTATAACATGCACCTCTAAATTACCAAACCTATTAACCCTAGCCTTGGGGAAATCTTGTTGTCCTTGGATCTGTTGGATTTTTCCACTCTATTTATAACTTTGTTAGCCCCGATGCTGCTGGCCATGATTCCCTTGTCCCGAATTTCCCTATGTACCTTATCCCTGGCCGCTCTAGAGGTAGTGATCATCTTATCATCAAATCTCTTAGGGGGTCACTCCCTTATGGTGATCCCTTCTACGGATTTGAACCTCCATGTGCTCGGGATGGATCACTACTCTCTTAAGTCTTCGATATTTTTTTATCCCAACCTTCTCCTTCTTTGGTTCTCTATATCTTTATAAGTCATGAAGGTCCTAGAAATGTATAAATGCAGCATCCAATATCTGAGTGTAAGTACTGAAGGTCGGGTTGCCAAGAAATGCCTGCCTAATCCTCCACATAAGACCTATGATAAAATGGACCATCTTCTTTGCCCCCCGTATTAACCTCATCGAGGGAAAATAAACCGAGACTCGTAAATCCTCACTAAAACTTTGCTACATTATGATCCTCCTGCAATAATCTCATAAACTATGATCTCATGCTCCTTTGATTAGAGGGTGGGAAGTACGTTAACTCAAACTTACCCTAAACTATTGTATGGTTATAGTTAACATATCCTCATCCATGGTGACTGACTCCCACCAGTGTAGCGCATCCCCCACTAGCTTAAAACTTCGAGAACTCTACCAAGAATAGGTGACTCTCAATATCTGGCCTCCACTTTAAAGATATAATGAAATTCATTAATCTCGAGAACTCCAACGGATTACCTTTATCGAAGGCACTCATATCTCTCTCATAGGTGGAATTAGTTTGTGGGGTAGAAACAACCACTGATGGTGCGGTGGTGACTAATATTGGCACCTCGCAACATAGTAGTTGCTACAGTTTGTGCTATGATGGATGACAAGTCTGTCAAGGAAAGTGCATGCGCCTACCCCTACCCCTGCCTCTGTGGTTGTTGTCGTTGAGGTTATGGTTCCTCTTACTCGACACTCATAACTTATCTGGGATTTGCGGGTCTCCTCCTTGTGTTCACCATCTAAAAATGATAAACAAATGCGTATCAGTAATGGTACAAAATAAGAATTCAAATGCCTAAATAATACATAAAAAACGTCAACATAAATATGACTCCATCACTGTAATAATAATAACCATCTCAACAATATCGAACTCTGAATATAAATAATAGACATCAACATAATAACTCCAAATAACAAAATCTAACTCTCTGTCTAATGGAATGGAAATGCGATAAGTTAAAGATGATCATACAATCTCAATAATTACATCTTAGATCTCGAAGAAAAAATTGAGAATGTGTGGAAGAAATCAGGGCTATGGCGGTTGTTGCTGCCTAGGACCAGAAAATAGATTCCACAAACAAGATTAAACCTAGCAAGTCTACAGTGAGTAATAATTTAACTAAATTTGAGACACAATAATAATGCACCTTCCTCTAATATGTTAGTTGTTTTTAAGTTAACCAACCCCAAATAACCTAAATATAGTATGAAAGTTTAATTTCAAACCCAAGTGAATCCAATGATGCATAATTATAAATATTTCTCATTTGTTTACAATTATAAGGCTCCATAATTAATATCTCATATATATAATCATATAATCTAATATCCAAGTGAGTATGTCCCCACTCACATACAAATAGATCGACTATGTATAACCCCGCGCATACAAGCACGAAGGAATATCCCAATTTCCTTATGTTGTCAAATTATAAAATTACCGTAAGTGCATTGGCTATTGTTGTATAGCGAGTGTATGTACGGGTCGATCCCACAAAGATTTGATCAATTCATATAGCTTATTGGTTGTCCAACTAGACAATATTGGAGTAGTGATATGATTAAGTTGTAAATTAAAACGACAAAAGAATGAATACTATGAACATAAAATGTATATAATTAAATATGGGAGAAAACCAGGACCTTGGATCCATTTATCACATTTAATTAGCATCACACATTAATTTAATTTCGTATTTCGGAATTTACAACTCAAAATGCACCGATTCTTGCCGCGTATATTCTTAAAAATATAACAATAAATTTTCAAGAAATATTTTAACTTATGTTAATTTAGATGCTTTAAATCCCTATTCCTTTAAAGTTATTAATTTTAAGTTTTAACGTTTTAATTTAAGCATGGGATATCAAACAATTTAATGTAAGTATAACCCATCAAGAATTATACATTTAAATTCTTCAAATATGAATTATCAAATAATTTTGAAGGTTTAAAACACACTCTCATGTTGTTTTAACGGAATGCCAAATTTTTATTTTTGTTAACACGTGTCGAGAATTAGTATGGAATTAAACTAACATGCAATGTTAATTAATCATGATAAACTTCGCCTACTCCTAGTAATAAAACTACTCTAGCGTCACAATTGAAACACAAACATTGCAAGATGAAATAATAATTTTGATTAATAAAATTCAACTTACAAAATTTCGAGTCCAAAACTTGAGTACTAATACACAAAGTTCCTCCCAAACTTGCACAAAAATTGTTTTACAAAGATTCAAAAATAAAATACAAGGTATAATATTTTTGGTACTCCAAAATTATAACTCTCAATTTTCTCTGTGCTCACTAAAAATTCTATTATGTCCCAAAGCTTGTCCTTCTTCTTTGTTTGAATTCTTCCTCATTTGTATACATTATGTGTATAGTGTGTCCACGACACCCAACAAAACACACACTTATATAGCATGCGTGTTTTTTGGCTATGGGGGACACTCATTTTGGCCAACACAATATGGGAATATATGGGTTGTAAAGTGGGTGTTGTATCCGAGAGAGAGAGAGAATGAAGATAAGAGAGAATGCTGTAAAGTGGGTGTTGTGTATGGGGTGCTGGATTTTTCTTAGTTATGGATGTTTTCATGGAGTGATTGGATGTGTGTATTGAGGAGAGAGAGAGAGAGAGAGAGAGATGGATGATTTAGTTGGAGTAAGGGGGTGTTTATGTATGTTAGTGTGTGTTAGTGTGTGTGTATGTGTATGTGTATGTGTGTGTGAGTGTTTGTATAACACTCAAGTGTAATGTAATGTTATGAAATAAAGAGAAAGGCATTAGATAATGGTAAAAACTCTACAATAAATGCTCCAAGAATCATATACGACATAGGGTGAACTCTCATTCCCCTTGAAGCTCTTGGCTAACATGGCTGACATACCTGTTAACACACACATCCCTCCTAAACCTCCTGATCAAATTACTATCTGGAAGAAATCCTTTGCAAGTATTCTCATGAACAACTCTGCGAAGGAACCATGTCTCAAACAGCCATCCATATACAAGGGAGAACCAGCAATTCTATTCTTAGAAGATGATATTACAACACTAGCTGCTCCTTTCCAGCACACAATCATAGGCAAATTTTCGCATGGCAGACCTTCAATTGAAATCATCCGAAAAGCCTTCTAACTTTTTCATTAAAGTCTCAATTTATAGTTGGTCTGATTGACTCAAAGCACATTCTAATTCGACTTTAATGTGAAGAGGACTATGTTAGACTTTGGGGTCAATGGTATATCGGTAAGTTCCCAATGCATACTTTCAAATGGACATATTATTTCCACCCAGAAGAAGAGAGCCCCATTGTACCAGTTTGGGTGAATCTACCCAATCTTCCAATTCATTTTTATGCCAAGTCTTCTCTATTTTCTATTGCTTAATTAATTGGGAAACCTTTGACCATGGATGCCTCAACAGCATCCTTATCTAGACCAAGCATTGCAAGAATATGTACTGAGTTAAATATTTTACAAGAAATAATCTATAGGATCTGGATTGGATGTGGTGATAAGGATTTTTGGCAACAGATATCATATGAAAACATTCCATCTTACTGTCAATACTGTAAGAAGAAGGGGCATCAAGAATCTAAATGCCTGATCAAATTCCCTCCTACAAATACTTCCCAAAAAAAAAAGATACTGTAAAGAGAGTTGCTGTTATACAAGATCAAGAAAATGGCATAAAGCATCATCTTCTTCCCACGAATGTTGTTGCTCCTAAACAAATTTAAGAAACTGGATAAAAGATTCAGCTACTGCCTAAGGCTCAAGGGATCTCTACAAACACAGGGACTTTAAAATCTCACCTAAACCCAAGTTCTTCAGGAACTAAGAAAGGGCATTTAGATGACATCATAGAAGTATTAGAAGAAGATAATTCTGAGACAGATTCTGAAGAGAAAGCTACAGATCTTATTGAAAGTTGGACTCAAAAGACTCAAGAAGGTCCTCAGATGCAGTTAGATAAAATAACTCATGGTCACTACAATTCAGAGGAAACTTTGAGGGTGGATCAATTCCACCTCTCCCAAAAAGGTTCTGCACTGCCTAAATATGACAATTCTTTTAAAAATTCAAAAGATTATCATTAAGATCAAGAGGAAAGAAAAAATTCAGTTCCAATGGTTGAAGAAGAACATAATTTTTCTTCTTGGTTAGATGTCAAATGGAACAAATATCAGCAACATAGAGCTGCAGCCACAAGGAAAGACCGTGACACTGTTCCCTCTACTTTTGATGCAGAAACATCTATAAAGTCAGGTATGATTTCTAAAAAAGCTCCTATTGATCCTCTTTACAGAAGATTCACCAGGTCTTTAGGAAAATTAAAAAATATTATATCTAATCCTACATTTAAATGATGAATTTTATATGCTGGAATGTTAGGCGGGTAGGAAATAAAGCAACTAATAGGAGAATCAAAATACTGATTAAACAATATAACCTACCTGCAACTGCCTTACTGGAGCCTAAAGTAGATTCTGAAAATACTCCCAAATACAAAATAAAATGGAATTACCCAAACTATTTTAGTAATATATCCAATAAAATTTGGTTTCTTTGGTCAAATGATCTGGAAGTCCAAGTCAAGTATGATTCAGAACAACTATTAGGCCTTGAAATTTATATAAATTTTTTGAATGTTACTATTACTCTAGCTATTGTTTATGCCAAATGTACACTAATAGAAAGAATTATTCCATGGCAAGATATAGGTTCTGTCACTAGGAATTTTATAATTGAGACTTCGCTTATCATAGGAGATTTTAACATTGTTAAAGAAGATGATGAAAAATCAGGAGGGAATCCTATAGATTTTAATGCTACTGAAGATTTTAAGGATATGATAACTTCTTATTCATTAATAGACCTAGGATAAATTGGTTCTAGGTTTACCTGGACTAACAATAGGATTGTTGGAACTATTTTTTGTAGACTTGATAGAGTTTTGGTTAATCATAACTGGATTTTGAAGTTCCCTCAAACTACTATAACTCATCTTCATAAAACTTGCTCTGATCATAGTCCATTACTTTTGTCTATTAAAAGCAACTTTGATAACTATCCAAAACCTTTTAAGTTTCAAGCTATGTGGTGTATTAGGTCGAATGTTCATGTGATTATTGAATAATTATGGCCTGCTAAAATTCAAGCTCCTCCTTTAGTTAAATTTTCTTTAAAGTTAAAGCAACTTAAAGTTCACTTAAAAACTTGGAACAATAACTCTTTCAAAAATGTTTTTCAATCTGCAAAAGACCTTGAAGACTTAGTATTAATTAAGGAACATGACTTTGAAAATAATCCTTGTGATTCTTCCAGATCCAATTTATCTAAAGCTAGAGCTGAGTTAAATATTGCTTTACTTAGAGAGGAAAGTTTCTGGCACCAAAAAAGTCACATAAAATGGCATAAATTAGGTGACAAAAACACCAAATTCTTTCATGCTTCAGTTAAATCTAGGAAAAGGAGATTAACCATCTCTAGAATAAAAGATAATCAAAATCATTGGGAAGAATCTAAAGAGGAAATTGAACATATATTTCTTAATCATTTCAAAGATACATGGTCTGCTGAATACAAATCTCCTGATTCTTCTTGTATAGAAGTTATTAGTAAAGAAATAGATGTGTCCATGAATAGCAAGTTAACTGAATTCCCCTCAGAAGAAGAAATATTTACAGCTATATCCAACATGGAACTTTCTAGCTCTCCACGACCTGATGGTTTTGGAGGGATATTCTACTTAAAGTTTTGGCATATTATAAAAAATGACTTGACTCAAGCTATTCATTCTTTCTTTGTTGGTGCTGATCTTCCTAAAAGTTGGACGACTACATCTATTGCTCTTATACCTAAAATTTATAATCCTTCAATATGTTCCCAATTTAGACCAATAAGCTGTGCAATTTCTCTAACAAAATTATCTCTAAAATTTTAAATGATCGATTGTCTCTTATAATTCCCTCTATCATTTCTCAAAACCAAAGCGGATTTGTTAAAAATAGAAGTATTCAAGAGAATATACTTTTTGCTCAAGAAATGGTTCAATACATTAGTAAGAAATCTTTTGGAAATAATGTGATCATTAAATTAGACATGGAAAAGGCTTATTATAGAGTATATTGGCCTTATCTTTGTGATGTTCTTAGAAAATTTGGATTTTGTGAAGTTTTTATTGATTTAATTTGGAGGATAATATCTAACAATTGGTTTTCTTTAATTTTGAATGGTAAGAGTATTGGCTTCTTTCATTCTTCCAGGGGATTAAGGCAAGGAGACGCTTTGTCTCCTAGTCTCTTCATAATAGCAGCTGAAGCTTTAAGTAGAAATATTGACAAATTATTTGTTCTTAGGAAAGCTATCCCTTATGCTCACCCATCTAAAAGTCAACTTTTATCTCATTTAGGGTATGCCGATGACTTGATAATTTTTATAAATGGAGGTAAACATAGCATAAAGTCCCTTATTGATCTATTAAAAAAGTATGAAGACACTTCGGGTCAGAAAGTGAATTTTTTTAAGAGTTCATTTTACATGGATAAAAAGTTATCTCACCATAGAAGAAACACTATAGAATCTACTTCTGGATTGTCTCACAAACAATTTCCTATGAAATATTTAGGATGTCCTTTGTTTAAAGGGAAACCTAAGACAATTCATTTTTCTGATCTCATTTCTAAAATTAGGGATAGACTTCACATTTGGTCTTCTAAATTAATTTCTCAAGAAGGTATAGCTACCCTTATTAGATACGTGCTTCGTTATATTCTTGTTTATACTATTGTTGTTTTAAACCCTCCTAAAATCATTATAAAGAGATTACATAGCATATTTAGTAAATTCTATTGGGGTGTCTCCTCAAAGGAGAATCCATTTCAATGGACTAAATGGAATGAGTTATGTTATCCATTTGATGAGGGTGGTTTAAACTTTAGGAAAATAGAAGATATTGTTTCTGCTTTTAGAATGAAATTATATTGGAAATATAAATTTGAAATTGGCATTTGGTCTAGATTTATTGGAAATAAGTACAAAAAAGGCCTTAGAATTAATCAAGACTCTTCTTCTATTAAAAGGATAGCTTCCATAAAAGACCTAGCTGACTCATTTATTAATGAAGAAAAAGAAATATGGATGGATTCTATAATGGTGATTTTACCATTAAATCTGCTTACAATATTTGTAGACAAAGTAGGCATTTATCTATATCTTGGACAATAAATTGGATCAAAGAATGCCCCATGAAATTATCCGACTATACCTGGAAAATCTTAAAAAATTATGTCCCTTTTGAATCAGAGATCCAAAAACTAGGTGTGAGACTAGCTTCTTTATGTAGATTTTGTTAGAATGTTGAGGATAGCTCTCATCATGTCCTTATTGAATGTCCTATTGCTGCTGAGGTGTGGAATTTCTTTGCACCTAGGTTTAGCTTGTCCCTTGACTTTTCATCTTGCAGGTCTATCCTTCTCTCTTGGTGGTTACATTGTCCTAAAAGGGACTATAAAATGTTACTCTTTAAGGTGATTCCTAAAGTGATATTTTGGGAAATATGGAAAGCCAGGAACAAAAACCTTTTTGAAAATTGTCATTCTTCTTCAAATAAAATTATTAAAAATGTTATCTTCTTGTCTTCTAATATTATAGATTATTGCATGTTTTACGACAAAATTCCACCTAAAGATGATCTAATAGCTAAAACTTTTAATATCAAAATTTTCCCAAAAAAGATTATTTTAATCAAGTGTCATTGGAGCAAACCTCCAATTGGCACTTTTAAACTTAACATGGATGGTGCTTCCAAGAATAATCCTGGCTCAAGTGGTATTGGTGGTGTCATTACGGATTCTCAAGGGAAATTTATCGCTGCCTTTTCTAAATCAATAGCTATTCAAACATACTTTAATGCTGAGGCAATGACCCTTCAAAAAGGGATAAAATTGATTGCTTCCTTAAACATTTCTAATGTTTGCATTGAATCTGATTGTAAAACTTTAGTTGACATTGTTTTAAAGATAGCAAAATCTCCTTGGTCTTCACAAGATATATTTGAGAATATGACATATCCAACAAACTTCAAAATTATCCACACTTGGAGGGAAAACAATGATGTAGCTTATTATTTAGCTTCAAGAGCCTCAGTATCTCAAATGGATGATTATTTCTGGAGTTTCAATTCTCTTCCTACATTGGCCAAAGGACATCTCAATATGGATAGACAAAATCTTCCAAATATTAGAATCATTATAAAGAAAATGTAATGGGGATGTGATAAATCCCCAAATTTGAAATTCTTTAGCTCTCTCATTGTAATGGGGATATATAATAAATCCCCAAATTTCTTATTTTTAAGTATTCATACCTTGTAATGGGGATTCTATATAAATCCCCAAGTTTCTATTATTTCATTCTAGAGTAATGGACCCACCCTCTAGAAATAACTTTAGTCTTTGGGTTTGTAAGCTTCAGAGAGGCTTTTTCTCCTTTATGTTATAAATAAAATGGGTGGGGGTACCGTCCCTATTTGGCCAAAAAAAAGAAAAGTGTAATGTTATGAGTCCCAATTACAATATCCAAATCACCTTAAATAAATTGACATACCCTTAAAATCTTATATTGTGTCATTATTAAAGTAAGAAAATGCAACATTTTAATGTTATCTTAATTTATTTGGGAGATGACTTACGGCATTTTAATGAGACTCAAATCACTATTATTAAACACAAAAATAAAATAAAATACAAACTAGTAAAATAAAAATGACACACACCTATAATAATAAACATAGACGCGTATATACTACTATATATAAAAACAATACATGACATAATACTAATAAATACACTAGTATTAATAAAAAAATACGATAAATATTAAAATAATAATATACATAGATACATATATTTATACAAAATAAAATACATTCACACAATATGCAGGAGATTAGGGAAGAGTAGAGACATAGTTTGGGACGAGGTTCATGGGTAATTGGCTCTCTCGAGTCATATAAAATATGATTTTAGCGCTTTGACCACATTTTTGTCGTAATTGACTTGAATTGTGCATTTTGAAACCGCAACTATGTATTGACCTACAAGATAAAAATAAAATTATACATATAGTGTCAATATTACCAAGAACTAAAAATTAAAATGAGTTTATATATTTAGAGTATAAATATACCCCCAAGGTTGATAAAATTACATGATTAACTAGAAATTATTTCAAACTTGCCTTTTTATTTTAAATAACAAAAATGACTCAAAAAATAATTTATTTATGGTACAAAGGGACTAACAAGTTCTAGATGTGGTAAAAATTATACAAATTAATGCACTAGTCAGATATGCCCATACCTACACTTCGCTAGTTCTCGACCAAGACTAAACTTTTAAAATTTATCTCACTTTCATAGGAATCACAATTGCACTTAACATGTAAAATAAGTCGTTAACCCCTAGGTTGCCCTAATGGACGAGTTTTGTCTTATGAGGGTTCGGAATGAATATACCCATAAAATTTAAAAGTTAGACTTAATTTACAAAAGACACAATAGTAATATAACCAATTATTAAATGAAAATTTCATAAATATAGTACAAATTCACTTTTCAATCTCAACTTATCGTGTGTGTGTGTGTGTGCATAAGCCAATATAATCGTCCATCCAAAATATTTGATTGTTACGTTTCTTATCCAAAAGTTCATTGTGACACCCTGCCCAATTAAATGCCGGGTACTCAGTCATATATCAAATTAATACAGGAATCTCATTTGGTTCATTCTTACCATCGCTGTTGAAAACATTTTAAAAGTTTACTAACCACCTAGTATTCAAAAAATCAGTGCCAAATTTTATCTTTTTATTAAACAATCACAACATGCGGAAATAAAACTATACCATACACAGAGTAACAAAGGCTAAAACATCACAAGATTTAATATGAATAAATGCTTAATAAACCATCAACTCCAAATCTAATATAAAAACTCCAATAGAATAATAAACCTGAATACAAAGTCCAACTAAACATCTAATGAAATCAAACAGAATCCACGAGTACAAAGTCTGATAAAACTGAATGAAAGAAATAACTGAAGCGAAGACATGCCCAAATGAAATAACTTCATTGAATCTTACTCTAGGAAGTAACTGAAGCGACTAAATACAAATCCTGCAAGCATCCACAAGTGTTGCAACTACGCATCCCTGGAACAGATCATCAAGTTGGGCGTCCCTATGACAGGACACCTAAAGGGTTTTGGAAATGTTTTTGTAAGTACGAGTCAGAGCCCAAGTCCTTTTGAAAATATTTTGCAAGTATCTATCACCAGTTTAAAAATAGTTATAGGATATACATGTTAGGTTGCGTACACTCTCTTTCGTTCCTTACCTCTCATCTATAGTGTGCACCTAACTTCTTCTACTAAGCCCACCTAGGCAAGCTACCCGATCTAACTAGGTCTTAAGTTTCTAACTAACCCTTATCCGGCCTAGCACACCAATACCACCCTTATAGTACGCCCATAGAGTACTATACCAATCTAATTAATAGTTAACATCTTCCTAATGTTTTTATTAAATCTAAGTTAACATTTCACATATGTTATCGTTCAAACCTTTTCATCAAGTTTCTCTACTTAAATTTTAATTTTACATATACGTGGGATAAAACACCCAGGTATATATATGTATGTAATGTTTTAAGTTTCTCTAATGCTTTATTAAGTCTACCTTTCCTAGTATTTACACATTAGAAGATTTAGTCTTATATAGATATACACTATCTAGTCTCCCTACCATCATAGATAAGTAGATTGAATATTGTTTAGACATACACTATCTACTCTCACTAGTATCACACATACGTAGGATAAAACACCCAGGTATATATATGTATCACTCACTATATATATGTAGAATATAGCATATATCGGACTGGACACCTTGATGCAAAATTGTGTCCTCTACTATTCAGTCCATGTACCTCATGTACCTAACGAATCATAAATCAAAACAACACATATTGGAGGTGAACATAGCACTAAGTCTTTGGGGATGCGAACATACCTAACGTACACAAACGACTTGTCGCTTCACTATTTCTCTCACATAGTTATCCACTATCAGCACTATGCTCTGGGGCACAAATCCAGACCTCCCTAGAATCGTCAAGGTAGGATTTCCCACTGCATGGGACCTCCATGATAGCAAGCAACATAGGTATGTTCATATACATAAAAGAAAATAATAGGCATACACACCACCTAATCCATTTGTATATTCATTAAAGGCACACATATAACCTATAATAATAATTCGTACCTAGTATCCATTCTCTGATTACTTACCATATGATTAATTGATAATGTTATCTCAGTATTGTATATCCCCGAGTATTATTCTCTACCCAAAGTGCCCATAGATACCCTTTAAATTAATTCAGTAGTTATTACACTTATACCCTACTGGTTATAACATTAGATCACGGTCCAATCTTTCTGAATCCCAAATTTTAAATTCTCGATTTGTAATTCAGTTGGTTTACTCTCGTCGATTTAAAGTTCCAATCTTACCCATAATAAGATCTAACAAATTCTTAGCCGTTTACCTACTAACTTCCTCCAAGTCTTTAATTAATTATAAGATCAACCCCCCAAGTTCCTCATAATTCATCCTAAGAGGAAACATCATCAAAAAGTCAAAATTGGGAAATCATGGGCAGCCGAATCGATTTACCCAAGAGGCCAAATTGATTTTCCTATCGAATCGATTCCCCTCTTGGCCGAATCGATTCGAAAAGTAGCAGGTCCCTTCTTCTTCTTTGTAGTTACTTTTTTCACCATTAAAGCTTTAACCCAACTTCATGAAATTCCATAAAGCTATCATCCAAAATTACTAAACATCATTTTAGTATATAGGGATGATTTATGATGTACGTAATACATCAAAACTATATGAAATTCAATTCATTAATTCATCAAAAACCCTAAATTTTTACGTGCTTCATTCATTCTCATCAAAATACCAAGAATTCCTCCATGTTCTTTGTCATATAACATTTGATTTTTACTACTCATATGAAAGATTAATTCTACATTCAAATCCTACCCCAAAGCACATGTATAAATCATCAAAACCTCAAGATTCCATTTAAATCATCAAATATAAGACCCTATTCTACATAGGTATTAGAACTCTTCAAAAATAAGCAAGATAAACACTTGCCTTTGGTCCAACAGATCTGATTTCATTTGATGATGATGGATATGTTTCTCTTCCCCTTCAATCCACTCTCCAATGATGATGGTGGTGAAAGAATAAGGTTGAATCCTTCATGAACTCTCTCTGAAGCTTTAAAAATGGCTTGTCCTTCTTCTCTATTGGCCTATTTTTGTTTTCAATCTTTCTAACCCTAGCCTCTCCCATTTATATGTTGATAAAGGCTTTGTAAATTTGTAGGTCTCTGTACCCGAGGTTACCAAATCACCAAAATGCCCTCATACGGTGCCGATTTGGTCTAAAATTACCTCGGGACCCAAACTCTACCCCCGAGTATACTATGTCAACTATTTAGACCCTCTTTGAATCAACCGTGACCTCTAAATCATCATTTGAGTCACTTTATATAGTTATCTTATTTCCTCCCCAAAATATGGCACGTGTGAATTTTAAATAGACCGAATTAATTTAAATTCTAAATACCCAAATTAAATAAATTCTCCGAACTATATGAACTCCAAATCACCAATTTAATTAAACCCTAAATCACCAAATTCATTGAATCCTATATCCTCATAAATACGGTGTATTACATACTTCACCCTTACAAAGGAATTTTGTCCTCAAAATTCGGATAAGACTCGTACTTCAAGATTTCTGCAATACCTTAATATTATACTCTTAAGATCACTACATATATTTCTACCCCTCCCAATCGTGAATAACATTAAAAGAATTCAACTACCCAAATCACCCATACACCTATACCCGTTCATAACTGCACCAATGTTGCCTGGCTCCACTAACCTTCAATTGTAATATAACTCTCAACTCGCAGTTATAACCACATATATGTATAATACCCAAGGTATTAAACCCATGTGTTAATGACCAAACATCTCCCCACTTCTGACATTGCGCTAAGTTTCATGTGTGGGATGTCTCGCAAAGAAAGATCCAAATAAAGAACCCCCCGATACATTATTACCTAACGTTGTCGGTCATCGAAATCCATTAGGCCCTTAGTTCATAGCACGTACCCCTAAATACCCGTCTCTTGACATAAAATTATACTCGTCCACTCACATGTTACAAAAGACAACATACATCACGACGCTCTTACTATCACTAGCTTCGTGGCGCGAATAAATCATGAGCTATATCTTTTCGCTCGATAATAAGCCCATCTACCCTGAATTACATTAGTAAACGTCCTTACTCACCGGGATAAAATATAACCATACAAACATATTCTTATAATTATAATATTCAACACACTATAACATATATACACGTGTATATAGGCTAGACCCTCTTTCAAGTGATACCTAGCATAAATAAATCATCCCCTAGGACAGAGAACAAAAAGTCCTACTATAACAGTCTACTATCGCTCAAACTATCGCTAACTTGTCGAAAGTTGAAAAGTTGTCTACTTTATTCTCATAATTTTTGAAAGAAGTAAAGTAACACGTAATGAAACCATCCTCTTAGTTTACACACCCGCTACCTCGTAGGCGGCACTAAAGAGACCCATTACCCCATGGTAATTATCTATATATAAACATAATATGGCTATTACGGCCAATGAACCCATTTAATCCGACTCACTCATGAATTCTAGTGATAAAAACCTTACGTTGTGATGACCCCATGTCGTAAAAATCTACCCCATCCTCATAGGATAAAAAGGAAATTTACCTCCAAGTGCTAGCTGTATCGCCTAGTCGGTGGGTTCATGAATGTAATCCTCGTGTTTGAAATGAGCAATGACCTCCTACAGTGATTGTACATCCATAACCTCGTCTTGTGGTCGCCCCACATCTCGTATAGGGCAATCTCTCCTCGTGTGGCCTGTCTCTCCACAAACGAAACATTTCCCATAAAATATTCCCTGACACTTATCATGTCCTTGCTGACCTCCCCCGCCATTCCCATGGCCCTGGCATCCTTGAGGAACGAAATGTTATTCTTGGTGAGGGCCCTACCGACCCTGCCTGAACCCAACACTCTTGGGTTGATAGCCCCCGGACCTAAATCTCTTGGCCTGGTTCCCTTGTTAGATATCCCGCTCCTGCTGCTGTTGTGGTCCACCGGCACCGTTCCCATCTACCTTTCTAGTCTAAGGATACCCACTCACTCTTATGCTATACTTCATGTGTAAATGTTGGTCCTGGAAATGAAGTAGCGCTACATTAATAACCTTTGTGTATGCGTCTGAAGTCGAATTACCCAACAAGTGTTGTTGAATCTTCTAAAAAAGTCCATCCATGAACTTACGCATCCTCTTTTCTTCAGTGTTTACCTCATCTTTTACAAAATTTGCTAACCGGGTGAACTCTTCCTCGTATTCTACCACGGTCTTATCACCTTGAGAAATATTGAGAAATTGTCATCGCATCTCTATTTGAATAGAGGATGGGAAATATTTGTAGTCAAATCGCACCCAGAACTCCACAATGCTGTCATTGCCACGTTAACTGCCAGTGCCACTATTTCGGCCCCTTATGAGGTTGTCACCATTCCTTGCGGTGGATGTGGTTGCGGTACCTCTGGATCCAGTTGAGCCTCCCTCACCTCCTCTCTCACTGCTGCTCTAGCCCGACGTCCTCCCTTAGGCAGCATCTAAAATGATATTTGAAATATGTATAAGTTCACCATCAAATATAAAGTAATCGGCAGAAGAACATAAATACTCATACGCAATGAGGAGTACAACAATCCTACAATAGGGCTCTATATCAAATAATGCTTAGCTAAAATGTGAAAATCGGCACAGATCGTTAGGACACTGGAACCTGATGCTTTGATATCATCTGTGACACCCGACCTAATTAAATATCGGGTGATCAGTCATTTATCAAATTAAAATAATAATCTCATTTGGTTCATTCTTAGCATCACTATCCAAAATATTTCAAAAGTTTACTAACCACCTAGTATTTAAAAATTTGGTGCCAAATTTTATCTTTTTATTAAACAGTCACATCATGCAGAAATAAAACTATACCATACACATAGTAACAGAGGCAAAAATATCACAAGATTTAATATGAATAAATGCTAAATAAACCATCATCTCCAAGTCTAATATAAAAACTCCGACGGAATAATAAACTTGAATACAAATTCCAACTAAAAATTTAATGAAATCGAACTGAATCCACAATTACAAAGTCTGATAAAACTGAATGAAAGAAATAACTAAAGGGGCGACATGCCCAAATGAAATAACTGCATTGCATCCTACTCTAGGAATGAATTATTCGAAGCGACTAAATCAAAATCCTAGAAGAATTCACAAGTGTTTCAACTACGCATCCCTGGAATAGATCATCAAGATGGGCGTCCCTATGGTCGGACATCTAAAAGGTTTTGAATATGTTTTTGCAAGTACGGGTTAGAGCCAAAGTCCTTTTGAAAATATTTTGCAAGTATTTATCACTATTTTAAAAATAGTTATTAGATACACATGTTTGGTTCCTTACTCTCGCTTGAGTTCCTCGCCTCTCGTCTATAGTGCGCACCTAACGTCTTCTACTAAACCCAACAAGTCAAGCTACTTGATCTAATTAGGTCTTAAGCATATAACTAACCCTTATCATGTCTAGATCACCCGTACCGCCCATACAGTACTCCACCAATCTAATTAATAACTAACTTCTTCCTAATGTTATTATTAAATCTAAGTTAACATTTCACATATATTATTGTTTAAACCTTTTCATTAAGTTTCTCTACTTAAGTTTTAATTTTAGATATACATTATCTACCTTTCCTATTATTTACACATTAGTAGATTTAGTCTTGTTTAGATATACACTATCTAGTCTCCCTACCATCATACATGCGTAGATTAAATATTTGTTTAGACATACACTATCTTGTCTCACTACTATCACACATAAGTAAGATAAAACACCCAGGTATATATATGTATTACTCACTAAATATATTTAAAATATAGCATCCATTATGCTGGCCACCGTGATGCAAAATTGCGTACTCTATTATCAAGTTCAAGTACCTTACATACCTAATCATGGACTATTGATTAAGAATGTCTTCCTCGAATGATAAATCAAAACAACACATATTGGAGGCGAACATAACACTAAGTCTTTGCAGTTGCGCACATACCAAACGTACTCAAACGACTTGTCGGCTTCACTATTTCGCTCACATAGTTATCCACTATTCGCACTATGCTCTGGGGTAAAAATCCAGACCTCACTAGAATCGTCAAGGTGGGATCGCCCACTGTGTGGGAGCTCTGTGATAGCAAGTAACATAGGTATATTCACATGGATTCTCATCAAAATGCCAATAATTCATCAAAAACCCTAGATTTTTATGTTCTTAATGTATTCTCATCAAAATGCCGATAATTCCTTCATGTTCTTCATCAGATAACATTTGATTTCTTACTACTCATATGAAGGATTAATTCTACCTGAAAATCCTACCCCAAAGCATGTCTATAAATCATCAAAAAACCTCAATATTCAATTTAAATCATCAAATATAAGACCCTACTCTACATGGGTATTATAAGTCTTAAAAAATAAGCAAGATAATTACTTGCCTTTGGTCCAGCAGATCTGATTTCATTTGATGATGATTTATTTATATTCCCCTTAAATCCAATCTCCAATGATGATGGTGGTGCAAGAATAAGGTTGAATCCTTCAACAACTCTCTCTTAAGCTTCAAAAATGGCTTATCCTTCTTCTCTAATGGCCTCTTTTTATTTTCTATCTTTCTAACCCTAGCCTCTCCAATTTATATGCTGATAAAGGCTTTAGGAATTCATAGGTCTCCTTACCCTAGGTTACCAAATGATTAAAATTCCCTCATACGGTGTCGATTTGGTCTAAAATTGTCTCGGGACCCAAACTATACTCATGAGTATACTATTTCGACTATTTTGATTCACTTTATACAATTATCTTATTTCCTCCTCAAAATAATACACGCGTGAATTTTAAATAGACCGAATTAATTTAAATTCTAAATACCCGAATTAAATAAATTCTCCGGATTACATAAACTCCAAATCACCAATTTAATTAAATCCTAAATCACCCATTTAATTCAATCCTATTTCCTAAGAAATACGGGGTATTACATACTTCCCCCTTTACAAAGTAATTCCGTCCTTGAAATTCGAATAAGACTCGTACTTCAAGATTTTTATACTACCTTAATCTTATACTACTAATATCACTACATATATTTCTACCTCTCCTAATTGCGGATAATATTAAAAGAATTCAACTACCCAGGGCGGCCATACACCCTATACCCGTTCATAACTACACCAATGTCAGCTGGCTCCACTAGCCTTTAATCGTGATATAACTATCAACTCCCAATTAAAACTACATATATGTATAATAACCAAGGTATTGAACCCATGTCCTAATGACCAAACATCTCCCCACTTCCAACGTTGCTCTAAGTTTCATGCGCGGGATGTCTCACAAAGCGAAATCCAAATAAAGAGTCCCCGGTACATTACTTCCTAACATTATCGGTCATCGAGATCCGTTAGGCACTTAGTCCATAGCAAATACCCCTAAATCCCCGTCTCTTGACATAAAAGTATACTCGTCCACTCACATGTTACAAAAGATAACATACATCACGACGCTTTCACTATCACTAGTTTCTTGGCACGAATAAATCACGAGCTATATCTCTCCGCTCGATAATAAGCCAATCTACCCTGAATTATATTAGTAAATGTCCCTACTCACCGGAATCAAATATAGCCATACAAACATATTATTATAAGTCTATCATGCAACACACTATAACATATATACACGTATATATAGGCTAGACCCTCTTTCAGGTGATACCTAGCACAAATAAATCATACCTTGGGATAGCGAACTCAAAGTCCTACTATAACAGTCTACTATCGTTCAAACTATCACTAATCGTTCAAAACTTGGAAAGTAGTCTACTTTATTCTCATAATTCTCGAAAGCAGTAAACTAACATGTAATGCAACCATCACCTTAGCGTACACACCCGCTATCTCATCGACGACACTAAAGAGCCCCGCTACCCCCACAATGATTATATATATATATATATATATATATATATATATATATATATATATATATATATATATATATATATATATATAATAAGGCTATTACTGCCAACGCACCCACTAAATCCGACTCACTCGCGAATTCCAGTGATAAAAACCTCACATTGTGATGCCCCCATGTTATAAAAATCTACCCCATCCTCATAGGATAAAAAGGCAATTTACCTCCAAGTGCTAGCTGTATCGTCTAATCGGGGGGTCCCTGAACATAATCCTCGTGTTCGAACATACCCATAACCTCATACAATGGTTGTCATTATAGAACCTCATTTTGTGGTCGTCCCCTATCTCGTATAGGGTAATATCTCTTCGTGTGACCTATCTATCCACAAATGAAACATTTCCTAGAAAATCTTCCCTGTCACTGATCCTGTCCTTGTTAACCTCCCCCGCCATTCCCTGGGCCCTAGCGACCCTGAGGAACGAAATGCTGCTGCTGTTGAGGGCCTTGCTGACCCTGCCTGAACCCTACACTCTCGGGTCAATAACCCCCGAAACTAAACCTATCGGCCTGGTTCCCTTGCTGGGGATACCTCTCATGCCGCTATTTTGATCCACTGGCACCGTTCCTATCTACCTTTCTGGTTTGACTGGACCCACTCACTATTTTGATATAGTTCATGTGCAAGCATTGATTCTGGAAATGAATTAGTGTTGCATTGACAACCTTTATGTATGTCTCTAATGTCGGATTACCCAACAAGTGTTGTCGAATCTTCCATACATCCTCTTATCTTCAGTGTTTTCCTCATCTTTCACGAAATTTGCAAACTGAGTGAACTCTACCTCATATTTTGCCACGGTCCTTTCTCGTTAAGAAACTGTTGTCGCATCTCTATCTAAATTGCATACGGGAAATACTTGCAGTCAATCGGCACCCCTAACTCCCCAATGCTCATTACATATATCTCCTCTGCGATGGTCACAGATTCCAACCACTGCAAAGCTGCAGCCACTAGCTTGAATGTTGTCAAGAATTATTTATGTGTGTCACAACACTCAATCATATGCAGATGGCGTTGCATGTCCTTCTTCCGCTGACTGGGCACTATTACATCTGAATTACCCTAAAACTGTAATACCCCATATTTTTAATGATTTTTAAAATAGGATTACTTAGAATTAATTTTGGGATAATTAAAATTAATCTGGATTCAAATATTACTTGAGAATAAAGTAATATGTGATTTATGATGAATATTACTTAGTGATTACAAGTAATATATGATTATGACTTTACATATGATTATGATTTAATAAAATTACCGCAAGTGATGAATACTACAATTACGCTAATTAAGTTGGGACGCACGTGTGAGTCGTGTCGGGACTAAATTTTAATGAAATGAAAAGTAAATTATATTTATGTCATCCAAATGGTCGTTTTGACTACGTCAAAGTGTCAGGAAGAGTTTAAATAGTTGAAAAAGCCTACTTGGAGATTTGATTTGAGTCTCGGGGCATTTTGGAACCGAATAGACACCCCGGGGGGGTATTTTGGTCATTTTACAAATAAGGTGAATAGTACCCACGAAAATTGAGTGTTATTATATAAGTCTAAAGGTGGTAAGATTCAAAGTCATTCACCAAAATTAGAGGGAAAGTCTTAGGGGAGATTGAGAGAGTTCTCTGAGGAAAGGAATAGACTCTCTAGGAAGCCAAAAGGTTAAAAGTCATCCTGCACCACCACCAGCGTCGAAAATTGGCCGAAAAAGGGAAGCACACCAATAGAGTATCGTCCCCAACGGTTCAAACCTACAATCTAAAGGCATGTGATTTAACCTTTGAAAACTTAGCGTGTATATTAACCATGTTGTGATAGTTACGAAATTCTAAAAAGTTGCATGATTCAAAGATAAAATATGGTGATTTTAATTGATTTCTTGAAATGAGAATTATGTAGGATTAATCACTTTTTGAATATGTATTTTAATCCAAGAAATTTGGGAATCATTTAGTTAAGAAAAATCTAGGTTTTATGGGTGTTCTTGTATGGGTGATATAATAAGGAGTTTCTGAATTTTAAGGGAAAACACCATGATTAATTCAAACTTCTTAATGGATTTATGTTGTTTAATGGTTAGAAATCACTTATATATCTTGTTATATCATTTGGGATGATTTATAGGTAGTTTGTGATCATATAGTAGAGGTCTTGAGGATGAAAAATGATTAAACACATAGGCAAAAATATGTAGAAACGTAGGCTGATACCTGTTTGATCGATCGATCGACCTATGACTGTCGATCGATCGAATGGTCGATCGATCCACCAAAATCATCGATCGATCGATGATCCCAGAAAATGTGATTTGTTTTTCTTTAAGGTTTGATTAAATACCAACTTTTAAGGATGTTAAGTGGTAATTAATTTTGAGCATAATGGGACTTAGGGAAGGTCAGTAGGGTGGTGGTTAGGACCGAAAATGTTAATGTGGGGGGTTAACCCTTGAAAATGAACTAATGGGTTAAAATAGAATTAGAGATTATCGAAGAATAAATCCAATTGAGGATAATATCAATTTGTGAAAATTCATAAATTGGGATGACATGGACCAGTAGGGTGTAGAGGTCTACCTACTGAATTTATATGAGAAGAAATTGATAACCTTTGAGTGCTGGGAAAGCTCGGGAATATATAAAAAGTAAAGTCATAATCTATAAATACGTAGGATATTAGAGATAAAAATATATTGCGTATGGAATTTTCATGTGGGTTGTGCGAATACCTTATTGATATTATATATATATATATATATATAGGTGGGCTGAATACCTATATTATAATTTGTATTGCGTATGACATACCTATGATGCTTGCTATCGGGGTGGAGGTTTCGCATTATGGTCGATCTTATCCTGATGAGCCCATTTGGAGGGATTTTAGATTCGTACCTTGAGCATAGGACCTTGGACACGTTCTATCGGTGAGAATGATAGTTTCGACGGTTGAATAGGAGTGTAGGAATGTGTGTGACCCATTCGGTTGGGGAGTATGCTCACCTCCAAATATGTGTGTTATGTTATTTATGGTTCAGGAGAGACGCCGAGCCAATAGTTCTTTTTACAGCGAGGGATGTAACTGGTCATAATAGCAGAGTATGCATGCGCCGCAGTTGTGTCTGGAAGATGCCATATTAGTATATATATAATAGTGTGATGAATATATATACTATCGTGTGATCTACTGTGTGAATTAGTAGATAAAAATGAATAATGAAATATGAATTGGATTAAGTGAGTAAATATTTAAACCTTGAAAGCCTAGTTCATTTTAAAAAGAAATGAACATGTTTAATTAATATACATATTGCGTGGGAAATACGGGGAAATGATAAGGGATAGAATAATAATTGAGAACCTTAATTAGGGAGATAATAATGTACGCTAGGAGTGCACACTAGATGAGAGATGAGATTCTTAAGTGAGAGCTCGAGAACTAACATGTACTTAATACCTGCTTAGTTGCACTTGTTATGCACTTGCTATTTTAAAAAAATCTTTTACAATCAGGCTCTGACTCGTTTCCTTGCATATTCTCTTCTCTATTATATCTATTATACAAGGTGCCCAGCATCAGGGACGCCTTGGCTTAGAGTATGGATATTTTGACGTGTTTTTGGAGATGCAAACTTGGATTAGACGGTTTCATTTCATTGATTCCTATTTATGTAGTACCTGATCATTTAGGGCATGTCACCCAGGATTCTAGTAGTTCCATTTCTATTTCGGATATTGTATTTGTTTTATGTCGATACTGTTACTATCATTTTTGTTTGGATGATGATATTGAGATATTTAAACTGGAAAGTTTATTCCAGTTATGTTTATTCTAGTTGACTTTTAATTCAGTTATAAGGTGATATTACTTTATGTGATTCCGTATGGTGGAATGGATTTAATTAAATAAAAAATGGAAAAGTTTTAACACTTAGCTTAATTATTTAGTAGGTGAATTAATAAGAAATTGTTTTTCGACAATGATGATAAGAATGAACCAACTAGATATTTTAATTTAATTTAATAAAGGACTGGTCACCCGATATTTAATTAGGCGGGGTGTCACACTCCGATGGGTGACCTTTCTGAAATGCTTCCCTCGCTCTCTGCATCTCGAACGGCCCCGAGTGTGCCTGGACATCGGGTGTCCCTAACGGTTGTGGTTGATTCTATGGAAAGTGTCCTGCCCTTACGGTCATTGCTGCGTTAATTACATGTGCCACAATTTCGGCCACTGTGCGATCGTCACCATTCCCTTCTTCTACATAGTTACACTTTTCACCATTAAAGCTTTAACCCAACTTCATGAAACTCCATAAAACTATCATCCAACATTACTAAACATCATTTAAGTATATAGGGTTGATTTATAATGTACATAAATACATCAAAACTATACGAAATTCATCCAAGAACCAATAAATTCATTAATTCATTAAAAACCCTAAATTTTATGTTCCTCGTGTAGTCTCATCAAAATACCCAGAATTACTTTATGTTCTTCATCATATAACATTTGATTTCGTATTGGTCATATGAAGGATTAATTCTACATGAAAATCCCACCCCAAAGCATGTCTTTAAATCATCAAAACCTTAAGATTCAATTTAAATCATCAAATATAAGACCCTACTCTACATGGGTATTATAACTCTTCAAAAATAAGCAAGATAAAGACTTGCCTTTGGTCCAACAGATCTGATTTCGTTTGATAATGATGGATTTGTTTATTTTCCCCTTCAATCCACTCTTCAATGATGATGGTGGTGCAAGAATAAGGTTAAATCCTTCAAGAACTTTCTCTTAAGCTTCAAAAATGGCTTATATTTCTTCTCTAATGGACTCTTTTTGTTTTCTATCTTTCTAACCCTAGACTCTCCCATTTATACGCTAATAAAGGATTTGAAAATTAATAGGTCTCCTTACCCTAGGTTACCAAATGACTAAAATGCCCTCATACGGTGCCAATTTGGTCTAAAATTGCCCTGAGACCCAAACTATACCCCCAATTATACTATTTTGATAATTTATACCCTTTTGGAATCAACCGTAACCTTTAAATCGCCATCCGATTCACTTTATACGATTATATTATTTCCTTAAAATACAGCACGCGTGAATTTTAAATAGACCGAAATAATTTAAATTCTAAATTCACGAATTAAATAAATTCTCAAAATTAAATAAACTCCAAATCACCAATTTAATTAAATCATATATCCTTAGAAATACGTGGTATTACATACTTCCCCCTTACAAAGGAATTTCATCCTCGAAATTTGAATAAGGCTCGCACTTTAAGATTTCTATGCTACCTTAATCTTATACTCTTAACATCACTACATATATTTCTACTTCTCCTAATAGCGGATAATATTAAAATAATTCAACTACCCTGGGCGCCCATACACCCTATACCCGTTCGTAACCTGCACCAATGTTATCTAGCTCCACTAGCCTTAAATCGTAATATAACTATCAACTCGTAGCTATAACTACATATATGAATAATAACCAAGACAATAAACCCATGTCCTAATGAAAAAACATATCCCCACTTCCAACATTATGCTAAGTTTTATGTGTGAGATGTCTCGCAAAGAGAAATTTAAATAAGGAACCCCTCCGATACACTGCTATCCGTTAGGCCCTTAGTCCATAGCACGTACCCCTAAATCATCATCTCTTGACATAAAAGTATACTTGTCCACTCACATGTTACAAAAGATAACATACATCATGTCTCTTTTACTATCACTATATTCTTAGCGTGAATAAATCACGAGCTATATCTCTCCCCTGAATCACATTAGTAAACGCCTTTACTCACCAGGATCAAATATAACCGTACAAACGTATTCTTATAACTCTATCATGCAACACACTATAACATATATAGAGGTGTATATAGGATAGACCCTCTTTCAGGTGATACCTAGCACAATAAATCGTACCCTGGTACAGCGAACACAAAGTCCTACTATAACAGTCTACTATCGCTCAAACTATCGTTAACCACTCAAAACTCGAAAAGTAGTTTACTTTATTATCATTCTCGAAAGCAGTAAACTAACACGTAATGTAACCATCCTCTATCTCCTAAGCGACACTAAAGAGCCCCTCTACCCCCACGGTAATTATATTTATGTGTATATATATATACATATATATATATATATATATATATATATATATATATATATATATATATATATATATATATATATATATATATATATATATATATATACATAATAAGTCTATTACATACAACTCACCCACTAAATCAAACTCACTCGAGAATTCTAGTGATAAAAACCTTACATTGTGATGCCCCGATGTCATAAAAATATACCCCATCCTCATAGGATAAAAGGACATTTTCCTCCAAGTGCTAGCTATATCGCCTGATTGGTGGGTCCCTGAACGTAATCCTCGTGTTCGAACTAACCCACAATGAGAGAATTTCTCCACTACACATTTCCTCAATAAAACACAAACACAAAAACAAGACTATGATACAAGAACAATGACCCAATTTCATGTTCAATCATGGTATATCGAGTTTTGTAGGAGAATGTCCTCCATATTTTTATCTCGTGATTCCAGATATGGCTTCAGACTTTTACCATTGACTATGAAAATTTCACCATTTGTAGGATTCTCTATCTCATCTGCTCTATGAGGGTAGACTGTCCTAACGAAAAAGGGACCGGATCACTTAGGCCTCAACTTATCAAGAAAGAGATGAAACCAAGAGTTGTAAAAGATAGTTTTGAATCTGGGTTCAAAGTTCTTCCTTTTAATGGACTTGTCATGGATCATTTTCATTTTCTCTTTACACAATTTTGCGTTCTCATATGCATCATTCCTAATCTCTTCAAACACAATGAGTTGGAGTTTTCGGACCTCTCCCGTAGCAGCTAAGTCAAAATTAAATATCTTAATGGCCCTGTTGATACCAAATTTAGTCTGCTGACATGGCCCAATTGAATGAAGACACGTGGCAATCTACGTGGCAACAAAAAACACTTCCGAGGAACTCAGACGCTCCGAGGAACCATACTACAACGAGGAACTCAGACGCTCCGAGGAACAAGAACTCTACGAGGAACTTTTGAGTACTGAGGAACTCTTGAGTACCGAGCAGCTTAGGCGGTCCGAGCTGCACCTCGAACAAAGCATTAATAGTAGGATAATCAACAGTTTGACTGTTCATTAAATGCTTATCATTCAGATGTATACGCTTAAGGGGCATTTAATATATTACCCTTTCACATGTACAGCATTGAATGTATTACCCTTTCACATTACAGCCTCAGGGCTATAAATACATTGTACAATCCTCATTGTAAGGGGACTGGAATTTCTTGATTGAACTTATAATCAAGAATTCCCAAACAATCATCAATAACAGAAACAGTGGACGTAGGCCATTCTTATAAGGATGAACCACTTTAAAAGTTCTTTGTCTCATTTATTTTATCTGTGATTAAATAATTAGATACAATCTATTTTTTTACATCAACAGGCCCAATAGGCCATGTTATCTAAATCTATAGGAAGATGATAGGCTTTTTCATAGACAAGCCTATACTGAGACATACCAAGTGGGGTTTTGTAGGTAGTGCGATAAGCCTATAGTGTATCTAATATTCTTAAGGACTAACCCTTTCGATTCGAATTTATTATTTTCTCGATGATTTGATTGATTTGCCTATTAGAAAATTCTACTTGACCACTAATTTTAGGGTGATAATAACTTCCTACTTTATGTGTGACTGGGTATTCTTTTCATGAGACTCTCGAAAGACCAATTATACAAATGGGTTCCCTGATCACTAACGATGGCTCGAGGCATACCGAAATGGGCATATTTTTTTCTTAAATGAATTTGACTACCACATGGCGGTCATTGATCCTATTTAGTACATACTATACCCACTTAGATTCATAATCAATCGCCAAAAGGATGTAAATATTACTATAGGAGTTCAAAAATGAACCTATGAAATTGATGCCCCAATAGTCAAAAACCTCGATAATTAAAATGGGATTTAAGGGCATCATGTTCCTACGTGTGATCTTTCCTTACCTTTGTCATCAGTTACAACTCCTACTTCAATCATTCAATTCATAAAAAATGGTGGTCCAAGTCCAATAGGATCCACATTGCAAAATCTTTGATGCGATTTTCTTGGCACTGAAATGACCTCCATATGCTTGGTCATGGAAGAATGAGATTATGCTTTAAATCTCCTGATTGGGGATACACTTTTGAATGATTTGATCAGGACAATACTTGAATAGGTATGGGTTGTTCCAAAATAAATGTTTCGCTTCCTTAATAAATTTAGAACGATCTTTTTTAGGCCAATACAGGGGTATCTCACCCGTCACAAGGTAATTCACCATATCAACAAACCACGAAAGTCGGGAGATAAGCATCAGTTACTCGTTGAGAAAGGACTCATTGAGAGTCAATAGGTTATCATATGATTCAACAGTTATCCTAGACAAGTGATCCTCCACTACATTTTGACATCCTTTCTTATCTTAAATTTTAAGATCAAACTCTTGCAGTAATAGGATCCACCTAATGAGTTGGGCCTTAGCATCCTTCTTAGACAAAATGTATCGTGGGGATGAGTGATCGGTGAAAATAATAACTTTAGATACTATCAAGTAAGATCTAACTTCTCTATCATGAAGACAACAGTAGGAAATTCTTTCTCAATCGTGGAATAATTCAATTGTGCATCATTAAGAGTCCTACTGTCATAGTATATGACATGAGGAAGTTTCTCATCACGCTGACAAAGAACCGCATCTAGGGCATAGTTAGAAGCATCACATATGATCTTAAAGGGATGAATCCATTCGGGAGGTCGAATAATGGGTATTGAGGTCAATTCCTTCTTCATCCTTTCAAATGCTTGAAGGAAATCATTGTGAAATCAAAGGGTATGTTTTTAGCAAGAAGATTGCACAAAGGTCGAGAGATTTTGCTAAAATCCTTAATAAATCTCCGGTAGAAATCAGCGTGTCCTAAGAATGATCAAACTTTCAAGCATGGTTTTTGGGGAGAGAGATTAATAATGAGATCAATTTTACCTTTATGCCTTATTTGACCTAGCAGTTTGCCTTATTTGACCATTAAATGACACTTTTCCAAATTAAGCACGAGATTCTTTCCCTTATACCTTTTCAGAACGAGGGTGAGGTGGTGAAGGATCTCATCAAAACTAGACCCAAACACTGAAAAATCATCCATAAAGACATCATGGAAACCTATCTACCATATCCGAAAACATATGCATCATGCATCATTAAAAGGTATGAAGTGCATTTCATAACCCAGAGGCATGCATTGATAAGCAAAAGTATCAAATGGAAAAATGAATGTGATTTTCTCTTGATCCTCAGGAGTGATGGGAATTTGACTATAGCCCGAATAACCATCAAGAAAATAGAAATAGGGATGTCCATCTGTAAGGACACAAGTCTCCGATTAAGTCTCAATGTTGTGTTGGCTCAATTCCGGATAAAAACATTTGAGTCATAGGATAGTGTTCATGTGTATCCATCCAAGCCTATGACGTGATAGTTGAAGATGTAGAGGCCAAGATTACAAAGCTTCATCAAATGCCGAGTTTGTTGTGCCTCATTTTTACGTCAACAACATATGTTCCATTTACTCCTAAGGTATGAATGCATTACATATTTATATAGGATCTTCGAAAAGCTTTCTTGGGTGTATTTTTATTTTAAACTGAGGTTTATTTTCATAAGGTTTCTTTAAAACTTTAAAATAAAGTTTCTGGGCTAAAAATTAAATTATAAGATTTCTGGAAGTTCGTTCGAAATTGTTGTTCGAACGAGTTTTCGTTCGAACGAGAATGTCATTCGAACGAGTTTTCCAATGATTTTTTCCAATAGGCCTCTGGAACTTCGTTAGAAGGGTCGTTCGGACGAGACTTCATTCGAACAAAAATCTCATTCAAGCGAGATTTTCGGCGGGAAAATTAATGGACAGTTTTGGCAGTTTTTCACCTCTATCCCACTACTTTTTCCCCACTAACTTTTGATAGACTTAATATGTGCGGGAACCAACCTTTTCAAACTAACTTTTTCATATTCCTTCATCTCCTAGAGAGAGTTTAGAGAGTTCATTTTAAAAGGAAAAGGTTCATGTTTTGAGTGTTTATTTTTCAAGAAAAAAATCCGTAAACACTTTTGTTTTCACCCATAGTTGGTTTATTCTAAGTTTCCATATAAATATCTTGCTTGGAGTGTTTGGCACCCAGTTTACTCTACCAAGTTGAAGAGTTCGTTTGGATTTACTTCTACATCCCTCAAAGAAGAAGTCTCAGTATTTTGTTGCGGCATTCTCATATGGTGAAAGGCACTATGTGTGGTTGACAGTTGTTCTTAAAGCCTCATTGGTAAATTCAGTCTGGGATTGTCAACTAAGCGGAGGTTGGTACAAGAAGATGCATCAAGGGCTTGAAGGGAGTCGAGTGGACTTGAGTAAGTCACTTGTTTTGTACTTGTAAAAATATCATACTTAGTAGACTTAAGTCTAGGGTCGTCTGAGGTTTTTTCCCGTTGTGGGTTTTTTCTCGTACATCGCGGCGTAGTGATTTATTTGTTTATTTTATCTTTTGCAAAATTCTCCTTATATGCATGCTCAGGTAATAAATCACTACTTACTTAATTTGGTGCAAAATTAATTTGGGTAATGTTTAATTAATTGAGTTCAAGTTATTTACTTTAATTTGATAAAATTTGGTTTGGCCTAATTTGCAAAATTGAATATTTATTGTTAGGCAAATTTCTAGATTTGTTGTTTATGTACTTATTTAATTGAACCATCTCGTTTCCGCATCTTTAAAAGGAAATTGAATTATAAAAATTGGGGGTCCAACAATTGATATAGAATCTCCTAAGAAAGACCCACGTTTTCAAGTGGTATCAGAGACGGAGCGCTAATTTATCTCGTCAAATATCCATTTTTCGGTTTGTATAATTTTTGTGCTCCTTGTATTTTTAGGTGGTTCATTTTTTTACTCACTCTCATTTTTGTTTTGTATCTCTCGAAGGGACATCTTAATGATAATCTGTCCATTTCTAATGATAATGAAGTTTTTGATATTCGAGAGGAATTTAATGGGCTTAATAAGTGTAATGAAAATTTAAGAGAATTAAATGTGAGATTTGCAAAAACAATTAAGTTTCTTGACGATGAAAATTTATGTTTTAAATCTAGAATTGAACTTTTGCAAACCTCACTATCTCAAAAATATATTTTTCGTGAAAATCTCATGGACATAAATTACAATTATGATATTTTAAATATGTCCAAGAAAGAGAGTTATAATCGGGAAAAGACTCTTAGGGACAAGTTTTCTCACATTGAGGGGGAGTGTGATAACCTTCTAGAAGTTATAGAAAATTTGAAGAAGGAGTCTCGTAAAATTGAGGAGTCTAATTTATTACTTGAGTCCAAAATTTTAAAATGAAAAATGATTTACAAGACTCGAGTAGTAGTTGTAATGGTTCTAGCCCATCTTGTTCAAATATTTTCGTTGCTAAATCTAAAACCATTTTTTGTTTTTGAGGGTCAACTTTATCCAAGGACTTTAGAAAAGGTCACGCCTTAGGTATCATTCCTCGTGTTTTCACATGCTTGCATTGTGGTAGGAAAGGTCACTTTAGGCCATTTTGTTTTTATCTTAAAATAAGTCCTAGGAAGTCTATGTATAGCATTTCATTAGTTCCCAAATCCCATCATTTTAAATATACATCTATATGGATTAGGAAATCATTTTTAGGCGCGCTAAATATTAGATTTGTTGATTCTCATTTTCTTTCACATGAAACCTCCCTTGCTAAATTTAAACGTTGAATGTGTTAGTTTAGTTTGCATACTCTAGCTTTTTGTGGTTCATATTATATATCATTGCTAGGTGTATGCATGTTTAATCATTTTCTAGTCTATGCTCCATGCTTAACACATGCTAGAATAATGATTTTTTTTTATCTTTTGTATTCTATTTCTTTCATTTTAGTTTGCATTAAATGAAAAATACAAAAAGATTTTCGTTTATCGTTTGTGTTTCATTTTTTTGTAACTTAGGCTTAATGAAAAATTCAAATGATTTTTGTTTGTCTTTCGAGTAAATATTTTTATTTGTGATTAAAAATTTCAAAAAACTCAAAAAGATTTTTTTTTGTGTATTTTAGTTTGACACACTCTATGTGGCATACACTTGTGTTAGAATTCCTTCTTTTTCGCTTCCATGTGGATAGAACTTTTGGTTTAGATTATCAATCCTTATTATGTTCTTTACCATGCTTACATGGAGTAGTTGGATTTTGTGTTGTTATAATGGATTCTATTTTTATATGCCTCAATTCACACATGCATGAGCTCACTTGAAATTTTAACTTCATATATTTATTTGAGCTTTGTGAGGTGTTCTCCTACCATTCTAGTCATCTGCATATTATATGATCTAGGAGGACTAGTGCATGTTAAAATCCTTTGCACGTGAGATTTGTGTGAGATATAAAAATGTTGTATATAAATGTGCATGGGGAAGGGATCCGAAAGGAATAATCATCCTTTACGAGTAAGCCATCGTTTGTTTGTACCTAAAAGAAATATGTGGCCCAAAGGTCTAAAAGAATAATGGCATTAAAAGAAAAATCTTTTCCAAGGCCTATTTTGTTTAGTTGATTTATTCATTCAAAAGAATAATAATATGCTTAAATTGAGGGAGTTTGAATGGTATATCAATGGTTTGCACAATGTCTGTTTATCCTAGTTGTACTTTCAATGTCATGATTCTATTGGTTTGTAGAATCATCAAAAGTCTAGGCTTATATGCATTGTGTATGTTTGTTCATTGAGTTCAATCTATATTGTCACATGAGGTTATATTCAAATGTGATGAAGTTTGCAATCAAATGAGAACTCCGTAAACATATTTTAAGTGATTGGGTCTAAATTTAATTGTTCCGATTTCACACCCCAACACTTCCGTTTCCATATGACACTTTTTTTCCATACGAGTGTGAAAAGATTATTTTATTTTGTGTCATGTGTGGTATTTATACCTAGTATATGTGCATGTGCGTTAATGATATTTAATATGTTCTCATATACGAGGTATTCTATTTGTCTTTGCCTTGCTTTCTAGTCCATCTATGCTTCTACTTCATGATTAGTATCTATCTAGTTGCACTCTTTATTGATATCACATTCTTAATACTTTATGTATCATATTGGTATCATTTTCTTGCATCTTAGTTGGTATCTGTTATTATTTGTTAGATTAGTTATGATTTTGTTGCCCACATGCTTTCATGCCCATATGCTTCAATTTTAAATTAGCTTTTATCCTTTGTCTATTCCTGAACAAAAAGGGGGAGAATGATAGGTGGAGAAATGGTATATAATCCTATTGTAATCGTATATTATTGTGGGAGATTTAACTTAGGGGGAGTCGCGACCTTCTTAGGTAGATCACAGTTGATAAAGGGGAGAATTAATTTAGGGGGAGTATTTATTTTATGCATTTAATATTCTTGATATTCCCTATGTGTTTGATAGTTTGCTTAAGTGTGCAGGAATTCTTCTAAGTGGCAACTTTAATCATCGGCAAAGATATTGATCCTTGGGTTGTTTGAGTCAAGCTATTGTATTTTTATTTGGGGTGGGATATTTTTTTTAAGTTTAGTAGAGCTTGACGGCCCTTTAGGATTGTTGTTTGGTTTTTGTCCCGAAATAGCCAAAGGGGGAGATTTGTAAGGACACAAGTCTCCGATTGAGTCTCAATGTTGTGTTGGCTCAATTTCGGAAAAAAACATTTGAGTCATAGGATCGTGTTCATGTGTATCCATCCAAGCCTATGACGTGATAGTTGAAGACGTAGCGTCCAAGATTATAAAGCTTCATCAAATGCCGAGCTTCACTACACCAAATCTGCCCATTTGTCAAGGTCATTGACCTTGACAAATCCAACTTGTCAAGGTCAATGACCGTGACATTTCCAGGCGAGAAAACTTTTTTTGTCACGGTCGTGTCACGGTCATTGACCTTGACACAAAACTAGCATTTTGTGTCACGATCGTGTCAAGGTCAATGACCGTGACACCTTTGTCACGGTTTATAACCGTGACAAAGCCGTGACCCCTCTTGCTCAGAATTGTCACGGCCATTGACCGTGACACGTCCGTGACAACTTTTTGTCACGGACGTGTCACGGTCAATGACCGTGACAATTCTGGGCAGAATTTAAAAAAAAATCTGCTGGGCAGTATGGCCACTGCCCAGCAGTATATTTGTACCTGTTAAAGCAACGTTGTACCTGTTCCAAACATCATATATCCAACACAAACTAAATATAATGCAAATATATATTCATGACGATATAATCCAAATATTCAAAGTAAAAATAATATACATGACGATATAATCCAAATATAATAAAAATGGACAAACTTAAAAATAATGTTACTACATGTCTTGGATAAAACTGAGGAGGTGAGTAGTCCAGACGACATACGAATTGACGCACCCACTAATATACATCGTGCCACATTGTTCGCGCAACCACAATAGGGAGTTCTCCTTCCCGGGTATGACATGCGTGACGAGCACCCTGGACTCCATCTCTTGAAGCACATGTCCATGGATTATTCCACCCTCGACGATATTCGGATCCCTCAACCCCCGCCCTATCCGCTGGCCATCAAATACGTCCAATATGAACACGCTCGGCCAACCAAGTGTCGACAATGGTCTGTTGAAGGGCGCCAAATAGGGAAGTGGATCGTCGAAGTACGAACGTGTCGGTGATGAAGCAGCGAGGTCCACATCCTCGTCATCCTGCGCCTCGTCCTCCCGCACCTCCTCCTCCACCGCCTTCTCCTTCTCCTTCCCTTTCCCTTTCCCTTTACGATCTCCACCCAACGTACGCTTCATGAATGCGTACATATCTTGGATCGTCTCCTCCAAACGGGACAGCTTCGCGTCGTGTGAATCCAGCATTCGAGCCAACCCGGTGTCGCTCGTCTCCAATCCGATGATCCTAGATTTGGCCACCCGCGAGCTCACTCCCCTTGTCCTCCCCTTGCGATCAGAGCCAAGCACTTGGCTGAGTGCGTCTGTGGACAAAGATGCCTTGTCGGCATCAGACTGCGACTCATGCACTTCCTTAAGCTTTGCCTTAAACGACAAAAAACACATGATTAGTAAAATAAGTAAACTAAAAAATTATAACGTAATTAACAATAATTAAATTGTCGGATTACTTACAATCGTTGCCGCGACGGTCGGGGACACCTCCTTGTCCTTCCCCTTCTTCGTCCGAAGAGCCACATAAGTATCGAGCCTATGTGGCTTACCCCCTGGCCCACTCCCTACCTCCTGAAATAAAATAAAGTAACGTAAAATTAGTATCGGCCCCGCAAAGTAAAATAATAAAGAATAATATATTTCTGTAGTTATAGATAAATTAAATCTTACCTGCATCCTATGCTCCACCTCAGCGTAAGAGGTCCGGCCGGAGTAGGGCACGCCCGTCTTTTTAGCCCGATTTTCCCTCCCCGATTAGCGAGATGCCAATTGTCGATCCTCGATCTCATTGTCAGTGAACTTTTGCCATTGTGCCAATGAGATCGGCTCCTTGGGCGGGACGGATCCGCGCCATTGTATAATGGACTCTCGTGTTTTCCCAAAGTACCGTGTCCGCATATTTTTCTTCCACGTCTTGTGTTGCTCCCTCAACTGCTCCAAGACGGAATCGCGTAGCTTTGGATCCAAGTTGAATTGTTCCTATCCAACAAATACAATGTTAGTTGCGAATAAATATATATATAAATATAAATATAAATATAAATATAAATATAAATATAAATATGAAATTGAAATTGAAATTGAAATTGAAATTGAAATATTACATGTAGTGTCGCCCAAATAGCTAACTTGAGCTCATATGGCACCTCCTTCCAACTCATAAACCCCGGGCTGATGGTCGTCTTTAGCAGCTCGAGGGATCTCGCTAATAGCTCCGACTTGTTCTCGACGGTAATCCCAAATTTTCCATATTTGGGGAGCCTAGGGGCGGAGGAGCCCTCGTCGCCTCCGCTACCACCGAACCCAGACGACATCATCATAAACAGCATCAGCATCTTCGCCTTAACATCTGAAGGAGACATTTTTGCTGTAAAAAAATGTTATTAGTACAGATAAAAAAAATGTTAATAGTACACATACCCCACCCCCACCCCCCCCCCCCCTCCCCCACCACACACCACCATACACACACATATACACATACAATTGGCAATTGGCAACATTTTGTGTATGGATTCTAACTAATGATATTCCTAAAAGAAATGTTAATAGTACACATACACACACCCCTACCCCACCCGCCACGTATACACGCACACACCTACGCACACACACCCACCCCCACCCCCTGCCCCCCGCCACACACATACACACACATATACACATACCCCACCCCCTCCCCCCGCCAAGCACACACGCACACCTACGCACCTACGCACGCACACACGCACACCTATGCACCACGACCATGACAACTATATATATTGTTTATCAATAAAATTATGACATGAGATAATTATAATTGGAGCATAAATTTCATTATCATAAAGGGATAAATCCAACCAAGTACAGAGATTCTACAAATAAAGTGAGAATTAAATTTAAGACTTTCTAACAACATGCATGTGTATGGATTCTAACTAATGATATTCCTAAAAACATATAATTGGCAACATTTTGTGAATTTACTAAACTTTATATAATATTATCAAATTCTGTTAAAAAATTATCTAGGGTTTTACCTAATTGAATTAATTTCATGAATAAAATTATTATCTATTTAAATGAAAATATCAATTATTATCCAATATTTTTGAATGAAATATTTATTTTGAATGAAAATATCAATTATTATCCAATTATTATCCAACTATTATCAATTATTTATTTTGAATGTAAATAATATCCAAAAATATAAATGTAAATAATATTCAAAAACCCCCCACCCCCTCCCGATGTTTATTATTTTCACAATGTTCTTACAATATTTGTTGATGAACTATGTGGGAGTATAACCCATATTGAATTATAAAGTAAAAATCTATAAAATTGATGTCTACTTTTAGTGTTGTGTATATATGTTAATTGATGCCATTATATTTTTAGCCTAATTAGATTCTAAGGTTATCTCAATTTATATTTTTCTTTTTCTATCTAATAATTTTGAGATTCTAAGGTTGATGCCTATTTTTTATCTTGAGATTCTATATTATAACGTATGTATAAGTTCCGTCAATACCATTTCGTTTCAATTTTGTAATATTATGTTTTTTTCAAATATTTTAAAAGTTATTAAATGGGTGCCCCACCCCCGCCACACACATACGCACACACCTACACAGACACCCCACCCCACCCCCTGCCCCCCTCCACCACCCCCTCCCCCACCACACACATATATACACACACATACACACACATATACAAATACATACACATACATATACACACGCACACACCCCGCCCTGCCCCCACGCCGCCCCACCCCCTACCCCCACCCTGCCCCACCCCCCACAGATGCACAAACATACACACACATATATATACACATACACACATAAATATACATACAAACATATATATAAATGGAAGAGAGAGAGAGAGAGAGAGAAAATCGACCTGAAAGTAGAGAGAGAGAGGGAGGGAACGACGGTAAGGAAAAAAGAAGGGGGTAGGGTTTTAGCTGTAAATATTGTCACGGTCGTGTCAAGGTCATTGACCGTGACAAGTATTTAAATAGTTGTCACGGTCATTGACAGTGACAAGTATATTTGTCACGAATTTGTCACGGTCAATGACCGTGACAAATAGTTGTCACGGTCGTGTCAAGGTCAGTGACCGTGACATAAAACGCGTGTTTTTTGTCACGGTCAATGACCTTGACAAGGCTGGCTGGCTGAAAGGTGACAATTTGCCCATTTTGGTGTAGTGCTTGTTGTGCCTCGTTTCTACGTCAACAACATGTGTTCCATTTACTCCTAAGGTATTAATGCATTACATATTTATATAGGAGCTTGGAACAAATTTTATTGGGTGTATTGTTATTTTAAACTGAGGTTTATTTTCGGAAGGTTTTTTTAAAACATTAAAATAAAGTTTCTGGGCTAAAAATTGAATTTTAAGCTTTCTGAAAGTTCGTTCGAAATTGTCGTTCGAACGAGTTTGCCAACGAGTTTTCCCAACAGGCCTCTGGAACTTCGTTAGAAGGCAAAATTAATTGGCTGTTTTTCACCTCTATCCCACTACTTTTTCCCCACTAACTTTTGACAGACTTAATATATATGGGAACCAACCTTTTCAAACTCACTTTTTTATATTCCTTTATCTCCTAGAGAGAGTTTTAGAGAGTTCATTTTCAAAGGAAAAGGTTCATGTTTTGAGTGTTTATTTTTTAAGAAAAAATGCTTAAACACTTTTGTTTTCACCCATAGTTAGTTTATTCCAAGTTTCCATATAAATATCTTGCTGGGAGTGTTTGGCACCGAGTTTACTCTACCGAGTTAAAGAGTTCATTTGGGTTTACTTCTACATCCCTCAAAGAAGAAGTCTCGTTGTTTTTCTCCGGCATTCTCACGTGGTGAAAGGCACTTTGTGTGGTTGACGGTTGTTCCTAAAGCCTCATTGGTGAATTCCAAGGTTTCGGTGGAGTCTGGGATTGTCAACTAAGCGAAGGTTGGTACAAGAAGACGCATCAGGGGCTTAAAGGTCGAGTTGAGTAAGTCACTTGTCTTGTACTTGTAAAAATACCAATACTTAGGGGACTTAAGGCTAGGGTTGTCCGAGGTTTTTTCCCGTTGTGGGTTTTTCCTTGTACATCGCGCCGTAGTGATTTATTTGTTTATTTTATCTTTTGCAAAATTCTCCTTAGATGCATGCTTAGGTAAAAAGATAAAATTTGGTTTAAATCACTACTTACTTAATTTAGTGCAAAATTAATTTGGGTAATGTTTAATTAATTTAGTTTAAGTCATTTACTTTAATTTGATAACATTTGGTTTGGCCTAATTTGCAAAATTGAATATTTATTGTTAGGCAAATTTCTAGGACTTGGGTTAAATTGGATTAAGTGAATATCTTTGTGTTGTCTAATTTAATTTCACTTTGATTTTAAGTTGTAATTTTATTTTGTAAAAAAAATATTAAAATTTGTTGTTTATGTACTTGTTTAATTGAACAATCTCGCTTCCGCGTCTTTAAAAGGAAATTGAATTATAAAAATTGGGGGTCCAACAATTGGTATAGAATCGCCTAAGAAAGCCTCATGTTTTCACCATCCAATCTCCCAAACATCTTGTCTATGAAAGGAAGAGGAAATTTACCCTTCCTTGAGATTTAGTTCAACTTCCTTTAATCGATACACACGTTCCAACCGGTTTAAATCCATTGAGTACTAACTCATCTTCATCATTTTTCACCATTATAACACTAGATTTATTTAGAACAACCTGAATGGGGATTACCCATTGGCTATTAGAGATGGGACAGATAATACTCACATCTATAAATTTGATCCCCTCAGTTCGAACGACCTCTTTCATATTGGGATTAAGCTGATGTTGTGCTTCACAGTCAACATTATCCTTTGTGTATCCAATGTATGCACACCAAAAGACTTATTCCGTTAATGCCATCTATGGTCCTTTTAATATCTTATTTGTGTTCCTTGAGAACACACAATAACTTGCAAGCATGTTCTTTGTTCAAATGAGGCACGATGATAACCGACAAGGTGTTAAAAGGTCCTAAGAACATATATTCGAGCGTTTTAGGTAGTTCCTTCAATTCAAGATCAGGAGCTTTCTCAATTGAGGGAAGAATAGGTGACATGGAGAGATAAAGTATCCCGGGCTTAAATTTCCAATTTCCTACTTCTATGACAGGGGAAAGAGTTGTGGACTATGTTGACTTCTTCAATTGAGTTTTTGATATCAAATTTGAACCGAAAAAAGGTGAGACGTGCCGTTAAAGGGTCGTCATTATGAGTTTTCTAGAAAGTCTATTGGACAATGCTATCAAGCATATCGACATCCATGGATTCACCATATCGGGTTGTTGTTCATCCAAATTGAACACATTAAGGTCCATATTCATGTTCCTAAAGGATAGGTTCAATTTGTCGATACGACACCTAATGATGGCATAAGACGTGGTGAGGAAAGGACGACCCAAAATAATCAAAATTTGTGTAATAGGATTATGCACAAATTTCTGTCATCCTTGACGATACGTCTCGGGATTTTAACAAAACGATTGTCTTAAGATAAGGTGATCCTAATCATCCTCAACTCCCCCAAACCTAGTTTCTCATACACGGTGTACGGAAGAAGGTTTATTATTGCTCCTAAATTTAGAAGTGCTTTCTCAATAATGCGCTCCCCTATCTTTATAGAGATCATCATAATTCTTGGATCCTTATACTTAACAGGAGTTTGATACGAAATAATTGAGTTTTCTTATTCAGTGAGAAAATATTTCTTGGGAATGTTTGTGTTTCTCTTGAAGGTACAAAGGTTCTTCAAAAATTTGGCATAGGACGGAACTTTTTAAATAGCATTAAGTAGTGGGATATTGATTTCTACTTGCTTTAACACTTCCAACATCTCATCAACTTATGCCTTTTTCTTTTGTGTTACCAAATGTTAGGGAATGGACCTTTTAGAATATAGGTCTCTACATATGGAAAGGAAGACTAGTGTGAGGAGGAAGTTGGATCCATGGGTGGATCTTCCTTCTCCTTACAATTCTCAAATTCACACTCCATGGGTGGTGAGACATTATTTTCAACATCCTTATTGGACCTAAGCATGATGATGGCTTTATCATGCTCTTAGGTTTATGACATGCTCGTGTTGTCTTGAATAACGTATTGACCCCTAGGCATGTTATCTTTTTGGATTAGGCTCAATTTGACTCTAGAATGTTCCCTTGTTTCTCTCACTTAATGCGTTGGCTAGTAGGCTCACTTGAACCTTGAGTTTGGCAATCGATTGAATATTCGCTTGCACTATTTGGTGGGTGGATTAGAGGACATTTTGGGTTGTTTCTGGAACTGAAGGGTACTTTGGGCAAGCATGTTCATAGTATCCTCTAAAGATTGTATCTTTTGGGATAAGGGATATGACAATGTGGGGGAATTCTTTTGAAAACTTGGGAGTGGGTTACCTGAATATTGACCTCCACTTACATGGTATTAACCTTTAGACCATGGGAATTTAGGGTGTTCTTACCATCCTAGATTGTACATATTGGAGTATGGGTCGTATTTTTGCCTATTTTGGTAGAGGGAATTTTCTCGCTCGGTGAGTGATTTTTGTGCTGAAAGGGTGTGGAAATTTTTGACTACGTGGTTTAAACTATCAAAAAGCAAGCACATAGGTGAATCTACATGTTGCACTGTCGTGGGTACAAATCGATTACCCTATTTGATCATATCTAAAGTTTCTAAACACCTCGTCAATGTTGTCATTTAGGCATTTAAACCAAAACTTTGTCGATCTTGGTGAGCAGTTCCCTCATTGAATGTGGTGGGCCTAGATTCCCAATGGGGTGCCTATTATCGGGATTTGTTTGCTACAAATTCTAGGAATGTCCACATGTTGGCTTCACTTTTTTCTGTAAAATCACCATTACACATTGACTAAATCATCGATCGAGAAATAAAATTAAATCCCTCATATAGAATTAGGACTTAACATCCAATTCAATCATATGGTGAGGATACTGTTGTTGCAAATCCTTAAATCTATCCAAATACATCCCTCTTTTTACTAAATTTTTCAATGGTGTGACGTATGACCGTCATATTTTGATTGGGGAAAAACTTTTGCAAAAACTCAATGCTCAATTAATTCCATATGGTGATGGAATTAAGTTCAAGCGAGAGTATCCATCTTTTTTATTTATTGTAACTTAATCATTATACAAATTTATTATAATTCTCTCACATGAAGGTATGGTCCTATTTTTTCATACCCCAAAAGATGGGAAATAATTGAATTGTTACCGATATGAATTCGAAGTTGTTCACATTATGTGAGCGAATACGTAAGCATGAGGGTTGACTCGAGCTATTAGGATATAGGTAATATTTAAGGGCATGGGCTTCTAACTCGTCTCTCATCTTGAAAAATATCGAAATTCTACCTACATAAGTATCGAGAATGCTAGACTCCACACTAGATAAACAATCGATAGAATCTCAAAACCAACTTCTCATACACTACGCTCACTCATTTTTTTTCCTTTTTTTTATTTTTTATATTTTTATTTTTTTAAAAGGAAAATAGAAGAAAATACTTTGACTTAAAACCTAAGTGCCCTAATTCGACATACTAGGCCACCGGATGCTCCTCCAAAGTGTGGATTAATATATCCGTTGCGGATTCGAGGAGAAAATGTGACTTTCTTTATTTAAATTTGCACTCTCGCAGAGTCAAAACCGTAAGGTTTAAAATTTGAACTTTGATACTAGCTTTAAATAGTATAAATAGAGATTTACTACTTGATTACCCTTAGGGAAAAGTCAAGTTATATCAAAAGAGCTATCTGACTTTTATACTTGAATTGTTACAGGAAAATACACTTATTTATAGGGCTTCGGCGAGTGTTTTTGCCCTACTCTACCGATGTGGGACACTTGGATATTTAAAACAGGCTTTTTAAAGTCTAAAACAAATGAATCATTTTACCGCTTTTTATACTCTTTGATGAAATTAAATTATATATTTATAGAGGCCCCCTCCTATAAGGATTCCTTATGGTGCAGACTCTTGTACATACCATTTTTTTTAAATAGTAAAAAAATGAATTTTTTGTTGAAATTTCATGGATATGATATCCATGGTTAGAAGATCATCTCCAAATTTTTTCAACAAAAAATTCAATAAACAAACCATTGAGATGAGGTAATATGCAAAAAAAAAGGTACAAATATACATTTTCGACCGTTGAAATGTTGACGATTATCTCACCCACTTTTTGATTGAATTTTTTATAAAATTTCATGGATACGATCTCGACAGTGAGAAGATCATATCCATGAAGTTTCATAAAAAAATTCAACCAATAAAGTGACTGGTTTTTTACATATCACCTCATCTCAATGGTTTTTTTATTGAATTTTTTGATAAAAAAATTTGGAGATGATCTTCTAACCGTGGACATCATATCCATGAAGTTTCATCAAAAAATTCATTTTGTTACTATTTTGAAAAATGGTATGTACCGAGGTCTGCACTATTGGCGTCCTTACAGGAGACTTTTCGTATATATATTAAAAAAAAATTGGTGTCCCCCGTTTGTATATTAAAATTATATATTTATAAATTAAAATTATGGAAAATGATAGGAAGAGATGATTTTGGGACTTAATTTTATGATGTAGAACATGTGTTCGCGATTCATTAGAGGACACCTTAAGCGGGACACCTTGAAAGTATCCCACTCAAAGTGTCGTCCAATATTATTTGTGTGCCTAATAACATAAGATATAATTAAACACATTAAAAAATAAATAGACTTATATATATATATATATATGTGTGTGTGTGTGTGTGTGTGTGTGTGTGTGTGTGTGTGTGTGTATACACATATATATTAAAAATCATAATTATACATTATAAATATATATTTATATGTTAAATACACATACGCACCGGTGGCGCTCTCAAATTCCATTAATTTATAAATCGACGCATTTACATACTCGCATTCGCACCCGCACCCGCACCCGCATTAGGTCACTAACCTCAAAAATGCATAATTTCTAACCTAACATAAAAAAAATTGAATTATATAATTTTGGTGAGAAGAATTTCAATTTTAAAATATAGTTTTTCTGAGATTATTCGATGACAATGGAGATCTCCGAATTAATTTACCTAAATACACAGTTTCTACTCTTTTACAATGGTTATTGTCTCAAATCCCATTTTTACCTACAGATAGGTGGTCACTACGAAGACTCATTACAAATCACGAATCCTAAACAAGGTAAAACAAAACTGATTTAACAAGTCCGCGTTGGATTATCTTTTAATTCAAGCCTCGTTAAAAAAAATTTATGATCTATGTGATATCCAAGTGCCAATGTCTAATTAAATTTAAATTAAAATTGATTGCTCAAATTATGCAACTACTCGGGTAATTTATTGATTTTCGGATCAAGGAAGGGTGATGAAATCCCTACCTTATCTTGTAATTGAATTTTTGCCCTTAAGTCAAATTTATGCAATGTGCTTATTGAAATATGCAAAAACAAATTCACGTAAAGAGCATATAACATGTACCTTCGGCATGGACTTTTTACGATCACTTATTTATGTCGGATCAAAGTTTTATTTGACATCAATCGAAGAAAAACGTTGCCCACATTTCAGTCATCTCCGAGAGTACTTTGTGCACATGGCCGGATTGCACAAGTATCTTTAGAACTCTCACACTGTTGCTTGCTTTTTCGATATTTTTCATCTTTTGATTTTTCAATTTTTATGTTATTTTGAACGAATGTACTACTAAAAATAATACAAAAACAACTAAACCAAGCGTAAAGTGCTACACAAAAAATATAAAATTAAAATAACACAACGCATGCACTAACAGTGTAGTTTGACATGAAAATAAAGAAATAAATAATAAAATAAAAAGCACACAATTTTTTTATATTTTGGAAATATTCAAAACAAAATGCTACTGGAATATTATATATATATATATATATATATGTAAGAACGTGATTTTATAAATGTTCTTCACAATTAATTATGCCATATACCATTACAATCGTCGAAGAAGTTCAATATCAATCTACATCCAGACGGATTCGAATATATTCAATATATCAAGGTTCTTCATCAAAAAGCCTCCGCAAAGTTTACTTTGGTAAGGTTATGTTTTAAATACCTTAACTTTGCACTTAGAGCTTTGGGATATTTTTCCAAAATATTTTCTAAGTGTTGGAGCGGACTTTTTTGTCAAAATTTGAGAATGAGTAAATTTTCTAAGTCCTGTAGCATTCCTCGATTTTGATACTCAGGTCGTTCAAGTGAGATCCCATCTCGTTCGAGCGACATTGAGATGTCGCGCGATGTCTTTCAAACGACACATGTATTTCCTTTGAGCGAGATCCCTTTTCATTCTAACGACCGAGGTGGCGCGATTTTCTATAAATACTCATTAAATAGTTTCGTTTTCATTAAGAAGTCCCAGCGTTTTGAAAGACAAAAAACTGCGAATCTGCAGAATTCTTTTTGACTTCTTCTTCTTCTTTTAGGGTTTTCATCCCTTTTGTTTTCAATTCACAAAAATCCCATATGCTTTGGTGAATTGTTTTGGTGTTCAAGAACACACTTTACTTTTGTTCATTCTTTGTGGGGAGAACTCTACAACTGGAGAGATGCATGATATTGTGGAGGGAGTCTATATGAAGTTACTCTTGTGGGGAGGATAATATACACCGTGAAGACATCGTGTCTTGGACTGCGTGTCCTTGTGGTATAGCTGCATGTGAACCACTGTTGATTTTTAGCCATTGCTTTGAAGGTTTGACGAAGACACCATGCGTTACTCTTGTGGGCGAAAGCAAGATGGTATGTAATTCAATGGTCTTGTAAACTTTTCAAAGTTCTAGAAATAAAAGGTTTTGCCCTTCGGGGATTTTTCGTGAAATTTTTTGTCGCATGCTATATCTTATTTGGTTTCAAACGTAGTTGCATGTTTAGGGGGTGAATTAATTTGGTTTAAAAATAGACTCTGATTAAATAAGTGTGCCAAATTAGAATTTTGCGAATTTAATCAATTATCACACAATCATATTTTTTTACATATATATATATATATATATATGGATTTTTTTAATTTTAGGATTTTTTTATTATTATTTTTTGTTGGCCCAAATTATAGAAAAAGTGAAATATGGAATGTTTTAGAAAAAAAATATTTATTGTATTTGTATTTTTAAAATTTGTAGGTATTTTTGTGTTTTTATGAGAAAACTAGTGTCAAAACTACCATTTACAAATAAAAGACTTAAATTTAATCTTTTTACTAGCTAAAAAAAGATCATGAAAATCTACAAAAAAAATTATTCCTTGTATGGATTTTTTAAAACTAATTCGAAAGTTAATAACTTTAAATTGGCACAAATCCACAACAACGGAGCCAAACATTTGTCAAATTAAAAAATTAGCGCAAGTGCACGGGCCATTGAGGTATAATGAGTGTAAGTACGATCGATCCCACGAAGATTTGGTTAATTCGTATAATTTATTGATAGTCCAACTAGACAATATTGGTGCAGATTCCAATTTTTTATTTTAGTTAACATATGTTGAGGATTAATACGAAATTAAACTAACACGCAATGTTAATTAATCATGATAAACTTCACCTAATCCTAGATATAAAATTACTCTAGCATCATAATTTAAATACAAATATTGCAAGATGAAATAAAATTTACTCTAATAAAATTCAACTTATAAAATTTGGAGTCCGAAACTTGAGTACCAATAGCTAAAGTTCCTTCCAAACTTGCACACAAATTGTCTCATAAACATTCAAAAATAAAATACATGGTCTAATATTTTTATTGCTCCAAAATTAGAACTCTTTAAAACAATTCTCTACCCTCACTAAAATTCTATTCTGTCCCAAAACTTGTCCTCCTTCTCTGTTCGAATTCTTCCTCATTTATACACATAGTGTGTCCAAAACACCCTACAAAATACACACATATAGTAGCATGCGTGTGTTTTGAGTAATGGAGGACGCCCATTTTGGCCAACACGAAATGGGAATATATGGGTTGTAAAGTGGGTGTTGTATCCAAGAGAGAGAAAATGAAGACAAGAGATAGGGATATGAAGTGGGTGTTATGTAGGAGTGTTGTTTATTGGCTATAGAGGTTTGCATAGAGTACTTGGGTGTGTGTTAACATATGAGAGAGAGAGAGAGAGAGAGAGAGAGAGAGATAAATAGGTGATGGGTTTGGTTGAAGTAAGGTAGTGTTTATGTATGCTACTCTCTGTGTGTGTGTGTGCTCGTGTATATATATATATATATATAACACTCCAGTGTACTGTTATGAGTCTCAATTACAATCCTCAAATTACCCCAAATAAATTGACATGCCCTTAAAATCTTGTACTATGTCATTATTAACGTAAGAAGGTGTAACATTTTAATGTGATCTTAACTTATTTAGAATATGACCTGGGACATTTTATTGATACTCAAATCATTATTCTTCAACACAAAAATAAAATAAAGTAAAACAGAAACTAGTAAAATAAAAATGACACACGCCTATAATAATAAACATAAACATGTATATAATACCATATATATACACCTAGGGACATGGTTTGAGATTGTGTTTAATCAGTAATTGGTTATCTCGGATCACATAAAATCTGACTTTAGCGCTTTTGATCATATTGTTGTCGTAATTTACTTAAATTGTGCATTTTGAAACTGTAACTGCGTATTGACCTACGAGATTAAAACAATTCCACAAATAGGACCAACATTAACAAGAAGTAATAACTAAAATGGTTTTATTTATTTAGGGTATAAATATACCACCAAGGTTGCTAAAATTACATTATTAACTTGAATTATTTCAAACTTGTATTTTTATTTTAAATAACAAAAATGACTCTCAAAATTATTTATTTATGGTACAACGAGACTAATAAGGACTAGATGTGGGTAAACATTTTACAAATTAATGCACTCATCACTCAATGGATCACTTCTGCATACTAGGTATAGTTATAGGTTGAACAAACCCGTAAACCTCAAAGAAACTAAGGGAACATCACTACGCCTTCTCGTATATCGTATAGACTCCATACCTAAGCCTATACAAAGACCAACCCCGTTTATACTCATTCGGGAAATGGGTACATCATAAATAGGATTGGTATAAGAGTACCAAAGTAAACCCATTGTATGCTTACACATAATATTCAATTAAAAAAATGATTAACCCTACGCTAGGGATTGTTAATGCAACCTCTTGGCCGATTCTTATATCATTTAAATATTAACAAAATTCCATTTATCTCGACTCAAACACATAAGGTCAATTATTGGGGTTATGAATTAGTGACCTAGTGATTACTAAGATATTTTAATTATCAATAAGTCCTCTGATTAAATTAATTAAAATTGCCCACTTAAACATCCTAACAAAAATTTCCACTAGGAATCTGCCAACCCGAATCGATTCTCCTTAGGGCCAAATCTATTCACCCCCGAACCGAATTGATATGACCCTAGGATGAATCGATTCTCACTCCGTATATTTGAAGGTCGCTAATAACACATTAACGGTGGCCTTAACCCAAAATAGCCTAAAAACCTCTATAAGTCAAGAATAACACATGCCCTTCACATATGAACATATTATAACATATAATAACATGTTTCTACACGTTTCAGTTGATTAACAACGTGACTAAGGGTTTAAATCACAAAATTGATAAATTTAACCCTAAGCCTAAATTCTTCATAAGTTAGGCTCAATTGGCCAATGATTTCTCATCTATTATACGAACAAACTTAGGACTTTAGTAGATATTAACTATTTGAACACATAGCTAATGTGTCCAAGTTCATCTGATGCAGATTCATGGGTTAATTTAAGGATTCATCATTAAAACCACCTAAGTTCATCAACTAAGGATTAGGATTTAATTATGTAATTAATCTAATTATGAAGTTAGATTAAAATATGATAACATCATATTTCAATGGATAAATTTCATATTCTAATTACTTATACTATCATAACATAAATTCAATTATATTTTTAATCAATTTAAACTTGTCTTAGATCGATTGATGAATCAAAGTCGTAAGATCTCCAATTTTCTTCAATCTTTAGTGTGCCTTATTTCCTTATCATCTAGTGTTGTCTCTAATGTGTTGTGAAAGTTTTAGTTTTTCAAAATCAAGTTAATAAAAGTTCTAACCAAGAAATTAAGTTTAGGCCCAACATTAGCCTTAATCAAATGAGCCCAGACAATGCTCCAAAAAACTCAAATATTGACCCAAACCATATACTAATCCAACAAACTTCCCACTATTTGAAATAAAAAAAGGACTTTCTAAGCGTCCCAAAATTCAACAAGAAATAGAACATATTCTAATAAATCAATTATCTAATTAAGTTAATTTATAAGTCATTATAAGCCAATTAAGTTAAAATTAAATTATTAATAATTTATTTGTAGCTCGGAATTATAAAAAACTACTCATAAATAGGGGAAAACGGAATGTTCGCGTTGACTACATTGTCGTAGTTTTTGGCTTCCACCATTATACAGAAACCTTAACTTTGACTATACTATTTACGGGAGTATAACAGCTAGTGTGGGTATCGAGTCAACAAGGAATGTTAATAGACGTTAGTTGATTTTTTACTTATGAATAAAAGTGTGAAAGGTGATAGGGTTAACAAAATATTAACAACTTGGCGTGTATTGAAACTAAGATTAACAAGAAGGTGAAAAAACTATAGATTGAGAATGAAATCACTTACCTTGGGTTAATTAGTATAAATGGTAACATGGGAAGAAAAACTTATAATGACTAAATCTCATTTTCACAATTAATAAAATCTAGAGTTGTCACCCCTAAATTATCATAACAGCTTAATTGATTTGACGTGAATAAATATTTTTGAGATTACACTCGAAAGGTCGTAAATACGGTACATAAATGATATACACCATTAATTCTACTAGGCGCAAAATCATGAACAACCTAATCCATTTAAACTAGTCTAATCCATCACCAAATCAAGACATGTAATTAAAGGAAAGCAACAAAAAAGCAAGTAATACATTAATAAAGCTTTTGAACTAATTAACAAAGTAAAAAAATAAAGAGATACAATTTGTATATATGGAGAGAATGATAATTAATAGTCTTACACAACAAATCTTATGAGAGAAAAAAAAAAGGAAAGAGCTCCCAAATACCAATCAAACCCAAACCTATTATAATACAAAATGAAATATATCTCTCCAAAAATCAAACTTACAAATATATAGTAAGTTTGATTAAAATAAAAGGGAAAATAAAATAAAAGGAAAAAAATGTAAAATATTTGCTATGACCGGTCGACCACCATCCTATAACGGTTCGATTGATGGTCTTGAATAATGTCCACGGCCTTTCTTCATAGGCAAAACCTAATTGACCGATCGACCGATGGAGATTCACCAGTTGATCATGTAATACCCCGTGATTTTGAGGACTGAGAATTTAATTAATTTTGGGAGAAATAAATTTTATTTGAATTGCAGAATTTTAAATTTGGAAATTGAGGTGAAAATTTGAGGATGTTATAAAGTATTTCAAATGATGATTCTGAGTTCACGGTTGATCTGGGGTGGGTCGAGAGAGTCAAAATGACTATCCTTGGGTTTTATTTGGGTTTTGGAATATTTAAAGTTAGTTTGACTCGAATTGGAGTAAACGAATCATTTAAAGTTGGGTATTTTGGAGATAAGGCTTATAAATCCTACGGAAGATAACAATCTCATTTTGAGAGATTGAGAAAGCCCTAAAGAGAGAGAGAGAAGAGGGAAGCAATAAGAGAAAGAGGAAAACCTTGGAGGTTCCGGCCAATCCGTGATTTCGAGGAATATTCAACCTCTACAACTTTGAGGCAAGTGATTAATATTGCTAAATAATCTATGTGTGTAATTTATTTCATGATTTGTGGATAAAAATATGGATTTTGAGTTAAAATGTTAAAACCCAGATTTTGGTTAAATCTTGCATTTGAGGTGTGTATATCGATTTGAGGTTGTATAATTAGTTGGGTTGATATATATAATGAGTTTTGATGTTAGAAACATTATTGGGTTGAAGATTTAAGGTTGGAAGATGATATTTTTAGGTTTTGAAAATTTGGGTTTTGTAGAAAATAAGCCATTTCGTAGCTTGCTAAAAAAGCCGAATCGATTCGCCCCCTTTGCGAATCGATTCAAAATATTACAGAACTACAGGTATGTGTGACCGAATCGATTCGGCCTAAGACAGACTTACAGGTCTTTTGGACCAAATCGATTCGCATACGGGCGAATCGATTCGCTTTTGGGACCGAATCGATTCGGACTGGGCCGAATCGATTCAAAAACGTGGTTGTTTTGCGAGGTTTTTCTAGAGTGGGTTTCTCTCTGTTTCGATTGGGTTTATCCATTAGAAACATTCCAATATGATGCGAGAAGTACGTTTTGGAGAATTTTAGGGAGTTTCACATATGATGTGATATTGGGGGACGTATCGAGTTTTGGGAAGGTATATATTGGAGCTGTTGCATCGACTTAGTGGGGAATCATATCAGTGACGGAAATGTTACTTGAAAATTTGATGTGGGTCATTACATGATGTGACGTTGAGGGCTCATCGAGGTGGTTGTGAAGGTATGGCTTGGAATTGTTGTGCTGACTTTTGTGTCAAATCCTCCTAACGACGGGATTTTATTTAGATATGATTGGGGACCAACGAGAGAGAGATCGTGTGCCTTTAGTGACATTAAATTTATAGATTTAATCCTAAATGCGATAATGTTAAGGGTTCATATGAGCAACTGAACCGTGATCTAAATTGAGAATGATTAAATGTATTATCGACTAGAATAACTTGTGTTTATACTTATAACCGGGATAATTATTGTATAACGGTGTGCATCCGGATATAGATGGTGTGTGCATGATGACTGTTATATACATTGGGTTTTGTTATAGTTTCCTTAATGTTGGTTAAATTGGGAGACTATTCATATTATAAGTGTGATGGATGAGTAGTTTTCAAGTGAGGGGCCGTATAAGGAAATGAATTGGGAAGGTGTGAGTTATAGCGTCGGTTAGTATAATGAGGGCTATATACATATAGTCGAATTCACTACCTTTATACATACGGACGGGAGATAGTATGTGTATACATCTATATATGTATGTATATATGGCGTGAATGTATATACCTTGTGTAATGGTTTGCATATATGATGTGATCGAATATATATTTAGTGTAAATGATATGTACACTTATTGTGTGAGCATGCCTAGCATGTGCTATCATGGGAAGTTGCGCGATGTGGGTGAGGCCCCTGGCTTGAGGAGCAGGGAGCATATAGTCCCCCGATCATAGTCGTCCATTATTTATTGCGTGATTTTTATTCTGGGTGAGAATTCTTGGGTATGATTCGTTCTCACTTTCAGATTCGTAACTATGATCGCTTCCCATACGTTGTGTTTTGTTTGATTACCAGGGCGGTGTGATAATAGTCCGATGGCTAGTAACCCGGGATAAACTGAGTAATTCCTGGAAGATGATAGCATTGTGAAGTATATTTATATCCTATAAGTGAATATGTTCTGGTTATATTAAATGCACGTTATGTGCGTAATGTGTACGTGCCTGTTAGGGTTGAATGATATAGATTTATAACTAGAATAATGTATATAGACCCTAAAGTAACTGTGCGATATCTTACTTATGTACTTAGAGATAGTTGTTGATAGTAAGTAGCTGAGGTTATAGGTTGTGTGTTGAGGGCATAATGGATCTCGACGATCAACATTGTCAAGTAGTAGTGTATCGGGGGGGTCCTTGTTTGGATTTCGCTTTGCGAGACGCCCCACGCACGAAACGTAGCGCAATGTTGGGAGTGGGAGAAGTTTAGTCCTTGGAACTTGGGTTTACACGTTATGGTGAAACATTACTTTATCAGTATAAAAAGATGGTGTGTGGCGATTCTGATGATAATAACTTGTTTAAGTTAACAATTAGAAACCGATGAATACTAGTAAGATATATGTATCTATATATATGTTAATATATAAGTTCGGGCGTAGACTTATGATATGTTAGAGTGATAAGATTTTGTTTTATACTTGAGATAGTGGATTACGAGGGTGTAGATTATGCGTAGATTGAGATTGAATTGTCCCTAGAATGTGTCGGGTAGTTTAATTAAAGTTCATGTGCATACGTTTAGGTGCGCACTTTAGTCTAGGGGTGAGTTTGAGTTTAACGAGAGTGCGACTCCATTTTAATTATGAAATCGTGCATGTATAATTATTATGCATTTTAATGCACTTGCTAAAAATGTTTTCACACCTCGGGCTCTGACCCGTTTATACTTCTCTCTTGCTATATATATATTGTAATATATTATAAGTGTCCCACCGCAAGGACGCCAATGATGCTTTTCTATCCAGTGTCCTCGGAGTTGTAGCAGATGCGGACTGTTGCAGGATTTTGTTATAGCCGCTTCCTTTCATTTGTAAATCTAATTAATGATTCATTTTGTATTGGGTTTATACCCAAGGGTTAAGTAGCATTTTTATATTCCTCTCAGGATATTGTACTGTATGTGACCCGACAGCTTATTCGGGTATTTCCTTTTGTTGTACTTATGATGTATTAATTGAGTACTTTCTTTTATCGTGGTACGTGTGTACATTTTATCTTGTTTGGTAGTTCCTATATTGTTGGTATGTTGTTCATTGTCTTTTTTTAAATTTATTTTGGCATCCCCTTATTGTAGTGTTGGGTAGTTAGCTATGTTTATTTTAGTATCGACAGTAGATGCTGAGAATGATCCACTTGAGATTCCTGATTTATTTTAGTATAGGGTTGGCCACCCGTTATTATTTTAAGCGGGGTGTCACAGGTAGTATCAGAGCATTCAGTTCTCGTGTCTTAGGATCTGTGCGGGTTTTCTGCATTCATCCGTAAGCGTTCTTAATATTGAGCCCTATTATTAGGATTATTGTGTTCACTATGCCTATATTCTTCTGCAATGTGTAATTGCGTGAACGGCATTCTGATACAGTTTCTCTTATTTTAGTTGCGGACGAGAAGGAGTCGTCTAGGAAGGGAAAATAGAGGGACTGAGAACATAGAACCCCACATGCCTCAAGGGATTGTGAGCGCAGCCGAAGTTGCCAATATGGTGGCATAAGCAATAGATACTGCCATTGCTGCGATGGCACATCAACCTGCAGCTCTCGTAGCTCCATCCCACCCAGGGCGATCTGCGTGGGAAAGAGTACGAGAAGCCTTTAGGAAAGGACATCCTCCAGAATTTTTAAGGGGAGATGATGAAATAGTTGCAAGTCAGTGGAAGCAGGATATGTTAAGGCACCTTCGGATGGTTGAATGCAAAGAGGTGCATAAGAAATACTCACCACCTTTAAACTAACGGGTGCAGCTCTCCAATGGTGGGAATCAGTCACCCCCTCGGAGTAGAGAGATGCAATACCCATAGCATATTTTTGGGTACGCTTTGACCGGAAGTATTTTCCTTTCACGATTTAAACGGAGAGGAGGAGGAGGAGATTATTGGATGTGACTCAAGGTGATCGAACGGTGGCTGAGTACGAAGAAGAATTTACCCAATTAGCGAATTTTATGCCCGACGAGGTAAATACGGAGGAGAAGCAAATAGTGAAGTTCTTAGGAGGTTTAGATTGGCAGATTCGACATCAATTGTTAGGGAATTCGACATTATTGACTTTTACCGATGTGATGAATGCGGCAATGTTACCTTGTTAGGAGTATCGTCTTCATTTAAAGGGAGTAAGAAATTTTGGTGCTATGGACTTATGGGAGATTGATTTTAGCTTGGTTATTCTGGGGAGATTATTTGAGCATACAAATGAGAAGATTTGTATTTATTTTGTTGTATAGATCATTGGCGACTTATTTTTATTTTGAGGCAGATAGTTGTATTATTTCAGGAGACATTTGTTGTATTTAATTGGAGAATTGAGACTATTGGTTTATTTTTTTTGCGAGTTTTATTTAGATTCTCTATACCTTGTTGATTGTGGAATTGGTTAGTTTTATCAAAGTACCGCTCCGTGTTCTCTTTTCGGGGGGCGCGGGGTGTTACAAATGGTAGTAGGTCTAGAGGAGATGGTGCCAGTGGGGCAAGATCATCACCGCAATAAGGTTATAGACAGGATTATCGAGGGCCAAATAGCATTTTGTCCCTCGGGATGTACAGGAAGGATACTCTGGGAGATGTTTCTTTTGTGGAGAAATAGGCCATAGGAAGAGGGATTGTCCTGGAAGAGGTAGAGGGCAACTTTTTTAGGAGGTTTTGGATGTGCAACCCCTACAATAGTTCATATGCCAGTTTGGGCAAGGGAACTTTGAACAAGGACCTATTGATGAAGCGGGGCTGTTAGAATATGGAGGTAATTTGCAAATTAATTTCCTTTGTGCTTAGGTCCTGCTTTGAGTGGTATTGGGAGCGTTGCCTGTAAGATTTTAAGGAGTGAATAGCCGTTATAAACATATTAGGTATAAAATTACCCTGAAGGGAGGAATGAGCAAGTGTGGCACTTGGATGATATTTTTCAGGGGAATATATTGTTTTGCGATATGCTAGTTGTGAGTTGTGATTTTTTATTTTTCAGAATTGAACTGTTAAAGTTTGTTGAGTACTAACGGTAAGGCTATCGTTTTATAGTTAGGCTAGATGCATGTAACTGTCATCTTCTAGTTGTGGAAGGGCCTATCTTATGGCGATGTTTTGATGAGATGTAAAGGATTTTTATTACTGAGGAGACTCAAGGTTTGGCGAGCTTATTATTGAGAAAGGAATTTTAACTCATGGTTGTGTTAGTTTTGAGAATTAGAGATTGGTAAGAGTATTGTATTTATTGAAGCCTTGTGTCTTGATCATAAGGGGTTTGATTTGTGTGTCGAAAGACCTAAAATTATTTTATAGTACATTGTTTCATAGGCCTTCGAGCAATATCAATATGGTTCAAAAATATTTTATAAAACTCTAGTCCTAGTTTAACTGATCTCATTCGCCGATAGAGCTACACAGTAGTGTATTGAGAGGGTTCCTTATTTGGATTTCACTTGCAAGACCTCCCCCGCATGAAAGTAGCGAATGTAAGGAATTGAGAAGAGTTCAATCTTCAGAAATTTCAAAAAATTTATATACTTAGTACGATATTATGGATTATATCGTTGACAGTTATATTACGATTTGAGGCTCGGTGGAGCTGAGTAATACTTATGCATTTTAGCTCGGGGATAGTGTATATGGGCGCCCTGGTTAACTAATTTGATTTTAAAAATAAAATAATTCGTCGTGAGAAGTGGGAGAGATAGGTATAGTGATCTTGAGGGTAAGTCACGAAGGAACTAGTTGAGGTTGTAGTAGTAGGCTTAACTTAATATCGAGGATGAAATTTCTTATAAGGGGGGAAGTATATAATACCTCGTGATTTTGAGGACTAAGAATTTAATTAACTTTGGGAGAAATAAAATTTATTTGAATTGGAGAGTTTTAAATTTGGCTATTGAGGTCAAAATTTGAGGTTGTTATAAAGTATTTCGGATGATAATTCTGAGTGCACAGTTGATCCGGGATGGGTCGAGATAGTCAAAATGACTATCCTTTGGTTTTATTTGGGTTTCGAAATATTTTAAGTTAGTTTGACTCGAATTGGACTAAACGAGTCATTTAAAGTGTGTATTATCATTTAAAGTTGGGTATTTTGGAGATAAGGCTTATAAAGCCTACGGGAGATAACAATCTCATTTTGAGACATTGAGAAAGCCCTAGAGAGAGAGAGAAGAGGGAAGGAAGAAGAGAAAGAGGAAAAGCTTGGAGGTTCCGACCAATCCCTGATTTCGAGGAAGATTTAGCCTCTATACTTTGAGGCAAGTGATTAATCTTGATAAATAATCTATGTGTGTAATTTATTTCATGATTTGTGGATAAAAATATAGATTTTGGGTTAAAATGTTAAAACCTAGATTTTGGTTAAATTATGCATTTGAGGTGTGTACATGGATGTGAGGTTGTATAATTAGTTGGGTTGAAATATATAATGAGTTTTGATGTTAGAAACATGATTGGGTTGAATATTCATGGTTGAAAGATGATATATTTGGGTTTTGAAAATTTGGGTTTTGTAGAAAATAAGCCATTTCGTAGCTTGCTGAACAGGCCGAATCGATTCTCCCACATTTGCGAATCGATTCGGAATGTTGCAGACATATAGGTCTGTGTGACAGAATAGATTCGAAACCAAAACTGTATCGATTCGGCCGAAGACAAACTTACAGGTCCTTTGGACCGAATCGATTCGCATACTGGCAAATCAATTCGCTTTTGGGACTGAATCGATTCGGACTAGGCCAAATCGATTCGAAAATAGGGCTATTTTGCGAGGTTTTTCTAGAGCGAGATTCGCTCCGTTCCGGTTGGGTTTATCGATTAGGAACATTCTAATATGATGCGAGAACTACGTTTTGGAGATTTTTAGGGAGTTTCACATATGATGTGATATTGGGGGACTTGTCGAGTTTTGGGAAGGTATAGATTGGAGTTATCGCGTCGACTTTGGGGAGAATCATATCAGCGACAGGAATCTTACTTGGTGATTTAACGTGGGTTATTACATTATGTGACGTTGAGGGCTCATCGAGGTGGTTGTGAAGGTATGGCTTGGAATTATTGTGCTGACTTTTGTGTCAAATCCTCCTAGCGATAGTATTTTATTTAGATATAATTGGGGACCAACGAGAGAGAGGTCATGTGCCTTTAGTGACGTTAAATTTATGGATTTAATCCTAAATGTGATATTGTTAAGGGTTCATATGAGCAACTGAACCGTGATCTAAATTGAGAATGATTAAATGTATTATCGACTAGAATAAGTTGTGTTTATACTTATAATCGGGATATTTATTGTATAACGGTGTGCATCCGGATATAGATGGTGTGTGCATGATGACTGTTATATACGTTGGGTTTTGTTTTAGTATCCTTAATGTTGGTTAAATTGGGAGACTATTCATATTATAGGTGTGATGGATGAGTAGGTTTCAAGTGAGGGGCCGTATAAGGAAATGAATTGGGAAGGTGTGCGTTAAAGCGTCGGTTAGTATAATGAGGGCTATATACATCTACCTGAATTCATTAATTTTATACATACGGACAGGAGATAGTATGTGTATACATATATATATGTATGTATGTATATATGGTCTGAATGTATATACCTTGTGTGATGGTTTTCATATATATATGATGTGATAGAATATATATATCTAGTGTAAATGATATGTATACTTATTGTTTGAGCATACCTAGCACGTGCTATCATGGGAAGTTGCGCGATGTGGGTGAGGCCCCTGGCTTGAGGAGCAGGGAGCGTATAGTCCCCAGGTCATAGTCCTCTATTATTTATTGCGTGATTTTTATTCTGGGTGAAAAGTCTTGGGTATGATTCGTTCTCACTTTCAGATTCGAAACTATGATCGCTTCCCATACGTTGTGTTTTGTTTGATTACGAGGGCAGTGTGATAACAGTCCGATGGCTGGTAACCCGGGATAAAGTGAGTAATTCCTGGAAGATGATAGCATTGTGAAGTATATTTATATCCTATAAGTGAATATGTTCTGGTTATATTAAATGCACGTTATGTGTGTAATGTGTACGTGCCTGTTAGGGTTGAATGATATAGATTTATAACTAGAATAATGTATATAGACCCTAAAGGTCCTGTGCGATATCTTACTTATGTACTTAGAGATAGTTGTTGATAGTAAGTAGCTGAGGTTATAGGTTGTGTGTTGAGGGCATAATGGATCTCGACCATCAACATTGTCAAGTAGTAGTGTATCGAGGGGTTCCTTGTTTGGATTTCGCTTTGCGAGATGCCCCATGCACGAAACGTAACGCAATGTTGGGCGTGGGAAGAAGTTTAGTACTTGGCACTTGGGTTTACACGTTATGGTGAAACATTACTTTATAAGTATAAAAAGATGCTGGGTGACTATTCTAATGCTAATAACTTGTTTAAGTTAAGACTTAGAAACCGGTGAATACTAGTAAGATATATGTGTGTGTGTATATATATGTTAATATATAAGTTCGGGCATAAACTTATGATATGTTAGAATGAGAAGATTTTGGGTTATACTTGAGATAGTGGATTACGCGGGTGTAGATTATGCATATATTGAGATTGAATTGTCCCTAGAATGTGTCAGGTGGTTTAATTAAAGTTCATGTGCATACATTTAGGTGCGAGCTTTAGTCGAGGGGTGAGTCTGAGTTTAATGAGAGTGCGACTCCACTTTAATTATGAAATCGTGCATGTATAATTATTATGCATTTGAAGGCACTTGCTAAAAAAAAATTCACACCTCGGGCTCTGACCCATTTATATCTCTCTCTTGCTATATATATATTATAATATATCATAGGTGTCCCACCGCAAGGACGCCAATGAAGCTTGTCCATCCAGTGTCCTCAAAGTTGTAGCAGATGCGGACTGTTGCGGGATTTTGTTATAGCCGCTTCCTTTCTTTTGTAAATCTAGTTAATGATTCATTTTGTATTGGGTTTATACCCAAGGGTTAAGTAGCATTTTTATATTTCTCTCAGGATGTTGTACTATTTGTGATCTGACAGCTTATTTGGGTATTTCCTTTTGTTGTACTTATGATTTATTAATTTAGTACTTTTTTTATCGTGGTACGTGTGTACATTTTATCTTGTTCGGTAGTTTCGATATTGTTGGTATGTTGTTCATTGTATGTTTTTAAATTTATCTTGGCATCCCCTTATTGTAGTATTGGGTAGTTAGCTATGTTTATTTTAGTATCGACAGTAGATGCTGAGAATGATCCACTTGAGATTCCTGATTTAATTTAGTATAGGGTTGGCCACCCGTTATTATTTTAAGTGGGGTGTCACAAATCGGTGTTTTAATTTTTTGGGCACGTTGTTCTTCAAAGGGATGAATTTAGTTTTACAAAAATTTCCCCAACTCAATCATCCAGACTCGAAATGATGCGTTGTTTGTGGCCACACAGAGATAACTCAATGAACTACATTTCCCTAGAGTTAAGTTGTCAAGACCAAGATGTTTAAAATTACGAACATGCTCTTGAAGTTGCGTCAAATGACAAAACTTCCCCAAAACACAACCAAATTGTTCGTTTAGCATTCTAATACTTACAAAAATCTGATAAACCTTACATAGCGTACACACACACACACATATTAAATATTAAGGTTAATCTCATAAACTTTATATATATATATATATATATATATATATATATATATATATATATATATATATATATATATATATATGTCAAGGTTAATCAATATATGAGCATAAAATTAGGATATAATGGAGACAAAAGTGATAAAATCCATAAGCATAATGGGCACTAAAATACAATATTTTGCGTTGACTACGTTGTCCTTTTTTCGACTCCCACCGCTATGCAAAAATCAAAACTTTGACTACACTCTTAATTGGAGTATAATGGCTAGTCCTGGTATCGAATCCACGGGGAATGTTGCGAGACATTAATTGACTTATTACTTTTAAACAAAAATGTAAAAGTTGATAAGGTTAACAAAATATTAACAACTAGGCATGTATTAAAACCTAGATTAACAAAAAGGCATAAAATTTGTAGATTGAGAATAAATTCCTCACCTCGAGTTTATTCGTATAAATGGTTACATGGAAAGAAAAATTATCAAGATTAATTCTCATTTTCATAATTAATAAAATCTAGAGTTGGGATCCCCTAAATTATTATAAAATCTTAATGGATATGGCATCAATAAATATTCCCGAGATTACACATATAAGGTCATAAATACGACTCATACATAATATACACCGTTAGATCTCCTAGCCACAAAATTAGGAACAAACTAACCCATTTAAACTATTCTAATCCATCACCAAAGCAAAGCAACCATTTAATCTATGGTGAGTTCAACCAATCTTAACATAAACTAAATTAGCTAGAAAATATATTAAATGACATGTAATTAAAGGATAGAAATAAATAGGCAAGTAAAACTAATTAATAAAGCTTGTAAACTTATTAACAAAGCAAGAAATACAACTTGCATATCTGGAGAAGATGATGAATAGTAGTCTTACACAACAAGCCCTTGGAGAAAGAAAGGTAGAAATAGATCCCAAAAACTAAACAAACCTGAACCTATTCCATATCAAATGAAAGATATGTCCCTAAAAATCCAAGTAACAAATATATAGTAAGTTGAATTAAAATAAAAGGGAAGAGAAAACAAAACAAAAGGCCAAAATGCCAAATATCTGCTATGATCGGTTGACCGCGGTCCTTTGAACGGTCGATTGGTGGTCCTTAATAATGACTATAGCCTTCCTTTGTAGGAAAAACCTAATTGACCAATCGACTGGTGAAGATTGACAAGTCGATTGGTTCTTTGTTTTTCTAGAGACTTTGTTCTTCAAAAGGAAGAAATATTATTTTTACAAAAATGACCCTAACTCGATCATCCGAATTTGAAATGACGCACCATTTGTGGCCACATGAAGGTAACTAAACGAACTAAGCTCCCATGGAGATCTTATATATAGACCAAGAAGTATAAAATTATGAATATTCCCTTAAAGTTGCATCAGATGATGAAACTTTCTCGAAATGCAACCAAATGGTCCGTTTAGCATTTCAATACCTACAAAAATTGAAATAAACCTTGCATATCGAATATCAAGGTTAACCAATATATGAGTATAAATGTATGATATAATGAAGACGAAGGTCCAACAATGCATAAGAAAATTGGGTGCTAATATATAATATTCTGTGTCGAATACCCTATTATTATATTTAGCTCCTACCACTATACAAAAACCCAAACTTTGACTACACACTTTAAGGAAGTATAGTGGCTAGTGCGAGTCTCAAATCCAGAGGGAATGATGTTAGATGTTAATGAACTTATTACATCTGAATAGAAGTGTAAAAGGTGATAGGGTTAACAAAATATTAACAAGCAGGCATGTAATGAAACTAAGATTAATAAAAAGTCATAAAAACTATAGATTGAGAATAAAATCCCTCACCTCGGGTTAATTAGTAAAAATGGTTTCATGAGAAGAAAAACTTATCAAGATTAAATCTCATTTTACAATTAATAAAGTATAGAGTTGCCACCCCCTAAATTTCCATAAAGCTTAATTAATTTGGCATTAATAAATATTCCCGAGATTACACATAAAATGTCATAAATACGACGCATACATGATATACACAATTAAATTTTCTAGGCACAAAATAAGGAACAACATAACCCATTTAAACTAGTCTAATCCATCACCAAACTAAAGCAACAATATAATCCAAGGTGAGTTCAACCAGTATCAACCAAAACTAAATTAACTAAAAATATATAAAATGACATGTAATTAAAGGAACCCAATAAATAAGCAAGTAAAACTAATTAACTAAGCTAGTAAACTCATTAAAAAAATTAAGAAATAAAGAAATACAACTTGTCTATATGGAGAAGATGATGAATAGTAGTTCTACAGAACAAGCCCTATGAGAGAGAAAGGAGGAAAGAGCTACCAAACCCTAACCTATTCTAATATAATATGAAAGATATATCTCTAAAAATCCATCTTACAAATATATAGTAAGTTGGATTGAAATAAAAGGGAAAGAAAAACAAAAGGCAAAAATGCCAAATATCTGCTGTGATCGGTCGATCGTGCTCCTTTGAACGGTCAATCGATGGTTCCTAATAATACTTATAGCCTTCCTTCATAGGAAAAACCTAATTGACCGATCGACTGGTGGAGATTGACATGTCAATTGACGCTCTATTTTTATGGGCACTTTGTTCTTCAAAAGTAAGAAATATCGTATTTATAAAAATGGCCCTAACTCGATCACCTAGACCTGAACCGACGTACCATTTTTTCCACGTGTAGGTAACTCAATGAACTACGTTCCATAAAGATCTGCTATCCAGGAAAAGAAGTATGAAATTATGAACATGCCCTTGAGGTTGCATCAAATGATGAAACTTTCTCGAAACGCAAATACTACGTTTAGCAGTCCAATACCTACAAAAACTGAGATAAACCTTGTATAGCATATATATATATATATATATATATATCGAATATTGAGGTTAACAATATATGATCGTAAAATTATGATATGATGGAGATAAAAGTGCTAGAATGCATAAGGAAAACGGGTGCTAATATAAAATATTCCATGTTGACTATGCTTTCATTATTTTTGGCTCCCATCGCTATGAAAGACCTAAACTTTGACTGCATACTTTACGGGATTATAGTGACTAGTCTAAGTATTGAATCCATGGAAATGATGTTAGACGTTAATTAATTTATTACTTCTGAATAAAAGTGTAAAAGTGATAGGGTTAACAAAATATTAACAACTAGGCATGTATTGAAACTAAGACTAGTAAAAAGGAATCAAAACTATTGATTGAGAATAAAATCTCTCACCTAGGATTAATTAGTACAAATGGTTACGTGAGAAGAAAAACTTATCAAGATAAAATCTCATTTTCATAATAAAATCTAGAGTTGTTCCCCCTAAATTGTCATAAAAGCTTAATTAATTTGGCGTTAACACGCGAAAGGTCATAAATGCAGCACATACATGATATAAACTGTTAAATCTCCTAGGATCAAAATAAGGAACAACCTAATCCATTTAAACTAGTCTAATCCTTCACCAAAGAAAAACAACCACTCATTTCAAGGTGAGTTCAATCAATCTCAACCTACACCAAATAAGATAGAAAATATATTAAATGACATGTAATTAAAGAAAAGTAATAAGTAAACAAGTAAAACTAATTAGCAAACCTTGTAAACTAATTAAAAGGGCAAGAAATAAAAAATACAAGTTGTGTATATGGAGAAGGTAATGAATAGTAGTCTTACAAAATAAACCCTGGGAGAGAGAAAGGTTGAAAGAGCTCCCGAACCCTAACTCATTCTAATACAAAATGAAAGATATCTCTTTAAAAATACAACTTACAAATACATAGTAAATTGGATTAAAAGAAAAGGGCAAAGAAAATAAAAGTTAAAAATACCAAATATCAATTATGATCGGTCGACTGCGGTCCTTTGAATAGTGGTACTAAATAATGCCCATTGCCTTACTTCTTAGGTAAAACCTGATTGATCGATCAAACGGTGGAGATTGATAGTCAGTCGGTGCTCTATTTTTCTGGGCACTTTGTTCTTCAAAAGGGAGAAATATTATGTTTACAAAAAATGGCCATAACTCGATCATCTGAATTCAAAATGATGTGTTGTTTATGGCCATACGAAGCTAAGTCAACTCCCTATGCACCCATAAAGTTCTATTAATCGAACAAAGAAGTTTGAAATTATGAACATGCCCTTGAAGTTGCATCAAATGACAGAACTTTCTCGAAAAGTAACCAAATACACCGTTAAGCTTTCCAATACCTATAAAAACTTAAAAAATATTATATATATATATATATATATATATATATATATATATATAGAGAGAGAGAGAGAGAGAGAGAGAGAGAGAGAGAGAGAATATCAAGGTTAACTAATATATGAGCATGAAAATATGATATAACAGAGACAAAGGTGCTAGAATGCATAAGGATAATGGGCGCTAAGATACAATATTCTATGTTGACTACGTTTTCATTATTTTCGACTCCAACTGCTTTTGAAAAACCTAAACTTTGACTACACTCTTTATAGAGCTATAACAACAGTCATGGTACCGAATCCATAGAGAATGCGGCAAGACATTAATTGAGTTATTACTCCTAAATAAAAGTGTAAAAGGTGATAGGGTTAACAAAATATTAACAGCTAGACAAGTATTGAAACTAAGAAAAAACAAAAAGGTGTAAAACCTATATATTGAGAATAAAATCCCTCACCTCGGGTTAAATATTATAAATAGTTATGTGGGAAGAAAAACTTATCAAGATTAGATCTCATTTCACAATTAATAAAATCTGAGTTGTCACTCCCTAAATTGTTATAAAATCTTAATTAATTTTGTCTTCAAGAAATATTCTCGACATTACACATGTAAGGTCGTGAATAGGGTGCATACAAGATGTATACACCGTTAATTCTCCTACGCGCAAAATCAGGAACAACCTAACCTATTTAAAATAGTAAAATCCATTACCAAAGCAAAGTAACCATTTAATCCAAGGTGAGTTCAATCAATCTCAGCCTAAACTAAATTAGCTAGAAAACATATTAAATGACATGATATTAAAGGAAAACAATATATCATCAAGTAAAACTGATTAACAAAGATTGTAAACTAACTAACAAAGTAAAAAATAAATAAATACAACTTCTATGTATAGAGAAGATGATGAATAATAGTCTTGAACAATAAACCTTAGGACAATGAAAGGAGGAAATAACACCCAAACACCAAAGAAAAAACTATTCCAATATAAAATGAATGATATCCCTCCAAAAATCCAACTTAAAAATATACAATAAGTTGGATTAAAAGAAAAAGGGAAAAGGAAAAAAATGCCAAATATCTGCTATGACTGGTTGACAGCGAACCTTTGACCGGTCGATCGGTAGTCCTAAATAACCTTCAAAAACTCAGATAAATCTTACATAACATATATATTTCAAATATCAAGGTTAACCAATATATGAGCATAAAAGTATTATATAATGGAGATAAAAGTTCTAGAATGCATAAGGATAACGAATGCTAATATACAATATTCTTAACGTATCAACTACTTCACGATTGATGGGATATAATACAAAGGGAATGATCTAAATAAGTAAACCCCGACATCTAGTCCCAGATCATTCTATAGTCACTCATAATTCTAAGCAACTTAAAATATTTAACTAATGTATAATCGTGTATTATATCTATTTTAAAAGCACGAATTCACATAATACACATATCAATCACACAGTAACATATATAATATATACTAAGTGACATATCACATGCCACGACAGACAAATAAATAAATAATTACACAGTTTAAATAAGTTAACGAAAATACGGGGTATTACACTATCATCCTCAATATTTGTAATCATATAATATCTTTATTTGTGTGATTCAATGACTACAAATGGACCATCCTAACTTGAAGCAAACTAAGGTAAATGTAGACCTCTGATGTGGTTGGCAATAGATTTAAGCACTAAAACGCCTTCCACTAAATGTTTAGGTTTGGCCAAATTTTCATAGGCGCGTAAAAGTAGCTTCATGTATACTTGGAAGTGACGATATGCTCTATCGTGATGTTCCTTCAAGGCTTGAAGATGTACATATCTATACTTTGGCAACATTCTTCATAAGGCATATCATACTTATGGTACTTTGAGCTCTACCAATAATATTACTCCAGCTTCATACACCAAGGAGAATGGTGTGTATCCAGTTAGATTTCGTTTTTCGTTAAATAATCCCATAGTACTATTTGTTTTGGATACTTAAGGAACACATATGAGGTATAACTCAATCTTAATGGTGTGGAGTAAATATGATTAATATCATCATATAAGTGTACCGTTACATCTTATAATAGTTTACAATGAAACTAAATGTAAAAACAATATGAAATAATGATAAAGTTCCTCAACAGATCTGATTTGGAGGGAGAGAGAGAGAGAGAGAAATCACTCTTAAACATAGTAACTAGGCAGAGGTTTCAAAGCACTAATATGTTCTTATTGAAAACTATGTGAGGAATGACTAAATACCCATTGACTTACTTTTAATGATCTTTAAAAGACATATTTTTTGGGAAGCTTATACTTAAATGATCATAGAGTTTTCCTTTTTAAAGAGTATGAGAATTAGGTCTATTTTTAAGATGCCTTTAATGATCAACCACGCTAACCATACCTAACACTTCAAGTGCATTGATTGCAATGGAAATATAGATAGAGATACCTTATTTCCTTCAAATATCAGCATATCAAGCGACGTGATTGAGCTACCAATTGCTAGTATAAGATGTGTGACTTACTTAACGTGTCAAGTTTCGTCACATCTCTGATTGGATGTGAATCCCAAAATATCGTCTTTTGGGGATAAAAAGTGTATCTTATTGAAAATGACCAAATGGTATATTGAGTTTACCTCCATCGTGAACCCATCTGATAGAACTTCGGGACATCTACTTTTGTGCTTAGAATGGTTAAATCTATAGCTTAACATTCCCTTGCTCCTTATCCTTTAATTCAGTTGCCTTATGAGATCCTAATATTAAGCTCCTTCAATAAAGCTCATCAAATAGCTTTCCCAAGTTACGCCAAACTTGGTTCATCGGTGATACCGAATGACCTTATATAGATATGTGAAAACCCACTTAAAATAATAACGGGTGGCTAGCCCTATACTACATTAAATCAGGTATCTTAGATGGCCCAGTCTCAATATTAACTGACAATACGTAATAATATAAGGCTAACTACCCAAAATCATTAAAAGTGGATTGTCAAAATTTTAAAACTTTTATTTAACACAACAACAAAACCAACTATGCAACCATAACCAACAATACACATATAACTATGATGAGTGATATGAGCAAACTCCAATAATATAAAAGAGTACAATACAATGTACAACAAAATCTCAACAATGAAATACCCGAATATGCTGTCGCGTAACAGACAATACAATAATTCGAGGAATGAAATATAAAAGTGTTAATCTATAACACTTGAGTATTAACCTGATATACAGACTGAATCATAATTTAGATATAAAAAGATAGGAATCGACTAAACCAAAGTGCCGTAACAGTCCGCTACTGCCACAGCTCCATGAATATATTGGATGGATGAACATCAATGGCGTCCTTGCGGAGGAACACCTAAAGTAATACAATATATACACATGGAGGGAGAAAATATAAACGGGTCAGAGCCCGAGTTGAAAACATTTTATAGCAAGTGCATTAAAATGCATAATAATTATAAATGCATTATTACATGATTAAGGTGGAATCGAACTCTCCATAATGATTTCCCTATCCTCTCAACTAAAGCGCGCAACTAAACTTATGCATGTGATCTCCAAATGTATACCCAATTCTAATTAGGCAAAAGAATCTAACTTAGACCCAATTAAGATCTTTAATTAAAACCATCTAACCTATCTCCCAATCTACACTTATCTATATTCTTTAAAATCATATAATAATATTCAATTAACTTCAATGTTATAGTTCTCTTTACATTTGTTCATTTATTGAACATATAAAGTTGCATAATCATCCTCATAATAACATCATCACAATACATCAACATTCTCTTACTAGAATTTCATATATTCTAGTTATGCCCTTTTTTGGCATGTAAACATATATATATATATATATATATATATATAATTATATATGAGTTATTAGCATCAAGTGCTAAAGACTAAACTTCTCCCGATTCTCAATACAGCACTGTGTTTCGTGCGTGGGACGTCTTGCCGAGGCGAAATCCAAACAAGGAACCCCCATTCACACTCCTCCTGACAGTATTGATCCTCGAGATTCATTATGCCCTCAATGCATGATGCATGTAACCCAAATTATTACTACTCCATTTTAATTAATTAATATTCCTAATTCTCAATAATACACGGCGTTTCATGCGTGAGATGTCTCGCCGAAGCGAAATCCAAATAAGGACCCCCCCCCCCCCCCCGTTACACTACTCCTGGCACTGTCGATTGTCGGGATAGGTGATATATATATATATATATATAAATATGAGCATTAAGGACTAACTTCTCCCCAATTTCCAACATTACACTGCGGTTCGTGCGTGGGACGTCTCGCAGAGGAGAAATCCAAACAAGGAACCCCCTCGATACACTAATCCTGGCAATGTTAGTCGTTGAGGTCCATTATGCCCTCGATATACAAATACAAGCACAGTCAACAATATAATAACCATCCAACCGAGATATAACTCGAGGACGCAGGCTCACATGCTATCATCTTCCAGTATCCCATCCACGTAGCAAACTGGGGCCACTTGGTGGGGTTCAACAGCACCCACCTCGTGATCAACTCACTCACACAACGTCCGGGAAGCGGTCATAGCTCCTAATCGGCAAGTGAGAACAACACATACCCACGAATTCTCACCCCCAAAAATAATAATGTATCTCATATAATAATCACATGGACAACTATGACCTGGAGAATATCCACACCCTGCTCTTTGAGCCAGGATGCTCACCCTCAACGTACGCAACTTCCCAATAATAGCAAGGAGGGGGTATGCTTTACTATATATATATATATATATATATATATATATATATATATATATATATATACCATCATATAAGGTATACATACATCACCAAATCATATAAAGATATACCATCATATAAGGTATACCTGTCACATCTTTTTCATATTTATTATACGCTCTTAGGCGCAATAGAATTAATGTCATTGTTTAGTATATTCCCCTCATGATATACTAATCGTCGTTTCTCACACATCTTCCCCACTTAGTATACACCATATTATTTCTCGCTTGAAGCTCACATGTCGCTTCTAATTATGAATTGTCTCTCAATTCTATTTAAGTTAAGGATATTCTCTATCCTAATGCACCTCAATTAGCATTTATAATTCTCCATCCATAATAGGGTTCAATTTATTTTATGAACCTTTAAAGTTATCCCATTTGGGATTGGATCCTAAGATCCGGTATCTCTAAATTATTTCATTCTTTCATATAAATATAATTATTGTCTCCAAATAGAACTCACAATAGTAGTGGGCTTCCCCACTTAGATTATACCAAAATCTCTAATAGGTATTCTTTAATTTAAGTCCATATGACTCCAATAATTTCTTATAAGGAAAACCCCCTAAAAATCTCCACAACATACTCCACATAACTGCTATAAAGGCTCCCAACTGATAACCTTAAACGAAACGGGATGAAATTCTTCCTAGAAAAACATCTCCAAAATTCCCCTGTTTCCGAATCGATTCGGCCCTAGAAACGAATCGATTCGTCCCTTCCAAATCGATTCCGTCCAATGAACCTGAGAGTCTGCTACATACCGAATCGATTCGCAAGGGGCGAATCGATTCGGCCCTAAAGACCTGGGGATTCTGCAACAGACCGAATCGATTCGAAAGGGGCGAATCGATTCGGTAAGTACAGCAACCTACGAAATGGGCTATTTTCTTCTTAACCCAAAATTCCCAAAAATCAATTATATCATCATCCAACCATTTTGCATCAACCCAATCACATATACATCATTATTATTCATCCAAAAACACATTTTAATTGATTTCTAACCTTAAATTCATTTTCTACATAACAAATCTAAGATTTTCCCAAAAGTTAGGTTTTGATAAACTAAACCTAAAACCCAAAGATTCAATCCACAAATCATGCAATAAATGGTACACAACAATTATTTAGCAAGTTTAATCACGTGCCTTGGGTTTGTAGGGTCTGATTCGTCCTCGAGATCGCGCATTGACCGAAAATCTCCACTTTCTCTCTCCTTTCTCCTTCTATCTCTTCTTCTCTCTTTCTTTCTTTCTATTTATCCTTCTCTCTTTGGAGAATTGTTTCTCCCGTAGGCTTATTAAGCCTTAATTCCCAAGATACACATCTTTAAATGATAATACACACTTTAAATGACTCGGTAACTTTAATTCTAGTCAAACGTACCTAAAATATTTCGGAGCCTAAATGGACCCCAAGTACAGTCATTTCGACTTTCTCGACCCTTCCGGACACAACTACACCCTCGGAATCGCCATTCGAAGTACTTTCTAATGACTTCAAATTTTGACTACAATTGCCAATTTAATTATTCTCTAATAAAATAATATTTCTTACTCCCAAAATAAATAAATCATCGTCTCCAAGACCTCGGGTTGTTACAAGATACCAGCCATTTGTGTCCTAAAGATGTTTTTTTATCAACGTGTCTTTGTTTGCCTTGATTAATTTCACTTATATCTTTTAATCATCTTTGTGACTTAGGAGGTTCATTGTTTAAGCCTTCCCACCCTAATTGTAGTAGTCACTTATTTTAATTTAATTTGATTCAATTTTATATACTTATTTTAATTTGTAATATTCAAATATAACGAATTATAGATATAGTTGACATATTAAAACAATTATTAATGGGGTACCTGGTCAAAATAGGTTGGTTGGACAAAAACTACCATTTCTCAATAATCAATAAATTAAATAAAAAATAGTAAATTTTTAATTTTTAATTATATCAGTAATTTTTTTGGGTGTCATACCATTTAATATATAATAGTCCTTACAAATAAAAAATATTTTAATTACTTGCAAAAAGCTAATTTAAAAAAACATGATTTTTGAAATCCAAAAAATATCATTGTATGAATTATAAAACATTAGTTTTCTATTATTGTAGAAATGGTCAAAATTAAAAATTATTTAGCCTAGAGCCCCATATATTTATTAATTTTATAGTTTGCCCCACATTATTTTAGGGTGAAATGGACATCTTATGGCTCCTTGAGATGATGGTTCTGTGTTATACCCCGTATTTTTAAGCATAATTATTTTTATTGAAAATAGGGATTAATTAAATTAAAGGGAGAAAATTTGAATTGTAATTAATCCTTTTTTATGATAATAATCACTAGCGTGATGAGAGTTAATAATTATTGAAATAATATTATGCCCGGGGATGAGATACACGACAGTTACGTTATAAATATTTGGGACGTGTATGGGTCGCGTCACTAGTATATATTTGGGGGTTTAAAAAGATAAATTATTTTGTATAACTCGGACAACTATTTTGAATGCGCCAGAGTGTTCGGAAGGGTCGAAATAGTCAGAAAACACTACTCGGGTATTTTATTTGGAGTCCAGGGCATTTTAACCCAAAACGACACCCCAGATGGGTATTTTGGTCTTTTAGAATTTTTGGGTAACTAATTGGATGAAAATTGGCTTTAATTAAAGGCAGTTAGGGTTAGTGGCCTGTTAGTTCAACTTACATAAGATAGAGAGGCAAAGAGAGAGAGAACCAAGGAATAAGAAGAATACTCCATTAGAGACCTAAGCCAATAACTTAAGTTTTCATAACAAAAAGTACACCAGCGCGTAGATCGTGTTAGGAGGATCGTCCCCATAACAATTTCAACCAGCGAATCATAAGTTCATTTTAAGGCAAGTGATTATCTTTCTCTCTCTCTTAGCAATTATTACTCTTGTTAACATATGTATAGGTTTTAGAACAACTAATGCCAAAAACTGGGTTTACCTATGATGAGATCTTGTAGGAATTTTAGAAATCTGATGGGGGTTTGCATGTAGAGGATTTTCCCCTTAATGGGAATATGAAATTTAGTGAATTAGATGTTAAAAATGAAATAAAAATGGAGTTCTTATAGATTAATAATTTTGGGTTTATGTTAATATGATTTATGGGAAAAATTTAGGAATTTGTTAAAATTACATGATGATTAGAAAAATTTCACCCCAAAACTATGCTAAGAAGTGTTATAGGTTGACTTATAGTAGTTTGTAAACCTTGTACTTGGGCTGGAATAGGTTTAGGTTGAGATTGGAGTGACGAAAATATGGAAAAATGAGCATTGGAGAAGAACTGGGCAACTTCAGAAATTTCGTTAGAAGTCCAGCCCATGTCGTTCGAATGAGACTTATAACGAGATTCCATTGACCTTCTAAAGAGTTTGTAGTTCGTTCGAAGTTCCTTCATTCGAAAGAGATTCCCTAGGTCTTCTAACGAGATTCTAGAATGACCCTTAAGGCCCGATTTTTGTTTCAAACTTCCCGTAGGCTTATTTATATGAGCATTAGACCTGTACGAATGTCGAGTGACTTAAAACTTATAATCATTAGTGAGCGGAGAATATGGCGACCCTCGAACGGTACAAAAATTCATAGAATTAGAGAGATGCAAGAATATAAGGGAAAATACAGACGAGTAAGGTGGAATAATAGGGGGTTATATTATACGTACTGCAAATACTAGCCTATGGGAAAGCCAATGAATTTATATAAGTTGTGTGTATGATTATTGCTCAAAATATTATGTGTATGACATACCTAGCTACTGGCTATCGAACGGAGGTTAACGCATTGTGGACGATCGGATCTTATGTGCCTTAGGGGGATTTAAAGTCGTACCACTAGAGCATGGAACCTAGGTACGGGCTATCCGTGAGCATGATAGTGATGACGGTCGTATGGGTGCGTAGGTATGTCCGTAGCCCATCGGTTTGGGACTATGTTCGCCTCCAATAGGTGTTTGTGTTTTTATTGGTTCTCGAGAGATTGAACCAGTTGTCCTCTATGTGTGAGCGTTGTAATGGGACTAGATAGCCGAGTATGCGTAGCACTAAGGGTTTCTCAACCATGAGTGCAATATTGCTATATTTATATATAAATTAATATGTATACATAAAGAGAATAATGTGTGTATACCGGAATCCTGTTTGATGTCTTATGTTGATGACGCTATTTTTAAATGTACACTTATGGTGTTATCAATTGGGCATTTAGAAGGATATGGGAATAAACTAAAGTAATCCTAAACCTATATCGAAATCTTTAATATGTCGATTTTGAGTTATTTAGGGAGTCTTTCAAGCATAATATTATGTACTCAGTAGTCAGTCAGGGTATCATTACTAGTATGGGTAGTTAGGTTCGTTAGACGTGCACACTAGATCGAGGGGTGAGTATCTCAAGTGAGTACGCTAAGTTAACTTGAAGAATAATGGTGCTAATTGAATCAATTTAAGCACTTGTTATTTTAAACTGTTTTCAACTCGAGCTCTGACCCATTTTTCTGTATATCTTTCTATTGTTCCATTATTTTTAGGTGCCCAGCCACAGGGACACCAGCCTTAGGAGACTCTATTCAGTTGCCTTAGGAGAATCTATGCGAGATAATTGGTAGTAGACGACTCAGTATATTCTTCTTTTCCAGCTATCTATTATGTTGGCATGTCATCCCTACTTCAGTTTACTTCCTGAGATTTAGTTGTTTTAAACTCTCTCTTAAATTTGATTTCCTTTTATTGGATTTATTGTATGGGATTGTATCTGGACGTGTTTACTCCAGCCATTTATTTTACCTTAGTTAGACTTTATTTATATTACTGTGATGTATGGCATTTGTTGGTATTCTTTTTTATATTGGTTAGTAACAAGATAAAATTTGGACATCACGCTTTTTAAATATTAGGTGGTTAGTTTTTATTAAATTAAAATTTAGTTTTCGACAATGATGCATTATCTGGACCAACTTCATATTCTGAAATTAATTAATTAAGGACTGATCACCCGTTAATTAATTAGGCGGGGTGTCTCAGGTGGTATCAGAGCATCAGGTTCTAGTGTCCTTTAGGATCTGTTCAGCGTATTGCATTTTTCGCTTAGCGTCTTTGATATAGAGCCCTACTATTAGAACTGTTGCATCCTCATTTCGTGTTGTAGATTTCGTACTTCTGCTACAATGTTATGTATGGATGGTGGTTTTATAAAATTCACTTAACTTTCAGATGTAGCCTATGGGGGAGAGACACACTAACACCGCTAAAGAAGTAAATGCGGGACAAGACCAAAAAATACCTCAGGTACACCAGGGAAGAGAGGAAATCACTGAGATTGCGAACATCGTGGCACAAGCAGTGACTACCGCAATATTGTAGTACCAAAATCGCAGTGGGCAACTTACAGGGGGTAAAAGAACAAGGGAAGTTTATCAATATGACATTTTGAGGAATAATAACGATGGGAAAATACCGTCGTAACAGCGACAAGCTCCTCAGAAACATCAAGACTAAAAAGACTATGAGAACTGTGGGAAGAGCCAAACCTGCCATGGCCAACACGACCATCAGGGCCAGCAGCAGGGCCAGAATGGCCAAGGGACCGGGGATAACAAGGACAGGGGGAGGACCCTTCCCAGGAATATGTTTCACGTGTGGCAACATTGGCCACAAATGCCAGGACTTCCCTCAGAAGGGTAGAGGTCAGCGAGACCATCAGAGCCAGCAGTGTGCTCAGCAGGGCAACAGAGCAGAAACTGTGTCGGTAAGTGTTTCATATGTGGCGAACGGGGTCACTACCGTCGAAATTTCCCTAGAAGAGGCATGATCCTGCAACAGTCATTGAATGTTCACCAGACACCAATGAATACCCAGATTGGGGAAACAGGGATAATCACCCCAGTAACACAGACTTCACAATAGCAGCAGGTAGTACAGTATAGACGTATCTATAATGCTCGATATGCAGTTATGCCACTGATACCGCATCTACGACTCACATTTGGAGGTACGATACTTTATCATTTATAGTGTTTCCTCTTAGTTACGAGGAAAATTTCAAAAAACCTATGTGCGTTACACCTTACTTGTACTACTTAAGAATCGTGAGCGTAAAATGTATTATTATCCCAGTTTCAAATCGGATCATTCAAGTTTGTGTGATAATCGATCATTAAAATAATATTAGGTGTCCATTAGTCCTGGATATGAAACAATTTGTGCTAATTGTCATCCGAGAGGAAACGGGGCCACTTGTATACATAAGGTATTAAATCCTACAGAGACTTGTGGAGTATGTCATCGGGTTATACCAAACCCAGGTGGGTATAAATGTTTACTATAGTAACTCAGGAAAGAATGAAATATCTCTGGGCATGGGAATAATTTCATGTCAAATTGAAGAGCCTAACGCTAAATTAGTAGGAGTAATGTGTTGAATATCTTTTTCGTAACATGAGAATAGATGCACTATTGTTAGCAGGAAGCAAGGATGTGGGGTATGAGACAAATACTAAGGACCACAACTTTCATTGATCGACAATGTTAGTTAGTAGTGTATCGGGGGGTTCCTTGTTTGGATTGCGCTTTGTGCGACATCCCACGCATGAAACCTAGAGAACGTCGGGAGCTGTGGATGGTTGGTCTTTAGCACATGAGTTTGGTACCATGGTTATCATTCGTAAGGGAAACCATAACTTTAACTTTAATTTTATTCCTATGCACGGTCAGTAGAATCGTACGATATGACGTGAGAAGTGATATCCAATGTTTTACATCGAAATATATCGGTGTAATCAGGGAAGATGATAAAGTCACGATATGGAATAAGTATTCATTTCCCCTAATCGATGACTTATTCGATTAGTTGAGGAGAGATACCTTCTCCTCAAAGATTGGCTTGGGATCAGGATACCATAAGGTGTGTATCAAGGAGTAGGAAATGTCAAAGACTACTTCTTGATGAGAAATGGGTCCTATGAATTCAGAGTCATGTCGTTTGGGTTGATCAATGCTCTAGACGTATTCATGGACCTGAGGAACCGAGGGTTCAGAGAGTTCCTAGATCTGTTTGTCATCGTCTTCATACATGACATCCTGATTTATTCACAGACAAAGGAGGAGCATGCCGAGAAATTGAGACAAATTCTTCAGACTCTACAAGAACATCAGCTGTGTGCTAAGTATGAGAAGTGCGGTAACTAGCCATGGGAGGTACAACTTTTGGGGCATGTTTTGTCAGAATTTAGGGATATAGGTTGACCCGAGCAAGGTGTTGGCGGTGAGGGAGTGGGGGACAGCCCACGACACCAACTAAGATACGCAGTTTCTTGGGGTTAGTCCGGTACTATAGGAGGTTCATCTGAGGCTTTTCAAAGATAGCGGGTCCGTTGACACACCTGACTCTCAAATGTGTGTCGTTTATCTGGAGTGATGCCTGTCAGTTAGCCTTCAATGAGTTGAAAGATAAGTTAACCTCAGCACCAGTGTTAGCATTACCCAGGCCGGGAGTGGAGTATCTAGTCTACACTGATGCATCCTTATTAGGACTTGGAGGTGTACTTTAGCGGGAGGATCAGGCTATATCTTATGATGCCCGTAAGCTTAAGCCTCACGAGAGGAATTACCCCACCCATGACTTGGAGTTAACAGCGATCGTATTGGCACTTCAAATTTGGAGACATTACCTCCTAGGGGAGAAATTTTGTTTATTCACGAACCACAAGTCATTATAGTACCTCTTCACGCAGGAGGATTTAAATATGTGTCAACGTCGGTGGCTTGAGTTTGTCAAGGATTATCAATTTGATATCCAGTACCACCCGAGGAAGGCTAACGTGGTAGCAGACGCGTTAAGCCGTAGGCCAGCCGGTGAGGTGGCCGAGGTGTGGAAAACAAAATGGAAGGAGTTAGGGAACCAGGATGCAGTAGCTCGATCGTTTAACCTCGGCTTAGAGACATCAACCTCGGCCGAGGACATGGCCAACGCTGGAAGGCCCTTGGATCAGTGACCAGCAACCTCGGCCATATCAAGGTCGGCCCTGGCCGACACTACTACCAACCTCGTCAAGGGGAGTCTGCATGACATAGGGGAACAGCAGTTCATCAGGTCACCTAGGAATGACAACCTCAGTCAGGGGTAGGCCGAGGTTACAGGGAGCTATACTTCTACCAACGCCAACCCCATTAGTGAATCAACCGATGTTTCGGGCATATTTCAGCTTAACCTCGGCCCAGGCCGACCTTAGTGCCTTACCTCGGCTTCGCTTAAGACGAGACCATGATGGCTCATCTCTAATTGAATGGGAAGCTAGACCTTACCAACCTCGAACTCTCCCAGGCCGAGGTTATGACCAAGCACGGAGGCCGAGCACTTATTGACATATGTGTGGACAAGGATACGTGGACACAAATCAGTTATAACAAATCATTGCCCCCATGTGGGGGGAATATTTCATCATCATTCTCTACATGTGACAAGGACAGATGTCTTCATCATATTGGCTAGATCGACACAGATATGCTCTTTACATGCATGGGGGGTACACTACACCCCCCAGGAACTATAAATACTTGTCTTCTCCTTCTTAGAAAGGGATCCATAATTGGCAACCCTAGTTGAAACTATGTTCAAATACACAGTAGAGAGAGAAAGTTTGAGAGATTATATCCATGGCCATTAGAGCCCTCATACAGTGATACACATCATACACTTGCACAGTGGAAGTAGGCCAGATTGGCTAAACCACTTATATTCCGGTGTGAATCCTCTTCCCCTCACCTCCTTCTACTATGTGTGTATATTCCCTTATACTGCCATTGTTAACATTGAATTGAGCTCACAAACACCTTGAAGGGTGGTGATGTTTCCAGCATCATCATTTTAGCGTCGTCTGTGGGAAGAGAAGCTATCTCTTCCTCTTCTTCAGCTTAACCTCATCGGAGACTCTGGTGGTGAACCAGGCACCACCCCTTGCATGGAGCTGTTTCACCATTGAAAGAGGTCCTTTAAGGTATTAAGCTCATCTGCTAGTTAAGCTCTTTAGTGTTAACATATGGCACAAGAGGTACTATCGCCTCTTTCGCCGCCTGGTACGGGAGGACCTAGTTCCAGCCAGGCACCACCTCAGTCCGAAATGGCGGAGGTAGCTGCAGCCTTGAGGTTTTTGGCTACAACGCAACAAGCTATGCGGGAGCAGTTTGCACAGCTCAGCCAAAGTATGATGAGGCCACCTGGAGTTTCACTGGAAATGATCACTCCAGCGGCTGTCCAGCCTCATCCTGATGCCAGGGGACCACCCCAGGCACCAATGAATGACCAACCTGGACCCCAACGGAGGAGGGACGTTGCTGACCCTAGGCGCTTACGCCTGGGGAGGCAAGGAAACACTTACCCAGAGGACAGGTATGACAATCTAGAGGCGGAAGAGGTCCCGGAAGATTGTTGGGAGTTGTATGAGGTTTTGAACAATACAGTTCACCCCATCCAAAAAAGCCCAGGTTGCGAAGGCACAAGAGGCGGGGAAGCCCAACGAAAAGGATCCTCCTTTGATCGACTCAGTAGAGGGTCAGCCTTTGAAAAGTTAGGCCCAGTAAATGACCTAAGATAGAGGTTATCAAGGTCAAGGAGTGCAGCCGGCTCGCAAAGAGGAGATGGACAACATAGGCCTCACCAAGGCCGACCTCATGCAGGAAGAGGTAGAGACCCGGAAGAGGTCAACATCCGACGTTGCGCTGCGACTGGGGAACCCTTAGTCCACCCCTTGGAGGTGGCTGGGGACAACCTCGGTCAGGCCGATGGTAGGAGACCATGGAATGACTCTATCCAACGTCTTGAGGAGAAGATAGGAGACCTCATTAAGAGCCGAGACCCATTGCAAAGAGATTTCTCGGAGGGCTCCCCCTTTGTGGCAAGGATAGTGATCTTCCCAACCCCTGCTAAGTTCAAACCACCCGTGGTGTCTCCTAAGTATGACGATAGCACCAACCCTGTACATCACATTAAGATGTATCAGTCAGCGGTGGACGTTTACTCGATACCTGATGAGATGAAGTGTAGGGCCTTCTCTGTGACTTTGACAGGAGCAGCACACAGCTGGTTTACTTCTCTTCCAAAGAATTCAATTGATAACTTCAAGGGCTTGGCTTAACAATTCAGTCACAACTTCTTCTTTGAGGTAAGACCTCAAAAGAAGACCACTCATCTACTGTATGTCAAGCAAGGCAAGGACGAGAGCCTAAGAGACTACATCACCAGGTTCAATAAAGAAAAACTTGAGGTTGAAGATTACGAAGAGAATATAGCCATGACTGCCCTCATAGGAGGTCTTCAGAAAGGGAAGTTATTGTGGAAACTCGCGAAAGACCCTCCCAGGTCTATGGAAGAGCTACTGGAAATTGCGGGAAAGGTCATGAATGCCGAAGAGGCAATGGCTGCCAAATATGAGTATGAGAACTGCGGTAGTAGCGGGAAGTCCCAGAGAAAGAAAGATGGAAAGAAGAGGTCAGCCGATGACAAGTTCGCTCACTATACTCCTCTGAATGTGAGCTATGAGCATATCCTCAATGAGATCAAGAATCATAGGACTCTAAGATGGTCAGAGAAACTAAAGGCCCCTCCACATAAGAGAAACAAAAACTTATGGTGCGAGTTCCACCAGGACCATGGCCATGTTACAGACAGATGCTTCGCCTTGAAGGATGAGATTGAAAAGATGTTAAAGTTTGAAAAGTTGAGGAATTATGTTGATGGAAAGGCTCCTAAATGCGGAAGAGATGACCCTAAGAAGAGGAGAAACGACAGATGCCGTGACGATGCCCCATCTAGAAGAGATAATAATTGGGAAGGTGATGATGAAGATGATCCAGACCTTTCGCCAAAAGATGACAACACTCCGGTGAAGAAGGTTGGCATGATCTCCTTTGGTGTTGACACCATATGCGGAGGGCTTGCGGGAGGTGGCTCTGAAGTGGCTGACAGAAAAGCTCATATGGCAGAGGCCAAGTCAGTGGCTAAACTTGAAGTTGTAAATCTAACGTCTTCCGATACAGCGCAGAAGAGAAAGAAGGTGGACATGGACACCCTTATAGTTGGGTTCTCCCGACTTGACTTCAAAGGTATCTTAGACCCACATGATGACCCTTTGGTAATAACAACAAGGGTGCATGGATGCGAGGTGAAGAGGATCCTCGTGGACGAGGGGAGTTCAGCAAACATGATGTTTTGGCCTTACTTCAAGAGCCTAGGTCTCAGCAGAGCAAGGCTGATACCCTATCATCATCTTTTAATGGGCTTTAGCGGTGAAAAGGTCCACCCATTGGGCATGTATGAGATGGACGTACGGATGGGTGACGAGTGGCCTAAGAGGTTGACCCGGAAGATAAATTTTTTTGTGATGGACGAAAACATCTTCTCGGCCTATAACCTCATCATAGGAAGAGTGGCCCTTAAGGAGTTTGAAGCCGCGCCATCGACGGTCCACCAGATGCTAAAATTCTTGACCCCTTATGGGGTAGGGGAAGTGCAAGGCGACCAGACCATAACACGAGAAAGTTACTTCAACTCGGTCAAAGAGAGAGAGGCCCATAAGAGGGCGACCACCACTTATAGCATTGATACACTTGACCCAAGAGATGAAACAAAGTTGAAGAAGGGAGAGGCTGTGGAAGAGGTAGAATCCATCGTCCTCAATGAGGACGAACCGAAAAAACCATCCAGGTCGGCAAATCCTTAAAAGTAGAAATCAAGGAAGAGCTGATAAACTTCTTGAGGAAGAGGCAGAGTGTCTTCGCTTGGAGTCACGCAAACATGCTCGGCATCAACCCTGAGGTTATGTGCCACAAGCTTAACGTGACCAAAGATGCCAGGCCTATCAAACAAAGATGAAGAGTTTACTCCAGGGAGAAGTATGACGTCATTCGGGAAGAGGTTAAAAAATTAGAAGAGGCTGAGTTTATTAGAGAAGTCATATACCCATAGTGGTTATCGAATGCAGTCATCGTGCCCAAAGCTAATGGAAAGTGGAGAATGTGCGTTGATTTCACTAACCTGAACAAGTCTTGCCCAAAAGACAGCTATCCCTTACGTCAGATAGATCAGATGGTAAATGCTACTATAGGGCATGAGCTCATGAGCTTCATAGACGCGTATTCAGGCTACAATCAGATCTTCATGAATGCAAAAGACTCAGAGAAGACAGCCTTCATTACCGATAAAGGGACGTACTGCTACAAAGTGATGCCCTTAGGTCTGAAAAATACGGGGCAACATACCAACGCCTTGTGAATAAGATATTCGAAGATCAAATAGGCAAGACTATGGAGGTGTATGTAGACGATATGCTGACGAAGAGCTTAAAGGCCTGCACTCATGTGGCAAACCTTGAAAAGACCTTCGATACTATGGACCTGTACAGGATGAAACTCAACTCAGCGAAGTGTGTCTTCGGGGTAGGAGATGGTAAGTTTCTTGGATTTATCATCAATCAAAGAGGAATCGAAGTAAACCCTGAGAAAATCAAGGCTTTGCTTAACATGAAGACGCCAAGGAGTATGAAGGGCGTCCAAAGACTCAAGGGGAGAGTGGCCGCACTCAACAGGTTTATTTCTAGAGAAACGGACAAGTGTCTTCCATTCTTTAAAGTGCTTAGAAAGGCCTTCCAGTGGGACGAAGAGTGCGAAGAAGCTTTTAACCAACTCAAGTCTTACCTTGGGTCTCCCTTGTTATTATCTCGGCCCATAGTAGGAGAGAAATTGTATGTTTATCTAGCAGTCTCTGAATCGGTTATATGTGCAGCCATAGTACGAGAAGACGTTGGAATCCAAAGGTCTATGTATTTTAACAGTAAAGCCCTTTAAGGGTCTGAGAAAAATTATCCTCGTATGGAAAAGTTAGCCTACGACCTGATACATGCTTCAAGAAAGATGAAGCCCTACTTCCAAGCCCATTCCATTGTCATCCTCACCGATTCCCCACTAATATAGGTCCTCCATAAACCTGAGAAGTCTAGAAGATTGATGACCTGGACATTGAGTTAGGAGAGTATGACCTTACCTATCAACCTAGGGCAACCATCAAAGGGCAGGACCTCGCAGACTTTGTTGCTGATTTCACATAGGAAGAGGCTGAGGTAGAGAATGACCTAGTGGATGCTGAAGGGTCAAACAACAATGTCTTTCAAGAACAGGATGAGGTTACACCAAACGTCTTCCAAGAACAGGAAGAGGTTACACTAAATGTCTTTCGAAACCAGGAAGAGGTCGTATCCAAGAAGATCAGGAGCGGAGTAATGGAGAACGAGGAGGATCGGTACCTCTTCAAGCAAGGAATCATGTCAAAAGGGGCCTTCTCATCGAATACAGACATTTGGAATCTCTTCGTTGATGGTTCTTCCTGTGACAGTGGAAGCGGTGCAGGGCTGATACTTTCAGAACATTGAATACGCTTTGAGGTTCAACTTCAACGCATCTAACAACGAGTCAGAGTATGAGGCCATGATAGCAGGTCTCTCATTTGCTAAGACTCTGGGAGTAAGACAACTCCTACTTCATAGCGACTCACGGTTAGTTATCAATCAAGTACTATGGGTCTATGAGTCCAAAGATGAAAGGATGGCTAAGTATCTGAAGAGGGTGAGAATAATTTTAGAATATTTCAAAGAGACAAAACTGAAGAGAGTGCCTCGACAAAATAACAACCACGTAGATGCATTGGTAAGGTTGGCCTCAGCAACGAAGACAGACATCAGAAGGACCGTTCCGGTCAAGGTCTTATCAAAAGCGACCATTGATGAAGAAGAGGTTAGCAACCCTTGCCTCAATTTGAACCTAAGAGACTCATGGATGGACCCCCTCATCAGATATATCAAAGAGGGAGAGCTACCGGAATCCAAGCTAGAGAGGAGGAAATTGAGATATAGGGCTGCCAGTTCTCCGTAGTAGGAGACGTCTTATATAAGAAGGGATTTTTGTTGCCTCTCCTCAGATGTGTGCATACCACCGAAGTTCCTCGTGTCTTACAGGAAGCTCATGAGGGATCTTGCTCCAGTCACATTGGAGGAAGACCCTTGGCCAAGAGAATTATTACACAGGGATACTGGTGGCCAACCTTGGCCAAAGATGCTACAGCTTAAGTGAAGAGGTGCGATAAATGTCAGAGATTCTCTACTATTCCTCACTAACCTCATCAACCTATGACGTCAATCACTTCCCCATGGACATTTGCAGTATGGGGAATTGACTTAGTAGGACCTCTAGCAAGAGTTGCCAATAATTATCGGTTTCTGATAGTTGCCATTGACTACTTCTCAAAGTGGGTGGAGGCAGAGACGATGATAACGATCACAGAACATAAGACCTTCCAATTTATTTAGAGGAACATCATATGCAGACATGGCCTCCCAAACACTCTCATCTCAGATAATGGAACCCAGTTCAGGAACTCCTCTTTAGAAAAGTATTACGAAAGAGTTGGGATAAAGCAGTTCTTCTCATCTCCTGGCCGAAATCAGGCAAACGGTCAGACCGAAGTCATAAACAGAACAATCCTCAACGGAATCAAGAAGAGGTTAGAAGAAGCGAAGGGGAGATGGACTGAAGAGGTTTATGTTGTGTTGTGAGCCTACAGAACCACGACAAGGACACTAATAGGAGAAACCCCATTCATGCTGGCACATGGCTCAGAGGCCGTCATACCCACAGAAGTAGGACTCCCTACTCATAGGGTTCATACCTATGACCCTGATAAAAATGGGGAAGAAAGGAGACTAGACCTAGATCTGATTGAAGAGAGAATGGAAGACACAGAAATCAGACAAGCAGCTTACCAGCAGAGAGCAACAAAATTCTACAATCAGAGGGTGAAATCAAGGCCCATTCCGTGGGAGACTTGGTACTGAAGAAGACATTGCAGAAAATAAACAAACTCCACCCAAACTGGCGTGGTCCCTACAAAGTGATGGAAGAGGTTGTGCCCGGGACCTACAGGCTAGAAAACTTAGAAGGGGAACCTTTTGCGAATCCCTGGAATGCTGATCATTTGAAGAAATATTACATATGATGTAGCAAGAAAGTTTATGTAAATGTACCATCTTATGAAGAGATTATTAATGATAGATCAGTTTCCATGTCAATTCTTGCTTCATTGATCCCTAATGGTAGAATTTATGGGGATAACATCTTACCTGGATGACCTCGGACCCTTAAAATCATCAATTAGGTGAGATTAATTATGAGGATGACATCTTAGTTGATGACCTCAGACCCTTATAACATCATGATTTGGTGGCAAGGTCTGAGGTCAGACACCATACTTGGATGACCTCAGACCCTTAACATCATTAATTTGGTGAAATTAGTTATGAGGATGACATCTTAGTTGATGACCTCAGACCCTTATAACATCATGATTTGGTGGCAAGGTCTGAGGTCAGACACCATACTTAGATGACCTCAGACCCTTAACATCATTAATTTAGTGAAATTAATTATGGGGATAACATCTTAATTGGATGACCTCAAACCCTTATAACATCATGATTTGGTGGCAAGGTCTGAGGTCAGACATCATACTTGGATGACCTCAGACCCTTAACACCATTAATTTGGTGAAATTAATTATGGGGATAACATCTTACTTGGATGACCTCAGACCCTTAACATCATTAATTTGGTGAAATTAATTATGGGGATAACATCTTACTTGGATGACCTCAGACCATTATAACATCATGATTTGGTGGCAAGGTCTGAGGTCAGACACCATACTTGGATGACCTCAGACCCTTAACATCATTAATTTGGTGATAGTATTTATGAGGATAACATCTTAGTGATGACCTCAGGCCTTAACATCATTATTTGGTGACAAGGTCTGAGGTCCGACATCATACTTGGATGACCTCATATCCTTAACATCATTAATTTGGTGATAGTATTTATGAGGATGATATTTTAGTTGATGACCTCATACCTTATAACATCATTATTTGGTGAAAAGGTCTGAGGTAAGACTTAATTTAGTTTAAACAGACATCATTGCAACAAGACTACAGAGCTGAACATCGCATGGCAAAGAAGCATTCAACAAACAAAACAAATGAAGTAAAAACCCTCCTCAGAGGTTATCATCCAATTGTAAAATTCAAAATATAAGTTGACGATGTTCTTCAGAGATTACAGCTAATTATGGGTTACAAAAGTACAAAAAGATTCACAAAATAGCCTAAGGATTAGAAGGGAGGGTGCTGGCATCCTCGGCCTGATTCTCTTGGACGACGTTGGACACCTCAGCCCCATCTTCTCCGTGGTGAGCTCCCTCTGTCTCTATACAGTCCAATGGCGCAGTCTCTACAAGGGCAGTGTCCTCCTCTTCAACCTCTTGAAGGGCTTGGGCAAGCTGAGGGTTAGTAAAACCCAAACCTATGAAGTCAAAGGCCTTCAAGCTCCCTGCCTCCTTCTCCTTAGTAGCTGCCCATTTAACAGTAGCCTTAATACCCCTTTCGAGGTACTCAAAACTGAAGCTGATGAATTCATCGGAGACTTTGTAATCAGCCAAAATCCCCTAAGAAGCTTCCTCAAGGGCTGCCTTCATCGCAGAGTCGGCCTTTTACTGAAGAACGTCGTCCTTGGCCTTCAGAGCAACATCGTGGTCCTTTTTAAGCTTTGAGATCTCTTTCTTCAGCTCCTTAACCTTCTTCTCAGACCCATCAAAGGCAGACTTCAGACGGTCTACCTCGGCATTCAGATAACTTTGCACCTTCTCGGCCTCTTGACCCTTCTGGATGAGGGGTAACTTCCTCAGAGTCCAATTGGTGAGATGATGCATAGCAGCCAGGCCCTGCAAATCATGTGGTCATGTATATGAGTTGAAATTCAAATCAGAGGTTACACTTTGAAGCTATACTAAAATCTTAAGTTATACCTGAATAGACCTGTTGAGACCAAACTCAACCAACAAAGGTGTGTCCATTGATCGGCAAAAATATTTGTCAGCATCGGTCATGGCAGAGTCGATCGCATCTAGCGCCTGTAGACTGTGGCCTATGATGCTGTCATTAATTTTTAGTTGCTCTATACGACCAGCCAATACATCTGCAGAGGATATTGAGATGGCAGAGTCCCCACCTTTCTTCTTTTACCTCTGATCCTCAGGGGCAGGGTCGATAGCACTTCTCTTCTTTGTGGCCTGAGCCCTCGAGGTTGAGGGAGGGGGAGGAGGAGCATTCAGACCTGCCTTTTTAGCAAGCTTTATCAAACTTGGTGCTGCCATTTCCCAAAGCTCGTCAGATATTCCCTTCGGACGCTCTGCAAAATAGGAGGGTCTGAGTTAAAGAATCAGATACACATATATTCAGAGGTATAACTTTGTTGAAATAAAAACTTACCAAGCTTTGTAAGAGGACTTCCCCCTAAACCAATCTCAGAGAGGTAATAGGGGGTCATCAAGTGTTCAAATTTTACGAGCAGACCATGAATCCCCTGATCCTGAAGGTCTTTGACCTTCTGAAGATTTTGCAGGCTTAGACCAGGGTCGGCTTTGGCAGACATTATAACATTTCCCCATCTTATAGGCATTCGCGGCTTTAGTGGGGAAGAGGGGGCACATGGGCCAAATTTCCATGGCCCTGAGGCAAAGAAATAGCGAGGCTTCTAGTTATGATTAGAAGCTTGAGTTACCTAAAACATCTTATTTTTGGGTTTTCGAGCTACAAAATGATAATATCTCGGATGGTTTCTGGCAGATGAAGGGACATAGTAACCTACAAAGACCTAGACTGGAAGGTCTGAGTGATGAACAGCCCTCCATAAGATAATGGCCCCAATTATTACCCTCCAAGCATTGGGTGACACTAGGAAGGGTCCAAGTTAATATAGGCTAGTATAGACCTAATGATGGGATGGATGGGCAGACAAAACCCCAACTTGAACATCTGCTCGTACAAGCATATCTCACCATCTCGGTCGTGGTAAGCCCTCTCTTCCCTCAGAGGTCTCCTGAGCTTTATGGAAGGGCTGATGGAGTATAAATATCTGAAGCAAAGGAGGTTGACCTCACTAACTGTACTATCAATCTTGGTCGCCTCAGAGATGTCGACATCACTCTCAGCATCATCATTATCTAGCTCAATGTCGGCCTGAGCAGATGTTGGAGGATTACTTGGAAACCTGTGAGCGATTGGAAACCTGTGAGCAAACTTACCCCCTGTGATGGCCGATAGGGTAATGGCGTCAAGGATCGGAGGAATAGCCACGCTTGGTCCAACAATCTTAACCTCTGAGGAAGAGGATGATGTGCTTGAATTTTTATGAGACGAGGCCCGACTGGAAACCTCTGCTTGATCAGGGACCTGATCTTATTGATTTGAGAAGTCCATGGCCTCTTGGAAAGAATCCACAGACATAGGGTCTGAGGTGGAAGACCCAGAATCAGACATCGGTGAGGGTTCAGCAGGGACTTCGGCTTGGCTAGCTGGTTCTGATGGTTCATGATATACAACCTTCAGAGGTGGTGGAAAGATAGGTCTGACGGGGAATTCCTCTGACCTACGAGCTTCCTCCTGCGCTTTTTTTATTTGCCTAATTTTCTCTAAAGTCTTATCTCTGAGAGAAGGGAACTCCTCTAGGAGTTGATAAAGGGGTCTGAGCATAAGAGGCAGACCCTACACTTACAACTCAATTAAACAACAAACAGGGTTGGCAAATGAGATTAAAGATCGAACTATCAAACCTAGAGCAAAAACACACAAGAACAGTTTGCCAGAAAAAATGAAGATCTCACCGGAAATCTCCTAAAACTAATCGAAAAATGAAAAAGTAAGAAGAAGATGGGAAAAATGAAGAAGAAAGAATCGTAGAGGATACCTGAAAATAAAATGGTAAGGGAGAAGGAAGAAACTGTGAGAAATCACCACCAAAATGCTTCGAACCAGAGCTTTTCTAGAGAGAGAGAGAGCTGCAGAAGCAAGTCGATCGGAGAAAAAGAGAGAAATGAAGAGGAAAGAAGGAAAATAGGGTTTAAACCCTTAATATGAATGCACGCTTCCCAAGGCCCATCATTGCCTGGGGAGCCCCAAAGGACGGATGACATCACATGCTTTCCAGGCACGCCTCACACTTCCGCAATGGACAAGTGTCAAATGAACATTAGCACAAGGAAAAAAGGCCTCGTTGATGTAGAGATCCCACAGTCACCTGCTCTCACATGTAACTAAGGGCTGGGGGTTGATTGATATGCCCCAAATGTGCCACCTCAGCTCAGAGACATCAACCTCGGCCGAGGACATGGCCGACGCTGGAAGGCCCTTGGATCAGTGACCAGCAGCCTCGGCCATATCAAGGTCGGCCCTGGCCAACACTACTACCAACCTCGTCAAGGTGAGTCTGCATGACATAGGGGAACAGCAGTTCATCAGGTCACCTAGGAATGACAACCTCGGTCAGGGGTAGGCCGAGGTTACAGGGAGCTATACTTCTACCAACGCCAACCCCATCAGTGAATCAGCCGATGTTTCGGGCATATTCCAGCTTAACCTCGGCCCAGGCCGACCTTAGTGCCTTACCTCGGCTTCGCTTAAGCCGAGACCATGATGGCTCATCTCTGATTGAATGGGAAGCTAGACCTTACCAACCTCGAACTCTCCCAGGTCGGGGTTATAACCAAGCACGGAGGCCGAGCACTTATTGACATATGTGTGGACAAGGACACGTGGACACAAATCAGTTATAACAAATCATTCCCCCCATGTGGGGGGGAATATTTCATCATCATTCTCTACATGTGACAGGGACAGATGTCTTCATCATATTGGCTAGATCGACACACACATGTTCTTTACATGCATGGGGGGTACACTACACCCCCCAAGCACTATAAATACTTATCTTCTCCTTCTTAGAAAGGGATCCATAATTGTCAACCCCAGATGAAACTCTGTTAAAATACACAGTAGAGAGAGAAAGTTTGAGAGATTGTATCCATAGCCATTAGAGCCCTCATACAGTGATATACATCATACACTTGCACAGTGGACGTAGGCCAGATTGTATGAACCATTTATATTACGGTGTGAATCCTCTTCTCCTCACCTCCTTCTACTATGTGTGTATATTCCCTTATACCGCCATTGTTAACATTGAATTGAACTCACAAACACCTTGAAGGGTGGTGTTGTTTCCAGCATCATCAGACGCATTAAACCGTAGACCAGTCGGTGAGGTGGCCGAGGTGTGGAAAATAAAATGGAAGGAGTTAGGGAACCAGGATGCAGTAGCTCGATCGTTTATGTCTGTAATGACGGTTACACCCTAGATTATTATGGGAGTAGTACAAGCTCAGGCAGATGATCCGTTCTGCCAAAGTCAGATAGTGAAGCTTCTAATCGAGGGGGCTGAGTCTTACACCATGGGTTCAGACGGGGGTCTACATTTCAATGCGAGATTGGTTATTCTCGAGGGTGAGTATTTATGTCACAAGGTGATGACAGAGTCATACGGTTCCCAATTTACGGTGCATCTCGGTGGGGATAAGATGTACCAGGACATGCGTAGATAGTATTGGTGGGGCAGAATGAAGAAGGATATTGCTAAGTTCTTCTCAAAATGTGCTACTTGTCATTTGGTAAAGTGGTCCATCAGAGACCAGCGGGACTTATACAGCCATTAGAGGTTCCTATGTGGAAATGGGAGAGCATTTCCATGGACTTTATCACGGGATTACCAACATCACAGAGGGATCACGATTCGATATGGGTGATAATGGATCGGTTGACCAAGGTAGACCACTTTATGCCAGCCAGGACAGACTACACCACGGGATAGTACGCCCAGTTATTCATAGCAAAGATAGTGAGACTCCACGGAGTGCCTCTTAATATCGTGTCTGATAGAGATAAGGTGTTCGTTTCGTAATTTTGGGAGAGTTTTTAGGAGGCGTTGGGTACGGAGCTGCTGCTGAGCACAGCCTATCACCCGCAGACGGATGGTCAGACAGAGCGAACGAATCAAATGTTGGAGGACATGTTACGTATGTGCATTATAGATTTTGATAGAGGTTGAGAGCAGTACCTTCCACTGGTAGAGTTTGCCTATAATAACTCCTACCAATTTACTATCGGTATGGCTCCATTCGAAGCCCTATACGGAAGACCTTGTCATTCCCCAACATGTTGTCTAGAGGTGGGGGACAATAAGTTACTAGGTCCAGAGGTGATTCAGGATACTTCGGTGAGGATAGAGTTGATACGGATCCGTATTCGAGTTGCTCAGGATCGACAGAAGACTTACGCTGATGCCAAACGTTACTTTTCAGAGTTTAATATTGGAGATCAGGTGTTACTTCGGATGTCTCCTATGAACGAAGTTATGCATTTTGGGAAGAAGGGAATGTTGACGCCGAGGTATGTAGGGCCATTCCCCATTATCGAGAGGATTGGGCCAGTTGCTTATAGACTTGGGTTACCGGAGCACTTGCATAGAGTCCAGGACGTGTTTCATATCTCGTCGCTGAGGAGATTTCTTCGAGATGAATTGGCTCATACTCACATTGCGCTAGAGGAGATAGACTTACAACCTCATAGCTCCTACAAAGAGGGACCAGTTGCTATACTAGACCATAGAGAAAGAAAGTTGAGGTCAAAATAGTACCACTAGTGCGTGTTCAGTGGCGGCACCATAATGTGGAGGAATCAACCTAGGAGCGCGAGGATGACATGCGTGAATGTTATCCATAGTTATTATTGCTAGGTATATATATTCATTTCCGAATTTCGGGACAAAATCCTGTTATTATGGGGAAAGTATGTAATACCCCGTATTTTTACGCATAATTATTTTTATTGAAAATGGTGATTAATTAAATTAAAGGGAGAAAATTTGAATTGTAATTAATCCAATTTTTATGATAATAATCACTAGCGTGATGAGAGTTAGTAATTATTGAAATAATATTATGGCCATGGATGAGATACACGGCAGTTATGTTATAAATATTTAGGACGTGTATGGGTCACATCACTAGTATGTATTTGGGGGTTTAAAGAGATAAATTATTTTTGTATAACTCGGAGAACTATTTTGAGTGCACCAGAGTGTCCGGAAGGGTCGAAATAGTCAGAAAATACTACTCGGGTATTTTATTTGGAGTCTGAAGCATTTTAACCCAAAACGACACCCTGGAGGGGTATTTTGGTCTTTTGGAATTTTTGGATAATTAAATGGACAAAAATTGGGTTTAAGTAAAGGCAGTTGGGGTTAGTGGCCTGTTAGTTCAACTTACGTAAGATAGAGAGGCAAAGAGAGAGAGAACCACGGAAGAAGAAGAAGACTCCATTAGAGCCCTAAGCCAAGAACTTAAGTTTTCACAACAAAAAGTACACCAGCGCGTAGATCGTGTCAGGAGGATCGTCCCCATAACAATTTCAACCAGCGATTCAGAAGTTTATTTTAAGGTAAGTGATTATCTTGCTCTCTCTGTTAGCAATTATTACTCTTGTTAACATATGTACAGGTTTTAGAACAACTAATACCAAAAATTAGGTTTACCTATGATGAGATCTGATAAGCACCCAAAAGTGTACATTTTATACCCCGAATAGATGACTTTTAGTTGCTAATTCTCGATAATTTGGGTCTTATGTGCGTAAATGTTCATTGTGCATGCTTAATTGCAATTGCAGTGTCAAAAGCTATATTAGTATTTTTAGTTAAAGTCGTTTTATTTTTAGGTTTATTTTTTATTTATTTAGTATTTTCTAGGTTTTGTTTTCCATTTTTCTATTTTATTTTTATTAGTATAATTTTATTTTATTTTGATTTTTATTATTTTTTAGTTTTTATTAGGATTAGTTTTTTTTTAGGATTTCATTTATTTTTATTTTTATTAGATTTTACATTTCTTTTAGGATTTTAGTTTTTAGTTTAATAGATTTTTTTTTATTTCTTTGTATTTTTAATTGAGTCTTTATTTTATTTTTAGAGTAGATATTTAATTTTTAGATTTTTAGTTTAATTAGTTTTATTTTTAAGGGTCCAAATTAAGCATACACATAAACCCACTTATTCTACCTACACCACAAACACACCCTAACAACTCATCTCACTCACACCATAACCACCCCACACCTTACCACACACAACACAACTCACTCCATCTTCAACCCCCAACCTCACTCTCTCCCCTAATCCCCCATTGATACCACACCAAACTATCTCCAAACCCCAAACCCATTTTCCAAATACCCATCTCCTATCTAAACACAAACTCCAACCTCCTCTCCAATCCGATCACCTCCCTAGCGACTCAATACCACCGGCGACTCTATAGCCCCGCGACCACCTCCAGCCGAGCTCCGAACCTGCGAAGCCCAACCAAAAACTCGGAACCCCCTGAACCAATTCCCTTCCCATTAAACTCGGTGAAATCGCGAGAATAAACCCATTGCGAACTCAACCCACATCCCAGTTTTACCACAAACCCGAACTAGATTCCCCTTCCATTAACCGAACCAACAACAGACCGGCGACCTCCCCTTTGACCCGAGCTCAGACAAACTCGATCCATGCGATCCATACCTCCTAACCCATCACCGGACCATCTCGTCCAAGACCCATTGAAGACCAAACCCATTTCACAAATGCAAAATCGTGTGCCACCTGCATAAAGCCAAATGAAACCAAAAGACCAAAATAAAAGTAAATCAATAAAGACCTTCATGTGTTTTATCCCCATTTACCCTTTATTCCTAAAATACCCCCAAACAAACCACTCCACTTGCACCTTTCAAAACCCATGACCAAATTAGATTTTATCACCTCACTCACCCCATGTGCAACTTTGTTCTACCCAATTTACCCCTAGCCTTCATGTGCACCATATAAATTGAAGACTTGGTGCCATTGAAGAAATCTCTCCAAATTAGTTTTTAAGATTTGTGTGATAAAATTCTCTCCATCCCTCAATGTTGAGTATTTGCATTTTTAGCAAATATCTCAATATAGAGGTGTGTAGTGAAATTTATCTCTAGGATAAATTCAACCCCACCCCTCTATATGAATTTTTGCATTTTTAGCAATTGTTTCAAAATAGATTGATGTAGTTGAATTCATCCCTTATGGGAGGTAAATTCTAATCCATTCCTTTATGTTGAGTTTTGCATTTTTAGCAATTATCTCAATATAAAGTAATGATCTAGAATTTATTTCTTTGGATGAGTTCTAATGTAAAATTTTATAATGTTAGGATTTACATTTTTAGCAAATATCTTTTATTATTTAATTGTCCATTATCAATTCATCCACTATCCTTTTTATTTTTATTTTGTAATTTTTATTTTAGATTCAATCAATACATGAGTGAGGAATTGTAATTGAGAGATTGTTGATGTAATTGAAGTTTTCATTTCAATTCAAGGCTTAAATGGGTTTGATCTATTCCTCTCTTATTACTTTTATTTTAATCATCTCATGCTTCATTTGTTTATCTTATTTTTTTGGATGATGATTATTGAGGGCTAATCTCCCATTTATGGGATGAAATTTTGAAGTCCTCGTGAGTCCAATTTTGTTAGTTTACTTATTAGGACAATTTTGTTGATCTCACTTTTCTTAAATTATCTTTTACTTCTTAATTAGTAGTTATAAAAATTAGTATAGTTAGTTAGTTAAAAAAATCCCTTTAAAAATCCATAAAAAATATAAATACCAAAAATAGAAAAATAGTAATAAAATGCAAATGAATCTATATATGTCCTTTTCAATTTTGTGTTTTACCCTTAGATATGGATTGATACCTCACTTACCGTTATATTCTGGTTTTGTTCTACTTTTATAGGTTTGTGAAGATTTTTTATGGATAGAGGAATTGCACAACAACAAAAATACAATACAATAGAGAAGCAATTTTTTTTGTTTATCAAATGGCGCCTTTGCGATCTTTGGAGCTTGAAGCACTTGCGAGGATTACCTATTTGTGATTCATTTATATTGCACTTTTTATTTTTTTAGTACCTTTTTTTTTATTTTAGAAGGCTTGTATTAGGATTTTTATTCTTGGCTTGTATTGCGGTGCATAGAGACACCATTTTATTTTCATTTTAAATTTGTAATGATTGAAGAAAGAGTGATAGGGAAACCGGATAAGGTAGAGAGAGGGCGTCCGTTGGCGAGGATTTAGAAACCTCTCTACCTTGGGTCGGAAGGACTCTCGGGGCTTCCTGAGATAGGCGTGATCTCCCCCCGATCGACTCAAATTTTTCGGCACCCCACGGCCTAAAAACTGTGGGAGGTACATCTCTTCGCACCTCTCCTGTTAGCGAGTCAATTCTTTTGTGTGCATTGTGTCCTCTTACTAGATTTTATTCTCGCATTTATTTTCGAATGGTGTGATGAACTAATTGACTAAGACCTACACCCGGTCACCCACGAGAAGGGATTTGATCACCCGACTCACTCGCTTACCAATTGTGTGCTACCCTAGCCATCACTAAATTTAAAATTAATCAATTAGGTAACCCAATAGGAGAATATTTTTGCAAAGGCGATCACTAAGATAATTTCCGTGATTTTTTATCGCCCGCGGACTTAATTAAAATTTGACTACCCCTTTCACTAATTTCATGATAAAAATTGGCTATATGCTTATTAGGATTTATCCTTGCCATGTGTGTGTCCAATTCAAATTTTCGGTAGTCGGTTAATTCATGCAAATTCAAAGAGTCCACCTATTTTTCCCACTCTTTTGTTCCAAAAAAATCCAAAAATAATTTCTTTCCTTGGTTTTCTTAAAAAACAAAACAAAAAAAAAATCCAAAAACATTTTCTTCCTTTATTTTTTTTAGAAAATCCAAAAATAATTTCTTTCCTTTTGAAAAAAAAAATCAAAAACTCAAAAATATTTATTTCCCCACTATTTTCTTCCAAAAAAATCCAAAAACATTTTCTTTCTTTCATTCTCTAAAAATCCCCCAAATATTTCCTTTCTTTTTTAAATTATTCAAAAACCACAAAAAAAGAGAACAACTTGAAAATAAAAAAAATAAGGTCATGATCGGTGTTTCTGCACCCTCACCTTTGTCAAAATGTGAAACAAGATTGACACTTCAGTCTTATTTAGGGGTGAATCTCATCACCCAATTTTTCTGTCGCCCCGTGCTTTCCTAGTTCTTATCTTTAGGGTGAGACTGGATCGGTCTGGCTGAAGACATTAAACTTAGCGCTACCGGGACGCAACCCGTCGTTTCTTGTATGAGTCTCATTTTGTTTGGGAGTGGTGTTTCACATCACCCTATGTTTTGCCATGTTTATAGACTTGTACACATTTTTCTTATCACTCATTCAGGTTTCTTCTTGGCTACATTTGTCCATTTCATTAGCGGTTGTTTCTGGTAATCTCTTTCTACCTTATGCTCTAAATTTTAAAAATCATTTTATTTAACATCGAGGACGATGTTCCTCTTTGTTTGGGGGTGGGGAATTTTATCAAAATCGTACCTCTTTTGAAAAAATTTGATTTTTGAACCTGATTTTTATAATTTTCGTGCAGTTTCTTTCATATCATTCATTGACATGAATTTTCTATCATCCATCTTTCAAAGTCTAGGAATCAAGCTAGAGGATTTATCTTTTTATAAATAGCTTATGTAATACATAACAAGGCATGTTGCACCATGAATTTCTAGACTCAACAAAATTTACGCACTTATCACGTCACTACGGTTTAGAGTTGAGGAGTACTATAATTCTCAAGAAAACCTTAATGATCACTAGTGGAGACTTTAGCTTTTGAGATTCTTGCCTTTCACCCTTTTAGAGTGTTTTACGCAATCTCCGAGTCACAAGTTGATTCAACTTCCTCTGGGTCTGCACTAAATCGTTGTATGATCTCATTATTCTTCATTAAAAATTTTGAATTGATCACTGAGAACGACATCACTTTCGAGTTGTAAGAAACACGTGTCTTGAAGTTGTCCCGATCACCATACTGTCACCCATACACCAACCAAATTCCATTTTATCATACATCCATACACCTTCCATTTTCCATATCATCACCATATATCATACCACCCATTTCCATATCAATTCCATTTTCCACCCACCATGTTGAAAAAGGGAAGAGTGTTGAAGGTAAAAGAAGAAGATCCGTCAAAGAGAATGTTTGTATTTTTAGCGAATATCTCTCCCAAAGTCGATTTGTAACACCCCATGATTTTTTAGACTGAGAAATTAAATTTTTGGAAAAAAAAATTAATTAAATTGGAGAATCTTAAAATTTGGGAATTGAGGCCCAAAAAAAATAGAGAACCTTTTTAAAGTATTCCGGATGATGATTTTGAGGGTACCATCGATCCCGAAAGGGTCGAGATAGTCAAAATGACTGTCATTGGGTTTTATTTCGCCTCCGGAATATTTTTAAGTCAGTTTGACTCGAATTGGAGTAAACGAGTCATTTAAAGTGTGTATTAACATTTAAAATTGGGTTTATTATTTTAAGGTTTAAGAGGCTTACGGATTAAGCCATTCTCATTTGAGAGAAAGAGAGAAAAATCCCTAGAGATAAAAGAAGAAGAGAAAGAAGAAGAAAAGAAGAGAGAGAGGAAGAAAAGCTTGGAGATTTTGGCCCAACCGCGACATCGAGGACGATCCAACCTCTACAAAATTGAGGCAAGTGTTTAATATTGCTAAATAAGTCTTTTGAGTATTTCATTTCATAATTTGTGGGTTAAAGAAAATGGATTTTGGGTGTTAACATCAAAACCTAAATTTTTGGGTTAAATCTTGAAATTTATGTTTAAAGAATGGGATAAATGGTGTAGAAATGGTTGGGATCAACTTTGGGTTGATTTATTGACTTAGAATCATGTTGTGATAAAGATTCGGAGGTTAGAATAGAAATTTTAGGGTTTTAATTTCGTGGGTTTTGTTGAGAAATGGAAATCGGCCAAGATAACTGGTATGGCCGGTCGACCGCGCCTTAAGGGAAAAGCCTACTGCATTTCTTCGTAGGCATAATTTTGGACTCGCGGTCGACCGGGGGTCTGGGACCGGTCGACCGGTCCCCTATTTTTAGCCCAAGAATTTGGATTTATTTCTTTCCCTTTTCTTTTGGAGTTTTATTCTTAGGGGCTTTCTTATTGGGTTTATTATGAAGGGTTATAATATTAAATTAAGGGAATGAGGCCCTAGGTCAAATAGGGACTTGCGGGCCTATGTTAAATTGATTTAAGAGGATGGGATGCCCCTCTTAGTAATTAAATGAATATGGAATTGAAGTGAATATAGGTATGATGGGAGGTTAAGAACTCATAGAGAGAGTTGCGAGGGTATGTTGTGAAATCCTAGGCCAACATTCATATCGAATCCTTATGAAGATAGGATATTGTTAAGATTACAATTTGGGGTCCAATGAAAGAGAATGGTCGCATATCCTTAATGATAATAAATTTAAGGAACAAATCGGAGAGGCGTTAGACTAAGGGATTCATAAAACTGATTGAACCGTAATCGAATTCGAGAGCGATGATCATAGTACCAACTAGAGTAGAGTATGTAAATCTAGTTGGGGTAGATTTTGTTTAATCGGTATGTGATTTGCAACGGGTATTTTCCCTAAGTAATGGGATTATTTGATGATTGTAAGATTGTGCTGGAGGCTTATAGACTATTAGTTAGTTGTATACCAATAGTCGAAATTATTAATAAATTCTTTAATGTGCTCTCAGATATAGATGATATGTGTAGTGATGGTTTCCTACACAAAATCTTGGGTGATAACCCTAATGTGGAATTTATATGTATATAGATACATGTGATTTTGGGAGACTATTCATCATAGAAAATATGATTGAATATGTTTCAAGTGAGGGATTGTATTCACATATTGAGGTAAATAAAATAAGCTTGCGGTGACGGCTTGTATATTGAGGTTTATGTATACTTATAGCCGAGTTTATATATCTTATACTTACGAACGAGAATTAGTTTGTATGTGTAGATATATGGATATGTGAATATGTGTATATATATCTGGATGGATATGGATATATTTATGTGTGGATATGCCTGATAAGGATATTTAAACCGCATATGATGGTTTAATGTTTGATCATATGATGGGATCATATGGATGTGTATATATTGTGTATGTGAACGATGTATATACTTATATGGTTAAGCATACCCCGCTCATGCTATCATTGGGAAGTTTCCCCGCAGAGGGTGAGCATCCTGGCATATAGAGCATGGTGTGGATATTCCCCAGGTCATAGTCGTCCCGTGTGATATTATATGATTTATATTTTTGGGATGAGACGTGGTGGGTATGTTTCGTCTCATTACCAGTTTGGAGCTATGACCGCTTCCCGGGTCGTCGTGTGTGTGAGTTATCCGAGGTGGGTGTCGTTGATCCCCACCAGGTGGTCCCCAGTTGCTACGTGAGTCGGGCACTGTGGATATGATAGCATGGTGCAAGTTTATCGGCGCTATATATAGCCGGGTATATTATGTGCATGGCCATTGTACATCAGATGTGATATGTACACTTGGTCATGGGTATGGATGATGGTGTATATATATATATATATATATATATATATATATATATATATATATATGGTTAGAATGAATGCCTATATATATATTTATATATATCGTATAGATGAAAGGATATGGAATGTTGTTGGAGTACATCTTGGATGATTATGGTGTACTAGATTGATGGGGGTTGATGTATCGCATTTAAGGAATATTTCGGTTACATCATCCCAAGGACATTATTGGAGATTTTTAGTTCTTTTCATAATTGTAGTCTAAAATTTAGTAGTATAGTATGACATTATGGATCTCTAGGATCGACATTGTCAAGGAGTAGTGTAACGGGGTGGTTCCTTGTTTGGATTTCGCTTTGCGAGACACCCCACGCATGAAACGTAGTGTGGTGTTGAGATTAGAGAAAAGTTCTGTCAATAATTAGGCATGGCATAATGGATCTCCAGGATCGACGTTGACAAGGAGTAGTGTAACGGGGTAGTTCCTTGTTTGGATTTCGCTTTGCGAGACACCCCACGCACGAAACGTAGTACAATGTTGAAAGTGGAGAGAAGTTTTGTCAATAATAATTTGTGTGCATGTTAATTAGAAATAAAATCTTATGTTTCAACCCAAATATAAATGGGTAAATTATTAAGAATTATAATTAATTAAATTATAAACCGGAATCCATTAAGCCTAGTATGGCATATTTGTTTGTAAAATAATTTAAGTATGTTTAGAAAAGGGGTGGATTCTCGGGTTAAGATAGGAAGGCAGATCTCGTGGGTATAGACTAGGCCTATCATAAGTTAGGTTGTCCTTATATTTGGGGGTAATTTAACTAAAATTTTAGGACGCGAATAGGTGCGCGCCGTTAGATGAGAGGTGAGTTGGGGTTCCACGAGAGTGCGATTCCACTTTAATTATGAAATATGTGCACCGATATTTATTATGCACGGTTAACACACTTGCTAAATATTTGTACACTCGGGCTCTGGCCCGTTTATTTTTCTCTCCTGCCTGTATACATATATATACTATTACAGGTGTCCTACCGCATGGATGCCGGATGACTTTCTATCCAGAGTCTTGGGATCCGTGACAGGTGCGGACTATTGCGGGTTGTAGAATGTAGTCGCTTCCTACTTCTTTACAATTCTAGGTAGGATTCATGTTGTATATCGGGTTTGTACCCAAGGGATTTGTATATAGATGTTCATACTTATTCCATTTTAGTTATTGTATTGGTTGTGACCCGACAGCTTATTCAGGTTTATTTCTTTTTGGCATATTCATTAGTAGTTATTCATTTCATTCATCATAACTCTAGTATGCATCTTTCTTTTCTTTATTAGTAGCGTTATAGGGTTGGTCTGTTGTTTGTTGTATATTTTATTAAAATTTAACATCTCGCTTATATGATATCGGGTAGTTAGTCCTATATTATATAGTACCGACAGTTGATGTTGAGACTGGACCATCTGAAACTCCTGATTTAATGTAGTATAGGGTTGGCCACCCGTTATTATTTTGAGCGGGTTGTTACACGATTCAGATGGAGAAAAATTAAATACAAATCTATATTGAGGTTATTTGTATTTTTAGCAGATTTATCTCATACATTGATGCGTATTTTGGAAAAGAAAAGAAAAAATAGGAAAAAAAAAGTAAAAAAAAAAAAGAAGATCTGTCATAGAGAGTGTTTGCATTTTTAGCGAGTATCTCTCCCAAAGCCGATTCAGATAGAGAAAAATTAAATACAAATCTATGTTGGGGTTATTTGTATTTTTAGCAGATTTATCTCATACATTGATGAGTATTTGGAAAAGAAGAAAAAAAGACAGTTGCAGTCAAGAAATAAAGTCATTTGTTTGTCAAAGTGTAACACTCTTCTCAAACATACAGCGTCCATCTATCATATCACCATCCTACCTCATATCATCATATCCTTCCCATCTCATTTTCCCCTCACCCACAATCATCCATGTTTTCCCCTAGGTGTTCGAGCAAATGAAAGTCAACATGGTGAATAACCTGATGTTCTCACTATAGTGATTAGTATTCTTTCATGAGATCATTTTTCTTTCAAATGTTCGTTCTTTCTTATATGTGTGTGAGACGTTTGAACTTGATTACATTTACTCACCTCCTCACACACAAGAGCGATACACTGACCCTAATCTCGGGAGTTTGTTTGAGAAAGATATATCCAGTGAGATTTGAAGTTGAAGCGCTGATTCCGACAAGGCAATCTAGGAATTACTCTTATGATACTCGACCCGTTTTGACTGATTCACACCACACACGTTGAGTTATAGGGAGGATGTGCCTTGAGTATTTACTTAGCTAAATCTTTTTACACACTCTAGCTTGTATTTCTGAAATCATTTATTTCATAATGAATTGTGCGATTATTCTACGTTTAATAAGAGATTGTCTGCCTTTCAATAAATCATGTTGCAAATAAATAATTTTGTGGGTATATTCCCTACAAACCTTCACGAGACACAACTCGTCCTGTAGGGCAACCTATAGGTTTAAAGGATTGTTGCACATGCTAAGTGCAATCGCTAGTGCCTGCGAAAGTGGTAAACTTTTTGGTTTCTTATCTTTCTTTCTCTCTATCTTATTGCTCGAGGACTAGCAACGCTCTGTTTGGGGGTGGTGTGATAATCACCCAAAAGTGTATATTTTATACCCCGAATAGATGACATTTAGTTGATAATTCTCGGCAATTTGGGTCTTATGCGCGTAAATGTTCATTGTGCAGGCTTAATTGCAATTGCGGTGTTAAAAGCCATATTTCCAGGAAATTTGCAGTTAAAATGGATCTAATACCTTGTCCCGTAACCCTAGCCTAAACCCGAGCCTAAACCTAGCGCAAACCATTACCCCAAGCCTGTGTGTGTTTAGTTTGGGCCTTTTATATTTTTTAGATTTTTAGTTAAAGTTGTTTTATTTTTAGGTTTATTTTTTATTTATTTAGTATTTTCTAGGTTTTGTTTTCTATTTTTCTATATTATTTTTATTAGTATAATTTTATTTTATTTTGATTTTTATTAGTTTTTAGTTTTTATTAGGATTAGATTTTTTTAGGATTTCATTTATTTTTAGTTTTGTTAGATTTTACATTTCTTTTAGGATTTTAGTTTTTAGTTTAATAGATTTTTATTTATTTTTTGTTTCATTTTTTTAATTGAGTCTTTATTTTATTTTTAGAGTAGGAATTTAAATTTTTATATTTTTAGTTTAATTAGTTTTATTTTTAAGGGTCCAAATTAAACACACACATAAACCCACTTGTTCTACCTATACCACAAACACACCCTAACAACTCATCTCACTCACACCATAACCACCCTACACTTTACCACACACAACACAAACCACTCCATCTTCAACCCCCAACCTCACTCTCTCTCCTAATCCTCCATTGATACCACACCAAACTATCTCCAAACCCCAAAACCATTTTCCAAATACCCGTATCCAATCTAAACCCAAACTCCAACCTCCTCTCCAATTCGATCACCTCCCCGGCGACTCAATACCGTCGGCGACTCTACCGCCCCGTGGCCACCTCCAGCCGAGCTCCGAACCTGCGATGCCCAACCAAAAACCCAGATTCCCTTCCCACTAAACTCGGTGAAATCGCGAGAATAAACCCGTTGCGAACTCAACCCACATCCCAGTTTTACCACAAACCCGAACTAGATTCCCCTGCCATTAACCGAACCAACAACAGACCGGCGACCTCCTCTCTGACCCGAGCTCGGACAAACTCGATCCATGCGATCCATACCTCCTAACCCATCACCGGACCATCTCGTCGAAGAGCCATTGAAGACCAAACCCATTTCACAAATGCAAAATCGTGTGCCACCTACATAAAGCCAAATGAAACCAAAAGACCAAAATAAAAGTAAATCAATAAAGACCTTCATGTGTTTTATCCCCATTTACCCTTTATTCCTAAAATACCCCCAAACAAACCACTCCACTTGCACCTTTCAAAACCCATGACCAAATTAGATTTTATCACCTCACTCACCCCATGTGCAACTTTGTTCTACCCAATTTACCCCTAGCCTTCATGTGCACCATATAAATTGAAGACTCGGTGCCATTGAAGAAATCTCTCCAAATTAGTTTTTAAGATTTGTGTGATAAAATTCTCTCCATCCATCAATGTTGAGTATTTGCATTTTTAGCAAATATCTCAATGTAGAGGTGTGTAGTGAAATTTATCTATAGGATAAATTCAACCCCACCCCTCTATAATGAATTTTTGCATTTTTAGCAATTATTTCAAAATAGATTGATGTAGTTGAATTCATCCCTTATGGGAGGTAAATTCTAATCCATTCCTTTATGTTGAGATTTTGCATTTTTAGCAATTATCTCAATATAAAGTAATGATCTAGAATTTATTTCTTTGGATGAGTTCTAATGTACAATTTTATAATGTTAGGATTTGCATTTTTAGTAAATATCTTTTATTATTTAATTTTCCATTATGAATTCATCCACTATCCTTTTTATTTTTATTTTGTAATTTTTATTTTTGATTCAATCAATACATGAGTGAGGGATTGTAATTGAGAGATTGTTGATGTAATTGAAGTTTTCATTTCAATTCAAGGCTTAAATGGGTTTGATCTATTCCTCTCTTATTACTTTTATTTTAATCATCTCATGCTTCATTTGTTTATCTTATTTTTTTGGATGATGATTATTGAGGGCTAATCTCCCATTTATGGGATGAAATTTTGAAGCCCTCGTGAGTCCAATTTTGTTAGTTTACTTATTAGGACAATTTTATTGATCTCACTTTTCTTAAATTATCTTTTATTTCTTAATTAGTAGTTATAAAAACTAGTATAGTTAGTTAGTTAAAAAAATCCCTTTAAAAATCCATAAAAAAAATATAAATACCAAAAATAGAAAAATAATAATAAAATGCAAATGAATCTATATATGTCATTTCCAATTATGTGTTTCACCCTTAGATATGGATTGATACCTCACTTACCATTATATTAAAGTTTTGTTCTACTTTTATAGGTTTGTGAAGATTTTTTATGGATAGAGGAATTTCACAACAACAAAAATACAATACAATAGAGAAGCAATTTTTTCTGTTTATCAAGATCTTGTAGGAATTTTAGAAATCTGATGGGTGTTTGCATGTAGAGGATTTCCCCCTTAATATGAATGTGAAATTTATTGAATTAGATGTTAAAAACAAAATAAAAACGGAGTTTTTATAGATTTATAATTCTGGGTTTATGTTAATATGATTTATGGGAAAATTTGGGAATTTGTTGAAATTACATGATGATTAGAAAGATTTGACCCCAAAACTATGTTAAGAAGTGTTCTAGGGTGACTTAGAGTAGTTTGTAAACCTTGTACTTGGGCTGGAATAGGTTTAGGTTGAGATTGAAGTGGGGAAAATCTGGAAAAATGAGCATTGGAGATGAACTGGGCAACTTTGGAAATTTCGTTAGAAGTCCAGCCCAGGTCATTCGAATGAGACTTCTAACAAGATTTCAATGGCCTTCTAACGAGTTGGTAGTTCGTTCGAAGTTCCTCCGTTCAAATGACCCTCATTCGAACGAGATTCCCTGGGTCTTCTAACGAGATTCCAGAATGACCCTTAAGGCCCAATTTTTGTTTCGAACTTCCCGTAGGCTTATTTATATGTGCGTTAGACCTGTATGAATGTCGAGTGACTTAAAACTTATAATCATTAGTGAGCGGAGAATATGGCGACCCTCGGACGGTACAAAAATTCATAGAATTAGAGAGATGCAAGAATATAAGGGAAAATACATACGAGTAAGGTACGGGGGAATAATAGGGGGTTATATTATACGTATTGCAGATACTAGGCTATAAGAAAGCCAATGAATTTATATAAGTTGTGTGTATGATTATTGCTCAAAATATTATGTGTATGACATACCTAGATACTGGCTATCGAACGGAGGTTAACGCGTTATGGACGACCGGATCTTGTGTGCCTTCAGGGGATTTAGAGTCGTACCACTAGAGAATGGAACCTAGGTACGGGTTATCCATGAACATGATAGTTATGAAGGTCGTATGGGTGTGTAAGTATGTGCATAGCCCATCAGCTTGGGACTATGTTTGCCTCCAATAGGTGTTTGTGTTTTTATTGGTTCTCAAGAGATTGAACTAGTTTTCCTCTATGCGTGAGCGTTGCAGTGGGACTAAATAGCCGAGTATGCGTAGCACTGAGGGTTTCTCAACCAGGAGTGCAATATTGCTATATTTATATATAAATTAATATGTATACATAAAGAGAATAATGTGTGTATACCGGAATCATATTTGATGTCTTATGTTGATGACGCTATTTTTAAATGTACACTTATGGTTTTATCAGTTGGGCATTTAGAAGGATATGGGAATAAACTAAAGTAATCCTAAACCTATATCGAAATCTTTAATATGTCAGTTTTGAGTTATTTAGGGAGTCTTTCAAGCATAATATTATGTACTCAATAGTCAGTCAGGGTATCATGACTAGTATGGGTTGTGTGGGTAGTTAGGTTCGTTAGACGTGCACACTAGATCGAGGGGTGAGTATCTCAAGTGAGTACGCTAAGTTAACTTGAAGAATAATGGTGCTAATTGAATCAATTTAAGCACTTGCTATTTTAAACTGTTTTCAACTCCGGCTCTGACCCGTTTTTCTATATATCCTTCTATTGTTCCATTATTTTTAGGTGCCCAGCCACAGGGACACCAGCCTTAGGAGACATTATTCAGTTGTCGTGCTGTAGCTGCTGTGGAATCTGCAGGATAATTGCTAGTAGATGACTCAGCCTATTCTTCTTTTCCAGTTATCTATTATGTTGGACATGTCGTCCCTACTTTAGTTTACTTCCTGAGATTTAGTTATTTTAAACTCTCTCTTAAATTTGATTTCCTTTTATTGGATTTATTGTATGGGATTGTATCTGGACGTGCTTACTCCATCCATTTATTTTACTTCAGTTAGACTTTATTTATATTACTATGATGTATGTCATTTGTTGGTATTCTTTTTTATATTGGTTAGTAACAAGATAAAATTTGGACATAACGCTTTTTAAATATTAGGTGGTTAGTTTTTATTAAATTAAAATTTAGTTTTCGACAGTGATACATTATCTGGACCAACTTAATATTCTGAAATTAATTAATTAAGGACCGATCACCCGGTAATTAAAGAAGGGGGTCTCACTCTGATCACATAAGCTTATGATCAAATCCTTTGTTAGGATTTTATTCTTAAAACCATTCATGTCATTTATTTTTCAATAAAGGTGTCTTACATCATTTTAAAATAAAAGTCATGTTTGTGAGCATGCCTTACAATTGTCTATAAATATATTGTATGCAATGCAGTCAATTACACTAGTTTGGAATGCCAGTGAGTTGGGTTCGACCTGATCACCTGATATCTAAATTTTAGTTCTAGTACAATTAAATAGTTCACATCCTAAATAGGTAGTTTACATCATATCGATAAAGCTACGAGTGCAATCTTACTAGTTTATCTCAAATTACGAGAACATGTCTTGTGGTTAGGTAGCTAGTTTCACAGTTCAAAAAGAATTGTGATCAAATCATTCAGGAATATATTGAACAGGACCATGAGTTAGTTAAAGTTTAGGTCCTAATTAGATTAGACTTTCACAATTTCATAGGTTTACAAAGGGTGCGTGGGTTATTAATCCTAACAGTTATGAGGATTGAAATTGTTGTAAAAAAATTTCTTTAATTATTATGGGTACGATTCACTTTTATTGGATCTAAATCTACACAAGTTGGGCCATTGTTATATAAGTAGGTTTGAGATCATATTTCGAAAGAATCCACATCCAAGAAAGATTTTCAATTATGAAACTCCTTTTATAAACTTATAAGTTTTGATTCTACCAGTAAACCTAGTCAGTGGATTTATGTTCGGTAAATCCAATAAGTTAGACTTATTAGGGAATAAATAAGAAGTTAGTTAAAATCGATTAGCAAAAAATTGATTTCACCAAGAGGTTATTTTATGCTTAATGTGAGAATTATATTATGTACCATAGCAACTTTGCAAACAAGACCTCATTATTTTGATTAATTTTAAGATAATTAAATTGGAGTGCAATCGTGATTATTTAGTGTAATTAATTACAATTAAATGGGGAAAAAATCACGAGAATGTAATTTTAGATTTTTTAATACCTATTTGGAATCAAATTTAATTATTTAATATTAGGTCACTAGTATAATCCACTGCCTAAGTAGTAGGACCAAACTCTCTCGGAACTTAGTTTAGGCCAAACTCATGACTTATACTTGTAAGTGTGTGTGTGTGGGTATGTGTGTGTGTGTGGGTGTGTGTGTGCTAGGATTTTTAGTTGCATGATCAATGATGGAGGGTTAAAGAGGGGGAGATGAAACACTATTTACATTTTTGTGAAAGGGTGAGGAGAGAAAAAGTAATTTCTTTTGTATTTCACCATGTTTTCATCTCCAAGAGTGCCCACACATAAGGCTTATTTTGGGTGGATCTTATACTAGAAAAATTGAGGCTTTCGATGTATTCTAGCAATATTTTTTGAAACCTTGGAAGGGAAACAAGACCATCATCTTTATTAACATATTTTTCCTCATGTGTAACAACAACAAGATTCATAAAGGTATGGTGATTGAAACCTTAGGTTTATGCTTTAAACATGGTTCTTGTTTTACTTTCTCTAATTCATGATTAATCGATGTTTTGGGGATGAAAAGTTTTTCCATGTTTGTGTCAATCCCCATCAATTGGTATTAAAACCTCGACTATAGATTGATCATGTTTTGGAATAGTCCATTTTCTCCACCAGGAAACTCTAATTTTACATATTGTAGGATATATATTTGTATTTTGCTTGGTGTTTACATGATTTTATAGGGTTCTAATGTTTATATCCATTACGTCATGGTCACATGAATGTTGTTTTATGTCAATAAATCCTATGGTAGTTTATGTATAGTTATTTTCTTTATATATGCGATTTGGTTGTAATAATTGAGTTATTGTAATTATTGTATTAATCATTGAATTTGGAATAGACTATGAGGAAATGTAATAGTTTTTACTAGATATAATCTTGTATTTAGATGGGTTTTGGTCTTGGGCAAAGTTTCATGGAGTTCGGTGAATTTTTTTCCATACTTAGGAGGTTTTTCCATAAATATATTTAACCTGAGACAATTACGGAAAGCTACAGACCCCGATCCATACGAATCCCCATAGGATCGATCTGGGCTGGCTTCGAATCGATCCAGTGGTAGGGAAGATCGATTTGGCCATGGTAGTGAGTTCAGTATTTATTATTTTATTAATGTTTTTCATCACTTATGCAATGGATCTTTGTCCTGATATTTTTCGGATCAGTGAAGACTATTTCTAGAGTTTCAATAAATGAAAAACTACAAATTTTATTTGGGAGATTGACAATTAAGTCTTGTTTACATGAGACATTTTCTAATAGGTCCTATCATAATACTATTTTCTCAATAGGTCCTATTTATACATATAGTGAATATTCCCTACATTTTTAGAAATAGGACCTATTGGCACAAAAATCTTTTTTTCAGGGGACCTGGTGGCGCAAAAAAAATATGTTAGGACCGATTGAACTACATATTTAATAAACGGGATTAGTTGGTAAAAAAACCCATTTTATTAAAGTATACTTCAATGGGATTCTTGATCTAGAAGATTTATACTTCAAGAGGAACTCTAGGTCATGATTGAAGGGAGAATTTGATTCCTATTTCAATTATGATTGTATGATTATTCTATTTTATTATTATTCCACCATATAACTCATGTTAATAATTGTTGTGTAATTATTAATTGATTAATTAGGATCACACATTATCCTGGATAACATGGATTAATATTGTAACCAGTTTAGATCACGCTTTTTTGGGAGAAATTATTTTTTATTTATTTCTTTCTAAATTGAATTTAATCAGCTAATTAATTTAAAGGTATAAATTAAATTTTTATTTTAAATTGAAAATGTACATGTAAATTGAGAATTACCAAGGATTTAATTTGTTCATTTAAATTTGAATGAATAGTTTTTCAAAATACCCTCAAATTTAAACATTAAGTGGGAGAGGGTTTCAACTGAAACCCCACGATCTTCAGTGGTATTTTGAAAATGTTATGTTGTTAACTTCTCGTATTAGTATTTTTCTTTCCTCTTTAGAATGGGGGATTCGATGGAATGATTCGTATATTAGGCCAACCATACACAAATTTAATATTACCAAATTTATTTTCGAATTAATTAAGTGTGCATGCAAAAATGTGGTCCAAATTAAATGAAACAAACCAAGCAGGAAAATACATGAAGAATTAAGGAAAAATATCTTTTCACGGAAAAACCTTTTATTCAACACTACAGAGAATTTGTGTAAGGACATAGTCTGTCACAATTAAGTATGTCATATACCGCTACAACCGTCGAAGATGTTCAAGATCAAATACGCAAAGAGACATGTCCGAATATCAAGCTTCATCAACAATCAAGCGTCAGCGAAATGAATTTGGTAAAGATGTGTTTTTAATTCCTTAATAATTCACTTAGGATATTGGGATATTTTTCACAAAAATATTTTTTAAGTGTTGGAGTGGAGCTTTAAATGTTTTTCGTCAAAAATATATTTTTCGAAGTGTTTGAGGCGGTGCATTTACTGAAAGGATAAACGAGAAAAAATTATATTTTTAATCATCTCGTTCGAACGACATCGTACGTCGTTCAAACGACACTGCATGTCGCGCGATACTTCAAACGACAACTTGTCTCGCTCGAACGACCAACCACCTTAAGTTTTCTATAAAAGGGTATTTTCAACTCCGTTTTCCATAAGAAGTCTGTATGTTTTTACATTCTGCAAACAGTGCGAAATCAACAGAACCTTTTGGCTTCTTCTTTTAGAGTTTAATCTCTTTTGTTCTCAATTCACGAAAGTCCCAAATATTCATGTGAACTTTTTTGGAGTTTGAGAACACACTTTACTGGTGTTCATACTTTTGTGGAGAGGATATTTACATCATATGGTTGCGTGTCATTGAGGTTCGCTGCATATGGATCTTTGTTGAGTTAGGACTGTAGTTCTTGTGGGTTGATGCTCGTAATTCATTGCTGAAGATGGCAACCGACGCCAGCGGGTAATCGTGTGTCAAAACAACTGTATTTCATTGTAACCATGTAAGTTGCGATTTACAATTATAGTGAAATAAAAAGGTTTTGCCTTGAGGGGATTTTTCCTGAACTTTGTGTTGCATATTTTATGTATATTGGTTTGACACATGCACGCACATAGCTAGTTGATTTTGAGGGCTTAATTAATTTGATTCATAAATTGACTCTAATTAAATAAGTTTGTGATTAGAATTTGCGCATCTATTCGAATCTTTATCACACATAATGTTTTACAAATTGGTATCAGAGCAGTTTATGCTAATTTATCGTGTATTCCTATTTTCTGCAAAATTGTGTGATATTGATTTTTTTTGAAAAATCAATTTTTTTACGGCAATGTTTCCAAGTGAAAACTTATATAATCGGTTGCCAATTTTTGACGAGTCTAATTATGCTTAATGGAAAGCCCGAATGAAATCTCATTTAAAAGTAATCGATGAAAGAGTTATAGAGTTTGAGGGGTTTTAAGGCTACCGCGAGTCAACTTTAGAAGGTGAAGATTAGTTTGAGTGAGCAGCTGATTGTCATGAATAGGGAAAAGAGTGAACTTATAGCTCGCGTGTCACAATTAGAGAAAGATCTTAAGCATGCCCTGGAGGCTAAAGTCACTTCGGAGAATGCATCTAAGAAGGTTGGAAAGATGGTTCTCAATACCATTTTGAGTAGTGGTGAGAGTATAGGAATAAGTTATGACTGTGCATCCACTTATTTTGTTGCACCCGAGTCGGTTCCTACTTTAATATTAGAACCACATGACTCTCAACCCGACACACCTAGGCGTCCCGTACCTATTCGGAGAGTGCGTAGGAGACATGTTGAGAAACGTGTACCTAGGCCTATTTATGTTTTCTCTCATTGTAAAAATAGAGGACACCTTAAGGAATTTTTCTTCAAATTGGGTTATGTGTCACGATTTTCTTCTACCCATGTTCGCACACATGCACCCACCCATGATACTTTGCTTGCACATAATGATAGAGATTTTAGACATATTCGGGAGCAAGTAAAATTTTTGGTCAAGACTTCACATGATTTGATGGAGTTGTTTCAAAAGATGTCACCATCTTTGAAAAAATCCTCCGCACCTAATGGATGAGGTTTAGACTTTTTGCTAGCATAGGATGATTTACATAATGACAATTTTTGCCTATTGCTAGTATGTATCATTTTGTAGTTTTCATTATTTTATTATTTTTTTCTACTGTTTTAGCACTATTTTGGATCTGTTGGCCCATTCCAGGAACAATTTTCACAAAAAAAAATACACTGGACAAAACTGCATGACATTCTGGGTAAACTGTGAAAATTTGATTTTTTTCGTTCGAGCGACTTCTGATGTCGCACGAAGCTTCTTCTCGCGAGAACCCTTGTAGTTCGAGTGACATGGAGCTTCGTTCGAGTGACCCCTAGAGATTTTTTCGGTTCATATTGTTATATTATTTGGTACTGCTATGTTGATTCTGAACAGTGTTCGAAAAATACAAAAATATTTTTTTTTGTGAAATTTTTTGAAAAATCCAAAAAGAGTTTTGTATTTTGCTTACACCGTATATGAATGATCACTTACGATTACTAAGTGACAATTTCATTCCATATTCATGTGACTATTTGATAGTGTTTTGAGGCAATATGTTGTGTCATTCATCTGCATTACAAAGTTTGGAGTCTTTGAGATAATATAGAGTGTTGCAACCTACATGCTTGACTCATTTGTCCTTTATTTGTTTGACTTTTGTGCTTGTTTGGAGTCTTTGAGATGATATAGAATGTTGCTCGAATTTTTTGAACTTTTGTGCTTGTTTATCACATGTTGGTTGAGTGTTTCCATCTCAATTTCGTCTATACAACGAACCAAATGCGATAAACCTTGACAAAAAGTAGTGCAAGATATAAATCATTTGTGAGTTTGTGAGTTTGTGTGTTTTATTATAAAAAATGGGGAAGGGCTATGAAAGGTACTCATTTATTCTTTACGATTAAGCCATCGTTTATATGGACCTAAAAAGTGAGGAATTGAAAATTTTCTGGGCTCCAATGAGGTTTAAAAGAGCTCAAAAAAATTAAAAGGCAATAAAAAGAATTATATGCCAAAAATGGGCCAATAGATTTTAGTTCATCACCTTATAAGAAAAATAAAAAGCATTATCTTTTAATGAGGGAGTTTGGATGGAATTTTAAACGGTTTGTAGGTCCTTGAAAGTCATGAAAGAGCATTACATAGTTTTGGACGTTATTGGTGTGAAAATCATTTATACTTTGATTTGTTGATATGATTAAGACGATGTCATCTAAATTCAATAATTTTACACCTAAGGACTATTTTGATGTTCATTCGTTAAGTGTCCACTTATGCATCGTGCACACATGTCATGATTGAGTCAATTTTCCTATCGAATTTGTTCGCACCCATTCAATCCGTATCCATGATTTGGTTGTTTTAGCGTAAATTCATGGTGTGTGATTTTTGTAAATTTAGTTTTGCAATTTTTATGAAAAATCTGAAAAATAAAAAATAGTTCGTTTGCCTTGTTTACCGTGACACCCCAATTTAATTTATTTGGTTTATTCTTTTCCTTGTCTATTTCGGACAAACTAAAAGGTGGAGAATGGATTACGATTTTATGGGGGAGTTTAAGTATGGGGGAGAATTGATTATGCTTTCATGTTTACGCTTATATCATTTCAATCTCGATACGTCACCAGGTATTTTCTTTGTCTCATGTGTGTAGGTACAATTAAAGATCATTATGTTGCACACCTTGATGACAAAAGCTTGAAGATTTGAAGATTTGATTGTTAAAGCAAAGTTTGAACACTTGACAGTTTATCGTTCCATTTTTGAGTTTATGGGAGGGTAGCTTTGTATAGGTCATATTTTAGATTGATAATTCGGTTGTTTTTATTTTGTACCGGCATAGACATAGGGGTAGATTTGTAAGGACATAGTCCATCACAATTAAGTATGTCATATACCACTACAACCGTCGAAGATGTTGAAGATCAAATACGCAAAGAGACGGATCTGAATATCAAGCTTCATCAACAATCAAGCCTCCCTGAAATGAATTTGGTAAAGCTTTATTCTTAATTCCTTAATAATTCACTTAGGATATGGGATATTTTTCATAAAAATATTTTCTAAGTGTTGGAGCGGAGCTTTAAATGTTTTTCGTCAAAAATATATTTTTCGGAGTGTTTGAGGCGGTGCATTTACTCAAAGGATAAAAGAGAAAAAAAATTATATTTCTAATCATCTCGTTCGAACGACATTTTACGTCGTTCCAACGACACAACATGTCGTGCGATACTTCAAACGACATCGTGTCTCGCTCGAACGATCCACCGCCTTAAGTTTTCTATAAAAGGGTCTTTTCAACTTCGTTTTCCATAAGAAGTTTGTACATTTTTACATTCTGCAAACAGTGCGAAATCAGTAGAACCTTTTCGCTTCTTCTTTTAGAGTTTAATTTCTTTTATTTTCAATTCACAAAAGTCCCAAATATTCATGTGAATTGTTTTGGAGTTTGCAAACACACTTTGCTAGTGTTCATACTTTGTGGAAAGGATATTTACATCATATGGCTATGTGCCATTGAGGTTCACTGCGTGTGGATCTTTGCTGAGTTAGGACTGCGGTTCTTGAGGATTGTTGCGCGTAATTCATTGTTGATGACGTCGATCGATGCCTGTGTGTAATCATGTGTCAAAACAACTGTATTTCATTGTAACCGTGTAAGTTGTGATTTACAATTATAGTGAAATAAAAATATTTTTCCCTGGGGGGATTTTTCCTGAACTTTGTGTCGCATATTTTATTTATGTTGGTTTGACACATGCACGCACATAGCTAGTTGATTTTGGGGGCTGAATTAATTTGATTCACAAATTGGATCTAATTAAATAAGTTTGTGATTGGAATTTGCGCATCTATTCGAATATTTATCACACAAAAGGTTTTACAATTTGACAGACACAGTAGACTTACAGACTACTTAGCATGACTACGTATAACGTGTAGAGTCTTTAATTCTTCTACAGAAAATGACCTAGTCCAGTGTCATCCACAGGAAGCGGTCTTCCCTCGGCATCCACCGATCAGCCTTTTTTTTCTTCAGGAGTAGAACCTCAGTTCCACAAGTTAGCATTAGAGATGGAAATTAAAAGGGTTTATGCAAGGTGTATGGAAAATAAGGTTTCATAAACTAACAAATCACATACGGGAATATATGATTTGGAAAAAAAAATGTAGTTTTGAAAAACCAAATATGAGAAGTTTTGGAACATGTATTGGAAAATTGTTTTTGCCAAAGTTCTTGAGAAATTCTGAACAAAATAACTTTTTATAACAAAAATATAAATTTCGAGGTGACGGGGTCGTTCGAATGAAATTAGACCTCGCTCGAACGAAAACAGCAGTTCCATTTCAAAGACATCATGTTTCATTCTAACAAAACCCTTTTTTTATTCAAACTTACTTCCCACGAACTTCGAATGACAAATCTCTATCAAGGTAGGGATGTCTCGTTTGAAGGTCATTTGAAGTTGACTCAAACGAAACCACATAACTCAATCGAACGAGACCCAATCTCGTTGAACGAGATAGAAAAAATTTCTTCTTAAAATCCTTTTATTAAGAATCCTTGATTTTAAAAGCAAGCATCCTAGAATATGATTTATAATAATCTATGGAAACACAAGTTTTTACACCTTCATAAAGTGTTGGTGATGAATCCAGAATTGAAGTTCGATCACTAACGTGTCTTCGAATGAACTAGGAGATATAGTGTTTAGTTTGAGATTTCGATTTGTAATAAGATACACCAAAACTATAAAATAGCCTAAGCTATGAGCAATTATCAAATTTTGCTCTTACAAATCTCCCCCTTTGGCAATATCAGTACAAAATAAAACAGAAAACTAAATTACCAAAAAATCCACTAAGACAATGAATTCTAATGTCCTCCCAATCCTAAAAATGAAACGACATTTGAAACTTTGTCTTCAACAGGAACTTGTTCTCCCCTTGGCTAGCTTTAGTCTTCATATTCTGTAGTCCATGGGATTCTTAAATTGAAAGTGACCTACATGCATGAAACAAGAAATACCATGATGTGTACGAGTTTTAAAGAAAAAAACTCCCCCTCAATTTTTTATCCCCTTTTTTGTTCGTAATAGGCAAAGGAGTAGAAGCTAAGCATGAATAAAAAGCATCGCATGAAGAAGAAAATATATCGTCACAAATATAATCGATAAAGCACATGAAACAATAATCTAAGAGGTGTACCAACTAATTTTTGAAACTTTTTAAAAAATTTCAAGCATAAGTATAGAAAAGTACATATAGGTACAAAAACACATAGTCACCATGGAATAACACTAAAATATCTGAATCATGAAAACATAATATAATTGTGTGAACATTTTTCATAGGCAAATCAATATAATTTTCATAATATAGGTGCACGAAGTCATGAGATACTTTTAAAGAAATAACTCAATTTCAACCTTAGGTGTAAAGATATTGAACTCAAATGAAATTGACTCGATTTATGCAGTATGTCATGAATTTTAATGATTCTCAAAACAATAATGCCAAACTATTTAAAGATTTTCAAGAAAGTCCATTATGCAAACCCATTGATCTTTTACTTTATAACTCCCTCGAAATCTCTCATTTATGAGAATTCACTCTCAAATATTTTGAAGAAATCATAATGCTCATATGTATTGAAGCATCAATGAATGTAAAATATATGGCCTTGGAACTTATATTTTTATGTGTTGTTAATCTTTTTAGGCTCCTTTTGCAAATAGTGCTTTTAATGCAAAGAGTATTTTTCTCTTTCGTAGTCCCTTTCCATTGCTTAACATTTATCAATATTTTTTTAGAAATGAAATACGAGCAATGGTTATTACATGCACAACTTATCTCTTTTTACATTTGGTTTATTATTAAGTAGAATTGAGATGAGAACATCATATTCGACAGATGAAAAGTATGTACAATGATCGAAAAGTCCGTACACGTGTATAATAAAGGTGACAAAGAGTCTAGCATATATAAATTAATCACCAATGAGCAACGTAATGACATCCACAGATTATTAAGCACACTAACGAAACAAAGTCATGTCTTAAAGCACTATGAAAAAGACATGTGTATGAATGGAATATAGGAGTGACTCGAATATCTTAATGTTCATCCATATACGGTGAAAAATAAAAAATATAAAAATATTTTTGTCTTTTTGAAAAAATTTATCAAAATAAATTATTTTTCAATTTTTCAAACTTTTTTCTTAAAAACTAAAAGCCTTTTGAATTTTTCAAAAATCTTCATAAAAACAAAACTCTTTTTGGAATTTTTCAAAATATATCAAAAGGAAAAACATATCAATTCAATGGTAATACTATTTAGCAATAGGAATATGAGATATGAACATGATAAACATCCTACATTAGAAAAAGTACTTGAACTCAATCAATGGAGCAAATACCCAAAGACTTCCTAAAATCCTCAAACCTAAGTGCATCTAAAAGTTTTATGAAAATATCAGCTAATTGACATTCGGTGCTCCCAAATATCAAGGACACGACATTCTCCTCAACGAGATCATGAATAAAATTCTAATGTATCCTAATGGGATTTATACGAAAATATTGGACATAATTACGAGATATATGGATTGCACTCGTATTATTATAAGAAATAGTCATTGTATCTTGTGAAATCCCATAATCTTCCAGCATTTGCTTCATCCATAAGATTTGAGTGTAATAATTACTGATGGCAATATACTCAGCCTCTGCCGTGGACAAAGATATGGAGTTTTGCTTCTTTCTCAACCAAGGGACAAGAGTACAACCAAAGTAAAAACACCCACCCGAGGTTCTCGTATAACCATCAATATCCCAACCCAATCGGCATCCAAAAAGGTAGAAAAATGGTCATCGGAATCAAAGGAATACCAAATACTGTAGTAAAGAATGCCACTCACATATTTGATGATACATTTAAGTGCAAGCACGTGTAACTCTTTCGTAGATACTTGGTATCACACACATACTCCAACACTAAAGGAAATATCGGATTGACTAGTAGTTAAGTATATAAGATTACCTATTGTGCTCCTATAAAGGGTTTGATCTATACCCTTGACTAAATACTCTACATCCTTGCCTAAAATATCTTTTCTAAACTTAGTCAATGTACTCATAGGGGCGCGTGAGTGCTTAGCGGAGTCTAAACCAAACTTCTTCTCTAAGTCCTTAGCATATTTGATTTAGATATGAATATCCCATCCTCTAACTGACACACCTAGATACCTAAGAAGAACGTAAGCTCACTAACCATGCTTATCTCAAACTCACTCGTCATCTCCTCTAAAAAGTGTGAGCATGTCGGGAGAACATGGATCCAAATACTATGTCGTCCAAATAGACTTGGGTAACCAAGATAGTACCATTATCTCTCCTCATAAATAACGTTTTATCCACTCCCCCTCTCTTGAAGCCACAAGCTAAGAGATAGGAAGTGAGCCTCTCATACCAATCACTGGGTGCTTGATCCGAACCATACAGGAACTTCTTAAGATAAAAGACGTGTCTCGGGTGCTAAGGGTCAACAAACCCCTTTGGTTGTTCCACATAAATTTCTTCCTATAGAACTTAAAGCACAAATGGCATGCTATGACGTGTAGTAAGTGGACGGACTCAAGACTAGAAACAGCAGTGAATGTCTCGTCAAAGTCTACGCCCTCAGTCTATGTAGCCTTGAGTGACCAACCTAATGTTATTGTGAACTATGGTACTATTCTCATCCATATTATTCTTGTAAATCTACTTGGTACCTATTATATTTGTCTCGTTAGGTCGGGGAACAAACTCGCAGACATCTTTCTTGTGAAACTAAAGCAACTCATCTTTCATAGCGAATATCTAATACTTATTCTTGAGTGCTTCTTTCACATTCTTGGGCTCGACTAAGAAGGTGTATCAAAGATAGCTAAACACATTCTCAATTTGAGTGCCGATCATGACACGTAGTTTTGGATCACCAAGTATAGTGGGAGGGTCATGACCATTTCGAACCCAAGATGGTGGATCTTTTTTGTAACACCCCGCCTGCCTGGGGAGAAAGAACGGAGCGCTACTATCGATAAAACTAACCAAATCCGCAAATAGCAAGGTATAGAGCGTATAAAAGAATCCCAGAATAATATAAATCCACTAATCTCAATACTCAAATTTAAATAGAATAATTGTCTCTCGAAATAATACAACTATCTATCTCGAAATAAAAATAAATCACCAAATTCTCATTACAACAAAAATAAATACAAATCTTCTCTCTCGAATATTTTTCGCAAAATAATCCACGCTAAAATCATCCCAATTGGTCCATAGCGCTCAAATCCACGCTAAACTTCCAACTAGAAGAAAATATGGGGAAGTACACAATACGACATGATAGATGCTCAACAAATATATTAGCGGTGAATAAAACGTAACAACACGAGTACAAATATTCAAATTAATCTCATAAGCATTTATCAATAAATTTCTCAACAATACATCAATGGGTCACCAGGCCTCACCCCATCCGCATATGCTTTATCAAGCCATAGACCGGGAAGCAGGAATTTTGGCGGGTGCCCAACATCCGTGCCATATTAAAATCTCATGACAATATTCTCAACAATAATATAATGATGCCACGTGAATCAAAATAATTCAACAATTATTTCTCCAGATTTCAAAGAATTTAACAAATCAAATATGAGTTCAATTAAACATGAAATCAACAGAATAACTCTCGAGAGATTTAAAGAACATATTATGTAAAATCCCATACCTTAAAATCATTGCATGAATCGCCACATAAATTTAGCCTCAAAATCTGATCGCACCATCATGTTCCTCTCGCAAAAATAATCAAATCATGATCTAGCCCCAACACGAGATAACCCCAAATAGTCTTGTTTTAAAAACTCAGAAAAATTAGATCCAAAAATTATTCGAATCGCCAATCCGACTTCAGATTTGGATTCTACACGAAAAATTGAGTCACATACCTGTTTTGAGTTATTCTCAAATCTCATCCGAAGGCACACAAAATGAATATATAAAACACTCCAAAATGCCCCTTCTCATTCCACTCGTTTTTTACTCTTGGGATTTTGTTTTTGGCGTTTCCTTTTCATCTTCCTTTCTTTAAAATCATCCATAATATTCCTTATACATCCCCTCTCTCAATTCTTAGCTTGGGGCCTAAGATAAAGCATATTACCATATTGCCTTTTAATTTAAAATTGTCTAGTTTATATATTTAAACCTTTAAAAAATGTCCAAAAGCCAATTAAATTTGAATTTAAATATTCGATTCATTTCAAATAAAAATAAATATAACATCAATATCCCGATTAGTAAAATAATAATATTATTAAAATTATATACCATATTCATAAATAAAGTCTTCAAAATTACGCAGTATTACATACTTCCCCCCTTGAAAAGGAATTTCGCCCTCGAAATTCAACGAATCCTAACACTCGAAATAAAATGCTATTCGATTCTATTTCCCAAAAATCACAAACTAAAGTCCTTGATCAATTCTAAACATCCTCACCACGATGCCTAACACGTCCTCAAAATTTTCTATCTCCAAAAAAAACATATCTAACCCGCATGCTAGACCCAATACCCAACACCCGATGAATATCGTATACCTAAGATCTGATACCATCCGTAACACCCCACCCGCCTGGGGAGAGAGAACGGAGCGCTACTATCGATAAAACTAACCAAATCCACAAATAGCAAGGTATAGAGCATCTAAAATAATTCCACAATAATATAAATCCACTAATCTCAATACTCAAATTTGAATACAATAATTGTTTCTCGAAATAATACAACTATCTATCTCGAAATAAAAATAAATCACCAAATGCTCTATACAACAAAAATAAATACAAATCTTCTCTCTCGAATATTCTTCCCAAAATAATCCATGCTAAAATCATCATAATTGGTCCATAGCGCTCAAATCCATGCTAACCTGCCAACTAAAAAAAAATATGGGGAAGTACACAATACGACAGGAAAGATGCTCAACAAATATATTAGTGGTGAATAAAACGTAACAACACGAGTATGAATATTCAAATTAATCTCATAAGCATTTATCAATAAATTTCTCAACAACACATCAATGGGTCACCAGGCCTCACCCCATCCGCATATGCTTTATCAAGCCATATCCCGGGAAGCATGAATTTTGGCGGGTGCCCAACATCCGTGCCATATTAAAATCTCATGACAATATTCTCAACAATAATATAATGATGCCACGTGAATCAAAATAATTCAACAATTATTTCTCCAGATTTCAAAGAATTTAACAATTCAAATATGAGTTCAATTAAACATGAAATCAACGGAATAACGCGCATATTGTGTAAAAACCCATACCTTAAAATCATTGCATGAATCGCCACATAAATTTAGCCTCAAAATTTGATCGCACCATCACGTTCGTCTCTCGAAAATAATCAAATCATGATCTAGCCCCAACACGAGATAACCCCAAATAGACTTGTTTTCAAAACTCAAAAAACTCAGATCCAAAAATTATTCGAATCACCAATCCGACTTCAGATTTGATTCTACATAAAAAATTGAGTCACGTATGTGTTTTGAGTTTTTCTCAAATCTCATCCGAAGGCACACAAAATGAATATATAAAACACTCCAAAATGACCCTTCTCATTCCACTCGTTTTTTACTCTTGGGATTTTGTTTTTGGCATTTCCTTTTCATCTTCCTTTCTTTAAAATCATCCATAATATTCCTTATACATCCCCTCTCTCAATTCTTAGCTTGGGGCCTAAGATAGAGTATATTACCATATTGCCCTTTAATTTAAAATTGTCTAGTTTATATATTTAAACCATTACAAAATGTCCAAAAGCTAATTAAATTTGAATTTAAATATTCGATTCATTTCAAATAAAAATAAATATAACATCAATATCCCGATTAGTAAAATAATAATATTATTAAAATTATATACCATATTCCTAAATAAATTCCTCAAAACTACGGAGTATTACATACTTCCCCCCCTTTAATATGGCACGGATGTTTGGCACCCGCCAAAATTCCTGCTTCCCGGGCTATGGGTTGATAAAGAATATGCGGATGGGGTGAGGCCTGGTGACCCATTGATGTGTTGTTGAGAAATTTATTGATAAATTCTTATGAGATTAATTTCAATATTCGTACTCGAGTTGTTACGTTTTATTCACCGCTAATATATTTGTTGAGCATCTTTCTTGTCGTATTGTGTACTTCCCCCATATTTTCTTTTAGTTGGAAGGTTAGAATGGATTTGAGCGCTATGGACCAATTGGGATGATTTTAGCGTGGATTATTTTGGGAAGAATATTCGAGAGAGAAGATTTGTATTTATTTTTGTTGTATAGAGCATTTGGTGATTTATTTTTATTTCGAGATAGATAGTTGTATTATTTTGAGAGACAATTATTGTATTTAAATTTGAGTATTGAGATTAGTGGATTTATATTATTGTGGAATTATTTTAGATGCTCTATACCTTGCTATTTGCGAATTTGGTTAGTTTTATCGATACTAGCGCTCTGTTCTCTCTCCCCAGGCAGGCGGGGTGTTACAGTGTCCACTGGGGTAGTACGAGGAAGGATGGGATCGTTACTTAGGAATGCATCATCCTCACACCTGGGGTTAGGTTCAATAGATGTCGATGGATAGTCACCTCTAATTGTGATGTCTATTGACTCCATAACTTTAGAGATTGCGAGGTTAAACACTTTATAAGCCCTAGTCGACGGTAAATAACCTAAAAATATCCCCTCGTCATTTCGGGGGCCAAACTTTCCTAACTTATCTCTTGCTATCAAGATATATCAAGTACTCCCAAAGACACAGAAATTCAATAGGTTGGGATTCTTCCATGTCCACAACTCATACGGCGTGTGTAGCGTGTGCGGACTAAGATATACCCTATTCATCGTATGGCATGCGATTATCACCGCCTCTGCCTAAAAACTCTAGGCACATTTATCCAAAGAAGTATGAATTTAGACGTCTCTTGTACCGTCCGGATCTTCCTCTAAATTATCCCATTTTTTTAAAGTATGAACGACCAAAACCTGTGTTTAATGCCCACTCCATCATAATAGCTATCCACTTTGGCTTTTTTGAATTCAGTGTCATTGTCACTATGCATACGATTAATATTGACACCATGTTGGTTTATAGGACACGACACTTAGTTATTAGTAACTCAATTGCATCAAAAATTTTCTTAAGAAACCCCACAATAGAGTAACTTGAAAAGTCATCGACCATCAAGAGAATGTATCTCTTACCACCCAAACTCTTCTAGCAAGCAGAGACCATAAGTTCCATGTGACTCAGCTCCAAAATATGTGTGATGGTAACGGTATTCAACTTTTTATGGGGACTTAAAATTTAATTCCCTTGTTAGCAAGGTCCACAAATCAAGGAAGTTAGTTTCCTAAGTGATGGTAAGCCACAAACTAGGTCCTATTTCACCAATATTTCAAGATCTCTAAAGTTCACGTAACCTAGTCGTTCATGCCAAAGGTCCATAGTGGATACCGTGGCACTGTTGCACACAAAGGAAGACTTATGAATGATACCATATCAATTATCTTTAGTCATCACTCCTTATAGTAAAAGTTCATCGAATTGATCATGTACATTATTTTCGAACGGGTCAAACTTTATCGCAAAGTTTTCACAGCACAGTTGTCTTATGCTAATTAAGTTTGATTTCTTCCTTTTTACGTACAACACATTGTCTAGTTTAGGATGTTCGAGTATCTTAACACATCAACATCCTAAAATACTATATTTTATCCCATCTCCAAAGTGATTTTTCCTTCCTTTGCAATCTTCAAGGCTGGTAAAAAATGATATGTCACTAGTCATGTGATAGAGCACCCACTATCAAAATACCATTGAGAAATCTTTTGAACCATGAGATAAATATGCACAATAAGGGCCTTGTCATCTTGCTTAGGTACCCAAGTAGAGGTCACTTTTTTTTCGTTGTCATTGTTGGCTCTAGTCGGAGCATTTGCAGTGTTCTCAAATGGCATAGACATCCATTGAAATTCTTTCATTAAGCTTTGTAAAGTCGTGACTAGGAACTTAAATTACTCTCTAAAACTAGCAAAGTCTCTATAGTTGTTCACGAGAGTTTGTATACATCTAGTTATACGTAACTTGTTACAAACTTCCTGCAGGTGAACTCTCCTCTTGTAATAGGTTCATGCGACACCCCGCTTATTAAAATAAGAGGTGGCCATCCCGATACTCCAATAAATTCAGGAATCGTAGATGGTCCATTCTTAGCATCAACATAAAGTAGTATGTATACGAGATAACCACCAGTCATTTTAGAAAACGGATTGTCAAAATTTAATTTGTAAGTTAGTGCAAAACATTTTAAACAATCCAATTGATAAGAGGGTGGATATAAGTAAAGACATGTTCCTGGTCAACAATCATATACAATAAAAAATAATCGAATAAGCTATCGGTTAATAGACCCATACAATTAGGTTACACCGAGTATTAAAGTACAAAGTCACATAATATAATACAAGTACAAACTTGGGCAACACGCCCGAATGTGTAACCGATCATAACTAGAATACAAAACGATGGAAGCACCTATATCAACTATCCCGTAACATTCGCAAAGTGTTACATCTCCAAGACACTGGGATAAAAAAGTCAATATGGGCGTCCTTGCGGCGAAGCACCTGGGCGAATATAAGATTCAAGCAAAACAAAGAAATAGAAACGAGTCAGGGCCCAGTTTAATATGATTACCAAGTGAATAAAGTGCATGAGAGTTATGGAAAATTTAATTACCATGAATGAGCTTGTTTCGTTCACCATAAATAATGATAAGGAATATAACCTTTTTTATCTAAAAGCATAACCTAACACAATAATAACGACAATGATCACAATTCATTTGTGCAGGAGAATATAGATAAAATATTACTCAATGAGATTCCATTTCCTTTTTACACAATTTTATTTCAACGTTCCTTTTTCTCATTAGGAGATGAATTTAAGCAATTTACCACATAAAGTGTCGTATTATCAATAAAATCCCACTTTAATAAGAATAGTTATATTTCACAACATATAATGATTCTAAGACCATCCTTACGGATTTCTCCACTTAATGCGCCCCAAAATAGCTATCATCTTCTAGGGTCTATCACCAAGACAACCTGGGCATCCTACATCGCGTGACATCGAGAAGCGGCCATATACCTTCGACGGTGAGTCATAACCACACCCAGAATTACCTCACTTCGAATAATAATCACACAATATATAATAACCGGTCCTATGGCAGAGGAATATATTCACCCTGCATTCACTAGCCAGGGGACTTCACCTCATGCGCGTAACTTCCCTTATGATAGCATTTAGAGAGGTGTGTATAAGAAATTTATCATTCACAAGTTATTCCCATTTTAAAATATACATTAAGTCTTTATCCGGAGCCATAAGCATTTAATGTCATCATTATAAACTTCAATGTTTAATAAACCCCCAAATTAGTCTCCGAGAAATAATGACGTTACTATAATCCACCAAGTATAGTATACCTCAAACACGTCTCTAAATCCCCATAATTATATGCTCCTACTCCTCCCTAGTCTCAAACTAGTTCTTTCAAGAAAGAACCACCCTAACGTCAATATCATAAACCCTGAGATAAGACTGAGTATCTTCTAATCTAGTGTGGTTACACACCTAAGGTAAGTATCTAATACACTTTGTTTTATCCTAAGAGAAAGTTCCTAGGTCCTAAACCTACAAAAAAAGGATTACAAACTAAGATAGAAAAATATCTAAAAACAGCAAGAATTCCGAATCGATTCGCTTTGGATGAATCGATTCGATCTTGAAAGAGAATCAATTCGGATAGGCCGAATTGATTCATTAAAGAGGACCTAACATTATGCATACTGCCGAATCAATTCGGGTAGGCCGAATCGATTCGCTCATCCCAGATCTGTAGCCTACCCCTTTAGCAAATTCGCCTGGGCCAAAATTACCAGTTTCGGCTATGGAGTTTAATACTCCAACTTTTCCCAACCTCATATCTACCCACACCAACCATCATTAATCCAACCAAATCAAAAATAAATACATCCTAACTACTATAGTCCACACAATAACTATCTAAATCAATGTTTAAGGGTTCAAACACTACAATTTCCCTAAAACCCATATTTGTTCAATTATTCCCAAAACACAACCATCACTACAATTTATTCACCTTAAGCCATATATTAGCAAGTAAGAAACTTGCCTTAAGCTGAAATCTCGGATTTCCTTACGGTAGATGCAAGATCAAACCCGTTTTCTTCAATTCTCCTTCTTTCTCTTCTTTTTCTCCACAATTCTCTTCTTCTCTCTTTCTCTCTAGGTTTAGGAAGTATACACTTAGGAAAATAAGAGGGGTTGTAAGACTTAATCGGGTACTTAGACTTAATTTCCATCTTTAAATTTTAATGCACCAATAAAATGACTCGTAACTGCATAATTAAGTCATAACCTATCAAAAGTGCCCGAAATCCAAAAATACAATATGGCACTTATTTTGACTATCTCGACTATTTCGGGACTAATCGCACCCTCTAAATTGGCATCCGGAATAATATAAATCATTTCAAGTTCCGACTTCATTTAAACCATAAATGTCGTTTAAATCACAACGACGCCATGAATAGTAACATAATGCTATTTACATTCACATAACAGTAAATATGCAAAATCTAGTAAATATTATCTTTTAATTCACTTAAAACAATATTTACCCCATTATCCAATATTTTATATAATTACCTCTCATGGAAAATTAATATAAAGTAAACTACTCATAAGTAAGGGTTATTACGTACTCCCCCCCCCCCCCCCCTCCCCCCCTAAAGGAAATTTTGACCTCAAAATTTTAGCGTACCTTGCAAAAAGAGATGTAGATACTTTTCTCGCATGTCATCCTCACGCTCCCACGTATACTCCTCGGCATTGTAATTCCCCCATTGAACCCGAACCAAGGGTACCACTCGAGATCTTGGCCTACGCTCCCCGTGATCTAAGATTGCAACTGGTTGTCCCTCATATGAAATATCGGGGTGCAATTCGATATCATCTAAAGGAATGTGCCAGTGAGCTACTTAACACCTCTTATACTTTTTCAGGTTTGAAACATGAAACACATCATGAATCTGTTGTAAATGCTCCAGTAAGGCAAGTTGATAAGCTACTGGGCCTACCTTAGCAATAATGGGAAAAGGACCTACGTAGCGCGGCGCAAGTTTTCCTTTCTTCCCAAATCGCTTTATACCCTTCATCGGCGAAACTCGTACCAACACTTGATTTCCAACCTCCAAATCCACATGCCTTCTATTCGCATCAGCATAACTCTTCTGATGATCTTGAGCTATTCAGATGCGATTGCGAATAAGTTCAATCTTCGAATAAGTATCTTGGATCATTTTAGGTCCAAGAAATTTATTATCCCCTACTTCCAACCAACAAGTAGGTGATCTACATGGTCGGACATATAACGCCTCATAGGGTTCCATCCCAATAGTGAATTGGTATGAATTATTATAAGCAAATTCGACTAAGGGAAGGTATTGTTCCCAACCTCCTTTAAAATCAAGCACACACATTCTGAGCATATCCTCTAACATTTGGTTGACTCTTTCCGTCTGCCCATCTGTTTGAGGGTGATAGGAGGTACTCAACTTCAATTTGGTTACCATAGCTTCTTGGAAACTTCACCAAAAATGGGGAAAAAAATTGTCTCGATTGGAGACTATATTAATGGGCACCCCGTGGAGTCTAACAATCTTCGCAATAAATAGCCTGGCATAACGAGCAGTGTTGTAGTCTGTACGTACGGGTAGGAAATGTGACGACTTAGTTAAACGATCGATAATTAACCATATGGAATCATGACCACTTTGTGATGTTGGCAAGCCCGTGATGAAATCCATCAAGATGCTTTCCCATTTCCATACCGGTATTTCCAAGGGTTGTAGCAATCTCGTCGATCGCTGATGATCTACTTTCACCAACTGACAACTAGTGCATTGGGAGACAAATTCAAAGATATCCCATTTCATACCCGCCCACCAATATTGACGGCGCATGTCTTGGTACATTTTTTCCCCACCAGGATATACTGCAAATTTGTACCCATGAGATTCTATCATTACTGCTCGTCTCAAATCCCTTTCATCCGGGACAACAAGTCTCCCGTGGAAACATAACCCACCCTCATAACTTATGAAGTAGGATTCCGTTCCCTCGGTTAATAATTGGTGCATACGGTCCTGACAACCTTTGTCCCTTCCTTGAGCTTCCACAACCCTTACCAATATTGTAGGCGTAACAGTCAACACCGACATAAACGCCCTTGCAACCGCGTCCTTTTGGCTAAGTTCTTTACATTTAGCCTTCCATACCTGTGCTAACTCCCCTCCCCCCGAGTTTCCAACTCAATGCATCCGCCACTACATTAGCCTTACCCGGATGATAATGAATATCAAATTGGTAGTCCTTCACAAATTCTAACCATTGGCGTTATCGCATGTCTAAATCCTTCTGCGAAAATAAATATTTCAATGACTTGTGGTCCGTGAAAAGACTAAACTTCTCTCCTAGCCGGTAATGTCTCCATATCTTCAAGGTCAAAACCACTACAGCAAGTTCTAAATAATGAACTGGATAATTCTTCTCATGGGGCTTTAGCTTGCAAGAAGCATAATCAATAGCCCGATGCTCTTGCTATAACACACCTCCCAACCCTTGCAGAGATGCGTCTGTAACGACTAAATATTCCAATCTTGGCCTCGGTAACGTAAGTACTGGAGCAGAAGTTAACCTATCTTTTAGCTCATCAAAAGCTAGTTGACAAGAATTATCCCAAACAAACCTCACTCCTTTTCGAGTTAAATTTATCAAGGGGCTAGAAATTTTAGAAAAACCCTTGATAAATATACGGTAATAGCCAGCCAAACCCAGAAAACTGCGAATCTCTGTAAGTGTCATGGGCTGACCCCATTCCCTCACCGCAATAATTTTACTCGGATCTACCGAAATACCCCGAGCTGACACACTGTGACCCAAAAACTGCACTTCTTGTAGCCAAAAACCACACTTCTCAAACTTGGCATACAATTGATGATCCCTCAACGTCTGCAAGACCAACCGTAAATGTTTAGTATGGTCGGCTTCAGTTTGAGAATACACTAGGATGTCATCAATAAACACGATAACAAACTGGTCCTGGAAGTCTCGAAACACTTTATTCATAAGGTCCATAAACACTGCAGGAGCATTGGTTAGCCCGAAAGGCATAACCAAAAATTCATAGGACCCATATCTAGTTAGGAATGCAGTTTTGGACACGTCCTGTTCTCGTATCCGCAGCTGGTGATACCCCATCCTCAAATCTATTTTAGATAAGTAAGACTCTCCCCTAAGTTGATCAAATAAATCATCAATCCAAGGTAGTGGGTATTTTTTTCCTGATGGTGACTTTATTCAACTCCCTGTAATCTACTCACAACCGGAGAGAACCATCTCTTTTCTTCACAAATAATACAGGAGCGCCCCAAGGCGAGGTACTACGCCTCATAAACCCCTGTTCTGACAATTTATGAATCTGATCTCTTAACTCCCTCATCTCAACAGGAGCCATATGGTACGGAGCTCTAGCAATCGGTCGTGTTCCCGGTGCTAAATCAATCACAAACTCAATCTCCCTACTTGGAGGTAAACCCGGTATCTCCTGAAAAACATCTTCAAAATCTCTAACAACCGAAATTGAATCTAAGTAAATGACTACCTCCCGAGAAGTCTCCTCCGCAATACAATACAAATAAGTGCTAGAACCTCCCTCGGAGTGAGGCATAGCCACTAAAAATATATCTTGCCCCGGAATGGCAAAAATTATACTTTTCCCATAACGATTTACTATCGCGCGATACTTCACTAGCCAATAAATACCCAAGATTACATCATACCCAACCATATCAAGGACGACCAAATCGGCCTCAAAACACAAGTTACCAAGATTTATTTCTACTCTTTTACAAACAAAGAAAATTAGCGAACCATCACCCATAGAAGATTCGACACTAGTGAAAGTACTTTCCGCAGATTTAATTAACTCCGTAGACTGAGCAAAACTTCTTGAAATAAACGATCCCGTATTAAACAATACACGACCCATATGCCTATGAATGGGAAACTTACCCTCGATAGATGGCGGCACTGGTGGGGCTGGAGGAAGCATAGCATCTTGTGTATGGTAAGCACGCCCATACTGTAATTGTCCCTGTTGTGGAGGGACTACTGGATTGGACACTGGTGGTGGTAACTGTGCCTGCTGATGCTGTGGAACTCTAGGAAACTGTCCCCCAATCAACTGAGGACACGACTTCCTATAATGACCCGGCTCCCCATATTGAAAACAACGACCTGCCATATTTTCCTAATTTCGACCCCTATTATTTCTGAACTACCCAAAGCCTTGGCCCGGATGGCCTCGACCCCCATTGTTACCCCGACCTACCTGGCCAACATGCTGCTGTTGCTGGGCACCCTGTCCGTGCCTGAAACCACCACTACTGAAATTAAATCCCCCGAAACGTTGTCTTTTGGACAAATCCCCTTGCTAGATGTCCCTTTCCTTTTGCTTACCTCTTGAAGATTGGGACGAGGGTAGTGCTCCCCCTTCTACACCATTTCCACCTGGCTTAATTGCTTGCCCCATAACTGAAACTTTCTTACTTCCTTGTACATTCAACCGATGATCCTGATAATGAAGTAATGCGGCATTCATTACATCCCTGAATGTTTATAAAGCGGGATTTCCCAACAAGTGTTGCCGTATCCTCCAATGTAAGCCTATAATGAACTTTGATACTCTCCTCTCCTCCGGAGTTACCTCATTCGGTATAAAACTAGCCAAACGAGTGAATTCCTCCTCATATTCTGCCACCGAACATTCACCTTGAACTACATCTTGGAGCTTCCTCCTCATTTCCCTCTGGACTACAGGAGGAAAATATTTTTGGTCAAACAAAACCCAAAAGCGAGTGATATTCATAGTATCTCTTTGTTCTGGTGTGGTCATCGACTCCCACCAATGTAAGGCTGCTCCAACTAACTTAAAAGGAGAAAGGATTTGCTTTCGCTCCTCACTACAATCCACCATGCGAAGATGGCGTTGCATATCCTTTTTCTATTGATTAGATACTATCACATTAGAACCACCCTGAAATTCTGGGGGATGACCCTTTAAGAAGGATTCTCTGACTCTTTCCCATGGAGAAGGTCCCACAGGGGCCTACACCTCCTGAACCTTGGGTTGTTGGGCTTGGGGAATTTGCTGAACCACGGTAGTCGTCGCAGCATTGACCGCCTGGGCCACAATATTGGCTACCTCAGCGGCATTTATTGTTCCTTGCTGTGGCAATGGAGGACATACATCCTCTTCTACAACTCTATTTCTTCTCGCAGGGCGACCTCTCTTAGGGAGCATCTGAGATGGAGAAACAACTGAATTAGAATACAATAAAGAACAATTTCTATTACAGAAGATCGCCAATAGATAACCAAAATAGTCCTAACATTAAGGATTTATATCAAAGAACACTGCGGTAAAATGTGACAAGTCCGCATAGATTCGAAAGACTCTAGAAACTGATGATATGATGCCATCTGTGACACCTCGCTTATTAAAATAAGATGTGGCCATACCGATACTCCAATAAATTCAGGAATCATAGATGGTCCATTCTTAGCATCAACGTAAAGTAGTAGGTGTACGAGATAAACACCAATTATTTTAGAAAACGAATTGTCAAAATTTAATTTCTAAGTTAGTGCAAAATATTTTAAACAATCCAATTGATAAGAAGGTGGATATAAGTAAAGACATGTGCCTGATCAACAATCATATACAATAAAAAATAACTGAATAAGTTATCGGTTAACAGACCCATACAATTAGGTTACACCGAGTATTAAAGTACAAAGTCACATAATATAATACAAGTACAAAACATGGGCAACACGCCCGAATGTGTAACCGATCATAACTAGAATACAAACAGATGGAAGCGCCTATATCAACTATCCCGTAACATTCGCAAAGTGTTACAGCTCCAGGACACTGGGATAGAAAAGTCAATGCGGGCGTCCTTGCGGCGGAGCACCTGGGCGAATATAAGATTCGAGCAAAATAAAGAAATAAAAATGGGTCAGGGCCCAGTTTAATATGATTACCAAGTGAATAAAGTGCATGACAGTTATGGATAATTTAATTACCATGAATGAGCTTGTTTCATTCACCATAAATAATGATAAGGAATATAACCATTCTATTTAAAAGCATAACCTAACGCAATAATAATGACAATGATAACAATTCATTTGTGCAGTAGAATATAGATAAAATATTACTCAATGAGATTCTAATTCCTTTTTACACAATTTCGTTCCACCGTTCCTTTTTCTCATTAGGAGACGAATTTAACCAATTTACAACATAAAGTGTCGTATTATCAGTAAAATCCCATTTTAATAAGAATAGTTATATTTCACAACATATAACGATTCTAAGACCATCCTTCCGGGTTTCCCCACTGGATGCGCCCCTAAATAGCTATCATCTGCCAGGGCCTATCACCAAGACAACCTGGGCATCCTACATCACGTGACGTCGGGATGCGGCCATATACCTTCCACAGTGAGTCATAACCACACTCGGAATTACCTCACTTCGAACAATAATCACCCAATATATAATAACCGGTCCTATGGCCAAGGACTCTATTCACCCTGCATTCACTAGCCACGGGACTTCACCTCATGCGCGTAACTTCCACTATGATAGCATTTAGAGAGGTGTGTATAAGCAATTTATCATTCACAAGTTATTCCCATTTTAAAATATACATTAAGTATTTATCCGGAGCCATAAGCATTTAATGTCATCATTATAAACTTCAACGTTTAATAAACTCCCAAATTAGTCTTCGAGAAATAATGATGTTACTATAAGCCACCAAGTATAGTATACCTCAAACACGTCTCTAAATTTCCACAATTATATGCTCCTACTCTTCCCTAATCTAAAACTAGTTCGTTCAAGAAAGAACCACCCTAACGTCTATATCATAAACCCTGAGATATGACCTAGTATCTCCTTGCTAATATATTGTGGTTACACACCTAAGGTAAGTCTCTAATACACTTTGTTTTATCCTAAGAGAAAGTTCCTAGGTACTAAACCTACAAAACAAGGATTACAAACTAAGATAGAAAAATATCTAAAAATAACAAGAATTCTGAATCGATTCGCTCTGGCCGAATCGATTCGGTCTTGAGAGCGAATCGATTCGGATAGGCCGAATCGATTCGGTCAAGAGGACCTAACATTATGCATACTGCCGAATCGATTCGGGTAGGGTGAATCGATTCGCTCATCCCAGACCTGTAGCCTACCCTTTTAGCGAATCGATTCGCTAGGGGCGAATCGATTCGCCTGGGCCAGAATTCCTTGTTTCGACTATGGAGTTTAATACTCCAACTTTTCCCAAACTCATTTCTACCCGCACCAACCATCAATAATCCAACCAAAACAATAATAAATACATCTTAACTACTATAGTCCACACAATAACTATCTAAATCAATGTTTAAGGGTTCAAACACTACAATTTCCCTAAAACCCATATTTGTTCCATTATTCCCAAAACACAACCATCACTACAATTTATTCAACTTAAGCCATATTTTAGCAAGTAAGAAACTTGCCTTAAGATGAAATCTCGGATTTCCTTACGGTAGATGCAAGATCAAACCCAATTTCTTCAATTCTCCTTCTTTATCTTCTTTTTCTCCACAATTCTCTTCTTCTCTCTTTCTCTCTAGTTTTGGGAAGTATACACTTAGGAAAATAAGAGGGGTTGCAAGAATTAATTGAGTACTTGCCCTTAATTTCCATCTTTAAATGTCAATACACCAATAAAATGACTCGTAACTACATAATTAAGTCATAACTTGTCAAAAGTGCCCGATATCCAAAAATACAATATGGCACTTATTTTGACTCTCTCGACTATTTCGGGACTAACTGCGCCCTCTAAATTGGCATCTGAAATAATATAAATCATTTTAAGTTTCGACTCATTTAAACCATAAATGCCATTTAAAGCTCAACGACACCATGAATAGTAACATAATGCTATTTACATTCACATAACAGTAAATATGAAAAATCGAGTAAATATTATCATTTAATTCACTTAAAATAATATTTACCCCATTATCCAATATTTTATATAATTACCTCTCTTGGAAAATTAATATAAAATAAACTACTCATAATTAAGGGTTATTACAGTGCATATGTAGACTTGTTTGGATCTCCTTAATTTGATTTCTTTGGTTAAAATCTATTTTGTGCTTTAGGTCGAGGATCATAAGGATCTATTATAAATTTAGGAACCAATTTCGTTGTGATGTGCAAAGTGGATGCACCGCTATGACCCATTCCTTGCCTCTACCTAAAACCTAACGCGGGATCTAAGAGCATTTTTCTAACCTTCTTCAATGTATCATCTATAGTAACATTTACCCCCCATTCATGTTTGAAATCCTTCTCAATTTGGAATACAAGGGCTTCAAGTTTCTTATGACTCTCCACAGATGCTTGAAGATCTCTCGTAAGACTTGCCACTTCGTTGATCAAGTTAGAAATTTTCCACTCTGCTAAAATGACTCTCTCTCCCACAGAAACTCTTACCAATGACTCGCTCTATCTAGCTTATTTCAACTCCTACTCTAAAGATAAAACACTATGCACTAAACATTTATTTTGTTTCATTATTTTGAATGACTTAGTGTAAAGCTTGGCCTAAGAATGTTGAAGGTCACTATTGCACTCACTCAAAAATTCATCTCCCTCACTCTCTCTAGAATGACTAGACTCACTGTCGAAGTCATCATGTTTAGCGCCTTCCTCATCGACGTGAGGTGAACTAGATGTGCTAACATGACTAGCCCTGAACGGAGTGAAGTTATGTCCATGCGGCAATTCATCCTCGAAAAAAACCAACTCGACATAGCTATCTCTAAGTGTGGCATTGAAAATAGCCTTGCCTTATCTCTTTAATCTCGTAGCGCACTCATGAGATTTGTGACCCTTACCCTCGTACTCATAAAATCTCTCTTCATCTTTGTTAGCGTAATCTTCTTTTCTTTTTCAAAATTTTTCTTTCCTGATTTATATTTTTTTCTTTCTCAAAACTTTTATTTTCTCTAGAAGTATTTTCTTTTTTAAGAATGAGAAAAATTTTGAATTTTTTTTTCAAAAAGGGCTAAATCATCCAAATCAAAATCATACTCGGAGTCATACATCCCTTCTTCTTTCCTTTTAGATTGAACTTTTAATGCACTCATTTATCCTTAGATTTAACAGTTTTGGGAAAAATGTTGATCTCCTATGTTTGAAGGTCTCCTACGAGTTCTTCTAACCTAAATGTATGTAATATTACCAATGAATTAAGCACGGTAACCTTAAGAATAAAATGAGAAGAAAGTGATATCAAAATATTTTTAACTTCATGTATTTCAGGAATTTTCTCACCTAAATTAAAACTAGAGTTTACAATATAAAATAATCGTGCATAAACTCATCAAATGACTCGGACTCTAGCATTGTAATCATTCCAAACTATGGAGTGAGATTTTGAAGCTTAGAAGCTTTCACTGTATTAGTACCCTCATGAGTGAGCAGGAGGGCTTCCCAAGCTTCTTTAGACGTGGTGCATGTCATGATGTGACGCAACCCGACAGGGATGACGATTCCAGAAATGGCACTTAAGCCGCGTGAGTTAAATTTACACCCTTTTAATCCATCTTCTGTCCAGGCACTGACAGGTCTAGGACCTATGACATCACCATTGGTCATAATGGGTGATGTCCACCCTCTTTTATATACAAACCAAATATACCGGTCAATCGATTTTAAAGTCGACCTCATTAGAACTTTTCAATATGCATAATTAGACCCTTCAAATATTGGTAGCCTATTATACAAATTATCCAAAAAAAAACTAAATTTTAAAGGATCACACAAAAACTTAGTGCAACAAGCTCTGATAATAATTTGAGAATGCAGAATTTTATGGATTGATTCAAATATTAGGCCAACCACACACAAATTTAATTCTACCAAATTTTATCTTTGAATTTATTGAGTGTGCATGAAAAGATATGGTCCAAATTAAATAAATCAAACCAAGCAGGCAAATACGCAAAGAAGTAAGGAAAATCCCTTTTCATGGGAAAACCTTTTATTCAGCACTGTAAAGAATTTAACATACACAATCAACTTACAGACTATTTAGCACGACTAAGTATAATGTGTAGAGTCTTTAATTCTTCTATAGATTATTACCCAGTCTAATGCCGTCCACATGAAGCAGTCTTCCCTCGGTATACATCAATCGACCTTCTTCTTCTTCATCAGAAGAACCTCAGTTCCACAAGTCAGCAGTAAAGATGAACTTTACAGAGATTTATGCCACGTGTATGGAAAATAGGGTTTCATAAACTCACAAATCACGTATGGGTATATATGATATGGAAAACCAAAAGTGGTTTTGAAAAACAAAATATGAGAACTTTTGGAACAGATATTGGAAAATCGTTTTCGCCAAAGTTCTTAAAAAATCTTGAACAAAATAGGTTTTTATAACAAAAATACAAATTTCAAGGCGGCGGGGTCATTAGAATGAAATTAGACCTCGTTTGAACGAAAATAATAGTTTCGTTCAAAAGACATCGTGTTTCGTTCTAACGTAACTCTTTTTTCGTTCAAACTGCCTTCTCATGGGCTTCGAATGAAAAATCTTTGTCAAGGCAGGGATGTTTCATTTCAAGGTCGTTTGAATATGGTTCAAACGATGCTACATAACTCATTCGAATGATACCCAACCTTATTTGAACAAGATAAAAAAAATCTTTTTAAAATCCTTTTATCGAAAAACCTCAATTTTAAAAGTAAAAATCCTAGAATATGATTTATAATAATCCATAATAACACAAGTGTTTAGGCCTCTATAAAGTGTTGGTGATGATTCTAGAAACGGAGCACAGTCACTAATGTGTCTTCGAGTGAACATGGAGATATTGTGTTTGGTTTGAGATGCCGGTTTGTAATGGGATGCGCTAACACTGTAAAATATCCTATGCTATGAGAAATTATAAAATCTTTCTCTTTCTCTTGAGCCTCCCCATTGGAGGGAATTATTCATGAAAACACGGGATTTTTTAAATTCTTAAGAAATAGTTCTTTGAAATTAAATGTGAGTGAGTTCGGTCCTTCCAATCAGGAAAGTTCTTCACAAGTGGATTTAATTTCAATGAACGAACTGATGGTATACACATAAACACAACTAATGATATCCTCCCCATTGGATTAAATGTCATTAGATGTGGGACCAAAAGACATAAGCTATTCAATAATGCGGGTGAGAAGTTTCATGGATTGTCTGGAGAACATAATTGAAAGATGGAAATTTATTTCGTTCTGGGTGATATGATTTAAGATCTCATTGAGGTATCTCAATTCTCTAGTAAACTAGGATAATCAACGGAATTAATTCTAATTGGTAATGGAGGGATGCGAATTTAAAATTTCATCTAATATAATTGGAATATATTTAATTGGAATATTTTTATTAAATGATGATTCTAAGATTTTTTTAAATGGATTCAATTTTTACTCGCTAGTTTTAGTCTTAAAGTAAAAGGTTTTATTGGAATAAAGTTGAAGGACTGAAAATAATAATTGGACATTATTCTAATGTAACAACCCTCACTTTTGATAGCCTATTTTATATTTATTTACTAGGTGTAGTAATTAATTATAAAATGATGGATGTTGAGTAAATATTAATTTATTATGAAAAAGGTTAATATTTACTGAAATGTTGTATGATTACCTTATGAGTAGGTAAAAATATCCATGTTGTGATTTATTGTGTCATAAGAATTAAATGACATTTTGGTTTAATGAGAAACCGGAACTTAAAATGAGTTATAAAATTTACAAATGATAATTTGGAGGGTGTTGTTAGTCCCGGTAGGTGCGAGACAGTCAAAATAAGTGCCATATTGTATTTTGGCATTTCGGGCATTTTTGACTGGTTATAGCTTAAATGTGTAGTGCGTACCATTTTATCGCGTATTAGCCACTTAAGTGGGCTTTTCAGATTTAAGCCACGTTTAAGTCCCCAACCCCATTTCTTTTCTTCCATTTCTTTTTCTAATTGAGCCCTAGAGAGAGAGAGAGAGAGAGAGAGAGAAATGAGAAAGAAGAGAACTTTGGAGAAAAGGGAGATTGGAGCTTGGATTGTTGCCTCCACCAAATCAAATCTGAATTTGCAAGATCAAGGCAAGTAACCTACTTGCTATAATGTGATTTAAGTGGATTTATTAGCATGATTTGTTGTGGATTGTTATGATTTAGTTTAGTTAGGGTTTTGTTAAATTATTTGGGTATTAACCCTTAGAGATTGATTTGGATGATAAATGTTGTTGATAATGGTACTTAGACATATTGTGGTGTATTAGTTCCATTAAATGTTATGGTTTTGGTTGTTGGAAGAAGAAATAGGGAGGCTAGGTCTGTTATGGCCGGTCGACCGCGGTTACCAGACCGGTCGACCGGGCCTTCGGAGGAGGGCACACTGCTTTCTTTCAAAGGCATGAAATTGAGGGCGCGGTCGACCGCGGGTCCCCTACCGGTCAACCGGCTCGTCCGAATTAAACTTTCTGCTTTTCTGCTAAGGCAAAAATTTGAGACGCGGTCGACCGCGGTCTTGGGACCGGTCGACCGGTCCCCTGTTTTCTCACCTAACTTCCTACTTTTGTTTTTAAACTCTTTTCTTCCCATAGGGACTTAGGACCCTTCTTGACTGAAGTAAACCTTGACTTTTAGAGTCCTAGTGGAGTTGGTTGGTGCCCTAATGTTGAATGGGTTTCACTTGGGGTTAAGTTCCGGGGAAAGGGTTGTCTTAAGTGATGTTGAGGCATCACTTCTCTTTGTGCATCCTAATAAGTGGATGGGGATTAAATGCCCTAACTTGGAGACTTAGTGGCTTATCAAAGTTAGATGAACTTTGGGGATTTATAGGATCATAATAATCATTTGGAGAGTTGTTGGGACTGGTATATTGAGGAATATTAATTAAAATATTCGATGGGAATTAGGTTCGCATAAAATGAACCCAATTGGCTTAAGGATGATAGATTTATCTATTATGGATCCGAACTATGTAAATTTTGATGGGTTCAAATAAAATGAACCCGGTTGTTTAATTATGCTAGGTTCGAATAAAAAGGACCAAACATATGGTTATTGATAACGGAAACTTGGAAATGAAAATGAGATAAAATATGGTAAATGCTAATTTACTTAAACACACCTCTCTAAATGACATCATAAGGGAAGTTTGCGCGCTTGGTGATGCCCCCTGGCTAGTGAATGCAGGGTGGATATAGTCCTAGGCCATATGCGGGGTTTTGTATATTTTCTGCGCTGGTTAGGGGATTCCGGGTGTGGTCCTGACTTTCCCGCAGGCATATGGCCGCTTCCCGACGTTCCGTTATGATCCCAGGTTGTCTTGTATAGATAGGCCCTGGAAGATGATGGTCATTTAGGGGCGCGCCCAGTGGGGAAACTCGGAGGGGCGGTCTTAGAATCTTTATGTGTATATGAATATAACTTTTCTGCATCAAGTGGGACTTGATGGATATATGCCATAAAGAGCATGATACGTGCCATAAAGAGCACGGGAAATGAGATTAATAAGATATGTGCCATAAAGATCACTTGATATTAATGATATTCCTATTAAGGAATGGAAAGATGTTATGGTAAGATAATTAACTTTGGAAGTTAATAAATGAAAGGAAATTATACCTTCTTATTGCAAACCAAACAAATGGCTTTTAATTCCTATTAAGGAATGTAAGAAGGATATGGTAATTGGATTACTGAGTAAAGGTTTTAAATTTATATTACTTGCTTTTCTTTCTTTTATGTAGGCATTTCGTTTCCATTTCATTTCATAATTAGTTGAAATGTCATTGTCATATTATCATCCTTATTTATGCATAACTGTTCATTTCTATCATGCTTTTATTTCTTCTGGTAATCATATAGAACCCGGACCTGACCGGTTTACTTTCCTTGTTGCATATATGATTGTATCTGCTCAGGTGCTCCACCGCAAGGACGCCCGTTTTGGTGTTCCCCTTCCTTTGCCTTTGACGAGCTGTAAGATTTTGCGGGTTATTACAGGACTTGTATTAGATGCTTTCATTCTTGTTATTCTAGATAAGTCCGGGTCGTAACTCGGGCGAGTGGCCCAAACTTTGATATTTGATTAATGAATGTCTTACATAAGATATTATAGTGTCGTACGGTGTTCTTTGTAGCTGTGGACCGATAGCTTATTCGGTCCATTTGTTTACTATCGTTTTAGTGGTAATATGTATATTCTTGTGGAATCACACTTGTTTATCAGATCGGGTTGTTTAAATTTAGTTTTCTTAATTGCTTATTTAAAATTTTACACATTTTGGCAACCCGTTTTCTGATATATTGGGTGGTTTTCCCGTATATTCAGTTTATTTTGTTGATGCTGAGGATGATATCTGTCCATGATTCCTGTTACGTTTGAGTATCGGGCTGGCCACCCCTTATCTCGAATCTCGGGTTGTCACATCTAACTTAAGGGTGTAATAAACTTATTTAACTCACGATTATCATTCGTATTTTAAAAATGTGATATTATTAACTCCGTGCGTCATCTTTGTCTAGTCCCCCACGGATGGAATTAATCATGGTATTTTAAAATTGATGGTAATTCTTTTAAATTAAGTGTCATGTATATTTACCCCCCATTCACGTGTGAAATCTTTATCGATTTGGAATACAAGGGCTTCAAGTTTCTTATGAGTCTCCACAGATGCTTGAAGATCTCTCGTAAGACTAGCCACTTTGTTGATCAAGTTAGCAATTTCCCTCTCTGCTAAAATGACTCTCTCTCCCAAAGAAACTCTTACCAAGGACTCGTTCTCTATCGATTATTTCAACTCCTACTCTAAAGATAAAACACTATGCACTGAACCTTTATTTTGAATGAATTAGTGTAAAGCTTGGCGTAAGCATGTTGAAGGTCACTCTTTCTCTCACTCAAAAATGCACCTCCCTCACTCTCTTTAGAATGACTAGACTCATTGTTGAAGTCATCATGTTTAGCACCTTCCTCATCGACGTGAGGCGCACTAGATGTACTAACATGACTAGCCCTGAATGGAGTGAAATTACATCCATGCGGCAATTTCTCCTCGAAATATACCAACTCGGCAATGCTATCTCTAAGTGTGGCATTCAAAACAACTTTCCCTTATCTCTTTAATCTCGTAGCGCACTCATGCGCTTTATGAACCTTACCCTCGTACTCATAAAATCTCTATTCATCTTTCTTAGGGTAATCATCTTTTCTTTTTCAAAATTTTTCTTTCCTGATTTATATTTTTGTCTTTCTCAAAACTTTTATTTTCTCTAGAAGTATTTTCTTTTTTAAGCTTGAGAAAAATTTTGAATTTTTTTTGTAAAAAAGGTTAAATCATCCACATCAAAATTATACACGAAGTCAGACATCCCTTCTTCTTTCCTTTTAGATTGAACTTTTAATGCACTCATTTATCCTTTAGATTTAACAACTTTGGGGAAAATGTCGATCTCATATGTTTGAAGATCTCTTACGAGTTCTTCTAACCTAAATGTATCAAATATCTCCAATGAATTAAGCACGGTAACCTTAAGAATAAAATGAGCAGAAAGTGATCTCAAAATATTTTTAACTACATGTATTTCAGGTATTTTCGCACCTAAATTAAAACTAGAATTTACAATATCAGATAATCGTGCATAAACTCATCAAATGACTCAGACTCTGGCATGCTAATCCTTCCAAACTACATGGTGAGATTTTGAAGCTTAGAAGCTTTCACCGTATTAGTACCCTCATGAGTGAGCGGGAGGGTTTCCCAAGCTTCTTTAGACGTGGTTCATGTCATGATTTGACAAAACTCGTGACGGATGACGATTCTTGAAATGGCACTTAAGCCGCTTGAGTTAAATTTACACCATTTTAATCCATCTTCTGACCAGGCACTGGCAGGTCTAGAACCTATGACATCATCTTTGGTCATAATGGGTGATGTCCAACCTCTTTCATATACAAACCAAATACGCTCGTTAATCGATTTTAATGTCGACCTCATTAGAACTTTTCAGTATGCATAATTAAACCCATCAAATATTGGTAGCCTATTATACAAATTATCCAAGAAAAACTAAATTTTAAAGGATCACACAAAAACTTAGTGCAACAAGCTCTGACAACAATTTGAGAATGGAGAATTTTATGGATTGATTCATATATTAGGCCAATCACACACAAATTTAATTTTACTAAATTTTATCTCTGAATTTATTGAGTGTGCATGAAAAGATATGGTCCAAATTAAATAAATCAAACCAAGAAAGCAAATACGCAAAGAAGTAAGGAAAATCCCTTTTCATGGGAAAACCTTTTATTCAGCACTATACAGAATTTAACATACACAATCGACTTACAGACTATTTAGCACGACTAAGTATAATGTGTAGAGTCTTTAATTCTTCTATAGAATATGACCCAGTCTAATGCCATCCATATGAAGTGGTCTTCCCTCGGTATACATCGATCAGCCTTCTTCTTCTTAACCTCAGTTCCACAAGTCACTAGATGGACTTGACAAAGATTTATGCCATGTGTATGGAAACTAGGGTTTCATAAACTCACAAATCACGTATGGGTATATATGATATGGAAAACAAAAAGTTATTTTGAAAAACCAAAGATGAGAACTTTTGGAACAGATATTGGAAAATCGTTTCGCCAAAGTTCTTAAAAAATCTTAAACAAAACAGATTTTTATAACAAAAATACAAATTTTAAGGCGGCGGGGTCATTAGAATGAAATTAGACCTCGTTTGAACGAAAATAATAGTTTCGTTCAAAAGACATCGTGTTTCATTCTAACGAAACCCTTTTTTCGTTCAAACTGCCTTCTCATGAGCTTCGAACAAAAAATCTGTGTGGGTCGTTTGAAGATGGTTCAAACGAAGCTACATAACTCATTCGAATGATACCCAACCTTATTTGAACAAGATAAAAAAAATCTTTTTAAAATCCTTTTATCAAAAAACCTTCAATTTAAAAGTAAAAATCCTAGAATGTGATTTATAATAATCCATAAAAACACAAGTCTTTAGGCCTCTATAAAGTGTTGGTGATGATTCTATAAACGGAGCACACTCACCAATGTGTCTTCGAGTGAACATGGAGATATTGTGTTCGGTTTGAGATGCCGGTTTGTAATGGGATGCGATAAAACTATAAAATATCCTATGCTATGAGAAATTATAAAATCTTTCTCTTTCTCCTGCGCCTCCCCATTGGAGGGAATTATTCATGGAAACACGGGATTTTTTAAATTCTTAAGTAATAGTTCTTTGAAATTAAATGTGAGTGAGTTCGGTCCTTCCAATCAGGAAAGTTCTTCACAAGTGGATTTAATTTTAATGAACGAACTGATGGTATACACTTAAACACAACTAATGATATCCTCCCCATTGGATTAAATGTCATTAGATGTGGGACCAAAAGACATAAGCTATTCAATAATGCGGGTGAGAAGTTTCGTGAATTGTCTGGAGAACATAATTGAAAGATGGAAATTTATTTCGTTCCGGGTGATATGATTTAAGATCTCATTGAGGTATCTCAATTCTATAGTAAACTAGGATAATCAACGGAATTAATTCTAATTGGTAATAGAGGGATGCTAATTTAAAATTTAATCTAATATAATTCTCACATATTCAAGTGGAATATTTTTATTCAATGATGATTCTAAGATTTTTAAAATGGATTCAATTTTTACTCACTAGTTTTAGTCTTAAAGTAAAAAGTTTTATTGGAATAAAGTTGAAGGACTGAAAATAATAATTGGACATTATTCTAACTTAAGGGTGTAATAAAATTATTTAACTCACGATTATCATTCGTATTTTAAAATTGTGATATTATTAACTCCGTGCGTCATCTTTGTCTAGTCCCCCACGGATGGAATTAATCATGGTATTTTAAAATATATGGTAATTCTTTTAAATTAATTGTCATGTATGTTTGGTACCCCCACGAGGAATCATAATATGAACATTATAATTTTAAAGAATTAATCGATGGGGATTTATTGACAATGATGTTGGTTGATGAGGATCAAGTAAGAGTCGTGTTCTTAAAATGATTTTCCTTATTGGGCAAATAAGGGATTCTTTGGGTTAGAGAGAAACCTAAATCTATTTCGTAATCTGAGAGTGAGCATCATTGGAAGCTAGAGCATAGTGTTAATTGTTAAGAAGAGCTTGACTTCTTTCCCAAAATGGAGGTAGAAAGAGAAGGTTAATTCTCAGGTACAATGTTTTGGAATTAATAATGCATATATTCCTTGGTAATAGTGAAAAATCCAAATGGCGAGTGTTCTCACTAAAAGTAGTTAGAATATTGATAGAAATAATGTCTGATTTTTTCCTAGATATCTAAGGAAAAGGATAAGGTAATTTTTTCTCCTAAATGTAAATTCATATTTTATGTCTGATCTACAACAAGCGATTGGGTAGACGCAAAAATCGCAAATCAGGACTGGAACTCTTTACAAAGGTTCCAGGTAATCGGGAAACTACTTAAAAGAGAGATGTTCCTAATGATGGGCAATAAGAATAATGCATCAATATTAGCAGTAGGATATTTGTTTAGGATTGTGGTTAAGACATAACGATAATCTAAGTAAATTATTTAAGGTACTTGATTTTAGAGGAAAGGTTGATTTCGATTTCTAAATTGGTTTTGAACAGATGTTTGATTATTTTTACTGTTTTTTTTATCAAAATTAAGATATCTTTGATATGTTATGGTACATTGGAAAATAATTTATACAATATACGATATATCTCACCAATACTATTAAATACGAATCAATAATATTAATGGATCATCATTAAAGAGAAAGTTTCCTTTTCAACTGAACCAAACACAATTTTGCACTTACGATCAAGTTATTTTATTCAAAAAAGAATTCAAAGATTGGTTTAAAATAGACAATCGAGTTCATTGGAAGTTGTAGCACTTCTGGTATATGAATTATAGCTTGAAGGTAAAATGACCACGGGGGCCTTCACGGACAAAAGTTAAAGAGCCAAAGATAAGTTGTAAATGGTTTATTTTGATGTTTGTTATCCTATGATGATTCGATAAATACGTGGTATTAAGTAATTTGTTAATTTCATTGATGACTACTCATGTTATGAATATGTTTACCTTATGAACCACTTGTGTGAAGCCTTTGATTAGCTCATAATGTATAATACTAAGGTGCATAGGTAAGGTAAACTAATCTAAACTCTACGATATTATCGTGGGGATGTATACCTATTAGTAAAGTTAAGGATTCATTCATGAAAGGTGGGGAATATATCCCAGTTGTCTATATTCCACTGTGGAATATTGTACAGAAAATGAAGGAATAAGACTCTCTTAGATATGATGAGGTCCATGGTAAATTATTCATGACTGCAACATTCTCGTTGGGATTTTTCATTAAGAGATGAACATGTACATTTTGAATTTATATTCATCTGAACCGGTCTCTTCAAGTCCCATGGAACTCTAGAGTGGGTGTAAGCTCATTCTATAACACGTTTGGATTTGGGGGTGCCTAACACTAGTGTTATGGAAAAATATAAGGAAGTTAAAATCAAGGATAGGTGCATGTCTTTTGTAGGTTATAAAGGCGTTTTATGTCACATTCCTAACCATAAGAATATCATTAATTGTATCAATGCCTCACTATTAAAAAAGGATTATGTAATAAATAACGGCCTAAGATTAATCTAGTCTTATAAGATAAAGAGGACATCATATGATCGATGTTGCTATATCACCTATATAGTATTAAATATAACCTCATATCGATTATACACTACCTATAAGTAGTGTGAATATTACCAATCAGTAAGATACACGTGCCACTTATAGTATATCTCAAATGGTGCCATGTTTTATTGGGAGCATCAAGAGTTGTCTAGATTGGTAAGTGTATTTAGGTGAAAACTTTGGTGAGATCCCAAGGAAACATGTACCGGGTCCCAGGAACTACAACGATGCATTCTAAGATAAGGAACTTTATCTTTGACTTAAGCTTATGGATACCAATAGGGATTTGATGTATTTGAATCAAGTTTTAGGAACCTATAGACTTACTTATGGGATAAAATCCATCGGTTGAAAGTGGATCTACAAGAAGTTAAAAGACAAATAGATGGGAACGTTGAAACCTTAAATTAAAGGCTTATTGTAAAATGGTTTAATAAAAACAAATGGATTGACTATGATCAAACCTTCTCATTAGTAGCCATGATAAAATCTATAAGGATTCTTTTAACATCGAGACTGCATTCTTAAATGATTTTCTTGACAGATTCATAGTAAGAAGTCAGAAAAAAAAAAGTGTGTAAGCTTTTGAGATCCATTCATGGATTTAACCTAACATCAAACTTTTAAAATTCTGTTTGATCAGGCAATCAATCTTTTTCTAATCCTGAATGATACTTGTTTGTATAAGAAGCATAACGAAAATATGGTGTATTATCTTACGTAAATATGTGTGTTTGTAGGACAATATGTGGATGATATTATCCTAATCAAGAATGATGTGGGTGAATTATCTTACATAAAAGTGTGGTTATCCAGGTAATTCTATATAAAGAACATAGGACAAGCCAGACTCATCCTTATGATCAAATTTTCACTTGATCGGATAAAAAGGATGTTGGATTTATTCTAAGTCACTTATATCGATGTTATACTCATAATTTAACATCCAAGATTCCATAGAAGGGTTTTTCTTTCAATTTTGAAATCATTCTATCTAGGATCAGTGTCTTAAAACACTTGATCAGTTATAAGGAATAAGGAATATACCTTATGCTTTGGTGATGGGGAAGCCTCGTGTATGATAGAAGGATTGGACTATATATAGTGTGACACCCCGCCTAATTAAATACCGGGCGATCACTCCTTTATTAAATTAAATCAAGGTAAACAGTTGATTCATTCTCAGCATCACTGTCGATAAAAATAATTTTCCAATTTAACACCCTAAATAATTAAGCTAAGTGTCAAAACCATTTTCATACATAACTTTCCAAATTTTATTTAAAGAAAATCATTTATTTTATTAACAACATTCAATAAGTAAGAATCACACCACATTAAATATCTGCAACATAGTCCAATTAATTTAAAACATTCGTCAACCGAATGTCAACATGCGAAATATAAAGTAACACCATCAACTGAATAAAACCCATAGTAACAATACTGGAAATAACTGAAATACAAATGTCCCAATAATAATGGAATAATGGAAAGAGCTACACATGCTCAACTAAATGTAAATACTAAGAGTGGATCCGAATGAACGAAGTCGTCTAATCAAGAGACCTGCAACTCCCACCTAAGCTGCAGCGCGTTCCTTCCAAGAGATCCTAAGCAAGACGCCCCTGTGGCTGGGCACCTGTAATACATACATATATATATACAAGAGAGAGAGAGAGAAAAACGGGTCAGAGCCGGAAAGTGTGTTTGATTTAAAATACGTTTAGCAAGTATTTAAATTGATACAGGCCAATGCAACAACATATTAGAGCGACACTCTCTTGAGAAATTCTCACCTCTCTTCTAAGGTGCACTCCTATCGTACTAACCTTCCCAACGGTTTATCTTATCATTTTATCATACTAACCTTCCCCATAATTTAGCTTATCTTAACTTACTCATAAGATTTCAAAACCGAACAATATCATTGTTTAAAAAGAATACTTCCAACTAGTAGCACAACTCTCGTTTTAGCTTTATTAATTTATAAAGTTTCCCAGTGTCATATTATACTTTCACAAAACAAGTATTTATTGTTTGAGTCATCAACCATGTCCCACTTATCAAATCACAGTAGGCAGTTTCAAGTTTCCAAATCTCATATACATATATTATCTACTCGTATAATATATATATAATAACAGCACCCCAAATAAAACTATGGTGCGTGCATACTTCCACTATCCAAACCCCATACCACTCATATCAAGGGGAATACAAATTCGGAATCACTCTCGAACTGTATTAACACATACACAAACAATATCGAGGCGAAGCATAGATTCCAAGTCTCTAAGAGGATGGCACATACTCGCGTCTCTTAGGACCGTCTGAACTATCAATTCGATAGCCTGTACCAAGGATATCTATCTTCTAGGGTACAAGTCAATATCCCCCATAAAGGTCCCATCGAGATAAGACTGTCCCAGCGCGGTAACCTCAAGGATAGCAAGTAGCGCGGTATGTTTTTCACATGTATATAATATATGTACACACAATCATATAAATATACAACTTTTATCATATTAACATAGGTTCCTCTCGTCACCCATAATTACAACATTTATCCTAAATTTCACATTATTAGTATTACGTATAAGGCTTCATCTCTAACCTTAACTCGAAGGGTTTTTCTCACTTATTTCGTGACGCTCATGGACTCTATTCTTCCAAGTAGAAAATTCAGTAGGTGACATATTTACGTTTCAACGTGATTCTCTTATGCGCCTCACCCTTTAACATATCAATTTACTAACCCTAAAGTAAACATCCCATAAATACCATTCTCGTCGAATATTAATGATCCCAACATTTTTCATACGCCCTACTGGTCCTCTATGTCTCCCAAATCATTATACTAAGAATGCCCAAGAATTATATCACGACAATTCGATTTTTAAATCATTTACCAAGGGAAATAGGAGTCTGCCAGGAGGGGTCGATCGATCGAGGTTTGGGGCTCGATCGATCGAACCTTCGATCGATCGAAGCTCTAGGCTCGATCGATCGATCAAGCAGGTCTGCGAAAATCTGCAGAATCGCAGTTACGGGTTTCATCTCCAAATTTTCACCAAATCCAAATTTTCAAGTTCCAATCGTCCAGAATTAATACTACTAACCTTACATCATCATAACAGGTATATTCAACGTAAAACATATCAATTTTCATCACTAAACATGGATTTATTATGCCATAATTCATTTAAAACTCAAGAACCCTAAAAATCTCTAACTCATGATTCTAATCTGTTTAATCCCGGAATTTCCTTCTTATTTATACCAAAATTTCGTGGGTTATTTTCCTCTACATGGCAAGGGTTCCAGAATTTTCATATAAATCAAAACTACATGGATTTTCCTATCACAAATTGGGTTTTCTTCTACATAATTCATCCCTAATCATTCCTAAACTAATATGAAGATTGCACCAACGAAAATAGAAAGTTAAACACTTGCTTGGGATTTTCAGAAGTCTGGATTATGGCTGATTTTGGTGTGGTTGCGTTCCCCTTCTCGCGATCTACGCGTTGGTGGTCGCGGCGGTGCAAACCGGTGACTTTTTGGCCTTGAATTGCCTTGAGAGCTTTCCCTCTCTTCTCCAATGACCGTACTAGGGTTTCTGAATATTCTAACCCTAAATGACTAACCTAAAAGGCTGATATAGGTTGCTGAATTCCGTGGGTTTAATTACCCAAGAATGTAAAATGACCAAAATGCCCTCCCTGGTCACTAATTTGGCCTAGAACCGCCCCGAGACCCAAACTACACCCCCGGGTACACTTTTTTGACTATATCGACCCTTCCGGACGCGTTGGCGCACTCAAAACGACCATACGGACACCTTATAAAATATTCATTTTTTTTATTTAACAAAATTTAGTCCCGACGCGACACGGGCGCGTCCCGATTCAAATTTCCAAAATTGTCATTTTATTCACTCGTGACATTAAATATAATCAATAACATATATTACTTTGCTCATTAGTAATATTCAACAAATTTCCCATAATTACTAACTCTCGTCACGTTAATAATTATAACATAATTAATTTTCGGATTTTTATTAAATAATTCACTCACATTAAATTCAATAAATCCCCAAATTAATATAGCATAAAAATACGGGGTATTACATACTGCCCCCCTAATAACGGAATTTCATCCCGAAATTCGGAAAATAAGGCATACCTGGTAAAAACAACTCTGGATATTTTTCGCGCATATCTGCCTCGCGCTCCCAAGTGGATTCCTCCACATTATGATACTCCCACTGGACCCGCACAAGTGGAACTATCTTCGACCTCAATCTCCTCTCACTATAGTCTAGGATAGCCACCGGTCTCTCCTCGTAAGAGCTATCAGGCTGTAAGTCGATCTCATCTATCGCAATGTGAGTATGGGCCATATCATCCCGAAGATATCGTCTCAACGACGAGATGTGGAATACATCATGGATGCGATGTAAATACTCTGCCAGTCCCAACCTGTATGCAACTGGCCCAATCTTCTCGATGATGGGAAATGGTCCCACGTACCTCGGAGCCAACTTCCCCTTCTTCCCGAACCTCATCACTCCCTTCATAGGAGATACATGCAATAACACTTGGTCCCCCACACTAGACTCCCGGAAGAACCGTTTCGCATCGGCGTAGCTCTTCTGCCTGTCCTGGGCTACCCGAATACAACTCCTGATCATCTCAATCCTCGCAGAGGTCTCCTGAATCACTTCTGGTCCTAGCAACTTGTTATCCCCCACCTCGAGCCAACAAGTTGGAGAACGACAAGGCCTGCCATACAAAGCCTCAGATGGAGCCATGCCAATCGTGAATTGATAAGAGTTATTATAAGCAAACTCTACCAGTGGAAGATGTGGCTCCCAACCTCCTCCAAAATCGAGGACACACATGCGTAGCATATCCTCTAACATCTGATTAGTACGCTCTGTCTATCCATCTGTCTGTGGGTGGTAAGCTGAACTCAGCCTCAACTCAGTACCCATAGCCTCCTGAAAGCTTTCCCAAAAACTTGACACGAAAATCTTGTCCCTATCTGACACAATATTCAGGGGCACCCCGTGTAATCTGATAATCTCAGCGATGAACAACTGAGCATACTGACCCGTGGTGTAATCTGTCCGCACCGACAGAAAATGAGCCACCTTGGTCAAACGGTCTACAATCACCCAGATAGAATCGTGGCCCCGTTGTGATGTAGGCAACCCTGTAATAAAATCCATGGAAATACTCTCCCACTTCCACGCGGGTACTTCCAATGGCTGAAGCAATCCTGACGGTTTCTGGTGGTCCACCTTCACCAGCTGGCAGGTAGAACACTTGGACACGAACTCAGCAATGTCCTTCTTCATCCCACTCCACCAGTATTGCCTCCTCATATCCTGGTACATCTTATCTCCTCCAGGATGCACTGCAAATCAGGACCCATGAGAATGAATCATCACTGCATGACGTAATTCTGCTCCTTCTGGAACCACCAATCTCCCATTAAACCGCAAACCTCCATCAGAACTAACAGAATAGGACTCAGCACCCTCGGCTAGAAGTCACACAATCTTCTCCTGGAAAAACGGGTCTGTGGTCTGTGCCTGTATCACCCTCGTAACAATCTCGGGTGTGACTGACATCACGGATATAAAAGAACGTGCTACTGCGTCCTGGTGGCCTAACTCCTTCCACTTTGCTTTCCAGACATCTGCTACCTCGTCTACCGGTCTACGACTCAACGCATCAGCAACTACGTTGGCCTTTCCCGGATGATACTGTATGTCGAACTGGTAGTCCTTCACAAACTCTAGCCATCTGCGCTGACGCATATTCAGCTCTCGCTGAGTGAACAGGTACTGCAACGACTTGTGGTCTGTGAACAAACGGAATTTCTCTCCCAACAAATAGTGCCTCCATATCCTCAATGCAAAGACGACTGCTGCTAACTCCAGGTCGTGGGTGGGGTAATTCTTCTCATGCGGCTTAAGCTTGCAGGAGGCAAAAGCTATAGCCTTCTCTTCCTGCTGAAGTACTCCCCCAAGTCCCCGTAAGGACGCATCGGTGTAAACTAGGTACTCCATACCTGGCTACGGTAACGCAAGGACTGGCGCTGAAGTAAGCTTGTCTTTCAGCTCGTCGAAAGCCAACTGACAAGCGTCATCCCAAATATATAGTACTCCCTTGCGAGTCAGATTGGTCAATGGACCCGCTATTTTGGAGAATCCCCGAATGAATCTCCTGTAGTAACCAGCTAACCCCAAGAAACTACGCACTTCCGTCGGTGTCGTGGGTTGTCCCCACTCCCTCACCGCTGATACTTTACTCGGGTCAACTGCTATCCCCTGCTCAGAAACAACATGCCCCAAGAACTGTACCTCTCGCAACCAGAATCCGCACTTCTCGTACTTAGCATACAACTGATGCTCTCGTAGAGTCTGAAGAACCTGCCTCAAGTGCTCGGCATGCTCCTCCTCGGAGTGTGAATATATGAAAATGTCATCTATGAAAACGATGACAAACTGATCCAAGAACTCTCTGAATACTCGGTTCATCAAGTCCATGAAAACGGCTGGAGCATTTGTGAGTTCGAACGGCATCACCTGGAACTCATAAGACCCATATCTCGTCAAGAAAGAAGTCTTCGAAACATCCTGCTCCCTAATACGTAGCTGATGGTACCCCGACCTCAGATCTATCTTCGAAAATAAAGTTGCTCCCCTCAACTGGTCGAACAGGTCATAGATTCGAGGCAACGAATACTTATTCCGTATCGTGACCTTGTTCAGCTCCCGGTAGTCCACACACAATCTCAGTGAACCATCTCTCTTCTTCACAAACAAAACTGGAGCGCCCCAAGGTGAGGTACTCCTGCGAATGAAGCCCTGACCTAATAGCTGATCTATCTGATCTCGTAGCTCTCGCATCTCTGCCGGAGCCATACGGTACGGTGCGCGTGCTATAGGTCTCGTATCTGGCAATAAATCTATAACAAAGTCTATCTCTCGACTAGGGGGTAGGCCTGGTATCTCCTGGAACACATCGGAATACTCCCTGACAACTGGGATCGAATCTTAGGGAATCACAACCTCCTTAGAGGTATCCTCCTCTATATAATATAAATGAGCGGTCGAACCTCCCTCTGGGCGAGGCATCGCCACTACAAACATCTCTTGCCCCGGAATGGCAAAAATAATGCTCCCAACGAAGCAATCAATCATGGCTCTATAAGCTGCGAGCCAATCCATACCAATAATCACATCATGCTCGTGCATGTCTAAGACTAACATGTCCGCAGGTAATACCAAACTACTGATCTCTACCCCCACTCCCCGGCATATAAAGAAAATAAGTGACCCACTCCCCAGTGGTGAGTCCACACACGTCACTGTGCTCTCTGCTGTGGCTAACAACCCTAAGGCCTTCGCAAAATGCGTAGCTATAAAACAATGCGTTGCCCCCGTATCAAACAAAACCCGACCCATAGTACCATGGATAGGAAACATACCCTCAATTGCGGGTGGTGCCTGTGGAGCTGCTGCCTGGTGGACGTTATAGACACGTCCATACTGTAATTGCCCCTACTGCACTGGAGCTGCTGGAATGGCTGGTAGGGCTGGAGCTGGGAGGGCAGGTGGAAATAGTGGCCTCTGTGGCTCATTACGGGCTCCCTGTTGCTGTGGGGCCCTATCGCCCTCTGGACAGTCCTAGCGCCTATGATCGTGCTTACCACACCCAAAGCATCGGCCCTTAAAGTTGCCTCCCCTCTGTCCCTGCTGACCACGGCCCTAATGGCCGTTGCCTCCCCGCCACTGGCCCGGTTGGCCCTGATTAGCACGCTGTTGGCCCTGCTGCTGGCCCTGCTGTCGGTGTTGGCCCTGCTGGCCCTGCTGATTAGGCTGGCCCTGCCTATAGCCCCCATATCCCTGCCTAGAATCACCTGAACGGAATCGTTTAGCAGGGTCCCCTTGATGGGAACTCTGCTCGTGCTGACGAGTCTGTCCATGAGATGGTGCCCCACTGGCACTATTACGCCCGGTCCTGCCCTGCTGGCTGGACTCTCCTGCTCTCTTGCTTCCCTGAAGATGGAAGCAGTGATCCTGGCAATGTAGTAACGCTGCATTGAGTACATCAGTGAAAGTACTCAAAGATAAATTCCCAATGAGGTGTTGACGAATCCTCCAAGCTAACCCGTCGACAAACAACATAATCCTCTTACTCTCAGTAGGTGCCTCATCTGGCACAATGGTGAGAAGTCTCGTGAACTCCTCCTCATACTCAGCTACAGTAAGATTCTCCTGCTTCAGGTTTAGTAATTTCCACCTCATCTCAGTCTGCACGGCGGGTGGAAAATACTTGCGGTCAAACCGCTCCCAGAACAACTGAATAGGGATCGTGTCCCTCTCCTCCAAAGTGGTAGTGGACTCCCACCACTGCAATGCGGCTCCCACCAGCTTAAAGGAAGCCAATAACTGCTTTTGCACATCAGTGCACTCATACATACGGAGGTGCCGCTGGATGTCCTTCTTCCATTGGCTAACTGTGACAATATCGGAGCTACCAGAGAACTCAGGGGGATGGGCTTTCTGAAAAGCATCCCGAACCCTCTCCCATGCAGATGGGATCTGTGCTGGTACTGGCGCCACTGCCTGAACCTGGGGTGGAGCCTGCTGAATCACCGCTATCGCGGCATTCACCGCCTGAGCAACAATGGCGGCTACTTCATTTGCATTCATTGTGCCTGGTGCCGGAGCTGCTGGCTGCTCGGCCTGGGCACGCCTATCTTTCGGAGCACGTCTCGGAGGCATCTGAAACGTGAATAAGTTTATTAGTCTACAGTTATTATCAAATCTCAAATAGCTGAAGACTTAAACGTAAAGCAAGAGTACAACAATCCTAAAAATAGGGCTCTATAGCAACAACGTTAAGCTGAAAGCGAAATAAGCCGTACAGATCCTATGGACACTAGAACCTGATGCTCTGATACCACCTGTGACACCCCGCCTAATTAAATACCGGGCGATCACTCCTTTATTAAATTAAATCAAGGTAAATAGTTGGTTCATTCTCAGCATCACTGTCGATAAAAATAATTTTCCAATTTAACACCCTAAATAATTAAGCTAAGTGTCAAAACCATTTTCATACATAACTTTCCAAATTTTATTTAAAGAAAATCATTTATTTTATTAACAACATTCAATAAGTAAGAATCACACCACATTAAATATCTGCAACATAGTCCAATTAATTTAAAACATTCGTCAACCGAATGTCAACATGCGAAATATAAAGTAACACCATCAACTGAATAAAACCCATAGTAACAATACTGAAAATAACTGAAATACAAATGTCCCAATAATAATGGAATAATGGAAAGAGCTACACATGCTCAACTAAATGTAAATACTAAGAGTGGATCCGAATGAACGAAGTCGTCTAATCAAGAGACCTGCAACTCCCACCTAAGCTGCAGCGCGTTCCTTCCAAGAGATCCTAAGCAAGACGCCCCTGTGGCTGGGCACCTGTAATACATACATATATATATACAAGAGAGAGAGAGAGAGAGAAACGGGTCAGAGCCCGAAAGTGTGTTTGATTTAAAATACGTTTAGCAAGTATTTAAATTGATACAGGCCAATGCAACAACATATTAGAGCGACACTCTCTTGAGAAATTCTCACCTCTCTTCTAAGGTGCACGCCTATCGTACTAACCTTCCCAATGGTTTATATTATCATTTTATCATACTAACCTTCCCCATAATTTAGCTTATCTTAACTTACTCATAAGATTTCAAAACCGAACAATATCATTGTTTAAAAAGAATACTTCCAACTAGTAGCACAACTCTCGTTTTAGCTTTATTAATTTATAAAGTTTCCCAGTGTCATATTATACTTTCACAAAACAAGTATTTACTGTTTGAGTCATCAACCATGTCCCACTTATCAAATCACAGTAGGCAGTTTCAAGTTTCCAAATCTCATATACATATATTATCTACTCGTATAATATATATATAATAACAGCACCCCAAATAAAACTATGGTGCGTGCATACTTCCACTATCCAAACCCCATACCACTCATATCAAGGGGAATACAAATTCGGAATCACTCTCGAACTGTATTAACACATACACAAACAATATCGAGGCGAAGCATAGATTCCAAGTCTCTAAGAGGATGGCACATACTCGCGTCTCTTAGGTTCGTCTGAACTATCAATTCGATAGCCTGTACCAAGGATATCTATCTTCTAGGGTACAAGTCAATATCCCCCATAAAGGTCCCATCGAGATAAGACTGTCCCAGCGCGGTAACCTCAAGGATAGCAAGTAGCGCGGTATGTTTTTCACATGTATATAATATATGTACACACAATCATATAAATATACCACTTTTATCATATTAACATAGGTTCCTCTCGTCACCCATAATTACAGCATTTATCCTAAATTTCACATTATTAGTATTACGTATAAGGCTTCATCTCTAACCTTAACTCGAAGGGTTTTTCTCACTTATTTCGTGACACTCATGGACTCTATTCTTCCAAGTAGAAAATTCAGTAGGTGACATATTTACGTTTCAACGTGATTCTCTTACGCGCCTCACCCTTTAACATATCAATTTACTAACCCTAAAGTAAACATCCCATAAATACCATTCTCGTCGAATATTAATGATCCCAACATTTTTCATACGCCATACTGGTCCTCTATGTCTCCCAAATCATTATACTAAGAATGCCCAAGAATTATATCACGACAATTCGATTTTTAAATCATTTACCAAGGGAAATAGGAGTCTGCCAGGAGGGGTCGATCGATTGAGGTTTGGGGCTCGATCGATCGATCAAGCAGGTCTGCGAAAATCTGCAGAATCGCAGTTACGGGTTTCATCTCCAAATTTTCACCAAATCCAAATTTTCAAGTTCCAATCGTCCAGAATTAATACTACTAACCTTACATCATCATAACAGGTATATTCAACGTAAAACATATCAATTTTCATCACTAAACATGGATTTATTATGCCATAATTCATTTAAAACTCAAGAACCCTAAAAATCTCTAACTCATGATTCTAATCTGTTTAATCCCAGAATTTCCTTCTTATTTATACCAAAATTTCATGGGTTATTTTCCTCTACATGGCAAGGGTTCTAGAATTTTCATATAAATCAAAACTACATGGATTTTCCTATCACAAATTGGGTTTTCTTCTACATAATTCATCCCTAATCATTCCTAAACTAATATGAATATTGCACCAACGAAAATAGAAATTTAAACACTTGCTTGGGATTTTCAGAAGTCTGGATTGCGGCTGATTTTGGTGTGGTTGCATTCCCCTTCTCGCGATCTACGCGATGGTGGTGGCGGCGGTGCAAACCGGTGACTTTTTGGCCTTGAATTGCCTTGAGAGCTTTCCCTCTCTTCTCCAATGGCCGTACTAGGGTTTCTGAATATTCTAACCCTAAATGACTAACCTAAAAGGCTGATATAGGTTGCTGAATTTCGTGGGTTTAATTACCCAAGAATGTAAAATGACCAAAATGCCCTCCCGGGTCACTAATTTGGCCTGGAACCGCCCCGAGACCCAAACTACACCCCCGGGTACACTTTTCTGACTATCTCGACCCTTCCGGACGCGTTGGCACACTCAAAACGACCATACGGACAACTTATAAAATATTCATTTTTTTATTTAACAAAATTTAGTCCCGACGCGACACGGGCGCGTCCCGATTCAAATTTCCAAAATTGTCATTTTATTCACTCGTGACATTCAATATAATCAATAACATATATAGATTATGTAATTTTAGGACTTAAAATAATGTTGATTATGGATATAGGACAACAAACATTTTGTTTCCATTTTTAGTCCCTATTTTCAAATTAAAGGGACACGTGGCATGTTGTGATTGGTCGACGTTTTATGAATATGGGTCCGCGCCAGCGGCTTTATTCAAAAATAGGGACTAAAACCATAAATAAAATGTTTGTTGTCCTATTTGCAAAATGCATATTACAATAGGTCCTAAATTTACAAAGCCCCTAACATATATTACTTTGCTCATTAGTAATATTCAACAAATTTCCCATAATTACTAACTCTCGTCACGTTAATAATTATAACATAATTAATTTCCTGATTTTTATTAAATAATTCACTCACATTAAATTCAATAAATCCCCAAATTAATATAGCATAAAAATACGGGGTATTACATATAGGTGTATGGCTTTAGGACTAAGTGGGAGATTATTGCAGTTTTTTCTTTAAACCATATATGATGTTTATTTTTCAATGAAAGTGTTTCAGTTAATTTGGAAATAATAATAATGTTTATGAGTATGCCTTATATTTGTCTTTATATATATTGTATGCAATGTCTTTCAATTAAACTATGAAGGAATTTCATTAAGTTGGGTTTAGCCTAATCATATAAGATTGAATTTCTAGTTCAAGTATAATTAAATAGTTCACAACCTAGATAGAGAGTTTAAATCCTCTCCGTAAATCTACAAATGTAATCCTAGTAGTTTATCTTAAACCATAAGAACATGTCGGATTGTTAGGGAACTAGTCTGATAGTTCAAGGAGAATCATGAATGGTTCATTCAAGAATGTATTAAATAGGATTAAGAGTGATATTCAAGTTTAAGTGCTGACTAGATTAGACTTGCACAATTTCATAGGTTTGTAAAGGGTGAATATGTTCTTAATCCGGAGAGTTATGAGGGTTAAAATGATTGTATAATTGTTGCTTTATTTTTTATGCATACGATTCCATCTTATTGAATCTAAATCTACACAAGTTTCACAATCGTTGTGTTAGTAGGTCTGAGATCATATTTTATAGAAATACACGTCCAAGAAAGATCTTGGATTATGATACCCCCTTGAAAAACTTATAAATTTTGATTCTCGTAGTAAACCTGGTTAGTGGATTTATGTCCTGGAGAGTATCAAATAATTACACTTATCAGGGAATAAATAAGAAATTGGTTGAAATCGATTGGTGGCAAGTTTGTTTAACTAAGTGGGTATTATATAAATAAATGAGGAATTATATTATTGTAATAACCCGAGGTCTTGGAGACGAATATTTATTTATTTTGGGAGAAATAAATATTATTTTATTTGGAGAATAATTAAATTGGCGATTGAGGTCAAAATTTGGAGTCATTAGAAAGTGCTTCGAATGGTGATTCTGAGGGTGTAGTTGTGTCCGGAAGGATCGAGAAAGTCGAAATGACTGTACTTGGGGTCTATTTAGGTTTCGAAATAATTTTTGGTACGTTTGACTCTAATTAAAGTTATCGGGTCATTTAAAGTGTGTATTATCATTTAAAGATGTGTATGTTTGGAGACAAGAATTAAAAAGCCTACGGGAGATTTTTTTCTCCAAAGAGAGAAAGAGAAATAGAAAGAAAGAAAGAAGAAGAGAGAAGAAGAAATAAGAAGAGAAGGGAGGAGAAAGAGAGAGAGAAAGAGGATTTTCCGGCAAATACACGATCTCAAGGCGGATTCAGACCCTACGAACCCAAGGCAAGTGATTAAACTTGCTAAATAATTATTGCGTATCATTTATTGCATGATTTGTGGATTAATTTGTGGGTTTTTAGGTTTAAAATGTCAAAACCTAACTTTTGGGAAAACCTTAGATTTGTAGTGTATAATTGGATTTAAGGTTAGAAATTAGTTTAAATGTATTCTAGGATGAATATAAATGATATACTTGAGATTGGATTGAAGAGAAATGGAGAGAAAATGATTAAAACAAATTTTGGTATTTTTGGCTTACTTAAAAAGTAGCCATTTTCGAGAGTTCTGAAGGGCCGAATCGATTCGGCCTCCTACCGAATCGATTCGGTGATATGCAGTTGCCCAAGTCTGAGTGACCGAATCGATTCGGACCCCAGTCGAATCGATTCGGCCTGAGACAAAATCCCAGGTCTGATGACCCGAATCGATTCGCCTTTCTGGCCGAATCGATTCGGAAACAGGGCATTTTGGGGGAATGTTTTCTAGGGAGATTTTTACTCCATTTTGTTCGAGGTTATCATTTAGGAACCACTATAGCAGATATGTGGAGTATGTTTTGGAGGTTTTTAGGGGGTTTCCCTTATAAGAAATTATTGGAGTCATATAGACTTAATTTGAGGAATACCGATTAGAAATCTTAGTGTATTCCAAGTGGGGAAGCCCACCTTCATTAGAGATTCTATTTGGAGATAATAATTTATACAAAAGAATGGGAATAACTTAGAGATACCGGGTCCAAGGATCCAATCCCAAATGGAGTACTTTAAAGGTTCATAAAATGAATCGAACTATATTATGGATGGAGAATTATAAATGTAAATTGAGGTGCATTAGGATAAGAATATCCTTAACTTAAAAACAATTGAGAGACAATTCATAATGAGAAGCGACATGTGAGCTTCAACTGAGAAATAGTATAGTTTATACTAAGTGGGGAAGATTCGTGAGAATTGACGATTAGTGTATCAAGAGAGAGATATACTAAACCATGACATTAATTTGGTTGCGCCTAAGGGCGTATAATAATTATGAAAATGATGTGGCGGGTATACCTTATATGATGGTATATCTTTATGATGTGATGATGTATGTATACCTTATATGATGGTATATATATATATATATATATAGTAAAGCATACCCCCTCCTTGCTATCATTGGGAAGTTGCGTGCGTTGAGGGTGAGCATCCTGGCTCAAAGAGCAGGGTGTGGATAGTCCCCAGGTCATAGTCGTCCATTGTGATTATTATGGGATATATACGTGCATTCTTTTGGGGGTGAGAAGTCGGGGGTATGTGACATTCTCACTTGCCAGTTAGGAACTATGACCGCTTCCCGGACGTTGTGTGCGTGAGTTTGATCACGAGGTGGGTGTCGTTGAACCCCACCAGGTGGCCCCGGTTTTCTACGTGTATGGGCGACTGGTAGATGATAGCATGTGAGCCTGCGTCCTTCGAGTTATAGCTCAATTGGATGGTTATTATTGATTGTGCTTGTACTTGGGTATCGAGGGCATAATGGACCTCAACGACCTACATTGCCAGGATTAGTGTATCGGGGGGGTTCCTTGTTTGGATTTCGCCTCGGCGAGACGTCCCACGCACGAACCGCAGTGTAATGTTGGAAATTGGGGAGAAGTTAGTCCTTAATACTCATACTTATACATATATCACCTATCCCGACAATCGACAGTGCCAGGAGTAGTGTAACGGGGAGGTGCCTTGTTTGGATTTAGCTTCGGCGAGACGTCCCACGCATGAAACGCCGTGTACTGTTGAGAATTAGGAATATTAATTAATTACAATTGGATAATAATTTGGGTTATGCATCATGCATTGAGGGCATAATGAGCCTCGAGGATCAATACAGTCAGGAGTAGTGTAACGGAGGGGTTCCTTATTTGGATTTCGCCTCGGCGAGACATCCCACGCACGAAACGCAGTGCCGTGTTGAGAATCGGGAGGAGTTTAGTCCTTAACTCTTCATGCTAATAACTCATATATATAATTATATATTATTTACATGCCAAAGGATGGCATAACTAGAATATATGAAATTCTAGTAATTAAGAATGTTGATGTATTGTGATGATGTGATTATGAGCATGATGATGCAACTTTATATGTTCAACAAATGAACATTATAAAGATAACTATAACATTAAGTTAATGTATATAATTTAAATAATAGAGATAAGTGTAGATTGGGAGATAGGTTAGATGATTTCAATTAAATAATTTATTTGGGTTTTAGTTAGATTGTTTTGCCTTAATAGAATTGGGCATTTATTTGGAGATCACGTGCATATGTTTAGTGCGTGCTTTAGTTAAGAGGTGAGTTGGATTATTATGGAGAGTTCGATTCCATTAAATCATGTAATAATGCATTTATAATTATTATGCATTTTAATGCACTTGCTATAAAACGTTTTCAACTCGAGCTCTGACCCGTTTATATTTTCTCCTCCATGTATATATTGTATTACATTAGGTGTTCCTCCGCAAGGACGCCATTGATGTTCATCCATCTAGTATTCGTGAAGCTGTAGCAGTAGCGGACTGTTGCGGCATTTTGTTTTAGTCAATTCCTATCTTTGTATATCTAGATTAGGATTCAGTTTGTATTTGGGGTTAGTATTCAAGTGTTGTAGTTTAACACTTTTATATCTTCTTCTCAGATTATTGTATTGTCTGTTACCCGATAGCATATTTGGGTATTTTATTGTGGAGATTTTGTTGTACATTGTAATGTACTCTTTTATATTATTGGAGTTTGCACTTATCACTCCTCATTGTTAGATGTGTATTGTTGGTTATGGTTGAAATATTGGTTTTGTTGTTGTTATTAAATAAAAGTTTTAAAATTTTGACGATCCACTTTTAATGATTTCGGGTAGTTAGCCTTATATTATTTAGTATTGTCAGTTGATGTTGAGACTATGCCATCTGAGATACCTGATTTAATGTAGTATAGGGCTGGCCACCCGTTATTATTTTGAGCGGGTTGTCACAGATGGTATCAGAGCATCAGGTTCTAGCATCTTTAGGATTTGTGTGCGTTACCACGATCTTCCATAAGCATTCTTGATGTAGAGCCTTATTGTTAGGACTGTTGTATTCACACGTCCATTATCTTTCTATGATTTGAAAATATTTTAAAGGCGTTCTGATACAATTGTTCTTATTTCAAATGCCATCAAAGGGAGGTCGTTCAGGCAGGGAAAATAAAGGTTTGACAAAGCGCAACCCCAAATGCCTCAAAGGAACGTGACCACAGATGATGTTGCCAACATTGTGGCACAAGCGGTAACTGCTGCCATTTCTACGATGGCGCAGCAATATGTCGTTCGAGCATCCCAACCCCATTTAGGATTGTCTTTATGGGAGAGAGTGAAGGAAGAGTTTAGTAAGGGGCATCCTCCCGAGTTTGCAGGGGGAGTTGATGCAATGGATGCAAGTCAATGGAAGAATAGTATGCAGAAGCACCTTCGTATGGTTGAGTGTAGTGAGGTGCAGAAACAGTTTTTAGCCACCTTTAAGTTATCAGGTGCAGCTCTTCAATGGTGGGAGTATGTCACCACATCTGAACAGAGAGATATTTTACCTATAAAAGAATTTTGAGAACTTTTTTATCGAAGGTATTTTCCTTCCCCGACTCGGAAAATGGAGATTTTGCAAGGAAATAGAACGGTGGCAGAGTATGAGGAAGATTTTTCTAGATGGGAAAAATTAGTACCTGATGAGGTAGATATGGAAGAGAAGCGTATATCAAAGTTTTTTCGAGGATTAGATTGGAAAATTCGGCAACATTTGTTAGAGAGTCCCAGGTTAGAGACTTTTATCGAAGTAGTGAATGCGGCACTATTAAAGTGTCATGAATATCGTCTTCGTTCGCGAGAGGGTGAGAACTTTGGAGATTCTAGTTCATCAAGTAAGTTTGGCAAAGAGAGTGCCAGTAATAGGAGTGGGCAGAAAGGATTTGTGGCTAAGTGTTTCTTTTGTAAAGAAATAGGTCATAAAAAGAGAGATTGTCCTAAAAGAGGTAAAGGACCACAGTTTGATGAAATTTTGGAAGCGTAACCCCTACAATAGATTCGAGGTCACTTTAGACCAGGGGACTATGTTTGGGAGCCCATTGATGAGCAAGGTCAATCGGACTAGAGATGGATGATGTAAGTTAATTTTCCTTTATGAATAGGATTATTACTATATGAAGTTTTGGAAATCTCGTCTGGGAGATATTTATAAAAGGGTAGTGCTATAGCCCTATTATGTATGTGATGACCCTAAAGGGGAATTTAGAGCAAGTTAGGCTCTTATGTTATTATCTTTCGATAGAATAGATAATTTTATAATATGCTCAAAAGAGCTATGAACCTTGTGGTAAATGTAAGAATGATTATGGTGTGTTAAGTAGTAATGATAAAGTTACTTCTTTTTATATAGTCATGTTAGACATATATAATTGTTGTATTCCAGTTATGGATGAGCCTTATAAATGGCAATATGTTGATATGATATGAGATATCATTACTGAAACGAGTTTAAAGATTGTGGATTGATGGACGCAGGAATGTTTAGCTCATAATTATGCTAATTCTTATGAGCTATATATATTGTTATATGTATGATGATTTAAAAGACATTGTGTGGGACATAAGTCACTTTATGTATATATTGTAAGACATAAACCAAAATAATTTTCATAACTGTTTTTCAAATTAAAACTTTTTATCGGCCCTTGGGCCATTTCAAAATCATTTTCATAAAATTATTTCTTTCAAACTTTAGTCTGGATTTAACAAACTCTAAATCCCCGACCTCGCCACATAGTAGTGTATTGGGAGGGTTCCTTGTTTGGATTTCGCTTTTGCGAGACGTCCCCCGCACGAAAGTGGCGAATGTCAGGAATTCAGAGGATTTATTTTGTTGGACCATTCAAAATTTTTACTCTACTAAAATGTTAGTATACTTTTTATATTTATGGAATTGTGGAATTTTGGAGGCAAATGAAGCCTCATTATGATTGCTGTGAGCATAAAGCTCAAATATAAAGGGTGTATGGGCGCCCTTGTGGTAAATGGAATGGTTTTATAAAACTCAAATTCAACTTAAAATAAAGTAATTTAAAATAAATTCGTCGTGGGAAGTTAGAAGTTTGGAGATAGGGTTAGTAAGGATGAGTGTAGTAGAATTAGTTGAGCTTTGGAGGATTAGGATTAGCTAAAATTTCGAGGGCGAAATTTTTGTAAGTGGGGAAGTTTGTAATAACCCGAGGTCTTGGAGACGAATATTTATTTATTTTGGGAGAAATAAATATTATTTTATTTGGAGAATAATTAAATTGGCAATTGAGGTCAAAATTTGGATGCATTAGAAAGTGCTTTGAATGGTGATTCTGAGGGTGTAGTTGTGTCCGGAGGGGTCGAGAAAGTCGAAATGACTGTACTTAGGGTCTATTTAGGTTCCGAAATAATTTTTGGTACGTTCGAATCGAATTAAAGTTACCGGGTCATTTAAAGATGTGTATGTTTGGAGACAAGGCTTCAAAAGCCTATGGGAGATTTTTTTCTCCAAAGAGAGAAAGAGAAATTGAAAGAAATAAAGAAAGAAGAAGAGAGAAGAAGAAAGAAGAAGAGAAGGGAGGAGAAAGAGAGAGAGAGAGAAAGAGGATTTTCCGGCAAATACGCGATCTCAAGGCGGATTCAGACCCTACGAACCCGAGGCAAGTGATTATACTTGCTAAATAATTATTGCGTATCATTTATTGCATGATTTGTGGATTAATTTGGGGGGTTTTAAGTTTAAAATGTCAAAACCTAACTTTTGGGAAAACCTTAGATTTGTAGTGTATAATTCGATTTAAGGTTAGAAATTAGTTTAAATGTATTCTAGGATGAATATAAATGATATATTTGTGATTGGATTGAAGAAAAATGGAGAGAAAATGATTAAAACAAATTTTGGTATTTTTGGCTTACTTAAAAAGTAGCCATTTTCGAGAGTTCTGAAGGGTCGAATCGATTCGGCCTCCTACCGAATTGATTCGGTAATATGCAGTTGCCTAGGTCTGAGTGAACGAATCGATTAGGACCCCAGCTGAATCGATTCGGCCTGAGACAGAATCCGAGGTCTGATGACCCGAATCGATTCGCCTTTCTGGCCGAATCGATTCGGAATTGGCCCGAATCGATTCGGAAACAGGGCATTTTGGGGGAATGTTTTCTAGGGAGATTTTTACTCCGTTTTGTTCGAGGTTATCATTTAGGAACCTCTATAGGAGATATGTGGAGTATGTTTTGGAGGTTTTTAGGGGGTTTCCCTTATAAGAAATTATTGGAGTCATATAGACTTAATTTGAGGAATACCGATTAGAAATCTTAGTGTATTCCAGGTGGGGAAGCCCACCTTCATTAGAGATTTTATTTGGAGATAATAATTTATACAAAAGAATGGGAATAACTTAGAGATATCGGATCCAAGGATCCAATCCCAAATGGGATTACTTTAAAGGTTCATAAAATGAATCAAACTATATTATGGATGGAGAATTATAAATGTAAATTGAGGTGCATTAGGATAAGAATATCCTTAACTTAAAAAGAATTGAGAGACAATTCATAATGAGAAGTGACATGTGAGCTTCAAGTGAGAAATAGTATAGATTATACTAAGTGGGGAAGATTCATGAGAATTGACGATTAGTGTATCAAGAGAGAGATATACTAAACCATGACATTAATTTGGTTGCGCCTAAGGGCGTATAATAATTATAAAAATGATGTGATAGGTATACCTTATATGATGGTATATCTTTATGATGTGATGATGTATGTATACCTTATATGATGGTATATATATATATATATATATATATATATATATATATATATATATATATATATATATATATATATATATATATATATATATATAGTGAAGCATACCCCCTCCTTGCTATCATTGGGAAGTTGGGTGCGTTGAGGGTGAGCATCATGGCTCAAAGAGCAGGGTGTGGATAGTCCCCAGGTCATAGTCGTCCATTGTGATTATTATGCGATATATACGTGCATTCTTTTGGGGGTGAGAAGTCGGGGGTATGTGACATTCTCACTTGCCGGTTAGGAACTATGATCGCTTCCCGGACGTTGTGTGCGTGAGTTTGATCACGAGTTGGGTGTCGTTGAACCCCACCAGGTGGCCCCAGTTTTCTATGTGTATGGGTGACTGGAAGATGATAGCATGTGAGCCTGCGTCCTTCGAGTTATAGCTCGGTTGGATGGTTATTATTGCTTGTTCTTGTACTTGGGTATCGAGGGCATAATGGACCTCAACGACCTACATTGCCAGGATTAGTGTATCGGGGGGGTCCTTGTTTGGATTTCGCCTCGACAAGACATCCCACGCACGAACCGCAGTGTAATATTGGAAATTGGGGAGAAGTTCGTCCTTAATAATCATAATTATATGTATATATATCACCTATCCCCACAATCGACAGTGCCAGGAGTAGTGTAACGGGGGGGTTCCTTGTTTGGATTTCGCTTCGACGAGACGTCCCAATCATGAAATGCCGTGTAATGTTGAGAATTAGGAATATTAATTAATTAAAATTAGATAATAATTTGGGTTACATGCGTCATTCATTGAGGGCATAATGAGCCTCGAGGATCAATACGGTCAGGAGTAGTGTAACGGGGGGTTCCTTGTTTGGATTTCACCTCGGCGAGACGTCCCATGCATGAAACGCAATGCCGTGTTGAGAATCGGGAGGAGTTTAGTCCTTAACTCTTCATGCTAATAACTCATATATATAATTATATATTGTTTACATGCCAAATGATGGCATAACTAGAATATATGAAATTCTAGTAATTGAGAATGTTGATGTATTGTGATGATGTGATTATGAGCATGATGATGCAACTTTATATGTTCAACAAATGAACATTATAAATATAACTATAACATTAAGTTAATGTATATAATTTAAATAATAGAGATAAGTGTAGATTGGGAGATAGGTTAGATGATTTCAATTAAATAATTTATTTGGGTTTTAGTTAGATTGCTTTGCCTTAATAGAATTGGGCATTTATTTGGAGATCACGTGCATACGTTTAGTGCGCGCTTTAGTTAAGAGGTGAGTTGGATTATTATGGAGAGTTCGATTCCATTAAATCATGTAATAATGCATTTATAATTATTATGCATTTTAATGCACTTGCTATAAAACGTTTTCAACTCGGGCTCTGACCCGTTTATATTTTCTCCTCCATGTATATATTGTATTACTTTAGGTGTTCCTCCGCAAGGACGCCCTTGATGTTCATCCATCCAGTATTAGTGGAGCTGTAGCAGTAGCGGACTGTTGCGGCGTTTTGTTTTAGTCGATTCCTATCTTTGTATATCTAGATTAGGATTCAGTTTGTATTTGGGGTTAGTATTCAAGTGTTGTAGTTTAACACTTTTATATCTTCTTCTCAGATTATTGTATTGTCTGTTACCCGACAGCATATTTGGGTATTTCATTGTGGAGATTTTGTTGTACATTATAATGTACTCTTTTATATTATTGGAGTTTGCACTTATCACTCCTCATTGTTAGATGTGTATTGTTGGTTATGGTTGAAATATTGGTTTCGTTGTTGTTGTTAAATAAAAGTTTTAAATTTTTGGCAATCCACTTTTAATGATTTCGGGTAGTTAGCCTTATATTATTTAGTATTGTCAGTTGATGTTGAGACTGTGCCATTTGAGATACCTGATTTAATGTAGTATAGGGCTGGCCACCCGTTATTATTTTGAGCGGGTTGTCACAATTATCTATCATATCAACTTTGCAAACAAGACCTCATTATTTCGAGTGGTTTTAAGATAATTAAATTGGAGTTTAGTCGTGATTATTTAGTGGAATTAATTGCGATTAAATGGAGAAAGGAAAAAAATTACAGGGATGTAATTTGGGATTTTTGAGTACTTATTTGGAAGTCAATTTAATTATTTATTCGTGGGCTCCTAGAATAGTCCCTTACCCAGGTAATAGTCTCAGACTCTCTAAAACCTAGTTTAGCCAAAGTCTATTACTTATACCTATATATATTGTATAAAGTAATGTTGCATAATCCATGATAGGATTAGAGAGTGAGAGAAAAAAATACTATTCTCATTTTTGTGAAAGGGCGGGAGAGAGAAAGTGATTTCTCTCATATTTCACTATATTTTTATCTCTAGGAGTGACCACACACAAGGCTTACTTTGGGAGGGACATATACTAGAAGATCTAAGGCTTTAAATTGATTTTAACAATGATTTTAGAGACCTTGAAAGGTAAGTAAGACCATCATCTTCATCAACATATTTATCATCACTGGGATCACCAATAAGATTCATAAAGGTTTCGTGATTCAAAACTCTAGGTTTATGCTTCAAACCTAGTTCTAGTTTTACATTCTAATGCATGATCAATCGAAGTCTTTGGTTGAAAAGTTTTTTCACGTTTATCAATCCCTAACACCCTTTTTCTATGAATGAAAATGAGTGATCCTAACCTTGATTTATTTTGGAATATAATGTCGCCCCTTATTAGTGTAAGGATTCCTGTTAAGGCTCTCTTACCACCCAAGATGTGCTAAGTTCGTGGGCCCAAGATTTATAGGAAATCAAAATTATATGATATTTAACTACCAATAGTCAAACATATGATTTCGTCCAAAATGGGAGCCAACTATATATAGTGAAAAATAATAGTTACTAAAGTGTAAACTGAACAAATGAATGTAAATTCCTAAAGAACAATTATTTGACATTATTAAAACTTCTCTTATGAAGAGATACTTAAATGATTTTAAAAGAGAGGCAAAACTAAACCATGTTTAAATCTTATCTTATTGATTATAAAAGCATATACTTTACATCTTTTATTTCTAACCAAAATTACTTTTTTTAAATATAATTTTCAAACACAAATTTTCACATCATTTCCTTTTTTTTATCATAAATGGATATCCCAATTATAACATGAGATAATAAAACAGTTTCGGTGTTGTATTTTTACTTTTATAACCTTTAAATGAGGTTAATATTCGAAATTATTGTAAGAAACTGTGAGATATTTAAAAGATTTCGATGTTGAGTAGTGAATGCAATAAAATAATAAAAATATACTTTTTATAAACTGGATTTTTTTACAGGGTCATTTGACATATATTCCCTCGACATTTTTTATTAACATTTAGTTCAAGCCTTTTTTAATGTTCGTTGAAGTCATCTCTATATAAAACACTCACAAACATTCTTTCTTCTCTTATCTTATCATCCTTAATCCGTAAACATTACACATTAAAACCCTAATTCTTTCATTAAATTGCTTTGTAAAATGAGTCTTTTTATAAGGCTCCTTGTTAATCTTTATTTTATGATTTTTCTTATCATTTTCTTTCATTTGTAAGCCTTGGTGGTGGGCACACTAGCGACCATTTTTATACAGTCTAATAAAACACTGCTCCAAGTGAGTCCCCACCCACACTCCCTGATAAAATATAGAATTGAACTCCAAATAATAAAAAGGAAAAAAATATTAAACGAAAAAAAAACTAAACCATATAATATAACCTAAAAACTTAACCTTAAAATGAGAAAAAAAATCTAAACCCTAAACCTTTTCCCCAAATAAGAAATTGTGAAAAAGTAGACAATGGACGTTTTGGAATATATATATATGTGTGTGTGTGTGTGTGTGTGTGTGTGCAACTAATTCACAAATAATTATACCTAAGCAGATAATGCCGAACAAAAAATAAACAATCTCACAAGACATGGATTTACATGGTTCGGTAATGGCCTACATCCATGAGGTGTTTCTCTCTTTCTTATCAGTTCTTTCTGATTTGATAACAAGAAGTAACATGTTCCTTTTTCCCTGGGGTGAGGGTTACATTTATAGATATGGAGGAGATGGATTCGTATTGGTCTCATTCTTTCTGTTAGTCAGTTCGCTACTCGATTTTCACCTACCTTCTCCGAGATCCACGCATAAGGAGTTGACCTTTGGGGGGTTATTTGTCTTGATGATCTATACCCGTTAGTTACTGGGCTAGCCTTTTTTTGGATCCGGTTGATTTGGGCCGCTTGTTTTTCACACCACAATATATACAAAAAATAAAATTGGACAAACTTTATAATTTCATCATTTAAGAGAGAAGAGAAGCGAATTATATATATATATATATATATATATATAGAGAGAGAGAGAGAGAGGATGGATAACTAAGAACTTTTGTTAGAAGGATACGGCCAAAATTTTGTTTCTTAATATATAGTCAAATGTTAAGGCTAAAATTCTCTTTTTTCACCAAGATGCTTCAAACATTTTCAAGGCTTATTATAGAATAACATGGAAACATTGTGTTAAAATAAATTATATTTTATAGCGAGAGAATATATTGTAAAACGTATGATCGATGTGATAATTGATTAAATTTGCAAATTTCTAATTTGGCATACTTATTTAATTAGAGTCTATTTAGAAACAGCCCCTAAACAAGCAACAATGTGTGCATGTGTGTCAAACCATAAATAAAGCATGCGACACAAATTTCAGGAAAAATCCTTGCAGGGTAAAACCTTTTATTTCTAGAACTTTGAAAATTTTACAAGACCATTGACTTACATACCATCTTGCTTTCGCCCACAAAAGTAATGCACAATGTCTTCGTCAAACCTCCAAAATAATGGCTAAAAATCTGCAGTGGTTCACGCGCAGCTATACCACAAAGACCACAGCCCAGAAACTCCATAGAGACTCCCTCCACAATAGCACGCAGCTCTCCGGTTGTAGAGTTCTCCCCACAAAGAATCATCAACAGCAAAGTGTGTTCTTGAACACCAAAACAATTCACCAAAGCATATGGGATTTTTGTGAATTCAAAACAAAAAGGGATTAAACCCTAAAAGAAGATGTCAAAAGGATTCTGCAGTTTCACAGTTTTCGGTCTTTCAAAACGCTGGGACTTCTTAATGAAGATTAAACCATTTAATGAGTATTTATACAAAATCGTGTCGCCTCGGTATACGAGCTCGTTCGAACGAGAAAAAGATGTCGCGCGGACGAGATACGCATGTCGTTCAAGAGACATCGCGCGACAATGCCATGTCGTTCGAACGACAGATCAAAGTTGTTTGAACAACTGTTACGTTAAAAAAATATTTTAATGTCCGCCCCAATACTTAGAAAAAATACTCATTTTCAAATTTTGACGAAAAAGTCCGCTCCAATACTTAGAAAATATTTTGTAAAAATATCCCAAAAGCTCTAAGTGTAAAGTTAAGGTATTAAAAACATAACCTTACCAAAGTAAACTTTGCGGAGTCTTTTTAATGAAGAACTTGATATTCGGATCCGTCTTTGATGCTTGAATGTTCTTGAATGCTCTTTGACGGTGTAGCGGTATACGACATAATAAATTGATAACGGACTTATAAAATAATGTCCTTACATATATTATAACCTTTTCCCATCCTTTTGAGAATTAATCATCTAACACAAAAAACTCTGTTTACAAAATTATAAAAATAAAATCAAAAACCTCAAAAGCATCATGTATACTAACATCCTATTATTGCATTCATAGGAAATGAATCTAATCTAAAATTATATGTTACATTCTATCTTTAAGCCATTGAAAACATAATGCTATTTTATTCAATACTTTTGGTATAATTAGTCCTCCACGGCATTTAAATAAAACAACATTTCATAAAAAAATATATTTAAGAGAAAAATGCCCTTAAATTTGACGATTCGAGTGTGGTATATAAACCTCTCATGTGATATTTGAATTGTTATGGAAGTTTTTTTTCCAATATTATAGCTCTTTTCAACATTTTTTATTATATTTTTTACTTTTCACACTTCATGCAAAAGCTATATATTATCACTTTTATGCTATGGAGTTGCATTTATTTGTTAGAATAAAATATGATTGGAGAATTTTTGTTGGACTAGCTAGCACACACATGCATTGCACCTGTCATATGAAGGTGTGAAAACCTAAAAGGCTTATTATTGTAACCTGAAATAACAAGACTACATGGACCAATAACAATATGACACCTATCATAATATCCAATGGGACCAATCCAACAGATTGACATGGTAGGCTTTATTATCCCCTTGGTAGGCTTTATTATCCCCTTGGTAGACTAGTCGACCACCTTCAGGATTGCGAACATTAGTAAGGTGAACTGGCACATGTGGGAATTTCTACATCCACCCATGCACATGCACGTGAACATATACTCAGTTGTTATCTGTAGTATAAAGGCATAAATATCTAATGTATAATGGTATTCCGCCTCTTCTCCCTCTTACAACTATAAATAGCTTACAACACCCCGGAGCTAGGATAACTAAAAATGAAATGCATCTAGCCCTAGAGAGTTCTTGAGAGCTTGTACTCAAATCCTTACACTTAGTGGCATTACACCCGTGGATGTAGGCACCATATCGAACTGAACCACTTAAAACCTTTTGTCTCTCTCTTTGTTTCTCATCTTTCTCTAGTCCAAATCATCTTGTACATTATATGTGGTGTATAACTATTAGTACAATCAAGATAAGACTAATTGTGATCACCATACCTATTTTAAACACCAATAGATTATTTTAGTTGAGAAAGAGAAATTATGTCATTGTTTGGGTGTAGGGATTGGAAAATCAAAGTATTTCATGGAGAATGAAAAATGTGTAGTTGATGGTTGTAAAGCAATAAGAAAATGAACCAATTAAATCGTGGTTTTAAAGATATTCGATTCAGAAATATTATATGTCCATGGTTCAATATTGAAATAATTTCAGTTATTTTCCCTGATTGTCCGTGTCAACACACAATTCTAATACCTCAACTTTTTTAGAACATTTCCTAGTATAATAACAATTATTCGAAGCACTTTTTTATGATAAGTGAAATAATAGTACAATGAAAATTGTAAGGGCGAGATTTATAATGCTAATTATGCTTTTTAGTTCAGCATATTCCGTTACACCTCTCCATCATCATGTACATTTTCAATAACTTCAATTAAAGATAAGTGTTATACCTATATATTCCTATAGGTGAATAAGCTCTAAGTTGCAAAAGAGTTAATAAATGTGCTCGACTTTACTCCAAAGTGAGGTCATCTCAGTATCAATTTACTCGGCCAACCTGTTTGAATAAGATTGGACACGTCCATGTTCCTGTGAGTGCTTACACACAAGACGTCCCCTATTAAACACGTGGGATTCTAATAACGTATCTGTTACACCACAATTATATGCGCGCTTATCAATAAGACCAATTCGTGATCCAGGGCACCCTAATTTATAATGATAAGCATGTATATCCAGGTGTAACTGCCCGACTTATAAGGGCAATCCACCTGCTATCTTGTAAATATCTGCAAATCACCTATAAATAGGGTATTAGCCCACGAGATAAAAGGACTCCCAAAGATATCTTCTCAAGCCACGAGTTGTATTAGGAACACTAATTGTAACTTTGTTAATAAGTTCAATAATAAACCAATAGTATCGTGGACGTAGGTTTCCTCAAAGGGACGAACCACGTAAAATCATTGTGTTTTCTATGTCTCTCATACCTATTATCTATCATCATTATTTATCTCCAAATTAATTTATTTATTATTTGTTACCTCCATTTTTGGATGTTAACAAATTGGCACCATCTGTGGGAACCTCATAATAAGACATTGTAGTTCCTACCCAAAATCACTTATTTAGATACTTAGCAGAGACAATTCGAAATTACGGATAACCCCGAGAGAAATCGCGTAGCAGAAGTTCAGACACCATTGACCCCTATCGAAGCGGAAGACGTACACATCATACTAATGAGCCTCGTTAAAGGGCAAGAAGTGATGCAGGAAAGTGTCAGGCAATTGACACACACCCTCCAGACGAGGCCGGTGCAACCCAATCCGAATAACATAACTCTCGGATTCGAGATATCATGGAACGACGAAAAAAGACTTCCTTCAATGCCTCATAAGGAGCGATAGGAGGAATATTATAGATAGGCGATTGAGAATCCCAGGAGGCTATACCTGGGATCTTATGGAAACACAAGTTTTTCTCAACGAACGGGGTCACAACGAGTACGGACATATCGCCCTAGTGCAACCTCCTCCATTTAGTCGCCCAGCCACATTGATGACCAGTCATATTCAGAGGAGCGTCCCAGCATGCTTAAAAGACTAAACAGGGGGTAAGCATTTGGTTGGCTAGGTCCACATTACAACCGCTAGAAATCACCAGCTGCCCCGCGCGACTACTCCCGGAGGAGCATATCAGGAAAGTCCGCCACTAGGGGCTCCCATCGCTCTGCATGAGTCGGATGAAGCCGAGCAGACTTCTCAGGAAGAGAGCTCGGCCAAAAGTTAAGGATGAGCAAAAAAATCGTTTGAAGGCGGTACCCAAGGCAATAACCAATAATGGAAAGGCTCCATCCAATGCCTAGAAGACTACCTAGGAGAGATGGACAAGGCTCCAGGACTTTTCTCCAAAGTTCACAAATTATGAACACAAAAAAATTGATAGTGGGCAAAGAATCCAATGGATCAAAGCCATCGGCCAGCAAGAACAACGGCACATAAGGGTTTATCCTTTTTCTCTCCTCTTTTCTCCTCTTCCTTTCTTCTCTTCTTCTTTTCTCTCTTTTTCTTTCCTTTCTCCCACTCTCTCGTGTCTTATATAGGAGAGAATAAGGGTTTATCCCTTTAAAACCCAAAAATGACTCGTTTACTCAATTACGAGTCCATATTAATCCAAAATTTCCCAAAACTCAAGTACTACCCTCGGATACTCTATTCTGACTATCTCGACCACTCCGAGACTCACCGCGCAATCGGAATCTCCATCTGAGGTACTTGATCGTAAATCACTAATTTAACCCAACACAACTTAATGCGGGATTTCCCATTAAAATGTTATCCTCTGTCGCTTTACCTAGCTACGACATATAACTAAAATACTTCAGCTCATTTACTTAATCCCAAAATTAAATATAACACCCATCGAAAATCATCTAATCCTTGAAAACTCCAAAAATTACTATTCACAATAATCTCTTAAATTCCCAAATTACACTTATGAATTTAAATTATCCCCAAAAGTGCGGGGTGTTACATACTCCCCCCCTTATAATGGAATTTCATCCTCAAAATTCAGATACAACCGATACTACGAACACTAACCTAGGATCGTGAATCACTCCACCTCCTAAAGCCTCAAGTGGAATGGTACTAGACCGATGGCTCTCAATCATACATTTATTCACCACTCACCTCTAATAAGGTGTTACACGATACTATACTGCTACCTCGACTACTCTAACATCTAAATCGCTTGACTATTCCCATCAGTCTTGTCACTTATCTTGGGCACGCTACCTCTTATTACCCCCTATACAATTGGATTATCGCGTACATCTTACGACATTCCATTTAGCCCATTTCAATTCCACTATGACTGCCTCACGGCATAACCTTCAACTTTATATACTACGCCCCTTTTATTTCAGGCGGTATGTAAAACCAACTTTCTAAGGTGCCCATACACCCTCTCTGCATAACTAATACAAACGTCCGACACATACACTCTCTCTAAACAATGGACCCTATTTCCTCGACGTTATACTCACACATTGATTTTCCTAACCCGTAAAATTTAATTTCTCCTATACATGGAAATTCGATCCTTCTCAAGGTGAACCAACTAATCTTCATGTGGTTAACTCACAACTACCTCCTTACATCGGTGCCACTAATCCTTATGACTTAAAATTCTAATAATCCTACGATCGAGGTGTTTCCAACACACGTAAACTAGTACTATCCTAAGTATCCATAGTGCCCAAGGCCTCTCTCAACTTTCGACATTTTCTCGGTTTCATGCGTGGGATGTCTCGCAAAGAGAAATCCAAACAAGGAACCCTACCGTTACAGTACTTCCTCGCATCGTCGGTCATTGAGATATAGCGACCTGAGGCACACCAGCGGGACGCCCTAAATCCTACCTCGCTAACCTACCAACACTCTTTTACCCTATATCCTTTTATCTTAACGAAATGGAAAGTCTAACTAATCGGTTTCCTACTCCCTGCCAAGATGTTACGATCATCTTACCTAAAAGATACTTCCTCTTAATTAGCCTTCTATTTAAGGCATGGCTATAAGCCTCAAATCAATATCCTTTACCTCGTCTCACCCACATACTTGTGGATAGAGAACCATTTCAGTGCTTTTCCATAGCACTTTTGTCTCTATAAGCATACACTCATCACACGGCTCTCAGTCCATAGTGTTTTCTCTACACTAGGTAACTTGTCATCAAAACCAATATCCTTGCACCTCATGACATCTCTCCACTCCCGACGTCGTTAAGGTTCATGCGTGGAGCGTCTCGCAAAGCAAAATCCAAATAAGGAACCCCTCCAATACACTACTACTTAACTTTGTCGGTCGTGGAGGTCCGTTAGCTTTAAATATGCAGCCGGGATAACCCTATCCCCTCTTTCAACAAAATGTGGTATGAACTCCTATCTCTATTCAAGAGCCACACCACTAAGCACTCGTACTAACACTAAGTCCTTGCGCAAATAATAACAAGCTTAATACTCATAGCTTAACAATAAATCCTGCATACCTTAAGTCACCTTAATAAGGTCGCCACACATTCAAATCATGATAATGAAGCATCTGCTTACCAAAGTTTCATCTACCCATATAAATAAAGGCGAGCTCAACCTGTATCCAAGTGAGATATCGCAACATCAACATGTTCCATCCTGGAACCGCGAATACGATAGTCTTGCCATCACTAGCCTGCTATTGCTTCGAAAATAAAATAACATGATATACTCAAAATAACACCGTACTCGTATAACACACACAAAATGAGCAATACCCATCTAATATAAATTTAAAATACTAACACCGGCTCTTCACAACAAATGAAAAAAATAGATCTCCGCTATCGCGGAAAAACACATAAACATATACTATATACTGTTATCGATGCTACTAATAAACTCGAATCACACATGAATCTAAGGCTAATAAAATAGCGTGACTCAATCTTGTCACACCGAATATACCTCCTTCTTTCGAGGTGAAACTAATAATAATAACTTTGTCAGTCTTCCTGACTACTCCGGTTGGTTCCCTGACCTAACACTTGTCTTAATCGAACCAAAACTACTCTCATCAATGCCCGACCTCGGTACCCCACTCTGGTCCTTTAATTCCTACTGGAGAAGGACTAATTATGGGGCTTAATACTCCACCCCGATCCTGATAATCACCTTCATAGCCCCCTTAACTTCTTCGTTAAAAGGAAACTCCACTAACGGCTTCAACAACCCTGCTTTAATGAACTCCCCCGGTGGATGTCCACCGATGGTGTTCCATAACTCGAATTCTCCATATCACTCTTTATTCACTGTCGGTCCCTAATCGATCCTTATGTGAATAAATTAAAACTGCATTCTTTTCCTTCCTAATCAACCAAAGGAATTTGTGGTTAAAACCGTCCGTAAGATTCCTCCACGAGCAACAAATTCTGCTCCCCCGAATATATTGACCACCATTCCCACCATTTCAATATTGCTCCCACGAGTGAAAAAATTTTCCTCTAATTTTCACCCATGGGTATTTCCATACCCTGCTTTAAGCCAAAGCTTCTGAGCCTTCTGCTTCCACTGAGTAAAGCAACACTGACTTCGTGTAACTTAAACCTCAATGTATGGTCCTCACGAAACACCTTTCGAATCTTATCCCAATTTATCTTTACTGGGTAATTCAAGTTTAGCACCACTTTCTACTACAGCGGTACTTAGATACTCGTAACTACTATTCTTTAGTAGTCGTCGTAGCAATACAAAGAAACTCCACAAGGGGAGTGACTTCTATTGCGGTCCTCATTCCTCACTTTAACTCACAGCTATCAGCTAAGCCCTGCCTCCTGCTGCCCTCATCATGGCCTTCCTTAGTCGCCCTTCCTCGATTAGCACACGAATCTCGAACGAGCATGCAAAAGATTTACTATAATCTTATTGTAATAGCAGGAGAACGAAATCTCTCAAGAGGAATCAACAATCCTAATCTTAAGGCTCTATAACAAACCGAGAGCAACGCTGGAAGCGTAGTACGTCCGCACAGATTCCTAAGGACACTAGAACCTGATGATCTGATACCATCTGTGACACCCAGCCTAATAAAATACCGGGCGATCACGCCTATACCAAATTAAAACAGGTGTCTCATATGGTTCATTCTCAGCATCACTGTCGAAAACCAAATTAATTACTAATAACCTATTAGGCTGGCGTCAAAATTTTATTTAACTAATCTTTTTAAACAAATTAATCAATATACAACATCCACACAATTTATATAAATGAAACTGAAAAGAAATAAAATAACCGAACACTCGGTTTAACCATAATACAACCCAATTGAATTTCGCATAAAAGGCGGTAAAAGAATAAATAAAAGCAGTTGGGTTATTAGCCCGAATGTTTATACAATACCTCCTATCTAGATTACAAGGATAGAAGCGTCTATAGAAAACCCGCATGCATCCACAGCTACTGCAGCACACGTCTGACTCGAAGGAATCATCATACAGGTGTCCCTGTGTCTGGACACCTATATATATAATATATAGCAAGAGAGGAAAAATAAAAAAATGGGTCAGAGCCCGAGTTGTGAAAATATTTTGCAAGTGCATAAATGATTTATTTAAGAAAATATAAATTATCTCATATTTAAATTGGTATCGCACTCCCATGAGATACCCCTTATCTCTCTTCTAATAGTGCACACTTATCGTATTCCTCTAAACATCCTAGTCAAGCTACTCTACCTAACTAAACCGTTACCCCCAAACCCTAAAGGTCCTAAGTAAACTAGGTATTAAGGGCTAAACTTCTCCCCAGTCCCAACACTGCGCTAAATTCGTGTGTGGGGTGTCTCCCAAAGCGAAATCCAAACAAGGAACCCCCCGATACACTACTACTTGGCAATGTTTTTCGTCGAGATCCATTAAGACCTCAACACACAACGTATATATATATATATATATATATATATATATATATATATATATATATATATATATATATATATATATATATATATATATATATATATATATATATACACGAGTAATAAGGGCTAACTTCTCCCCAGTTTCAACACTGCGCTCAATTCGTGCGTGGGGTGTCTCGCAAAGCGAAATCCAAACAAGGAATCCCCCCCGATACACTACTACTTGGCAGCGTCGATCGTCGAGATCCATTAGACCCTCAGTACACAACGTATATAGGTATACTCATATAATTATATACATTATCATACTCACCTTCATATGCATATTACTATATACGTCCGGATATAATCTCCCGGAATGAGAATTAATCATTTTTTCATTTTATCTCTTTACTCTAATAGAGATATATAATATCTTGTTCTCGTACACAAGTAATGTACTATACACACAAGTATAATAACCATCCCAACGGGCTATAACTCGAGGATGCGGTCTCTCAATGCTGTCATCTTCCAGGGCATTACTCACATACCATCCTGGGTACCAGCGATCGGACTAAATATCACCGAAATAGTAAAAATTCAAAGCACAACGTATGGGAAGCGGTCATAGTTCCTCCCAGGGAATGAGACTAAACATACCCACCACGTCTCACCCCTAATAAAAATCACACAATATAATAATGGACGCTATAACCCGGGGACTATACGCTCCCTGCTCCTCAAACCAGGGGCCTCACCCACATCGCGCAACTTGCCATGATAGCATTATAGGGGGTATGCTTACATATACATATCATATTTTATATATACTGTAGTCACATCGTATATATATTCTATATCATCCCTCAAATATAAATGGCCACAATTTCCAATCACACCTAACAATGGCCAATAATCTCAAAGATTCTCACTAATAATAATATTTAAGTATTCGCACACTCACGATACTAAATCCAAAAGTATTCCCTCACTTGATAAATAACTTGTACCCTTTTCACGTTTAAGGATTTATATAATTTCTCCAACTATACCAATTCATCCTAGTAGTCTCATAGGATTTACTTAACCGTAACCGATACGATTACGTTGTCTATGCGCATAATTATGTGTGCCTAAATGCTCACTGAAATTACCCCAAGAAATATTCATCCCTAAACACCCTTAATTTAAATAAGTCGTGGATTCCATTTTCACGAACCCAAGGACTACGTTTTGCTCAAATAATAATTTAGAGGTCCTCACTCTATTTTTGGGAAACCCCATCTCTCTAATTCCTCACTTTATTTATTTTCGTCCAAACCATTCCTTTTGCGACACACATTTTTACACTCTCCAAATCCCAATTATAACTCCCTCGAATAATTAGGAATATATTCCCCTAGGTGAATATTTATTTCCTCGAATAAATAAGCTAAAACCCATAAATGTGGGAATTTATCCCATTTAAATTAACTAAGCTGAAATTGCCAAAATAACTGTTTGATCGATCGATCGACCCTTAGCCATCGATCGATCAATCGACCCTTAGCCATCGATCGATCAATCAAACAGGGCAGCTTCTTCTTTTCCCCTATTTCGGCCATTATCAAGCCTCCAAGATTTTTACTCCTTCTTCCAACCTTATTTAACCACAACCAACTAATTATACACAAGGTAAATAGGTTCTAAACATTCTAGAACCAAGAATTTACAACTAAATTTAATTAATTCCTAGGTTCCTTAAATCGATTATTGTTCGAGGTTTACTTGTTAATCTCCCGAAAATCGGTTTTAATTCACAAAAACCCAACACAAAATCTTTAGGGTTTGTTATTACCAATTATGATATGATATTTATGCTCAAAATAAATAAAGCAAGTAAACACTTGCCTGGAGGATAAAATCCGACGACCCCAAGTCGAATCCCGCGAAGTTTGGCCTAGAAATCCTTTTTTCTCTCTTTTCTCCTCTTCTTTTCTTCTCTTCTTCTTTTATCTCTTTTTCTTTCCTTTCTCCCACTGTCTCATGTCTTATATAGGAGAGAATAAGGGTTTATCCCTTTAAAATCCAAAAATGACTCGTTTACTCAATTGCGAGTCCCTATTAATCCAAAATTTCCCAAAACTCAATTACTACCCCCGGATACTCTATTCTGACTATCTCAGCCACTCCGAGACTCACCGCGCAATCGTAATCTCCATCCGAGGTACTTGACCGCAAATCACTAATTTAACCCAACATGACTTAATGCGGGATTTTCCATTAAAATATTATCCTATGTCGCTTTACCTAGCTGCAACATATAACTAAAATACTCCAGCTCATTTACTTAATCCCAAAAGTAAATATAACACCCATCGAAAATCATCTAATCCTTGATAACTCCAAAAATTACTATTCACGATAATCTCTTAAATTCCCAAATTACACTTACTTAGGAATTTTAATTATCCCCAAAAGTGCGGGGTGTTACATCTAAAAGATCTATGGGGTTTCAAATTCTATGATCCTACTACTAAAATAATTTTTTAGATAAAAAAATGGCTAGTTCTTTGAGGACGTTGAGTTTGTCGGGGGGATAAGGTTGTGGATTTTAGTTTTGAAGAGGAATATATTGATATTCCCACAGTTGTTATTTACATTGATCAGGCTCATATTCTTTACATTATTCAAGAAGCAGATCCTAATCAAAACAATACCCAAGAACCTCTCGTTCTAGAAGAACAAACTCTACCACCTCCAGAACCTATGCCATTAAGGAAATCCATTAGAAAAAGGAGAAGTGTTGTGCCAGATGATTACATTGTATTTTTCCAAGAACATGAGTTTGACATTGGTGCAGGGGAAGATGATCCAATCACCTTCCGTCAAGCTATGAAAAGTTCTAAATCTCAATAGTGGATTGATTCCATGAATGAGGAGATAAACTCCATGAAGGACAATGGCATTTGGGATCTTCTCCCATTGCCTGAAGGTGCAAAACCCATTAGTTGCAAATGGATATTTTAAACCAAGAGGGATTTGAAAGGTGATGTAGAGAGATACAAGGCTCATCTTGTCACTAAAGGCTTTACACAAAAAAAGGCATCGATTATATTCTGATTTCATCAAAAGACTCTTTTAGTATAATAATGGCACTTATGGCGCACATTGACCTTGAGCTTCATCAGATGGATGTTAAGACTACATTTCTTATTGGTGACATTGATGAAACAATCTATATGGTGCAACCAGAAAACTTTGTGTCGAGAGATGCAAAGAAGACGGTTTGCAAGTTAAAGAAATCCATTTATGGGCTTAAGTAAGCTTCTCGTCAATGGTATTACAAGCTTCATCAAGTTGTCATCTCGTTTGGTTTTAAGATGAATCTGGTTGATGATTGTATATACCAGAAGTTTAGTGAAAGTAAGCATATTTACTTGGTTTTATATATTGATGACATCTTGCTTGCCACCAACGATACAGGTATGTTGCACGAAACTAAGAGATTTCTTTTAAAAAAATTTGAGATGAAAGATCTTGGTAACGCTTCTTTTTTGTTGGGTATACAAATACACCGAGATCTCTCTCGGGGTACACTTGGTTTATCACAAAATAGATATATCGAGAAAATTCTTAAAAGATTTGACATACATGATTGTAAACCAGGTGACTCCCTTGTTGCTAAAGGAGATATTTAGTCTCAGTCAATGTCCCAATAATGATTTTGAGATTCGGGAGATGCAAAAGATTCCTTATGCGTCAGTAGTAGGAAGTCTTATGTATGCTCAAGTATGTACGCGTCCGAATATTACGTACATTATTGGCATATTGGGCAGATACTTAAGCAATCCTGTAAAGGATAACTGGATAGCTGCCAAGTGAGTCATGAGGTACTTACAGAGAACAAAAGACTACATGATCACCAATCGGAAGTCAGATCAGTTAGAGATCATCGGATATTCTGACTCCGATTTTACTGGATGCTAAGATTGCATGAAATCTACTTAGGTTATATATACTTACTTGCTAGATGTCCTATATCTTGGAAGAGTTTGCAGCTTGTTATGAGACGTCCAATCATGGAATATGGCTGCGAAATTTTGTCACGAGGCTGCGTATTATGGATGGCATTAAAAGACCACTTAAGTTATTTTATGACGATAAATCAACAGTACTATATTTCGGCAATAACAGGACTTCTACGAAGTCAAAATTTATTGACATCAAGTTCCTACTTGTAAAAGAAAGAGTTCATAGTGGACTTATATCTATAGAGCACATTGGTATAAACTCTATGATTGCGAATCCGCTAACTAATGGATTACCACCCAAGGTCTTTCATGAGCACACTGCTCATATAGGTGTAGTTTCTTTTCAGGATATATCGTTTTAGTGGGAGTTTGTATTTTATATGTATTCATAGACACATTTGATTTAATGGTTATTGTATGGTTATTTACTGCAATAAAGTATTGAGTTTATATCCAGTCTGATTTTATGGTTTGATCTCACTAAGGTTTAAGGAGGACCAGTTGAAAATAGGTATGTTAAGATCACATTGCATGAAATTTCCATGCTACACATCCACACTTGATCTTTGTCATTAGTTGCATTGATATATGTGATCATTGATGGTTCTACTTACGAAATATGTAATGAAGGTCGCTTTGATTCTATATTGGTATAATTAATGGACAAGATTGTTAAGATGCATAAAGTTTTGATAGCAAAAACTCATGAGCTCATAAAGTATAATTCAAGTTTATAAAGTTACATATATAGCCCAAGTGGGGGACTGTTAGAGTAAAATTTAATATATGGGCTTATATATGAAATAAATATGAATTATAGGCTGTCAAATAAAGTTAGGCCAATTAATGTGATTAAGTTAAGTTTTGGGGTCTTAATAATGTATTATTAAAGTGAGAGTTTTAATGTGTAGAGACAAGCGTAATTTCTATTTTTATGATGGGTTAAAATAGAAATATACGAAATATAAAAATACACGATTGTCTAATAAATTGGGGTCATGGTTCCCAGATCACAGTACACCATTCTTCTGATTCCCATTGTCAGAGAGAAATTTAGAGAGAAAACAAAAGTGCTGATCTGGAAGATCATAAGACCTCAGACTCGGATATTTTACTTTTCTCGTTATGGATTCAGGTGGTTTTATGCGAAAGGGTTTGCCTCATCTCGTGTTTTGTGGTTTATTTATCTCAATTTAGATTTAATATCTTGCATGTTTAGGTTCACCTAATTAATCAAGATAATATTAAACTTACTTGAATGGCTTTTTTACATATAATCAGACCACGCTACAAAACTTATTTTACTAAAATGATAAGGAGTGGAGTAACACTCTAAACAAATTAATCCAAATAAATAATTAAGGGTGAAGCTAAATTTTTCATAATGCATATTAAAAGTATTAATTGTTATTTAAGAAGAAAAAACAGATGGACCATGTAGAATTTTTTTCATTAGTTTATCCTTGTATTCTAGACAAATCCCAAAACATATATTTAACACGATCTAATTATTGTTTTCTTAACAATATATATATATACACACACACACACACTAAACATCGTATACCTCTATATGTGAAGCCCAATACATTCTTTTTATATTCGTAAAAATATTTTCTAATAATATATGAGAATTATTATATATAGGGGAGGCTAGCAGAAATGTTTATAAAATTAAGAAATCTCAAGAGAAATTTTCCTTATACCAATTCCAAAGACTGAGTAATTTTATTTAGATGAATCAACTATGATTTCACAAATTGGAATAAAAATATATTTTTTTCGTTAAAGCTGCTAAAATAAGAATTTTGTCCATTCAACAAATAACCATAAAATTATTTACTTCAAAATCACATCATCATTATATTAAACTACAAACTTATGTGATCAGATTCCATGCCAACAAATTTTATTTTTGAATGACATCCAAACACAATAAAAGTTCATATGAATAAATTCCCATTTTCAGTATATGTTCAACATAAATTATCAAAGAGAGTTATAAATTATGATGATTTATAACATATCTTTGCAATACCAAACATTAATGTAAAAAGAAAGTTAAGTTTTTAATCTAAAATAACTTATCTTAAGGACCTAAATCCACATGCCCCTAGCAAATATAAAATAAGTTGAGAACATAAGTGAACTCATATTTTTGTTGATCTCAGCTTAGAAATGGTAACAAAAGCTTGATTAAATAAAATAATATCACAGTAGACCCTTTGTCTAAGAACCGTGTAAAGGAAAATGAAATGGAAACACGAAATATTGAATAAGAAACAAATCACTAAGGGCACCTCATAGGTGAAATCGTGACATGTCTTGCCTTTATAAGGATTAAGAAAAAAATAGATAACTTTCAGGAATAATAGATTAGTGATATGGAATCTCACAATTAAAGAAAAATATCAAGTTATGGTTTCATATATTTGCCCAATTAAAAATAACACTACTAAGTAATCATAACAAACATAGACTTCATCGAGAACACATTGCACTCGTAAATATTTTCTATAATATTTCACCCCCACCTTCCCAAGGGAAAAAATTATAATCCACCACCGACATCTTGATTACAAAACTTAAAAATCATTTTAGGCTATGTCTGTAAACCCAATTACAAGCTTTGGAATTGGAATTGAAAAATTTTCAATTCAAAATTAAACTAAAATTTTTCCAATTTCAATTCCATGGTATGGAATTGAAGTGCCCAAACACACCCTTAATGATTTGTTCTCCAAAATCTTTAGGTGAGCCTCCCATATATGTACACACATATGTTTAAGTTCATCACTTTGTCAAAAATCAGATCTCACTCAACTAAGTGAACCCTCCCAAAGGGTGTTTTATGTTAACACTTTTTTCCCCAAACATCCCTCTTTTAATATTTTTGCTAATTTTTGTATACTTATCTCATCTACTAATGAAGAAAAATTTGTATTTACAAAACCAATTAATTCAAAATTAGCCTCATATATTTAATGCAAATGTAAGAGGCAATAAATTTAAATTAGTGAGAAGTAAAAACCTAAAAAGAAGAACAAAATTATAAGAATAGGAAAGCCCAACTATATTTACATGTCACAAAAGTAGAACTCACAAACGAAAAATTCAAATATATCAGTTCTTAGCCCCCAAACTATATGTAATAAGAAGAAAGTAAAGCTTAAATAAGAGAAAAAATCCTAATGTATATAAAATTAAGAGTCCCAATATCAAGAAGTTGAAGTATCTTTTGTACTAGATTTTAACCATGCGCGAGTGCTTTGTAGTTCGTGTTTTATAATGTATTACTTATAAATTAACAAATATATAATAAACATATGTGCTATATGCAAAAATATTTATCAATGTAAATAAAAAATGTGTATTACACTCATAATACTATTTCATATCGAACTCATATTAATATGTAAAGAAAAGTGAATGATTAAAGAATATAAAGATAAAATAATTATTTTTTTGTGGATAAACATAAATAATTTGCTTCCTTATATATAACTACTTTGAGTGTACTTTCATCGAACATCTTTGCGTAAATCTTTCATCCTTTTATTCACTGTTCTAAAAAACCCGCCTAGGCTTAAGGCTTGAGAGAAACGCCTCGCCTTACGCTTTTCACGCCTTATTCTTGGTAAAACCCTTAAGGCGCACTTTTTTCTAAAAACAACAATGCTTTAGTGAAACGATGTCGCCTTTTAAAGAATTTCTTTATAAACCGGATCATTATCTCATCCAAAATAATCAAATAGTATTTTAATTTGCATATATTCAGATTTTATGATATGTGCAATTTTTGTATTTTAATAGCCTTGTTATGGTTAAAAAATATTAAAATATATTAAGAAGGCCTAAACGCCTTTTCACGCCTTTTTACGCCTAGGTCCGCCTAGGCTTCTAAGGCTTAAGGCTTGACCTCCACGCCTCAATCACGCCCCGCGTTTTTTAGAACCTTGCTTTTATTTAAACATGTCAAACTAAGTGTAAAAAAATAACATCTCTTAATCTTTAAGAGAAACCTTAGACAATTATATTTAGAATGTAATTTTTTTAATCTATTTATTATTTTTATTTAATGAAACTAAGATAACAAATTTATTCATTTTTTAATGGCCTTTTAAACATCCAATAGAATAGGAACCTATTATTCAAAATAATATAGTGGTACAAAATAAAGACATTTTGTGAAAATTAAGAAGTAAAACAAAAACACCAAGTATCAACTATAGTTAGACATGTCATTGCATCTCCATAAAATATATATATATTTACCAAGAGAGATGGATACTCCCTCTTGTATTGATTAGTGTTCCCACCCCACCCCACAAATGCACATACTAAATTGAAATTGAAATTGAAATTCAGCCACACCACCAAACGCACACAGTTCTATCACATATATTTTAATTATTGACTAATATATATACTTTCCTATAAACTAAAATAATTATATAAAATAATATATTTTTTTAAAATGACTTAAAACAACTAAAAAAATGCAAATTCATTTCAATGTAATCTGAAGTTGAGGTGTGATCGTATATATAGATGTATAAAGATGATATGAAATGATACTGCAATAGTTTGTGATGTTTAAACATTAAGAAGTAAAATATATTTACAAATATTCATTTAAATGAAATTTGAGGGTTCATAGAACCATCTAATTTGTTAATAAAAAAACAGTCAAAATTAGCAACAAAAATTTCAAATTATAGTTAATGAAAATCAGAATCTACATATGGGATGTGAAGGAAAAAATCCAACTCAAGGCACCAATAATTGTTATTTCACAGTATTTATGTTCAATACCATCTCTTATACATATATATATATATATATATATATATCATAAAAATGTAACTTTATTTACGATCACAAATCACTAAAAAAACTACAATAAAACATATTAATATTAATAAAAGGATACCGAGTAAATGTACCTTTGTTCTTTTACTATAAATAATTTTTGTATATTCGTACATATTCTTTACAAACTATACATACCCAATAATAACATAAAAAAGAATTATATATGTTTTTCAACTTTGAATATAAATTTGTATTTTACCAATTTCTACATAGTCTCCTTACCATTCTGATATCCTCTATTACCAATTTGTTAATATCATGAGAATCAATCAAAATATCCTAGAGAATAAAATGAAAAACTCATGTTTGATCAGACATATAATACCGAAAACTCTAGAATGAAATTAAAAGCCTTAATTTCAGATTATAAACATAAAACAATCAAGAATCTACAACATATTAAAAATTTAATGAACATAAATGAAAACATGAACAGATAACAAAGTACGTATATTTGTGTTATTTATTAAATAGAGATTTAAGATAAAGGTCATGTTCCTTTTTATATTTGAATTTTTATGACAATGCTTTTAAATTTATAAATCTAGTCCCTATGGTACAATAGCATTTATAAATCTAGTCTCTGTGGTAGAATGTCTTTATTTTTTTGGTCCGTGCCAGCGGCACTATTTTTCACCATTTTTCATAGTGTTTTTAATATAGGGACTAAATTTATAAAATTATTTGGAGTGTCCTATTTTTATACACTTTGACAACTATAAGGACCTTTCTTCAAAATCCCCTTTATTAAAAGGCAAACGTATGCACATCGCGCGGGTTAAAATCTAGTAACTTTATAATTTTCACGAACTCTGATTCCATTATTTTGAGTCCGAAAGATATCAAGAAAGGTGGCCTCGGCAGCAAGATCCTTAGTCCAAACCCTAAGACGCTACGTGAAGAAGCCATGGGAGATCACAGGCCCATGCACTGACCCTATTTATTTGACTGCAAAGGTTGAAGAACACTATAATGCCCGTGGTGGAGGCTACCAGTAATATAAGGGTTTTTCGCTGAATGGAGGAATTTTTTGCCATTAATAAATCTAGCAGTGTTGTTTGAAACAGTAATCACGTGTCACACAATGGGAATCTCTTGTACTCGCTAGTCCTATCTATGATTCTCTTTGTACTGTTCACTTTTCCCATGTTCAGATACATCAAAATTCAACAACCAAATTTGTCTCATCAATATTTTAGTTAAAGCATAAGTTGGGATTGTTGTAGATATTTCATGTTGACATTTCCTTTTTTACATTTGAGTTATACTATCAATTGATAATGCCAAAAGAAAAACCAATCAAAATCAGTATGGCCGTTAGAGAGGAAATATGAAGAGTTTGATTTAATTAAAGAGACGAAAAGAGAGATTTAAGAGTTCTGATTCTTTGGAGTACAAAAATGTTTTATATTTGAGGAGAGAGAAGCAAATAATATTTATTTGATACTTATTGATTAGAGACATGTGGCATTTATATGAGAAGATTAGGTGTACACTCTTGCGATATGCGGGATTATCGTGGGTCATTCATACAGATAAATGAATGCCTAAGAAATATGAAATTTAAGACCGTAAATTGTAGAAAACAATCACTAAAGTTGAGGGAGATTGTTATAAATAGCGTAAAAAAGTATTTCCTTGAATAGTTGAAAATATTGTAATATGTATTTAAGATTGAGAATACCAACAGTATAATAATTTTTTAAATTCTATACTTCAAATGTTGATTCTTAATAATAAAATTCAAGCATTATAACAAAAAATGAACAATTTACATGTTGTTCATAGGATCTAAGCACATTTTACACTTAGCCTACCTTATTTTTTATATTCTAAAAAGTCTCGTCATTTTTTTTGACAAATTTTTCATACAAATAGTTGTTAACCTTATGATTTAACTTGGGTTCAAGAAAATAAAAATAATTCTTAATTATAATCCTCACAATTATTACTATGTGCCTCTGGACATTTTTTTTATACCAAAAATTAATAAATAATTTAAACATCCAATTATGGCATTACTAAAAAGTACTTTTATTAAAATCTCTACACGTGTGAGAATAAAGAAAAAGTGCTCAGATGACAGTCAAAATGGGAAAATGGAAATCTCAACACAACATATTAAAATATGCAGTACTAACATCGATAGGATTACAAATACTCGTGACCTATGTAACAGATTACATTAAGACATCTAAAAATATCCTCCCCCACTAACCTAAGTATCAACACATAGCTTGGATTTTGTGGAGAATCACGATAGTACACTTCTTATTCTCTCTCTCTCTCTCTCTCTCTCTCTCTCTCTCTCTCAGTGAGGAGTAAAAAATTCGGCTCAACCTCCATGACCCAAACCCAAAACCGACTATCCAAAAATGGCTCAAAGCCACCATCAAAGACCCCCCCCCCCCATAATTCGCATCTCTTCAAAAACCTCTCAATCCTCAAACATCCCTTCATCAGCGCCCCGCCCGAAGCATCGACGACACCTTCACCTACCTCTGTCTCCACTCCTTATACACCATCAAAGCCAAAATCCAAATAAAAGGAGCCTCAAAAATCTACACCAACTCCCTAGACGCCATTGTCCAAACCTTCCAATAAAAAGGAGTTATTGGGTTCTATTCTGGTGTTATAGCTACTGTCTATTTCGGCAACTGGCAGTTTGAAGTCATGTCAAATAATACCAATAAATCAAGGATTCACAACGATTGAAATCATGATTTTTTTTGCTTAAATATAAATAAAGGCACATAATATAAAATATAAATAAGAGATAGGAAGAGAACATAATAAGAGGGCATACTATCTTTATATGTGGTGGATAAAGAGGGGCGTAATAAGAGAGGTTTTAAATTATCTCACCGACCTCTTGTGAGTTATCCAATTTGATATACCTGACATAGTTGCAGACTATGAACTTATTAAGAGAATTATAGGACCCTAATTTCAAAACCAAGAATTGGAGAGGGAGTGGACAAATGGGTATATATAATCGTTGTGAGAAATCATGAGTTTTTGCAATCATCTCATTTTGAAAAGAAAAGTATGATCGAATTGTGTATGTATTTGATGGGTTTAGTGGTTAATAACTATGGATTTTGATGGTTTTCACGATATATGAGTTTGAGGGATGACAATGTGGAGGAAGGTCTATAATGGTAATTTAGGGAAAAAAGGAATAAAAGAAGATTAAGAGAAATAGGCACATAAGGCTGGAAGAAGTGGGAGGGTTTAGCCGATTATTCTTAATAGAGATAGAGAGGAAAGAGAAAGTTATATAAAGATTTGTTAATCACATAATGCGATTGGAATAAGAAATGAGAGGAGAGAGAAAGGGAATTACATAGTCCTACGTGGATGGCTCACTAAAAAGGAGATATAAATTGTTTGTATAACATTTTATAGTAGTTTATAAATATATTAAATTAGATGGGAGAGAGAGAGAGAGAGAGAGAGAGAGAGAGAGAGAGAGAGAGAAAATATATTTTATAATTCGGTTGGTCTGTATGAAAGAGAACCAAATGTTGAAGTGTATAGGTACAAAGATAAGCTAGAGGGTCGATATAAATCGAGTTGTGGAAGTATAGTCAGTGTACTAGATTTTATCCCCGTGCGATGCGCGACCAGTTTGAAGGGCGTTTTGTAAGAAATTTTGAATCATCTAAGATGTCATGCTTAAGGTCAAAAAGTTTAAATTTCTAAATAGTAGGTGTTGAAAGCGAAAAGATTAGAGAAATTAGTTTGAGAAAAAGACTTAAGAAAACCTCAATTTACCACTCTCGGTTGCCACTCGTGTTCAATGGTGATTATATATACGGTTACATTTCTAATTATTTATATAATTACTACACGCTTGTAATACAATAAAGCGTGTTACATTTACGATAATGCTTGAATCAAAATGATTTTTGTTTTTAAAATGCAATGAAGGAAAGAGAAAATGAGGCATTAAAATCTAAAGCAAAAATTAATGACACTTAATAAAAAAATTTAAAATATAAAATTTAACCATATATATATGTATCCATTTAATCGTGTTTTGACATTTTATGTGTGTGTTTCTCATATTTTTGTGTATTACTGGGTCTAAATGGGTGTCAAAAATTATTAATCGAATTAATCATGTTTTAAATGAATCATATCGGTGTATTGAAAAAAAAATACAATTCCATGTTCGGCGTTCAACCATAACTCAAAAATATGTATTGACACCATTAATTGTAACTACAACTAATACTGTAGCGTAGATTGACATTGCTCCATATAAGAAAATTATTTTCAATGATCTTTGTTTAGTTGTTTGATAATTTTCATAAGAGTTGCAAAGATATTTTTTTGCAGTTAATAACATTATTGTCTGATTAGTAAAAGTGTAAGACGATAGTTGTCTTATTATATGATTTATTATTCAGTAAATACGTGAACACTTAAGGATGAATCCATAAAGTTGTATACATTTGGATTGAAATATATTCTTACGATAGATCTATTACTTCATTTGTGGTTTTAAAGCGCTAATATATGGTTAAAACCTTAAAACGTTTTGACAATCATCTTCAACCTTAATGAAATCCTGAAAAGAATAAACCTAAAATTGTTAATACACAAAGATTTTTTTTCACTCAACAATCAGAACCAATTAGGCGTAGGAAATATCAACTGCTACTACTACAACGAATGTCCAAAAAAATAGAGAAAAGTGTAAAGGAAAGGAGAAATATGATACAACTTATGTTTGTGTATATTAAAATTTAATTTTCCCTTTGCTTTTCTCTGTACTTTTCGAAATAGAAACCCGAGGAAGAAAAAATGATTATTTTGACTTTGACTCCATTTTTAAACCTTGTTTTATGAAAATGTCAGATTGCTAACAAATATTTGAATTACACCCTCAAATGTGACCAAAAAGCTCACAAGCACCTCAAAGGGGTCGCAAAAACCCTTCCTAGGTTGCTACCATATTACGATGTAATTCAAATATATTTTCGAATTTCTAGTGCAAGTCAAAAGAGATTTTAAAAATGGGTGTCAAATTCAAAATATACGAAATAAACTTCTACCATGCTTGTGACTATTATTGTTGTTGATCACAACCAAGTCCACACTATATCCTTGGGAGATGGCGTCAACTCTTGATTACAGAAATTTTGGTACTCTATGGTGTCACCTGATGTTTTCTTAACCTCCACAATATGAAATGAAAGTGTTACTTCAAATATCTCAGCATCAATCCCAAGTTTCCCTTTTCTCCCTTATTTGCTACCCTACATCATCACTAACCCATCTTTCTTCTTCTTCACCTTAAAGATTCTTTTCAAATCGATTTGATAAAATATAATCACGCAAAGATGATTTCACTAAATAAAAACTAAAAAACACAATAGCCATCCTTAACATAATTAAACCATTTGTTCCTCTACGAATATCAGCACGACGACTGGAATCGAATAAAGTGCGTATTAGATATTATCGGATAAGGAAAGAGTAAAAGCAAGACAAATGGTAAATAAAGAGAGGAACACAAAGCAGAGAGAAAAAAAATACGCACTAATTTTTTTCTTCATTAGCCTTAATCCATTGATATTAACTAAAAACAACCCTACAAATAAGTTGCAAATCGAGATAATGAGATTACCTCTAATATTGGATCGAAGGAAAAAAAGTGCAGTAGGCATCCCCAGTTCGACAGAGAAGTAGAAGTGATGGAGCCTGTAAAGTAGATTGAGGGAAGAAGGAGATGAGTCTGCACAATGGTTGATATTGTGTAGAGAGATAAGAGGGAGATGTGTCAATTAAGAGGTGACGTTTCAGTGTTTCATTGGATGGAATGGAACCATTTGGGAGAGAGGAAGGGATGCCTTCCAAGTATACAAATTAAATGGTGTTAGGCATCAAAACACTACCACTAGGACAGTCTTGGGGGTGGATTAGGTTTGGTCCCCAGTTCGATCCCTAACACTGTCAAAATAATGTTTGGCCAGCGAAAGTCACAAACCACGAATGATGATTAGTCGAGATGCGCGTAAGCTGACCCGAACACGTCATGATATGCTACAAAAAAAGTTAGGCAGCATGACACGTGAAGATCTCCTGTTTGGAGCCTCCATTTTTATATTAAGATACTAGCATGCAGGCCACGCGATGCGTGTCCGAATTTATCAGAATTTATCCTGCCCTTTGTAGATTAAATGCCCAAGCTACCCACTGCGACGAAGTTACACCGGTGTGGTGGTAAGCGATATCCGCCGTGTGATTGGATTGATGGTAGTTCCAGTGAAGGAAAGAATTCAATATATGTAGGCTACTGCATGTGGTATATCGAATGTTGTTGCAGAATGAGTATGTAGAGCAATTTTGAGCATAGGATGAGAGGAATACAGTTTCTAAAACACATGAAAACAGAACAGTTTTCCAGAATTTATCCATTTTTTTTATAGATTAATCTCAAGAAAAGTGAAAAAAGAGATGATTTTAAGTAGCCAAGAAGATCAATACTCAAAGATATGAGTTTTAACTCTATGGGTATGGAGCTGAATTTGGTTTTTTATGGTGCTTTTTCAATCTGAGTCTAAGATTGATACCTCGAAAAAAAAATATTCATAATATATTTAGTAGATTGAGTACGTTCCAGATGATACAAAAATTGATCCGGGTGTTTAAGTTTTGAATCAGGAAACCTGGTTATCCATGGAAGACAGATCTACATAATTTATATATAGGAGGGAAGGAAGAAACTTAAGAGAAAGAGAGGTTGGAATTTATTGGTGAGGGGTTAGGGCTGTTGAATGGTTCTTTATTGTGTGTTTAATGCATATGCATTGATAGAGTTGCAGTTTAGAACACAACCGTTGTAGTGGAAGTAGTCAGGAAGCTTTGCAGGAAATGCTGGAGGTGGATCAAAAAATGTTGGAGGTGGAGCAGGAAAGTATGGATAATGGTAAGGGCATCCATGGTCGTTTTATAATTAGTGTAGAAGAGAGTAAAAAACTTAAGGAAGAGAAAAGGATAAATACTTTGGGACTGTTGGCTTTCCAAGTCATTGTAAATATAAAGACGTGAGAGAGACAATGAACGAAGATGAAATTAATTCCATGTCAGATGGAGCGTTAATGGAACAATAGAGACTCTCATTTATAACATGTCACGTGTCAACCTCATATGATTTGGGTCTACAATTTTTATATAGTTATATAGATAAGATGAATGGACAGTTTGTAATAGATTTTCTCCTGTTGGAAAATTAGAAGCTGTCCAGATTTTGGACATAATTTTTTGAGCAACTTTGAGCTCAAATTAGGTGGGACCCACACTACGATAATTATGGGACCATATACGAACGCGTTTTCCTCCGCAAGGAGATTAACGTAGTATATTCACATGTCCAATTTCATTAAGTTATGAATGATAAATATGTCCCTAAAGTGACTCACAAAGCAATGAAAGTTAATGAATTGGGTATGTTTTAACTCCTGTCCCACATTGAAAGAGTAGTGGAAATTAGGGGTGGCCGTGGGCCGGGCCTGGGCAGGCCCGGTCGGGCTCGGGCCGGGTTTGAAAAATTAAGTGTTATCCCAAGCCCGCTCGGGCCTAGATCGGGCCTTATTATGTAATCCCAAGCCCGCCCAAATTTGAAAGCTCTTTACCCAGGCCCGCCCGATCGGGCCCTATTATGTTAATTAAAAGATTTTTACAAAAAATTAAAATACCTATTTTTTTATTTAAAGACCAATTTTTTTAATTAAAAATCTGTTTTAAACTCCATATATTACAAAATCCATATATAAAGTTTCTCACTTTATATGAAAAGACTTGGTATACGTTTTTATATTTATAGAAGTCCCCCCCCATATATATATATATATATATATATATATATATATATATATATATATATATATATATATATATATATATATATATATATATATTTCGGGCCTCGGGCCGGGCCGGGGCTCATTGGGCTTAAGAACTCATGCCCAAGCCCGCCCGAAAAAAAATCGGGCCTATAAAAATCGGGCGGGTTGGGCGGGCTTGACGGGCCTCGGGCCTATGGCCACCCCTAGTGGAAATTGAGTAAGTTAATAACACCCCAAATATAGACTAAGGTTTGGCTGCCTTGGGGTATCCCAACTCTTTGAAGGGGAGATGGCCTACACTATGCATGTGTTGGGCTTGGCCCAAAAGCCCACACGCGCATCGTCCGACCGGCTCGGCTCGGTTCGGTTCGGGCTCGGGGTTAAATCTCCTAATTTTTTTGTCCGAATTAAATTAAACTTTCTGGGCTTTAATTGTTTATTAATTATGAAATTAATTAATTATTAATTAACTGTTTGTCAGGGTCAACAGTTAACGAAATTAACTATTTTGACAGTTAAATTCGGTTTTGACTGTTCCCAACAGTCAAAACGTTTGCTATAAATAGAACCTTTCTCCTACAGTTTTAAGTTGTTGTCAATTAACCCCTCCGAAATAATGCAACATTTTTTTCCCAGAAAATAATCCCTCAATTACTGCTACTGCATACATCTCATACATATTATTTCTTTGGTCTGATTGAGTACAAAACAAAGAATTGTGTTCGCAGAAATTAATCATAGTTGTACTACTTGATCAATTTGGAAATCCGTTCTATCTTGAGAGACAATTATTCATTACCTTTAGCACGTTGTGGAGGAAATAAATTTGTCTTAAGGAGACTGTTCTAAACAGGGCTCGGATTGTTTCTTATCTATTTTGATATTATTTCTACAAATTCAAGTAAGTTTTAATTTTCTATAAATTCGTTTTATTTCTGTAATTATATAATAATTCTTTATTCTGTACAATTATATTTAATAAATAGTAGACATAACATCTCCTTAGGTGTACAAGGGCGTAAAGGTCAACATTATATTAAGACACAAATTAACTCGAAGGATTATTTAGATTTTGGCCATTAGGGGTGGGCACGGTCCAATTTTTGCCTATTTTTGGGACCAGACCGAATATTCAGTACTAAATTTTTTTGGATCGAGATCGGACCGATTAATTCGGTTAACCTATTAATTCGGTCCTGGCTTTTTTCGGTTCGGTCCAGGTTAAAATTCGGTCCTAGTCCTATTTTATATATATAGTTTCTATGAATGTTTTTATTTATTGTTCTCACAAATATATATACAAAATTTTTAAAAATAATAATACTGGATACCCCAAGTGATATTTACATGGGTTTTCTTAACCCAAATAAGAAAAATGTCTATACATATATAAAATGTTCTAAATTAAATTCATAAGTTATATACATTAATTCAAAAACTATATATAAGAAAAACAATAATATTATTTTTATTATATATATACGGGAATCGGTTCGGTCCGGTCCAAACCGATCTTTTAATATAGTGGACTGCGGACCGGACCGATTTAATTAATTTTTAATTTGTGTGGACCGATTTTCGAACTAATTTTAAAATAGTCTTAATTTTCGATTCGATTCGATTCAATTCGATCTAATCGGTCCATTCGGTTCGATCTATTTTTTGTTCACCCCCATTAATTTGGTCCTCAAAGGCTTGCTTCTGGATTCATCTCGCCTTACGCTAGCACATGCGTAAGTTTATTGAGCTACAATGCACCGCCATGGTCCTATATAAACACAGCGGTTTTGTATTTTTGTAATTTTAGAAAAGGAGCAGATAACTACACGTAAGGTAAAGTCTCCTCTCACCTAAAACTTGATATTGAAATTCAATTATTCCTTCTGCCTTCTAAATTTTATCTCTTATCTTTTCTCGATTTGGTTGAATTGGGATTTGGTTTTTATCTTTTAATTATGTCACCAAAGTTTTCTTCTACAAATAAAATTACCAAACCAAATAACAATAGACGTTTAAATTAGATAGATTATGTAAATGCACACAAACATACACAGTTGGTTTACTATGTGAATTAGGAATAAGGTGTTGATATTTCAACAATCTTACTCAAAATTAATAATGATCCAACTCAAAGACTAAAAATCCCTTTATTTTTGTGTTTGAAATTCCAATATTTTTTAGTTCAAATTTTGAATTGGGAATTTTTCAATTCCAATTTCAATTCCAATTCCAATTCCACGACATGGAATTGGGTTACCAAACACACCCTCAATGAAATTATCCCAAAAATATAATAAGGATTTGATTAATCTCACTGCCCCCAAATTGGCAATGATAAAACTGCCTTTCATGAAATTACGCAGAAATTCAAATGAGAGACCGATCAGCAGATTTAGCATCCTTTCTAAACATTATTGATCTCACAGAGTTGGAATCAATAGATGGGGAGCCAAAAACTATATATGCACTTTGGCGAGTCGACACGTTAAAGACGACCATAATCTGGGATAAGTGGATTCCAATCTCAACTACTTGGAAACCATTGGGTAGATGAACAATGTTGCTTCTCATTTTAATGGGTAGTACCCTCTAAAATGAGAACCAACATTGCTCGCATCAAGATAAGTTTGATGCGAGCTCGTCTTGATGTCACAGATAATGTTGCTGCCATGGATCTTGGCTTGTTGGTCAAAGTTCTTTAAGGATTTCGTGAGGATGCAATGGTTGGATTGTTTTGAGGAGGATAGGTGTTCTTTTCCTCAATATTTTTTTTATGCTTAGAATGATTAAAATGGATGGCCAAAGTCCTTATTTATAGATAATATTTAAATCTAATTCTTGTTTGAGAAGGAAAACTATAATTGGGGAATTATAAATCCAATAGATAAATTTAGGCTCTGTTTGGTTGTCTTAAAATTGTAAATTGGCCCATTTATAAATTGGTCCATTTACAAATTGATCCATTAATAGTATTTGGTGGTTTATGACGTAAAATGACGTCAAATGGAAACAAGAAGAAGATAACTCTCTCTAAAACTCTCTCAAATCACTATATCTCAAAATGGAAGAATGCCTCAAATAAATTCAAGAACTAGGGTTTAAGTTATTTTTGATGATTCACATGAGAGGCAAGAAGAAAATGATGATATTGATGCAAGAATTGAAGGATCTTCCTCAAATTTTCAGAACTTCATTTTGGCCCCATAAGTTTTGCCTCTTCCGCACATTTTCGGCACTTTTCACGTGATTCTCCAATATTAAAGATACATTTTAGGCCATCCCATATATTTGACGAAATTATTTTGGGACCTCATAAATTTTTCTTGTCTTCTCTTGACTCTATATTTTGAAGATTTTGTGCACCCTCAACTTTCAAAGCTCGAGGACGAGCTTTTTCGAAGACGGGAATGTGAATGAAGAATACATGGGATATTTTCGCAATTTTTAGGATTTTATAGTATTTTTGTTAGTTTCTTTTATTTTGTTAATTGGTTGTATTTTCTTTTTGTTTGTTGTTTAGTATTTAGAGGTGGGAAGGTTAAGCGACATTAATGTTATATTTGTAATTAGATCACTAGCTTAGAGTCCGAGCTACTTCCATGTTATATTTGTAATTAGATCACTAGTTGCTTAGAGTCCGAGCTACTTCCCACCTATAAATACCTCATTTGTAGTTTAATTTGAGGTATTTTATATTTTGGAGAGTTTAGCGATTGAGGGTTGAAGTGTGAGGTATCTTCATCTTAATTTTCATTTGGTGTCATTTACGTGATGGTTTAGGATTTCAATGGGTGGGGTATGTGTTTGAGGGGTTCCCAACACGAGAGGGTAGTTGGGGAGACTAGGGTTAGTGTTATGATTTCTTGGGCATGAGGTCATCTAACACTGGGATTGACACATTTGCACATGTTTGTTGAGTGGTTGAAGGAATCCGGTCCAAAGAGGATTGTATGGACTTGTGGATTGCCGAAATTTGGTCGGAAAACCCTTGAATATCATCGGAAGGCAGTTGTTGAGTCGGATTTGGCCCATTTGGGTGTCAGAGGTCTTGGATCATCTCGGCTATTGTAGGGGAGTATGCCCCGGTCATTGGTGGAGCGATTTGGCTATATCTTGGAGAGGAAGATACCGGAATGGGGTCGGAGGGGGCTGTCGGCGCCGAACGACCTTCGTTAAGGCAGGTCCGCTACCTCGGGTAGTGGGTTTGGGCGATTGGTGCGCCTGTTCTTGCTCGAGGTTGGATCCGACCTATTGGATGCGTTTCTTGATATTGGTGGCTTCGTACGTGGTGATCAATGGACGGGGAGGGGTCGTCGGTCATTGGAGGGGCATTCTGCCTCTAATTCATGATGTATTGGGTCGAATATAGGCTAGACGAGGCCACTGGTGTTGGTTGGTAATCTTCTATGTAGAATCGCTGCTTCGGGCAGTGGTTTGGGGCAGTCCGGCCAGGCGGATGTCCTTCGGCCGTGATCTGAAGTGGTCGGATGGTGGGCAGTGGTGGCGGTGTCCTGCCACTCGCGGTGGTGCCGACTTGGAGATAAATGGGACTAGGGTTTGTGGAATTGTTTTTTTTTTTTTTTGTGGAAGAGGTGTGGAATGATTCGAAGTTGGTGAATTAGAGCTAGGATTTTAAGATGGTGCCGGGACGGTGCGAGGGCGGCCGGTGGTTGCTCATGGTGGTGGAAGACGGGCGTCGAAATCCTCCATCCGAGTTATTAACCGATTGATAACCTCCTCGAGATGCTCATGAGAAGATTCCATGGGAGGGCATTTTTTTTCTTGGACTCATTTATCGCTTTTGTTACGGTTTTTGTGTTTTTTTTACAACAACAACAATGGGTAGAACCAACGAGGTTCTGATACCAATTGACGTAAAATGACATCAAATGGGAGCAAGAAGAAGATAACTCTCTTTAAAACTCTCTCAAATCACTATATCTCAAAATAGAAGAATGTTTCAAATGAGGTTACAAAAGAGTATTTATAAGTAAAAGGTTACTTGGGCTCTAAACTATCAATCTAATTACAATTATGCCCTAGATGCCCTTTAACCTTCCTTCCTCTAAATACGAACAAAAGAATATACAAGAAAAATACAATGTACTACTAGAAAGAATAAAAGACTAAAAAAATGATGAAAAGGACCATATTCACATCAGTTTCATTAATGAAATGATTTATTAATTGCCCAATTTTAGCTCATGTGTAAAATTTGAAATTGGATCATTTCACAAAAAACGTGAAATGCATCCATTTGAAATAGGAGTCTCTCTCTTTTCCCTCATCTTCCCCCCCCACAATTTTTTTTTTTTTTCATAGAACCTTAACATAAATTTCAGACTGCCAAACATTGCGTAAAATTGGATTTAAACTCATTTTAAATCCACTAATTTACAATTCACTAATATACAATGAATCAATTTACATAATCAAACAATTTGCGCAACCAAATAGGGCTAACTAAATAAAAGATAATCCCCCAATAACTGCATAAGATATCTCCTCATATAAATCCTAATTGATAGCTACTGCTACTAATATTAAAGATATAAAAATTAAAGTATAATTGTCCTCCCAATCTCGAAATCTTAAGGGGCCACATAACCTTGCCTTGCACATCAGATTTCGTCCATTCACTGATTGCAGGGGATTGATGGTGATAATGTTCCCATAATAATGTTCTTGCTTCTTTGCAGACTATGCAGCAGCAAGAAAACACCGGCAACATCTCAGTTACATGGAGGGGGAAAAAGTTTATTCTGAAGATGAATTCCAGTGACACTGTCAAAGAGTTGGGGCACAAACTGCAGATGCTGACCAATGCAAACTCAGATACTATACGGCTCATTGTTCCCTCCAATAAAAGTTCAAAGTTGCTATCTCCTTTCACCAATGATCACTCTTATCTAACTTTGCAAGAAGCATCCATACTCCAGGTTCCAAGATTTTCATTTTATCTTATGCATGATTAACTTCATTCCTATCTGTATATTCTGGTGTTTATATGTGTGAATGCGTGTGTATTCTCCAACCGGAGAATGACCTCAATGATACCATTCCCATCAGTGGAGTGTCACTACATTATTAATTATCACCAAGGCAATTGTGCTTTTCAAGTAAATTTTGTTAAACGACTTCATTGACTATTTTTCTAGTATTGTGCTTCAAATTGAGTACAATTCTTAATGGTACATACAAAAGAAACTATATGAATGTGCGCGCACAAATTAGCTCTTAGATACTTAGAAGTGGAATTCTGTTCACAAATTTTGTCGATCTTGTTTGTTATATTTGAAGGGCTAATTGCAAAATAGACTCTAAAGTTAGGAATTAATATTAATGCGTAAACATCTATTGTTGCAATCTAAATTCTAGCTTTAAATCCAATTCAAAATCAAAGCCAGAAAGTTGATGTGAAAAAAACCATGGGTTACATTTCAGGGTTTAAAATGCGAAGGAACTTTTGATAGATGTTTAGCCACTTCAGTTTTTCATCTACAATATTAATAGAGTTAGACCTAGGGTCTAAAACACTAATGAAACGTCAAAGGTTAAAATTGAAACAATTAAAACATGGAGGGAGACATTGAAATGGACCCTTAACTTCACAGTCAGCTTTACAATTTACCCTAAATATGATGGAAAACATTTTTTGGATCTTACGTGAACTGATTGTGGCTTGAATTATAAAAAATATTATTATTTTAGCTAAAATAGATATTAGATTATTTATTTAGATATTTCTTAGATAATTATTAGGATTTACCATTTAATTAGTTACCCATTTTAATTAGGTTATCTTTTATCTTTTAGTTTCCTTTTTTAATTAGGAGACTTGCTCCTCAAGTCTTAGAATTAGTATAAATAGGATCCTTGGCCTCCCAATTGTATTCAGATTATTGATATGATGAATTAAATTGAGGGTTGAGAGGTGAAGCCTAAATTGTGCGTTTTTATTATTCCGTTGCGTTTCACATCAGATTGCCTAATGTATTCCTATTTCAGGGAAAAACTGTTCAGATGATGGGAGTGCCAAAAGATGAGTTGGATCAAGTTTTACAAGATGCAAAGGCAGATTTGAGGATAGCTGGATTTGATGAAGAGGAAAAGAGATTGAGGCATAGAATGTTAGATGGTCCTCATACTAAACTGAAACTTCCTCAAGGAACTTATATCTTCTGTGATTTCCGCACACTTCATATTCCTGGAATAGAGGTATTGTCAACTTTGCTAACTTGAATGTTTTGCTCCCCCTACGTGATTTCAGATTGATTTTCTAAATCTATGTCCAAGTGGCATAAAGACACATGATGAATTTGTGCATTGTGTTTTAGGTAGCTTAGATACCTTTGAAGTTAAAAGGAAAATTTTATAGGACGATCATTAGACCCGCCATGTTATATGGGACAGAGTGTTGGGCAACCGATAAACAAAATGTGCAGAAAATGAGTGTGGCGGAGATGCGAATGCTAAGATGGATAAAACTCGAAAGGATAAAATTAAAAATGAACAAATTCGTGAAACAGTAAAAGTATCTCCTATGGAAGATAAATTGAAAGAAAATCGACTTAGATGGTTTGGACACATCAAGCGTAGACCAATGGATGCTCCTGTAAGGAAGAGTGATTTAGTTAGTATTGATGGTACCACAAGGGGTAGAGGTAGGCCTAAATTGATTTGGTGGGATATTATAAAAAAGGACATGATGTCATGTGGTTTAACGGAAGATATTGCACCGACAGAATGGAATGGAAAAATAGGATTCATGTAACCGACTCCAAATAATTGGGAAAACGCTTTGTTGAGTTGAGTTGAGTTTAGGTAGCTTAGGTGTAGGGATGACAATTTCAGAAACGACACGAAAAAAACGACACGGAACGACACGAAATTGACCCGAAATTGACACGATATGTCGTGTTCGTGTCGTGTTTTTTTTACAAGAAGTCGTGTCGTGTTTTTTTTTACAAGAAGTCGTGTCGTATTATCGTGTTTTTTAGGCATGAAATTTAAGAAATTTTGGTATTCGTATCGTGCCGTCTTGTTTTTTATTCGGGCCGTGTTCGTGTCAACTAAAAAAAACACGAATTCATGTCGTGTTGTGTTCGTGTCTGAAAAAACCTAGTCGTGTCGTGTCGTGTCGGCCCGAAACACGACCCGTTGACCCGAATTGCCACCCCTACTTAGGAGGCAAGAGGGAAAAAGTTGATAAATTATCCCCTACTCTTCATATTCTACTTCTTGGACTTCATCTCTGATTCACAAATCTGAACTTGGAAATTAGCAACCTCCCTCCTCCCCCGGGAAAAGAATAAATAAATAAAAATAAAAAATAATCTACTGTTGCCAGGCGTTACTTATTGTGCCAAATCTTGTCCTGCATCATGTGAGGTCCTTCATCATATAGCTTCTGATCTATGTTGTATTTGAAAAATGTAATTGTATATAGTAGGATTTTGAATTAACTATGAAGAAAGTATATTAGGATTTCGGGATCAGAATATACTATTTTGAAGGTGATCATCTTGTTCGGCATTTTTTGTTAAAGATATATGAACAGTTTGTGCAAGTTTGTAGTTGCATGGGCTAAAAACACACGCCTTAAATTGATTATTGACCTCATCGTGTCTACCCAACAGTTGACCCCTCCTGCTTCAGAGGCACTGAAACTAATGCATACGCTTGCTGCAGATCCAGGAATCACTGCTATAATGAATAAGGTACTGCTAGACACAGAATATTGATATACCATAATAAAAAGAAAATAAATAAATAAAAATAAAACAGGATCTGACAAACTTTTTTTATATGTGAATTATGATGGAGTGTCTTTAATTTGTTTTCTTAAAGCATCATTGGCGAGTAGGAATCATGACGGAGATGGCCCCAGAGGGTTATGTTGGTGTCAGTCCCAAATGCATTCTTGGTTTCAACAAGGTATGGGTCACAATGAGCAGAAGAAAAATGAACATATAAATGGTCTGTACTATTTTCTTTACTTCATTCGTGTTTGTTTTCACTCTTATTGTGTGCTACAGAATCATGGAGAGGAAATATCTCTGCGTCTTCGAACTGATGACCTTAAGGGTTTCAGGAAATATGAAAGCATCAAGAAAACTCTTTTGCATGAACTTGTAAGCTTTGTTTTGTATGAAACATGAATTTGCTTGTCTCGTCTGTTTTTGTGTCGGGTTTCATGAATTAACAAGTTGAATATTATTTGTTTTAGGCACACATGGTATTTTCTGAACATGATGCAAATTTCCATGCTCTAGATAAACAGGTAGTAATAAGCATTCATCTCTCTCTCTCTCTCTCTCTCTCTCTCTCTCTCTCTCTCTCTCTCTCTCTCTCTCTCTCTCTCTCTCTCTCTCTCTCCCTATAACTTGAAATTTCATCTGAGCAGCTTAATCAAGAAGCTGCTACTCTAGATTGGACTAGATCAAGAAGCCACACCCTGAGTGGGGTCAGGCAATCACAACACTACGAGGAGTTTTACGCCAATAACAGTAGAAGCTCATCTCAAAAGCTTGGAGGAAATATATCAGATCAGCTGGCTAATGCCTGTGCATCTTCTGTGTTCGCTGCCTATCGCCGTTTAGCAAACACTTCCAGTAACCCATCAGGTCCATCAGACATACATGAAGAACCCGATCCTGATGACTCTGTGTTAGATATTCAGCACAAAACTGATCATGTGGTTGCAGATGAACCTGATCCTGACGATAGTGAGATTGGTGAAGCCACGGAATTTGAGCCTTATACAGAATCTAGTGAAAGCAGAATCACTGCAGAACCAGATCCTGATGAGTCTCAGTTAAATGAACCCGATCCTGATAATTCTCAAATAAATGAAGTCTTGAGGGAGGAGCCTGACCCTGATTGTAGTATGGGACCGAATCAGGGCATATCTATGACACAAACTGATGAGCCAGATCCTGACGATGAAGAATTGCAGAGAATCAGAGACCCTGTCACTGTTATTTGTAACCGTCTTCAGAAGGCCATTGAGAAGCTGCAATCTGAAGTCAATCCCTCGGAGACTGTTACAGTCCTGCAAACTCTATTTAAGATAATCAGGTATTCTCATCAAATTTAAATTAGGGTAAATTACATGGGAGAGAGATTTGTAATTATGCCTTACAACAGCGGATATCACTGTATTTTATTCCACTGGTTATTTAACATGGTATTATAATTTATCATGGTATGTGTTTAACACAAGCTGGAATCATCTCTAATTATTGGCAGGAATGTGATTGAACACCCAGATGAAATGAAGTTCAGAAAACTTCGCAAGGTAATGTCTCAATCATTTTCATATGCTATCATGAAATATTTCTTTAAGGTGGCTGATTGGTTCGGGATGAAATATTCTGAAAAAGTATTCCACCTTTAAAGTATGTCACTATCATCAAAGTGAAGAATATTTCAACCTGAACCAAATGAGGCCTAAAACTTGCAATTCTTCATCAAATCCTTCTGTATGTTGATGGATGATATATTGCAGACGAACCCGGTAATCCAAAGGAACATTGCAAGTCACAAAGGTTTGCCCTTATCCATCTTTAGTCTCAACTCTTTAAGATTCATAAACTTACCAGAGCTTCTATTAGTAAACATATTTTATGAAAGTAAAATAAATTAACCATGTGTTAGCCATTGCCCTTATCCATCTTTGGTTTGCAATTATAATTCTGTTTTCTGTGTTTAAATACAAGATAAAAATTTGCGTTTGGCAACCTGTTTTTAAACACTGAATTATAATATTTCTGTGTTATAATCAAGTTTTTTAGAAAACAGGTTGAAGGTAGTTTATAACTTCTGTTTTTCAATTTTCAACTTAGAATTATTCATTCTTAATATTTTAATGTATTTATACCGTAATATATAATATACATACATAATACATTAATATATGTGTAATTCTTATAAATAAAAAATATATATGTACATGCACACAAAATTACGTATGGAATCATATAAAGTTAAATAATATTATCAATAGATACATGATACTTATATATAGTTTTAAACATGTATTATTAATTTATGGAATAATATAAAATATACATTAGTACATATGTATTAAAAATATTGTCAATTCATGTATGTATATAATTTTATAGTGAATTATATATGTAATATCATTATATAGACATATATATATGTATGAACATTTATGTATGTATGGATGCTTACATTTGTATTTTATATATATATGGATGCTTACATTTGTATTTTTTTTATATATATAGTTAAACTTCCGAATAGACCTCATTAAATATACATAAAAAAAAAGATATTAAATGTATATTTATATAATTTATGATGTATGTATGTATCATATATGTATGAAAGTTTTTATGACCTCGTTAAATATACATAAAAAAACATGATATTAAATGTATATGTATATAATTTATGATTGATGTATGTATGTATGTATACATTCATGTATCATGTATGTATGTGTATATATATATATATATATATACTAGCGTATGTCCGTGCCTGAAGGCACAACGAAATTTTCTAAAGTACGTAATCGCGAAACAGCGACAATTTTTCAAAGTACGTTATAGCGAAACACAAATTTTGAAGTGTAATTTTAAAACAATTGGCCATAATATCCTTTATTTATAGGACTATTCACCATGCTTAACAAACAACAAATAGTCCAATAACATTCAAATAGTCTAAATTGTCAAATAAATTCACATATAATACGAAATATACAATATTCATCCCTCGAATTCACATTGTGTCTCAAAAAAAGTGTCAAATTTTAAAAAAAATTGGGCATAGTCTCCTTTGTTTATTGGACTATCCACCCTATTTAAAGGGTAACAACAAATCCAACAACTTTAAAAAAATCCTAAATTCGGAGATGGGAGCTAGAAGGCCAAGAAAGGAGAATATGAATTTATTCGTTTTGTGGGACTTCTTCAAAATGTGTGCCGTGGTGTTTGACCAGATAGGGTAAGAGAAACTGAGCAGTCCTTTGCATGAGCATCGGAGAGCATGTTTTTGGAAATTGCAATTCTTTTAGGGCTTTTGCACTCATCTGCTTCTGGATTAGGTTCTACTATTGCTGTCTTCCCATCCTTCTTCCCACCTCTAGCCATTATCATTCTCTCCTTCTCAGTTTTCTGTACAATTTGACAAACAATAAACATAATTAATCAGTTTTTCGAACAAATATACAATCACATAAGTAAATATACAATCACATAAGTAAATATACAATCAGTAACCAATATGTTGCTTGCCAGTGATGTGAGACTGAGTTCTCTCAATATGCCAGTGAATATATGCAGTGCGCGTGTGTGTGTGTGTGTTTGTGTGCATGTGCGTTCGTGTGTGAGTGGGGAAGGGGGGGAGGGGACGGGTAGGGGGCGCGTGTGTGCGTGTGTGCGTGTTTGTGTACGTGTGTGAGTGGGGAAGGGGGAGGGGACGGGGCAGGGGGCGCGTGTGTGGGTGTGCACGTGTGAGCGTATATGCAGTGCATATATGCATATGCATATTGCAGCATATATGCCTTTGTTTATATGCATATTGAGGCATATATGCTAGTGCATATATGCAGTGTGCGTGTGTGCGTGCGTGTGTGTGTGTGTTTGTGTGCGCGTGTGTGAGTGTGGAAGGGGGGAGGGGACGGGCAGGGGGCGCGCGTGTGCATGTTTATGTGTGTGTTTGTGTGCGCGTGTGAGTGGGGAAGGTGGGAGGGGACGGGGCAGGGGGCGCGTGTATGCGTGTGCGTGTGCGTGTGCGCGTGTATGCATATATGCATATGCATATATGCCTTTGTTTATATGCATATTGAGGCATATATGCCAGTGCATATATGCAGTGCGCGTGTGTGCGTGTGTGCGTGTGTGCGTGCGTGTGTGTGTGTTTGTGTGCGCGTGTGTGAGTGGGGAAGGGGGGAGGGGATGGGCAGGGGGCGCGTGTGTGCGTGGGGAAGGGGGGAGGGGACGGGCAGGGTGTGCGTGTTTGTGTGCGCGTGTGTGAGTGGGGATGGGGGGAGGGGACGGGGCGGGGGCGCGTATGTGCGTGTGTGCGTGTATGCATAAACTGTTCACCAAAAGGTATACGCTTGGCTTTCACCAGCGATGGCATAACTTCGCATTTGCAAACAAATATGTATTATGGGAGATAAATAAGAACACTTACAAATCGAGGATAAACCGTGCCACATTTTGTTGCCAAATATGATGGCTGCATAGTTGTAAAAAAGAGTAACACAGAGATACGGACGAATCAGATCTGAACAAAATTAATATTCAATATAACTTTTAATAGGCATTCTAAGAAACAGATATAAAAGAGTGCTTGTCTTGTGAAAGAGTAGGGGCTGAGTTCCTCTCTAAGTATCAGAAGTGTGCTTGTCTTGTAAAAGAGTAGGGGCTGAGTTCGTCTCTGAGTTTGCAGAAAAAATAGATTCCATGATGTTAATTATAAGTTAAATTAGGCAAATTCCATACTCAAGACCCAAGTTAGACATGTTTCTTTCATTTTTTTCATCTTCATATACTAAAAAAAATAAAGAAGTTCAATTTGATGAATAATAAAGAAATGTCAAACACCATGTAAACATTAAGTTAGGCCATATGTCAAACACTTACAAATCGAATTGTTACAACAGAAACACATTGCATTTACAACAAAAACGCATCGCATATAGCAGCTATAGCTGGTATATAGCAGCTATATATCAAAACTAAGTTAGGTATGATTCTTCTCGTGCCTCATCTATAAGTAAGGTAAATGAATTACTACTGTGTACAATTCAGCAACTGACTAAACAGAGTAGTGAGGACAAATCAGTCATGACAAACATAGAAAAATCAGCATCGTGTGGAATTCATCGAGGATAAACCGTGCCTTGGAGGCTTAGGCTTTCTGCCTTGAGCTCCCCTTGGCCAAATCCCCATTTTGTTGCCAAATATGATGGCTGCATAGTTGTCAAAAAGAGTAACACAAAGAAATGTTAGTACTATAACTCGAATATAAAGAATAAAACAATCATTAAGGAATTAAATCTGAAAAGTAAGAATGTAATTACTGAAAATCAGAAACAAATTTAGAACACGAAAGCTAAAAATTATTACTTAGGGGATTGGTTCACTTGGCCTCTGTGGTGACTTGTCAGAGTAGTAGGCGGGGTGGCAAACTACCGGTGGAAAAATTGTATAAGAAAATGTCCATACTATACCTTGGTCATAACTGAGCAGTGATAGAGGACACTTGTTCCCAGCACATGATCTTAAGCTTTGGGTAGCTGTGCGCCACAGCTCTAAGTGCCTGCAACAAACTATGTATCAAACCTAACATCCTTTTCAATACATAATAACCAAATAATAAGATTAGTAACTAAAATTGTAGAATGATCCATCAAATTCCTCCAATAGTCACTCAATGGTTTAACATCACAACCTCAGTCTAAGAATCGGTTTAACATCCAAAAAATTTATAATAATTATAAGCTAGTTTTCTATATTAACTGATGTTAATTGCTTATTTGACAGATGCATTTTCGAGTGTTACTGATTTCTTATTAGGCAGATGCATTATTGGACTGCTTAGTCTTGGAGTGCTGCTATAATTGAACTAATATCTACTAATGTTCCTTATTAAGTAACTTCTATAACTGAACAGAGTAGTTTGGAACTGAACTAATATCTACTAATGTTCCTTATTAATAGGTACCGAGTAGTGTTCCTTATTTGGTAGTTAAAGATGGCTATAATTGATGCATAACTGAGTGGTCTAGAACATATGTTATAACTGTTTAGACGCCTAATTGAACTACCGTTCTTTTACATAATCGGTACCGTCGTAGTTCAATAAGGCGCGTAAACATAGTTATAGTTAATACAGTAGCACGCGCAAAAAATATGTAACAAATACATCATTAATTAGTTTGAAGCATGGCATTCAATACGGGCATTCTTTTAATAACGAAATCCTCTCCTGTGTCCATAAATGTAATAGAAGCAGCTCTGTCACCATTATAGTCAATGTTGTCTGCATTAACATCTACACAATAGCTTACTGCCAAGCTCCTCTTAACTGGAAATAGAAGCAGCTCTGTCACCATAAATGTAATACAAAGCATGTAAATCAAGAATGTAATGCAGTTGCTTCTCTTAATCTAATAAAATAGTAAATGTAATTTCCTAACAAATTGCAATATTGAAGTCCAAAAACTCAATGCTACATAAGAATTTGAAACTACCTGCTTATTCTAAGATCATACATAGGATTCCAAATTCTTCTATTCTAAGAAGATCATACAGCCTGCAGATGCATATATATATGCATATATATGCATATATATATGCATCTGCATATGCTGCATATATTTGCATCTGCATATATATGCAGCATATGCATATATATGCAGATCATGTATATGTCCTATATTAACCAAACTATGAAACTTATTATTTTTCAATGCATAGGGACTTGCTTACACCCTTTTGAAAGTTCAGAGAGTTTTTTGTAAAATTAATAGTTTAGGGACGTAATTGCAATTTACTCGACATATAATGTGAAATTGAGAATTTGGAAACTGACTGTTAATATCATCGACGATGATGGAACTGGGATGCAATAAAACCATTATTTCCAATGTCACCAAATTTTGCTAGTTTAAAACCTACGATACTCGAGAGCAACAAAAAAACCAAAAATTAGAACTCAAGTCAACAAATCAGATCCTAAATCATATAATTCCACATACATTACCCTTATTTCCATCAAAACATTTATACACCTTTCCATCAAAACATACTTGACACTTATTTCCCATCAAAACATGTGAACTCCAATATCAACAAATAGGTTCATACTATACTATAGTTTCACAATACTCATGGAATTTAAATTTATCTAGTGTAATATGTATTCAAAACTTACACTGACTAAAAAAGTAAGAAATCAAATATCTGAAATTTTATACCAAAATTTATCTCGAATATAAATTATCACCGTAGAGATGTGTATAGGAGAACCAATTAAACTCTGAATACAGTTCAATGGGAATATGCCATAATCTGCAAATGAAGACAAAGGGAGAAGTGAGTTCTACATAGTAAGCACAAAAATTATAAAGGAAGTAGGCAGAGTTATCATTGTGCCCATATTAAGTCATGGTATAAAGTATATATCACTTGCGAGAGATAACATTGTCAAACAAACATAGGAGTTGATGCTACCGGTTGTGCATCAATCTCATCTTGTTGGGCCATAACCGAAGAAGGTTGTGTGATATATATATATATATATATATATATATATATATATATATATATATATATATATATATTTAAGCCAATCTCATATAAGGTATTTCATTAGTAAAATTAGTACAAATTCAATAAGCGATCTCTCGTGTCAGTGAGAGAGTTATATTATCAATAAGCTTTCACGCAATGAGGTATGACAAAACCCTCGTATGAATTAATTAAGTACACATGCTCAGTCCCTGTTTCATGCCAACTAATCTCACCTCAACACATGATGAGCCAGTGCCAACTATCTCACCTACAACTGCTAAGATATGGTTTCAACAGTCCTATCATAAAAATAGCATTGATATGGTTTCAACAACTCCATATACTATGCTGTATATGCTATGCACTAAACATACTGTTACACGACCCATGAAAAAAACTAATTTGGGGATTTTGCCAAACATTTCATGGGGCTCATGAAAATCTCACTTTATATGTAGGATTCAGTTTCCACACTTTTTGCATAAGAAAATGATGGCATAGCAAAATATAATTTTCCCCAAAATTGCAAATAAAAAACATAACATCAAGAGAAATGGGAATAAACTTAAATCACCATATAGATTCAAAATCCCAAACCCGTTCAAGACCAAATAAATAGAGATATTGTGCTGAAAATAGAAAAAGAAACATTCAAAATAAGGATGAAATCTTTAGGGTTTAAGAATCTATAAAAATTAAGATATGCTGAAAGTGGAAAAATTAAGATTAAAGAGAATTTGTACCACAATACCTCATAATCCAAAGCCATTTATACCTGTGTACTTCCACAAACACCAAATTAGTACCAAAACAAACACAAAAGTATACATGTATAAATGGCTTTGGATTCAGAGAGAGGGAGAAAGTACATGAGAGCTTAGTGTGGGAGAGAAAAGTATCAGGAATGGGATCTCAGCATCTAGAAGAGAGTACATGAGAGCTCAGCGAGGGAGAGCGAGGGAGAGAGAAGTGTCAGGCGTGGGATGGATGAGAAATGAGGTCGAGAGAGAGAAAGAAGGGTTGCGTGTGTAAAGTGGGAGCTCCTTACCAAAATAGCCCCATTTTTAAATTAAAGAGTAAATTTGATAAGTGAAAAAGAGGGGGAAACCAAAAAATCGAAGGGTAGGTTTGTAAAAAAGCACTGTTCTAAAAAACCCGCCTAGGCTCCGCCTAGGAACGCCTAGGCTTAAGGCTTGGGCGAAACGCCTCGCCTTAAGTTTTTGACGCCTTATTCTTAGTAAAACCCTTAAGGCGCACTTTTTTCTAAAAACAACAATGCTTTAGTGAAAGGATATCTCCGTTTAAAGAATTTTTTAACTAACCAGACCATTATCTCATCCAAAATAATCAAATAGTATTTTAATTTTCATATATTCAGACATATTTTTATGATATGTACAATTTTAGTATTTTAATAGCCTTGTTATGGTTTAAAAATATTAAAATATATTAAGAAGGTCTAAACGCCTTTTCACGCCTTTTTACGCTTAAACCCGCCTAGGCTTCTAAGGCTTAAGGCTTGGCCTCCACCCCTCGATCACGCCCCGCGTTTTTTAGAACCTTGTAAAAAAGAAAGAGGTTTGATCTCAACCATCTATTTTTACAAAATATGTAAGGAGGTGGCATTGATCTGCACCGTTAAAAATGTGTATATTTTCAAAAATCGCCCTAACTTATTATATATATATATATATACACACACACACACACACACACACACACACACACATGTATAATATAAATATACATGTTTGCCAATTTTGTCAAATTTTCAAAGAGCTGTATTTAAAAACATATTTACCAAACGCGCATAAATAATTATAAACACAAAAAATTGAATTTTAAAACCGTATTTAAAAGTAACATTTAAATCGAGTTTTCTGAATACAGAACCAAAGGGGCCAAAAATGTTTTTTTTTTGTAGCATACCATGAGGTGTCGGGGCCAACTTACGCGCACCTCGACTACTCCTCATTCGCGGTTCGTGGCTTCCGCTGGCCAAGCATTATGTTGACAGTGCCAGGGATCGAACTGAGGACCAAACCCAATCAGCCCCCAAGACTGCCCCAGTTACAGCCTTATACCACTGGACCAAGAGGCTTGATTAATATAAAATGTTTTACATTTCGGTTTTTACTCAAAACTTAGGAAGATTATATACATTCAAAAAACTGAAACAAATAAATTTGCTTTAGATTAACAGATTGAATTTGTTTTATACCCAATTCCTTTTGTCTCAATTAAATCTGGCCTAATGGATACTGGTTTACCAGATTTCTTACAAGTAGTGTCCAACCCATTTACATACCTACTTGGGATAGACTAATAAAGCTTGAATAATTCATGCATTAACCAGCCAAATGGAGTTTTAGTACATTCGTTCAAGAGTGCCTCCCTCTCTCTCCCTCTCTCACACACACGCGCGCACACAAAAATAACCTTAGAACCAAACAAGTAGGATTCAATTGTAATGTAAGTATAGTAGGATTTCTTGTGTTATAAAAAAATTTGAAAATGTGCCGGCAAAAAGAAAAAGGTGTTTGCTGTTCTTTGAATGAAACTGCTAACAAAGTTTTTTTTTTTTTTTTTTAATGATATCAGCGGCGATGGAAATTCTATTCTTGATTGGTTTCATCGAAGATGTCATGTTAGACGAAATTGGAAAGACGGAAACTTATTTAATCTTAAAGCGAAATGATCCCGGATTGCTGTGGCTTGCCAAATCTTCCTTAGAGACCTGCATTGCTTTCTAAACAGTGTGTGAGCAAGTTGTTTGGTACCCGTGAATCAGTGTGTGCGTGAGCAAGTTGTTTGGTACACGTGAATCAGTGTGTGAGCAAGTTGTTTGGTATGTAAATTTGTGAATTGTATTACATGTAAATTTCATATTAAAATTTAGTTGATACGTAACCATTATGTGTTATGTTATGACCTTTCCGATTTGTTTTTCTTATCATCTCTTATAAATGATAATTGTATGCTCTCAAAAATCCATTCAGTTAGTCAGAAACTTGTCATTCATACCATCTGTGAAGGCAGTGTTCTGGTTCTTGTAAAAGATGTGTTTTTTAGCACTTAAAATTACTTGTACTAAAAAAACATTTCTGTCACATTTTGTGAGTTTCTTTTATTGACCTTAATGAGACGGATGTTTTTGGAGTGCCAGATTCTTTTCGAGTGGTAGTAACACCCTTGAAAAAATATAAATTGAATAGCTTTTATGGATCGTTAGTTCACCCCACTTACCCCCCTCCCAAAATTTATGGCAAGGTAGAAAGTAATTCTAGTTTTGGTTAGTGAAAATAAAAATTGAAGGAAAAAAATAATGCAAGGACAATTAAGAAAGTGTTTCCTCCTGGGGCACCAATTCGTTCTGGTTCTTCAAATGTGGAGATGGTTTTATGTGATGCTGGTGAAGATGGAGAAATGGGAAGATGGGCTGGTTATTTCCCCTCCCCCCACCCCCCAATACAAACGTTATGTATTATATTTTTAACGTTAGGATTTTAGATCAACATGATTATCACATACAATTATTATGAGGAATACAAAATAATATTATAATGACGTACCTTTATCATGTCACAAATGAAAAGATTGACGGAGTAGTCCACCTTAGCGTTGTCTGATCGAATTAAATTTCGAATCACGGCTTCTTCTTGTATACGGCAAAATCATGTCCAATTTTAGCATGTTCTAACGGTTGAATCGTCTTTTATAGCCAAAATAGTATTTTGAAAATAAACACAAATTTGAGTCTTTGGATTTTTTTCCTTTATCCATTGATTTCATTATGTTATTTTTTCATGTGTCTGGACACTTATTTATAGACATAGACAGAGACAAGATTCAAATTTTTAACAGTCACGTAATCTTAATCGTTCATCAAGATAGATAACCAAGAGTCAAATTTTGACTCTTGATATTTGAAGTACCATTTCATTAATCAAAGTGACTCGTATTATTAATCTAATTGTGGATTGTAATTTGTAGAATTATTCTTTAAAATAATTCTAACATTGTATCCCTCCAAAAATGAGAAGAAAGGTGGAAAGAAATAAAAAAATGGGAGTATTTATTACTTTTATAGACATTAATTATTATCATACTCTTTTTAATTGGTAAAACATATAAATTTTATTTTTATCTTCTTTCTTACCAAACACAAGGAAAGAGAGATAATTACTTTCTTCAGCTTTGGTCGACAAGTTTGAATTGTTGGTGTTGCTATACTTAATAATTAGGGGGCAGAATCTATATAATCAATTGATCCCAATTTATAGTCATATTTTCATTTTTAGTCCTCCCAAGTTACCCATCCGAACATTACTTTTCAATGAAAAGTATTCTATGTTCATGTCTTGCACTTAAATGTATTTATCATTTTTAAGAGGTTACATTTGAAAATTATTTTTTTAAACGTTTGACTATAGTATGATGACTATTAATTTGGGACATAAATACCATAATTTATTAGAGTTACTAGTTTTTAGCTCGCGCGATGTGCGGGTGCTTTGCAGTTCTTGTTATACAATGCAATGCAGACACTTTTACAAAGATATATGTAAAATCTATAACGTTTAGAGACCTATTTTATATTTTTATGGTACATGTCGTTAATGCAGAAAAAATTATAAAAGAATAACGAATATATGTATTTCATTTATAAAATATTTGATGCCAAACAAATAATTGCATGTAAAATTGAAATGCAAAAAGTGGAACTTTTAATGATGAAGTTAGTGGAATTATAAAAACAAAAAGAATAGAGCGCGCATGCACACACACGCGATCGCGCATGCACACACACGCGATCGCGCATATATATATATATATTAAAAATCTGTTTTATAAAAAATAATTATTTTGTTAAATAATAATATATTTTTTAAATATTAATATATAATCATTTTTTTTATAAAATATAACACCCTGTATTTATGAGTATTTATAATTTAATTAATTCGAATATTTTTAAATTTCTTAAATGAATTAATTATCATGTATTTATTTAAAATATTAATCGGGAGAGATAATGGCTAATATTTTTGGAATATAATTACTAAGTAAATAGTAAATGATTATTCTACGTCATAGTGAGTGATAGTGACGTGATAGTGTTTTATCTCGATCGGGATTCACATGTAGACTATATGAGGTTGAGATAGGAAATTATTGTAGGGTAACTCAGATGGCGATTTCGAGGTCGCGATTGATTCCGGAAGGGTCGAGATAGTCAAAATAATGTACTCGGGGGGGATAATAATTGGGTTCCGGGGCCTTTTTAGTCATAATTGAGCCCACACGGGGGTGTTCGGGTCATTTGGGCTTGGCCCGTTACCCTAATTTGGGGATTTGAGTTATTTATCCTAGGTTAGAGAGTTTGGGTCAACCATTGTGATTAATCTAAATCCTAGAATTTGAGAGAGGGAAGGAGGAAGAAAAGGGAGAAGCCTTAAGAGTCAAAATCAAAGGAGATTGAAGAGTTCGATCCCTGGATTCGTCGTCTACAATGTGTAATCAGACTCTACGAACATTGAAAAGCAAGTGATTACCTTGCTTCTGATTTTAATTGTAAAAACTCATGTTCATATCATGGTAGGTGTAGACAAATCCGTTTTGGGGAGGGTTGTCACATGTTAAAATGGATTTTGGGGGATGTGAAATTAATGCTAAATTAATGATGAGATCATATCATATATTGTTGGAATCTGGATTTGAGTCGAAAGTAACTAATATCATATAATTTGGAGTATAGGATCGAATTAGATGAGGAATTTAGATAAAAGTGGGAAACCCAAATCGTGGATTAATTGATTAAAGTAAGAATCATTAATGTGTTATGATGAATTTGATGATTGAAAACTTTTGGGAACATGTATTAATCGTTGAGTAGGTTTTGGTTGAGAATTGGGTTGAAGCGTTGAAGCTTTGAGGGTTAAAAATGGAGGAAAAATAGACCGGGGAAGAAGGGTGTGTGTCAGTCAATCGATTGATCAAGCCTAATTTTTGGTGGTTTCGCTTATTTTAATTTTTGGGCCTTAATTCTTTTGAGGGACGTTAAGGTGGATCTAATTAGTGTAAATTAAATTGAAACTAATACTTAGGGGGTTATGGGTATGTGCGTAAGGGATTTGAAGAGTGTGGAAAGGTGTGAAACCTTAGGGACGAATTAAGTGAATTAAATTCTTGAATAATTATATACGGGCCCATTGAGTGAGTCTGGGTATTTTAGCATGTGAAGCTATGCAAATTATTTAATGGATTTGAAATTAAATAAAGTTAGAGTCGAAAAATAGACTTGGTAATTAGGCACGGGATAGTCGAATTTAATTCAATTATTATATATGATATACCAAGCATAGCCTCGTCCCTGGACTTGACTCCCATCGGCCAAGGCCGACCAGTATCAGATTGTCAAACAAAGAAAGTTATGGATCGGCCGTGGACCCTGCATTAAGTGCCTCATTCTTGGCCTTGGATCCAACATAAGAGGACTCGTCCCCGTCTTAGGATACCCACAATAATATCAGCAACAACGGTCTTGTGACTCTGGTATCCTTGGCCACGTCTATCCCCTGGAAGACGAGGGTCGACCGAAGATAGCTCAGCACGACCGTCATCATACCGTCAGAGGATCATACTTGATAGCTCATCTCGGCCTAGATAGTACGACCGATTACTGACAGCTGGCAGAGCACGTATACTGGGGAACACGTGGCAGGGTGCGCGTGGGCATTAGATCCCACATGCAAAAAACTGTTATAACCAAATCTCCCTCACACGTGAGGGAATATTTCATCATCATGATCTATATATGGCAGAGACAGGTGGCTTAATCTCATTAGCTGGACATTCCACACATGCTTATTATATGCTTGGGGGGTACATTACACCGCCCAGGCACTATATAAGATTGTCTTCTCCAACATTGTAAAGGATCTTTAATTCAAAACCCTACTGAAACCCTGCTGAAATCACAGTAGAGAGAGAAAGCTTGAGTGATTTATATTCCAAGGCCATTAGATCCCATTTCTTAGTGGAATTCTCTCTCTCTCTCTCTCTCTCTCTCTCTCTCTCTCTCTCTCTCTCACACACACACACACACACACACACACACAGTGGAGTAGGACTTGATAAGATGAACCACTTATATACAGTTTTGTCTCCTCTTTGCCTCACCTTCTACATTTACGTATTTATTTATACTCCATTGTTGTGATGGATTGGGCTCATACACTTACATTAATTTGATGATACCATTTCTGGTGTCATCAATCTGGTGCCGTCTGTGGGAACGAAGTGTATCTTCTTCCTCCTCTTTACTTAGCTTGCGTTCACCAGAGTCTTTGGTGGTGATCCAGCTCCACTCAGGTGGACCTGTATCACCATTGAAAGAGTTCATGTTGTGCCTCTCAAGATTTTCTTCAGTCTTTACCTCTTCTAGTACACCGGAGATATGGCATCTGAACTGCCTCCGGATGTTGGTCCAAGCTCTAGCCAAGCCCCACCTCAGTCAGAAATGGTTGAGGTCAAAGAAATGCTACGCTTATTAGCAACCAGTCAGCAGAAGATGCAAGATCAACTTGCCTCATTTATCTAGAACGTCCTGTTAAGACCTGTCGGCGCCGGAGATGAGATGATAACTCCGGCTGCCAGAGAAGGCCTCTCGGATTGGGTATCCAGGGGACCACCCTAGGCTCCGCACAAAGATCTCCCTCCTCAACAAAGATTTAGAGACGTGGTCGACCCTAGGCGTTTATGCCTGGGGAGGAGAGGTCACGAATACGAGGAAGGCCATTATGATGAAGAGGACGATGTTGAATGCTGGGAGCCTTATCGAATTTCTGGAAACACTATACATCCTCTTCAACAGAGCTAGGAAAACAGTCGATGACCGAGTCGAGACTGTCAGCCACGGGCATTATCTTTGGATAGGCTAAGCAGAGGGCCAGCCTTTGATAGGTTGGGCCCAGGAGGTGATTTGAGAAATCACCCCTCCAAATATCTAAGTATCGCTAGTTCTAGGAAGAATGAAAAATGTGAGGCCTGTAGACCCTCACAATGCCGAGAGGGGGAACAATGCAAGGTCAATAGCCAACATAGAACGGCTGGTAAGGAGCCCTCAGTTCACCTGGACGAGAGAAAAGGGGCTGGAGATAATGTTGTTTCTGACGTTGGAGAGATACCAGTTGCGATCGACAGGCCTTGGAATGCTTCCATACAGCGATTCAAGGATAAGATCGGGGATATACTGAAGAGCCGAGACCCCTTGCAAAGGGGCTACACTAAAGGCTCTCCTTTTGTCGCAAAGATTGTAAGTTACCAAATCCCGACTAAGTTCAAGCCGCCAGTAGTCACACCAAAATACGATAGGAGCACTAACCGCATCCATCATGTTAAGATGTATCAGTCTGCAGTTGATATCTACTCCGTCTCGGATGAGATGAGATATCGGGACTTCTCTATCACACTTACAGGTGTTGCTCATGTTTGGTTCACCTCTCTCCCTAAAAAGTCTATTGAAATTTTCAAGCAATTGGCAGAAAGGTTGATACATAAAGCTTTCTTTGGAGTGAAGACCAGAAAAAAGTGACACACCTCTTTTATGTTAAACAGGGAAAGAGAGAAACCTTGAAATGGGCCGTGACCATTTCGAGCGTGACCATTTTCGTGGGTCGCGGCCCAAGTCCGTGACCAAAAAATGGTCACGGCCGAGAGGGGTCACGGCAGGTGGTCGCGGACTTAGTCCGTGACCCATGTTGTGACGGGTCGCGGCCCTCATCCGTGACCCACAACCGTGACAAATTGGTCGCGGCTAAAGTCCGCGACCCACAACCGTGACAAAAATTTTTTAAAAAAATGGTCGCGACCCTTATCTGTGACCCACAACCGTGACAAATTGGTCGTGGCCAAAGTCCGCGACTCATTACCGTGACAAAAAAATATAAAAAAAATTGGTCGCGGTCCTAATCCGTGACGCACAACCGTAACAAATTGGTCGCGGCCAAAGTCCGCGACCCACAACCGTGACAAAAAAAATGGTCGCGACCCAAGTCCGTGACCCACAACCGTGACGAAAAAAATGGTCGCTGACCTTGGTTACGTTGTTGGCAAGATTCAATTTTACGTGCATGTGGCGCGAGACATCACAGTCTATGTCAATGCTCTCTATACGCAGTTGTATCCATAACGGGTGGATTTTTTTTCCGCCTTCTCCAACAACGTAACTAAGGTCAGGGCTATGTCGGGATTATGTGTGTGAAATATATTTTGTATAACGTCATCCCAGTTTTCTGGTAGAGAAAATAGAATACGATCGAACAAGTAATCTTGTTGGATATCAAATCCATGATTTACAAGGTAGTTAAATTGTTCGATCTTTTTATTTCCGTACCTATAAATAGGAGTATCCTCTATATGACGCACGCTAATAAAAGAGTTATGTGTACGGTCTAATTGCAACCTCTCCCACTCTTGTTGACAGTATTTATCACCGTGCCTCATTTTTTCTAAGAAAGGTATACGAGGGCATAAATCTATATAAACATAAATCAATACATACACACACACATACAAACATAAATCTACACATACACACATAAAACTTAGGGCTTTGAATAGAAATCACGAAATCCAAATGAAATGAAAAGAAATTTATACATACCAGGGGTTAATCCCAATGAAATCCAATTGAAATCGCTTAGCCCTTAGAAATGACACCAAATTGCATGAAATCCCCTAGCCCCGATACACAGCCCTTACAAATTGCAAATGACTAACCAGCGTTTTATTTATTAAGTCATTAATCTGGTCATGGCCTAGAGCCGTGACCCACAAAGTGCGCGACCAATAAATGAAACTAGGGTATTTCTGGCTCGCACCTGGTCACGACCTAGAGCCGTGACCCCCCATTGACGAACCTTTTCCACCCTACTACCTGCTTGAGTATTGGTCACGGCCAATAGCTGTGACTCACACCACTTACACCTGGTCACGGCCTAGAGCCCTGACCCACTATGCACAACCCTCTTCACATCAACCCTGCTTCCTGAATGATCTTTAGTCACGGACCATAGCCGTGACCCACACCCAGAAATGGTCACGGCCCTAAGCCGTGACCCTCAATGTGTGTATTCTCTTCGTCATCATGTCATGGGTCACGGACTTGGTCCGTGACCTACCCGCGACCAAGCTTGGAGGGAATTTTGGCGCGAGTTTGGCGCCAAGATGGTCACGACCTGGTCACGGCCCAAGTCCGCGACAACAGTGGTCACGACCCAAGTCCGTGACCACTTTCCGAGCATCAATAATTTAGTGTGGTAGTAAATATGGTCACGCCAAATATTGAGTGGGTCACGGCCCAAGTCCGCGACGAGCTGGTCGCGGACTTGGGCCGTGACCCACTGGACGTGACCATTCGTAGGATTTGGTGTAGTGTGAGGGAGTACAAAGCCCGCTTCAAAAAGGAGAAATTAGAGGTTGACAACTATGAAGAAAGTATTGCTATGACCGCCTTGATAGGGGGGATTGCAAAAAGGGATGTTCCTCTAGAAGCTAGTCGAGGATCCTCCAAAAACCATGGTTGAACTCCTGGCTACGACCGAGAAGGTCATGAATGCGGAGGAGGCAATGGCTGCCAAAGGAGACGATGAGAAGGGAGCAAGCAGTGGTAGTAAGTTCCAGAAGTCAAAGGGAAAAGACGACAAAAAGAGGTCGGCGGATGACAAGTTCGCTGGCTACACCCCACTTACAGTGAGCTTAGATCAAATCTTTAATGACATTAAGAATAATAGGTCCCTGAGATTTCCAGAAAAGTTCATAGCCCCTCCTCACAAGAGGGATAAAAGAAAATGGTGTGAATTTCACCAAGACCATGGTCATACCACCGACCGATGCTTCACTTTGAAAGATGAGATTGAGAAGATGTTAAAACGGGGGAAATTGAGAAAGTATTTGGATAAGAATAGCTTGAAGGGTGGCCGATACGACACCCAAAATAAGAGGAATGACAAATGCAGATCAGACACCCCAACAATCAGAGACGATGATGCTTCGAATGATGATGATGAAGCCAAACCAGATTTGCCTCCACCCATTAATGATCCTAAAGGTCGGATACACACAATCTCTCTGGGGTAAAAATGATCAGTGGAGGACTTACAGGTGGTGGAAAGGAAATTGCTGGCAGGAAGGCTCATGTAGCAGAAGCCAAAACTCTCCCTCTAAATCCCAAAGAGGTTCACTCGACAGTTGTTGAGTCGAAGAAGGTTAAGAGAACAAAAGTTGATATGAATACAATGATAATGGGCTTTTCGAGGTTAGATTTCAAGGGGATCCTAGCCCCACATAATGACCATTTGGTGATCACCACCTTAGTACATGGGTATGAAATCCTTAGGATATTGGTCGATGGTGGCAGCTCAGCCGATGTGATGTTCTGGGATTATTACAAGGGCCTAGGATTGAGCAAAAAGAGACTTATCCCGTATCACTAAGCTCTGATTGGGTTTAGTGGAGAGAAGGTACAACCTATTAGAATTTATGAAATGGGTGTCAGAATGGGGAACAGTTGGCTGAAATGACTCACTAGGAAGATCAGTTTCTTTGTCATGGATGAGAACGTCTACTCCGCTTACAATATAATCATGGGATGAGTATCCCTCAAAGAGTTTAAGGTCATGCACTCAACATTTCACCGAATGATAAAATTCCTAAATCCTTATGGAGTAAGGGAAGTTCAGGGTGACCAGGTTGAGGCACGCGAATGCTACTTCAGCTCAGTCGAGGAGCGAGAGGCACATGAGAGGGACACTACTACTTATAACATTGACACTCCTGACCCCAGAGACGAAACAAAGCTGAAAAAGGGTGAAGATACGAGGAGTTAGAATCTATAATCCTCAAAGAGGATGAGCTAAAAAAAACTATCCAAGTCGGTAAAGCCTTGAAGAAAGAGATTAAAGAAGATTTGATTAAACTGCTCAGGGAAAGACAAAGCATTTTTGCTTGGAGCCACAAAGATATGTTGGGAATTAATTTAGAGGTCCTCTTCCATAAGCTCAATGTGGCCGGGGGCAAAGCTAGTCAGCCAAAGGCGAAGAGTCTACTCCATAGAGAAGTACGATGTTATTAGAGATGAGGTGAATAAGTTATAGAAAGCCGACTTCATCAGGGAAGTTATCTACCCTGAATGGTTAGCGAATGTTGTCATCGTGCCGAAGGCCAAAGACAAGTGGAGAATTATTGGCCCAACGTTGATTGTCGATCCACCCATAGCCGACCTGTTAACATTACCCTCGACTGCGTCACCACCAACAGTAGCAACAACATTGGTTTCACCCTCAACTTGAAACTCAACCATGGCTTCATCGGCATCGACTGGGACCATCAACTCAACATAATCTAGGCTAAAGCCATCAGAGGGCCATCTAGATCAAGGGCTTCTAATTTTGGGCGTATAAATGAGACAACCTTAGAGAATTTGGTGATGACCCATCTGTAGGCCGTTATACCCCTCTCGAGGTACTCAACACCGAAAATCCTAAACTTATCTGACGCCTTGTAAGCCTCGACGGCCTCATCCTTGATATTCTGAATGGCCTTTGTCGATAAAGCTTCGTCCTTAGCTTTTTTGATAGCTTCGGCAAAATTTATGTCATGCTGGGTAGACTAGGCATCTAGGGATTCGTCCTTCTGCTTCAAAATCTCATCCTTTTCCTTATGAGCCCCGTTCCTCACTTTCAGGTCATCAAGGGCCTTCCTATGGTCGTCCCGACGCTCCCTTAGCTTGTTATTCAGCTCCTTGTCAAATCTTTGTGCCTTGTCAGCCTCTTGAATTTTTGTATAATTCGCTGCCATCCATTTTATGACTGAAGAGAAAGTGAACATAGACTATAAAAGAAAATGAATACAAGCGTCAAAACAAATAAACAGATTAAGAGATGAGATAAAAATTAGTCATAAAGAGCTAGATACCTATGCCATGAGGTGGAGGCCGAAATCAAATACCTGAGGAGGAGACAGCTTCGCCAAAAACTCATAATCCTCTTTGGAGGGGACTGCAAGCATGGACTTCTTTGACCTTATGGTCGAAGGGATGATTAAGCTAGGACGCCCTCACTTGGGCTATATTGGCGGCCCAAAAAGAATCAAATTCTTGTGAAGAGGAACCTCCCTAGGATGAGGGCGCAAATGGTGGTGGAGGGTTGACCCTCTACCTCTTCTCATGCTCTCGGCTATCATCAAAAGTAATGGTGGGTTCCCTTCCCTTTTGGCTGACCTCTGGATTGGTGGGCCCTTCTTGGGGGTTATTTGCCCCCATTCTTTTATAAGGTAGCTTTGAGGCTGGGGGTAGTCACATTTTAGAAATCTTTCGAGACGTGGGGAGGACGATCTGCAACAGAAAGAGAAGCGATCAGTCATAAAATTTAAGAGACGAGAAAAAACTTAAAAAAATACAAATTACTCACACAACTCGTCTAAGGGTTCAACCCCCAAATCGGCCTCTTCTAGGAAGTCGTCAAACATCAAATCCTCGAACCCGGGAAGATCACCAATTTTCCCTTGAGTCCTCAGATAGTTGACCCTTTCTCTGTCGACCACGCTTAGGCCAGGATTTAACTTTGAAGACATGGAGGGATTAACCCAAGTGCATGGAACCCTCGGCTCGTCGCCAGAAGGGTCGGCATCGGTTGGGTACTCCTAGGACCTAAAAATGAAGAAGAACCTCAACTTTCAGTGATGATTGGATGTTTGGGAAACTTGAATAATCTTCTTATCAGGTTTTCTTACCCTAGGCGGTAATAACCAGGATGAGTACTTGAGGACGAGATGTTGTAGCAAGATTTGAATATATCGACCAAAGGCTTGTCCATGTATTTGTTCATCCACAAGTATACATAGATGAGTATAATTCTCCAGGAATTTGGTGCTAGTTTGGAGGGAGCAAGTCCTAGGCTAGCCAGAATAACCTTGACATAAGGGTGGAAAGGTAGTCTGATGCCGACCCTAAACATTTGGTCATAAATGAAAACTTCACCTTCTCGACTGTCGTACACCCTCTCGTTTTCATCCAGGACGCGCATGGTGATGTCAGGTTGAATACCTTACAAGTGCCTCCAAAACAGCAGGTCAGAATCCTTCACAGTCGATGAAAAGTCTCGATATAAGAATAACTTATCGATTCCTCAGCTTCTAAGTCCTCATCCTCAGCAGGAGCTCCAACAGCTGGAGATCCATTCGAAAACCTCTCGAAACTCTCTCTCTCTGTAAGGACATAAATTTTCAATTGAGTCCCTGTATTTTTTTGACTTAATTTCGTGAACAAAACTGTGTTTGTAATATGTCATAGGAAGAATTTTATTTTGTCACGATCCCACTTGGTCTATGACGTATTGAAGAAATTGAAGATGTTACGACAAAGCTTCAAAGAATTAATCATGCCGAAGTTTAATTGGTGCAAGTTTAATCGTCTTCAAAGTTAATTTCATTATGAGATCACTCAGGTATGAATGCGTATAATTAATAGTGCTCGGAATTATTTTATAAAAGATAAGGATGTAATTTTTATAAAGAAAAATGTTTTTAAATGTTTTAAAAGTGTTTTAAAGGTTTACACTACGTTTATGATGATAAGCTCGTAAAAGAGTTTGCCATTTTTGGATCTCTCATTGGAAGAGACGTTTTAAACAAAAAGTCAAAAGGTCAAACTTTTGCGCTATTTTTTTAATGAATATTTAGAGGTTAGCGATATAAATGGAAAGCAAGGATGACTAAAGTGAGAATATATGAGTGAAGAGGTGATTTTTAGGTTAGATATAAATTGGTGAAATATATTTTTGAAGATGAGGAATCATTTAGAGGTTTAAGCAAGCATTTAACATTAAATTGTTCAGGTTTGACAAGGAGTTATGTCTATGATAAATATGGTAGGATTATTTTGTTTCATTTTCTTTAGTATGTATGATGACTTTTAGAGGTAGTAATAAGGATGTTTTCAAATGGGTTTTATTTATCCATAGTGTTAAGAGGGCTTGATTAATTTGTTGGAATAAGGGAACAACTTTTAGGATATGATGAGTGTACTTTAAAGTCTATAGGCATGATATAAAGTTTCCATCCTATCTTAATACTGATAGGTGAGACAAAGAGAGATACAAGAAAGATTTTCCTTTGAGTGATAATGTAGTCAGTGGGACCCCTTTTGTTTTTAGAGAAACACTTTATTTTTTGCTTTATTTGGGAAGATAATTATTTAGATATCTTTTTCTAGTTTTTTTATGCCATCTTTCACCTTTTAAATTCACATGTTCATAATGGACAAAATCATAAAAATTATGGTAGTATCCTTTGGACTTATTTGAATTTTTTTAATTGATGTTGAAATGAATTTCTTTTAGGGGGATTTAATTGATTTGTAATTTTGACTTGTTTGCATTTCTAACATAGATTATCACTGTACCCGCCTAGGCTTAAGGCTTGGGAGAAACACCTCGCCTTACGCGTTTCACGCCTTATTCTTGGTAAAACCCTTACGGCGCACTTTTTTCTAAAAACAACAATGCCTTAGTGAAACGATGTCGCCTTTTAAAGAATTTGTTTACAAATCGGACCATTATCTTATCCAAAATGATCAGATAGTATTTTAATTTGCATATATTCAGACATATTTTTATGATATGTGCAATTTTTGTATTTTAATAGCCTTGTTATGGTTAAAAAATATTAAAATATATTAAGAAGGCCTAAACGCCTTTTCACGCCTTTTTACGCCTAGGCCCGCCTAGGCTTCTAAGGCTTAAGGCTTGGCCTCCACGCCTCAATCACGCCCCGCATTTTTTAGAACCTTGGATTATTCCATTTAATTTTATTGGGAAGAACCTTTTTCAATGGAGAATAATTGGTGTTTTGATCGGACAATTGATATAACTTTCATCTCTCTTTTTACACTCAATACAAAAGATGATATTTTTATGTATTCGTTTTTTTTATAATTATTTTGAGTTAATATTTTGTTTATTGAAATTGTTGTGGCAAGTAAACTTCATACGAGAGAGATTTCCTTCAAACGACGGTTCAACATATCATACCCTTGATAAAAAATGAAATTTTAAAAATAATTTTTTCCTTAAATAAAAAATGGTTTTTCCCGTCACTTTATTTTACAAAACCATATTAGCTTACCATACCTCTGACCGTATACTTAAATTGTTCGGTTTGGTTGACCATGTCATGCTGCATCATATTTTTCTTTAATTTTTTCATTATAATTGAAAAAATGACTCAACACAATACCTTAACTTTTGTTATATAATAGAGAAAAATAAAAAACCTGAGGAGTGTAAAACATGTCCTCACAAATGTCCCTCTTTTACAATTCGAAGACAAAAATCATAAATAGAAAAAGATCCAAAAAACATAATAGTTTCAAAATACTATATATCATATATATCCATCCCAAATCCACTTGATAAAGACATGATATGTTGTATGACCTTTTTTTATCAACAAATGCCCAAAAATCGTCACGAACCCTTTAAGATCCTACACACATAAAAATATACTCGTGAAGTACAAAAGATATAGGAGATAATAAAATTAACGAGAACGTAAAAATGCAATACTTGAACACTAAACTACACCCCTACCTTGAATCCAAAAAAATTTCCCCCCTTTCTCAAATATACATGAGGAAGAACTCGAGAAAAATAATATTACAAATCAATAAATCCAAGAAAAACCATATAACTACAAATCAGAAGTTCGACTGAGATAAATGATACACATCATGGAAAGAAGGACATAATTAAGAATATATGAATAAGTGCATATATAAATATCTTAACATGATCATAACAAAAAGACAAGTAAAACACAAGTGAATTGTGACACCCCGCCTAATTAAATATCGGGCGATCACTCCTTTATTAAATTAATTCAAGGTGAACAATTGGTTCATTCTCAGCATCACTATCGAAAAATAAAACTTTTCCAATTTAAACACCCTAATTAATTAAGCTAAGTGTCAAAACCATTTAAACCTTTATTCCAATTTTATTAAATCCGGTTATAAAACCTCTAACCATTAACGTCTAAAGAGTCACACAATAAGTAGAAGAATAAAATGAACATTCAAGAGTTTACCCAACAATAATAAATCCCAACATTTAAATACTAAGGAAAACATCCTGACATTAACAATCCCGAAATAAAGATACTGAAATTAAAAGAATTACAATCTCTGACAATACCAACTAATTAATAGAAAGAGGGCGACACATGCCCCTGCTGGATAAAACTGAACTAGGAGTAGAATCAAATGGATGAAGTCGTCTAAACAACCGGCCTGCAACTCCCACCTAAGCTGCAGCTCGTTCCTGCTAAAGGACCCTATGCAAGACGCCCCTGTGGCTGGACACCTGTAATATATACATATATATATATATATATACAAGAGAGAAAGAGAAAAGGAAACGGGTCAGAGCCCGATAGTGAATATGATTTAAAAATTCGTTTAGCAAGTATTTAAATTTGATTACAGGCCAATGCAACAACATATTAGTGCGACACTCTCTTGAGAAATTCTCACATCTCTTCTAATGTGAACACCTATCGCAATAACCTTCCCAATGGTCTATCTCGTCATATACCACACTATCTTTCCCCAATGATTTAACTTATCTTAGGTTATTCGCAGGATTTACAACTGAACAACACAAGTATTTAAAACGTAAGATTTCAATTTGTAACCAAAGTTCTCTTTTTAACTTTATTAATCAATAAAGTTTTCCAGTGTCATATTATACTTTCTCAAAACAAGTATTTATAATTTGAGTCATCAACCATGTCCTATATATCAAATCACAGTAGGCAGTTCCAGATTTCAGATTTCATATATATATTAACTACTCGTATAATATATATATCATAGCAGCACCCCACATAAAAACTATGGTGCGGGCACACTCTGCTATCCAATCCCCATATCAATCGCACTAAAGGGAATACAAGTTCGGAATCACTCTCGAACTGTATAAATACGTACACAAACAATATTGAGGCGAAGCATAGATTCCAAGTCCAAGAGGTCAGTACATACCCTCACGTCTCTTAGGACCGTCCGACTATCGATCCGATAGCCCGTACCTAGGATTTCTATCTTCTAGGGTACAAGTCAATATCCCCCATAAGGCAACACAGGATAAGATCGTCCCAACGCGGTAACCTCAGGGATAGCAAGTAGCGCGGGCATGTTTTTCATACATAGATAGCATATGCATACACAATCATATAACTATACTAATATTACCATATCAATATTGGGTATATTCTCAAATCCCATCCTTACGACATTATTTCTCATATCTCATTATTTTTTATCACATGTAACAGTTCATTTCTAACCTTGATTCGGTTTTATTCCAACTTACCACATAACTCTCATGGTTATATCCTCCCACCTATAAAAAAATTCAGTAGGTATTCATCTATTCTCTTTCGTAACTATTTTACGTAATCTTCTCACTTTAAATACGTAGTTTTATCGTTTCTTATATATGAAATCTCCCAAGGATACAACTCTCGTCTAACCTTAAAGGTCCCAAAACTTATTCATATACCCTACTGGTCCTCTTTATCTCTCAAAACATATTTATAAGGGTGTCCATGAATTATTCCTAAATAAAGTGAATTTCAACTAATTAAGAAGGGAAAACATGAGTCTGTCAGGAGGGGTCGATCGATCGAGGTCTGGGGCTCGATCGATCGAACATTCGATCGATCGAGGTCTGGGGCTCGATCAATCGAACATTCGATCGATCGAAGCTCTGGGCTCGATCGATCGATCAAGCAGGTATGCGAAATCTGCAGCAGTTTTGCAGTTACGGGTTTCATCCTCTAACCTCAACCAATTCCATATTTTTCAATCCCAATCATCCCAAAATTTATACTACTAACATTATATCATCATACCAGATATTTCCAACGTAAAGCATGTAGATTTCTATCACTAAACATGGATTAACAACCCAAAATTATTATAATTATCAAGAACCCTAGAAATCTCTTAAACATGGTTCTAACAAGAATTTTCCAGAATTTTCTTCTTATAAACATCATAATTTCGTGGTTCACTCCTCTACGTGACAAAGGGTTTCCAGAATATCATTTAAGTCATCACTACATGCAATTTTCCCATCTCAAATTGGGTTTTTCTTCCATAAATCTCACCATAATCATCCCTACACTAATATGAGTGATGCACCAACGAAAATAAGCAAGATAAACACTTGCCTGGGATTTTTGACGTTCTGGTTTGGTGCCGAATTTGGTGTGGTTGCGTTCCCCATCTCGCGATCTACGCATTGGTGGTGGAAGCAGTGCAAACGGATGGATTTCGGGCCTTGGATTGGTTTGGAAGCTCTCTCCTTCCCTCTCCTATGGCCGTCCCTTGTCTTTGGTTGTTCTAACCCTAGAAGACAACCTAGATATCTTATATAACCCTTTTAATTTTCGTGGGTTTAATTACCCAAAAATACAAAATGACTAAAATGCCTTCCCGGAGTACTAATTAGGCCTAAAAACGCCCCGAGACCCAAACTAAACCCCCGGGCACACTTTTCTGACTATCTCGACCCTTCCGAACGCGTTGGCGTACTCAAAATGACCATACGAACAACTTATAAAATATTCACTTTTATTTAACAATATTTAGTCCCGACGCGACACGGGCGCGTCCCGACTTAAATTTCCATAATTGTCATTTTATTCACACGTGACAATATTATAAAAATAAATCTCATATATTACTATACTCATCCAGTAATATTCAACAAATAACAAATTTCCAATAATTACTAACTCTCGTCACGCTAGTAAATATTTAAAATAACATTCCGGATTAAAATTAAATTAATTTATCTCAATTAAATTTAATTAATCCCTAAATTTACAAGCCATGAAAATACGGAGTATTACATACTTCCCCCTTAATAACGGAATTTCGTCCCGAAATTCGGAAAATAAGGCCTATCAGGTAGCACAATTCTGGATATCCTTTTCCGTACACAAACTAACTACACATTACGACGCTCAATCACTATAGCCCTTTCTTCACAGTAACATTGTTTTACACTCTCTTTGGAGACACTTCACATTGTTCTCCCAACCGACAACATTCGCATAGGTCACGCCTATACGTTATAAATTTCATTATCTCACTATCATTAGGAGGCCTCACCTCACTACATGACAAATACTCGGATTTATTCATATACAAAACTCCCATTCTGAGAAAATATTACGAACATTTGATCACTCTTGCTCGCCTAAAACAGTCATGGAATTCTACCACATTTATCGGATGTTCTCTCGACCGATCCAAAAATTCTGATTATCTACTCTCCTCTAAGCATACGGAAGGAGAATAGTCGAGGTTCTTCCATAACAAAACCTTAATAAGTACCTCGTACATGACAAACAGGTACGAGTGCTTCTACAGAGCATTCTTGAAATCATCGTACCAAGATTTCAAAATCTCCTTCACGTGGCTCCACTAATCTTTAATCACCATGCGCTTATTCCCTGGCTAAGGGTGATACATCCTACTCGAAAAGAAATCTTATCTCCGCTGGTTCCTGAAATCCCATATCAAAGGTGGGATTTATCAATCTCATCCTGATTCAGAAATTTATACTGCGCCGGACCATGCACTGGCGCGATCCTTCCTTTCAAAGGAAGTCTGGGGCATACTAGTTAATATTGTAAACGATCCCAAAGGAATATCAATCACTTCCTTCTCAGCGGCTTAATTCACATGTTTGGGATGAACCCTTGATCTTGTTTTGACGATTGTAACCCATCCAAGGACTGTACCGACTTTACCGACCTCTTCCAATTTCAGGAATTATCGATAAACACAAAATTCTTTGGTTGATTCTCCTCTTTCAACCAAACCTTACCTATGGGCGGTGCATGTAGAGACTACTCACTATGTCCCGCTAAACATCAATTCTTCCTTGAAATGTCTCACATTAAGTGACACGTAATACTCCCCTTCCTTCCTTGTAGTATGCCGAAAGTTCCACCCGTGATCTTCTCTCCACGAAGCGCACTTCTAGATCTCCTATACCATACCAACATCATCACCCTTTGTATGTGCAAGTCGCTCTCATACTTGCCTACTAACAACACCGCTCCGAGTGTTCTTCATAATCATTTAATTCTGCTCCATTCAAGGAATACTCTTCTTAAATGACTTCCAACAGTCTTCCAATTCAAATTTGGGTGTGCTATTCTAATTACACACCTAGGTATGGATTATCGCCCCTCAAGTGACGTTTAATCCACTCTATCACTTCCACTTCGTTCTGTTAGCCCCACAAACACATTTTCCACACGTCCATTGCCATGCCCCTTCATCTCGGACGAGTTTTAACATCAGTTAACCAGGATGTCTACACACCCTATAAACCGGGCATACTAGCATAAGCATCACATACGCTACATACTAATAAATAAATTCTTTGTTTTCCCTGGTGCTTGCAGCGTGATTACAACACTCTAATCACCCTAAAAATCAAAATTTTAAATCTTCCTTATCATCGTTCCACCCCCTTAACTCGTGGTGACAAAGCAAAACTTTCAATGCTTTCTTACCACACAACCGGCTCCAATGGCTTTAAATCAAAATTCAACTTCCAACTTACATACATAATTACTTGATCCCATTTCGACCAGGGTACCAAACTCATGGAATAGTGACCAGACGTCTCCCTATTTCCAACCTTACGCTAAGTTTCATGCGTGGGATGTCTCGCAAAGTGAAATCCAAACAAGGAACCCCCCCGATACACTACTACCTAGCATTGTCGGTTATCGAAATCCGTTAGGTCCTCCATCCATAGCATATACCCCTTTGTTCCGTCCCTTGACAGAAAAGTTACAATTTCTCCCGTAATTATGCTTAACAAAGAACGTTTCACTAATTGCACTATTGTTCAGTATAGGTTGGTGGTAATAGCATTCCATAAACCTCGAATACATACTATCGAAATTCTCAAAATTCCTTTCCCTAATAATAGGGGTATAAATATTAACTCCCACATCTCTAAAGGATAAATATAACAATGCACTCTTCCTATCACTAAGTCCGGAGTGCTAAACATAATACTGAGTCAAATCTTTTCGCCCAACGGTAAATCCCGATACATACGGAATTATACTGACAAAGTCTATATATACTTTGGCATCGAATATCTCGAGCCCACTATCTCCTCCGAAGTCTCTAGGATAGATAATATAAGTGCGAGTCCAACCTTCTTACAGGTAAAGCCTCGGCAAAACAAAACGTAAAACATGTTGCGCTAATGCAACTACTCCGATAGTCTTGCAATAAATGCCCACTATCGTACTACCCATTTCTATAACATTTTAACAAAGATAATATCATACTCGTGTATCGCATCACTACAACGAGTAGCCTCAATAAAGTGCAAAACACTGTTAACATACACATTCATCCTCCGCGGATAGCACTAAAGAAAATAAATCCCGCTACACTAGGGAAAAATATTCACATTTTAATAACGTTTATAATGATATGCATTAAGCTCGTCTCACATGCTAATCTAGCAAGGAACAAAATATAGTGACTCGCTCGTGTCACATAAATACGCTTCATCCTCTGAGGATAAAACTTACACTTCTACCTTGTCAATCGTCTTGACTGCGCAAATGGTTTCCGGACGTAACACGTCTACTCAAACCAAACAAAATTACTTTAATCGTTGCCTTTTTCTAGGCACCGTATTCTTGTCCTTTTTCTCACTTTGGAACATATTATCGCGAGCGATCTCACTCCGCACAAAATACCTCAACACATAATCCACTTATCACCTGTCCTACTAACCAGGTTAGGATTGTCCTTCTCTCGGACTTTAGTAGACTCGATTCCCGTTACCCATCCCGATTGTTCCTTTAACTTTTTAGGCCATAAAGATCATGTTACTATCTATAATAGTACTTACTGAATTTACCATCACTTGGTAAGAATTTTATTATCCGAATCATTTAAATGGGTCCCGTGATGTATATCCACATCCCTTTGTGGTGCTATATCACCACCGTTGTATTCAGTCTTATTCTCGACTAAATTCTTCAATTTCTTTAAGCTTCCCACCCAAGGAGCATTATCATCTATTTTGACAAAATATGACCATGTCAACCTCTGATTCGGTTGTCCATCAGAATTCCCTCCTCGAGTATTATTAACTGTTATTACGAGTTGGTCTCCCACTTGGAGTCGTTTCCTCCACTCGTATCTACATCTTTCGATACAAAATTTGCTAATGATTAGGATTCATATCCACAATCGGACTTCTGTCATGCCCTCCTGCGATGAGTTCAGAACCACGTTTGCTTCTCATCCTGAACAGTTGAGGAAGGAACATACGGTCAACACTGTACCTAAGGTTCTCCTATAGGCATAGCATTCCACTTCTAAAATTGGTGGTTGACTACAACCATTATAATTTCGTCCCGAAAGCCAAGAAAATTTTCTCTAAATTTTCACTTTCAGTTTGCCACACTCCGTCCTATATCTAAGCCTTAGGTACATTACCTCCTTTGGTAAAGACACATACAATTTTCGCGTTTCTAAAATTTCCCATTGACAGTCTCTACACATTTTTGTAATACGTTGGGTAAGTTTACCCCCGTACCTCATTTGACTATAACAGTATTTAAAAATCATTGCTGCACCTTAGTCGCCTTTCTAGTCTTGGCTTCTCGTGCCATAATGGAGGTGACCTCAACTACGGTCATCATCCTCGGATATATTTTATAATCTCAACTGAGCCATGCCTCCTGATGTCCGCTTAACAGTCCTCTTTTGACATCCGTCATCGCTCGGCACACGCACATATCCGAACGAAATTAGAATTCACTAATGTATACACATTATAGCAGGAGAACGAAATCTCGTCAAAGGAATCGATAATCCTAAACATAGGGCTCTATAACAAACAAAGCAACGCTGAAAGCATAATAAGCCGTACAGATCCTAAGGACACTAGAACTTGATGCTCTGATACCACCTGTGACACCCCGCCTAATTAAATACTGGGCGATCACTCCTTTATTAAATTAATTCAAGGTGAACAGTTGGTTCATTCTCAGCATCACTGTCGAAAAATGAAACTTCTCCAATTTAAACACCCTAATTAATTAAGCTAAGTGTCAAAACCATTTAAACCTTTATTCCAATTTTATTAAATCCGGTTATAAAACCTTAAACCATTAACGTCTAAAGAGTCACACAATAAGTAGAAGAATAAAATGAACATTCAATAGTTTACCCAACAATAATAAATCCCAACATTTAAATACTAAGGAAAACATCCTGACATTAACAATCCCGAAATAAAGATACTGAAATTAAAAGAATTACAATCTCTGACAATACCAACTAATTAATAGAAAGAGGGAGACACATGCCCCTGCTGGATAAAACTGAATTAGGAGTAGAATCAAATGGATGAAGTCGTCTAAACAACCGGTCTGCAACTCCCACCTAAGTTGCAGCTCGTTCCTGCCAAAGGACCCTATGCAAGATGCCCCTGTGGCTGGGAACCTGTAATATATATATATATATATATATATATACAAGAGAGAAAGAGAAAAGGAAACGGGTCAGAGCCCGATAGTATATATGATTTAAAAATTCGTTTAACAAGTATTTAAATTTGATTACAGGCCAATGCAACAACATATTAGTGCGACACTCTCTTGAGAAATTCTCACCTCTCTTCTAATGTGCACACCTATCGCACTAACCTTCCCAATGGTCTATCTCGTCATATACCACACTATCTTTCCCCAATGATTTAACTTATCTTAGGTTATTCCCAGGATTTACAACTGAACAACACAAGTATTTAAAACGTAAGATTTCAATTTGTAACCAAAGTTCTCCTTTTAACTTTATTAATCAATAAAGTTTTCCAGTGTCATATTATACTTTCTGAAAACAAGTATTTATAATTTGAGTCATCAACCATGTCATACATATCAAATCATAGTAGGCAGTTCCAGATTTCAGAATTTCATATATATATTAACTACTCGTATAATATATATATCATAACAGCACCCCACATAAAAACTATGGTGCGGGCATACTCTGCTATCCAATCCCCATATCAATCGCAATAAAGGGAATACAAGTTCGGAATCACTCTCGAACTGTATAAATACATACACAAACAATATTGAGGCGAAGCATAGATTCCAAGTCCAAGAGGTCAGTACATACCCTCACATCTCTTAGGACCGTCCGACTATCGATCCGATAGCCCGTACCTAGGATTTCTATCTTCTAGGGTACGAGTCAATATCCCCCATAAGGCAACACAGGATAAGATCGTCCCAACGCGGTAACCTCAGGGATAACAAGTAGCGCGAGCATGTTTTTCATACATAGATAGCATATGCATACACAATCATATAACTATACTAATATTACCATATCAATATTGGGTATATTCTCAAATCCCATTCTTACGACATTATTTCTCATATCTCATTATTTGTTATCACATGTAACAGTTCATTTCTAACCTTGATTCGGTTTTATTCCAACTTACCACATAACTCTCATGGTTATATCCTCCCACCTATAAAAAAATTCAGTAGGTATTCATCTATTCTCTTTCGTAACTATTTTACGTAATCTTCTCACTTTAAATACGTAGTTTTATCGTTTCTTATATATGAAATCTCCCCAGGATACAACTCTCGTCTAACCTTAAAGGTCCCAAAACTTATTCATATACCCTACTGGTCCTCTTTATCTCTCAAAACATATTTATAAGGGTGTCCATGAATTATTCCTAAATAAAGTGAATTTCAACTAATTAAGAAGGGAAAACATGAGTCTGCCAGGAGGGGTCGATCGATCGAAGCTCTGGGCTCGATCGATCGATCAAGCAGGTATGCGAAATCTGCAGTTTTGCAGTTACGGGTTTCATCCTCTAACCTCAACCAATTCCATATTTTTCAATCCCAATCGTCCCAAAATTTATACTACTAACATTATATCATCATACCAGATATTTCCAACGTAAAGCATGTAGATTTCTATCACTAAACATGGATTAACAGCCTAAAATTATTATAATTATCAACAACCCTAGAAATCTCTTAAACATGGTTCTAACAAGAATTTTCCAGAATTTCCTTCTTGTAAACATCATAATTTCGTGGTTCACTCCTCTACATGACAAAGGGTTTCCAGAATATCATTTAAGTCATCACTACATGCAATTTTCCCATCTCAAATTGGGTTTTTCTTCCATAAATCTCACCCTAATCATCCCTACACTAATATGAGTGATACACCAATGAAAATAAGCAAGATAAACACTTGCCTGGGATTTTTGACATTCTGGTTTGGTGCCGAATTTGGTGTGGTTGCGTTCCCCGTCTCGCGATCTACGCGTTGGTGGTGGAAGCGGTGCAAACGGATGGATTTCGGGCCTTAGATTGCTTTGGAAGCTCTCTCCTTCCCTCTCCTATGGCCGTCACTTATCTTTGGTTGTTCTAACCCTAGAAGACAACCTAGATATCTTATATAACCCTTTTAATTTTCGTGGGTTTAATTACCCAAAAATACAAAATGACTAAAATGCCCTCCCGGGGTACTAATTAGGGCTAAAAACGCCCCGAGACCCAAACTAAACCCCCGGGCACACTTTTCTGACTATCTCGACCCTTCCAAACGCGTTGGCACGCTCAAAACGACCATACGAACAACTTATAAAATATTCACTTTTATTTAACAATATTTAGTCCCGAATGCAATACTTGAACACTAAACTACACCCCTACCTTGAATCCAAAAAAATTTCCCCCCTTTCTCAAATATACATGGAGAAGAACTCGAGAAAAATAATATTACAAATCAATAAATCCAAGAAAAACCATATAACTACAAATCAGAAGTTCGACTGAGATAAATGATACACATCATGGAAAGAAGGACATAATTAAGAATATATGAATAAGTGCATATATCAATATCTTAACATGATCATAACAAAAAGACAAGTAAAACACAAGTGAATATATTGATGTAAGACAAAACCTAAATTATAAATTCTGCAAACGATATCTATTGTGTAATAGAGTAAAGTCGAAACCCGAAAACATTAAATAGACCCCATCTATGTTACGAACGATTACCTTAATTAAATCCATAGTTAAAACAATAATCATATTAAAAACGATTAGCATATGAGAGGTTTATGTGTATTAAGACCTGAAATTAATCGTTTAAGTTAAGAGTTCAACAAGGCCAAAATGAATCACATACTAAAGCAATATGCGCAAACCCATTAGTCTTTAACTTATAATTTCCTAGAAAATTGTGCTTTTTATATTGTTTTGGTGTTATTCTTTGAGAGAATCCATTTGCATATATAATTAACTTGTAATTTTCTCTCACTAAGAACATGAATAAAAGTCTTGGACAATGGTAGATATAACCTCTTTCGATATCTCTTACTAATGATTCTCTCATCATTTTTATATAAAACTCACAAGCAATGATTTTTATATGCAAAACTAAAAAATATAACGAAGAAAATATGACCCGATTGAGTGAAAACAAGTGCAAGTAAAAAGTTTCTGATCAAAGTAGAAAATACACCTAGTCAGCTCACGTAGATGTGTGCGATATGATAAATATCTACATAAGCAGCATGAGTTATTCTTAGATAATTTCAAAGGAATGATAAAGAAAAAATACATAGGTTCTCACTACCTTTCAAAGTTTCTAATCTAAGAATAGGGATATAGATAGTGAAAATGTATATTATCCATTTATGTTACTTTAATTGGCTTACTTTCGTGTCAAAACATACGAGTCATGAATGATCAAACTAAAACGCTTAATTTCATATATATGTTGGTTGCTAAATAGACTCTTGTTCATTAGACATTGATGAACATTGAACATCGAAGATCATATACGACGTCTTTACATTAAAGACTTTCATTGCAACTACTTTAAATAATATATTTTTAAGCTGATTGTTGGTTTGAACATTTAAGTCTATGAACACACACACACACACACACACACACACACATTTTTATATAATATTTTTTTTAAATGAAACAAGTGATCTAGTATATTGCGAAGTGTTTTGAAAAATGAAGCTTTTGTACGGAGAAACAACTTTGTGACCTAAACCGTTTGCACGATTATAATTTGAGTCCATGTGCATGAACCTGTAGGTTTTAGGTTTTGGCCTAAAACCATGCGCACAGTGTTGTTTTATATCCATGGATCATTAGCAAATTTTTGTGTGACGTGTGCACTTCCAAAAAATTGTGCGCACTGAGCTATTTTAAGTCGTGTGTACAACGCTGTCAATTTAAAAAAAAAAACTATAAGTAGAGACTTTTCCCTCAAATTTTAATAATAACAATTTCCTCTATACTCTTACTACTGAGATATTAATTTTCAAGGTTAAGATCATAACAATTGATTCTCTTTAAGAAAATTCACTTGTTCCATTAACAATTGAGAGAAAACCATAGATTTATACTTGATCTTAGATTTTATGAGGAATCGAAAGTGTTTTTATGATCAAATCCTCTTAACCTATATTTAATCTAACTGAATCAAATATTAATTGTAGGTCATAACTCAAATCTAAAAGAGTTTTTTTTATCTATAGGAGATTTCCAGTATGGTGCGATCCTAAGGAGGAGAACGTGACTTCCTTTTTCGCTCGATGGAGCTTTAAGTGGACCACTCATTATTAATGGGGGTAGCTTTCAATGTAAATTAAATAAATTATTATGAGGGAATAATAGAGATCTATCTTCATGTATTGTAAAATTTCTTGTGAATTTAATGATATATTAGGATGCATCGAGGTTTTTTACCTCTAAAAGGGGTTTTTTCTTTATAAATCTATATCGTCTATTGTTTGTGTATTTTTACATTGATTATCATCTTGTTAATGCATACAACACTTAGATCTAGATATTATCTGTGAAGATCTATTGAAATTGAACCTAGGAATTACATTTGGTTAATTTTGTGGTAATTAACTTAGATTTGTTTGTTTAATTGATAATTGCCTCATCATCTCACCTGGTTTTTTTATTTAACTAGGATTGCTAAATTTGGAAAGGATTTATAAAATTGGGCATTTTTATAGAAAAACCTATTCATCACACGTTAAGTTTATTTTAGCATCCACACCTTCACATCACACTAATTGTGTTGTATTTTCACATCCTTAATTGGTATCGGAGAAATTCCTCTTTTGTTAGAATTCACATCCTAGAGTATATCAATGCTCACTTTTGTTTTTAGTGTGTGGTTACTCCTGGATCTAGTTTATTGATGTGTAGTACATTTTTTGGAGATAGAGAAATTCATATATGAAGGTTATATGAATAAACCACCTTATTTTGACGGCACCCATTATGGCCATTGGAAAGAGAAAATGAAAAGTCATTTGAAATTTAGACATGAGAGAGTGTGGATGAGCATTGAATATGGATGATCATGTTAGATGTTTATTCTTAGAACCATGTATGATGTTTATTTACTAATAAAGGTGTGTCAAGTTCCACTACAGCAAAAGATAGAAAATATCATCAAAATACGGCCAGTTGTTATCACAGTCATTGATCGTGATAAAAAAAATACGGGTGTGTTATCACGATCATTGACCATGATAACACATGGCATAACTGAAGAAATGTCAATTATCTTCTTTGTAAGGTAATTTTTTTTATGTTTCTTCTTTGTATTATAAATTTTCCTTTTTTTTTATTATGAATGTTTGGGATACTGAATGCAGGGAACTCCAGCGAGTGGGTGACGTTGTTGGGGAGGAGGAAGAGTAAAATGGGCAGATCTGGTTCGACTTTGGATGTCATCACTGTATAGATCGCTATATATATTCGTTTTTGACACAGGTTCTACAAAATGTTAATAATCTCTGTGTTTTCATTCTAGTTCCATGGTTGTTGCTGTGAAATGATTGTATTGGTGGACAGTGTTTTAGGTGGTTCTGGTCGTTTTTGACATTATAGGTGTGAGACATATTAATTGGGTTATTTGGAATTAAACATTTAGTTTTGGATGGAAATGCTTCCTTTCGAATTTACACTTGGTATACATTTATTTAATATGATTTCTTTACTATTCGAAACACTTCCCTCAATGATGCTTTATCCTTGCAGAATATAACACATGTTATATATTATGTTTTGGGTTTTTTAAATATGATATTATATTTAATGAATGTCATAGAACTCAAAAATTTCGAAATATTATGTTGTACTCTTTTTACCCGTTGATGAACCTCTTTTTTATATTATTTTATATATTTAAGATTTTTTTAGTGTGAAGATGGAACTTTTAACCAGATGGAGTAAATAATTAAGCAGCTATGGGTTCAGAACCAGAGTTTTAAGGATTTGAGTTTTTTTTAATTTATGGAGTAAAATGATTTAACTATGAAAAAATTATTATAAGATATATTTTTTAATTTCTGTGTCTGAATTAATGCACTACTCTTACATTTAAAATTAATAAATGTATAGGACTGGGTGGCCTTGATCGGTAAATCTATAATTTATTGTCCCCCAAAGGTATATGACTTTAGGGTGAAGTACCCGATCCCCCTAACTATTTTCCACCAACCTGATGACTTAAATTTCTTTAGCTAAATGTACTAATAGTTTTTATTTTAGTTTTTTTACAATCACAAGATATGCACCAAAATATTTTTTCAACTATCTTTATTTCTCTACAACCAACACCACAATCACAACACGCTTTGAAAAAAAAAAGATCTTTCTGCCAAAAGATCTCCATTTTTTTCCTTATGCTTTTTTATCCAAATGACCATAGCCTTTAGTTTTCGTTATTTTCGCATCATGCTGCTACATATTTGGTGAATTTAATGTGGGGTTAATTTATGATTTTACAGTGAACTATTTTTTTTTTCTTAAGTTTTTTGTTTTTGTTTTTGTTTTTAGGGGATGAAGTAATTTTTTTATAGGGGTAAAATTTGTGCAACTATACTCTTGCTCTCTATAATATTTATTACTTTTTTTTCCTTTTGAGTTTATTAATTTTGGTGTTACTTTCTTAAAAGTTGATATATTGGGATTTCTTAACATTTCTTAAACAACTAGTATTACAAGTTGTGTTATGATTACATATAGTTTATAATTAAACGAAGTTCTTCAACATGATAAAAAAATCAATTTAATTTTTGAATGCTCAGATTATTAGGGCACAAGGTTTTATGTCAGTCTGGTCATATATGCTTCAAGGGACAATACACTTTATTATGCATATAAGATTTGCTCAAAAGTATCTTTTGATTTTACAAGAGGGAAATAATTTTCAAAATAGTTTGCTCGATAAAAAATTAAACTACTTTAACTGTTTTTTTATTTTAGAAGTTAATTTAATTTTTTTTAATAGTTAAAACATTTTAGACAATTTTTTAAAATTTTAAAAGCTTTTTTTTTTCAATTATAAGTCATTATTTGAAAAAAAAATTATTTTTTATTTTTTATAATATAATTAAAACCTTTTTTTAAAATTTTAAAAGAGTTAAAACAGTTTTTTTTAAGAGAGTTAAAAGCATTTTTTAATTAAAAAATTGTTTTTTAGTGTGAAAAAACAGTTTTTTAAGAAAAATATTTTTATAATGACCTTTTTATTAAGACAACATAAAAGGAAGTGTAGCTATTAAAAATTCTACATAGTGAGTTGTCTAATCCAACTTTTCACTCAACCTACAATACCCAACTAATAAAAAGCTACTCAACCTAAGACTAATATGATGTAAACCACACTATCTTATCTTTGCAATAGCCGACCATACTCTAAATCAATCACCCTCACCCTCCCCAAGTACACATATACTTTGAACATATCTTTGAACATGTTATGGTCTTACGTTTCTACCTTTATCTGTTTGAGTAACATGTATGTTTGGGATGAAAAATTTATAGTTTGTGTTAAAAAAATCGGAATATATTGAAAAAATTATGAGTTTTTAATTGTGCACTATTTAAAAATAATTTTGTTAATGTTTTTCTTTGAATAAAAACCTTAACTGACTTTAACAGTTTTTTTATTTTAAAAGTTAATTTAAATTACTATAATTTAATAGTTAAAACATTTTTAACATTTTTTTTAATTCCTAATTTTTTAAGTCATTGTTTGAAAAAACATTTTTTATAAAACAATTAAAACGTTTTTTAAAATTTTAAAAGAGTGAAAATAATTTTTATTTTTGTAAAGTTAAAAGCATTTTTTAATTAAATATTTGTTTTTTACTATCTAAAAACTATTTTTTTAATAAAAAAAATATTTTTATAATGGCCTTTTTATTAAGACAACATGAAGAAAAGTCTAGATATTAAAAATCCTACACAATGTGGGTTGTCTAATCCAACTTCTCAGTCAACCTACAATATTGAACCTAAAACTAATATAATGTAACCAGAGTCACCTATCAGGGCCGGCCCTGGCCATGTGTCAGGTGGGCAGTGACACATGGCTCATTTTACAATAAGTATCAGTATATGTGTATTTTAGGGGTCTAAATATATTTTATGTATATTAAAAAATATTTTTTTAAATGAGTTTAGTTTTTTAAGGGCCATTTTTTTAACTATTCAAAAAAAAGAGTGATACAACTTCCTAAAAAAATCTCACCCAACTCATTTAAGATAATGATTTTTTAGGAGCTATTTTTTCAACTACCAACAAAATCTTTTTGATTTCCTCTCTCTCTTTCTTTTGCACGCCGGTTCACTCTCTCCTTCTCTCCTCTCTCCTTACGTCCCTCTCTCTCTCTCTCTTTGTGCAACAACAGTGTAAGCTTTCTTTTGCAGCAAAATGTGTTTATGTTGCATTTACAACTTGTCTTTCTTTTGCAGCAAAAGGCAAAGGTAAAGATGAGCATGAGATGCTTATTTAATTTATTATTTTTTTATACATGTGCTAATCTTTTTTATTACTATATTATTTTAATAATCTATTTTTTTTTAAATTCATCAATGTCTTGCTAATCTATTTTTTATGTAATTAATTTTTTTAACAGGTTGTTTCTTTCTACATTAATCAAGTCGATGAAATTGCAGAGGGAATAAAAAGCTCAAACCAGGTGACATTTTTCCATATTTTTTATATTCAATCAATTGAGATATTTCTAGACTAAAATTATCTATTAGATTCGTTGTTAATTGCGTGATTTATTGTTATTTATAAATTTATAATTTTTAGAAATGTTACCAAAAAAACAAGCATCCGGATATCAAAATCAAAAAAATAATTTTTTGCAAGTCGAAATGTTAGGAGAACAATTTTTCAATGAGTTTTTAGGTATTTAATACTTTTGTACAATATTTTTATAGAAGGACCCTAAATTAAATATCGCACAGGATACTACAAATCTCAGGACCGACCCTGTCACCTATCACTGCAAATAGCACACTATAAATCAATCACCCTCCCCAAAAAGTGAAGTACACATATCTTTGAACATGAGTAAGGCTTGAATTTAAAGTTCCCAATGCCTCTTTTATATAATTTTTTTGGGCACTACTATTCACACTCCTCCAATTCTTCTAAGACTCCACTTTCAATTATAATTACGATAAATGATAATTTAACCCTTATTGATATCCAATGGCTTTCTCACAATATAACCCTTTTTGATACCCAAAAAAATATATATAGTGACATGTTAAAAAAAATAGTAACCATTGTTTTTTTTCACTATTGCTACTTTAAATAATTAAATATAATTTAAGTAAATAATACGATTCACACTTTAAACCTAATATTTGTCTGATTTACACTTATATCGTCATTTATTTTTATTTTTTTACCAAAGACGAATACGACCTAATTAAAACACGAGGCATCATAACACGATAAAAAATCTTATTTTTTTTAACCTTATACGCAAACGATAGAACATGAAATCTTATTTTTCTAACCAAACAGAAGAATGACTCACTTACGAGGAACACGACACAGACTCTTAATTTTTTTACCTAACACAAACACGATCAAATTAAAATGAGACGCGACACAGAACGATACGAAATCTTATATTTTTACCCAATAGAAAAATAACCCAAATAAACGTGACACAACATGACACGACACAATTCTTTTTTTAACTAATTACGAACACGATCCAAATAAAAATAACACAACATAAGGCAACACAAAATCACCTTTTTATTAAAGAGACACGAAAAACAATCCAAATAAAAGTAACACGACGTGACATGAAATATTAATTTTTTTACATATCATGTCGTATCATGGCGTTCCATGTCGTGTCCTTTTTATTTTGGTCGGGTTCGTTTTTCGTATAAAAAATAATATTTTACGTTGTGCGACTTTTAATTGGATCGTGTTCATGATAGGTAAAAAAATAACATTTCACTTTTAATTGGAAATAATAGAAAAAAACTTTGAAAATAATAGAAAAAAATTACAAAGTATGAAAAATATATTTGTTTTAAAAAATCCGTAAAATAATAGATCCTTTTTTTATAATATGAAAGATATTGAAAAAAAGCTTCTAAAAAATCTAGAAATAGTTGAAATAACTTATAAAAATTCTGGAAATAATAGGAAAAAAAACTTTTTAAAAGTATGAAAAATTTTGAGAAAAAAACTTTAAAATACTTTGGAAATAATAGAAAAATATTTAAAAAGTTTGAATAATATAGAAATAAACTTTAAAAATCACGAAAAACAAAACATTTAATAAAAAAAGTGATTCATACACCAAACAATCCAGATTTTACTGCAAAAAAAAGCTTGCATTTTCATAAAATAAAAAAATAAATTTGGGTCTTGTTCGTGACATGTAAAAAAATAATATTTCACGACTCAATTAAAAGTGACACAACACAAAATGTTATTTTTTATACGAAAAATGAACCCGACCAAAATAAAAAGGGGCATGACATGGCACGCCGTGACACGACATGATTGGTTAAAAAAATTAATATTTCATGTCATGTCGTGTCTTGTCGTGTTACTTTTATTTGGATTATTTTTGTGTTTGGTTAATAAAAAGGTGATTTTGTGTTGTCTTATGTTGTGTTACTTTTATTTGGATCGTATTAGTGTTTAGTTAAAAAAATAATTGTGTCGTATCATGTAGTGTCACTTTTATTTGAGTTGTTTTCTTATCGGGTAAAAATATAAGATTTTGTATCGTTTTGTGTCGTGTCTCATTTTAATTTGGTCGTGTTCATGTTAGGGAAAAAAATTAAGATTTCGTGTCGCGTTCCACATAATCGAGAAAATAAGATTTCATGTTGTTTCGTGTTTGTATAAGGTTAAAAAATTAAGATTTCGTGTCGGGTTCGTATCATGTAGTGTCACTTTTATTTGAGTCGTTTTCTTATCGGGTAAAAATATAAGATTTTGTATCGTTTTGTGTCGTGTCTCATTTTAATTTGGTCGTGTTCATGTTAGGTAAAAAAATTAAGATTTCGTGTCGAACATAATCGAGAAAATAAGATTACATGTTGTTTCGTGTTCGTATAAGGTTAAAAAATAAGATTTTTTCTTGTGTTATGATGCGTCATGTTTTAATTAGGTCGTATTCGTCCTGGGTAAAAAAATAAAAGTAAATGACTATGTAAGTGTAAATCAGACAAATATTAGGTTTAAAGTGTGAATCGTATTATTTACTTAAATTACGTTCAATTATTTAAAGTAACAATAGTGAAAAAATAATGGTTACTATTTCTTTGGTGAAAAAGGTTACTAGATTTATTATCCTTAATAATATGTGATTTGTTCACGTAATAAAAAAAATGTTAGAAAGTCATTGGGTATCAAAAAGGGCTATATTGTCACTTAACATAATTATAATAGAAAGTGAAGTTTTGTAAGAATTGAAGGCAGTGCCAATAGCCATGCCCCTTTTTTAAGGAGTTTGTGTTTGAACCTTTAACTGTTTGAGTAACATGATGATCAAATAAATTTTTATATAATTTATTACTGTTTTTTATACCTTTTTATTTGCACCTTTAATTTTTATTTATTAATACAACATAAATACATTACGTTATTGTAAGCAATTGAGAAACGTCAATACATTATTTATTAGTACAATGTCAATACACTTTTTTATATGTATTGTATGCATTCGACTGTCGACCTAAAAGATACAAGCTGCATGTGCAACGACTTCGTTGGACCTGGAGTAAATGTCAATACATTACGTTACGACATTTATGTATTCATTGTGTGATTAATGTCATTTGTTATGGATTGTAGGTTATGCTAAGTATATTATATATGTTTTCGACGTTGAATAATTTTATTCCAAATTTGGTGGTTGACTGAACTATTACACAATAAATTTATGGTTTCTCAAGACTTTAGTAGATTATAGTTTCTTGGGAACGATGCATGGGCATACCATAGGCTTGGTATAACTAAGGTATGATGTATGGAATAAAGTTTACGTATTGGTATTATTTTCATGAATTGAGTTAAATGGGTGATGTTTGTTTATACGAGGTCTAACAAAGACTATTATTTTTTTTTGTTGGGGTATTTTTATTTCTTAAAGAGGGTAGATAGCCCTATAAATGAAGGAAATTTTGCCCAATTTTTTTTAAATTGTATACATTTATTTGCATTGTGATTTTTTTTACTTAAATTATACACGATTCGATACTTTGAAAATTTCTCTCCGTGCCTTCAGGCACGGGCATTCCGCTAGTGTGTGTGTGTATATATATATATATATATATATATATTTGTGCTTGAATATATGTGTTTATATAATCGTTTTGGTTAAAAAAAATAATTTTAACCATCCAATTTTCATCATTGAGATACCGCTTTGCAAATTTTACAAACTCTATAGCACCTCTACAGCATATCTAGGAAAATCTTGATCATTGTACGTTACTCGAGGAACCTAGATATGTGCCAGATCATATTTCTAATAATAAGAGAGACGCACTTTCAAAAGTGCCTCAAAAAGTATTGAAATATTTCTCCATTGGTACCTGGTTAAAGACATTCTTCACAATGGCATTGATAAGAAAGGAAATAACTTGGCACACTAGGGAAGAATTATGGGATACTCTCATGCATCATCCCATGGAGTCAACTGTTTGGAAAAAAACATAATTTTAACTACCCAAATTTTGACAATGAACAGTGTAATATTCATTTAGCAATATCAACGGATGGGTTCATTTCATTTGTCAATCTAAGCACAAATCAAATTGTATGGATAGTGATCTTAGCACCCCTAAATCTTCATCCTTCATTGTCCATGAGACTAGAATTTCTCGATGTTGTATTTGTTGATACTTAGGCTAAAGACACCAAGTGACTACATTGATGTCTACTTGACATCGTTGGAAGACGAGTTGAATGAGTTGTGGGTAGAAGGTGTGAAAGAATTTCACTCTATCAAACAAGAAGAGTTCGTGCTAAAAGCTATGTTGATTTGGGAAATTCATGATTTCCCAGCTTATGGGACTTTAACAGGCTGTAATGTTCACGATTACTTTAGGTGTGCCATTTGTGAAGAGGAAACTGGATCTCAAGATCTCAAGGATAGTGACAAAATTATATATCATTCTCATAGGATATTCTTGCCTCCCGATCACATGTTTAGATGTGATAAAGAATCTATTTTTTATCGGTTGGGTCGAACAAAGGTTATTCCCGAGAAAGCTTTCAGGTTTAGAAATTAAAAGGGGGTCTTTGAAATGTGGATCTAATATGTCGAGAAAGAATCCTAAATCCAAGAATGTTAATGTTAACGCAAAAATTCTCCATCTACGAGGATCAATCAGAAAAGGACACATGTCATCCTACATGGCAATATTCGACACCCGAGGAGAGTTGGTCGGCACCCGAGGAATGTTAGTCGGCACCTGAGGAGAGTTGGTCAGTACTCGAGGAGAATTAGTCGGCACCCGAAGAGAGTTGGTCGGCACCCGAGGAGTGTTAGTCGGCACCCGAGGAGAGTTGGTCGGCATATCAACCAGAAAGATCAAAGGATAACTATGCATTTAATGTGCATTAATGAAGATGACAGCGCATTTAATGAGCTTTAATGTACATTTATACTGTATTAATAGATGACAACACATAGCATACCAAGCAATTCAACAATTAGATTCGTTGAATGTAGACATAAATGTCTACATACAATGAATTTCTTTATCTCCCATCACTATAAATACATGTACCCCCTTAGCCAAAAGGGGAGATCCAAGAGAACCTAGAAACCCCATACACAAGATACACATCCTTTCTCTCTCTACACCCTATGGTGCTATTGTAAATCCCTGGGAATAAAATAACAGTGGACATAGGCTTTATTCATAGCCTAACCACTTTAAAAATCTTTGTCTCTTATGTGCTTGATTGGATTGCTTTCATCTATTTATCTGTGTTCATAAAAATGGGATTCGGTCCAGTTTTTTGCATCAACAGATTGGCTCCGTCTGTGGGAACGTGTTACAAACATTGTTCTCCATCAAAAGCTAAGTTTTTATTTTCTCTACGTATAATCAATTATACATACATCTGTTGATTCAATCATGATTTTTATGTTTATATACATAAATTAATTGTCCAATTTTTATCTGCAAAATGTTGCATATCATGATTTTTAAATCATAACTGTTAGATTAATTCTTATTTAGAAATCTGAAAAATAGTGGATTTCATAAATCATAACTTTTTGCTTAATTCTCAAGTTTCAATTTTATATCATGGAATAAATATTTTAAATGATTACATATACCAATATATATGACGATGATAAGATTTGATAATTTTTATTATTAATTTTGAAATAATTTTTGAAAGATCTTTGATGACTATTCAAATTCCCATTACATTTTTAATCAGAGAATGGGAAAAGGTTAAAGACAATAAAAAATTTTCTCATGGAAATCATGACCCAGATCTATTTTCTCTCTCTTCAAGTTTGAGTCTCTTTGCATTCATTTTTATGAACTATATACTTAATTTGGTTCATCTTCCATCTATGTCAATAAAGTCAAATTGATTGATTTTTGATATAAATTTGGTAATAACTTCGATCATTCAACATATTTTTATCTCTCCAAATAAGGAATAAGAGAGGACCAATATAAAAAATAATTTTCTCTCACCTGAAAAATCATTACCCACCTCTTGTAAAAGAGGATCAGTAAACAAATCATCTCCAAATAAGGAATAAGATATGTTGGCCCCTCGTTCATCACATCACCGGGTTTCTTTATCGGAATCACACGATATAGTGGATTAGATAATTGTTCATTTAATTAACATTCTTAATGCTTAAATTTTACATCGAATGTTATTTTTCTGATATAAGGATTCGAGATATTCTGGTCATCCATCCATATTGTTGGTCGACATCATCTTGGGCCATCTTTTATTAAAGGGAAGCTTAACCAGACCATTTTTGTTTGTCGGAGATAAGATGTGAAGATCCATCAGCAACGTTGAAATAATTTTATCCAACTACGAGGTATCTTATTATTGGTCGGAGCCCCATATTGTAGCTGGGTGGAACCAATTGCAAGTCGAGGATCATCTACTTCTTGATCGGCGATATCTCAGTCTTGTTCGGAGGGTTCAATTTACTGGTCGGCAACTATCCAACCATCCACTTTTTGGTCGGTGACATCTAATGTTGTTCGGTGCTGTCAATGAACCATCCACTTTTTGGTCGGTGACATCTAATGTTGTTCGGTGCTGTCAATGAACCATTTTTGTTGATCGGCGAAATTGCTCAGCTGGTCGGGGACCATTTTCTTCTTGGTCGACACCATATATCATATAACTTGAGATATCCTTAAATGTTGGTTGGCAACATCCATGCCATTTGTCGGCAGCAGTAGAATCTTGGGGTATTAAAAAATGCGAAGCACCCCAGATATTTCTTTAAACACGAGTTCAGCTCGGGGACAAACAGGGGGCTTAAGTCTTTTTTAACTTGTGATCACCCCAAAAATATTTTTAAAACCAAGTGATAAATAATTTTCAAACATCAACTTCTACCTGATTAGTTGTTGGAGATTAAAAAAGCTTTACAAAAAACTCTACGTCTTATTTATGGCGCATATCTGATAAAAATTTGTCCATCTCACACATATTTGGCACAAAAATATTATTTCATATTTTGAAATTTTTATTATTGCCTTCACATATTGTTTGGCTGAATAATTATTCTCATGATAATAATTATTTGATCTAGTCTCGACAGGTGCTCGGGCAGCTTATTAAAATTTCACAGGGACGAGATTCAATCCTGACGAAAGCTCAGCCACAATCTTAAACCTCTGGAAACTATTATTGCTCGACATCAGGCAGTTTTACCTCGACATATCAGCCAACATATATTATTTCATTTTTTTGAAATTAATATTTTTATTTCTCAAGCATATACATATCATATATTGATTGGATGAGTAAATTATTCTCATGACTAATCAATTCAGCCTACACATATGGTAGGGCAAGTTATTAATTTTTACAGGTACAAGATTCAACGCCGACGAATGCTCAAAACAATCTGGAAACTATTATAATTGCTCAGCATTATGAAAAATCACCTCAGCAAGGAACTATATATTTTATTATTGCTTTGATTTGTGCTCAAGCACGAATTATTCTATATATCCGTTTGGATTCATATTCTATATTCATCTCTTCATGGAGCTCGGCGAAATACTTATTATCATATTCAGCTCCGAGGAAAAGCTACAACATTTATTATTTTTCACCCCCAACGGATAGTTGGTCGGGGAAAATTCAGGCCCAGATATCGGCTCAAGCACAAATTATTCTATATATATCCCTTGGGATTCATATTCTATATTCATCTCAACATGGAACTCGGCGAGATACTTATTATCATATTCAGCTCCGAGGAGAAATATAACATTTATTATATGTCACCCCAACGGATAGTTGGTCAGGGTAATTCTTATTTATATGCAGGCCCAGCAAAGTTCTCGGCCATATTCTTATGTTCTGGAAAATATTATTCTTATTCGACATTATGCAATTGTGCCTCGACAAGATACTTATTCAACTTTAAGGAGAAATACAACATTCGTTGTATTTCACCCCCAACGGATAGTTGGTCGGATAATTCTTATTTATATTCAGGCCTGACAACGTTCTCGGCCATATTCTTATGTTCTGGAAGATCTTATTCTTGTTCGGCATTATATAATTCTACCTCGACAGATCAACAAGGCATTTTATTATTTTTAATTATTCTATTTGGATGCATATTCTATTCTTATTTCAGCAAGGAGGTCTCCAACATTTATATTATCGTATTCCCAACAATCTGTTGGTCAGCTCCAAGGAGGTCTCCAACATTTATATTATCTTATTCCCAATAATCTGTTGGTCAGCTCCAAGGATGTCTCCAGCATTTATTATATTTTATTCCCAACAACCTGTTGGTCAGCGCTGAGGAGGTCTCCAACATTTATTATATTTTATTCCCAACAATCTGTTGGTCAGCGCCGATGAGGTCTCCAGCATTTATTATATCTTATTCTATTCCCAACAATCTGTTGGTCAGCTCCAAGAAAGTCTCTATCATTTATTATCAAAAATGTATTCCTCCGGGAAGTAAAATTTGTATTCCTTCGGGAAGTAAAACTTATATTCCTCCGGGAAGTAAAGCTACTTGTATTCCTCCGGGAAGTAAAACTTGTATTCCTACGGGAAGTAAAATTATATATTCCTAAAAATGCCAACTTATGTTGATTAGGAAGTAAATCTATTCCCAAAAATGTCAACTCAGGTTGGTCGGAAATAAGAAGCTGTCAACTACAGTTAGTCGAAAATTTTTTATGAGTATATGAAAGCGATCAAGCAAAAAGCATTCACAGTTCACATTCCACACTTGGGGGCTTCTATTACAGATATATTTATTCATTCGGTGGTATATTCTCATAACATCATGCAGTCGAGCATCAGATTCAGCCCCAACTAATTATCATTCAGAAGTTATTTTTCTTGCTCAGGAGCTAATTTTGCTTATGAAGTTCAGGAGGCATATTCAGGAGTTATTATGCACATGCTATTGAAGTTCAGGAGGCTATTGAAGTTTAGGAGGAATACTCAGGAGTTATTATGCACATGCTATTGAAGTTCAGGAGGCATATTGAAGTTCAGGAGGCATTCAGAAGTTCAGGAGGCATATTCAGGAGTTATTATGCACATACTATTGAAGTTCAGAAGTCAAATTCAGCATCTACAACACTGAGATCTTTACTACTACTGTCCTGACCAACATTGAAGAAGAAGTTGTATGAAAATATTTCGAAGTCCACCACTAGCTTGGTACTAATCAGATTGAAGAGTTGGGTTCAAAAGCTAGTATGTTACTCGACAAAGTATTCAGAGGATCATAAATTAGAAGAATCAAGCACGTGAAGTTAGCACTCAGTTGCTCGACACAGGAGGCAGTTAGTCGGCTAGCAAACCAATCAACATACTTGAAGATTATGACAAGCTACAAGCTGCATACTATGGCATGGTTGCATCCAAATTCCCAGGGGTGATAAATAGCACACAGAGTTCCTCTAAAGAAAGATTAGCAACCATCGATCAGCCTGCATCATATGTCGTTCAGGAGATAATGCACTTTATGTTGAACAAATCAAGAAGGTAGATCAAGAATTTCACGAGCACCGAGCAACACTGCAGAATAAATACTCCATCCTTTCAAGTAAACTATCAAGCATGGAGCATTGGGGGCTTCGGTTAACGCAAAAATTCTCCATCTACGAGGATCAATCAGAAAAGGACATATGTCATCCTACGTGGCAATATTCGACACCCGAGGAGAGTTGGTCGGCATCTGAGGAGAGTTGGTCGGCACCCGAGGAGTGTTAGTCGGCACCCGAGGAGAGTTGGTCAGTACTCGAGGAGAATTAGTCGGCACCCAAGGAGAGTTGGTCAGCACCCGATGAGTGTTAGTCGGCACCCAAGGAGATTTGGTCGGCATATCAACCAGGAAGATCAAAGGATAACTATGCATTTAATGTGCATTAATGAAGATGGCAGCGCATTTAATGAGCCTTAATGTACATTTATACTGTATTAATATATGACAACACATAGCATACCAAGCAATTCAACAATTAGATTCGTTGAATGTAGACATAAATGTCTACATACAATGAATCTCTTTATCTCCCATCACTATAAATACATGTATCCCCTTAGCCAAAAGGGGAGATCCAAGAGAACCTAGAAACCCCATACACAAGATACACATTCTTTCTCTCTCTACACCCTATGGTGCTATTGTAAACCCCTGGGAATAAAATAACAGTGGACGTAGGCTTTATTCATAGCCGAACCACTTTAAAAATCTTTGTCTCTTATGTGCTTGATTGGATTGCTTTCATCTATTTATCTGTGATCATAAAAATGGGATTCGGTCCAGTTTTTTGCATCAACAGTTAATAATAAAAGACATGTACTGAGAATGAAGTCTAGAAAGGGAAGGCGTGGTCTAGGAGGTTAATATTATTTGGACTTTTATATTAGAATGGTAACCTGGTGTGACATGTACTGTATATCACGCATGCTGAGAAGAACATCATCGAACATCTTGTGAGCACATGTCTAGGTGGAAATCATTCGAAAGATGGAGAAAAGACACGATGTGATCTTAAAGTATTGAAAGTTAAGTCACAATTATGGTTGAAAGAAGACAGTAGTCGGAGGAAGATAATCCCCCCTGGGGCATATAATTTGGTAAGCGAAGAAAGAAAAGTGCTTTTAGACATGTTGCATTATTTTAGAGTTCCTTCTAATTTTTTTATCAAATTTGCAATAGATTGTGATTTATGCCACACATGATCTATAAAAGTGCAAGTCTCATGATTGGCACGTGATAATGCAATGGGTCCCTTTGTTGCTAATAATTGTTTGTCTAAGCATAAGGATTTGAGGAGGACCATTATGCAGATTAGACTTTGCTTCACACTTTTGTTCGCAAAAGTAGTAAACCGAAAGTGCATCGTGGCTAAAAAAAGAAACTTTAGTTGAAGTAACTTTTGCGTTGGAGAAGTACTTCCCCCAGCATTCCTCGACATATGTATTCACTTGTTAGTCTAATTATGTGATGAGGCGCTCCTTTACAGCCTATTAAGATATCGATGCCATTTGAAAGGTTGGTGAAATTTTTGACGGAGTATGCTAAGAATACTCGGTACATTGACGGATCCATTGCGAAGGAATACATTATTGTGGAGGCATCCGTGTTCATTAGGTAATATATTACCAATCCTAACATTGTAGATGATGGAGATGAGTTCGTCGATGTGGGTGGTCAACTCATGGTAGAACGAGTTAAACTAACAAGTTCATAATATGAGCAAGTGACTCGTTATATGTTTGAAACCCAAAAAGATATCGACGAATGGAGAGAGTAAGTTTGTGTTATAATTTACTTCATATTGTTATCTTATATACTCGTTCATTTTCTTGATAAATTGTGACACTCAATGTAAAAAATATAATAAGTTCAGGCACAACAAAAAATGAAGGACATTTTCATATTCGCATAGTGAATTTAGACTTTGGTTGTAAAATGAGGTAATTATTAGGTCAAACGTCCCTTATCACATGATAGATAATTGCAAGCATTAAAACTTATCACATTAATTTATATAATCCATAATTTCAGTTGTTGAAGATGAGAAATTCCACGTCAAGGCTTACTCGTGTCACCAATGGACCCAATTTCATGGCACATGAGTATAAGAAGTATTGACTGAATGATTATGTATTCTCGTTGAGGTTGCACGAGAAAAATAAGTTGTTACAAAACAACGACATTTGACATAAGGCTCTTATGTATTTAAGATCGAGTGCCAAAGATAAAAATCTCGTTGAAGTAAAAATGACTTTTTGTGGTGTCATTGAAAATATTTTTTAATTAGGTTATATAAATCTTAAGAGGTTGTGTTTTACTATGATTGGCTAAGATTTGAGGACAAAAACTCTTGTAAAGTTAATTGGGTTACCAATTTGATAATTGTATACTTGTCCAAGATGAAGAGCAAGGGGCATATGAATGATGATCCATTTGTTTGTGCACGAGAAAAGGTCAAGAAAGTTTTTACACATAGTATATCATCAATGACCATTGATCATTCATCTTAAACATGCCAAAGTATCTAACTAGTAACGTTGATGACTTGGTTGCTCCTACTGAATATCAATTTATTTTGGATGACAACTCGAACTTGAAACAATTTATAGATACTTTACATGAGTAAAGTCATTTGGGTTGTAAAATGTATTAAGGATTCTAATTTGTAATTTGTAATATGTAGTTTGAAGCAATCTCAAACATTAATTTATTAATCGTTAACTTTAATTTTGGTTGTTGTATAAAAGCATCCATTTGAGTATTATTCTTACATCCTGATTGAGTATTTTCATTTGGTTCACTCATGAAAACAATTGTGTGGAACAGTTTCTTAGGGTGCCTCAAAGGTATGAAAAACTCGATATTTATATTAAATATTTGAACTTCATATTAGAATCCATTATTATGTTTTTTATTTTAATTCATTAACTTCATTATATTATACGTTTATTGTAATTAAACAATTTAACTTGCCCCCCAAAAGTGCGGGACAGTGTATTGGCAGGTATAGACGTGCAATGGAAGAAGAATCTGCATGATCGTTAGCTCTGGAAGGACTAAGAGTCCATGTTTGGACATAAGGACACTGTCCCGTACAATGATCCAATCACGTTGGTCAACTGGAAGAGGTTTGTTAATAACGAGGCATCTGCACAATAATTGTCCTTTCGTGGCTCGAGGAGGATGGACCAGTTAAAGATGTTAGATGTGCACTACTCTAGGCGGACATCTTAGGTATATGTGGAGCATAGGATGGTAAATAAATTAATTTAAATCATATATTATTTTGTGGTAAGTAAATTACTTTAATTTTCCCACACTTTTCATTAATTTTGTCGCATTTTATTGGAGTGTGGGAGTGGCCTACGGGGAAGCCACTGAAGCACCTTATACTCTTGACTCACTTGAGTCTACATTGTATAAGTGCTCATCTAGTTTGAAAATAGTGACAAAATTGAGTCCTTATCCTAGATTCCAAAAAGCCTTAGACACTACAATTCATTCATTCCCCTTGTTTGATTGATCAAGGTATATGCACAACCACTCACACACTTTAGAACTGCATACGTTGTTCATATATTGTAGAAATTGTTTGTGTGTGTGTTGTGTGTGCTAATTTCCCTTAAAATAATTTTTAATAAGTTTTTGGGAATTTTTAAATGGTTTTTTTAAAAAAAATTTCTTAATTAAAATTGGAATTAAAAAGTCTTAGGGTCATTCTATAATTTCTGGTTGTTGGTTTTATCCCTGTGAAGTTCACTTGGGTAGAAACCGAAAGTGCTAGAGAAATCAGGGTGTCTATGTAATTAGTTTGGGACGCGCGTTTGTGGATCAATATTTATCCTACACCTGTCGCCCTTCTATTGGTTGGAGTTGTGTTTCTTTTAAGAGACAAAACTGGTGTTTATTATCAGCCCTTAGATTGGACTTATCAACGCCCTGCATGCGTCCTTGTCCTAATCCCTGTGAACCTCTATCCTCCAATCAAAAGCCTTTTAACCAACCGCTTGCCTTTAACCGTTGGATGGAAGTCAGTATGGTAAGACTTAATCCCAGCCCTTGCCTTTGAACCTCTTTCTCGATCATTCTCAGCCCTGTATATAAAGAGGCTAACCCTCAGCCTGTAGAAGACTTTTGCCACTTCGTCATGTTGAGTGAGAAGAGAGTAGAGAGAGAAGAGAGAAACCACAGAGTTAGAAACCCTAACCCTAATTCGTCCAAACACTTTTTCAAACCCTAGCCATTTTTTCCAAAAACCAGTGTATACCAAACACAAACTCTGAGTATTTGAGAGTTTTTTAGTGTTGGTTTGAAAGTTGTTTCGTGCTGTAACCTCTTCGTTTTGAGATCTTGTGTCCAACTTAAACATTAGGTTAGATCTATATTTCTGTTTCATAGAAATCATAGATCTGATCATTATATGTTATATTACACCTAGATCTGCATTTATAAATTCTCGTCTTGAGAAATCTTTTGTTGATTATTTTCTATAAATGTTTTCATCTTCAAAATCAACAAAATCATTTTATGTTTCTAGTTCTTTTGAAACAATACCTTTGACCTAGTTGGAATCACACTTGGCGGTTTTTAATTTCAAAAATACTTTTTAAAACCATGAAAGTGATTAAGATCTTGAACTGTCTTCTGAGCAAGATAGCCGTGGATTATGGGTTCTTTTTAAAGGTCAAATAAGGTTTAAGTTTCCTAAGAAGAGAGAAACTGAAAATCACTGCATATAGATCTGATTTGTAATTTGCTAGGACTGTTTGTAAATATAAGCGTGAGTGTGTGCATGCATGTGTTAGAGCACCATCACAAACACTTACACTCTACAACACCAAAAGTGTTGGTAATAAGATCTTGAAACACGAGTCGACTTAAAGACTGGAATAAAGTGGAAGTTAGCAAACTGGGAGAGCCACGTCAGCAATCAGACCTGCAGAAAAGTTAGAAGGACACCAGTGGGTACTTTCCTAAACTTGTATAGGACTGATTTGCGTGCATATGTGTTATATAGTTTGTAACTGATATATTTTGTTTTAGTGGATTTTTAGTTTGTGACTTAGAAGTCACCGTGGATGTTTCCTCAGTTGGGTGAGGTTTTACCACGTTAAAAATCTCTTGTCTTTAATATTTCTACATCTCCTCATCTCATTCTTGGTGGTGTGATGATTTAAACTGTTTTAGTTTTGGTTTTCAAAACTTGTTAACAAATCTTGAACTAATCTCGTACATATTTTTTAAACGCATCATGTGATTAAAAACTGATTTGGTTTAAAGAAAAGAGTTGCTTCAAAAAATACTTCGGAGTTGCTTAAATAGTTTAATCCTGTATTAAACGGCTTTAGTAACAGTTTTTCAATTGGTATCAGAGCTTTAGAAATCTTTTTAAAAGATCTTGTGTTTTTGAAATTATTTTCTTAGAATATAAACAATGGACGAGAAAAATGAAAGATTTGGCAACTTGACCAGACCCCATCTCTTTGATGGAAATAACTTTGCTTACTGGAAGGTAATAATGGTTACTTTCATAAAAGGAACATTGGGAGATGATGTCTGGGATATTGTTGAAAATGGATACACTTATCCTACTAAACCAACCACCGATGGAAGTAATGAGAGGATTAAGAAAGCGTTAAGTGAATTCACTCAATAAGAGAAGCAAACTTCTCGAAACAAAAACAAAGGCAAGAATGCCATCTTTATGTCTAAATATGAGCATGAGTTCAAAAGGATCTCATCTTGTGCCACTTCTAAGGAAGCTTGGGATACACTTATTACTGCACATGAAGGTGACACTAGAGTTAAGACTGCTAAAACTCAAATGCTGTATAACTCTCTAATTATATCAGATTCTAAATCCTTTGATGACTTTTATATGAAATTGACTGACATTGTGACCAAACTTCATGCTAACGGGATAACATATGATCGACATGAAATTATATCTAAAATTCTAAGATCATTACCACAGAAATTTGACAGCAAAAGGTATGCTATTGAGGAAATGTGTGATCAAAATCTCACTCCGAAATTACTTAGTAATAAACTACGTACTGTGAAAATGGAATTAGAATTTAAGAAACAAATGACTCAGTCCCATAGGAAATAGAATAGTTCCAACTTGAGTTTTTGCTCTAAGTTGATGAAACTTGAGTTTACTATTCCCACTGATGACTTTGATGAGGAATGTGATATAGATAGTTTGGATAATAAAATTGCATTCATGTCAAAACAATTTAAGAAAATTATCAAATTTAGAAATAAATTGGCAAACAAACAAGGCAAGCCAAATTATCCAACTCAGTCTCACTACAAATCTCATGAGAAAGGTCAAGACAAACATCACAAGGACATGAGACCCAACAAAGAATTTAAAAATATTGAATGTTTTAGATGTGGAAAACTAGGACACATAGCATAAGACTGTAGAGTGAAACTGAATATTGCCAATAAACATACTAAAGCAACATTTGCAAAACATGGGATGATTCAAGAGATTCTGAAAATGATGAACCTGAATCTTCTGATGTTTTTTATCCTTACATGTCTTTCTTTGCTAAGATAATCTATAATGATGATATGCCTATGTATGAGAATGATGATAGTAACTTTACTCCTGTTGTTGTGAATCATGCTGCTACTGGCTTAGATGCTTTAATTTATGAGAATATTAATAGTTCTACCATGGGGTGTGTGAGTCAAAGGGAATGCGATAATGACGATGTCAGTGGGTGAGTGAGTTCAAGAATTGAATCCTTAGGGGTCACTTCACACACTACACTTAGTGACTCAGACAATGAAGACCTCCCTGACATTCACACGCTTTATGCGAAAACCCTCAAGAAAAGCACTAGAATAGAGAAGATAGTGAAAGATCTCACTAAGAAACTAGAAGACCTAAGTCTGATGGTTAAACTTAACGCTGAAGATTATACAACCCAATGTCTAACTCATGAAAATGAAGTTAAAACTTTTGATCATAAATTGAAGAATTTGATTGAAGAAAATGAAACTCTGGAGAAAAAATATAAAGGGACATTATTAGAATTGGAACAATCCAAATAAAAGACAAAAACAGTTTTCAAAAAAATTACAAAATTTGAAAACAATTCAAACTGTTTTGATGTTTTTGTTGCTGATTCAAAAACCAATTTTGATGATCGAACTGGAATAAAATTTTTCCCCAATTTGAAGACTCAAACTAAAAACTTTGAACAAATTAAATTTGTGTCAGGAGGCAAAAGGCCTATAGAAACTTGTCCTGATTTTCATTCTCTAAAAAAGGAGTTTGATGAAAAATAATCAAAGTTTGATATTAGGGAATCTAGTTACTCTAAGTGTGAAAGTCCACCTAAGGCTAAATATGTCCGCCCCGATTAGGAAGAGTGATTATGCCTTTCAAACAATACTCCCTAGGAATAAGGTTCAACTCTAAAATGCCATGAAGCCTATGTTTAGAGACTTTTCTAAGGAGATACCCTCTTCGAGCAATTTGTATTGCTCTTACTATGACTTATATGGTCATTCCTTTGAAGGATGCTACTTTAGACGTTTAGTCAATCCTGTCTATAATACTCCTGTGTACCAAAACTTTAACTATTCTAGGAGAAGCTGTAACAATTATGTTCTTCCTAGGCAACTAGACAAAAACTCTAACTATATAAAGAGAAAGACAAAACCTAAAAGATTATTTTCAAGAAGGATTCCTAGACACTTTCCTAAGCCAAATGCTCATGTTGATCATAAAATTCAACCTCATGCACAAAACATTTTTCAACAGAAATCTAATGCTCGCAAATTTTATCAAATGAGAGCAAATAAGTGCAAAATGAAAACAAGAGCTATTTGGGTTAGAAAAGATGAGCTATATCCCCAGATGAAGTTTAATATTGTGATTACTGCTTTAAAAGCTGAACACACTCCCTCTAGTTGGTATTTAGACTCTGGATGTTCAAAGAACATGACTGGGGATGATACCAAACTTTTAAACAAAACCAGCTTTGCTGGAGGAAAAGTTATTTTTGGTGATGGTGTATCATCTCAAATCATTGGTAAATGAACACTCCAAGAAGAAGGATTACCTTTACTTGAAAATGTTCTTCTAGTAAAATGTTTTAAGGCTAATTTACTTAGTATTTCGTAATTTTGTGACTCAAATCATACTGTCACCTTTTCAAAGAACAATTGCAAAATTTTAAATGAAGAAGGTGAGTGCATAATTACAGGACTCAGAACAATTGTTATACTGTCCAAACCAGTACTGAGGTCTGTAACATTTCCAGAATGGATGACAATGAGATATGGCATAATCGAATGGGTCACATAAATTACAAAAATCTTAGTAGATTGTCTCCATAAGAAATAGTTAGAGGTATTCCTAAGATCAAACCGATTTCTAATATTGTTTGTGGATCATGTCAAGAAGGAAAAATTATTAAGGCCCCTCATAAGAAAGTCAAAGATATCCTTACCTCTAAACCCTTGGAGCTCATCCATATGGACCTAATGGGTCCCTCTCGAACTATTAGTCTCTGTGGACACAGTTACATTCTTGTTATGGTTGATGATTTCACTAGATTTACTTGGGTAGCTTTCTTAAAACAAAAGTCTAACACTTTCCAAGCCTTTTTGAAGATTTTACTTCAAATTGAAAATGAGAAAGACACTCAAGTAAATAGAATTCGTAGTGATACAAGTGGAGAATTCTTAGATACATGTGTTATAGAGTATTATGACTATAATGGTTACAAACATGAATTTAGTGCTCCTAAGACCCCTCAACAAAACGGTATCGCTGAGAGAAAGAATCTTACCCTTCAAGAGATGGCACATGTTATGATTCATGCTAAAACTTTACCTAAGTAATTTTGGGTAGAATCTATTCGTACAGCGTGTCATACTATCAATAGGGTCTATCTTAGAAAGAATTCTAAACAAACTCCTTACGAATTATGGTATGGGAAGAATCCCAATCTTAAGTATCTTAGAACCTTTGGTAGTACGTGTTATGCCTGCAAAGATAGAGAACACTTATCCAAATTTGAGACTCGTGGAGATAAAGCCATCTTTTTAGGATACTCTCCTAACAGTAGAGCGTACCATGTCTATAATCTTCGCACTAAGACCTTAATGGAATCCATAAACGTTATTGTAAGTGACACTACTATAGAGAGTAAGACTGGAGAACCAACTATTGTGGTAGAGTCTGAAAATGTTTTAGAAAATGACTCTCCAGAAATAGATGATTCTTTACCAATTGAGACACCTGAAGTACCTAATTGGGTTTCTAAAGACCATCCCATAGATAATGGTGTTGGTAACCCTGGTGAACCTGTGCGTACAAGATCTCAATTAAGAAACTATGCTCATTATGCATGTTTTGTTTCCCTTGTGGAACCAAAGAATGTAAATGATGCATTGAATGATCCTCATTGGATTTCTGATATGCAGGAAGAACTTCTTCAATTCATCATTCATGAGGTTTGGTATCTTGTACCTAGGCCTGATCACAAAAAGGTTATTGGCACATGTTGGATATTTAAAAACAAATCTGATGAAAGTGGGATAGTCGTTAGAAACAAAGCGAGATTAGTTGCTCAAGGATACTCTCAAATTGAAGGAATAGATTTTAACGAGACTTTTGCTCCCATTACTCGTTAGAATATGTTCGTATTCTCTTTGCCATAGCTTGCTTCTTACATTTTACGCTTTACCAAATGGATGTCAAATCTTCCTTCTTTAATGGAATATTGGCTGAGGAGACCTATGTAGACCAACCAAAAGGGTTCATTGACCCTAAGTATCCAAATCACGTCTTTCATCTTAAAAAAGGCTTTGTATGGCCTAAAACAAGTGCCAAGAGCCTGGTATGAGCGCCTTTCCAATTATCTCTTAGACAAAGGTTTTAAAAGAGGTGGAAATGATCAAACCCTTTTTGTCAAACATTTTGACAAACACATCATTATAGCTCAATTTTATGTTGACGATATCATCTTTGGATAAACTTCCCTCTCAGAAGTTAAATATTTTTCTGAAATTATGCATAAAGAATTTCAAATGTCTCTTATGGGGGAGTTACAATTTTTCTTGGGTCTTCAAGTCAAACAAAATTTAGAAGGATTATTTGTTTTGCAATAAAAATATGCTTTATAGATTGTTAAAAAATTCGTCCTTGAGAGTGCAAAAGATGCTAAAACTCCCATGAGTACTACGGTCAAACTGTCTAAGGATGAAACTGGGATATCCATAGATCCAACCCTTTATCGTAGTATGATAGGAACCTTACTATATCTTACTTCCTCGAGTCTTGATATTATGTATGTTGTTTGCGCGTGTGTCCGTTATCAAAACAATCCTAAAGAGAGTCATTTATCTTGTGTTAAAATAATTATCAAATACATAAAAGGCACTCTAAATTTAGGACTTTGGTACACCAATGATACTCCTAGCACTATAATAGGATATACTGATGCCGATTGGGTAGGGTGTACTGACGATAGTAAGAGCACATCAGGCGCATGTTACTATATTGGTCATAATTTGGTAGGTTGGAGTAGTAAGAAACAAAACTGAACTTCTTTATCAACTACTGAATCTGAATACATAGCCACTGGAAGTTGCTGTGCTCAATTACTTTGGCTTAAGAAAATGTTGAGTGATTATGGTATTCAAGAAGAACATTTACATCTTTATTGTGATAATCAAAGCACGATCAATATCTCTAAAATTCCTGTTCAACACTCGCGAACAAAACACATAAAAATTAGACATCATTTTATACGCGAATTATTCGAGACTAAGGAATTAGAAATTAATTATCTTCCTACTGATTTGCAACTCGCAGATATGTTTACCAAACCTTTGGATTACAACCGATTTATTTCTTTGCATAAACCAATAGGAATGGTTTGTGCTGAATAAACTCTTTGGCTTGCATATTTTTTCCCTTTGTCTATTTGAGACAAAATGGGGGAGAAATTTGAGTCTTATGAGAGCTCATTTATTTATACATATTCTAAAAAGCTTGATCTTTAGGGATTATTTGCAGGATTCTGTACAGTTATTCTCAACAGTTGTAATAGGGTAATGAATTGTAATTAGTTGAGTTATGTAATTTTCTTTTCTAGGAAATGGGTAGATAGAATTTTTATATAGGGTTAGGTTTTTCCTTTTCTATTTGTTGCCCTACGAGTCCAAGAAGACTCAAAGGAGATAAAGCACCTTATACTCTTGACTCACTTGAGTTTACATTGCATAAGTGCTCATCTAGTTTGGAAATAATGCAAAATTGAGTCCCTATACTAGATTCCAAAAAGCCTCAGACACTACAATTCATTCATTACTCTTGTTTGATTGATCAAGGTATAAGCACAAACACTCACACACTTTAGGACTGCTGTGACGACCCAAATATGATTATGATAAACCATGTTTAAATCATGCTTACTGTATGGGATGAGGATAATGTGTTATTAGAATATATAATGTTAAGTTATTGTGTTTAGTCTAATCCTACCTTCATAACTTGTGAAATATTAAATTAGTCACAAACACAAATTTGTGAAGTTTTTGATAAAAATGTTCGGGTTGGAGACTAGTTTTGACCCTTATAATGTAACAATTGACTTAAGGTCAAAACTATATAATTGTATACATGTGAGTTATGGTTGTAACACAACAAACGGTGTGTTTAACGGAGGTCCTAACGAGAAGTTATGCTGGAATTACGAAGCAGGGGCAAATTTGTCCATTCGTTAAATGATATTTCGTCTTATTAGGAAAACAAATGGTGGGTTTTGATTGGGGGATGAAGGAGGTGGGGTTTTGCCGATTTTGAAGGCTTGAAATAAGCTATTCCTTCAGCATATTTCAGCCATTAAAGATTTTGGCTTGAGAGGAAGAGAGAATTGGAAAGTTAAGAAGAGAAAGATGAGGAAAAATGAGAGAAAAATTCGTGGGAAATTACGAAAGTGTCCATAAGGTAATTCCATATTTAAATCTTGTTAATTTTCTTGAGTGATTGATTGAAAAAGTATAAATCATAGATTGTTTATGGAACTTTCATGTCTTGGTTTATATGTATGAATAGATACGAGTTTAAGCAAAGTGGAACGTGTAAATCATGTATATTATTTCGATTGGAAACCTTGTGTATTCAAACTCCTATAACTTTTTGTATATTTATTAGAATTGAATAATTCCAGTTGGATATGAAACTAAACTCATATATGTATAACATATCCGAAAATTATATGAACATACCAAGAAATGAATCTTTGGTGATAGTTTGAAATTCATATATCAAATCTGCACCAAAGGTGTAAGTATGCACACCAGGTGTTCGATGCTTTGCTTGACATGGCAAATGAACCTTAAAAATTATGAAACTATAATGTTGTATTGTTAGATATGTTTATGGATGTTGGGTGAAATATCACAGGAATTTATGATGTAACAAAATTATGAAAATTCCTGGAAGTTGACTAAACAATAAAAGAGCCTATAGGGCAGATTTGCTTTGTAATAAAGAAATGGACACATCTTGCACTAGGAAACTTGAAAATATGTGTTGTCTTTTATATTGGGAACCTAATATGATAAGAATCGGATTACCAAGAAGAAATTAAAGTATGTTTGGGCTATGGCTTGGAAATGTCAAATATTTTAACATGAAATTGGATGAGACTTCATTTATGATAAATGATTAGAATGGGATGATATGATGCTTATGAATTCGGTTAAGGTTAAGTTATTATTTGGATTGTTAATATCATTATGATGATACTAATATTTTAAGACTTTATATGTGAAGGGGAGAAGAACCGGTTGAATAAGTGCCAGACAAAGGCAAGGGAAAAACACATGAAGTGGCCAAGGTGAGTGTACTCATTAGTAAGATGTATTTATACATGATTATGGTTATTATATGTTGTAAATATGAGATGTGGTACTTATTGATATGATTATGGATATTATATGTTGTACTTGACAAGTTGAGTATAAATATAAGAGGTTGTAATTATTGAGATGATTTTGGATGTCATACCTTGCATTTACTGAGTTGACTATAGATATGATATGTGATACTTACTGAGTTGGATATGGATATGATATGTGTAGTCACTGAGTTGAATATGGATATGATGTGTGTGGTTACTGACTTGAATATGGATATGGTTATTGAGTTGAATATATATGTATGATATGTGGCACTTACTGAGTTGACTATAGATATGATATGTGATACTTACTGAGTTGGATATGGATATGATATGTGTAGTCACTGAGTTGAATATGGATATGATGTGTGTGGTTACTGACTTGAATATGATATGTCATACCTATTAAGTTGAATATACATGTGATATGTGTTGTTAGTGAGTTGATTATGGATATGATATGCATAATTATTGGTTGATTTTAGATATAATATGTATGTGTTATGAAGAGATGTTATGGCTTATCAACAGCCAAGAGATGGTATGGCTTATTATAGCCAAGAGATGTTATGGCTTATTAACAGCCAAGAGATGCTATGGCTTATTACAGCCAAGAGATGTTATGGCTTATCAATAGCCAAGAGGTGTTATGGCTTATTATAGCCAAGAGATGTTATGGCTTATTTATAGCTAAAAGATGTTATGGCTTATTATAGCCAAGAGATGTTATGGCTTATTATAGCCAAGAGATGTTATTACTTATTAACAACCAAGAGATGTTGAGATATTTTATATTGCTACATAGATAAGACTTATGCATTTAATTTTATGCTCTAGTATAGTAGTGATGCATTCACTGGGCTAGTTTGCTCACGGTTACTATGGTTATGTGTTTCAGGTAACGTGATGTCACTGCCAAATCTAGGAGGTCGGGTTGGGTTATCAAAGGATGCATAAAACCATAATTTTGGTCAAATGAAAAAGGGGTAATTTAATCCTACTTATCCTTTAAGTAAGTTTGAATAAGCATAATTAACTTAACATTTTGAAAGGTTCTAGTTTTATTGCTTCATGTTAATAATTGAAAAAGGATACTCATGTTTATGATTTGATTAAGGTAATTATTATTTGACTAACTTTGACTTTCAAACTTAATTATAAGTAACTGGGTTGGGGTGTGTCAACTTGGTATCAGAGCCTAGGTTTTAGAGGTTCTCGGGTGAGGAACGCCTAGATTTGGCAGTGGAATAAATTGGCTTTTATTGACTAACATTTGTTAGTTATACCTACATATTGTTGTACGAGATGTGAAATGCAAAGATCTTGCAGGAAAGGAAATAATATGTTGAGGTTTATTCGTGGATGACATCGAATACAGGTATTTTTATATGAATCATTGCATCGTTTCATTTGTGGTATGGACAAACATGTCATTGAAGAAAAATTTTTAAAGACAAAATGTGGTATACGAAAATTGTGAAGTATTGGAAGTAATCCCTTCTTATACTGGAATATGTAAACTTGAGTAGTGTCACTTATTAAGACATGGTTTGGTGTGTGCCCATTTATATGGGAGTGTGAGGTACTGGAACCCATATTCCGTTAAAGGATGAGATGGTAAATTGTTAAAGTGTGAATCAAATGAAGATTCATATGGTAAAGGTGAAGTGAGAAGATTAATAGTTGTATATGTTTAAATTTAATATATGCAATGGTCTGAAATTCAGTTACTAGTCAATACATCACAATTGATCCGAATATAGATTCATACTGAATCATGATAAGAAGAAAAGAGTGATAAGAGTTGAGATGATTTTTTTTATAGTATGAGTATATGTAGTGAATATTACTCTTGGGATGTTTTGAAATGCTTATATGAATAGTAAAGTTGAGACGAGGTGTTAAAAAACAAAAAAAATAAAATTGGGGAGCCCTTTTAAGTGTATGTGTTGTTTATGAGTATGGTAAAGATGCTAATTGGGTTGGAATATCGACAACTGGTTTGTTTTGATATTAAGTTGTATTTGTCATTGTATGTACGTGTTATCACTAAGAGTATGACATATAATGAATATGCTTGACATTATATGGAGTCACCAAGAAGTATGTGTAAGGATAAGATGTTATGTGAGATACCATAATGGGATACATTAAGGTATTTGTTAAAGCTATTTGAAAGAAATACGACATATAATAGTTAAGATAAGTATTATGGGGTTGGTATGTGTGGTTAAAATTTTCAGTGGTGATGTTTTGTTTAATGTCCATGTTACCAAATGGGTAAGATGAGTGTATTAATGATATTGTATAATAATATCATATTAATAAACATTGGTGTAAGATTATGGTTTTAAAGTTATTGTGCCTAAAAAATGACTTGTTAAAGTCATTGTACGTTTAGTTAAAGAACAATCATGCGATACTGGAAAGGGAAATATAGTGAGAAGTAATATATGAGTTGGGTGTTGGTTATCATGAATAATAAATCATTAGACGATTATTCTTACGGGTAATGATAAGGATACTGAAGTTATTATGAAAGAAGATTTGTTGTATTTCGAGAAGACAATTGGAATTCATGTTCGTAAGGATAAAGTATTAGGGAATAAAGTTAGTTCCGTAGTTAAAGTGTTGTGTAGGATGCATAAAATTAAGTAATAAATATGATAATGGGAATATAGAATGAGAAAATAGTATCCCCAATTGGTTGGTAAGTGAAGTTACCCCCAAATTTCGAGGACGAAATTTTCTAAGGGGGGGAGGTTGTGACAACCCAAATATGATTATGATAAACCATGTTTAAATCATGCTTACTGTATGGAATGAGGATAATGTGTTATTAGAATATATAATGTTAATTTATTGTGTTTAGTCTAATCCTAGCTTCATAACTTGTGAAATATTAAATTAGTCACAAACACAAATTTGTGAAGATTTTGATAAAAATGTTCGGGTTGGAGACTAGTTTTGACCCTTATAATGTAACAATTGACTTAAGGTCAAAACTATATAATTGTATACATGTGAGTTATGGTTGTAACACAACAAACAGTGTGTTTAACGGAGGTCCGAACGAGAAGTTATGTTGGAATTACGAAGCAGGGGCAAATTTGTCCATTCGTTAAATGATATTTCGTCTTATTAGGCTAACAAATGGTGGGTTTTGATTGGGGGATGAAGGAGGTGGGGTTTTGCCCACTTTGAAGGCTTGAAATATGCTATTCCTTCAGCATATTTCAGTCATTAAAGATTTTGGCTTGAGAGGAAGAGAGAATTGGAAAGTTAAGAAGAGAAAGATGAGGAAAAATGAGAGAAAAGTTCGTGGGAAATTACGAAAGTGTCCATAAGGTAATTCCATATTTAAATCTTGTTAATTTTCTTGAGTGATTGATTGAAAAAGTATAAATCATAGATTGTTTATGGAACTTTCATGTCTTGGTTTATATGTATGAATAGATACGAGTTTAAGCAAAGTGGAACGTGTAAATCATGTATATTATTTCGATTGGAAACCTTGTGTATTCAAACTCTTATAACTTTTTGTATATATATTAGAATTGAATAATTCCAGTTGGATATGAAAATAAACTCATATATGTATAACATATCCGAAAATTATGTGAACATACCAAGAAATGAATCTTTGGTGATAGTTTGAAGTTCATATATCAAATCTGCCCCAAAGGTGTAAGTATGCACACCAGGTGTTCGATGCTTTGCTTGACATGGCAAATGAACCTTAAAAATTATGAAACGTTAATGTTGTATTGTTAGATATGTTTATGGATGTTGGGTGAAATATCACAGGAATTTATGATGTAACAAAATTATGAAAATTCCTGGAAGTTGACTAAACAATAAAAGAGCCTATAGGGCAGATTTGCTTTGTAATAAAGAAATGGACACATCTTGCACTAGGAAACTTGAAAAGATGTGTTGTCTTTTATATTGAGAACCTAATATGATAAGAATCGGATTACCAAGAAGAAATTAAAGTATGTTTGGGCTATGGATTGGAAATGTCAAATATTTTAACATGAAATTGGATGAGACTTCATTTATGATAAATGATTAGAATGGGATGATATGATGCTTATGAATTCGGTTAAGGTTAAGTTATTATTTGGATTGTTAATATCATTATGATGATACTAATATTTTAAGACTTTATATGTGAAGGGGAGAAGAACCGGTTGAATAAGTGCCAGACAAAGGCAAGGGAAAAACACATGAAGTGGCCAAGGTGAGTGTACTCACTAGTAAGATGTATTTATACATGATTATGGTTATTATATGTTGTAAATATGAGATGTGGTACTTATTGATATGATTATGGATATTATATGTTGTACTTGACAAGTTGAGTATAAATATAAGAGGTTGTAATTATTGAGATGATTATGGATGTCATACCTTGCATTTACTGAGTTGACTATAGATATGATATGTGATACTTACTGAGTTGGATATGGATATGATATGTGTAGTCACTGAGTTGAATATGGATATGATGTGTGTGGTTACTGACTTGAATACGGATATGGTTATTGAGTTGAATATATATGTATGATATGTGGCACTTACTGAGTTGACTATAGATATGATATGTGATACTTACTGAGTTGGATATGGATATGATATGTGTAGTCACTGAGTTGAATATGGATATGATGTGTGTGGTTACTGACTTGAATATGATATGTCATACCTATTAAGTTGAATATACATGTGATATGTGTTGTTAGAGAGTTGATTATGGATATGATATGCATAATTATTGGTTGATTTTAGATATAATATGTATGTGTTATGAAGAGATGTTATGGCTTATCAACAGCCAAGAGATGGTATGGCTTATTATAGCCAAGAGATGTTATGGCTTATTAACAGCCAAGAGATGCTATGGCTTATTACAACCAAGAGATGTTATGGCTTATCAATAGCCAAGAGATGTTATGGCTTATTATAGCCAAGAGATGTTATGGCTTATTTATAGCTAAGAGATGTTATGGCTTATTATAGCCAAGAGATGTTATGGCTTATTATAGCCAAGAGATGTTATTGCTTATTAACAACTAAGAGATGTTGAGATATTTTATATTGCTACATAGATAAGACTTATGCATTTAATTTTATGCTCTAGTATAGTAGTGATGCATTCACTGGGCTAGTTTGCTCACGGTTACTATGGTTATGTGTTTCAGGTAACGTGATGTCACTGCCAAATCTAGGAGGTCGGGTTGGGTTATCAAAGGATGCATAAAACCATAATTTTGGTAAAATGAAAAAGGGGTAATTTAATCCTACTTATCCTTTAATTAAGTTTGAATAAGCATAATTAACTTAACATTTTGAAAGGTTCTAGTTTTATTGCTTCATGTTAATAATTGAAAAAGGATACTCATGTTTATGATTTGATTAAGGTAATTATTATTTGACTAACTTTGACTTTCAAACTTAATTATAAGTAACTGGGTTGGGGTGTGTCAACTTGGTATCAGAGCCTAGGTTTTAGAGGTTCTCGGGTGAGGAACGCCTAGATTTGGGAGTGGAATAAATTGGCTTTTGTTGACTAACATTTGTTAGTTATACCTACATATTGTTGTACGAGATGTGAAATGCAAAGATCTTGCAGGAAAGGAAATAATATGTTGAGGTTTATTCGTGGATGACATCGAATACAAGTATTTTTATATGAATCATTGCATTATTTCATTTGTGGTATGGACAAACATGTCATTGAAGAAAAATTTTTAAAGACAAAATGTGGTATACGAAAATTGTGAAGTATTGGAAGTAATCCCTTCTTATACTGGAATATGTAAACTTGAGTAGTGTCACTTATTAAGACATGGTTTGGTGTGTGCCCATTTATATGGGAGTGTGAGGTACTGGAACCCATATTCCGTTAAAGGATGAGATGGTAAATTGTTAAAGTGTGAATCAAATGAAGATTCATATGGTAAAGGTGAAGTGAGAAGATTAATAGTTGTATATGTTTAAATTTAATATATGAAATGGTCTGAAATTCAGTTACTAGTCAATACATCACAATTGATCCGGATATAGATTCATACTGAATCATGATAAGAAGAAAAGAGTGATAAGAGTTGAGATGATTTTTTTTATAGTATGAGTATATGTAGTGAATATTACTCTTGGGATGTTTTGAAATGCTTATATGAATAGTAAAGTTGAGACGAGGTGTTAAAAAAAAAATAAAAATTGGGGAGCCCTTTTAAGTGTATGTGTTGTTTATGAGTATGGTAAAGATGCTAATTGGGTTGGAATATCGACAACTGGTTTGTTTTGATATTAAGTTGTATTTGTCATTGTATGTACGTGTTATCACTAAGAGTATGACATATAATGAATATGCTTGACATTATATGGAGTCACCAAGAAGTATGTGTAAGGATAAGATGTTATGTGAGATACCATAATGGGATACATTAAGGTATTTGTTAAAGCTATTTGAAAGAAATACGACATATAATAGTTAAGATAAGTATTATGGGGTTGGTATGTGTGGTTAAAATTTTCAGTGGTGATGTTATGTTTAATGTCCATGTTACCAAATGGGTAAGATGAGTGTATTAATGATATTGTATAATAATATCATATTAATAAACATTGGTGTAAGATTATGGTTTTAAAGTTACTGTGCCAAATAAATGACTTGTTAAAGTCATTGTACGTTTAGTTAAAGAACAATCATGCGATACTGGAAAGGGAAATATAGTGAGAAGTAATATATGAGTTGGGTGTTGGTTATCATGAATAATAAATCATTAGACGATTATTCTTACGGGTAATGATAAGGATACTGAAGTTATTATGAAAGAAGATTTGTTGTATTTCGAGAAGACAGTTGAAATTCATGTTCGTAAGGATAGAGTATTAGGGAATAAAGTTAGTTCCGTAGTTAAAGTGTTGTGTAGGATGCATAAAATTAAGTAATAAATATGAGAATGGGAATATAGAATGAGAAAATAGTATCCCCAATTGGTTGGTAAGTGAAGTTACCCCCAAATTTCGAGGACGAAATTTTCAAAGGGGGGGAGGTTGTGACGACCCAAATATGATTATGATAAACCATGTTTAAATCATGCTTACTGTATGGGATGAGGATAATGTGTTATTAGAATATATAATGTTAAGTTATTGTGTTTATTCTAATCCTAGCTTCATAACTTGTGAAATATTAAATTAGTCACAAACACAAATTTGTGAAGATTTTGATAAAAATGTTCGGGTTGGAGACTAGTTTTGACCCTTATAATGTAACAATTGACTTAAGGTCAAAACTATATAATTGTATACATGTGAGTTATGGTTGTAACACAACAAACAGTGTGTTTAACGGAGGTCCGAACGAGAAGTTATGTTGGAATTACGAAGCAGGGGCAAAATTGTCCATTCGTTAAATGATATTTCGTCTTATTAGGCTAACAAATGGTGGGTTTTGATTGGGGGATGAAGGAGGTGGGGTTTTGCCCACTTTGAAGGCTTGAAATAAGCTATTCCTTCAGCATATTTCAGCCATTAAAGATTTTGTCTTGAGAGGAAGAGAGAATTGGAAAGTTAAAAAGAGAAAGATGAGAGAAAAATTCGTGTGAAATTACGAAAGTGTCCATAAGGTAATTCCATATTTAAATCTTGTTAATTTTCTTGAGTGATTTATTGAAAAAGTATAAATCATAGATTGTTTATGGAACTTTCATGTCTTGGTTTATATGTATGAATAGATACGAGTTTAAGCAAAGTGGAACGTGTAAATCATGTATATTATTTCGATTGGAAACCTTGTGTATTCAAACTCTTATAACTTTTTGTATATATATTGGAATTGAATAATTCCAGTAGGATATGAAACTAAACTCATATATGTATAACATATCCGAAAATTATGTGAACATACCAAGAAATGAATCTTTGGTGATAGTTTGAAGTTCATATATCAAATCTGCCCCAAAGGTGTAAGTATGCACACCAGGTGTTCGATGATTTGCTTGACATGGCAAATGAACCTTAAAAATTATGAAACGTTAATGTTGTATTGTTAGATATGTTTATGGATGTTGGGTGAAATATCACAGGAATTTATGATGTAACAAAATTATGAAAATTCCTGGAAGTTGACTAAACAATAAAAGAGCCTATAGGGCAGATTTTCTTTGTAATAAAGAAATGGACACATCTTGCACTAGGAAACTTGAAAAGATGTGTTGTCTTTTATATTGGGAACCTAATATGATAAGAATCGGATTACCAAGAAGAAATTAAAGTATGTTTGGGCTATGGATTGGAAATGTCAAATATTTTAACATGAAATTGGATGAGACTTCATTTATGATAAATGATTAGAATGGGATGATATGATGCTTATGAATTCGGTTAAGGTTAAGTTATTATTTGGATTGTTAATATCATTATGATGATACTAATATTTTAAGACTTTATATGTGAAGGGGAGAAGAACCGGTTGAATAAGTGCCAGACAAAGGCAAGGGAAAAACGCATGAAGTGGCCAAGGTGAGTGTACTCACTAGTAAGATGTATTTATACATGATTATGGTTATTATATGTTGTAAATATGAGATGTGGTACTTATTGATATGATTATGGATATTATATGTTGTACTTGACAAGTTGAGTATAAATATAAGAGGTTGTAATTATTGAGATGATTATGGATGTCATACCTTGCATTTACTGAGTTGACTATAGATATGATATGTGATACTTACTGAGTCGGATATGGATATGATATGTGTAGTCACTGAGTTGAATATGGATATGATGTGTGTGGTTACTGACTTGCATATGGATATTGTTATTGAGTTGAATATATATGTATGATATGTGGCACTTACTGAGTTGACTATAGATATGATATGTGATACTTACTGAGTTGGATATGGATATGATATGTGTAGTCACTGAGTTGAATATGGATATGATGTGTGTGGTTACTGACTTGAATATGATATGTCATACCTATTAAGTTGAATATACATGTGATATGTGTTGTTAGTGAGTTGATTATGGATATGATATGCATAATTATTGGTTGATTTTAGATATAATATGTATGTGTTATGAAGAGATGTTATGGCTTATCAACAGCCAAGAGATGGTATGGCTTATTATAGCCAAGAGATGTTATGGCTTATTAACAGCCAAGAGATGCTATGGCTTATTACAGACAAGAGATGTTATGGCTTATCAATAGCCAAGAGATGTTATGGCTTATTATAGCCAAGAGATGTTATGGCTTATTTATAGCTAAGAGATGTTATGGCTTATTATAGCCAAGAGATGTTATGGCTTATTATAGCCAAGAGATGTTATTGCTTATTAACAACCAGGAGATGTTGAGATATTTTATATTGCTACATAGATAAGACTTATGCATTTAATTTTATGCTCTAGTATAGTAGTGATGCATTCACTGGGCTAGTTTGCTCACGGTTACTATGGTTATGTGTTTCAGGTAACGTGATGTCACTGCCAAATCTAGGAGGTCGGGTTGGATTATCAAAGGATGCATAAAACCATAATTTTGGTCAAATGAAAAAGGGGTAATTTAATCCTACTTATCCTTTAAGTAAGTTTGAATAAGCATAATTAACTTAACATTTTGAAAGGTTCTAGTTTTATTGCTTCATGTTAATAATTGAAAAAGGATACTCATGTTTATGATTTGATTAAGGTAATTATTATTTGACTAACTTTGACTTTCAAACTTAATTATAAGTAACTGGGTTGGGGTGTGTCAACTGCATACATTTTTCATATATTGTATAAATTATTTGTGTGTGTGTTGTGTGTGTTAATTTCCCTTAAAATAAATTTTAATAAATTTTTGCGAATTTTTAAATGGTTCTTAAAACATTTTTTTCTTAATTAAAATTGGAATTAAAAAGTCTTAGGGTCATTCTATAATTTTTTGTTGTTGGTTTTATCCCTGTAAAGTTTATTTGGGTGGAAATCGAAAGTGATAGAGAAATCAGGGTGTCTATGTAATTAGTTTGGGACGCGCATTTGTGGATCAATATTTATCGTACACCTGTCGCCCTTCTATTCGTTGGAGTTGTGATTCTTTTAAGAGACAAAATCGGTGTTTATTATTAGCCCTTGGATTGGACTTATCAACGCCCTGCATGCATCCTTGTCCCAATCCCTGTGAACCTCTATCCTCCAATCAAAAGCCTTTTAACCAACCGCTTACCTTTAACCATTAGATGGAAGTCAATACGGGAAGACTTAATCCCAACCCTTGATTTCAAACCTCCTTCTCGATCCTTCTCAGCCCTATATAAAAAGAGGCTAACCCTCAGCCTGTAGAAGACTTTTGCCACTTCATCATTTCGAGTGAGAAGAGAGAAGAGAGGGAAGAGAGAAACCACAGAGTTAGAAACCCTAACCCTAATTCGTCCAAACTGTTTTTCAAACCCTAACCATTTTTCCAAAAACCAGTGTCTACCAAACACAAACCCTGAGTGTTTGAGAGTTTTTGAGTGTTGGTTTGAAAGTTGTTTCATGCTGTAACCTCTTCGTTTTGAGATCTTGTGTCCAACTTAAACATTAGGTTAGATCTGTATTTCTGTTTCATAGAAATCATAGATCTGGTCATTATATGTTATATTATACGTAGATCTGCATTTATAGTTTCTCATCTTAAGAAATCTTTTGTTGATTATTTTCTGCAAATGTTTTCATCTTCAAAATCAATAAAATCATTTTCTGTTTCTAGTTCTTTTGAAACAATACCTTTGACCTAGTTGGAATCACACTTGGCGGTTTTCAATTTCAAAAATACTTTTTAAAACCTTGAAATTGATTAATATCTTGAACCGTCTTCTGAGCAAGATAGCCGTGGATTTTGGGTTCTTTTTAAAGGTTAAATAAGGTTTAAGTTCCTAAGAAGAGAGAAATTGAAAATCATAGCATATAGATTTGATTTGTAATTTGCTAGGACTGTTTGTAAATATAAGCGTGAGTGTGTGAATGCATGTGTTAGAGCACCATCACAAACACTTACACTCCACAACACCGAAAGTGTTGGTAATAAGATCTTGAAATAAGAGTCGACGTAAAAACTGGAACAAAGTGGAAGTTAGCAATTTGGGAGAGCCACATCAGCAATCAAACCTGCAGAAAAGTTAGAAGGACACCAGTGGGTACATTCCTAAACTTGTATAGGACTGATTTGTGTGCATGTGTGTTATATAGTTTGTAACTGATATATTTTGTTTTAGTGTATTTTTGGTTTGTGACTTAGAAGTCACCATTGTTTCCTCAGTTGGGTGAGGTTTTACCACGTTAAAAATCTCTTGCTTTTAATCTTTCTACATCTCCTCATCTCATTCTTGGTGGTGTGCTGATTTAAACTGTTTTAGTTTTGGTTTTCATAACTTGTTAACAAATCTTGAACTGATCTCGTACATATTTTTTAAACACATCTTGTGATTAAAAACTGATTTTGTTTGAAGAAAAGAGTTTCTTCAAAAAATAGTTCGGAGTTACTTAAATAATTTAGTATTAAACGACTTTAGCAACAGTTTTTCAACCACATAAAGCTTCGAACAAAAAAGGGTGAGCTTATTAATTCGCAGGTCGCCGAGACCACCGTAAGTTATAATTGAAATTAAACGTTTAATTTCAAGTTGTTTAATAATATTCTTTTTTAGATTTAATAACGTGTTTTTATATTTTCTTAGGAGAGGCTAAAGGAGGTTCACAACACCCAAAGTGATGCTGACATGGAAGGATGCACTGTGCCAGGCTCTGGGCCAAGATAAAAAAGGTTGTTCTTGGGTTGTCATCTCTCAAATAGGAAAGTAGAAGCTGATGGGGATTTCTTGCATTAACAGTGGGTTGTCCTCCAAGTTCACACATACAAATCAGACATAGATGAGAAATTAGAAAGTCTCTATTAAACGATAAACCATATGTTCTAATGGTCAAATGCATAGTCCTGGATAAAGGGAAGGATAAGGCGCAAGATAGGGGAAATTTAAAGGGAAGGTGGGTGAGGGGACCACTAATCTATCCCCCTCATAAACTCTGGTAGACTCATCATCCATGTACGATATGTACTCTACCCCCAACTCAACTATCCTGACCCCATTTGAGTTAGCTTGGGAGAGAGTATATATCCTTGACATCCATGGAGGCAACCTAATTGTCAAGGGAGTGAAGAACATGAGTATCACTTCAGGTACCATGGTGCACAACCATCCACTATAATTAGTCTTGGTTCCAATTCACAAAGATTGTGATGGGAAAAAAGATGAGGTATTATGGTTGGATGAGCAAGTTGGTGTCCGGCATATTAACAACACATTGGGGGCTTATATTATTTGGCCTAGTTTTCTCGTCAAGCCTTACTACGTTTTTTGTAGAATGTTATATTGGATAAAAAAAAACTGGATGTAATTAAACTTGTGATGTCTTGATGTAATTAACCTGAAACATTAATTTGGTTTGATATATGATGTTGGTGTTTATTAGTTTTGATTTCACTACTATGTCATATTATATTGTTGAATGTGTTAATGTTAGGCAAAAAAATACTTTTTTTAAACAGGTTTACTATTGGGAAGTAGCTATAGCCCAATCATTTTTTATTTTCTACAATGTTTTCATAGTCCATGACCATGAAAATCACTATTTTCACGATCAATAATCTTGGAAAAACTGGGGGAAAATATAGGGTCAGGCGCACGACCTTAATTTGTAATTGTTCACACGGTCTAACATACATTTCACACTGCCTTCATCTATGCACACTATCAAAGTTAATTTTGTGAATGACACTTCTCCATGTGCACAACTACAAAGTAAGATTATGCGCAGGGATTTGCATACATTTCTATGAGCTTTTCACGGTCCATGACCATGATGAGACCAATTCTTGTCACAATCAGGGACTATGATATGGCCATGACAAGTTCTTTGTTATCACAGTCCTTAATCGTGACAAGGACGGATCACCCCGAGGTAATAGTGATATATAAATGGAGAAAATGTCCATTACAAAAGGATGTTGTCATGGTCCTTGACCGTGACATGACTACCCTTAGAATTTTCAATGTCATTTAGTATAACAAAAGGGCCAAAATGGTATAGGGTACATTTTGAAATGAGATTTAATTTCATAAGAATACCTTGTATGTTTTGTGATATAATGAATTAATAAGTTGGGATTAGCCTGATCATTGAAGATCATATTTGTAGTCCTTATTCAATTAAACCAGCCTTGATTTGGAGTTAACATCCTATCGGTAAAGCTTTTATTTTGATCTTTATAGTTTATCTTGACTTCAGGAAGCTATCTGATGGTTAGAGAACTTGTTAGTTCAATAAGAATCGTACTAGTATATTAGGAATGTATTGAACAGGACCATGGGTGAGAGTTATGTCTATGTGCTAACTAGATTATATTTTCACATTCTCATAACATTTGCAAAGGATGAAAAGATTCTCAATCTTGAATATTATAAGGATTGAAATTTGCTCACAATTATTCTTTGAATGTCATGGGAACGATTCAATTTATTGAATCTAAATCAACGCAACTTGAGAAATCATTGTGTGGACATATGTAAGATTATAACCCAGAGAAATCCACGTTATGATACCCCGTTGATAAACTTTTAAGTTTTGATTCTACTAGTAATTTAATAGAGTATCAAATAAGTTAAATTTGATATCAAGAAAAAAATACTATGGTGGTGAAAATAAATTAGAGACGAACTAAATTTCACCAAGTGAGTATTGTATACTCTAAGTGGGGAATTGTATTATGCACTATCTAACTTTACAAACATGTCCTCCTTGTCGATCAATTATGATATAACTAAATTGTATTGTAGTTGTAATTATTTAGTGGAATTAGTTACAACTAATTAGAAAGTAGATAAATTACGATGTTATAATTTAGGATTTCCATGTTCTATTTGGAAGCCAATTTAAGTATTTTGCCTTGGGTTCCCAGTATAGTCCTTGTTAAATAAGTAAGGTTTTTAAGTATTCATTTTAATCGGTATTATTTATGACATTGGACAAGGGTTTTTTGGATTTTGGATCTCTGTCTAACAAGGGGTACCCACATTTGAAATTATTTTAAATGAGGGAACCACTTTATATTGAGAAACCCTCATTTGATGTCAAACATATCATGAGATCCCCTTGTTTGAATCTATTGTTTGAATGAGGACCTCTCTCTTTAAAATGAGGGACATTATTTTTTGGAAACCTATTGTACTTAAGGTATTTTATGCCAATAAGTATAATTAAACCCTATGGTGTATTTTCCCATGTATCGAGGCAGATGGAGTCACTTTTATTAATCTTAAAAATAAATAGAGAGAGTAGGGAGAAGGGAGACTAAAGGAAAGGCGTGGAAGAAAAGAGTTACACACATAGAGAAAATGATAGAAGAAAAATGATATACCCATCAATTACATCAAGATCCTAATGTCAAGAGGTGATAGTGTACCATTCTTACTTCGTAGGACCACATACTAGAAGATCTGAGTTTTCTTGACATTTTATTCAGATCATAATCTCCGTATCAGATTACCTATAAGATCTACAAAGGTAAGGTGATGTTAACCCTAGAGCTATTGTTTGGATCTAGTTTTATTTTCTTTGTAATGCATGATGGATCGAACATTTTTAGGCAAGAATTTGATTTTTTGCAAAGTCAATCCCAAGCAATTGGCGTTAGAGCCCTAGTTATAAATTGATCATATATTAGAAAGTTCCATGTTGGAAACCTTTAAAAACCCTACCTCACATGTTAGAAAATATGTGTGTGGATATATGTGTTTGGTACTAAAATGGTTTGTATGATTTTATTACTCCATCCATCATGGTCAGATGAATGTTGTTTTATGTGAATGGATCTTATGGTGGTTTATCAATAGTTACTTTTCCTAGATTCAATATATAATTTTATGTGATTATGATTGGCTATATCTCTATCATCTCATATTTAAATGTTTTATAATTTTCTAACTTGATTATTGATTTAATTAGAAATCACACTTTTATGGACAACGTGAATTTTTTTATGAGATCGACCTAGATCATGATTTTTGGAAAATAAAGTTTCATTTATTATTTTCTAAAATTGAATTTAATCAATTTACTAATTAAAGATGCAACATAAATTATGGTATTCGGATTTTATTGTAATTATAAATAGTCTTATTTTGAAAAATTAAAATAGAGAGGCCACATAAGTTAATTTGTATTAGCAATTTGAAAACTACCGATCATTTAATTCGTAAGTTTATAATCTAATGAATAATGTTCTAAATTACCCTCAAGGTCAAAAATATAAGTGGGAGTTTAATAATTTGAGTTGATTAGTTCTTCATATTAGCTTAGTCTTTCCTCCCCAACAAATAGAATTGAGCACGACATCTGATATTCTTGAAACTCTTAAGTGATAATTCTTCGAATTTGAATGTGAGTGAGTTGGATCCTATCAATGATGAAGTTATACACGATCAGGATCAATTTTGAGGAATGAACTATTGCTATACAGTTAAACATAATTGATGACACCATCCCCAACGGATTAAGTATCATTAATTATGGAACTAAAAGACATCGGTTATTCAATTATGTTGGAAATAATTTTCCTTAAATGTCTAAATAATATAATTGAAAGATGAAAATCTAACTAGTTAAAGGTGGACTTATTTAAGCTCCCAATAAGAAATACCACTCCATAAGAGGACTAGTACTTTCTACGAGATTAATTCCAGTTAATGGTAGAGGGTTGCCAAATTAAAATTTATTCAAAATTTAATTCTCACATGTTTTATTAGAAATTAATTTTTTCAATGATGATTATAAGATTTAAAAAATAAACTTAACTTTCTACCCACTATTTTAGTCTTAAAAGTAAAAAGGTTTTAATTGGAATAAACCTCAAGGACTAAAAATTACATTGGATATTATTCTAAGAATGGAGAATCCGCGATTCCATTAGTATTTTAAAATCGTGTTAGTTCGTATTTTATCCTCAATAGATGGAATTAATCATGCCATTGGGATATTTTAAACCAATATTTTTACATGGTTCGGTCTTACCTACATGCACAGTAAGAAAACACTTGTGAAATTAACTATATTTTTCTCACTAAGGTTGACAAATCACCTTACGAGGATACTACCCGACTTGTAACCTCAATAAAAAAGATAACTCATGTATTTTTTTGTTCACACAACCAAGTCATGGTGTAAGAGAAAAATTTATAATTGCGCATTTTATTTTTATTTGTCTTATCTCGTTACATCCACTGCACCTTCATGACTATTTTCAAGACTACCAAGTGAAGAATCATTGGTGACATTTACAATATTGAAGATAGATCATCACAACTTTACCCCATAAGCTTTATGAAGTGGTTTGGTAAAGCTTTAAATTTCCATGGGTTATTTTAAAAGAGTTTGCATTTAAAAAATTTCAAAATGATTTTTATAGAATTTTTGAAAAACTCTCTAACTCTTTGGAACACTATTGATATGTCTTCTGAATGAGTTGTGTAGTGTCATTGGAATGATGTTCTCACATTCTAACGAGATCTGTAATATCGCCTTTCGGGTTCACTCTGAAATGCCATTCTAAGTTTCATTAGAAATCGTTCGAATGAGATTCGGTAAATCATTCGAACGAGGTGGCAGTTCGTTCAGATAAGTACGCATATTTGTGTTTTTAAACAAATCTTTTCCAAATGTTTAATCCTCATCTCTTTGTAATAGCATTCCCTATATATAGAGACACGACATTAGAATTTTTTAGAATCCTTTTAGAGTTCTTTTTATGATCAAACTTTATAAATTTTTCATCCAAAACCCCTTGGATATTTAAAGATCACTTTTCCAAACTAAGAAGAAAACATTCCAAAGTTCTAAACCCTTGTTGAGATTTTCTCTACCACTGATTTGTGGAGTCGAGGCTCTATTATTGAAGAAGAGGGGAATTAAATATTCTTGAGGCTGATTGATGGATACCGAGGCAAGGTCTGCTTGTTGTGGGCCATGCTGAAATGCATCATTTTCTACTGAATATTTGAAGACATTTATGCATTATACTTAGTGGATCTCTAAGTAGTCTATAAGTTATCTTTTGTCTGTTCATTCTCAAATAGTGTTGAATTAACGATTTTTCCTAAAAATGATTTTTTTTTCAATTTCTTCTTCCTTTTGTTTCGTTTGGAATTTGGTTCCATAATTTTTTTGCATGTTCACTTTAAATTAAATCAAGGTAAAATTTGGAAATAAGTGGATTTGTTTGTTTTGACTAAGATATAAGTAAATCCATATAAGCCCTTGCATGCTCTTTATCAAATTGGTATTAGAGCTGGTTACACTAATTTTATGTGTAATCTATATTTTGGGATTATATGGATAATTTATATAATAGGCTACCTATTTTTGGTGGATCAAATTATGCATATTGGAAATCTCTAATGAGATTGACACTAAAATCGATTGACGAGAGAGCACGGCTTGTTTGTAAAAGAGGGTGGACACCACCCATTGTGACTAATGATAATGTTGGAAGTATTAAACATGTCACTGCAAGGACAGAGGATGATTTTAAGTGGAGTAAATTTAACTTCTAGGGCTTAAAATCTATTTATGAAGTTGCTACCCCTGACAAGTTCTGTCGCATCATGACGAGTTCGGTCACATCGTGACAAGTTCTGTCACTAACGAGGGTACGAACGTTATGAAAGATTCTAAGCTACAAAATCTCACCACACAATTTGAAACTATCACTATGCTAAAATCTGAGACTTTTGATGAATTTTATGCTAGATTATTTGATATTATCAATTCTGGGTTTAATGTGGGTGAGAGAAATATTGAGGCGAGAGTTGCAACGACGATTTTGGGATCCCTATTGCCCTATTTTATCCCTAAAGTTATGGTGCTTAATTTGTTTGTAATTTTAAATATGCTTAGTTCTGTTCCCTAAAATTAAAAAGCCGAAAGAAATGGGGATTGCTTTGAAATACCAATCTAAAAAGAAAGAGGAGGACTTTCCTAGACTCCAAATTTGATTTTGATCTCGATGATCTTAGCCTTTTTGCAAAAAAGTTCAAAAAAATTATCAAACCAAGAAAAGAAATTTCTACTAAAGAAAATACAAAATTTTAGAAAATAAATATTTTAAATCACGAAAGAAAAATTTTGACACAGGAAGTGAGAGTAACCTAAAAAAGATGAGGAGGGATGCTATGAATACGAGGGTAAGGGTCACAAAGTTCATGAGTGTACTATTAGATTAAAGAGACAAGGCAAAGGCAAAGTCGCTAATAAGACCACTCTTAGAGATAGCGAAGTCATGTTAATGGACTCGGGGATGACTCATTGCATGGACGTAACTTCACTAAGTTCATGGCTAGTCATATTAGTACATACAATACACCTCACATTGATAAGGAAATTTCTAAACATGATGATCTCGACAGTTTGTCCAGTAATTTCGAAGGCAGCGAGGGAGATGACGCTTTAAGTGAGGGAGAAAGTGGCCTTCATTGCACCTACGCTGAGCTTTCCACCCAGTCTTGTATAATGAAAAACCAAAATAATATCGCTTGAGAAAGAGTGAAAATATTCGAGAGATAGCAAGACCTCGGTGAGAGCTTCTTTGGGAGAGATGGTCATTTTAGTGGAGAAAAATGGTGACTTGACCAAAAAAGTGGCTAGTCTTATAAGTGATCTTCAAGCTTTATTTGAGACTCGTGAGCAACTTGAATCCCTTGTATCTGAACTCAAGAAAGATCTTGAATGTGCCTCGGAGGTCAAGGTTGCTATAGAGAATACATCGAAGAAGGTAGGAATGATGTTCCTGAATCCCGCTTTAGTTTTTAACGGAAGCAAGAAATAGGCTATGACAATACTTCCACTTTCCATGCCACACCATAACCAATTTTTATGTTTATAGTTGATCTTTATGGGCCTTGACCTAAACCACTAAAGAGATTTCAACCTAAAATATCTAACCAAGGTAGACCCAAACAAGTCTATATTTCCACCTATTGCATAAAGAGAGGTCACGTTAGGAAATTTTTCTATAAGTTTGGAAGAATTCCACGTACACATAATCCATCACACTGCTATAATGACTTTTCCAGTCTTAGAGAGAAAGTTGAGTTCCTAGTCGCTAATACTCAATGATTAATGGAAGAATTTCAAAGGATTAATATGATTTTTGACAACACTTTAAATGCTACGACTAGAGACAACAACGATACGACCGAACAAAAGGTTACCTCCCTTGGTTACCTTAGCAACACATCAAAGATCTTGTGGTTGATGTTTCTCTTAATCTTAAAGATACCTCACAATGGTATTTTGATAGTGGGTGCTCAAGCCACATGACCGGGGATAATTCATATTTTACCGACCTTGTAGATTATAAGGAAGATAAAGTAACCTTTGGAGATGGGAGAAGGTCTATCATTTTAGGACGTGGTTGTGTTGAGATACCCGAATTTCCTAAGTTAGACAATATGTTGTACGTAGAAGGGTTTAAAGAAAACTTATTTAGCATAATCCAAATGTACGACACAAACTTTGAAGTAAAGTTTGGTCGGTCCAAGTGTAACATTTATGATCAATCTAGTGAACTATTGCTAGAAGGAGTGAGGACCAACGATAATTACTATGGGATCATTCCCAAGTCCTCCTTTGTATGAAACAATTCCATTTTATCCTCTATGGACCCTTTGCGTCAACGACTAGGTTGTGTGAACTTTATAGATCTTGAGAGATAGTGAAGACCTAGTGCATGGCTTACCATCTCTTGGGAATCCAACTTTCTCGGTTTATGGTCCTTTCCAATAAGGAAAATAAATTTTAAGTCTCCACAGAAAGTTGAGTACCATTACCACATCTTGTGCGTTGGAGTTAGTACACATGGATCTCATGGGTCGTAAGCATAAAGAGAACATTAGTGGTAAGAGATACATTCTTATGGTGGTCGATGACTTTTCGAGATACTCTATCTTAGGGTTTCTTAGAGAAAAAATTGATGCGATTGAGTTTTTAATAACCAAGTGTTATGTCCTATTAAACCAAAATGGTATCACTATTATTCGGATGTGTAGTGATAACGATGCTGAATTTAAAAAAGATTGAATGGATAGCTACTTTGATGGATTGGACATCAAACATGAGTTTTCGGTCATTCGTACTCCTCAACAAAATGGGATTATTCAAAAGATGGGTAAATATGTACTTTTGGGGAGAAACGTGCCTAGATATTTTTGGGCAGGGGTAGTTAATAATGCATGCCATACGGTGAACATGGTATATTTTGATCCACGTACATTAGACACGCCATATGAGTTGTGGATGGGGAAGAAACCTAACCTATCGTATTTTCGAGCCTTTTGGAGTCCTTGTTACATTTTGAGAGATAGAGAACACTTAGGAATGTTCCACTCTCGGAATGATGAGGAGATATTTTAAGGATAATCATCATTGAGTAGGAATTATAAGATCTAAGGTTATGGAGTCACGATTAGAGATGACGATTTGCTAACGCCTATTTACCCTAACCTTGAATGTAAGAATGATGAACACCTGGGTGATGATCTCATCGCTCCTCGTACTATCCCGATGAACCCCTCACTTAATTTCTAGGATCCATCTTCTTACGTTTGAAAGATTCATGACCCTTATGCTACACTTGGTCACCTTACACTTGGTGTAAATACTCGTGCTCAACTTGAAAATATGGTTAGCTACTTTTGCTACACCTCCTTAGTAAAGCCTAAGAATGTGAAAGAATCACTCAAGGATGAGAATTGTATATCTTCAATGCAAGATGAGTTGCTTTAATTTCAAAAGAACGATGTTTGGGAGTTAGTTCCCCGACTTACCGAAACTAATTTGATCGGTACTAAGTGGATTTATAAGAATAAGATGGATGAAAATGGTACCATAATTAACAATAAGTCTAGTTTGGTCACTCAAGGTTACACACATTGAGGATGTAGACTTTGACGTCCCTACTATTGCTAGGCTCGAGTCCATCTACTCGCTACTATCCATAGCATGTCATTTAAGCTTCAAGTTATATCAAATGGATGTCAACAATGCCTTCCTTAATGAGATTCTACAGGAGGAAGTGTATGTGGAATAACGAAAGGGGTTTGAAGATCCAAAGTACACGGGAAACATCTTTTATCTTAAGAAGGCCTTTTATGGTTTGAACCAAGCACCCTATTCTTAGTACGAGAGTCTTTGTCTTATATATTAGCTCGTGGATTCAAGAGAGGGGGTGTGGATAAGACGTTATTTTTAGAGAGAGAGAGAGAGAGTGGTGATATATTGGTTGCCTAAGTATATATATATGACATAGTATTTGGATCCACGTGTTCAGAACATTCTCACAGATTTGAGGTGGAGATGAAGAGTGAGTTTGAGATGAGCATGGTTGGTGAGTTTACGTTCTTCTTAAGTCTCTAAGTGCATCAACTTGAGTATATGATATTCATATCTCAATCCAAATATGCAAGGGACCTAGTAAAGAAGTTTGGTTTAGACTCCGCTAAGCCCTCATGCAACCCTATAAGTACATCAACTAAGCTTACTAAAGACACGTTACGCAGGGACGTAGATCAAACTCTTTATAAGAGCATGATAGGTAGTCTTCTCTACTTGACTGCTATTCATCCCGACATTGCCTTTAGCGTTGGAGTTTGTGCGCATTACCAATCATCCTTGAAAGAGCCTCACTTGCTAATACTAAAATGCATCATCAAATATATGAGTGGCACTCTTTCTTACGGTATTTAATACTCCTTTGATATCGATGTAAGGACATTTTTCTCATATCCGATATCTTACATTTGTGTATGTCATACGCCGCTACAAAAGACACGCCACTTCCCGATCTCACATGATGGCCTTTATCTGAATTCTAAGAATCAAGCATTCAACGTCTACATCATGTTTCCCACATCTGCCTCAATGACTTCGCATTCCACATTTTTAGAAAGTTTATGCAAGTGGTACGCAATAGAAGTCAAAACAATGAAAGAAGGCAATATATGAAAGTTCAAGGGAATTTTAGTAATTGTACAGCCACTGTTCGGAGGTTCGGTCAACTGGAAAGTTGAAGAGCTCGACGCCACAAAGATACTGGAAGAAACGGTACATCAATCCGAGCTACGGTGAAGAAGTTATGGCCCTTTGAAAATGGAGAAAATGCCGAGAAAAGCCTTGGAAGAATGTTGTGTGTATTTTTAGCCCCAAAACCAGCGAACTATCGCGAACCGAAGGCCAAACCAATTCGGGGCGAACCGGTTCGAGGTACATGCTGAACCGGTTCAGGGTACTTGACGCTGCAAGAGTTCCAAAATATTAAAATTCCTTTTGGTTTCCTTATAAAAGCCAACTTCGGGAGAGTTATTTTTCAAGACTTGGAGAGACATTTTTTAGAGTTCTATTAGCTCAAGTCTTCATATTTTTTAGTCCCAAAAATTATGTTTTGATTCACACATCATTCCCATACTTTTGTGAATCCTTTTGAAACCCAAGAACACTACTTTGGTTTTGTTCATACTTGTGGAGAAGCCGTCTTTCTTCTTCATTGCTGCTCACCTGGAGTTCCTGAGGGAGATGCCATTCGACGACACCAGAACTGACACCTGCGGGTATTTCTGTGTCACACTTGTTTTTTATTGTAATCTGTGTAACTGTATCTTACAAAATTATAGTGAAAAATAAAAAGGTTTTGCCCCTTTGGGGGATTTTTCCTCACCTGTGTGTGTTTGAATGTTCTTGCATGATTTCATCTTCTTCAATCACTCCTAGATGCATGTTTAGGATTTAAATTGAAAAACTGAGTTTAATTAAATAATTTCTTAATTTAAACGCAAGCGCACTCCTTTTAATCGATGACCATTTGTTCGCCTTTTCTAATGCCGATTGGTCCGGGGATGTTGATGGTTATAAGAGCACATTGGGTGGGTGTTTTTGACCTTGGGAGTGCTCTTGTCTTTTGGTTGAGTAAGTAGAAAAACTCCATATCCTGTTCCACGACATAGGCTGAGTATATATCCACCAGGAGTTATTGCAAACAACTCTTATGGATAAATAAAATATTGGAAGATTATGGGATTCTCCAACGCACAATGACTATTTCATGTGATAATACGAGTGAAATTCATACATCCCATAATCTGGTCCAACATTCCCACACGAAGCACATTAGGATCTATACGCACTTCATTCATGATCTCGTTGAGGAGAAGGTTATATCCTTGAGATTTAGAGAACCGAACACCAATTATATAATATTTTCATGAAACCTTTATATGATTTAAATTCGAGAATCGTAGGAAGTTTTTGGGTATTTATTCCATTGATTGAGTTCGGGTACCTTTTCTAATATAGGGTGATTATCAAGTCATACCATTTGCCCCACATGCAAGACTGTATTTCTATGTATCCTTAAAATTATATTTGTTTATGCTTTTCGATATATATTTTGAAAAATCCAAAAAGATTTTTGGTTTTTAAGAAAAAGGTTGAAAAATTCCAAAATGATTATATTTTCGATAATTTTTTTTATAAAGACAAAAAGATTTTTCTATTTATGTTTTTCACCATATATGGATGTGCATTTAAGATATTCGAATCACAACAGCATTCCATCCATTCATGTGACTTTTTCTATGGTGTTTTGATACATGGCTTCGCTTCTTTAGCGTTCTTAATAATGTGTGGATAACATTTCGTTGTTCATCGATGGTTACTTTCTTCATTCTAGACTTCTTATCACGTGTATTACACACATGCATGAACTTTATGGACATTATACTTACTTATCATGTGGCGAATCCGGTATTCTCATTTCAATAGTGTTTAATAGTGAACCAAATGTACTAGAGATAAGTTGTGCTTGTAAGAATCATTGCTCAAACTTCATTTTCAGGAATGTTTTTTATATGTTAAGCAATGGAAAGGGGATACGAAAGAACAAATTCTCTTTGCATTAAAATCCACCATTTGCACAAAGAGCCTAAAGATTAACAACACATAAAAATAGAAGTGACAAAGCCATTTTATTTCATTGGTGCTTCGATACATATGAGCATTATGATATATTCAAAAATTTAGAGTGAATTCTTATATATGAGATTTTGAGCGTGTTATAAAGTAGAAGACCATGGGTTTGCACAACGAACTCTCTTGAAAAGCATTAAATAGTTTGGTGTTATTTATTTTAGAAGCATTTAAATATATGGGGTATTGCATAACTTGAGTCAATTTCATCCCATTCAACATTCTTACACCTATATTAAAATTAAGTTCTTTCTTTATAAGTATCACATTGACTTCGCGCGCCTATATTATGAATGCCTATGTTGATTTGCCCTTGGAAAATGTTCACATAATTACATTTCATTTTCATGATTAAGATATTTTAGTGTTATTCTATGGTTTGAGGTATTTTTGTACCTCTATATACCTTTTTACCTACACATTATTTATACTTAAAAATAATTATAAAGTTAAAAAGTTCCAAAAGGCATACCAATTTTGGGTTCCTCTTTGCATTTCTCCATATACTTCTTTAAAATATCATCGCCTTAATTACTTGTTTTCTAGATGTTATTTCATTTGGATATATGTGATGCTGATTATTCATGCTTAGTTTCTTACCCTTCGTCTATTATGGAAAAAATTGTGGAGAATAAATTTAGGGGGAGTTTATTTATACTTTAAACTTGTACATGTCATGGTATTTCTTTTGCCTCACGTGTTTAGGTCATTCCGCCTTAATGATGATTTGATGGACCACCGAAGATGGATATTTTCATATGGAGACTTGTACATTTTATGCGTTTCTATTTTTATTTTAGGAGTGCATTAGTTGCATTTGTCTTAGTGATCAATTTGGCGTCATTTTGTGTTTTGTACCGAAATAGCCTAAGGAGGAGATTTTAAGAGAGAATTTATAATTTCTCATTTTATTTTTTATTTTGTTTATCCCATTACACCCCACTGAACCTTCATAACCATTCTCAGGACTTCCAAGTGAAGAATTGTTAGTGACTTTTGCAAGACTGAAGATCATTCGTCACAACTTTACTCGAGAATAGTTATGAAGTGATTTGGTAAAGATGTAAATTTTTAGGTGTTATTTTAAAATAGTTTACATTTTAAAGTTTTCAAAATGTTTTTAAAATATTTGTTTAAAGAATTTTTGAAAAACTCGCTAACTCTTTAGAAAGAGATTGATATGTTATTCAGACGAGTTGTGTAGAGTCGTTAGAACGAGGTTCCCACATTCGAATGTGATCTCGAATGTCGACTATTGGATTCACTGTGGAATGTCATTCGAAGTTTCATTGGAAACCGTTTAATCGAGATTGATTACAATGTTCGAACAAGGCGGCAATTCATTCGAACGAGTACACGTATTATTATTTTTTAAACAAATATTTTTCAAATCTTTAGTCCCTTTCTTATTGCAACGACTTTCACTGTAACTAGCGATGCGGGATTAGACTTTTTGAGAAGCCTTTTTAGAGTTCTTTTTGTGAACAAACTCTAAATTTTTTTCATCTAAACCCCTTGTATCGTTAAGGATCACTTTTTCAAACCAAGAAGAATACTTTCCAAAGTTCTAAACCATTGTAGAGATTTTCCCTACTGTTGATTTGTGGAGTCGAGGCTCTACTTCTAAGAATAAATGAATTGCATATTCCTGAGATTGATCGGTGGATACCGATGTAAGATCTTCTTACTTTGGGCGGTGCTGGACTGCATCATTTTCTGTTAATGATGTTCAAACATCTCCATATTATAATTAGTGGATCTTTAAGTAGTCTGTAAGTCCTCTTGTGTCTATCAATTCTGAAACAGTGTTGAATTAAAGGTTTTGGACCAAAAGGGATTTTTCCTGTAATAACCGGGTACCGTCACTGTTTCAACCCTTATAAAGTATTAATATTCAAAAGTCTTCAAATAAACTATACTTGATGCCCTACAAATTTATGAATTGATCTAGACCCCCTAAAGTTTTAATAATTACAAAATAGCCCTTGCAACATAACTTGACTTATACTTCACTCCTAAATATCAACTTTATATCAAATTAATCCTTTAGACTTCAACTAATAAAAATTATAATTTAGCCCTTAAACTATATAAAATTTTAAAAGTACCCATATACTTTATCAAAACACACTTTTAAGGTTATAAGTGCATATATATGACAAAACAAGGACCAAACGCCAAAGTTTTATTAATTTGATAAAACTCCCTATCCAAATAAGCACCCACATCAGCACAAACTGCCAAGAATCATATGTGTACAACATGCACACATGTGAGGAACAAAACCCAAGATTGAAAAACTTATAATATCAGTTCAAATTCGCCTCTCTTTTCCACCAACAAACTCCCCTGCTCCAAATACTATAAACACCCCACAAAATCCTCAGTTTACTCATTCAAATAGAAGTTTTAAAACTCAAAATTTTCACTCTAAATAAGTACTCCGTGATTTTATTTACTATATTCAGTTCTTTTAGTTTCAATCATTTTCTCTGTTGTTATAATGTAATAATAACTCAAAATAGTAGGAATTTACGTAGAAAACAAGCTCTAGGTAAAAATTATGAACTTTCCACCATTAAAGCTTGAGCTTCGATGGAGAAGTTCCAAATATCGATCAAAACTAAGGTTTAAAACTTTGAATGTATTCATCAGAACCTCAGGAACTCAAGTGTAATGATCAAATGCCATGAACGTATTTAATAATCTCGAATCGATTGAAAGTGTATTTTGAACCAGAAAATTGAAAATCTCAAATTCTCCTAGTATAATCCATCTCAATCTTTGAAATCAAAACAAAATTACTCTTACACATAGCCTAAGTTATGGCAAAATGAGGTTTTAACTTAGAATTATTTTTCCCAAATTATAATTTGACCCCTCCTGACTTTTTCAACTTATGAATTTAATCACCAAACTTTGTCTATGAATAATTCAAAATATTTTAAGACAAAAAGTCTCTTGCACCAAAGTTCAAATATGACTTAGGTCCAGTATTTTAAAGTCCCAAAGTATTTACAATTAAACACCCAAAACTTTAAAAGATACATTTTTTTATAGAGAGACTGGATAACCTAATCCCAAACACCTATATATGTAAACATTGTATACAGAGAATCAAGTAACAGCTCCTCCTGATATCCTCTTGTGATATATAAAGTCATACGATATACCAAACAATTAGGTTTTCCTATCTTTTCAATAATAAACTTAGCGTATTTGACATACTGCTACTGATATCACTATGTGATAGCTCCTATTTACTCTTGATATGTGCATGTTATAATATTTCCATGCTATATATTTTATATCATCGGTATTTGAATTTAAATTTGGATCAATTTAACCCTTCTCACCTAATAACTGATATTATGTTCCTTATTAATTCAATTTACCCCTACACTTTTGTGTAAACATTTATATTATAAGCATCAATATTAACTAGGAAGTGGACTGAAGTGTTATCCCATGGAACTTTTTACTTAGCCTAATGGTCTGAGAAGATTAAGAGCCTAGATTTATTACTACATACGTATGAGTGCCACTTTTATTGTGGGCCTAGCCGGTTACTTTTTTCCAAAGGTTTTGGGTTGATTATTATTATTTTGGTTTTACTGATGGCTTAATTATTATTATACCCCTTAGTGAACTGGTAAGTATGGGATTATTGGTTTAAAGATCCTTGAATTTCTTTACATGATTCTTAATGTACTGGTAAGTATGGAATTATTAGTTCAAGAACCTTAATGTTCTTTATAAACTAATAATAAATATGGGATTATAAACTTTATTTCTTTAGAGTTGCTAAAATACTGATTCTGTGCACATTCCAACTCTCATTTACACATATAATTGTTATACAACTGGTAGAACCTACTTAGTATATTTGTGATAATTTTCTTTTCCTCCAGATGAACTCAAAGAAGGAGGATAATACCTATTCCCTTTTAGAGGCAGATACCTGTTAAAAGTTAAAAGTTGTCTCCTAATGTAGATAAGTATAACAAAGTTTTGTATATAGTGTGCCATACTAAACCTTAGGATAGTAAATAACTTCTCCAGCTACACTAATATAGTAGTAGTCTATGATGTATAACTCTGATGTACCATATAACTTATCATGTATAATATAATAGGGTTGTGACATATCTTTGTTTATGATTCTTATTATTAAAAATGTTCTATTATATTTTAAGATGGTTAGTACTCGAATTCTCTCAGCTGGAACTCAAACTGAAGGAATCATGAGATGTTTTCAGGAACTTACGACTTTAGCCTGACAATAACAAATTACTCGTTCCACTCAAGAGAAAATTTCTGAAGAAATTCGTAGGGTGAATGCCCTTAAAGAATTCCTGAGACAACGACCTTCGTCTTTTCTTAGAAAACCAGGTGCCCCTGAAGATGAAAAATGGATACGTCAGATTGTGAAAATTATGAATGGAGTAGGTATAACTACTAATCTCTGAGTAATTTTAGCAGCTTATATGTTTGAAGGTGAAGTTGATTTCTAGTGGCAAGCGGTGTCACATAACCAGAACATTGTTAATTTTACTTGGGAGCAATTTGAGGAGATTTTCTTTAAAAAGTATTTTCTCGAGGCTGGATGAGATCAATGAACTATTGATTTCATAAAGAAGTGCAAGCAATTTGAAAGAGCATTACATACAAGAATTAAGAATTCGATCGCTCCTTTACAAGTCTGTGAGTATTCTCAACTTATCAACGTTGTGGCAATTGTGGAACAAAATTCTTCCGCTGTAATACGATCTTATCCCCTTGTTACCACAAATAATCATATTATTAAAACCCCTCCTCATTCTCGGCCTCACCCTTATTCAAAGTCAAGCGGACAATCTTACTCCCAGATCCGTTAATACACAACACATTAAGTAATGCATTCTCATGAATGTCATGAAGTAGGATATATTCAGCCACAGTGTCCTAAGTTAAAATTAGTTCCAATCCATCTTTAGTTAAACGAACCCTCACAAAATCCAAAATCTCGTCCTATCCAAAATTAACCTAAGCCAAATCCTACTAAGAAAATTTTTCCAATCCTGAGTCGTGGAAAGAATTATACAATACCGCCTACACGAAATTCCCATGATGTGATAGAAGGTGTGCTATTTTTCAACATTTTCCTGCATATATTTTGTTTGATTTAGGTTCAACACATTCCTTTATCAGTCTTAGACTATCTAAATTATTTTAAATACTACCTACATATTTAACTGCTCCATTAGATATTGAATTACCAACAAGTGAAATCAATAAACCAACACGAGGTTATAGAAATTGTAGAATTCAACTTGGTCTAGGAACACTCGTTGGTAATTTAATAATTTTAGATATTTATGGTTTTGATATTATTATCGGAATGGATGTTTTGTCAAAAGATCATGATTATATCAATTGTCATGCCAATAAAATTCATTTTTTAATTGAAGATAATTATTCTTTTAGGATCGGGACTCTCTAAACCCTCAAGTTTTCAAATCCAAACCTCTTCTTTATTTCCAAATCTTTTGGAACAATTCGAAGATGTTTTTTTCGAAGAATTACAAGAATTACCCCCTGCTGAGAAATTGAGTTTAGTATCAACATTTATTCTAATGCATTTCCTCCTTCGATGCCTCTGTATCGAATGGCTCATTCAGAACTTTGAGAACTCCATACCCAATTAAATGATCTACTAGAAAAAGGTCTTATTCGACTAAGTTAATATCCTTGGGGAGCTTCGGTATTATTTGTCTAGAAATATGGTGGAAGCCTTATATTATGCATAGACTATCGTAAGCTGAACTTAGTAACTATTAAGAATAAGTATACTTTACCCCGAATAGGATATCTATTTGATCAACTTCAAGGAGTAAAGATCTTTTCTAAAATAGATTTATGATCTGCTTATCATCAATTTCGCATTAGAGATGAAGGTATTCATAAAACTTCTTTTTGAACCCGTTATGGACATTTTGAATTTATTGCAACGTCCTTTGGATTAACCAATTCACCCTCAGCTTTTATGGATATAATGCATAGAATCTTTAGGCCTTTTCTTTACCACTTCATTATCGTTTTCATCGAGAATATTCTTGTTTGTTTTTAGAATCCAGTAGAACATGCCAAACATTTAGACGTAGTCTTAGGTACTCTTAGAAACCATTGGTTGTATGCTAAGAAGATCAAATATGATTTTCAAAGAAGGAAATAAATTTTTTAGGAAATGTGATTTCTGAAAATGGAATCTAAGTTGATCCATCTTGTGGCCATCCCAATCAAGATCGCGCACCGCTTCCTCTCCTCTGCCTCCCGAAGGGGGGTGGGGAATAGGGAAGGAAGGGGGATCGAAAGGTCTCACGCCCTTCTTGGGAACGCTTAGGTCATAGTTACTATGGGGTAAATGTAAAGAGATGGAGTCTCCAGCCTACACAAAATAAGAAAAATAACATGTTGTTGCCTCGAGAGAGCGGCATTGAGGACAAACTGATGCATACGAAACCAATAGTTCGAAGGTTCGGGGGCTAAGTTATGGAATGGGAAGGTGTTAAGAACCCATCCCACCCTTTCTGTGTCTCATGTGCTAGTGTTATTATTTTCCTATATTTCACTGTGAAGTGTGTGTGCGGGTATATATAATGGAGATCGAAATCAACCGACTCATACCATGGAAGAGATAGAGTGAGGTCATCCATAGGAATGTTCCCAAAATAATATATAGAACATATGATTTATCACGATAATGATCGTTATGATGAAACGACAATATGTGTTGGATGAAACGCTAACAAACATAATATGTATATTAATGCAAGAATATGATAAGTGTGGAAATGGTGAATTTGGGAAATTTGGAAAAATTAAAATGTGGACTCGAGTCTCGGGTTTTAATCCAAGACGCCTACGTAGCCTATAAAGTCATTAAAGTCCACATAGTTCGAATGCGACGCGGGGGTGGTGTTTATCCCATAGATTCGAACGAGATTTTATTATGGGTGTGTGTGTAGAAAAATGGGTTTTAGTTTTGAAAAAGTGTGATGGATAATCCCGTTAAGAATTTATGGGTGAAACCCTTGTTTCATTTGTTTTAGGTTTTGTATAGAAAATAAAGTATTTGAAATATACTAATAAAAATGTAGATATTAATATGTATGAACTAAAGTAAGAAGTAGATTATGAATCTAATGAAATCTATGCAAAAATAAGGAATTTAAAGATAAAAGGAACGAATTGGACCTTCTTTGAAGCTTGTTTATCTTGAATGAATACCCTTGAGTATGAGATGAATGTTGGATGATAGTGAATATGGTTTTTCCAAATTGGGTATAAAAAGGATGGGCATATAAACTTGAATGGAACTTCACATGGAGGAACATTGCTGATTTCGAGATAATGTTGTTGAGATCACTGATGCTGATGGATCTTTGGTGTGTCTTGGGAGTGAGGTTAGGACCTCTATTTATAGGGTGAGGGGTGGTGCTGATCAGCATTTCCCTAGTCATTCCCATCGGTAGGTGACCCTAAACACACTGCCGATAGGTGGGGAACTGAACCTGCTAATTGGCAGTCTCGTACAAATTTTTCTAGAAAAATGGTTGTAAGATGTAATTCATTGATTTGAATCATGCATGGGGCATACCATTATAAAGTTACTTCAGAGACCTTCAAGAGTCCTTTGGACTGCTCCCGGGTCTGGGAGTTGACTTTGGGCCAAATGTGGCTCGGAAGTGCACATCGATCTTTTGGACGGGAGATCGTTGGATGGAAATGAATGTTCATCTGCATGGTAAGTCAAAATCGTGTATGGGGTAGACCGTTGGAAAGGTTAGGAGATGTACTTTGACATTAAAAAGAGTTTTTCTTGGTTCAAAAAGTTGACCTTGGTCAACCAGGGCCCGAAAGCACCCGATGACCTCTCAAAGTAAAATGGATCGTTCGTCCGTACCGTAAGTTAGAATCACGCACGGGGAAGACCATTGGAAAGGGTATTCAATTACATTCGGAAGTTAATTCAGTATCATGTGATATGAATGGTTAACTTTGGTCAAATAGAGCCCGGGAACACCCGGTAGCCTCCGAATTTATTTTTGGGGGAAAACTGATCATTATTAGTTATGAGGGAGTTTGGAAGAATATTCCAAAAGCGGGCCAATAGAATTTAGTTTCATCACCTCAAAAGAAAAATAAAAAGAATTATTAGTTATGAGGGAGTTTGGATGGAATATAAAACAGGTTTTCACGTCCTGACAAAGTCATGAAAAAGTGTTACATAGTTTTAGTCCTTATTGGTGTGAAAATCATGTCTGACTTTGAATTGTCGATTTGATTAAGACGATGTCATCTAAATTCACATTTTCGACACCTAAGGACGATTTTGAGATTCGTTCGTTAGGAGTACACACATTCATCGTGCTCATATGTTATGCGTGATTGCATTGTATGCCTATAGAATTATTCACACCCATTCATCCCGTTTCCTTAATTTTGTTATCTTAGTGTAAATTCATGGTGTGTGATTTTATTTTTTGCATTTTTGTTTGAAAAAATTGAAAAATAAAAAATAGTTTGTGGAAAGCTTTTGAGTTACTCCTTTGCATAAATGTAGTTTGATTCATGTTTGCTATGCATAATTGTCGTGGCACACCTTGTTTTATTTATTACTTTTCTTGTCTATTTCAGACAAATAATAAGGGGGAGAACAAATTATGATTTTACGGGGGAAATTTGATTATCGATGATTGATTTATTCTTCTATTATTTCAAACGCAATGCATCATGAAGGAATTTTATTTGTCTCATATGTGTAGGTACAAGACTAAAGATCATATGTTGTTCACCCTAATGAGAAAACCTTAAAGATTTGAAAATTTGATGTTGAAGATTTTTAAAGAAAGTTTCAGACTTGCAATTTTGATACCATTTTTAGTTTTGGGTTCATCGGAGGGTATTAGATTTCTATAGGCATTTTTTATGTGGTAATTCCGATGTTTTTATTTTGTACCAGCATAAACATAGAGCGAGATTTGTAAAGATATTATTTTATTGTCCGGTTTGCATTTGAGTATGTCGTATACCGCTACAACCGTCAAATACTTATTCAAGTTCAATCATGTGTCAAGACGGATCCGAATATCAACGTTCTTCAACAAAGAAGCCTCCGCGGGATTAATTTTGGTAAGTTTGTGTTTAATTACCTTAACGGTTCACTTAGATTATTGGGATAACTTTTCTAAAATAAATTTTAAATGTTGAACCGTTGTTTTTCGTCAAAGAAATTTTTCTAAGTGTTAAGGAGGATTTTTTTTATTGAAATAATTTTTTTGTGTCATTGAGCGACAGCAGTATGTCGTTCAAGCGACATTGTTTGTCGTGTGAAGCTTATTCGAGCAGCATGTGTCCTCGTTCAAGCAACAGGATGATTTCATTTGAATGACGGGCCGACTTAAGTTTTCTATATAAAGCGTGTTAAACCACTCCATTTTCGTTAAGAAGACCTGACATTTTTCATTATGCACAAACTGCAAACCAGTAGAATACTTTGTCTTCTTCAATTGGTTTAATCCTTTTTGTTTTTAATTCACAAAAATCCAATATGCTTTATTGAATTGTAACACCCCGCATAAAACACGAGGCACTACTACAATTAAAACTAAATTAAATCCTCAACAATTAGTATAGAGCATTTATATTCCATAAAATAAATATAACGAATCCAAAATTTCCACTTCCAAAATAATTTCAATTAAATTTTACTCGAAAATAATACTAAGCTCTCCAAATAAATTACACTGCCACTCTATATAAAAATAAAATCCTCCAAACATCGATCTCTAAAATCCTCCAAAATCCATAGCATCCAAATCCAAGCTAACCTGTCACTAAAAGAAAAATACGGGGAAGTACACAATATGACAAGAATAGATGCTAAAAATAATAACAGTGAATAAATGAAATAATACGAATCTGAATTCAAATTCAATGCGACATCTGAGTATTATACCAGTTTCATTTTTCAATAACACATCAATAGATCACCGGGCCTCACCTCACCTCACATAAGCTTCGTAAAGCCTCATCCTGGCTATTGGACTTTTGGACTATTGGCGGGTGACTATTCTCCGTGTCATATAAAAATTTTCATGACACCATGCCCATCAACAAATACAATATCTCAAATTGAATTAATATTTTAGATTCCAATAAACATCACGATATCAACAATATGAGTATATATAAATGAGGAATATAACAACTACTCTCGAGAGATTCAATGAGAATATTGCGTAAAGCCCGTACCTTAAAATCATCACAATAAACTCAATAGATTTTACCTCAAAATTTTAATCACACCACTGCGTCGCTCTCGCGAAAATAATAAAAACACGTTCTAGCCCAAACTCAAGAAAACACCAAATAAGCCTTCAAATCAAGGGTTGAGTCTTGGTTTAAATGGTGCTAGGGTTTGTAGGAGGAAGAAGATGAAAATTATAAGGGTCTACTTCTCTTAGAGGTTGTGAAAATATGTTTGAAAAGTCGTAAACCCGTATTAATTTAAGTGGAGTAAGATTAGAGAATTTAAGTGGCATTAGAATCCTATTAAAACTAAAATAGTTCGCCCGTTAATCACGGTCCAGAACCGTGACAATTTGTTTTTCAGAGAGTTTTATGTTATAAGGAATCTTCTAAATGGACCAAGACTTATATATACTCATATTAGGAGTCTTTTAAGCTAGTTTTTCGAATTCCGAATTGGTTTAATTAATTACCGGATAAAATTACGAGTTGTTACATATGTAAGTATGTAAATTTTGGAATCCACTTCTTACTCCCCTTCCTGGGTCCTCTTCGCCAGGTAAGAATCCACTGCCTACTTATGCGCAAGACACCTTCATCATATGACTGAGTAAGACTTCATTTGAATCTCTAAAACTATGGGATCCTCCCTTATCTAGAGAGATCCCTTGCCCGTGTCTCCACAGTTTTTCAACCTATCTCGAGGGTAATAGCTCTCCTTGTTGTGTGTGTGTATTATATATATATATATATACTAGGGTATGCCCGTGCGTGAAGGCACGCCGATTATTTTGAAAAGTATAAAGTCGCGTATAATGTAAATAATAAATGTTTTATATATTATAAGTGCAAACGGTTTAAAAAGTATTGGATCGTGTATAATTTAAGAGTGTTCCCGTTATGTCATAAATGTTTTTACGATACAAATAATTATAATTAATTTTAAAAATTTTGGAAAAATCTTACTCTTTTTATAGGACTATCCACCCTATTTAAGATATTAAAAACACTTCAACAACAATACTCAAATATAATTTAAGCCAAAAAGATTTTTTATATAACAAATTTGTAAACAATTTTTAAAAATTGAGCATAATTTCCTTTCATAGGAGTGTCCACCCTGTTTAAAAAATACTTCAACAACCAATGTCATCATCACGATCATAACTTTCGTCCAAATATGCTTATATCACATTCACATGCCTAAGACATGCTAATATCATGCCTAACTCACGCTAATACGCACTAATATACTTTCTTCCTACATATTGTGTGTAATAGACACTCCATATCATGCCTAGGAAGCATCTTTTTGTATTTAATGAGAATTTAAATAAGGAACCAATAAGAATGCAATAAAAATAGACATCACACAGGAGATTGATAGTACAATATTGTGATATTTGTTTGCATCAAGCATACACACAGTATCAACAATATACATAATGCCATGGAATTTGTAAAACAAATAAATGTTAAGATTTGACACATACCTTGAATGTACGGGTATCTCAATAATATAAACATTACCAAAACAAAAATTAAAAAAAAGTACTTGAACATAATTCACTTAATGGAATTGCATTTTGATAACTTCACACACATTCACTTAATGTAATTGCACCATACCCATTCATTGGTTCTCTTCTCCTCACACACATATGCATCATAAATATATAGCTCAAGTCAATGAAACTAAAAGAAATCACTAAAAATAATGTGCCTCTTAATCAATAAATCCTGAAGTCAACAAAACTAAAAGAAATCACCAAAAACAGTATATTGACAGCATGCTCAATTCGTTTTTCGAGTCCTCATATATTGCATCTCCAATCTATTAAGTTGGCAAACACTCCCTCCAGAATGCTAAAATTGTAGAAAGCCTTTCGCAATTGAAAAACTTGTTCATTGCCTTGTGAATGCTAAAAGTGTAGAAAGCCTTATGCTAAAACTTGTTCATTGCTTTGCAAGGAAATTTAAAAAAAATCTAACTGTGGAACAAACCTGAATAAGGAACAAAATGTTATTAAGTTTTTGGATCTTTGATTCAAGCAGGGGACAATTTTCTAGAATTCGAAAAGCGTGAAAATAGCTTACATAATAGATATCTACTAAGTAATGTAAAGTAGAAACTTTTGTAATTAATTGGAGAAACAATACTAACATTCAAAGTAACATTTGTGTATAGGGGACTCATCTATCAATAAAGGATACCTTCATATCATGTCCATGCAATTAAAATTGATTACACTCCATATGTATCCTCATTATTCATAGTTTTTATGAATACAAATTATAAGGATTCATTTGCATTAATAAACCATGAGACAGGAAAAGTTTGCTTAGAAATAAACTTTCCCTCGACATTAAAATTGCTTGCATCCATTCAACAGTGATGATAAAATCCCATGTTTGAAATTGATACAACATTAACAATGATATGAAAAAAGTGGTCTAGCCTCTATAAATTACAGGCGTGTAGACCAAACCATTTGTCGGTGACATGAACAAAAGGAGTTTTTACAAAAAGCTCGAGACATAGAAGAAATTTATTTCTCCCATGGACTTTATTTCTCCACAGTACAATTACCACAAATCAACAATCACCAAAGTAATGGTACAATCAGTGCATATGAAATAATGTTCATAATAAGGAAAATCAATGAATAAGAGCACTATGTCTAAACAAAAATAAAAGAACTCATATTAGAATAAAATATCAAAAAAGGAAAAAACAGAGGACTAAAATTTAATGACATGCAAATACATAATCGTCACAATGATAATCTACAATTTGTGTTCAATTATCCAAATGGGATATTGAAGGACTTAGTGAAAGAGAAGAAAAAAGTTCACAACATAAATATGGCAAAAAAATGTCATGAACTATATGTAGTCAGGATGCTTCATTTGTACACACTATTTTTGTTCTAAACGGATGGAAGTGAGCGTTAGGCATTCACATTCTACATTTTTAAAGGCTTTTAAATTGTAACTGTATTGCAGTACTAAGTGAAAAAATTAAATAAGTGAAAAAAGGTGTTTCAAGGATGAGGAAAAAACTAATGAGTCCATAAACTATTTACATGCATTAGTAGAAGTTGGGGTATATAACTTTAGCATTCATATCACTCAAAACTCCAAAATTGAAAATATATAACTTTAGCATTAAACTGACCTCATATCTAGTGCAAAAGAGAGTTGCTTCAGGTCATCAAACATGATATTAGCTTCCATAGAGAGGGAATCATCTTCCTGATGAGGGTTCATCAAGTATCTTGTTAGCAGGTAGGATATTTTGTCCACTTACAGCTGAAAATGTAAAACGAATGTTCATATCCTAAATTTAGTCACAACAATTAAGTTATAAAGGATATTGCTATGTGTATAGTAAATTTACACAACCAAACTACACATTCTGACTTGGACTATCATTTATTTCCCACTTTGAACATAACAACCCAAATATATTTAACTTAACTCTGATTGTCATTCCAAAAACTTGGATTTCTCTTCTCTGATTGGCATTCCTCATACTCCAATTGAGTTACTGGCAAGGTTGCTGGAATCATCAAATTTAATTGTGTTTTCTTTTCTACTTTTTTAATTAAAAAATGGAAGTTTGAATGGGATAAGAGTACCTACACCTTTACATTACTTTGAAATATGTTATTAAACTCAGAGTAATATCTCCCTCTATAGTACAAACATGTATACAAAAGAAATATACAAAACATTTATACAAAATAAATAGTACATGAGAAGGCATATTCATAGTATATGAAATACGTTAGTACCCACGAATATACACTACACATATAGAAAATTAGTATGAGTTAAAAGGTATTTATTAGAATTTAAAACCAAGATTTACCTGCTGAGTTGGACATCCTGATAAGACTTCTTATAGCACCTGCTGCTGCTATTGCTGGTTGAGCTCTCTCTACAGGTCCTTGGGCAATATGTTCCTCCCTACTGGCATGCTTTCTTTGATTTCTTGCCTTGTTCATTTCCCGCTTAGCCCCAAATTGGTCAGACAGACTTTTCCCTAGCCTTATTGGCCTTTGACTTGCGGATACTGTCCATCAGAACATGCTTGTTCTTAAACATATTAACCTTCACCTTCGTGCACATGTCATGTTACACGTGCTTGTCGATCTTCTTTGACTCACGATACTTTGGCTTTAAACACATTAACCTTCACCTCCATGAATATATAACAAAGATAATTGAATACCTACAAAGTAGATTAGATCATAACAAACCAAAACATCAGCTAGGCTTTTAGATTTTAATTGTAGAACGCACGGGTGTAACCCCCTGCAGCTTCAAGAACGCATGTGGTTTATGTGAAAACTTGCATTCTTTTCAAGTACAATAGGTCGGTGTGGGTTGAGTGTATGGCATCGTTGGAGCTCGGTAGGAGACGAAAGAGGGAGAGGGTAGAGTGTATGGTATAACCAACCATTTAAAGTACTGGCAGCAAGTGAAATATATATTGAACTTCTTACTCATATCAGAAATATATATGATATCCAAAATATAACTTCTTACCCTTGGCAATGTAAAATAACATTCAAAGTAGAAAATATACAATTTAGAGTAGAAAAAGCATAGTAAAATATAACACGGATTAGTACCTCCGCTTGACCAAATCTACATAATATACCATTGTACAATATACTGTTGTGGAAAAGTGTGTATGAAATATATTTTATAGCAATACTATTCTGAATCAAAGAATGTGTATAAAACTGCTAAAACACAAAGAATTCTACATTTATTTTTCATATCTTTCCTCGAATAATAAAACTGCTAAGATTTAACCTTTTAATTCTTCTGATAGTACCTCTTTTGCAGATACTGTTTCGTAAGCCTCTCAACAGCTATCGTCCCATGTCGTCCCATTCGTCACCGCAATCAGATTCCTCAAATACTACTCGTAAGCCTCTCAACAGCTGTTGGCAGTGTGGCACGAAACATATACATTGTTCGATAAACCCTCTTCTCGTCAAGTTCTTCATCCTCATTCTTCGGAATCATGTGGTCTCCAAGTTCTTCTTCCTCATCTCGTCAAGGTTGGAATCATCTTACATGTACCTGTAAGATGACAAAACTGATTTAGTATAATATTCCAATTATTAGGTGTTTTTCCAAAAAAGTAAGGAAAAAAGTATATGTTAGAGGTTCCAAAAAAGTAAGGAAAAAAGTAGAAATGTTACAATGCCTCAAATACCTTTCTTTATTGTAACTCTCTAATATCAACAACTCCATATCTCTAATCATCTTGCCATTGAAACAATAATAAAACTTCACAAAGTTTTATAAATACCTACATCATGATAATTAATTTGAAACAAAACAAAACATTGCATAGGTCTATCAACCTCAAATCAAAGAGATGAAATATCAACACAATCCACAACATAATCACTTACAATATCTACAGTTATGCATAACACTATGTTGTTCAATTCCATTAGTATATAGCAGTTGTGTTAGAAGTGGAGTGTGAACATAGAACATGAAGAAATACAATATAAGTGGAATAAGTCGAATGTCAATATACCTTCATAAAGGGGGTGTACTCCATATCTCTCATTCTCTTGCCATTGAAACTACAATAAAACTTCACAAAGTTTTATAAATATCTGATGAGCTGCCTAAAAAATCAGTGAAATGTCAGATGAGTTGTGTAAAAAATAAACACAGAAATTTATAACAGCTACTTCTCATTGCCTAAGGGCCAAATTTATCAAATTGTTCAATGTCACCATATTAAACCATTGTAAAGAGGCCATATGCATATATATAATTCCCAATAAGAAATCTGATAACAGCGTTTATGTACTAAAATTTGCGGCCCCACCCTGGTGGAACGGCCAAATATGGGGCCGAACCAACACAAATATTAATAAAATTGGCAATAGCACATGCAAATAAGGTAACTTCGGTACCTCCCTAAAATGTAACCATCTGGTGCATCGAACCAAATCTATTGCTGAATTTACCATCGGTGAAACTGATTATTATGATGTTAGCCTCGTCAACCGATTCGATTTAACATTAGTTGTCACACCACTTCGCATAAAAGGAAATTATGTGCCATCCAATAATTTTAACCTGATCTAATGCAGATTATATAGCCACATTTTGTGGATCAAGGAGTCAAACGCAATACACATAATTAGGGAAATTTGTTTTCAAGCAGAGTACAAATGTAAACACCATAGTAATCAAGAAATAATGGTATTGTAGGAGAAGAAATAAAGATATCATGATCTTACCTTCACTAACATGTACCTTATTTATTCGAATACTTTTTCTGAGCCAATATTTGGGGAATATCTCAATATTTGGGGAATATCTCATTCTCAGACAGAGCTTTTGTCATCGTCGTCGTCTTTCGGGGGTGCAAGTTTCTTGGTAGCTGAGATCTTGTCCAGGGATCCAAAGGTGCTCTCTGTGGTGGATTCATGAAACCTAATATGAAGTGTGAAAAAATAAATACGTGCTAGTTTTCATGTATATGAAAGAAACCATCATAGAAGAAAACAATCGGATGAAGATGCAAGAAGTGTTTTAGAAACAAATACGAGCCAGGTTTCATATACCTCATTATGCTTGATTTGTCTACATTGCATCTGGAGCACAAATTCATGGAATTTCACAAACCAACTTTAGAAATGAATTGAAATACATATGTTCAAAAGGTAAAAAATACCCAAACCCAGATTGAAACATATGACTGTTACACGGCAGAACAAAGAGATGTCTCACAAATTCAGAAGCACCATAAGGAGAGCATTGACACTTTTATGTGAGCCTAACGCCAGCATTAAATATGCACTCATCCGTAGGAAGAATGTTGTTTAATGGCTCTGCATAAATATCTACCAGTAATTCAACTCATATTCAACTAAAGATATTTAAATGAATTGCAATCCTATCGAATTAGTAAAAAAAAAGGAATGTGTGTACTATACTATAGCAAACTAAGATAGGGTCATAAATTATTACGTTTGGGAAGTATTCGAGTTTAAAAACAATGAAGACAGTACCAATAATGACAACAACACTATTTCATCACATATAAGTTATTTTCATCACATTGATGATAGCCACACTATTTTCCTTAACTGAAAATAGAACCTACATAGGCAACACCGTGCATATTCAGAGAGGTGGGCAAGATAATCCTCGCTGAAAAAAGTGCATAGCCTTGCGAAAAATACAGGGCCAATAATCGGTTCGGCAAGTAAGTACTAATGATGCCTTCAGCGAGTACACCCTGTCAATGGCGATAACAGAGTTCGCAACTGCGAGACTCGTCATTATGGGATAGACAATGGCTTTTGCCTCGTCGAAAATCATTCTCAGATCAAATACATGCCATCCAGGCCCTGTATGGCTGCAACGACCTCTTTTAAACTACCCATATCTGAAATACAAACATAAAAAAATAGTGTCTAAAGAGAACTTGTAATTGAAATCCAAACATAAATACCCAGTGTTAAAAAAGCACTTGTTAAGAATATAGTACAGGAGGTTTGGATTTTTATTCATAGATCAACATAGCACACCTGAGAGCTCTTTAATTCGGCAAATCATCTTCACTCATCATTCTACGATCTTTCGCCAAATAAGTTCTCGAAAAATCACGCACACCACATGAGTTTTCAATCATCATCGAGATACATAAATATAAAAAAATTATATTCACATTATGTCAAACACCTAAAGTTCAACATATCAAATGCAACGCTTGAGGAAAAGGTATGCAACAAATAATGATATATTTCAAGAATTAGTGCACCGGGTGAAATATTTGAAGTAAAATGGGCTAGTAATACTTACACACTTCAGGCGTCGATCCGAATATGGATGCCAAGTGTTCCTCCATTCCATTATAACACCATTTTCTGTCATTATGTTGCAGGTTTTCGCTAGCCTGATTAGTGGGAGCAAGACTAACCTAGAACTAAAGTGTTCTGCCATTCTGAATATCGACACCAAGTAATTATGTTCAAATGTGTAACATATCACTACAATATCACCTATTCTCCACTTATCTCCATAAACCATCAGCTAAAACAATAAAAAGAAATCTAAAGTCTAAAAACTCTAAAGTCATACCATTTGCAAAGGCAACATACTCTAAAGTCGCACCATTTGCATTGAAGGTTCAAAAATAAATCAAACAATAAAATTTGAAGGTTCATACCATTGGCAACAACTTGAAGGTTCAAAAAGAAAGCATACCATTTGCATTGATGGTGAAACTGAATCCACGGGTGAGACCTAGAAATAAAAAAATAAAGATAATAATTCCAGCTTGAGATATCTAAAAATTACGGGTTCAAAAACACCTATGAACAATAACAATTAACACACAATTAGAAGAATTCAACATAATGTTAGATCTACACGATCAATTGAGCATATTTAAGCTTCGATAATTCAATCAAAACATCAAAAATACAAAATGAGCATCATAGATAATAGGGGATTCAAAAAAGTAGAAAAAGATGGATACCTTCGTAGCTTTCGGATGGAATTTGTACAACACCTCAGATCGAACCAAAAAAATTAAACGAAAAAGTAAAAATGTCAGTTCTACACAATGTCAAAGAGAGATCATCTACTTTCCAAAGACAAATCGAACCAAAAAAGGGTAAGATCTCCACAATACAACTACAAACAAATAAACAATGAACCCTAAAAATGTAAAAAGATTTTTAGGGTTTACAAAATAGGGGAGAAGGGGAGAATGACAGAATTTGTTTGTGCGAGAAATGAGAAAGGCTGTGAGCGGGAGAGAAGTAAAGAAGTATTGATGTCTTTACCAAAGTACCCCCAATTTTGAATTCTAAGTGTAAATTTGGTAAGTAAAAAAGAGGGGGAAACTAAAGAATTGAGGGGAAAAATAGGTATTGTAGGATAAAATCATATTGATGACATCATGTTTTCAACTTGTGACATACATAAGTTTCCTACTTTATTATATATATATATATATATATATATATATATATATATATATATATATATATATATATATATATATATGTCGACTATATCCTTCGCCAACCGAAGTTTAGTCCATCTTGCTTTTTCAATACTTCTTCTACTGCCCCACAGGTAAAAGGTTCAACACATTTGTCACCACATCCCCTTAACCCATACGATTCTGAAAATCAAACTAATCAAGGCGTCCGTACACCCTATATCTCATGCATATCTGCACAAACATCATAGACGTAACATATTTATCTTAAACTCAACCCCGCATGATCAGCGTGGCTATACCGTAAGGTTATACTTAGTTACCCTACTAATCGCAACCTAATTATCCTCAAGATTGTCCTACCTATCCATTAGTGGTGTAAAAACATTTCCCCAGTGCTTCCTACAGAGAACCACCCGACTCCATTGGCCTTATATCGTACAATAGCTCTCCGATCAAATTATTCTCTCCACACATACAATGACCATCGTTCAAAACCAATACCCAATCATCTAACAACTTCTCCCAAATCTCAACGTTTATTAAGGTTCATGTACGGGACGTCACCCAATTGAAATCCAACTAGAATATTTTCCCAATGACCTATCGTCTAGGATTATCGGTTATTGAGATCCTTTAACCCAAAAACATAATCGGGACACTCAAAATCATATCCTTAGACGTATAAGTTTAATCGTATAAGTTTAATCCTCAACTCCCACTTCTTTAAAGGAGTCTTACAATATGACGATCGCATTATCACTAAGTCCCAGTGCTAAATTAACAACGAGCTAAATTTTTCCGCTCAATGGTAAACCCAGTATACCCTGAATCACATCAGTATAGTCCCTACGCACCGAGATCGAATAATACGAGATAACTATACTCTCCGAAGTCTCAACAAGCAATATTATAATTAATCAATTCAGATCAGATAACTTTCAACAATTATACTTCTCAGTTATAATTTATCGATTTATTCCAAAAAACTTTCACTAGTTATTAAATTACTATTCACAGTTTAATATCTCATGCCCGTATTTATCTTTTTTCACACATATATACATTTTTCAAAATCACATCAAGCATCCATCCCTCAAAGTAATAACTCAGTGGATGCTAATCTCTAAAATGTTATCATGCACCAGTGCATACACATCATCCTGGGTTACCGAGTCAGACTCTCACATCGAACCCTGATAAAATCGTAAACATATTGCAGGCAGTCATAAACCTCAAAGGGCACATGCGTGGTGCTATGATCTGGGGTTTATACTTAGCCTACTGTATTTCACCAGGGAAGATCATCCACATTGCGTAACCTCTAATGATAGCACTAGAGTGGAACATTAACATAATTATATCACACACACACACACACACACACACACACACACACACACACACACACACACACACATATATATATATATATATATATTCTAAATAATTTTGGCTACCATGCCGATTACTCGTGGCACTAGCTTGACATTTTTCGAATATAATTTCCATTCTCAATTATAAAATTATCCACTTAATTAATTAATTTTTTCTCATAATTTTAATTATGGACACGTACAACTCTCAATCAGCCCGCATCCTATTTTTTTGAATTTTCCATCATAAATTCATTAATAAATCCTCGAGTATAATTCACCCAAAATACTCTAATTTTCACCTCAAATAAAATTCCCAACCATTTAAGCCATAATATCAATTCATATAATTTTCCAGAAGCCCAAAATTATCCCCGGACATCATAATCTTATTTTCAAATTTAAATTACGAACATTTTTCATCAAATAAGCAAACATTTACGTAGCAGGGCAACTGAACCGGTTCAGCTGGAGGGAGAAACAGTTCGCCCCTGCAGACTGCAACAGTGTGTCCCAAATTCATTATTCACCAAGTTCAAACTCAAATCCATAAGTCCTAACATCATATTCTTCCATAAAATTCAATTACCAACAATTCTAAATGTGGAATCCTTTTGTTTTAAATATGCATCTCTCCATATATGATCAGGTTATGGACTTTCAAAGAATTTTCTACATAAGATAAAAGTCTCCATATCTCATAACAATTTATCAATTTCAATATATAAAGTTCATAAATCATTTATCAATACGGGATTCAAATTCTAAATTTCAATCTTAAATAACCACACATATATTTTTTTGAAACCATTTGTCAAAACCCCCATTTGTATATGGATTTCACCCAAAAATCAATTCCCACTCATGATACTTGAAATTGAACACATAAATAAATAGCAAGATAATTAATTCCCTTAAGATTCGTAGTGTCTGAATTTTATTGAAAAGTTCCTTCATTTCTTCTTCTATTTGATTCTTTCTACAATTTTTCTCTAGCTTTCCTTTAGACTCTTGAGTTTTTTCTCGTCTTTTCTCTTCACTTTCTCTCTAACATTTTGTTTTATTCAAAGAAACCTTTTATATTTGTAAATTGATTGTTTGCTTCCCTTTAAACCCTTCATTTTATAACATCTATACTAAAATTGCCTCTTTATGTTCCATTAAAAAGACCATATACTAGTCCCGACTAATCCAAAAAGTCTTCGAGACCCAAACACTGCCCCGGGTACTTAATTTCACTATTTTGACCATTTTCGGATCAACTGTGCACTCGAAATCATCATTTGAGTTACCTATAATCAATATACCATCTTATTTCCAACACGATCCCACACGCACGTTTCGAATAAGATACTATTAACCTGTCACTTTTACTCACTTACGACGTCATATAAAATAATGAAATTTAATTTACTTACCACATAAGTAAATATAATAACACATAAATGTTAAATCCATTTCTCGCTAATTAATATTGATTCTGTTTCCTGTTACTATTGTGTCCATTCCACTTCTAGTGGGCCTTGAAGTTTGTATTTCTCCGTGGGATATAATTACAGTGGTAACCTCCTCCAGAGTTACCATGGCCTTGTCGCATGTAGCTTTGATTGTATTTATTATTTTAAGTATAATTAGCATTCACTTGTGGGATAGCTATATGATAGTTGTAAAACTTTAAGTAACTTCAGAACCACATGAACTCCCCTTTGGACCTCAGACGGGTGAGAGGAGAGAAGTGTCAAAGTATGAGAAAATGATGTAGAGTGGTTCGAACCTCATTACGGAGTTCTTGCCAAAGGTTTTTCACTTATTTATTAGATTTTAAATGTATTATTACAGTCTAAGAGACCTCTTGAGCATTGGTTGAGAGAGTCTCGGGTCTTACGTCCTTTCTTAGCGATTCAAAGGACCTTAGGAAGTAATTGATTAACTTCTTCAAGGGTTTATGAGTATTGCTTTAGGGAATAACAAAATATACAATATGTTTAATAACTAGAAATGATCAGACTTATAAGTATATGTTCTCAACAGTGGATTGAGAGTGCCGAACAAAGAGTAATACTTTAGTGGATGATGGAACTCGACGTTCTCTGATTGTTTAATAATATGAAGGTATTATTCTCTTATAATGATCGAAATTAATTGCCCTTTAACCTTTCACAAACCTTATTTTTTATATGAAAACTTTTGGATATAGAGTGAGTGGACTTTCACAGACGGTCACATAATGAGCTATGTTACTTTCACATCCATAGCCATTCTCTAGAATGGGATTTCACTCCCATCCTTCATACCTACCAGGGGATTATATTAAGGAGATCCTCTATCATCCTATCTCTTTGTCCTTTGCATCGAGTACCTCTCATGTAGTATATCGAAGAAAGTGATTAATAAAGAGTGGATAGGAAAAAGAGCTTCCCCGTGGCCCTCTCATATCCCACCTATTTTTTGTTGAAGATCTTATACTGTCCATTGAGTCCTGCAATAGCGCTTGCTACTTAGTTATGGAGATCCTTAAGGACTTTTGCTTCATTTTCGGCCAGTCAATAAATTTTCCCCAATCTAAAATATTTGTGTCCCCAAATATCCCTAAAAGGGCGGCCATGGACCTTGCCAACATCTGTGGAATGGATCTTACAACTGAGATTTGTAAATATTTGGGCAACCCTCACATAAAAGGCTGGATGACTAAAAACACCATTAATGATATCCTTTACCATATGAAGAAAAAACTAGCCTGGTGAAAATCTAACTTACTCTCCATGGCTGGTAGAGCTACACTTATTCAATCGGCCATCTTTGCTATACAGAGTTATAACATGCAACCCACCCCTACCTTGCTAGTGTTTATGAGGAGATAGATAGAATAAATCACAATTTCCAATGGGGTGACAACGATACACAAAATAAGGTTCGCCTAGTTAAGTAGGATATAATTTGTCTCCCCAAAACGCTGGGTGGGCTAGGAATTAGAAAATCTTGTCTTAATAACAAGGCCATCTTATTTAAACTTGGGTGGAGATTTATAAATGAGAAGAATGTGATATGGGATAAAGTTATGAGAAAAAATACGCAAAAAACTCTAACCCCGAAACATGGACCCGAAAAAATAAGGCCTCTCAAATTTGGTGTGGAATCTACAACAACGTGAATACACTTAATAAAAATATCAAATGGAATATTGGTAAAGATAGCTCCATTTATATATTTGAGGATTGGTTTTGTGGTATACCCACCTTATACCACTGTGGGTACCCTTTTGTCAACCAGACCCATAAAAGTAGCTGGCCAAGCCCAAATGAATAATAAAAGGCACCCGGCCCAAATTATGAGTCCTGAATAATGGTTAGAGTAAAAAAATATGACCAAGTCCACCCCCTAAAATCTCAGATGAGATATGGGACACTGGGTTAATGTGTTGGTTACCAACACTCTCTCTCTCTTAACTGAATATATATTGTACCCCTAGCCTAGGGAATGTAAAAAACTTTCTCGGGAGTTACTCAAAACAACAGTAGACCTCTCTGTGGATGTCGATAATTTTCCGAACCACGTATATTCTTGCGTTGTGTGATTGTGATTATGATTATTGTTGTTATTAGTATCTTGGTTATTATTTTCCTTCATTAATTATTTGTGTTGAGATTTTTGTCACCACAATTGGCATCGTCTATAGGAACTGATTATTTTTCCTGCAAAAACCTTCACCAACAAAAATTGGATATGTCCCATTACAACAGCAATGTCCCTCAAGCAGGTGATATACGGGAGCAACTCGTCCCTCAAAGGGTAAGGTCTAAAATCTGCCATTTAAACCCAAGACTTCGCGAGGAGAGGCAAGTCTCTAAAGAAAGTCAAGGGACACCTAGGTTTACGCAGATTTCTAGGTTAATTGATGCTTACGAGGCTAGACTCCAAGAGCAGGAGGGGGCTACTTGCCAACAGAAGAATGAGAACGCTTTCCCCAAAAGGTGACTGGAAAGACTGGAGAGATAACTCCATCGAAACACAAGGCGATGCCACAGTCGAACTCCAAGCCCTCAGGCGAGAAAGTCTCGCAGCCAAGGAAGGAGCCCAGGACGTGGCTCAGAAAGAATTGAGTGACACAGGTCAGGTGATGGACATTCTGAACGATCGCAACCAAATCGTCGATATAGGAGCCCTAGTCGGTAGAATAATGATATATGAAGTTTGGTCTGGAGAAAGATGAACCAGCACCCAGCTCATCGTTGTGCCAGATCTATAAGGGAGCTAGACAGACGATCTATCACAACTCAGTTGAAGTCCCCTTTTTCAAGGGCGATACAAGAAGAAGAAGCCCCGAAGAAGTTCATGATTCCTAGGTTCAAAATTTACGATGGGAAGATTGACCACATCGATAATGTCAGGCAAGCCATGATCTTTTGGAGTCATAATAATGCGCTCATATGTTGAATACTCCCTTAGAGATTGCATGATGTGGACTAAAAGTGGTTCGAGAAGCTACCTCATAGGTCCATCCAAAATTTGAAATCTCTGGCTGAGCAATTTACAACTCGCTTCATAACAAGTAGCTCCCACCCGAAGAGGATGGATGCACTACTTACTATAAAGAAGAAGTCGCAGGAGAACCTTAGAGAGTATGCGAAGAGGTATTAGGAAGTATTTAATAAAGTTAAGGATTGTTCGGAGCAGGTCACCGTAACATCTTTCAAAATCTATTTGCCTAGCTCCTGCCTTCTGCACCAGTCCTTAACTAAGAAGGAGGCCATGACCATCGACGGCTTGATGGCTTATATTGAAAAATATGGCAAAGTTGAGGATGTGACCCATCTTAATGCAGGAGATAATGGTGGCATGAAGGCTGGCAAAGGAGCTGAAAAAAATGAACCATGGAAGAAAGGGAACAAGAATAGGGGCAAAAATGGCTCCAAGAATGGGAATGAAAATGATGCCTAGAAGGCATTTAAGACTGTAAACACAGTCTTCAAGGAGGCAATATATAAGATTCTTGAAAAGATAAAAAATGAGACATTTATCAAGTGTCCGAAGAAGATGGGAGGAGATACTTCCAAGCGGAATAAAACACTAAGGTGCGCATTCCACAAGGAGGATGGTCACAAGACTGAGCATTGTAAATCCCTCAAATATCACCTCGAGGAGTTAAACCAAGCTAGGCACCTAAATGATTTTATGGAGAAGAGGACAGATAAGGCAGAAGCGAATGGCGAGTGGAGAGCCGATAATGTCCTTGAGGAGGATATCGACCACGAATTCACAATGATACATGGGGTGTCAGACCTCAAATAAATTCAAGAAAATGCATCTCGAATGGAGGTTAAAAAGCTTACTACAATCATGCAAGCCTTTTAGATTGACCCAGCCAAGACTCAGACAGGTAAGTATCGACGACCGTAGGATGTCGATTACAATAAACATATTGTGTTCACGGATGAAGATTTGGTGGGGGGAGAATCCCTCATCATAACGCACTGATCATTACACTCAAGATAGCCAACTGGGATGTCGATAGGTTATTCATCGACCAAGGCAACTCGTTCAAAGTAATGTACCTTGAATTGTTCAGAAAGTTGAAACTGAGCAAAACCGACCTTAAGGAAGCCACCCTTCCGTTGGTCGGTGTTGATGTAAAAAACTAGATCGCTCTAATTATTCAATCACAGATAAATAAAATGAGACAAAGATTTTTAAAGTGGTTCAGCCTTATAAGAATGGCCTACGTCCACTGTTATGTTATTGCTGAGTGTTTGGGAATTCTCGATTACCAGTTCTATCAAGAAATTCCGATCCCTTTGAATGAGGGTGATACAAGGTATTTATAGCCATTAGGCTGTACATGAATGGGTCGATACATTAAATGAGAATAAATATGAAAGGGTAATACATTTAATGCATCGTGTGCGTCAAGATGATGAACATTCAATGAATAGTTGAACTGTTGACATTCTGGCAATTAATACTACGACCGAGATGCAGCTCGGACCGCCTTAGTTGCTCGTTGCTCAGGAGTTCATCAGAGCGCTAGAGTACCTCGGAGTGTTGAAGTTCCTCGGTATATCCTCGTTGCTCGGAGAGAACATGAGTTGGTCGGGGAAATGAACTTCCTCGTAGTTATTGTACCTCGTAGATTGACAAGTGTCTTCGTATGATTCGTCCACATCAGCATATTAATTTTGGTATCAACAGAAGCCCCCAATGTTTCATATTTCGAACTTTGAGGAGTATGGAATATTCTTTCTCTGTTTTCGGCAATATTGAATGATCTTCTTGGGTTTTAGGAGCATCATATTTGAATTTATTTCCAAATTCAAAGAATCCGCCTTTTTTCGAACTTTTAAGAGCGCTTCGATCTTAGTGCCCTTTTTGTCCTTTTAGCCGCCGGAAGTTCAACAGTTTCTTTCGCGTAATCATTTCCTTCGCCACTTCCCTAGGTAAAGTATTTAAACTTCTTTAGGTAACCATACCGTCTTCTTCTTTTCCAATTTTCTGCATTCAAGCTTTCTATTCTCTCTTTCTCTCTTGTGCGTTCATCCTTATTTTCGTTCATTGTCAACAGACCTTCTTTCTTCCTGTAAGATCTTCTTCCTTTCTTCTGTATTTCTTTTATTCAATATGGTTTATATTGTGGAGTCTGTTGAGAAATTTTGTTCCGATTTTTCCATTCCTTCCTGGGTAACTCTGGAGGTTCTTTCTGAGCCTTTAGATTATTTTCGATTGGCTGAGGGACATTGGTTCCCCAGTCTATTCATTGCTGAATGTGGATTTTCTTTTCCACCAAACCCCTTGTGTCTTGAGTTTTGTCAGTATTTTGATCTTGTCCCTGCAAAAATAGCCCCCAATTCATGGAGAATAATTAATGGGGTGTACAAATTAAATCTAACTCATGGGACTCGTATTGGGATCCCTGAAATTATGTATTGCTATAAATGGGCCACTCTAGATAATATTTATTACTTAAAAACTAGGTTTCTGAATAGGGCTCTTGTAGTTAACCTCCCTGACTCAAATAGAGATTATTTTGAACATGGGTTGGTTATTAAAAATTGGCAATATGCCCCTTTAGTTGGAGATGGAGTATACAACGGTCCCAGATGCCCCCCATATGGCAATGGGATAGGTTTATTTTTCATTTTATTTTACTTATGAAATTATGCTATCATCATGTTTGACAAAATGTATGACTGATATCTCATTATGTATTTATTTGCAGTTGATAGCAAAAGAAAAACTCCAAAAGAATCAGAGGTTAATATCAAGCATCTGAAACTTATCTGGAGTTTGCATAAGAACGTTGCAGACGAGCACATCAGGTCTGCATCATATTTGCTGCAGTATAGGAGCTATACAACCTCTTATACTGCTCGCCCTGTTGAGCCAGCTTCAACTCCAGAGGATTCTTCTTCAGATTCTCATCTTCCTTTAAGTCATAGAATGGGCAAGAAAAGAGCTCCTCCTGCTCTATTTGATGACATTACTTCTGCTGCTGGGGCTAAGAAAAGTAAAACTGATGTCTCAGAGGGGACTAAGAAGGTGGATGCTGCACCCTCCAAAGCTGCCGAGAAGCCCCCAGTGGGTCCGAGCAAGAAAGTTGCTCCTATGGAAGTGATTACTATTTCCCCGACCAGGAGTTCTTCCTTGGTTGAAGCTGCTGAAGTCCCTTTGAGAAGATTGAGGAAATCATCCTCAGTCAATTTGGCTGAAACTGTCCCTTCTCTGCCTGCTGGTGGTGTTGGTATTCCAACCATCATTCCTCCGAGCTCTGCAATGAGCTCGGTAAAAACTTGGATCATACCCGAGGTCCAAGGAATTGATGAAAAAATTTCTAGGGATATGCTGACATCCCTAGCTACTTGTCATCTTGCTTCGGTAAATTTCTCACATTCTGAATTTTCTTTCTTTCTCTGAATGCTTGCATTTTGTATTGACTTTACTGTTTTTCTCATCTTTCAGCTGGTGAACTGTTTCACTAATATCGTGAAGAAAGATGAAGCTATTAAAGATTCAAGCTCCTCGTCAGGTGTAGAGGATGCTCTACTGGGTTTGACCCAATCCCTGAAGGAATCTCGCCAACAGTATAGTGAGGACAAGGCTGTTTGGGAGAAAAAGTTGTCTGCAGTTGAGGCCGAGAAGGTGAAGATGGCTGAGATCTCCAAGAATTTGGAGGATAAAGTAAAAGGTTTAGAGGTCGAACATCAGAAGTATGATGTCAAGCTCAAGAACTTTGGAGAGCTTGAAGATAAGTTGAAGAAGGCAGAGGAAGAGTTGTTCGCCCTGCGAGATATCAAGGTCCAAAAGGAAGAATTGGATGCGAAGCTCTCCTCAGAGAAATTGAGAAGAAAACTCGCAGTTAAAAAATCCTTCAGCTCTGGCTGGGAAAAAGGATGGTATAAGGGGATTGCTGCGATGACATCCCAAGTTCAATATGGGAAGTTGAAATACTTCCGAGATGGCTGGGTAGCTACCCTACAGGAATTGAAGATCAAGGATGATTTCGATCTATTCTAGTTGCACCTCCCTGGTCCTCCTCCACCAATTGTGGAAGAAGAAGAAGATGAGCCTGCCTCTGATGAATCTTCTATGGCTATAGGTGATCAAGTCCCTGTCTCTCATCCTGCTTCCAACGAGGAGATTTCTTCCATGCCTCCTCCTTCTGAGAAAATTTCAACTCTTGCTGTTCAAGCCGCCATCACCTCCGAGCAACCAAGCTCCTCGTCCCAGCCTCCCGAGAAAGTCTTGGGAGACAAGGAAAAGGTGTGAAGTTGTTCGGTATCATTCCTATCTTTTATTATCATCTTGTAATCAAACAATGTAATCTTTTGATGATCTAATAAAATACATTTTTGTTCATCTCTGTTGTTGATGATTTATTTTTGTTGATTGTTGTTTTTTTCTCATCCTTAGTTTGTTGCTAGAATGGAATTGATATCTGCACATGATACCAAGCTGATGCAGCAATGCCACGAATATTATAAGGCTGGTCATACAGACCTTAGTACATCAGAAATTGCTGACATCCTTGGCCATGATGCCTCAGAACAGGCAATTGAGGCTTATCGATACTTGAAAGATTTACTCGACCGAGCTGTGGCCAACAATGTAGCCTAGTACGACTTGATTGAGGAACTTCATTATTCCTTAGAAGATCTCCAAGGTCAGCATAATGAATCAATGGCTTTGTTGCATAAGGAATATGAAAATAGATGTCAACAGCTTTCTTCTGACACAGGCCATAAAAAGATCCTGGCTGGATACGATGTTAGGGAAAGAACTTTAAAAGGTGAAGTTGAGGCTTGCAGGCAGATTGCTGAGTTGCTAGAACAGGAGAACAATAATCTACAGAAAAAGCTGACACAGTATGAATCTGCAGCGTCATCTTCCACTGCTTTAGTGCAAGTTACCGATGAAGGTTTTTCGTTCTTAGAAGTTGAGAATGCCAAATTAAGGCAAGAACTGGATGACTTAAGAAAATCTGCTATTTCTGGGACTGCTCGGGGATGAGGAAGAGGTTCTCGGGGGCGAGGAAGAGCTGTTCAAAATGTTGCCGAGGAGCAAAGTTCTCCAATCGCTGCTCGGAGTCGATCAAGAGTTCTTAGTCGTAATGTCGAAGAGGCTCGTACCCAATCTACTTTGGAAACTCAAGCATTCCAATTAAACGTCAAAGATCGGGCTTTATCAGAAATGTCCAAGAAAAATCTATCCTTGGAAGATCAACTTACTACAACGAAGTCTGCTCTACATACTAAGGATCTTTTTGCCAAAAACCTTCTCGAACAATTGGATAGATTAACCTTTCAATTTCATAAGCAACCCAGGGAATTTTGGATGGCAGGATATAATGAAGCTCTTGTTCATTTGGATGCTCGTATTGAACATGCCAACAATGAAGGTTATAAGCAGGGGTGGTTGAACGCACTGGGTGTGTTAAAATTGGAGCAAGGGCATTATTTATGGGATTATCATGCTCCAGGGTTATTAGACTTGCCTGTGCCACCTTTCAAATTGGACATGGCCTGGATCCCAGCTCGTTCCATTCCTCGTAGCTTAATTTCAAAATACCTCGGTGATTATAGCCTTCATTCCCAGATTGAATTATCTCGTCCTGAGCATCTCTTGGATACACCTTCTGTGATGAACGTCAGAATGCTCAGAGATGTTAATTTCATTAATTCTCCTCTTTGCCTAGAGGATCCTCCTGCTGGCGAGGAGCCTGTTTCAAAAAATAAAGGAAAGAAACCAGTAGAATAGGTTTTCAATGTAACAGTTAGTACATTCATGTAATCTGTAATTTATTTTGAATTTAATGAAAGAATTTCATTTTTTGTTTGCAAGTCTTTATTGCTATTCTTTTGTGCCTGTCAAACACTTTATATTTGTGTATATGTATCTGTTAAAAAGATAATAATATTGTGTTGTTCATAAATCAAGATAAAAGCTACAAGTATCAATATTGCTCAATCACTTAATAAAGTAATGAGTATAAATTGTTTAAAATGTTTCCAACCAACCAAGGTTGCTAAATAGTGTTTGTCGACCAACTACCGTTGATGGGTTTTTTATTTCCGACCATCCATACTTGGTTCAATAGGTAAAGTATTTTCAATAAATGTGTCCGACCACCCAAGGTCAATAATTTATCCTCGTCGACCAACTACAGTTGATGGGTTTTTTATTCCCGACCAACCATACTTGGTTCATTTTGGAATGTTTTGTTCTCTGAAGAACTTTTGTAATAATATTACCTCCCGACCAACCGAGATTGGTGTTATGAGAATGTTGTTCTCGCCCTTTTATCAACCGGAGTTGATCATGGGTCCGAACTATCGTGTTCTTTCGAACTATCTTATACACTAGTTATTTTACCAACCGAAGTTGATCACGCCAGTGTACGCCTCCTAACCAAAGGAGTATATCAGTTGTTCTCGCCCTTTTACCAACCGGAGTTGATCGTGGGTCTGAACTATCGTGTTCTTTCGAACTATCTTGTACACTAGTTATTTTACCAACCGAAGTTGATCACGCCAGTGTAAGCCTCCTAACCAAAGGAGTATATCAGTTGTTCTCTCCCTTTTACCAACCGGAGTTGATCGTGGGTCTGAACTATCGTGTTCTTTCGAACTATCTTGTACACTAGTTATTTTACCAACCGAAGTTGATCACGCCAGTGTACGCCTCCTAACCAAAGGAGTATATTAGTTGTTCTCGCCCTTTTACCAACCGGAGTTGATCGTGGGTCTGAACTATCATCTTCTTGCTATCAAGCAGCGTAGTGTACAATCACTAGTATTCCCCGAAAAACTTTCGAACAAAGGAGAGAAAATTTGTGAAAAACATCATCGTTTTATTCATATTGATAGACCCGTTGTACATTTTACATCATTGATAATACTTGCGAAGGTGTTCAGCATTCCAAGCATTCTTGAATTCTTCTCCTTCTAGAGTGGCTATTCGGTAAGTTCCTGGTCGAACAACTTCTGTAACTCGGTAAGGTCCATGCCAATTTGCTTCCAATTTATTGTGCTTCTGAATGACCTTCTTTAGCACATAATCTCCTTCTTTTAAATCGCATTTCTTCACCCTTTTGTTGTAGAACAGAGCTGTTCGTTGTTGATAAGCAGCATTCCTAATGGCTGCCTCTTCTCTTACTTCTTCGAGCATATCCAAATCCAGTCTTCTCATCAAGTCACTGATCGGAGAATTGAAATTCAGCACTCTGTGTGTTGGTAGGCCCAACTCTGCAGGTATCACAGCTTCACTTCCAAATGCCAGCATATATGGTGACTCTCCTGTCGCTGCTCGGGGAGTTGTTCGGTAAGCCCACAATACTGATTGTAGCTCATTAATCCAGTTAGCTTTAGCTTCACTTAGTATTTTCTTCAAACCATTTAGCAGCGTTCTGTTCGTCACCTCAGTCTGCCCATTGCTTTGAGGATGACCTGGTGCTGAATGGGTCTTCAGGATGTTTGATTGTTGACAATAGGCAGCAAACTCCTCGTTGTCAAATTGTGTTCCATGATCCGTGATGAAGGCATGTGGGAGACCATATCGACAGATGATATTCTTCCAAACAAACTGGTATACCTTCTCGTACGTCATATCGATTAGCGGCTCGGCTTCTACCCACTTAGTAAAATAATCCACTGCAACGACGAGGTACTTGAATCTTCCTCGGGTGGTCGGCAATGGTCCAACCAAATCAATTCCCCACATGGAAAATGGCCAAGGGGAAGTTATGGGTGTCAACAATGCTTGTGGAGTTCGTCGGATGGAGGAAAAACGTTGGCACTTGTCACATTTCTTAGCATAGGCTATACAATCAGCCCTCATCGTCGGCCAGTAGTATCCTTGAGTCATTACCCTTTGCAAAAGTGTTCGACCTGCTACATGATCTCCACAAGACCCTTCATGAATCTCTTCAATCAATTCTTTCACTTCGGAGGGATGTACACATCTCTGCAAACCTTCCATAATTCCTCGTCTATATAAAATACCATTAGTTAAGACATACCGAGCAGCTTTATACTTCAGTTTCTTGGCAGTAAGCTTATCCTCTGGCAGTTCTCCATCTTCAATATATACCCTGATGGGATCCATCCAAGATGGTCCTAAATCAAGGGCAATAACATTCATCGTCAAGTCTTCCTCTATGCTCCGACTTTCCAGTACTTCAATCGGTATTGTTCTTCGTAGCTCGGTACGAGTAGCTGATGCTAGTCGGCCCAGTGCATCTGCTTGTGCATTTTCTATTCTGGGTATTCTGATCAACTGAATCGCATCAAATTCCGCCACTAATTCCATTACTCTGGCATGATATTTGACCATTAATTCTCCTTTAACTACATACGTTCCCATCATCTGATTCACAATTAATTGAGAATCACTGAATACCATTACTTGTTGCGCTTCCATAATCTTTGATAAATTAAGACCTGCTATCATGGCTTCATACTCAGCCTCATTATTGGAGGCTTTGAATTGGAATCGCAAAGCATATTCCATGTCAATCTCGTCTGGGGTGTTCAAAATAATTCCTGCCCCACAACCTGCTGTACAAGATGAGCCATCTACATATAATCTCCATACAGGCAACCCGTCTTCAAATTTCTTATATGATAGAGTTCCTCGGTGAAATATTTGTTGCTTCTTTTCATTTTCCCCTGACACTTTTCGTTCCTCGTTGACCATCTCTTCTCGTTTTTCATCCAACCGGAACTCATCCGAGTTTGAAGTTGATGATCCTTCTACATCCACAAGCCCTTTTACCAACCGGAGTTGGTCTGGACTTATGTCTGTTGATCCTGTAACATCCATAGGTTGGTCAGCGAGGAACTTTTGTTCCTCGGGGGTATCAGGATATGTAAACTCTGCTATAAAATCTGCTACAGCTTGCCCTTTCAATGACGATCTGGGCTCATACACAATATCATATTCACCGAGTTCTACTGCCCAGTACATCAGTCTTCCTGATTTTTCTGGCTTATGAAGGGCTTGTCTCAATGGCATATCGGTATAAACGACGATGGTATGGGCCTGGAAATATGGCCTCATTCTTCTACTTGCTTCAATTAATGCCAATGCCAATTTCTCCAGCTTTGGGTACCTAATTTCTGCACCTCGGAAAGCTTTACTTGTGTAATAGATTGGTTTCTGGACTCCATTCTCCAATCTAATCAATGCTGAACTGACTGCATTCTCTGATACTGCCAGATACAAATACAACGTCTCTCCTGTTATTGGCCTGGACAATAATGGAGGTGCTCCCAAATACTTTTTTAAGTCTTGAAAGGCCTTCTCACATTCATCAGTCCACTCAAAAGTTTTTCGAAGTGTTTTGAAGAATGGGAGGCATTTGTCAGTTGCTCGGGACACAAATCTGTTGAGCGCTGCAACTCGTCCTGTAAGACTCTGCACTTCTTTCTTTGATGTTGGACATTGCAACCCTAAAAGAGCTTTGATCTTATCTGGATTTGCTTCAATGCCTCGCTGGTTGACAATGTATCCGAGAAACATTCCTTCTCGTACTCCAAATGTGCACTTCGTCGGGTTGAGCTTCATTTGGTATTTATCTAGTTGATCAAATATCTGAGCTAAGTCAACTAGATGATCTGTAGCTTTCTTGCTTTTTGTCAGCATATCATCAACATAGACTTCCATGTTGCGACTGATTTGTTCGGTGAAAACCTTATTCATCAGCCGCTGGTATGTCGCTCCTGCATTTTTCAAACCAAAAGGCATAACATTATAGCAATAAGTTCCCCCAGGGGTAATAAAAGAAGTACTTTCCCTGTCTTCTGGTTTCATTTTGATCTGGTTGTAACCAGAGTAAGCATCCATGAAGCTAAGCAGTTCGTGCCCCGAGGTAGCATCCACTAGCTGGTCAATTCTGGGCAATGGAAAATGATCCTTTGGGCAGGCCTTGTTAAGATAAGTGAAATCAACACACATTCTCCATTTGTTGTTTTTCTTCTTCACCATCACCACATTCGCCAACCAGTCCGGGTACTTCACATCTTCAATGAATTGAGCTTTCTGGAGCTTGTCGACCTCCTCTTGAATAGCTTGATTCTTCTCGGGGCTAAATACCCTTCTTCTTTGCTTTACAGGCTTGATCTCCTTATTCACATTGAGTTCGTGACATAAGAAGTCTGGATCTATTCCCGGCATGTCCTCATGACTCCATGCAAAAGCTTTCTTCCTGTTTCTTAAGAACATTATCAACTCTTGTTTTATTGAAGCATCCAACGACGAACCTATCTGGGTTACTCGTTCAGGGTGCTCCTCGTCCAGAATAATATTTTCTGTAGATTCCACCACCTGTCCTTTTACAAGTTGGGATTCATCTCTAGGATCGAGAGTTTCAATCTCTGTATCTTCTTCCACTTGATAGGTAGTAGTCTTTTTCCTTGATTCCTCAAGCTCCTCTTGCTCGGCAGATGAATAATAGCATTCCCGAGCTACTTTTTGATCACCTTTCACAACTCCTACTCCAAAGTTTATTGGGAATTTTAAGCACTGATGCACTGTAGATGGAACTGCTTCGAATTTCTTCAAACCAACTCTTCCCATGATGATGTTGTAAGCTGACTGCACATTCTTATCCATCACAAAGAAGCGTATTCTTTCTGTTCGACAAGCAGGCCAAGTTCCAATGAGTATATCCAACTTGATCGTCCCAAGTGGAAAAACTTTTTCGCCAGCAAAACCCAGAAGGGGTCTATGATACGATTCCAACTGAGATAATTTCAGATTCAAGCTGTCAAAGCATGAATAGTACATGATGTCTGCTGAACTTCCATTGTCTACTAACACCCTTGAAATTACTACTTCCTTCATCCTCATTTTGATCACCAGAGGATCATCGTGAGGATAAAGAGCACCTGCCAAATCGTTTTTTGAAAAGCCAATAACCAGCTTCTCTTTGTTTACCTTCCTCGGACGATCGTCCTCGGCCAGGTTTATTCGCTGAATATATGAACAAGCTTGAGCCTCTCCGAGGTAAGCCTTTCTTTCTGCAGTAAGGTCTCCTCCTCCTGCATCTCCTCCTGTAATGACATTACAGTCAAATGACCCAAAACGTATAGAAAATACCTCTCGTTCTGGCTGTCTTGGCTTCTTGGGGAGATCGGGATCATCTTCTGGATCATCTTCATGGTCTCTCTTCTTCTTCTCCTCTGCCCGACGAGGAGATCTAGACCTTTCTCTAGCTCGGTGGTTATCCTTTCTTTCACCTCCCCGATCAACATATTTTGCTAGCTTTCCTCTTCGGATGAGTGTTTCAATCTCATTCTGAAGAGCTATGCAATTTTTGGTCATGTGACCATGATCTTTATGAAATTCGCAATACTTATCCCTACTCCTCGAATCAGGGTCCGACTTCAGTTTCTTTGGCCACTTGATCTCCTCATTGTTCTTGATTTCCTCCAAGACATGATTAATACCCATTTTCAAAGGAGTATAATTATCATACTTCTTCATGACTTCCCATTTATTCTTGGAATGTTTATCTCCACCATTGTTTTTATGCTCTTTCTTCTTAGATTTGTCGTCTTCCACCTTGGTTTCTTTATCCATATTATTCTTTGCAGCCATAGCCTCCTCGGCATTCATAATTTTGGCCGCTTTTGCCATCAATTCTGACATAATTCTAGGTGGATCTTTCGCTAGGGTGTAATACAATTTATTAGGCAACAACCCACTCATCAAGGCGGTAATTTCTGTCTTCTCTTCGTAATCTATGACTTCTAGCTTCTCGTTATTGAAACGAGTTATATAATCTCTAGTACTCTCACCAGATTTCTGTCTAACACTTAACAAGTGTGCTACTCATTTTACTGGCTTTGCTCCAAAACAGAAATTGCCAATAAACAACTCAGCTAACTGAAAGAAAGTTGAAATCTTACCCCGAGGAAGATTGTTGTACCATATCTGGGCAGATCTAGTAAGAGTTCCTGAGAAGGCCCTGCATCTCATCTCATCGGGAACAACATAGATGTCAGCAGCAGCTTGATACTGTTCTATGTGAAGAACAGGATCTGTCTTTCCATCATATTTGGGAGTTATCACGGGTGCTTTAAATTTTGATGGGGTAGGAAAATCCACAATGGCCTGTACAAAAGGTGTTCCTCGAACAAAGTTCGTTGTAGGGGGTTCTTTGCTTTAGCCATTTCTCCCAATTTATCCTCCAACCGTTGGAAATATCCTTTCCACGCTTCATTTCCTTCCTCGGGCCTATTGGTTCGAGCAATCGATCGTTCTGAGGTAGCTTCTTGAGATCTATCTTGACGAACGATTGGTCGTGACTGTGCTGATCCTTCCCTTAGATCTGATGGTTGTCGAAAACTCCTTGATGTGGTCTTAGGTGGACTCCTGTTCCTCCTAGGGCCTAATCGACTGAAAGGAGACGCCCTACTCAGTCTTTCTAAAGCGCTGGGTCTTTCTGGAGAGAGGGTGATATGTTGATCAGTATCTGTCACCCTTATTGACGAAGTTCGCCCAGGTTGATAAGAGAAATCATCAGACTCCTCATTGCGACGTGACTCAGTACGCCTAGATCGTGAAGAAAGTAAATAAGTTTGCCTCTGACCACTTTGTTGTCCTGAACGTGCAGCTGCACCACCATGAAGGGTTTGTAAGAGTTGCCTCATTGTATCTTGCATGGCGGTTTGTCCTTGAGCCAGATTCGTCATAATTTCAGCCAGATCTGGAGGTGCAGAGGGATTTGGAGGATTTCCAGCATTCCCAGCGTTTCGATTGCTAGATTCTGGATTATCCACCATTGATAATGAATGATTTTTGGTGAAAAATGATAATAACAATCGATTCCCACAGACGGTGCCAATCTGTTGATGTGAAAAACTAGATCGCTCTAATTATTCAATCACAGATAAATAAAATGAGACAAAGATTTTTAAAGTGGTTCAGCCTTATAAGAATGGCCTACGTCCACTGTTATGTTATTGCTGAGTGTTTGGGAATTCTCGATTACCAGTTCTATCAAGAAATTCCGGTCCCTTTGAATGAGGGTGATACAAGGTATTTATAGCCATTAGGCTGTACATGAATGGGTCGATACATTAAATGAGAATACATATGAAAGGGTAATACATTTAATGCAGCGTGTGCGTCAAGATGATGAACATTTAATGAATAGTTGAACTGTTGACATTCTGGCAATTAATACTATGACTGAGATGCAACTCGGACCGCCTTAGTTGCTCGTTGCTCAGGAGTTCATCGGAGCGCTAGAGTACCTCGGAGTGTTGAAGTTCCTCGGTATATCCTCGTTGCTCGGAGAGAACATGAGTTGGTCGGGGAAATGAACTTCCTCGTAGTTATTGTACCTCGTAGATTGACAAGTGTCTTCGTATGATTCGTCCACATCAGGATATTAATTTTGGTATCAATAGTCGGCTTTGCGAGAAAGATCACAGTCCCTTTGGGATATATCATCCTGCCAGTCAGGGTAGGAAGCATCTAAAAAATAATTTAGTTTCTTATTATTGATATCGAATCACCATACCAAGACATCCTCGGCAGGGGATAGCTCTATGCAATGAAGGTCGTTGCATTGACTTATCATCAGAAGTTGAGGTGTGTAACTGATCGAGGAGTAATTAAGATCCATAGAGACCAGGCTACGACAAGGAAGTGTTTCATCACGGATATATGCCCCAAACAGGAGAAAAAAGTGGAATAGTAAAAAATCATGGAAGAATCCCAAAAGGGGTTGATTCCCTCTAAATAGATGCTAAGGTATGATCGACCGGGAGTGGAGGAGACCAGGCTCCTTCCCTCTGAAAGGGTCGTTGAAGACTTTGAAGAAGTCGCAACTGGGAGTAGATCGACTGTAAAGAAGTTTTTGATTGGTACCTCCTTGACTGATTGCGAGAAAAGAGAACTAGTCACCCTTCTCCAAAGTAACTTGGATGTTTCTGCATGGGAGCCCTACGAGATGCCTGGGATTGATCCTAGCATTGCTTGTCATCGATTACACATGGACCCATCCTTCAAACCAGTCATACAGAAGGCTCCCCGAGCAGTCCTAGAGAAAGCTAAAGAAGTAGAGCAAGAGGTCGGGAAGCTATTGGATGCAGGATCCATACGGGAGGTTTAATTCCCTAAATGGTTATCCAACCCAGTAATAGTTCCAAAGATCAATGGAAAGTGGAAAGTTTGTATCGAATTCACTGAGTAAGAGGTCGAGCCTTCCCCAAAGAGAGTTTCCCCCTTCCAAAGATTGATGAACTGGTCGATGCTACAACAGCATATGAGAGGATGAGCTTTTTAGATGCGTACTCTGGATACCATCAAATCCCCCTTCACATGCCGGATCAAGATAAGAACTCCTCATAACCACTGTTAGTTTGTATTATTATGAAGTTATGCCTTTCGGCCTTAAGAATGCAGGATCGATCTATTAATGGCTAATTACGAAGATGTTTAAAGATCAAATGGGGGATACTATGGAGGTTTACATCGATGACATGCTCGTCAAGAGAAAGCTCAAGGACGGTCACCTCTCCAACCTGGAAAGGACTTTCGAAATCCTCAAGAAATACTGAATGAAACTCAATGGAAGTAAGTGTTCTTTCGATGTCTAGTCAGGAAAATTCCTTGGTTACTTGGTTAGTAAGAAAGGAATAGAGGCAAATCCCGACTAGATTAACGCCATCAACAAAGTTCTGCCCTTTTAAATAGTAAGAGATGTACAAAAGCTCATGAAATACTCATCACTCTTAACCGGTTTATTTTCAAATCTTCAGAGCGGTGTCACCCGTTCTTTTAGTTGTTAAAAAGAAACAAGGGCATGACATGGAACGAGGACTGCTCGAGGTCCTTAGAAGAACTCAAGGCCTATCTCAATAGGCCCCATTTGCTCGTGATTCCTAGAGAGAATGATCATTTATATATTTACCTTGCAGTATTTGACCATGCTATGAGCTTTGGTACGTGAGAGAGAGGGGAGCCAACATCTAGTCTACTATGAAAGAAAGACCATTTTGGAAGACGAGTAGGGTACCTGCCATTGGAGAAGCCCGCTTACGCACTGGTGATAGCCTCAAGGAAACTAAAGCATTATTTTGAGGCCCACTCCATCTTTGTGGTTACTTTGCACCCCTTAAGGCTGTTCTGAGGAAAGAAGTTTGATATTTAATTTCAACCAAGATCATTCGACAAGGGGACAATCCTAGCCAATTTCATCATAGAGTTCACAGGAGAACAGCCCCAGGATCAGCTAAAAATAAGCCGATCAAGGGAAAGCTTACAAGAACCAGTATTTGGACCTTATATGTTGATGAAGCCTCCAAATTAAGGGGGCAGGAGTAGGTATCGTACTAGTGACTCCCAAAAATATAGCGCTCGAGCAAGGCATCATGCTAGGATTTGAAGCCTCCAATAACGAGGAAGAATATGAGGCACTGATTGCTAGATTACGCAAAGCACAACTGCTAGGGACAAGGCACCTTTGAGTCTTCGACGACTTTCAGATGGTATCTACACAGATAAACGATGATTTTAATGCAAAGGATGGAAACTTACCTCATCGTTGTGAAGGGACTAATAACCAACTTTGATAAAGTGGATGTTCAGCAGTTCCCTAGAGGACAGAACACCCATGCAAATGCTCTAATAGCTTTAAGTTTAGTAATAAGACTTGAAAAGAATAATCCAAATAGATTTCCTGACGTTGCCCAGCATTGATCAGAATACTAAGCCGCTGAATCCCGAGAAAGTTCTCCACATTGAAAAGGCTTCGAGCTGGATGGACCCTATCGCAGACTACTTACGAAGTGATACACTGCCAAGTGATAAGAGGTCATATCGTTAGATAAGAGTCAAAGATGCTCACTTTCACTTATCTCCTGATGGGAAGTTGTATAAGAGATCCTTCCCTGGACCCTACCTCCAGCGCGTTAATCCACAAGACATCGAGCAAGTTCTGTATGAACTTCATGAGGGAATTTGTAGAAGTCACGCAGGAGGAAGGTCACTATCCTTTCGATCAATGAAGGAAAGGTATTGGTGGCCATACATGCAGAGGACGCTGGAGTTTATGTTCAAAAGTGTAAGAAATGCCAAAAACACTCACCCATGGTCCACCAGCCCTCCATCGACATAAAGTCACTAACCGGCCTGTGGATATTCACCTAGTGGGGTTTGGACATCGTAGGTCCTTTGCCTACTGCGACAGGCAATCAAAAGTATCTATTGGTCTCCACAGACTACTTCACTAAGTGGATAGAGGTAGAACCACCGGTGAACATTAGGGACGCAGGCATGGTGAGGTTTATATGGATAAACATCATTACCCGCTTCGACATACTACAACGGGATCCAGTTCGAGAGTGGCCCCTTCCAAAGTTTTTGCAATGATCATGGAATTAGGCACTAGTTTAGCTCTGTAGCATATCCTCAGAGAAATGGTCAAGTTGAGGCTTCCAACAAGAAAGTGATTGATGGACTCAAGAAATGACTAAAATGGGCCAAAGGAGCTTGGGCGAATGAATTGCCCCACATCCTCAGGTCCTATCACACCACCCTAAGGCGACCAACTGGAGAAACACCCTTTGCACTCACATATGCAATAGAAGCAGTTATTCTACTAGAAGTTGGTTTCCCTACCATGAGGTCTTAGTTGGTCGAACAAGGCCACAATGATGAAGTATTGCTCACTGAACTTGACTTAGCCGATGAACGGCGAGAATTGGCTCTAGTTAAATCGACATTCTACCAGCAACAACTAACCAAGCAGTACAACCAAAAAGTCAACCCAAGGAAATTTAAAGTTGGAGACTATGTCCTAAGGAAACTCCTTGGCAGTGCTGTGAAACCATGAGATGGCAAGCTGGGATCGAACTGGGAAGGGTTGTTTAAGGTGGTAAGGGACGAGCTGCAAGGAGAATATCACTTGGAAACGTTGGAGGGAAGGGAGATACTAAAAGCTTAAACTATGACCAACCTGAAGAAATTATACTTCTATATTTCTCTATCTATGCACCATTAGTTTAGGAAAATTTTCATTTACAAATTAATGTTGCTCTATGTTACTGACTTTGATCAGTAAAAGTTGATTGGCCTTAGCATTCTATATGTAGTGGTTATCTCAAATATATTTTATTATATGCACCTTTTCTAAGTTACAGGCTTCACTCTTATAACATGTATGATAAATATCATGGATTACAGTAAGTTGGTTAACTTGTGCAATTAAAAAATCTCTTGAGCTAGACTCTTGTGATTGTACCACAGTGGTTGGGTTTATACTAGCTCAACTTTCCCAAAGAATAGTTAGTAAGGTTAACATATAATGACCCTCATCGGGCCTTTGTTCATAACATAATTGGCCTCGTAGGTTACTTTAACAACCAATAAAGACCTATAGGGGATCCTTAGGCAGCATGGCCAACCCAGGTTGGTTGCTAATATAGTTTGGCTCTAAAATCTTGCTCGGGTGGATTGCTCATTAATCAGGTGTATCCTCGCGATTTCCCTACTTAGGCCTAAGGCAGTGTGACAACACGACCTAAAAGGTAAAGTGAGGAAAAATGGTATGTCTAAGGCATACTGGACTGGGAGAATACTCATTTAAAAATATAGTATAAGTCATATTTAGTCACTTGAGATGCATAAAATAACTAGAGATTACTAATAAATCAGAAAACATACAACATATGTTTAGTCGGCCTTGACCCAAAACATAAATATTTTATTGCTAAAGGTTACATAGTTACATGTGCAACAACGATAAAATAAATCAAATCCTAAGGAGGTCCAAGTCGCCGAGCAAGGTAGTCAGGTACTCGCGCTCTTCGACTATCATCAGGATGAGGGGAAAAATCCTCCTCAACCTCCTCCGAGCTTGGCTTCAGTAGCTACCTCGGGATAGTATCTATTAGGATCTAACAGTCATCCTTTCTAAATGGATTTGGTTCTAAGGACGAGGGAGTGATCTCATGCTTATACCAGAGGGAGGAATTATTGGGCACCATTAAGTTCCTGAGGGAACTTAACCACCCTCTAATGAAGGCCAACTCCTCGACTTCCTTTAGCTTTGTGGGAGCGTCTGTCCATCCTTGGTTGTATCCATCTGCCCACATCTATCGAGGACCTTTTTAGAACAGGTGCCTCAGTCTGGTGATTTCCTCTAAAGCCTAGCAACTATCACATACGCTCGATAAACATCTTTTTTCAGGTCGATAATCTCCCTTTGGGAACCACCATCGTCAGTTCTAGCTCGTCACCTGGATGACGATGAAGAACCTTGTATAACTGCAGGAGTAATGCTTGGCGTGTTCTCCCTTAGGCGTGCAACTTCCCTCTTTAAAGCATCATTCTCCTGTTGTAGCACCTCCCTAACCTGGTTAATTTCAGACGCATCCAAGAGCTTCGCCTTCAGAATATTTACCTCTTCTTAAACAGAGGCACTAATCTCTTCCATCTATGCAAGTGAATCCTTAAGCTTAGCAACTAGTTTGGAATAATATTTGTAATCCTTATTCCTTCTCCTAAGAGATTTGCAAATTTTTATAAAAGCTCAGCAAACTTGGTCGCTCATATTAGAACCAAGAATTTGGCCTTGGCGAGAGGTAGCACGGATATAATCATCAAGATAGACAAATTACAAAGCATGAGAGCATACCGAATACATATATCAGCAAATGCAAGAAAAAGAACTTCTTCATTTCATTAAGATTGGTGCTGGCTGGATACATGTACATTGAGTGGAAAAAGAAAAAAATACAAAAGGAGACCTAAGAGTCTAGTTGGTGACATCAACCTGCTCAGAAGTGGTTGGATCTTTTCCCTTATCACCAGTAGCTCCACCTATTTCATAACTAACCACACCCCCTCAACCGGGTCAAGGTTTATCCCCTGGTCACCAGCAGGATTAATAGCAGGAGCAGAAGGAGCAACATGAACATCGACAGCAGGAGCAGCAGGCTCTACAGTAGTCCGAGAAGCAGGGACTTTTTCATCAATGATCGGCTTTGGACCAGGATTGTGCTTATCGAACATAGGTAAATCAGTAGCAACTAAGGCTCGATACCAGCCTTTCTTGAAGTTTGTCTGGCTGATGTAGTCAATCTGCTTTTAGTCATCTTCATATGCTGCCTCCTATCCCTTATTATAACCACTCTCTCTATCCGTGGCCACCTCTGCCTCCAGTCTCTTCACATTCTCAACGAGCCCTTTTTTTTTGTCTGTGATGGCTAGTTTACTTACCACGACCAACTTATAGGCTTCATGGAGTTCCTTCAGCTCCTTGGCTGCCCCAACCATCTCCTTGGCAAAAGAAGCCTTAACCTCTGTGAGAGCTTTCTCGGAGGACTTATGGGCCTCCTAAGTAGTCTTCAAGATCCCCTTGAGCTCAACATTCCTCCTCGCCAGCCCATCTCAACTGCGGCGAAGGACGATATAGTCAGACAAAAACTGCAGGAAGAAACAAATGTGAGTAAAAGAGTATGAAGAAATTAAAAGAGACAGAGAAACAAACAAAATATCCTTACCAAAGCAAGCCCCTGATCAGCCTTCAGGTCTAACTAGTCTGGTCCCATCTTTGAAGATCATTCGTAATCCTCCGTCAGCACTGCTCTCTCGAGCATCATGGGAGCAAGCTGAGGGGATAGAGCCACAAAGGCCCCCTCAGTTGAGACAGCCACATGAACAAGAGAAGTCTGTGCTTTTTTCATCCTTTCTTCTCCTTTGCTCCTCTCCTATTATTTCTTCTTCTTATCCTTTTCTCTCTTCCTCCTTCTTTATCTCTCTCTCTCTCTCTCTCTCTCTCTCTCTCTCTCTCTCTCTCTTTTGTTCTTCTTTCCTCTTCCTCCCCAGCTCTTTCTCATGAGCTGCTGTTAGGGAACCATTAGTAGTATCCCTAGACCTTATCTTCTGGATCTTCAGCCTGTTGGATAACAGGACATCGTCATCATCATCATCATCATCATCACGAATTAAGTTTTTTCTTCTAGGGAGCGCCATTTCTTCCTCACTATAGCTCTCTGATATAGAACCTCCTGAACTAGAACCCTCCTCGCTAGACCTCTCTCCACCAGACTCTTCTTTGCTGGATCCCTCCTCATTGGATCCTGCATCACTACTACCACCTTTGTCACCTACATCAACACCATACTCTAAGTTTCTCTCCTCCTCGTTATCTATCTCGATGGGTTAGAGATCTCCTTTTTACTCTTCTTCTTCCTCTGGGATATCAAGATGAGGAATGGAGTCAACTGGACGGGCGATGAAGCTGGAGGTAGTATTCTTGTATTCCAACAGAAGGCAGTCGACCTGGGATGTTCACCTTCTATAATAGAACCCTTATCTCCCATGCTTTAATTAACTTAGCAACACGGATCTCGTGGAGAGTAGGCTCTTGATTCTTGGACTTCGCTGAAAAAGAAAAAAAAATATTAGAGGAAGAACACATTAGAGCAATAATAAAAAAATAGCAAGATTGAGCAACCTATGTATTCCTTCCCATAAGTAGGGATCTGAGGTCCCTTGTACCTTGCTCCCCCTACTTGGGGAGGGAATTGCCACTTTCTAGCAATAAATCACTCAGACCAGTAGTCCTTATGGGAATCAGGTAGGTTCACTACCAACACCCTGTCTGGACTTCTCGCTTTTAAATAAAGAAGACCAAAGCTGGTACGAGAAAAGGTCTAACAAAAGAAAATATCAACCAGTCCTAAGTTAGTACTATAGAGTTGGTTTATTCTATGGATGCCATTTATAATTTTCTAAACATTTGAAGAACACTGAGCTAGGACTATATCGAAGTACTGAAAGAAATACAAGAACAAGCGATTTGGGGGAAAGGTTAAACCCCCTTGAGATAATAGAAGAATGTGAATCCAATGGCCATCCTCAATGTCACAGACATTACAAGGAACATGGGCACACTCAATATTCACCCAGTCGGGGATATTGTAACATTTCCTAAATTCTACCAGCGATTTGTTATCTATCCTTGCCATGAGAAAACCCTAGATACAGTAGAAAGACAAATGACGAAAAGAAATACAGAAAGAGAAGGGACTGGGAACTTATAAAGAAAATAATGAAGCTTGAAACAATAAGAGACCACAGGTGAATGAGGACGAGGAGCAAGAAATAGCTTTTGAAGGACGAAGAACAAGCTTGAAAGCAAGAGGAAACTTGAGAGAAAAAATATTATTTAAAAGTGAGAGAAAGCAGGAAGTTGAAGTGACGAAGTCAGTCGTCCAACACCTCGGTTTAAACCCCTCAATGATAGTGCACGACAATCGAAGAAGGTCTGCCACCTAAATTTACTACAAAATGATAATTCACGCCCCTGTCAATTTTTAAAATAACAATAGTGCTATCAGAGGAAGGCCGGAGATGTTATTTAAAATTTGTGAGCCCAAATTGTGGCCCCAAAATTTTTAGGGGCAATTGTCGGCTAGACCCATAAAAGTAGCCGACCAAGCCTAAGTGAATAATAAAACGCACCCAACCGAAATTATGAGTCCTAAATAATGGTTAGAGTAAAAGAATATGACAAAGTCCATCCCCTAAAATCTTGGATGAGATATTCAAGGGATACTAGGTTAACCTGTTGGTTACCAACACACTCTCTCTCTTAACTGAATATATATGGCACCCCTATCCCGGGGCATGTAAAAAACTTTCTCGAGAGTTACTCAAGGCAACAGTAGACCTCACCATGGACGTAGGCAATTTGTCGAACCACGTATATTCTTGCGTTGTGTGATTGTGATTGTGATTATTGTTGTTCTTAGTATCTTGGTGATTGTTTTCCTTCATTAATTGTTTATGTTTAGATTTTTTTCACCACAACCACCGTCGGGGGTTAGCGTGAATGAGGACCCGAGTGTGGATGTCCTGATGGACCAATAAGGAAATTGTGATCCAGATACCATTGCTCACTGGATACACCCTTCTGAGGTTAATATCGTGACTAACACGGACATTCCCAGAATTAGACCCTATGAGGATAAATCTATATGGGCACCTATCAATAATGGTAAGTTCACTATTAAACTCTGCTATAGAGAGCTGGTTGGCAAGGATCTTAACATGCTCGAACATAATGAGTGGAACCTGATTTGGACAAGAAAAATTCCCCCCAAACTTAAAACCTTCTTGTGGAATATCCTTCATGGTAAACTCATCACTAACCAACACCGCATGTTGAGGGGTATAACTACTGAGCTGAGGTGTACTGCCTATGGAAGAATCAAGGATATGGAACATGTTCTTTGTAAGTGTTCTACTGCTAAGAAAACTTGGGAATGCTTGCATTTCAAGATAAATTTTACCGATGATAGTACGGATAATTTCTATGAGTATATTATCAACAATGATCGAAAAAATGATAATCACACCATATTGTTTATTTTCACTTTGTGACACCTTTGGAAAGGGAGAAATCTTCGTATTTTTTAGGACAAAGAAACTTTGTTTTCTATTATTGCGAAGTTTAGTGTAAATTATGCTAAGGAGATGGAAAGAGCATACATTAAACCAAACAAACATAGAAGCCCATAATAAAAGCACTAACGACTTGGTTATGTCCTTGTATAGGTAATGTAAAGATTAATACAGATGGTGGATGGGGCACGAACACCAGAGTCAGAATATTCAGAGGCATTGTGCATAACCATATAGGAGATTAGATCATGTTTTTTTTAATGATCACTGGAGCTTCCCCGATGCGTGCCGATCTCAAGGCTATATTCTACGGGACTATCATGGCGAAAGACAAAGGTTGACTGAATGCGACACTGGAATCTGACTGCAAGAATGTTGTGGACATGATCAATGAAGGAGACTGAGAAAATGACACTCATTCCATCATCATCTTGGACTGTCGCAATATGAAGCAATAAATGAACCTCACTGTGCAACACATTTCGAGAGAGGCTAATTGATGTGCTGACTGGTTGGCAAATTATGCCAAGACTTGTGTTGAGGAATCCTTCATTATGTTGGAACCTCCAGAACAATTGAAAGTGATCATTGAGGAAAAGATCGGTAACCAGATAGAAGAAACTGTATCTAATTAATCCTATTTTTGCCTCCCTGCATGGAGCTTCTTATTTATGTTCCTATGGTTTGGCTGAGATCCTTTATGTAGCTTTATTGAACACCCTTTGTATTTTGTCTCATTAATGTTATTTCCCTTTTTATTAAAAAAAGGGGGGAGTGAACAATGGCAATAGCAATTCACGTCAATCATTACATGCAATGAAAAAACGGGAGTATACATCGAAACATAAATCATTTTTACCGATTAGTTTTGTTTGCTAAATATGTAGTACCATACTTTTCCTCTTTGAAAAGATTCATGAATTTTTTTCCCTCCATATGTATGAATATGACATATTACGAAAATATTGTTCTGATAAGAATATCGAGGAAATATATTAGCTAAATAGGATTTATTTGTCAAACCCTCCATAAAAAAGAACGAGAGTTTTTTTTTCTAAAAAAAATGGTATTAGAACATTGTGTTGCTAATAATGTGTTACGAAAATAATAACGAGGGGATTTAGGGGCAGAGTAAACTTTTCATTTTATTGTATTGTCAACACTCAAGGGGTATCACCCTATTTATATGAAGATTTGTGCTAAAGGTACCTCCCATTTTTTTTCCTACCGGAGAGAAAAATGGGAGTGCCTTTAGCACAACCCTCATTAAACATAGTAAAGTATCCCAAAAGTTATATTAAATTACAAGGAATATATGTAGACATCCACAAAAATACATATTTTTCAACACACGCACACACACACACACACACACACACACACACACATATATATATATATATATATATATATATATATATATATATATATATATTCTAATTTTAGTCCTTTTTTATCTTTCTCTTTATTTCATTTTTAGTGCAATCAATTTTTGTAAATAATTTTTATTGTTTCACAAATTATTTTTTCTAAAAAGTGCTAATTCAAAACCACAAATTGTATTATAAATTGTGTGCAAACTTAATTTTGCTAGATATAAACTTTTTTCATCGAATAGTTGTAGTCGCTGTAAATCTGTTATAAACCTAAGGAAAAATGATACGAGTCTCAACTGCATCCACAATTAATGTGACACTACCATAAATGTTGTACATTGTTCAATAATAGTTAAAGAGTACAACATTTTATTATTATGCCACGTTGGAGAATGAATTAAGAGGTATGGTTTTGTGCGTTGAAATTAAGTTATTTCCTTGGTATTGTCAAAGTCAGGCCATCCACATCCAGACTAGGGGATTCATGGGGTATAATTTTTTATTCTTTTTTGCATAACATGTTTGAAATAATTGGAAGACTACTATAAATTCACTCTCACTCCATTCTCACAATACTAAAGTATTTTCAACGTAATAATATAGGAGATTTTTACCAATGGAATATGTATACTGACTATTAAAAATATTTTTGTTTGAATAGGTTCATTACAAAAGAGGCGATAATGTTTAGTACGAGTTCACGAGGCGATAATTTTTACTACAAGTTCAAATTGTGATGTGCAAATAAATAGTAATATAGAATCTAGTAAAATTACTACCTTCACCAAACATGTACTAGGAATTAAATTTTGTTTTTTTAAGACCAAATGTATATCTTGTGTGTATCATATAATTGTCCCATATCGAAAGATGTAGAGTTCAACGTACAATACTTAAGTGGGTGTGACCCTTCGACTAGCACCGAGGCCTTTTAGGTTAAAATCTCACACTGGACTATGCCAAGTGGTTAAGTTGATGACAATATTGGTGGCTAGTTGAGGATCTGGGACCTAACAATGGTATCAGAGCTATGGTCCGATCGGGACCGTCAACGGACTGTACATGGGCTTCCTGTCGGGTTACCGAGTGCTCCAATATAATTGATCCAAGGTGCAGGAGACACTAGGTTTAAGACAGTCGAATTTGATCTCGATGGAGTGTTAAACATCTTATGTGTATTATATAAGGAAAACATTAGACAAACCGGATAATAGTATCGGTTTAGTACTGGTAGCATTATTTTTGTTTGTACTATGGTATAGGTCCCGTCAGAAAATGCTATAGGTCCCACCAATATACAATCAAATAAAACAGTACTAGTACTAAATCGATACTATCACCGAGTAAGAATATCAATACTCATTATATAATTGTTTCACATCGAAACATGTAAAGTGCAACGCATAGTATATAAGTGGACGTAACATTTTGATAAATTTGAGACTTAAAAATATCTTAATTCGTTATCTACTTTACGGTTGATGTACTTTTATATATGCACATTTGTGATTTGAACGTTTATAGATCCACTCTAGTTCCTAAACAACCTAAGATGAGGAAAAAAAGTCTCCGACTAAGATGCAACTACTGGTGTGATTCTATATTGTACACACGACGAGGAATTCTGGGTTTAGATTGTGTGAAGAAGGTGGGGTGAAAGAATACTTTTTACTTTGCATATGCTATACCTTTCAATATCAACTGGATATATGTCGATCAGCAAATTCTCTGATATACTTTCTTGCTTATTTTTTTATTTTTATATTTTGTAAACATATAGATCCCAGTATCTGCTCAACATGAGAGCTTGTAAGGAAGTGCAGTTCTCTTTCACCAACCTTTTGTAACCACGAAATTGTACCACCTGAACCAAACCAGCCAACAAACTTAAAGGTCTGCCCATTGTGTGGTTGGAGCCAAGTCTCATTAATTAACTACCATAAATTCTGTTCTTCACTTCTCCTATACACAAAATTTAAGTGAACTGATTTCAGTACTCATTAATACCTCCAACAAACTTCGTCTTCTCAACTGTACCCAAGGACACTACGGTGCTCAGGGAAGATAAACGATTCCCACAGACGGCGCCAATTGTGGTGACAATTATTATGCAACACAAATAGATAAGAGAAACGCAATCACCAAGCAAGAATAAGGAATGCAAAATGTCAATCACACAACAAAGGATGTACGTGGTTCAGCGAAGAGGTGGGTATGTCCACGGTGGTGCAGTCAGTATTATTTCTATATACTTCGAGGAGTGATTACAAAGAATATGATGTGTCCCTTGCCCCGGACCTAGGGTTTATTATATACATGTTTATTTCAGTAAGTGAGGGTGTTGGACTCCCCCACGTTTTCCATCTCTTCCTAGAACCTCTCTTAATGGGAACATGGGAAGAAACTAAATCATAATCGGTTAAGATATGGAGCGTTTGGACTTTGGGCCGCCATAATTGGGCTACTCGTCCAGGGCCATCATTCTAATTTCGGGTACCCACAATATCTATTTGTTTTAATTAAAAAACTGTTTATAAAACGTAAAATTTGTTTTCTTAAAAAACTGTTTTCTTATAAAAGTGTTTTTTTTTCTTTACAAATTTTATTTTTGTTACAATTAGAAAAATAATCTTGACTATTTAAAAAAAATATGGTCCGCGACAGCGTTATGTATAGGCGGTCAGAGCAACTATACATACTGCTGGCGCGGACCATTTTTTTTAATATGTGGATCCGCGCCAGCGGTATGTATAGGTGGCCAGACAGCCTATATATACAGTTAGGAGGCATTTTTTTTAAATAGTAAAAAGATTATTTTTAAAATAATTTATATATTAAAGACTATTTTAACAACTAAAACAATTTATTTTTATAATAAAATTGTTTTTTATATTATATAAACATTGTTTTAGTTTTTATAAACAGGTTTTTAAAATAGTTAATTTTTTTTAAGACAACGGAAAGTGTTTTTTTATTTTTTAAAACAGTTATAAAAAGAGTTTTTTTAATAAACAATTAATTTATACAATTAAAAAAAGCATTTTTCTTTAATAAACATTTTTTTTTAACTATTTATTAAAGAAAACTATATTTTTTTAAATGTATGAATTAACTATTTACTAAAACATTTTTTTTAAATCAAAATAGTTTTTAATTGAAAAAAAATAGTTTTAATCAAAACAGTTTTTTTTTTATAATCATAACAATTTTTAAACTGGCTATTTTAAAGATCATTTAAAAAAAAGTTTTTAATCAAAAATAAAATTTGTAAAAAAAAACGTTTTTATGAAAACAAATTTTACGTTTTATAAACAGTTTTTTAATAGAAAAAACAGATAAGAATTTACGTTTAACAATTTTTCTTTTTATAAAAAAAAACGTTTTTTTATTGAAAATATAATTATTCTTTTTTATTAAATGCACTTGTTTTAATTGGAAGTGAAAAAATATAACATTTAAATTATATAAATATATGGGCAAAAATGTCATTTGCCACCCAAAGGGTGTAGGGAAAGATGAGAAGGGTGAACATAAGGGCACAAAAGTTATTTATCATCCAAAGGTTGTGGGGGAAGATGGAAGGAGTGTGTGGATAGCCCCTCCCAAACTTTAAGGGGTGATTTTTAAAACTTTTCAAAAGTTAAGAGGGGCCACGTCCCCCTTCAAAAAAGGCTAGCTCCGTCCCTTCATTTTGTTAGACGTGAGATGTTTGACACTATAATGGGCATGCCACACTCAAGTCCGAAGCAGAATCAATGGGATATATATATAGAGTTCTGTTCTTGTGCGGATCAATTTGTATTTTAAGAGTGCGGATCGGACATGTGTCATCTAGCGGTAAGCGCAGAAAAAATAAAGAGTGTGCCTATAATTTAGCCGAAAATTTTTAGGTTCACCGCTAGGTTACGCATGTTCGATCCACACTCTTAAAATGCAGACAGGTCCGAACAAGATCAGTATTATATATATATATATATATATATATATATATATATATATATATATATATATATATATATATATATATATATATATATATACACGGAGCCGATCAAATGCAGACCTGCTTAAGGACTGGTTCGTGCCGACCAAATTTTTTTAAATACTAAAAATAATAATTTTGACTTGATTTTTTTTATTTTGGTGTTTAAACTTTCAAAGTATCCCTCGAAAAATTAATCTGCTCAAAATGATTTTTTTTACTATTTTAAAAAAACGGTCAAAATATAACAGTTTTATATTGCTTAAAAACTATCATATTTTGACCAATTTGTTTAAAATAGTAAAAAAATTCATTTTGGGCTGATTTTTTTTAGGAGTACCTTGAAATGTTTAAAGGCCAAAATAAAAAAATAAACTCAAAATTATTTTTTTTTAGTATTTTAAAAAAATTGGTCCGTACCATGTTCCCATGGACTTGGTTCGCACTTGATCCTGCCTCTCTCTCTCTCTCTCTCTCTCTCTATCTATCTATCTATATATATATATATATATATATATATATATATATATAGTTTAGGATTCATTTGCTTGTAAAGTGGGTAAATGATTTGAATGCGAAAAATTTTCTTGGTAAAATTTTCCATGGCAATTCTATAATAACACTATTAGGATCAATTGATAACATCACTTTTTAAGGTGTCAAAAGTGAGATATTTGATAGAATTAATGGTAAAAGTATATATAAAAAAAATTGACTTTTAACCAAATGAACAATTATTAACAAAAAAAATAGTAAAAAATAATTTTAACACAAAAACAACTTACAATGAAAAAAATAGTTCTTACAAAATAGTATTTAACAATAAAAACAATTTATAACTAGGAAAAAAGAATATTTTTTCAAGAAAAATAATTTGTTATAAAAATGCATTTTAAAAATTAATTTTAACCCAAAAGTGAAATGATTTTAGTGAAAAAAAATAAATTTTAATGAAAAACAAATTTTAACAATAAAAAGACAGTTTTGATGAAAATAAAACAGTTGTTTTTAATGAAAAACGGTTTTTTGTAAAAAACAATTTTTTCAGAATAAAATTTTTAAAACAAAAAAAACTTTTGGTGAATTTTTTATTTATTTTTAAATTGCAATAAAAGAACGGTTTTTAGCAAAATATAAAACTGTTATAACGAAAATTTTAAAAACATTTAAAACAGTTTTTAACGGAAAACAAATTTTAACAATAAAAAATAGTTTTGACAAAAATATTTAAAAAAAAAAATAGTTTTTAGTAAAATAAAAAAAATTAAACAAGATTTACAAGTTTAAGAAAAATAATTTTCATAACAATGGCAAATCTGTGGAAAAACTTCGTCATCCTCTATAGGTAAACAAAATTTGATCACCAATTTGTCAAAAGGGTGGCAAAACATATATATGAACATGATACCCATGCAAAAGGTCATAAAAAGTAAAGATTATCAAACGCACAAAATAATGATAAAACCTTCATTTACTACCATTTATCACATTTGCCATGACAAATAAAACGTACCAAACGGACCCTTACTACTATATAAAAACGGGGTCACTTGTAAGAAAAAAAGATTGTATAATATTTCGGGTAAAATAACATATTTTTTAGGGAATAGTTATTCTCACACCCTCTATAGCTTTCCACACACCCTTGGGATAGTAAATGATAAATGTGGCCTTAGGTTTATACAGTCTAAATATCCAATTCTTTCTCCTCCAACTAAAACAAATACATTTGATAAAAAAACAAAATATTATATTTTCAATAAAAAAACTGTTTTTAATTAAAAAAATGTTTATAAAACGTAAAATCTTATCTATTTTTTTTAATTAAAAAACTGTTTTTAAAACGTAAAATTTGTTTTCTTAAAAAAAAAAATTACAAATTTTATTTTTGTTTAAAAATCATTTACTATTTTAAAAATAAGCTTTTTATTATTTTAAAAATATATGGTCCGCGGTAGCGGTATGTATAGGCGGTCCGACCATCTATACATACCGTTGGTGCAGACCATTTTTTTTTTATTATGTTGACCCGCGCTAGTTGTAAGTAAAAGTAGTCGTAATGTCTATAAATATCGTCGGCGCGGACCATTTTTTTAAATAGTAAAAATATTACATTTAAAATAGTAAAAGAAACAGTTTTTAACCAAAACAAAAATAAAGAATGAAACAATTTTTTTAATAAATCACGAAATTATTTTTTAAATAAATAAAAGAAACATTTTTTAACTAAAAATAGTAAAAAGAACGCCCATTTTTTCAAATAAATAACGAAGCAGTTTTTTTATCAGCGTCCATTTAAATAAATAAATAATAAGGTTTCTTTTATAAATAACATAATATTTTTTAAACAAAAAAATAACTTTATAATTTTAATATTTTCAGAATATTAGGATTTTTTATTTTCAAAATATTATATTATTATTTATTTTCATAATATTTTTTTAAGTAATAGATTTTTGAATAAAAAATTATATCTATTCAAATCATATATGTATAGAAGATGTTTTGATATTTTAGGTTGCGTTTGTTTGTCAGGAATAGAAAGGAAAAGTGAAGGAAAATAACTTTCCTGCACTTTTTGTTGCGTTTGGTTAGCAGGAAAGTTGTGAGAAAGTGATTCTAAAACTTTCCTGTAGGAAAAAATTTCCCACAAAACGCATCCTACCAAAGACCTAGGATTTTGCAGGAAAGTTCAAGGAAAATTGTTATATTACCATATAAATTATTATTACTATTATTTTTATTTTTATTTTTATTTTTACTTTATTATTATTATTATTATATATATATATATATATAATATGTATGTATGTATGTATGTATGTGTGTATGTATAATTTTTAATATATTTATTTTTTACCGTGTTTCTGCCGTGTCGTATCCTAAGCCACGGATATGGGTGTCGTGTCCGACACGACACAGGACACCCATATACGTGTCTTAGGATACGACACGACACGACAAAGACACCGTGAAAAATAAATATATTGAAAATTATACATACATACATATATATATATATATATATAAAATAAGGAGTAGAATATATTTACTATTCAATAAGTTGACAACTTAATCAGATGTGGAGATTGAATGATGAAAAATTGAATCCAATGGCTCACATTTTATTTGGGTAGGATCGTGAAGATTTTTCCCTCTTTTACCATTCTGACCTTAACTTTGTTTCAAATTAGTAGGTATTTTTGTAAAACCCCCTACCCTCCCCTCAATCACCTCAATCTCAGACCATACCCATTCTATCTACTTTATTTCAAACACGCAAAAACGCAGTCCACGCACCTAATTTCAAACATAAGCACACCCATAATGGTCACTTTCTCTCTCTTACTTAACTCTACTCATTTTCTCCCTCCCTTTTGCCTATGAATTCATCCCGAGCTCTCCTGCCATCCTCGCTTTCCTCTCTTTCCATCCTCGATTTTACCCCAAAGGTAATATCTTGCTATATTCGGCCTATATGTTTTTTTCAAGAATTATGTTTCAAGGTTTTGGGTTATAGCATCAGCCACGAGATAAATTTGGTCGGAACGGTTTGGGTATTATTTGTTTGGGGCTTTTGGTGAGACACTCCCACGTTTCAAGTGTCTCTCCGAAGGGTTTGGGTTTTTCGATCCCTGGTTCCTTAAACATTTTTGTTGTTCTGAATCAGATCATTAGACTGACCTAGAATTGTTGAAAACCATTTATGCTTCTTAAACATTTTTTTGTTTATGTGTGTAATACTGTTGTTGAGACTACGAAATTCTAAACCTGAGTATCAGAATGGAGGCTTTCTTTGTATTTTTTTTCTTAATTTGTTTATTAATGAGGGTTTTCTGTCTGTTTTCTTCAAACTGAAATTTGATAATGTGTTTTTGTTTGCTTTCTTCAGTGACGACGATAAGAGGCGGAGAGATGAAGAGAAACTTTTGAGGTGTCGGAGGGGGGAGCGGGTATTGTCGGATATGGATCCGGTGGCGATGAGATGACCGTCGCAACGGTAGGAAGGGGTAGGTTTTCTCTTCCTCCTTCAAATCATATGCATCTTAATATTTGTTATAATTTCATTTGAGGTCTCTTTTTTCATTCTATGTCTTTTTGCAATTTTTTGGTTTGTTCTGCAAACGCTTCTGTCCCTTTTTTTTTATTTTTGCAATTTTTTGGATTGTTCTGCAAACTGTATGTTATAACCCAAGCAAGGAAACTCCCCTGCCGATCTCCCCCAACCCTCATTTTAGCCGTTCTCTTTAAATCCCAGTGGACACTTTTGGTTTCACAGGTATGGTTTTCTGATTTTACAATTTTTAAAACTCATTTTTCCTCTCTCCTGTTTCAATTTTGTATCAATGATTTTATCATTTGATTCACTTCTGCTAAGGAACTGGAGGTTGCTGAAATGGGTGTACTACTTTTGTAATGTTTTTTTTGCAATTGTATAGTTTAAATAAAACTAAAAATTATGTACCTTGGTTTTTGTTCTATTTAAACCAGATTCAGAACTAGAAATTATGTAGACTAGATTTTTAGAACATGTTAATGCTTAATGCCCTAGCTTTCCTATTTTTTGTGTACACAGTTAGGCCTCCTAATCTAAACTAACATGTTAATGCCATAATTTTTAACATTGTATTAATTTAGCATTGCATTATTTTTTACTATTCAGGTTTTTTTGTGACGAAAAGTTTGAATTTGGAAGCATGGAGTGGGGAAAATAATCAAATTCCAAACAGCAGAGTCAGACACATTCATCACTAAAAGCTGAGGAACGAGGAGCTAGAAGAGATGATGATGAGACCCCTTTAATGCATACCTAATGTTTTTTCCTTCTTTATTGTTAATTGGTTGTGCCTTTATTTTATTTTATTTTTTTTCAATCGACTTAAAGATGAGTTTTACTTTTATTTTTAAACTTATTCACGGGTTATTGAACTCAGCATTAGAGGGGTAGATTTTCCAACCATGAATCATCTAAGAGGGGAGTTGAAGTTTCAGCCTCTGTAAACCATTCAGAACTAACATCTATTTCATCAAAAAATACAAGCTTGCCCTTATTGTCCCTACTTCTAACAATTGCATCTAGCCAGAGCTTGCAGTGCACGAAAACCAAATCATTGAATTTCTCCACCTCCATTTTGTGGTGCCTTTTGGCATGTATGCTCTCAAAAGTTCTCCAGTTCCATCTACACCAGTGAAAACTACAAGGTTGACTAAGTATCAGAATAACAGCTCTCTGCAGGGATGGGATTTCATAACCATATCCCGCCCACCAATCACCTGGAGCATTGAGTGTCCTGCCCATGATTGCAAATTCAGTCCCAAGAGCACCTTGAGCATTTATGTATATAGGATGTTCTTTAGTTATTTCGGATTTTTCTTTTTCATCTGCAGCCATTTTCAAAATAGCTTCTTGAAACTTGTTCCTCAACAACCATTTGGTTATATGGCTATATGGCGATGGTCTGAGCACGATATGGCGATGCTCCAACGAGATGCATCGCTAACAGAGCGCAACTCCGAGAGGGATGCTGCCGAGTGAGATATTTCCACCCTTCATTTCCAAGGGGCTTTGATGAATGACAATCACATCACAACAAATCCAAATTTACCCGAAAACAGAGCGATACATCACACCAAATATGTCCGTGCTTCACTACTCTTATGTTTGTATTTGTTGTAAACTCCATCTCGCTCATCAGGTATATACTCTTAGATCTATTTTTCATTTTTTATGTTGATTATTGTGGATTTTGTATTCATTTATGTTTATTTATGCTTTTGCATTCATTTATGTTTATTTATGTTTTTGTATTCATTTTTGTATTCATCCCATGCCTAAATGATTTTGTATTCATTTATGTTTATTTTTTACTTTTTTGCTTTTTCTTGCAACAAAACAGGAAGAAAACAAGCTTAATGCTCATGCCTAAATGCAGGGACATAAATTTATGTTTTCTCTCCCCTTTTGTATTATTGTTTATATTATTTCATTTTCATTAGATTTGGTAAATATCATAATATTGTTTAAGATCAATTATGATTTGTTTTGTAAATATACTATATTCATTTATATCAACCTGCAAGTGAGGGTTATTGTCGCATATCATTAGTTTTATTTATGGAGTAATGGTTGAGAACAAGTTATACGAAGGTGAGTATATGGAGATAAATAACGGATACGTACACTGGATGGAAAAAAAACATGAAGAGGATGCTTATAGTCATGTGACTGTTTTCATCCGTTGTGCAACAAACTGTAATTCTGCAAGAGTATAATTACTAGATCTTATTTATATCATCTCTTTAGTTCTTTGTGTAAATATGATTGAATGTATATGTTATTTACTCGGCATTGTAAAATCTAGATGTCTTTCTCATCTTGAATTGTAACCGGATGTTTTAAGTCTAATTGTATTTTTTGTTTGTATTTAATCTATCCAACTCCTTTTTACGTAATTAAAATGTTAGTGTTGAAATGCATCTTACATTATGTGATTGACATTTTGTTTGATTATCCCGTGCACTTGGGTATATTTATATGTTTAAGGATCCATTCTTAATTTTTATCTCTTAGTTTTTAGTGAAATTATGGTTAGTTATGATACACAACTAAGAGTTAGTTAAAATTAATGTGCATGGAAATTTCTCATAACTTATATTGCTACTTTTGATTGTGGCGTTATGCTCTACCACTATAAATCAAATTTTTTATAAACGTAATAAATTTACAAGATTGCACATTTCGGATAGTATTACATGACTAATTATATTGAATTATTAAAAATGTCGTGTGTGGTAAGTTCACAAGGTAGAAATTTAATTTTAAAATCAATAAACATATTCTCTTGGTTTTGAAAATCAATTATGTTTGAAATTTATTTGAAATGCAAGTGTGGGTAGTTTATTCAAGTTGGGAATAGTTCCAAGGCATTAGTTTCTAACGTTATAACTCAATTGATCATGTTGTGTTAGTTCCTACCAAATTAATGTTAGTTCATAACGTAAAGATGTGTTAGGTGCATGTGTATGTGTTGAGTGGCTTTGATGTTGTATTCATGGAAAGTATTTTTTGTTGTTTGTTGTGAATTCTGGAGTCATGACGCGCACAACTTTGAAAATTATGATCATTTTTTTTTAAATTGCACTTTGTTTCATTGGGGAACCAAATTTTTTCTATTTTGCAATTACATACTGAAGAAATTTTTGTCGTTTTGCGATTACGTACTTTGGAAATTTTCGCCGTGCCTTCAGGCTCGGGCATTTCGCTAGTATATATATATATAATATATAATAATGCTCCTGTGCAGACTACTCCGCATTTTAAGAATGCGGACCGGACATGTGTCACCTAACCTAAATTATAGGCACACTCTCTCTCTTTTCTGGGCTCACCGCCAGGTGACACATGTCCGGTCCGCATTCTTAAAATGCGGACTAGTCCGCACAAGAGCAGGACTGTATATATATATATATATATATATCTATATAATAAGGAGTAGAATATATTTACTATTCAATAAGTTGACAACTAAATCAGAGGTGGAGATTGAATGATGAAAAATTGAATCCAATGGCTCACATTTTATTTGGGTAGGATCGTGAAGATTTTTCCCTCTTTTACCATTCTGACCTTAACTTTGTTTCAAATTAGTAGGTATTTTTGTAAAAACCCCTCCCCTCCCCTCAATCACCTCACGATCACCTCAATCTCAGACCATACCCATTCTATCTACTTTATTTCAAACACGCAAAAACGCAGTCCACGCACCTAATTTCAAACATAAGCACACCCATAATGGTCACTTTCTCTCTCTTACTTAACTCTACTCATTTTCTCCCTCCCTTTAGCCTATGAATTCATCCTGAGCTCTCCTGCCATCCTCTCTTTCCTCTCTTTCCATCCTCGCTTTTACCCCAAAGGTAATATCTTGCTATATTCGGCCTATATGTTTTTTTCCAGAATTTTGTTTCGAGGTTTTGGGTTATAGCATCAGCCACGAGATAAATTTGGTCGGAACGGTTTGGGTATTATTTGTTTGGGGCTTTTGGTGAGACACTCCCACGTTTCAAGTGTCTCTCCAAAGGGTTTGGGTTTTTCGATCCCCGGTTCCTTAAACATTTTTGTTGTTCTAAATCAGATAATTAGACTGACCTAGAATTGTTGAAAACCATTTATGCTTCTTAAACATTTTTTTGTTTATGTGTGTAATACTGTTGTCGAGACTACGAAATTCTAAACCTGAGTATCAGAATGGAGGCTTTCTTTGTATTTTTTTTCTTAATTTGTTTATTAATGAGGGTTTTCTGTCTGTTTTCTTCAAACTGAAATTTGATAATGTGTTTTTGTTTGCTTTCTTCAGTGACGACGATAAGAGGCGGAGAGATGAAGAGAAACTTTTGAGGTGTCGGAGGGGGGAGCGGGTATTGTCGGATATGGATCCGGTGGCGATGAGATGACCGTCGCAACGGTAGGAAGGGGTAGGTTTTCTCTTCCTCCTTCAAATCATATGCATCTTAATATTTGTTATAATTTCATTTGAGGTCTCTTTTTTCATTCTATCTCTTTTTGCAATTTTTTGGTTTGTTCTGCAAACGCTTCTGTCCCTTTTTTTTTATTTTTGCAATTTTTTGGATTGTTCTGCAAACTGTATGTTATAACCCAAGCAAGGAAACTCCCCTGCCGATCTCCCCCAACCCTCATTTTAGCCGTTCTCTTTAAATCCCAGTGGACACTTTTGGTTTCACAGGTATGGTTTTCTGATTTTACAATTTTTAAAACTCATTTTTCCTCTCTCCTGTTTTAATTTTGTATCAATGATTTTATCATTTGATTCACTTCTGCTAATGAACTGGAGGTTGCTGAAATGGGTGTACTACTTTTGTAATGTTTTTTTTGCAATTGTATAGTTTAAATAAAACTAAAAATTATGTACCTTGGTTTTTGTTCTATTTAAACCAGATTCAGAACTAGAAATTATGTAGACTAGATTTTTAGAACATGTTAATGCTTAATGCCCTAGCTTTCCTATTTTTTGTGTACACAGTTAGGCCTCCTAATCTAAACTAACATGTTAATGCCATAATTTTTAACATTGTATTAATTTAGCATTGCATTATTTTTTACTATTCAGGTTTTTTTGTGACGAAAAGTTTGAATTTGGAAGCATGGAGTGGGGAAAATAATCAAATTCCAAACAGCAGAGTCAGACACATTCATCACTAAAAGCTGAGGAACGAGGAGCTAGAAGAGATGATGATGAGACCCCTTTAATGCATACCTAATGTTTTTTCCTTCTTTATTGTTAATTGGTTGTGCCTTTATTTTATTTTATTTTTTTTCAATCGACTTAAAGATGAGTTTTACTTTTATTTTTAAACTTATTCACGGGTTATTGAACTCAGCATTAGAGGGGTAGATTTTCCAACCATGAATCATCTAAGAGGGGAGTTGAAGTTTCAGCCTCTGTAAACCATTCAGAACTAACATCTATTTCATCAAAAAATACAGGCTTGCCCTTATTGTCCCTACTTCTAACAATTGCATCTAGCCAGAGGTTGCAGTGCACGAAAACCAAATCATTGAATTTCTCCACCTCCATTTTGTGGTGCCTTTTGGCATGTATGCTCTCAAAAGTTCTCCAGTTCCATCTACACCAGTGAAAACTACAAGGTTGACTAAGTATCAGAATAACAGCTCTCTGCAGGGATGGGATTTCATAACCATATCCCGCCCACCAATCACCTGGAGCATTGAGTGTCCTGCCCATGATTGCAAATTCAGTCCCAAGAGCACCTTGAGCATTTATGTATATAGGATGTTCTTTAGTTATTTCGGATTTTTCTTTTTCATCTGCATCCATTTTCAAAATAGCTTCTTGAAACTTGTTCCTCAACAACCATTTGGTTATATGGCTATATGGCGATGGTCTGAGCACGATATGGCGATGCTCCAACGAGATGCATCGCTAACAGAGCGCAACTCCGAGAGGGATGCTGCCGAGTGAGATATTTCCACCCTTCATTTCCAAGGGGCTTTGATGAATGACAATCACATCACAACAAATCCAAATTTACCCGAAAACAGAGCGATACATCACACCAAATATGTCCGTGCTTCACTACTCTTATGTTTGTATTTGTTGTAAACTCCATCTCGCTCATCAGGTATATACTCTTAGATCTATTTTTCATTTTTTATGTTGATTATTGTGGATTTTGTATTCATTTATGTTTATTTATGCTTTTGCATTCATTTATGTTTATTTATGTTTTTGTATTCATTTTTGTATTCATCCCATGCCTAAATGATTTTGTATTCATTTATGTTTATTTTTTACTTTTTTGCTTTTTCTTGCAACAAAACAGGAAGAAAACAAGCTTAATGCTCATGCCTAAATGCAGGGACATAAATTTATGTTTTCTCTCCCCTTTTGTATTATTGTTTATATTATTTCATTTTCATTAGATTTGGTAAATATCATAATATTGTTTAAGATCAATTATGATTTGTTTTGTAAATATACTATATTCATTTATATCAACCTGCAAGTGAGGGTTATTGTCGCATATCATTAGTTTTATTTATGGAGTAATGGTTGAGAACAAGTTATACGAAGGTGAGTATATGGAGATAAATAACGGATACGTACACTGGATGGAAAAAAAACATGAAGAGGATGCTTATAGTCATGTGACTGTTTTCATCCGTTGTGCAACAAACTGTAATTCTGCAAGAGTATAATTACTAGATCTTATTTATATCATCTCTTTAGTTCTTTGTGTAAATATGATTGAATGTATATGTTATTTACTCGGCATTGTAAAATCTAGATGTCTTTCTCATCTTGAATTGTAACCGGATGTTTTAAGTCTAATTGTATTTTTTGTTTGTATTTAATCTATCCAACTCCTTTTTACGTAATTAAAATGTTAGTGTTGAAATGCATCTTACATTATGTGATTGACATTTTGTTTGATTATCCCGTGCACTTGGGTATATTTATATGTTTAAGGATCCATTCTTAATTTTTATCTCTTAGTTTTTAGTGAAATTATGGTTAGTTATGATACACAGCTAAGAGTTAGTTAAAATTAATGTGCATGGAAATTTCTCATAACTTATATTGCTACTTTTGATTGTGGCGTTATGCTCTACCACTATAAATCAAATTTTTTATAAACGTAATAAATTTACAAGATTGCACATTTCGGATAGTATTACATGACTAATTATATTGAATTATTAAAAATGTCGTGTGTGGTAAGTTCACAAGGTAGAAATTTAATTTTAAAATCAATAAACATATTCTCTTGGTTTTGAAAATCAATTATGTTTGAAATTTATTTGAAATGCAAGTGTGGGTAGTTTATTCAAGTTGGGAATAGTTCCAAGGCATTAGTTTCTAACGTTATAACTCAATTGATCATGTTGTGTTAGTTCCTACCAAATTAATGTTAGTTCATAACGTAAAGATGTGTTAGGTGCATGTGTATGTGTTGAGTGGCTTTGATGTTGTATTCATGGAAAGTATTTTTTGTTGTTTGTTGTGAATTCTGGAGTCATGACGCGCACAACTTTGAAAATTATGATCATTTTTTTTTAAATTGCACTTTGTTTCATTGGGGAACCAAATTTTTTCTATTTTGCAATTACATACTGAAGAAATTTTTGTCGTTTTGCGATTACGTACTTTGGAAATTTTCGCCGTGCCTTCAGGCACGGGCATTTCGCTAGTATATATATATATAATATATAATAATGCTCCTGTGCAGACTACTCCGCATTTTAAGAATGCGGACCGGACATGTGTCACCTAACCTAAATTATAGGCACACTCTCTCTCTTTTCTGGGCTCACCGCCAGGTGACACATGTCCGGTCCGCATTCTTAAAATGCGGACTAGTCCGCACAAGAGCAGTACTGTATATATATATATATATATCTATATAATAAGGAGTAGAATATATTTACTATTCAATAAGTTGACAACTTAATCAGAGGTGGAGATTGAATGATGAAAAATTGAATCCAATGGCTCACATTTTATTTGGGTAGGATCGTGAAGATTTTTCCCTCTTTTACCATTCTGACCTTAACTTTGTTTCAAATTAGTAGGTATTTTTGTAAAACCCCCTACCCTCCCCTCAATCACCTCACGATCACCTCAATCTCAGACCATACCCATTCTATCTACTTTATTTCAAACACGCAAAAACGCAGTCCACGCACCTAATTTCAAACATAAGCACACCCATAATGGTCACTTTCTCTCTCTTACTTAACTCTACTCATTTTCTCCCTCCCTTTAGCCTATGAATTCATCCTGAGCTCTCCTGCCATCCTCTCTTTTCTCTCTTTCCATCCTCGCTTTTACCCCAAAGGTAATATCTTGCTATATTCGGCCTATATGTTTTTTTCCAGAATTTTGTTTCGAGGTTTTGGGTTATAGCATCAGCCACGAGATAAATTTGGTCGGAACGGTTTGGGTATTATTTGTTTGGGGCTTTTGGTGAGACACTCCCACGTTTCAAGTGTCTCTCCAAAGGGTTTGGGTTTTTCGATCCCCGGTTCCTTAAACATTTTTGTTGTTCTGAATCAGATCATTAGACTGACCTAGAATTGTTGAAAACCATTTATGCTTCTTAAACATTTTTTTGTTTATATGTGTAATACTGTTGTTGAGACTACGAAATTCTAAACCTGAGTATCAGAATGGAGGCTTTCTTTGTATTTTTTTTCTTAATTTGTTTATTAATGAGGGTTTTCTGTCTGTTTTCTTCAAACTGAAATTTGATAATGTGTTTTTGTTTGCTTTCTTCAGTGACGACGATAAGAGGCGGAGAGATGAAGAGAAACTTTTGAGGTGTCGGAGGGGGGAGCGGGTATTGTCGGATATGGATCCGGTGGCGATGAGACGACCGTCGCAACGGTAGGAAGGGGTAGGTTTTCTCTTCCTCCTTCAAATCATATGCATCTTAATATTTGTTATAATTTCATTTGAGGTCTCTTTTTTCATTCTATCTCTTTTTGCAATTTTTTGGTTTGTTCTGCAAACGCTTCTGTCCCTTTTTTTATTTTTGCAATTTTTTGGATTGTTCTGCAAACTGTATGTTATAACCCAAGCAAGGAAACTCCCCTGCCGATCTCCCCCATCCCTCATTTTAGCCGTTCTCTTTAAATCCCAGTGGACACTTTTGGTTTCACTTGTATGGTTTTCTGATTTTACAATTTTTAAAACTCATTTTTCCTCTCTCCTGTTTCAATTTTGTATCAATGATTTTATCATTTGATTCACTTCTGCTAAGGAACTGGAGGTTGCTGAAATGGGTGTACTACTTTTGTAATGTTTTTTTTGCAATTGTATAGTTTAAATAAAACTAAAAATTATGTACCTTGGTTTTTGTTCTATTTAAACCAGACTCAGAACTAGAAATTATGTAGACTAGATTTTTAGAACATGTTAATGCTTAATGCCCTAGCTTTCCTATTTTTGGTGTACACAGTTAGGCCTCCTAATCTAAACTAACATGTTAATGCCATAATTTTTAACATTGTATTAATTTAGCATTGCATTATTTTTTACTATTCAGGTTTTTTTGTGACGAAAAGTTTGAATTTGGAAGCATGGAGTGGGGAAAATAATCAAATTCCAAACAGCAGAGTCAGACACATTCATCACTAAAAGCTGAGGAACGAGGAGCTAGAAGAGATGATGATGAGACCCCTTTAATGCATACCTAATGTTTTTTCCTTCTTTATTGTTAATTGGTTGTGCCTTTATTTTATTTTATTATTTTTCAATCGACTTAAAGATGAGTTTTACTTTTATTTTTAAACTTATTCACGGGTTATTGAACTCAGCATTAGAGGGGTAGATTTTCCAACCATGAATCATCTAAGAGGGGAGTTGAAGTTTCAGCCTCCGTAAACCATTCAGAACTAACATCTATTTTATCAAAAAATACAGGCTTGCCCTTATTGTCCCTAGTTCTAACAATTGCATCTAGCCAGAGGTTGCAGTGCACGAAAACCAAATCATTGAATTTCTCCACCTCCATTCTGTGGTGCCTTTTGGCATATATGCTCTCAAAAGTTCTCCAGTTCCATCTACACCAGTGAAAACTACAAGGTTGACTAAGTATCAGAATAGCAGCTCTCTGCAGGGATGGGATTTCATAACCATGTCCCGCCCACCAATCACCTGGAGCATTGAGTGTCCTGCCCATGATTGAAAATTCAGTCCCAAGAGCACCTTGAGCATTTATGTATATAGGATGTTCTTTAGTTATTTCGGATTTTTCTTTTTCATCTGCAACCATTTTCAAAATAGCTTCTTGAAACCTGTTCCTCAACAGCCATTTGATTATATGGCTATATGGCGATGGTCTGAGCGCGATATGGCGATGCTCCAACGAGATGCATCGCTAACAGAGCACAACTCCGAGAGGGATGTTGCTGAGTGAGATATTTCCACCCTTCATTTCCAAGGGGCTTTGATGAATGACAATCACATCACAACAAATCCAAATTTACCCGAAAACAGAGCGATACATCACACCAAATATGTCCGTGCTTCACTACTCTTATGTTTGTATTTGTTGTAAACTCCATCTCGCTCATCAGGTATATACTCTTAGATCTATTTTTCATTTTTATGTTGATTATTGTGGATTTTGTATTCATTTATGTTTATTTATGCTTTTGTATTCATTTGTGTTTATTTATGTTTTTGTATTCATTTTTGTATTCATCCCGTGCCTAAATGATTTTGTATTCATTTATGTTTATTTTTTACTTTTTTGCTTTTTCTTGCAACAAAACAGGAAGAAAACAAGCTTAATGCTCATGCCTAAATGCAGGGACATAAATTTATGTTTTCTCTCCCCTTTTGTATTATTGTTTATATTATTTCATTTTCATTAGATTTGGTAAATATCATAATATTGTTTAAGATCAATTATGATTTGTTTTGTAAATATACTATATTCATTTATATCAACCTGCAAGTGAGGGTTATTGTCGCATATCATTAGTTTTATTTATGGAGTAATGGTTGAGAACAAGTTATACGAAGGTGAGTATATGGAGATAAATAACGGATACGTACACTGGATGGAAAAAAAAACATGAAGAGGATGCTTATGGTCATGTGACTGTTTTCATCCGTTGTGCAACAAACTGTAATTCTGCAAGAGTATAATTACTAGATCTTATTTATATCATCTCTTTAGTTCTTTGTGTAAATATGATTGAATGTATATGTTATTTACTCGGCATTGTAAAATCTAGATGTCTTTCTCATCTTGAATTGTAATCGGATGTTTTAAGTCTAATTGTATTTTTTGTTTGTATTTAATCTATCCAACTCCTTTTTACGTAATTAAAATGTTAGTGTTGAAATGCATCTTACATTATGTGATTGACATTTTGTTTGATTATCCCGTGCACTTGGGTATATTTATATGTTTAAGGATCCATTCTTAATTTTTATCTCTTAGTTTTTAGTGAAATTATGGTTAGTTATGATACACAACTAAGAGTTAGTTAAAATTAATGTGCATGGAAATTTCTCATAACTTATATTGCTACTTTTGATTGTGGCGTTATGCTCTACCACTATAAATCAAATTTTTTATAAACGTAATAAATTTACAAGATTGCACATTTCGGATAGTATTACATGACTAATTATATTGAATTATTAAAAATGTCGTGTGTGGTAAGTTCACAAGGTAGAAATTTAATTTTAAAATCAATAAACATATTCTCTTGGTTTTGAAAATCAATTATGTTTGAAATTTATTTGAAATGCAAGTTTGGGTAGTTTATTCAAGTTGGGAATAGTACCAAGGCATTAGTTTCTAACGTTATAACTCAATTGATCATGTTGTGTTAGTTCCTACCAAATTAATGTTAGTTCATAACGTAAAGATGTGTTAGGTGCATGTGTATGTGTTGAGTGGCTTTGATGTTGTATTCATGGAAAGTATTTTTTGTTGTTTGTTGTGAATTCTGGAGTCATGACGCGCACAACTTTGAAAATTATGATCATTTTTTTTTAAATTGCACTTTGTTTCATTGGGGAACCAAATTTTTTCTATTTTGCAATTACATACATAAGAAATTTTTGTCGTTTTGCGATTACGTACTTTGGAAATTTTCGCCGTGCCTTCAGGCACGGGCATTTCGCTAGTTATATATATATATATATATATATATATATATATATATAGAGAGAGAGAGAGAGAGAGAGAGAAGTGTCGTACGCGTGTTCGGAGTGACCGACACAGGTACGTCACCTCCGAAGAAGTGTTCGTGCTTCATATTTATTATTATTATTATTATTATTATTATTATTATTATTATTATTATTATTATTATTATTATTATTATTATTATTATTATTATTATTATTATTATTATAATTATTATTATAATTATTGTTGTTGTTGTTGTTGTTACAAGTAGGACTAAAATATGTACCAATAAATATTCATAATAATACACTAAATATTGATATTTTTACTAATTAAATGTTCATAATATTTTATTTATAATTACTGATATTTGTGTTAAAGGATGTTTGTTAATTTAAATCATATTTTCTAGTGATTGAAATAAGAAATATATAATACTCATATTTATTATAAAATTATAATTATATATGTTTATATGTATATAATTTTTTTTTATTTTTCTTGCAATTTTTCTCTTATTAATCAAACACACACACAAAAATAAATTTTCTTTTCCTTACTTTACTTCACTCTACTTTTCTCGGGAATCATTTTCCAAACGGAGCATTACTGTTTAAATGGTAGAAATGTGAGAGTAAGGGCCCGTTTGGCTCTATTCAGAAAACTCGATTTAAACGCTGTTTTTAAATACAGTTTTAAAATTCAGTTTTTTGTGTTTATAATTATTGATGTGCATTTGGTAAACTTGTTTTTAAATACAGTTTTTTAAAAATTTGACAAAATTGGCAAACATGTATGTTTATATCACACCATGTGTGTGTGTGTATATGTATGTATATATATAAACATACATAAAAAATTTATACATACATGATACGTGAATGTATACATACATATATACATACATGCATACATACATACATAAAAAATTATATACATGTACATTTAATATCATGTATTTTTAGGTATATTTAATGAGGTATGTTAAGGACTAACTAACTAACTAACTATATATATATATATACACAAACATACGTAAAACTTCATACATACATGATACATGAATATATACATACATACATACATACATACATACATACATACATACATACATACATACATACATCATAAATTATATACACGTACATTTAATATCATGTGTTTTAAGGTATATAATGATATTGCATGTATAATTCACTATAAAATTATATACATACATAAATTGATAATATTTTTTAATACATATGTACTATATGTGTATTTTATATTATTCCATACATTAATAATACATGTACAAAACTATATATAATATCTTGTATCTATTGATAATATTATTTAACTTTATATTATTTCATACGTAATTTTGTGTACATGTACATATATATTTTTTATTTATAAGAATTACACACATATTAATGTATTATATACGTATATTATATATTAAGGTATAACTGCTTTGAAATATTAAAAATGAATAATTATGAGTAGAAAAATAAAAAACAGAAGTTATAAAACACCCTAAACCTGTTTTCTAAAAAAACTTGATTATAACACAGAAATATTATAATTCTGTGTTTAAAAACAAGTTGCCAAACGAAGGTTTTTATCAGAATTGTATTTAAACACAGAAAACAGAATTATAGTTGCAAACCAAACAGGCCCTAAACGACCAAAAGTGTACGGAAATAGCTTTTTCTTCTTTTTAATATAAGTTAACGTGAGATTCGCATCATAAAAGATAGTCGCCTCTCATTTTTTTTCTGATAATATATCAGTTTGTTAAAAGAGAAGAAAATTAGAAACACGTCCAAATTTGTTAAGTCCATTGTCTGGCCATGCAGTCTGTAATACCTCTGTGGAAGGAGTTGGAGTACTTCAAGGAGTATCAGAAGAAACTGAGAGCCTATCTGGGTAACAACAAAGCCAACAATATAATAACTGAGGCTCTATATTTAATGAGCTTGGGAACAAATGACTTCCTTGAGAACTACTACATTCTTCCCAACAGAAGGTCCCAATACGATTGTTGACACCAAAATTAGTATGCTGATGTGGACGAATAATAAGAAGACACGTGTCAATCTACGTGGCACAATAGCAACGAGGAAAATTGTTTCCCCGACCAACATACTCACTCCGAGGAACACCAACCCTCCGAGGAACTCTTATCCTCCGAGGAACTCCAATGCTCCGAGGAACTTTTGGACGACGAGCAACTAAGGCGGTTCGAGCTGCACCTCGACCACAGCATTAATTGCCAGATAATCAACAGTTCAACTATTCATTGAATGCTTATCATCTTGACACGCACGTTTGAAGAACATTAAATGAATTACCCTTTCATATGTGTATCATTTAATGTAACACACTTTCATGTACAGCCTAAGGGCTATAAATACCTTGTATCACCCTCATTCAAAGGGACCGGAATTTCTTGATAGAGCTTGTAATCGAGAATTCCCAAAACACTCAGCAATAACATAACAGTGGACGTAGGCCATTCTTATAAGGCTGAACCACTTTAAACTCTTTGTCTCATTTTATTTATCTGTGATTGAATAATTAGAGCTATCTAATTTTTTACATCAACAGAATGCTGATGTGGACGAATAATAAGAAGACACGTGTCAATCTACGTGGCATAATAGCAACGAGGAAGATTGTTTCCCCGACCAACATACTCACTCCTAGAAACACCAACCCTCCGAGGAACTCTTATCCTCCGAGGAACTCCAATGCTCCGAGGAACTTTTGGACGACGAGCAACTAAGGCGGTTCGAGCCGCACCTCGACCACAGCATTAATTGCCAGATAATCAACAGTTCAACTATTCATTGAATGCTTATCATCTTGACGCGCACGTTTGAAGAACATTAAATGAATTACCCTTTCATATGTGTATCATTTAATGTAACACCCTTTCATGTACAGCCTTAGGGCTATAAATACCTTGTATCACCCTCATTCAAAGGGACCGGAATTTCTTGATAGAGCTTGTAATCGAGAATTCCCAAAACACTCAGCAATAACATAACAGTGGACGTAGGCCATTCTTATAAGGCTGAACCACTTTAAAATCTTTGTCTCATTTTATTTATCTGTGATTGAATAATTAGAGCTATCTAATTTTTTACATCAACAGATTGGCGCCGTCTGTGGGAAGCAATTGTTATTATCGTTTTTCACCAAAAATCATTCATCATCAATGGAGGATAATCCAGAATCTAGCAATCGAAACGCTGGAAATGCTGGAAATCCTCCAAATCCCTCTGCACCTCTAGATCTGGCCGGAATTATGACGAATCTGGCTCAAGGACAAACCGCCATGCAAGACACAATGAGGCAACTTATACAAACCCTTCATGGCGGTGCACCTGCACGTTCAGGACAACGAAGTGGTCAGAGGAAAACTTATTTACTTTCTTCACGATCCAGACGTACTGAGTCATATCGTAATGAGGAGTCTGATGATTTCTCTTATCAACCTGGGCGAACTTCGTCAATAAGGGCTACAGATACTGATCAACGTATTACTCTCTCTCCAAAAAGTCCTAGTGCCTTAGAAAGACTGAGTAGGGTGTCTCCTTTCAGTCGATTAGGCCCTAGGAGGAATAGGAGTCCACCTAAGACCATGTCGAGGAGCTTTCGACAACCATCTGATCTCAGAGAAGGATCAGCACAATCACGACCAGTTACTCGACAAGATAAATCTCAAGAGGCTACTTCAGAACGATCAATTGCTCGAACCAATAGGCCCGAGGAAGGAAATGAAGCGTGGAAAGGGTCCCTTCAGCGATTGGAGGATAGATTGGGAGAAATGGCTAGGGCGAAGAATCCCCTACAACGAACTTTTGTTCAAGGGACACCTTTTGTCCAGGCCATTGTGAATTTTCCTACACCGTCAAAGTTTAAAGCACCAGTAGTGACCCCTAAATATGATGGAAAGACAGATCCTGTCCTTCATATAGAGCAATATCAAGCTGCCGCCGATATCTATGCTGTCCCCGACGAGATGAGATGCAGAGCGTTCTCAGGAACTCTTACTGGAGCTGCCCAGATATGGTACAACAATCTTCCTCGGGGTAAGATTTCAACTTTCTTTCAGTTGGCTGAGTTGTTCATCGGCAATTTCTGTTTTGGAGTAAAGCCAGTAAAACGAGTAGCACATTTGCTAAGTGTTAGACAAAAATCTGGTGAGAGTACTAGAGATTACATAACTCGTTTCAATAACGAGAAGCTGGAAGTTATAGATTACGAGGAGAAGACAGCAATCACCGCCTTTGATGAGTGGGTTATTGCCTAATAAGTTGTATTACACCTTGGCAAAAGATCCACCTAAAACTATGTCAGAGTTGATGGCAAAAGCGGCCAAAATCATGAATGCCGAGGAAGCTATGGCTGCAAAGAAGAATATAGATAAAGACACCAAGATGGACGTCGACAAGTCTAAAAATAAAGAGCATAAGGGCAATGGTGGCGACAAGCGTTCCAGAAATAATAAGTCATCATGGGAAGTCCTGAAGAAATTCGATAATTATACTCCCTTGAAAATGGGTATTAATCATGTCTTGGAAGAAATCAAGAATAGTGAGGAAGTAAAGTGGCCGAAGAAACTGAGGTCAGATCCTGATGCGAGGAACAGGGACAAATATTGCAAGTTCCACAAAGATCATGGCCATATGACTAAAAATTGCATAGCTCTTCAGAACGAGATTGAAACACTCATCCGAAGAGGAAAGCTAGCAAAATATGTTGATCGGGGAGGTGAAAGAAGAAATAATGATCGAACTAGAGAGAGGTCTAGATCTCCTCGTCGAGCAGAGGAGAAAAAGAAGAGAGACCACGAAGATGATCCCGAGGATGACCCCGATCTTCCCAAGAAACCAAGGCAGCCAGAACGAGAGGTATTTTCCATACGTTTTGGGTCATTTGATTGTAATGTTATTACAGGAGGAGATGCAGGAGGAGGAGATCTTACTGCAGAAAGAAAAGCTTACCTCGGAGAGGCACAAGCTTGCTCGTACATTCAGCGAATAAATTTGGCCGAAGAGGATCGTCCGAGGAAGGTAAACAAAGAGAAGCTGGATATTGGCTTTTCAAAAAATGACCTGGCAGGTGTTCTTTACCCTCACGACGACCCTTTGGTGATCAAAATGAGGATGAAAGAAGTAGTGATTTCAAGGGTGCTGGTAGACAATGGCAGTTCGACAGACATCATGTACTATTCATGCTTTGACAGTTTAAATTTGAAGTTATCTCAATTGGAGCCTTATCACAGACCTCTTCTGGGTTTTGCTGGCGAGAAAGTTTTTTCACTTGGGACGATCAAGTTGGATATATTCATTGGAACTTGGCCTGCTTGTCGAACAGAAAGAATACGCTTCTTTGTGATGGATAAGAATGTGCAGTCAGCCTACAACATCATCATGGGAAGAGTTGGTTTGAAGAAGTTCGAAGCAGTCCCATCTACAGTACATCAATGTTTAAAATTCCCAACAAATTTCGGAGTGGGAGTGGTGAAAGGTGATCAAAAAGTAGCTCGAGAATGCTATTATTCATCTGCCGAGCAAGAGGAACTTGAAGAATCAAGGAAAAAGACTACTACCTACCAGGTGGAAGAAGATACAGAGATTGAAACTCTCGATCCCAGAGATGAATCCCAACTTATAAAAGGACAGGTGGTAGAATCTACAGAAAATGTTATTCTGGACGACGAGCACCCTGAACGAGTAACCCAGATAGGTTCATCGTTGGATGCTTCAATAAAACAGGAATTGATAACTTTCTTGAGAAACAGAAAGAAATTTTTTACGTGGAGTCATGAAGACATGCCAGGAATAGATCCAAACTTCTTATGTCATGAGCTCAATGTGAATAAGGAGATCAAGCCTGTAAAGTAGAGAAGAAGGGTATTTAGCCCCGAGAAGAATCAAGCTATTCAAGAGGAGGTCGATAAGCTCCAGAAAGCCCAATTCATTGAAGATGTGAAGTATCCGGACTCGTTAGCAAATGTGGTGATGGTAAAGAAGAAAAATAATAAATGGAGAATGTGTGTTGATTTCACTGATCTCAACAAGGCTTGCCCAAAGGATCACTTCCCATTGCCCAGAATTGACCAACTAGTAGATGCTACCTCGGGGCACGAGCTACTCAGTTTCATGGATGCTTACTCTGGATACAACCAGATCAAAATGAAACCTGAAGACAGGGAAAGCACTTCTTTTATTACCCCTAGGGGAACTTATTGTTATAATGTTATGCCTTTTAGTTTGAAAAATGCAGGAGCGACATACCAGCGGCTGATGAACAAGGTTTTTGCCGAATAAATCAGTTGCAATATGGAGGTCTATGTCGACGATATGCTGACAAAGAGCAAGAAAGCTGCTGATCATCTAGTTGACTTAGGCCAGACCTTTGATCAACTGGATAAATACCAGATGAAGCTCAACCCGACAAAGTTCACCTTTGGAGTACGAGAAGGAAAGTTCCTCGGGTACATCGTCAACCAGCGAGGCATTGAGGCAAATCCAGCAAAGATCAAAGCTCTTTTAGGGTTGCGATCTCCAACGACGAAGAAAGAAGTGCAGAGTCTTACAGGACGAGTTGCAGCGCTCAATAGATTTGTATCTCGAGCAACTGATAGGTGCCTTCCATTCTTCAAAACACTCCGAAAACTTTCGAGTGGAATGATGAATGTGAAAAAGCCTTTCAAGACTTGAAGAAATATCTAGGAACACCTCCATTGCTGTCCAGACCAGTGATGGGAGAAAAGTTATACTTATACCTGGCAGTATCAGAAAATGCGGTCAGCTCGGCATTGATCAGATTGGAGAATGGAGTCCAAAAGCCAATTTATTACACAAGTAAGGCTTTCCGAGGTGCAGAGATCAGGTACCCAAAGTTGGAAAAATTGGCATTGGCATTAATTGAAGCTAGTAGAAGAATGAGGCCATATTTCCAGGCCCATACCATCATCGTGTATACCGATATGCCATTAAGACAAGCTCTTCATAAGCCAGAAAAATCAGGAAGACTGATGTACTGGGCAATAGAGCTCGGTGAATATGATATTGTGTATGAATCCAGATCATCCTTAAAAGGGCAAGCTATAGCAGACTTTATAGCAGAGTTTACATATCCTGATACCCCTGAGGAACAAAAGTTGCTCGCTAACCAACCTGTGGATGTTACAGGATCAACAGACATAAGTCCAGACCAACTCCGGTTGGTAAAAGGGCTTGTGGATGTAGAAAGATCATCAAATTCAAACCCAGACCAACTACGGTTGGTAAAAGGGCGAGAAGAGATGGTCGACGAGGAGCGAAAAATACCAGGGGAGGATGAAACAAAACAACAAATATTTCACCGAGGAACGCTGTCAGATAAGAATTTTGAAGACGAGTTACCTACGTGGAGATTGTATGTAGATGGGTCATCTTGCACAACAGGTTGTGGAGCCGGGATCGTTTTGAACACCCCAGACGAGATGGACGTGGAATATGCCTTACGATTCCAATTCAAAGCTTCCAATAATGAGGCTGAGTATGAAGCCTTAATAGCAGGTCTTAATTTAGCAAAGATTATGGAAGCACAACAAGTGATGGTATTCAGTGATTCTCAATTAATTGTGAATCAGATAATGGGAACGTATGCAGTTAAAGGAGAACTAATGGTCAAATATCATGCAAAGGCGATGGAGTTATTGGCCGAATTTGATGCCATTCAGTTAATCAGAATACCAAGAATGGAGAATGCACACGCAGACGCACTGGCCCGACTAGCATCAGCTACTCGTACCGAGTTGCGAAGAACGATACCAATTGAGGTGTTAGAAAGTCGAAGCATAGATGAAAGCTTGACGATGAATGTTATTTCCTTTGATTTAGGACCATCTTGGATGGATCCCATCAGGGCATATGTCGAGGAAAGAGAATTACCGGAGGACAAGATCGCTGCCAAGAAATTGAAGTTTAAAGCTGATTGGTATGTACTAATTAATGGTGTTTTGTATAGACGAGGAATTATGGCAGGTTTGCAAAGATGTGTACATCCCTCCGAGGTGAAAGAATTGATTGAAGAGATCCATGAAGGGTCTTGTGGAGCCCATGTAGCGGGTCGAACACTTTTGCAAAGGGTGATGACGCAAGGATACTACTGGCCAACGATGAGAGCTGATTGTATAGCCTATGCCAAGAAGTGTGACAAGTGCCAACGTTTTTCCTCCATCCAACGAACTCCACAAGCATTATTGACACCCATAACTTCCCCTTGGCCATTTGCCATGTGGGGAATTGATCTGGTTGGACCACTGCCAACAACCCGAGGACGATTCAAGTACCTCGTCGTCGCAGTGGATTATTTTACTAAATGGGTAGAAGCTGAGCCTCTGATTGATATGACGTATGAGAAGGTGTACCAATTCGTTTGGAAGAACATCATCTGCCGATATGGTCTCCCTCATGCCTTCATTACAGACTATGGAACACAGTTCGATAACGAGGAGTTTGCCGCCTATTGTCATCAATCAAACATTTTGAAGGTTCATTCAGCACTAGGCCATCCTCAAAGCAATGGACAGACTGAAGTGACGAACAGAACATTATTAAATGGTTTGAAGAAGAGGTTAAATGAGGCTAAAGCTAACTGTATTAATGAGCTATAATCAGTATTGTGGGCTTACCGAACAACTCCCCGAGCAGCAACTGGAGAATCACCATATATGCTGGCGTTTGGAAGTGAGGCTGTAATACCTGCCGAGTTGGGTCTTCCGACACATAGAGTGCTGAATTTCAATTCACCAGTCAGTGACTTGATGAGAAGACTGGATTTGGATATGCTCGAGGAGGTTAGAGAAGAAGCAGCCATTACGGATGCTGCATATCAACAACGAACAACTTTGTTCTACAACAAGAGGGTGAAGAAATGAGATTTAAAGGAAGGAGATTACATGCTAAAGAAGGTCATTCAGAAGCACAATAAATTGGAAGCAAATTGGCATGGACCTTACCGAGTTACAGAAGTTGTTCGACCAGGAACTTACCGAATAGCAACTCTAGACGGAGAGGAATTCAAGAATGCTTGGAATGCTGAACACCTTCGTAAGTATTATCAGTGATGTAAAATGTACAGCAGGTCCATCAATATGAATAAAACGATGATGTTTCACCATTTTTCTCTCCTTTGTTTGAAAGTTTTTCTGGAAATACTAGTGTTGTACACTACGCTGCTCGACAGCAAAAAGAAGACGATAGTTCAAACCCACAACCAACTCCGGTTGGTAAAAGGGCGAGAACAAACTATACTCCTTTGGTTAGGAGGCATACACTAGCATGACCAACTCCGATTGGTAAAATAACTAGTAGATAGTTCGAGCGTGATCAACTTCGGTTGGTAAAATAGCGAGAACACGATAGTTCAGACCCACGACCAACTCCGGTTGGTAAAAGGGCGAGAACAAACTATACTCCTTTGGCTAGGAGGCATACACTAGCGTGACCAACTCCGGTTGGTAAAATAACTAGTGGACACTAATAGTTCGAGCGTGATCAACTTTGGTTGGTAAAATAGCGAGAACAAACTATACTCCTTTGGTTAGGAGGCGAACACTAATGTGATCAACTTCGGTTGGTAAAAGAGTTAGTGGGCATGATAGTTCAAAGCCATGACCAACCTCGGTTGGTAAAAGGGCAAGAACAACATTCTTAAAAATGCCAATCTCGGTTGGTTTGAAAACAAAATATGCTCTCAAATGCCAACTTATGTTGGTCGGGAAGTAAGTTATTACATAAAAGTTCATCGAAGAACAAATATTCCAAACTGAACCAAGTATATTTGGTCGGGGATAAAAACCCACTAACTGTAGTTGGTCGACGAGGAAAAATCTTTGACCTTGGTTGGTCGGGCACATTTATTGAAAAAGACAAAATTTACAAAGTATAGCTGGTCGGGGATAAAAACCCATTAACTATAATTGGTCGACGAGCTCAATTTAAACAACCTTGGTTGGTTGTAAGAAATTTTAACATTTTTTATACTCATTACTTTGTTATTAAGTGATCGAGCAACATTTTTTATACTTATAATTTTTTATTACTAGATTGGTCGATGAACCACAAAGAATTGTTATGCAATCACAAATATAAAAGTGTTAGACAAGTACAAAACAATAGCAATACATATTTACAAACAAAAAATGAAAGTCTTTCATTAAAATTCAAAATAAATTACAAGTTACATATGTGTGCTAACTATTACATTGAAAATCCTATTCTATTGGTTTTTTTCCCCTCAGCCTTCGATACAGGTTCCTCGCCAGCAGGAGGATCATTTAATGTCTGAGGAGAATTGATAAAATTCAAGTCCTTCAACATTCTGACATTCATTACTGAAGGAGTATCCAAGAGATGCTCGGGACGAGATACTTCAATTTGAGAATGAAGATTATAGTCACCAAGATATTTTGAAATTAAGCTCCGAGGAATGGCACGAGCTGGGATCCATTCCATGTCCAATTTATAGGGTGGTACATGCAAGTCTAGTAGCCCCGGAGTATGATAATCCCACAGGTAGTGCCCCTATTCGAGCTTCAGCACACCCAGGGCGTTCAACCATCCCTGTTTATAACCTTCATTATTGGCATTTTCAATGTGAGCATCCAAGTGATAAAGGGCCTCATTATAGCCTGCATTCCAGAATTCGCGAGGTTATTTATGGAATTGGAAAGTTAATCTTTCTAACTGCTCATGAAGGTTCCTAGCAAAAACATCCTTATTATTCAAAGCAGACTTCGTCGCAGTAAGTTGATCTTCCAAAGTCAGGATTTTCTTGGACATTTCAGACAAAGCTTGATCTTTTGCGTTCAACTGGTACGCTTGAGTTTCCAATGTTGACAGAGTACGAGCTTCTTCAATACTACGAGGAGTTTTTGATCGACCCCGAGCAGCTGGAGTGCTTCGTTCCTCGTTAACATCCTGGGCAGCTCTTCCTCGCCCACGAGAACCTCTTCCTCGTCCCCAAGCAGTAGCAGAAATACCAGACCTTCTTAAAGTATCCAATTCTTGCCTTAATTTGACATTCTCAACATCTAAGAATGAGAACCCTTCGTCGGAGACTAGTACCAAGGCAGTGGAAGATGAAGCTGCAGACTTATACTGTGCCAACTCTGTCTGCAAATTGTTGTTCTCTTGTTCCAGCAGCTCGGCGATCTGTCTGCAGGCCTCAACTTCACCTTTTAGGGTCCTCTCCCTGACATCATACCCAGCAATGAGTTTGTCATAGCCCTTCTCGGCAGAAAGCTGTTGATATTTCTTTTCATACCCCTCAAGTAACAAGGCATTTGACTCCCTGTACTGATCCTTGAGATCTTCTAGAGTATATTGAAGCTCCTCGATCATATCATAGTAGGCCACGTTATTGGCCACTGCTCTATCAAGTAAGTCCTTCAAGTACCGATAAGCTTCGATTGCTTGCTCTGAAGCACCATGACCAAGGATATCGGTAATTTCGGATGTACTGAGGTCTGTGTGACCAGCTTTATAATACTCATGGCATTGCTGCATCAACTTTGTGTCGTTAGCAGACAAAAGATCCATCCTGGCCAGAAACTAACAGAGAAAGAAAAAGAAGATCAAGACCGAGTGCAGATAAAGAAGAGACAATCATATGGAAAGAAAGAACTCAAATTTTATTAGATCATAAGGTAAAAGTTATAAAGATCTGAGATACAAAGTACAAGTAAGGAGAAAAATAGAAAGATAGTACCGAACAACTTCACACCTTTTCCTTGTCTCCCAAGACTTTCTCAGGAGGCTGGGACGAGGAGCTTGGTTGCTCGGTGGGAACACTGATTTGATCGGTTGGAGTTGGGATTTGTTCAAGAGGAGCAGGCAAAGATGAAATCTCATCAGCAGATGTCTGGTTGGGTTGAGGATCAAGGATTTGATCACCCACAATCATTGAAGATTCTTCAGATGCAGCTTCGTCTTCATCTTCGTCTTCAATAACTGGAGGAGGACCAGGGAGATGTTATTGAAATAGCTCGGAGTCCTCGCTCACCTTCAATTCCTGCAAGGCAGCAACCCAACCATCATGGAAGAATTTCAAACTTCCATTATTCACCTGGGTCATCATTGCTGCTACCCCTATCCCATCCTTTATCCCAACCAGTCCGAAAGGATTTCTTCACAGCTGTTTTTCTCTTCATCTTCTCCGAGGAGAGCTTCTCGGATAGAAGGTCCTCGGAAGCTTTCAACTTGGCCTCCAACTCCTCCTTCTGACGATTTGCTTCGCGCAGAAGTGTCATCTCTTCCTCAGCTGATTTCAACTTATTTTCAAGCTCCCCGAAAGTAGTGAGCTTCTCGGAGTATTTCTTGTTCTCCCTCTCCAAGTCCTTCACCTTGTTTCCCAACTGCATTTTTTCTGCTTTAGATGCAGCCAATTTCTTCTCCCATACACCTTTATCCTCGTCGTACTTCTGACGGGATTCCTTCAGAGATTGGGCCAAACCCTGGAATGCATCCTCTACTCCAGACGAGGAGATTGAAGCCTTGAGCGCTTCATCTTTCTTCACAATGGTGTTAAAACAACTCACCAGCTGAAAAAAGAATGTAGTGATGAGTTAGTGCTGAGATACATATATTGATAGAAGGAAAAATTCAAGATAAAAAGAAACTTACTGAACCAATGTGACGAGTAGCTAGGGATGTCAGCATATCCCTAGGCATGTTTTCCTCGATGCCTTGAACTTCAGGAATAATCCAAGTTTTTACCGAGCTCATTGCAGAGCTCGGGGGAATGATGGTTGGAACACCAGCTCCACTAGTTTGGAGCTGGGGAATGGCTTCAGAAAAACTAACCGAGGAGAATTTCTTCAATCTCCTCAGTGGAACTTCAGCAGTTTCAGCCAAAGAACCCTTGGTGGGGGAAATAGTGATCACTTCCACAGAAGTACTTTTCTTACTCGGAGCCATTGGAGGCTTCTCGGCAGCCTTCTGAACAGCAACAGAAGGAACAACATCAATTTTCTTGGTCCCCTTTGGGACTTCAGCCTTGTTCCTCTTTCCATCCCCGACAGAGGAAGTCTCCTCGAAGATAGCAGGAACTCTTCTCTTGCCCATCTTCTGACTTAGAGGAATATGAGATTCTGGTGAATATTCCTCGGAAGCTGGCAATGGGTCACTAATGCTGACCACGGGACGAGTAGTCAAGGATGATGTGTAGCTCCTGTACTGCAACAAATATGAAGCAGACCTGATGTGCTCGTCTGCAACTCTCTGATGCAAACTCCAGATATGTTTCAACTGCTTTATATTGACTTCTGACTCTTTTGGAGTTTTTCTCTTGCTGTCAACTGTAAACAAGAACATATTGAAATATCAGTCATACATTTTATCAAATACCATGAAATCATAATTTCAAAAACAAAATAAGATGAAAACGACCTATCCCATTGCCATATGGGGGGCATCTGGGACCCTCATATACTGCATCTCCAACCAAAGGGGCAGGTTGCCAATTTTTTATAACTACCCCGTGTTCAAAATAATCCCTGTTGGCATCAGGGAGGTTGACTACTAAGGCCCTATTCAAAAACCTAGTTTTTAAATAAAAAACGTTGTCTAAAACAGCCCATCTGTAACAGTACATAATCTCAGGAATTCCTATACGAGTTCCAAGAGTTTGATTTAACCTATATACCCCATTAACTATTCTCCATGTTTTGGGGGCTATTTTTGCAGGGACAACGTCGAAGTACTGACAGAACTCTAAACACAACGGATTTGGTGGAAAAAAAATCCACATTCAGCAATAAATAGGCTAGGGAACCAGTGTCCCTCAGCCAAATCAAAATAACTTGAAGGCTCAGAAAGAACCTCCAAAGTTACCCAAGAAGGAATAGAGAAGTCAGAGCGGAACTTCTCAAGAGATTCGATAATGTAAACCATGATGAATAAAAGAAGAAGGAAGAAGAGCTTACAAGGAAAAAGGAGATCTGTTGACAAACGAAGGAGGAAATGAACGCACAAGAGAGAGAAAAGCTTTAGAAAACTCGAAAGCAGAAATTGAAAAGGTAGAAGACGATGGGATTGCCTCTGAAGTTTAAATACCTTGACTTGGGAAACGGCGAAAGAAATGATTACAAAAAGGAAATATTACGCTACCGGCGGCTAAAAGGACCAAAAGGGCACGAAGATCGAAGCGCCTATAAAAATGCAAAAAGGCGGATTCTGCGAATTTGGAAGGAAATTTAAATACGAAGAAAAGGCTCCTAAAACCCAGGAAGGTCATTTAATATCGCCATATACCGAGAAAGAATGTTCCATACTCCTCAAAGTTCGAAATATGAAATATTGGGGGCTTCTGTTGACATCAAAATTAGTATGCTGATGTGGACGAATAATAAGAAGACACGTGTCAATCTACGTGGCACAATAGCAACGAGGAAGATTATTTCCCTGACCAACATACTCACTCCGAGGAACACCAACCCTCCGAGGAACTCTTATACTCCGAGGAACTCCAATGCTCCGAGGAACTTTTGGACGACGAGCAACTAAGGTGGTTCGAGCTGCACCTCGACCACAATATTAATTGCCAGATAATCAACAGTTCAACTATTCATTGAATGCTTATCATCTTGACGCGCACGTTTGAAGAACATTAAATGAATTACCCTTTCATATGTGTATCATTTAATGTAACACCCTTTCATGTACAGCCTAAGGGCTATAAATACGTTGTATCACCCTCATTCAAAGGGACCGGAATTTCTTGATAGAGCTTGTAATCGAGAATTCCCAAAACACTCAGCAATAACATAACAGTGGACGTAGGCCATTCTTATAAGGCTGAACCACTTTAAAATCTTTGTCTTATTTTATTTATCTGTGATTGAATAATTAGAGCTATCTAATTTTTTACATCAACAACGATATTGATCAGTACCAAAAATTTCTCACTAGAATTGCTGAAAATTTTATCAAGGAATTATACAATCTCGGGGCTCAAAAAATATCACTGGCTGGGCTTGTTCCGATGGGGTGCTTGCCATTGGAGAGGACCACAAATTTTATAGTTGGGAATGGAGATGGGTGCATTGAGGGGTATAACACTGTGGCTCTGAACTTCAATAGCAAGTTGGATGGTTTGGTGAAGATGCTAAACAAGGAGCTTCCTGGGATCAAACTGGTGTTCTCAAATCCTTATTTCATTTTCCAGCAAATTGTTCAAAAACCTTCTTTGTATGGTAAGTTTTTCCTTTAATTTTCTCTAATCATCATCATTGGTGTGCGTGTGCTTATTTTTCATTAATTATTCTAAGCAGACTCTTGATTTCGACTCAAATTTTATGACCGGCTAACAAGTTACAAGAATTATGCTGGATCTCAAATTTCAACCAACAAAGTCATAAAAATTAAGTCTTGGAATCAAGAATCAGCATATAATTACTCTGTTTTCCTTTATTTGTGGCAGCGGCGATCCAGGATTTTTGGTCAGGGGGAGCCAAATTTTCCATTGGAGTCGGGGGTTCGGGGGCGGGAGCCCCCGAGACAATTTTTTTGGGTTACTTCAAGTTTTATACAAATTTTTGGTTAGAAAGTGTGCTGGGTTTTAAAATTGGGGGAAATACTCTTAGGTCCGTAGCAAATAAATTTAAAATACTAATGGCCCGTTTAGCAACCCAATTCCAAGGCCTGAAAGTATAATTAAAATTGAAAGTTCAATTTCAATTCCGTAGAATTAAAATTGCCCTTGAAATTTCATTTCCATGACTTGAAATTGGGTTGTCAAACGGACCCTAAAGGAATTTTGTTAAATTTTAAACACTCAGTTCCAGTAATTCTCTTCTTGTACAATTTAAACAAAAATTAGGCACCACAAAAAATTAATACCTAAATATAATCCACAAAAATTAGGCACCAAAAATTTAAGCAAAAATAAGGTAGCACATAAATATAATCCATTTCATTTCACTAAATAAAAAACTAAAAACCCATTTCATTTCAGAACATAAATCAAACCCCCACAAGCCCACAACCCATATATCCATACATATCGCCCACAACCCATATATCCATATATATCTCATCATCATCTCATCAACATATCTCATAATCTGTTATATTCATCAAATCAAAACAGAAGTTCAAGAAAGCTCTTACCTTACCGGCAGTAGCAGCAATGGGAAGGAGGAAAGAGAGGAGGCTGGCCGGAAGGAAGCAACAGGTGCAGGCGGAGGCGTGCGTCGGCAGGTCGGGGTGCGTCGGCCTTCGCAGTGGCAGAAACGTATTTGGTTGTTTGTTGCTTCTTGTTGGAAAGAGAAAAGGAATAGGTTATTATTTAGGTTTATGAGTTTTAGTTATTTACATTTTGGCCCTTTATTTTATAAAAATATATAGAAAACACCTATAACTTATATTTTTTACCCAAAAAGACCCCTCATTTTTTTTACTCGATAATTTTTTTTGAAAAGTTGAGGAGGAGCCTCCACTCCCCCTCGTCCCCACATAGAACCGCCCCTGCTCACAAATATATATACCCAGAAGCTCCGATGAACTTGTTGATCCTCTGTAAACAAGTTTCTTTTTTACACACACCTCTCTCTCTCAAGAAATCTAAAAACTCATGTCTCAAAATCTGAAAAATGGGAGGGAAAGAAAAAAGTTTGTAATTTCCAAATAAAAATTATCTTAAACTCAGTACATTACAAATTCGAAAATAAAAAAGATGAATTTATGTAGCTCATATTGAATATAAATCCTAATCTTCAATTTACCAATTAGTTCTAATTTAATTATAAACCTTATTCTCACATTCGAGAGAGAGAGAGAGAGAGAGAGAGAGAGAGAGAGAGAGAGAGAGAGATAAACTGAATTTAGGAGGTTTGTGAAAAGACCAATCTAATTTAAAGTTTATAAAAATAGGGCATTCCTCATAATTTTATAAATTTAGTCCATGTACTAAAAACATCATGAAAAATGACGAATATGCCATATGACAATTCATAAAAAAAATCATCAAAATTTTAAAAGTCCATAACTTCAAATCTACAAATTCAAAATTCACAAAATTTATATATTCGAAATCTACTCATCAAGATCTATTTAACAACACCCGTATTTATTTTTAGAATGAGTTTTAAATGAGTATGACTAAGGGTATAAATATAAATACATCTTTAACTAAAACAAATGAAATGACATGTTTTGTGGACTCCTAACTCTAAAGGACCACACAAATAAATGTTATTATACTACAGGGACTAGATTTATAAACCTGAAAATCATTGTCCTAAAAACCAAATATAAGAAAGAACATGACCTTGACCTTAATTCTCTAATGAATTTATGGGCGACAACCATGCTCACCGGAGTGAAGATCGGAGTTGTTGAATAAAGAGTTATAAATTATATTCCAACAGTTTGAAGAGAAAAGTATGCGTTAGTTGTATTCATTCAGGGCAAAAAATGTTGTAAAATAATTGTTAGGACCTTAGTCGTCACATGTGAAAGTGGAAACTTTTCAAAGTACAAATTTTCCTTAAACATGAATGTCACGTGCAGTTTTTTTCCAATAAGAACAATACAAGATGTAGGTGGATTTCGAATTTGACTATGTTCGTGATGATGATGATGATGAATTCATTCAGGGTCGGGCTTAAGTATGTGCAAAGTGGACGAATGCACAGTGTTCTCCGTTGATCTATTTGTTATTACTTATATGTTCAGAGCTTTTTTTTATATTAATACATATAAAAGGGTTTTATAATTTTACATGGGGCGTTTTCAATTTTTATTAATCTCAGGACTGACCATGACTTCATTTTTTTATTAAATCAATAAGGGTTACAACTCTCTTAAGTGTCACAATTCTCTCAATGTGATACACGTGCAAGAGCAGTAAATGGTAATTAATGGTTGTTCTAACTTAAAATCAATTTCTTTTGAATTATCAAATTTTGTGCAGTTAACTCTCATTTAGAAAATCAAAACTTTTGTTTAAAGAGAGAAAAATATTGTTTACATGGACTTATTGTATAGAGATGACCTTTTTCTAAACCCGTTTAGTCAAGAAAACTTTATTGGAGTTGGACAATATTGGAAGTAAGAGTTTGTTGACCATACCCGAATAAGGGTTAACATAACCCTCAAATGTAATTGGTTTAAATATGAATTACTCACTAATGGACCCCATAATTTTAATGAGTTATCCATATTTTAACCAATCATATTAGAGGATCATGTTAATCCTCCTTAATATGGACTCAAGTTTTGGAGTCAAAAAGTTTAAATATAAACGAGGGAATTTATTCATCTTCTCCAAAATTACATTTCGTGGCATATAAATTTTCAAGTTTTCAAAAATTTTATGCACTCCTATAATTTTATGATTGGAGCCTCTAAATTTATAGGGTTTTTAAATGATTATCCGAAAGATAAAATACCTAAGGTAGGTTCGAACTTTAGCCTTCAAATCATTAATTCCATAAATTCAACTAAAAAGCATTCCCAAGAGGAATTCAATTATGATGTGTTTGGAAGCCTTATTTTGTCATGTGAAATTGAAATTAGAAGATAAATTGTGAACTAAAAATATTATTTATAAAATTCCATCACCCTTAGGAAAATGTTATGATAACATGCGTATTCACGGCACATGTTTTGAGGCATAAGGATCAAGTAAGTAGCGAGGAAAACTTTGTAAAAGTATTTGTGACATATTAATTATATGTCTAAATTTTATTTTTATTATTTTTCGAACATTAATATGCTCTCTTAGAGAGCATGTTAGGAGGACCCATTCAAGGTGGAGTAGAGCTCTTGTGAAGGTTTGGTAGGTAGCCAAAAAGGGGCAAACTTGGGATGTCCACATTATTCAAGTAAACATTTACTCACATATTTCTTATATTGAATTTAGAGGTGTTCACTTATTCCCACAAATAACAAACATATGGAACATGCAATCGAAGGATAAAACATATTTATTGAGAAGGACAAAGTCCTTTACCCTAGACCAAAATACCATTCACTAAAATAAACCCACCATTAATTCATTTTTTCTATCTAAATTAAGTCCCTCCAGATCTCCGACCAATCTCCATCAAACCACTGCTGATGTATCTCCAACAACTCCTCGGCGACGTTTTGACCAGCCTCTGGCATCCCCTAAGACTTTGATGCCCCTTTGATGAGTCTCTAATGAATATGTGTGATTATGACGAACCCTCTAGCGAGTCTCTAATGATAACTTGGGACTCTGGCTATCCTTCGGTGGCTCTCTGGCGAGTACCCGACACTATAACAAATTCACACGGTAAATTCTCAATGTGAAATTTCGCATGCAATTTGTCAATGTGAAATTACACGTGAATTTTTTTCTTCAAAATTGCATCTAAATTAAATGCAATCGTTCAAAAAATACAAGATTAATAAAATATGAACACGATCAATAAAATTTTAGTAAAGATTAAAATCTCTCGTTGTAAAATATTCTTCCAAAATTTGCAAATTGAATTTCTTAATGCAAAATATGAGTGGAAAATTTCACATTAGAAACATATGACGAAAATTGCATCGCAAAATTGAAAATTTCGAACTTCAAGACTAAATATCTCTTTTGATAGATCTCGTTAAGATCTTTTCGAATATATAGATTTTATCCCAAACAAACTTATATTTTTGGAGATATATAATTTTAATTTTTGCATGCAAAAAGTCAAAATAGAGATCAACGAAAAATCTTTCTACAAAAAAATGATTTTCGCTTCTCATTAAAAATGTATTTGTTTCGTTAGGTATATCATTTAATTGGTAGTATTCAATTTGTGATCTTTATCTTATTTTAAAACTAGAACCTTCGTCACTTTAATCTATAAATTGGGATAATTATACTTCCCTCGCATATATTTTGGGTTAACTACATACTCCCTACTCTAATTTTGAAAAAATATAATAATTTTCTTCTTATTTTTTAGGCTTTTAATATGGCCTTCCATCCGTTTTAAAATGACCGACATCAGTTACAAAATTATATGAACACCCAACATTAGTGCGGATAAATCAACTAATGAGGTAATTTTATCATCTTAGACTCAAATAGCAATTAATAGATGAAAGTTCGTCATTTATCATCTATCTTTCGTATGATCTCCACACATTCGATGGTTTATATACAACACAAATGCACATGAGTGTTATCTATATAATAAAGTAGGAAACTTATGTATGTCATAAGCTTCAAGTATGATGTCATCAATCTGATTTTTTTTTGCATTTCCTATTTTACCCCTCAAGTTTTTGGTTTCCCCCTCTTTTCTTTCTCACCAATTAATTCCCCTTTCACTTTAATTCAAATGGAAGGATATTTTGGTAAACATACCCCAAAATGCACATTTTCTTATCCCACTCTTTCATTCACCCACCCAAACCCCCACGATATCCCTTATGAAACATCATCCTCTCTCCCTTCTCATCAAAAACCCATGGCTCCCTCCCAAACTTGCTCATACGGTGCCTCCCTCAGCCCTAACTCATCCGCCTCTCACTTTTCCTCTCTAAACCATACTTACCTCGAACCCTGAACTCCCCCGACCCTCCATAGCTCCAATACCGATTACCAATAATGAAAGACCAACAAACTTTCTTTCCCTTCCCCGCCGTTGTCAACCCTAGCGTAAGTCCGTTTCCCATTTTGAAAATCTAAGCTTTACGGGTTCAATTTTTTTTATCTTCTTTTGAAAAAACGGTGTTTGATTTTCAATATCTTTGGTTTTTTCAGGAATTGCAACTGTTGTTTTGGTTCCAGATGGGTTTTTTCAGGAATTGCAACTATCATTTTGGTTCCAGATTGAGGGGCAGGAGTCTTTATTTTCAGGTTCATTTTTGTTATTTATTGATACACTTTGATGTTCATCTACGCGTACATATGGATCCATATATGTTGGATATTTTGGTGCTTTTTTTCTGTTCTCTCTCTATGTAATCAGTTTGAGGACTACTCTCTTTCTCTCCGATTTATTTTTTTGGAGTTTATCATTCTTGCGTTTGGATTTTTTAGTTCAAAACTATTTTAGTGTTTATTTATGTGGGTTTTAAACATTTTCAAAGTGAAGGTATGAAGATGTAAGAGTGATACTTTAATTTGAGGATGTGGCAGATCTACAAATGTAAGAGTGAAATGATGTAAGTCATAGATTGCAAGGTCAGTGTTAGTGTTAGAATCCCCTACACAAATTTCTTTTTGTTGTTATTGTTATTTTTGGTTTGTTGATCTAATTATTGTTTGTTTGTTGAATCAAAGGGTGAAAGTGTCTCGATCTTTTAAAAATTGGTGCATTTAGTTTTTTTATTTGTTACGTAAATGCTTGGTTTATGCTACGTATATATTGCCTACAATGATTTTATTCACATTCAAACACTCCCTTTTAAACCAGGCATATAATGATTATTCTGCAAATGGATTGATCCTCATTGTCACCAAAGGTAAAACTAGCTTCCGTAGGGTATACAAACATATGTTATATTTTTTGGTACGAAAAATTTATGAAGATAATAATGGGTTTGTGAACTATGTTTTAAATCTTCTATGTACAAAATGGAACTTTGTTTTTTATCTTTTATTACAAATTTGTGAAGATTATAATGTGGTTTTGAACTCTCCTTCTCCGTTTAAAAAAAAATGGAGTATAGGTTTGTGAACTTTGTCAATTTCATATTTTCATTAATATCTTCATTGAACTTGCTGTGTCATTTGCACTATCCTTCATCACTATTGGATTAAGAAATGATGAATTAAGAAATGGAATCATTGAAAATGTAGAAGTTAGTCCTTTTTACCTCTTTTGACCTGGATTTTTTAATTTTTAAAATATGTTGTCTTCAAAGTTGTTTTTTGAAAATGTCTAATATTCTTGAAATTTGTTTTTTTCAAGCCTCTTATTTAAATTTCATGTGTTATTTTTTAATCTTTTTTATATAGGTATGTGGACGAACCATCAAAATGATAATGTGTTAAATGGTAATGAGACGATAGTAGGGTATTTTTATTATTTTTCATACAGTTGTTGTTTTATATTATTCGATTGACTCTGTTTTTTCTTCTTTTTTTTTGTCTTTTGGGTATGAGTTAACACTGGGTAGCTCGCACGTGAAGGTCAACGGTAAATAGTTGGGTTGCGATTCAATAGTAGTCCCATCGCCTTAAGGCTGGTGCGATTCAGCCGTTGGGTTTTTGATGTTGTTCGCCTCGGCTTGGATTTATCCTTACTACCATTGGTTTGGGGAATGAGTTTTTAATTTGCAATTTAGCCTTTTTTGCAAGGAAATATGGGGGTAGTGATCATATTTTCATGTTTAAGCTTTCATAGAATTTCTGTTAGTTATTTTTCATTGTTTACGAAAAAATCTACTTTGTGTTCATGAAATAAACCCACTTTAAGTTCACTCTTTTGGGAAAACACGTTTATGAAGCTTGCCTTAATATTGTTTTTTTTCAATGATCTAATATCGTTTTAATTATTCCCAGGTAGTTTTAGAATTGGAGGATGCCAAAATATTCTCTGTATTTCATTATTCCCAGGTAATTTTAGAATTGGAGGTTGCAAAAATATCCTCACTCAACTCTAAAAACCCTTATTATTCAAGGTTTGAATTTATTCAAAGATATTTTCCCCCATTTATTCATAAAATTTTGTTGAGATGTTAACATTTAATTCATCTTTACAGGTTTTGTTGAGATGGGGAAAACAGGGAGAGATTAGACACATATGTTTGCGATAAATTTTAGCTTTTGTTTTCATTTCTCATTTTAACCCCCCCCCCACACACGTTATTGCAGAAGATAAAACAAATAGGAGGCATGGGTACGAGCTTTTAGCAGCAAGTTTGTTTCTCCAATCATCCATCAGATCAATTTCGTCAACTAAGATGTTATTGCTTACACCCAACGGCTCAAAGTTACGCAACTGCATAGTATAATGAACAAACACTGGAGGACTCGATCTCCACTGCTCAACACAATTCCTTTCTTCCGTAAGCAGTCTCATGAAGCGCCATGGCATGTCTGGCTTGAAATTTGTATCACGAGTCTTTGCAACTCAGGACATTCTCCACCATATCTGGACCACCAAAGTGCTGCACCCAAACAGTTCACAAGTTGAATATATATATATATAAAAGACGAGTGTAATTAGATAATCGAAGGCATAATTCTGCCACCTGGAGGAATATTTGATCTCATATTGATGTCACTTCCTGGACCAAATGTGCCCCCGGCTCTTCGGTATTCTTCAACCTGTAGGGTGATAAAACTTGAACACGTCGATCTTCTGCCATGCGAACTATGCAGCACAAAAGACCATTGGAAACTTCTGCATTGTTGAAGAAATCACTTGAATAGAATATATGTAGGTTCAAAAAGTAACCTGCTGAATGAAGATGGCTGTGAAGATGGTTGTTCCAAATTTCAACCATCACTTCCCAGAACAGTATGTGTTGGAATTTCTTGCCTTTGAACTCCATTTTAATTATTTCCTTGGCTTGAGAAATTGTTTTGTATCTATAACCAAGTTATGTAGTAGTGTCGTCTTTGGTGTTTATGTTCTTAATAAAAGTAGATTTCTGAACATGGGCTTCTTTTGATTTCTATTTGGTTTTGGGACATATTTTAATTTTTGGTGCTTACTAATAATGGTGTTTATAATGCAGGTACTAATTATGGTGTTTATGGTGCTTACTAATTAACAACGCACTTTTTAACTATATATTAATCAGACCAGGCTCGGTTGGTCAACTGACAAGGGGGACTTACAGGCACCTGTTGGCTACGATGCCAATAGCTCTGTTTTCAGAGATATTAATGGCTCTAAGATACAAGTGAGCAAGCCTACTGGAGATCAGTTAAATACTAAGCATATGTTTTCTTTGATTATATCATTCCGTGGTTTGGTTTATATATTAGGTGTGGTGGTTTATACTTATTTTACATTTGATTATCTATCATGTTGATAAACATTTTTTTTCTTAGATGGTGCGTGACATCATCATCAGCGTATCGGACGACCTTACTGTTCCTTTTTCACTCGCGGTCGAATTGTCCGGTGCCAATGCCTCCTCATCTATCATTGTCACTACCGGTATCGCTGAGGTCGCCGCTGGTGCAATTTCCATGGGACTCGACTGGTACCTCGCGACACAAAGATCATTACTTTAAGGAGCTGAGAAGAGAACAAGAGGAAATCGTCAGTGTCCTTGATACAGAGGCAACTGAGGTTGCAAAAATACTATCCAGATAGTGAACACTCTAAAAAAGAAACCACAATATTTATTTCTACCCAAACAATAATTTAAAGAACTTCAACAAAAAATCACTTTTTTACCTGATAAATTTATTTCTAAAAAGGATACGGAGACGAGAAGAGAAAAGGGGATTTGATATTACTGTGAGGAAGTTTATAAACCTAGGCATTGATATACATCAAGACAATTGTATGTGATCAAAGAATAAATTGAAATTTCAGAATAAATTATTGAAGAGAGTAAGGAACGGGAAGCAGGGAAGACTGAATCAGATATAGAAATCTCTGTGCATGCCTTATCAGGCAATGTGAGTATAGGGTGTTATCAGATATGGAAGACATTAAATGTACTGTTAAATATGGATGGTACTCATAGTTTTTTAGATCAAGAAGCAGTAGAAAGGCTGGGGTGTTCAATTAAAGCTACTGGGAAACTGTTAAGGGTTATGCAGTTTCATCTCAAAGGTGAAGTTTTACCATTATCTTTACACTCCCATTATAAGGTTCGTTGCAGCATGGGGATTTCATTCCCCTCAAGAATTAAGGGATCTTAACATGTGTATTTTTTTTAGTTTTGGTTCTCTCTGCACTTTAACTGTTCTAAACCCTTATATTTACTACTCACGGACAAGTTTATGGCGAGCCCCAAGTTGACACTTCTGTGTTGGTAGCAACTGTGTCCATGTTAATAGTTATTTCAACGGTCACCGATGCCATCCTTTGTTGTTTTTGCTTCACAATGCTTAAAGGCTTGAAGTCTTATTCTTTTACGTGTTTGAAGTGTTTTCATATCAGCAAATATTTGTATTAGATAAGTTGATTGATTTGGAAATTTTTGACATTTTATTATTTGCGTTCCAGATGTTTGACCAATGGTCAAAAGATTATTAGATTTACTGTTTAAAAGTGAGAATATATGAAGATGTTTGACACATGAAGATTTACATACTGTCATTTCACTTTTCAACCCTGCTAAATTTTTAATGTCTTCTCCTCTTCATTTCATTTTCTCTGTCCCATTACCTTTGTGATTGCTAGGTTAAGATGTTGAATAATTAAGAATGTAGAATTATATGAAGATTGGGGTATGATGTTGACGCAGTAAACAATGAGTATGTGAGCAATGTCGTGGAAATGTGATTGGTGGTTTATGGGGCTAAAATGATAGTAGTTTTCTGAATTTGAGGATTTTGTGGACAATTTTGTATCATTTATGTTAGTTAGAAAATTGGATTGGTATGGATTGCAGTGGTCGAAACACTGTAAAAAATATTTGATGGTAGAAAGTAGTCTTTGAACGAGTGGATATAATGATAGAATTAATCACGTAACGAGACATCAAAAGCCAATAATGGCAAGTCTTTTTTTTAAACTTATGCAATAGCCATTAAAAAGAATATTTGATAGGCCTCATTTTAAAAGTAAATTGTTAAGCATTCAATATTGTGGGGTTTCATTTTAAAGATCTCCCTCCCTCACGAATTCCATTCATCACAATCTGAGATTTGTTTTATCCAGTGAGGTTGGGAGAAGACAACAAATGTTGTTAAAAAATATGTAGTTATATTATACAATATGTCGTTTAAAATACAACTGTTTTTTTCTCTTCAGGTTTTATTTGCTAATTTTTTGAAAGAAATATGTTGTTTTTTGTTCTTAATAACTTTTCTAATAATTGGACAACTCTGTTTATAATTTATATTCAGTTCTTAGTAAAACTTCTTTTACGACAAATATGGAGCAAGAATACAACACTATATTGTACAATATTTCCTGGAATTTTTTAAGTGACTTCATGCATTATTTATGTTTTTCATTAGATTACTTTGCATATTTTATTACCTTACTTTCCAATTTGATCCCATTTTGGGGCATTGTAGATTATTTCGTTAGTACAACACTCATTCGGGGTTCACCCATCCTCACGGTTGTTCCTAATTCATCGTATTTATTCTTTTACTCTACCAAAAAGTAATTGTATTCATTATTTGTTGGGATTTTCTGTGTTATATTGTTTTCAACTTAATTTTCCTTTAGTGAGGGATGCTAAAATCTATATGATATATTTTTTTTCATTTTTAAATTAATTTTCACTTTTTTTTTACAATTTGAAGAGGTGAAGTCCTTTGATGCCGATGATACTGAGTAATAATTTTTTTTACTATTTTATTGTTTATATTATACACGACTTTATACTTTTTAAAATTATCAGCGTGCCTTCAGGCACAGGCATACCCTAGTATATATATATATATTTCATATAAGCCATGAGAGTACGGTTCAAGTGAAAATGATAGGAAAGTGCTAAATACGTTTCATCATTACATATATAAACATTTCAAGGGAGAAAATTAATGTACTAACATTTTTGTATTTATCCAAATTAATTCATCATTTTCTCATCATTTGATGAGTGTTGCCACTTGTTTTTAATGTATTTTGTTTATTTTCAAAACCTAAAACACAATGGAGCTCACATAAAATAAAAAATACAAAAGTGGTCAATATGATTATCATTATTTAATTGTTTTTTGGTTGTGTTGATTAATTATATTTCATTTTAGTAGCTTTTAATGCACTACAACATTTTATATTTCGTGTTTTCTTGATCTTATCTCTTCACATGAAAATATACGGGATTTATTATTCTCTTTGAAAAATCAGGGTTCGATGTCGCTGCAGTGGCATGCTGTGCCACAGGAATGTTTGAGATGGGCTTCATGTGCAACCAATATAATCCATTTACGTGCATAGATGAAAGTAAGTATGTATTTTGGGATTCTTTTCATCCAACAGAAAAAACAAACCGTATTGTATCCGATTATATGGTTAAACATGTCCTGCATGTATTTTCTTGATATTAATGGTTGAGGCATTTAACGAACCAAAAAGTATAACACTATAGTTTGAATAATATATATGTTTAAAATGCTTGACGTAGTTTTTCACACTGAATAAAACATGGACTATTATTCAACAAAATATAACAACATAATTGTCGTATTATGATTGTTATTGATATCATTGTTTTATTTTAAAGTATTAGTATTCTTATTGTGGTTCTAGCTCGAAAATATCCTAAGAGGGGCTGATTTGGGATTTCATATTTCATTTGACTTTCTAAATCCAAACTATTTATTTATTTCCCAAATTATTGTTGTCTTTCTAGAGTTATTTAGCCATATTAACACATTTTCTTTTTAGTTATTCAAATGATTTGTTTTTTAATTGTATATCACTCCTTACCCATTCACATTAACATTTATATAATCATCACTCACACAACATAAATAAATCACAAATTGCAAATAGTAAGTAATAGACAAATATACCAAGGATTTTTTATTGTGATCCAGTGATAACCTTTCACCTACATATACGATCGAGACGACACTCAAGAAAGCTACACTATATTTCAGTTATTTGGTAGTGAGAGCCTAACACCCTATTACTAAACTACCTCCATCATTGTAACCACAACTAATAGGGGAACTACTTTCTTCCCTTTCTAAAAGGTTATGATCAAGGGAACTACCTCCTTCCTTGACCCCTCTAAACTATTACTCTACCAACCAAGAAGATTATAATAGACTTCGTGGCTTTTTCAGGTCTCCATAAAAAAAATCTTTCTTAAGTTCTCCATTGATCCCTTTTTTGAGGGATCACCGTAAATCCACTAAAACGCTTGATTTGAATGTTTTTATATCTTAAAAAAATTTACACTATTTTCTCCTTCATGAGTAGATATATACATTAAATAATGAACCAATATCCTTGATCTTCAGATACCACAATATGATCTTGAAAGTAGAGATTGACGAAGTTTTTATTGAAGCCTTTTTTGTCCAATTAATTAGCCTTTTCTTCTTGAGATGAATCAAACATTGTTGTATTAAATATAGAATTTGTTGGATAATCATCTATGTTGAAACCCATTATGTTCCCATGGACTCTTATTATCCACGAGATAAATCTTATTGGGTCGGATGAACTCTTATTATTTGTATCGAAACTTTGATTATATTGGTGTTAAAGCTCTCAATGTTTGTTCATGATTATCGTTGTTGATAATAAAGCCTGCTTTGAAGATCCCTCTTTATTGTAGAAGAACTTGAAGTTGATGTGATGATCCCAAGTCTTCATGTGTAAGAACATTAATTTTATCTCTTTTTAAAGAAGTGGAACATGAATCCCACCAATTTAAGTAATATTATTAAAGTGAAAAAGTGTCCCCTCAGCGGATTAAATCAAAAGGATGGGGATATCAACCTTACCTCCTAAAAGGAGGCCCAAGAACTAAGACTAAAGGAATACGATAATAAAATATTGCCTAAGAAAAAAGAGAACTTAACAAAATATATAATCATTTTAGATTAGAAGCCTTATCATTTCTAAAACAATCATACTACAAACTACCATTGGAATCTTTGTAACATAATCAAACCTCTTGAATCAGTTTAACTGGCCTCATAAATTAGACAATACATTTGGTGGGTAGTTGTGTTCTCTAGAACAATGATCTATTCTAAGATCCAAGTGATGAGCAATGGACCATATCTTTTTAAGTATATAAAATATTTTCATGGCCATTTACTCTCCCTTTGTGACACCCCGCCTAATAAAATACCGGGTGATCAGTCCTATACCAAATTAAAACAGGAATCGCAGTTGGTTCATCCTTAGCATCACTGTCGAAAACCTTTTTAAAACATACTAACCACCTAGTATTCCAAAAAGCTGGTGCCAAATTTTATCTTTTAATTAAACAACCAATAACATGCGAAAATATAATATGAGTCATTCACACAACTGAATTAAATCAATTGAACAAATAATAAAATGACATGCTGAATACACCATCAGCCACCAAAGTAAATAGTCCAATACAAACATCCAACACCTGAATAAAAATATCTGAAAACTGTACTGAAAAGTCTGGGCGACATGCCCCAAGTAAACTGAAACTGATAGATGGTTCCTACTCTAGGAAATAATGAATGAGGCGCCTAATCCAAGCTCCTTCTAGCATTCACATATGCCGCAGCTCCGTGTCCCTCGAAAAGAATATCAAGTATGGTGTCCCTGTGTCTGGACACCTAAAAGGTTTTGAAAATATTACTTTAGCAAGGGTTAGAACCCAAAATATTTTGAAAATATTTGGCAAGTGAATTAATTACAGTAATTTAAAAGACATGAATGCGCTTCATATTTAAGTTAGTGTTGCACTCCCATGAGTACATACTCACCCCTCAACTAATAATGTTCACACCTAACGGCTACCTTAACCCCACCTAGTTGTACTACCCCGTCCAACTAGTCCTAGTATAATCTCCCCTTTCCATACTACTCTACCCCGAGTATAATAATTCCTGGATTATAATTTATCTTACCAATTAACTTAATTAATTTCTTTTAAATCATAACATATAACCGTGACACAAGTTATACTATATTATTTCACGCATATAATATTTACTACCATTATATACGTACATTTACTAAGAACAACCACACATATATATATGTATATCCATCCCTCCGAGTATACCCTCACCAGATGATTCCCTCTAATGTGCTATCGCACTAGGTGTGCTCACATAACCTAGTTCCCCAAGTTGGAATCGCTCACCAACCTGGACCAAAATATAAATGTAGTGGAGGCGATCATATTCCTTCCCTGAAAGTGAGATAAACGCCTCACCCATATACCGGACGCTATTACCGGGGATATACTCACCCTACTCCTCAAGCTAGGGGATTCATCCACATTGCGCAACCTCCCTTGATAGCACTAGAGTATATAAATTAAATAAATATCTAGTCACTGATATTTAATAGCATACACAATATACACACACATATATATACTATCACCCCACCGTATATATATATAATATAAATTCCGGCTTTACCGTGTACTAAAACTCGTAACACTAGCCTATAATTTTCCAAGTCTCTGGCTCGACTCAACTTAATTAATTTTTCTCACTTATTAATTTATCATTGTCCCGAGTCTATGGTCCGACTCTAATTTACTTAATTCGCACATAAATTAATATAATATTTACCAGATTCTATCATTCCACTCTAATTTAATTAATTTACACATTAATTAATTTATTACCTTGTGTCACTCAAACAACATACCCGGACTTGCTCACTTGGCCCATAACTTAATATTTTTCGAGTCTATATTCCGAATCCAAATTAATTTGTTTATCTCCATAATTAATTTAACAGTTGGCGTCGCTCAACTAATATACCTGAACTTGCTCACTCAATCCGTATATAATTAAATTTGGAATCTAATTCCCCAAATTTATCCATAAAGTGCCTCACGTAAATCCTCCCTAACTCCAATTTCTTTTCCCCATATTTGTTAGGAATAGGTGCCTCCAATTAATTTATCATTAATTAAAGCATAGGAATTAAATTAAATATAACTTCCTCCTTATATATAAAACTGGGCGAACTATAAAAAATCTGGGACCATCGATCGATCAATCCCCTGGGTCGATTGATCGATCGACCAGTTCCATTTCTTCTCGGGATTGCTATTCTGCCATTGACGAAAATCTAAGGTTTCTTTTCTCAAATCCCAACCTCAATCCAGACTATTTCTCATCTTTTTACATCTATCATGAACTATAATCATCATCTAAACCTTTTAGCATCATTGATATTACGAATCTTTACCCACTCAAGAACACAAATTCTTATGGTAAAATCCCAAATATCATTCACAAATTTGATCCCACAATCATAATAAATTCATCTCTAATACTGGTCTTCTATTATGATTCTTATACCAATCAATACTGAACACTTCTATAACATTAAATTAACTGTCAAATCACCCAGCAGATTAAGTTTCATAAAAACCCATTTCATGCAATAGCCCACCCAAAAACGAATTTAGGTCTTTACACCTCCCATAATATGATTTGATTATCATCAAGAAGAATTACAACAGTGGACCACTGGCCTGGAATTGTTCGTAGAGTCTGATCTGTTGGTGTAGAGAAGGTGTTGATGAAGAACACCAAATTTGTCCCTCGATTTGTCTCCAAAAAGATCCCCAATTTGCTTCTTGATTTGTTTCCTCTGTGTCGCTCTCAAACCCTAGGTTTAAAATTAACTGTCGTTCAACACTTCCCCAATTAGGTTTAAAAACCCTTAATCCCGTTTTTGGCCGCATGGGCCTAATTTAAATGGTCCGAATTACCCAGTGTGGGCCCGACTATGCCCAAAAATGTCCCGAGACTGGATTACTACCCCCGGGTACTCTTTTCTGACTATCTCGATCCATCCAGACTCAACCACACACTCAGAATTGTCCTCCGAAATACTTTATAACATTCTCCAATTTTGACCTCAAAATGCGACACACGAAATTTTGAACAATTAAACTTAAAGTCGTTAAATATAAATAATTCTTCCCACTCAAATAAATTCTCCAAATCATAAATTTAAGTTTCTTGAATTCAAGTATTCTTATTTCTCCCAAAAATAATTAAATTTTAAATCCTCAAAATTACGGGGTGTTACATACTTCCCCCCTTACAAAGGAATTTCGTCCTCGAAATTAAGATAAACTTAGTACTCCAAGTATCCCCCTGCCCGAACGCACCCATGACTTGTTGTTGTGGTTGTACATCCACGACCTCGTCCTGTAGTTGACCCCTGCCTCGCTTAGGACAATATCTCTTCATGTGTCCCGCTTCCCCACAAATGAAACACCTCTTAATAAATTCACCCTGCCACTGATCCCTTCCTTCCTCGCCTTGCCATAAGTCCTAGCTATTCTGTCGATAGCCACCAGATCTAAATTGCTTAGCCTGATTCCCCTGCTGGAAATCCTGCCCATGATGTCCCCCTGTCTGCTGCTGGGATACTCCACTGGTACTGTTCCCTCCCGCTTTATTCGACTGACTGAGTTCAACTCCCCTTTTGCTTCCTTTCACGTGGAAGCGATATTCCTGACAGTGTAGGAGTGCTTCATTTACGACGTTCGTATAAGCTACCAATGCGGGATTACCAATCAGATGTTGCCTGATCCTCGAGACTAACCCATCCATGAACCTTAACTTCTTTCTTTCTTCATTGCGTACCTCATCCGATATAAAATTTGCCAAACGAGTGAATTCTTCTTCGTAATCGATCACTGAAAGGTCCCCCTGAGGCACCTCACTGATTTTTCTCCTCATTTCAGCCTTGATTGCTGGCGAGAAATACTGGAGGTCGAACCGAACCCAAAACTCTACAATAGCTAATGTATCCCTTTCCTCAACTGTGGTGATCGACTTCCACCACTGTAGCGTTGCTCCCACTAACCTTAAAGTGGCTAGCATTTTCTTCTGCACCTCATTGCAATCTACCATGCATAGGTGACGCTGGATATCTCTCTTCCACTAACACGATAGCACCACATCTGAACCCCCTCGAAACTCTGGCGGATGCCCTTTTTGAAAAACCTCTCATACATGCTGCCACCCCGACGGCTCCGAGTGGTCCTGAACACCCGGTTCCACTAATGCCTGTGGATGATCTCGTGAAAAGTACCTTGCCATTGCGATCATCGTCGCTTCAACTACCTTCGCCACTAATTTAGTTACCAGTGCAGCCGAAATCATCTCTGGCAGTTGCTTCGGTAACTATTGCTCCTGATGAGCCTCTCTAGTCTCACCTCCCCCTGGCTTCTCTCTCTCTCTCTCTCTCTCTCTCTCTCTCTCTCCTGGGCGGCATCTGAAATGAGAATCGAATCGTATGAGTTCACCCTCAAATATAAAGTAATTGGCAGAAGAACGTAAATGCGCATACGTATGAGAATACAACAATCCTATGATAGGGTTCTACATCAAAGAACACTAAGCTGAAACGTGAAAAGCCGCACAGATCCTAAGGACACTAGAACCTGATGCTTTGATACCATCTGTGACACCCCGCCAAATAAAATATAGAGTGATCAGTCCTATACCAAATTAAAATAGGAATCCTAGTTGGTTCATCCTTAGCATCACTGTCGAAAACCTTTTTAAAACTTACAAACCACCTAGTAATCCAAAAAGCTGGTGCCAAATTTTATCTTTTAATTAAACAACCAATAACATGCAGAAATATAATATGAGTCATTCACACAACTGAATTAAATCAACTAAACAAATAATAAAACGACATGCCGAATAAACCATCGGCCACCAAAGTAAATAGTCCAATACAAACATCCAACACCTGAATAAATAAATCTGAAAACTGTACTGAAAAGTCTGGGCGACATGCCCTACGTAAACTGAATCTGATAGATGATTCCTACTCTAGGAAAGAATGAATGAGGCGTCTAATCCAAGCTCCTGCTAGCATCCACATATGCCGCAACTCCGTGTCCCTAGAATAGAATATCAAGTATGGCGTCCCTGTGGTTGGACACCTAAAAGGTTTTGAAAATAATTTTATAGCAAGGGTTAGAACCCAAAATATTTAGCAAGTGAATTAACTGCAGTAATTTAAAATACATGAATGCACTTCATATTTAAGTTAGTGTCGCACTCCCTTGAGGACATACTCACCCCTCCACTAATGTGTACACGTAACGGATACCTTAACCCCACCTAGTTGTACTACCCCATCCAACTAGTCATGGTATAGTCTCCCCTTTCCATACTACTCTAACCCGAGTATAATAATTCCTGGATTATAATTTATCTCACCAATTAACTTAATTAATTTCTTTTAAATCATAACATATAACCGTGACAAAAGTTATATAAAGTATATACATCACACACTATATTATTTCACGCATATAATATTTACTACCATTATATACGTACCTTTACGAAGAACAACCACGCATATATATATATATATATATATATATGTGTGTGTACATCCATCCCTCCGAGTATACCCTCACCGGATGATTCCCTCTGAAGTTATATCTCACTAGGTGTGCTCACATAACCTAGTTCCCTAAGTTGGAATCGCTCACCGACTTGGCCCAAAATATAAACGTAGTGGAGGCGGTCATATTCCTTCCCTGAAAATGAGATAAATCCCTCACCCATATACCAGACGCTATGACCTGAGGATATACTCACCCTACACCTCAAGCTAGAGGATTCACCCACATCGTACAACCTCCCTTGATAGCACTATAGTATATAAATTAAATAAATATCTAGTCCATGATATTTAATAGCACACACAATGTACACACATATAAATATACTATCCCCCACCGTATATATATATAATATAAATCCCAACTTTACCGTGTACTAAAACTCGTAACACTAGCCTGTAATTTTTCGAGTCTCTGGCCCGACTCAACTTAATTAATTTTTCTCACTTATTAATTTATTATCATCCCGAGTCTATGGTCCGACTCTAATTTATTTAATTCTCACATCAATTAATATAATATTTACCCGAGTCTATGATTCGACTCTAATTTAATTAATTTATACATTAATTAATTTATTACCTTGTGTCACTCAAACAACACACGCGGACTCGCTCACTTGGCCTATAACTTAATATTTACCGAGTCTATATTCCGATTCCAAATTAATTTGTTTATCTCCATAATTAATTTAACACCTTGGCATCGCTCAACCAATATACCTGGACTTGCTCACTCAATCCGTATATAATTAAATTTGGAATCTAATTCCCCAAATTTATCCATAAAGTGCCTCACGTAAATCCTCCCTAACTCCAATTGCTTTTCCCCATATTTGCTAGGAGTAGGTGCCTCCAATTTATTTATCACTAATTAAAGCGTAGGAATTGAATTAAATATAATTTCCCCCTTATATATAAAACTGGGCGAACTATAAAAAATCTGGGACCATCGATCAATCGATTCCCTGGGTCGATCGATCGATCGACCATTTCCCTTTCTTCTCGGTCTTGCTGTTCAGCTATTGACGAAAATCTAAGCTTTCTTTTCTCAAATCCCAACCTCAATCCAGACTATTTCTCATCTTTTTACATCTATCATGAACTATAATCATCATCTAAACCTTTTAGCATCATTGATATTACGAATCTTTACCCACTCAAGAACACAAATTCTTATGGTAAAATCCCAAATATCATTCACAAATTTGATCCCACAATAACAATAAATTCATCTCTAATACTGGTGTTCTATTATGATTCTTATACCAATCAATACTGAACACTTCTATAACATTAAATTGACTGTCAAATCACCCAGCAGATTAAGTTTCATAAAAAGCCATTTCATGCAATAGCCCACCCAAAAATGAATTTAAGTCTTTACAACTCCCATAATATGAATTGATTATCATCAAGAAGAATTACAACAGTGGACCACTTGCCTGTAAAGTCTGATATGTTGGTGTAGAGAAGGTGTTGATGAAGAACACCAAATTTGTCCCTCGATTTGTCTCCAAAAAGATCCCCAATTTGCTTCTTGATTTGTTTCCTCTGTGTCGCTCTCAAACCCTAGGTTTAGAATTAACTGTCGTTCAACACTTCCCCAATTAGGTTTAAAAACCCTTAATCCCGTTTTTGGCCGCATGGGCCTAATTAAAATGGTCCGAATCACCCAGTGTGGGCCCGACTATGCCCAAAAATATCCCGATACCGGATTACTACCCCCGGGTACTCTTTTCTGACTATCTTGATCCATCCAGACTCAACCACGCACTCAGAATTGTCATCCAAAATACTTTATAACATTCTCCAATTTTGACCTCAAAATGCGACACACGAAATTTTGAACAATTAAACTTAAAGTCGTTAAATATAAATAATTCTTCCCACTCAAATAAATTCTCCAAATCATAAATTTAATTTTCTTGAATTCAAATATTCTTATTTCTCCCAAAAATAATTAAATTTTAAATCCTCAAAATTACGGGGTGTTACACCCTTTTCCTCTAAATGCATAATATTAATTAATATATAAATTAAAATGATATCTTAAATTAATTTCTCACTTTAGTCACCAATATTTATTAAACATCTATTTAAATATGAATTCGAATTAAAAATTGGTTTTACTTTATAATGATCTAACATTAATTAACATATTTATTTTAATATCATTCAAATTCCATTCAACATAATTGGTTTAAATTTTTTGTAATATTTCATATGTGTAGATCGTTTATGTGGTAAAATAGCATGATCCTTCGAATTGTGCAAGGACATAGTTTGGTTATCTAAATTAATCAATAAGGAATTGCCCTATGTTATCCTCAAATATAATATAATCTATTAAAATTAAATTTCATGTGTATTTTAAATAAATTTTAAAAATTAATTTGAATATAAAAAATTCACATTAACTTTTTAAGGATATGATGTGTAGAAATAATAGAACCAAAATACACAAATTATTATGAGGATGATAATAAGTTTTTTGAGACTAACTATATACTTCCATATAATTCCTTTATAAACATAAATTAATGATTGCTTACATATTAGATACCTAAACCTAAATATGAAAACTAATGTACCCCAAGCTACGTTAACTAATAAACCAAACTAATGATTAATGATCCAAGGTAAGAGGTTTTGCATGAAATAATGAACATGAATTTGAGTTACAAATTCTCATTATAATGTCTAGTTTTAGGATTACAGAGTGAACTCGAGACCCAAGATTCATGTTCGTAAGATGACTAATAATTTCAATAGAGTTTCCATGTGATAATCGAATATCTATTCATTTGTGCCATCTGATAGATGTCATACCATAAGAACATATGTGGAGTTAAAGTTTTAAAATTCTCTCATTTGACGTGAACATATGATATACCTCTTTGCGGTTAAGGTAATTATTCATGAGTACTTCTGGAATACATACATATACCTGAGTATACGATTTACTTCACTATATACATGAGGTGAAGTTTTGTAAGATGTAATCCTATATACTTACTGTATGTGAAAAATTCGAGCGATACACTCCTCAATCAAGGGATGTTACACTATCACCTATGAGAAACCATCGATAAAAAATAGTCAAAATTAGAATAATGATGTTGTGGGATCATTAGGCAATAACTAAGATGTGAAATATAGGAAACTGGTATAGGGTCTAAGTTTTGGAGAGGAAAGACATTAGGCAACCTATGCCCTTTTGGCCTCTAGTGGGTGCGAGTAAAATATAAATATTTCTAATCAAAGCATGATCATGTGTGTATCAGTGAGTTGCATGAATTTTGGTATGTGAATATATATACATATACTACCATATGATTGCGCGTGTGTATGACTATTAACAAGTATTTGAATAATGTTATTGGTAGTGGTCACAAAAGAAGAGAATCTTATTCACGACATCACCATTTTTTGGTTAGCATGAATTAGAATATTAAATATGACCATTATTAAATACTAATATAATACAATTAGGGAATAGGCGAAAAGAATATAAGCATATTAGTAGCATGATCGAAAGTTAGAAAAAACCACATTAAGCAAGATGAAACGAATTAATGTAAACTAAAGCAATATAAACAAATTAAAACTTGGGTTTTGATAATAACCCTAAAACTCTTTTGTGCCTATGTATAAAGTATCAAAACTCATGTAGTGTAACGATCCGACTCGAATTTATGGATTACTCGTGAGTCAATCCGGTCCGAATCGGATGTTAGGTGTGAAGTACAATGAAACAACTTATATAATATTGCTAGTCCAATTTTATCTTAAATTAACGTTTTACTTGTTTAGCATGCGAGTTCAATTTCAAGATAAACTACGTGTAGGACCCATGGGGAGCAGCCTGCGTCCAAGTAAACATAGCTACTAATCGTAAAATGAATAAAGTACACTTACCTATATAATGCCCTTAAAATACGAAACTGCATCCAACTTGCCATAACAAAGTGAGGGTGTGAGCCTATGACTAGTGGAAATATACAAGCAGTATAGAAATGAATGGCATCAAAGAATACTCACATGTTACAATCACGTGCATACGAAAATATATATGTGTCTACATATATGAATATACCTTGGAAAATACATATTCAATGGTTTAACCGATTACTTCCAAAGATTTACTCGTCTAGATTAATATACCAGAATGTTGGAAATACTTCATTTGTTCATACTTAGCATTTCTCACTTTGTTTAACACACCCGATTCAACACATAAAACCATTACACTTGATTTATTCCAAACCATCCCTTTACCGAAATCACCCCTTATATACATTAACAATATATGTTAGAATTTTCTTTAAAAAGTATCGTCTCAACACACACACACACCGTGTTAGAAAATACTTGTTTATCATTTAAAAACCTTTCAATGCATAATTATGCAAAATATGGGTTTAACAACTTAGGTTACTTAACAACCCATTTGCCCACGTTGTCTTACCACTTTTACCTTAACTTATGGACATTAGTAGATTTATGCATTCATGTGTCCATTTCACCATTACCGGAACATTTAATTTACTCATTCAAGTTAGGTTGTATTAACACATTTTACCACATAACCCATTTCTTAACATGTTCCTTCTTTTCTTTATCTTTTCTCGGAATCATCGTTTTATCGCATACTTACACGGGCTCCACACCAACGGCTATGTACACCATATGCTCTGGCCAGTGATTTAGGGCTTTTCACCCAAGGGCTCCAGGCCCTTCTTGCTTATTCCCGATTTCCACTGAGTCCTTATTGATGTGCTTAACACTTTACACGTGTCCACGTTCTTCCACCTCCTTACTTTTTACCCGACCAAAGCCAAAACTAGGACTCAACCGTCCATTTTTCCGTTAATACTTGAAAAATTGTATCCTTTCTTCTTTAAGACCTTTATCCACACACGTGATTTATACTAAACTCATTCACGCTTTGGGACTTAATTCATTTTCACACACTAGTGTAAAGACATTTTCTAACATTTTTACTTCATAAAAATGTTCCACTTTAAGTAAATTACCAATTTATTCTTTGATTACCAAACTTGCAATTTAGTTCCTTAACAAGTGCTATTTATCAAATGGTTATTAAATATTCAACTTAACATTTAAAATACCTTTAGCCATTTTAACCCTTGTTCAATACCACACTATTACCCAATTCGCACACTTGACACTTTTTTACACTTCAATATGTAAAATGACAACTTTACGTAATATACTTCCGTTTTCACGCAATCTTTAAGACCAAAATATCCATTTGTCTCATTACATGTTTAGACCCAACACAACTTTCTTTAAACTTGCCCATATATTTATTACCAAAATACTACAAGTTTATACGCACGAGAAAGGGGAGTTTAATCACTAAGATCCTACCGAGTGGATTAAACGAACATTCATTATAGAATTTATACCACTTGCAACAAACATGCATTTTTCTTTTCTTTTAAATAAGAATAACAATTCCTTACATTTTTTATTCTATAAAAATGTCCACTACTTTCTTTTACTATAAAATATACTAAAAAAGCATTGCCTACATTTTTATTCCATAAAAATGTCCATTATTTTCTTTTACTAGGAAAATATGCTTGAATAACATTTTCTTCATTTTTATTCCATAAAATGTTCATTGTTTATTTTAGTAGGAAAATTTGCTAGAATAACATTTTTTATATTTTTATTCCATAAAAATGTCCATTATCTTCTTTTCCTAGGAAAATATGCTAGAATAACATTTTCTACATTTTTATTCTATAAAAATGTTTATTTCAGTCTACTAAGAAAATAAACTACGATAATATTTTCTTACATTTTTATCTCCATAAAAATGTCCATTTTCCATTTTATCAGAAAATATATACGACCAATATTTTCTACACATTTTTATCCTATAAAAATGTCTACTTTGAAATTATTAAGAACACATCATAATATCATCGCAACCCTACTCTTAATCAACAACACTAAGGCTACACTATTCATCAAATAAAGTCTCAATGTAATAAAAGTAGTGTACCCACCTAAATGGTCTTCAAAGTGGTGGTGGTGAAGGTGGATGACTCCCCCTCCTTCAAAGGTGGCCCTAAAGGGGGTCACAAAATCCCACATTAAAACCCCATGAAAGCTCTAGAAAACACCATTAAAACCCTCTTCAAATACCTCCATATGTGTTCTTATTCTTCTAACAAATTAACCCCCTTCTCAAAAACACATTAAAACCCTTCAATAATAGCTCTTCGAATTTCGTGGCCTTATATCAACATAGGGGAAGTGGTTGTTTACTGGTGTGAGTGTAACTATTACAATAAAGATATTGGATACCTACTAGAAGAATGGCAGGAGTGGTTTGGGAGAATATAAGGGTACGTTTTATTATGGCTTGCTGCTCTCACACCTCCCTCTTATAATCCAACAAGTAAATTCGTCATCAAAATAGGAGGATCAGCACTTCACAAAAACAATCATATTAGGCAAGGGTTTCTCCTAATGTTGATATCAGATTAGATCGACGATTGGTAAGGAGTCAGCGTCCTGGATTGTCTGCCCATCGTACATCCTTCTCTCTCTCTCTCTCTCTCTCTCTCTCTCTCTCTCTCTCTCTCTCTCTCTCTCCTCGTACACCCTACAGCTCAAAAATCCACTCAAAGAAAACCACTCGACGAATCCAATGGCTAAATTCCTACGAATTGACCCAAGGAGCTGATCTACTGCTGGGAAGATGACAACACAAAAGGGTAGTTGTTAGCGTCTGCTAGTTCGAGCGACGAGCCTAGTCGCTTAAACGAAGGTCTTGGTCATTCAAGTGACTTGCTCAATCAATCTAACGATGTCACTTTCCTTTAGTTAAAGACGACAGAAATCCAGCTTCCTTCTTTCGTGCATAATTTATCTACCTCACACATAGGGGACCCACTCAAATTAGATAAAAGGATGGGAGCCTTATATAATATAACCTTATATTTTATGTTAACTCTCCCTATATATAATCCATAGAAAGTCTATAACTTTTAATATCTCTATATGTAATCCAATTTGGCACCCATAATTTACTAAGGTTATAATTTGTTCCCCTTCTTATAAATCCATATATATCTAAATTCATTTTCTCAGGGAAAGATATTACAAACTTCCCTCCTTAGGGAATTTCGTCCTCAAAATTCTTAGTTTATCACAAATTTTACTCCAAATACTCATGACTAGTTTTCTATTCTAAGTACCCTCAGCACTACGTTTTAAAACTAAGGATTCCATTCTAATCATTCACAGTCGTTAATCCCAACATGACAAACCCTAAGGTCTCATAGCCAGTTCTTAAGCATGCCTAACGTGCTTATCTGAAAAAAACCTCAAGATGATTGATACAAATTAAATACTGCAACATCAACAACGAATTCACTAATATGGATCATTCCTTCATTAGGATTCACAACCTACGTTTCCTCAAACAATATTGGCTCATACCTAGCCTGGGTTGGTGCAATTTCAACACTCCTCATTACACATAACAATAATTACTAAGACAAACACCTCATCACATAGGACTAGCCGATAGATTCCTCTTATAAGACCCTTATGATAACCTAAAGTCATTCTAAGCATCACAACATGCACATATATGAGCGATCATCTCCTAGATCTCCAAAACTTCGAACCAAGTGCAATACTACCACCCGGTGTTCATCGGGACCTAATATTAATAATACTATCAAGTCATAACCTCGAGACACACGACTAAGTCGTAACTAGTTATACAGGCTAACTAACATCATGCTAACCTAAAGTAATCGAGTAACACATCGTGATAGATAAGCCATAACAGGTCTAACTCGCGACACTACTGAGCTAGCATAGCGCAAAAACTTCTCATCACTGGGATAAAAGAGATACAAGAATACAACTAATCGGGTGACTACCACGCCAAAAGGGAACAATTAGATTTCGACAATGAATTGACCCACACAAAGTGCATACCCACGACGTATATTCGAATTCCATAATTCTCCGTCGATATCTGCTAAGCACCTTAATATTGCCACATACCCTGGTTTGACCTCTTAACCTTGACGAGTTATACTCAATAATCATCCGTCCATGCCGGATGGCGGAATACAAAATGAATTTCCTTCGAGAAGCTCAAACATTAGGTTTTCCTCCTTAGGACTAATGTTACTTATCCATCACTGGTAAGTATTACTATCCTAAATCGAGATGAAGTTGCTTCTCTTGACAATCTTCATTAGTTACTGACCTATTCTAGCTAGATCTTCGAAATTTCAATATGCGTAACAAATCCTCAGTTTTCAAGATCACTCTCATCAAGTAAGACACTACGCTCACAAAATTTCAAACATTCAACTCATGAACTGCTGCTAACACCCTTAGCATCGCCTATATGATTCAAATTCATAGTTATTCTAATGGATTCTTAACTTTCAAGCATCACTCGTGCCTACTGACTCCCTCAACGGAGTCATCATTAACTGTGCAAGTAGCACACATAGGTGATATAATCAAGTCTGACACTTCATCCCGAGTGCTATCTTTAAAAGCCATAATGGATATTGTTGTGTTATAATTCTCCCAGATGCACGACCTATAATTGATCAACCAAATTTTGAATTATGCTCGATGGTTATATCATGACACATGCCTAAAACAAAATGCGTAGCAGTAACTCCAAGACACCGTCACAAGATAACATGATCTAACCGTACTACAATCATCAATGGTCTACCGTCACTAGCCTAAACTTCGATACAACAATGACTCCCAATGCCTCATAGATGACGACATCAAAGTCAATTATTTCTCTAAACAACACACACATCTATTACAAGAAACCACAAGTCGTACCATGACTTATGATACACAACCTCGAGTTTTAACACTACGAAATGTACATCACTACATGAACCTTGATGTAATAATAAATCCCAAATGAAATACACGACACCCAACCCCAAATTTCACTATTACTAAGATACATGTACCAGTCGCATTAACGACTCACCATATAAACCTTAGTATACATATCCAAGGAATTTTTTGATACATATTCACATGCCTAACCATGTTACAAACCTGAAGTCAATCTTACTAGCCCACATCCTTTGAACTCCTATGAGTGTTCAACCATTGCGACTAAGTCATCTCACTATGTAAACATCATACTGTGTACTAACCTATTAATTAACACAACCATATATTTTGGAAGGATACGGAACGTCGAGCATTGCCCATGAACACTAAGACCCATGCCTACGAACGCCACAAGGGATCCCATTTCTTAATGCCAAACTAAAGTCACCAATCTCTAAATTAGTACCACTCGGGTTATGGAAGGACACAGGATGTCGGGTATTACTCACGAGGAGGCCCCCCTACTGACGCTGCAAGGGGTCCTTTTCTAAACATCATAACTCATTTACTTAATACCAAGTCACCAGAATTATCTAGGTTTACTCCTAGGTTACTCCAATCACCAAGATTATTTAAACCTACATTATAGTCGAGGTACACAAATTGAGATGCACTAACCCAAGTCTCCAAAATATGGACCTAGTACTTCCTCACCACGGAGCTAACACTTATAAATACATTCACCGACCGACAATTAACTAAGGTGTTCATTCATAAGGGTAGCATTCTACCAACTAAGACTAGATTATCCTCTAGCGTTGGTTTACATCAATATATATGCTCATTGACTTTACCATCAATCACGGTATTACCCCAAGGATCGAAATTGCTTAATTATCACATTGCTATCGACCTCTCATATGCGTCACACCATGGAGACATATAATTTTAAATCACAATTTCACATTATATAATTATGACACTTTAATTATCAATCTCTATCATTGATTATTCACAATTTGGTGTCACCTTCCCCATGGGCGTTATCTCATTCTATTAATATCCCCAAGACTCTATGTCATCAAAGGTTTAAACAACACCTCACACTAGAAGCCACGGTGCCCCCATTTACTGGCTTACGTGGACACCCGTAAATTATTACATACTTAATCAGAAATGCGAAAGCAATTTATAACAACTTCCTTGATTGTATGCCATTTGGCACTAACTTACTTACAGTATTAACCTCTTTGACCTTGCCGTCGAGGACATGAACTAAACCATCATCAACTAGCACGACCAGCCCAAACCAACACCGATGTTGAAAGATCCACTGCTGACCTCACCACATCACTCCCGAAAGGAACCTTGAACCTATTGCTCTGATACAATTTGTAACGACCCGACCCAAATTTATGGATTACCCGTGAGTCAATCCGGTCTGAATCAAACATTAGGTGTGAAGTGTAATGAAACAACTTATATAATGTAGCTAGTCCAGTTTTATTTTAAATTAACGTTTCACTTGTTTAGCATGCGAGTCCGATTTCAAGATAAACTACGTGTAGGACCCACGGGGAGCGCCCCGCGTCCAAGTAAACATAGCTACTAATCGTAAAATGAATAAAGTACACTTACATGTGTAACTCCCTCAAAATACGAAACTGTACCCAACCCGCCGTAATAAAATGAGGGTGTGAGGCTATGCCCAGTGGGAATATACAAGCATTATAAAAACGAACGACATGAAAGAATACTCACACGTTACAATCCCATGTATACAAAAATATATGTGTATTTACATATATGAATATACCTTTGAAAATACATATTCAATGCTTTAACCGATTACTCCCAAAGATTTAGTCATGTAGATTTCTCTTGTTTATACTTAGAATTTCTCACTTTGTTTAACACACCTAATTCAACACATAAAGCCATTACACTTGATGTATTCCAAACCATTCCTTTACCGTAATCACCACTTGTATACATTTACATTATGCTTTAGTATTTTCTATGAAAAGTATCCTCTTGACACATGCACACACCGTGTTAGAAAATACTTGTTTATCATTTGAAAACCATTCAATACATATTTATGCAAATTATGGGTTTAACAACTTTGGTTACTTAACAACCCATTTGCCCACGTTGTCTTACCACTTGTACCTTAACTTATGGACATTAATAGATTTATGCATTTACGTGTCTATTTCATTATTACGAGAACATTTAATTTACTCATTCAATTTAGGTTGTATTAACACATTTTATCACATAACCCATTTCTTGACATGTTCCTTATTTTCTTTATCTTTTCTCGGAATCATCGTTTTACCGCATACTGACACGGGCTCCACACCGACGACTATTCTCACCATATGCTCTGGCCAGTGATTTAAGGCTTTTCACCCAACGGCTCTGGGTACTTATTGCGTATTCCAAGTTGTGTGTGAGTCCTTATTGATGTGCTTAACATTTTACACTTGTCCACGTTCTTCCACCTCCTTACTTTTTACCCGGCCGAAGCTAAAACCCGGACTTAATCGTCTGTTTTTCCGTTAATACTTGGAAAATTATTTCCTTTCTTCTTTAAGCCTTTTATCCACACACACATGATATATACTAAACTCATTCACGCTTTGGGACTTAATTCATTTTCACACACTAGTGTAAAGACATTTTCTAACATTTTTACTTCATAAAAATGTTCCAATTTAAGTAAATTACCAATTTACCCTTTGTTTACCAGACTTGCAATTTAATTTCTTAACAAGTGTTATTTTTCAAATGGTTATTAAGTTTCCAGCTTAACATTTAAAACACCTTTAGCCATTTTAACACTTGTTCAATACCACACTATTACCCAATTCCCACACTTGACATTTTTCCACTTCAATATGTAAAATGACACCTTTACGTAATATACTTCCATTTTTCACGCAATCTTTAAGACCAAAATCTCCATTTGTCTCATTACATGTTTAGACCCAACACAAATTCCCTTAAACTTGGCCATATGTTTGTTACAAAAATACTACAAGTTTATAATCACGAGAAAGTGGAGTCTACAAGAAAAAAGACTTTTAGTTGCAAAACAAAATTGTGACTAGTCATTAAAAATTTGCCACTAAAAGGTTTAGTGGCAAAGAAAAAAAATTTAGAGGCAAAAAAAATTTCTCACAAATTTGCTACTAAGGACTTGCTCCTAATACCTTTAGTGGCAATTTTTTGACGTTTGCTCCTAAATGTTACAAATTTAGTGGCAAACAGATTTTGCTACTAAATGATGTACTTTCAGTGGCAAATTATTTGCTGAAAAAAAAAACTAAATTTCCACTAAAAGCATGTTATTTTCCACTAAAAACTTCTTCGTGTGTATGTTTAATTAGGTCTTGTGAGAATTAAGGATGACTTAGACCAGTAGGGTAGAGAGTGTACACCTACTGATTTTTATATTTATCAAAATGATACCCTTCGAGAGTCAAGAGGTACTTGGGAACTTGCGGTAAGAGGGAAAATAAAAGAGTGAACTAATTATACGTAAAATTCGGGTATTACATGACGTGTATGGGTAGAATATGTTATGGGTCGTGGGTATACCTATCTCAATAATGTGTGAGTATATATATATATATATATATATATATATATATATATATATATATATATATATATATATATATATGAATATCTGTGTTTAATCATACCCGCGCTACTTTCTATCACGGAGGTTTTCACGTCGGGACAGTCATATTCTGATCTGATGTGACCTTTACGTGGAATATTGACTCGTACCTTAGAACATAGGATCCTTGGTACCGGCTATTTGAGAATGATAGTGAGACAGTCCTAAGAGATGTGAGGGTATGTGATGACCTCTTAGAGACTGGGAATCGTGCTTCGCCTCCAATATGTGTATTTAGTGTTAATACAGTTATAGAGTGGATCCGAACTAGTATTTTCCTCATTTGTACGAGAGGTAAATGGACCTAATAACAAAGTATGCCAGCACCATAGATTTTATGTGGGGTGACCTATTAGTATACATATTACGAGTGATAAATATATGTACATATGATTCATCTACTGTGCTTGTAAGTAGATAAAATTGAATAATGAATATTAAATAAATTAAGTGGATGAGAACTTAAGGGTGTATTAAGATGTACATAGCTGGCTTGGTAAATTCATAAGAAAAATTTATCATGTATAAATTATAATTATGCGATCACATGAATGAATCAGGATTGATAAGAGGAGCCTGGGTTAAACTAGTTAACCGGGTTAGCTTTATCTAGATTAATTCAGTAGTACGTTAGGCATGCACACTAGTTGAGAGGTGAGAATTCTCAAGTGAGTGTCGAGGCATTAACATGTATGTAATATCAACTGGTGAGCATTTTATATACTTGCTAAACTATTTTAAAGCTATTTTACACTCGGGGTCTGACCCGTTTCTTGTTATCCCCTCTTTCTCTTGTATATATATATGTGTATTACAGGTGCCCAGCCACAGGGGCGTCAGACTTAGATCTTTGCAGCTAGTGTGGGAGTTGTAGGTCTTCGCATTTAGATGACTCCATCCTTGTCATCTCATCTCTTCACGTCGTCATTTTAGATAGGGCGGGTGTTGCCCATTTCCAGTTTTTATTTAGCTCTGAGAGACTTTGTACTCTTTATTTATTAGTATTCAGTTTTAGTTGGGATTGTTTTAATTATTACATTGTCCTTCGATTTGGGATATTTTATTTGGAATGATTAATCTAGCCTGTTTATTCCACTTGGATGGTTTGGTATTCAATATTATTATTTGTGTTCATAAACTGGTTTATGTATATAAACTTATAACTACGAAACTCAATCTATAAAATTAAATTTTTTGACACTCAGCTTAATTATTTATTAGGTGATAAATAAAGAAAAAATTATTTTCGACAATGATGCTAAGAATGAACCAACCGGACACTTTGATTTAATTTAATAAAGGACTGATTACCCGGTATTTAATTAGGCGGGGTGTCACAACCATGACTAAGTTGGTATCTATAGAATATATAGTCACGGCCTAAAGTCGTGACCAACTTGATATCTATAATAAACATAGTCACGGTCCAGAGCTGTGACGAATATATAATCGTAAGAATAATAGTCACGACTTAAAGCTGTGATCAAGTTCGATTGTCCACATAACATAATCACAGCTATGGGCCGTGACAACATGCTTTCTTAATTCGGTGATGGTCACGGGTTTGGGCCGTAACCAGGCTTGTGAACGTGGTCAGGGCTATAGGCCGTGACGAGATCCGTGACCAGTCTGTGGGTTAGGGGTTTGGATCGTGACCACATAAATTGGTCACACTCGATTTGGTCACGGATCAAATCCGCGACCCACACCTCCTGGTTAGAGATAAAATCCGTGACCAATTGCCCAGTTTGGTGTAGTGTTTGAAAATCTATCGGGTGTGCTATTGGCATTCTAGTCCTCATATATATATATATATATATATATATATATATATATATATATATATATTGTTATTTCTCAGTTAAAGTCCTAGTTCCTTATAGTTTTGTGCAGATCTTAGGGAAAGAAGAAGTAGCAGAGTAGTAGTGGAGTACTGATGGAATATTGTGAAGTCGAATGAAATATTTTTAATTACTTGTTTTGTTATTTTTTTGCATGTGATATCACAATTCTTGTAAATGATACATGGAAGACGTACTTAGGATGAGAACATTTGAGACACATTTGTTTTTTTTCTTCTTCTTATCTTTAAAAGGATTAAATGATATTTGACTCGTCTTTATAAGCTATATAAATATTTATTTTATGTTTTGAATCCTTGAAGCAAGAATTAAAATTATAATTGTGTGAATTATTTTGAGTATATATGAAATATGAAGGTCGCAAATAAATACAGGAATAAATAAATGTAAAAAAATAAAAATATTGATGGCAAAATTTACTTGCTACTAAAGTTGTGTTAATATGGATTGTTATGGCAAGTTAATTTATGACAAAAATCTTTGCCACGAAAAGTGTCTTTTAGTGTCGAAATTAATTACCAAGGAAACTAATTCATATAAGTTTTTATGAAAACTGTAATAAAAATATTTTCCACCAGAGTACAGTTCGGTAGCGATTTATATTTTACTACAAAAATATCCTTTTTGTGGGAAATTAATACCTTTTTAGTGGCTAATTTTCTCGTTTTAGTGACAAAATAACTTGTCACAAAAAATGGTTTTGTTTTGTGGCAAAAAATGTGCTAGCCATTAAAGATTCACACTTAGTGGGGAAATACAAGGATGGTGACCAAAAATAAATTGCCACTCAAGCTTTTGGTAGCGAATTTTTTATGAGAAATATTACCAGTAAATGTCATTTTTCTTGTTCCCGCTGATAATGTCTGTCCTGGTGGAAAGATAAAGGTGGAGGTTTGGATTTGGATTATTGGAGTGAAACACGTTAGGTCTATGCTATAAGAAAAGGACATTAAATATTTAATTTGTGTAGAGAGAAAATGTAGTGTTCAAGGTCTCTCACTTTCAAGGACGAGTTCGAGGCTCGAAACGCATATAATTATTCCTCTACACAATCGTTAAGGTATGGGCTTTCTTAGACCACTGTGAAAACATCGAAACTAGTCAACATGTATCCCTCTATTTGGTCTCCAAGAAAAGTATTACCTGATTTCAAAATTATGCGGCCGCCACCACCCTGTTTGGCTGTGAGGAAAACAACATACTATATCTTAAGAATTGTCTTACAACGAAAACAGACTATTATTTATTATGTCACTATAATTTATTGCTACTCCTTATTTGACAGGAGTTTAAAAATATATTAAATACTCATGGATATGATCGCAGTTGGTGTGCGGTCAAGCCTCCCTTTCATTGGAGATTCCACCTGCTTTGGGAGATTCCACCTGCTTTGGGAGATACTGAATTCTCTATCAAAACACACCAAGAAGTTACGTTTTAAGATTAAGATGATGAATGAAACTTACCACTCTTCAGAGCATATGTAAATGTTAATCGAAAAACATGGGCTTTTATAAAAGAAGCATGTCAGCTTAAAATCATAAGTAGAGATTGTGGATCTACCATGTAAGAAAATGAATGAATATAACTCTCGGTCATAGAATTTAAAATCACACTTTTTCTCGGTCATAGAATTTAAAATCACACTTTTTTACGAAAGTTGGAGTAAATATGAATAATAGGCAGATGACTCTCTATTATAAAAAAACGACAAACCCCCCTGCATTTTAATTTTGACACCTATTATATTTTCATTGAAAATGAGTTGATAAGTACATGATTTTAGGGATGAAAACTATTACATTTTTATGCATAATTTTTAGGTGTAAAAAATCAATAATAAAAAAACTTTTTTTAGATTAGAGGACTATTTGAAAAATCACAATGATTCTTGAGGGTGTATTGTAATAAACATTAATTTTTTTAATTCATTACAAATTTGTAATCTTATTTTTAACAGTAATACATGAAAGTAATGATACCACAAAGTTACTCATCCCAACCATACTAATAAGGAAATAATGATTTAATCCCATGAATTGCATTCAAATGTATGGAATTTTTACACGAGGAAATTTTTTTTTTGGGACAAACATAAAGATTTTATTAAAGTAGTAATTTAGTATAAGTTCATCCTTACCCAACATAAGGAGATGTTTTTTGCGTGTTTATTGAGCATAAAATTTTCACATTTAATGACCAATAGTTTCCCAATAAAAGTAAGATTTATCTCATTATAGTACACTCCCCCCCACCCCACCCCCCATCCCACCCCAGAAAAAAAAAGTGTGAATTTATTTTTTACTTTATATTATTTATTACCTGAGGATTTGTTGATACTCCCCTTAACTTTTCGTTTGCTTACACTAAAAACATGCAAAACTCTTCTTACTATTTTTTGGGGCATCATATTTTCGATTAATTAACACTAAACTCATCTACCATAGTAATTACACTTTTATACATGTACATTCAAGACAAGTCTATAACATAATCAATTGAAAAAATAAAAATTCAACCTTGTAGTTTGGGGTGAATTTCAATTTTGGACCCGAAGTTTCAGAAATTGTAAAGTTAACCTTGAATTTTAAAAATTGTTGCAGTTAAATCCACCGTTAAAGTGTTGTTGAAATAAGTCCACGTGCTCAACCAAGTTGTCATCCTATGTGTAGTTACTTAAACAAAACGAGTGCCGTGTGGATAACAAAATTATACTATAAATAATAAATTAATAAGATATCAATTAAAAATTAATCTCTTTTTCTTTCCATAACCTCCTGCCACCACAACCACCACTGTCCACCACTCGCATTTACCATCTAACTCCACCACATCTTCCGACCTTTCCCCTAGCCTCCGTCTTTCCCGATGACAGTAGCGTTAGCGTCGACACTTGAAACTGTGGCGGTGGGATGCCTTGGTGGTGGATGTTTTGGTTATGTTCTGTTAGTCTGAGATGTAATTTTTTTTTTTCATTTGAGAGGTTTCATTCTTTTCTTCTTTTAAGTGTTAACTGTATGTATTTTAACTTTTAAGAGTGTTTTGATTTTTGATTTTTGATTTTATCTAAGGGGTTAATGATGTGTTCATTTGGTATGTATATTTTTGAGGTTTAAAACTTTTAATAAAAATTATTGGGGCATATACCAAATAGTCTCTCGAATTTTTTTTAATAGACGTTTAGTCCAAGCATTTTTATTTTGTACCAAAGATAAGAAAATAAGGGACTTTTTGGTACAAAATAAAAGGCTTGGACTAAATGTGTATTAATTAATATTTGGGGGACTTTTTGGTATTTGATCCAAAATTATTTCTTGGAGCCATGTGCTAATTAATTATTGGACAAGAGAGTAAATTTGCCATATAGGATGGACTGTAAGCATTTTCCGTCATGTATTTTAATGACACTTTGATGGTGGATTTGATTGCAGCAATTTTTAATACAAGGTTAACATTGTAAGTTCTGAAACTTCGGGTCCAAAATTAAAATTCACCCCAAACTTTAGGGTTAGATTTGCATTTTTCCAAATAAATTTGTAATAATAAAACTTGAATGTCATGTACTTAATAATTCTTAAACATTAAATTATTATAATATTTTTTTCTTAATTTTGGGCATCTAAACTTCATAGATACATTTTCATAACAGACCCAGGTACACTTCAAAAAAGTATGTCTATTGCAATATAATTACAATTATTTACTCAAAGCAACTTTTTTTCTTCATTTTTGTGACTAATATACATGCATTTCGATTGCGAATATGAAAAAAATTAAAAATAAGTATTCGTATACATTTTGTTATGAATTTATGGAAAAAAAATTAGAAGGGTTATTGGGGTTTTGCCTCCATTAAATTTGTCCGTTCGGAGATTAACCCACAATTAAAAATTAATGTAGAATTAACCTTCATTTTTCACTTTTAGCAACATTTTTTTGAATTTTATTGATATTTAAGAGATACGGTTTTTTCGACAAGTATCGTTAAAACTGAAAAATGGTGGTTAATCCCACGATAGTTTGTAATTAAGAGTTAGATTTTTCCAAATGAACAAAATTTTTGGGGTTCAATTCCCAAATAACCCTTGTTGTTACTCTACAGAGTCCACCACGTTTCCCAATAACTTTGGGGTAAACTCATTTACTCCTTTTTTTTCTTTCTTTGAAATCAAATGCTCCTTTATTGTAAATTTTGTTTTGAGCTGTTGAATTCCACCTATTTGACATAGAACCAAGGGGACAGGACATTACTATCGTTTCACGAGACTACTGTTTGGAGTAAAGCCAGATTTTTTTTTTCCTTTTTTTTGCAAGGACATCAAAGCATAAAGTCTCTATAAAAATAATATTATAGCAAATATACCTGATAGAATACGTACATACATACATATGTATTTTATATATATATATATATATATATATATAGAGAGAGAGAGAGAGAGAGAGTACTGCTCTTGTGTGGAGCGGTTCGCATTTTAAGAGTGCGAACCGAACATGTATGACTTGGTGGTGAGTTCAGAATAAAGAGAGTGCCTATAATTTTGTCGATAATTTCTAGAATCACGGTTACATTACACATGTGCGGACCATGACTGAATCTGAATCATCAATCAATACAGATAGAATACTTTTGTGTGTTTACAAAAATGTGTTTGAATTCTGTGTGGGTGAAATTAGTCATGAACAAATGGGTGTCAATTTGATTAAAAGAAAACATCTTTTTTGCTAACGCTTGTGGTGAAAAACAAAACAATTAGCATGCCAGATGATAATTGAATGCAACCTTGAATCTTACTCATTAAACGGGTATATACAAAATGAATGTATTTATATTTTCTCATTTGAAACTTGTGACCATCGTAGTCCAAAAATTGTTGATTTATTTTATGAAATTAAGTGCAGGTGATTTCCATCGCATACATGTTTTGTAATTGGGCTAAACAGAGGTTAAGTGAATTGTTTAAAAAGTATTGCGTTACCCTCTTTGACTTAGCATGCTCCTAAATCACGTAGTCTGTACGTTGACGCGTATATTCAATAGGCTGTGAGATGCCCTTTGGCCACTTATTTGGAGTATTATAAAAACAAAACATGAAACAAGACTCCTTCAATGACTAACAAAGTCTAAAACTCTCTCATCAAACATTCACACAATCTCAACCATCAACATGAAGAAGCTCTACAAAAAAGGCAAAATACATCCATCACCAACTGCCATATCCGATCACTTATCCTTACTCCCGGCAGCAGTTTTAACCCTTACGGTGGCTCTATCCCCACAAGACCGAGAGGTTTTAGCCTATCTCATCTCATGCTCCGGCAATTTCAACAACTATTCCGGCCAACAAAAAACTAACCCAAAGAATAGCGGGGGTGACCACCCTCCAAAATTTCATTGCAACTGTTTTGGATGCTATATGAGCTATTGGGTACGTTGGGACAACTCACCAAACCGTCAACTCATACATGAGATTATAGATGCTTATGAAGATGGGTTGTTTCGCAAGAAGATCAATACCAAGGGCAAGAAGGAGAAGAGGAAGAGAGTTATTGGTTCGGATGCTAAGAAGCGTGGTTCTACTGAGTTGGAATCGGTGGAACTGAGTTCACTTGATGATGGTGAGGATAGACATGGAGAAGGTGAAGTGGGGTCGGTGAAGAAGCTTGTGAGCTTCATCGGAGAGAGGATTTGGGGTGTCTGGGGTGTATGAAATTTTATCAACTAAAATAAGGGAGTTGTTGTGACTTTAGTTTCTTTTTAAGGAGAAGAAACTTTTTCCTTCCTTTGTGCATGATTATCCATCTTTCTAATGGGTGTAATTAAGATGGTAGTATGAGTTGTTATAGCTTGATTACAAATAATCAGCTAGTGAATCAAGGACAGTATCAATGCCTAGATGTTTAGCTGGTCTGTATATATGTTCAGATTCTAAGTGTTTGCCAGAAGAATTAGTCAATCTACTTGTCAGATTTTTGAGTTACAACGCTTCGACTTTTTGCAGTTACTAATCAAATTTTTGGTTTGAATCGTGTTCCGTTTAAAATTGTCTCATTTCACACACACAATAATTTGCGGATAATTTTCATAGCATATATGCAGGCGATTCTTATTGCTTCTTTAGGTTAATAATTCTGCTAGGTCAACTTCACAAAATTATTATGTTAAAATTATTAATCCTGTATTGTGCCCATGCACGTAATATATTTCTTTTGTGACATTTCAGAGGAAGTAGTCCTTGTGACAGTCATTCAAGTATTTCATAAACCATTTATTCGTCTAAAAACCATAATGGAAATTTTGTATATGATATATAGAATAATACAAAAAATAAATGAGATAATTATATTTAAGTTCTATTTGTCGGATCAACATTTATATAAGTCCTATTGACTTTTCAATAATCATATAGGTCCTATTCCAACTTTTTAGGGAATTTTTTCATAATTTTACTTTTTTATAACTAATCATTTTTAACTTTCTTTAAGAAGTTACATAAGTGGTTGGACTTCTTTTTTTAATCTTTAAATGATCATAACTTTTGATTCACAAATTCATTTTTCGCAAAATTACTATTTTTGAAATCTGCTCGACGAAATCTATCAAACAAGATCTATGAACGCTATAAAATTCCAAAGAAAAAAATTTACACAAATAGTAAACTTTACTGTATGCACTAGAATATGAAATAGTTTTATATATGTGACACTTTCACAAACAGACAGTAACATTTACTGTGGTAATATTACACAATATATATATATATATATATATATATATATATATCAGGTGAATGCAAACCCTCTTTTTTAAAAATTACCTTATATTTAAAGGTTCGCGCTAGCGTCATCCAATCCTTACCACCTTTGTTGGAGCTTCAACGACATTCCTCAGAGCTCCAATTTGGGGTGGGTAAGGGTAACATGTGGTGCCGCTGGCGCGGACCTTTGAAAATAAGAGACTTTTGAATAAAAGGGTTTTGGATCGACCGGAGTGTCATGGGGTGTCGCTGGCACGAACCGTTGAAAATAAGATTTGATAAATGGGATCTGAATCCTCTTGAGCACCAGTTTTGGGTGAGTATGGGTGGCATTAGGTGCCGGTGGCGCAGAGCTTTAAAAATAGGAGCATATTGGATATATATATAATGTGATAACACAGTAAACGCTATTGTTTGTAAAAATGTCATAGATATCAAACTTTATTATATACAATAGAAAATGAAATAGTTTTATATCTGTGTTAATATATTTATGAAATAGTTTTATATATATAACATTTTCACAAACAGTAACATTTACTGAGTTAATATTACACAATATATAGATATAGCATTTTCACAAACAGTAATATTTACTAAGTTAGTATTACACAATATATATATATATATATATATATACACACACACACACACACACACATACACGGTAGATCCAAACCTCTTTTTTTTCAAAATTATCATATTTTAAAAAGTTTACGCTAGCGACATTCAATCACCACCACTACCCACCCCCATTGTCGGAGCTTCAACGACTTTCATTAGAGCTATGATTTGGGTGGGTAGTAGTGGCATAGGGTGCCGCTGGCGCGGACCTCTGAAATTAAGAGAATATTAGATAAATGGGGTTTTGATCCACCGGAGCTCCGATTTTGGATGAGTAGGGGTGGCATTTGGTTAGGTTTATATCTATAACATTTTCACAAACATTAACATTTACTGTGTTCATATAACACAGTATATATATATATATATATATATATATATATCCAAACCTCTTTTTTTTAATATCATCTTGTTTTCAAGGGTCCGCGTCAGCGGCATCCAATCCCCACCACCACATACTCCCATTGTCGGAGCTCCAATAATCTTAATCAGAGCTCTGATTTGTGGTGGCATGGGATGCCGATGTAACATTTTCACAAACAGTAACATTTATTATTTGTGAAAATATCACAGATATAAACATAACCCAATGGTACCCCTACTCACCCCAAACTGGAGCTCCGGTGGATCCATATGTAATACCCCGTATTTTTATTGATATTTATTAAAGGGATTAATTAAATTAAATGTGAATTAATTGAGAATTAATCCGGATATAAATACTAACGAGATGTGAGTTGGTATTTGATTATGTTGTGTATATATGGCAATATATGAATATTGAAAATATTAAAATTGTCGCGAGACTGAAATACGATAATTTGGAAAATTTAGTTGGGACGCGCATTTGAGTCGCGTCAGAAATGAATTATTTGAATTAAAAATTAAATTTTATTTTTATCGACCGAATGGTCATTTTGAGTGCGCCAACGAGTCCGGAAGGGTCGAAATAGTCAGAAAACACTAGCCGAGAGTTTAGTTTGGGTCCCGGGGCATTTTTGGGTCATACCGGCAACTTAAAAGGGTATTTTGGTAATTTTAAAATTTTGGGAATTAAAGCCTACGAATTTTAAGAGTTAATTATACATTATTAGTAACCCACTAAGCCCATTACCAGCATTTAACAAGTTAGAGGGCTACGGGAGTTATAGGAAGAGTTGGAAGAGGTTCCCAAGAGAAAACCCATAACCACCATCTTCAAACTTGAGAGAAAATCTGTAGAGAAAGGGGAGAGATCAACCCTCAACCTTCAACATCAAATTCTGAAGAGTAATCTAAGGCAAGTGATTTAGTATCCTTAATGCATTGAATATGTCTTCCATGCTTAGTGTATGAATTATCTTATATTGAACTTTTTGAAGAAAACCCATGAAATTTGTTGGAGGAACTTTGAATTTGGGTTAGGATTTTCGTGTAGTATGATAAGGGACTGATTTAATACTTTAATAGTTACATATGACGATTTAAAAATGGATTTATGATGAGTATTGGGCATAAGGAAAATTAGAAGTTCATGTACATAGGGTTCGGAGAAATATTTGAAGATTCATATTAATTCCATGAAAAATTGTAAGATTTGACCCTTTAAATATGATAAGGAGTGACCTAGGGTGATTAGAAATGGTTTATATACGTTAAAACACAACTTGGATGGTCTTAGGGTGGATTTAGAGGAGAGAAGAATTGAGAAAAACGGAATTGGGATTTTCTGGGCTAAAACTGCCACCTCGTTAGAAGACCTGCCTAGGTCGTTCGAACGACCTCGTTCGAACGAACTTCTAACGAGATGACAATATGACTTCTAACGAGTTGGTAATTTATTCGAAGCCCTTCGTTCGAACGATCTCGTTCGAACGAGACTTCTAACGAGTTGACAGAATGACCATTTTGGCCTGAATTGATTTCTAGTATCCCGTAGACTTATTTAAATGATGAGATAACCTTCCCTTATTAACTAGTGGGTATAGTTGGGAGATTGGGGTACATTGAGGAGTAAAACTTAGAATAGTGTCTTGAGCCAGATGACATTTGTGGATTGGGAAGCGAGTAACTAATCACGAAGTGAGAATAATTGATAACTCAAATACATATAAACCGGGGACATGTGATTTGTATAACACTAAGTGTTGGTATAAGAACGAGAAGTATACCACTAATCAAATATTTTAATATCTAAGATGTGTGAATGCTTAGTATATGTAGTTATGTGTGTATGACATACCTATCGTACTTGCTATCATGGGAGGTTGGCGTTCATTTAGGGCCATCTAATCTTTGTGTGCCTACGGGGGGGATTTAGATTGGTACGTCGAGGACATAGGTCAGAGAAGGGCTTATTGAGAAGTTAATAATTCTGCTGATCATGAGAGCGTAGGTATGTGCGTGACCCATGTGATGTGAACTATGTTCGCCTCCACTATTTGTGATTGTTGTTAATGAAACGTTTCCTGAGAGATTCGGAATACGTGGTCCTCATGTACGTGATGTACCGGGATTTGATAGCAGAGTATGTGAGCACCGCAGCTTAGCCTCGGGGTGCTAGTATTGTATATTTATGGTGAGAATAATATACTGTTGATTGAAATGAATAGTCGTGAATAATCGTGGGTATAAGTAATAGCAACGGTTTGTAAAGTGAAAATGTAAGATTATTAATATTGAAATACTAAAGTGGGGAAAGTGTGTAATAAGGTACAATACTCTATTAAATAGAAGATGTTGGGATTTGAGTTGGATATCATATAGAAATGTTAGATTTAGCACTGAACTAGATAGATATGAGAGCAACTAGAAATGGGCACGGGTACGATAGGAGTGCACAATTAGTTGAGAGGTGAGTAACTCATGTGAGTGCACACACTATCATGTACTTTATATTCACTGTTTAATGATATTAAACACTTGCATTTTTTAAATTCATTTTCACATTCGGGCTCTGACCCGTTTGCTTTCAAATCTATTTTTGTAAAAACCTTTTTAGGTTCCCAGCCACAAGGACACCATGCATAGGAGTTCTATTCAGGTGACGTGTTGTAGCTGCTGTGGAAGTTACAGGACCTTGACAGTAGACGCCTCCATTTCTGATCTTGACTCCATTATCAGTTTTTATCATTTATTGGGCATGTCGCCCATTCCTTTTAGAGACATTTTACTCATCCAGTTACTTCAGACTTTGGGTTGTAATTAATTTAGTGATGTGGACTTTGTATTTAATTATTTCGGAATTCGGTTTGTTGTGAGGAGTTTTCCTCCAGACTCATTATTTAATGGATGATTATTCTATTCTACTATATTGTTGGTTATGTTAACTTTTCATAATTCATTTATTGCATGTTAATCGGTTTTAATTAAAATGGACAACTTACTTTTTAAATACTAGGTGGTTAGTAATATTAAAATATTTTTGACAGTGATGCTATGAACTGAACCAACTTGTCATTTTGTATTAATTTAATAAAGGAGTAGCTACCCGGTATTTAATTAGTCGGGGTGTCACACCATACCCCATTTATCTAATATTCTCTTATATCCTAAGGTCCGCGTCAGCGGCACTCCATGTCACCCCAAATCAGAACTCTGATGAAGGTTGTTGGAGCTCCGACAATTGGGGTTGGTGGTGGTCGGGATTAGATACCGCTAGCGCGACCGTTTAAAATAAGACAATATCAGAAAAAAGAGATTTGGATCCATCGTATATATATATAAACTGTGTTATAACTCAGTAAATGTTACCGTTTGTGAAAATGTTATAGATATAAACTTAACCCAATGCCAACCCTACTCATCCCAAACCGGAGCTCCGGTGGATCCAAACCCCATTTATTATATATTCTCTTATTTCCTAAGGTTCGCGCCAGTGGCACCCCATGTCACTCCAAATCAGAGCTCTGATGAAGGTTGTTGGAGCTCCGACAATGAGGGTGGGTGATGGTGGGATTGAATGCCGCTAGCGCGGACTGTTAAAAATAAAATAATATCAGAAAAAAGAGGTTTGAATATATATATATATATATATATATATATATATATATATATATATATATATATATGTGTGTGTGTGTGTGTGTGTGTGTGTGTGTGTGTGTGTGTGTGTACTGTGTTATATGAACACAGTAAATGTTAATGTTTGTGAAAATGTTATAGATATAAACATAACCTAGTGCCACTCCTACTCACCCCAAATCGGAGCTCCGGTGGATCCAAACCCCATTTATCTAATATTCTCTTAATTTCAGAGGTTCGCGCCAGCGGCACCCTATGCCACTACTACCCACCCAAATCATAGCTCTGATGAAAGTCGTTGAAGCTCCGACAATGGGGGTGGGTAGTGATGGGGATTGAATGTCGCTAGCGTAAACCTTTAAAAATATGGTAATTTTGAAAAAAAGAGAGGTTTGGATCTACCGTGTATATATATATATATATATATATATATATATATATATATATATATATATATATATTGTGTAATATTAACTCAGTAAATGTTATTGTTTGTGAAAATGTTATATATATATTGTGTAATAGTAACTTAGTAAATGTTACTGCTTGTGAAAATGTTATATATATAAAACTATTTCATAAATATATTAACACAGTAAGTGTTATTATTTGTGAAAATGTCACATATATAAAACTATTTCATTTTCTGGTGTATACAATAAAGTTTAATATGTATGACATTTTTGCAAACAATAACATTTATTGTGTTATCACATTTTATATATATCCAATATGCTCCTATTTTTAAATTTCTGCGCCACCGGCACCTAATGTCACCCTTACTCACCCCAAATCAGCGCTCCAGAGGATCCCGATCCCATTTATCCAATCTTATTTTCAAATGTTCGCCCCAGCGGCACCCCATGATAATCCGGTGGATCCAAAACTCATTTATTCAAAAGTCTCTTATTTTCAAAGGTCCGCGCCAGCGGCACCACATGCCACCCTTACCCACCCCAAATCGGAGCTCTGATGAAGGTCGTTGAAGCTCCAACAATGGTGGTAATGATTGGATACCGCTAGCGCAAAACTTTAAATATAAAGTAATTTTGAAAAAAGAGGGTTTGGATCCACCGTATATATATATATATATATATATATATATATACACACACACTGCGCAATATTACTACAGTAAATGTTACTGTCTGTTTGTGAAAATGTCACATATATAAAACTATTTCATATTCTAGTGCATACAATAAAGTTTACTGTTTGTGTAAATTTTTTTCTTTGGAATTCTATAGCCTTCATGGATCTTGTTTAATAGATCTCGTCGAGCATATTTCAAAAATAATAATTTTGTGAAAAACGGATTTGTGAATCAAAAGTTATGATCATTTAAAGATTAAAAAAAAAGTCCAACCACTTATGTAACTTCCTCAAGGAAGTTACAGATGATTAGTTATAAAAGGGTAAAATTGTGAAAAAAAAATCCAAAAAATTAGGAGTAGGACTTATATGTAAGAGGAAAACATAGTGGGACTAGAATGTCTAAAAGAAAGTCTAGTAGGATCTAAATGTGAATGCCCCAAAATAAATCTACTCTTCAACTAAACATTCAATAAAATTTTACCCCATTACTCTCTCTCTTTAAATAAAAATACCGTGTAAGTATAAGAATAAAAGAGTCCATCTCCAAATGTCATATGGATTTCCATTGCAAATTCATTTCGTCAAACTCTAATTTTTTATTGGCACCAAACGATTTTGTAAGCCGTTGATGAAGCTGCATTTGAAGTGCCAAAGTATGGAGGCACTTCAACTTTTACACCATTATTTATTTTATTTATTATTTTTTTATTTTTATTTTTTTTATATATAAGAGGGAAGACCCCCATTTTATTGATAGAAAGGTAGAAAAGCCCTACCAAGGGGGCATTACAAAGAAATAAAGAGCTAACTTTAACAAAAGGATAAATTACTTTAGAAGCCTAATTGAGGGAATGCCTTGTAAGTCCATCCTATAGATCCTTAGCTGAAGAGAAGATTTTGAATTGTTTATTCTCAATTCCATGATTGGCCAAGCAGTCAACAACCTTATTGGCCTCTCTCCAATAGTGAGAGAAGGAGATGTCCATATCGAATTCCTTCATTTCTTTAAGAATGTCCAAGAGAGACCAAAGAGGCTTTGGAATGATACCCTTGAGGATGTTGATAATAAATTGAGAGTCAGATTCCAACTGCAATCCACTTAAGTTGATATCTTTATAGATTTTGAGACCATTGAGAATAGCAACACATTTAGCTCTTGTGTTTGACATAATCCCTTTGAATGAAGAAAAGGATGAAATAAATCTTCCTCTTTGATCTCTGATAATCCCTCCTGAGCCTGCCACACCTGGATTATTTTTGGAGACCCCATCTGTATTAAGTTTGAATTGAAAATTGATTGGCTTTAACCATTTGACCAGAAAGCAGGCATTGGTCTTGGGCTCAAATTTGATGCGGAAAAGATCTTTAACATTTTCAAAAGACATTTATTTGGATTGGAAATATTTATTTGAAGAGCACATATGCATGAACTTGAAGACATTGGGGATAATCTTCTTGTTATCCATAGTGATTCCTTCAAAAACATTTTGATTTCTGGAAATCCAAATCTCCCAAAGAATGATCCCTAGCAACAAAAGAAGAAGATATTGAATGTAATCAACTTTGGATGGCCTTATCCACCATGAGAGCAACATTTGGTTGAGAGAGTTTGAGTATAGCTTGATGCCAAAGATGTTAGCAAAAAAAGACCATACTTATGAAGCTACTGGGCCATCAATAAAGAGGTGATTGAAAGTTTGTGCTTGGTTTTTGCAACATCTGCAAATAGATGCTATGAGAATCCATTTCATCTGGAGATATTCATCTATAAGTAAAATGTGGTGATAGCATTTCCATAGAAATATAGATATTTTGGGAGGAAAATCTTTATTCCATATGGATTTGCATAAAATAGATGAACATTTAGCTTTCCTAATTGATTGCCAAGCAGATTTTGTAGTGAAATCTCCATTTGAGGTGAGAGACCAGTATAACTTTCCATTGATCTCTTTAGAATGCTTTATAGCCTCCTCCTTTACTAGATTTATCCTCCGTTGAGTTTTGGATCTACTACCTGAGATAGATAAAGACTTGCATTTTAAAAACTCATGACACAAACTGTTAGTATTAACTGAATTCCACCACAACTTTAAGCTAAAAGTTTTGGTGAGATCTGACAAAGATTTAAATCCAAGACCTTCTTGCAAAGGGAAACAAAGGTTATCCCATTTAATCCAGTGGTGTCTCTTATAAAACTCTAGTGAGTTTCCCCATAAGAAGTTACTGAAGAGAGAGTGGATGTGATTAATGACACTTGCAGGAGGTTTCAGAGCAGCTATGCAGTGAATAGGTATTGATCCGAGGACTGAGGATATAAAAATTTTCATGCCATTAAAGGATAGGAATTTGGATTGCCACCCCTTTAATTTGCATTGGATTCTATTAATCAAATCACCAAAATGGGAATGTTTATTTCTCTCATAATAGATTGGACATCCCAAGTATTTGAGGGGAATGGATTTTTTGGAAAATTTTGTGATACCTTCAATAGCTTTTATCCTACTTCTTTTAACAGAATGGTGAATGGTGAAACTTCTTTTGGAGTAGTTTATAACAAGGCCTGAGGCTTTTTCAAATTTCTTCAAAAATTTCATCAGGTTTCTTAAGCTTCGAGTACCCCCATTATAGAAAATTATTGTATCATCAGCAAAGCTCAAATTAAATATAAGAGGACAACCCCTTGGATGAAAAAATGGCTTGATCTTTCATTCCAGAATGAGTTTGTGAAGACCTTGATTTAAAGCTTCAACAACAATGGTAAAAAGCCCTGGAGAAAGAGGATCTCCTTATTTAAGGCCTTTAAAAGACTGGAAATACCCTGCCACCTGGCCATTAATGAGAAGAGAAAACCAATTATTTGATACAATCCTCCATATTCTGTCAATCCATACCTCTAAGAACCCAAATTTTCTAAGCATTTTTGTGAGAAAAAGTCATGAAACTCTGTCGTATGCTTTAGACATATCTAATTTAACAACCACATTTGACCCATGAGCATTTATACCAATGAGGGACATCATCTCTTGAGCTAAAATAATGTTCTCAGATACCTGCCTGCCTTTAATAAAACCTGCTTGAGAAGGCCCAATAATAGAGCGGAGAATGTTTGCAAGCCTTGAAGCTAAATTTTTTGTTATAATCTTAAAACAAAAATTACACAAGCTTATTGCCCTGAAATCATTACAAGTTTTGGGGGCCAGGGTTTTTGGAATAAGGACTATATTTGTACTAGTCCAGCTGTTGGGAAGAACCCCTCATGAGAAAAAGAAAAGCACTGCATTTATGAGGTCAGATTTAATGAAATTCCAGAATTTGTGGTAAAAAATTCCATTGAATCCATCAGGGCCTTCATAACTATTAGCATTCAAATCTAGGATAGCATTGTGGATTTCTTCTTCAGTGGGATATTCATCCAATTCCATGGCTTGAATGGGAGTGATCCTAGAATTGTGGGTCTTCCTCCTCAATCTGGTCTGCTTTGAAAATATCTTGAAAGTGAATAGCAAACTCCTTTTTTATGCCTTCAATATCTTCAATCCATGCCCCTACTTGGTTTTTAATCTTGCGTATAAGAAGCCTAGAGTGTTTGGTCCTCACTGAAGCATGAAAGAACCTTGTATTTGAATCTCCCTCAAACAGCCATTTTCCTCTCATTTTTTTATGCCAAAAATCTTCTTCCATTTTCAAAGCCCCAAGAAGATGGGCCTGGGATTTGGACATCTCAATTCTATTGAAATCAGAAGGATCTTTCTTATAAGAGAACTCTCTAATGTTCAAATCAAATTCACATTTTTGCACCTGATCACGCACATTACAGTTTTTACCTCTGTTCCAGCTAGTAAGATCCTTCTTTAATCTTTTAAGCTTAAAGGAAAAGAGAGCAATGGGATTACCAGTCATTGGTTTGGACTAGGAGACTTCAATAATATCATTAATATCTGGTTTAGAACACCAAAAATTAAGAAATTTAAACTGTTTTGGCCCTTCATCCAACTGAGTTTTGATAGAGAATAAGAGAGGGGGAGTGATCTGAGCACGCTTTATTAAGATGCATTAAGGTGAAGTTTGGAAAAGTAGAACTCCAAGAGGGAGAAATTAAACCTCTGTCAAGCCTTGCCCAAACCTTGCCCTTGTGTCTAAAGTTATGCCAAGTGTAATTAGAACCTGAATACTTAACCTCCATGAGGCCTGCATTAGAAGTAAACAGGTTGAAATCTTCAATAGCTCTCAGGTTTATCCTACCCCCACCTTTCTTGTCAGAGCTTCTGGAGACAACATTGAAATCACCCATTATGAGCCATGGATGGTCTGCAACACAACTTTTCTGAATCATGAGGGAAATCCATAGATTAATTCTCTCTGATTTAGTGCACTTAGCATAGACTATCGAGAGGAACACAGAGTTTGGCAACAAAGCATGCTTCAATTTAATCAACATGGATTGATCATCCATAAGAACCATCTCACTATTAAAACCAAACCTCCATAGAAACCAAATCTCACTATTTTAGTTTGAGATCCCACCTTCAAAACTAAATTCTCTCCTTAGAGCATCAATCTGATTGGATTTAGATTTTGGTTCCAAAAAAAAAGAAGCTTATACTTGTGACACATCTTTTTTATTCTTCTTTTGGAGGGTTTATTGGAGATGCCTCTAATATTCCAAACGAGGAAATTAATCATTGAGAACCAGCTGATTTAAAAGTTTTTGAGCTCTTTAAGGCTACTCTGGTGAGCCTCTTGAACATAGGGTCAATGGGAATAAAAGAGTCTTTCTTTGTCATGGTTTTTTGAGGCTGATCTATATTGATTTGATCACTTTCCTTCAAGTTTCTTTCAGCTAGTTTCTTCCCAATATTTTCTGAGAACATAATTAGCCCCTCTATCATTAGAACACCAACTACACCATTAACATACTTCTCATTCATACGAAATTCCCCAACGGTTATCCTTTATAAGAATATATATACACCTCCAAAATTCAAATTATCCCTCAAGCAAATGGATTTATATCCCAACACAAGAAACACAAGCACCAAAAGGTTGTGAACTTTCCCCAAAAATGAAGACAAACCAATTTGCATATGTTTATCAGCTAATTCGGATGAAATTCACAACTTCACTCATAACAAGATGGACACTTATTGGGTGTAACAACATTTTAATGTTTCTTGTTGGACGTTTTCCCTTGCCAACAATGCAAACTAATACACCAACAAAAATAAATAGTAGGCTAAATGCATTCTGGCCTAAACTTTTGAAATAATGGTAATGCGTAATGTCCAATTTAGATGTATGGAGATTGTCGTAGAGCCTAAACTTTCTAAGGTACAGGTTTTTACCATATCATACCGTTTTCATCCCAAAAAAATATTTTGGGTTTATATTTTAGAAAATCAAAAACCTAATTTTCCGAAACCGAAATTATTGGAAAATCTTTGGTTGGTTTTTACTTCTATGCATAAAAAATCGGTTTGCCAAAAATTACCATAGGGAAATACCATACCAAATTCATCGCATATTATGGTACCAATACTAACTTAAGATACCAACAATACCAAATCTACATACCGTATATATCTTGTTATTTTTGTAAATTAACTAAAAAATGTAAGAACTTATCTCCACCATTCATTTCAAAAAGCAATCACAACCATTCATTACTCCATGCAAAGTATAAAACCTAACCCAAACCCTCTTTTATTTTCACTTCTTTCATTTTGCCTACCTCTCCCTCTCTCTCTCTCTCTCTCTCTCTCTCTCTCTCATACATGCAAAATGAATAGATTTAAGGTAGGAAAATTGAGATAATTTAATTGAATTCTTTTGTAATTGTATTTAGTTTTCTTTTTTGCAATATGTATAATCTATTTTGATCTTATATAGGAATTTGATATAGTGACCTTACTGACCATATTTAAAATATTCAATATGTGTTAGCTGAATTTCAGAGTTGGGTTGCTCCCTTCTGAACATGAATCGAAATTTGTACAAAATTCAGTGAAACCATAAAATCGATTTAAATCATTGAGTAATTTTGTAACAAATTTAATATTAAAATGATCTCATGCATAAAATCGACTTGTAGTATTCGCTGAAAAAAAATCTTAAAAGAAACTGAAATTACTGAAAATACCGAGGGGTTGTTCCAATTCGAAGTGTTTCGTTTATTTGGTAGCATTGTTAAATTGTTAGTATTACATGCGCGTGAGCGTGTCAAGTGTTCTTAAGGTCAATGTTGGGTGGCTTTTGATCAACGACCACAGAAGGATGTCTTAGTTAGACGATGACGATTTTGGATTTTCTATCCTTTTTATTGTTCAAATCCACGGATCGTGCAATACATGAACTCGTCTGCTATTATAATTATTATTATTATATTTTATTGGTAGATCTCACTCCTCTCTTGAGAAATTATGCTCTAATCTATTACTTTTAAAGTAGATATAAGAACTTCGGCCATGAATTCAATGTTAAAATTGACTGATTTGGACATTGTGAAACTTCTAACTGCTACTACTACTGTACAAACACATACATCATACACACATAAGCGCTTCCTATTAGTTTTATAAAAGTTACTCTTCAAGACTACATCGTCATTGTTAAAATATTATATAACATTATTTTTGTCAATAATTTTGTCATGACTTTTAATTTAATTGATCAAGAAAATAACAAAATAAAATTTGCTTTAAAACACCGCGATTGAGGCGTGAATCCAAAATTACATTGGAGACACAAAAATATTAGGGAAGAAAAAAATTATGCACAAACTACGAGATAAATAATTAGGTGGTAATGCAAATGATCACAACTCTTACTCACTTTCAGTCTATAATTACTTAGGTCGTCACTATTTTGACTCTCTTGCGCGCGTGTTTTCTTCCCTCTCTGTACTACTCAACTATATTTCTTCTACTTTTGGCGATTTTCCAACATTTAGAAGGAAAATAAATCGGAGAGATTGGCCACAAATTCAGCATCTATATAGCAAACACATATCGTGGTGCATTTTTTCTCCATCTAGCCATACTCTATAATCACCATTTCCTGCATATTGGGAAAGGAGATGAAATCAGTAGCCCAATCAAGGTTTTAAATAGTGTTTTAAAGATTCCAATGTCATAATCTCACACTTGGAGACTAGTGAAAAAAAGCTACTTCTTAAGACTGTTAATTAATACTGTTTTGTTAATCATAAATTCGAATATGAATCATAAGGTTGCATCATGAATAAAACAGTTTTGACATGAATCCATGATGTTTATCTTCATGCAATCATAGAACCAAAAATTCCTTATAACTACGATTTAAAAAACTGACCTTTGTCCATCGTTGTTGAACGGATTAAAGTGACTTGAATGCTCCTTTAATTCCTTTATTGAACAACCCGGAATGTGAGAAAAACGAATTTCGGATTTTCTCTCCCTCCTTAGAAACAGTGTGTATTGAGATGACTCTAGATGGTGTAAAGGTCTCTATTTATAAGGGGAAGAGGGTCAGAATCCTAGTGGAGGTGGGACTCTATCAAGTCTCTCACTAATGCCACTAACCATCATGTGACTAACGGATAAGGTTTACCCAAATCTTTTAATATCTTTATTTATCACATTCCTAATTAATTATCTGACATTTATTAAAACCACATAAATGGAAAATTCAAAATTTAATAAAATTGAAATTAAATAATTAATTTCGTCACTTAACATTAATTTTCAACAGTCTCTCACTTGATCTTAATAATTCGTATAATTAGATTAGGTATCATAAGGTGCACAATCATTGATAAATTTATTTTGCTGAATCAAATAATTCACGGATGCGAGTCATGGCGGTTTCATACTATTCAAGAGCATGGTTCCTTCCATGTACCACAACACCAATGTTTCATTCAACTGAGCCTTTAATATTGAGTATCATAATGGCCTCATAATGTCCTTTTGAATAAGGACTATTTCTGTCAACAATAATTCATAATTATATGCATGCATTCACAAAGGACATAAATAATAGAAATCAGAAACACTTTTATTGAATTCAAGCAATAGTGTCAAACAACTAAGCCAAAATAGCAATCATAATCTAACTAATCGAGACCCATCTGTTTGACATGTTCCATAAAGGTCTTCAGAGATAGTCCTTTCGTGACACTCTTTGTTTCTGAACTTCTTCTTTAACTGATAGGTATTTCATCTCAATATGCTTAGCAGCCTTAGTATACCTATCGTTCTTCGAGAAGAAGATTGCTGCGACATTATCACAACAAATTTTCAGCGGCTTAGATATTGAACCCATAATTCTAAGCCCTGAAATAAAGTTTCGCAGCCATAATCCATGATTTGTATCTGCGAAGCAAGTTACGTATTCAGCCTCCATAGTAGATGATGCAATAACGCTTTGCTTAGCACTTTTCCATGAAACGGCTCCTCTAGCCATAAGGAAGACATAACCCGAAGTGCTCTTCCTACTGTCAAGGCATCCCCCAAAATTTCAGTCTGAATAACCGATCACCTCAAGGTGACCAGTCTTCCGATATGTGAGCATGTAATCCTTAGTCCCTTGCAGGTACCTCAACACTTTCTTTGCAGCTTTCCAATGGTAAATTCCCGAATTGCTTTGATATCTGCCTAGCATCCCAACGGCAAAACTGATATCTGGTCTAGTGAAGACTTGTGCATACAACATGCTCCGTACGAGCGAAGCATAAGACATGCCTTTCATGTTCTCCCTTTCTAAATCACTTTTGGAACATTGAATTAAGTTGAACTTATCCCCTTTTTGAAGTGGAACATTAATGGGATTGCAACTTTGCATGCTAAATCTTTCTTAAACTTTGTTATTGTAATCTTTCTGAGACAATCCTAACATTCCTCGTGATCTATCCCGAGATATTTCTATCCCGATCACGAAGGATGCCTCGCCTAAATCTTTAATTTCAAAGTTTTTAGAAAGATACTTCTTGGTTTCACTTATTAACCCAAGATCACTGCTGGCGATAAGTAAGTCATCAACATATAGTACTAAAAACACAAACTTACTCCCATTGATCTTCAGGTATATACACCGATCAACAATGTTTTCCTTAAACTCAAAGGATGTAATGGTATTATGGAACTCAATGTACCATTGACGAAAAGCTTGCTTTTGGACCATATATTGACTTCTTTAACATACAGACCATGTTTTCCTTTCCTTCCTTTACGAAGCCTTGTGGCTGTGCCATGTAGATTTCTTCTTCTAAACTCCTATTTAGAAAAGCTGTTTTTACGTCCATTTGGTGCAGCTCCAAATCATAATGAGCCACCAATGCTAATATGATTCTCAATAAGTCCTTCTTTGAAACTAGAGAGAAGGTCTCATTATAATCAATGCCTTCTCGTTAATTAAAATCTTTGGCAACAAGTCTAGTTTTATGTCGTTCGATATTGCCTTTTGAGTCAGTTTGGTCTTAAAGATCCACTTGCACCCAACTCATTTTTGTCCTTTTGGCAATTCGACCAACTCCCAAACTTTATTGTCATTCATAGATTTTATTTCTTCATTCATGGCATCAATCCATTTATCGGAATCATCACTATTTATAGCTTTTTCATAAGAAATTGGATCATTAATATTCCCTATGTTAAATTCGGTCTCTTTAAGGTATACCACATAATCATCCGGAATTGCCGATCTCCTTTCTCTTTGAGATCTTCTTAATGTCACTTCCTGATATACCCGTTTATATCCTCGGCTTGGATGAGGATTACCTCCAAAACGGACGACCATGCGAGGGGCCGACCCTCCACCAGGCTCCAGACGACAGTACGAGGGGCCGACCCTCCACCCAGGCTCCAGACGACAATACGAGGGGCCGACCCTATACCGGGCCCCAGACGACAGTACGAGGGGCCGACAGTACGAGGCCAGAATTGGGCCAGGCTCACTACCGAAAGAAACTTTGCCCTCGGCCTCGGCTCATAGGCCGAGGGTGATATCATGACAGCGCGTGGTTTGGGAGACGCGTGGAACAGTGCGCGTGAGGCTCATATGACACGTGGCGGACCGTTATAACAAAATCACACCCTCACGTGAGGGAATATTATGTCATCATTTGGCATCTACAGGTGTCAACAGGGGATTGGCTAGATCATCATTCATATGCACCATGCATACTTGGGGGGTACACTACACCCCCCCAAGACCTATATATACTTGTCACCTACAACCCTACAGGGGATCGATCCATGAACTGTAGCCCTAGCTAAAACTCTGCTTGTACACACAGTAGAGAGAGAGTGAGGGTTATGTGCATTGTATCCAAGGCCATTAGTGCCCATACTTAGTGGATCACACACTCACAGTGGATGTAGGCCAAATTGGCTGAACCACTATACATCATTGTCTTAATTCCTCTTATACTCATCCCCTTATACATACTTATACACTTTTACATCTCTATGGCTGCCATGGCTGCTACTGTTTGAGCTCACTATCACTTATCCGGTGGTGCTAAATCTCAGCATCATCAGTTTGGCGCCGTCTGTGGTAACGAGAAGACATCTCTTCCTTTGTACAGCTTGACCTCACTGGGCACTCTGGTGGTGAACCAACGCTCCCCCTGAGAGGAGGTGTTTCACCATTGAAAGAGACCCACTAAGGTTCCCAAGCTCACCAGTATTTTCTTCTCATAGCTCAAGCACATGGCACCTGAGATGCCACCACCACCACTTCCCCCGCCGGATGAGGGGGGAAGACCCAGTTCCAGTCAGCCGCCGCCTCAGTCTGAGATGGCTGATGTGGCGGCAGCCCTAAAGTCTCTGGCAGCAAGCCAGCGGGTGATGCAAGAGCAGGTCACAGCTCTAAGCCAGAACATACTAGGAGCACCAGGGGTTTCACCTGAGATGATTACTCCGGCAGCAGCTCCAGGGCAACATGAGGCCAGGGGACCGCCCCAGGCACCACGCAAAGACCTGCCACCCCCTCAGCGGCGTAGGGATGTTGTTGACCCCCGGCGTCTACGCCTGGGGAGGCAAGAAAACCCTTGCCCTGAGGATAGGTATGGAGATCTGGAGGGAGAGGAGGCTCCTATAGCGTGCTGGGAACCTTACGAGGTCTCCAACAACACTGTGCGACCCCTCCAGGACAGTAGGGGAAAGTGCGGGAGACCAAACCCTGATGATCGCCCAAGAGGCTTTGCTTTTGATCGCTTGAGTAGGGGGTCGGCCTTTGAGAGGCTAGGCCCAGTAAATGACCTGCGGGAACAGTTGTCCAGGCCAAGAAGCGCCGTGAGATCCAAGGGGGAGGCAGCAGACGGCCGACTCCGAGGACGAGATGACGGCCAAAGGGTAGTGAACAGTCGACACAGGCCTGCTGCAGCAGAACCCTCCGTCCACCTCGGAGAGGCGGCAGGGGATAACATCGGCCAGGCCGACCCTGTGAGGCCCTGGAATGACTCGATCCAGCGGTTAGAGGATAAGATTGGTGATATATTGAAGAGCCGAGACCCTCTTCAGAGGGGATACACCATAGGCTCACCCTTCATGGCAAAGATAGTCAACTTCCCCACGCCGTGAAAGTTCAAGCCACCTATGGTCACCCCAAGGTATGACGGGAGCACCAACCCCGTCCACCACGTGGAGATGTATCAGTCGGCGGCAGACATATACTCTATCTCAGATGAGATGAGGTGTCGTGCCTTCTCTAGTACCTTGACAGGGGCTGCGCATGTCTGGTACACGTCTCTTCCAAAAAATTCCATTGGAAACTTTAAGCAGTTGGCAGACCTGTTCATCCATAATTTCTGCTTTGGGGTGAGGCCACTGAAGAAGAACACCCACCTGCTCTATGTCAAGCAGGGGAAGAGTGAGAGTCTGAGGGACTATATAGCTAGATTCAATAAGGAGAAGCTGAAGGTGGAAGACTATGAGGAGAGCATAGCTATGACAACCCTTATTGGAGGACTCCAAAAGGGGAAGCTGTTATGGAAGCTTACTGAAGACCCTTCGAGGACGACGGCTGAACTGTTGTCAACAGCAGGAAAGGTGATGAACGCCGAAGAGGCGATGGCTGCAAAATATGAAGACGAAAGAGGAGGTGCTGGTGGGAGTAAATACTCTAAGAAGAACAAAGAGGGGAAGAAGAGGTCCCCGGATGACAAGTTTGCGGGGTACAACCCTCTGACGGTTAGCTGTGAACAGATTCTCAATGAGATTAAGAGTGACCGATCCCTGAAGTGGCCTGAGAAGCTGAGGGCAGCCCCCGGCAAGAGGAATAAGAACATGTGGTGTGAGTTTCACCAAGACCACGGCCACGTAACGGACAAATGCTTTTCTCTGAAAGACGAGATTGAGAAGATGCTGAAAGAAGGGAAGCTCAGAAAGTACATCGACAACGATGTCTTCAAGAGGGGCCGAGAGGACGACCCCAGAAATTAGCGAGGCGATGCGTGCAGAGAAGGTCATCAAAAAAGAGGGGACGACCCTTCTGATGATGAGGACGACCCTGACCTCCCGTCGAGAGACGACCACGGCCCTGTCAAGAGGCTTAATATGATCTCGCTCAGAGTGGGAATGATCTCCGGGGGTCTTGCAGGAGGAGGGTCTGAGGTCGCCGACAGGAAGGCCCATGTGGCTGAGGCCAAGGCAGTGACGAAGACGGTACACGCGACTTCCCTGGAGGTCAAGTCAGAAAAAGGAAGAAGGTTGATATGGACACACTGATAGTGGGATTTTTAAGAATGGACTTCAAAGACCTCTTGGCCCCACACGATGACCCTCTCGTCATCACTACCAGGGTGCACGGATGCGAAGTGCCGAGGATCTTGGTAGATGGGGGTAGTTCTGCAGATGTGATGTTTTGGCCATGCTTCAAAGCCTTAGGTCTCAGCCGTGCTAGACTCGTCCCCTACCATCATCCATTGATTGGGTTCAGTGGGGAAAAGGTTCACCCCCTTGGGGTATATGAGGCCGATGTGAGGATGGGGGACGAGTGGCCGAGATGGCTCACCAAGAAGGTCAGTTTCTTTGTGATGGATGAGCAGGTGTTTTCGGCCTACAACATCATACTGGGGCATGTGGCCCTCAAGGAGTTTGAAGCCGTGCCCTCTACGGTCCATCAGATGATCAAATTTCCAACCCCTTACGGGGTGGGGAAAGTTCAGGGAGACCAGACGGCAGCGAGAGAATGTTACTACAACTCCGCTGAAGAAAGGGAGGTACACAAGAGGGCTACAACCACTTACAACATTGACACCCTAGACCCCAGGGACGAGACGAAGCTCAAAAAAGGAGAGGCCGCCGAGGAGGTAGAACCCATCATCCTCGATGAGGATGACCCAGGAAAAACCGTCCAAGTTGGCAAGTCTCTGAAGCCCAATATCAAGGAAGACCTCATCAAACTGTTAAGGAGAAGACGAAGCGTCTTCGCGTGGAGTCACGTAGATATACCGGGGATCGACCCTGAAATCATGTGCCACAAGCTCAATGTGGTAGAGGGAGTGAAGCCGGTAAAGCAGAAAAGGAGGATTTACTCTAGAGAGAAGTACGAGGTCATCAGGGATGAGGTCAAAAAATTAGAAGACGCTGAATTTATCAGAGAGGTCATCTACCCTGAATGGTTGTCCAATGCAGTCATTGTCCCAAAGGCCAATGGGAAGTGGCGAATGTGTGTGGACTTCACAGATCTCAACAAGTACTGCCCCAAAGACAACTTCCCTCTCCCCCGCATTGACCAGATGGTAGACGCTACTGCAGGCCATGAGCTCATGAGTTTTATGGATGCCTACTCAGGGTACAACCAAATCTTCATGAACCCTGAAGACTCGGAGAGGACTGCCTTCATCACTGATAAGGGGACATACTGCTATAGGGTCATGCCCTTTGGTCTAAAAAATGCGGGGGCAACGTACCAGCGCCTCGTAAACAAAATGTTCGAAGACCAAATTGGGAAGTCCATGGAAGTCTACGTGGATGACATGCTGACCAAGAGTTTGAAGGCAGAGGATCATGTGGCAGACCTGGAGAGGACCTTTAATACGATTGACAAATACTAGATGAAGCTTAACCCGGCCAAATGTGTCTTCGGGGTCGGGGCAGGGAAGTTCTTGGGGTTCATTGTCAACCAAAGAGGCATCGAGGCCAATCCTGAAAAGATAAAGGCCCTTATTGAGATGAAGACCCCCAAATCCATTAAAGACGTTCAGAGGCTTACAGGGAGAGTGGCTGCCCTGAACAGATTTGTGTCAAGGGCCACAGACAGGTGTTTACCATTCTTCAAGATCCTCAGGAAGGCCTTCGAATGGAGTGAAGAGTGTGATGAGGCTTTCAAGGAGCTAAAATCATACTTAGGGTCTCCCTTGCTGCTGTCACGACCCGTGCAGGGTGAACGACTTTACGTGTACCTCGCCGTCTCAGAGTCAGCCATCAGCGCAGCCATTGTGAGAGACGAAGACGGAATACAAAAGCCTGTGTATTTTAACAGCAAGGCACTCCAGGGGGCAGAGCAAAGATACCCGAGGAAGGAGAAGTTGGCCTACGCCTTGATCCATGCCTCGAGGAAGATGAAGCCGTACTTCCAGTCCCATACAATGGTCATCCTCACCGACTCTCCTCTTAGGCAGGTCCTACACAAGCCAGAAAAATCAGGTAGGTTGATGGCCTGGGCTATAGAGCTGGGGGAGTTTGACATTGTGTATCAACCTAGGACTGCCATTAAGGGGCAGGCATTGGCAGACTTCGTGGCTGAGTTCACTTGGGAAGATGATGAGGTCAAAGGTGAGACCCTTGGGATGACGGATACAGAAGACAGACCCGCCGACACACCCGAAGATAGGGCCGAGACAAGCACTGCTAGAAAGAAAGCGACTGAAAACGATGAGGGAAAATACATCTTTAAACAGGGGTCCCTCTCTGAGGGAAATTTTTCAGAGGAAAAGACTCTGTGGAGCCTCTTCGTTGACGGGTCCTCCTGTGACAGTGGAAGTGGGGCTGGACTGATACTGTTAGCACCCGATGGCATAGACGTCGAATACGCCCTGAGGTTCAACTTCAAAGACTCCAACAACGAGGCTGAATATGAGGCCTTAGTAGCAGGCCTCTCCTTGGCCAAGTCTCTTAGTGTCGGCCAGATTCTGGTCCATAGTGATTCAAGGCTAGTGGTGAATTAGATACTAGGGGCCTACGAGGCTAAGGACGAGAGAATGGCTAGATACCTCGAGAAGGTGAGGTCACTACTGAAAGGCTTCAGAGAAGTAAAATTAAAGAGGATACCCAGGCTAGACAACGGCCGTGCTGATGCCCTTGCGAGATTGGCCTCGGCGACTAGGACAAACATCAGGAGGACGGTCCCAGTGGAAATTTTGCTTCAGCCAACTATTGAGGACGCTGAGGGAACACTCAGTAATTGCCTAAATGTTTCTCAAGAAGCTTCGTGGATGGACCCCCTGATCAGATACATTAAAGAGAGTGAGATGCCAGAAGCAAGGCAGGAGAGGAAGAAGCTGAGGTACAGGGCTGCAAAATTCACTGTCATCGGAGACACCTTGTACAAAAAGGGGTTTTTGCCCCCCTTACTTAGGTGTGTGCATCCCTCAGAAGTCCCTTCCATTTTGCAAGATGTGCACGAAGGATCGTGCTCAAGCCATATCGGGGGTAGATCCTTAGCGAAGAGGGTGATCACCCAAGGCTACTGGTGGCCGACCTTGGGGAAAGACGCCGCAGCATACGTAAAAAAGTGTGATAAATGCCAAAGATTTGCTACCATCCCTCATCAACCCCATCAGCCTCTTACCTCCATCACGTCTCCGTGGCCGTTCGCAGTGTGGGGGATTGACTTGGTAGGGCCCTTACCAAGAGCCGTCAATAACTATCGGTTCCTCATTGTAGCGATTGACTACTTCTCAAAGTGAGTAGAGGCCGAAGCGATTGTCACAATTACAGAGCAGAAGACCTTCCAGTTCATCTGGAAAAATGTGATATGCGGATATGGTCTGCCCAACACCCTCATTTCAGATAACGGGACGCAGTTCAAGAATGCCTCTCTGCAGAAGTACTGTGAGAGGGTAAATATCAAACAATTTTTCTCCACCCCAGGCCGACCTCAGGCCAATGGGCAAACCGAAGTAACAAACAGGACAATCCTAGATGGAATCAAGAAGAGGCTTGAGGAGGCAAAAGGAAGATGGGTCGAGGAGTTATATGCCGTACTGTGGGCATACAGGACGATAGTGAGGACTTCTACCGGGGAGACCCCATTCATGCTGGCTTATGGATCAGAAGCCGTCATCCCCACCGAAGTCGAGTTTCCTACTCATAGGGTCCAAATGTACGACCCCCAGGGAAACGCGGAAGAAAGGAGACTTGACTTGGACCTGATTGAGGAAAGGAGGGAGGACGCTGAGATAAGGCAGGCTTCCTACCAGCAGAGGACCGCGAGGTTTTATAATCAGAGGGTGAAACAGAGACCTATAGCAGTAGGAGACTTGGTTCTCAAGAAGACTTGGCAAAAGCCCAACAAACTCCATCCTAATTGGCACGACCCCTATAGGGTCATCGATGAAGTTGTCCCTGGGACCTATAGACTAGAAAACCTAGAAGGGGAACCTTTTTCCAACCCCTGGAAGGCAGATCACTTGAAGAAATACTACCAGTAGTGTTGTAAGGTCTTGATAGACCATAGTTGTAATAAGAGTTGCTACAACAGGACACTTAAAAATTAATGAGAAATGTGTTTCCCCTCACTCTATTTATCAGTTCCAGTATGCATGGAAACATCTACAGAACCATTAATTTGGCGAGTTGATCTCTCGGCTATAATGAGGGCCAGCGGAGGGGACGACCCCACCACTGTCCTCAAGAAAGACGAGGGAAAACTTTATTAAAACCATTAATTTGGTAAGTTGAACCCTCGGCTATAATGAGGACCAGTGGAGGGGACGACCCCACCACTGTTCTCAAGAAAGACGAGGGTAGACTTCATTTAAAACCATTAATTTGGTAAGTTGAACCCTCGGCTATAATGAGGACCAGTGGAGGGGACGACCCCACCACTGTTCTCAAGAAAGACGAGGGTACACTTCATTAAAAAAACCATTAATTTGGTAAGTTGAACCCTCGGCTATAATGAGGACCAGTGGAGGGGATGACCCCACCACTGTTCTCAAGAAATACGAGGGTAGACTTCATTAAAAAAACCATTAATTTGGTAAGTTGAACCCTCGACTATAATGAGGACCAGTGGAGGGGACGACCCCACCACTGTTCTCAAGAAAGACGAGGGTAGACTTCATTTAAAACCATTAATTTGGTACGTTGAACCCTCGGCTATAATGAGGACCAGTGGAGGGGACAACCCCACCACTGTTCTCAAGAAAGACGAGGGTAGACTTCATTAAAAAACCATTAATTTGGTAAGTTGAACCCTCGGCTATAATGAGGACCAGTGGAGGGGACGACCCCACCACTGTTCTCAAGAAAGACGAGGGTAGACTTCATTAAAAAATCATTAATTTGGTAAACCCTCGGCTATAATGAGGACCAGTGGAGGGGACGACCCCACCATGATCCTCAAGAAAGGCGAGGGGCCACTTGATTGAAAAACCATGTTTGGTTATTACGACCCTCGGCTATGATGAGGCCACATTGGGGGACGACCCCACATTGGTCCTCAAAAAAGACGAGAGAGGGGTTAGTAGCATTAACAAAGACAGCAAACCATAAAAGAATTAAATATGGAAGACAGTAATTATGGAAGACAGTAGAAAAAGAGACGATGGTATTGATAAAAGAGAGAATATTCAAGTGTTTTACAATACAGAGCACAAAAATAGTAAATACATTATGAGGGTATGGGCTACAGACAGCCACCCTAAGGGATAACATCGGCGGGCAGAGCTTCGACATCTACCAAAGAAGTCTCTTCCGCAATCACGACCGGCTGATCCTCAGATGTACTGACCCCCTCAGCCTGTACTTGAGATTCAACATAAGTCAGGGCCTCAGCAATTATTGGGTCGTCCAGACTGACTGCTTCAATAGAGGGACGGACTGAGGAGACGACATCGCCAAATCGGAGGACGATCCATCGACAGGCCGTCCTGATTCCCCTCTCCAGGTACTCAAGGCCGAAACCCAGAAACTCATCAGAAGCTTTGTAAGCCTCAAAAGCATCGGTCTCGGCTTTCGTAATGGCTGCTTCAAGGTCAGCTTTGTACTTGGCCTCCATGTTGGTCAAGGCCTCGTCCTTTTCCTTGAGAAGCAAGTCCCTGGCCTTAATGTCCTCGTCCCTGGCCTTAATGTCCTCGTCGTGTTGCCTCGTCAGCTCGTCCAGGATCCTTGCATGCTCAGTCCTGGAACTTTCCAACTCGGCCCTTGCAGTGTCAAGCTCAGACTGAAGATCAGCCTCATGCTGAATAGCCCTTTCAGCCTCATGGAACTTCACCTGATTCTCGGCCATCCACTTGGTGGCTGAGGTGAGGGGACAAACAGACTGCACGAAAAATGAACAGATATCAAGAGGGGCCGAGGGAACAGTTAGTGAAAGAATGAAATTAAAGAGGTGGGTCAAGACCAATACCTCTGCAAGGGAGTGCAGACCATAGTCGTACACTTTAGCAGGAGGCATCTTTGCTAAGAACTCATAGTCAGAGGCCGAAGGAGCAGAGAACATTGAGGCCTTGGCTGCCCTTAAGTTGGTGATCAGTGACGAGGGGTCGGCCCTCAAGTGTGTCAGGTTTTGAGACCAAAAGGCCCCCATGCTGGACGAAGAGGCCGTCCCCTCAGAGGCTTCGACCCTGACCCTCATTCGAGAATCAGGCCGAGACTCAACAGGGGCCTCAGGCTCCTTCCTTTTATTGCTGTCAGTGGTCGGCTCCACCACCGTCGGCCCAGCGGCCTTTGTCTTCCTCGGAGCCTGCTGAGGCTCCTTCCCCTTCTTCTTGTCCAGTCCAGATAACAAGCTGGGAGCCATCATTTCCCAAAGATAGTCTGGTGTACCTGCAGGACGATCTGATAAGAGGACGATACGTTAGAAAAGTGCAGATCTAAAGAGGAAACACTTGGAAAAAAGCAAAGAATAGGAAATGTTCAGTATAACTCACATAGTTCAGTCAGAGGGCCGACCCTCAGACCAGCTTCTTTAAGGAACCGAGGGGTCATCAAGTCTTCAAATTTGGCAAGCTCACCCTCTCGCCCTCGTCCTCTCAGATAATCTACGATGTCCTTCTCCTCTAGACTAAGTCCAGGGTCTGACCTGGCCTTCATGGAGGGGTTAGACCACTTCCTGGGGACCCTCGGACTATCGGCAACGGGCTCCCACTCCCCGGAGATAAAGAAAAACATCTTCTTCCAATCATGGTTGGAAGTTTGTGCCACATGGAGGAGTTTCTTCTCAGACCTCCTTGCCCCCAGGTGATAATATCCAGGCTGCTTGGACGAGGAGGTGATGTTGTAGCAGCCCAAAAATAGGTCAGCCGAGGGCTCGTCGGTGAAGGCATTCTTCCACAAGGAAATATAGCCCAAGATCATCCTCCAAGAGTTGGGGGGAAGTTGAGAGGGGGTAACGCCGAGGACAAACAGGATATCTGCAATGGCAGGGTGCAGAGGGAGCCTGACTCCAACCTTGAACATTTGTTCGTAGACTGCAACCTCTCCCTCTTGACAATCAAAAACCCTCTCAGTCTCAGAGGGAACCCTCATAGTTACCCCGGAGGGCACTCCATAAATATGCCTCCATATCAGGAGGTCTCGATCCCTAACAGAGGAGATAAAGGACAAGGCGTGGGAGGTATCAACCTCATCATCTGTATCATCGTCCTCGTCCTCAGCTCTCTCCCCCTCGTCACCTGCAGGAGGACCCTGGGGAAAAGCCACTTGGAAGGCGTGGGGAGACAGGGTTGTCACAGGGACAGCCTCAGAGGGGGCCGTACCCTCGGCCTGGGCTAAGGTCAGGTGTGTCCCTTCTATCAGAAGTTCCAGCACCAGTTGGTGAGGAGACTCTCTCGTCCATCTCACTTGGGTTGGGTGTCTCGGCAGGACGAGGTGACAACCCACAAGACTCATAAGGTTCAGATGGTCTTATGGTGGCAAGAGGAATGGGAAAGATGGGTCGTACCCAATTAGGGTCGGCCCCTCGTCTCCTCTCTTCCTCTTCCTCTATTCGTTTGATCTCGGTAAAGAGCTTCTCTCTCAAGGATGGGAACTCAGATACTAAGCTATAAAGCCTCCTAAGCATTAAAGGGAAGACTCTACACTTAGCTATTACACCAAACTCAGCTAACTTAGCTACAAACAAGTGGGAAATTGACCAGGTTTGACTTTTAGATTAAACAAAGGAACTCAATGGTTTTGTCAAGAACACCCAAGAACCAGTTATCGGAGAAGACGCCGGAAAAGGTTATGGCATAACCTAAAGAGAATGCAGCCTCACAACCCTAAAAAACAAACAGAAATGAAGGCAGAAGAAAGCGCTGGGTGAAAGAGAGTACCTGATAAAGAGAGCAAAAAATGTTGCTAAGACTTGGAAGAATCGAAGGCTGCAAATGGCGATGGAAGCTGATAAGTTTCTAGAGAGAGAATGCTTAGGCGCGAAGAAGAAGAAGAAGGGGAGAGATAGTTTGAAAATCTCTTAAATACTTTGGTAATGAGTGGACCCGTTTACCAAGAAAGGTATAATTAGGGCACAAGGCCCCAAGTGCACTGCGCAACCGCCATGACCTTGGGAACTGAAACAACAATGAGTATCTGCCCAGGTGTCACTCATCTAACTGATCATACATGCATCTCATTTAAAACACTATCCCTCAGCCATCTCAACAGCACCTATGGCTAAGGGCTAGGGGGTGATTGATATACCCGTTTATATCCTCGGCTTGGATGAGGATTACCTTCAAAACGGACGACCATGCGAGGGGCCGACCCTTCACCAATCTCTTGACGACCCTTCGCCCAGGCTCCAGACGATAGTACGAGGAGCCGACCCTCCACCCAGGCTCCAGACGACAGTACGAGGGGCCGACCCTGTACCGGGCCCCAGACGACAGTATGAGGGGCCGACAGTACGAGGCCAGAATTGGGCCAGGCTCACTACCGAAAGAAACTTTGCCCTCGGCCTCGGCTCATAGGCCGAGGGTGATATCATGACAGCGCGTGGTTTGGGAGACGCGTGGAACAGTGCGCGTGAGGCTCATATGACACGTGGCAGACCGTTATAACAAAATCACACCCTCACGTGAGGGAATATTATGTCATCATTTGGCATCCACAGGTGTCAACAGGGGATTGGCTAGATCATCATTCACATGCACCATGCATACTTGGGGGGTACACTACACCCCCCCAAGACCTATATATACTTGTCACCTACAACCCTACAGGGGATCGATCCATGAACTGTAGCCCTAGCTAAAACTCTGCTTGTACACACAGTAGAGAGAGAGTGAGGGTTATGTGCATTGTATCCAAGGCCATTAGTGCCCATACTTAGTGGATCACACACTCACAGTGGATGTAGGCCAAATTGGCTGAACCACTATACATCATTGTCTTAATTCCTCTTATACTCATCCCCTTCTACATACTTATACACTTTTACATCTCTATGGCTGCCATGGCTGCTACTGTTTGAGCTCACTATCACTTATCCGGTGGTGCTAAATCTCAACATCATCACTTCCTGTGGTGCTTCAAAAGTTTTATCGGTTATAGTCTCATTATGTGGTTGTTCAGTTGATTGACCATCCACTTGTTATTCATTGTTATTGATTGGGTCAATGACCGGTTCAACAACTACATTAGGAACAACACGTATGTTATGAACTCTGGGTATAGAAATTTGTACCCTGACTTCTTGAATGATTACCTCCCTTTCTTTTATACTCCCACTTACTTCACCTTCTTCAATGAATTTAGCATTTCCAATTTCTATGATTCTAGTTGTATGATTTGGACAGTAGAATCTCTATCCCTTTGACTTTTTTGGATACCCAATGAAATGACAATATCCTAGGATCCGATTTCTTTTCATGAGGGTTATAGATTCTAGCTTCCACTGGACAACCCCACACACGTAAATACCTTAAATCGGGTTTCCATCCTTACCAAAGTTCAAAAGGGGTTTTTGAAACTGACTTACCAGGAACCCTATTTAAGATGCGTACAACGATCTTTAATGCATGTGTCCACAAAAATGTAGGCAATTGGGTCCTACTTATTATACTTCTAATCATTTCTATAAGTGTACTATTACGCCTTTCAGCTACACCATTCTGCCAAGGTGATCCTGACATTGTGTAGTGGGCGCAAATACCTAATTTTTCAAAGATTTTAGCAAATGGGTCAGGGCGTTGCCCTGACTCGTCATATCTACCACAATATTCACCACCTCTATCAGACCTAATAATTTTCACCTTTTTGCCTAGTTGCCTCTTAACCTCATTAATGTATATTTCAACGACATTTATAGATTGAGATTTATCATGCAACATGTACAAAATGCAATAACGTGAAAAATCATCTATAAAGGTGATGAAGTATTTTTCTCCACCAATGGATGGAATATCAAAAGGTCCACATATGTTTGTATGTATTATTTCAAGTAGTTGGGTGCTTCTTGTGGTTCCTTTCTTTGTATGTTTGGTCTGTTTTCCTTTAATACAGTCCACACATACATCATAATTGGCCCAATCCAGATTATGGAGTATTCCATCTTTAATGAGCCTTTCAATTTTTGGCGTGGATATGTGCCCTAATCTTTTATACCACAAATAAGCAGATTTTTCATCATTAAGTGTACGTTTAGTACCAACATTAGGATGCAGGGTCACAAGGGTTTCAGAGAAATTATTTTCAAGATTGAATTGATATAAACCATCTAATAAAAATCCAGAACCAACATTATTAGAATTTTTAATCAAACCAAAACCATTGTACTTAAATTCAATTGCAAAACCGTCTAAGGCAAGTTTGGAAACATAAATTAAATTCCAAGAAACTGTGGGAACATAAAAAGTTTCTTGTAAATCTAAAATAAATCCAGTGCTTAAAATCAGGTGAAAGACTCTAATAACTTCTATTTTAGCCTTCACTTTATTGCCCATGTAGAGAAAATGCTCATTTGGATTTGTTTTGCGGATCAAAGTGAAGCCCTGCATCGAATTAGAAACATGACACATAGAACCAGAATCAATTAACCAAGTGTTAGAAGGAGCGTTAATGAGGTTTGATTCGAAACAAACATAAATAAAGGGCTTACCCTTCTTCTCGAACTAGGCCTTTCATTTATGACAATCCCTCTAGAAATGGCCCTTCTTTTTACAGAAGTGACACTTGTCGTTCTTTTCCTTCTTCACATCAGCAGTTGATGGTTCAGTTTGATGAGACGGCCCAGGACCTTTCTTAATGCCCTTGTCGAACTTCTTCTTAAAACCAGCTCCTTTGACTATTAGATTTGCCACCTGCCCCTTTATCACATGGCCATTATGTTGCTTAAGCCTTCCTTCCTCCTGTACCAACAAGCTTTGCAAATCATTTACATTCCACTTATCTTTTATAGTATTGCAATTGATTTGGAAAGGCCCATACTCAGGAGGTAGGGAGTTTAGGACGAATTGGACGAGAAAAGACTCATCCACTGTCATGCCCAAAACTCTAAGTCTAGCAGCCAGATTGGTCATCTCTATAATGTGCTCATTCATGGTTCGAGTACCGTCGAACCTCATAGTGGTCATGTTGGCCATCAGTTTTCCAGCAAGGGATTTATCATCAGTACGAAAGTGTTCCTTAATGTTGTTCAAATACTCTTTTGCTTTCGTAGTTTCAGGTAGGGAGGTCTTAATGTTAGCAGCAACACACATTCGCATAAATATTAGGGCCAACCTATTGGATCGAGACCATGCTTCATGGACAGCAATTTTATCCTCGCTACTGACATCAGTAATAGCAGCGGGTTCATCACACATAATTGCCATGTCCAGGTCAAGAACCCCTAGGCTGAACTTAATTTGCTCATTCCATTCAGAAAAATTAGTTCCATCAAATTTGGAATAGGATCGAGCTTGCAAATAGAGGTTAAGGGGAACTGCAATTAATAACAATGTTCACAAATTAAATTTTCACACACAACAAAATATTGCAACAGTCGAATATTGAATTGTTGACTAAAATTTTTGGCATATTTCATTTGCAATCTGAATATCACGAAATCTGTGTTAATCATCACATATTGTTCAGATTTGTAAAGATATATTACCCTATAATTCATTTATACTGGTCCCATAATTTTGGCATCTGTGTTTGTTGCCTAAACATTTAATACCATGAGTAATGGACTTAATGTCAACTATTCTGTTTTTACAAAACTAGTTCTAATGTTGTTCAATTTAGATATTAGCATGTGTTGTGCCTCAATCCAATTTTATAACTGACATTAGAATAAGTCTTCAATGAATGTGAGTATATTATTCGTACATGTAGTCTCAGTCTGTGTTTGGCCTTTGACTTAACTCAAATGAATAATTTCTTATATGTCCTAATATAAATATAGTTAATCATGCATTAAATATTAACTATAATACATAATATATCAGTAATTACAAATATACCAATAGCAGCTTAAATGCCTCAAAAACAGAATTGCTCAGGTATAGTAAAAACACAAAATACATGAATTTTGCCAAAAATGAGTTTTCACCACAGAATCAAAGTAAAACATGCCAGAAAAACAAAACTTTTTGCGGAACGTTAATATCAATTTTCTGTAAAGATTTATAAGCCCCAAGATTATTTCCTAAAATGGCAAAAACGGGATTTTGAGGGCCGTAACGGACTTGGATTGCCGAAAAACACATTACATCACAGCTAAAGGCTGTGAAATTTGATCGTTGGCCCGTTTCCAGTCAACCTACCGAGTTTCAAGTCAATCGAACACCAAAAAGTTTGAAAAACACTATTCACTCAGCCAAAAAAAAAAAAAATCTCCCGAAATTTGTTTTGCGCCAAATCGCAGTTTTCTCTTAATAAATCTTCAAAATAGATTCATTTTCTTATTATGATTAATAAACGTGTTTTCCAGAATGCTTACACAACTCGAAACAATAAAATAATGTTAACGACATATTAGGCTTCTTATAACACGAAAAGTGGTTGAATAATAATGGGACAATTTTCATAAGATAAGGACTGTAGCAGTAATTTTGTTCTTAATATCATACATAATACATATTCGAATTACCATATGTACGATTATCATATTGCTTAAAAATCCAGATTTCCAGAAAAATAAAATTTCCAGATTTCCAAATTTACCAAAAATTCCAGATTTCCAGATTTACCAAAAATTTTAGATTTCTAGATTTTCAAAAGATCATAAATCAGAATTGTTATAAAGGAGTTTTCATTAACGGAAAACATGAGATTATAAACCGAAAGCTCTGATACCACATGTTAATTAATACTCTTTTGTTAATCATAAATTCGAATATGAATCATAAGGTTGCATCATGAATAAAACAGTTTTGACATGAATCCAGGATGTTTATCTTCATGCAATCACAGAACTGAAAATTCCTTATAACTACGATTTAAAAAACTGACCTTTGTCCATCGTTGTTGAACGGATTAAAGTGACTTGAATGCTCCTTTAATTCCTTTCTTGAACATCCCGGAATATGAGAAAAATGAATTTCGGATTTTCTCTCCCTCCTTAGAACAGTGTGTATTGAGATGACTCTAGATGGTGTAGAGGTATCTATTTATAAGGGGAAGAGGGTCGGAATCCTAGTGGAGGTGGAACTCTATCAAGTCTCCCACTAATGCCACTAACCATCATGTGACTAACGGATAAGGTTTATCCAAGTCTTCTAATATCTTTATTTATCACATTCCTAATAAATTATCCGACATTTATTAAAACCACATAAATGGGAAATTCAAAATTTAATACAATTGAAATTAAATAATTAATTTCGTCACTTAACATTAATTTCCAACAAAGACATCTTTGTTTCTCCTAAATCTTATTTCTATCGGTTAACTTGGTGTTTTCATTTCTTCTAAGCTTGACCACTCACTGAAGTTGAACATAACTTCATTTTTTGTGTATTCAGTGTTTTGGTTAAGATGTTTATGAGTGAAATTAATCACAATTAAATTAATTCTAGAAAGTAAGTAATGAAAAAAATATAAAAATGCCCACACAACACGAAGATATACGTGATTCAACAAATTTTCTACGTCTACGGAGAGGTTTCTTAATTCTTATTAATGCCTCTCAAAGTTCAAGAATTACATCCCCTTTGACCCTAGGGTTGGGATTATATTTATAGTGGTGCAAAGTGGTTGAGTTGTTCAAGAAACTGCCCTAGCTTGTTATGGCCTCGTGTGGTGACTTTTGAATATCTTTTTCGATAATGTTGGTAACGAACTAAGCCTATCGATATTTAAATGATAAGTATTTGTATTTATCCATGTGATGAATGCTTGCGCTAATCTCTTCATTGACGGACTAGGATGAGGCAACGTGGTGATCTGTTAGGTCTGCTTGGACTAGCCGAAATCAAGCTCAATTATGATTTGGACTCTATAATTGTCCCTAAAATTCTTAGTCAAAATTAAGCCAGAGTTGAGCCAAGGAATTTTAAATCCTTTGTTCGCCCATTAAATTGATCCAAATATTATTGAAGTCTGTTGGTAGGGTACTTTCATTAATAGTTAAAAATCGGTGGGGGTACGCTGGTCATTAAGAAATACGAACCGTCAAAAACCAACTTCGAGCCTTGTTCCATATGATTGGCTTACACAAAATTCAAATGTCCCTTGTTTCAAACTCTGTACTCGTCATTTTTCTTCTCCTTCATTGCCTAAAAAGACTTCGAAGCTTCCTGTTTGCGTTCATTTTCCATGTAAGTTCTTTATTACTCCTTCTCATTGTAACACCCCGCCCTCCCGGGGAGAGCGAACGGAGCGCTAATGCGATAAAATAAATCCAAATCCACAAGTGACAAGGTATAGAGCATCTAAGTCCCACAACAACAAAAGAAAAACTACAAATCTCAATCTCTTCAAATTAAATACAAAATCTCTCGAATTACATACAATAACTAACTCAAAAATAAAATACAAATCTCCAAAGATCTATACATCAAAATAATACAAATATTTCCCCAACAATCCTCGCTAAAATCAATCTCCATAGTGCCCCAAAATCCGCGCTAACTTGCCACTAAAAGAAAATATGGGGAAGTACACAATACGACATGAATTTTGCTCAACAAATACGGATTAGCAACGAATAAAACGTAGCAACACGAGTACGAATATTCAAATCAAAATGCAAATCTCAAAGAATTTATCAAAAACACTTTAACCGGGTCACCAGGCCTCACCACATCCGTATATGCTTTATCAAGCCATAGCCCGGGAAACAGGAATTTTGGCGGGTGCCCAACATCCGTGCCATATTAAAATCTCATCACAACGTGATCATCAACAATATAATGATACCACATGAATCAATATAATTTCAACAATTATTTTCCAGATTTCAATGAATTTATCAATTCAAATATAAGTTCAATTAACAAGAATTCAAAGAGAATGACACTCGCGAGATTTACGGAGCATATTTTGTAAAACCCCATACCTCAAACCATGATGAGAAACCAATGATCACATCCTCAAGATCAACTCAAAAGATCTACAAAATCTTCTCCAACAACCTCCAACAAAATAGCCCCAAGAACACCTCTAATCTAAGGTTGGAACTCACAAATCTCAAGGGCCAAAGTATAATTAAAAAGGAGAGGAATATAAAATATATTTGCTGCCAAAAATTGTGCCAAAAGTATGTTAAAAAGGTTGCGCACGACTTTCAATTATAATGAAAAGAAATGAAAAGTTGGAATCCGAAAGACTCCTTTAAATAAGGCAAAGAAATGAAGAGTTGGAAGTCAAAACAACTCCAATAGTTAAAAACATTTAAAAATCATTTTAAAATCCGTTTTAACTCCGTTTTCGAAACCGTTTGAAAATATGGCCTTTAAAAATAACAACCAACATATTTGAGCAATAAAAATAATTTTATCAAAAACTTTATTTTCCTCCATTTTCCAAAAATTAATTAAAATAGCCCAAAATTACGCGGGTTGTTACACTTCCCCACTAACAATGGAATTTCGCCCTCGAAATTCGTCGAATGCCTAACTCTCAAAATCAGGCCACTACACTAACTCCAAAAATAAATCATGTCTCCCAAAAATAAATCCCTCACCTCTAATCTCGAAACTTATCACGAATATCACCTAAAATTTTCTATCTCCAAAAATTGCTAGTCACGCAATGAACCCAAAACTCAAGCCCCGAGGGTTGTCGTATACCTAAGCTCTGATACCATTTGTAACACCCCGCCCACCCGGGGAGAGCGAACGGAGCGCTAATGCGATAAAATAAATCCAAATCCACAAGTGACAAGGTATAGAGCATCTAAGTCCCACAACAACAAAAGAAAAACTACAAATCTCAATCTCTTCAAATTAAATACAAAATCTCTCGAATTACATACAATAACTAACTCAAAAATAAAATACAAATCTCCAAAGCTCTATACATCAAAATAATACAAATATTTCCCCAACAATCCTCGCTAAAATCAATCTCCATAGCGCCCCAAAATCCGCGCTAACTTGCCACTAAAAGAAAATATGGGGAAGTACACAATACGACATGAATTTTTCTCAACAAATACGGATTAGCAACGAATAAAACGTAACAACACGAGTACGAATATTCAAATCAAAATGCAAATCTCAAAGAATTTATCAAAAACACTTTAAACCGGGTCACCAGGCCTCACCACATCCGTATATGCTTTATCAAGCCATAGCCCGGGAAATAGAAATTTTGGCGGGTGCCCAGCATCCGTGCCATATTAAAATCTCATGACAACGTGCTCATCAACAATATAATGATACCACATGAATCAAAATAATTTCAACAATTATTTTCCAGATTTCAATGAATTTATCAATTCAAATACGAGTTCAATTAACAAGAATTCAAAGAGAATGACACTCGCGAGATTTAAGGAGCATATTGTGTAAAACCCCATACCTCAAACCATGATGAGAAACCAATGATCACATCCTCAAGATCAACTCAAAAGATCTACAAAATCTTCTCCAACAACCTCCAACAAAATAGCCCCAAGAACACCTCTAATCTAAGGTTGGAACTCACAAATCTCAAGGGCCAAAGTATAATTAAAAAGGAGAGGAATATAAAATATATTTGCTGCCAAAAATTATGCCAAAAGTATGTTAAAAAGGTTGCGCACGACTTCCAATTATAATGAAAAGAAATGAAAAGTTGGAATCCGAAAGACTCCTTTAAATAAGGCAAAAAAATGAAGAGTTGGAAGTCAAAACAACTCCAATAGTTAAAAACATTTAAAAATCATTTTAAAATCCGTTTTAACTCCGTTTTCAAAACCGTTTGAAATTCTGGCCTTTAAAAATAACAACCAACATATTTGAGCAATAAAAATAATTTTATCAAAAACTTTATTTTCCTCCATTTTTCAAAAATTAATTAAAATAGCCCAAAATTACGCGGGTTGTTACACTCATATCTTATTCTTTGTAACTTTCACATGATATCTTCTCTTGATATTCTTTTATTTCTGACAATAATAGCGAACACCCCTCATGGAAAAAACATAAAAGACTTTAGGAAAACCCACTACATTCCTTCATGGGTTACAATCAAATGTGCCCCTAAGCCCAGAAATTCTATTGTAGTAGATGGGGGGGGGGGGGGGGGGGGGGGACTTGATTCATACCTTAGCTATAGTGCATGGAAGATTGGCTTTTACCCCAAACCTACTTTTCTTTGAGTTTTACGAATATTTTGGGATATTCCCGTCTCAGTGTGCCCCCAATACTTGGCGTATCGTCAATAGGGTGAACAGAATCAATGAGTTATATGGGACCAATTATGATGTTCAAAAGATCATGTACTGTTACTCTTAGTCTCATACCACTGATGGTCTCGCATACCTGAAAGCAAGAAAGGCTAACAGGATTTTGGTGGTGAACCCTCCGAACTGCAATAAAGATTATTGGGATTAGGGTTTCATTATCCGGAATTAGGAACATCCACCTCTGCCCGAGGATGAAGAATACGACAAGTTCCTGTGCCCATATTAGGGGGGTGATATAGGTTAAAAACTGTTTTTTATATACTTCTTTCTTTGGTTTTATATTGTGAATTGTTTTTGCTGATAGTATTTCTCTTTCTTGATTATGTGCAGCTATCTCGAAGAAAAAGGAGTCCTCTCTTGTCCACATCAATAGGGTTGTATTACTGAAGGCTTGGAAGGTGAGGGAGTTTCTTTTTGGTGGATATCATCCTAGCTTAGCTTCCTTTCTCATGAAAAATAAAAACACTACCGGTAACTTCATCGCTCACCCAGTAGTTGATATTCCTGACCTTTCTTTGTCGGAAAAAAGACATTTGTCTCCTCTTCCTTTGATTCTCTTGATGTCGAGTCCATTACCATTGACGAAGAACATTCCATAGCACCGAGGAAGTAGGTATTGTTGATAGATGATGATGATGTGGAGGTTGGGACTTCCTCCACCAAAAAGTCCTTGACGAGGACTGAGGCTAAAGGCCTTGGTCATTAGGAAGAAGAGGAAGGACACAAACTCCAATTCCCCCAGCTTTCCAAGAGGGGTAATCTCCACCAACCTGCCAGATCTTCTAAGACCATGTCTCTATCTAAGGATCTTTCCTTGTCTCATGGGCTTTTGAGGGGGTTTGTGCTCAAGTGTTGGAGATCTGTAATCCAGGCTTCTCTTAGGCAAAATGTTCCACACTTTCTTATTTAACTTCAACTGTGAAACATTGGGGGCTTCTATTGATACAAAAAATAGTCAGCTGATGTGGATCAATTAGATGAAGACATGTGTCAACCTACGTGGCAAATACATACTTTTATCGAGCTACTCAAGAGTTCTGATCTACTTAAGAGTCTAGAACTACTGAAGCGTTCTGAGCTACTCAAGAGTCCTGAACTACTCAAGATTTTCGAGCAACTCAGGCGGTTCGAGCTACTTAGCGTGCAGAGCATCTAACCTAGAAAACCAAAAGGCAACTACTCATTCAATGAACATCATATTAAATGCACATTATTATTGTACAGATGTATATGTCTACTAGAAGATGACACATTACTTTTTCATATGTACAACCTCAACGCTATAAATACATTGTAATCTAGTCATGAAAGGGGACTTTTGGATCTCTTGGTAAACCCATTATCGATATTCAAGGCAAACAGTCAGCAATACAACAACAGTGGACGTAGGCCATTTTGATAGCCGAACCACTTTAAAAATCCATTGTCTTATTTATTTATATATTTTTATCTGTGATTAATTAATTAGATTGCATCTAGTTTTTTACATCATCAGATTGGCGCCGTCTGTGGGAAATGACAATACTTGGCGTTTTTTTACCAAAAAACTCATCATCTATGGCTGAAAACCCAGAATCCAGTAATCGGAACAATGTTGGGGTCCCTCCAAACCCTTCAAATCCACTAAATATGTAATATCTGGCTGGCATAATGGCCAACTTAGCCCAAGGGCAAACGACCATGCAAGAAACCATGCGTCAACTTATACAAACTGTTCGAGATGGAGCACCTGCCCAGTTAAAACAACGAAGCATTCATAGAAATAACCATGTTCCATCTTCAAGAACTAGACGAACGCTGTTCCCAGAGGTTTCTCAATCCAGGCATATTGGCTCATATCGTACTGAGAGATCTAATGATCCTTCGTATCAACTTGGTCGGACTTCTTTAGTATGAGTTATGAATTATCAACGGAATGTCACTCTAACTCCAAAACGGGCTAGCGCTTTGGAAAGGTTGAGTAGAGTCTCTCATTTTGATCGATTGGGCCCTAGAAGGAATGGAAACCCTCCTAGGATTGCGTCGAGGAACTCTCAACAACCATCCGACCTAAGGGAAGGTTCTGCCCAATCACGCCTGACAACCCGTAATGAAAGGTCCCAAGAGGAATGCTCAGCGTGATCAGTTGCGCGGACAAATAGGTCCGAGGCGAGAAACGATGCATGGAAAGGTTTTATTTAAAGGTTGGAAGACAGGTTAGGGGAAATGGATAAGGCCAAGAATACTCTACAAAGAACTTTTGTCCAAGGGACACCTTTCGTGCAAGCAATTATGTATTTTCCAATGCCATCCAAATTCAAAGCTCCTATGGTGACACCTAAATATAATGGAAAAACTGATCCTGTCCTCCATATAAGAGCAATACCAAGCTGCTGTTGATATCTATGCGGTTCTCGATGAGATGAGATGCAGGGCATTTTCAAGAACTCTCACCGGGTCAGCCCAGATGTGGTACAATAACCTTCCTCAGGGGAAGATTATGACTTTCCATCAGTTGGCAGAGCTTTTCATTGGGAATTTCTTCTTTAAAGCGAAGCCAGTTAAAAGAGTAGCACAGCTACTGAGCGTTAGATAGAAAATAGAAGAAAGCACCAAGGATTATATTACTCATTTCAATAACGAGAAAGTTGAGGTGATCGATTACGAGGAGAAGACAACAATTACTGCACTAATGAGTGGTCTGTTACCGAACAAGTTATACTATACTTTGGCTAAGGATCTGCCCAGGACCATGGCAGAATTGATGGCGAAGGAAGCCAAGATCATGAACGCCGAGGAAGTTATGGCTGCGAAGAAGAATACATACACTAAGGAGACCAAGGTTGAGGGTAGTAAGACTCAGAAGAAGGATTAGAAGAATAATGTTGGCAGTAAGTAGTCAAAAGGCAAACAAACGCTAGAGCAAATGAGGAAGTATGGAAATTATATTCCCTTGAAGGTAGATATAAATCACATTCTTAAGGAGATCAAGAACAGCGAGGAGCTAACCTGGCCAGAGAAAATAAAGGCAGATCCTGACAAAAGGGACAAGTCCAAATATTGCGAATTCCACAAAGACCATGGCCACACGATCAAATGTTGCATAGCCGTTCAGAATGAAATCGAAGCACTCATCAGACGAGGAAAATTGACTAAGTACGTTGATCGCTAAAATGGTGGAAAGACCAGCGACAGAGGAAGGTAAAGATATAAATCCCCTCGCCGAGCAAAAGATGACAAGAAGAGAGATCACGAAGATGATCCAGAAGATGATCCCGGTCTCCCCAAAAGGCCAAGGTAGCCCGAGCGAGAGGTATTTTCAATCCATTTTGGATCATTTGAATGTAATGTAATTACAGGTGGAGATGCAGGAGGTGGAGATCTTTCTGTGGAGAGGAAAGCTTACCTCAATGAAGCCCAAGCTTTCTCTTATATACAGTGCATAAATTTAGCTGAAGACGATCGCCCGAGGAAGGTGAATAGGGATAAACTAATCATGGGTTTTTCTAAAAAATGACCTATCATGTGTATTATATCCTTATGACGACCCCTTGGTGATCAAGATGAGAATGAAGGATGTGGTGATTTTACGGGTATTGATGGATAATAGTAGCTCGGCAGATATCATGTTCTACCCATGCTTCGATAGCTTGAATCTGATGTTAGCCCAATTGGAGCCATACCATAGGCCCCTCCTCGGCTTCACTGGCAAAAAGGTTTTTCCACTTGGGAAGATCAAGTTGGACATGCTTATTGGTACATGGCCTTCTTACCGAACAGAAAGAGTACATTTTTTCGTAATGGATAAAAATGTCCAATCATCCTACAACACTATCATGGGGAGAGTAGGTCTTAAGAAGTTTGGGGCAATGCCATCTACGATATATCAATGTTTGAAGTTCCTAACCAATTTTGGAGTTGGAGTTATGGAAGGCGACCATAAAGTAGCTCGAGAATTCTACTATTCATCTGTCGAACAGGAAGAACTGGAAGAAGCCAGGAAGAAGACTACTACATATCAAGTGGATGAAACAGAAGATGCAGAGATTGAAACATTAGATCCTAGAGATGAATCTCAGCTCGTGAAGGGTCAGGATATGAAAGCTACGGAGGATATAATTCTGGATGACGAATGCCCAGAACGAACAACTCAAATTGGTGTGTCATTGGACTTATCAATAAAGCAGGAACTTATAGCATTTTTAAGGCGCAGAAAGCAGACTTTTGCATGGAGTCATGAAGACATGTCAGGGATAGACCCGACTTTCCTATGCCACTAGCTCAATATTAATAAGGAGGTCAAGCTAGTGAAACAGCGAAGAAGATTATTCAGCCCAGAGAAGAACCAAGCCATACAGGAAGAAGTAGAGAAACTACAGAAAGACTCTTTTATTGAGGACGTCAAGTATCCTGATTGGCTAGAAAATGTTATGATGGTAAAGAAGAAAAATAATAAGTGGAGGATGTGTGTGGACTTTAGTGATCTTAATAAAACCTGCCCAAAAGATCATTTTCCCTTGCCCCGAATCGATCAACTAGTGGATGCTACATCGGGGCATGAATTATTGAGCTTCATGGATGCTTATTCTGGTTACAACTAGATTAAGATAAAACCAGAGGACAGGGAAAGTACCTCTTTTATTACCCAAGGGGAACTTATTGCTATAATGTTATGCCTTTCGGACTTAAAAATGCAGGTGCAATATACTAGCGGCTAATGAATAAAGTGTTCATAGCACAAATCAGTCATAACATGGAGGTTTATGTTGACGATATGCTGACAAAGAGCAAGAAAGATGATGATCATTTAGATTACCTGGGCCAGACTTTTGATCAGCTAGATAAATATCAAATGAAGTTAAATCCCACCAAATGCGTATTTAGAGTACGAGAAGGCATGTTCCTCGGGTATATTGTTAATCAACGAGGCATTGAGGTGAATCCTGAAAAGATAAAGGCCCTACTGGAACTATGATGTCCAGGTATGAAGAAGGAGGTGTTAAGTATCACAGGATGAGTTACAGCACTTAATAGATTTGTGTCACGAGCAACAAACAGATGCCTCCCATTCTTCAAAACACTTCGAAAAACTTTTGAGTGGAATGACGAATGGGAGGACGCTTTTTAAGAATTAAAGAAATATCTGGGGACCCCTCCACTGTTATCTAAACCAGTGATGGGAGAAAGACTATACTTGTATCTGGCAGTTTTAGAGAATGCAGTTAGATCGGCGCTAATAAGAGTGGAGGTCGGAGTGCAAAAACCGATCTATTACACCAGTAAGGCCTTCCGAGGAGCAGGGATCAGATATCCAAGGTTGGAGAAGTTGGCACTAGCACTAATCGAAGCAAGCAGAAGGATGAGGCCATACTTCCAAGCCCATACTATAGTAGTGTATACTGATATGCCATTAAGACAGGCTCTGTATAAACTGGAGAAATCGAGAAGATTGGTGTATTGGGCGGTAGAACTTGGTGAATATGACATAGTTTATGAGCCTAGGTCATCACTTAAAGGGCAGGCAATAGCGGACTTTATTACGAAGTTTACTTACTCTGACATATTTGAAAAGAAAGAGCTTAACACAGACCAACCCGAGGATATTACGGGGTCATCTAAGACAACCCCCGACCAACTTCCATTAGTAGATCGGCAGGAGGTGATAGACAATGATCAACGGGAAGTGTCGGGTAATTACCAAAGGACAAGAGAAGATAAAAGGAAATATTAAATACTCCACCGAGGAACTCTGTTTGACCAAGAGTTTGATAATGATATACCTGTGTGGAATTTGTATGTGGATGGCTCTTTGTGTGCCACGGGTAGTGGAGCAAGAATAATCTTAAATAGTCCTGATGGAGTTAATATTGAGTATGCTTTACGTTTTCAATTTAAGGATTCGAATAATGAAGCTGAATATAAAGTTAAGATCATAGGTCTTAGTTTGGCCAAAATCATGAGTGCAGAGCAGGTTATCATATTCAGTGATTCATAATTAATTGTAAATCAAATTCTCGGGTTGTACGCAATGAAGGGATAATTATTGTTCAAGTATCATGCAAAAGATATGGAAGTTGTATCAAAATTTTATCGCAGTCCAGTTGATCAGAATATCGAGATTGGAAAATGCAAGAGCTAATGCCCTAGCTCGTCTGGCCTCACCAACACGCACTGAGCTACGAAGAACTATCCCAATAGAGCTTTTGGCAGATCGGAGCGTACATGAAGTTTTGATGGTGAACTTCATTGCCCTCGACTTGGGTCCATCCTGGATGGACCCCATTAGGGCATATATCGAAGAGGGGATTGTGCCAACTGACAATCTCGCAGTAAAAAAATTGAAGTTTAAAGTTGCTCATTACGTACTGACCAATGGTATTTTGTATAGAAGAGGCATTATAGCAGGACTAGAGAGATGTGTGCATCCCTCTCAAGTTAAAGATTTGATTGAAGTGGTTCCCGAAGGCTCTTATGGAGCTCATATAGCAGGTCAGACGCTTTTACAGGGGATAATAACACATGGATATTACTGGCCAACGATGAGAGCTGACTGCACAACTTACACTAAGAAATGCGATAAATGCCATCATTTCTCTTCGATCCGAAGAACTCCCCAAGAATTGTTAACACCCATTACGTCCCCTTGGCCATTTTTCATGTGGGGTATAGATTTGGTCGGGCCGCTTCTGATGACCAAAGGGAGATTCAAATATCTAGTAATTGTTGTGGACTATTTTACCAAATGGGTGGAAGATGAACCTCTCATTGACATGTCATATGATAGGGTCTATCAGTTTATTTGGAAGAACATTATTTACAGATATGGTCTCCCACATACATTCATTACTGACCATGGAACCCAATTTGATAACGAGGAGTTTGCTGCATATAGTCACCAATCCAATGTACAGAAGATCCATTCTGCACTAGGCCATCCCCAAAGCAATGGGAAAACTGAGGTGACGAACAAGACTCTGCTAAATGGTTTAAAAAAATGGCTAGATAATGCGAAGGAAAATTGGATTAACGAGCTACATTTTGTGTTGTGGGCTTATCGCACTACACCATGAATAACTGGGGAATCTCCGTACATGTTAGCCTTTGGAAGTGAAGCCGTCATACCAGCTGAATTGGGTTTGCCCACACATAGGGTGCTTAATTTCGATTCCCCTGTAAACGATTTGATGAGACGTTTAGACCTAGATATGCTAGAAGAAGTTAGGGAAGAAGAAACAATCAGGAACACAGCCTACCAGCAATGAACAACTTTGTTTTACAACAAAAGGGTGAAGAAGTGTGATTTGAAAGAGGGAGATTATGTGTTGAAAAAGGTAATCCAAAAGCACAATAAACTAGAGGCTAACTGGCATGGGCCTTACCGAGTAACAAAAGTTGTTCATCCTGGGACATACATAATTAAAACTTTGGAGGGAGAAGAATTCAAGAACACGTGGAATGCAGAGCATCTGCGCAAGTATTATCAGTAATGAAAATTCATGTGTAACCCATTTCTTTCAATATGAATAAAAGTGATGTTTTGCCCATTTCACTCTTTTGTTGAGTTTTTTTTGGGAGTATTCGTGCTACACACTACACAAACCAGATTCAGTAACCACTAACTCCAATTGGTCGGCAATTCAGCAACCACCAACTCCAGTGGGTCGGCAAATCAGCAACCACCAACTCCGGTTAGTCGACAATTCAATAACCATCAACTCTGGTTGGTCGGTAAATAAAAATCATACAAGGAAAAAGTTTGTTTGATCACGGGTGATCTCAAGGGACACCCCAAATTAGACAAGAAGATGGGTTGACCTCTCGGGGTATCCACTGTCTAGGCAACAAGGTAATCCTGGAACGATTACTACAACTAAGCAAGAACATGGTATGGAAATCATTCCATTGCTTAGGCACAAAGAGTGACAAGTCACTATAATCAGACAACAAATGGAACAAGTTCCATTATCTAAAACAAAACAGGACATTTTGTCCTTCCACACACACACACACACACACACACACACACACATATATATATATATATATATATATATATATATATATATATATATATATATATATATATATATATATATTCCCCAGGAGATAACAAAGACATTTTACAAAGCATTTTCAAGAAAATGAAATTACACAGAGAATAAACCTTTCTTTATTAAAACCAAGCAGATTACATACGAAATGAAATTTGATTCATTATATACAAATGTCTTATTCTATGGGTTTCTTTCCTTATGCTTTAGATATAGGTTCCATCCCAACTCGAGGATCATCTAATGCATAAGGAGAGTTTATAAAATTCATATCTCGTAGCATTCTGGTCAATCAAGCAGATGCTCAGGACGAGATATCTCAAAATACGAATGACGACTATAATCACCAAGATACTTGGAGATCAGGCATCGAGGAATAGCACGAGCATGAATCCAACTAAGATCAAGTTTAAAGGGAGGAACGGGCAAATCAAGCACTCCAGGCTCATAATAATCCCATAAGAAGTGTCCTTGCTCCAGTTTCAGCACACACATAGCATTCAACCATCCCTGCTTGTACCCCTCATTATTTGACTGTTGCAACCGAGCATCAAGATGATACAGAGCTTTGTTGTATCCTGTAATCCAAACCTCTCTAAGCTGTTTGTGAAATTGATAAGTCAATCTTTCAAGCTGCTCTTGGAGCTTCTTCACCAGATTCTCTTTACTTTCCAGTGCAGAACTCTGAGTGGAGAGTTGGTCGGTAAAACTCTGAATCTTTTTAGACATTTATGCTAAAGATTTATTCTTCACCGTCAATTGAATGGCTTGATTTTCTAAGGCCAATTGAGTCCTCGTCTTCTCAATATTAACCCGACCAGCCCTTGCTCGTCCACGGGAAGAAGCCCTTGCTCTGCCGCGAGCAGGTGTGGAAAGTCTGTCTCATTTTAAAGTCTCTAACTCTTCCCTTCAGGTAGCATTTTTGGTTTCTAAAAAGGAAAAACCGTCATCATTAATTGGTATCAAGGCTCCCGAAGAAGAGGAGGCAGCAGATTTGAGTTGTTTCACTTCCTCTTGTAATGCGATATTCTCTTGCTCTAGCAGCTTGGCAATGTTTTTATGCTCTTTAATCTCAAGATTTAACACACTTTACTTTTTCTCATGGGCCAAAATGTACTTGTCATAACCCCTGTCAGCACTCAATTGTTGGTACTTTTTCTCATAACCTTTATGCAAAAGTGTAGTGGTCTCTTTGTGTTGAAGTTGAAGTTCCTCGATCATGACTTGAAGGTCTTCAATCATTTCATAATAGGCCACATTATTAGCTACAGCACGATCAAGTAGACACTTCAAGTATTGGTAAGCATCAATTGCTCATTCAGAGGCATCAGATCTGAGGATGTCTATTATTTGGGCCTTAGTAAAATCTATATGACCAACTTTGAAATAATCATTGCATTTCTTCATCAACTCTGTATCATTAGCTGATAAAAGTTCCATTTTGGCCATAAACTAGCAAGGAGAAAATAAAATGCATCAATAATGATACAAGATAGGTCAAAGAAAGACACGAGATAAATAACAAAAGTTCATTCTTATTCATCATATAAAAGGAAAATACATTCGAAGTTATAACCGAGGAAAAAAGAAAATCGAACAACTTTACACATTCTCCTTATTCACTACAATATCTTCAGTTGGTTCGGAAGGCAGTGCAGGTTGCTCGAAAGAAGTGCTTGCTTGATGAACTTGTTCGGAAGGTTGGGAAATGATAGTAACTGATATTTTCTCTGCTACCATCACAAAAGACTCATCCGATGGGGCTTCATCTTCTTCTTCCTCGTCGATGACAGGAGGAGGGCCATGAGTATGTCTCTAAAATTATTCATAATCGTCCTCAGTTTTCAATTCTTTCAAGGCCTCAACCCATCCATCTCTAAAGTATTTTAGGCTGGCATATTCCATCTGACAAGTTATAACAGTTAAGGCCTTGTTCCATCCTTTATCCCAGCCAGAGATAAAATACTTCTTTACAGTAGTTTTCTTCTTCACTTTCTCTAATGAAGCGTGTTCCTCGGCAAGCTTCACTTTTTGTTCCAGCTCTTTCTTACGCTGTTCAGCCTCTTTATGCTTGGACTCAACCTCCTCAGCAGATGTCAACTTATCCTTAAGCTCTTTCTTACGCCGTTCAGCCTCTTCAAGCTTGCTATCAACGACCTTCAATTTATTCCCCAACTCTTTAGAATCACTTATAGCTTGATCTCGAATGGTCTTGACAGATTGAAGTTCATTCTCCTAAGTAGTTTTTTATTCCTTGTAGTTTCGACGGGATTCATTTAAAGAGCGAGATAGACCAGTAAAATCCTCTTCCACTCCACCGGAGGAAGTGGAAGCCCTGATAGCTTCATCTTTCTTCTTGATGCCATTAAAGCAAGCCATTAACTGAAAAAAGAAAGAACTCAACTTATAATATGAATACAATATGTAGAGACGAGGAAGATACTTATTGACGCAATATGTTGGGCGGCTAAATCAGTGAGCTTCTCCCGAGAAAGGGAATCCTTAGCAGCTCGATGTTCGGGAAGGACCCAAGATTTAATAAAGTCCTTGGCCGAACTCGAAGCGATGAGATCAGGAGCTTTAGCTCCCAAAGGACCCTCAATATCAGAAGGTTGAGCAACAATTTATATAGGTCTTTCAGCGAGACCTCTTCTTAGTCTCTTTAGAGGATCACTTTCAATCTTAGGTGCTACCTCTTCTTGTGTAATAGCAACACCTTCAATCAAAGGTCCTGCCTCTTTTGGAACAACTGGGGGCTTCTTACCCACCTCCTTCACAGTTGTAGATGTTCCCTTAGATGGAGCAATGTCCATTTTCTTCTTCCCCTCAGCTGGGACATCCACTTTACTTTTCTTTGCCCCATCAACACTAGGGGCATCTTTGACAAAGAACTCATGCATCCTCCTTTTCTTTGTCATCAAATTGACAATGGAAGTATCCAAATCAGACGAGGAGTCTCCCACACTTTCCCGAGACGTTGGCGGTTGATCAAGATCAATTACCGTAGGAGGTGCAATAGGACGTGCAATGAAAGAGGAGGTGGTGTTTTTGTACCTCAATAAATAAGAAGCAACTCTAATGTCCTCCCCAGCAACTGATTGATGCAAGCTCGAGATAAGTTTTAAATATTTTATGTTAACGTCAATCTCTTTTGGGGGCTTCCTTTCATTGTCAACTGTAACAAATAAAATTAATGTCAGTGATGCATTTTGTCAAACATGAAGAAAGATAAATTCAAAAACTAAAAACAACCTATCCCATTACCATAAAGCGGACATTTGGGACCTTAATACACATCATTTCCATTTAATGGAAGGTGTTGCTAATTTTTCATCACAACCCCATGATCAAAGTAGCCCCTATTGGCGTCCGAAAGATTGACAACTAAAGCTCTATTCGAAAACCTAGTTTTTAAATAGAAAGTAGTGTCACTGGTAACCCATCTATAACAAAACATAATTTAAGGAATTCCTAAATGAGTTCCATGAATTTGATTCAACCTATATACGCCATTAACTACCCTCCATGTATTTGGAGTTACCCTTGCAGGTACAATATTGAAATATTGGCAAAACTCCAAACACAAGCGATTTGGAGGGAAAGAAAAGCCACACTCCGCTATAAAAAGGGAGGGAAACCAATATCCCTCCGCCAGAGAAAACAAATCAGAAGGACAAGAAAGCTCCTCTAAAATAACCAAAAAGGGAATTGAAAAATTAGTCCGGAATTTATCTAAAGATTCAACAAGGTAAACCATGATGACTAAAGTAAAGAAAGATAAAGTAAGAAAATCTTACAGAGAACGGAGAAATCTGCTAATAACGGACGATGGAAGAATGACAATACAAAATAGAGAGAGAAAGTAAAGAGTTCAAAAAATGTGGAGGTGAAAAGTAGAAAATGATGGGATTTCTGTCGCTCTTAAATACCTTGCATCGGGAAAAGAGAAAAGAAGTGATTATCGGGAACGACATTTGCATTTTTTTACGATTAAATTATGAGAAAAGCGCAAATGTCGAAGCGGCTGCTAAAAATTTAAAATATTTACAAGTTCACCATTACGTGCTCAAATGGAAAGAAATATAATAAAAATGGCCCAGGTGTTGGAGATCTGTAATCCAGGCATCTCTTAGGCAAAATGTTCCACACTTTCTTATTTAACTTCAGCTGTGAAACATGGGGGGCTTCTGTTGATACAAAAAATAGTCAGCTGACGTGGATCAACTAGATGAAGACACGTGTCAACCTACGTGATAAATACATACTTTCATTGAGCTACTCAAGCGTTCCGAGCTACTCAAGAGTCCCAAACTACTCAAGGGTTTTGAGATACTCAAGAGTCCCGAACTACTCAAGAGTTTCGAGCAACTCAGGCGGTCCGAGCTACTTAGCGTGCAGAGCATCTAACCCAGAAACCAAAAGGCAACTACGCATTCAATGAATGTCATATTTAATGCACATTATTATTGTACAGAGGTCTATGTCTACTAGAAGACGACACATTACTTTTTCATATGTACAGCCTCAAGGCTATAAATACATTATAACCCAATCATGAAAGGGGACTTTTGGATCTCTTGGTAAACCCATTATTGAGATTCAAGGTAAACAGTCAACAATACAACAACAGTGGACGTAGGCCATTTTGATAGCCGAACCACTTTACAAATCCATTATCTTATTTATTTATATATTTTTATCTGTGATTAATTAATTATATTGCATCTAGTTTTTTACATCAACAGATATCATCCTAGCTTAGCTTCCTTTCTCATGAAATACAAAAATAGTACCGGTAACTTCACCGCTCACCCAGTAGTTGATATTCCTGACCTTTCTTTGTCGAAAAAAAGCGTTTGTCTCCTCTTCCTTTGATTCTCTTGACGTCGAGTCCATTCCCATTGATGAAGAACATTCCATAGCACCCAGGAAGCAGGTATTGTTGATAGATGACGATGATGTGGAGGTTGGGACTTCCTCCACCAAAAAGTCCTTGACGAGGACTGAGGCTAAAGGCCTTGGTCATTAGGAAGAAGAGGAAGGACACAAACTCTAATGCCCCCCATCTTTCCAAGAGGGGTAATTTCCACCAACCTGCCAGATCTTCCAAGACCATGTCTCTATCCAAGGATCTTTCCTTGTCTCCTGGGCTTTTAAGAGGGTTTGTGCTCGTAGTTAATCGCGAGCAACTCATTTAGCTTGCCACTGAGCAGCTTACTTCCCGTGCTTCTCATACTTTGTCAATGGAAATTAACTTTCCTTTACTTCTTTTTTTACTCGTTGTTGCTATAAACTCACCTAATACTTATTTTCTTTCTCTGCTTGCAGTTTGTGGCAAATTTTGTCCAACTCTTGTATGGTCATTAGGACCAATCCTGGGTCAACGATGAGCTTAGTGAAGCTCTAAGAAAATCACAGGAGGCCTTGGCCAATGACGAAAAAGTGTATGAGAGAGAGAGAAGAAGTCCATCAGCGCTGCCATGAATGCACTAGCTCGGGGTTGAGATTTCTCATCTAAAGGACTCAGCTGGCCAAGGAGGTGGTTGAGTTTTTTTGTGACCAATGAGTTAAGTTTTGATAAGGGCTTCATCAAAGCATATGAGGATGCCAAATGCCAGTTGGCGTATATCCCTAAATCCAGCCTAAAAAAAGGCTGGGATGCAGCCTTGGTGAAGACTAAGGTTCCAACTGACTGCGGCCTCTTTAGCGAGCATATGCCTAACTCCCCATCGAGGATTGAGGAGGAGGCTACCACTAGTGTCCCAACCGACCAGACTGAGGATGTGATAACCCAAGGCAAGGATGTTATGGTTTAGGAGCAGGTGAAGGAATAAGTGCATTATAGATTAAGACTTATTCTCCTTATACTTTTTCTTCTTTTGTTATTTATAAGGCCCTTACCCATTTTGTGGTATATTAATGAAAGAATATTTTCCTTAATTTTTACATTATTCAAATGTCTTTGCTGTATTTTATTCTTTGTTTTTGTCTTATTCCTATAGTCTAATTACCGAGGAGATTCCCTCCTTTGTTGGAAACTTGGATGATTTACTTAGTTAGGATGCAAGTGCTCGAACTCGCTGAGCATTTTTACATATCCACAAGGCCTTGAAAAAGATGACTAAGAATTACTAGAGCCAATCAGTCTTAATGGCTAAGTTGAAGGACGCTTTGAAAGACTTAAGAGAAGTAGACTCCTTGATGTAAGAAGAGATAAATGGCTTGATGGCCAAACTTACTGAGGCAATGATTATAGGAGAGGTCAGTGCCTTGCTCCAATATGAGAATGATGAGCTTAAAAATAACCTCGTCGATGTCAAAGAAGACAATCAAATAGATCATGTCATGGTGATAGGACTCATCTTTGATGTCAAAAACCTTCACTACTTATTCAGGATGGGTCCTTAAGTAGCCTGGTTGGCAGGTTATAATGAAGGATGGGTAGAGGCTCCAGTCAGGTTAGAGGAGGCCAAAAGTGTGGCCTATGAGCATAATTGGATGAAAAACCTAAAGGTTATGTAAGATCCCCAAGACTGTCACCTTGGGTACATGTACCAAGTCAATTGTCTGGCATATAGTTACCCTCCTTTTTATCGTGATGAGAAGTGGGTTCCATTAGATGCCATACCTCTTCATCTCGCTAAGAGTTACTTGCAGGCTCATGATAGTGATGATGAGTAATTCCTAGGTCCCAATGACACCCGAAGGAGGCTGATCGCATAATTTCTTGCTCACCGACCATAAACAGTCGTGTTTTGTCTGGATTGTAATGATTTTTTTATAATTTACACTTTTTGTAACTTATAACTGAATATTATAGTATAGTTAACTTAATACCAATATTGCTCATTTTTTCATTTCTTTATACCAAGGACGTGTTCTATTTATCTTATCTTACTTTTTAAATTATGTTCTCACACTAACTTAGGCCTAGAATAAACTATGGAAAAAATGCAGGTGGCACTCGTTCAGGATTTTATCCAACCAAGTCGAGTTAGTTTACTGCCTAGGATCCCCCGTAGGGCTTGTATTTGACTGGGTAATTCATAAGGTTGTTTGTGTTTGTAATGACAAAGACTTAAGGACTTTAAGTTTCATATTAATAAGCTAAGTTTCCATTGTAATTCAAGCCAAATCCTGATCGGCGTTTGAAAATTAATGCCAATTGTGATCCTGTTACTTTGGAATAATGTAAAGAAATTGAATTGATAAGTAAGTGAACAAATAACCAGGGCCTTTATTAATAAATTGAAAGTTATACACGATTAACATCAGTTTTGAAATGGAAATTTGCAAAAACTAAATATGCTGACAATGAAACTAAAAATAAAACTTCTTGATGTTGGTCGCGTTCCACGCTCGGGGTATCTCCCAACCCTATATTGTTTCCAAACGATAGACTCGTTGCAAATTATCGCTTATCACTTTAAATGGACCTTCCCAGTTATCCCCTAACTTTTCATTTGATGACATTTTAGTGTTGTTGAGGACTTTCCTGATGACATAGTCCCCAACCTGAAATTTCCTAGGATTAACCCTTCTATTGTAATGTTTTTCCAATTGTTGCTAGTAGGAATCTATCTTTATCATGGCTTGCTAACTTCATTCTTCTTCTAGGTCAATTTCAGCGCGAAAGGATTTGTTATTCAGTCTTTGGTCGATGATGTTTGTCCTCATGGTCAGCAGGCTAGCTTTGAGTGGAATCACGACTTTTATTCTATAAGTATGGGTGAAGGGCATTTCCCCAACATGTTTTCTTGGCATGGTGAGATACTCCCATAGGACAAGAGAGAGCTCGTCCACCTAAGCACCCTTTTCACTTTTCAGCCTTTTCTTCAAGCCATCGAGTATTGTCTTATTGGAGGCCTCTGCCTGGTTGTTGCTTTTGGGGTATGCCACAAGAATTGAAGTGGTGTTTAATTCCATGCTCCTCGTAAAAACTTTAAAAAGGCCCACTTTCAAATTGCATGCCATTATCCGTTATGACTCTCTTGGGTACCCCAAAGTGAGTTATAATATTCCTCCAAATGAACCTGATTATGTCAGTATCTCTAATGTTTGCCAGTGGTTCTTACTCAATCCAATCAGTGAAATAATTTATGCCGACCAATAAGTATTTACAACTTCTGGGTGCATTAGGGAGTGGTCCTACGATATCCATCCCCCATTGTGCAAACATCCATGGACTGGTCAAAGGTCGTAGGTCACATGAGAGTTGGTGAAGCATGGGGGAGAATTTTGGAACTTTTCACACTTTCAAGCTTAAATACTTGCATCCTTTTGTATATATGGCCACTAATAGGCTTCTTTAATTGTTTGGAATGCTAAAGACATTCCTCTCGCATAACTCCCACAAATTCCATCGTGAAGCTAATAAAGAACTTGGTTAACATCTTTTGGGTGTATGCACTGGAGGCAAGGGATTATTAAAGATCTCTTGTAAATTTTTTCCTCAGGTCCTTAGTAAAAACGAGAAACTTTCATCCTTACTTGATGAGCCTGTTTTTTGTCTGTTGGCAGTGCATCATTCTTTAAGTAGGCAATCATTGGATCCATCCAGCTTGGACCCTTTTCGATGGAAAGAACGTGCTCGAAAGCTATAACTTGTTCAATGCTAGGCTTGATAAGGAACTCCAGTTCGATTGTTCTTGTGATATCAGAATCTACTGCTCAGCTTAGGGCTGCCAAAGCGTTTGTTGTGCCCTTAGGGGAATTGTTGAACATGAACTTCCTCAAACTTTGATATCAGCTCGTGCACCACTACGAGGTATGCTTCCATCCTCTCATCTTTGGAATTGAAATATCCACTGACTTAGTTGGACACTAACCTGGAGTCACTACACCAAAAATAAAAATCTGGCACAATTTAAAACTATGCCAAACCCAACCTGGCATGGTTTAAAACTGCGCCAGAATCAGGGGTGCCATCTTTTCTAGCATGGTTTAAAACCGTGCCAGATTGCCTAATGTATCACGCTTCTGGAATGCTTTCAAATCATGCGAGCTATACGCTTTTAGCATAATTTTAAATCGTGCCAGATTTCCATTTTCTAGCACGGTTTTAAACCATGCCAGATTTTTCAATTAATAAAAAAATATTATCTGAAAACAAATCAGGAAAATCAAAAAATTCAAAATGTGGCCGGAATTTTTTTTATTTTTTACAAAAAAAATCAAGAAAATTTTCAAATTACAAATCTCGCACGTTGTTGATAAACCAGTGTACATACAAACTTTAAAATATTACAAGTCTTTAATAGTTCACAGACCAAAAAAAGGGGCAAAATTTCCTCTATTTTCTGGACATTCTAAAACCTGTTAAAATTTAAACCTGTGTAATTTAAAGCCTACACGACCATAAAATATAACATTAGAATTACAAAAGCCCGCATGGCCATAAAAGCTAGCAATAAAATTAGAAAAGACGGCATGGCCAAACACGTTAAAATAGAATCCTAAATATCAATGACATTTGATAAAGAAACTCCTTTTTGTAAACCATTGGTTTATTCTTATGTTCCACATGGATAAAATCTAGCGATAAAATATTATCCTGCAAAAAAGAAGATACAAAAAAGAGATGATATCAACAATTAAGTAATTTTAAAAAATTATCAAACCAACGACATGTTTTTAAGCATAATATAGATATTTTCAAATTATCATTATATTTTCAAATTGGGAGTCCCGTAACTACGTGCTTAGTTCCTATGAGTGACACTGGTCCCGCGCGAGGTGTCGGTGCCTCTTATGGATCCGATTGGGGGTTATTTTGGGGTTTCACCCTCTAACGACATGTTCTTAAGCCTAATATAGATATTTTCAAATAATCATTATATTATAAAATCGGGAATTTCGTGACTACTCTGTCAGTTCCTGCGAGTGACATTGGTCCCGTGCGAGGTGTTAGTGCTTCTTATAGGACCGTTGGGGGTTGGTTTGTGTTTTCACTACCTAACGACATATTTTTAAGCTAAAGTCTTGATATTTTTAAATTATCATCGTATTCTCAAATCAGAAGTCTCGTGACTACGCGGTTAGTTCCTACGAGTTACATTGGTCCCATGCGAGGTGTTCGTACCTCTTACGGGGTTGTTTGGGAATTGTTTTGGGGTTTCACCCTCTAACGGCATAGATACATTGATAAAACTTGGTAGGCTGTCATTTATAGTGCTCAATTTCCAGTAATTTAGCAATATGGAGACAGTGATAGATTGGTTATTAAGGAACAAAGTAAATTTCTTATAATTGATGGATTCTTTCAAGCCTGAAAACAATATTGTTTCTTTAATGAAATGATTTCATTAAAATTTAGTTTCTCATGTTGAGGTCTCTTGATCTATTTACTGGAGTTTATTCCCCTTCATAACTTATGCAGCAATTGTTCCATTCTATATCTACTATTACGATAGTGTTATACAAACATTACCTGCCTAAAAAGAAAAAGGCCTTTATATGTAACATAACACTTGAAAGACAATAATATTAACACACATTTATAGTTATATATGATTGCCACTTCGACCAAGGTTGATATATTAGGCTTGAATGTGGAAAAGTTCATAGATAAGTATTTTATAAAGTAGGCTCAGAAGAAGAAGAAGAAGAAGAAGAAGAAGAAGAAGAAAGCAGTTCTTTAAGGCAGAGGAAATAGAGAATAATGATATCTCAAAGGAGAAGAAAGATGATGAGAAATTAGTGGATGAAGCATTGATAAAAACCATCGAAGAAATTACAGACTTGAAGAACTATTTGTCTATAATGTTCTCTCTCAAAGCAGGCATGGAAACCCATGAAATTATCTTTTAGAGGAAGTACTTTAACGGATTTTTCGATTTGTGTTTTATTTTTTATTCAGTTTGGTTTTAGCAGCTGTACTTTTTCAGTTTTTATTGGTGAAAAAAATCTAAATTTTATTATTATCCATTTTCTTTTTTATGTAGTGTAGCAATAGTACATACTAAAAATTTAGGGCTGCTAGAGTGAAACTAAGAGAAGAATTTACAAGCTAACTTTATTGTGATCAACAAGACTACTTTCTAATAAATTTATTCTTTAGTAATTGTATTGTGATCAACAAGACTACTTTCCAACCAAGAACCTAACTTATAAGGTAATGATACTGACTAACCTCTATACTAGTGGATTAAATCGTTACAAGAAGAAGATGATAATAAAAATGGTTACATTCCGAAGGATATAATTTAAATCAAGGCATATATACCATTGTGGAGACTGCAACAGTTATATATAAAAGAATGTGGTAATTAGAAAAGGAAATGAAAATCTATACCCCTTCCACCTCTTATATAAATATAAGCTTTTGATGGCACATTCCTTTTACGTTGAATTTCAGCATTCAAGTGTGCATACGACTTAATTGTCCTCCTAAGACCATCCTGTAGAAAATTAATTACATATTGTAATGACCAAACCATCAACATATTGGCACATACTTAATCATTCAGCTCGCTATTTATATTTAGACTCATTCTTTATATATATATATATATATATTTGATGTGCCCAGACTGATGATAAAAAAGCCATAGAAGTGTCACAAAAGTGAAAATGGCACCGAACGTGATAATGAGTTAAACTTTGGTATCGAAAGTGATATGAAACATAAAAAATGACGTCAAACACCAAATGATCCATAAAAATATTGCAGAGAAGCCTATAACAACAATATTATAATTTCATTTCAAAAATGAAATCTTAATTATGGCAGACTTGAAGTGGTACAATGGGTGTGTAGCTAAGTCGATCATTTGCTTTTGAACAATTAAAAGTTCTGCTGCAATAAAGGGGCATGATTCTTGAAGGTGCCAACTGTGGAACCTTCATCCCGTACGGTGATAACAACTTATACATCTTCTTCACTATATGTGGAATTGGCATCGTAACAAAGGCATGGATCTTAATTCTTGGCTTGCAAACTATATAAAATTAGAAATAAAGATAATAGGAATTGATAAATACATAAATCATAACATAATCCATGAATTTGCAATAAAGAAAAAGAATGACAAAATGTACAGGACCTGTTTCTGATGTAGTTGTTTTAGAATGGACATTTTGTGTATTTGTTCAGTTTTTGCGATTATTATGTCCTATTGTTTGCCTGAATTAATGGATTGACAACCCAGTATAAGGTCATTAGCTTTATAATTTTGTAGCTTATTTTTTATTTTTTTAATAGTAGACTTGACTTTTGTCACTCAAATACATCAAAATGATCATTAGATGTTAGCAAGATGGTCACCAGATTGACAAAAGGGATCGTTTGATCACCTTTGGCTCAATGAATCTCGATTCATTATGCTCAAGTGTTAGGCGATTGATGAATTAAACTATAAATTTCATATTTGACATCGATGATAATTTCTATCCACACATGAGGGGGTGTGGTTAAAATATAAATTCTTAATTTACACCCTTTCTAAAAGTTCTTATGTCAGATCGTGGATGGAACAGTTCTCATACAAATTGGTCAGTGCCTAGGACTTTGACCCAACCTCGAACACCTATCTCCATCCATGGGAACATTTAATGGTAGAAACTTCAATTCAAACCGGATCTCGGACCTTGGCCGAGGCTAATATGGGCCTGTGTCCAGTAGTTTAGCCTTGAACAGATCCCTCATCGACATCACTCGACAATCGAATAGACTTATGATAACATTTCTTGACTTTAAGATCCCTCTCACTCTTTTCCCATATTTAGAGACTTTTTTCAGTTTCTAAATCTAATTTGAAGCCTTTTTTAGCTCACTGAGGTAACAAATAGCGACACTATGGTAGTTATACGATGGTGGTGGTAATAATGCACCTTAATTTTATTTCTTAATTACTTGATTGCTATATGATTCTAGTATAATCTCGGGGTTACACCATCATCATCTTCAAATCTTTATCTTTTCCAGAATTTTATATTAAGATGAATAAATGTTGTGATTTTCTTGTTTATATAACCGGATGTATTTTGAAATTCAGTAGGCAACTTTATGGGTTAAAAGTGGGAAACCCTATTGCATTTTGCATTTAGTAATTTGCATTTTGTATAAATTTAGAAAATTCCATGCCTAGAATTGGTGGATATGCGACTAATTTCCTTGATATCACGGGTCTTAACTACCCAAATGATGTTTAGTGTGATTTTGCCTCTAATTAAATTTGTAAACATATTTAGAATGACATATTTGGGGATTTATGGGTATATATATACATAAATTTGAAACCGGTGAATCAAGTCTTTGAGGGGATATGATTAATTTGCTTCTACACCTAGTGTTTTGATATCTACTATTATCACATTCTTGGAGCATCTTTAGATGTTGTGACTATATTGTTTCTTTCTTAAATATTGTATAAATTCTCTAGGAGTTTGACTCTAGATGATAGAGTCTATATTGGGTTTCAATATAGTTGAGATGATTGCTGGTCTTGTGATGATTTTATCTTTTCCCAACACCCAAGACCATAAACTAGCAAGCATTTTAAAAGTTATATGAGAAAAATCCTACTAGATACAAGAACTAAATATGTAGTTATATGAAAAAAAAGCCTAGTGATGATTTTATATTCCATATGTCATACAATCAACTCCTACAGAATCTATACAACCCCAATTTAGCGATGATTTTAAATTTCATTATATGACATTTGGAATATAAAATATCCTAACTATTGATATAATGTAGCATTCCATATATAATTCATTATATAAGGACCCAACATGTAATATGAGAAAAAAGCCTAGTAGATATAAGAACTAAATGCTCAGAGCTTTCTTAATGAACAGTTAAAGATAAAAAAAAGTCCACCAATTTCAACTTAATCAAATCTAAGGGTTACCAAAGACACCAAATTGTACTAAATAGAAAACATATGCATGCCAATGTAATCTATAAGTAAATAGGACATATGCATAATTGTGAGAGCGTGAGAATATATAAACATAGTCTAGATTCATTATGTTTTTGCTGGCAAAAAAAAGAAGGCAAGTTACCTTTGTGCGTGTGGAACCATGAATGAAAATGTGTCAATGTGCACAAGAGAAACCGTGTCTAGTGTGTGTATAATAGCATTATACACACATGTACTTATCTATTTGAGGTTCTGTTTTAGGATCAATAACATTATAACAACATTATACATAAATGTACTTATACGTGTCTAATGTGTGTGTGTGTGTATAACACCATTATTAGAGAATTATACACAAATTTACTTATCACTTTTGAAGTTTTTACAATCATGTGAATGTTTTATAACAACATGCATCACAAAGCACTTATTTGTATTAAGGTTCTATTTTGGGATTGATTTTTGTTCAAGGTTATATGATTACAAAAAAAAATTATCCACCCCCAACTCCCAATCTTCGAAATGTCTTTTTACAAATTCAATTACATGGATCTTATGCTAACATTCATGCTCACACAGTGAACCATAGATTCTTAATAAATGGAATTGATTTTACACATTAAATGAAGCATTTGTAGGTCCCATGATGAAATGAACTCAAGATATATGATATTGATTATGATAACCCTTATAATAGTATTAATACCTCTATCCCCCGTTCCTTGTACCAATCAGGAATTTTCCTTTCCTCCACCGGAGCCAACACAAGTATGAAAACCCTAAAATAGAATAAACACTTCAATTAGTAAGAAGATGTAGAATTGTAAATCTATGTATATAATGGAGATGGCACTAAGATAAGGGTTGTTAGAATTTATAATATAAAAAATACTCAATACAAAGTACAAATCATGCTTGGCCAAAACCGAGCACAATGTTATGATAATTACGCTTAATGCACAAATTGAAATGTTAAATAAATTTATTTCAAATATGCAGTACATAAGGTGCTTGAACAAAGTTCATATGAAAATTACAAACTGCCAAGAAGAGTAAGCTTACTAGTAGGCGTGCAGAATTTTTGTCTGAAGGGAACAAATACCCTTTTCGTTAAAGCTGGAGGCTCATAAGGTGAAAATGCCTACATAAATAGAAAATTAACCTTTTTAAGTAATAACACATAGAAATAGAAAGTTCAACCATAACCGCATCCAAAATGGTATGATAAAGTGATTACTCATCACTTAAAGACAAAGGGAAATAGTGCACATTTTATGGTATATTTCCTTTTCATTTGTTCTGTTGTATCGTAATTCCAAAAGAGGATTTACCTTTAATGAATAGTTGAAAAAAAATATTGAATGAGTTTATTAAACTTCTATTAAGTAAATTTTCTATTTGATAAACAAATATTTTTAATTAAAACACGAATCAAACACATGACTCAAGTTTTACATATAAATTATACATGCCACATACCGCCCGCGCATCACTCAGGGTTGCATGCTATTATATGTATAAAATAGAAAAAAATGAATTTCACATGAAGACAATATACCACAAATACCAATCTCCCATATAACCAACATAATACGAAAATCCAGCCCTATTGGAAACCCATATAACATGATCTTATCAATAAGCTAAAAAAACTGATTTTCACTATAACCAAAGCATTAACAATATTACATGGAAAACTAAAAAATAAATAAGTAATAAACCCTAGTTTGCAATAAATATGTAGGTTTGTCTATAAAATTTGAGATAAACAGAAAAATATGAAAGAAAATAAGTGAGAAACCCTAGTTTATCGACAAAATTTGACCTAGAATAAGGAAGAGAGGGATTAGTCTACAAAATTTGAAGTACATATAAAAAAAACAAGAAACCCTTATTTCTTAATGGAACAAGGAAGAGATGGTGGAGAGAGTTTACATGGTATGGAGATGAAAGGGAAAGGGGTTTGCTGAGACGGATTTACTGAGTTTATGTGTGAAGAAGAGGGGGTTAGGGAAGGTGTTTATCGCTCAATTAATATCAAAGAGAGGATGACGGAATGAACGTAAGGAGAGGAAGCAGGATTTGGTAAAGAAAGAGCGGGGAAAAAGGATGTTGGATCTAAAATAAAAATTGAAATTAGTTTCAATATTTTTTGTAATAACAAATATGGGATGATTGTGGCACAATTTTAAACTGTGCCAGATTGGGAATAAACTGTGCCAGAATCTGGCACGATTCTAAATCGTGCCTGATTCTCCTTGTCCAAGTGTGCCAGATTTTCATTTTTAGTGTAGTGAGTCACAATACACTTCGAGTTGATTTCCCCCCCAGTAAATGAGCCTTATGTAGTCCATCTATAACTGCTTCATACTCGGCTTCATTGTTGGAGGCTTCAAAACCTAGTCTAATCACTTATTCGATTATTACATTCTTCGATGTTACAAGGATAATAACTATCCATACCTTATTAAAATTGGAGGTGCCATCCACATATAGTATCCATCTCTGGGATTGGTCCTACTTGCGATCTTTTAACTTCTCGGCCATTTGTTGGTCGGTAGGAGCATCTGTAGTGAATTCCACTATAAATTCGGACAATATATTTCCGTTGACTACTTTCCTTAGTTAGAAGTTAATGTAAAATATCCTAAATTCTACCGACCATTTCAATATGCTTCCGTAGAGGCCGACCTTGCGAAAAATAACTTTAAGGGGAAAATAAGTGATGACGGTGATGGAGTGGGCAGTGTTTTAAGATCAGGGATGCTATCATCAACGCTTAAGTAAATTTCTCTAGTGGTAAATAATGCTTTTTGATATCAAGGAAGCATAGTAAATGGGGAACTGTCCTCTTTTTCGCAAATCAAGACCAAGCTAACTATGTGGCTTGAAACTGCAAGGTAGAGGTAAAAGGGGTCCCCTTGATCGATAATTGCCAGCAATGGTGGTTGTAAGGAAAATTTTCCAATCAAGTCAATTTGTATGTAATTGGCTTAATTTCGAACAACACATTTGAGTCATAGGATAGACTTTTAGTTGATGATCCCATGGGCCTATGATGTTATTTAATGAAGACATAGTGGTAAAGCTTCGAAGAGTGCATATTTTAAGCCGTGTTTACCATACCACGCTTATCTTCACATATATCAAGGATCTTGAAGGTATGAGTGTATATTATTTTATGAGTCCTTGGAATTTGTTTTTATAAAGGTGGTCAATTTTTAAAATTGTTTGGAAACTTCATTTTTTTGAAAATATGTTTTATGAGTTTACTGTAGGCGGACATTAGAAAATCATTTTAGTCATTGAAATGACATGTCCATGTCTTTCAAATGAAATCCTTAAGTCGTTCCATCCATGCTTTTAAATGAGCTTTAATTGAATCATACTATTTTGATTTTGCTGAGGTCGTTAAAAGCGAGAAGGAATCTCATTCAAACAAGATCTCTATCTAGTTCGAATGGCAACTCAAATTCATTCAAAAAAAGGCGCAACCTTAGCTTTTATATAAAAGGATTTTTAGACTCAGTTTTTTTATTTTTAAAGATTAACTTTTAGCAAAACCAGACCTGTTTCAAAAGTTCTAACTCCAAACGTTTCACCCTTTTGTTGATAAGATCAAAGATTCATAACTCATATACTTTGAGATCTTATTTGGGCACCTTGTTTATTTCTTCTGTCACAAGAAGAACCTATTTCGTGCGGTGGACTCCGTACATATTGATTGCGGTGAAGAAGTGGTGGAATCTATATTCTGAATAGTAGATAGTTATCGAGATGCATCGGTAGATACTGAGGCACACGTGGACTCGTGTGTTGTGGACCTAGTATAAGTAAACTCCTATGTTTCATTATGAAGGATTGGTTGAAGATATACGAGCATCAAGTCTTATGGAGGATCGTGTCTTTGTGTAAGTCTACTTTATATTCTTTGAAAAAACATATCATAGTGACTGTCTAGGTCGTTCGAGGTTTTTTTCCCTTTGTGGTTTCCTCCTATATCGATGTTTTCTTGTGGTTTGATTTATTTAATGTATCTTTTATCACCTAGATGCATTCAAATTTGATAAATCGATTTTCACAAGAAAGGATTAATTGGTACTAAGTTTAATTGGATAAATTTTGTTCAATCATTAAAATTGAAAAAAAATAAAAATATTAAACTTGTGTTTATTTGGAACCACCCTGGGATTATTTGCCTTCACAAATTGGTATCAAATCTTTTAGCTCGCTTTTTTTACCTTCCTCAAATTAATATCATAGTTGTTATCAGTTTTTACCTTTTATAGTGGTTTGTTTTGGTAGGGCTTAATTTCCTCTAGATCCCTTAAACATTCACCATTCCCATTGAGGCCCTTTTCCTTCTGAAGCAATTGGAAGAATGTTTGACAATGCTTGGATGGCTTCGAGATGAAGAGATTAAGTGCTTCGAGCATCCCAGTGTGCTTTTGGATCTCACAGAGCGTCTTCAATAAATGAACATTATTGATTGCCTCTATCTGATCAGGGTTTGCCTCAATTCCCCTTTCACTGAGCAAGTATCCTAGAAACTTCCCTAACTGGACTCCTAATTAGCACTTGTTCGCATTAATCTTCATCCGATAGAACATGAGGATTTTAAAGGTATTGGCCAAGTCTTTGAGATGGTCATCTTTATGCTTGCTCTTAATGAGCATGTTGTAAATGTACACTTCCATCATTTCCCCTATCTATTGCTTTAATATCTTTCTGACTAGTCTCTGGTACGTGGCTCCAGCATTTTTAAGGATAAAATGCATAACCTTGTAATAATACAAACCCAATAGTGTTATGAACGAAATCTTATCTTGGTTGGGTCCGAATAGAGTAATCTTTTCATACCCCGATTAAGCATCCAAAATTATCATTCATTCATGGGATGCAGTGGTGTCGACTATTTGGTGTATCTTTGGAAGGGGGAAACTATCCTTAGGGTAAGACATGTTGAGATCGATTAAGTCTATGCAGACTCTCTTGCTACCGCTACTTTTACAAACTACTATAGGATTGGAGAGACACTTCGAGAATTGAATTCCCTAGTGGAATTTACTTCCAAAAGTTTTCCTACCTCTTTTTTCACCACATTTTCCTTTTGTGGGGCCGTACGGTGAGATTTTTATATGATTGGCTTGAATATCGGATCTACAGGGAGACGGAGACAGGTGACCACGGGACTAATCCCAGGCATATCGTATGGCTCCCATGCAAAAACTTCTAGTCTCTACTTTAGAAAAATGATCAACTCCCTTCTTTAGTGGTCGGCCAGTGTTGTACCGATCAAAAACTTCCTCTCAGGTTAGCTTTCATTAAAAGGTACCTCCTCCAGATTTTCTATGACCGTGTGAGTGGGGTGGATCCTTATGACAACCCGAATATAATTATGATAAATTATGTTTAAATAATGATTAGATTATGTGATATGGATAATATGTTATTAGTATATATAATGTTAAGTCCTCATCTTTAGTCTAATCCTACTTTCATAAATCGTGAAATGTCGAGTTATGTATAAACACAAAATTTTGTTAATTTCGATAGAAATGTTCATGTTTAAGACTAGTGTTGACCTTTATAACATAACAATTGATTTGAGCTAAAAACTAGATAGTTGTAGGAAGGTGAGTTAGGGTTGTAACACAATAAACGGTGCATCAAACGGATGTCCGAGTAAGAAGTTAGGCCGAATTTACGAACAAGGGGCAAATGTGTCCATTCCCTTTAAGTGGTAAATTGTCTTTTAGTAAACCAAATATTTTAATTTGATTGGATGGTTTTGGAGGCAGCCTTGGCCAACTTAAAAATCTTCTCCTAACCTATTTCTTTAGCCAAATTAAGCCTAGGTTCAGTTTGAAGGGATTTTAGCTTGAGGAAAGAGAAAGTACAAGTTAAGGAAGAAAGGGTTACATTAAAATCTAGGAAAATAATTCCACGAAAATTCTTAAGGTGTTTCCAAGGTAAAATTGTGTGTTAATATTTTTTTAATCGTCTATTATACTTATTTAAAAGTATATAAATCATGAATTATTGATTAAAATTACATTATCCTTTGTGATAATATGTATTGGTTCATATGTGAGATAAGTAGTGTTTATAGGCCATATTGCTTTGTATTGAAACCCCTTGTATTCAAACTTGCATATCTTTTTGTGTGCTTACTGTAATTGAGAAATTCCAATTGGATATAAAAATAGACTCATCTATTCATATTGTATTAAAAAATTAGAATTTATATCCTTGTGGTTAGGCCTTAATGATGATTTCAAATTGGTATATAATTGCTATTTGTATATTTCATTTCGGTATGCCCTAAGTTTGGTCAAGATTTTAACATAGTAAATGAAGTGAAAAAATTATGAAACTTTAATTCTGTACTATTCAGTATGTGTACTGAAAATGGGTTGAAAACCACAGAAGGTTATCCTGTAGAAAAATTATGAAAATTCTTGGAAGTCGAAGGAACAATAGAGGAGCTTGTAGGGAAGATTTCTTGTGTTGCCAAGAAATGGTCATAACTTGCTCTAGGAAGCTTGAAAAATTACACCGTTACTTATACTGGAAATTATATTCATATATGTTTTCATATTGATAAGGTTGGACACCTGTATTTATACAATTTGGGAATATAGGATGGTTGAGTATAAAAGACAATAATTTGAGGCCATCCTGAATACCCTATGAAAGAATATTGTTATCTACTCTTTCTAAAGAGTATTTTGAGTACATGTTTCATGTGTATATACATTGAGAATTATTTTTTCATATTTACTTGGGTTTAATTATAAATCCCTTATGAGGTATTTTCTACAGTTGAATGTTCATAACTTTAACAACATGTGTACCATTATTTTGTCTTTACTCATATTTCATGGAATGTGACTGAAGTGGAATTATATTGTTGTTGTATAGTTATAGAAAGTTATATAATTAGGTTAGGATAATACTTATGATTGATATTCAGTACTGATTTAGTTGGATTAACAGGTGTAAGGTCTAATCAACCCGATTCAGCTCCACCCGAAGGAAACATAAATACATTGTTGACAACCCAAGGTGAGTGTACTCACTGGAATGGTGTATTTGTATAATGTTACGAATATGATCATAATGTTATGAATATAAAATTATTCATTTCGGTTCACCGAAATGGGAGGTTACTCCTTGAACCGGAATGGTGGAGATTTGTCTATTAATGATAAGGGGTTACTCCTCGACCAAGAATGGGGGAGAATTGTCTATTTAGACAAGAAATGTGAACCACGATTCAAAAAAGTTGGCCATTCATTATGAATGAGCCAAATAAGTTAATACATAATTATATGGATATGATTTATCGCATTTAAATTAATGCAGTAGTATAGTAGTGATGCATTCACTGGGCTATTTTGCTCATGGTTCCTATGTTCACATTTTTTTCAGGTAACGCGATGCCACTGCCAAATCTAGGAGGTCGAGTTGGGTTATCCAGGAATAGGAGAAAATGGAATTGGTTTAAATGTAAATGATGCATTTATGTTAACTTATCCTTCAAGCATGTTTTTATGGGCATGACTACTATGATGTTGTAAAAAGATTTTTAGTTATATGGATTTACAATGATGACTCTGAAATTAAAACTCGTGTTTATGGTTTGGTTAAATTAATCATGGTTTGACTCACTTTGACTTTCAAACTTAATTATAAGTAACCAGGTTGGGTGTGTCAGCTTTTGGGATCAGAGCCTAGGTTTTAGTGGTTCTGGAGTGAGAAGAGACTAGATTTGGCAGTAAATGTTAAAAATATGTTTTGTTTGATACTAACGATTATGGTAGGAAAGATATGTATATATGTATGTTGTTATATATTTGATTTATTTCCGATATAAAAGAATGGAAATAGGTAATGTGAATGTGGGAATAGAAGAGGAGGCTTCAAATATGGCAGCAGAAGCGAAGGTTGAGCATCCTGTTCATGGAAATGTAGAACCCGAGCCGGAATAATTGACAAATATGCAAAAAATGGCACGTGCTATGACTCTAATGGCAGAGCAGAAAGCTAGATTTATGGCTCAGATGGTAAAACAAAAGACCAGGAAACTGGAGGCACAAGCATTAGCTAGGGCTGAGGAGATGATACACTGGGAAGAAAGGAGTACTTCACATGAGAAATTTATTAAGATGAATCCACCATCGTTCGAAGGAGCAGTTGATCCAACAGGGGAAGAAGTCTGGGTTAAAGAGATTGAACTTATCTTTGGGGTAATGAGGATGCCTGATAATCAATAGGTGACCTTGGCGGCGTATATGCTGAAAGGAGAAGCTAAGTACTGGTGGTATGCCACAAAAAATTTATTGATTACTCCAGGAGGTGGGAATGTGATCTCATGGGATGATTTTATTAAAGCCTTGTATGACAAGTATTTCCCCCCAATGTATCGAAAACAAAAGGAGAAAGAATATTTCATGTTAAATCAGGGAAGCATGACTGTTAGAGAATACGAAGCTAAGCTTACAGCCTTATCTCGGTTTGCTTCGAGGTTTATATGGAATGAGTAAGATATGTGCAACCAATTTATCGATGGACTAGAGTTAGTTATTAAATCAAGTCTGTCGGCTTTAGAGACTGCTAATTATTCAGCCTTGGTGAATAAAGCCCTACTGGTAGAAAAAGAAGTGAATGAAGTGAGAGGGAATAGAGAACGAGGTGTAAAGAGAAGCATATTCGATCCAAGTTATCAAAAAGGTAGTGATACAGAATATTCGAGACTTGGAGGGCAGAAATTCCAGCATGGTAGAGGCATGGGAGGTAGTTCGTAAATGGGTGAAGCAAGTGGTGGAAGAGGTTCAAGAGTTTCAGCATAAAGATATCCGAATGTGTGTTCTTTTTGTGTGACATCGGGTCATATAAAGAGAAATTGCCTAAAGTTACAGAATATAAAATGTTTTAACTATCATCAGAAGGACATCTGAGAAAGAATTGTCCTATGTTATCAAGAGCAGTTTCAGTTAGTAGTGTGGGGCCTCATAAAGGATCATCCCCAGGAATGTGTAACACCCCGCCTAATTAAATACTGGGTGGCCAGTCCCATACCAAATTAAAATAGAATATACAGTTGGCTCATTCCTATCATCACTGTCGAAAACATTTACAACTCACCCAATACCCAATTAAGCTGGTGTTAAAAACTTTCTAAATTTTAATTCAACAAAATCCATTTTTAGTTTAAGAATAACACAACACATTTTATTCTACAACATTGGTAACCGAATAGATAACACAAAAGAATTTAAATGCAATTGGAATAAACATTCCCAAGTAATAATTCATTACAGTAATCCAACAATAATAAATGTATTAAAACGACACGACTACAAGAGTATTTGACCCCAATAGAAAGAGATAAATGAATCCTTTGGGAGACATGCCCTAACTAAGATATCACTGTGAATCAAAAGAAGATAAGCGTCTAAACAATACTCTATAGCTCCATTATTTCTTCTAAACATGAAAAATCATCTCTTTTAATAACTATCCTAACATGGACAATATACAAGTTTAGATTTCCATTATTAAACACTTGCCTCTACTAAAGGTCTGATCCTTTGGGGTAGTGTATCTCAGGTGGTTCTCCCTTCTTCGGTCAAACTCCAGTGGTGGTTGGTAGTGGTGATCCTTGGTCTTAGTTCTTCTCCTTCCCAAGTAAGCTTTTCCCTTCCCAAGCAACCTTTCACTCTCTCTAGGAAGATGACTTCTCTATTTTGTGTAGAGGAGATGAATAACCCACGTACACTTAATCTCCATATACTTATAATAGGACAAAACCTGAAATCACTATTCATCCCTCTTGTAAAAATGACCAAAATGCCCTTTTGGGTTGTCTTTTCATTTCCAAATGACCCGAGATTCAAAATTAACATCCAAGTAGACTTTTCTGACTATTTCGAACCTTCCGGACGCAACGACGCAGTCAAAATGACTATAAGGTCGATAGAAAATAAATTTACTTTTTTAATCTCATAATTTAGTCCCAATACGTCCCATACCGCGTCCGACTAAAAATCCAAATTACTGAATTTAATTCACACAGCCATATCAATAGCTTCACATTCATATATTACCTAAATATCTTCAAGTAATATTCAGAATCATCCATTTTAATATCCATAATTCGGATAAAACCCAAATGAATTAATTAATAATTAAAATCCAATTAATCCATTAATTTAAAATATAACCATTTTAAAAATCATTAAAAATCACGGGGTATTACAGAATGAAACCAAGGGAAGGGATACATGACAACCAAGTGGATCGAAGGTAGGAGGAAGAGTGTTTGTGATGACATTGCAAGATGCCCATTCTACACCAGAAGTGGTTACAGGTTAACTCTCTGTTGCAAAAAAAGATTTATATGCACTCATTGATCCTGGATCTACGCATTCATTTATGGCATTACATATTATTTCATATTTGTATAGACCATGTTCATTTCTCAATCGTGCCTTATATATTTCAACCCCAATGGAAAGTGTAATTATGGTGGATCATGTTTATAAAGATTATGTTTTACGAACGGGGGAGTGAGATTTCCGTGTTGATTTAATACCGTTAGCCATTCGAGATTTTGATATTATATTGGGGATGGATTGGTTATCATCGTATCATGCTTCCATTGATTGTTTTCGAAAAGAAATTACATTTCATTTTTATGGTGAACCCGAGTTCCAGTTTATAGGAGAAAGGAATGTTGTCCCTAATTATCTTATCTCAGCAATTAAGAGTAGAAAGTTATTGTGTAAAGGTTTTACAGGGTATTTAGCTTATGTTGTTGATGTTAGTAAGGAAGAACTTAAAGTTAAAGATATACCAGTAGTTAGAGAATTTTCTGATGTCTTCCCAAGGAATTGCTAGGATTTCCACCCAATAGGGAAGTAGAGTTTTCCATTGAAATAATTCCAGGTACTAGTCCGATTTCCTTGATACTTATAGAATGGCACCAACAAAGTTAAAAGAATTGAAAGTGCAATTACAATATCTGATAAGTACAGGTTTCATTCGGCCTAGTGTTTCGCCATAGGGAGCCCCGGTGTTATTTGTGAAAAAGAAAGATGGGCCAATGCGATTATGTATTGATTATCGGAAATTGAATAAGGTGACCATTGAAATAAGTACCATCTACCTCATATCGATGATTTGTTTGACCAATTACAGGGGGCTACAGTATTTTCAAAGATTGATTTGAGATCGGGTTACCACCAATTGAAAGTAAAGGATAGTGATATTTCCAAAACAACTTTTCGGACTCGATATGGGCACTATGAGTTTTTGGAGATGCCATTTGGATTAACTAATGCTCCACTAGTTTTGATGGATTTGATGAACTGGGTATTCCACTCTTTCATTGATTCATTTGTGATTGTATTCATAGACGATGTGTTGATTTACTCGCGTAGCATGGAGGAACATGAGAAATAGTTGAGACTTGTATTGCAGATTTTGGAAGAGAAGAAATTATTTTCTAAATTCAGAAACTGTGAGTTTTGGTTGAATAAAATTATGTTTTTAGGGCATGTTGTCTCGATAAATGGGATATATGCTGATCCAAAGAAGGTGGAAGCAATCGTTGAATGGGAAAGTCTTAAGAATGTGACAAAAATTGGGAGTTTCCTAGGATTGGCAGGTTACTATCGCATATTCATTAAGGGATTTTTAGCAATAGCATTACCATTGACAAAGTTGACTCGTAAAGAAGTGAAGTTTGTATGGGATGAAGAATGCGAGAGGAGTTTTAAATAATTAAAGAATCAGTTGGTGTCGACCCCTATACTTACTATTCCATATGGGAATGAGTCTTTTATGATCAATACAGATGATTCATTTTAGGGGTTAGGATGTGTTCTTATGCAGAATGGGAAGGTAATATCATATGCTTTAAGACAATTTAAGACACGTGAACGAAACTACCCTACGCATGATTTGGAGTTAGCAGCTATTATTTTTTCTTTAAAGTTATGGAGACATTACTTGTATGGAGAAACTTGTGAGATATATAGGGATCATCAAAGCTTGAAATACTTGTTTACATAAAAGGACTGAATTTGAGATAGAGGCGTTGGATAGATATGATTAAAGACTATGACTCTACCATTCATCATCATCCTGGTAAGGCTAATGTAGTAGCAGATGCTTTGAGTAAAAAATCATCGGGGATTCTAGGTTGCATACAGTGTGCACGTGTGGGAAATATCCTTGACTTGGCATCGAGGGGTATTGAATTAAGGTTTTCAAAAAGGGGAGGCTTATTAGCACATGTCACAATGAGACCTTTATTGGAAGAACCCATACGAAATTTGCAGATCAGTGATCCATTCCTTGAGAAGAAGAAACAAGATGTCCTGGATGTTAAAGAGAGTGACTTTGAGATTAAGAATGATGAATCATTGTGTTATAAAAATAAAATTTGTGAAAGAAGGATATATTAGAAGAGGCACATAGTTTTATTTATTCTATGCATCCGGGTGGTACCAAAATGTACAGAGATTTGAAAGAGTATTACTGGTGGAACAATATGAAACATGAGATTGCAGAGTTTGTAGCTAAATGTTTAGTATGCCAGCAACTAAAGGCGGAGCATCAGAAGCTGGCGCGATTATTACAATCATTGCCTATTCCGGAATGGAAGAGGGATCATATAATGATGGATTTTTTTATAGGATTACCTCGATTACCAAAGGGGAATGATTCTATTTGGGTGATTGTAGACCGATTGACGAAGTCGGCCCATTTTCTTCCAGTTAAGACCACCTACACTGTTGATAAGTATGCACATATGTATGTTAATGAGATTATTCATTTACGGGCACCAGTGTAAATTGTATTAGATAGAGATATAATGTTCACTCCTAAGTTTTTTCCTCGTCTACAAAATGCCATGGGCTTAAGTTTGAAGTTCAACACTGCATTTCATCGACAAATCGATGGGAAATCAGAAAGGACGATTCAAATATTAGAAGACATGTAACGAGCTTGTGTATTTGACTTCAAAGGTAGTTGGGATGATCATTTGCCATTGATGGAATTATCGTATAATAATAGTTATCAGTCCACCATTGGTATGGCTCCGTATGAAGCTTTATATGGGAGGAGATGTAGAACGCCTTTATGTTGGGATGAAGTGGGTGAAAGGAAAATTTTGGGTCCTGAATTAATAGATATGACGACTAAAAAGATTAAAATGATTCGGGAATAGATAAAGACAGTGCAAAGCAGGCATAAATTTTATGCAGATAAGAGGAAGTATCCATTGGAATTTTAGATGGGGGATTTTGTATTCCTGCGTATTTCACCATGGAAAGGCGTTATGAGATTTGGGAAAAAGGGGAAACTAAGTCCAAGATACATTGGACCATATGAAGTGTTGGAAAGAATTGGGGCCCTGGCATATAGATTAGCATTACCTTCGGAGTTGTCTCGTTTACATGATGTGTTCCACATATCGATGCTTCATAAGTATTTGGCAGATCCATCCCATCAATTAAAAACTCAATCTATTGAACTAAAGGAAAACTTATCGTATATCGAGGAACCACAGGAAACTATTGATCGTAAGGAGCAAGTATTGAGGAATAAAGTTATTTCCTTAGTTAAAGTTATGTGGATGAGATATGGAGTTAAAGAAGAAACTTGGGAAACAAAGGATAGCATGAAGAAACAGTATCCCCGTTTGTTTGGTAAGTGACCTTTATATTAAATTTCGGGGACAAAATTTTCTAAGGGGGTGAGTTGTGACAACCTGAATATAATTATGATAAATTATGTTTAAATCATCATTAGCTTATGTGATATGGAGAATATGTTATTAGTATATATAATGTTAAGTCATCATGTTTAGTCTAATCCTACTTTCAGAAATCGTGAAATGTCGAGTTATGTATAAACACAAAATTTTGTTAATTTTGGTAGAAATGTCCCTGTTTAAGACTAGTTTTGACCTTTATAACATCACAATTGATTTGAGGTAAAAACTAGATAGTTGTAGGCAGGTGAGTTAGGGTTGTAACACAACAAACGGTGCATCAAACGGATGTCCGAGTAAGAAGTTAGGCCGAATTTATGAACAAGGCGCAAATGTGTCCATTCCCTTTAAGGGGTAAATTGCCTTTTGGTAAACCAAATGTTTTAATTTGATTGGATGGCTTGGGAGGTAGCCTTGTGAAATACCCCGTGAATTTAATGACTTTTAAAATGGGTTATATTTTAAATTAATGGATTAATTAGATTTTATTATTAATTAATTCATTTTGGTTTTATCCGAATTATGAATATTAAAATGTATAATTCTGAATATTACTTAAAGATATTTAGGTAATATATGAATGTGATGTTATTGATATGACAGTGTGTTGTTAATTCAGTAATTTGAATTTTTAGTCGGACGCGGTATGAGACGTGTCGGGACTAAATTATGAGATTAAAAAGTAAATTTATTTTTTATCGACCTTATAGTCATTTCGACTGCGTCGTTACGTCCGAAAGGTTTGAAATAGTCAGAAAAGTCTATTTGGATGTTGGATTTGAGTCTCGGGTCATTTGGAAATGAAAAAGACAACCCAAAAGGGCATTTTGGTCATTTTTACAAGGGGGTGAATAGTGATTTCGGGTTTTGTCCTATTATAAATATGTGGAGGTTAAGTGTACATGGGTTATTCATCTCCTCTACACAAAATAGAGAAGTCATCTTCCTAGGGAGAGTGAAAGGTGGCTTGGGAAGGGAAAAGCCTACTTAGGAAGGAGAAGAACTAAGAACTAAGAGTCACCACCACCAACCACCACCGGAGGTTGACCGGAGAAGGGACAACCACCTGAGATACACTACACCAAAGGATCAGACCTTCATTAGAGGCAAGTGTTTGATATTTGCAATTTAAGTTTGTATATTGTCCATGTTAGAATAGTTATTAAAAGAGATGATTTTTCATGTTTGGAAGAAATAATGGAGTTGTTTAATGGATTTATGGAAACTAAAAATATATAGGAATCAAACTCATGTTTTAGGTAGATAGTAATTCATGAAATAATAATGAATATGTTGAAGAAAATCTGGAAACCATTGATATGTTCTTGAAGATATTAGGTTGATAATTTTCTGGAAAAATGAGGAGATAAATATGCTTTTAATTCAATCTCTTGATGATTCTAGGATGTTTTGATCATTATAAATCATTTATATATGTTGATATATCATGTAGTAAGGATTATAAGTCGATTGGGATGTTAATATGAAGGTTTGAATGAACAAAAATGGTGAAACCCGTAGTAGAAGATATGCAGAAAAACTGGGCTGTTACCTGAGTGATCGATCGATCGACCCCCTGCCTTCGATCGATCGACCTCCCCAGGATGGTTAAAGTTGTTTCTTTTTAATGTTTATTCTTATCCCAAACCTTTTTTAGATCTTTGGTGATTATTAATTGGATATTATAAGACTTAGAAAAGATCAGTAGACCCTTGATAAGATTTGAATTAATGTGATTGGGATTTAATTGATTAGAATGATGATAATTAAATTGAAAGATATTTCGGTTGCTAGATTCACGTGTTGGACTCTAATTGGTATGCATGAGCATTAAGGATAGGTCCAATAGGGCAGATTTAATATAAGTGAGGGTAGCCTTAGGGTTACAATTTTACTATGAAGGACTGAGTTTAGTACAAGAACTTAACGGTACGACTCCTAAATAAAATTGGAGTTCAGACCACATTTGATTGAAAGAGGGGATGAGATTATTTCGGTTGTGTATTTGAAGTTGACGGACCTCCACGTTCGACAAAGTTAAGTAGTAGTGTATTGGAGGGGTTCCTTGTTTGGATTTCACTTTGTGAGACGCTCCGCGCATTAACCTTAACGACGTCAGATGTTATGGGATGCGAGGATAATTAAATTATGAAGTAAAGATATGATATTTTAATACGTGGAATTTAAAGAGATATAATGCTACGTATGGGAAGTGTCTTAGGGTAATGTAAGTACCTTGTTGATATTATATTATAGGTATGATAATGCCTATTAGATTGATTGATGATTATGTGTATGACATACCTAACTTACTTGCTATCGACGGGAGGTTTGCACGTGAGGGCAGTCATATCCTGATGAATCCATGGGATCTTTGATTTATCGATCAAGAACATAGGTCTATGAAAGACTTATCGAGGAGTTGATAAGTCCGCTGACTTTGGGTACGTAGGTATGTGCGTGACCCATGGATATGAGAACTATGTTCACCTCCAACTTGTATGTTGTTGATTGTGGTTCTAGAAATTCTTACCGAACCTTTAGTCCCCTATTCGGCGACCAGCGATGATGGGACTGGATAGCAGAGTAATGCATTGCACCGCAGCTGTGACTCGGGGTGCCGTATCATATATATATATATATATATATATATATATATATATATGATAAAGTAGAAAACTTATGTATGTCATAAGATTAAAACATGATGTCATCTTAATGAGTTTTTCCTACACTTCCTATTTTACCCTTGACAATTTTGGTTTCCCCCTCTTTTGACACACTCTAATTTTCTTTTCAAAATTTAAATTGAGGGTTATGTTTGTAAACACACAGACCATACGATACACTCTCACAACAAACCCTCACCGATTTCTCATTCCCTTACTCTCACTTTACCCTGTCTCCCTCTCTCTCGGTCGTGATCAAGTACACCTCAGCAAACCCTTGCTCATCCAACCACCTCTCAAAACCCAAGCTGCCACCCCTCCCTTGCCTCCGCCCTCTCTCCCTTATCGTCGCGCCAAGGTTACCTTTTCCCCCAATCTCTTACACACACTCACACAGTCACGCACATAGGGTTATTCCCAGATCTGACACTTCCACTTCAACATGCACACGATTTGTTTATTTTCTAGGTTTTTTTTACATGGGGTTTGTCTCTAATCTCAGTGTGTAAAACCACACATATTGTATTTTTTTGGTGGATTTTAGATTATTATACGAGTCTTGATTGTTCTCATGGATGTTCATTTCTTATCTCTGTTGATTTGTTCTATGTTGTTTACATTTTGTGTACAACGGAGATTTTTATTCTTCAATAAATTTTCATTATATTGTGTACAACTGGCATTTTAATTATTTACATTTTGTGTACAACATATGTTTTCTATTGCCTAAAAATCACGTTTCCTTATTTTTAGAACTGTGTTCTCCGTTGCAGATTTTTATTGTTTAATGGGTTTTAATTATATAACTAACTCATATATGATTTGTTTTTAGGCACTTCTTTTGAATTTAAAGTGCTGTTGATTTTCAATTGTAGTCTCATTCTGATGGCATTTATGTCGAAATCTATAAGCAAATGAGGTGTTTGATAGAATGGTTTTGTGAAGTCTAACACTCCTCTTATACTTTACCGACCCTATTTTGTTCTTTGACACTTCTCTTATACTGTACAGGCCATATTTTGTGTAAGATACTAAGGTTCTTCAAAGACTTGGAATCCTTAAGCAAGTGGAGATCTAAGGTCAGTAAAGTTTTATGTTGTGTGTTTGAAAAAATGTTAAAGAGAGAGTTTCACTTTATTTTGAGATACTTTGCTAATATTTTAACGGTTAAATGTACTATCCCAGTGAAAACAACTGGTATTTTATATTTTTTTTAGTTTCAATAAATTGTGTATGTATTTTATAATTTTTTTTATTGTATTTGAAATGTTCATACCTGATTGCAGACTTCTTCTCAAGAGCAAAATTCCCAAGGCAGTGGTCTATTGTCAAGTTAAGTAGGGCAAACAGTGTTTGCTCAATTATTTTTACACGCAAATTGGGAGGAAAGAGGGTGAGCAACTGGATGTTGTTCTTTCATTTATGTTAAGATTTTATCATAATCAATCATTGTTTTGTCTAATTTGGCAGGTGTTACGATGGTTTGGGGTTTGTTCGATTAGAACTCATGAAAAAAATTACGAAAAAACTTCACTCCAGATGTTGCAAATAGGTAAGGTTTATCCTTTATATTGTTACTGTTTTGATTTTGTGATTAGTTTCTCTTAAGCTAAGATATTCAAGTATACTCAAGTTCAATTCGTGGTTATTTACAATCACGTTGATGAATGAGTCGAGCTTACTCATAACTTGATCTTGAGTATGTGGTGCATGCATTGTGCTTTAATCTCATTTACTTCCATCTCTCATTTGGTAGGTTTTCAAAAAAAGGAGAATTGAAGAACTTGATGGAGGAAGAGAGATGCATAAGATGATAGTTTTGTTCAAGCGTCCTTTGTGGTAATAATTCTCCGATTCTACCAATGATCCCTCTACGCTTTGTTTTTCTTTACTTCAAATGTTTGCACTATATTTTGTTTCAAATTTAAGATTTTGTTTCAAGGTTTTCATATTCAGGGAGCACAACAAGGTTCCAATAGAAGTAGTTGTTGATGCGAACCTAAACTCACGGCAAGTACATTGTAGTGTATGTTCATTATTCCAACAGATGTTCCCAAGTTGGAGATCATGGTTCAGACGATGTATTTGAGTTTAATTAGTTTCATTACTCGCCAATCCAAAACCTAGACTTGCCGAATTTGTTACTTAAACAGCTAAACAATCGTCAAAACCCCAAGTTCTATAATTTTTGTTTTAAATTTGTTTATGCTTTAAAATAATGAGAACTATTTATAATGGATATATCTATGTATTTTGGTTTATATCTCATAAATAACTATGTTACTTCGTTTTTAGTCTTAAATTAATGGATGAATCATGATGTAAATTAACTTTATATATTTTTTTAGTTCCTTGGAGAACATTTTAGTTGTAAATCCAACTTTATATGTGCTTTAATGCTTCAAAATTAGGTGTACTGATAACAAACATCTATTGTTGAATTTGAATTACTTTGAGCTCTGATTTTTATTATACTCAGTTCAAACTTAACGAAATACTCTCTTGAACATTTGTTACAGTTCATATGGGTTTTTGTTTGTGGTCCAATTGGCGAAGGAAGCTTTAAAAACTTTAGAGTCAAATATATGGGGTTTTAAGGTGGTGGGCCTTCCATTTTCACGTTTATGGGAAGTAGTCAGAGAAATTGGACAAACGCTGGTGGTTTTGTTGCTGCTGATAAAGCCACGAGACAGAGGAAAGATCTACACTGGTCCAACATTTTAGTGATGTGTTCGTAAAAGTTACCAGATGAAGTAAAGAATGAGGCGCTTAGAGGCGCAAGTAACCTTCTCAAAGAGGGCGTTTGTGCTTTCGATTCATTATGACACCCAGGTGACAAGTAACCTATTTTGTAGTTTGTTTTTCTACTTTTTCCCATTTCATGATTTTTTAATTGGTTGTAGCTCCAAAAATTAATCATTTCCAAATAGTTTTATGTGACAAATCCCCCTGATCTTGATATTTTCCTTATTTTCGTTTTATGTATGCATTGAGATCTTGATATATTAGCTGATGCAGCTCGAATGGTGACTCAGTTACGTGGTGAAGCTCAAAAGTTTAAGGATTTATGTCCCATTATAACTATCCACATTTCCTCACCTCACAAATTTATCAGCTAAAATACACTTCTAAGAGGCTACCGAGCGATGCCAATCTACTTTATTTTTCATTGGGCATATTGTAGACATCAATCATTCCTCGGGTTTTTAATTGATATTATGAATTATGGTTGTTTTTTACATTATTATCTATGTTTCTGTCATATTGGTTATCTTTTTTGCATTATTAACAATGTTTGATGTGCAATATCTCAACCAACTGGTCCATATCCAACAACACTGATATGGGCCATATACAGCAGTAACCCTGATATATGCCCTGATATTTTCCATATACAGTAGCAGTAGCAGCTCAGCCATATACAAATAAGCACATGTAGTTTTGGGCACATGTAGTTTTGGGCACATGTAACAACCCTGATATTATTTATATACAGCAGCAGCTGCAGCTCGACCATATACAACTAAGCACATGTAGTTTTGGGCACTGTCTTAGTCGCGATGCATTAAACTTTTCAGTCACACCACCAAGCACCATTCCAAGGTAATTTTTTAACTACATTTGATTCTATGTATTTGATTCTCGGATCTTTATATTCTAATACTCTTCAAGGTTCTAAGTTACTTAAGATTAAAATCAATTTTTTTATGGAGGTTTTGTACATTTCAAATCCCTTTTCCCATTTTTTTACTGCTACTATGGTTCGTTTTTTTGTAAGTTACTATGGTTCACTTTTTTTCGTATTTCAATTCTAAATCAGATTTATTTTGGTTTTGGTCTCGATTATTTTTATTTGAATGTAATCTTCAATGAATGTAACTCTACTGTTGTAGGTGATAGACCTTGGCTTAATTTGGTTGTGTGTTAAACACATTACTCTGTTGGTGTCTAATAATGGATGAAATATTAGTTTGGGACCACTATGTTTATGTATCCCTACCTAATGTTTTGACCATAAAAATGGTAAATTAATTAGTATTCTATGCCTTTTCTTCAACAATACATTTTTGTCTACTGTTTTAGTTGTTCTTAATTAGCCTATCATCCATATTATTTTGTCTATGCGTTATTTTTCCCTTCCTTGAACAATGGGATTATTAGTCTGTCATCCTTCTTTATTGACATAGATTATTTGTGATGGGACAGAGACTAATCAATGGGATTAAAAGCAATAGGATTATTTGTGATACAAAGGTCAAGGCCTCAAATATGCAGATGCAACTGATATAATGTGGGTCAATTTCAGTGAAAGATCACAGCTTCGGGCAGCTTGGTTGAGACAAATATGCTCAAGGCAGAAGGAGTTTCTACTCTGAAAACAGTCTTCTTCCTACAATGTTGATAGGTCGAGTAAGTAATTTGATTCGGTTGGTGATAAAAAGGAGATAGCACCATCAATTTCAAAGTGCATACCACTATCTGTGAAGGGTTCATTTACTAAGAAGCGAAAAAGTGAGTCAATAAGATCCCGTGTTTGACGGACCAAGAATATCATCCGTTGGAGTTGACAGTTTACGAAGCACATCAGTTAGCAGAAGTAAAAGAATCACAGATCCGCGTTTGGGGAATAAACAATCGAAGAGATTAGATTAGTGTTTATTACTTCTTATTTACATTTTCATTTCGGATTACTATTTTTTCTTATGTTTGATTTCTTATGTAGTTAACTTAAAGATATGTATCCAGAGTTGATATGGTTGTGTTTATCAAGTATGAGAAGGGGAATTTGACCAAGAAATGAGCAACAAATCCCATTTTTATCAGAGCAAGAAATCAGAGTTTTTAGAAGTTAAGTTTTACTGTGAGATTGAAGCCATCTCTTGGAGTGAATTAATAACTGTTACGCATCTTTCATATATTTCTTCTTCAAAGCTTTACCATTCTTCTATGACTGTCTTGATGGATCCAGCTACCACCACTGGGAATAAGGCGTCCCTAAAGATGTTCTTCGGCATGAGTAGAGTCCACGTCTTTATAATATTTTCAGCATGAGTAGTGTTTTTCAGCATGTCTTTATAATATTTTGTAAATAATGTGATTCAGCAACTACTATATCACCATCCACCATCACCGTAACATAACCAATATGATTGAGCTTTGAAAAATCAGGACTAAACTTCTCTCCTGTGACTAAGTTAACAGGTATGTACTCATAATGAAGGCCTTTCAAGTAGCACAAACTTTTTACTGTATGTGTCTTAAATTCTAATAAGGCCATATTAATGGCTCTGAATAATATTTCTCAGACTGCTGGATAAACTTTTTATCGTATTGTTTATTTCCATGGCTTGTACATTTGACGCCCTCAATCTATTACAGGTGGTACGGCTGCTGAGCACGAGAGGTCACTACACGATTGATTTGAATAGTGCAACGATCCAACGACTTGAGTAATAAAAATACAACCCGTGGTGATTCGATGAAATCTACTCAAGGTCCGTGGATTTTGGATGCCTAAGTGATTTGGTTCTACTGATCAAACGTCAATCAACTCTTAGGTGCGTTGAAGCCGAAGCCGAAGCCGAAGCCGAAGCAGCATCAGCTATTTCAAATGTTGAGAAAGAATGCATCAGGGGTAATACTATTTTTATACGCATTGACATCGTTGAAAAGGTAGATAATGTATGATATGTCATCTACCAACAGGTAGATAATGTATGGTATTTCTTCCCAGTATGCTTATCTTTTAAAACAGTAAATGCCATCTGCCAAGATAATGTAAGATATGTAATCTGCCAAGTAGTGATGTTGGTCATTTTTCTTCAGTGAAGATTTCAATTGGAATTGTTTACAAGGTTGGAGACTCTGTTGGTTGGACGACTATTGGTAATGTTTATTACAACCAGTGGGTGCTTCTAATGATAGTGGGCTGTCATTTGTTTAATAATTATGGTCTGATTTATTATGGCTATATTTATTACAAATGACAGTGGGTTGTCATTTGTTTTATAATTATTGTCTATAATATGTTTTCTTTAATAATTTGTAGGTTTTGAAATTAAATTCTTCAAAATAGTTATGTAATATGTAGGATGTTGCTAACATGTACTGACTTATTATGGGGTTATACAAACAGCTAATGACTTTTGTACATTGTAATTCTATCAGCCAGTCTGACAATGTGGCTAGCAAGTTATGCTTTCTGACATGGATAGGAATTCCAGCAGCCAGTATGAAGAGAACAGATGCCTCGACACCAAGCAATGAAGTCGACAAGGCAGCTCCAACAACCTCTCCAGCCATCACACCACCAGTTGACACCTTGCGCTATCGATGTAGGACATGGTCCATGTTATAAATGAATTGCATTGATGCGTGGAGAACACAAATACACCAAAATAATATCACAACCTTTCCACTAACATGGGATTTAGGTGATGTGCAGGTGATGTGTTGTAGCGACTCAATTAGTACTTTAAGTTGGGAAAGTGAACACCACATATGTTTGAGATAATTCCTTTGTTACATTACAATATGCAAAACATTATATTTGTTGTTTATTAATATTATATGTTTTTCGAAATTAACATCGAAATGTTGGGGGATGACACAACTTTTTGTAGCTTTTTGGTTACCAGTAACTATTTATTTTTGAGCTGCTAAATTATCAAAGATGACCTATTTGTTAACTATATGAAGGGTATGCGAATTACTATTTCATAGGGTTTATGTGATTATTTTATTAATGTTTTCGATTCCGAGATCAATCATAGCTTTGGCGAGGGCACTTTCCATCGCACCAAGGCACGACTTTATGCTTTTCAAAATATTAGCGTGCCTTCAGGCACGAGCATACCCTAGTATATATATATATATATTAAAATAATGAATTAAATGAATGAATGGATATTTATTGTGGTTAAATCTATCTACGGTAATAATTGTAGATAACGGTGAATAGAGAAAAAGAATGAAACTAAGTTAATGAATGTTTATTCTTAAGGAATTGAAAAGCTTAAATTCATAAATGAATAATGTAAATGTATAATAATGTGACATATGGTATGGGACATACAGGGATTATGATGTGGGAATGGAATTATGATATGGAGACTAGAAAAGAGGAACCATTAACTAGGAGGTTAATAGGAAACGTTAAGTGTGCACTCTAGTTGAGAGGTGAGAATAGCAAGTGAGAATGGGAAGCTTACATGTACACAATAAATGCTTTATTGCACTTGTTAAATACTTGCTCTTTTACAAATCATTTTCACATCGGGATCTGATCCGTTTCCTTGCATATTTTCTTTTCTATTGTATCTTCTATATCAGGTGTCCAGCAGCAGGGGCGCCAACCTTAGTTGATTTCGACGAGCTATGGAGCTATGGAGTATTTCTTAGATGCTTATCTTCAATTGATTTACAGTGTTCTCTTAGTTAGGGCATGTCGCCCAAAGGAGCTCAACTATCTCTTTTCTATCAGAGTCAAATACTCTTGTAGTCGTGTCGTTTTAATACATTTAATATTGTTGGGATTTCTGTAATGGATTCATATTAATTGGGAATGTTTATTCCAATTGCATTTAAATTCTTTTGTGTTATCTATTTGGTTATCAATGTTGTAGAATAAAATGTGTTGTGTTATTTGTAAACTGGAAATGTTTTTTGTTGAATTAAAATTTGGAAAGTTTTTAACACCAGCTTAATTGGGTATTGGGTGAGTTGTAAATGTTTTCGACAGTGATGCTAAGAATGAGCTAACTGTATATTCTGTTTTAATTTGGTATGGGACTGGCCACTCGGTATTTAATTAGGCGGGGTGTTAAAGGTGGTATCAGAGCATCAGGTTCTAGTGTTCATTAGGGTCTGTACGACTTACTATGTTTTCAACTAAACGTTCTTTGATGTAGAGCCCTTTGTTTTGGATTGTTGATTTCTTTGGTAAGATTCCGTATATTTTAGTGAATCTTATTTGCGTTCGGAATGTTCGTACAAGAAGTATGGCAGTTGAGGGCCATTGGACGGATAACGGAGATCGTACTTAGGAAGTTATGAAGTATGTTCGAGTATGATGACCGTAGTCGAGGTCACCCCTATTATGGAAAATTGTGGAGAGTCATCAGTAGAAGTTCTTGAAATGCGAGAATTGTGTGCGTTACTTAACGAAGGCAATATATTCAAAGGATTACGCATATAGTGGGGTGTGGTTAACTAGAACTGAAAATTTGGGGTAAAATTTTTCTTGACTTATCAGAGCAAAGATATAATATTGGGAGTCAACAACCACCACCCACGAACGAGGGTATGTTTTCTATCTAAGGAATTATGAGGTATATAATGATTTTTGTAGAAATTAATATTGTGTGGGTAAATGGATTGCTAAACTTAGCCTATAGCATCGTTATATACGTATACTCACCGAGGGGTGTGGGACGCCTATATTTTTCATGTCATTACGTGGGTTTGATTTTTATAGTGGAATTACTTACTTTGGGCATGTCCGATCGTGATGTGACTATCGGCATGGGTTGACTTGTGGTATTTGAGAGCGTGTGTACTACTATAGCTAGCATCTTGTCTTTTATAAGAGAGTAGATGAGTAGAGTTTATTCGAAATCGATAAAACCTGTAGAGAGGTTATAAACTATTGACTAAAGACCTGAGGAGTTTCGATGACCGACTACTTTAGGTAGTAGTGTATCGGGGGGGGGGGGTTCCTTGTTTGAATTTCGCTTGCGAGACACCCCACGCATGAAACTAATAACCGTTGGGAGTTGAGATAAGTTAGGTCTTTGGGATATGAGTTTATAACCTTTGGATAAATAATATAATGGAAGTTGTACGATAGGGTGTAAGGGCGCCCTGGATGATTGGATTGTAGTAGTTTTCAAAATTGTGAAAGAGTAAGTAGTTGTGATTTGAGGATTTATTTGTTTAATAAGTGAGGATCATTTTTCCCAAACTTTGTCATGAGGATGGTATAGGGAAGATTGCGTAAAATTTAAATTCGATTCAGTTGAAACTATATGGTGAGGCTTGGCGTATAACATCGATGGGGATTTTTGATAATGTACTGTATGGGCGGTACAACACAGATTACTTGCGATGTGAGATTTATACTCAGAATTGACCTTACCGGTATGCTTCATATTCTCGAATTTCGGGACGAAATTCTGTTATAAGGGGGGAAGTATGTAATACCCCGTGATTTTAATGACTTTTAAAATGGGTTATATTTTAAATTAATAAATTAATTGGATTTTATTATTAATTAATTCATTTGGGTTTTATCCGAATTGTTGATATTAAAATGTATAATTCTGAATATTACTTAAAGATATTTAGGTAATATATGAATGTGATGTTATTGATATGACGGTGTATTATTAATTCAGTAATTTGAATTTTTAGTCGAACGCGATATGGGACGTGTCGGGACTAAATTCTGAGATTAAAAAGTAAATTTATTTTCTATCGACCTTATAATCATTTCGACTGCGTCGTTGCGTCCGGAAGGCTTGAAATAGTCAGAAAAGTCTATTTGGATGTTGGATTTGAGTCTCGGGTCATTTGGAAATGAAAAAGACAACCCAAAAGGGCATTTTGCTCATTTTTACAAGGGGGATGAATAGTGATTTCGGGTTTTGTCCTATTATAAGTATGTGGATATTAAGTGTACATGGGTTATTCATCTCCTCTACACAAAATAGAGAAGTCATCTTCCTAGGGAGAGTGAAAGGTTGCTTGGGAAGGGAAAAGCCTACTTGGGAAGGAGAAGAACTAAGAACCAAGAGTCACCACCACCAACCACCACCGGAGGTTGACCGGAGAAGGGAAAATAACCTGAGATACACTACACCAAAGGATCAGACCTTCATTAGAGGCAAGTGTTTGATATTTGCAATTTAAGTTTGTATATTGTCCATGTTAGAATAGTTATTAAAAGAGATTATTTTTCATGTTTGGAAGAAATAATGGAGTTGTTTAATGGATTTCTGGAAACTGAAAATATATAGGAATCAAACTCATGTTTTAGGTAGATAGTATTCCACGAAATAATCATGAATATGTTGAAGAAAATCTGGAAACCATTGATATGTTCTTGAAGATATTAGGTTGATAATTTTCTGGAAAAATGAGGAAATAAATATGCTTTTAATTTAATCTCTTGATGATTCTAGGATGTTTTGATCATTAGAAATCATTTATATATGTTGATATATCATGTAGTAAGGATTATAAGTCGTTTAGGATGTTAATATGAAGGTTTGAATGAATAAAAATGGTGAAACCCGTAGTAGAGGAAATGTAGAAAAACTGGGCTGTTACCTGAGTGATCGATCGATCGACCCCCTGCCTTCAATCGATCAGCCTCCCCAAGATGGTTAAAGTTGTTTCTTTTTAATGTTGATTCTTATCCCAAACCTTTTGTAGATCTTTGGTGATTATTAATTGGATATTATGGGACTTAGAAAAGATCAGTAGACCCTTGATAACATTTGAATTAATGTGATTCGGATTTAATTGATTAGAATGATGATAATTAAATTGAAAGATATTTCGGTTGCTAGATTCACGTGTTGGACTCTAATTGGTATGCATGGGGATTAAAGATAGGTCTAATAGGGCAGATTTAATATAAGTGAGGGTAGCCTTAGGGTTACAATTTGAATATGAAGGACTGAGTTAGTACAAGCGCTTAACGGTACAACTCCTAAATAGAGATGGGAGTTCAGACCATATTTGGTTGAAAGCGGGGATGAGATTATTCCGGTTGCGTATTTGAAGTTGACGGACCTCCACGTTCGATAAAGTTAAGTAGTAGTGTATTGGAGGGGTTCCTTGTTTAGATTTCGCTTTGTGAGACGCTCCGCGCATGAACCTTAACGACGTCGGGAGTGGAGAGATGTTATAGGATGCGAGGATAATTAAATTATGAAGTAAAGATATGATATTTTAATACGTGGAATTTAAAGAGATATAATGCTACGTATGGGAAGTGTCTTAGGGTAATGTAAGTACCTTGTTGATATTATATTATAGGTATGATAATACCTATTTGATTGATTGATGATTATGTGTATGAAATACCTAGCTTACTTGCTATCGACGGGAGGTTTGCGCGTGAGGGTAGTCATATCCTGATGAATCCATGGGATCTTTGATTTGTCGCTCAAGAACATAGGTATATGAAAGACTTATCAGGGAGTTGATATGTTCGCTGACTGTGGGTACGTAGGTATGTGCGTGACCCATGGATACGAGAACTATGTTCACCTCCAACTTGTATGTTGTTGATTGTGGTTTGAGGAATTCTTACCGAACATTTAGTCCCCTATTCGGTGACCAGCAATGATGGGACTTGATAGCAGAGTAATGCATTGCACCGCAGCTGTGACTCGGGGTGTCGTATTATATATGAATATATATATATATATATATAATGAATTAAATGAATGAATGGATGTCTATTGTGGTTAAATCTATCTACGGTTATAATTGCAGATAACGGTGAATAGAGAAAAAGAATGAAACTAAGTTAATGAATGTTTATTCTTAAGGAATTGAAAAGTTTAAATTCATAAATGAATAATGTAAATGTATATAAATGTGACATATGGTATGGGGCATACGGCGATTATGATATGGGAATGGAATTATAATATGGAGACTAGAAAAGAGGAACCATTAACTAGGAGGTTAATAGGAAACGTTAAGTGTGTACTCTAGTTGAGAGGTGAGAATAGCAAGTGAGAATGGGAAGCTAACATGTACATAATAAATACTTTATTGCACTTGTAAAATACTTGTTGTTTTTCAAATCATTTTCACATCGAGATCTGACCCGTTTCCTTGCATATTTTCTTTTCTATTGTATCTTCTATATCAGGTGTCCAGCAGCAGGGACGCCAACCTTAGTTGATTTTGATGAGCTATGGAGCTATGGAGTATTGCTTAGACGCTTATCTTCAATTGATTCACAGTGTTCTCTTAGTTAGGGCATGTCGCCCAAAGGAACTCAACTATCTCTTTTCTATCAGAGTCAAATACTCTTGTAGTCATGTCGTTTTAATACATTTAATATTGTTGGGATTTCTGTAATGGATTCATATTATTTGGGAATGTTTATTCCAATTGCATTTAAATTATTTTTGTGTTATCTATTTGGTTATCATTGTTATAGAATAAAATGTGCTGTGTTATTCTTAAACTCAAATTTTTTTTTGTTGAATTAAAATTTGGAAAGTTTTTAACACCAGCTTAATTGGGTATTGGGTGAGTTGTAAATGTTTTCGACAGCGATGCTAAGAATGAGCCAACTATATATTATGTTTTAATTTGGTATGGGGCTGGCCACACGGTATTTAATTAGGCGGGGTGTTACACGTTGGCCGACTTAAAACTCTTCTTCTAACCTAATTCTTTAGGCAAATTAAGCCTAGGTCCAGTTTTAAGGGTTTTAAGCTTGAGGAAAGAGAAAATAGAAGTTAAGGAAGAATGGGTTACATTAAAAGCTAGGAAAAGAATTCCAAGAAAATTCTTAAGGTGTTTCCAAGGTAAAATTATGTGTTAATATTGTTTTAATCATGTATTATACTTATTTCAAAGTATATAAACCGTGAATTATTGATTAAAATTCCATTATCCTTTGTTATAATATGTATTGGTTCATATGTGAGATAAGTAGTGTTTATAGGTCATATTACTTTGTATTGAAATCCCTTGTATTCAAACTTTCATATCTTTTTGTGTGCTTACTATAATTGAGAAATTCCTATTGGATATAAAATAAGAGTCATATATTCGCATCATATCCAAAAATTAGAATTTATCTCCTTGTGGTTAGGCCTTAATGATGATTTCAAGTTGGTACATAGTTGTTGTTTGTATATTTTATTTCGGTATGCCCTGAGTTTGGTCAAGATTTTAACATAGAAAATGTAGTGAAAAAATTATGAAACTTTAATTTTGTACTATTCAGTATGTGTACTGAAAATGAGTTGAAAATTATGGAAAGTTATGCTGTAAAAAAATTATGAAAATTCTTGGAAGTTGTAGGTACAATAGGGGAGCTTGTAGGGAAGATTTCTTGTGTTGTAAAGAAATGGTCATAACTTGCTCTAGGAAGCTTAAAAAATTACACAGTTACTTGTATTGGAAAGTATATTCATATATGTTTTCATATTGATAAGGTTGGACACCTGTATTTATACAATTTGGGAATATAGGATGGTTGAGTATAGAAGACAATAATTTGAGGCCATACTGAATACCCCATGAAAGATCTCCTCTTTTTAAAGAGTATTTTGAGTACATGTTTCATGTGTATATACATTGAGAAGTATGTTTTCATATTTACTTGGGTTTAATTATAAATCCCTTATGAGGTATTTCCTATCGTTGAATGTTCATAACTTTATCGACATGTGTACCATTGTTTTGTCTTTACTTATATTTCTTGGAATGTGATTGGAGTGGAATTATATTATTGTTGTATAGTTATGGAAAGTTACATAATTAGGTTAGGATAATACTTATGATTGAGATTCAGTACTGATTTAGTTGGATTGACAGGTGTAAGGTCTAATCAACACAGTTTAGCTCCACCCGAAGGAAACATAAATACATAGTTGACAACCCAAGGTGAGTGTACTCACTCGAATAATGTATTTGTATACTGTTACGAACATGATCATAATATTATGAATATAAAAATTTTCATTTCGGTTTACCGAAATAGGAGGTTACTCCTCGACCTGGAATGGGGGAGATTTGTCCATTAATGACAAGGGGTTACTCCTCGACCAGGAATGGGGGAGAATTGTCTATTTAGACAGGATATGTGAATCATGATTCGGAAAAGTTTGTCATTCATTATGAAAGAGCCGGATAAGTTAATATATAGTTATACAGACATGATTTATTGCATTTAAATTCATGCAGTAGTATAGTAATGATGCATTCACTGGGCTATTTTGCTCACGGTTCCTATGTTCACATTTTTTTCAGGTAACGCGATGTCACTGCCAAATCTAGGAGGCCAGGTTGGGTTAGCCAGGAATGGGAGAAACATGGATTTGGTTTAAATATAAATCATGGAATTAAGTTAACATATCTTTCAAGCAAGTTTTTATGGGCATGACTACTCTGACGTTGTAAAAAGGCTTTCAGTTATATAGATTTATAATGATGACTCTGAAATTAAAATCGTGTTTATGGTTTGGTTAAATTAATCCTGGTTTAACTCACTTTGACTTTCAAACTTAATTATATGTAACTGGGTTGGGGTGCATCAATCCTGGTCTACTTCACCCTTTGTCCACCATACCTTAATTATTATTTCAAGGAATAGCCCCATCCGGGGATGTCTCTGGAAGGACCTCTTTATCTTTATTCTTCCCCTACTTAGGTCCAATAGCAGTGATGTAGAATTTCCAAGCAATGTCTTGATCACTTTTTATCTCCATTATGCCTCAATCCGTAATTCATTTGAGTTTTTGATGATTATTTGATGGGACAACTCTCATAGCGTGAAGCCACCCTCTACTGAGAATGGCGCGGTAAGGAGAACCAATGTGAAACCCTAAAAACTCAATGATTTTTAACATATTCTCTGCCTTTTGGCTAGACCACCTCCCCTAATGGCATCGTTGTATTTCTCGCGAAGCCGACCAAAGGGGTAATTACTTCCTTTATGTCCGACATCTTCATCCTTAGCTTCTGGAAGAGTTCCAGGTACATTACCTTTGAGAAACTCCCCTAATCCACCAGTAACTGGGCCACATCCCAGTTGGAAATCCTGAGAGTGATTACTAGTGCATTGTGGTGTGGGGTTCTCACCCTGGCCTAATCTTCGTCTGTAAACACTATGTGTTAATTGTAATCCATATCCTTCGGTTGCCTGCGCTTGCCAACTTGTCTCTTGGTAGTATATATTTGAAAGGCCTCCATCATTACTATGACCTTCTTGAATTCCATTCGAAATGCATTTCAGTAGATATATTTGAGGCTGGATGCTCCATGTATCTTGACAAACTCATGTCCTACCACATCATGCAGGACGTTGTATGGTTTTTGGTCACCATTGGTGATGACTTGATCAAACTTCTTCTTAATGTACTCATTCAAGTACCCTGCCTGGGCCAACTTTTCTAATTGAGATTTTAGTGCCTTGTAGTTCTTTGTCTTATATCTGTTTTATTTATGGAATGCACACCGGAGTTTGTTATTCCTCTTGGTTAGATTAACTCCCATCTTTTTCGGCCACTTGAGAAATTTCTAGTTCTCAATCTCCCCCAAGATCTTGTAAATTGGTTCCTTTAAAAACGTGTGGATGGATAGAGAAGATTTGTATGAGTTCGCCTTGCCCCTATTTTTGGTCCCATTTTTCTTCTTGTTCCCCTTTTCAGGGATGTTCTCCTTGTCATTACCTTTGTTTACCTTAGAACGACCAGTTTCTCTTTTGCTGGTGTGGACTATGTCCTTCACTTTTGTGTACTTCTTGATTCGATACATAAGATCGTGGATGTTGTCAACTTCTTTCTTATTAAGAGACTGGTGTAGCATAGAGTTAGGAGAAAATCGATATTGAAAGATGCTACGACAACCTCCTATGAGTAATCTTCCACCTCACTAAAAGTCTCCTAGTAATGGTTAATGTACTCACTTATGGTCTCTTGTGGCTTTTTCTTTACCGTAAGCAGAGAGACCATCCTCTCTGGATGTGAGCTGCTAGTTATGAAGCGAGCAGTGAATGAATTAGCGAGAGCTTTGCATCTCTTAATCAACCTATGAAGCAGCCTCTCAAACTACTTCTTGGTAACGTTACCTAAGCTGGAGTGGAATATACAATACATAAGGGCGTCATTATGATTCCATAAAGTCATGGCTTGTCTATACCGGCTAACATAGTCTATGGGATTCTTTTTTCCATCATAAATCTTAGATCGTGGGGAAATAAACTTATTCTTGGGTTCCTCCTCTTCATTGGAACTCGATAAGTGGGATTTCATTTGCATGATCAATGATCTCCTCGAAAGCTCCTTGGTGTACCTGGCCCCTCGGTGTGCTAGGTGTTAGTCCATTTCCCTTTAGACCAAGATCCTTATAACATTCCTATGGTGATCTTCATCTCGGTGCCTTTTCACTAAGCAACTTTAATGCTCCTAACGCTCGTGGTCATAGACAGTGCTCCTTCTACGGCTATAAGTTTTGCTCGCCTGAGGTCTAGGAGTTCGACTATGGCATTTTTTATTCTCTTGACAAAGTTCTCTCTCCATCCTCTCCAATCTTCGCTGAAGGTGGGATTTCTCCTCAATTTGGAGGTGAGTTGCCTCCTCTTACTGTTGAAGTCATGCTTCATATACGTCGATTAGACGTGAGTTCTGTGTAGACATAAGATGGTTGTGGCTCTCCTCGAAGTCCTCCTCTTCGATATGAAATCTCGAATTCCCATCCTGGAAAACTTTGGATATCACCCTAAGTGGATCTAGGTTAACTCGCAGGTCACCAGGCTGGGGCGTGCTATTTGGGCGTTGAGATATTTGTGGCTATTCCTTCGTATGGGTTTATTTAATAGAAGAGAAAATCATTTCCGACTGATGGCGCCAATTATGAATGAAATTAATCATAATTAAATTAATCCCATAAAGCAAGTTATAACAGAATATAAAAAAGCCCACACAAGACGAAAATATATGTGGTTTAGAAAATTGCCTACGTCCACAAAGAGGTTTCTTAATTCTTATTAATGTCCTTCAAAGTTCTAAAATTACATCCCCTTTGACCCTAGGGTGAGGTTTATAATTATAGTGGTGTAAAGTAGTTGAGTTGTCCAAAGAGCTCCCCCAGTTTGTTATTGACTTGTGTAATGACTCCTAAATATCTTTTTCGAGATTATTTGTAAACTGCTAAGCCTATCGATATTGAAATGATAAGTATTTCTATTTATCCATGTGATGAATGTTTGTGATAATCTCTTCATTGGCGGACTGGGTTGAGGCAATGCGGTGATCTGTTAGGCCTGCTCAGGCCAATTGAAATTGGGCTTCATTATGGTTTGGACCCCATAATGTTAGCTATATTCATGCCTCAATTGATCTTCTCAAGTGTTAACCCATCATTAATAAAAAGTGGTCTAATGAACTAACAACAAAGCTCGACGTCCTTGGTCCTTGATTGAAGTGTTGAATTATTCACTAAATGTATAGCATTTTTAATGTTATTGAGGAAAAAAATTCTTCACTTGTCCCAATCTCAATTCCTTTAATAATTCTTATAACCAAATAATCTCATTATTGGCCTCCATTACTGTCATATACTATGCTTATGTAGTTGACAATGTAATTATCTCATGTAGTTGAAATCTAATTGATTGTAATAGTTACTAAAATGAAAACATAACTAGTAATAATTGTCCTATAATCTACCTCAGCAACGAAGTCAGCGTCTTCATATCCTTGCAATCTTTTTTCATCTTATCTAAAGCATAAACATCAATTGGTAATACATTGTAAATACGTGAGTATCAACTTCATTCCCTCTTAATGTTTTTTCTTAGATTTTTAATGAACATGTTCATTGCTCCCTGTAACTATAAAACTATGGTTTATTCAAGTGTAAATCAATTGCAACAAGTAATAACCGAACAAGTTCGAGATCGATTTCCATAGGGATTGGACACCATGAGAAGAACGAGTTCGGGTTATAAAACGTTACTATATCTCACAAAAGTGAAAAAGATGATAATTATGTGTGTGTATGTGGGGGGGGGGGGGGGGGGGGGGGTGAAATACAACTAACAAATATCCTAGCATGCACTAAAATAAGTGTGAATTAGTAAAAAACGATGATTATGATAAAACGAACTAGGAAACTTTCGATTTAATGTAGATAATTGATATTAGGGATCATTCTCCCACATCGGACTAGATTATAATTGATGGACTCTGACATAATTAAATTCTAATCAATTATATCCAATTAAGAACAAATATGAACCATGTAGAGATGAAACTCAACAATGAAAGATTTAGGTTTTAATTAGTTATTGTGATAAATGGGTTGAGTTTGTAGTAAAGTTTCACACAATACCATTGCTTGATAAGGGAAGTTAAGAGACTATGATATTGCAATTTCAACACATGAGTTTCAATTAAAATGAATAAAAATCAAATCCTAATTTGAAGTTCAAGCATCCATGGTAGGATTATTATCCCTAACTTAGAAGGATTAGTTACTCATATAAACCATAACATTCATCATAAAAATAAGAGATAATAAGAGAAAATATACCATTTAATAGAGTAAAAACAAAGCTTAAATTTTAAAAACAAAATCTTACAACACTAATATAAAGCTAAGAAATAACTTGAAGTAACTTGTCACTATTTTGCTAATCCTTACCCACTTTCTTGCTTCTCAAGTTAGTGCTGCAAATGTTCCTATTTCTGCAGAACACTTGGTTATCTCATCGAGAGAAACTCTTCCGGTGAGTGTTTAACAGTTTATACCCCGCAACTTTCTTTTTTCTGTGCGAGCGCCTGCTAATACCCACCTGTTTATTTGTCTTTAGGTTTGCATAACTAGTGCTCCGATAGCTATGCAGTACTTGCAGGAGGCAACTATGAGTCAAGTATTATATTCTCATACCCTTTTCTCCTTTCTGCCTTACTTTTCTTCTTACCTTTTTAGTGTGCAATTATTTTTTAATGCCTACTTGTTTGTGGAGCATCTGCAGGGGGAAGCTGTGAGTCATGTATTATATTGTCATATTATTTTCACCTTTCTTCCTTTATTTTATTCTTTCCTTTTTACTATGCAAGTATTTGCTAATGCCTACCTGTTTCTATGTTTTCAGGTCAGCATAGTTAGTGCTCCGATAGTTAAGGAACATCTGCAGAGGCAGTTGTGCGCCAGATATTATATTGTCATATCGTTTTCTCCTTCTCACCTCCCTTCTTTTCTTGCCTTTATAGCGTAAGTATGCTCACCTTCACTACCATGTTCCATTTTTTCTGGTCAGTGAGGCAGCCGTTCCTCATTCTGCGAAATGAGTTGAGAGTGCTGTTCTGCGCAGTCCTCACGTATTTAATTGTTATACCCGAGTGACCCTTAGCTGTGAGTTTCGTGGTCTATTTCTTTCTATCCTTTATAAAAAAAACATCCTGCTAATTTTTTTCTTTTTTTACTTTACTATTCGGGCACTCTTCACCCTGTGGGTTCTTCTCATCTGGGCGGCAGCATACCCACTCCTCTGAGCTTTGGGGTAATTTTTCTATCATAGTTCCTTTAGGAATTCGAGTGTAGTTATCCTTTTTTTTCTTTGTTTTCTTTACTTAACATTCATATAATAACTTTTTATTTTTTTCAGGACCCTGCTAGCAATCTTACTAGGGCAGCTAAGGGAGGAGGCCAGAGCTTTAAGCGACTTCCTCATTTATGTGTGATGATTGTAAAGAGTATTCCTCTCTCCTTCCTTCGAAGATGGAGTCTCATCATACTGGTGATGACGCTACATTGTAGGCTCCTATGACGTTCATTAGCAAATTGCGACGTGAGGAGAGACCTAGGCGTTTTAGGACCCATGAGCGGGAGACCGTAGACTTGGTTTGGAGCAACACCCTAAGAAATTCATTTCCGAGAGTGTGATTCATTTTGATAGACTTAAGGTTTTCAGTTTGAAGGCCCTCTCCATCCACGTCTATGATTTCATAACCACCCATCCATCTGAGTTAACTAGCCATGTCTATTTTTGGAGGCTCTTTGGTACTGCAGTAGTTCTACCACGTCTTGTTAGACTGGCTTGATACCTCGGTCCACCACTTCTAGAGTGTTTCGTTCAGGAAGATGGTGAGCCTTCACACATCTAGGCAGTTCAGGACTGAGCAGCGACAGACTACCCAGATTCGGGGTCACATAGAGATACTCCAGGATAAGTTGCAAGACTTAAGGCAGGTGAGCATGAGGATGAGATCAAGCTGGCCATATTGGAGGAGGTGTTTATGTAGGAGGCAGGCCCCTCATATGGCAGCACACTTTCTCGAGATGATCAATTTTTTTATTAATTCTATTGGATAGGCTGCATCTCTTTTTCTTTAGTTTTATTAGCATGTATGTTTTGCATCGTACTTTCATTTCCCCTTATATATAAAGGATTGATTATTTACTAATGAAAACACCTTTTATCTCCACGGTATTTCTTTCATTCTTTACCTCTATCTGTATTTTTTGGCATATGTTTACTATGACCTGCTCTAATTTTCTACGAGCACTTGGTCTATTTGAACTTTCCCATATACTATGGGGTACTTGCATAAGTCTGAGAAAGTTATACCTTTTAGCGCAACCCCATGTGACTGTGGGGTATATTACTATACGCATTGATTTCTTACGGAATAACTGGGAGAGGGGGGTTTCTTTTCTATTTCCCCAAAATTTGAATAAAATTTCAAAAAGATCATAAGTAAAGAAAATAATTATTTCCTTATAATAAAAGTTTCCCCTGGTCTGTGGGGTCCTCGTTCCAAACTTTTCTTACGAACCTTTTTCTCTTATAAAAATAACAACTTTAGAGAGGGGGTATACCCCCTTATCTATATGTTTTGGAAATTGGTCAAGTAAAACTTTTTCTTGAGAACAGAGATGAGAATTTTTTCTCAAGGCTATAAGTCTGTTATGAAATAATAAAAAAAAAATATATTTTTTTATTATTAATACCAGGAGAACAACTTGCTGCTGGTCGGTTGTAAAGTAAATATTTATCTGTCATGTCTATAAGGACTTTTCTCAATATACTTTTCCATTCGGATGGATGTATCTTTTATCATGTACCCTCTTCTAGTCTAGTAGATAGTGTTACTATGATTACTTTTTAAGAAAGGGAAATCTGGTGCACCCATTTCCTAACGTATGTAATAAATAATTTAAAAGTCATCTGGTAATGATCAAAATAGCTGTTGTTCATTTCTTTTATATTGTATGTTGTTTACAAGGCTTTGCTCTGCCATCTTTAAAAAAAAAACTTTTCTTGTGTTAGATAAGGATGCTCAAACTTTTCAGAAGAAATGAACCTTAACAAAAACTATGCATAATACCTTTTTAACCAGTTACAGTTAACAGATTAAAGACAATCACTCTTAGGCTCTGATATCTGGTAGTACCCTGACTGGCCCACCCCTCTCACTTCAAAGGAGTCTTTCCAGTTGGGTTTGAACTTTAATGCCGACATTCTGCGGAGATGGTGAGTAGATGCATGCAGGACCAAGTCCTTTACTTGAAATTCTCGGGGCTTGACGAGGTTCTCATAAGCTCTGTATAACTATTGGGTGTAGGCTTTGAATTTATCCTTGGACTTGTCTCTGTGTTCATCTAGTTACTCTAGCTACACATACTGAGGGTCTGGTGTGAGACCGTTACTTAGAGAAACTCTAGCTAAGGGAATTGTCAATTCCACCGGTAGGATACTTTGGTCCCATACACTAGTGAGAATGGGGTAAACCCTGTTGGTTTTCTTTTAAAAGTATGGTATGCCCATAAAACCATGGGTAACTTCTCATCCCATGCCCTTGTCATGTCCTCAAGCATCTTCTTTAGTATGTTAATCAATGTCTTATTTGTGACCTCTACTTGGCCATTTACCATTGGGTAGGAGATAGTTAAGCAGTTGTGCACAATCTTATACTTGTTAGTAAGGAGTCCCATCTTCTTGTATATAATTTTCTTCCCATTGTCTGTGAGGATCACCTTAGGTATACCAAACCTACATGTGATACACTCTCTTATAAATTAGGTTACCACGTGGGTAGTTGCACTCCTCAACGCGATTGCTTCTTACCACTTGGTGTACAATTCTGTAGAAATGATGATGAAGTCTTTACCATGAGAGGTTGGGCTGATCTTTCCCACCAAATCAAATGCCCATGTGTGAAAGGGGTAAGGAGTTGCTAAGATTTGTATACTGACCGAAGGGATAAGTACCATGTTTCCATGTACTTGGCATGCTATGTATTTCTTCATGTAAGGACAATTTGTCCATCTTTATGTATATGTTATGTCATACGCCGTTACTAGATTGATGGTTGAAAAGATCACATCGTCATCAACGAAATCCGAAATCCGAAGATCAAAAGAAGAAGGAATTTGGGAATCAGACCTGACCGGACCGATCCGGCTCAGATAAAAGAACCGATCCGGTTCACCGGACCGATCCGGCTAAAGGGACCGGACCGATCCGCCTGCTGAGTTGAGACCAGTACATCCCGGATCCATAACGAACCGATGAAGGCAAAAAGGCCGAACCGATCCGATGCCAACCGTATGGATCCGGTTTCAGAAAAAGAACCGATCCGAGTTCACCGGACCGATCCGCCTAAAGGACCGGACCGATCCGACGAGGATAGACTCTGCCAGATCGTGTAGCAGATTTTTTAGGGTTTTGACTCCTTATTTAAACCACGATCAGTAGTTGGTTTTCTTAAGACTTTCCCACGATTATCAGAGCATAACAACCCTAAAGTCTTCACCTATTGAGTCCTATGATTCTAGGTTTTTAGATTCACACATCTTCCATATCTATGTGAATCAAAGTTTGGTAACCCAAGAACATCATTGCTGTTGTTCAACCCTTTGTGAAGTGGACCGCTTCTTCCTCTTCATTGCAGCCCTACTGGACAGGGATAGTTCCAGCCGCCAACCCTACTTGAAAGGGATATTCCAGCCGCGACTACAGAATCCGATACCCGAGGGTAATTCTTAGTCAACCTGTATTTCATTGTAATCCGATTGTAAACCGTCTTTTACAAATTATAGTGATATACAAATGGTTTTGCCCCTGTGGGGGATTTTTCCTTAAACTTTGTGTGTTGAATATTTATTGCATGATTTCATATTGTTTCAATCACACCTAGTTGCATGCTTAGGGTTAATTTGGGTTAAAAATGGTATTTATTATATTATTTCTTAATTGAACGCAAGCGCCAACTCTATCACTTCACATAACCAATAGAATTCTCTTCCAGGGTTGGCCAATAGTACCTCAATATCATTAATTGATCGTATAGTTTATCATCTTCCAAGTGGGACGGCTCATGAGGTTCCTTCAACACTTTCTCTACATCCTCTCTAGCTATGCACTCTAATGCCTTCTCATTCTAGCCTTTTTTGTAGAGTTCCATTTCCATTAGATAGAAGTGGGACACTCTCTTTTTGAGATAGATCTCACCTGCTCACTCGGTCGGCAACTCACCATCTTTTAAATATAATATGTAAGGTTTCCTATAATCCTCATATGATTCCATAAAGTTAGCTTCAGGTGGATGGTCAAATTGGGTTTTGGCATTTTAGACAGACCTACTGCAGACGAGCAACTTTTGTGCTCAGTGTGGGCCACTAGTAGTCCCCCCCCCTCCCCCCCCCCCCCGCGCTATAACTGGCGATAAAGAGGGATATCAGTATCCCCATAATGTTTCTCATGCATTGCTACCAACATCCCTCTATATTCTTTTTCTCCTAGACACCTTGATAGGAACCCCTTAGGGATATTAATAAAGAGTTCCTTGCAGCAAGTGGTAGTTGGCTATCTCTAACATCTTCCTCTTGTTTCTAACTGCTTCACCACATGGTATCTCCAATCGTTTGATTTGTCACTTGGAAATAGAGAATTCACCATGGTAGGCACCGCCCTTTGATGTACCGTGACAGTTGCCTCTCGTTCATCCATGTCCAATTTTCATATATCGTAGCTAGCGCATCTGGATGCATATTCATTATTCACGCATCCCTCTCAATGGTTATCTTCAAAAATTGGCTTAACAATCTCTGAATGATGGATCTTTATAGTGTTAGATTAGCGGGATTGAGGGCAAACTCCCCATTAACTTGTTTTACTACCATGTTAGAATTACCTAGTATACATAGCACCCTGATACCATTTCGCAGCGCCTCCAAAAACCTCAAGATGAGGGCTTCTTACTTAGCTTCATTGTTTGAACACTTGAAGTCAAACATGAAGGAGAGGGTGACCTCCTCCTTTCCATTCGAGAGGATAATACCTTCACCCCTATTCCTTTTGCGCAATAACCATCAAATTCCATCTTCTATTCCTCTTTTTCCTCTGCTAAACATGCTTAAAAATTTTTGCCAGACAGCTCATCATTTTGAGGCTCAAACTTCTAGCTTGGGAAATGGTCTAATAAATTTGCCACAGCCTGGCTCTTAATCGATTTCGGCACCACACACTTTAAATCGTACTCTCATAGAATTAAGAACCACCTTGATGATGTCTCTACCAAGAACATTCGCGCTAAGAGATACTTGCTATGGTCGGATTTAGTGACATTGGGAACTATAAAATCCAACAAGTAGTGTCTCAACTTTTGGGCTATGAAGACTAAGACATGATATTGCCTCTCAAAGTTGGTATATCTAGATTATGTGCTTGAAATCACCCTTGACAAATAATACACCGGCCTTTTTACCCCTTTATTCTCTTAATCAAGTAGTGCTCCTATAGATCTCTTTTATGAAGTGAGGTAGTGCCGGCTTTGGGTGGTATCATCGCAGACGGGGATATGAATATTTCTTTGATTTTCTCAAAGCCCTTCTTTTACTCCTCTCCCAAGATCCATGTAGCTTTGTCTTTCATCAAGGGGGGAAAATGGGCGGGTCTCCTCCACCAGCATTGGTATAAATCTTCCCAGGTAGGAGACTTTTCCTAAGAAGCCTTTAAGTTGCCATTGATTCTTTTATAGCATCATTACCACATTGGACTTCCTCTTTTCCTCATAGACTTATAGCCCCTCACTATTTACTAAGAACCATAAAAATTTTCCTACAGTGAACCCAAAGGCACACTTCAAGGGATTCATTCTCATCTTATACCAGCACTATCTTTCAAACACCCACCTCAAGTCCTGGATATGTTTGCTTTCTTTTAAGGATTTCCCCACCAGGTCGTCCATATAGAATTCTAATATTTCATGAAATAAGTCATCGTAGATGGCCATCATTTTCTATTGGTAGATGGTTCCTGCGTTCTTCAAACCAAATGGCATGATGGTGTAATGAAAGTTTCCCAATATCATGTGAAAGGCAGTCTTCTTTGTGTCTGTCGGATCCATTCTGATCTGATTGTATCCGACGTACCTGTCCATGAAACTGTACATCTCATGACCTGCGATAGCATCTACTAGATTGTCTATTCTTGGCAAGGGAAACTCATCTTTAGTATATGCCCGATTCAAGTCGCAAAAGTCAACATAAATTCAGATTTGGATTTTATCTTTCTTCGCCACTGGCACAATGCTAGAAAGCAGCACAGGGTGTTTAACGTGTTTGATGAACCCTACCACTAATAATTTCTCCACTTATACTTTTATTTTAAAGTCTAGCTCAGCCTTGTATGTATGAGTTACTTGTCTAATTCGTAAATCATTAGAAAGAACATTTAGTTTATGAAAACTCACCTCTCGGTCTATCCCAGGCATTTCTGTGTATTTCCAAGAAAATTCATCAGTGAATTCCTTAAGCAGGTTGAGAACCTCTTCCCTCTACTTTGGTTTCAACCCTTTGGAGATTATAATAGGTTTACTTTCACCCTTTTGCTGATGATCTTTTCTCTTAGCCCGTCTTTTATAAACTCAGGGGCTTCTTTCGTCTCCTCCAACCACTTGCATCCCCTCTAATTTTCTTGTAGAACTCTTTATCTCTTTATCAAGCTCAGTGTATAATGTTGCATCTACAAGATGGACCTCGTCAACAGAAATTGTCCTTTGGGTTGCTTTGATTATAATTAATACCTTACACATTGGCCTTGTCACATTGATGACATGTGGAAGGCACTATGCCATGAGTGTGCATCCACACCCCCCCGATGAGAAACTGGTACCTTGTGTTGGCATTGATGACATGAAATTTGATGTGGTAAGTGAAGTTACCCATCTTAATACCCACATTGGCATGATCGAGCGACTGCATGTCCACGCTATCAAATTTCAAAATCACTAATGGAACGGGAACTATATTTTTTTTAGAAATCATTGTCTTATACAAAGTGTTGATTGGCATGATGTTGATGGACGCACCTCCATCCATCAATGCCTCGGGCAAATAAATTCCATCGATTATGTCTGTCACATAGAGTGTGCAGTTGTGAAAGTATGTTAATTGCTTATCTACTTCAGAAAATACCACCTTATAAGAGTATCTTTAAATCAACCACCCAATGGGTCCCCGCCAGTTTAGCGAGGGTCTTCTCACTGCTGCACCAATTATAAAATCTTTGTTGTGATGACCACCCGGGTGTCATACCTCACCCTTATCTGGTCAAAGAACCATTTGAACTTGGGACTCCTCATTATATCTTCGTACTCTGAGTCCAAGTCTACGTCATAGGCTTGAGCATTACAAACATATTCTGCTTCAGATTTTCCTCCTTCATCTAGAGCTAGGATAACATCTACCTTTCCTTATGGGTGGTTCACTTGCTCTACCTCCTCGCATTCAACCTCTTTTTGATCAGGATTAAAGAACCATTCCTCACGCATCCACTTATTCTCAGCCATATGTCTTCCACTGAGTGCTAATCCTTTTAGCTCTTCATATATCTTCTCTCTATCTTCCCATTCCTTCGAATCACAAGTTGTTTATTCATCATAAGCTACCACCATATTTGCAGTGCCATAATGATGTGTTGGAAGTGAGTTCTCATTAACATCTACTGGAGGTTTTGCAAAGTACAACTGGACACCTGCTCGCCAATGATCCTCCGTAGGTAGAAATAGTCTTTGGTGGCGTGCTGCACTCTCTGATGTAACTCACAATATTTGGCGTTAACCTTGTCTGCTACTATTAGGACTTTCCCATTTGAATTAGGGGAACTGTGACACCCTGCATATTTAAATACTGGGTGATCAGTCCTTTATTAAATTAAATCAGAATATCCAGTTGGTTCAGATTATGCATCACTGTCGAAAACTTTACTATTAAATACTAACGACCTAAGATTTAAAAAGGTTAATGTCAAAATTTTATCTTTTAATTAATATACAACTAGGTTAACGAATAATTAAACATTCACCATTCACACCAATCTCATATGATAGGAAATAATTGCAATAATAAATGGAACTGGAGTAAATATATCTAGTCTAAGTACCAAATACTATAATCCAACATAAATAAACCAACAATTGAAAGAACTAAATAACTAAATCCAGCATCTCTGACTATCTGAATAAAAAAGAGGCAACGTGCCCTAACTGGTAGAATAACTCAAAATGAAGAAATGATGGACAAAAAGGCGTATACTACCAAGGTCCCGCAGCTTCCACAGTAGTTACAGCTCATCAAATGAATGGAACTCCTATGCTTGGTGTCCTTGTGGATGTAGCAACTAAAACAATTTGACAAGAAAAGAGATTTGCAGAAAACGGATCTGTCCCCTAGTTGAAAGCAATTTAAAAATCAACAAGTGCTTAAAATGAGTTAATAGCACATATATTAATCATTTTAGGTTATAGTACTCACTTGAGGTGCTCACATCTCATCTAATGTGCACACCTATCGTAACATCAAACCCTACTAATTTCTATTCGATGCTAACTAGTTATTTCCAGTCTAACATCTAATCATCGCCCATTATCATTCCCATGTACTTCCCTCGCAATATATATAATACATATAATCAATTTTCTATTTAACATGGATTAGCGCTTTTACAAATTAATATAAATAAAGTCTTTACCAATTTACTTCAGTTCAGATTTCATTATTATACATGTCTAATTAGTTCACACAGTAGGTAGTATCACAAGTGTATATATACATACACTTTATTATATATATATATATATATACAATACTGCACCCTGAGACACAGCTGCGGTGCATGCATACTCTGCTCTCATGTCCCGGTGCATCGCTCATTGCATAAACGACTATAGGTTCAATCTCTCGCGAACCATCAAAACAAACACACATATTGGAGGTGAACATAGTTCCAAGCCGATGAGCTACACACATACCTATGCACCCATATGACCGTCATCACTATCATTCTCACAGATTACCCGTACCTAGGTTCCATGCTCTAGTGGTACGAATCAAAATCCCACCCTGAGTCTCCTCAAGGCATGATCGTCCATAACGCGCAACTTCCACTCGATAGCAAGCAGCGTAGGTATATTATACACATAATAGTTCAATCAATAAGTATACACACAACTTATTATATTTATTAGGTATTGACACAACCCAAGTCCCCGAATTTATATGTAGTAATATCGTCTCAACTACTCACAATACTTAAACATACGACTTATCTCTCTATCGTATATACTCTTTAAGGTTCTCTCACTCCAACACATTCTCTTAGTAGTTACACAATTTATCTCACTGCAAGACCATGAAACGAAGATACTCGAGAATAGTGTAGATCCTATTCTCATACTTGAATTAACCTATAAGGGTTTTAACTCGTCTGGGTAAAAATTGGAGTTTCAAAAATCTCGTTAGAACCTGGGGATTCTCGTTCAAACGAGGTTAGTTGAACGAGGTGGTTTGAATGAAAATCTCACTTTGAATGAACTCTATAATCTTGTTAGTAATCTTGTTGGAATTCTCGTTCCAATGAGGTCGTTCGAACGACCTGGGCAGGTCTTCGAACGAGAATCCCGAAAGCTTCCCTGTCTTCCAAAAGTTTTTTTCCCAATTCATTCAACATCACAATTTCTTCAAACCCATCCTTATTGACATTAAATAATTCTAATTTATATCCCTTAGTATTAGAACACTTTCCCATCCGTTTTTAACATCAAATCCCTAAAATTTCAACCTGAATTTTTAATAATTTTCCAAATCTTTAATTGGCCCTAATTTCATATAATCACCATTATTGACCCATTAAACTTAGATATAATTTTATGGTTTCAACATATAAAATTTAGGTTTTTAATCCCAAAAACAATAGCTATCCAACTACATGCAATTCCTATACCACAAGTATGAATAAATTCCCAATTTCAGTCCCATTGACATGATATTATGATTAATCCATCAACTAAATTAAGATGAATCATAAATGCTCTAAAAATTCAGCAAGATAAACACTTGCCTTTTTGTGAAATTCTGATTCGCTAAGTGAAATTGATATAGGGGTGATCCTCTCTTCACAATCTACGCGTTGGTGTGATTTTTGGTGTGAGAGCCCGAGTCTTTATCCCAGGGCTCCTATGGAGTTCTTCTTCTCCTTCTTTGGTTCTCTCTATCTCTCACTCAGGTTTGGAAATTGATATATAGTCTAATACCCATGTACATTTCATTTTTAATTTTCTATTTTCGTCCATTTTAATTCCCCAAAATCTCAAAAGACCAAAATACCCCTTTGGGTGTTGGTTTGGCTTATATTGTCCCGAAATCCAAATAAAACACTTAAGTACAATTTTTTGACTATATCGGCCCTTCTGGACTCACCGGCACACTCGAAATGGTCATACGCATTACTTAAAAATAAATTATCTTTTCACTCAATAGAGTAATACAAACACGACTCACACGTGCGTCCCAACTAAGTATATTGTACCTGCCATATTTTTCACTCCCGGCCATGATAATATTTTCGTAATCATATATTACTTTACTCACGGAGTAATATTGAACATAATTATCACCATTAAATACTAACTCTCATCACGCTAGTAATTATTAAATTTAAATCCGGATTGATTATAACTAAATTTTCTCCATTTAAATTAATTAGTCCGAATTCCATAATTAAAATAAAATCTCTAAAAAATACAGGGAATTACATACTTCCCCCTAATAACAGTATTTTTTCCTAAAATTCAAAAAAGAATCGAATAAAAGTATACCTGGTAGGAATAACTCGGATATTTTTCTCGCATGTCATCCTAATGCTCCCAGTTACACTCCTCTACATTATGATGCCGCCACTACACTCGTCCTAATGACATTATCTTTGACCTCAGTTTTCTCTCACCACGGTCTAGAATAGCAACTGGCCCCTCCTCGTAGGAACTATCAGGCTGTAGATTAATCTCCTCTAAGGAAAAATGGGTGTGCGCCAAGTCATCCCGAAGATATTTCCTCAGTGAAGAAATATGGAACACATCATGAATCCTATCCAGGTGCTCCGGTAACCCAAGTTTGTAAGCTACTGGCCCAATTTGCTCAATAATAGGGAATGACCCAACATATCTCAGTGCTAACCTCCCTTTCTTCCCAAATCGCATTACCCCTTTCAGAGGAGATACTCGCAACAACACCTGATCCCCTACACTGAACTCCCTCAAGAACCTCTTTGCATCGGCGTAACTCTTCTGCCTAACCTGAGTAACCCGAATGTGACTCCGTATCAACTCAATCTTAGTCGAGGTGTCCTAAATTACATCTGGCCCAAGTATCTTGTTGTCCCCCACCTGAAGCCAATATGCTGGGGAACGATAATGTCTACCATATAATGCCTCAAATTGATCCATGCCAATAGTAAACAAGTAGGATTTATTATAAGCAAACTCCACCAGTGCAAGGTACTACTCCCATCCCCCTCCAAAATCAAGGATAAACATCGGCAACATATCCTCCAACATTTGATTCAACCGCTCTATCTGCCCATCCGTCTGTGGGTGGTAGGCTGAAATCAATCATAACTCCGTACCCATGGCCTGCTGGAAACTCTCCCAAAATCTGGATATAAAAATCTTATCCCGATCTGATACAATATCAAGGGTCACCCCTTGGAGTCTCACGATCTGGGCCATGAAGATCTGAGCATACTGACCCATAATATAATTGGTCTGGACTGATAGAAAATGAGATACCTAGGTCAACCGATCCATAATCACCCATATGGAATCATGACCCTATCTGCGATGTAGGCAGCCCTATGATAAAATCCATGGAAATGCTCTACCATTTCCACATAGGGATTTCCAATGGTTGTAGTAATCATCACGATCTCTGATGGTCCGTCTTCACCGGATGACAAGTGGCACACTTAAAAACAAATTTGGTGATGTCCTACATCATTCCACTCCACCAATGCTATCGCTTTATATCCTGGTACATCTTATCCCCTCCGGGATGCACTGCAAATTGTGAATCGTGTGACTCTGCCCTGACTACATGCCGTAACTCCTCCCCCTCTGGGACTACTCGTCTGACATTAAAGCGTAAGCCCCCATCTGAGCTCACAGAGAAGGAATCTGCTCCCTCGACTAATAACTGGATAATCCAATACTGACAGAAGGAATCCGCTGCCTGAGCCTGTATCACCCTGGTAACTATCTCTAATGTAATCGTCATCACTGACATGAATGAGTGGGCAACTGAATCCTGATGCCCTAGTTCTTTCCATTTTTCCTTCCACACCTCGGTCACCTCACATGCTGGCCTACGGCTCAACGCGTTTGCTACCACATTAGCCTTCCCCGAGTGGTAATGGATGTCGAACTTGTAGTCCTTCATAAATTCAAGCCACCTCTGCTGATGCATATTCATCTCCCGCTGTGTGAACAGATACTGCAGTGTCTTATGATCTGTGAATAGGCAAAATTTCTTCCCCAAGACGTAATGTCTCCATATTCGCAATGCAAACACGACTGCCGCTAACTCCAACTCATGGATGGGGTAACTCCTCTCGTGAGGCTTAATCTTATGGGAAGCATAAGCAATCGCCTTATCCTCCGGCTGAAGCACACCCCCAAGTGCTAGTAAGGACACATCAGTGTAAACCAGATATTCCACCCCCAGCCTGAGTAGTTCTAGAATCGGTGTTGAAGTCAACTTGTCCTTCATCTCGTCAAAAGACAATTGGCAGGCATCATCTCATATAAATGGCACCCCCTTGCGAGTCAAGTTTGTCAATGAACCCGCTATTTTTGAGAATTCCTGAATAAACCGCCTGTAGTATCTTGCCAGCTCCAAGAAACTACGTATCTCAGTCGGCGTTGTGGGCTATCCCCACTCCCTCACCACTAACACCTTCTCGGGATCTACCAATATCACTTCCATAGAAACGATATGCCCCAAGAACTAAACCTCTCTTAGTCAAAACCCACACTTCTCATATTTTGCATATAACTCGTGCTCACGTAGAGTTTATAAAACCATCCTCAGATGCTTGGCATGCTCCACGTCAGTCCGAGAATAAATCAAAATGTCATAAATGAAGACAATCACAAACTGATCTAAGAACTCTCTGACCACCCTGTTCATCAAGTCCATGAAGACTTCCAGTGTGTTGGTTGGCCCAAATGGCATAACCCTAAACTTATAAGATCCATACCTCGTCAGAAAAAGCAGTCTTAGGGGACATCCTACTCCCTAATACGTAATTTATGGTACCCCGACCATAAGTCTATATTCGAGAAATAAGAAGCTCCACTCAATTGGTCGAATAGGTCATCGATTCGGGGCCACAAATATTTATTCTATATCGTGACCTTATTAAACTCTCGGTAGTCAACACATAGCCATAACAACCCATCTCTCTTCTTCACGAATGGCACGGGATCACCCCAAGGTAAGGTACTCCGACGGATGAAACCTTGACCCAATAATTGCTATATCTGATCTCATAGCTCCCTCATCTCTGCCGGAGCCATACAGTAAGGTGCACGGGATATCGGCTGAGTGCCTAATGCCAAATATATTATAAACTCTATCTCCCTGCTAGGTGGTAATATCGGTATGTCCTGAAATACATCAGCGAACTCATGAACAATCAAAATCGAATCAAGTGATATTACCACTCCCTTAGAGGTCTCCTCCTCTATATAATATAAATGTGTCGAAGAACCTCCCTCAGGATGAGCCATCGCCACTAAAAACATCTCCTCACCTGGTATGGCATACACAATACTAAAGCTATAGAAATCAATCATATTCCTATACATAACTAGCCAATCCATCTCGATAATAGTGTCATACTCGTGCATCTCTAAGACAAGCATATCGGTCGGTAAGATCAATCTCCCAATCTCTATGCCTACTCCCCAACATATAAAGAATATTAAAGACCCATAACCCATCGGTGAGTCTACACTAGTAACTATGCTATCTTCCATGTTTAATAACTCCGTGGCGCATGCAAAACCAGTAGCAATGAAACTATGTGAAGCCCACGTGTTAAATAATATTCTCCCCATAATCCCCATAATCTCCTAAACAGAAAACGTACCCTTGACTGTGGGCAAGGCCTGATGAACCGAGACTTGATGGACGTTGTAGACATGCCCATACTGCAACTATCCTTTCTGCACCAGAGCTTATGGAATGGCTGGAAAAGCTGGTACCTGGGGTGGTGCTAGGAGGGTGGTTGGAAATACTGATCACTGGGGCTCCTGACGAGTGCCCTGCTGTTGCGATTGCTGTGGGGCTCTACCCCTCTGAGGAAAATTCTGACATTTATGGCCCGTGTTTTCACAAGTAAAATACCTCCCTGGAAAGTGTCCTCCCCTCTGCCCCTACTGTCCTCAGCCTTGATGGCTATTACCACCCCTCCTCTGGCCCTGCTGAAATCGCTGCTAACCTTGTTGGCCCTACTGACCAAGCTGGCCCTGCCTAAAACCTCCATGCCCTTGTCTGAAATCTCTAGAAAGGAATCTCATAGTAGGGTTCCCCTGATGGGATCTCTTCTCACCCTGACGGACCTATCCCTGAGCTATCGCTGCCCCACTAGGACTATTACCTCCTGTCCGACCCTGCTGACTGGACTCATCGACTCATTTTCTTCCCTACTGGTGGAAGCGGTGGTCCTGGCAGTGTAAAAGGGCAACATTCGCCACATCGGAATAAGTGGCCAATGAAAGATTCCCTAACAGATGCTGGTGAATTCTCTAAGTCAATCCATCCATAAACCTCTGAATCTTCTCTTCTCCATCAGTATCTCATCTGGCACTACATTCAGAAGATCAGTAAATGCTTCCTCATATTTTGCAACTGTCTTCACTTCCTGTCTGAGGTTTAACAGATTTCGCCTCATCTCGATCTGCATGGCAAAAAGGAAGTACTTGCGATCAAACCGCACCCATAACTCTTGAATAGTCAAGTTATCTCTCTCCTCCACGGTGGTAGTGGACTCCCACCACTGTAACGCTGCTCCCACCAACTTAAAGGCAGCCAAAATTTTCTTTTGCACCTCTATTCACTCATACATTCTCAGGTGTCTCTATATATCCTTCCTCCATTAGCTCGCCTTTACTACATCAGAACTTCCTACGAACTTTAGACGGTGTGACTTCTGTAAGGCATCTCTAACCCGCTCCTAGGCAGAAGGGAATGCATGAACTGGTGCTAGAGCCACAGCTGGTGCCTGTGGTGGGGCCTGTTGTACCATGGCTAATGCTACATTCACCTCCTGTGCTACAATAGAGACAACTTTCACAGCATTCATGAGCTGAATGAGACTCGGGCTGGGCATCCCTATTATCTCGCTGCGCACGTTTAGAAGGCATCTGAATTAAGAGAGATCCTTTATAAGTCCACAGTAAATATCTCAAATAGCTGAAGACGTAGAAGGCACAATTAATGAATATAACAGTCCTATATATAGGGCTCTATATCAAAGAAAGCTATGCGGAAAGCATAATAAGCTGCACAGATCCTAAGGACTCTAAAACCTGATGCTCTGATACTACCTGTGACACCCTACCTAATTAAATACCGGGTGATCAGTCCTTTATTAAATTAAGGGGGTTTTGGAAAAAGGTCCTCATAATGCTCTAAGTGTATAAAAATAGGACACTCCATATAATTTTATAAATTTAGTCCCTCTACTAAAAATACCATGAAAAATGGTGAAAAATAGTGCCGCTGGCGCGGACCAAAAAAATAAAGGCTATTGTATCACAGGGACTAGATTTATAAATGCTTGTACCACAGGGACTAGATTTATAAACTTGAAAAGCATTGTCCTAAAAATTCAAATATAGGAAGGAACATGACCTTTACCTTAATTCTCTCTTAAATTAAATCAGAATATCCTGTTGGTTCAGATATTGACATCAACCTTTTTAAATATTAGGTGGTTAGTATTTAATAATAAAGTTTTTGATAATGATGCATAATCTGAACCAACTGAATATTCTGATTTAATTTAATAAAGGACTGATCACCTGATATTTAATTAGGCGGGGTGTTACAGGGACCTACTACCCCCTCTCACACCAAAGTATGATAATCGTCCATTACCTCTGCCACGCTATAAGGCAATGACAACGAGACATCATCTTCAAACTTCCTCTTGCTAGCTGGATTGCTAGCTTTGAACTCGAGGCCCCCTTCTTGCCCTTTGGACCTCCATTTACATAATTGACCACTTTCCTAGAGATTTCAAAGCACTTGCATTCTCCAATTTGAACGTCTAGTCTTGATTATCATGGCTATGTTATTGGTAGCCCGAGTGAACTCTCTAAATGTCCCATCTTTGGTCTCATTGACCAAATGGATCTTTTATTCTTCTAGGATTCCCTCGACACATATTTGCAGCAACCTTGCCTCACCTACATCTTCATGGATATCTAGTGCCCTCTCGCATAAATGCTTAGTATATTGCATCAACTCTTCATTGGGTATCTATACTTCCCGTGCCAGGTGCCTCAATGTGAATTCATCTTTCGCTATAAAAAATTTATGAAGGAACTTCTTGTGCATTTCTTCCTACGTGGGGACGCTGTTGGGTGCTAGGTGGGACTACCACATGTAGGCCTTCCCTGTGAGAGTTTTGGAGAACTCTCGCAACTTCTAGTTTTTATCATTCCCATGCACTCCAAATTATTCCACAAATAATTTCACATGCTCTCTTGGATTGTCTCATTTTCCATTGAATTTGATGAGCTTTGGTGGAACATACCCCTCTAAGTATGGTTTCTCATCAAAACTTTTTGGGTAGGGGGTATGTAACCCCGTATACAGATGAGAAGTTTCTCTTTAAGTGTAAAGTAACTTCTTCACTTCCTTTATGGTAAAAGACTTCAAGGGGGACTCCTTCAAACCCACATTATTTGTTGTTGGTGAGCTCAACGGTGTTATGACTTTCTCGAACACCACCTTTTATGGTGGAGCCAACTCTGCTATTATTTTTGCTGCAGCGGCTACCCCTCCAGATGGGGTTGTTGCTTGTGTTATGCAGCTTTGTCCCTAGTTGGACAAATCAACATTATTTTATTTCATAAACTTAAAAACATTCCCATTAGATTCATACCTATCATTAAAGGCACTGTTGGTGTACTAGTCTTTCCTCCTTGAGGAGCAGGTGCTCTAGCTTCGATCACTATCACCTCCTCTTGGGTGGTCTGGTCACTCTGAACTCCATTTCCTGCTGGAGCATCTTCAAAGACCAGCTGCTTAGAGACATTATAACTTTCTTTGTCCATGGTAATGAGGATACCTCCCTATCGGAGTCACGAAATGTAGGAGAGTAGCAAGACTGGGGTTTGATAAGAAACTAGAATGGGTGAGGCATGACCCACTCGACTACCTTCAAGGTCTCAAGAGTAGCTAGGTATGGAAATCTTTTATTTATGGTAAAAATGGAGTAAATGCTATGAACCTCCCCATGCAAATACGAAAATTCACAAATAATAATGATAAATTTGAGAAGGAGCTCACATGAGAATGATCGTTGTAATGATAGGAGTGAAGTGACAAGCACTCAGCACTTAGAGAGAGAGTAGGGAGAGAATACTACGTCTGGTGTGATATTGATAGAGTAACAGTATAACTTGAGTTTTTCTGATCCTACTTGACCTAGACTAAGGGTATTATTTATGTATATAAACTAGGGATGGCATGGACTTTTTGGGCATAAAAAATGAGAGGCAACTTTAAGGGACAAGGTCTGAAATATTATTTTTGTCCTTATACTGTTTGCGGCCATCTGCCCCTCTCTGATAGACGATATCCGGTGTAAACCAAGGGCAAAAAGAAAATATGTGTTCTAATGGAGATAAAACATATGATTTGATAAATGTTTTTTTGAACGGTAACTTACTGTACAGACATTTGTAAACTTGAAAGTGGCCTTGAGGGGCACCCTCTCTAAACTCATTTGTAAAAGCTATTTCTTTATGAAAAGCCATGTGACTACTCACTTCAGTTATGACTAAGTGCTGGTTGTGTAAGTGAATGAGTGACTCCTATAAGCCTCTCTACTAGTATTCTCTCTATCTTAAAGTGCTAAGTGGTTGAATCTTTCTCAACAAACCTTATCTCTCAGCCACAAAGCCAAAACTCCCAGAAGATCCCAACTAGTCTATTTGAGCCGTAGTTTCTTAACTAGGCAATGTGTAGAAGTAATATTTGTGAACAAACAATAACTTTATTTATGAAAAGGGCCCCCTCTGTCTTGGACCGGCCTCAGTGCAAAAATAGTATTTAGATTTTGAGTACTTGGAAGAGAGGTCCCTTGATGTGGACTCCCTTGCCCAAATAACTTTTTAACTTATGCTGGTAGAGGGTTCCCTTGTTGTGGACTCCTTCGCCCAAATAACATTTTAACTAAGTATTGGTAGAGGGGTCCCTCATTTTGGACTCCCTCGCCTAAATAACATTTTAACTTGGTGTTGGAAGATGGGTCCTTTGCTGTGGACTCCCTCGCCAAAGAATACTTTAGCTGGCAGTGGAAGAGTGGTCCTTTGCCTATGGACTCCCTTGCCTAATTTCACATTTTTTTAGCTGGGATTGGCAAAGGGGTTCCTCGTTTGTGGTCTCCCTTTCCTTACTGATATTTACACTAACATTGGCAGCGGGTCCCTCACTTGTGGACTCCCTCACCCAAGTAGTATTTTTGACTTGTGGAGCAGTGCCCCTCTACAGTATCGCAAGGACATATTTGCATATCTTGGGGAAACACAAAATTTTGGGGTGTACCACATGGCAATATGTCAGGTGATGTATCGTAGGGATTGCTTTCATAATGGAGACTTGGTATTTATCTTAAGTATTTATTTTTAACAAGATCAAAGACTATTTAGTTCATAATATGCATGAGAAACTACATCTTGGCCATAGAGATCGTATAGAATGTGTCAATTCGCCTCTGTTACTCAATATGCTTCCCTTACATAGAATTCCATTTATAAACGTGTTTCTTTTTTCCTTATTTACAAAAATAATCAGTTTCACCCCATATATATTTTTTAGTAAATATACTTTTGTGATACTCATTTTTTTAGATGAAATGTTCTTGTTGAAAACAGTAGTGGATATGTACCACTTTTGACTTTGATCGTTCCAATGTTTTTCAAGACATTACTCTTGCAATATTTTTCTGGATTATATATTTCTTTGTAAATGATAAAGTATGATTTCTTGAATATGATTGTCATGTTGGTGTAAGATTAGCTAACTTACAGAGGGTGAGTAAAAAGGCATTTAAATAAAGATTGCTTGTATAAGGGTGGGGTTTTGAGAAACTTGCGCTTTCACATGATGTACAACCACTTTCCTGGTGGATCAGGGTTAAATAGTTAAACTATAATAACAAAATCATTTTGTATATAGTTTAACTACATATGATACTATTTTAGGTTAGTGATTATTATATGAGTATTCGATGTAGTAAGGATGCAAAGTCTGAACGAAGCTTAAAAACTTGTACATAGTTTTTGTTTAAACTATGATAAAAAAGAGGCTATGCATAATTCCTTTTCATCATGGGGTTTGGGAGATGATCTTCTAGCATGGGGTAGCAACAGGGGTTTGAGTCAGACCTTTGTTTCCTTAGAGTAAGAGGAATTTTCTAGAGTTTTGAAAATAAACTTTAAAGAACTAAATTAAAAATGAATGGATGGAGTAATCCAATTCAGTGTTGGGATTCTCACGAATTTTTAAAAAGAATAATGTTAATTATGTTTTGGTGCCTAGAACTCAAAAGGGAGAAACTATTTATAGATTGTGGATGGGAAGTGTAACTGTCATATGACACTTTTGACCATTTTTTCGTGCGATAAAAGAATACATGCTATGATTTTTTTCTTTAGGGGAAATGTTAACGTGTTCCCTAAGGGCACATGTTTTGACCCTCAAAATAGTAAGTATGAAAGCTCCACATGAGAATTTGTATCCTATTAAATGTATGTCGAAACTCTGTCCCTACTATTTTTTTATTCTAAGTGTGTGCCCTTAGGGCACATGTTATCAAGACCCTTTCATTAAAGATAAATTATGATTGGGGGCCATTCTTCCATGTAAAACTTAATGAATTTAGTGATGCATTGAATGTTTTTTGTAGAGATAAGGAAAATCTTCCATGTGATAGATGAAATCTAAATTTTGATGTCAGAAGAGTGGACTATCATGTGATACTAACATGATATTTTTCTCTTTCTCCCATTTTATTTAAGGGTTGGATTTTTTTGGAAGTTAGTGTCAATTTTGTTCAGTTTGGGGGTGTATAATGTTTTTTAGGTGTTTAGTAGTTTATGTTTTAGAACTTGCTCTTGGGGGAGGATTTCTAAAAAAGGAAAAAGGACTCTAGAGAGAAGGTTTGGCATGATGGATACCGTCATAGACAAGGACAAAATACCCCATATAGTTCGAATTAGGGTGATAAATAAAGTCCAAGAACATTAGAACATATGGGTAGATTCGTTTGTTTATCTTATCAAGCTACTAAACCATATATATAAAGGAGATTTGGTACCTAAGATGATATGGGTCAAGGGGCATGAGATTGCTAGGGTGTATCAGAACCTAATATCGTTGCGATCGACATTAATATTCGTAATTTAATTTATGGAAACCACACTCATAACAAACCTTACAATATTAATAGTGCATTGAGTGGGCATAAGTTGATAATGGTGGAAATTTTCCACCATTAGGTAATGAAATAGGAATGACCCCCCCCCCCCCCCTACTAATATAAATTGTTTAGAATTTCATTTTCCCATTAGTAATATCCGAGAGGTCCTTGTCCTATTCAACATCTCTAAATCACAGATTCTCAAGGATATGATATCTCTGTCAGAATGTGACAACTTGCAATTTCAATAAATATCTTGATTAATACTAAATAACTAAATTATGATTGTTAACAATTATGAGTAAAACTAAAATTTAACCATGAAGTTTGGGTTGAATTTTATATTCGCACCCCTAATTTCAAAAGTTTTGAATTCAACCCTAAGGTACTGTAGGAGGGGCTTAGTGATAAGCCTCCCTCTTACAAGTACATTAAGTGATGTAATTTTAATCTTTTGCAAGTCTCCCATTTGGAAAATTGTCGCGAAGTTAACTTGGCTCATGTCATGCATTGTCATCTCTCTCTCTCTCTCTCTCTCTCTCTCTCTCTGTCTATCTATCTATCTATCTGTCTATCTATCTATCTATCTATCTATCTATCTATCTCATATTTTTATCTCCCCTTACACCATTTGTGTTGCCACCACCACCACCCATGATTCTCTCTTGATGAAGGAAACCTTTATGGTCGTGGCTACGCTCAATACCCATCCTCTCTAAAACCAATTTTATCTCTTTATCTTTCTCTATAAAACATAATTCCTCTCTTTATATACATACACATATATACACAGTTATACGCGTGTGAGATCAATAGAGACAATGAGGCTAGGGGAAGGGAACACTTCTTTATAATATAACGAGAATATGAAATGGACCTATACGTTATATATAGATGAAACACACATATCTATCATAGATATACACATACATCTCACACACATATATAAAATCTCACACACCTGTATATATACACATAAATAATGTACCGGTGGGGTTAGGATCGGATGTAAAAGGGTGCGGGTTCTGTCTGTATTTCGAGGAGAGAGTGGGTGGGTAAGGATTGTCTTTTATGATATTGTGGGTGTTGGGTGGGTGTTAGTGGTGTATATGGGTGTATGTGGGGGTATGGGTATATATATATAATGTTAATGGTTTATCTGAGTGCATGGGTATATACATAGTGTGTTGTGTGTGTGTTAATGTTTATGGTGGGTATGACTTAATGGTGTATGTGGGTGTACTAGTGTGCGCTAAGAATGAACAAATTGGAGACAAATAGATAGAGATGACCAAATGTGACATGTGTGATTAATAAATGAGCCTACCAACCTTTACATCAATTTTCTAAACAGAAGACTAGCAAAAGGTTGAAATTGCAAAACTTAATGTACCTTGGGGTTAAATTTTCAAAATTTGAAAGTATGGTGATGGATATCAATTTCTAAGTATGTGAAGTAACATATAGAGTGTATATATATCACATAAACCATACAAAAATGAAAAAGAAACTGATATATCCATAGGTCTCAAATAAAAAAAAAACAATGTAAAATACTATAACTTTGGAATCCTGTAAAACAAGTCCTTAAATATATATATAAAATAACCTAACTAATATGTAAAGTGGAAAACTAAAAGAATCCACATTATGCTTCCACTGGATGTAACAAAACTCTGCATCCAATTATTGTTGCAATTGCAACTCCTCTCGTACAAAATCCAATTGAACCTGAAAGGGAGTTATCAACAAAAAGTGGGTTAAACCCAGATAAAGAGAATACCTACTTGATCCCAAACAAATATGCAGTAAATGTAAAAATCACAGTCGTTAAGTTAACTAGCATATAACTCGCACGATGCATGAGCGTAATGTAATATTTCTTAAGAATACATCATAAAACTTTCAAGAAATCAAATAAGGAACCATCCATTAGAAAAATAAAACAAAAAAAATCATATTAAGACTACTTGTTAGGGGTGAATAATTTACAACCCATAGTTAGCAATCGTTATACCTGTAAATTAGTATAATAAATAAAATGCTTATTTATTGTTAACTCTACAAGAAAGGAGCCACATCATGACATAATTTTCATTCCATTTCTGCGGAAAAAAATCTAAATTATCAATTGAAAATATAACAAAGATTAAACACAAAACTTGGGGGATCCTTCAACGGTTGGAGCCCATTGTAGGTTTGATGCCCGTGCAATACATGTACAGTAACATGAAGGACGATAGTAGTATTATGGTGTTTTTTTCACTTTCTCTTTCATATCAAAATAGTAGGTATACTGTTCCAATTGAAAAAAATACAAGAAAAATATTACAACTGCTTTCTTCAACCTATTGTAGCTACCCGCTCCATTCATTTTTTTTTTGGCAATTCAAAGAATCACTGATCCCATATATCTAATTGAACATTTACATTTTGAAATAATGTACAAACACCATGATTATTTTTGTCAAAGAAAGAGAATTGTCAATGTCATTCAGCACTAAGAATTCCCAACTTTTCTATCATCCTTTTGCAATCCAGCCCCATGTACCACAAGTCACAACCATTGCTTTACAGTATCCTTTTTTTTCCGATCTGTCATTTAAAGGCATACAAAATTTCCATTTGAAGATAGTTAGTTGTCCAAAGGTTTGTTTGAAGTCCACGACCTGTATAATGCTTCACCATTCTTGATTTCTAGAACACTTTAGAAAAATTGTCCTCGATTGGCACTGTAGATGAAATCTCTTTTCTCCAAGAGTCGGCCCACATTTATCGAGAAAATGCGCATTTAGTGAATAGTTCTTGTCTGTACTCCATTTGGTTGTCCTCGTCTGGTTCGGGGGAAATATTTTTCACCTGAAGAAAAAGCCTCAAACCCACGCCCTCTTTGTGAATAATCCAACATCAACGCTATCCAAGAAACTGCATTTTTCTCAGGCATTTTGTCAATCATTTTGCTCCCATCACCTAAACACTCACTCTTTATATATAACACAATCAACCTCGTTCTGAGATATACGGAGGGTTGGTAGTGGGTTTTGATCATGTGGGTATGGACTCTTTGGCCTTCTCTAATGGCCCTTTATTTTACACACTCGTTTAATAGGGTGTCATAGCTTTTGAAGGTCATTTTTAGGCCTAGTATCTCCATTTGTAGCAGGTCCCCTTTGTCCAATTCTTATGATAAGATTGAGAAAGGAACTTTTAAAATTATAGTTGTAAGGTACTCTCTTTTATTGTTAGAAGCATAGAGATTTGCATGGGTTTGGTTAATACAAGGAGAGGAAGAGGAAGAGGTATATGGTGTTGAAGGCTTTTGATATTTAATTTAAATTGAGTCTAGAGAGCTAGACGTTTAATATTTTATCCATTGAGTTATTCTAGATGCGTGAGAGAACCAATTTTTCGGAGATTACATTTTTCAATATACATGTGCACTACTTATTGGGTTTAGCATTAAAACCTCATTAAAACCTCTAATACTATGGTATTAGAGGTATATAATAGATTATGATTATCCAACTACTAGCCACACAATTGTTTTTATCACCTTGTGAGTATCGCATAACCTTACCATGCCATCTTAATGTTCCCCAATATACCAACAAGCCCCATGTTTCAAATCCATATCACCACACTAGGCTATCACATAACCCAAATACATTTCCATACTCTCGCAAAACACCTCAACAAACTATTGACTATCGTGCTCTACCAATCTTATCTTATACATCAAAGGTTGTCACGCACTTTAACTTATCTCTTATCACATAACATAGACACACACGTGCGTGCACACACACACACACACACACACACAAATATAACATATATTCACCCCCACTGAAACATAACATCATATTCCATCACAAATAATCACATGTTAATATCATTATCATATAAACCTTTACATGTCTCCACGTGCCCATAGCCTAAAGAACATACAATGAATAAATCACACCACCATAACCGCATAATAATACGGAAGTTAACACCCCTCAGGCCCCCACATACTATGACACACACAAAAAACAACACTATAGCCAAGCAGTGAAAAAAAAATTAACACTGTAGTAGCTCCACACGTACCATGACATCCACCCAATCCCATCACTATAGAGAGATGGCACAAAAAAATTTAACTCCTCTAAGGCCATTACATATTATGATTCACACATAATTCGATCATTATAAGAATAAATTTCTCAAACACTCGTTACAATAAGCATGCCTATTTCTCACATATAGAAATATACTCAAAACCATACCCCTAAAGGATCAATATAAATGAACCTTACTCCTATACCACCCTTAAATGTGTAAGGTATCTATAAGTAACGATAACTAACTAACTACACGTATAAGAACAAGTATTATCCAACGTCCTACATACACATCAATTATAGCCATCACCTCTTTTATGAATTATTCTCAACAACCTAATCCCTGTCTCTACAACCCAACTTCCGACGAATATGGTAATTCTCAACAATACACTAAGGGTTTATTCTCGACAACCTAAGTCTTATCTTTACAACTCACCTTCAAATATAGCTACCCAATTTTCACACTATATATATATATATTGTATATCCTAATTCATTTCCTATACTTTATTACAATCCTAATATAATTAGACCCATAACTATGATAAAAATCGATATAAATATTGACAAGTTCCCCAACTAGGGTCGCCCTTATCGTTCTTTACTATTTATTATCTGAAGACAATCTGCCTTGATAAGGAATTTACTAATTAATTCAACTAAAACTAAATCAAATACTTTTGTCCTAGAATTTATTAGGAATATAAAATATATTTTATAATGACAAGAACCCAAAGTCTTCTTACCCCTCAAAATTGTTTAGAATGTTTTAATCCATCACTCCTAAAAGTTAATTAACATAAACCCTAATAATTATAAAACTTTCATTAAAAAAGGGTCCAAAGTCCTAAAATAATTTGAAGAAAGGTTTTTAACCCAAAATTCATTCATCTCCAATAGGGTCTCCACCTCATAAGTCAGTAAAAAAATATGTGGTTAACAACCGTGAAATCCCTTTTTGAAAACTTATTCAATTTATAACTAGAAATATATGGAAGGAATACTTTGATTTTCCAAAATAAATTTGAATGTAATATAGAAACTATATAATTCAAGATATTTTCTCAATTAACCCTCAAGGAAAATACCCCTTAAATGCCACCAACATCAAGATTCAAGAATCCTAAATTCATAATTTACATGATTTATGTCTAAGGTTAAAACATCTAATATTCCTAATTCTATTACGGTCACGAAAGAGAATTATTATAGAATTATATGCAAAGTATACAACTAAGTCAACAATGTATTTTGGCACTCTAACACCATAACTAAAATTGGGGTTAATATTATATTTTGCAATTACAACATCAGTGGAGAACATATGATATTCACTTTGCTTTAAAGAAGAATTCTCAAATTTGAAATTAAAATCCTTGATTTGATTCATATTCTTGCTCCAAATACATCCTCGAATGACCCAAATCAAAGATGCATCATCTTGGAGGCTATGGGGGATTTAAATAGAGAGAAATTTGGGAGTTTGGAAGTGTTTAGGGTGAAAAATTAAGCTTAATAACACCAAAAGCAGTTTAAATAGTGTAACCCATATTGAAACTACTATTAGGCCTCTATAACATCCAAAAATGCGTACTATAACAGTGTCATGGAAACAATTTCATGTTATAGAGACTTAAGCATTCCCGTTATAATGTAAAATTATACCACTATAGTAGATTATGCTCATTAGACATATAATGACATGTAAAGGTATCACTGTCAATTTCTCACCTTAATATTCTCACTGAGTTTTTCCTAAGACATCCAAACATTTCAATGGTTCAACCATTAACCCAACGTTGTTCCTATGTGTCCACACTCCCAAAATTCAAACTCAAATTTTGAACTATTTAAATATATTCCAACTAAATAAATATCTAAAAAATTTGGTATTATATAGAACTCCCTACTTCATCATCGAAAGAAACATAAAACTAGAGGTCCATTTCTAATCCATAAATAAGAAAATATTATTAGATTGTAGAGTGAATATAAATAATAATAAAATGATTCATAATAAAGGTATAGTGAGATAAATAAATCAGGGAATGTAATAGGAGAAAAAGGGGTAAGTACCTAGAAACTCTTTAACTGAGACGATGATTTTTTTTTATAACCCTTATGTAAACAACCATTGAATTGAATAAAATAATCTTCAATTCTCATGAAACATCTCTACAACCACCAAGGATAAGTTTTAGCGTCCAATGATGGCTTGGAGAATTGTGGTTGTTCCCATAACCCTATGGCATAAGGATCACATATTAAAGATATCTTGATATTGCGTTCCCACCATTTAAAATAGGTCACATGTATTTAAAATGAATATTATATAGAAAACGTTTTATCATCAAGATAGAATGGGGCAGATCATATTTTATGGTGGTCGACTCAACCTAGTTCCAGGGCAAGTGAAGGACTAAAAAATGGTTAAGAAATTAGAAAGTGATGTGTGTCAATATCAACTATCTTGATTACTCTAGGTAAATCATTCAAAAACATTCTTATATGTTGTAAACATGGTGATGAAGATCGAATTTGAGCAGGTTATTATGGATCACATAATTTTAAGAGAGAATCGTGTGTGTGTGTGGGGGGGTGAACTGATGGACCAATCGATTCATAGCATATGGCTATAGGATGACGTCAACCAACTCCTAAAATAGAGGAATAATGTATAAATATAAAAGAACCTATATTCTTTTACAGATTCCATATCTTTGTAACTGAACGATTTGGCACTGAAGGATAGAAATTTGATGTCTTTGAGACATCAAATTATTTGATGTCTTAGATTCTGATTGGTCAATGCCGCTGGCGCATACCCATTTTCATAAATGATGTGAGTCCCCACCAACACTGTTGACCAATCAGAATCCAAGACTTCAAATAGTTTGATGTCTCAAAGACATCAAACTTTTTTCTGGCACTGAACTAGCATTTTTTAGAGGAAAAAAGTTTGATGTCTTTGAGACATCAAACTTTTTGAAGTCTTGGATTCTGATTGGTCAATAGTGTTGGTGGGGACTCACATCATTTATGGAAATGGGTCCGGTCCAGCGGCATTGACCAATCAGAATCCAAGATATCAAATTTCTATCCTTTTTTAGAACCCAAGTATTTTTACATAACAAAAGATCTCTCCCTCCATTCCCCATGGATGTAGGTATAACCTACCTTCATGAACCATGCAAATAGTGTCTATTTAGGGTCATAATTGACATTTTATATGGCTAAGAATTGTCCCTCATACAAGTTTAATAATATAATACGTCAACAAGTTTTTTTTACAACACTTTGTGAAAAAATGTGCCATTAAAAAATTTCTTCTACACTAATGTAGGAGTACATCAAAATTTTAAAATGCTGATACAAAACTCGACAATAAGTCTTTAAATAAAATTATAAATAGATTTTATGGACTAAATTGCTGAATATATTTAAAAATAAAATGTCCTTTATTATTGGAATATATTTTTAACATTCATAAAACAGGTAAAAAAAAATTCCCCATAAGAAATTACCAAAAGTTAGTGTATTTAATAAAGAACTTTTTTGCATTAGTTAATACATTTTTATGTTAGGAACATGTGCCTTCACGGACAACTACCTGAAGGGTTATGTGACCAAAGTTAGTGCAAATCACAATTGTGACTCGCATGAGCGTGCCCAAGTCTGGTCGGGTCACTAGGCGAAATACTTTCCACGAGGGATCATTTCAACCTCTATGCGGTATATGTGGTGCATTTATTTTGGGTTCATTCCTTATTTCTTGGGCGTCAATTATTAGAACTATCAAAATGTCAAAAATTAACTCAATAGACATGTTTGTTTGAGTTGTGACTTCCTATGAAAAACCAAGACTATTTAAAATATTGATGGTTGTGATTAGATAAAGAGATGTTCTCCACCATTTTGAACATCAATATTTGGGGGGTGTTTCAGGATTTCTGCCTCTAATGGCATATTTTCAAGCCTAAGTGTGGATACTCTGAAAATTGGTCCGTGCTCCCGAAACGGGGGTCTCGTGACCATGCGGTCAGTTCTTATGTGTTACATTGGTCTTGTGAGAGGTGTTGGCACCACTCATAGAGCCGTTTGATTTTTTTTTTTAAGTTTTCTCCCTCTAAAGGCATGAGTTTCAAGCCCAAGTGTGGATATTCTAAAAATTGATCTGTGATCCCAGACCAGGGGTCCCGTGACCACGCGATTGGTTCCTATGAGTTACATTGGTCCCATACGAGGTGTTGGCGTCGCTCGAGGTTTCTGACTCTAACGACATGCTTTCAAGCCTATGTGCGAATATTCCGAAAACTGGTCAGTGCTATTAGACTGGGGGTTCCAAGACCATGCGATTGGTTCCTACGAGTTACATTGGTCTCGTGCGAGGTGTTGGCACCGCTCATAGGGCCGTTTGGGGGGTGTTTCTGGGCTTCACCCTTTAACGACATGTTTTCAAGCCTAAGTGTGGATATTCTTAAAATTGGTCTGTGCTCCTAGATCGGGGGTCCCATGACCACGCGGTCGGTTCCTACGAGTTACATTGGTCCCGTGAAAGGTGTTAGCACCTCTCACGGGACTTTTTGGGGGATGTTTCGGGATTTCTCCTTCTAACGGCATGTTTTAATGCCTAAGTGTGGATATTTTAAAAATTGGTACGTCCACCTTGACCGGGGGTCCTGTGAGAACGCACATAGTTCCTACGAGTTACATTGGTCCCGAGAAAGGTTTTAGCACCATTCACGGGGCCGTTTGGATGGGGGGTCGGGGTTTCGGCCTCTAACAACATGTTTCCAAGCCTAAGTGTGGATATTCTGAAATAATGGTCTCTACTCCTGGACCAGGGGTCCCTTGACCATGTGGTCGGTTCCTAAGAGTTACGTCGGTCACGTGCGAGGTGTTAGCAGCGCTTACGGGGCCGTTTCGAGAATGTTTCAATTTCATACTCTAACGTCATGTTTTCAAACCTAAGTGTGGATATTCTGAATATTCATCCGTGATCCAGGATCGAGAGTCTCCTGACCATGAGATCGGTTCCAACGAGTTACATTGGTCCCGTACGAGGTGTTGACACTGCTCACACAGTGTTCGGGGGGTGTTTTGTGGTTTTTCCCTCTAACGGCACGTTTTTAGCCAAAGTGTGGATATAGTAACCACACGGTCGATTCCTAAGAGTTACATTGGTCCTGTGCGAGGTGTTGACATCGCTCACGGGGCCGTTTGGGGGGGGGGGGTGTTTCGAAGTTTCTCACTCTAACGCTTATTTTTAAGCCTAAGTGTGAATATTCTAAAAATTGGTCCGTGCTCCCGAAGTGGGGGTCCCATGACCATGCGGTCTATTCCTACGAGTTACATTGGTCCCATTCCAGGTATTAGCACCGCTCATGGGGCCGTTTAGGTGGTGTTTTGGGGTTTCGCCCTTTAACAACATGTTTTCAAGCCTATGTGTGGATATTCCAAAAATTGGTCCGTGCTCCCGGACCGGTGGTCCCATGACCATGCATTATGTTCCTAAGAGTTATATTGGTCCCGTGTGAGGTGTTGGTACCACTCATAGGGCCATTTGGTGGGTGTTTCAGGGTTTCGCACTCTAAGGGCTTATTTTCAAGCTTAAGTGAGTATATTCTCAAAATTGGTTCGTTCTCCTGGACGGGGAGTCTCGTGACCTAGCGGTCGATTCTTACGAGTTACATTGGTCCCATGTGAGGATGGCTCCTCTCACGGGGCAATTTGGTGGGTGTTTTGGGGTTTCTCTTTCTAACGGCATCTTTTTAAGCCTAAGCGTGAATATTCTAAAAATTGGTTTGTGCTCTCGAGCCGAGGGTCCCAGGACCATGAGGTCAGTTCCTGCGAGTTACATTGATCCCATACGAGATGTTGGCGCCAATCACGGGGCCGTTTGGGGGTGTTTCAGGGTTTCACCCTCTAACGATATGTTTTCAAGCCTAAGTGTGGATATTCTGAAAATTGGTCCGTGATCCCATACTGGGGTCTCATTACCACGTGATCATTTCCTATGTGTTACTTTGATCCAGTACGAATTTTTGGCATCACAAACATGTCCGTTTCGAGGGTGTTTCAGGGTTTCCCCTCTAACGGCATACTTCCAAGCTTAAGTGTGGACATTTTAAAAATTAGTCCCTGCTCAAGGATCGGGGGTCCCGTGACCATGCGGTCGGTGCCTACGAGTTATATTAGTCTATTGCGAGGTGTTGGCACCTCTCACGGGGCTGTTTTGGGGGTGTTTTGGGATTTCGCCCTCTAACGGCATGTATTTCAAGTCTTAGTGTGGCAGTTTTGAAAATTGGTCCGTACTCTCTAATCGGGGGTCCCGTGACCATGCGATTCGTTCCTACGAGTTACATTAGTCCCGTGCAAGGTATTTGTACCACTCATGGGCCCTTTTGGGTGTTGTTTTGAGGTTTCCCCCACTAACGGCATGCGTTCAAGCATAAGTGTGGATATTCGAAAAATTAGTCCTTTCTCTCGGACCGGGGGTTCCAATACCACGTGGTCGGTTCCCACGATTTACATTGGTCATGTTCAAGGTGTTGAAACTTCTCACAGAGCCATTTGGCGGTGTTTCGCAGTTTTTCCCTCTAATGGTAAGTTTTCAAGCCTAAGTGTTTATATTCTTAGAACTGGCTCGTGCTCCCGGATTGAGGGTCCTGTGACCACGCGATCATTCCTTACGAGTAACGTTGGTCCCGTGCGAGGTGTTAGGGCCACTCACAGGGATGTTTCTGTGTTTCGCCCTCTAACGACAAGTTTTCAAGCATAAGTGTGGATATTCTGAAAATTAGTCAATGCACCTAGACTGGGGGTCCTGTGACCACGTGTAATACCCCATATTTTTAGCATATTATTTTAATGATTGATTTTTGGATTAATTGATTAAAATAGAGAAAATTTAATTTACAATTAATTCGAATTTAATTGAAATAATTACTAGCGCGACGAGAGTTGGTATTTATTGGCGATAATTATGTTGAATATTACTTAGCAAGTAAAGTAATATAACGAAAATATTATTTTGGCCGGGAATGAAATACACGACGGTTGATATATACCTAGTTGGGATGCGCGGGTGAGTCGTGTCAGTATTACTTTATTAAGCTTAAAAAAAACAATTTTTTAAGTAACTCGTATGGCCGTTTTGAGTGCACCAGTGTGTCCGGAATGGTCAAAATAGTCAGAAAACACTAATCGGGTGTCTTATTTGGATTTCGGGGCATTTTAGCCCAAAACGACACCCCGGGGGGGTATTTTGGTCTTTTGGAATTTTTGGAAATTATAATGGACGAAAATTAGGAATTAAATAAGGGTTGTATGTGTGTTAGAAGGGTTGTCAGTTTCCAACCTACGTGAGAGAGAGGTAGTGAACCAAAGAGGGAGAAAAAGAACACATAGGTGATTTGGGCCAAAGATTCAAGTTCTCACACTAAAAATCATACCAACGCATAGATCGCGAAGAGCAGACCATCCCCATGCAAACTAAGTTCAACGATTCTGAGGTTCACGAAGAGGCAAGTGTTTATCTTGCTAAAATTCTGAGCATATGTGATTCATGTTAACCCTAGTTGATGAGATAATCATGTTACTGTGAAATTGAGGTTAAATTGTCATTAAATTACAAAATTTGAAGATAGGTTTGGATGTAGATGAATAACCCTATTGTAGGAATGATAAATCTGGAAATTTTATGTTATAATCACGAAAATAATTGGGGGTTTTGAATGATTGTTTATGGTGGGTTTATTTTAAGGGACTTTTAGGGATTTGTGGTATTAGTTAAATTCCCTATTATTATGTAAAGATTTGTCATTTAAATTATGTTAAAAAGTACCCTATTATGATTGGGAATAGTTTAGAATCATTGATTGGGAGTTGGGATGAATTTTAGATGAACTTGGATGAGAAAAATATTGGAGAAACGAATTTTGGAAGAAGAGGGTTGATCTCACAATTTTCGTTCGAAGACCTGCCCAGGTCGTTCGAACGATAATTCCATCAAAACTTCTAATGAGATTTTTAGGTTCGTTCAAACTGAGAAGTTCGTTCAAATGACCTCGTTCGAATGAGAATCCTGGACTTCTAACGAGATTTCAGAATGCTTATTTTGTCCAGACAAGTTAGAACCCTTCTAGGTTAGTCCAAGTGAGAGAAATTAACCTACTCTATCATCAAATGACTTAAATTCCCATTTAGCAATGAGTTGAGAGAGCGACTATTTAAGGGAATATAGTGGGGTAGTAGAGCCTTAGAGAGTATGTACTATAGATATAAGTCGAAGTATTGCAACATTATGAATAGTAGAGACGATAATACTATCTAGAACTTAAGAATTTTGGGTTACGAGAATACCTATTGTATATATATTAAGCTGTATGTATTCTTATTAATTGATATGTTATGTCTATAACATACCTACGCTACTTTCTATCGAGTGGAGGTTGCGCATTGTGGACAATCATGCCTTGAGGATCCTTTTGGTGGGATATTGACTTGTACCACTAGAGCATATAACCTAGGTACGGACTATCTGTGAGAACGATAGTGATGATGGTCATATGGGTGCGTAGGTATGTGCGAAGACCATCGGTTTGGGACTATGTTTGCCACCAATATATGTGTTTTGTTTTGATGGTTCGCGAGAGACTGAACCTTTAGTCCTTTATGCAATGAGCGATGCAATAGGACATGATAACAGAGTATGCAGGCACCGCCGATGTGTCTCGGAGTGCAATATTATATGTGTATATATATATATATATATATATATATATATATATATATATATATATATATATATGTGTGTGTGTGTGTGTGTGTGTGTGTGTGTGTGTGTGCTAATAAATCATTTTAAGCACTTGCTGATTTTTAAACTGTTTTCAACTCGGGCTCTGACCCATTTTCTACAAATCTCTTTTCTTGTCAAATTATTTTAGGTCCTCAGCCATATGGATACCATGCTTAGGAGTTCCATTCATTCGATGAGCTGTAGTTGCTGTGGAGGCTACAAAACTTTGGTAGTAGACGCCTCTGAGTCTATCATTCCTCACTTTTGAGTTATTTTCACCAGTTAGACTTTTCATCCCTTCTTATTTATATATTCATAAATTTGAGATTTAATTCCTTACTCTTCCCAGTTGTTGGTTTTATTTAGTTGGATTATTGTATTGGATTTTGATTGGGAGTGTTTACTACAGATCATTTATATTATGTCAGTTATTTCATTTTTATGAGATTGTATTGAATGGTGAATGTTTAATTATTTCCTTACATGGTGTTATATTAATTGAAATGATAAAATTTTGACATCAACATTTTAAATATTAGGTTGTTAGCTTTAATTATAAAGTTTTCAATAGTGATGCATAATGTGAACCAACTGGATATTCTGAATTAATTAATAAAGGATTGATCACCCGGTATTTAATTAGGGGGGGTATCACAGGTGGTATCAGAGCATCCGGTTCTAGAGTCCTTAGGATCTATACAGCTTACTGTGTTTTCCACATCGTTGTCTTTGATGTAGAGCCCTATATTTAGTACTGTTGTATTCATTAATTGCGTATTTTACGTCTTCAGCTATTTGAGTTATATACTAGGGGCTTATAAATCTTCTCTCCCATTTTAGATGCCTCCCAGATGTTCCAAACGAGACAATAGGGATGCCCAGCCCGAGCCTCAGTATGCCCCAGCCCAGGGTACGATGAATGCTACGGAACTTGCCGCTATTATAGCGTAGGCGATAAATGCAGCATTAGCTATGCTACAACATGATCCACCATAGGCACCAGTAGTGGATCTAGCACCAGTCCACTCTCTCTCTTTTTCATGGGAGCGTGTCAGAGATGCCTTTCAAAAGGCACACCCTGTAGAGTTCACAGGGAGTTTATATGTAGTAAAGGTGAGCCAGTGGAGGAAAGATATACAGAGGCACTGAGGATGAATGAGTGCACAAAGGTGAAAAAGCAGACTCTGACTACCTTTAAATTGGTAGGAGGGGCATTACAATGGTGGGAGTCCATCACCACTACGGAGGAGAGAGAAAACTTAACTATCCAAGATTTCTGGGTGCAGTTTGACCGCAAGTATTTTCCCTTCGCCGTGCAGACCGAAATGAGGCGGACGTTATTTAACCTCAAGTAGGAAGGGAATACGATTGCTAAGTATGCATAAGAGTTCACCAACCTTCTGAATCTAGTTCCAGATGAGATACCGATAGAGAAAAAGAAGATTCAGAGGTTCATGGATAGATCGACTTGGAAGATTTGCCAGCACTTGTTAGGGAATCCCTCATTGGCCACTTATTTTGACGTGGTTAATGCTGCCCTACTACATTGTCAGGACCACCGCTTCCACCAGTAAGGGATCAAACGAGTTGAGGGGCCCATCCAATAGGGCCAGACAGGAGGTAGTAGTGCCGGTGGGGCACCCGCAGCTCAGAGACATGTCCGTCATGGGGAGCAGGGTTTCCATCAGGGGGATCCTTTAAAGAAACTATGTTCTGGAGATTTTAGACAGGGACAAGAAGGCTTTAGGTAGGGCCATTAAGGTTAGCTTGGTCAGCAGGGCCAGCGAGGGAAATAAGGGGAGGGGTGGTAACGGCCATCAGGGCCGAGGGCATCAGGGACAAAGGGGAGGACACTTTCCAGGGAGGTGTTTCACTTGTGGCAGCACTGGCCACAAATGTCAGGATTGTCCTCAGAGGGGTAGAACCCCACAACAGCAACATCAGGGCACTTTTCAGGAGCCCCCAACAACCATTATTTCCAGCCTCCCTCCCAGCACTACCCTAGATTCTAACCTTGCTAGCCATTCCAGCTGCTCCGGTACAACAGGGACAGTTGCAATAAGGGCATGTCTATAACGCACATCAGGCCCCAGTTCATCGGGCACCACCCATTATTGAGGGTATATTTCCTATCCATCGGACTTTGGGGCACATTTTATTTGATACGGGTGCATCACACTGCTTTATATCTACTAGTTTTGCACAGGCCACATGGTTGTTAGACCCAACAGAGAGTATAGTGACTTGTGTAGACTCACCACTAGGGAATAGGTCATTGATTTTCTTTATATGTCGGGGAGTAGGTATAGAGATTGGGAGTTTGATTTTGCCAGCAGATATGCTAGTCTTTGAAAATCACGAGCATGACGCCATTATTGGCAAGGATTGGCTTCCTGCTTATATAGCCATGATAGACTATTTTAGTAGGATCATTATCTTTGCTATACCAGGAAAGGAGATGTTCCTAGTGGCGATGCCTCGTCCTGAGGGAGGATCACCCACCCATTTATATGACATAAAGGAGGAGACCTCTAGGGAGATAGTTATCCCTATTGATTCGATTCCCGTAGTTCATGAGTTTTCTGATGTATTCCAAGATATACCAAGACTACCGCCTAGTCGAGAGATAGATTTCATTATAGACTTGATGCCGGGCGCTCGGCTGATAGCCCGTGTGCCCTACCGTATGGCTCCTGCTGAGATGAGAGAGTTACGAGACCAGATTGATCAGTTGGTGGGACAGGGCTTAATTCGTGGGAGTACCTTGCCTTGGGGGTGCTCCAGTGTTGTTTGTAAAGAAGAGAGATGGGACGTTGAGGTTGTGTGTGGATTACCGAGAGTTTAACAAAGTCACAATACGAAATAAGTATCCGTTGCCCTGAATCGATGACTTGTTTGACCAATTGAGAGGGGCTGCCTTCTTCTCAAAGATAGATTTGAGATCGGGATATCAGTAGTTAAGGACTAGGGAGTAGGATGTTTAGAAGACTACATTCTTGACAAGATATGGGTCCTACGAGTTCCGGGTGATGCCGTTTGGACTAAAGAATGCTCCAGCTATTTTCATAGACTTAATGAACAAGGTGTTCGGAGAGTTCCTAGATCAATTTGTCACCATCTTCATTGATGACATCCTGATTTATTCACAGATCGAGGAGGAACATGTCGAGCATCTGAGGATGGTTTTGCAAACATTACGTGAGCACGAGTTGTATGCAAAGTATAACAAGTGTGGGTTCTGTATGAGGGAGGTTCAGTTCTTGGGTCACATAATCTCTAAATAGGGAATATTGGTAGATTCGGGAAAAGTGTTAGCGGTGAGAGAGTGGGGACATCCCACGACATCGACTGTGGTATGTAGTTTCTTAGGGCTGACAGGATACTACAGGCGATTCATTTGGGAATTATAGAAGTTAGCGGGTCAGTTGACAAACTTAACTCGCAAAGGGGTACTATTTATATGGGATGATGCCTTTTGGTTGGCTTTCAACGAGATGAAGGACAAGCTAACTTCAACACCAGTTCTAGCACTACCCATGCTGGGGTTGTAATACCTGGTTTACACTGATGCATCCTTGTTTGGACTTGGGGGTGTTTTTTAGTAGGAGGATAAGGAGACTGCTTATGCTTCCCATAAGCTTAAACCTCATGAGAGGAATTACCCCATTCACGACTTGGAGTTAATGACAGTCGTGTTTGCATTAAGGATATGGAGACATTATCTTTTGGGGGAGAGATTTCTCCTGTTCACGGATCATAAGTCACTACAGTATGTGTTCACGCAGCATGAGATGAATATTCATTAGCGGAGGTGGCTCGAATTTGTGAAGGACTACCAGTTCGACATCCATTACCATCAGGGGAAGGCTAACATGGTAGCATATGCGTTGAGCCATAGGCCAGCAGGTGAGGTGGCTGAGGTGTGGAAAGATAAATGAAAAGAATTTAGGCATCACGATGCAGTTGCCTGCTCATTCATGTCGGTGATGACGGTTTCACCCAAGATAGTTACCAAGGTGATACATGCTCAGGAAACTGATTCATTCTATCAGGATCATATTATCCAGGTTCTAGTCGAGGGAGCATAGTCCTTCTCAGTAAGCTTAGATGGAGTCCTACGTTTTAACGAGAGGCTAGTAGTTCCAGAGGGGGAAGAGTTACGACATGCGGTGATGGCAGAGTTATGTGGTTCACGATTTGGGGTACATCCCGGAGGGGACAGGATGTACCAGAATTTGAGGCGACAGTATTGGTGGAGCAGAATAGAGAAGGACATCATCGAGGATGTTTCAAAATGTACTACCTATCAGTTAGTGAAAACAGACCATCAGAGACCAGGAGGATTTCTACAGCCATTAGAGATCTTTATGTGGAAATAGGAGAGAATTTCCATGGATTTCATCATAGGGCTACCCACATCGCAGAGAGGTTACGATTACATATCGGTGATTATGGATAAATTAACCAAGGTAGCTCATTTTCTGCCAGTTCGAATAGATTATACTACAGGCAGGATATTCAGATATTCATTATCGAAACCATGAGACTCCATGGGGTGCCCCCTAATATTGTGTCCGACCGGGATAAGATTTTTGTGTCTAGATTTTAGGAGAGTTTCCAGCAGGCTATGGGCACGGAGTTACGATTGAGTTTGGCCTATCACCCACAGATAGACGATCAAACAGAGTGGACAAACCAGATGTTGGAGGATATGATGCGGATGCATGTCCTGGATTTTTGTGTGGGCTGGGAGCAGTACCTTCCACTGGTGGAGTTTGCTTATAATAACTCCTACTAGTTTACTATTGATATGGCTCCATTTGAGGTGTTATATGGCAGACCTTGTCATTCTCCAGCATATTGGCTTGAGGTAGGGGATGACAAGTTACTTGGGCCTATGGTGATTCCGGAAACCTCGACTAAGAGTCACATTCGGGTTGCTCAGGATAGACATAGGAGTTACGCCGATGCCAAAAGGTTCTTCAGGGAGTTCAGTGTGGGGGATCAGGTATTGTTGCGAGTATCTCCTATGAATGGGGTAATGCAATTTGGGAAGAAAGGGAAGTTGGCACTGAGATATGTTGGGTCATTCCCTGTTATTAAGAGGATTGGGCCAGTAGCTTATAGACTTGGATTACCGGAGCACGTGCATAGGATTCATGATGTATTCCATATTTTCTCGCTGAGGAGATATCTTCAGGATGATTTGGACCACACCCATATTGCATTGGAGGAGAATGGTATTCATCCCAATAGCTCCTACGAGGAGGGGCCAATGGATATTCTAGACCATAGTGAGAGGAAACGGAGGTCAACGGTAGTGCCATTAGTACGAGTGTAGTAGTGGCATCATAATGTAGAGGAGTCTACCTGGGAGCATGAGGATGATATGCGGGAAAAATATCCAGAGTTATTCCCACCAGGTATACCTTTATTTGTTTCTTTTCTAAATTTTGAGACGACATTCCGTTATTAGGGAGGAAGTATGTAAGACTCCGTATTTTTGGCATATTATTTTAATTATTGATTTTGGATTAATTGATTGAAATAGAGAAAATTTAATTTATAATTAATTCGGATTTAATTGAAATGTTTTCTAGAGCGACGAGAGTTAGTATTTATTGGCGATAATTATGTGGAATATTACTTAGCGAGTAAAGTAATATATGAGTACAAAAATATTATTTTGGCCAAGAATGAAATACATGACAGTTGCTATATACCTAGTTGGGACGCGCGAGTGAGTCATGTTCGCATTACTTTATTAATCTAATTAGAATAATTTATTTTTAAGTAACTCGTATGGCCGTTTTGAGAGCTCCAGTGTGTCCGTAAGGGTCGAAATAGTCGAAAAACACTACTCGGGTGTCTTATTTGGATTTCGAGGAATTTTAGCCCAAAACGACACCCCAGAGGGGTATTTTGGTCTTTTGGAATTTTTGGGAATTATAATGGACAAAATTAGGAATTAAATAACGGTTGTACGTGGGTTAGAAGGGTTGCCAATTTCTAACCTACGTGAGAAAGAGGGAGAGAACCAAAGAGGGAGAAGAAGAACACAAAGGTGATTTGGGCCAAAGATTCAAGTTCTCACACTGGAAATCACACCAACGCGTAGATCGCGAAGAGCGGACCATCCCCATACAAACTTTGTTCAATGATTCAGATGTTCACGAAGAGGCAAGTGTTTATCTCGCTAAAATTCTAAGCATATATGATTCATGTTAACCCTAGTTTATGAGATAATCATGTTACTATAAAATTGAAGCTAAATTGTCATTAAATTACAAAATTTGAAGATAGGTTTGGATGTAGATGAATAACCCTATTGTAGGAATGATAAATCTGGAAATTTTATGTTATAATCACAAAAATAATTGTGGTTTTGAATGATTGTTTATGGTGGGTTTATTTTAAGGGACTTTTAGGGATTTGTGGCATTAGTTAAATTCCTTATGATTATGTAAATATTTGTCATTTAAATTATGTTAGAAAGTACCCTATTATGATTGGGAATAGTTTAGAATCATTGATTGGGAGCTAGGATGAATTTTAGACGAATTTGGATGAGGAAAAGATTGGAAAAACGAAGTTTGTAAGGACAAGGTTGATCTCGGAATTTTCGTTCGAAGACCTGCCCGGGTCATTCAAATGACCTCGTTCGAACGAGAATTCCAACAAGACTTCTAACGAGATTTTTGAGTTCGTTCAAACTGGGAAGTTCGTTCTAACGACCTCTTTCGAATGAGAATCGCGAACTTATAACGAGATTCCAGAATGCTTATTTTGGCTAAACAAGGTAGAACCATTCTAGGTTAGTCCAAGTGAGAGAAATTAACCTACTCTATCATCGAATGACTTAAATTTCAAGTTAGTAATTAGTTGAGAGAGAGAATATTCAAGGGAATATAGTGGGGTAGTAGAGCCTTAGAGAAAAGGTATGTATTAGGGAGTTAAGTCGAAATATTGCAACATTGTGAATAGTAGAGACGATAATACTATTTATAAACTCGAGAATTTTGGGTTGCGAGAATACTTATTGTATATATATTAAGCTGTGTGTATGCTTATTGATTGATATATTATGTGTATAACATACCTACGTGACTTGCTATCGAGTGGAGGTTACGCGTTGTGGGAAATCGTGCCTTGAGGATCCTTCGTCTGGGATATTGACTTGTACCACTAGAGCATGGAACCAAGGTACGGAATATCTGTGAGAACGATTGTGATGATGGTCGTATGGGTGCTTAGATATGTTCATAGCCCATCGGCTTGGGACTATTTTCGCCTCTAATATATATGTTTTGTTTTTAAGGTTCGCGAGAGACAGAACCTTTAGTCCTTTATGCAATGAGCGATGCAACAAGATAAGATAGTAGAGTATGTAGGCACCGCAGATTTGTCTCGGGTATATATACACTTGAAATGATGTCTACCGTGTGAATCAAGTAGGTGGGATTGTTAATGAAATTTGAAATGAATTATTTATCCAACACTTAATTATATTAAATTTAAAGTGCGTGTCTATGCTAAAGAGGAATTGGTTATATTTATTATATTGCGAGGGAAATCCATGGGAACGATGTCATATTTTTATTAGTTATGAGACACGGAGGACTAGTTAGTATGGGATTAGAACTAGTGGGAATTGAATATTTGCTAGGCGTGCACATTAGATGAGAGGTGAGCATCTCAAGTGAGTTCGATATCTTGAAATGAAAAATATATATGTTAATAAATCATTTTAAGCACTTGCTAGTTTTTAAACTATTTTCAACTCGGGCTCTGACGCGTTTTCTGTAAATGTCTTTTCTTATCAAATTATTTTAGGTCCTCAGCCATAGGGATACCATGCTTAGGAGTTCCATTCATTCGACGAGCTATAATTGCTGTGGAGGCTACAAAACTTTGGTAGTAGATGCCTCTGAGTCTATCATTCCTCACTTTTGAGTTATTTTCATCAGTTAGACTTTTCATCCCTTCTTATTTATATATTCATAAATTTGAGATTTAATTCCTTACTCTTCCCAGTTGTTGGTTTTATTTAGTTGGATTATTGTATTAGATTTTGATTGGGAGTGTTTACTACAGATCATTTATATTATGTCAGTTATTTCATTTTTATGAGATTGGATTGAATGTTTAACTATTTCTTTACATGGTGTTATATTAATTGAAAAGATAAAATTTTGACATCAAGCTTTTTAAATATTAGGTTGTTAGATTTAATTATAAAGTTTTTGACAGTGATGAAAAATCTGAACCAACTAGATATTCTGAATTAATTTATAAAGGAAAGATCACCCGATATTTAATTAGGTGGGGTGTCATAGGTGGTATCAGACCATCAGGTTCTAGAGTCTTTAGGATCTTTACGGATTACTATGTTTTCTGCATAGCTGTCTTTGATGTAGAGCCATATATTTAGGACTGGTGTATTCATTAATTGCGCATTTTACGTCTTCAGCTATTTGAGTTATATACTGGGTACTTATAAAGCTTCTCTGTCATTTTACCCGCCTCCTAGACGTGTACAGTGTGCCAATAGGGATACCCATCCTTAGCCTCAGCCAGCTCCGGTCCAGGGTGAGATGAATGCCACGGAAGTTGCCACTATTGTAGCAAAGGCGGTAAATTCAGCATTAGCTATGGTACAACAGGCTCCACCACAGGTTCCAGTAGTGGCTCCAACACCAGTCCATGCTCTCCCTTCTGCGTGGGAGCCCGTCAGAGATACCTTTCAGAAGGGACACCCTCCAGAGTTTGTGGGGAGTTCAAATGTAGTAAAGGCGATCCAGTGGAGGAAAGATACACTGAGGCACCTGAGGATGAATGAGTGGTCGGTTCCTAAGAATTCCATTGGTCTTGTGCGAGTTGTTGCCACCCCTCACGGGGCTGTTTGGGGGGTGTTTCGGGGTTGCGCACTCTAACAATATGTGTTTCAATCTTAAGTGTGGATATTCTAAAAATTCGTCCGTGCTCCCTGATTGGGGGTCCCGTGACCATGTGATCGATTCCTACGAGTTACATTGGTCCAGTGTGAGGTGTTGGCGCTGCTCATGCGGCCGTTCAGGGGGTGTTTTGTGGTTTTTCCCTCTAACTGCATGTTTTTAAGTTGAAGTGTGGATATTCTAAAAATTGGTCCGTGCTCCCAGAACGGGGGTCCCATGACCATGGGGTTGGTTCCTAAGAGTTACATTGGTCCCGTGCAAAGTGTTGATGCCTCTCCCGGGGCCGTTTGTGGGGGTGTTTCGCGATTTCTCACTCCAACACTTATTTTTAAACCAAAGTGTAGATATTTTGAAAATTGGCCCCTAATCCCAGACTGGGAGTCTTGTGACCACACAGTCAGGTCCTATGAGTTACATTAGTCCCGTGCGAGGTATTATCAACGGTCATGGGGCTGTGTGGGGGTGTTTTAAGGTTTCACCCTCTAACGACATGTTTTCAAGCCTAAGTTTGGATATTCTAAAAATTGGTCCATACACCCGTACCGAGGGTCCCATCACCATGAGGTTGGTTCTTATGAGTTTTTTTGATCGAATGCGAGTTATTGGCGCCACTCACGGGGCCGTTTCGAGGGTGTTTCAGGGTTTTTCCCTCTAACGGTATGCTTCCAAGCCTTAGTGTGGACATTCTGAAAATTGGTCCCTGCTCCAGAATTGAGAATCCCGTGGCCACAAGATCGATTCCTACGAATTACATTGATCCCGTGCGAGGTGTTGGCACCACTCACGGGGCCATTTGGGAGGTGTTTTGGGGTTTCGCCATCTAACGGCATGTTTTCAAGCTTAAGTGTAGAGATTCTGAAAATTGGTATGTGCTCCCTGACCAGGGGTCCCGTGACCACATAATCGATTCCTAAGAGTTACATTGGTCATGTTCGAGGTGTTGGCGCCACTCACGGGGACATTTGGGAGGGTGTTTCGGCATTTCGTACCCTAACGACATGTTTTCAAACCTAAGTGTAGATATTCTGAATATTCGTCCGTGCTCCCAGACCGGGGGTCCCATGACCATGCGATCGATTCCTACGAGTTACATTGGTAGTGTGAGAGTTGTTGATGTAGCTCATGCGGTCGTTCGGGAAGTGTTTTGTTTTGCCCTCTAACAACATGTTTTTAATTCAAAGGGTGGATATTCTAAAAATTGGTTTATGCTCCTGAATCGGGGGTCCCGTGACCACGCGGTTGGTTCCTAAGCGTTACATTGGTCCCGTGCGACGTGTTGGTACCTCTAAAGGGGCCGTTTGGGTGGAGGGTGTTTCAGTGTTTCTCAATGTAACACTTATTTTCAAGCCTAAGTGTGGATATTCTAAAAATTGGTCTATGCTCTCGGACCGAGGATCCCGTGACCATTGGGTCGATTCTTACTAGTTACATTGGTCCCATGCGAGGTGTCGTTACCTCTCACGGGTCCGTTTGGGTGGTGTTTCGAGGTTTTTACTTTTGACGGCATATTTTCAAGCCTATGTGTGGATATTTTGAAAATTAATCTGTGCTCCTGAACTGGTGGTCCCGTGACCACGCGGTCGGTTTCTCAGAGTTACATTGGTCCCATGCGAGGTGTTAACACCGCTCACAAGTCCATTTGTGGGTGTTTCGGGGTTTCGCACTCTCACGGCATGTTTTCAAGCCTAAGTGTGGATATTATGAAAATTGGTTCATGCTTCCAGATAGGGAGTCCCATGACCACGCGGTCAATTCCTACAAGTTACATTGGTACCGTGCGAGGTGTTAGCACCGCTCACGGGGCCGTTTAGGGGGTGATTAGAGATTTTTCCCACTAACGACATGTTTTCAAACGGACCGGGGGTCCTGTGACCACACGATCGGTTCCTAAGAGTTACATTGGTCCCATGCAAGATGTTGGCACTGTCCATGGGGCCGTTCGGTGGTTTTTTTAGGGTTTCGCACTCTAACGACATGTTTTTAGTCTTAAGTGTGGATATTCTGAAAATAAGTTCATGCTCCCGAAATGGGAGTCCTATGACCACACGGTCAGTTCCTACATGTTACATTGGTCTTGTGCAAGGTGTTAGCTCCTCTCACGGGGCCGTTTGTGGGGTGTTTCGGGGTTTCTCCCTCTAACGGCATGTTTTCAAGCCTAAGTATGGATATTTTGAAAATTGGTCCATGCTCCCAGAATGGGGGTCATGTGGCCACGCGGTCGATTTTTAGGAGTTACATTGGTCCCGTTCGAGGTGTTGGCATGGATCATGGGGACGTTTGGGGGGTGTTTCGGGGTTTCTCCCTCTAACGACATATTTTCAAGTTTAAGTGTGGATATTTTGAAAATTGGTCCATGCTCCCGTACCAGGGGTCCCGTCACCATGCGGTCGATTCTTACGAGTTACTTTGATCCAATGCGAGTTCTTGGCGCCACTCACAGGGCCATTTCGATGGTGTTTCTGTGCTCCCAGACCAAGGGTGCCATGACCATGCGATCGGATCCTACGAATTACAATGGTCCCGTGAGAGGTGTTGATGATGCTAATGGGGCCATTTGGGTGGTGTTTCGAGGTTTCGCCCTTTAAAGGTATGTTTTCAAGCCTGTGTGGATATTTTGAAAATTGGTCTATGCTCTTGAACCGAGGGTCCCATGACCTTGCGATCGGTTTCTAAGAGTTACAATGGTCATGTGCGAGGTGTTAGCACCGTTCACAGATCCATTTGGTAGGTGTTTAAGGGTTTCACACTCTCACGACATGTTTTCAAGCCAAAGTGTAAATATTCTAAAAATTGGTCTGTTCTCCAGGACTGGGAGTCCTGTGACCACGTGGTCGATTCTTACGAGTTACATTGGTTCCATGCGATGTGTTAGCACCGCTCACGGGGACATTTGGGGAGTGATTCAGGATTTTCCCTCGAATGGCATATTTTCAAGCCTAAGTGCGAATATTCTAAAAATTGGTCTGTGCTCTCAGACCGGGGGTCCCGTGACCACGCGGTTGTTTTGGTGTTTTGGGGTTTCATCCTCTAACGACATGTGTTTCAAGCCAAAGTGTTTATATTTAGAAAATTTGTATGTTTTCCCGTACTGGGGGTCCATCCACCACACGATCATTTCCTACGAGTTATTTTGATCCAGTGCAAGTTGTTGGGGCCGCTCACAGGTTCGTTTTGAGGGTGTTCCAGGGTTTTGCCCTCTAATGGCATGCTTTCAAGCTTAAGCATAGACATTATGACATTTAGTCCGTCCTTCTGAATCGGGGGTCCTATGACCATGCGGTCGGTTCCTACGAGTTACAATGGTCTCGTGCGAGGTGTTGGCAACACTCACGGTGCCGCTTGAGGAGTGTTTTAGGGTTTTGCCCTCTAACGGCATGTTTTTAAGCCTGAGTGTGAATATTCTAAAAATTGATCCGTGCTCCCGGACTTGGGGTCCCGTGACCATGCGGTTGGTTCCTATGACTTACATTGGTCCCGCGCGAGGTATTGGCATCGCTCATGGGGCTATTTGGGTGGTGTTTTGAGGTTTCGCCCACTAACGACATGCTTTCATGCCTAAGTGTGGATATTTGGAAAATTGGTCTGTGCTCTAAGATCGGGGTTTCCAAGACCATGCGGTCAGTTACTATGAGTTACATTGGTCTCATTCGAGGTGTTTGCCCTTCTCATAGAGCCGTTTAGATGTGTTTCGTGATTTCGCCCTCCACGGTCATGTTTTCAACCCTAAGTATGGATATTATTAAACTTGATTTGTGCTCCCAGACTGGAGGTCCCGTGACCACGCGGTTGATTCCTAAGAGTTATATTAGTCCCGTGCGAGGTGTTGGCGCAGCTCATGGGGCCGTTCGGGTAGTGTTTCAGGGTTTCTCCCTCTAACGGAATGTTTTCAAGCCTAAGTGTGGATATTCTCAAACTTGGTCCATGCTCCCAGACCGGGTGTACCGTGACCACGCGGTTAGTTCCTAAAAGTTACAATGGTCCCGTGCGAGGTGTTGGCGCTTCTCACGGGGCTGTTTGGTGGGTATTTTTGGGTTTTGTACTCTAACGCATATTTTTAAGCCTAAGAGTGGATATTCTAAAAATTGGTTCGTGCTCCCGGACTGGTAGTCATGTGACAATAAGGTTGGTTCCTATGAGTTACATTGGTTCCGTGCGAGGTGTTAGATCCTCTCATGGGGGTGTTTCGGGGTTTCACCTCTAACGACATGTTTTCAAGCCTAAGTGTGGATATTCCTAAAATTGGTCCGTGCTCCCAGACCGGTGGTCCCGTGACCATGCAGACATTCTTTACGAGTTACATTGGTCCCGTTTGAGGTGTGGGCATGGATCACGGGGCCATTTGGGGGGTATTTCGGGGTTACTCCCTCTAACGACATGTTTTCAAGCCTAAGTGTGGATATTCTGAAAATTGGTCCGTGCGCTCGTACCGGGGGTCCCGTCACCACGCGATCAATTCTTATGAGTTACTTTGATCCAGTATGAGTTGTTGGCATCACTCATGGGTCCGTTTCGAGGGTGTTTCAGGGTTTCTCCCTCTAATGGCATGCTTTAAAGCCTAAGTGTGGACATTCTAAAAATTAGTTCGTACTCCCGGACTGAGGGTCCCGTGACCATGCGATCGGCTCCTACCAATTACATTGGTCCCGTGCCAGGTGTTGACGCTGCTTACGGGGCCGTTTTTTTGGTGTTTTTGGGTTTCACACTCTAATGGCATGTTTTTAAGCCAAAGTGTGGATATTCTGAAAATTGATCCGTGCTCTCGGACTTAAAGTCGTGTGATCACACGGTTGGTTCCTATGAGTTACATTGGTCCGTGTGAGGTGTTAGCTCCTCTCACGGGGGCGTTTACGAGGTGTTTCAGGGTTTCGTTCTCTAACGGCATGTTTTCAAGTCTAAGTGTGGATATTCATAAAATTGGTCCGTGCTCCCAGACTAGGGTTCCTGTGACCACACAGTTAGTTTTTACGAGTTATATTGGTCCCGTGCGAGGTGTTGGCACAACTCACTAGGCCGTTCGGGGGGTGTTTCACCATCTAACGACATATTTTCAAGCCTAAGTGACTGGGGGTCCCATGACCACGCATTTGGTTCCTAAGAGTTACATTGGTCCCGTGCAAGGTGTTGGCACTTTTCACGGGGCCGTTTGGTGATTCTTTTTGAGTTTCTCACTCTAACGACATGTTTTCAAGACTAAGTGTGGATATTATGAAAATTGGTTCGTGCTCCAGATCAGGGTTCCCGTGACCACGCGATTGGTTCATACGAGTTACATTGGTCCCGTACGAGGTATTGGCACCTCTCATGGGGCCGCTTGGGTGGTGTTTCGAGGTTTCACCCACTAACGACATGCTTTCAAGCCTAAGTGTGGATATTCAAAAAATTGGTCCGTGCTCTGGGACTGAGGGTTCCAAAACCATATAGTCGGTTACTATGAGTTACATTGGTCCCGTTCGAGGTGTTGGCACCGCTCACAGAGCCGTTTAGTGATGTTTCACAGTTTCGCCCTCTATCGGCATGTTTTTAAGCCTAAGTGTGGATATTCTTAAACTTGATTCGTGCTCCTGGACCGGGGGTCCCGTGACCACACGGTCGAGTCCTAAGAGTTACATTGGCCTTATGCCAGGTGTTGGCGCCGCTCATGGGGCCGTTTGATTGGTGTTCAGGGTTTCTTCCTCTAACGGCATGTTTTCAAGCCTAAGTTTGGATATTCTAAAAATTGGTCCATGCTCTCAGATCGATGGTCCCGTGATTATGTGATTGATTCCTAAGAGTTACATTAGTCCCGTGTGAGGTGATGGCACTGCTCATGGGGCCGTTTGGTGGGTGTTTTTGGTTTTGCACTCTAACGGTATGTTTTCAAGCCTAAGTGTGGATATTTTGAAAATTGGTTCGTGGTCCCAGACTAGGAGTCCTATGACCACATGGTCGATTTCTAGGAGTTACATTGGTCCCGTGCCAGGTGTTAGCTCCTCTCATGGGTCCGTTTGCGGGGTGTATCGAGATTTCTCCCTTTAACGACATGTTTTCAAGCCTAAGTGTGGATATTCTTAAAATTAGTTCGTGCACCCAGACCAGGGGGCCTGTGACCACACGGTTGGTTTTTACGAGTTACATTGGTCCCGTTCGAGGTATTGGCATCACTCACGGGGCCGTTTGGGGGTTATTTCAGGGTTTCTCCCTGTAATGACATGTTTCGAGCCTAAGTGTGCACATTCTGAAAATTGGTCTCTGCTCCTGGATCAGGGTTCTCATGACCACGCAGTCGGTTCCTAAGAGTTACATTGGTCCCGTGCGAGGTGTTGTCACCGCTCATGGGGCTTTTTGGGGGGTGTTTCAGCATTTCTCACTCTAATGACGTATTTTCAAACCAAAGTGTGGATATTTTGAATATACATTCGTGCTCCCTGACCGGGTGTCCCGTTACCATGTGATCAGTTCCTACGAGTTACATTGATCCCGTGCGAGGTGTTGGCGCCGCTCACGTGACCGTTCGGGGGGTGTTGTGTGTTTTTTTCCCTCCAATAGCATGTTTTTAAATCGAAGTGTGGATATTTAGAAAATTGGTCCGTGCTCCCGGACGAGGGTCCCGTTACCACGTGATCGGTTCCTAAGAGTTACATTGGTCCTGTGTGAGGTGTTGACGCCTCTCACGGGGCCGTTTTAGGGGGATGTTTCGAGGTTTCACACTCTAATGTTTATTTTCTAGACTGAGTGTGGATATTCTAAAAATTGGTTCGTGCTCCCGGATCGGGGTCCCGTGACCATGAGATAGGTTCCTACGAGTTACATTGGTCCCATGTGAGGTGTTGGCGCTTCCCACGGGGCTGTTTGTGTGGTGTTTTTGGGTTTCGCACTCTAATAGCATGTTTTTAAGCCTAAGTATAGATATTTTGGAAATTGGTTCGTGCTCACGGACTAGGAGTCCTGTGACTACATGGTCGGTTCCTACGAGTTACATTGGTCCCGTAAGAGGTGTTAGCACTGCTCACGGGGCCATTGGGGGGTGTTTCTAGGTTTTTCCCTCTAACGGTATGTTTTCAAGCCTAAGTGTGGATATTCTTAAAATTGGTCCGTGCTCCTAGACTGGGGGTCCCGTGACCATACAGTTGGTTTCTACGAGTTATATTGGTCCCATGCGAGGTGTTGGCACAACTCACGGGGGCGTTTGAGGGGTGTTTGGGGGTTTCTCCCTCTAACAACATGTTTTCAAGTCTAAGTGTGGATATTTTGAAAACTTATCCGTGCTCCCGTACCGGGGGTCCCGTCACCATGCGGTCATTTCCTATGAGTTACTTTGATCTAATGCGAGTTATTGGCGCCACTCACAGGTCCGTTTTGAGGGTGTTTTAGAGTTTCTCCCTCTAACAACATGCTTTCAACATTAAGTGTGGACATTCTAAAAATTATTCCATGCTCCCGGATAGGGAGTCCCGTGACCATGCGGTCGGTTCCTATGAGTTACATTGGTCTCGTGTGAGGTGTTGGCATGGCTCACGGGGCCGTTAGAGGGTGTTTTGGGGTTTTGCCCTCTAACGGCATGTGTTTCAAGCCTAAGTGTGAATATTCTAAAAAATATCTGTGCTCCCGGACCGGGGGTTCCGTGATCACGCGATTGGTTCCTATGAGTTACATTAGTCCTGTTCGGGGTATTGGCCCTACTCATGGGGCCGTTTGTGTGGTGTTTCAAGGTTTTGCCCACTAATGGCATGATTTCAAGCCTGAGTGTGGATATTCAGAAAGTTGGTCCATTCCCTTCAATTAGGGGTTACAAGACCACGTGGTCGGTTCCTTGGAGTTACTTTGGTCCCGTTCGAGGTGTTGGCACCGCTCACAGAGCCGTTTGGTGATGTTTCGCGGTTTCGCCCTCTAACGGCATGCTTTCAAGCCTAAGTGAGGATATTCTTAAAATTGGTCCGTGCTCTAGGACCGAGTGTCCTATGACCACGCGATCGGTTCCTATGAGTTACACTGGTCTCATGTGGGGTGTTGGCACCGCACACAGGGCCGTTTCGGGGATGTTTCGGGATTTCTCCCTCTAACGGCAAGTTTTCAAGCCTAAGTGTGGATATTTTGAAAATTGGTCCGTGCACCTAGATCGGGGGTCCTGTGACCACGCGATGAGTTCCTACGAGTTACATTGGTCTTTTTTAAGATGTTGGAACCACTCACAGGGCCGTTTGGGGGGTGTTTCAGGGGTTTCTCCTTCTAACGGCATGTTTTCAAGCCTAACTGTGGATATTCTAAAAATTGGTCCGTGCTCCTAGACCATGGATCCCCTGACCACGCGGTCGGTTCCTAGGAGGTATATTAGTCCCGTGCGAGGTTTTGGCACCCCTCACAGGGCCGTTTGGGTGGTGTTTCAGCATTTCTCACTCTAACGACATGTTTTCAAGCCTAAGTGTGGATATTTTAAAAATTCATCCTTGCTCCCGAATCGGGGGTCCCGTAACCATGCGGTTGGTTCTTAGGAGTTACATTGGTCCCGTGCGAGGTATTAGAGTCGCTCACGAGGACGAATGGGTGATGTTTGGGGGTTTCGTACTCTACCGACATGTGTTTCAAGCCTAAGTGTGGATATTCTGACAATTGGTCTGTGCTCCCGGACAGGGGATCCCGTGACTATACGGTCAGTTCCTAGGAGTTACATTGGTCCCGTACGAGGTGCTGACACCACTCAAGGGACCATTCGTGGGGTATTTTAGGATTTCGCCCTCTAACAGCTTGTTTTCAAGCCTAAGTGTGGATATTCTGAAAATTGGTTCGTGCTCCTAGACTCGGGATCCCGTGACCACACGATAGGTTCCTAAGAGTTACTTTGGTCCCATGCGAAGTGTTGGTGCTGTTCGCGGGGACGTTTGATGGGTGTTTGGGGTTTCTCACTCTAACGGCATATTTTTAAGACAAAGAGTGGATATTCTTAAAATTGGTATGTTCTCCTGGACTTAGAGTCATGTGATCACATTGTCCATTTCTACAAATTATATTGGTCCCGTGCGAGGTGTTAGCACCGTTCAATTGGACATTTGGGGTGTGTTTCGGGGTTTCACCCTCTAACGGCATGTTTTCAAGCCTAAGTGTGGATATTCTTAAAATTGGTCCATGATCTCGGACCGGTGGTCCCGTGATCTCATTCTCGGTTTCTACAAGTTACATTTGTCCCGTGCGAGGTGTTGGTGCTGGTCATGGGGCCGTTCATGCGTTCTTTCAGGGTTTCGTCCTCTAACGACATATTTTCAAACCTAAGTGTAGATGTTCTGAAAATTGGCTCCCAGACTTGTGGTCCCGTAACCACGCGGTAGGTTCCTAAGAGTTACATTGGTCTCGTGTGAGATGTTAGCACTATTCACGAGGCCATTTGGTTGGTGTTTTTGGGTTTCGCACTCTAACGACATATTTTCAAGCCTAAGTGTGAATATTCTAAAAATTGGTTCGTGCTCCCCGACTGAGAGTCCTCTGACCACACATTCGGTTCTTACGAGTTACATTGGTCCCGTGCGAGGTGTTAGCACCACTCACGGGGCCATTTGGGTGGTGTTTAAGGGTTTCTCCCTCTAACGACATGCTTTCAAGCCTAAGTGTGGATATTCTTAAAATTGTTTCGTGCTCCCGGATTGGGGGTTCCCGTGACCACGTGGTCGGTTTTTACAAGTTACAATCATCCCGTTCGAGGTGTTGACATCGTTTACGGGGCCGTTTGGATATTTTCAAGCCTAAGTGTTGATATTATGAAAATTGATCCATCCTCCCGTACTAGGGGTCCCCTCATTATGCAGTCAGTTCTTACGAGTTACTTTGATCTAGTGCGAGTTTTTGGCACCGCTCATGGGACTGTTTTGAGGGTGTTACAAGGTTTTTCCCTTTAATGGCATGCTTTCAAGCCAAAGTGTGGACATTCTAAAATATTGGTCTGTGCTTTCGGACCGAAGGTCCCGTGACCACGCGATCATTTCTTACAAATTATATTGGCCCGGTGAGAGGTATTGGCGTAGCTTATGCAGCCGTTTTTGGGGTGTTTTGGTGTTTCGCCCTTTAACGACATGTTTTTGAGCCTAAGATTTAATATTTTGAAAATTGGCCTGTGCTCCCGTGCCGAGGGTCCTGTGACCACGCGTTCAGTTTTTACGAGTTACATTGGTCCCGTGTGAGGTGTTGGCGCTACTTACGGTGCCGTTTGGGGGTGTTTCGAGATTTCACCCTCTAATGGCATGTTTTTAAGCTCAAGTGTGGATATTTTGAAAATTTGTCTGCGCTCCTGGATCGAGGGTCCCGTGACCAAGAGGTCAGTTCCTACATGTTACATTTATCCCGTGCGAGGTGTTGTTGCCGCTCACAGGGCCATTTTTTCGTGATTTCACCCTTTAAGGGCATGTTTTCAAGTCTAAGTGTGGATATTCTAAAAATTTGTCCGTGCTCCCTGAACCGGGGTCTCGTGACCACGCAGTCGGTTCCTATTAGTTACATTGGTCACATACGAGATGTTAGCACCGCTCACAGGCCCGTTTGGGGGTGGTTCGGGGTTTCGCCCTCTAATGGCATGCTTTCAATCCCAAGTGTGGATATTCTAAAAATTAGTTCGTGCTCCTGAACCGAGGGTCCCATGACCAAGCGATCGGTTCCTACAATTTACATTGGTCACGTGCGAGGTGTTGCCATCGCTCACGGGGTCGTTTGGGGGGTGTTTCGGTATTTTTCCCTCTAACGAAATGTTGTTAAACCTAAGTATGGATATTTTGAAAATTTGTCCATGATCTCGTACCGCGCGTCCCGTGACCACGCGATCGCTTCCTATGAGTTACATTGGTCCCGTTCGAGGTGTTGGCATCGCTCACGGAGCCGTTTGGGGCATGTTTTCAGTCCTGAGTGTGGATATTCTAAAAATTGATCCGTGCTCCCCTATCGAGGGCCCCGTGACCACACGGTCAGTTTATACGAGTTACATTGGTCCCGTGCGAGGTGTTGGAACCACTCACAGGGAGGTTTGGTGGGTGTTTCGGGGTTTCTCCTTCTAATGGCATCTTTTCAAGCCTAAGTGTGGATATTCTAAAAATTGGTCCATGCTCCTGAACTGAGGGTCCCATGACCACGAGGTCAGTTCCGGCGAGTTATATTGATCCCGTGCGAGATGTTGGCACCGCTCACGGGGCCGTTTGGGGTTGTTTCTCGGTTTTGCCCTCTAATGGCATGTTTTCAAGCCTAAGGGTGGATATTCTGAAAATTGGTTCGTGCTTTCGTATCGAGGGTCCCGTGACCACGCGGTCGGTTCCTATAAGTTACATTTTTCTGGTGCGAGGTATTTTTATCGCTCATAGGGACGTTTGGGTTTTTTTGGGGGTTTCTCCTTTAACGACATATTTTCAAGGCTAAGTGAGAATATTCTGAAAATTAATCTGTGCTCCCGAACATTGGGTCTCATGACCACGTTGTCAGTTCCTATGAGTTACATTGGTCCCATACAAGGCGTTGGTGCCGCTCACAGGGCCGTTTGGAGGTTGTTTCAAAATTTCTCCCTCTAATGTCATCTTTTCAAGCCTAAGTGTGGATATTTTTAAAATTGGTCAGTGCTCCGGACCAAGGGTCCCGTGACCACGCAGTCGGTACCTATGAGTTACAACTAGTTTCTTTAGAGTTTTTTCTGGACAGTATTTAGACCACTTCCCTGGATTTTTATAACTATAATAAGGTTCCCCTTACTTATTTTAGATGGTGTAGTTCGATTTTATTGAGAAGAGTGAGAGTTTGATTTTTTTATACAACTATAGTTTGATTCCAGGCTCTCCGTCTTCAATGCCATATTGTTGGTGGGAATTTCCATTGTAAAGAGAAGAATTAATATGAGCGAGAAAGTGACCGTTGTGTGAAGAAAATCAAAGGTCAGGTCACAAAGATTTTTTCGACCTGAGTTGTAGCGTTCTCTGCTTCAATTACAAGGTATGTCAGTTGCGAAATTATATTATTATGGAATTACAAGCTATGTCAGTTGTGAAATTATATTTTCGCGTGGTCACGGGACCCCCAGTTTGAGAATATGATAATAATTTGAAAATATGTAGACAAAAGCTTGAAAACATGTCGTTAAAGGGAGAAATCCCGAAACACCCTCCTAAACAGCCTTATGAGTGGCGCCAACACCTCGCACGGTGACAATAAACCAAAAATAATTACAATCCAACAACCAATAATTACCCGTTACTCCTTCCAACATACTATCCAATAACAAGCCAATAACCAATAATTATCCAATTGCCAAACCAAACAAAACCAATAATCATACTATCAAACATTCGTAAAAGTAACTAAACATTCCTATACACACGTACACAAAAATACACTCGCATCTACATAAATACACACATATACATTAGGGTTTAAATCAGAAATACAAAAAATAGGGTTTACCTTTGAGATTGAGAGATAGTTTGGGGCAGAAATTACATTCATAAAAGTAACTAAACATTTACACATCAAAGTCAATCTCTAATATAATGTCAATATCATAATAGGATATAAATAAGATTGACAAGGATAACATAATATTTTGATACTCAATCTTCTTGTAAATTAACTAAAAGATCTTTCAAATTAGGGTTGACTTCAAGAGATGATTTGAACTCTTTTGGAGCCTTTAATGCATGCACTTCAGTAGTCATACCCTTTGGTGCATGCACAACAATAGACCAATTGTAATCCTTTATGCACTTCAAGTATAATACTATCTTTACGTTCTGAAAGGCACATATAAAAGTCTCATTGACTAGGTGATCTTTACTCTTCAGCTTTGATAAATCTACCATAATAAGTTTGGAGTCAGGATCAACTTTGAAATCATTCTTTGTATCCTCCACCTTTACCCAATCACATTAGAATACGGTTTATATAAAATCTAAGTAATCAAGTTTTAAGATTTGTTGGATTATCCCATAATAGGTTAGCACTGTATTCTTTGGATTTTTATCGCTTTTTCTAGTTATACAGGTTGTCAAGGAAGAAATTAATATTCCACTATTTTGCATCAAAAGCTTTTCCTTGTATGGATATGAAATGAAATCAAAACCGTTGGTGCAGAATTTCTTAAACTCTTTTGCATGAAAACTAGGCCCTGTTGCTAGATGTGCAAGCCTAGAAGAGACATCACCTCTTTTTAGAAGCTGAATTTATTAATGAATTTGTATTAGGGCATATTATTATCACACGCGAATAAATAATCGCACACATAAGATGTGAAATTTACCACTTTTAATACCCATGCGCTAAAATCAATTGTCGTGTAATTTCTCCTTTGATTTTGGGCAATTTTGTTCTCGTACTTCCTACTGATAAAATGTATAGTTTATATCATAAAATATAAAAAACATATAACTAAATAAGAAGAATTCAGTAGATACTCACTCTCTACAGTCTTTTACTTCATTTTGCGATTCGAAGACATAACAAGCTGCTTGCCCATATTGTAGATTTGTGTGTTTCACCTCTTTAGGGTTCACAAATGTTAATTCATCCTTAAAATTGTCAGGTTCCTCAATCACTCGTTCTCCAAGAGGATTGAACCTCCTTACCTTCTGGCATATGTTCCCTAATGTATAGCGATGATTCCACCGTTATGTATTCTTCAGCAAATGACCATCCAATATATCGTGTATTCTTGACGTAATCTTTGAAGGTTTTCATCAAGCGCTCAAAAGGATACGTCCAATAATTCCTAACGAGACCACATAGCAAAGCTTCATCTCATAAGTACACTAGCAGGTGGATGCTGATATCGAAGAACAATGGAGGGAAATATTTCTCTAATACATAAACTACCTCGACTAAAATTGATTTTGCAGCTGTAATGTGCGTTCTGTTTACCACTTCTTCACAAAGTAGGGTAAAATATAAACTAAGTTGCCTAATTGCCTGATGGAGATCTTTGTGTTAAGAAAAGAAATGCCAAAATAACATAGGGATTAATTCGAGGATTACATGCTAGTCATTAGACTTGCACTGTTTCAAGTCATTTACTTAGTTGCTTACTACCCTACGTAAATAACTAGAATAACCAGTTGGAGTCTTTAAGTTGCACAATGTGTATAAGAGGATCTTCTTCTCACTAGTGGTCAAAGTGAAAGAAGCCCAGTGGGTATAAATTCTTCCTATTGTAGGATTATTTCTTAACCACAGTTTCTTCTTTATTTTCATCTCCTGTAGATCTAGTCAGGCCCGCTCTCCATCTTTGGAATGAGATCCACCCAGACATGTTCCTATCAAACATTCAGCAATATTTTTCTCTGTGTCCATCATATCAACTACATGCCTTACACGATGTACTTAACAAATATGATAAATCAAATAATATTGATCGCCTAGACCATGGATTCTCTTTACTAGGGTCGTTTGAATCCCCCTAGCTTTACGCTTCAGTTTTACAAATTGGGGGTGTTTATTAACATACATATTTTACGCAGTTGAAGTCGTCACATTCTCCTCAATCTGCTGACTAAAACCCCGATCGGTGGCATTTTGCACTCGTAACCGAAACACAAAAAGTTAGACATGTCGTTCCTAAAAGGGTGACTCGTCATCTGAAATCTACGATGACCCGTGTAAATCATCTTACTACTATGTTTTAGCCAACATGTTTTAGTTTCCTCCCCACATATGGGACATCCATAGTAACCATGAACATTACGACCGAACAAGGTCCCATAAGCTATAAGTTCATGGATCACCCACATCACCATTGCTTTAAGTATGAACTTTTCACCCGTATGAGAGCCGAATGCCATCGTGCCTTTATCCCAAAACTATTTAAGTTCTTTGATTAATAGTGTTAAAAATATATCAATATCATCACTAGGAGCCTCTGACCCGGGTATTAATAAAGATAACAATGTGAACTCCTTTCTCATGCATAATGTGGGAAGGAGACTTAAAGGCTCCAAGAGTACTGACCAATAACTCTGACTAGTACTTAAATTATCAAAAGGGTTACACCCAACGTTTGAGATTGCAAGATGAATGTTGGTTCCTTTAAAAATTTATGGTGTTTCATGTTTTAAATTTGCGAGATGGGAGAATAAATTGGATGACGCATCATATTTCCCCCCACCTCGCATCAAGTGTGCGATGTCATGGCCTCCTCTATCCACGGTACATGAAAAAACCATTTTAACCATAACGCAAATGGAAAATACTTTAAAACATTTTGTGGGACTTCCGAGGAGCACTTGCGATTTTTAGCACCTTTTTCCTATCCATTCTCACAAACCACTTATCTAAGCTCGCTGCATATAGGAAATTCATCCTTCTTTTCGTTCTCGTTGCGGTACAATATACAATCATACTTTCATGCATAAATAGATTTGTATTTCAAACCCAAACCCTTCAAGCTCTTCTTCATGGTAAGATAATAGTTTTATAATGTGTTCTCTTTTAGGAGAATATATTTAACCCACTTAAGAATTATGGTTACGTTGTTCCCAGACAAATAAAATTGACGCTTCAAATTATACAAAGTAATCATTGCATATAATACCGAGTGATCTTCATCGTAATCTTTATACAACGGGCTAGCCGCATCAGCTTTCAACCGTGTGTATTCCCGATCTCCTGTAAGTTCATAATAAAAAAATTCATTTAGTTGGCCATAATTCGCATTAGACGTATCCATAGGTTGGTGGTTATGAAGGTTGTGGAGTCTGTATGCATCAATTAAGTCGGTCAATGGACCATGTGTTTGTGAATCATATACCACTTCCACTCATTGGGGTTCCGTTATGCAGTCGAGTACCGACAATTCTTCTGGAATATAAGGAGTGTTTTTTTCACCATGGTATGTCCATATTTTATAGTCTTTACAGATTCCTCGCTTTATTAAATGCAACTCAACGTATTCCAATAACTTATATTTTTCGTTCATACAACGAGTGCACGGACACGGAATCTTGTCACTTTTAAGATTTTAAAAGCGTACTTAACAAATTCTTAAATGCCATTTACATGATTATTTGAAATTTGGTTAGTCTCTCTTATCCACTCTTTGTATAGTGGGAAATCCATGTAATAATCTTCAAATTACAGCCCTGTGGTAATAGGTAAAAAATATTATTACAACTGAAACAAAAATAATATTCTTACAACTGAAGCAACAAACATATATTATTAAAACTAAAACAAAACCAATATTCTTAAACTGAAAAAAATCAATATCCTTACAACTGAAACAAAACAAAATATTATTTGATCTTTTTCAACAGATAAATTGTCCAAGAAAGAAAAGAGTCTGCATAATTCCTCAATTTCAGCCCATCCCCACCTGCAGTGAACATAGGTACATCTCCGCAGCCGTTGTATATTTCATCGACCAATATTTGAGCCTCGCCCATCTCCCAAAGTCAGTTGTGTACTCGAGTTTTGACAACCTTGGAGATGAGTTTGCACACCCCCGACAACCCTCTTATTTCTCAGGTCTTTGAAATAGTACTTTTTTCCATAGTCATAATGACTTGTGGATGATGATCTAAGTCCCATGACAGATGGAGGCACTGGGAATGGGAATGTTGGATGAGGCGACATTTAGGAGCATAATGTTGGATGAGGCGGCATTTGTGAGGGGAATATTGGAGGCGGCATTTGGGAAGGGAAACATGAAGGGGGGGGGGGGTAGGGAAAACCTTGAGGATGAGAGTGAGGGTAAGGGTAACCTTGAGGAGGCGGTATTGGGATCCCATAATTTGGAATAGAGACACAAGTTGACAATTTGATTCTTCAACATTACCAGGTTATTTTTTATATCCTGGACATCCCTATCGGTCTTGAACTATCATTCCTCATTGGACAAGAAACGATCCTTAATCGAAGAAAACTCGTCCACAAGAGTTGCAGTCTGTTGAAATTTTATTTTTGGCATATGTGAGCCAACACCTCTCATCCTCCCCCTTTTGTCCTTTCCAAAGGTCCGGTTTAGGGCATCATTTTCAAGGTCAAAGTCATTAGTAGGGCTCTAACCTGACTGACGATGGACTCTATTGATTCTAGCATCTCATCCAAGTTCGGCGGTAATTTATTATCTTTGACTCGTCAAGCATGAACAAATAAGTTCAATCGATTTGGTTTTTTACCCGCATCTGGACCATCCTTTGTCCTACTCGCCAATTATTCTTTAAATCCTCATAGTATTTGGATCCCAGTTTGTGGATATCAATTTTTTATGCCCTGTTTTTTTTTTATTTTGTTCCTTTTGGGCTAACTTTTTCTCCATTGCCTCATTCTCCAAAACCTTATTCCATTGTTACACCAAAATATCAACATTGGGAAGCACTCTCTCTTTCAAAGATAAAATATTGAAGATCACTACCTCCTTCGGGAAATGTTTCTTCTGAAGGTTTCTCATGTATGTGCTCAATGATTCCGCAACCCGAGATAGAACCTTATTCTTGGAACGATCAGGAAATTAAAAATACTTACAGAGTTGATCGTATATGTTATCTTTGTCGTCTTGTTCAACGAGGTTCCAGTTGGCTGGTTCACCAACCCCCACGGTCATTTTTCCCAAAGCCAAGCACTGGGCTTTAAAGTTCAGGATGTCATTCCTATCACCCGTTGGGTTATTCTCGAGAAGGGAGAACCCAATAGAATTCTTTTGGGTTGAGCAGGAGGCGTCAACAGCATTGGATGGGGGCAGTTATACATTGGGAGTGCTGGATGAGGCCGCCGAAGCAGGCGCAATTGGACTTGGTGAGAAGGTAACCATTGCTGGAGTTGTGTATTGCTCAACAATTAGTGTTGAGAATTCGAATTGTGCAGGAGATGGTGAACCTCTTTGCGATGTCCCCTCGACACTTTGTTCCATTGAGTTGTTTCCTCCCGACATTATCTACAAAATTAAAAAACCATAAGTGACAAAAAAATATAATAAGAAATTATAATTAATTAATCAATCTTATATATATATATATATATATATATATATGGAGAGGATCATAAGTGGACCTAAAAAGCGAACTTTTTAATGGACCTTAACAAAAAACACCTAACAACCCATTATTTTTAATTCCTTTGTTGTAATTGATCCTCTCCCCATATATATATATGGATTAAAATTAATGGGTTGTTAGGTATTTTTTGTTAAGGTCCACTAAAAAGTCCGCTTTTTAGGTCCACTTGTGATCCTCTCCATATATATATATATATATATATATATATATATACCTTTTCAAAGTAAGACCTTAGAATATGTTCAATGTGCATGATCTCCAACCATTCGGTATTAGTTTTTAAGAACCTGTGAATTTTTTCATGTGGCCAACTAGGAGGAAGGGTATTTATAATTGATGTGTAGATATCCGTGACATGAACTTGGAATCCCATCATTTTCAACTTGTTGGCAAGATTCAATTTATCATTCATATAGCGCGAGACATCACAGTCTATATCAATGCTCTCTGTACACAATTGTATCCATAACGGGTGGATTCCCCCCCCCCCCCCTCCAACAACGTAACTAAATTCACGAATAAGTCGGGATTATGTGTGTGAAATATATTTTGTATAACATCGTTCCAATTTCCTGGTAAGGAAAATAGAATACGATCGAACAAGTAATATTAACTCCCCGATTTACAAAGTAGTTAAATTGTTTGATATTTTTATTTCCATACCTATAAATAGGAGTACCCTATACATGACGCTCACTAATGAAAGAGTTACTAGTGCATTTTGCAACCTCTCCAACTCTTGTTGCTGGTGATTATCACCATGCCTCATTTTTCCTGAGAAAAATATACGAGGGCATGAATATGAGTCCTACGGTTAAGGCATAAGTATATATTAGCGTATATTTATTTGAATAAGGTTTTGAGATGGAAAGGATTTTGAGTATATTAGTTTGATTAGGGTGAGTAACCTTAAATACTTAATTAATTTCAAACTTTAAAAAAAATCCAAGCCTTAAATGGCAAAACCTTAAATAATGCAATTTATTTTAATCCCTAAGTAACCACATTCAATCAATACTAATAATACTTAATTAATTTCAAACTCTAAATAAATTTCAAGCCATAAATGACAATACCCTTATGTGTCTCAATTTATTTTAATCCCTAAGTAACCACATTCAATCAATACTAAAAATGACAATACCCTTAAATAATGCAATTAATTTCAAACTCTAAATAATAATTACCAATCAATGTTAACAATACCCAATAAATACCAAACAAACAATCCAATAAATAATGACAATACACTTTTCTTGAAAAAAAAGTATACACACATATATAGATATACACACACATATACAGAAATACACACGTATACATATTCACACAAATATGAACACACAAACACATATAAACAAACATACACACAAATACACACACATTCACATTCACACACATATACATTAGGTTTTACCACAGAAATAAAAAAATTACGGTTTACCTTTGAGATTGAGAGAGAGATTGAGATTGTGAATGCAAATCACCGAAATTAGGATTTGAGAATGCAAATCGTCGAAAGAGAGAGAGGGAGAGAGAGATTGACGCGGGGAAGAAATGAAATGAAGGTGGGGTTTTTTTGTTATAAGGAACTGGGAACGGCCTAGAGCCGTGATCCACTGCCATGACCCTTAAATTTTTTCCACATCAGCGCGTAGGCAACCATGTGGTCACGACCCTAAGCCGTGACCTACGCAATTGATCAAATTGGTTTGGTCACGACCCAAAGTCGTGACCCACTAGGTGTTCATTGTGGCCTTGGTCATGGCTCAAGGCCGTAACCCTACCATGACCAATCGTGGGGGGAACTTTGGTGCGAATTTGGTGCCATGATGGTCACGACCTAAGGTTGTGACCCATACTGGTCAGGGATTTGGTCTGTGACCACTTCCAAGAGCATCCATAGCCACACTCGGTCATAGATATGGTCACACCAAATTTTATGTGATCACGGTTTTGGGTCATGACCCCCTGGGGGTGGCCATTCGCAGGATTTTAGTGCAATGTGGATTCCGTGACATAGATTTCACGACACATGGAAGAGATATGGTAGTATGTCGTGAAATGTCTAAGACAACAATGAATATCTTCCGTGACACACTTTTGTGTCACGAAATGTATATTTTCTTGTAGTAAAATACATCCTCAAATTGCCCAAATCAAAGATTTATCATCATGGAGGCTATGGGGGTTTGTAGATAGAGAAACTTCGCAGTTTGGAACTGTTTAGGGTGAAAATGTAGCTTAACAACACCAAAAGTGGTTTAATAGTGTAACCCCTATTGAAATTACTATTTGACCTCTATAATAGCCAAAAAATCCCACTGTAATAGTCTCATGGGAAAATTTTATGTTATGGATGGTTAAGCATTCCTATTATAATGTTCATAAAGACCATTATAATAGATTATGCTCACCAGACATATAAGAACATATAAAGGCTACACTGCCAATTTCTCACCTTAATTTTACCCCCGAGTTTTTTCGAAGACATCCAAACATTTCAATGATTTAGCCATTAACCCAATTTTGTTCATATGTGTCCACAAACGCAAAACTCAAAATCAAATTTTGAACTATTTAAATATATTCTAATTAAATAATTCTCTAAAAAATTGGGGGTATTTTATAGAACTCCCTACTTTCACCATTGAAAACACCTAGCACTAGAGGTCCATTTTTAATTAATCAATAAAAAACTATAAACAGATTGTTGAGTGAATATAAATAATAAGAAAATGATGCGTAACAAAGTGAGATTGGAATAAAGAAATTTTGGAACACAACTGTCTAACAGCTGTTAGAATGCAAAATATTGAAGAGTGCTTTTAAGCATTTGTCCCATATTAGTGGGTTGGAGAAAATGGGTTGTGTTAATATACCCTTTTTGTGAGTCTAAAGGGTAAGCCCTTTGGGTATTCAAGGTTTTGTGTGTATGGGTGGGAGACTTATTAGGCCAAGTCACACACGTGCGCTCCCCGCCGTCGCAGTTCGTTCTGCCCGTGCCCATGTTCGGGTCCTAGGTCTTGGGCTCATTAAGAATTAATTTTTTGGATAAATAAATTGACGTTTATTGGGCCTTAAAAATTATATTTTAACATTTTTTTTAATTCCGAAAAAAAATTTAAAAACGTGACTTCTTTAACTGTTGAAAAAGTGTTCCACTTGCCCACGTTTTTCCAGTCTTCTCTCCACATTGTGTTCCCATTAACCTCATTATTTTTTCGCAATAAAAGGAGGTTGATACCTCCGTTTTTACACACAGTTTACAAACTACAAACAGTTCTCTGAATTCTTTTTATAGAGAAACATAAATAATTATTCATCCCTGAATAATTATTATACCACAGAAATAATTAATCTTCCTCCAGTTAATTATATTACACATAATTGAGCAATACCTATATATTTCAGAATGGGTGTTGATTGAATGAATCTGGTTCGTACTACCGTTTCATATTTTTTGGGTTATTTTATCCTAGGGGTGACGAGGCTACTAAGACTGTCAGCAAACTTTGGACAGGGCCGCAAAATACCTTGAAGAGAGCGACATTGTCCGCGACTCAGCCAAAATTCTAGATTGTCCATTTCTGGATTTCTTATATTTTTCAGTCTCGGTTCCTAATTAGGTAATTTCGTTCCTTGTTTAATTCTGCATTTAAATTGTTGCGCTATCAGTTTTAAGGTGCCTGCTATTCTTCCATGGACGAAATTAACTCTAGCCTTAACAAGCCTGTCAAATATGAAGGCACCCATTTTAAAAGTTGGAGCAAAAAAATGCTATTTTATTTAACTACGAAAAAGGTCGCATCGTGTTTTCAATTTGACAAATCGTAGTAAATAATCCACCTACTGTTGAGGAAAGAAAAAAAATTAGAACTTGGGAGGAAAATGATTTTTCGTGCAAGAACTATATTTTGAATGCTCTAAGTGACAAACTTTATGACTATTATGCCAATTATAAAACTGCAAAAGATGTTTGGGATGCACTATTTAAAAAATATGACAAGGAGGAGGCGGGTGCTAAAAAATATGCTGTCAGGCGTTATTTGAAATTTCAAATGACGGATGAAAAATAGGTTGTTGCTCAAACCCATGATTTGCAAATGATTTTCCATGAAATTATTTCTGAGGGCATGGATTTAGATGAGCAATTTCAGGTGGCTGTGATTATTGATAAATTGCCTCCACGGTTCAAAGAGTTCAAAAATATTTCAAGGCATAAGTCTAAAGAATTTTCACTAGAGTCACTCATTACTAAATTGAGAATTGAGAAGGAATCCCAAAAACAAGACTACAAAGATGAAATTCTTGTTGTGTCACCACACTCCATTTGTTTTAAAGGCAAATGGAAAAAATATGAAATTTCAAAAAAAGAGCCACAACCAGAATTTTAAATTCAGAATCAGACTCAGAATAAGAATGAGAACCCTAGAAATGGACAGTCTAGTAACTCGGGACAAATTCTCTGTTTCAAGTGTGGCAAGTCTGGCCATATGGCTCGCAAATGTTGCAATATGCCACACGCACAAGTGAATTTGACCGAAGAGGACCTATGTGCTATGATTTTAGAAATCAACATGGTTAGCGGTGCCGAAGGGTAGTGGTTGGATGCTGGCGCTTCCCGCCATATCTGTTATGACCGTACTCTATTTAAGACTTATTCTGAGGCTGCAGATAAGAAGGTGTTGTTAGGTGATTCTCACTCCACTAAGGTTGCTTGTACTGAAAATGTGGAATTAAAGTTCACTTAGGGAAAGAATGTTATCCTCAAAGATGTTCTTCACACTCCCGAGATAAGGAAAAATTTGGTTTTGGGTTATCTGGCTTTACTCAAACTATTGGTGCTGATTTATTTACTTTGACCAAAAATGGAATTTTTGTAGGCAAGTGTTTTTTCACTGATGGGGTGTTTAAGTTGAATGTTGATGCTAATAAAATTTATCCTTCTGCTTATATTTCTTGGTCATTTAATGTTTGGCATGCTAGGCTTTGTCATGTTAATAAATGACTTGTTAAAAATATGAGAAATTTAGGATTAAATCCAGAATTATCATTAAGTGATTTTGAAAAATGTGAATAGTGTAGTCAAGCAAAAAAAACTAAGACACCACATAAATCTGTTTTTAGAGAATCTGAACCACTTGATTTAATTCATTCAGATATTTGTGAATTGTATGGTGTCACCAATAGAAATGACAAACGTTATTTTATTACTTTTATTGACGATTGTTCTGATTATTCATTTGGGTATTTAATGAAAAATAAAAGTGAAGCGTTTGCCATGTTTAAAATTTTCCTAAATGAAATTGAAAATCAATTTAATCAAAAAATCAAAAGGTTACGTAGTGATAGAGGCACCGAATATGATTCTGCGCCATTTATTGAATTTTATAAAACCCACGACATTATTCACGAAAAAACTACCCCTTATTCGCTCGAAATGAACGGTAAATCCGAAAGAAAAATAGGACATTAACTGAATTAGTTGTTGCTATTTTATTAAATTCGGGGGTTGCCTCACATTGGTGGGATGAAATTATTTTAACTATGTGTCACGTACTTAATAGAATTCCTAAGACTAAAATGAAAATATCTCCTTATGAAATTTGAAAAAATATTAAGCCCAACGTGTCATACTTTAGAACGTGGGGGTGCTCAGCCTATGTACATATACCCTATCCAAAAAGGTCTAAGGCTATGCTATTAGAAGCAAAACATACCGATTTTATGACTTGAAAAATTAAGTAATTGTTGAATCAAATGATGCCGATTTTTATGAAGATAAATTTCCTTTTAAATTGAGAAATAGTGGGGGCGAGTCATCCACTAATATTTTTTTAAATAAAAATAAAGAAAATAATGAATCTATTTTAGAACATCGAAAAAGTAAAAGGGCTCGTGTAGAAAAATATTTTGGTCCCGACTTTTATGCTTACACTTTAGAGGAGGATCCTAACACTATTCAAGAAGCTTTATCTTCTTTAGATGCTGATTTATGGTAAGAGGCTATTAATGATGAAATGGATTCTTTGGAAACAAATAAAACTTGACATTTAGTAGACCTTCCTCCTGGGTGTAAAATAATTGGGTGTAAATGGATTCTCAAAAAGAAATCAAAACCTGATGGCACTGTTGAAAAATATAAGGCACGTTTTGTTTCCAAAGGTTTTAGACAACGAGAAAATGTAGATTTTTTTGATACATTTTCACCCGTGACTAGAATAATGTCTATACGTGTACTACTTGCCATAGATGCCTTAAATGATTTAATTGTACACCAAATGGATGTTAAAATTGCATTTTTAAATGGAGAATTAGAAGAAGAGATTTATATGGATCAACCTGAAGGTTTTATTATACACGGTGAAGAAAATAAAGTTTGTAAATTAGATGCATATCTTTGTTGACTAAAACAGTCAACTAAACAATGGCATGATAAATTTGATAGCCTACTCATCTCTAATGGGTTTTAAATAACTGAAAGTGACAAATGCATTTATTATAAATATGTAGAGAACATTTTCACTATCATATGCCTTTGTGTTGATGACTTGCTTATATTTGGTTCTAATATTCATGCCGTAGAAAATGTTAAATCATTATTGTGTACCAATTTTGATATAAAGGATTTGGGTGAAGCTAGTGTAATATTAGGAATTAATATTACTAGGTCATAAAATGGACCTTTTTTACATCAATCTCATTACATTGAGAAAGTTCCAAAGAAATACAATTACTTTGGCTATAAACCTGCTAGTACTCAATTTGACCCTAGTGTAAAGTTATTTAAGAACACTGGCGACAGTGTAAATCAAAATGCTTATGCAAGCATTATAGGTAGCTTACGTTATGCTACAAATTGCACTAGACTTGACATAGCTTATGCTGTGGGAGTACTATGTAGATTTACCAGTAGACCTAGTATGGAGAATTGGCATGCTAGCTACCTTAAAAGGACGATGAACCTAAGATTACACTATAATAAGCATCCCGCTGTTCTTGAAGGATTTAGTGATGCTGATTGGAACACCCTATCTAATGATTCTAAGGCTACTAGTGGATATATATTTAGCATCGCTGGTGGTGCAGTTTCTAAGAAATATAAGAAACAAACTATTTGGCTCAATCCACTATGGAGTTTGACATGATAGCGCTAGCTACTGCTAGTGAAGAGGCGGGTTGGTTAAGAAACCTCCTGTCAGATATCCCATTATAGGAAAGACCAATACGAGTCATTTTGATTCATTGTGATAGTACCGCGGTTATTGCAAAAGTAGAGAACCATTATTATAACGGTAAGAAACGAAAAATACATTGTAAACATAGAACTATTAGAGAATTCATTTCTACGGGTGCTGTGAGGGTGGATCATATATGGTGTGAAGAGAACTTAACTGATCCTTTGACGAAAGGACTATCTAGGGAGAAGGTGTGGAACACCTCGAAAGGGATGGGACTAAATACCTTGGATACACGAGTCACTTGTGATGGTAACTCAACATATAGACTAGAGATCCCAAGAAATATGTTCAAATGGTCATAACAAGTCACAAGTGATATGGGTTGAATCATGATATTATTAATTAATATAGAACGGGATTTTACTCCGAGTCCATATCTATGGAGCATGATATCCGTAAGCGAGTTAAGGATGAGTTATTAAAAATCTTAATGATATCAATATCTCTATTTTGAGTGGGGTACCTAGCTACAGGAGTACTCTTGACAGACTCACCTATGTGAATGTGGAAGTGTGGCATCTTCCTATGGATATTTTGGGCAAATTCCTAGAGCATTCATTATACTGGGATAAAAGCTCATGGCCGTAACGTGCTGGCTATTAGAACTACACCCAAGTAGGGTTGTGTGTGGGATGTTGTCAGAGATAGATTTCAAAACTACGATTACTTTAGTATATTCTGAATCATCTTTACTACGTAAAGGTTCAAGTCGTAAGACACCTTTGCTTATGCACAATCCTATAGATTATTGTTCGATAAAAATATTTTCAAATTTTACAAGTGGGGGATTGTTGGAACACAACTGTCTAACAGTTGTTAGTATGAAAAATATTAAAGAGTGCTTTTAAGCACTTGTCCCACATCGGTGGGTTGAAGAAAATGGGTTGTGTTAATATACCGTTTTTGTGAGTCTAAAGGGTAAGCCCTTTGGGTATTCAATGTTTTGTGTGTATGGGTGGGAGACTTATTGGGCCAAGTCACACACGCGTGCGCGCCGCCGCCGTCGTCCGGCCGGCCTGTGCCCATGTCGGGGTCCTGGGTTTTGGGCTCATTAAGAATTAATTTTTTGGACAAATAAATTGACGTTTATTGGGCCTTAAAAATTATATTTTAACGTTTTTTTTAATTCTGAAAAAAATTAAAAATGTGACTTCTTTAACTGTTGAAAAAGTCTTCCACTTGCCCACATTTTTCCAGTCTTCTCTCCACGTTGTGTTCCCATTAACGTCGTTATTTTTTCGCAATAAAAGGAGGTTGATACCTCTGTTTTTACACACAGTTTACAAACTACAAACAATTCTCTGAATTTTTTTATAGAGAAACAAAAATAATTATTCATTCCTGGACAATTATTATACCATAGAAGTAATTAATCTTCCCCAGATTAATTATACTACACAGAATCGAGCAATAGATATATTTTAGAATGGGTGTTGATTGAATGAATCTGGTTCGTGCTACCGTTTCATGTTTTTGGGGTTGTTTTATCCTGGGGGTGACGAGGCTACTAAGACTGTCAGCACACTTTGGGCAAATTCGTGAAACACCTTGAAGAGAGCGACATTATCCACAACTCAGCCATAATTCTAGAATGTCCACTTTCGAATTTCTTATATTTTTCGTTCTCGTCTCCTAATTCGGTAATTTCTTTCCTTGTTTAATTTTGCATTTAAATTGTTGCACTATCAAGAAATCGGGAAGTGTAACAGGAGAAAAAAAGTAAGTACCTAGAATCTATTTAATGGAGATGATAAATATGGTTTTATAACCCTTGTGTAAACAACCATTCAATTGAATCAAATAATCTGCAATTATCATTAAACATCTACACAACCACCATGACCAGGTTTACACGTGCAATGATGTCTTGGAGAATGTGGTCAATGACATAACCTTATGGCCTAAGGATCATGTCTTGGAGATCTCTTAACATTGCATTCCCAGCATTTAAAATAGGTCACATTTATTGTCCCTCAATATTATATAGAAACCTTTCTCGCACCAAGATAGAATGTGGCAAGTGAAGGAAAAAAATAGTTAACAAATTAAAGAGTGAGGTGTGTGAATATTGGCTATCTTATTTCCCTTGGGTAAATCGTTCAAAAGCACTCTCACGTATAGTAAACATGGTGATGAAGATTGACCATGACCAGGTTATGATGGATCACATGATTTTAGGATAAAATCAAGGGCGTGTTAACTAGTGCACCAATTAATTCATATCATATGGGTATAAGATGATAGCAACCAACTCCTAAACTTGAGGAATAATTTATAAATAAAAAATAACCCATATTTGTCAGAGATTTCATACAATTTTAACTTAATGGCTTAGCATTCAACTAACATTTTTAAAATCCCAAGCATTTTTACATAACAAAATACCTCTCCCTTTGTTCCCCACGGATGGAAAATTTTTTGATGTCTTTGAGACATCAAAGTATTTGAAGTCTTGGATTCTGATGGGTCAATAGTGTTGGTGGGAACTCACATCATTTATGAAAATGAGTCCGCGCCAGCGGCATTGACCAATCAGAATCCAAGACATTAAATACTTTGACGTCTCAAGGACATCACGTTTCTATCCCCCATGGATGTAGGTAAAGCAGGCCTCGATGAACCATGTAAATAGCGTCTATTAAAGATTATAATTGACATATTGTGATGTTAAGAATTATCCCTCGTAGAAGTCTAATTCTATAATATGTCAATAAGTTTTTTTTTCCAACACTTTTTTAAAAAACAAAAGGTGACATATAAAATATTTCTTCTACACTAATGTAGGAGTACATAAGGTGGGTGGGGAGAAAGACGCTAAGAAAATAAGGCTAATACAAAAATTGACAATAATTCTTCAAATAAAATTATAAATAAATTTGTATGGAGTAAACTGTTGAATATTTTTAAAAATAAAATGTCCTTTATTGTTGAAATATATTTTTGAAATGTTGTTATGTGACAACCCAAATATAATTATGATAAATTATATTTAAATCATGATCAGCTTGTGTTATATTTATAATATGTTATTGGTATATATAATGTTAATTCATTATGTTTAGTCTAATCCTACCTTCATAAAACATGAAGAATCGAACTAGTTACAAATGTGAAATTTTGAAGTTTTCGGTAGGAATGTTCAAGTTTAAGACTAGTTTTGACCTTTATGACATAACAATTTACTTGAGGTGTAAACTAGATAGTTTTAGACAAGTGATTTATGGTTGTAACACAACAAACGGTGTGTGAAACGGAGGTTCGAGTGAGAAGTTATCCCAAAATTACGAAACAAGGGAAAAGTAGTCCATCCGTTAAGTAGTATTTTGTCTTAATATGGCAACAAATGTTTTATTCTCATTGGTTGGGAAGGGTGGTGGCTTTGGCCGACCTTAAACCCTTAGAATTACCTATTTATTCATCCAAAAATGCAGCTATGAGAGATTTTAAGCTTAAGGAAAGAGAAGTAGGAAGTTAGGAAGAAAAAGTGAGGAGAAAATGGAAGAAAATTCATAGAAAATTACGAAAAAGCCCCTAAGGTAATTCCAACCATGAATCTTGATATTTTTATTTCATTTACAATTTATATGATATAAATCCTTGATTTTTTATTGAACTTTCATGCTTGGGTGCATATGTATGGATATATGCAAGTTTAAGTTAAGTTGAATGTACAAAACCCTAAAATTGCTTTGTTTAGAAACTCTATTTATTCAAACTTATATATATTTTCGTGTACTTACTGGAATTGATTGATTCCAATTGGATATTAACCTGGACTCATATAGGTATGACATATCAGAAAATCATGATAAAATACCAAGAAATGTGTCTTTGGTGAGAGTTTGAAGTTCGGGTATGAAATCTTCCCTAAGGGTGAAAATATGCCCGCCATGTGTTCGGTGTTTTGCTTGACATAGCAAACGAACCTTAAAAATTATGAAACTTTAATTTTGTATTTTTCAATATGTTTAATGATGTTGGGTGAAATATCACATAAATTTATGATGTAGAAAAATTATGGAAATTCGTGGAAGTTGAATGAACGATAAGAGGGCCTATAGGGCAGATTTGCCATGTGGTAAAGAAATGAGCATATCTTGCTCTACGAGACCTAAAATGATGTACCGTCTTTTGTATTGGAATACTAATATGACAAGGATTGAATTTCCAAGAATAAATGAATTTATATTTGGTCTATGATTTGGATATGTTGAATATGCTAGCATGGATTTGGATGGAACTTCACTTGTGATAAATGATTTGAACGGAATCATGTGATGCTTATGGATTGAATTATGTTTGAATCGTTCTTTGGATTATTGATATTATTACGATGATACTAATATTTTAAGAATTATAGGAAGGGAAGAAGATCTGATTGAACAAGTACTGGATAAAGGCAAGGGCAAAGCCAGTTAAACTGCCAAGGTGAGTGTACTTATGATTTGTTTCATATATAAATATGAATATAGCTCTAAGAGAGGATTTGTTTGAATACTTCGTTATTCAGGATTTGTTTGGATATTAAAATATCCAGGATTTGTTTGGGTCTCATGATCCAGGATTGGTTTGAATACTTCGGTATTCAGGATTTGTTTGGATATTCAAATATCCAGGATTTGTTATTGCCAACGGGCATAATTATTTGGATCTTATGATCCAGGATTTGTTATTGCCAACGGGCAGAATTATTTGGATCTTATGATCCAGGATTTGTTATTGCCAATGGGAAGAATTATTTGGATCTTATGATCCATGATTTGTTATTGCCAATGGGCAGGATTGTTAGGATTTTATATCTACATATTCGATATAGAATTGTTATTCTATTGCAGGGAAGGAGTACCTCACTAAGCTTAATGCTTACGGTTTATATTTTAACAATTTCAGGTTCACATGCTGCCAGCTAGGATACCATATGACCGGTAGCTTTGAGAGTTGCACCGTTGGAGAGAGCTGGGGTTTAAAAAAGGGATTTTATCGTTGTCACACTGAAGATTTTAATATACTCACACATTGTATATATTGATTTAGTATGGATTGGGTTGATAATAGTTAATCACGGTATTGCATGTTTGCTTAATTATGACTCTGATATTGAATTTTATGATATAAGAATAATATTAGGTTCATTATGCACATTATGTAGGAAAATATTGATGAATGAATCAGATTTCCAATGGGCTCAAGATTATGATCTAATTATTCCAATAACAAATGATTAGTATGGATATTGGGTTTTGGGGTGTGACATGTTATTGATATCAGAGCGTGGTTATTAATTGTGGACGTGTGTGACAGTTAGATGGCAGTATTGAGTTGATTTGATATTTATGAATTGTTTATGTACTAACCAATAGTTTAGTAGTATAAACTATTTATATTGGTTGATAGAACTTTGTTGTATTACAGATATTCCATATGGAACTTGGGAATGGACAACATAGAGAAGAGGGAGTGGCTTCTCGTGCAGATAATACTGAAGTAGAGCAAAGTGTTGCTGGATGGGCTAGAGATCAAGAGCAGCCTACGGAGATGCAAATAATGGCACAGGCAATGATGAGGATGGCAGAGCAACAATAAAGAAATATGGCGCAAATGGCAGAACAACAGGCTAGATATCTAGAATCAAAGACCGTGGCCAGGATTGAGAAAGAGGCAAGGAAGGAAATGAAAGATTCCATGCATGAGAAGTTTTTGAAGTTGAATCCCCCAGAATATACAGGGTCAGTTGAACCTACAGAAGCCGAGATGTGGGTCAAGGATCTAGAAACTATCTTTGCAGTTATGAAGGTTCCAGATAACCAGAAAGTGAATCTAGTTGTGTTTAAGCTCAAAGGATAGGCGAAGTATTGGTGGGAAGCCAACAACCATTTGGTGCCAAGGATGGAAGGTACTGATGTCATTACTTGGGCTGAATTTATTAAAGCTTTGTATGTTAAGTATTTCCCTAAGGTCTATAGGAGGGAGAAGCTGAGGGAGTTTATAAATTTAACCCAAGGGAACATGTCTGTGAGGGAGTATGATGCTAAATTTACTTCTTTGTCTAGATTCGCTACTAAGTATGTGCAGGAGGAAGAAGATAAATGTAGTAAATTTCAAGATGGACTCATTTGGCCTATTCAAAATAGAGTGGCCACTTATGAGTTAGAAGATTATGCTTCTCTGGTAAACAAAGCCACGATAGCAGAAAGGCAAATGAACCAAGGGGTGGCAGTAGAGAGAGTTTTAAGAAGAGTAGATTCGATGCATCTCACTTTAAGGGAGGTGAGGGTGGAAGTGTTAAGATGGAACCTCATAAATTTTAGAGAGGTGGTGGAGATAGTGGTAGAGGTCTGGGGAGATTTGGCAGAGATACTAGGGGTGGAGAATCTTCTAGTCTGGTTAAGAGGTCAGGAAAGGGTGAGGCACCGACAAGAGTTGTTACATATTTCTTTTGTAAAGAGGAAGGGCATTATAAATCTGAGTGTCCTAAGCTTAAGGGATTGGAATGCTACCATTGTCATCAAGTGGGGCATATTAAGAAGAATTGTCTGCAATTGGCAGAGACTCCAGCAGCACGTAGTGAAGTAGCAAGCAGAATGTTATCTCCGGGCAGTGCAGTGAAAAGTATGGGCAGAGGACAAGCTAGTAATTCCAGGCCAGGTGGACGAGTTTTTACAATGAAAGAAGCTCAGATTACTCCAGATGTGGTGACAGGTACACTTTCTGTTACTGATAGAAGTGCTTATGTTTTGATTGATCCTGGTTCCATGCATTCTTTTGTGTCCTATGCTTTTGCTGTATACCTGAATAGACCATGCACTCATTTAGAGGTGGGGTTGGGTATTTCCATGCCTATGGGGGATATGATTGTAGTGGAATATGTTTTTCGTGATTGTGTTTTGACTGTGGGGGCTAGAGATACAGTTATAGATCTACTTCCATTGGATATTTTTGATTTTGACATAATTCTGGGAATGGATTGGTTATCTAAATATCATGCATCTATGGATTGTTTCTGTAAGGAAGTTTTTTTTAATATCCCTGGTGAGCCTGAATTTAAATTTGTGGGGGAAAGGAAAATTGTTCCCAGTTGCCTCATTTCTGCTATTCAGACGAGGAAATAATTGAGTAAGGGTTGAGAGGGTTTTATTGCATATGTTCTTGACACTAGGAAGGGATCTTTACAATTAGTCGATGTTCCTATTGTACGGGATTTTCCAGAAGTGTTTCCTAGTGAGTTGCCAGGGTTACCTCCAGAAAGAGAAGTTGAATTTAGTATTGAATTAGCACTAGGGACAACCCCTATTTCTATGGCACCGTATAGAATGGCACCTACTGAGTTGAAAGAACTCAAGATTCAGTTGCAAGATTTACTTGATAGGGGGTTCATACAGCCTAGTGTATCTCCATGGGGTGCGCCAGTTTTATTTGTGAAGAAGAAAGATGGTACCATGCGTTTGTGAATTGATTATAGGCAACTGAATAAAGCTACGATTAAGAACAAATACCCTTTACCTCGTATAGATGATTTGTTTGATCAGTTAGAAGGTGCTAAAGTGTTTTCAAAAATAGACTTGCGATCAGGGTATCATCAGCTGAGGGTGAAGGAGAGTGATATTTCTAAAACTTCTTTTCACACTCGGTATGGTCATTTTGAGTTTTTGGTGATGCCTTTTGGGGTGACTAATGCTCCAGCTGTATTTATGGATCTTATGAACCGGGTACTGCATCCTTTTGTTGATTCGTTTGTGATAGTTTTTATTGATGATATTCTGATTTATTCACGTGATATGGTTGAACATGAAAAGCATCTCACAACTATTTTGAATCTGTTGAAAGATAAGAAGTTGTATGCCAAGTTTAGAAAGTGTGAATTTTGGCTATCACAAGTTGTATTTTTAGGCCATGTTGTTTCGGGAGATGGTATATGTGTTGATCCTAAAAAGGTAGAGGCTATTGTAAAATGGGAGAGGCCCAATAATGTGACTGAGGTGAGGAGTTTTCTGGGTTTAGCTGGGTATTATAGAAGGTTTATTAAGGGATTTTCTTCGATTGCCTTACCAATGACTAAACTAACCCGGAAAGATGTTAAGTTTGAATGGAATTCTGATTGCGAAAATAGTTTTGATGAATTGAAAAAGTGGTTGGTAACTGCACCTGTTCTTACTATTCCGCATGGTGGAGATGGTTTTGTTGTTTATACCGATGCTTCACATCAGGGGTTGGGTTGTGTTTTTATGCAGCATGGTAGAGTTATTGCTTATGCTTCTAGGAAGTTGCGTACACATGAACGTAATTATCCTACACATGATTTGGAACTTGCTGCTATTGTGTTTGCTTTGAAATTATGGCGTCATTATCTATATGGTGAGGTATGTGAAATTTTTACTGACCATCAAAGCCTTAAGTATTTATTTACTCAGAAGGAGTTGAATTTGAGGCAGAGGCGGTGGATGGAGTTAATTAAAGATTATGATTGTATAATTCACTACCACCCAGGAAAGGCAAATGTAGTTGCAGATGCTTTGAGTAGAAAGTCTTCAGGCAGGTTATCTTGTATTCGATGTGCTAGAGTTGCTCATATTATGGAGTTGAGATTGATGGGAGTAGAATTGCAACTAGTAGATGGGGATAGATTCTTTGCTCATGTAAGCGTGAGGCCTTTATTAGCTACTCGTATTCGTGATTTGCAAAGTCAAGATCCTTTCCTTGAGAAGAAACGACAAGATGTCCAAGATGGTAAGTCTGAAGATTTTTGTATTGTGAATGATGGCACCTTATTGTATAAGCAGCGGTTGTGTGTGCCTAATGTGGGTGGATTGAAAGAGGAAATTTTAGATGAGGCTCATAATTCCATTTATACTATGCATCCTGGTAGTACTAAAATGTATAGGGATTTAAAGGAGAATTATTGGTGGAATAATATGAAGAAGGAAATAGCTGATTTTGTTGCTAGATGCCTTATATGTCAGCAAGTGAAAGTGGAGCATCAGAAACCTACTGGTTTGCTTCAGCCATTGCCAATACCGGAATGGAAATGGGATCATGTAACGATGGATTTTGTGTTTGGGCTTCCTCGATCTCAGAAGGGGTCAGATTCGATTTGGGTAGTGGTGGATAGATTGACGAAGTCCGCTCACTTTCTAGCAGTCAAGACTACGTATACAGTTGATAGGTATTCTAGATTGTATGTTAATGAAATTATTCGATTGCATGGAGCACCGGTATCTATTGTTTCAGATAGGGACCCTACTTTTACATCGAGATTTTGGGATAGCTTGCAGTATGCTATGGGTACTAATTTAAAGTTTAGTACGGCTTTTCATCCCCCGACAGATGGGAAGTCTGAAAGGACAATACAGATTTTGGAAGATATGCTTAGAGCTTGTGTGCTTGATTTCAAAGGTAATTGGGATGAATATTTGCCTTTGATAGAATTTGCATATAACAACAGTTTTCAGTCTACTATTGATATGTCTCCATATGAAGCCTTGTATGGTAGACGATGTCGTACACCGATATGTTGGGGTGAAGTTGGTGAAAGGAATATAGAGGGTCCAGAATTAATCGAAGTCACCACTGAAAAAGTGAAGATTATTCAAGATAGAATGAGAATAGGTCAAAGCAGACAGAAAAGTTATGCGGATAAACGACGAAAAGATTTGGAATTCCAGAAAGGGGATTATGTGTTTCTTCGGATATCTCCATGGAAAGGAGTTATGAGGTTTGGAAAGAAAGGGAAATTAAGTCCACGCTACATTGGACCTTATGAAATCCTTGAGAAAGTCGGGATGGTTGCCTACAAGTTAGCGTTACCACCAGAATTAACTCGGTTACATGATGTTTTCCATGTTTCTATGTTAAGAAAGTATGTAGCAGATCCTTCACATGTATTGGTGGAACAACCTATTGAGTTGAAGGAAGATTTGAGCTACGTAGAAGAACCGCTTGCTATCGTCGATAGGAAAGAACAAATATTGAGATCAAAGGTGATACCACTTGTGAAAGTTGTGTGGAGAAGGCATTCCATGGAAGAAGCTACATGGGAGAGTGAGGATAGCATGAAAATGCGTTATCCGTATTTGTTTGATTCGGACAACCAAGGTATGTCAATTTCGAGGACGAAATTTCCTAACAGGGGGAGAATTGTGACAACCCAAATATAATTATGATAAATTATATTTAAATCATGATTAGCTTGTGTTATATTTATAATATGTTATTGGTATATATAATGTTAATTCATTATGTTTAGTCTAATCCTACCTTCATAAAACATGAAGAATCGAACTAGTTACAAATGTGAAATTTTGAAGTTTTCGGTAGGAATGTTCAAGTTTAAGACTAGTTTTGACCTTTATGACATAACAATTGACTTGAGGTGTAAACTATATAGTTGTAGACAAGTGAGTTATGGTTGTAACGCAACAAACGGTGTGTGAAACGGAGGTTCGAGTGAGAAGTTATCCCAAAATTACGAAACAAGGGAAAAGTAGTCCATCCGTTAAGTAGTATTTTGTCTTAATATGGCAACAAATGTTTTATTCTCATTGGTTGGGAAGGGTGGTGGCTTTGGCCGACCTTAAACCCTTAGAATTACCTATTTATTCATCCAAAAATGCAGCTATGAGAGATTTTAAGCTTAAGGAAAGAGAAGTAGGAAGTTAGGAAAAAAAAGTGAGGAGAAAATGGAAGAAAATTCATAGAAAATTACGAAAAAGCCCCTAAGGTAATTCCAACCATGAATCTTGATATTTTTATTTCATTTACGATTTATATGATATAAATCCTTGATTTTTTATTGAACTTTCATGCTTGGGTGCATATGTATGGATATATGCAAGTTTAAGTTAAGTTGAATGTACAAAACCCTAAAATTGCTTTGTTTAGAAACTCTGTTTATTCAAACTTCCATATATTTTCGTGTACTTACTGGAATTGATTTATTCCAATTGGAGATTAACCTGGACTCATATAGGTATGACATATCAGAAAATCATGATAAAATACCAAGAAATGAGTCTTTGGTGAGAGTTTGAAGTTCGGGTATGATATCTGCCCTAAGGGTGAAAATATGCCCGCCATGTGTTCGGTGTTTTGTTTGACATAGCAAACGAACCTTAAAAATTATGAAACTTTAATTTTGTATTTTTCAATATGTTTACTGATGTTTGGTGAAATATCACATAAATTTAGGATGTAGAAAAATTATGGAAATTCGTGGAAGTTGAATGAACGATAAGAGGGCCTATAGGGCAGATTTGCCATGTGGTAAAGAAATGAGCATATCATGCTCTACGAGACCTAAAATGATGTACCGTCTTTTGTATTGGAATACTAATATGACAAGGATTGAATTTCCAAGAATAAATGAATTTATATTTGGTCTATGATTTGGATATGTTGAATATGCTAGCATGGATTTGGATGGAACTTCACTTGTGATAAATGATTTGAATGGAATCATGTGATGCTTATGGATTGAATTATGTTTAAATCATTCTTTGGATTATTGATATTATTACGATGATACTAATATTTTAAGAATGATAGGAAGGGAAGAAGATCTGATTGAACAAGTACTGGATAAAGGCAAGGGCAAAGCCAGTTAAACTGCCAAGGTGAGTGTACTTATGATTTGTTTCATATATAAATATGAATATAACTCTAAAAGCGGATTTGTTTGAATACTTCGGTATTCAGGATTTGTTTGGATATTAAAATATCCAGGATTTGTTTGGGTCTCATGATCCAGGATTGGTTTGAATACTTCGGTATTCAGGATTTGTTTGGATATTCAAATATCCAGGATTTGTTATTGCCAACGGGCATAATTATTTGGATCTTATGATCCAGGATTTGTTATTGCCAACGGGCAGAATTATTTGGATCTTATGATCCAGGATTTGTTATTGCCAATGGGCAGAATTATTTGGATCTTATGATCCATGATTTGTTATTGCCAATGGGCAGGATTGTTCGGATTTTATATCTACATATTCGATATAGAATTGTTTTTCTATTGCAGGGAAGGAGTACCTCACTAAGCTTAATGCTTACGGTTTATATTTTAACAATTTCAGGTTCACATGCTGCCAGCTAGGATACCATATGACCGGTAGCTTTGAGAGTTGCACCGTTGGAGAGAGCTGGGATTTAAAAAAGGGATTTTATCGTTGTCACACTGAAGATTTTAATATACTCACACATTGTATATATTGATTTAGTATGGATTGGGTTGATCATAGTTAATCACGGTATTGCATGTTTGCTTAATTATGACTCTGATATTGAATTTTATGATATAAGAATAATATTAGGTTCATTATGCACATTATGTAGGAAAATATTGATGAATGAATCATATTTCCAATGGGCTCAAGTTTATGATCTAATTATTCCAATAATAAATGATTAGTATGGATATTGGGTTTTGGGGTGTGACATGTTATGTATAAGAGAGGTGAAACATTCATAAAAAGGTGAAACGTTTCCACAAGAAAATTAGTAAAAGTTAGTGGAGTTATTAAAGAAATTTTTTCATTAGTTAATACAATTTTATGTTAGGAACATGCGCCTTCATGGACCACCACCTGAAGGGTTATGCGACTAAAGGTAGTGTAAATCATAATCATGACTCGCGTGAGTGTGCTCAAGTCTGGTCAGGTCACTTGGCAAAATAGCTGTAAAAGCATTCTTAAGAACACCCTAATATTAATCACGAATACATTAATATGGTTAAACTTTAGCATACAATTCTTATTAATAAAAGGACCTTGGATCTTCATGTTTTTACAAAATTAATTTTTCTATATAACTATGAACAAAAAACCAACCTTTGTCCATTGCAGTTGATTGGAATAAAGTGACTTGAATGCTCCTATTAATTTCTTCTTTGAATCCGTTGAATAACAACCCAAAAATTGTCTTTTTATATTCCCAGAATTTTTATGAGAAAATACGAATAAAGGGAATTTTAGATTTTCTCTCCCACCTTAGAAATAGTGTGTTATGAGATAACCCCAGATGGTGCTGGAGTCCTCTATTTATAAGGGGGAGAGGTCCAAAATCCTAGTCAAGATAGGACTCTATTTCAAGTCTCCCACTAATCCCACTAACCATCAAATAACTAACACATAGGAACAACCCAATCATTTAATATTTTTATTTATCATGTGCCTAATTAATTATCCAATATTTATCAAGACCACATAAATGAGATATTCATAATTTCGGAATTTAATATATATGAAATTAATAAATTAATTCTGAACTTCAATTATTAATTTTCAACAGTCTCCCACTTGGTCTTAATAATCCTTATAATTATGTTAGGTATCATAAGGTGCACAATAACTGATAAATATAGTTTGTTAAATCAAACGATTCACGGATTCGAGTCATAGAGGGTCCATACTATTCAAGAGCATAGTTCCTCCCATGTACCACAACACCAATGTTTCATTCAACTAAACCTTTAATATTGGGTATCATAATGGACTTATAATGTCCTTTTGAATAAGGACTATATTTGTCAACCAATAATTCATAATCATATGCATGCATTCGCAAATGACAGAAATAATATAAATTAGAAACACTTTTATTGAATTCAAGTAATAGTGTCAAACAACTAAGCCAAATAACAATCATAATATAACTAATCGAGGCCCATCTCTTTGATATGTTCCATAAAGGTCGTCTTTGGAGATAGTCCTTTCGTAAGAGGATCTGTTATGTTATAACTCGTACTAATGTGATCAATTTACACTTTTTGTTTCTGAACCTCTTCTTTCACTAATAGGCATTTCATCTCAATATGCTTAACTGCCTTAGTATACCTTTGGTTCTTCGGGAAGAAAACTACTGCGACATTATCACCATAAATCTTCAATGACTTCGATATCAATCCCATAATTATAATTCCTGAAATAAAGTTTGGCATCCATAATCCATGAGTTTTAGCTTCGAAGCAAGCTACGCATTAAACTTCCATAGTATATGACGCATTGACGCTCTACTTAACACTTTTCCATGAAATGGCTCTTCTAGCCATAAGAAAAATATAACCCGAAGTTCCCTTCCTACTATCAAGACATCCCCCAAAATTCGAGTTTGAATAACAAATCACCTCAAGGTGATCAACCTTCCGATATGTGAGCATGTAATCATTGGTCCCTTACAGGTGCCTCAACACTTTCTTTACAACTTTCTAATGGTAAATCGCTGGATTGCTTTGATATCTGCCTAGCATCCCAACGACAAAACTGATGTCCGGCCTAGTGCAGACTTGTGCATACATCAAGCTCCTTACGAACAAAGCATAAGGCATGACTTTCATGTGCTCCCTTTCTAAATCACTTCCAGGGCATTAACTTAAGGTAAACTTATCCCCTTTTTGAAGTGAAACATTAATGGGGTTGCAACTTTACATGCTGAATCTTTTTAAAACTTTGTTAATATAAGATTTCTGAGATAATCCCAACGTTCCTCGTGATCTATCTCGAGATATATTCTATCCCGATCACGGAGGATGCCTCGTCTAAATATTTCATTTCAAAGTTTTCATAAAGGTATTTCATGGTTTCACATAATAAACCAAGATCACTGTTTGCGATAAACAAGTCGTCAACATATAGTACTAAAAATACAAACTTGCTCCCACTGATCTTCAGGTATATACACCGACCAACGATGTTTTCCTTAAACCCAAAAGATGTAATGGTATCATGGAAATTAATGTACCATTGACGAGAAGCTTTCTTTAGACCATATATTGACTTCTTAACATACATACCATGTTTTCATTTCCTTCCTTTATGAAGCCTTGTGGTTGTGCCGTGTAGACTTCGTATTCTAAACTCTCATTTAGAAAAATTATTTTCACATCCATTTGGTGCAACTCCAAATCATAATGAGCCACTAATGCTAATATGATTCTTAATGAGTTCTTCTTAGAAACTAGAGAGAAGGTCTCATTATAATTAGTGCCTTCTCTTTGATTAAAACGTTTGGCAACAAGTCTAGCTTTATGTCGTTCGATATTGCCTTTCGAGTCAAGTTTGGTATTAAAGATCCACTAACACCCAACTAATTTTTATTATTCTGGCAATTCGACCAACTCTCAAACTTTGTTATCAAATTAATACATTTATCATACTTATATGATTCATAGATTTTATTTCTTCATTTGTGGCATTAATACATTTATCAGAATCATCACTATTTACAACTTTTTCATTAGAAACTGGATCATTAATATTCCCTGTGTTAAATTCGATCATTTTTTATGTTATTTTCCTTTAATATCTTCTTAATGGAATTTTTTATGGTGCTTCAACACGTTTATTGGTTACAGTCTCATTATGTGGTTCTTCAGTTGGTTGATCATTCACTTGTTCTTCATTGTTATTGATTAGGTCAATGACCGGTTCAACAACTATATTGGGAACAACTGGTACGTTATGAACTCGGGGTATCGGAATTTGTACCCTGACTTCTTGAATGATTACCTCCCTTTCTTTCATATTCCCACCGACTTCACCATCTTTAATGAATTTGGCATTTCTAGTTTCTATTATTCTAGTTGTATGATTAGGAGAATAGAATTTACATCCTCTCGACTTTTCTGAATACCCAATGAAATGACAAGATAATGTCCTAGCTTCCAATTTCTTTTCATGAGGGTTATAAATTCTAGCTTTCGCTAGGCTGTGTAAATATCTTAAATTGGGTTTCCATCTTTTGTAAAGTTCAAAAGGGGGTTTGAAACTAACTTTTAGGAACCCGATTTAAGATGTGTACGACGGTGAATAAATCATGTATCCACAAAAATGTAGGCAATTGAGTCCTACTTATCACACTTATAACCATTTCTATAAGGGTATGATTACGCCTTTCAGCTACACCATTCTGCCAAGGTGATCCTGGCATTATGTATTGGGCGCTAATACCTAATTTTTTAAGGAGTTTATCAAATGGGCCAGGGTGTTTACCAAACTCATAGTATCTACCATAATATTCACCACCTCTATCATACCTAATGATTTTCACCTTTATGCCTAGTTGCCTCTCAACCTCATTTATGTATATTTCAATAACATTCACAGACTGAGATTTATCATGCAACAGGTACGACATGCAATAACGTGAAAAATCATCTATAAAAGTCATGAAATATTTTTCTCCACCAATAGATGAAATATCAAAAGGTCAACATATATCTGTATGTATTATTTCAAGTAGATGGGTCCTTCTTGTGGCTCATTTCTTTGTATATTTGGTCAGTTTTCCTTTAATACAGTCCACACATAAATCATAATTGGCCCAATCCCCGTTATGGAGTATTCCTTCTTTAATAAGCCTTTCAATTATTGTCCTGGATATGTGCCCCAATTTTTTATGCTATAAATAAGCCGATTTTTCATCATTAAGTGTATGGTTCATACCAACATTAGGATGTAGGGTTACAAAGGTTTCAGAAAAATTCTTTTCAAGATTCAATTGATATAAATCATCTAATAAAAATACAGAACCAAAATTAATAGAATTTTTAATTAAACCAAAACCATTATCCTTAAATTCAATCACAAATCCATCAAAATTATGTTTGGAAACATAAATTAAATTCCTAGAAACTGTGGGAACATAAAAAGTCTCTTGCAAATCTAAAATAAATCTGAAAGACTCCAATAGCTTCTATTTTAGCCTTCGCTTTATTGCCTAAGTAGAGAAAATAATCATTTGGATTTATTTTGCGGATCGTAATGAAGCCCCGCATCGCATTAGAAATGTGGAACACATAACCATAATCAATTCACCGAGTGTTAGAAGGAACATTAATAACGTTTGATTCGAAACAAACATATATAAAAGGCTTATAGTTTTTTTAAACCAGGCCTTTCATTTATGACAATAATTCTGGAAATGGCCCTTCTTTTTATAGAAGTGACACTTGTCATTCTTTTCCTTCTTCACAGTAGATGATGGTTCATCTTGATGAGATGGCCCATGACCTTTCTCAATGCCCTTTCCGAACTTCTTCTTAAAATTAGCTGCTTTGACTGTGAGATTTGCCTCCTGTCATTTAGTCACATGGGCATTTGTGGCTCAAGTATGCCTTCCTCCTATACTAACATGTTTGTAAATCATTTACATCCCACTTGTCTTTAATAGTGTTGTAATTGATTTAGAAAGGCCCATACTAAGGAGGTAGGGAGTTTAGAACGAATTGGACAAGAAAAGACTCATCCACTGTCATGCCCAAAACTCTAAGTCTGGAAGCCAGATTGGTCCTCTCTATAATGTGCTCGTTCATGGTTCAAGTACCATTGAACCTCATAGTAGTCAGGTCAGTCATTAATTTTCCAGCAAGAGACTTATCAGTAGTGCGAAAGCGTTCCTTAATGTTGTTCAAATAATCTTTTTCTTTTGTAGTTTTAGGTATGTAGGTCTTAATGTTAGCAGCAATGCACATACGCATAAACATAAGGGTCAACCTATTGGATCGAGACCATGCTTCATTGACAATAATTCCATCCTGGTTGTTGGTATCAATAATAGCAGCGGGTTCAACACATATAATTGCCATGTCCAGGTCAAGAATCCCTAGGTTGAACTCAATTTGCTCATTTCATTCAAAAAAAATAGTTCCGTCAAATTTGGAATAGGACTAAGCATGTGAATACAGGTTAAGGGGAACTGCAAATTAATAACAACGTTCACAAATTAAATTTTACGCACAACAATAATCGCAAGGGTCGAATATTGAATTGTTGACTAAATAAAAAATTTAGCGGATTTCTTAAATAGTACAAATATCACGAAATCTGTGTTAGTCATCACATAATATTCAGATTATAAATATATACTACCATTTAATTCATTTATCATGGTCCCATAATTTTGGCATCTGTGTTTGTTGCCCAAATCTTTTATACCATGATTAATGGACTTAATGCCAACTATTCAATTTTTACAAAAAACAAGTCTAGCATTATTTAATCCAGATAGTAACATATGTTACACCTCAATCAAATTTTATTACGAACATTAGAATAAACCTTAATGAATGTAAGTAATATTTGTACATACAGTCTCAACCTGTGTTTGGCCTTCGACTTAACTAAAATGAATAATTTCGTACATGCCTCAACTGAAATATAGTTAATCATCCATCAATGTCAACTATAATATGTAATCTACAATTAATCATCAAAATACAAACAATAGCTTAAATGCCTCAAAATAGAGTTGCCGAAGTACAAAGAAAATCGCATAATATATTAATTTTGCCAAAAATGGCAAAAATGAGTTTTCACCATAGAATTGAAGTAAAATACGCCAGAAAATCAAAGCTTTTTGCAGAATTTAAAAATAAATTTTCTGGAGTGAGATATTGACATCAACATTATTACCAAAAATGACAAAAACGAAATTTTAAGGGTCTAAATGATGTCAAAATAAAAAAGCAGGGAGGTTCCCAATTTAAACAATGAGTTTTGTTTAATTAGACATTTTCAGTCGACCATGTGAGTTTCGTAACATTCCGAGCAAGTTTTGACCTTTGATTCCAACCAGTGAGTGTTGACGATAGAAGGAAAACGTCACAGAAAGTCTCAGATATACTTTAAGAGAAAATTTAATGACATAAATTAAAATGTTGCAAAAGGTCTCAGCCACACAAAAACAATTTAATGTAGATTTTATTATAAACAAACATTAATAAAAAAAATCATGAGATCCTAAACTTTGGCTCTGATACCACATGTAAAATCATTCTTAAGAACACCCTAATATTAATCACGAATACATTAATAACATTAAACTTTAGGATACAATTCTTCTTAATAAAATAATCTTGGATCTTCATGTTTTCACAAAAATAATTGTTCTATATAACTATGAAAGAAAAACCAACCTTTGTACATTGCAGTTGATTGAAATAAAGTGACTTGAATGCTCCTATTAATTTCATCTTTGAATTCCTTGAAGAACAACCCAGAAATTATCTTCTTGTATTCCCATAATTTTTATGAGGAAATACGAATAAAGGTAATTTTGAATTTTCTCTCCCACCTTATAAATAGTGTGTTATGAGATAACTCCAGATGGTACAACGCTCCTTTATTTATAAGGGCCGAAATTCTATTCGAGATAGGACTCTATTTCAAGTCTCCCACTAATTCCACTATTCATCAAGTGACTAACAGATAGGAACAACCCAATGATCTAATATTTGTATTTATCATGTGCCTAATTAATTATTCAATATTTATCAAGACCACATAAATGGAATATTCATAATTTTGGAATTTACTATTAATGAAATTAATAAAATAATTTCAAACTTTAATTATTAATTTCCAACAATACCTTCTATGAGGGCTCATTTTAACCTCCATCCGGTATAGGTTGTGCATTCATTTCTTGGGAGTCAGTTATTATAATTATCAAAACGTTAACATTAATCCCGGCAGACCTGTTTGTTTGAGTTATACTTTCTATGAAAAGTCATGACTATTTAAAACATTGACGGTTGTGATCTAATAAAGACATTTTCTCCACCATTTGTTATATCAACATTTTTTACTTCCTCTATCAAATCTTCTTATAAATACATAACTATATTTGGTTGATTATTATATTGAAATTATGTGGGAGTTTAATTATGATTCCATTACTAAGGTCTTATAAATTATCAGTGGTCAATCTTTGTTGTTATAATATGCAATCAGATAAAGCTTCATTTTATCTTCACAACATATTTGTGGACAATTGTTGCAAACCAAATCGGTGGGGGGAAATATTGTTATAGATAGGTCTGACAACATGCTTTTGGGAATATTTAGTTTTTTTTAGGACTGTATTTTTTTTCGAAGTTTCGATTTTTCCGAATTTCGTTCCAATTTTTTCCAAATTTGAAATGAAATTTTAGTTTGCCGATTTTCAATTTTTCCGAAAAAAATTGGATCGAATATCAGAAATAATTCTGAATTTTCGATTTTCTGATCCGATTTTTCCAAACTTTTTCTGAATTATTTCCTACTTTTTCGGAATTATTTTCCGATTTTCGATTTTTCTGAGTTTTTGGAATGTTTTCCATATCCCACATCGAGTGGGAGAGGAAGAGAGCTCCAAAATGTTCTCTATAAAAGGAGAGTACCCTCCTATCTTCTACTCAAATGAAAAATGGGCCAAATCTCATGTATTTACGTGTTGGGTTAAGCCATTTTCTTTGTTTATTTAAAATGAGAGTTTCGAGTAATCGAAAATCCACAATTTATTTTTTTGAAATTTTGGAATTTTCGAAATTTTTGGATTTTTAATATATTTTGTGATTTTTCGATTTTTCTATTTTTTTGAATTTGTAATTTTTTTAATTTTTTGAAAAAATCGGATCGGAATAATTATTTTATTTCCAAAAAAATCGGATTTTTTTCCCCGAAAAGGCATATTCCGATCCGATCCGGCCGAAACACAACCCAAGTTTATTCTTTGTAATAATCTTCCATTTGCCTATTAAAGTTATCTTTTAAAATATAAAAATATTACCTAGTAATGGGAGTCTTTATATTTAAAATCACAACACCCTATGATATATATTTTGTTTTGTTAAGTTGGATCGATTTAATTATCAAAATTTCATATGTAGGAAAAGAAATTATATTTCCCTATAACACCATTAAAGCTTACAAATGTATTAAAGCCTCCCAAATCGAAGGACATGATCAATGAAAATATGGCACATACTATGGGCACCTCAAGTGGTAGAAATAAAATTACTTATGTTAGGTTCAAATCATAAATACTATGCTCGATTCTTTATTTCAACTCTATTAAGGAGAAGAGCCTGCTAAAGAACTGTGGTTGTCATTTCGAGATAATCATCTTGAAAATGATGGATTATGGTGGGTCAATTTTTAGTACAAGGAGACATGTTTAAAAGGATTAAGTAATTTTTACTTCTCACCGTTAAGTTGAAAACGACGCTATATTTTATGCGAAAAAATTATTCCACTATCTTGGTTAAGGGCAAAAGGAAAGAGAAATTTAAATTCACTTTTGACAAGAATATCACTCTTACCCATGTATATAATATGTACGCAAATTCTGTGAAATTTTTATCTCTGATAGTCTACTTAAACATGGTTTTAAACTTGTATTTAAAGCATTTAATTTTTTACTTTTATAGGGGTAAATAATTTTAGGTAACAACTATCTATGAGTGCATGTTTAAATTCATTACTAATAAAGTTACTAGTTATACTTACTTTGTGGATTATTTTTCTTTGTGGGATAGTCATTTATGTCATGTTATGAATATGAATATGAATGCCACAGTTAAACTTAATGTAATCCCTAGATATGATAATGATTGATAAAATAATGTTAAACATGCATACAAACCAAAATAACTAGGAAACATTATCTTAAAGTTAATTGAACAACCACATTGCTAAAAGTTATTTATGGTTTTAGTTGTGATTATCACAATATACTAGCTATAGTGGAAAGAAATATTTTTCAACTTTTACTAACGATTATTTCCATTTTTTTTATGTCTATCTTATTAATTCTAAAGATGATGTCTTAGAAAAAATTAAGATTTATGAGGTTTAAAACCAATGTGGAACAAAGATAAAAACATTTAAGATCTGATCGAGAAGGTTAATATCACTTCTTCATTTTTTAAATTTGTTGAGATAGATCAAGAACTACCTTACTTTATATGCCCCAATATTATAATGTAACAAAATGGAAAAAACTAAACTAAAATGATAAATGTTGTGATATATTTTTCTAGTTTGGGTAAGGGCCTTAGGGGAAAATCTCTTTTAATTGATTGACATATCTTAAATAAAGATCCCATCAAGAACTCTAAAATAACACCATATGAACTATGGAATAAAATAGGTATCATTAGATTGTCTAAACAAAAAAAATGTAATATGTGATTTTTCTTAGATATGCCCAACAAAGTAAGGATTACAGATTTATTTTAACATAACCTAATGAGCCGATTGTTATTAATAAATCATGGAATCCGTAATTGTTAAATTCTATGTAAAAAAGGGTTCACGCAATCTTTAAAGTACAAGATCATAATGAAGAGAATGATAATATATCAAAGATCTACAATCAAATGGAAAGAGAGAAAAAGAGGGGCTAGGGTTTCATATTGCCATACACTAGAATGTCTTACAATAAAAGGAAGAAGAGAGAATAAATATATAACCTACTACAACCACCTAATAATAATAGGAGAAGGGAAAATACTAAAATACCCTCAATGCTAAATAAAACTCTAATACCCCCCCTCAAACTCACGATGCTGCAGCTAGAAGCATTGAGAGTTTGCCAACCAAAAAACGAAAACGCTGAACTGGATGAGACTTCGTAAACAAATCAGCTATCTGTGCGGAAGAAGAAACAAAAGGCAAAGTGATGGCTCCATGCGTAAGATGATGACGAGTAATATGACAATCAATCTCAATGTGCTTAGTCCTCTCATGAAAAACTGAATTGTGAGCAATCTGAATAGCACTCTTATTATCACAGTACATAGGAGTGGGCTGAGAAAGAGAGACACCCATATCTGCAAGTAACCGACGTAGCCAAACAACTTCGCGAGTGGTAGAAGCCATAGCACGGTACTCGGCTTCCGTGGAAGACACAGAAACAACAACTTGCTTTTTGCTCTTCCAAGAAACAAGAGAATCACCCAGAAACACACAAAATCCAGTAACTGATTTGCGATTTGCAGGATCACCGGCCCAATCAGCATCAGAGTATGCACGCAGCTCCAAAGAAGAAGATGAAGGAAGTAAAAGACTCTGAAATCGAGTGCCTCTCAAGTAGCGCAATATACGATGAACAGCTGCCCAATGAACTGTAGTAGGAGCAGTAACAAACTGACTAACAACATGGACAGCATGAGCTATATCTGGACGAGTAATAGTGAGATAAACCAAGCTGCCCACAATAGTGCGATATAAAGTGGGATCAGGCAAAAGAACACCATCATACGGGGAAAGATGAACATTAAGCTCCAAAGGGGTATCAACAATCTTAGTATCAGTGAGGCGAGCACGCTAAAAAATACCCGATGTACTTAGATTGTGAGAGAAGATAACCCTTTGGAGAATGATCTACCTCAATACCCAAAAAGTAACGTAGGGGCCCCAAATCCTTCATCTCAAAACAACGAGATAATTCAGATTTCAACGTTGTAATTCCACCAACATCATCCCCAGTAATAATCATATCATCAACATACAAAGAGACCAGAATACGACCACCGGAGGTGCACCTGATAAAGAGAGCTGAATCATTCTCACTTGTAATGAACCCAAGAGAGGTAATCACGGCAGTAAACTTCTCAAACCAAGCCCGTGGTGCCTGTTTGAGACCATATAAGGCTTTCTTAAGCCTACAAACTTCACCAGGACCATGTGGAACACCCGGAGGAGGAGTCATATAAACCTCCTCATGAAGATCACCATTCAAGAACGCATTTTTAACATCCATTTGCGATATATGCCACTGACGAACAGATGCAACAGCAATAGGAGTACGAATAGTAGTCAATTTCGCAACAGGGGCAAAGGTTTCGTCATAATCCATACCATATTGCTGAGAAAAACCCTGAGCAACCAATCTTGCTTTGTACCGCTCAATTGGCCCATCTGACCTGGTTTTGATTTTATATACCCAACGAGATCCAATTGCCCGCTTACCAGCAGGTAAGGGGACCAAACTCCAAGTATCTGTCTGATGCAAAGCAGAGAGTTCCTCAGCCATAGCCTGTTGCCAAAGAGGATCAAGAACTGCCTCTTTATAAGACGAAGGCTCAGAGAGGCAGTGAACAGAGGATAAAAATGAAGCAAAAGAATCAGAATAACAAGAATAAACAAAATCTGGTGACTGAGTGGACTTACGTGGACGTTTTGGATAGCGAGAAGGAGGTTCCACCGTTTCAGCAGGTGCTTGGGTGGCCACACGAGAAGGGGGAGCATCAGGAACATCGGATGGCAAAGTACCTGCATCAGTAGAAATAATAGGAACAGGAGCAACATGGGGTGGCACACTATCGGTGGTGCAAGGTACTTCAGATGGCACACTCTCATCATTATCATAGAACGGATCAATATTGAAGAGATCAGATTTAGTGAGTTCATGAGGGCTATCAGGAATAGAAAAGAAAGGAATATGCTCAAGAAACACAACATGGCGAGAGACATATAATTTTTTTTGTAACTGGATCATAACAACGATATCCCTTTTGACCCTCACCATAACCAAGAAAGACACAAATAGCTGACTTTGGAGATAATTTGGTACGTTCCACACGAGGTCTAAGAACAAAACAAGTACAACCAAACACCTTTAAGGAAGAATAATCAGGGGAACACCCATATAACTTTTCAAAAGGTGACAAACCTGAGCAATGAGAGGTCGGAATCTTATTAATCAGATTAACAGCAGTAAGGACAGCCTCTCCCCAAAACTCACTAGGGACATATGCAGATAATAAAAGAGAGCGAGCAGTTTCAACAATGTGCCGATGTTTCCGTTCAGCAACACCATTTTGCTGAGGAGTGTCAGTACAAGATGATTAGTGAATAGTTCCATCTAAATCAAGCAACTCACCGAAATTTTGAGAAGTATATTCCCCACCCAAATCGCATCTAAAGCATTTTATAATAGTAGAATGTTGAGTTTTGACAAAGGCACGAAATTTATTATAAATATCAAAAAAATCTGAACGTCGTTTCATAAGAAAAACCCAACAGTAACGCGTATAATCATCAATAAAGGAGACATAATATCGAGACCCTCCTCTTGTAATAATAGGAGACGGTCCCCACACATCAGAATGAATAAGATCAAAGGGTGCAAAAGTAGAGGAAATACTTCTATTAAATGGTAAAGCTGAAAATTTTGCAAGTTTACAACCGCTACAATCAGAGATATCATGGCAATGCAAATTTCCTAATTTTCCCGTGGAAGCCAAATATTTTAATCGTGAACCTGAGACATGACCAAGACGAGAGTGCCATAAATAAAAGCTAGACGAATCAGAACTCAAACGAAAGGATGACAAGTCAACACTGGAAGCTGCAACCATTGGTACATTAAGTTTCTCCATGATGTACAATCCCCCCTGCCTACGGCCTGTCCCAATCACTTTCTGAGACTGTGGATCCTGCACATGACAAAAGGTAGAAGAGAAGGAAACTGAGTAACCGGCATCACATAGTTGACCAACAGAGATAAGATTCATTGTAAGCTTAGGAGTGTGGTAAACATTAGAGAGAAAAAAGTTGGGTGATTCAATAGTCCCAATACCCGTTGAGGGCATGGGAGTACCATCAGCAGTCATAACGGGCAACGAAGAAGTGGGACAAAAAGAACCAAAAGAGGACAAATTTGGTGACATGTGATTAGAAGCGCCGGAGTCTAAAATCCAAATACCTGAGGACTTACCTGGTGAAGAGATGGACATGGCGTGAGGCTGTGTGGCAAGAAACTTTTGAAACTGCTCAGCAAGAGAAGACATGGATGGAGCTAAGGATGAAGAACCTGATGCAAATGAGTTTGATGGCGGTACAACTGCTGCAGTATTAGGCTGTGAAGGCCTATATGAATGCTGCTGAGTTGGTTATTGGATTTCCAACCAGAAAACTGCTGCTGAGATGGTCGACTATTTGATTGTTGTTGTTGTTGTGCTCGCAACTTAGGGCACTGAGACTTCCAATGACCCTTCTCCTTACAGTAGCTACATTCATCACTTGCAACTCTCGAATAAGGCTTGTTCTGATTACTGGAAAGAGGCCGAGAGGAGGCTGCGAAAACAGATGGATTAGGGTCCGAAGAAATTACCTTCCCTGACTGAGTCTTGAGACGAATCTCCTCGGCTAACAACTCGTGAACAACGGAATCAACAGTTGGAAGTGGACTACGATGAAGAATCGACCCACGAAGACCCTCAAAATCATCACGCAATGCCATCAGAAACTGAACCAGGCGTTGTTCCTCCCTATTGGCAACATATGGTGCAAAGGCCCGCAATTCAACCGACTCTGTGAGAGCCAACTGATCCCATAGATCCGTCATAGCAGAATAAAACTCCTGAATACTCAATTTATTTTGCTCAAGAGCCCGAATATCGCACTCCAATTGGTACTTTTTTGCGAAATTAGATTGGGTATACAATCTGCCCAAATGATCCCAAACATCCTTTGCATAATCGTACTTAGCCAACTGCATACCTATAGAAGGTGCAACGGAGTTGTTGATCCAAGTGATGATTTTCGAGTTGTTTGCCTCCCAAACATCCAACAACTCTGCATATTTTTCAACATTCGTCTTATCATTAGGCTTACTCAAATCGCCATTAATGTAACCCCAAAGCTTCTTCCCTTTCAAAAAATTCTTCATAACATAACTCCAATACGTATAATTTTTTCCATCTAATCTGACACTAATTGATTGCATCGAATCATCTCTTTCCCCAGCCATTACGAAAATAAACAATCAAACAGTACCCAAACGGAACCAAATCAAACGAACTAAACAATTAATCGAACAAACAGGAGGAAAACGACCATAATTACCTTCAAAACAGTCGAGCGAACAGAAAAAGTACCTCCGATCCCGCTCTGAGACCATGATAATATATCAAAGATCTACAATCAAATGGAAAGAGAGAAAAAGAGGGGCTAGGGTTTCATATTGCCATACACTAGAATGTCTTACAATAAAAGGAAGAAGAGAGAATAAATATATAACCTACTACAACCACCTAATAATAATAGGAGAAGGGAAAATACTAAAATACCCTCAATGCTAAATAAAACTCTAATAGAGAAAATATATGACAATGAATCTAGTCATCCTAATGATTTTGTTAATGAAATTGAACTTATTAAATCTAAATTAGATGGGATAGAACTTAAAAAATCATTTGTACTAAACTTTATTGTCAAACTAGTTGAAGGGAATAAATAATGTCTTATGATCCAATTCCTATTATCCAAACTTTGGAATTCGATCATCAAACCTTTGAAAAAGCCATGAAATCTCAAGTCAAATTTTGGAAACAAGAGATGACTAGTTAACTGAATTCAATAATGGGTCATAAATCTTGAGAACTAGTTGAGTTACCTCCTCTATTCACATAATATGAAAGAAAATAGTTTTTAATAACACGATGAAAAAACATGGTACAAAAGATAAATTCAAGAAAATATTGGTGGATTAGTGATTTAATCAATATGAATAAATAGTTTACTTGAACACATATAACATTATCTTTAGGTTGAACAATATTAGGGTATTAATTGATCAATCATCCATCTATAATTTTCAAATTCACTAAATGGATATTAAAATAGCTTTCTTAAATGGTAATTTAGAGAATGTAAATGAACATTGTTTAACAAAAATATTTTGTAACGAAAGTAAATAAAAATGAAGTATATGTATATATATATATATATATATATATATATATATATAGAGAGAGAGAGAGAGAGAGAGAGAGGATCTCATGAGGTTCCCCACTTTGAGGTCCCAAAATGAGATTCATTTTTTTTAAATAGTAAAAAAATATTTTGGGGCAAATTTTTTAAGATTTTTAAACATTTTAGTTGGTCCATTTAAAAAAATCAACTCAAAATTAATTTTTTTACTATTTTAAAAAAATCGGTCAAACTTTGTCAGTTTTTAAGAGCTTAAAAACTGATACAGTTTGACCGATTTGTTTAAAATAGCAAAGAAATTCATTTTGAGTTAATTATTTTTTTATTGTCCTATTGAAATGTTTAAAAACCATAAAAAAATCATCCAAAAAATATTTTTTTGACTATTTTAAAAAAATGGATCTCATTCAGGGACCTCAAAATATTTAGTCTGAGTGTTGCTGGAGTTAGGCATGGGGTAGTCGGTTTAATTTATTATAGAGATATATAATTAATTATCGAATATTAAAATTGACGAGAGGTGTTAAACTTAATAGTGGGATTTTGTGCAACAAATTTTAAAGGGTGAAGATATGGACCGAATGAGTGAGTTTGGCTATTGTATTTGGTTGACATTACTTAAATAACAAAATAATTATGTATGATTAATTAAGTTACAAGTCCAAATATAGACTTGGGTATTTTTGGGCTAGTGCTAAGGGTGTTAGGCACGGGTTAACCGGACTTTTATTATATATATATATATATATATATATATATATATGTGTGTGTGTGTGTGTGTGTGTGTGTGTGTGTGAGCGCGCGCGCGTGCATGCGTGTGCATGTGTGCATGTGTGTGTGTGTGTGTGTCCCCTAAAACAAGCTCATAAACAATGGCATAAAACTTCAATCCGATATTGTTTCTAATATAACTAATGAATAGGGTATATATTTGTATTGAAAAGTTAATTACGATAAATGTATAATAATTTGTTTATATGATGATGACATGGTAACAATATCATTTATAACAACAAATCATTTTTGTGTTATAAATTGAAATGATGTATCTTTAACCAGATGATGCGAGTTTAAGAATTTGAATCATTAAAAAGTAACATATTTGGTTCTTGTCACATTCTCATTATATTGAAAAGATCATTTGAAAATGATAGATAGATACAAGTTGTGCATATAGGTATTACAAAATACCAAATTTTAATTCAATTAGTTAAACTGAGTGAGCCATTGCCCTAATTTTAATTTCAACACGGATTAAACAAACGATGTATAAACATTAGTCCAATTTTATCTTGCCTAAGAATATATCTAGGTGATCATGCAGGAGTAAAATAAACAACCATACAATGCCGCGATGTACGAGAAAAATCCACAACGGAAAAAAAAACCTCGGATTGTCTAGCCTACTCAAAGTTCTCTATTATATAGGGTTTTATACAATAATAGCAGGCGGTCTTAATCACTGACTCGACTCCCATCAAGTCTGACGCAACCGTCTTTACAGCAACCGTAGTAATCTACTAATGGCTTCATAATGTAGTTCTTCCGTATCTTAACGGGATTCAAATGCATAGGCACATGACTGTAAGAATAAGTTGGATATTGTTAGGATTTTATTCTTAAAACCATGTAATGACATCTTATTTATTAATAAAAGGATTTTCTAGTTAATTTTAAATGTGAATTATTTTATGAGAATCCTTTACATGTATGTTTTAAATATATTATTTATAATGTCGCTCAATTTTACCTAGTAGAAATTCTCGTGAGTTGGGTTCAAATTGATCATAAGAGATCAGAATTTCAGTTCTAGTAGAATTGAATAGTTCACATCCTAGATAGAAGCTGGCATTATATTAGTATGTCTACGTGTATAATCCTAGTAGTTTATCTCGAACTACATGAACCTGTCTGATGGTTATATAACTTTTATAATAGTTTGAAAGAATTGGGAAGGGTACATTTGGGAATGTATTGAACATGACCACTTGTAATATTTAAGTCTAAGGGTTATCTTGATTAGATTTATGTAATATCACACCATGTGATAGCACATATATTGTACCCTTACTGGCGCAGACACATGCTGCGGAGCAGGTTAAACTGCCGCAACCATCCTTCTCTATTGTTATATTCCTCGCATAACTGTCGCAACCCTTGAGATTTAGGTTGTGGCCCTTTATATAATATATGTCGCGGACTATGACTATCACCCAGCCAGCCGCATCATCTCCATGTCACATCAACAGTCCTATAAATAGAGGATCACACCTCGAGATGAGGGAGAGGTTCATGATTCTTGATTTCGGATCCGAGCCCAAACTCATTTTCCTGATTCCGGATCCGATCCTAAACTCATTCTCTCACACTAACACCTAGCTCAAAGCCAACTACTCTCTCTATGCCACTAAGCATAGCTTGAGGGCTACCAGCGGGAGCATCGCAGCCACCATCCTGAAGCCATCGAAATCATCATATTCGTCTATTATCTTATATTCTCATGCTTGTACGCCTCTTTAGGCTTAATTACTATGTATCAAACAACGTATATAATGAGAGTGTGGCACCAGAGTGGACGTAGGCTCATTATTATGGAAGAACCAGTCTATATCTTGTATTTCATCTCTCTTACTTGTTCTATTTGCTTATTATGCACTTTATACTTGATTTACTGGTACGAGAATGACAAGTTGACGATTTCTCGTATCATCAATTTGGCACTGTCTGTGGAAAACGAGGTATTTCAATCTTGTTTCTCTATGTTTTGAACTTTTAAACACCTTATTTTATTCATTAGGATCCTTTAGATCATCATCTCATGAGTAAATTTTGGTTATGGAGCTCTATTTTATATTTACGCCCATAAATGGGTATTTCATATATTCAGATCTGCTTTTGGGTCTTCGTTTTATGACCTTAGATCTATTTTACATATTCTTATGACATCGCTTCACCTAGATATGGTTGGAAAGCTTGATGGGATTTAGCCCCGTAAAGGTGGGTGATTAGGGAAGAATTATATTTACTCCCTTCTTGTTGTTCTTTGCCTATGATTTAGGGTTTATCATTAGAATTGTGCTATTTTGTGAACTGAGAGGCTATTCAATCATGGATAGATCCTATTAGGTATGCTCCCCACGTGTTTCGGGAGAAGAACTCTGTTTTTGGGTTGTAATTTGGGATTGTTCCCTTCATTACCTAGTTGGGGATGCGGTCTGGTAGTTCAACTTCCTGTCCTGCCGCGGACTCTACTGGTGTGGCATTACAGCAACTTCAAATCATTGAGTAATGGACTCATGTGGTCTCCAGCTCAACCTTGGTGAATATCATTCAAAGGACACGGCACTGCACATACGTGCCTCACTGGTCGCGGCCTCATCAGTAACATCATGCACCAGTGTAAGTGTTGCATCCCAACTTTATACTCTGTTTATCCCATATTTCTTTGATCACTCACTTCTGTTAGTTTTGTCTCAGATTATATATATATATTTAAAGCCTAATAAAGCAAAAAATATAAGGAGACTCCATCTAGAGCATAGAATTCAAAGATGAGATTGTGCAATTGTACAATCACCTCAACCATCTCTATGACAACCATGCTTCACTCCAAACTCAAGTCAACTATTTGACTCAAAGGGTCCTCATGCTTGAGGTCGTAACCTCATCCAATGTGGGTGAGACACCGAGGATCATTGTTGCCGTAACCTTAGAAATTCCTACCGCGAAAGCATCCATCAAGTGCCAGAAAAGGAAATCAGAGAAATCAGTTGGAAGATTTAAGGCCTACACCCCATTGGCCTTCCAAATTGAGGACATCTTAGAATTCATAAAGGAGGATAAGCTACTCAGGTGGACAGAGAAGTTGAGATCTCTACCCCACAAAAGGGACAAAGCCAGGTGATGCAAATTCCACCAGGATCACGGCCATGACACCGAGCACTGTTATGCTCTAAAAGATGAAGTTGAGAGGCTCATAAGGCAGGGGATGCTGCAACGCTTCCTCAAGGATGCCTAAGGGACCATCCTAGTCTGACAGGCCACGTTCCTCTTTTTATGACCATATTTATATTTCATCTATTTTTGTGCTTAGTGAACTCTTTTGAATAGTTTCATGTTAACTTTGTATTGTCCTAGCAAATTCATGAATATATGAATAGATATATGAAATCAAGTTCACATGATAGTGCCATGTTTTGATTCTCATTTCCATTAAAGGTTATCTTATAAAAGACTCGTGTCTTAAACAGATCCTAAACGAAGACAACGTATTATATCAAGAAAATTTATATCTAAATGGGCCCACAACGCCTGTCGTGACGCCTGATTGTCTGAAAGCAAGTGCTAATTGAAAATGGCAAAAGCAACTATTAAAGCAGCTATTTGAATTAGTCAGTAACATCACTCATAGAGACTATATCTCAGCATATGATGGTTACATTCTTGAAAGCATATATTGGGATGAGTCATTAACTGCAAGGGCTTATAGTGCCCGTTCTTAGCTTTCGGGATGCGTCATTAGCCCACGGAGGTTACTCCCCCAACAAACATCATTAACTTGGTGGATGGAGACTAAACATCATTTACTCGGTGATCCCATCTTAGATTGGGGAAGCTTCATAATAGCTACCCTGGAAAGGCCTGAAAATAACCCACAAGGGCCGAAGATGTAATTGTCTACGGATAATCCTATATTTGAATGGGCCAAAGACTTAATTGTCTATGGATAATTCTATATTTGAAGGGGCCGAAGACTTAAGTATATGCGAATAATCCTATTATAGTCTAGGAAGGCTTTATATATATCCACATAGCTTGGGGAAGCTTTATAATACCTAACCCGGGGGCCTAATAATAACCCGATAGAAGTGACTAAAGTAAAGCCATGAAAGGAAATCGAAGGATACTGTGTTGCTGTCATAACGAAGCATGCGGAAGCTACAAAAGGACGGCTTCAACCCAGCATGCTGTTATCAATTTCTTGGCAAGGGCTTGAAAAAATCCACATCCCCATTAATATGGTCGCGGCATTCAAAGAAAGAATTCATTGAGTGGATGCATCAAAGGTACATTATTGAATTGCTAAAAGGCCGCAGCTAGGATGCAAACTAGCCGTATCCACTCAACTACAATATCTACTTGGAAAAATGGTGGAAAATTTATTATTATCAAGACGCAGCCCCAAAGACATCTTTATTTAGCACCGCGGCTTGAGGGAAGATAGCCATAGACACTGGAAAAATTTGAAGTCTTCCAAGGAAAAATACAAGAAGTCTAGGGCAAAAAATAACAGGTCGCAACCTGTTTGGATAAATAATTTATATAGTTCTGCCACGACCTTATATCCAATGCAGTTCCTCTTGAAGATTTACAGGTTTAATTTAATAAAGCAATCAAATATCAAAGCAAAGACTTAGTGTCCCATGGCAAGATAAGGGAGTTGTTGTCAATCTCAAAGGAAAAATGAGCAGGCCTCAACCTATTTTGAGTAAGTGCATTATTAAAGTGTTTTCTCAAGTACATTCAAGCAAGCAATTCAAATGTAAAAGCATCAATTTTAGTATCAAAGAAGACAATAAAAGAGAGTAAAGAAGCAGTTAAGATAAATAGAAAGATCAAAGGCTAAAGCCTTAGCAAAAAATTAAAATATTGAAGTTATACAAACAAGAGGCCGCAACATTGATAATGAACTTCAATGTTTAAAGGGCAACAACCCTATGTATATGTCAACAAAAATAGTGAAATTAAGGGACGCAGCCCATATTTAGAGAGTTATAAATTCTAAGAGGCAGCGTCATCATCTTATTCACCTTTTTCCCCTTCCGCAGATGTCATGGTCTCCTCATCAGCTGCCGCAGCCTTTGCCTCAGCCCTAAACCTTGCCCTCTTTTCAGCAACGCCCTTCATCTCATCCATGCACTGCCGATGCTCGGTATCACCAAGGCCCTAGTCAAGAACTGTCTCTTTAGAGTCAGGGAAGTTTTTTTATGACTCTATGCCTTAGCTCTTGGTAGCCGTGGAGGTAGGCTCTATTGTTGATGAGGTAGAAGTCTTTGGAGCCTTTGAATGACTCCACAGTGTTGTCGATGGCCAATTGAAGTGTTGCAGCATGGTCTTCCTCTATTTTCTCAATTTCCACGACATGGGCTTCAGCATCGTTAGCAGCCTTGGTCTCTAACTCCTCATACTTCTTTTGAAGAAGTCCACGCTTGCTATTGGATAATTTTGCAGCTTAGGCAACAGTCGTAGTCTGAGCTTGGGAAGCCTTGAGAGCTTCCGCGGCCTAGTTAAAGTTCTGCTCAGTATCATTTTTGGCCTTTTCTACAGCATTTATTTGATACACGCTGCAGCCTTTACTTACTACAGGCCGCAGAAGTTTATTAAATCAATTGAAGGTTGTATTGATTCAGGACAACCTAAAATTACTAAAGGGACATTTTATCATGCCGCGGCCCCTCACTCAAACACGTTTGTATTTAATCTAGGTAAATTTAAAGATCAAAGGCCCTAGAATGTGAAACATCTCTCTCAAGAACATAAAATACAAAGGCAGAAACCTAAAAGTCTACAATCATATTCAAGAGAAATTTTGCAACAGTTATTTTGCACTTGAAGTTATAATGAGTAATCATTCGAGCAAGCTACATTCATGGAGAAATTGACATATATGAGTTTAATTCTTAGATAAGTCACAGTTATGTTGCAAAGAAATGAGTTTGTATCAATCAAAATAATTCTAGGAAGATGACTCATGTCGCGGACTATTATTTTAAAGAGCTAACCTAAAGTGAGTGCTACACGGCGTGGCCAGATATGTTCATGGCGCAGTCAGATGTGCACATGCCGTAGATAATTCTTAAACTACTCAATATTTGAAGGTTGCAGACATTGACCCAACACAACCCTAAAGTACTAAAGGAATTTTATTATGCCGTAGCCATGAATTCCTTATATCGCGACTATATACTCAAACAAGTTAGTATTTAATGTTCATAAATTTAAAGATTGAAGACCTAGAATGTGAAGGGTTTGTTCAAGAACAATTTTACATTTCAATCGTCTGTTTATATTCTGCCTCTACCAATTGGGAATTCAAAAATCCTAGAAATCAACAATGGAAGATTAAGAGACTTCATTCATTGGATTAACGGGGATGTTAGCAACATATCTTATCAATTAAGGGTTATTTTAGCAATTCAAGATTGATTCAATTTCTAATCAGTCATCCACTACAACCCAAGAAGTTACAGCTTCAGATGAGGGTTAAATGTAATTACAATAGTTATTTTACGAGATATGAGTTCGAATAGGCTAACAAGAAGTAATCAAAAGAAAACAACAAAAAGTTGAACTAAAAGAAGTTTTTGGTCTAAAAATTACCTAGAAATGGGTGGAATCCGATTGCTCAGCCTTAAACTGCCTTAGAACCACCACTCACAGCTTCCAGGGATCGCCAAAAAATGCAAGGAGACAAATGCGTAGAAATTCCCTCTCGATGTTCTCTCAAAGATTTGGAAAACCTAATGAAGTCCACGGCCGATTCTATTTATATAAGAGGGCGCAGGAAGACGAAGCGTCGCCTTGGAACTACCGCTGCATATTGAGAAGACTTGATTACTTAGCCGCAACCCCAATCGCAATATCTTGGCAATACTACCTGGGGACTTATTGATATGACATATATTGTCCCTTTACTGCCGCGGACAAATGCTGCGGAGTAGGTTAAACTATCACAACCATTCTTCTCTATTGTTATATGCCTCGCATAACTGCCGCAACCCTTGAGATTTAGGCTGTGGCCCCTTATATAATATATGGTGCGGACTATAACTATCAACCAGCCAGCCGCAGCATCTCCATGTCATGTCAACAGTCTCATAAATAGAGGACCACACCTCGAGGTGAGGGAAAGGTTCATGATTCCTGGTTCCAGATCCGATCCTAAACTCATTCTCTCACACTGACACCTAGCTCACAGCCAGCTACTCTCTCTACGCCACTAAGCATAGCTTGAGGGCAACCGGAGGTAGCATCGCAGCCACCATCCTAAATCCATCAGAATCATCATATTCATGTATTCTCTTATATTCTCATGCTTGTACACCTCTTTTGGCCTAATTACTATGTACCAACCAGCGTATATAATGAGAGTGTGGCACCAAAGTGGACGTAGGCTCATTATTATGGTCGAACCACTCTATATCTTGATTTTTATCTCTCTTACTTGTTTTATTTGCTTATTATGCACTTTATACTTGATTTACTAGGACGAGAATGACAAGTGGACGATTTCTCGTATCATCACCATGTGCAAAGGGTGCATAGATTCTTAATCCCGAGAGTTATGAGGATTAGAATGCTTGCATAATTTTATTATTATTATTATTATGGGTATAATTCAATTTATGTTGGGTCAATATATCCCCGCAAGTTGGGTAATAGTTGTGTGAGTATGCCTGATATTATAATTTTAAGGAATCCGCGTCTAAGCAAGATCTTGGATTATAATACCCCTTGATAGAATTATAAGATTTTTTTTCCACCTGCAAACCTAATTAGTGTATTTTTTGTAATCCGATGGAGCGGGAAAATAAGTAAAGTCTCAAAATAAAAGAATTAATTAAATGTTGGTTAAAATAAATTAACGGGAAATTTATTTGACTAGGAGAGTATTGGAGAATTAACATGAGGATTCACATTATATACCATAATAGTCTTTACAAATAAAACCTCATTATTCCGACTGATTTTTGAGATAGTTAAATTGGAGTGCAGTAATAATTATTTAGTTGAATTAACCATGATTAAATAAATAAAGAAATAAATTACGTGAGTATACTTTGGGATTTGCGAGTATTTATTTAGAAGTCAATTTAATTATTTTTTGTGGTTCCCAAGTGTAGTCCATATGCCCAAGTAGCAAGGTTCAGACTTTCTAAAAACCCCTTTTAGCCTAAGCCAATATATATATATATATATATATATTGGTGTCCCCAATTGTGGCTTTGCCATGTGTCTCCAAATTCTATCTACATTATAGGCTCACCCTGCTAAACACCTATCACCTCTAATATCTCCTCTTATCTATTCTCTCCATATCCCAGTAGACCGTCTCCTCTTAACTTCCAATGTTTATTTCCTCTCTCATCCCACAGTCTCTAGCATTTCCTCTCCTTCGTTCCTTTCTCTTCCCTCTTTGTTTTTAATTCCATAACTATTCATTTGGGTCTTTCAAATATTTATGGATGCATTTATATATGTTTATCTACAATCCCTGGAGTTTGTCGTCGCCCGCTGCTATTGGGGTAATTACTATGGTTTTGCCTCCTACACATCGCTACTACAGTTATGTCAAACAACTGATTTTATATATAAATCCTAGTTGCCTACATTTATATATAGATGTACCTGGATCCTTATTATCCTATTCAGTGAGAAACTAGTTTTAAATTTAGGTGTTTTCACTTTTTTGTTCATTGTATTAACTTCGCTTAATCCTTTAATTTTGTTTTAAAAATCAAAACATCTAATGGTGGATGGAAATAAAATAAAAAATGTGAACCATTGGGAAATATGTTACATCTTAATTGTTTAGAAATATAATGTTTAATTTAGGTTTTTTTATGGAATACAAACTTTTAAATGGTTTGAATCCAGTTTATGCATAATTCTATTTGGGGATATAATGTGTGTAATAACTTCTAGTGGTCTTGCTTTGTTTTGATTATTCTCTTTATTATGATGTTTTGGTCCACGTAGATTTGGCCATATACTCTGCAGTATGTCACATTGGATTCTAAGTTTCATAAAAAATATTATCATAAATAATCTGAAGTGTCTTAAAAAACAAAAATGAATCCCACAGTATAAATAGTGAAAACTCTGGTGCCTAATGTCAAATATGACAAAATAGTTGGCAGTATCAAAACACATAGACCTAATGTTTTTGTGGAGTCTTCCCCATTTTATTTATGATAAAAGTGCAAGAATATAAATAATCACATCTTAGATTTTAATTCTAAGTTTGATTAAAAATAAATTTATTCTATTTATAAATTTGATTCGTTATCAATTATTTCATGCCCACACTTGAACAATGATGCCCCTGTTATATCAAATTGTTTTATAGATTTTGAATTTGAGAATTTGTCTACAATTCGTAATTAAAAATCACTCGCGCATCGCATTTGGTTGAAAATTACTACTAACATAAATTGGTGTAAGATAGGGTTTTAAGATGTATATTCATTATTTTGGGTTGGGGGGGGGGGGGGGGGGGGGGTATTATTCACGTTTTTTTGAAGAGGCTTAGAGAGAGAGGTCCATATCTCCCTAAAAACAAAATATTTTCATCTCAAAAGGTTTCAACACACCTATCTAGCTTTGGGAGGATCATATAATAGAAGATCCAAGCATTTCAGTGGACCAAAGAAAGCTTTTAGAGGATTAAAAGAAGGCAACCTTCATCTTTAACAAATACCTTTTCTTCATATTTGGGTTGCAACCAGATCTACAAAGGTATTGTAATCGTAATCGTAAGTTTAATTATTAAAACTATTTTTTTCTTGTGCTCTTTTAGATACATAAAAAATTGAAGTTTTTTCTCAGTATTGATTTTCGCATATATCGATCCCCCAAAATCATGCCTATATGGAGACAAAAAAATATTTAGGCTATAATTTGTGAATCACATGCTAGATTTATGCAAAAGTAATACCGTTCAAAAGAGGATTCAAAGATTTATGATTTTGTGATAGGGTTCTACCAGGTTCGAGATTTTACCAATGTTAAACGAGGCTTGGGGAGATCATTACTATTTTTAAGTTAGAGTTTGGAGGAGGACAGGTGGTTTTGAATTGAAGGGATTTATTTTGACCTTATGATTAAGTGTAGGGATGCTATAATAGGGTGTATAAAGAGCCCTTCAATGGGTGAGATTATAATAAGTGAAAGGGTGTTAAAACATAGACACCTGATAGAAGTTGTGTGACACTTCCCGGGTTTTGGGGGTGTCTAAGAAATTAGATAATACATAAAAAACTGGAAACAAAATATAACTAAGATAATTAAGGTCATTATTACATCATGATAGTCATAGTGACGAGGCAGTTTATTCATTACACGCATATTAGGGTTGTTCTTACTGTACGTAAAGAAACTGAAAAAGGAAAAGAAAGAAAAAAAACATATGACTAATACAACGTGAAGCTAAAACATGAAGTCACATCAGCTTATAAGTAGCAACATATGAAATTATGACGGGTTTTTGGTACTACTACTGATTTTTCATGAGTAAAAGATTGTTAGAGATACACAAGAGGATACATTACGATTTGTGGGTTCGGGGAACTTATTGCCTTCTTTATGTCTTGGGTCCATATGGAATTTCAAAAATATAAGAAAAATTGTCTAGTAGATAATTCTTATTCTATACACGTTTCAAAATAATCAGAATAACGATTAGTAATATCAGAATAACGATTAGTAATATCAAGAGTTTCGTAACAATGGAAATTCATCAATGAGTGTGAGATGGCATAAAAATATAGAATGATATTTGCTATAGATAAAAATATCAAGGCTAGAACTGGTTAATATCTGTGGATGGTTTCTAAACAAATAACCCATAATTATCCGTCTATAGGCTTTAAGACAATAGTTATAGATACAACAAATCAATCCAAATAAATTGGAGATAATAAATCCAGATAACTAGAGATAAAATAACCATGCTAAGTCAATCATAGACATTCCATATGGTATCAATAACTAGGTACTCAATCATCTGAGTCCTACATGCCAATTAATACAATCGTGGGTATAATGGTAGATTATTTCCAAGCCATAATGTATGCTATAATTGAACCGGGTAGAATTGCATCATATGAAATAATATGATTGCATAAAATCATAATTAAAAGCTGAATCGATCATATGTAAATGGTTTAATTACTCAAATGGGTTCGTCAATGATAATATAATATACTGAGTCTATCACATGGTGATATCAACAAAAGGCGTACACAATAGCATTTTGTGAAATTAATACGGAATAAGAATAACCTACTTATTTTTTGGGCTTTCGAAATATGTTTTGTTGGTTTAGGGTAGGGGCCCGTGAATGTCTAGAATAAGAAAAATATTTAAGTAAGCTTGGGTCTATAAAGAAATTATGATATAAACAAAAGCTAAATCACGTATAAATATTTTTTGGGGTTTTAATCTATAAATAAAGTTTGAATTTATTTCTTATACTTCCTTAGGTTTTCCAGTTTATTAGTAATAGACTTTTTTTCTCCTAAGGGTGTAAAAAATAAGTAGAAAAAGTTTGGGATGGAAATTAAGAAGTTGAAATTTTTTAAGGGTTTAAGTGTAAAAATAATTTAAATCTTTAAAATTCATATTTGGGTATTTCTCTGAGCTTTCTGTTTGACCAAATAGTGTGTTGTAACATACCATTTTGATAAGAAAAATAAAATAAATTTTATAGATTTTTTTAGAATTTCTTGATTGGACACGCGCCCTAACGCGCTCAGTCAAATTTATCACGCGTTGAATTTGACCCCACTCGTACGCGTGCGATACACTTGATCTTCAACCTTCGTAATTTTGACTTTAGGGTTATAAACTTTGACCTTCAATCAAATTCATTACATAATACCATTTTAGATGATTCAAAAGCCATTCTTCCTAGCTTTCACAAGGAATTCAAAAATATAACTTTTATTGATCGAGGTGAAATGTAGCGTCTTCTTCATGGACTGTTAAACTTTGAAATTTTCAATTTTATATTCATAGAGTTTATTCAACATTCGAACCATGGAAGTGATATGGTTTTATTTCTTGCAAATTTAGAACAAAATGGTTTTGGTTTGAGGTTTTAAATCATAGTATACATAGAGAATTTTAACGTTGAAAATTTAACTACCGAAAAAAACAACTCAATTTTAAGATATGCGGGTATACTATAATCAAACTAAATATTGTGGTTGAGTTCCTACAGGTCTAAGGACAATTATTCCCACTTCAAGAATGAAACAAAGTCAGGAACACATAATTCACCATTAAAGCTCAAGTTTCTATGGTCTTTTCTGAAAATTGACGCTTAGTAATGTATTTCTACGTTAAGTAAACCATATAAAAGCATAAATGGATCCTAAACTACTGTAGAAACTAAGTAGAATCAAAATAATTGAGCTTTATGCATAAAATATAGTTATACCCAAAAATGACAAAATTTTGAGTTGATTTTTATGATATTAATTCAATCATATTCTCTGTACCAAGATGTGCCTTTTATAGGTAATGTTGAGGAGGGTTGATTGGTCGAAAAAAAGGCAGAGTTAAGATGATTTAATGGAAGATATTTATGAAATATTTTCGAGTACACATGAAAACATGTGTTACCTTGTCTCCTATTTTCTCTAATAGTATCTTGGTGGCATTTTCATCAGCTTAGCTGATGAGGATAATGATAGGAGCTTAGGTTTTGGTCCTTAGAAAGTCTTGCTTGAGTTGTAAGTTCATTTTCTATATTTTTCAAACTTTGGGAACCTTTGTGTAATTTTCAAAACTTAGTGGAGTAATATTAAGGGTTAGTTTATAATTTGAGGTGGCTATTATGTTAATTATGGAATACAATTAAAGTTTATAACTCATTTAAAAAGTTTATAAGTCAAATAAAAGCTTTAGGCGCTAGGTTATAATATTTAAAACTCTAGGGTTAGTTTCTAATTTAGGTTTTTCTACGATTCTTCTAGTGAATATTCAAGGTTTTTAGTTTCATGAATTTTTGAATGGGTAAGGTTATTAATTATTTAAATTATGCATAGATATATGTATTATCGAAACCTAGACGAGTTATCGTTTTGTTGATCTTACATTGTGAGAGTCGAGTCCTTATGTATCGAAACTATAGTGGAGATTGGAAGAACGGAGAGGATTGGGGCTTTAGTGAGAGCCCGAGGTGGTTCATGACCATGCTGAGGGTAAATAGCTGATTTTGATGGACGAGGTATGATTTTGAGGACCTAAGTGGTGTATGCAAGGGTTGTATTCTTATTCTAGGGGATTCGAATGTATATGAGTATTTATGATGGGAATTGTAACCTTATTTAGAGGTCCTATAGAAAACGAGATAAGGATTTTGGCATGATTCAAAGGGCCTAAAGGGTATGTAAATGATGAATACGACCTGATTTCAAGGGCCTAGGGAATGTGTTATGGGAATTACGGCCTAATTATAAGGGCTTGGAGAATGTGCTTTAGGAATTGTTGTACGATTATAAAGTCTTAGAAGATTTTGAGAAAGGGACTAATACTGAGGGTCATAGGTTTTTTATAACCATGATGGGTTCGTGGCCTGATTATGAGTGCCAAGGTATATTTCAAGGACCTAAAGAGTGTGTGAGACCAAAACTTGGATCGCAGCCTAATTCCGAAGGAATTTGAGGACTTAAGGAGTGTGTGCGACCAATATGTGGAATGATACCTAATTTTTAAACCATATGAGTGATATGACCATGTTGGGTATCGTGGCCTAATCCTAAGGGACCAGGTCTATTTTGAGGACCTAAGGACTACGTGCGACCAATACGGGGATCGCAGCCTAATTTTGAGGGCCAATGTCTATTCTAAGGACATAAAGAGTGTGTACAACCAATACGAGGATTGCGGTCGAATTCTGAGGGCCAAGGTCTATTCTAAGGACCTAAGGGTGTGTACGGCCAATATAGGGACTAAACCTAATTTTGAGGACCTAAGGAGTGTGTGCAACTAATACAAAGATCACTACCTAATTCTGATGGCCATTATTTATTCTGAGGATCTAAAGAGTGTGTGCGAACAATAAGGGGAGCACAACCTAATTATGAGGGCTAAGAAATATTCTACCTAAGGGGTGTGTGCGACCAATATAGGGATCACGACCTAGTTCTCAGGGCCAAGGCTTATTCTGAGGATCTAAGGAGTATATGTAACCACTAAGGGATCGCAAATTAATTTTTAGGGCCAAGGTATATTATGAGGACCTAAAGAGTGTATGATGGCTTTGCAAAGGATCCATAATGATTTGATATTGTTTTTAAAAGACTTTTGATTTTTGCGAGAGTTTTGAATACTTTGGCTGATTTTTGAATCCTTGCGTAATATTGAATTTTGATAAGTTTTATGATAAATGTGCCTTTTTGCGGATTTAAGCCTTATGATTTTTGAAAATTTTGAGGTTTTTAGTAACGAAATCTGAGGAGGGATGATTGTTGACGGGTTCTGACCTTTGCCTATTGTCATAGTTACAATATACGAGAGGTTACATGGATTGCCAAGGGGTACTTATGGACAAGAAGACCCAAGGCAGTGCCTATCGGCATACCCCTTAGCCTTCTATAAAAAGGAAGGATGGGAGCCCTCATTCTCTCACCATTCTCTTGCAATCTAACTCTCTATCTCTCTCTCTCTCTCTCTCTCTCTATCTATCTATCTCTATCTCTAGAAAAAAGTTTTTCTAAGTGCTCGTGTGAGATTTTTGAAGACACGATTTTTGCAAATGCGGCGCATGATGATGACGGGCCAATGTTGAGTTAGTGAGTAAAAGAATGATGATAATGGGGATAGAAAATGAGTACCACAATAATAGGTTAGTGGAAGTGGGGTTTTTTAGGGAGTTCTTGACTCATCGTTCAACTTTCGTGTTGAAACCTAACGACTATATAAGTATTTCTTGTGTGCCTTTTGATTTATGTTTCAATTTTTTGTTTTGTATTTTTGAATTATTTTTGGATTTTTGAGAATATTTTTAGACTGATTCGGGGTTCTCTTTGGAGGTGGGGACATCTTCTTCGTACAGCTGTTCTCGGGGATCGATTGGGGTGAAAAGTGTGTGGGAGAACCTTCCTAAGAAGGTGAAAAACTTGGTGGGAGGCACGGTGATATGCTTAATTTGTACACTCATTCTCGGATCCAACAACCTCGGCTGGCATTACAGTCGAGTCAACAGGAAGCTCACATTGGCCATTAGATGGGTCGTCCATCCGAAGGTCGTAACTAAAACAACCAACCTCAGCTGGCCATTAATCGAGGTCAGCAGCATATCATGGGCTCAAGCGATTGCCACTGTCGTACTCTGCTTCAACAGACATTGAAGCTATGCTTAATACCTAGCCTCGGATGATCACTCAGGCCGAGGTCATGCTTATGATTTGCAGATCAAGACAAACATCGGACATACCAACATCGTACTCGGTCGGGCCGAGGTTACAATGGATGACATCATAGGTCCGAGCATACGTAAGCACATGAGAGACTTGGAACACGTGGACTAAACCGTATAACCAACTCATTCTCCTCACGTGAGGGAATATTTAGTCATCATTATCTGCATGTGGCATAGCCAGGTGTCCACATGATATTGGTTCGATCACCACACATATGATCATAGCATGCTTTGGGGGTACATTACACCCCCCAAGAACTATATATAAAGTTCTTCCCCTACCTTGTAAAGAGATCCAGAATCGTAACCCCAACGGAAGCTCTAGTAAAATATACAGTAGAGAGAGAGAAAGTGAGGTTGTATCACAGGCCATTAGTGCCCTTGTTATAGTGAAATTCACTCACACACTCACAGTGGATGTAGGCCAAATTGGCTGAACCACTTAAATACAAGTGTTACTCATCCTCACCTCATCTCCTTCTACTAGTTAATTACTCTTGTGGTGCCATTGTAGATACTAGTTTGAGCTTATAAACACCTCATACGGGTGGTGTTGTTTACAGAATCATCATTTTGGCACCATATGTGGGAACGAGAGGATTCATCTCTTCCTCCTTTGTTGCTTGACCTCACCCGAGACTCTGGTGGTGAACCAACCCTCCCCCTTGTGTTGAGTTGTTTCACCCTTGAAAGAGGTCCTTTAAAGTATCAAACCCTATAGTATTTTTATTACAATCTCTCTCGTCTTTTTATATGGCACCAGAGTTACCACCTCCCCCATCTGGTGGTAGAGGGACCAGTTCCAGCCAAGCGCCACCCCAGTCCGAGATGGCTGAGGTAGATGCAGCCTTGAAGTCCTTAGGTGCTACTCAATAAGCTATGTAAGAGAAATTTGCCCAGCTAAGCTAGAACATGATGATGAGATCGCCTGGGATCTCACCAAAGATGATTACTCCGACAGCTGATCAGGAACAACGTGAGGCCAGGGGACCACCCCATGCACCATAAAAAGACCTACTTCCTTAGTGGTGGAGGGATATTGCTGACCCTAGGCATTTACGCCTGGGGAAACAAGGAAACCCTTGCCCATAGGATATGTTTGATGACATAGAGGTTGAAGATTCTCCAGTATACTGTTGGGAGAAGTATGAGATCTCAAACAACACCGTACGACCAATTCAGTAGAGCCGAGGTCAGGGTGAAAGATAAGATCGTGATACTCGACAAAGAGGTTCGGCTTTCGATCGATTGGGAAGAGGGTCGGCCTTTGAAAGGCTCATCCTAGTTAATGACCTGAGGGAAGGGCTATCCAGGTCAAGAAGCCTTGCTGGCTCCAGAAGAGACGGTGGAGACTGTCGGCCCCATAATGACCAACCACCACATGGCCGAGATGGTGGTCAGGGGGAGGTTAACAGCCGACGTTATGCTACATCTAGGGAACCCTCGATCCGCCTTTTGGAGGTGGCTGGGGATAACCTCGGCCAGGACGACGTTGCTAAGCCCAGGAATGACTCTATCCAAAGGCTAGAAAATAAGATTATAAATATCATAAAAAGATGAGACCCCTTGTAGAGGGGCTATTCAGAGGGTTCCCCCTTTATGGCAAGGATTGTCAGCTTTTCGACCCCGGCCAAATTCAAACCTCCAGTGGTATCACCCAAGTATGATTGAAGTACCAACCCAGCCCACCATATTGAGATGTACCAGTCTGCAGCGGACATATACTCCATCCTTAATTAGATGAAGTGCCAAGATTTCTTGAGCACCTTAACTGGGGCAGTGCATGTGTGGTTTACCTCTTTTCCTAAGAATTCCATAAAAAACTTTAGACAGTTGGCCGAGCAATTCATTCTTAATTTATGTTTTGGGTTAAGGCCTTAGAAGAAGATGACCCATCTGCTTTATGTAAAGCAAGGAAAAAATGAAAGCCTCAGAGACTATATCGCGAGGTTCAACGAGGAAAAGTTAGAGGTAGAGGACTATGATGAGAGTATAGCCATGACAACCCTCATTAGATAACTTTAGAAGGGAAAGATACTCTGGAGGCTTGCTTAAGACCCTCCTAGGTCTATGGCCGAGTTTTTGGAAATAGCTGGAAAGGTCATGAATGCATAGGAAGCAATGGCTAGAAAATATAAGGATGAGAATGGAAGTAGCAGTGGGAAGTTTTAGGAGAAAAAGGATGGAAAGAAGAGGACTGGGGACGATAAGTTTGCACACTATACTCCTTTAACTGTGAGTTGTGAACACATCCTCAACAAGATAAAGAATGATAGGTATCTGAGATGGCCAGAGAAGTTGAAGGCTCCTCCATATAAGATAAACAAGAATTTATGGTGCGAATTCTATCAAGATCATGGCCATCTAACCGACAAATGTTTCGCCCTGAAGGACGATATTGAAAAAATGCTAAAATCTGGAAAGCTGAGAAAGTATATGGATACAAGATCCTCAAAGAATAGCCAAGATGACCCCAGAAAGAAAAGAAATGATAAATACCGAGAAGACGCCCCCAATGGGAAAGATAATGCCTCAGATGATGACGACGATGACCCTGATCTCCCACCAAACGACGATAATGTCCTAATAAAGAGAGTTAACATAATCTCTTTTAGTGTGAGCACTATCTGTGGGGGACTAGCAGGAGGTGGCTCAGATGTAGCTAATTGAAAGGCTCATTTGGCAGAGGAAAAATCAGTGACCAAAGCTGAGGTTGTGAACTTGACTTCAACAGAGGTTAAACCTGAGAAAAGAAAGTAGGTAGACATGGACACACTCATAGTCGGCTTCTCGTGACTTGATTTCAAGGGTATCTTAGCTTCCCATGATGATACTCTAGTCATTACCATAAGGTTGCATGGATGTGAAGTTCAGAAGATTATTATTGATGGGGGGAGTTCAGCAGACGTTATGTTCTGGCCCTATTTTAAGAGCTTAGGACTCAGCCGAGCAAGGATTGTCCCTTATCATCATCCCTTGATCGGCTTCAGTGGAGAGAGAGTCCATTAATTGGGAATCTATGAAATTAATGTCAAAATGAGGGATGAATGGCCTAAGAGGTTGACCAGAAAAATCAACTTCTTTATGATGGATGAAAATGTCTTCTCAACCTACAACCTCATAATGGGACGAGTCACCCTAAAAGAATTTGAGTTCGTGCCTTCAACAGTCCACCAGATGATAAAATTCTCGACTCCTTATGGATTAGGGGAAGTTCAGGGTGACCAAATGTCGGCACGTGAATGCTACTTCAACTCCGCAGAAGAGAGACATGATTATAAGAAGGCAACCACAACTTACAACATTGACACCCTTGATCCTAGAAATGAAACAAAGATAAAAAAGGGAGATGCTGCAGAGGAGGTAGAATCCATCATCCTCAATGAGGACGAGCCGAAAAAAACCATCCAAGTCGGCAGGGCCTTAAAGCCTAAGATTAAAGAGGAGCTAATCAAGAATTTAAGTAAGAGACAAAGTATCTTCGCCTGGAGTCATGCAGACATACTAGGTATTGACCCTGAGATCATGTGTCATAAAATTAATATTGTAGATGATGCCAAGCATGATCTACTCAAGAGAAAAGTATAAAGTCATTAGAGACGAGGTTAGAAAGCTTGAAGAGGCCGAGTTTATTAGAGAGATCATATACCTAGAGTGGTTGTCCAATGCTGTCATAGTACCAAAAACAAATGGGAAGTGGAGAATATGTGTAGATTTTACTGACTTGAACAAGTCTTGTCCTAAAGATAGCTTACCCCTTCCTCTTATAGATCAGATGGTGGACGCCACAGTAGGTCATGAACTCATGAGCTTCATGGATGCATATTCAGAGTACAATTAAATCTTCATGGACCCTACTGATTCAGAGAAGACAACCTTCATCATGGATAAGGGGACCTATTGCTACAAGATCATGCCCTTCGGCTTGAAGAACGTAAGGGCTACATATCAATGTCTTATAAATAAGATATTTGAGGATCAGATAGGAAAATTAATAGAGGTTTATGTGGATGACATGATAACGAAGAGTCTGAAGGCCGAAACTCACGTGGATGATCTTGAAAGAACTTTTAATACCATGGACAAATACAGAATGAAGCTCAACCCGGCCAAGTGTGGCTTTGGGGTCGGAGATAGAAAGTTTTTGGGTTTCATTATAAACTAGAGGGGGATATAAGCTAATACGGAGAAGATAAAGGCTTTACTGGAAATGAAGACACCCAGAACCATCAAAGAGGTTTAGAGGTTGACCTGACGAGTAGCTGTCCTTAACAGGTTCGTCTCTAGAGCTACAGATAAGTGTCTTCCATTTTTCAAAGTTCTAAGAAAATCCTTCGAATGGAATTAGGAATGTGATAAGGATTTTAAAGAGCTTAATTCCTACCTCGGATCCCCTCTACTCCTATCGCGGCCAATTCAAGGTGAGCTGTTGTATGTATATTCAGTTGTCTCAGAGTTAGCCATTAGTGCTGCAATAGTAAGAGAAGAGGGGGGAGTGTAGAGATAAGTCTATTTTAATACCAAGGCCCTCCAAGGGTTAAAGCAGAAGTACCCTATGATGGAAAAGTTGGCCTATGCCCTGATACATGCCTCTAAGAAAATGAAGTCATACTTCTAGGCTCATTCCATAGTCATCCTCACTAATTCCCCACTCAGACAAGTCCTCCATAAGCTTGAGAGGTCAGGAAGGATAATGACCTGGGTAATTAAATTAGGAGAGTATGATATTGTTAATCAACCCAGGGTTGCCATCAAAGGATAAGCACTCGTAGATTTTGTGGTCGAGTTTACCTCAGATGAGGCCGAGGTTGAGAATAATCTTGGAGCTGCAGATGAATAAGTGGAGAGGAACGTCATCCGAGAATAAGATGAGGTTGAGTCAAGTACAACTAGGAAAAGGCAATTGATAATGAAAAAAAGAGATACCTATTCAAACAAGGGCCCCTGAAAGAGGGAAACTTCTCTTCAAATGAAACCATCTGGAACCTCTTTGTTGATGGGTCGTCTTGTGAAAGTGGGAGTGGAGCAGGGTTGATATTATCGACACTAGATGGTACATATATTGAGTATGCGATGAGATTAATATTTAAGGCCTCCAATAATGAGTTCGAGTATGAGGCATTATAGTAGGTCTGTCTTTATTAAGATCCCTAAGTGTCAGCCAACTCATAGTCCACAGTAACTCAAGATTGGTTGTGAACCAGATCCTGGGGGTGTATGAAGCCAAAGATAAAAGGATGACCAGATATCTGAAGAGTGTAAGATCAATGCTAGAAGGATTTAATGAGGTAAAGGCGAAGATGATACCTCAGTTGGACAATATTCGAGCTGATGCACTCACAAAGTTGGCTTCGGCGATAAGAATCGACATAAGGAGAACAGTAGCAATTGAGATTCTGCTCAAGTCGACCATCTAAGAGGACGAGGTTGATAGACCTTGCCTAAATCTGAGTAAGAGGGATCATGGATAAATCCTCATATCAGGTACATCAGAGAGGGTGAATTGCTAGAGTCAAAATTTAGAAAGGAGAAAGCTAAGGTTCAGAGCTGGTTAATTCTCTATTGTGGGAAATATCCTGTACAAAAAGGGATTCCTACTCCCTCTCCTCAGATGTGTTCATCCTTTATAGGTTCCATACATCTTGTAAGATGTACATGAGGGATCTTGTTCAAGCCACATTGGAGGAAGGTCGTTGGCTAAGAGGATAATCACTCAGGGGTACTGGTAGTTGACTTTAGCTAAAGATGCAGCTGCGTATGTGAATAAATGTGATAAGTGTCAGAGGTTCTCCACCATTCCCCATCAGCCTCATCAACTATGACTTCTATCAGCTCCCCTTGGCCATTTGTAGGGCATTGATTTGGTAGGACCCTTACCAAGAGCTGTAAACAACTATTGGTACTTAATTGTGGCAATTAATTATTTTTCTAAATGGGTAGAAACTTAGCTAATGATCACAATCACTGAGTAGAATAACTTCAAGTGCATTTGGAAGAACATCATATGTAGTTATGTCTTTCTAAACACCCTCATCTTAGATAATGAAACCCAAATCAAGAATGTTTCCTTAGAAAAATACTATGAAACAGTAGGAATCAATAATTCTTTTTCTTCCCCTGGACGCCCCCAGGCAAATGGTTAGACTCACATCACAAATCGAATAATCCTTGATGGGATAAAAAAGAAGTTGGAAGATGCCAAAGGAAGATGGATATAATAAGTATATACTATGCTTTAGTGTTATAGGATGGTAGTGAGAACACCTACAGGAGTTAGAATAAAACATCATTAGTTTGGTCACCTCAGACCTTAAACATCATTAGTTTGGTGAAAATATGAGGGTAAACATCATTCATTTGGTGACCTCAAACTTTAAACATCATTAGTTTGGTGAAAACATGAGGGCAACCATCATTAATTTGGTGACCTCAGACCTAAAACATCATTAGTTTGGTGAAAATATGAGGGTAAACATCATTAATTTGGTGACCTCAGACCTTAAACATCATTAGTCTGGTAAAAATATGAGGGTAAACATCATTAATTTGGTGACCTTAGACCTTAAACATCATTATTTTGGTAAAAACATGAGGGTAAACATCATTAATTTGGTGATCTCAGACCTTAAACATCATTAGTTTGGTGAGAATATGAGGTTAAACATCATTAATTTGGTGACCTCAGACCTTAAACATCATTAGTTTGGTAAAAATATGAGGTGAAACACCATTAATTTGGTGACCTCAGACCTTAAACATCATTAATTTGGTGAAAACATGAGGTTTAACACCATAATTAATGACATCAGACTTTTAACATCTTCATTATGTTTCTGTTCTTATGGTGAAATTTATGGTGTGTGGAACATCACAATTATAGCATAACAAAATATCATAAAAGAAGCAACAGAATCAGAAAAGCGAATCTGCTTATATTCGTAACACAAAGAGGTTTTAGAGTTACATTCCAAAATATCAAAAAAGATATAAGCAAAGTTCATTAAAACAAGGATCAGAAAAAGATTCACAAGAAAAAGTTAATGATGAGCAGAAGAGGCCCTCAGAGGTCAGTCTATGACTCGGTAGGAGCCAACACATCAGCAGCTGTAGTTGTCTGGTCAAGGACGATGTTTATAACTTCAATCTCGTCATCATGCTGAGCACCGTCGTCATTCTCTGTGACTTCCAGAGGAGCCGTCTCGGTCAGGGAAGCGTCGTTTTATTCTACCTCCTTTAGTGCTTGGGCGAATTGAGGGTCTCCAAAATTGAGACCGATAAAATCATCGGTAGTCAAGCTCCTAGACTCACCTTACTTCATGGATACCCATCGGCTGGTTGATTTAATGCCTATTTCTAAATACTCAAAGACGAAGCTAACAAACTCATAAGAGACTTTTTAGTCCTCAATGGTTTTCTTTGTACCATCTTCCAACGCAACTTTCACAGCAACATCAACCTTCGATTGAAGTCTCTGATCTTTTGCCTTCAGAGCCTTATCGTGATCCTCCTTAAGCTTAGAAATCTTGTTCTCCCTCTCCTTAATGAATCCTTTTAGCATCTCAACCTCGATCTTTAAGCTGGCCTCAGTTTTTTCAGCATCCTTCCCCTTTTGTATAAGGGTCAAGGCGGTGAAGAGACACCACACTCTGCAAAAGAAGATCAGACATATGAATAATAATGTTTAAGTAGCAGATAGAACACTTGCAAGAAAAATTGAAAAATTGGTACCTGAACCGCCCAGTGGAGTATAAACTCGGCCAATAATGGGACATCTAAGGCCTAAAGAAAGAGCTTATCTTCCTCTGTTATGATCATGCCAATAGCATCGGTAGCTTGCAAGTTATGGCCGATAACGCTATCTGATATGTTGAGATACGATAGATGAGAAGCCAAATCATCGTCGGTGGAAATGAGGATTGCACGGTTCTTAGCAGCCTTGCTCGGCCTAATGTGAGCTAGTTCAGTAGGCGCTTTCCACTTCTTGATAGCATCGGCCTTTGAAGTGTCGACACTCTTTTTTGTCTGGGTAGGAGGGGGTAAATTCTTACCACCTCATTTTTCCATGAGCTTTATAAGGCCGGGGGCCGACATCTGCCAGAAATCGTCTGAAACACCTCCTGGTCACTCTACAGAAAGATAAGTCTTTGATTTAGCAAGTCAGACAAATAAAAAGTACGAGACACCACTTGGGAAGAAAATTTTGAAAACTTACGAAGTTCTTTCAGAGGAACACCCCCCAAACCTGTCTGAGAAAGGTAATAGGGGGTCATCATATGTTCATACTTAACAAGACGACCTTTGTGGCCCTGGTTATGAAGGTTCTCAATGTTCTTGTAATTATCCTAGCTAAGGCCAGGGTTGGCTTTAGATGTATGAGAGACTTTCGCCCATCTCGGAGGGGTCATTGGAACCAAATTTCCATAGGCCACTTCTGGGCCAAACTCCCAGGCCGCCCCAAAAACAAAGAAATATCGAAGCTTCCAATTATGGTTGGAAGTTTGGGTAACCAAGAGCATCTTCTTCTAGGATTTCCTGTCTATGAAGTGGTAGTAGCCAGGGTGATTTTTGGCAAAAGAGGGAACATAGAAACCAGTAAAAACTCTAACTGGAAGGTCTGATTGGTGAACAGCCTTCCAAGGAACGATAGCCCCCAAAATAACCCTCCAAGCATTTGGGGACAATTGGGAAGGGGTAAGGTTTATGTATGAGAGTAGAGCTCTGATTGTTGGGTGGATGGGAAGACGAAAGCCAAACTTAAACATCTTATCATAAACACAGATTTCACCATCTCGGCCATCGAATGCCCTTTCCTCCTTTAGAGGATTCATAAGGATGATTGAGGAATCTATGGAATGAAGGTGTTTAAAGGAAATAAGGTTATAATCATTCACAGTACTCTCATACTCTATAGCTACAGAGGTATCAAGTTCACTTTATTCACCATCATCACCATCCCCAGCAACTTCGGCCTGGCCACCCGTAGGGGCACCACTAGGAAACCTCTTTGCAAACGCAACACTAGTGGTGGCCGATAGAGGAATGGCATCAATGGGAGGATGAATCACCATACTAGGCTCTAAGATTTATATGGACGGAGATAGACGATAAGTGCTAGCACCTTGATGAGACGAAGCACGACTTGAAACCTTGGCGTCCTCCAAAACCCCACTTTGCCTAGGGGAGTAATCCATAGCCTCTTGAAAGGAGTTTACGGACTCATCACCCTCAGACGTTAACATTGGATCTGAAGAAGACGATTTTAACATAGGTATAGGAACCTTTGCTGACTCAGGGTGGATAACAACTAATAGTGGAGGAAAAATTGGTATGAGAGGAAAAGTCTCGGCCCTACGAGCCTCGACCTAGGCTAACTCTATCTGTCTGATCTTGTTGAAACACTCCTCGCACAGAGTTGGGAACTCTTCAGCAAGTTTATACAAGAGTCGTAGCATCCGATAGAGGATGACACACTTGGAGAGTTTAAGATAAAAAGGAAAACAAGTAAACAACTTATACTACCCAAGTGAAAGATCAAATCTTAGAATCCAAAGGTTTTTCAGCAAGAACACCAAGAACAGTGTAAAGCAGCCCACTAGAGAAGATAATCGGAGATCAGTCGAAAAATCCAAAAGGCCAAACTCCGACATAAACTAACCTAAGGACGACCAAGAAAGATTAAAATAGTCCCTAAATCCCCCTGACTCTCAATTAAAACCACCAAAAAGTGGTGGTTTCCCTCGTTGGAAACAGAAAAACTCACAAAAAAAAATGGAAGTTATAAATAAAGCAAGCGAATAGCAAGATGGTTACCTGAGCAACGAAGAATGAAAGGCGAGGGGTTATAAACCTAGGACAACTTAAGAACCAAAGAGAGGGTGATGCTTTGGCTATGGTGGGTTCGAGAAAAATCTCAGCAGCAAGAACTCTATGGCTGGAAAAGTGAGAGAAGAAAGAGAATGAGGAAAGAGAAACTATTTAAACCTTCTCTAATGATGGGGCATAATTTTCAAGGCACCCATTATTGCCCTAGAAAACCTAAAAGGCGACGTCAGTGCAGTCATGTCTTGGGACAAATGTTAGTCACTTCAAAAAGTGATATGTGTCCAAAAAATCACTCCACACCCCAAGACGCCAAAAATGACTCTTCATTAGCCTAACTTATATAGCCTTCAACACCTACTCACATAGGAGACTAAGGGCTAGGGGTAGTTGATATGCCTGATATGTAACCTTGATCTCAGATCCAATAACCTCGGCTGGTATTATAGCCGAGTCCACAGGAAGCTCCCATTGGCCATCAAAGAGGTTGTCCCTCCAAAGGCCGGCATTAAAATTACCAAACTCAGATGGCCATCAACCAAGGTCAGCAACATCTCATGGGCTCAAGCGAGTGCCACCGTCGTACTCTGCTTCAGCCGACACTGAAGCTATACTTAATACCTAACCTCGGGTGATAAATCAAGATGAGGTCATGCTTATGAATTACAGATCAAGAGAACCATCGAACTTACCAATATCTTACTCGATCGGGCCAAGGTTACAATATATGACATCACAGGGCCGAGAATACGCAAGCACATAGGAGAGTTAGAACATGTGGACTAAACTGTTATAACTAACTTACCTTCCTCACGTGAGGAAATATTTGGTCATCATTATCTGCATGTGGCACAACCAGGTGTCCACATGAGATTGGTTCGATCACCATACATATTCTCATAGCATGCTTGGGGGGTACGTTACACCCCCCAAGAACTATGACTCTATTCTTATTACAACAAAATTGGTTTATATACTAAGTTAGAATAAAAGAAAAGAAGAAAGAAAATGAAAAGAAAATATCTGCTAAAAAAAATAGAGCATCGATCGATCGAACCCTGTGGTCGATCGATCGACAGTTAAAATCGTGGAAAAAATACAAAGGCTCGATCGATCGACACCCAGGCTCGATCGATCGATCAAGCAGGGCAGCCTGCTGTTTCCCCTGTTTTCGCATACATTCCATCTCCGCTCAAATTGCCGTAACTTTGTCATACGGACTCAGAATCACGCACCATTCATGGCCATGCGAAGCTAGCGAGGAGAGCTACAACTTCCGTGGGGATGTCGGGCCAGGTGCCCAAGCTATTAAATGATCGGATTGCCCTTGAACGTGCGGTTGTGTACGAAAATTGTGCGAAATGCATCCGAATCCCATACTTGGTACCTAAATACCTACAAAAGCCCAATTATACCTCATATAGTATGTTAACAGTATAAACTGAGGTTGTCTGGTTAACGGGCTTAAATATAGAGATTAAGGCACCCGAGGGGGCTAAAATGCGTAGGTGCGACGGATGAAATACGCAGTATTCGCGTATTATCACACCCCCTAACTTACACATTGCTAGTCCCTAGCAATGAAATAGGATGCAACAAGAAGAACAAGTAAACCAAAACAGGAGATAGTACACAAGTATGGTATAAAAGCAATAAAAAGATAAGGCCACTTTCGCGGGCGATTCGATTGCATTTAGCGTATGCAATAAGCCGTTAAACCCCTAGGTTACCCTAGTGGACGAGTGTCGTCTCGTGAGGGTTTTCAGTGATGGTACCCATAAACATCATAAAGTTTCCTCAAAATATGCCCAATCAAGTAATACAAACTCATCAATGCGAACAAGATTTCAACATGTTATTAGCATAGCAAACGAATTCGCGTGAAAAGTCCGTAGTTATTAACATTATCGAATGCACCTCAATGAATTGAAACTCTAAACGTGGGAGGGGAGTGAGCATATGCAAAGTATGATTTGGCGAAAAACTTAAATAACTCGGATACTAAATATCAAAGCATGCATAAAAGTCAATCCTCACGGGCATTACACTCATCAAATGAAATCACTTGAAACAGGGAGGTAACACATGGGACATGCGGGCATAAGGAGTAAATGTAAAGGGAAACTAGGCCGCGCACATGTCTCAAATGAAGAATGCTATATAGGAAATAAAAATTGCAATCTCAGTGAAAGGATACCACACATATAAAAGAGGCAAAATGCATTTTCACAGATTATCAACACTATTTAAACCTTTGAATTACATCAACTTAAGATCACATAGGACTTTAATAGGGTTGTAATGTAGGCTAGGTTAGGGTACGAAATGAAAGGGATGTATATACGGGTTCAAAGTGTTTGGGGATGAAACTCGGAATAATGGAAAAAGTGGGCAATTTCAAAATTGGACAAAGATGTCCAAACGAGCATTAGATATAACAATAGAGAGAGTAATCAAAGCTTATTGAAACACTACAAACACTATAAACAACTTTCTCTTTCTTTTTCTTTTCTTCCTTTTTCTCACTTTTTCTCTTTTGTTTTCTTTTGTTTTTAACTTTCTCTTTTTCACTCTTTTTCTTTTCACTTCTTACTCTTTTCATACTCAAATTGCAACCACAATACACAACAATATCATTCAATCCCAAGCAACAATCCAAACAAGGGTATGTAAGGTAATATATATGGTATAAAACTCCAATTTGGAATTGGTTATGGGATTTTGGGTAATGAAAAGAAAGGCTAGTATTTAGGCTCAAGTGGGTTGACTAGGGAACATATAAAGGGTGAGGTCAAGGTTATATGGGTGATATATCAAAGATGGCCTATGATCATTTCAAAAAGTATACGCAATTCTCGAGTCAAACAACATAAGAAAATCATTCTCAAGTAACACATTTCAAGTATGAACTCAATTAATGAACGGTCAATGAAAGAATAAAGAGATTACCAACGACTGTAACATTTTCAAAGAGGAAAGAAAGGTGTATAAACTCACAAATGAAGATAAGTCTCTAATCTCACTCGGTGTAAGTATATACAATGCAACAAAAGCATACCGAGTTATAAAAATCTTAAACCACATCAATATAACAAGAATGGTGCATGTGCTCACGGGATAAAGTTCAATTCATGAAGTTATTCATAATATTAATGATTTAGGGACTAAAGTCTAATAACTTCTAAAATCGAGAACATGCATCGTTGAATTGTCTATTTAATCGGGCAATCATTGAAATTTATCATCGGAAAAAAGGGTAAAATGCACAAAAAAGGAGAAAAAAGAAAGAAAATATTTTTGAAAATTTTCAAATTTTTAACAAAAACATGCTTTGTAACTAAATTGTAATCAAATTCAAGGACTAAACTTGCAATGGATAGAATATCCTACACCCCCTAACTTAAATGTTGCATTATCCCCAATGCGTCCATTAAAGAACACAACACAAAGCTAGGAAAAGAATGATATTACCCATATGTGGAGCGATCTCCATAAGTACAAGTCCAAATGAAACTGCAAAACAAGTTAGTACAAAGCATATGAAGAATATGTACCAATGTATTAAGTTAAGAGAATGTATGTCACAAGTCACAATAATATAGAGGGGTTGAAGTGCAAATACTAGATAAATTGATGGTGAAATTTTTGATTTTATAAAATGGAAGGTCACACACATCAAAATCCAATAAACAACCACAAACTACATTTTCATTTGTCATTTCATAAGTTCAATACAAAATCACTCAATACATTACAACTAGTGAAATAGAAGAAATACAAATACAAATAAAAATAAAAAGTACAATATAATATCCGATCCCAGAATACAAAAATAACCCAGTACAACAACAGCCTAGTGGACGGAACCACTGGGATCAGAGGGGTCCTGAAAATGAGGAGGCAACGGTGTGTCGGAATCACTGCGCTACAGATAAAGATCTCTCATCATCCGTTACATCATCCGATAGTCCTGTCTGTGTTGTGCCCTCGCCTGCCTCTGCATGGCCCACTGCTGCCGCTGCTCGGCATGAAATTTCTCTTGCTAAGCCTGCTGCTGTGCCCACTGCTGCCGCTGCTCGGCCTGAAACTGGTCTAGGCGGGACTCCCATGTAGCCCACCTGAGCTGGGTCTCCTCCCAGCGCTGGTCCTGCACGACCTAGAATGCCGCAAAGCGGGCATCATCATCAGTGTGTGGCACGTGAGAACCCTCACCAGTATCCATCTCCCTGATCTCAGCCTCCTCATCGTTCGGCTCATTAGCCACCTCTGCCCTCTGTCTCTTGCCTCCCGGTTGCCCCCACTCGTGCTTAAGCATTTTTGAAATATTGTCCTTGGAGAGTAGCCCGAGTGGCTCATGCTTACGATCAGCGTCCAACTCAGGGCAACCGTGCGATATACAAATCTTCGTAATGAGGGCAGGAAAGGGAAGGGAATACCTCCAAGCAATCTCTTTCGCCGTCGCGCACATCATGTCTAGAAAGATACTGGGCAAGCTGATATTGCCCAAACCATTAATCATCGTGTAGATCAATGAGGCATGCTTGTGACGAACCTCTGACCGGTTGTTCGTCACCCTGAAAGAGTGGACATTAATGTAGTGCAATAACCTCGGTAAGTCCTCCATTGCAGCCGAGCGAAAATCACCCTTTTTCCACGCCTCACCCGCTGCAAGAGCCTCTATCAATGTCCCCCTGCCGAAGATGGTCCAATCCAAGAAACTGATCGAGTCCGCGGGGTGTGGAACACCCATGTAGGCTGCCAAATTTGAAATGCTGACTGGAATCCTCACCCCACGGACCATCGCCTCGTATGTAGTCGGCCAACTGCCCTTTACCTCCACTAACATCGCATACAATGTTCGGACCAACTCTTCGTTGATGCGCCCGTTAGTAGCAAGAAAGGGCTCCCACCCCTGACGGCGCAACAGAACACGCGCCTCCCTCGGTATATCCTCAATGGCCCACGCAAAATGATATCCAAGCGGACGCTCGGATGTATGAAAGTGGGCGCGGTACCAATCCCGCTCTTGATCGCACCGGAAACCATCAACGCCCCCGGCGAGCATACACCTAGTAAAGCTGTATTTCTTCGGTGCCATTTCAACCTACAAAACAAGAATAAGGCAATACAAAAAAAATTGTAAGCACAATTAATGGTTAGTTAGTGTACAAGTTGAAATGGAGGTGCAAGTGCGCAAACCGAGGTGAAAAATTACAACATTGCGATAAAAAATGTCGGAATGCGACATGGAATGAAAAACACCCAAGTGTGCGCCAAAAATTGGATTGAAAACTGTTTTAGGCATTTTGACGAACACTTGGTGTGCGCAATGTGCGTCAAGGTTGAAATATACCGATTGAACCAACGAAATCTCTCCACTCATGAACAAAACAACAATGCAGAAATATATATGTGTTCATGAGCGAATTTACAACAAGAATCATGAGAAAAATCATTTGGAACAACATAAATCAGGGGGAATAGCCAACACATTCACAATATGTCAAAATAGGGATAAAACATGGAATACATGACAAAAATCTACCAAAAACTAGAAATACATGTTAAAGTAGTAGGGAGTATACCTTGAAAGTGTAGAATTTGGAAGAAAAATGGAAGAAATGCGGTGGGGGTAATCTACGGCACGAAATAGTGTAGAGAAGAGGAGAGAAGAATGAGGAAAAGTGGGGAAAAAGTAGCAGCCCTCGGCCTTTAACTGCTCGATCGATCGATCGAGCCTGGGCATTCGATCGATCGATCAAGCAGGTCCAGGCACACTGCTTTCCTTTTTTAAATGGGGGAGGGGGGGAATTGCAATTCAGGGATAATGGGGGGGGTTTAAATATAAAATAAATATATATATATAGTATATATAAGTATATATATATAAGAATAGGAAATCAAAATATATAAATAAAAATAAAAATAAAAATAATTACACATAGGCTTAAATATACACACAAAAAGGTCGATGCTATCCAAAAAATAAAAATATGTACAATGAGCAACACACACGCATGGTCACGAAAAAATGAAAAATAAAATAAAATAAAAAAGAAAAACAAATGTAAATGCGTGAGAATGCGCGTGTGAAAAACAAAGGAAAAAATGTTTTTGCGATTTTTTTTTATTGTTTTCTTAAGAAATGCGTGCCGAGATGCATAGTCTCCGCAAATTCAAGTGCGTTGAACCTACAAAAGAGTTAGAACCAAGCATACAAAAAGAAATAAAAAGAGATTAACTAATTACACTAGGCTAATATTAAGAAAAATAAAAATGAAGAAGTTAGTATATACAGCCTACACTTAGGATGTGCAATTAACTATATACTAAAAGTTGAAACTTTTGAGGGTCCATCCAAAACACAATTTGAATTTGACGGATCAACAGTGGACCCTCCCGAACATGCATGCCTCCCGAAAAATAGGAATTCCATTCGAATGACGGAAGGCATATGTAAGGCGGTAAAAGTGAACCATCCCCAATTGAAACTTTGGGAGGGAGGATGGGGGATTTGGATAGGACGGGCAACAAATAGACATGCGGGTCGAGAAAACATGAATCAACTCCCGAGTATTTTAAAGTTGGAACGGGAGGCGGCGCACATGAGGGCAAAGATGCCGTTATGGAAAGCGGCTCGAGCGAGTACTCCTCTTCGGTGAAAAGGTTTGGAACTAAAAAGTTTTGAACCGATTCATCGGGTACTCGAATTGGTATGACAGTATATAATGAAGACGGGGAGGAAAGGAATTCAATCTCAGTCGATGAGTGATCATCACTTGAAAATTGAATTTCGAAAGAAATAGGATCGTTTACAATGAAACTTTATTCTTTGAAAATCAAAGAAGAAACGAATTCATTGCAAATAGATACTATGCCTTTTTCATCCTCATTTTCATTCTCCACTATACCGTGGGTCAAGTCAAGGATGATTTGTTCCAAAGTAGGAACGAAGTCCTCATTTGGTTCAAAACAGTCCTCGACTTCGGCAGTCTCTGAAGAAAAGTCGTCGTCGGATTCAAATAGTAAATCCAACTCGTGTTCCCAACAACGATTTTCTTCCCGATAACGTTCTTCAATCCTCTCATTTTCAAGCATACGCAATCCCTTACCGAATGTCATAGGGCGAGGAGCGGATTCTTGAAAATGGAAAGTTTGGAAATTGTTCCCGGGACTACACTCAAAATCATTAACAAAGGAATTTTGAAAATGATTACAATTGGATTCAAAATTCTTATCATAAGGATATTGTGACCCAAAATCAGAATGATCATGCACAAAATTGCTGTAATCCAAACTTTGACTTTCGTAATAGTCACCCAATGTCATTTTAGATGTTGCAACTTTTTGGGATTGCAAGTATTGACCAAAAGTCAAAGGTTTACCGAAATTTTGAGAATTATCATTAGGATTACCAGAAAAGTTAGAATAAGACATGCTTACCCCAACGAAGGCTCGAGAGGACAGCTTCCACAAAGATGATGTGCGGCAGGATAATTCAAGCGTTCCTAGGCGCTCAAATGTAGAAGTCCTGCAAAAAAGCTTAAAAGAAAGAATACAAATACAAAGAAAAGAATACTACGAACTAATAATACAATTACAATCTATAACAAAACAACTCCCTGGCAACGGCGCCATTTGATGGGAAGGGTTTTCGCCGCGGCGCGAGAGTCACCTACGCGCCGGTCCTTTTATATTCGGCTCACCTGAACTATACAAAAACCTAAATTACGACTACACTCAACTTGTGAGTACAGCGATAAGTCGGGTTTCGAATCCACAGGGAATGTTCGATATATTGTAACAGATTATTAATTCAGGAATAAAAGTGTAGAAGGTGTTTAGAAACTAAAAATGGAAAGATGCATAAAAGGGAAATAGTAATCTAGGCGAGTGTATTGAAACTAGATTATGAAAGCGAGTAAAACTATAGGTTGCGTCGAATATCCCTCACCCTAGTTAATTAGTATAAAATGGTTACATGGGTCGACAAGTTATTACAAATGCGTCTCGTTTCGACAGTTAATTAAATCAAGGGTTGTTACGCCCTAAATCATCATAAAATCCTAATAAGATTTTGGCATCAACAAATATCTCGGAAATTACGCGCGAAAGGTCGTAAGCACGGGACATACATGATATACCCCGTCAAATCTCCTAGGTGTAATAACTAGGACAATACACTCAAAATAGACCCGTAAACACCATCACCAAAGCAAAGCAACGCGTCAACTCGAGTGAGTTCCATTCAAGCACAACCTAATTTAGATTAGCTAGAAAGCATGTTAAAAATGCGGTAAATGGAAAGCGGGAATAAACGCGATAAATCTATAGTACAAAGAAAGTGAATAAAGCATGTGAATCTAATTAAGAAAGCATGTAAATCAAACTATCAAAGCAAGAAAGAAGGAAATACAAACTATATAAATGGAGGGGATGATGAATAGTGCAATAATCAATCCAAAAGGGTGTCAATCCCAGAATAATTGAAGAACAACTCTTCAAAACCCTCAAAACCTAAGCTATTATAACCTAAAATCATTTTGTCTACTGACTCTATTCTTATTACAACAAAATTGGTTTATATACTAAGTTATAATAAAAGAAAAGAAGAAAGAAAATGAAAAGAAAATATCTGCTGAAAAAAACAGAGCATCGATCGATCGACCCCTGTGGTCGATCGATCGACAGTTAAAATCGTGGCAAAAATGCAAAGGCTCGATCGATCGACACCCAGGCTCGATCGATCGATCAAGCAGGGCAGCCTGTTGTTTCCCCTGTTTTGGCATGCATTCCATCTCCGCTTAAATCGTCGTAACTTTGTCATACGGACTCGGAATCACGCACCGTTCGCGGCCACGCGAAGCTAGCGAGGAGAGATACAACTTCCGTGTGGATGTCGGGCCAGGTGACCAAGCTGTAAAATGACCGAATTGCCCTTGAACGTGCGGTTGTGTACGGAAATTGCGCGGAATGCGTCCGAATCCCATACTTGGTACCTAAATACCTACAAAAGCCCAATCATACCTCATATAACATGTTAACAGTATAAACCGAGGTTGTCTGTTTAACGGGCTTAAATATAGAGATTAAGGCACCCGAGGGGGCTAAAATGCGTAGGTTCGACGGATGAAATATGCAATATTCACGTATTATCAAACTATATACAGAGGTCTTCCCCTACCTTGTAAAGGGATCCACAATTGTAAACCTAGTGGAATCTCTGGTAAAATATATAGTAGAGAGAGAAATTGAGAGATTGTATCACAGGACATTAGTGCCCTTGTTATAGTGAAATTCACTCACACATTCACAGTGGACTTAGGCCAAATTGGCTAAACCACTTAAATACAAGTGTTAGTCCTCCTCACCTCATCTCCTTCTACTGGTTAATTACTCATGTGTGGCCATTATAGCTACTAGTTTGATCTTATCAACACCTCATACTGGTGGTGCTATTTATAGTATCATCACACGGACTTCTTAGACTTAGTGGGTGCCTTGGATGAGACACTGTGATCTTCGACAGTCTTGAGCCCTGTGGGTGAAAGGTGGTGGGATAACACTCATACCTTCCACTTCGGGGTAGGGGAAATTACGGTGATGCCGATGGATTTTGACTAGATTCTAGGCTAGTGATGTGGGGGATACAAGTGGGGTGGGGGATCATTCTCTTCATTTCATGAATGAGGTGACAAAGGTGGTGCTGAGGTGTCAGCTGGTGATATTCAGTGAGTGTGGAAGATTTGAAGGAGGCCTTGATGGTCCTACTGGAGGATGTAACAGATGAACGTCAGGGGAGGGAGATGGTGCGCCTTTATATCTTGTTCATGCTGGGGACCACATTGTTGGCGAAGAGTGAAGACGACATATACATGTGGTTTCTTCCCTTCATGCGGTACTTCACACATATCTTCTTCTATGATTGAGGGATGTGATATATGCTTCTCTGGATTCCTTTAGTCTCTATTGTGACCTACTTTCATGAGGCGCCATATATGTTAAAGGTATTTTTATTTTGCTGCCTTTTTATTTTCTTACAATATTTTTATAATTTTGTGGTAGTTTTTAAATATTTTTATATTTTATTGCTTTTCAGGTATAGTTCTATGAGGTGATTGGGTATAACACCCGATTGATGCGTATGAAGGAGTTGGATGCTTTAGGGGATATTAACCCACAATAAAAGTAGTAAATAAAGATTTTCCCTTAAATAATTATGAATGGAATGTAAAGCAATGAACATGAGATGTACGTGGTTATACAGATAGGTCTGACGATGTCCACGGGGAAGGGAGGGAGATTGGTATATTACCCAAGAAGAACAATGGCGATTGGAGTGCTAGGGTTACTAGATGACGGTCCAGGTCACCACGTTTCGGTTATAATCTATCTCCTAATTGGGTGGGGGTCACCCTTATTTATGATTCCTAGTGTTTTACTATTTTAGGTCTCATTATGTTTATCGTCCTAAAGCCCTTATGAGAGGTGGTCTTTCCAACTTTCTGACGTGATCTTCAAATTCTTTTACTTATCTCCCTATATATTTGTGATCTTCCAAGATATGTCACGTGGCATCCACATGATGTGAGTTTTTCCAGTCTTACTTCAGACTCTATTATTAGAGTTTACATCATTATAAAACACTACTAATGTGACACAATCAGTCTTCTATCTCCACTTGGACTCTTGTCATCTTTATTTGATCAGACTAGTCATGTAGTGTCATAAGGACTATAGTCGACTAAGACTGATTTGGTCAGACATATGTTGGGGACTAGGCAAGTGATCCACCAACCTTCCTTAAGTGTGATCCTGGAGCTCCTTCGCCACATGTCACATTATTATTAGAGACATATTTTTATCTCCTTTAATTAGCCCCATGAGTCTCAGTTCAGTCAATTTGGTCTTGAGATGAGTTAGGAGCTAGAGTATGTATGTCATAACGAATTGATCTGGTGAGTCTAATACCATTGGTCAGTCTTTTTTATTCCTTTCATTTGAATTTTATGACATCGTAAGCTGTTAAAATAATCTTCAGATTTTCTATAAGGATGTTCGATCAAAATGTGGACGTACCTCGAGTGTGTCAAGGTGTTTATGTACCGTCTTAGGATCAGGTCAGTCGTAGTTCTCACTAGTTTGTTCTAGTGTTATGTTGATAGTGGTTTATTTGTGCATCGTTCAGATTGTTTGTTGATCAATGATATTTCCCATAGACTGATTATACCATGTAAGGGTGATAATTTATCATCTCAGACCATTTAGGTAATTATTATCGTCTAAAAATGGAATTCGATTGGTGTCTTAGCTAATTGAATGTCAAATCAAAGATAATAAACAGTAATATGATTATAAGTATGAGAATGGGGTGTGGATAAGAGGATTAACATTATGATATAAGTGGTTCAGCCTTAAGAATGGCTTACGTCCACTGGGTGACTTGCTATATTTGGAATTACTTCAGGGAATACAATCATATATAGGGTTTGGATGTATCCAGGTGCTAGTGTATGTAGGTTACAATCTTTAATGTGGAATCAACTCTGTCTCTATCTGAGATTCCTTGGTTTCCCCTTCCATTTGGAAGGATCCCCATATTTATACTAATCTTAGTAGAGGGAAATGGGCCAAGTGGGGACCTCCTAGATTAATGGATCACTCTTTGACTAATTTAATTGTTTTGACCATCAAGTGGAGGAGCTTAGCACATGTCAACCATATGAAAACCCAAATGGATGCTGCTTGATTAGTCACCAAGGTCTCAGGCTGTCATTCTTCGATGTTGTCATCTAACTAAGCAAGTGACACGGTTTAATCTAATACTGGTCGATCTCATGTGCTGGACTGACTTCAGCAAGGTCTGAGGTCCTAAAGTAGTAAAAATGTTTTATACAAATATGGTATAATAAAACCACCCAAGACTTTGTTTGCAACTGTTAAGTAGTAAGTGAATCTTTTCTTTATCCTTAGTGTTGATCAATATTTGCTCGTTCTCTATTCGGTTAAACAACTTACCTGGCTGAATTGACTACCGTGGACAAATGCTTTCCTGTATACTTAAACTTTCCACGTGTCAGCCATCCACCCAAGTTCTAAAATGACCTTCGTGCATGTGTAGGTGTTTGTAGGTATAAAAGTGGGGAAAATAGGTTTTGCCTTTGTTTTGAAAAAAAACCACTACAGCTTCTTGAGAGAGAGATATTTTGACCATCAATATCTCATCCCACGCTCACATTAATCCCTTCTAGAAATTCAGCTTTCCTTATAAGTCCTTTCGGATCTGTTCACACAACTTTTTTGTTTTTTGGAAGAGGGAGAGAATCACCACTAGTTTTATTGATTAATAAAGAAATAGCCTCTCTATTGTGGCAAGATTTGAGGAACATGTCTCTTCTAAGTAGATTATAAAATTAGACTTCTCAGAATAGCTTATCATACTGAAAGAGAAATGAGGTTCTTTATAATGACAAACCCTTACAAGAATAATTGAATTTGAAAAACAAATTAAAGATAACTTAAAACCAGAAGTGGAAAAAATTAAACAACACAACTTTCTCTCATTTTTCATTTGAAATCTTTCTTCCTTATTGTTGGCGATTTGTTTTTCCTTTTATTAGAGCTTTCTTCGATCGTCAGTGGCCTACTCAGAATTTCTAGGGTTTTATTTTCACATGCGTGAGGGTTTGTGAGGGTGTGTTTATTCTTTGGTTAGGGTTTCTTTTATAGAAGTAATGGGTGCCCTATATGATTTCTAAGATTTGGAGACATATCTACAAACTTCATTAAATATATCCTGGGGCATTCTCTGATAGGTTTCCCCCTTCGTTGCAAATTCTTCTCCCAAAATATGATCCCAAAAACCCTAACTTTAACCCTACCACTACACCAAAACAGGACTTTAGTAACGGTACTTTACCGTTACTGAAAATATTAGTAACGGGATTTTTCCGTTAGAAAAAAGGCGCGAGGCACGAAATTAGTAACATAATTTTATTGTTACTACTAGTAACGGTAAAATTATGTTACTAATTCTGAAATTACCAACAATATTTTACCGCTACTAATTTTGATTTACTAACGAACTTTTGTGTTACTATTTTAACCTTATTACACTCTTTTTTGTAACCCTTTTGTCTGATTTATAACGGTAAAGGTCCGATAGTAATATTAATATATTTAAAAAAATATATATTTTTAAGATCCTATATCCTTAATTTAAACAAATTCAATTACTCTTACAACCCTATTAAAATCCTAAGAACATATACAAAAATAGTCTACATAAACAAGGGCTTTATATTCAACATTTACATTTTATATAAGCCTCCACTCTTTATTTAAAAAAGAAACTTAAACCAAACAAATGAAACATCATAATAAATCACCCCGAAAGTTACATTATTTTCATAAATGCATCCAATATAACATCCTAATACAATAATCCTGAAATGAGATGTTTTTATATTATAACCAAGCAAATGAAATATAAAAAAGATGTCCGTCGTTGTTCACTATCAACTTTCGTTCTCTTATCATCACCATCAACGTCGCAACCCGCAACGCTGGAAACTTGACGAGGATACAAAAATGACATTCTGTCAAACAAAATAGAATTATCATATTAGTCATAATATCAACATTTAGTCATACAAAATTAATTTGCCACAAAAAATTATCCACTAGCAAAATTAATTGCACAAACGCTATAAAAAAAAGTTCTTCGGGGGAAGAAATAGGCATAAAAAATAAATTTAAAAAAAGAAAAAAAGGGATAAATACCAGATTACCGAAGTTGAGATAATAGTTGGAGGTCGTTGGAGGTTTGGGAGAATAGACGGAATATGGAGTGAAGAATACCTGAGCATGTGAGTTTTTCTTTCCTTTTTTATTGAGTAGGGTTTTTGACTTTTTCTTTTTGATTTTTGTATTTCAGCAAATAGGTCTTTCTAATTGGTATTAGATGAAAAATAAAGGACCTATTTTTTTTTCAACACACAACTTAAACAGTGAAAAGCGAGCCTAGTCCCATGCCTGGCGCCTGAGTGTGCCTCGCGCCTATGGCCCTCAGGCGTGTGCCTATTAAAATTCTCCTTGCCTACACCTCCTCTAGGAACCTTAGTGTGCCTAGCGCCTAGGAGCACCTTTAAAAACTATTACCAAGACGAAGAAACAATGACTAATACATAATTTAATAATGTAGAGATGCCTCCTCAAGACTTTGACAGTTTACAAAAGAATGCGCTATTTTACAAAAGCAAATAAATTTATTTAATTTAATGTTTGATTAACTTACAAAATGCTTGACAGTCTTCGTTTAACTATCAATACAATTTATCATAACTCTCTCTTCATATTTATAGCTCTAACTCTCTGGGAGTTATAAATAGCTTCCCCTAACTCAAACTTGGTTAGTTTTACAACATCCTGATTCTTTCAGCTAAGTACTATATGTATCAAATCAATGGTCGAGATTAAGTCGTCTGAGATTCGTTGTGGCAATGAGCCTCTCCTCCTCTGTGAGGGAATTCCAAAAGTGGCAGTTATAGCCATAGGGACAGGGATCACCATTAAGGTCTGTATGGAGGAATAATAGCTTGAGATGAAGCACATTCGCATAGTCTTTCCCTCTTTAATCTAAAATTAAATTTAACAAAATAAGAAAAATTTAATCGTAGGTAATATTACCAGCAGCAAGACGATATTTGAGACCCTTTAGAACATTTAAGAGGTATACTTGACCAGAGGGCTCGCCTGGAAAGGCCAGCCTCAGAGGAGAGCCAAGGACCGCGAGGTCCACACAAATATTCAGGTTGATTGATGCATATGAGGAGAGGCTCCAGGAACAAAGGGAGTCTTCTCGCAGACATGAGGCTGAGAACGCTCGCCTCAAAAGAAGATTAGAAAGAATGGAGAGAGAGCTCCATCGTAGTGCCAAGAAATGTCCCTACCGCACTCCTAGCCCTCAGGCGAGCAAGTCTCGCAGTCGAGGAAGGATCCCCAGGCGCGAATCCCAGAGAGCTGAGGGAAATGAGTTAGAGGATGACCTGGTCGAGCAACTGCGACTAGCTCGCAGTCATAAAAGCCCAGATCGCAGCAACGAGAACATACAAAGTCTGATCCGAAGGGAGAGGTACCAACACCCTGCCCATCACGGTACCAGATCGACCCGAGAACTCGCTAAGCGAGCCCTCAAAACTCAGATGAAATTCACCTTTCTCGAAGGAAATTGAATAAGAATAAGCCCCCAAGAAGTTTGCTATTCCTAGGTTCAAAATTTATTACGGTAAGACTGATCCCATTGATCATGTCAGGCAATACCGGCAGGCCATGACCCTCTGGAACCATCGGGATGCACTAATGTGCCGAATTTTCCCCTCGAACCTACATGACGTGGCGCAAAAATGGCTCAAAAGGCTCCCCCATCGGTCCATCATAAGTTTCAAATCCGTGGCCAATCTCTTTATGGCCCGATTCATTACTAGTAACTCCCATCCCAAAAGGATGGATGCTCTGCTGACAATGAAAAAGATGCCCCAAGATACCCTCCGAGACTACGCGAAGAGGTACTAGGAATTGTTCAACGAGGTCGAGGACTCTTTGAACCAAGTGGCAGTGGCCTCTTTCAAAATTGGGCTACCCATCTCTTCCATTCTGTACCAATCTCTGATAAAGAAAGAGGCCATGACCATCGACGACCTAATGGCCCACATTGAGAAGTATGCCAAGGTGGAAGATGTGACCCGCCTCAGCACAGGGAAAAACGGTCGAACTAAGCTCACTGCCAAGGGCAGTGACAATATTGAGAACCAGAAGAAAGGAGGAAAGAATGGGGGCAAAAATGGCTCCAAAAACGGAGGCAACAATGATGTGCCAAAAGCATTTTAGGCGATCAACACCGTCTTCAAAGAACCAATTTACAAAATTCTCGCAAAAATCAAAGACGAGCCATTCATCAAGTGGCCCAGGAAGATGGAAGGAGATCCCTCGAAGAGGAACAATGCGCTGGGATGCGCTTTTTACAAAGAGGGAGGACATAAGACTGAGCATTGCAAAGACCTTAAGTCCCACCTCGAAGACCTGGCCCAGTACAGGCACCTGAACGAATTCGTGGAGAGAAAGGCAGAGAAAGTTACTGCCGATAGAGAAGAAAGGCCTGACAACGTACTCGAAGACGATGCCGGCCATGAATTCGCAGTAATTCATGGGGCATCCGACGCGAAACAGATTCAGGGCAATTCAGCCCGCATGGAGGTAAAATAGCTTACAGCAGTGATGCAAGCTTTTCAGATTGAACCAATGAAAACACAGTCAGGTAAGCATCGACGAGCAGCTGACATCGACTATAGTAAGCATATCGTGTTTACAGATGAAGATCTGGCGGGAGTGAGAACACCACATCACGATGCTTTGATCATTACTCTAAGAAAAGCGAACTATGACCTCAACAAATTTCTTGTCGACCAAGGAAGCTCATCCGAGGTGATGTATCTCGACCTGTTCAAAAAATTGAAATTAAGCATCGCCGACCTAAAGGAAGCTACCGTCCCTTTGGTTGGCTTCGCTGAAAAGATGACTATGCCCTTGGGAAAGAATGTGCTGCCAGTAAGGGTAGGAAATATTTCTAAAATGATCGAATTTCTAGTGGTCGACATTGACTCGCCATACCAGGCTATCCTCTGCAGAGGATGGCTACATGAAATGAAGGAAGTTTCCTCGACCTACCACCAGAAGCTCAAGTATGTGACCCATCGAGGAGTAATAAAGATTCGTGGCGATCAAGCGATGGCAAGAAGATACTTCATAGTGGCCATTCGCCTAAAACCAGAAAAGAAGGCCGACAAGTCCAGCGAAAGAGTTGAAGAACAAGAAGGTCTGATACCTTCAAAATAGCAATTAAAGTAAGGAAGACCCAGAGTAGAAGAGACCAGGCTCCCCCTTACGAACGGGTCATCGAGGACCTAAGGGAAGTCGCAGCTGTAGATAGCGACGATAGCAGGATTTTCTTGATTGGAGCTTCTCTCACAGATCAAGAGAAGAAGGAATTGACGGCCTTGTTGAGGAAAAATATAGATGTCTTCGCATGGGAACGATACGAGCTGCCTGGAATTGATCCTAGTATGGTTTATCATCAGCTGCACGTCGATCCCACCTTCAAACCAATCGCGCAGAAGGCACGACGAACTGCATCCGAGAAGAAAAAAGCCGTGGAAAAAGAAGTTGAAAAACTTCTAGATGCAGGATCCATACGGGAAGTACAATTCCCCAAGTGGTTATCCAACCCAGTAGTAGTTCCAAAAAGCAACGGGAAGTGGAGAGTTTGCATCGACTTCACTGACCTCAACAGAGCGTGCCCTAAAGACAGTTTCCCCCTCCCAAAAATTGATAAACTGGTAGACGCCACTGCAGCTCATGAGAGAATGAGTTTTCTGGACGCATACTCAGGGTATCATCAGATCCCTCTGTATACCCCAGACCAAGAAAAAACAACATTCATCACCACAGTTGGGTTATACTGCTATAAGGTCATGCCCTTCGGGCTTAAAAATACAGGGGCAACCTACCAGCGACTGGTCACTAAGATGTTCAAGGACCAGATGGGAGACACCATGGAGGTCTACATCAATGACAAGCTCGTTAATAGCAAGAAGAAAGAAGACCACCTCTCAGACCTATCAAGCACCTTCGAAATCCTCAGGAAGTATCGAATGAAACTTAACGCGAGCAAGTGTTCTTTCGGTGTCCAGTCAGGAAAATTTCTTAGGTACTTGGTTAGTAAGAGAGGCATCGAGGCCAACCCAGACCAGGTCAATGCAATAAATAGGGTACAACCTCCTCACACAATCCGGGACGTACAAAAGCTCACCGGTATGCTCGCTGCCTTAAACCGCTTTATCTCTAAATCCTCTGAGAAATACAAGCCTTTCTTCCAGCTTCTAAAGGGAAACAAAATGGTAGAATGGAACCAAGATTGCTCACGGGCATTGGACGAGCTCAAGTCTTACCTCAGTTCCCCACCACTACTCTTCATACCACAGGAAACAAATTCCTTGTACTTGTACCTCTCCGTTTCCAACCACACTGTCAGTTCTGCATTAATGTGTGAAGTTGCAGGAATCCAGCACCCCGTTTATTACGCGAGCAAGACCCTACTAGACGCCGAGTAGAGGTACCTACCACTGGAGAATCTTGCCTGTGCACTAGTAGTGTCTTTGAGGAAGCTGAAGCACTATTTCGAAGCCCACACTATAACCGTCCTTACATAACACACCCTTAAAGAAATCCTGAGGAAGGTGGATTTGTCGGGTAGACTGTCTAAATGGTCAGTCGATCTTGGACGATTTGACATCCAATTTCAACCAAGGAACGCAATCAAGGGGCAGATCCTTGCTGATTTCATAGTCAAATTCGTAGGCGAGCAACCTTCCAAGCAACCTCCACTAGCAAGACAAAAGGGGAATGACGCAACGAAGGAAACCTGGAAATTGCTCGTTGATGGAGCCTCTAACTCAAAGGGGGCAGGTGTAGGCATTGTCCTCATTACTTCAGAGGATATAATCCTTGAACAAGGAATCAGGCTTGGATTTGCAGCCTCCAATAACGAAGTAGAATACGAAGCATTAATAGTCGGCCTCTAGAAGGCGCACACTTTGGGAGCAAAGCATTTACAGGTGTTCGACGATTCTCAATTAGTCTCCAATCAGATAAGTGGAGATTACAATGCAAAATATGAAAGAATGGCAGCTTACCTCGCCTTAGTGAAAAGACTAATGGTGAGCTTCGAAGAGATCAATGTCCAGCAGTTTCCCAGAGGGCAGAATAGCCATGCTGACGCCCTAGCTGCCCTGAGTTCAACAGTCAATTTTAACTTAAAAAGAACAATCCCCATCGATTTACTCACTCATTCGAGCATCAACCGTAATAGCAAGCCGTCAGATGTGGAATAGGTACTCCAGGTAGGATCATCTCCCAGCTAGATGGCCTATCCTCAGAGTAATGGCCAAGCCGAGGCTTCCAATAAGACAGTGATCAACGGATTAAGGAAATGATTGGAGCGAGCCAAAGGCGACTGGGTAAATAAATTACCACACATTCTATGGGCCTACCGAACCACTCCACGACGAGAAACGGGGGAAACCCCATTTTCGCTGACATATGGAATGAAAGCAGTCATCCCATTAGAAGCAGGCTTACCGACAATGAGGTCCAACCTTGTCGACCAAGGCCATAATGATGCAGCATTACTCGCTGAGCTCGACCTAGTCGACGAGCGCCGAGAGCTAGCCCTAGTAAAATTAGTGAGCTATCAGCAACAGATCGCGAGGCATTATAACAAGAGGGTCAACCCAAGGACATTCCGAGTTGGGGACTATGTCCTAAGCAAAGTCCTGGGCAGCGCAGCAAAACCATCAGATGGCAAGCTAGGGCCAAACTGGGAAGGACCATTCAAGATAACAAGAGATAATCTGCAAGGCGCCTATCACTTAGAAACGATAGAAGGCAGAGAAATACCCCGAGCATGGAACGCAGGCAATCTCAAGAGATTCTATTTTTAGTTCCTTCTTTTATTCTTTTGTTATGGAACTAGAAGTTCATTTTCCTTGTCATTAATGAAAGCTGTTTAACGGTTGCGTTCTGATAATTATCAGTTATATAAGCTTTATCACACACCTTTTCCGAGTGACATGCACATTGATCATTACACCATAGCAGGGAAATACCCCTCCTCAGGTTTTCGTGATGAAACACGAAAGACTTCTTAGCATTGCCTCTGGCAATATATGAAGCTCTACAGAAGATCCTTAGGCAATATGGCCAAGTTAAAACTAGTCACCAAACCATCTTTGGTTGAATGAAATCCTGATCGGATAGAGCATCCAACACCAGGTGTGTCCTCGCCAATTGCCACACTTAAGCCTAAGGGAGTGTGACGACACGACCTAAAAGGTAAAATGGGGCACAATGGTATCTCGATAATATACTGGACTGGAAGGACACTTACGTAATAATGCAAATTTACAGATCATAAAGGAGCAAGAATATGGAAAATATAATACACTTGTTTAGTTGGCTAAATTAGCCCAAAACATAAATTTTATATTAATCCACCATATTTACAACAAATACAATACATGTTTAGTCGGCGATCTCGCCCAAAACATTAATATAACATCACTTCAATACAAAATACACATAGTAACTACTGGCAAAATCTTAGTGGCGGTGAGGCCTCTGAACGAGATAATCAGCCACTTGAGCTCTTAGACCATCATCGGGAGGAGGAACTAACTCTTCCTCGACTTCGTTAGCATCCGACTCTAATAGCTGCCGAGGGATGGCATCAATGGGTATCCACTGATCATCTCTCCAGAAGGGGTTAGGCATCCGAATGGAAGGAGATATTTTATGGCGATACCAGAGCATTGAGTTCCTTGGAACTTTCATCTCCCTCAAGGCACTCAACCACCCCCTGATGAAGGCGAGCTCTTCAAACTCTGTCAGCCTCGTCAGGGCATCTATCCAACCCTGGTCATAACCGTCAGCCCATACTCGCCGAGGTCCTTTTTTAAACAGGTATCGCAGCCGAGTAACATCCCTTCGAAGCCCAGTAGCGATCACATATGCTCGCTGAACATCACCACGAAGCTCTTCCATTTCCCTATATGAACTCCTGGTGCTCCTACCAGCTCGCGGAATGGATGGACCAGTAGACCCTCACAGCACAAGAGGAACGTCGCTCGAGCCAGCCCTAGCTCGCGAAAAAGAAGAGCCTCGCAATACTGCAGGAGTAGTGCTCGGTGCATGCTCCCTAAGACGCGAGACCTCTCTCCTTAAAGCTTCATTTTCTTGCTGAAGTATTTCCTCAACTTGGTTGATCTCAGAAGTGTCTAGAAGCTTTGCTCTTAGTGTATTCACCTCCTCTTGGACCGAGGCGCCAACTTCTTCCATCTCCTGGAGCATGTCCTTCAGCTTAACGACGAGCTCAGTTTGCTCTATAAAGATCTTGTTCCTCAATCGCAGAGATTTGCAAATCCTTACAAAAGTATGACGAACTTCAGAGCTTACATCAGGCCCAAGCATTCTTCCTAATTGAGAAGTGGCAGGTATATAATCATCAACATCAATCGACTACAGGAAATAAAAGAGCAATGAAGAACAAAATCATTCAGTACACTAAGGGAGTGAAAAACCTTCTCGTTTTATTAAAACGAAGAGAGTCAGAATACATCGACGAGTTAAAAGGGAAAATTACAAACAGAAGAAGCAAAGATACAAGGTAGTCCTAGAAGTAAAATTTACTAGCAACCTCAGGCTGCCCAAAAGTCGATGGCTGCTTCCCTTTATCAGCATCAGTAGGAGCACCCCTCTCAGCATGGATAACCTCTGTCGCCAGAACAGGGTGAACGTCGGCAGAAATTATCTGGGAGACAGGGTCAGCACCTTTGATGGCTGGGGCAGGGACTTCATCCACAACTGGCCTCGGGTCTAGTTTATGCTCATCAAATAGAGGAGATGCAGCATCCACTTCGACTGCTAAGAGGGCCTTGTTCCAGCCCTTCTTGAAGTTCAGACGGCTAATGTAGCCTATCTGAACCTCAGGATCCTCGTATATGGCAGCCCAACCAGAATTATATGAGTCTTCCTTGGTAGTGACTGCCTCAGATTCCTTCTTCTTCAGCTCCTCGGATAGCACAATGTTCTCTTCCACGACAACCAGCTTACTAGAGCAAACCAGGTCGTAGGCTTATCGTAGCTCGTTCAATTCTTTAACTACTGCATCCCTCTCTCGATCGGCATTAGCAAGAGACAGATCGGATGATATCCGAACAACATCAACGGCCTTAAAACCTGCCTCCAGCTCTGTACCCCTCAACCTCAAGGAAGCATTTTGCTGCTCCAGCTTGCCATTTTTCTTCACCAGCTCATCGCGAGAACGATAGAGCACGGCGAAGTCGGTCACAAACTGCAAGAAGAAGAAGACATCAGAAGAAGGAAGTGATGAAGTTTATTAAAACATTAAAGAAGGGAAAAGATCTTACCAAAGATAGCCTCTTACTAGATTGTAGGGCCAATTGATCAGACCCCATTTACCTTTAGCGATCTGCAGGAAGAACTTCCCTCTCGAGTAGTGCAGGGGCCAGTTGAGGAGAAATAACAACTGAGGCCCCCTCAGTCAATGCGAACACAGGAACCAAGGCCTGCCCAGCCTTCGTCTGCGATTCTATCTTTCTCCTCTCCTCCTCTTTCTCCATTCTATTCCCTTCTTCTCCTACGTCTTCTTTCTCTCCTCTTCCTTCTTTCTCTCTCTCTCTCAACTGTTCTTCCTCTTTCCTCTTCCTCTCCTGCTCCTGAGAAGAAGACCGAGAGCCAGTAGCTACAGCCCTGATACTGGATTTCTGCTTTTTGACCTCTGAGCGAGGAGCACGTGATCATCATCGTCATCTTCATCGTCCCAGATCAAGTTTTTCCTAGGAGGAACCATCTCCTCGCTTGAACTGCTGGACGTGCTAAAAACATCTAGGGCTTTAGAAACTTCCTCCGAACCATAAGAGCTACCACCACTGGAGCTCCCCTCACCAAAATTGCCTTCGATACCACTTACGATATCACTCTCTGAGCTACTCTCCTCCTCGTCCAACTGAATAGGATCAGCAGCAGTCTCTTCAGAGGTATCAAATTCATGGATACTATCTACCTGTCGCGCTATAAAGCTAGAACCAACATTTTTGTATTCGAGCAAGAAAGCAGCAGACCGGGGATGCTCGTCATCGGTTAAAAGCTCCCTGATATTCCAGGCCTTGACTAGTTCAAAAAGACGAACCTCACTGAGAGCAGGTTCCAAGTTCTTCGACCTCGCTGAAGAAAAGATAGGAAAAGTCAGAAAGATCACAAATCAGTAAAGAAATTGAAAGGACAGAGCAAAGTCTACCTATGTATTCTTCCCCATAAAAGGGAACTGAAAACCTATCAGACCTCGACCCCTCAGACTAGGGAGAAAACTGCCAATTTCTAGCAAGGAAACCCTCTTGCCAATAGTCCTTATGGGAATCAGGTAGGTTTACTACCAATACCCTGTCAGGGCTCCTGGCTTTGAGATAGAGAACACCAGAACTAGTTCAAGAAAAAGAGTAGCAAAAACAGACCTCGACAAGCCCTAACTTGGTACCATATAACTGATTTATTTTATGGACACCATTAATTATCTTCCACACATTGGGCGAACACTATGCATGAACAATATTGAAGTAACCAAAGAAGTGAAAGAACAGGTCGTTGGGAGGAAAAGTAAGTCCCCCTTGGGAAAGCATCAAGACATGGATCCAATGGACACCCTCTATCTCTCTAACATTTCTAGGGTGAGGAACACACTCAATCTCTATCCACTCTGGGATATTGTAAAACTTCCTAAACTCTGACACCGACCTATTACCAATCTTTGCCATTGGGAAACACTAGAAAACTACAAATTCAAAGAGAAAATACAAAGAGAAGGCACAGGAGACTTACAAGATGAAAGTTAGACTCGAACGATGAAGAATCACGAGCCCAAATTACAAGGAAGCAATAAGAATGGAGACTGAGAGAAGAGAGCATAAATCGCTGGAGCTCACAGAAAATAGGAGAGTACTGGGAAGCTTGAAATGACGACTGCTCTGAATAAAACCTTTAAGTGTTACTAATCATAGTGCACAGACCACGAAGCGGGTGCAGCCATAATCAGTCCTCAAACTTTGGGAAGAGTTGCACGATGTACAAAGAAGCCATTATGACAAATCATTTAAATTTATTGAGCCCAAATCATGGCCCAATAAACTTAGGGGCAATTGTGGGTACCCGAAATTAGAATGATGGGCCTGGACGAGTAGCCCAATTATGGCGGCCCAAAGTCCAGACCCTCCATATCTTAACCGATTATGATTTAGTCTCTTCCCATGTTCCCATTAAGAGAGGTTCTAGGAAGAGATGGAAAACGTGGGGGAGTCCAACACCCCCACTTACTGAAATAAACATGTATATAATAAACTCTAGGTTCGGGGCAAAGGACACATCGGATTCTCTATAATCACTCCTTGAAGTATATATGAATAATACTGACTGCATCACCATGGACGTAGGCACCTCTTTGCTGAACCACGTATATCCTTTGTTGTGTGATTGGCATTTTGCATTCCTTATTCTCGCTTGGTGATTGAGTTTCTCTTATCTATTTGTGTTGCATAATAATTGTCACCACAGAAATAACAATCATAAAATCGTATGTATTGAATCATCATATTACTACATCATTAACATATTGATAGAGATATGTATATAAATCATAAGATGATATCATTGAAATCACAAGATGCTACTTTCAACGGTTAACATACCACCAATAAATTATATATTAGCAACCGGGTACAATAAAATGTAATCATGTTGTCAAATCAAAACATCTTTCAACAGTTACAATATCCAAAAGAAAATATTAAAATAACTAAATGGAGTCGTATTGCTTGTGTAAGCTTTCCAAATGCGATCGGTCTTCAAGAATAGATTGGAAGACTATTGGAATCTCTAAGTCATCCACTTGACTCATCAATCTCTTCAGTGAATTATAATAACCCACTAATTGGGATTTTTAAGATCTTTTGAATAGAATACTTGACTAGCCTCGGATGCAAGAATGGTAAGCTCATCATACTCAATACAATGCTCTTAAACTTATCAAAATATACCATCACTAAGTTAGAGTCCGGATAAAGCTTACAACCATTAGTCTTATCCTCCACTCTCACCCAATCATAATAAAACACCATCTCCTTAAACAAGGTATAGTCCAACTCAATAATTTGTTTGATAACTCCATACCACATTGTCCAAGTATTTGTGAGACTCTTATCACTTTTTTTAACTCGAAATTGTGTCCATGCCTTCAAGAAAACACCAATATCCTGTGTGACAACAGTATCATCATGATACTTAAGAGAGAATATGAAACCATTTACAGGATACTTTTTATATGTTTTAGCCTTGTATTGTGGCCTTTGAACTAAATTCCACAAAGTTTTATTTGTCTTTATCTCTCCTGATTTCAATAACTGCTTGATGAAAACAAATCATAATTACTACAATGTTTCATTTCTCATCATACTTAATGGAAAGATTAATTAAAACATTAGTGTTTATATAATCACCTTCTTGGATAACCAAGTGATAAAAGAAGTTTGCTTCTCCACTTTTTCCATTTCAATCCCCTTCCCTTTAGCATGAGACACGGATTTCAGTGATGCTTCATAATCACTACAATATGTAGTTTGATGTAAGTAATTATAACTCACGATGCTAATTAATTCTTAACTATAAACAAAAAAAAAAACTCAAACCTATGGTACTCTTTAAGTCCATCGACATTAAGTCGAAGTGATACCCATCGATGTATTTATTAAAACGGTATGGATCCCAATGTTATAGTCTTATCATAAAGCAAAGTCCCTTCATTAGGGAACTCTCCACCTTCCTCCAAAAAGGCTTCACGTGCGCATTTATGATTTCCATCGGATGGATTTGGCATGTACTCCATGCAATTTCTAATAGATTCAATAATAATGTAGGATTCTTTAATGGAACTTTCAACATACCACTTATTGTTGGGTATATCTTTGAAATATTTCAATGTCCTATTTGTATAGGATAGTAAAAATTAATAACAAGCTTTATTAACTTAAATGGTGCATATTAAATCACCTTTCGAATGGATACATCCAATGAGTGGCAGTTGGTCCACAAACCAGGGCTTCATCTACTAGATGCATAGTGAGGTGAATACTAATATCAAAAAACGTAGGTGGGAAATATTTTTTCAACACGCACAATGATTCAACAACCATGTATTTGGCTCTTTAGATATCTTGCTGAATCAGGACCTTAGAGCAACACATGTTAAAGAACAACTTAATTTTTGGATTACTCTTCTCAAATCTCGATGTTTCGAAAAGGCATATTGGAGCAACATATGTAGCAGATGTTCAATTATGACATGGTAATCATGAGACTTTAAAGAGTGTAAAGACGAGGGACTACGACTTACTATATTGCTTAAGTTAGAGGCAAAACTGGTAGGAAGCTTTTAAGTCCTTCAAATTTTGGCATAATTATCTTTTTTCTTCTTTATCCAGGATAAATGGTGTTTTTGGTTTTATCGTTTTTCCAATTCGTCCATTAACTTGAAGCCACTGACTACTGTGTATGCCCATATCCTTTATATCCAATCACCCCTTTTCAGTATCCTTTGTTTTATTATCATCAAGAATTATGTTTATTAAATGCTCTGCAACATTCTTTTCGATGTGCATTACATCAAGGACATGTCGAACTTAATGATATGGCCAGTATTCCAAGTCAAAGAAATTGGATTTTTTATACCAAGCTTCTTCAACTTATCCATTGTCACTGTCATTAACATTATCAGACTTTCTCTTCTTAGCGGGAACTTTTGAGACTTTTCCAGGTACATACTTTATGTTTCTTAACTTCTGTATAAGTGCATGTTTGTTTAGTTGAACTGAGGGACATCCAACTTCTTATGTCCTAAGTACCAAACCTCTACCACTCCTAAAAGGATGATCATTTTTAAGAAACATACGATAGTTTGTGTAAACTATCTTCATGTTGTGTTCTAGACAAATGGATGGAGTGTCATCGTCACAAATAAGACATGCTTTGTAACCATGTGTGACAGACCTAGATAACTTTCCATATGAAGGAAAATCAAGAATCCCCCACATAAACATAGCTCTCAACATAAAAGGTTTCATTTTGTGGATGTCAATAGCTGGAAATACTTCCCATTATTACTTCAACTCATCTACTAATGGTTGAAGAAAAACATCATTTTTTTTACCCAGTGCCTTTGACCGAAGAATCAGTAAGGATAAAATTTGGAACTCATGCTTCAAGCATAAAAAACGGCCCACATTATAAGGCGCGGTAATGATAGGTCAACAATTATAACTATTAGAATGAATACCATGGGTATTGAACCCATATGTTGCTATTGCAAGACAAATATTGCTCCCTTCCTCGACGAAATTGGCCCATCAATTTTTTAGCATTCTTCATTGGAATGAATCAAAAGGATGCTGCTGATAATACCATGAACTGGTTGACCGATGGTGCCATGTCATTTCATGCGCTATTCAAGGTATAGTATACAATCTCACTAGCCTTGGAATTAAAGGGAAATGTGTCAACACTTTCATCGGTTCTTTGTATAACCTTTTCCCTTTTTTGAGGTCAATGCATATCTCGATTCTCCACACTGAGGACATTTTTCCAAATCTGCATTCTCTTTCCAATATAAAATATAGTTATTAATGCAAGCATCAATGTAATTTTCTTTCATTATAGCACTTTCATCAATCTCTTCATATGGGGATATTTTTATGGTAATGTGTTTCCTTTTGGAACCCACCTCTTTAAGACCGAAAAAAGAGAGGTAACGCTATTTTCCGACCAACCAAACTTCTTTTTCAAATTATGCAATTCCATAATTGCAAAGAGAGTAGTCTCTGGGCCCCCACATGAAGGGTACAATTTCTCAATTGCTAATTTATTATATTGATTATACTTCTCATTGTCAACATACAATTTTTTGGAGAATCCTTCCTAGTTGGGTTCTACACAATGTTGTTCGTGCACTCTGTAACATGTGTCAACTAAATTCGTAACCTCATTATCATTGTTATCAGCATCATATGTACTTCACAATCAATAGTTTCTACTACGGGGCATGTTAGGTTCGATGATAGTGTTTCACCATGCAAAACCCACTTAGTATATGACCTGTCTATACCATTCATTATCAAATGACCCTTGATATCTAACGCAATGAAACACTTATTATTTCAACATTTAACACATGGATAAGGAAAGGTCGAGAACTGATGACCATTGTTTGCAATCGCAAAATTAAGAAAAGACGCAACTCCATTTGTGTACACCGCACTTATTCTATTCCTCCCATTCATCGACTCTTTGTTCAATGTTCGTGACATTCTGCACTACCAAAAAAATCACGATTTACACACAAATTCTATGACAATATACAAAAACAAAATTATTGATACACACATAAGTAAAATCACAACTAGAACAACAAGAGGATGGTATTAATTTAATGTTTATTTCTCAAAATGGTTTGTCTAGAAGATTATTACGGACATCGAACAATCTTTTTACCGCAAATAAATTTTTATTCTTTTTTACTTTCCCTAAAAAAAAATGTATGATACCGTGACTATAGATAAATAGATAAATCAAAAATAAAAGTATAAACTATTTTTTTAAAGTGTGTTGCGTAGAGAAGGTTATTAACACAACCTTGAGTAGCCTATTTCTGTCACCCTCTCAGCACCCTAGTTTCTCAAAACACCTTAACCCCCCCACCCCAATTTATATTTCGGTTATTGTGGGGAGAAACAAAGACCTATGCTCAGTGACCTAATATATTGTAACAAAAAATAATAAACAAAATCGAATAATAGTCATCGTAGGTGCGTTATGGTATTGCATATGGAAAATTCTTCTCTTTAGTTCGAACCTAAAAATTACAACTACAAAAACTTGCAAGTTGTGTAACAACTATATAGGAGCTATGTAACAGCTATATAGGAGTTGTTATGAGAGTTGTACAACAGATTCACGTAATACACTGTCAAGAATTGTATAGAATACACATTAACATAATATGACAAGAAATCCTAAAATTCCAAAATAAATTTCAATAAATGAGAAGAAAAACTAACATAAAAGTTAAAATATTTATATAAGTAACCGCACGTCATATCGAAATTTAGAATCGGAAACAAATTGAGATGATAACATTAGATCTCCATAAAGAGCTTTAATTGCTAAAATCGAACAGTTACAAAAAGACTCACCAAATGCAAAACAAGTGTGTGTGTGTGTGTGTGTGTGTATACAATTACAAAACCCTAGGTGAGAAGATTCTTTACAGATCTGGATATTCAAGAACACTAAAAAATTGATTACAACGCACTTTAAAAGTAAATGATGCGCACTTTAAAAATTGAGAAGATGCTTTACAGATCTTAAAAGCATGTAAAACTAGATTCAGACCTTTTTTGAACACTAGATTCGGACCTTATTTGATTATTCAATGCAATGCGATGAAAGAAATATTCAATTTGGATTTTTTTTTGGAAAAAATCATATACCTTATTTGATGATGCGATTAAAGAACTTATGATGCGATTTGGAGAGTTTTCAATTTGGATTGTTTCTTGGGAACCTAGGGCGAGATGAGTTTCGGGGTAAGGGAAAAATTAAAGCAGGTATGAAGCGTTTGGAAAGGGAGATATTCTTTTGGGAAGGAAAAATTAACCTATTCTTTCCGAAAAATAATTAATTTTTAAAATATTAAACTAATATTACTAACACTTATCTAAGATTAGTAACGGTAATATACTATAAGAAATAGTAATGGTATAATACTGTTAGTAATACCAAAAATAGTTTGTTAGTAAATGAGAGTTTTGGTGTAGTGTAAGTTGGCTTTCCTCTAATTTTTCATCCCCCAAAACCCCTAAGCATTTAATACAGTACCTCTAAATTTAAACTTCAGAGAGTTTAAATAGTGCAAACATCAAGGTAGGAGGAAAATTTTACGTAGATACTTTTTTTGTTTGGTTAACTTCGTAAGAGAGAGCTTTGTTAGCAAAAACATCCCCTACCACATCTCCAATAGTGGTTCCTCTTACAGCAAGAGATGGACATGATTTGGACTTTTGTCCCTTCCTTTGACCTAGGCACTTCAGACACTAAGTGGTACAAGAGTGATGTCCTAACAAAAGACTTGACCGATTTGAGGATCTTATACTCCATTACTGTCAAAGTCTCCATTAGGATTCCTGACATACACGAGAGAGATTATGATAAGATAAATAGTGATAAAAATTGTTTCCCTCTCTGGGCTCTGCAAGTAGGAGTTCGCCTGCCACTCCATCCTTCAATTAGATCCAGTTTGAAAGGCTTCGTACAGACTCTCACCCAACTCCCCCACCCCCCCATGATTATAAAACCATTGTAGGAGAAATGATCTTCTGTAAAAAGTTTAGATTTGTGTATGGCCAGAAACAAAACCATAGGACTCTAGGGTACTATTATTTCTCGCTAAGGAAGTCTAACACCAAGATAGTCCAACTCTCCAAGACCAACAATCACAACGAGAAGACTGAGTATGTATTCATCTCTGGTGCATGGGAGTTCTTCCCAAATGATCCAGAAAGGGGAATAAATGTTAGATCGTCCTAATATAGGTGACCATTTTTTAGTATGTACTTCATACTTTCTATTGATTTGCTAACTTCTTGTTACCCCAGTCTTTTTTTACAGTCTCCACTCCACATTCCACTTCATTCTTAATAGCTCTAGTAAATATCTCCTGTGATCGTATGAAGGAAATAAAGTCCAATAAATTTTAATAGTTGGCTGCAAAAGTTTCTGCTGAGAAGGCAAAAGAAGAAGAGCCCACTAAATAGCGCAATGATGATCCTCCTCGTATGACCAATGTTGAGGCTGTACGGTTGCATTCTGAGGAAGCCAAAAAGAAAACTGCTGATAAAAGCAAGGGGAAAGTCTCTGAGATCCAGCATGCATCCACCAAAATTCCTCTGGAGGATCCTTTCCTTAAAAATCCTAAGGTGTCTTGGCCAATAACTCAGTAGTTGGTCAAACAGGAGGACTCTTCCTCTCCCTATAGCACTATTGAGACATTTAAGATGGATCCTCCAGTCGAAAAAGATGAAATAATGGGAGATCCTAATTCTATTTTGCTTAATGTGTCTAACACTCTTATCATCTTGGGTTATGTGGGTTACTGTACTGATGCGGATTTTAGATGTGGACACCTTGTGGACCTTCACCTCCCATAAGCTTTACATAGTGAGTTAGTTCGTCTATTTGTTATACTCTATTAGGTGAATCTTATTTGCTTTGATTAAACTAACTTTTCTATCTTGCAAATTAACTTATTGGCCATTATTTTGAGGGAGAAAGTAAAAGCTGTTGAGAATGTTGTTGATGAACTCAAGGCTGCCAAAGAGTAAATTAAGGACAAGATGAAAACTCTTGAAGCCAATCTGACTAAAACCCAAAATAAGATGCATTATTATGATGAGCTAGTGGTGTTCTAGGTTAAAGATCTTTGCAAGTTAGACGATGATCTCAAAATTGCCCAGGATAATCTCAAGGCTGCCAAGGATGAGCTCAAAACTTTACAGGTGAAACCTGCTCAGGCTTTGGTGGCTACATCTCTGGAAGAGAAGAAATATGTGAAAGATTTTGAGGCCTCATACGAATATATCATTGATACCACTATTTCCTTCCTCAAAGGATACAATGAACTGAAAAGGAAGGTGGCCAAGAACTACCATGATATTATCCTAAATGTCCTATCTTGGAAGGGTGATGATGATGGTCCAAGGCCATGGAAGAGTAAGAAAAAGGTGCCAGATGAGCTGAAGAATCTACATCTAAAGATGATCTGTAAGTGGTTCAAGTGGTGGAGGGTGAAGCTGCAGCTAGCGAGTTAAGGGTTGCTCCCAATGAAACTTCTAATCAAACTACCATGAACGATGATGGAGCTGCTTTTTAGCTTTGTCCCATTTTCTTTTTTATCAGTTGTAATTTGAACAAGCTTTTCTCTTAACATTTGTAACAACTACTTGTCTCCAATATTCATTCTTAGTAAATTTAAGTTCGCTATTATTCATCTTCACTTATTGTTCTCTTGTGGATGTTACCTATATCTATTGTTCTATCAATCATTTATATTGTTATAGTATTTCACAACATATAACTTTACTAGTTCTTCTGAGGATGAGGTGCAGTCAATGATATGCACTAGATCAATTGGGTTTAGCTGAGCCTACCTGATCTATTTATCAGGCAGAGTCGAAAGACGTGCACCATATCACTTAGGTTGGTTGAAGCCAACTTGATCTATTTATTTGGCACAGTCAAAAGACGTGCATTTTCAAATATAAGGAAGGTTTGTGATCAGATCTTGTCGATACATCCTCTCCCTAAAATATTTCTGTGCGGGATCAACTGGGTTGGTTGCTTCTAACCTTATCTATTTATTTGGCGCAATAAAAAAACGTGCATTTTCAAATTTAAGGAAGGTATATGATCGGATCTTATCAATACATCCTCTCCAAAAAATATTTTTTATTTAGTCAAAGACATGCATTAGGTCAATTGGGTTGGCTGATGCCAACTTGATCAATAGAAATAAATAATAGTTGGATCAAGGCTTAAGTAAATAAAAATGTTTTCATATAATGAATCTTTTCGTTCATACAACTTTGATGAATTCTGTTGGTAGATATTAATCACGATATTTTTCTAGATGCTCTAAATTCCATGGGTTTTTGAATGGCTCCACTTCTAATGTTTCAATATGATAAATTTCGAGTTGTACTACTTTGGCCACATGATACGGGTCATGCCAATTTGCTTCTAATATTTTTATCATTTTAACTTCCTTCAAGACATAATCTCCTTTTTTTATTGCGCTAGGCTTGACTCTTTTGTTGTAGAATTTAGTCGTGCATTACTGGTACACTGCCACCCTTAATGCTACCACTTCTCTGACTTCGTCTACAAGATCTAAGTCCATCCAACTTGTAAAATCACTTTTAGGGGAATTAAATTTCATCCCTCTATGGCTTGGTAAGCTGATCTCCTCTAGGACCATGGCTTCACTTCTAAAGGCCATCATGTAAGGAGTTTCTCCTGTTGTTCATGGTGTTGTCCTGTAAACCCACAACACACTTTGTAGCTCATTTATCTAGTTTCCTTTAGCTTCTTCTAATCTTGTCTTCATCCCATACATCAAAGTTCAGTTGGTGACTTTTGTTTGTCCATTGCACAGTGGATGAGCTGGCGATGAATGAAATTTCCTTATATTGGCTTTTTGGTAGTACTATTGGAATTCTTTATTGTCAAACTGAGTCCCACGATCAAGGAAGAAAGCATGCAGGATTGCATAACTAATTATCACATTCTTCAATAATAATTAGAAGACTTTTGCATAAGTAATCTTAATAAGGGTCTCGTCTTCCACCCATTACGTGAAGTAGTCTACTGCTACTACCAAGTAAATGAATATTCCCTTGGTTATTGGCATAAGGATGATTAAATCCATAACCCAGATGGTAAAGGGACAAGGTGACGTGATTGGTTCCAGTTCGGTGCTAGGTATCTTGTGCACCACTCCAAATTTCTAGCACTTGTTGCACTTATGAGTGTAATATTCGCAATCTTTTTTCATTGTTGTCAGTAATATCCCTGAATGACTATTCTTTTCACCAACGTTTGTCCTTCCGGGTGAGCTCTGCATGACCCTTCATGAATATCTTTTGTAAGATTTTGTACCTTATTAGAATGTACGCACTTTATTAGTGAGACTGTGAAGCCTCTCTTGTATAGGACTCCCTTGTCTATTAGTATTTACTAGCTTTATAACGAAGTCTTTTTTCCTCCTTCTAGTCGAATGGTAGGATTCTTATTCCATGTACTTAATAATTGGATCTATCAATGACGAACCCATGGTGAGGTCAAGTAGGTTCACTTCTTCAACATCGATACTCCTCTATGCTAGTACCTCCACAGGGATATTTTTTTTCATCTCGGTTCTTGTGGTTGAATATTATCGAGCTCATTGCATCCGCCTTGGTGTTATCCGCTCTAGGTATTCTGACCATTCTGAGAACTTTTAGATTGGGGATTAGAAGTTTTACTGTGGCTAGGGACTTCAGCATATTCCCCTCTCATGCTTCGTATTCTCCTAACACTTGATTTACCACCAGTTGTGAGTCATTGTGAGCCTTAATCTATTTGGACCCTGATGATATAGTTAACTCTAGTCTAGCGATTAAGGCTTCATATTCTACCTCATTGTTGGACGCTTTAAATTTGAAAAGCAAAGAGCATTCTACATCACCTCCATCGGGTGTGTTGGTTATTAAACCCACTCCACTACTATTAGCATGTGATGATCCGTCTACGAACACCTTCCATACCAAAAAATCATCACTGAAATTTATTTCTATCAAAGAACCATTTCTGAAAAATTTGGGGGTGGATTTGATGACATCTGTTGGGGTGGATTCATGGGAGGATTCTCTCAGGTTTTCTTTCTGATCATCATGCGTTGCCTTCATCGAGTTGACTTTATTCTAGCTTTACTAGGCAAGAATTGCAAATCTAGTTGATGTGGCTTAATTATCTTAATAAATGAATCATGTGATAAATTCCTCTACATCTTGGACTTTGATTATAGTCCTTGGATTATATGTAATGTCATATCCCCCCCGGCTCTATGGCCCACGCCATTAACCTTTCATATTTTTCAGGTTTATGGATGGTTTGCTGAAGTGGGGCATTGGTGTAAACCACGATGGAGTGGGCTTGGAAATATTATTTTATCTTTCTGGATGCTACTATCAGAGACAAGGCTAGCTTCGCCATTCTAGAATATCTCACTTCTTGGAAGAAAAATCTTTGCTTGTGTAACATACTGGCTTTTGAGTTTCCTCATCACTTTTTATTAGGGCTGAGATGACAAATGATTCTGATACAGCCAGGTATAAATACAACTTTTCTCCTAGGATTGGCCTTGACAGTAGCGAGGCCTTTCCTAGTAATGGTCTTGACAACAGCGGGGACTTTATCTCTAAGAAAGTGGACTGACTCTCTTTTGTCCATTCAAAAGTTTTATTGATAACTTTAAAGAATCGAAGGCATTTATCCATGGTTTTGGACAGGAACCTATTTAGAGTTACTACTCGAACTGTCAGACTTTGCATTTCTTTCTTGCACTTGGGAGGCTCCATGTTGATCAACTCCTGGATCTTGTTAGGGTTGGCTTCTATGCATATTTTTTCCATCTCACCGAACGTCTGGTCGAGGTCTTTTATATGGTCTTTTACTTTGATTCTTTTGGTCAACATATCATCCACATCGAGTTCTATGTTTTTCCTATCGAATTCTTAAATCCTTTATTCACCAATCTCTGGTAAGTGACACCTGCATTTTTTAGTCCGAAGGGCATTACATTATAGCAAAAGGTACCTAGGTTAGTGATAAAGGATGTCTTCTCCCTATCTTCTGGGTTCATTTTGATCTTATTATAGATGAAATATGCATACATGAATCTCAATAGATCATGACAAGTTGTTGCATCTACTAACTGATCTATTTGTGGCAAATAATAATAACCCTTAGGACATGCTTCATTCAGGTTTGCGAAGTCCATGCATATCCTTCATTTGTCATTATTTTTTGGTACCATAACCACATTCTCCATCCAGTCCGAATACATCACGTCTTTAATATACTAAGTGTTCTTCAATTTTTCCACTTCCTCTTATATCTTCATATTCTTCTCTTCTGAGAAAACCTTCCATTTTTGCTTGATCGACTTGGAGTATTTAATTATGTTAAGTTCATGGCAGATGATAGAAGGATTTATTACAAGCATATCCTTGTGAATCCAAGAAAATACACTCTTTCTAGTTGGAAAAAAGTACATCAGCTGCTTTTTGAGGACTAGATATAAGGACTTGTCGATTTGGGATGTCCTTTCAGGTTGTTCATCATCCATGGGTTATTTTCTTAGTTGCTTTGATGGATTCCCTAGTTATTATCCTATCTTTATCTCGAGGATCTCCCGTCTCGATCTGATAGGTTTGGGTTAATTTCTTTTTTTCTTTTTCATCGACCAAAGTGAAGTAACACTCGTGTGCTTCCAGTTGGTTCCCTTTTACTACACCGACTATATAGTTGGTAGGGAATTCGAGGCATTAGTAAACAGTAAAGGCTACAGCCTCAAATTTCTTCAAACTAATTCTTCCAAAGATTATATTGTAAGATGATGAGATATTCTTATTAAGCATGAAAAATCAAATTTTATTTGTCATACAAATTGGACAGGTTCCTATCATGACTCCCAATTCAATAGTGCCCAATGGGTATACTTTTTCTCTAAAAAATACGATCATAGGATGGTAATAGGCTTCTAGTTTATTATAAGAAAAATTTAATCTTTGGAAGATATCATAGAATATGACATCGGCCGATCTCCTATTATCCACTAGGATCTATTTCAGATTTGTACCATGTATCATCATGGTATATACTAGAGGATCATCATGAGGATACAACAACCCTAAGAGATCATCCCTGGATAATCCTATCATTAATATTTCCTTAGCGACCTTGAAAGGGCGTGTGTCTGCCACTGCAACCATGTTAACATCTTTGTTGTGAAATAATCTCTCGCTTTATTGAGGTATGATTTTATTTTAGCCAGTTCATTGCCTCCACCAGCATCTCCTCCCAAAATAAAAAGGCATCCTTAGGATCCTTCTTATCTTGGTTCTCTTACTCTCTCTTTAGGTCTTCATCTCTGTTCCGAGGTGATATCGATCTTCTATTGGTCTCCCAATCTCCACAAATTTGTTGAGATTCCCTCTCTTGATAAGGGTCTCGATTTTATCTTTTAAGGACAATCAATCCTTTATCTCATGTCCATGATCCCAGTAGAATTTATATAACTTGCTCTTATCCCTTTTTCCATTAGGAATCTTGAGCTTCTCAGGCCAATTCAACTTACCATTTCCTCGGATCTCGTCGAGGATATAGTGAACCCCTATGGTTAAAGGAGTGTATTAGTCGAACTTTTAGAATGCCCTCTTCTCATTCTTCCCCTTAGAGACTTCTTTGTTTCTCTTTACTAAACTCCCATTGTCATTAAACCTGTTATGACTAAACTCTTTCACTGCCATAACCTCCTCTACGTTCATGATCTTCCCTGGCTTGGACAAGAGTTCGACTGTGTTATTGGGAGGATCTTTATATAGCGCCCAGAATAATTTTCCAGGTATTAGGACACTCACAATAGGTTCCATGGAGACCATTTCATTATACTCCACCACTTCCAGTTTCTCAGTGTTGAACCTGGTAATATACTCCCTTGTCATTTCATCCTCATGTTGTCGAATGTTTAACAAGTGGGCCAACCTTTTTTCAGGTTTTCCTCTGAAGAAGAAATTGTTCACAAAGAGGTCAGCCTGTTTAAATTATGAGATTTCCTATCTAGGTAAACCATTATACTATATTTGAGTAGGACTAGTGAGAGTGCTCGAAAAATCCCTACAACACATCTCATCATCTATGGAGAATATGTCACACACGACTTGGTATTGGTTAATATGCAAAATAGGGTCTGATTTTCCTTTGTATTTGAGCATAATCATTGGCGAATGGAATTTTCCAGGAGTGGGATAACTAACCACAAGGTCGTGAATGAATATCATTGAACATAACTTCTCTGTAATGGAATTTTTGTGATTATGAGGTCACCCAAATGATCTTTTATTCTTTTAATAGATCACTTCCAAGGTTGAGCTTCTTCAGCCTCAATGTTAGGTTGACTGCGGCTTTCTTTCGAATAATCTTCCCTTAAACAGACCTGCTAATATTAATTTGATGCCTTGGCATGGCCCCTTGAGATTCCTCATTGTCCATGATTTGTCCTCTGACGTTTGTCCCGTCCTGTGTCTTCATGAGGGTGCAGATGTTCTTGTGACGCTCTTCCTCCAGTCTGTCAAAGATTGGCACCTTGATAAGTCTATCGAAGGCACTTATACATTCCTCTGAATATATTTGGTCATCATTATCGTTAGTTGTCCATAGGTTGGAGGTCATACCAGGATGGTAAGATGATTCCTCTAGTTCAGACTCTGGTAGCCGAATAAATTTGTTCATCTCAAATCCCATGTGTAATCTTCTATTCATCTCAGATCCTATGTTTAAATGGTCATTATATACCGACTTGATAACTTTAGATTAATTTTGATCATTAATAAGGTCAAATAAAGGCATTGTAGGTCGATCTCTCCATTAAAGGCTAATATTAGTCACCTTAGATTTCCTTGACCATTTTAGGCCAACTTTGATCGTAACTGATCACTTTGACTATATTAGGTCGAATATGGCCATCACAGGCTGACTTTAGTCTTACTTGGTAAACATTGGTCGTAAAATACCAACTTGACCATTCAAAATCAATTACATCGTAAGACATCAATTTAATAATATTAGGTGAATGCGGATGACATAGGTCGAATCCAATTGTCTTAGGCTAATGCTCGTCGTTGTAGACCAACTTGGACATTTATGGTCAATTTTGATCGTATGAGGTTAATTTGACCAACTTAGGTCGAATAAGGCCTAAGTAGGCTGAATTCAGTCATCTTAGGAGAATGTTGGTCGTCATAGGCCAATATGACCGTTTATGGTCAATTTTGATTGCAAGAGATCAATTTGACCATCTTAGGTCAAATGAGGCCAAAGTAGGTCGAATGAGGCCGTCTTAGGCTATGTTGATCATATATAGCAACACAATCGTATATGGTCAATTTTTATTGTGAGAGATCAATTTGACCAAATTAGGTTGAATGAATTCGAAGTAGGTCGAATTTAGCCTTCTAAGGCTAATAGTGGTCGTTGTATACCAACTTGACCGTTAATGGTCAATTATGATCGCAAGAGATCAATTTGACCAACGTACATCAAATGAGGCCAATGAGGCCAATTTATCTATCTTAGGCTAATGTTTGTCGTCGTAGACCAACTTGACCATTTATAGTCAATTTTGATTGCAGGAGATCAGTTTGACCACCTTAGGTCAAATGAGGCTGAGAAGACCCAATTCAGTCGTCTCAGGCTAATGTTGGTCGTCGCTGACCAACTTGACCATTAATGATAAATATCGATCGCAAAAGATGAATTTTACCATCTCTGATTGAATGAGGCCTAAGTAGGCCAAATTCAACTATTTTAAGCTAATGTTGGTTGTCGTAGATCAAGTTAACTGATAAAGAAAGGATTTTATGGATTCGTATATTAGGCCAACCAAAAAAAAATCAATTTTACCAAACTTTATCTTTGAATTAATTTAGTGTGTATGCAAAGATGAAGTCCAAATTAAATACGCCAAACCAACCAAGCAAGTACACGAAGAAGTAAAGAAAAATCCCTAAAAGGTCAAAACCTTTATTCAACATCATAGAATAATTGACAGACACAGTTGACTTACAGACTACTTAGAATGACTGAGTACAACGCACATAGTCTTTAATTTCTTATACAAAATGTGGTTGAGTCCAGTGCCGTCCACACGAAGTGATCTTCCCTTGGTATCCACCGATCAACCTTCTTCTTCTTCAGAAGTGAAACCTCAGTTCAATAAGTTAGCCGTGGTGATGGACTCTACAAAGGTTTTACGCAAGGTGTATGGAAACTAAGGTCCCACAAATCACATATGGGGATGTATGATTTGGAAAATAAAAAGTGATTTTGGAAAACCAAATATGGTAAAATTTGGAATAGGTATTGGGAAATTATTTTGGCCAAAGTTCTTGAGAAATTCTGAAAAAAATAGGTTTTTTATAACAAAATCATGAATTTTGAGGTGCTAGGGTCGTTCGAACGAAATTAGACCTCATTTGAAATAAAATAGAAGTTTCGTTCGAACAACATCCAGGTTATTCTAACGAAGTCCCATTCTCATTCGAACTTCCTTTTAACGAGCTTCTAACGATCAATCTCTATCAAGGGAGAGATATCTCACTTAAAGGTTGTTGATGCTATATCTAGCGATACTACATATCTCGTTCGAATAAGACTCAATCTTGTTTGAACGAGATAAAAAAAAGTTTTTATTTTAAATTCCTATTATAAAAAGCCTTGATTTAAAATAAAGCATCCGAGTATATGATTCATATACATTCATGAAAACCACAAGTTTACACCTCCACAAAGTGTTGGTGATGATTCCAAAAATGGAGCTCGATCACTAATGTGTCTTTAAATGAACTTGGACAATGTGGATGTTTGGTTTGAGATGTCGATTTGTAATGAGATATGACAAAATTATAAACTAAGCTTAAGCTATAAGCAATTTATAAAATATTTCTCTTACATCGTCCGTTTAAGGTCAATTTTGATCGTGAGAGATCAGTTTGACTAAGGCCAAATGAGATTGTAATAGACCAAATTTAGTCATCTTAGCTTAATGTTAGTATCTATAGACCAACTTGACCATTTATGGTCAATTTTTATCATGAGAGATCAATTTTACCAACTTTGGTCGAATGAGGCCGAAGTAGGATGAATCCAACCTTCTAAGGTTAGTATTGGTCATTATAGACAAACTTGATAGTTAATGGTCAATTACGGTCATGAAATATCATTTTGAATAATTTAGGTCAAATGAGGGCGAAGTAGTCTCGCTTCAGCCATCTTAGGCTAGTGTTGGTCGTATATAGAAACTTGCCCGTTTGTGATCAATATTGATTGTGAAAGATCAATTTGACCAACTTAGGTCAAATGAGGCCGAAGTAGGCTAAATTCAGTCTTTTAAGGATAGTATTGGTCGTTGTATACCAACTTGACCATCAATGGTCAATTATGATCATGAGAGATCAATTTGACCAACTTATATCAAATGAGGCCAAGGAGGCCGAAATTATCTGTCTTAGGAGAATGTTGGTTGTTGTAGACCAACTTGACCATTTATAGCCAATTTCGATCGTAGGAGATTAGCTTGAACACCTTATGTCAAATGACACTGAGGAGACTTAATTTAGCCATCTTAGGCTAATGTTGGTCGACATTGGCCAACTTGATCGTTAATCATCAATTTTGATTACAAGAGATCAATTTGACTATCTTAGGTCGAATGAGGCTGGAATAGGCTAAAATCATCCTTTTTAGGTTAATGTTGGTTGTTGTAGACCAACTTAACCTTTTAAGGTCAATTTTGATCACGAGAGATCAATTTGACCAACTTAGGTCAAATGAGGTCGAAATAGGCTGAATTCATCCATCTTAGGCTAATATTGGTCGTTGTTGACCAACTTGACCATTTATGGTCAATTTTGATCACGAGAGTTTAATTTGACTAACTTAGGTGAATGAGGCCTAAGTAGGTTGAATTTACCCATTCAGTGCTAGTATTGGTCATTGTAGACAAACTTGATCGTTAGTGGTCAATTACGATCGTGAGTGATCAATTTAACCAACTTAGACCAAATGAGGCCAATAAGGCCGAATTTAACCGTATTTGTAATACCTCGCCCTAGAAATACATGATTTAATTATAATTTGACTAGTTTATTCGAAGAAATTATTGGAGAAACAAATGCATCGGTGTATTACGCCAAATTGAAGTAAAGAGACGCGTCACGTCAAGAGGTTAAACACGAAAAGTTCCATGCAGCATGGTTTGCAAGGATGGACATTTGAGTTCAAATGATTGCAATTAGTATATTAATGAAGTACGAAACGAATTTGCGAAGGACTGGATGTGACACGGGCATCAGTAATATAATACGATAAACATTGGCGGTATGCGACATAGTAAAGTATAACGTTGCGCGATTTTTATAAGACTCTTGGTTGGGAGTAAAAATCATTTGAATAATTGTTTGAGGTACTAAAAATATATTAAACAAGGGTAAGTGGTCAAACTAGAAAAAAAAAATTTGGAGACCATCGATCGATCAAGCAGATATGGCTTGGGCAGGATTTCATTTTATGTGTTCTCTCTTTGAGAACCCTTGGATTGCGTGTGTTATAGATTTATCGGCACTTTTTTATGAGGATAAGGTTTCCTTTTTAGGTAGCAACCCATTAGTTGGGTTATAAGAGAACAAATCATGTGGGTTTTGGAGAAAACAAAACCATCAGATATTCTAGTCTCTCTCTCTTTAGATTAGAGCTCCCATAGGGAATGCTCTTTTGTCCAGGCCATTACCACACTACTACACCACCATACACCACCTAGAAACACCATTATAGGAGCTTAAACCACCATTTATCATCATATAAAACCCTAGACATATTTGTGGGAAGTGCAAGATGTCATCCTTGAAGTTGGGTGGAGACTTGTAGAAGGCTTCTTAGAGGAATCAACTGTATTTCATGGAGAGCAAGAGGACGAGCAATGGAGATTCCATGGAGGTTGTTTTGGAAGATCTAATGGTTACCCCTTGAGGCCACCTTTGATGGTGGGGGTTGCTCCTCCAACACCACCATTTTGGAGTCTTGGAGGTGGGATGTCCTAACCTTGGTTTAGGTTTACTGATGAGTATAATTTCAGCTTGTTATTTACATATATTAGGCTTAATATATGTCGAATTTTTGATATTTTTCATCCATGGAGTTTAGTGGTTGATTTTCAGGATTTCATGAACAAATGGGTTTCAAATAAAAGTTTTAAAGTGGGTTTGAATTAGATAAAAATTCAGATGACTATTTTCCGCCATTTGGGTGTAAAAGTATGTAAGAAAATTCCTATAATGTATTTTGAGTTTATTAAATACACTCTTGATATTTTAAAGAAAAAATGGGCATTTAAAAGAAAGTTCAAATGAGTTTTAAAGGTGTTATAAAGTCCTATAAACTATTCATGGGCATTTTGTGAAATAAAATTTGTTAGTGTTATTTTCTAAAGTTGAATAATGTGATTTTATGCAAAGAAGTGTATTAGGCATGTTTGATCCATTTTATGATATATAAATGCGACTTCTTACTTGAAATAATGGAGGTATGTGTAAAAAGGGAACTTTCACTTTAATGGGTTGTGTTAAAAGTGGGTTTAATATGTAAACATGAGAAATTAAGGCGTTCATGTAAATAGTAAAACTAAAGAAGGTTAAATGTGAAATAAATGGCTAAGTAAGTGTTGAAGTGCAAAATTCCATTAATAAAGTGTGTGAACTCAAATTGAGAAAGTTGTATGGCTTAGTGTACAAGTGTTGGTAAAATGGATGTTGGTACGTAAAAACCCAAATATAAAGTGTGTTTGTCATATATATAGCCAGTAACTGTTTTTAAATGGTTAAATATGTTTAAGTGTTGAATGGAAAACTTAAACCACCTTTTTGAAAAAATGACACTTGTTAAAGGACTAAATTACATTTTTTAAAATAAAAGGGTAAATTGGTAAATTTACTTAAAGTGGGACATTTTTATGAATTAAAAATATAGATGGATGTTCTTACATCTAGTGTGGGTGAAAATGAATTAAGTCCTAAAGCGTGAATGATTTTAGTATAAATCTCATGTGTGTAGGTAAGGGACTTAAAAGAAGAAAATAAGTATTTTTCCACGTGTTACTGAAAAATCGAACGGTTAAGTCTGGGTTCTGACTTCAGTCGGGTAAAAGGTAAAAAAGTAGAGTAATGTGGACATGTGTAAAATGTTAAACACGTTAATAAGGACTCGGATGCAACCGGGAATAAGTAAGAAGGGTCCAGAGCCCTTGGGTGAAAAACCCTAAATCACTGGCCAGAGCATATGGTGCATATAACCGTCGATCAGGAGCCCGTGTAAGTATGCGGTAAAGGAAGAATCCGAGAAAATATAAAGTGAATAAGGAACATGTCAAGAAATGGGTTGTGTGGTAAAACGTATTATACAACCTAGCTTGAATGAATGATTAAAATATTCCAGTAAGGGTGAAATGGACAAGTAAATGTGTGAATCTATTAATGTCCATAAGTTAAGGTAAAAAGGGTGACCTAAGTGGGAAAATGGATGGTTGTGTAACTTAAGTTGTTAAACCCATAATTCGCACAAGTGTGAAATGAAAAGTTTTCCAAATGATAAACAAGTATTTTCTAACACGGTGAATGTGTGTGTTGAAATGGTACTTTTCAATGAAAATACAAAAGTATATTCTAAATGAATAAAAGGGGGTGATTCCAGTAAAGGAATGGGTTGGAATAAATCAAGTGTAGTGGTGGTAAGTGTGGAACCGGGCGTATTAAACAAAGTGAGAAATGCTAAGTATGAATAAAGAAAGTTTGTATAAGATTAAGGTAATTTAATCTGGATGAGTAAGGTTTTAGAAAGTAAAACAGTTAATGCATTTGAATATGTATTTTTCAAAGGTATATATATATATATATACATATCGAATGCATGTGATTGTAGCATGTGGGTACTCTTTTTTACCATTCGTTTCTATACTGCTTTGTATATTCCCACTAGGCATAACCTCACACCCTCTCTTTGTTACGGCATATTGGGTGCGGGTTTGTATTTTGAGGGCGTTGTACAGGTAAGTGTACTTTATTTATTTTTCGTCAGTAGCTCTGATTACTTGGACTCTGGGTGCTCCCCATGAGTCCCACACGTAGTTTATCTTGAAACTGGAATCGCATGCTAAATAAGTGAAACATTAATTTAAAATAAAACTGGACTAGCAACATTATATAGGTTATTTCATTGCACTTCACACCTAATAACTCGATTCGGAAAAAGTTGACTACGGGTAACCCATATATCTGGGTCGGGGAGTTACAAATGGTATCAGAGCTCTAGGTTCAAGGTTTCTTTCGAGAGTGTCCTGGTAAGGTCGGTATTGAATCTTTCGATGTTGATGTTGGTTTAGGCCGATCATGATAATTTGGGTGACGATTTATTTCTCTTCCTTAGTGGTGAAGTCAAAGAGGTTAGCATGACAAGTAAGTTAGTGCCAAGTGGCATACGATCAAGCTGTTTGTTATTAATCGATTCTGCGCTTCTGATTAGAAATATGTTAGTATTTTTTTAGTATCCTTATAAGCCAATAGTGGAGACACCGTGGTTATTAGTGTAAGGTGTTTTTTTCCAGCCCTTGGTGACGTAGAGCCTTTCGAATGTTAATATAGTGTAATGGCGTCCATTGAGCAAGAGTCACCAAATTGTGTATATCAACATTAAAGATTGAAAGTTATAGTATCATAAATAGGTAATGAGGGTTTATGACTTTGAATTATTTATAGCCTTAGGTGCGACACATATGAGTGGTCAATACTGATGATATAATTAGGCAAGTTTGATCCTAAGGGTAATACCATGATTGATGGAAAATTCATTAAGCATGTAAACCTGTGTGGGTTAAACACTTAGGGATAGGTACATTTCATTACAGTTCATATGATGATATCTTTGATGATGAGAATAACCTTATTGGTAGTGGCAATGCTAAGTAGTGTTCATAAATATCAATTTTATGATGAGAACGTATGAGGTCCCTTGGTTGAGGACTTGGATTGAGTGTATCTTGAATATAATGTGGGTTTGGATAATCATGATGATTTGAGGCAACCGAGGAGTGAATCTAGAAAACATTGGTGATTTAGTGTTAAGAATATCGTTGTGATGTTCTAGAATAGGACCTCTTACGGCGTCACTAGGGTGTGCCTCCTCTTAGGCAATACCTGACGTCCCGTGTTCTACCAAAGCTCTGGTGGTATTAAATTATAGTTTTAGAGATATTAAAGGGGCATTGAGAAAGAGGATCCCTTGTGGCGTTCGTAGGCATGGGCCTTAGTGATTATAGGCAATACCCGACGTCCTGTATCCTACCAAAATATATAGTTGTGTTACTTGGTAGATTAACACATAGTATGATGATTACATAGAGAGGAAATTTAGTTATGGGGTAACACCAAATGAGAATTAACTAATCTAGCCCGGTGAGGTCGAATTTGGGTTAGTAACATGGTTAGGGATGTGAAATTGTATTAAAAATTTCTTGGAGATGTATACTAAGGTTTATCGAGTGAGACGTTAATGCAAGTGGTGGACATTCCCTAGTAATAGTAAACTCGATGTGATGTTCCGTGTATTGATATGTCAATAGTGTCTCTCCTTGAAGCTTACATTAGTGATGGAAAATCATTGATAATAGTAGTATGTTTAGGTCATGTTGATTTATGGAAATAATTTGGAGTTAGTACCATGGTTTTTGTTTATAAGCACGTGTCATAATATGAGAACAATGTCAAAAATATGTTGATAAGTTCTAGATATGCACCCGGGTGACTTAGAATGGTGATGTTCAAAGTGGTTTTAGAGGTAACATTTGGAATGGAATGTTAGGATTGAATATAGAACTTACATATGCTACCTACATGGTTGGTATGACTCTAGTGAGTGAAATAATTAGGTCTTAGGCATAGGTAATGCTTGAAAGTTTGAGATTCCATTAGAATGGTTATGATTTAGGATCGTATAGGATGTTGTTATGAGTCATACAAGTGTCCCTCTAGTTAAATGTTTGAAACTATGCAAGCAGTGTGTTTCACTTGATGAGACTGACCTCAAAAATTGAGGTTAGCTACGTGGGTTAAATTTTAATAGGCCTAGGTCAGTGGCTAACGATGGGCATTGAAAGAATGTAATTTCATTGGGTTCAGTTGGGAGTACTTACCAGTGGTGAATATGGGGCATTAGTTGAAGCCTAGCATTTTAGCTTCCTGGAGAATTTGGTTTTGTACCCTATTTGTCCAACAAGGACGGATGATTCATAGTTAGGACCAGTATTAGCTAAGCCCGATTATGTGGTGAGGATAAGACTTTAGCAAATGCCGGTAAAGAGATATAGACTTCAAGGGTACATCGTGTGGCTCAATTCCTTTCCAGGATTTGATTGTTTTCGTTTGGGGTGGCAGTAACTTAGTTCGTTACATTCCTTGTGTTTTCTTGATCCCAGTGTGGGACACTGTTGATTAGTTGTGATTCGAGCGTAGTGTTTCATAAGCTTAGTAGTGATGCGAGTTAGGCTGGTTGTGGCTGATGCATCACGGTATATGAGTGATCTTTTCTTTGGAAGCCTCTTTGTTCTACAGTTGTTTGTGTGTACGCATGGTCTCACACTTGTTGCCTGTGGCTTGCATATATTACTTAATTTCCTTAGGTTAAAAGGTTGCATTAGTTAACCGGTACAACTAGTTGCGACTTGGTCGTGTATTCCGAGGTTATAACTTGTGAGCATTAAGATTTGATGAAACATTAGGTTTTAACATTGCACCCTGTTAAGAGTTGTACCGATTGAGTATGTGATCGCTCGTGTATAATTGTGTTAAGAGACCTTGGATAACTCTAGGTTAAATAAGGATCTCATAGGAGATTTCAATCGGGTAGATTTATGTGATAAGGTGATTATCTTAGAAATCATTGATGTGTACTATGAGAAGTGTTGAGGTTGTATCAGCCTAGGCTAGGTGTGATCCAAGATTTGTTTGAGGAGTCATAGGTTGTGAATCCTAACATATATGAAATGACCCATGATGATGAGTTCATTAGTGATAGAAGCATTTTTGGTGAATATCGAACATCTCAGAGTTTTGTTTAAATAGACATATTATGCATGCTTGAGAATTAGCAATAATGCCTTAGGTTTCGTTGTGATTAAATTAACAATGGTGATTGATCAAATTGAAGTCCTTGGGTTTTAGACCATAGCGTTGAGGATGACCTAGGATTGGAAATAGTTGTAGATAGTTGGATTATAAGAAATGATAAATAAAGAATTTCGGGGATGAAACTACCTAAGGAGAGATGTTTGTAATACCCCGACCTAGAAATACATGATTTAATTATAATTTGAATTGTTTATTGGGAGAAATTATTGGAGAAACGAATGCATGGGTGAATTACGCCAAATTGTACATAAAGAGATGCGTTGCATAAAGAGGTTAAATGCAGAAAGCTCCACATTGCATAGTCCGCATGGATAGACATTTGAGTTAAAATGGATTCAATTAGTATATTAGTGAAGTACGACATGAATTAGTTGATGAACGGATGTGACACAGGCATGGATAATATAATACGAGAAACATTGTTGGTACGCGACATAGTAAAGTATAACGTTGCGTAATTTTTACAGGACTCTTGGTTAGGAGTAAAAATCATTTGAACAATTTTTTGAGGTACTAAAAATATATATAACAAGGCCATGGGGTCAAACTAGAAAAAAGATAAAAGTTTTAAAGACCATCGATCGATTGATCGATGACTGCTGGTCAATCGATCGATCAGGCAGATATGGCCTGGGGGGGATTTTGATTTTATCTGTTGCCTCTTTGAGTACCCTTGGATTGCATGTGTTATCGATTTGTGGGAAACCCAATACCTGATATAGGAAGATTTTGGTGAGGATAAGGTTTCCTCTTTAGGTAGCAACCCATTGGTTGGGTTATAAGAAAAGAAATCGTGTGGATTTTGGAGAAAACGAAACCATCCGATTTTTTAGTATCTCTCTCTAGTTTAGAGCTCCCATGGGGAATACTCTTCTAACCATAACAATAACACACTACTACACCACCTAGAAACATAATTAGAGGAGCTCAAACCACCCTTTATCACCACATAAAACCCTAGACAGGTTTGTGGGAAGTAAAAGATGGCATCCTTGAAGTTGGGTGGAGACTTGTAGAAGGATTCTTGGAGGAAGCAACTAGATTTCGTGGAGAGTAAGAGTAGGAGAAATTGAGCTTTCGTGGATCTTGTTTTGGAAGATCTAATGGTAACCTCTTGAGGCCACCTTTGAAGGTGGGGGTTGCTCCTCCTACACCACCATTATACCACCATTTTGGAGTCTTAGAGGTGGGATTTACTAATCTTGGTTTAGGTTTATTGATGAGTATAATGTCATCTTGTTATTTACATATATTAGGCTTAATATATGTAGGATTTGTGATAGTTTTCATCCATAGAGTTTGGTGGTTGATTTCCATGATTTCATGAACAAATAGGTTTCAAATAAAAGTTTTAAGGTGAGTTGAATTAGATAAAAATTCAGATACTATTTTCCACCATTTGGGTGTAAAAGTGTGTAAGAAAATGACTATAATGTATTTATGGGTTTATTAAATACATTCTTGATGATTTAAAGAAAAATGGGCATTTAAAGGAAGGTTTAAATGAGTTATAAAGGTGTTATAAAATCCAAAACACTATTTATGGGCATTTTGTGAAATAAAATATGTTAGTGCGATTTTCTAAAGTTGAATAATGTGATTCTATGCAAAGAAGTGTATTAGGCAAGTTCGAGCCATATTATGAGATATAAATGTGACTTCTTACTTGAAATAATGGAGATATGTGTAAAAAGGGAACTTTCACTTTAAAGGGTTATATTAAAAGTGGGGTTAATATGTAAACATGAGAAATTAGGGCCTTCATGTAAATAGTAAAAGGAAAGAATGTTAAATGTGAAATAAATGTCTAAGTTAGTGTTGAAGTGAGAAACTACCATAATTAAAGTGTGTGAATTCAAATTGAGAAAGTTGTATGGGTTAATGTGGAAGCATTGGTAAAATGGGTGTTGGTATGTAAAAACTCAAATATAAAGTGCATTTGTTAAATATATACCCAACAAGTATTTTTAAGTGGTTAAATGTGTTTAAGTGTTGAATTAGAAACTTAAACAATCTTTTTGAAAAAAATGACACTTGTTAAAGGACTAAATTGCATGTTTTGACGATAAAAGTTTAAATTGGTAAATTTACTTATAGTACGACATATTTATGAATTAAAAATGTAGAAGGCTTTTCTTACATCTAGTGTGGGTGAAAATGAAATAAGTCCTAAAGTGTGAATGATATTAGTATAAATCACGCGTGTGTGGGTAATGGACTTAAAAGAAGAAAAGAAACAATTTTCCAAGTGTTAATGGAAAAATTGATGGTTAAGAGAGGGTTTTGGCTTCGGTCGGGTATAAGGTAAAGAAATGGAATAATGTGGACATGTGTAAAATTTTAAACACATTATTAAGGAATCGGATGCAATTGGAAATAAGTAAGAAGGTCCCGGAGCCCTTAGGTGAAAAGTCCTAAATCACTGGCCAGAGCATATGGTGCGCATAGTCGTCGGTGTGGAGCCTATGTAAGTATGCGATAAAGGAAGATTCTGATAAAATATAAAAGGGAATAAGAAACATGTCAAGAAATGGGTTGTGTGGTAAAACATATTAATACAACCTAACTTGAATTAATGAAATAAATGTTCCGATAAAGGTAAAATTGACAAGTAAATGTGTAAATCTATTAATCTCCATAAGTTAAGGTAAAAAGGGCAAAGTAAAGTGGGAAAATGGGTGGTTGTGTAACTTAAGATGTTAAACCCATAATTCGCATAGGTATGAAATGAAAAGGTTTCCAAATGATAAACAAGCATTTTCTAACATGATGAATGCAAGGGTTGAAATGGTACTTGTTATTGAAAATATTAAAGTATATTCTAAATGAATAAAAAAGGGTGATTTCGGTAAAGGAATGGGTTGGAATAAATCAAGTGTAGTTGTGTTAAGTGTAGAAGCGGCCGTATTAAACAAAGTGAGAAATTCTAAGTATGAATAAAGAAAGTATTTACAAGATTAAGGTAATATAATCTAGATGAGTAAGGTTTTCGAAAGTAAAACGGTTAATGCATTTGAATATGTATTTTTCAAAGGTATATCTATATATATGTAGATAAATATATATTTTTGCATGCATGTGATTGTAGCTTATGGGTACTCTTTTCGGTCGTTCATTTTTATACTGCTTTTTATATGCCCACTGGGCATAGGCTCACACCCTCGATTTGTTACGACTGGTTGGGTGCGGGTTTGTGTTTTGAGGGTGTTGTACATGTAAGCGTACTTTATTTATTTTTCGTTAGTAGCTCTAATTACTTGGACTCGGGGTGCTCCCAATGGGTCCCTCACGTAATTTATCTTGAAACTGGAATCGTATGTTAAACAAGTGAAATGTTAATTTAAAATAAAACTGGACTAACAACATTATATAGGTTGTTTAATTGCACTTCATACCTAACGACTCGATTCGGATCGGATTAACTACGGGTAACCCATGTATCCGGGCTAGGGCGTTACAGTCTTAAGCTAATTTTGGTCATCGTAAACCAATTTGACCATTTATAGTTGATTTTGATCGTACGAGATTAATTTGAACACTTTAGGTCAAATGAGGCCACTACAACAATTCTTACATTTAACTGCGAATTTCTTAGCTACAAAAGAAAATTTGTAGCAAAAACTCATTATTTGCCACGAAAATAATTTCGTGGAGAAAAATATTACCTTTAGCTACGAAATACAGATTTTCGTTGACAGTAAGTGCCAATAGGTTGGCGCTAATATTCCTGCGAAAAAGAAAATTATTTAGGAACGAAATATGAACTATTGGCAACGAAATTTTTCATAGAAAATACTTTTATGTTTTGCAACGAAATATTTTTTGTGGTGTAAAGTCTTAAAACATTACACCACAAATTATTTTGTTTTAAGATCACTTTAATTATCACCCAATCTCACAATCTCCATTCTTCCCTCCAAACCCGTTCGTCCCTCCAAACCCAAATACACCATGAAACCCTTTTCCTCTTTTCTCTCCAAATCTGATCATCACTTCGAACAGATTCGACCTTTTCTCTTTTCTCTCCAAATCCGATCGCCACTTCGGCTTATCGACAGTAATATCTCTGTCTCTCTTTCTCTCCAGCTACGCATAAACCCTATTTTCCAATTTTAGTGATATGTATGTGTATTAGTGTTATGTTATGAGATCTGACATCTATATAGATCTCATACACACACACGCACAAAGCTCAACTACACGACCACACAAATTAAGGGTTTTTAATTTGGGTAAGGGTTTTTAACCAATAAACCATAACCACTTTGCGATTTGTCACATTTCTGTTATTTTTTCCTTTACGTATCCATTGTTTTTTGCAGATTTAATGGTTCTATTTGTGAGTAATTATTTTTTTTGCAGATCTAAAGTATTCAGATTTGTCATATTTATATTGTTTTTTGTTTAAATATCTAATGTTTTTTTTTCAGGTCTACTATTTGGGGGTAATATAAAATCGATTTGTGATTTTATTTCTGGGTATGTTTTTTTTTCAAATCTAACGTGTTCAGGTATTATTGAGTTTGATCATTGTTGTTGTTGACATGAAACTGACATTATTGATATTATTGAGTTCACTTTTTCAAGTTGTTATTCCCATCCCCCACCCTCATCTTCATATTTATGGTTTTAATATCAATTTAAGGGTTTTAAGCCACATAGTATGTTAGTAGTTCAGTGTTGAATTATTCAAATTAGTAAACTCACAAGAGATTGTTGTTTTGTTGGTATTTTTCATTGACATTTTCTTTTTCCAACAATATTTACATCGTATAGATTAGTAGGGATGGGTTTCATGTTGTCGTTTAGATCATTTGAGATCATTTGAATCTTATTTAGATTTCACACTTAAGAATTTGAAATTAAAATAAACCCGTATTTTGAATATCCATGGGAGATATAAAAACTTCTGTTCAATAGACTAATAAATTGCTTTCTACAGATTATGTTGAATTGGATGTACAATAGACCAATTCTTAAATTCTTAAATTTGTGAATGTTATTTCTTCCAACATATAACTATTGAAGCATATGACTTTCCATCTTATAGTTTTTTTTTTCTAAATGGACCTATTTGTTGTTTTTTCAGATTCGAAGTAACCATCAAGCTGAATTACCCCTTAGGTAAGGATGATGATTAAAACGCTTAAATCTCATTGACTGATGGACAAGTGATGAAAAGATCATTTTCCTCTTCTCACTTGCTCACTGAAATACAAAGGTATAACATCGTGAGATGCTTGGTATTATTGATTGGTACGATTATGTTACCCGTTCAAGTCCATTTTCCTATTCTCCCTTGCTCACTGAAATACAAAGGTATAACATTGTTAGATGCTTGGTATTATTGATTGGTACCATTATGTTACCCGCTCAAGTTTCACATGTATTATTACTTGGTACCATATCATGAGTTCAATCTACTTTTCCTTTTGAATGAACCCTATATTGGTGTTGTTAGATTTTAATTGGTACCATATCACGGTGCTTAGTGTTGTTAAATTTTGATTGTAATTTTTTTACAAACTTTTGGGATATTCATGAAATTTTAGTTTAGGTTTCATTCTAACATTAATAATGAAATCGTAAATTTGGGTTTGGTATGTTAAATCTAATGGCTTATGTTGCTCTAAAATAACTTATCACGAGTGCTTAGTGTTGTTAAATGAATATGTTTTTGATTTGTAACTGTGGGGTTTCCTGCATTCCACCAGATCTACGTTATTTACGAGTTTGCAGAACACACACGTCTGTAAGCATTGATATCTAGGTATAAAATCAACAGTCATAAGTTAATTGAAATTTCAAATTTAATGTGTTCTACTATTATGTAATTTATGACTGTTTATTTTTATACCTAGGTATAGTTTGTTCTGTTTTTATTTTACAACTTGGGTAGTTTTTTTTCTCCTTTTGTTATTGTGTTGGTATTTGAAATTCTAGAATTGGGCATAGCTGTGCTTTTTTCTTTCTTATCTTTTTTTTCCTTTATGTTTATTTATGTCATTTAATTTAAGAACAAGTTCACCACCATCCACCGCTGCATCGGTCATGGATGCACCACCAGTGAACCCAGATCGGCACCTACAAAAACTACCTTAAGCCACCACTGCATCAGTCATATCGCCTTTAAGTCACCGTTGCACCACCGACCCCCAAATAGGTAAGCCACCGCTAAATAAAAAGACAAGAGTTTCCCCACAACACCAAAGATCCACGCCTATAAAACCATTGTGTGCAAATTATGAAGTGTTTGTTGGGTTTTCAAAACAGGTATGTATGTCTTTGGCTATTAAGGTGTTAAAATAGAGGTTTGTGTTCCAAAATCATAAGTAACTAGGATTTAGCCTTATTCAATTCAAGTTTGGGGGCCTTAAGCTTTGAATTAAGAATTTATGTTTATATAGTTGAGAACTGATTTCTTATTTTCTAAAAGTGATTTTATTGAGTTTTTTGTAACTTTCATTTTTCTAAAAAAATATTAGGTCACATAGATACAATATTGTTTGAAACTGATTCATGTTCATATTTTTATTTTAATAGCATTTCATGTTTTCAAGCAAAAGGTCTACTGCACTAATATGTCAGTAAAAGGGGAGCATGTTTTATGTGTTGTTGTAGGTGTAATTTGTTCATCAGTGGGGGATCCAATCTTGATTCTTGCAATAGGGATTAAATTGTTTTGTGCTGAATGAATTGGACTTTTATAGATATAAATTTGTTGGAAATGTGGTTTTAGCAAGAAATAAAAAAAACGTATGATATTTAGTCTTTAGGTATGCATTGAAATTTTTAATCAGAAGGATAATTACCACAGTTTGTTGAATCTTATATGAGCTACTGTCTTTTAATTTGTATGGGGTTGATTGCGAGGAAGAGGGGTCATTATCACGTGATTCGTTCTTTAATCAAGTTATTCAGGTTACAAATCCAATATCTTTTGTATTCTTTTTCTTTCATATTTTTTGAATTTAATTTAGTTTCCTAAAATCCTATTTGTTTATGCTAAAGAAAGGGGTTGGAAGTTTGGAAACTCAACTTAGTGAGTCTAAATTCTTCATTGTATGCCAGACCCAAATAAAAATGAATTGTATAAAGAATGTTGGGCGTGAAGGTGAAGCACAACATAAGTAAAATGATGCATCTACATGAGATGAGCAAGACCCAAATATAATTACCCTTGAAAAGGAGAAGAAAAGGCAAATACTAGGAAGCTGTTAAAAACCTTTCCATCTAACTTCTATTAGCCTAACAATATTAAGGTTTATTTGGCATTTATACCCCATTAGTTTCATCAGATTTCTCTTTGGGATACTAAATTTTCCATAACTTACACTTTGGGGGCCATTTTCAATTTTGAGTAGACTGATGTTGTAAAATATCTTATACGTGGTTTTAGAAAGTGAAAATAAACCCCAAAGTATGGACATTGAAAGACAAATACCAAAGAAAACCCCCAAAGGTTTCATATCCAAATTTATATGTGTAAAAAAATGGGAGAAATACCAAATTCCTTGAGAATAAGAAGGGGCTATTTAGATAAGTTCTAATCAAGGAAAAATAGTTTTCGAGTACAATACAGTCCTATCTTACATAATATAAATATATGAAACTGTCTTATGATATAACTATCACAAGTAATATTGTTAATACATATTCATAGTCATATAATAAGAGTTAGGGACCACACATAAAAGCACAAAAATCTTAGAGTGTATCCCCTTTATTGGGGGCGGGTCTAGTATCTAGCTCTAAATACAAGTAAGAAAATCTAGTATAATTGAGTAAATGGATAATTTTTCATTTATATATTTTTCATTACTCTCTTGACAATATCTAATAACATTTAATGATCTCGTTTAAAGTCATCCCCTAAAGGTTCAACTTCTAAACAATAACCTGAGGTTTCCATCAGGAAAAAACCCTCATATTCTGATTCGCCAGTTAGTAATTGTGATTCTCAAATCGATTGGAATTCATTCTCTCAAGTTATTGTTTAACTTGTTAATACATATATACTGAAACTTGTCACTTTCCATCTCAAATAATGACGCGTGACTCCTGACCGCCAAGAGAACCTTTCAACAAGTACTTTCAATATCTTTAGACCCCTTTAAATCCCATAAAAGTTCACCCCCTATACAACGAGTCCTATTTTTTTGGAATAAGGTCAGTATATTAATAAGAAAGGAGAAATAAAGCCCAGACAATGAGGGGAAAATAACAAACACACAACACTACACATGGATAAAACAAAGACCAACACAAATTAAACAAAATACAACCACTACCGCAGGCCTAAAAGGAAAGTTCAAAAACATAGAGGGGGAAAACTGCGAAAAGCCAAACAGAGCAATCCACCTCCCATTAGTCTTCCCAAGTTATATTAAAAGGTCTATGATGAGATAAAATTGAATTTTTCACATTGTGGGTTGTTGTTTCGGACTAATTGAAACCTCATATAATTTAGTTTGCTTTGTGGAGTTTGTTGGTTGTCTTTGACCTCATTTTCTGTTTTCACTTTGACAATTTGGTTTCAGCTCTTCCTTTGAATGGTAGTGGAGTGGAAAATTTGTGTATTCTAAATAAAGTGGTGTTTCTTCCATTTAAGAAGCCCTTTGGTGACCCCACTCAACATTATGGCCGCTCTAAACATGTAGAATTCCCTCATTATTTTTTTCAAATGGTCTGCTACTATTTCTTCATATAACGGCATTTCAACCCACATTGATTCAAAACGAATATCTGTCCTGACTATTTTTGAGGCATGGAAAGAAATTCAGAATAATCAGACATTGATCTGACCCTTTAATGGTCTCATGGTCGTAACGCGAGCCTCGGGACTATATTCAACATTAACCAACACTCTAGTCAAGCACATTTATAGTGTTCCATTTTCTCTCCTCTTAATTCACTTAACATATGCTGACTTTCGATGTTTCACCTCCCATTCAAACAAGATTGTCTTCATTTGAACAACTTGATATTTCACATGCAAGTTTGAATGATACTTCATTCTTCAATGCTCTTTAATGAATTCATTGATAATTTTCTACATGAAAATACAATACCTCATTTCACACACCTTGTCTGATCAGTAATGTATTTGAATAGGCTTCTTTAAAGTTTGAAAATTTACATACATTCTTCTATGCTCTTTTCTTGCATTCTTCTCTCTTTATCTTTGCATTTTAAAATCTTTTTTAAAAAATGTACTAGGATAATCGACACAAATGAAAATTAATCGACCTGTGCTTTGTCATGGGATTGACAAGCATGCTAGGATTTGCGGTTAACATAAGATGACCACAAAGAAGAGAAATACTTTCAAATTAGGCCCATCTAGTGCAAGGATGATCATTTCATTTATGTTTTGGATTGAACTTGGTTTGAACAATAAGTGGTTAACCTCGAGTTTGACCTGTTAGCCAGCATACAATGGGATGTACCTATGGTTAACCTTGAGTTTGATCTATTGGCCAGCATACAATGTGATGAAACCTTATTCTTGCACATCCAGCTTATCATCCCTTCATATTGAGATGTCTCTCAATTGTATCCAAACTGTAGTATAATTTTAAGTATTATCCTTAGAATTTAGCAATGATATGTGCAATGTTTTAACAGTCTCTAAGAGGAAGGTAGGCCAAGGGAGCCCACCTAGTGCCTAGGCAATGACTAAGATATTCGCCTAGGAGGTTTTTATTTTTAAATATTATTTTATCAAAAAACAAATATCTCTGCAGTCTCAAAAGGTTTAAGGTTTGTGAACGTAGCATTTACATGGAAGAGAAATTTCTGCCTGGATGTAGAAATCATATTTGTAACTTAATATGATCAATGCTACACTGACCCAACTTAGAGGACCAAATCTTAAGAACTTAATAATCAGTTATTAGATAATTGTGGTCCAGATGTAATATAATGGCCGATATCACTTGATCCCCTAAGTTGGTCTATGTATCATTGTCAGTGATATGTATGTATGTCTTTTTGAGTTTTTCTTTATTGTTCGGCCTAAACTAAGTTCAACATTTGATATTCGCAATGGCAGAAAACAACAACAAAGTTGGATTGTCACCTATTGTCAGTGTACATATTAGTTTAAACTATTTCAGAGGGATGCAAGCTGCATATATGATATATTATATATGATATATCTGCATATATGCAGCTTACATATATGCTGCATATATGCATATATCTGCATATATACAAGCTGCATATATCTGCATATATGCTTGCAAGCTTCCATTGTTTTTGGATTAAGGTTCAACATGGTGGAGGAGGTACCTCATTGAAAGGATGCTACATCATAAGAGGGCGGTGGAGAAGTTCAACAAATCAGGAGTCAATTTCAGTGGAATGTTAATACTCGGAGATAATTATCCCTAACCTCATAAATTTGAATTTCCTATTTTTGATCACGAGATTAAGGAAAATTTTGATAAAATGAAGAAAAAAAATTAGTTAGATCTTTAAGGAATTATGGATGAAAGATGCAAAAAAGGTTCTGCCGAACATCTGGTATGGTTATATCTTTGTGTTTCCCCCCTCAATTCTCTGATTTTTCCATCACTGGAAACATATTAGCACGTTCCTATGATCATAGTTGGATCAGTTAAGTTCTTTCTCCTCAAAAGACTTAACACTTTCTTTATCTCTCGATTGATCTCCGACATTGAGTTACCGATATGCATAGACTTAACATTGGGTTAACTGTATAATGTTGTTTAAGTGTTTTCTACTTCCAGCCAATCAATTCTAATTCCCATGTAACCTTTCTCATTGTTCTCCATTAAACTTTTCTATTTTGTAATTCTAACAAATTTTGATTTACATTTTTTAGCTATGCCCTATGTTCTCTCTTTGACACTCTCCCTCTATTTCTCTTTCCCAATCCAGATCTCCACATGGACACACCTTGCCGATGCAGCTCTACTGCAGGTCGATGCCTGCTGCTGCCCCGTCAAGCTTCCATCCCCCCTGCTTGCTGCTGCTGCCGCCAGTGAGAGGTAAGATCTTACTTTTCTTTTGGTTTTGATGTGATGTTCTGTTTGATAATACTGGTGTACTTTATCTGATTTTTCTTAAACCATTTCTTTTTACTTTCCTTTTGTTTTGAATGTATAATTCTTAGTGGTACTATAACATCATTTTACGATATTTACGATATCATTCTATAGTATAAAATGGTATATTAATTTGTTTAGGTTTAGTGACACCTATATTAACACGATAAATCCACTCATACCAGTTTTAATATAGAACCAACTTGAAAATATGTATGAAAACAAAGATGGTATTAATGGTGGTGGGAAATAAAGCAGAGATTTTTTTTATTGTATTTCCATTTAATTGAGTTGCTCATCCTAAAGGTCAAGCCTTTTTGAATCTTTTGCACAAACTAACAAATGCTTTTTGTTTTGTAGTTGTGAAAGTATCTTAGAATTCAAAAGTATTTTTGGATTATTCATTTAAGCAATCTTCCATTGACGAATAGTGTTTATCTACCAGTTTTTTTATTGTATTTCCATTTAATTGAGTGGCTTCTTTTTATTGTTAAAAAGTAGAGCATTATTCTATATTAGCTAATTTGTAGCTTATTGTTTATCATAAATTTAATGCATTTTGAAGGTTTAATGGATATGGGGGTTGCATAGGTGTATTCTTGAGAAGTGTGTAATATTTTTTTAGGTTTGAGATGTCAATTTGGTTTTCCCAGCTTAATATTGTTGCATATCTACACGCTAATGCTTTTATTGTTCTTGGTTGTTCCATGTTGCAGGACCATTCGATTATGTTGTTTATACGAGTTCCCGAATGGACTATAAACAAAGGGAATTTTCCCCAAATTTGGTAGATTGTTTACTCTTAGTTGTGTTAGTAATTTTTTAACTTAAATTAAGAGGTTGCTTATATGATGTCCAAGTTGGACTATTAATTTTGTTCTTGGGAGTATTTTTTAATTTTTAAACAGAGGGATAGTCCTACAAACAAAGGAGATTTTGTCCAAAATTTCTAAAATATTTACACGGTGTTGTAAAAATAACTTTAGGACTTAAATTTGTTTTTTATGGATATAATGGATACGATTAGTATTTTTATAACTTTTTCATGATAAAGCTGAATCAAATCCTACTTTATCTTAGCTAATTATAGTGTATTTTCTTAATTGCAGATTTGACATGACAAGAAGTTATTTTGGGGCGCCATGAACTTTTGAAATTCGTAAATGGAATTGGAGACTTCTAAGTCTTTTAACTAGTTTAAGTTATTTTTTTGCGCCATGGATATTTGTCATTTGTAAGGGGATGAGATGTGAGACTTCTACGTCCTTTAACTAGTGTTTAGTTGACTTGACAATGTATGTGTACATGACTTAATGTGGATTTTATTTATAACAATTTAGTTATTTTGTGGATTTTAACGAATTTTTTTTAGATGGTAATTTGTTTTTGTTAGATGTTAATTTTGTGTAATTGATAAATAAAAGTGCGACTTAAGATTTAATAGTTTATTATTGAAAAATTAATTATTAAGAATCATTTTTTAACAATTAAATTTCGTAGTCAATAGATCTTGAGGGAAGGTACAAATTTGTAGATAAAAGCTTCTAACGACTAGTTTACTAATAGAATTGACAATGAAATGCATACATTTAGCAACGAAATATTAATCAATCAGCTACAAAACAAATTGTAAATTTCGTAGTTAAAATCTTCTAACACACTAGTTAACATATATAATTGGCAATGAAATGTTAATTAATTAGCTACAAAACAAATTGTAAATTTCGTAGTTAAAACCTTCTAACACACTAGTTTATATATAGAATTGGCAACGAAATGAAGACATTTAGCAACGAAGTGTATGACAATTAGCTACGAAACAAATTGTAGCTTAAATATGATAATTGTCCATGAAAATAATTTCGTGGCAAATGACCTAAAAAATTCTCAACGAAAGTTAATTTCGTGGCCATATACATTCGGGCCTTTTGCCACGAACTTGCTACGAAATAATTTTCGTTGCCAAACACTATTAGCAACAAAATAGGAACTTTTGGCTACGAAACATTTCGCAATTAAATGTAAGAATTGTTGTAGTGGGACGAAGAGACAAAATTTATCCGTCTTAGGCTAATGTTGGTCATCGTTGACCAAATTCACTGTAAATGGTCAATTTTGATTGTAATAGATCAGTTTGGCCATCTTATGTCTAATGAGGCCGAAATAGGTCGAATTCAGCCTTATTAGGCTGTTTTTAGTCGTCGTAGACCAACTTGACCTTTAAAGCTCAATTTTGATCATAAGTCATAAATTTGACGAACTCATGTTAAATGAGGCCGAAATAGGCCGAATTCAGCCATTTTAGGCTAATGTTGGTTGATTCGTCCCAAATCATTGGACTTTATACCCTCGATACTTATGAATTTTAGCCCCCTAAGGTACTTTAATGCCTATAATTATGCTCAATAATCAAACAACCTCTGTTTGATATGCTAACATGTTATTTGAGGTATTATTGAGTTTCCACAGGTATTAAGGTGCTTAGTATGAAGTTTGGTTGCAATCCGATAAAGTGTGGTCAAAGTTCACATGTTCAGGCGCTTTGTCATAATTTCACACTTTGGAATTTTTTCCCAAAGTCTTCACGGAAGTCGAGGCTCTCGGGCAAAGCTTCGCTTGGCCGCGAACGGTGCACGAATCAGACTCCTATCGAAGTTTCTGGTGGGACTTCGAGCGAAGGAAGTATTATAAGGGAATTATAAATTATGAAAGAATAAAATAACCCTTTTTTGTAGCAAACAAGTATGGAGATTTTTGCAGGTCTCGACCTAAAGCCATTTCTTGGTCTCGTCTTAATATAGCCAAATTTGGTGTTGATCTTTATAAATTAGTTGCAGGATATAGCTTGGATTGATATCAATTTGCAGTTTGATGGTTTTTATCATACCCAGTTTGATCTCAGGTTCTCGGGTTAACCATATGGGTGCTGGTCTTTAGCCATTTGGTGCGTGGGTTTTAGCATGGGCTTTGTGTTGGCAGCAAAAGATGGCATGGTAATTGCAGCAGCTGGTTTCGTGGCTTTACAAACATGGAAACGAAGTGGGTCTTTGGCCACAAAGCTATGGCAGGTCTCCGACTATGCAAATAATGGAGATTGCAGCAGGTCTGAGTCAAACGGTGGACTGGGATTTGCAGTTTTTGTCGTGCACTTTTTATAGTGTGTTTTTGCCTTAGGACCGGTCGATCGGGTGCCTACCCACGGTCGATCGGGTGTGCAAGATTTGGTGTGCTGATTCTATTTCTATTTCTTTTCCCATTTTCTTTTTGTTTTCTCTTTTCTTTTTTCTTTATTTTAATTGTAACTTAGTAAAAATAGGATCTTTTGTTTATTTGTAAAGATATCTAGTTTTAGATTTCATTTTACTTGGTTTTTAGGGTTTGGTTCTCTTAGGTTAGGGTTTGGGGAAGGATGGAGAGTGTGCCATTTTCTCCCTCCTATGGTTTCCTCATATTGTGGGTTTACCCATTTATGGTTGTGTAAGAGCACTATTCCTATTTCTTCTCCATTTATGTAAGTTATTTTTCTTCATTTATTGCTTTATTTACATGCTTTCTTTATATTTCTTTTATTTATTGCTTTGTTAATTACGTTTACTTTCTTGCATTTAATTCATGTCATTTAATATGTTTTGTAGGTAGTTTAATCTAGGTTGTGTTGGATTGAACTCACCTAGGGTTGATTGGCTGTTTTTCTTTGATGATGGAGTTTATGAGTTTATTTCGATTAGGTTGTCCTAGTTATTACACCTAGGAGATTTAATAGGGTATTTTACGTATCCTCTGTATTTACAACCTAGCGTGTGTAGTTTCTGGGGTATTTATTGATGCCAAAATTATAGTAGTCTTTTATGCTTAGGGGTGTGACAACTCTTGATTTAATTTATTGGCGATACGAGATTAAATCTTAATAACTTGTGAACCCATGTAACCGTATATACCAATTAATTCAGGGTGAGGGATGTATGTCGCTACCTATAGATTTTATTCCTTTGTTAATCTATTTTAAATACAATCACCTAGATTATCTTTTACTTTTGGTTAACATTTACCTTTTACACCTTTATTTTAGAACTATTAAATCGATTAAATTCTAGCAACTTGTCTCTATGGATTTTCGATACCCGAACTGACCGCTATACTCCCTTTAAAGAGTGTAGTCATAGTTTAAATTTTTGTATAGAGTTGGTGAGACGAATATAACAAACGATCGATGTCGACGATGCGACAGCGGGGAAAAACCAAGCTTATCATTGGTCGTTGCAGATTAACTTGACCATTTATTGTAAATTTTGATTATGAGAGATCAATTTGACTAACTTAGTTCGAATTAGGCCGAATTCAGCCTTCTAAGATTAGCATTGATTGTTATAGACCAACTTGATCGTTAATAGTAAATTACGATCATGAGAAATGAATTTGACCAACTCAACTCAAATGAGGCTGACGAGACCAAATTCAGTTGTCTTAGGCTAATGTTGGTCGTTGTAGACCAACTTGACTATTTATTATCCATTTTGATCGTAGGAGATCAGTTTCACCACCTTAGCGAAATGAGACCAAGGAGGACGAATTCAGCCATCTTAGGCTAATGTTGGTCGTCATTGACCAACTTGATCATTAATAGTCAATTTTGATCGCGTGAGAACAATTTGAGCAACTTAGGTCGAATGAGGCCAAAGTAGGCCAAATTTATCCTTGTTAGGCTAATTTTCCTATTCTGAGTTATTAACTTGTACCATTATGAACGTTGGATTTGTGCCTAGGTCGGGGGACTAAGATGTACAACTACTCGAGTGGTACATCTTAGGTGGTACCACCCAATTATTAGGTGGGTTTATGCCGAATTCTCAGTTTGAATGAGTGGGTTTGATTCCATACGTAGGTGACCAACTTATTTTTAAGTTGTACCACTCAATTCTTAGGTGGGTTTATGCCAGATTCTTAGGCGAGCAACTTGTTCTAAGTCCTACCACTGTTAGAGTGGTTTTAGGTGCCACCACTAGGGTGTGCTTGATGTCAAACATAGGCCCGAGTGGTTGTAAGTCATAGCAATGCTTGAATGGGTTTTAAGTGCTACCATTGGGATGTGCTAGGTGCCAAACGTAGACCCGACTTGTTCGCTGGGGTGTGCTAGATGCCATATGTAGGACCGACTTTTCTAAGTTGTACCAGTTCTTGAGTGGGTTTTAATAGCTACCACTATAGTGCGCTAGATGCCAAACATAGGCCCAACTTGTTCTAAGTCGTACCACTGCTTGAGTGGATTTTAAGTGCCACCACTAGGGTGCGCTAGATGCCAAACGTAAGACCGACTTACTCTAAGTCGTACCACTGCTAGAGTGAGTTTTATGGGAAATTTTCTGGTAGTAAACTTTGTGCAGGTGGCTTAATTTAAATCGACTGTCACTCTAGCAAACTTCTAGGAAAGTCTGGCAAAGCTATTTAGCTCCAAATCTGGGTGTGTAAATAAGCTGATATATTTTGGAAGAGTGATCTTCTACTGATTATCTGTCGGTGAGGTGTTGTGTTAAAATTCTAAAGTAAAAACTATGTTGATCATTTGCTGGGACAAAGAGGTCGCCGAGTAACATGAACAATTGTTGAATATCTATTTCATTCTTGGGAAAGATTTTCAATCTCTTATTTAGAATTCCTTGGGAGCAGATCGACTCCCCACCTTCTGATTTTTTTTTAATTCGATGCCTCTGATGGATTAATTTCTATTTTGTGAAAACTATCACAAACAGGAACATTCAGATTGAATTATCAAGAAATATAAATATTGATTTTGCGGAAGCGTACTTGAATCCATGACATAAAGTTAAAATATCTGAGTCTGAGGCCTTATGCTCTTCCAGATCAACACTTTTATTTACTCTCTAAATTTCTCTCTGACAATGGGAATCAGAAGATTGGTGTTGTGTGATCTGGGGACCATGACCCCTATTTATAACACAATCGTGTCTTTTCATATTTCGTATATTTCTATTTTAACCCATCATAAAAATAGAAATTACGCTTGTCTCTACACAATAAAACCCACACTTTTAATACATTAATAAGGCCCCAACACTTAAATTAATCACTTTAATTGGCCTACTTTTATTTGATAGCCTATAATTCATATTTATATATATATAAGCCCATATATTAAATTTTACTCTAACAATCTCCCACTTGGGGCATATATATATGTAACTTTATAAATTTGAATTATACTTTATGAGTTCATGAGTTTTAGCTATCAAAACTTTATGTATCTTAACAATCTTATCCATTAATTGCACCAATATAGAATCAAAGCGATCGTCATTACATATAAAACCAAGTAAATATGCTTACTCCCACTGAACTTGTGGTGTATACAATCATCAACCAGATTCATCTCAAAACCCAATGAGATGACAACTTGATGAAACTTGTAATACCATTGACGAGAAGCTTGCTTAAGCCCATAAATGGATTTCTTTAATTTGCAAACTGTTTTCTTTGCATCTCTCGACACAAAGTTTTCTGGTTGCACCATATATATTGTTTCATCAATGTCACCATTGAGAAATGTAGTCTTAACATCCATCTGATGAAGCTCAAGGTCAAAGTGCGACACAAGTGTCATTATTATACTTAAAGAGTCTTTCGATGAAACCGGAGAGAAAGTCTCTTTATAATCGATGCATTTTTTCTGTGTAAAGCCTTTAGCGACAAGATGGGCTTTGTATCTCTCCACATCACCTTTCGAATCCCTCTTGGTTTTAAATATCCATTTGCAACCAATGGTTTTTTTTACCTTCAGGTAATGGGACAAGATCCCAAACGTCGTTGTCCCTCATGGACTTTATCTCCTCATTCATGGCATCAATCCACTCTTGAGATTTAGAACTTGCCATGGCTTGACGGAAGATGATCGGATCATCTTCCACCGCACCAATGTCAAACTCATGTTCTTAAAGAAATACAATGTAATCATCTGGCACAATACTTCTTCTTTGTCTAGTGGATCTCCTTAATGGCATAGGTTCTGGAGGTGGTAGAGTTTGTTCTTCTAGAATGGAAGATTCTTGGATATTGTTTTGATTAAGATCTGCTTCTTGAACAATGTCAGGAATTGGATCCTGATCAATGTTAATAACAGCCGTGGGAATATCAACATATTCCACTTCAAAACCAAAATCCTTAACCTTATCACCCTCGGCAAACTCAACATCCTCAAAGAACCGGGCATTTCCAGTCTCAAAAATTATTTTGGTAGTAGGATTATAAAATTTGTAACCCCTAGATCTTTGAGAGTATCCAATAAAATAGCAACTAACTTTTCTGAAATCCAGCTCCTTTTCATGTGGCCTATAAGGCCTCACTTCAGCTGGAAATCCCCAAATATGAAGGTGCTTCAGACTAGGTTTCTTTCCTGCCCAAAGTTCAAAAGGAGTTTTAGCGGTTGCTTTAGTTGGTACTCTGTTAAGGATATACACTGCAGTCTTTAATGCTTCACCCTATAGTAAATCTGGTAAGTTAGAGTATCTGATCATACTCCTTACCATATCTTTAAGCGTTCTGTTTCGCCTTTCAGCAACACCATTCATGCTTGGAGAACCTGGAATGGTGTACTGCGGGACGATATCACACTCCTCTAGGAATTTAGAAAATAGTCCTAGGCATTGTTCACCTGAATCGTCATACCTACCGTAGTATTCACCACCACGATCAGATCTGACGCTTTTAATCCCTTTGCTGAGTTGATTTTCAACTTCAGCCTTGAATGACTTGAACACATCCAGAGATTGGGACTTTTCATGGATGAGATAAAGGTAGCCATAACGTGAAAAATCGTCTATGAATGTGATAAAATATTGTTGAACGTTCCATAAAACTGTAGGGAATGGCCCACAAATATCTGTATGTATTCGTTATAAGATGTCTGTGGCCCTATTAGCACCAGATCTCCTTATGTTTGTCTATTTTCCCTTTATGCAATTTTTGCAAATTTTAAAATCTAAAAAATCAAGGGAATCTAGAATTCCATCTGACACAAGTCTTTCAATTATCCTTTGGGAGATGTGACCTAATCTCTTATGCTATAATGATGCAGAATTCTCATTGGTTAATTTTCTTTTAATACCTCGAGTACTTAATTACAAGGTTTCATGATATGAAGCAATAGTATCAAGCATGTAAAGGTTATCTACATAAGATAAAGAACCAGTACCAACCAAGTTTGAATTATGAAGAAGACTAAATCTATTATTTCCAAAGGAACAAGTATAACCAAATTTGTCCAATACAGAAATAGAAACCAAATTCCGTCTAAATGACGGTACGATAAATATCTCATTCCAATCCAAATAAGTACTAGACTTCAATAGTAACCTAAATATCACAATTGCTTCAACTTCAACTTTCTTTCCATCGCCCACAAAATTGTATCTTTCACCATCATTTGGCTTTCGGCAACTCAGGCAACCCTACATAGACACACTGATATGAGTGGTTCCACCAGAATCTATCCACCAAGTGTGTTTAGGTACCAAAGTCAAATTAATCTCAGAACAAACTAGGTTAAGAAGTGTACCTTTCTTGACACGCCAAGCATGATAGTTGGTACATTGCTTCTTTATATGTCCCGCATCTCCACAGAAGAAACAAGCATCAATAGTTTTTTCTTTATGTTATTTCTTTGGATATGGAACCACTGCAACTTCTTTATCCTTCTTTCTTTTCTTCCCCTTGTCCTTGGAAGTACTAGCCAAATGAGCACTTTCTGTCTTATCTTGCTTCAGTCTTTCCTCTTCTTGCACACAATGTGAGATGAGCTCATTAAGAGACCAAGTCTCTTTTTGGCAGTTGTAGCTCACCTTAAATTGACTGAATTGTGTAGGAAGAGATATCAGAACCAAATGCACAAGAAAATCCTCAGAGAGATCAAGCTTAAGTGCTCTTAACTTTGAAGTGAGATGAGACATTTCCATAATGTACTCCCTAATGTTCCCATTAACTTTATATTTCATTGAGATGAGACTTGCCAAAAGTGTACTTGTTTCAGTCTTTTCATTTTTGGCAAATCTGTTCTTAATTTCTTCTAGGAACTCTTTGGTTGTCTTTATCGTTTTCGATATTGTGTCCCTGAATGCTTCTAGAATGGACTTCTTTATGATTATCAAACACATGCGATTTGACTTCTCCCACCTTTCAAAGTCATTTTTATCATCAGAGGAACTTTTATCCGTAAGAGGTGTAGGAGAAGGAACCCTTAATGCAAGGTCCAGATCCATGACACCGAGAACTATATGAAGGTTCTCTTGCCATGACTTAAAGTTTGTGCCATTAAGCATGGGAATAGAATTAATACTGGCAGTAATGTTGGAAGTAGAATTGATAGCTGAATCAGAGAACAATAAACAAATAAAACTAGCTTATATAAGTCTTAAATCAAAAATAAATTCAAATAAAGGACAAATCTCATTTTAAGATATCGGACACTCTATTAATATTTGATCTTTGGAAAAAATATTAACTTGTAAGTGATATCTTGCCGTAATAATCAAACACTGATAATAAGAACATATTGAATAATAATTCTTCCTTTGGGCCGATTTATTATTCATATGTAAAACTAAATAATTATCACGTGCTTATTATTAAAGTGGAACATGTAATTTTGTTTAAAAATAATCTTCCTTTGGGCGATTAATATTCACATAAATTACATGCACGTAATTCTTTTTATATTTCAAAATAAAATTAATTTTTTTTTAACAAAAGAGGTCACTTTGGTGACATATTTTTTAAATTAATTTATCTCGATATATATATATAAATACACCAAAATTTAAATTTAAATTTGTATGGTATTACAAGCATGAAAGTAATATTCAACTTGAAAGGTCATGAGTTCAAAACCCCTTTGGCTCCAGACTTGAAAGGTCATGGGTTCAAAACCTCTTGAGATCCTTCATAATTTTCATCATTTAAGAGACTTAAATATGAAATACCAAGAGTTGAACCTTTAACCTTCAACTACCATCAAATCAACCTTTATACTTATTTTTTTTAAAATTTTTGAAAATCATATAAAATCAACCGCTAGTCCAAATTTCATGAATTTTATATCGTTGGAATCGTAATGAAACGAGAATATTTCTGAATTCAAAATTTTTCTGAAATATTAAAACTTTTTGAAAAATATTTGCAGCCGAAAATTAATATCAATACCTTCCTAATATATTCTCAACAATTCAACATGAAGTAGCTCTGATACCACATGATGGATTAATTTCTATTTTGTGAAAACTATCACAAACAGGAACATTCATATTGAATTATCAAGAAATATAAATATTGATTTTGCGGAAGCGTACCTGAATCCATGATAGAAAGTTAAAATATTTGAGTCCGGGGTCTTATGCTCTTCCAGATCAACAATTTTATTTCCTCTTTAAATTTCTCTCTAACAATGGGAATCAGAAGATTGGTGTTGTGTGATCTGGGGACCATGACCTCTATTTATAACACAATCGTGTCTTTTTATATTTCGTATAGTTCTATTTTAACCCATCATAAAAATAGAAATTACGTTTGTCTCTACACAATAAAACTCACACTTTAATAATACATTAGTAAGGCCTCAAAACTTAAATTAATCACTTCAATTGGCCTACTTTTATGTAATAGCCTATAATTCATATTTATTTTATATATAAGTTCATATATTAAATTTTACTCTAACAGCCTATGCGTGCGTGTCAAGAGTGCGAGCCACATATCAAACCTGAGGTGATAGATTGTTAGCCCCGTTTGTTCCATCATAGGTCAACTACAAATTATTAGTTACTACGCAAAAATCCAATTGATTCGTCACAGATTCGCAGTGAGGTACGGGCCAAACAAGTAAGTGGAAAAATACTTGACAATTGCAAAGAGAAAATGCATGGGTTAAACACGGTAGCTGAAGCCCTATCAATTAAATTGAGTCACCCATTTTTTAAAAATCTTGTACATCCCTCTTTTTATAGTTCTCATGATAAAAGGTGATGGAAGCTCATTTAGGAGAAAGAACGAGCATGAGCCCCCGTAAAAAAAAATCGGGTTCCATTCCAAAACATGAGCTGGTTGCGATGATTTTGATGTCTAATCGGAAGTGGGTGCTAATTCTTCTTTATTGTGCTCAGTTGACGACGTCGGAGAATAGTAGGTCTAAGCCGGTGGGATTTGACGATCGTGATTGTTTTTTGCTATTGTCGGTGTTTTGCTGGGAGCACAGAAAAGATCTGTTCTCTCCAGTCATTATCAATATGGAGAGTGTGGTCTCCTAAATTGTGATTATTATCCGAAGATCATTATCAATATCCAGTTAAGTCGGTATACCCTGACCTGGGACAAATTGAGATCAGTGAGTTAATCAGTACCAAAGTCATGACTAAAATTTTCATCACTGAAAGAACTATGAAAATACGGGCTATAGTATGGAGGGTAGACTAAACAACAGTCGTCAAATTAAAAATATAAATTTAAATAAAATTAATAAATTCATTTATTATAATAAATCTATTTATCAAATTTTATCTTAATCTAAAATACACATCTAGGTAATAACAAATAAAATAAATAAATCAAACCACAACATGTCAATGTGCGAGAAAAATTCACAATGAAAAAAACTTCGGATGGATTAGCCACACAAATCGCTATGATGAAGAATTACACAAGACATGTAGTAGACTTACAATACAGACTCGACACCCTTTCAAGACTTCACGCTCTTTAATCTTCAACCTCTCCTCCATAGTGCAGGTTAGAATCCACCTACGTAGTGCCACAATGAGTCCACACACACCTCGGTATCCACCAAAGAGGCTCATTAACCGTCTACAGATCAGGAACACAGATTCCGACGCTTCTTCACCGCAGCACCACACCACGAAGTCCACCGTATATAAATAGCAAACCGGATACGGAATCCTCCCCACGAAACAATTGTCAATTAAGACGAAGAGAATAAACTGCTTGGTTCCCACAAAAAAAAAAATCGCAAATCATATAGAATGATAAAACTTGGATCTTAAACACTTGGGTGAAACTAGGTTTGGAAGATTTTGGATAGGTATTGGAAAGCGTTTTTCACCAAAAGTCTCTAAAAACAAATGCCGGAACCTTTTTACATTGAAAAAACGTTTTTCGAGGTGGCACATTTTTCAAGAAAAGTGGTTTGAACAAAAACAAGACCTTGTTCGAACGATAATGCTAACTCATTCAAACTAAGGAAAAATTCGTTCCAAAGAACTACCTATCTCGTTTCAACCAGCTTCAAACGAGCTTCGAATGATACTTTGTCGTAAAGAGAAAAATGCGGTTTGATGTTCATTTGAACTAACTTCTAAAGTCGTTCGAACGACTTTAAAATAAAAAATATTTTTCTTTTATAATATTTCAAAAACATCTCCAAATATTTAATAAAAAATAAACACCCAAAAATAAAATTTCCAAGGATCACAATTCATAAGCATTCATACCTGAGAGATCCTGAAAAATATGAAGACAAAACTTGGCAGGGCAAGTGCTCAGTCCCAGTGTCACATCGAGTTAGTATATCCCAACTAAATCACAACATGTTAACACTGTAATGTAACACGTCAAAGCATGCATATACTGTGTGGTTAAATTACGTCAATAGCACATCCCACGTGAGAGATATATGAAAATATATCCCATGTGATTTATAACAAAATTTATGATTATTCTTCTATTGGCATGTAAGAGGTGTACCTGCTTAACCTATAAATGCATTTGTCATAGGCTTGAAAGGTCAACATACAAAGACTAACATATGGCTCAAAATGTTTTGCTTGGAATTAAGCCAATAACTATAAATTGACTCGATTGAAAATTTATCCTCACAAATCTCCCCCTTTGGATATTCTGGGACAAAACCAAAAATAAAACACCTATGGGTCGTCAAGCTCTTTAATGGACTCAATTCCGACCCCAAAAAGAAAAAAAGTACAGACGCTCAACAAACGCATACGCTGAGTAGCTTTGCTCGCTTGTAAAGTTTGTCGCATGTTACACTTAAACACACCTTCAAATGCAATGCGAATATATAAATAATATAAATGTGCATATGAATAAAATTCCCCAATTTCTAATAAATTCCACCTAGGTAAGACGCCTCCCCTTAAGATAAATATCTCCTCCTAAAGCTAAAGTGAAACATACCATTTCTCTCCCTTTTTGTTCAAGAATATACAAAGCAAAGATGCATAATACTATTTCTCCCCCATAAAGCATTTCTCCCCCCAAATGTGAGAATGTAAGAATATTTAAGGAAGAAGGAAGAATATCATGCAATGGTGTAAAGTGCAACAAAATACATCATGGAAACATAAGTACAAATAGTCCACACATTGATAAATTAATAACAATATTGATGCAAATATGATACCTACTTGAATGCATAATGACACGAGATACCAATGTAAACAAGCAACAAGAGATACCAATATCATCATATACCATGACAATTTGATCCAAAGATAAAGCACATGTAAAACATGGATTAAATGCAAACTTAAAGACTCAAAACAAAATAATACCAAATATATAAATATGAAAAATGTACCAATGATACACAGGAACGTATATATATATATATATGACCACAAACTGACATAAAACACATAAGCTTTACACACTAGCATAGCATTGATGTGTCTAAACATGGAATGGAGTGAAGGAGCGTGAATTAGATACAAATGAATTATGACCCAATTACACTAAATTATCCAAGGAATCTATTTGATCGCAAAAATTTATCAAACTAAGATTTAGCCTTATGTGATAGATAAAGTGAACTCAATGACTAAACAAGCATAATGCACACAAGCCTAGAGTTTTGATGATTATACAAATCAATAGTGTAATAACATGATAAGCATAACTAGAATTCATTGTGAAAACTCGTTGATCTTTAACTATAACACCCTCAAAAGCTAAACATATAGCATATGTTTTATACTCAATTCTTTTGAATATACCAGTTTTGAAAATAAATTAAACAAACTTGTTGGCCTTTTCTTTTCTTTTTGCCTCTCATTTTTTAGTCTCTTGCCAACGGTGTCTTTCTCGCAAAGGTGAATTTCTCCTTTTGTATCCCTTTCCTATGCACTTTCATATATTCAATAAAAATAAGATACTCACGGGCAACAATTTTAACATGAACAAATCCCCCACAGTCAAAAGATATGTAGATGACAAGATTGATGGGAGAACATCTCACTTAGCTCAATTATAATACGCGAAGTTAAAATTCAAAAGAGCTCATGCATATGTGTGTGGAGTCATATATAAAGTGAATCCATAAAGAAAATCAAGATTAAATAACACCATGCAAGCATAATTAAGAACAATCTAAGTATTTAAGATGATAATCAAATGTCCTAGACACGTGTATACATGGAATGAAGTTTATTCAAACATACCAATATGCCCCAAAAAATGTGTAAAACTAAAATACACATAAACAAAAAATCTTTTTGAGTTTTTTTGAACATTTTTCAAAATGATACAAAATTAAAAAATCTCAAATTACAAACAAAATCTTTTTGTATTTTTCAATAAGACCCAATAAAATAAAAATCAAAATATAAAGGACTCATACCACATAGAACTAGAAAACAAATATAGCATTAAGCACATAGTTAGTATATGAAAAACATACAAGTTATCACCCATAAGATATAACATGTGAAAAGTTCTATGCAAGCACGTGAGAATCAACCTATCTAACATTTAATACCTCCACAATGGATATCCTAACCCAAACGGATAAATACCTAATGCATCGGGTTTTGGAAACCTTGAGGACACTGGCCCTCAACTTCATTGGGTCTTTTCTAATATCATAGAAAAAACACCTAAGGTGATCTTTCCCACCATATAAAGTGTGTGCATGTATAGAGGAGGGATAGATGCTCTTTAGTATTCAACCTCTCCTCCACAGTGCACGTAAGAGTCCACTTACGCAGTTCCACAATGTGTGAGTCCACACATACCTCGTCATCTACCAAACAGGCTCTGCAACCGTTCATGGATCAGGAACACGAATTCCACCGTTTTTCATTGCAATAGCATACCACAGAGTTCACCGTGTGTAAACAGTACACCGGATATGAAATCCTCCGCACAAAATAATTCTCAATCAAGATGAAGAAAATAAATTTCTTAGTGCCTACAAAACAAGATCTCAAAGCATATAGAATGATGAAACTTGGATCTTAAACACATTGAATGAAAATAGGGTTTGGGAGCCTTTGGATATATATTGGAAAACACTTTTTGCAAAAATTCTCTCTAAAAATAAATGCATGAACCCCTTTATATAAAAAACACATCTTTCAAGGCAACGTGTTTTTCGAGAAAACTCGTTCGTACAATAACAAGACCTCGTTTAAATGAAATTTCTAACTCGTTCAAACGAATAGCCAATCTCATTCGAACCATCTTCAAATGATATTTTTTCTATAAATAAAAAATATTGTTTTATGTTCGTTCGAAGTTCGTTTGAATGAACTGCTAAACTTGTTTGAATGAAACCTATAAAGTTATTCAAATAACTTTGAAGTAAAAATATTTTTATTTTAAAATCTTTCAAAAATTGCTCCAAACATTTAAAAAAAAGCAAACACCTAAATATAAAATTTTCAAGGATCAAAGTTCATAAGCATTCATACCTGAGAGATCCTTGGAATTTTGAAAACAGAACGTGGCATGAAACACAACATGATATGTAATCTCTGAAGCTTTGCCGCTATGTCCTTTATTAAACTTGTCATAGTCTTGAAAGGTCAACATACAACGCCTGACCTATGACTCAAAATGATTTGTCCGGAATGAAGCCAATACATAAAAATTTAGTCAATTGGAAATTTATCCTTACACATTGTCCAGTCATGAATATCTACATTGGATAGGTTAATGAATTTACGAGTTGTTGATTTATGAAGGTCACATATTCTTTGTGTCATAGTCAAGATTATTCCATAATTTTTTTGATTTCTATATCATTTTTTTATCAGATTATGATTCCCTCTCTGTTTGTTTTGGACTTGATGAAGCCAGAAATTGGCCCACCACTTGTTCTGGTCGATCTTTAGTTGGGACAAATTATCGACATATATTGGCCGAGCAACTTAGGTATGGATGATAAACTCAGTTCGTAGATCATAGATGACATGGAAGAATCTCAGCAGTTGAATAACCCTAGAGTGATGAATTAATTTCAAAACGTTCCTTGAAATAAGGAGAACAATAGATAGTTGAATTAATTTGAAGCTTCCTTCCCAATTTAGATTTCTTCTCACAAATCATTCAATGTAAGGCTAAGCTAATTTAAATCTTTTCTGATAAATTCAACTCATGGAAATATTATTTCGAAAATATTCCATAAGAGATAATAATTTTTTAAAACCTTTTCATTTGATGAGAGGATAAGTCTCCCCTTAAATTTTCTCTTTTTCCCCACTTTAGAAGCGTACAATAGAAAAGAAAATAAATCATCGTGAATAAAATTATAAATCAATGTTTCTTACAAATTTGTAACATAATTACAAACGAAAACTTCATCTGTAAATAAAGATACTGAGTAGATTCTTATGCCACTATGATCCAAAAACTCGTGATGTGGGGATATGGTCGCGTTCATATAAGACACACACACACACACACACATATATAGCAAATTGGACCGCACATAAATCCTCAATACATCTTGATAGACATAGCTTATGGGTTTTAGATTGCTAAAAAGATCATAATCAGGCAGAAGTAGATTTGTGACTATGATCACAATCTCCATCTTCACCTCTTATTTTGGTAGGAATGACGTTTTGTCTCATTTCCCACAGGCGATGCCAAATTATAGGGGATACTAACCCATAATAAAAGCAGTAATTAGAGATTGGACCATAAAAATTATGAATGTAAGAAAGAACAATGAACACGATATGTGCATGATTTTTCATATAGGTCTTCATATGTCCATGGGGAAAGGAGGGAGATTGGTATATTATTCAGGAATGAACAATGGCGATTGGAGTGCTAGGGTTGCCAGATGAGAGTCCAAGTCAACATGTGTCGGTTACAATCTATCTCCCCAATTGGGTGAGGTCACCCTTATTTATAATGCCTATAATTTTCGTAGTTTAGGTATCATTATGTTTATAACATACGCAGGTCCTAGAGTCCTTATGAAAGGTGGTCTTCTGATTTGCCAACGTGATCTTCCAATATTTTCACTTATCTCCATATATATTCATGATTGTCCAATATAAGCCATGTAGCATCCACGTGATACAAATTTGACTAGTTTTGCTTCAGACTCTATTATTAGAGTATACATTAATAAAACATTACTACTTTGACATGATCAGTCTTCTATCTTTACTTGGACTCTTGTTATCTTTATCTTGTCAAACTAGTCATGTAGTGTTATAAGGACTACAGTCGACCAAGACTGACTTGGTCTGTGATGTGTTAGTGACTAGGCAGACAATCCACCAAACTTCCTTAGGAGAGATCTTGGAGCCCCTTGCCACATGTCACATTATTACTGGAGACATATTTTATACCCCTCAAATGTCGATTCATGGCTTACAATGAGGAGGTGGAGGAAGGAGGATAGGGTTTCCAAAACCTTATTGTCTCACAAGGATGTGAGGAGGGTCCCAAACACCCTCACGAGAGCTCAGGTTGGTCTTTACCCTTATTTTTGAATTTTTATGATTATTATTTTTGGTTTCATTTGTGATGAGTGGATTTATTTGGGCAAGTGACATTATTTCCCTAGGACCGAGGCGATAGAGTACATGAAGATCACTAGTCTTCATACTCATATGTGTCAGTTATTTTCACAGGTTTAGTCACGATTAGTATCTAAGAGAAAGGGCGGTTGGGCAGGTGATGGTAAGAGAGATAGTAGTCCCGCTGGATAATTCTTCGATCTACATGCGGGACATAGAGAGGATGTTTGATGAGAAGAGCGACGGATGCTATTTTTAGGGAGCACTACTCAATCTATATGTCCATAGTAGCGCCGCATGATTACTTGGATTTTGTGACGAGTTGATTGTTGTCATCCTTTATTTATGACATGGGCAGGGCTCCACCCTCGGAGTCTAGGGCAAGCAATAATGGGGTACTGAGGTCATAGGGTCATGCCTTATGTAGCTGTTCCAGAGTAACAGATATTCGTCTTCTCGGTGAGTATGGATCGACTTCTTGGTGTCTGTGGGTGGATGGGAGGTACATGGTGGAAATTCCTCAATGCCCTCATGATGAGTTTGAGGGATTTCCTTATTTGTCGGCGGATGATAGTCGGATATGGGTAAGTGAACTCACATTCTTTTTCTAGTTTTTGCATTCCGGGTTCTTCTCTTTATTTACAAATTCTAAGATATCTTATTGTCTCTCTTTACATATAATATATATGCGGGCATCCAAAGTTCTGGATGTTTGGGAATTTAATGGCTTCTATGGATGAACACATTCAAGCATTGACTCATGATTTTACTACCCCATAAGTCTAGGAATGAAGGGTTCATCTCTCGCCATCGTGAGAAGAATCCTTACAGCGAGCGTTGGTGTATATTAACGTATAGGTTAGGAAGAAAGATTGGGATAGGTCCCGATAATTTTTCTTTCTCTTGTTGTTAGTTTTATTTTCTTTGTACCTAAAACTCAAAAGAAATATACATATGAAATGATGAATTTTATTGATTAGTTTGATTAAGTGTCTTACTTTATATGTACTTTTAGTTTTTCACTAAGGGTTTTATGAGATGTAAAATATGTAATGTATTAGAATTTTTTTTATTAGTATAAAAAAATGTCCATGGGACTTTTAAGGTCACAAATAACTTATTAGGAAATCAATCAGATAAAAGAGGGATCAAAAGGGGAAATTCTCTAATATTGGGGTGTTCCGATCAACATGTGCCCTAGCCTACCTGTCGGCATGTCAGTGTTATGTACTTAGATTTTTAACCTTTTGTACTCTCTTGCTGAAGCACATGTACAATGATTTATGTATTAACTTCGATAGCTCAGAAGACTTATTACCTTTTGGATAATTTTTCTATAAAAGTGGGTTTAAGATGGGCTTTTCGAATCACCACTCCTCTTTATTTCTTCTTCTTTCATTTTAAAATATTTTTTTCAAATGATCATTTACATGACTGAGGGGTATTGAGCTTATCTTGATCATCTAGAAGATATGTACTTGTATGAAGTTAACTATGTGGAATTTAATTTGTGTTCTGTCATTATGTGGCATAATTGTTAAATCAAATGGAGCCTCTTGGATATGACTTTTCAATTTTGGTACCCAGAGGGCCATATGTTCCTCTTTGGACTGGATGACATATATCGGGATTATTAGGAGTTTTATGCCATGCTGGGTATATATTCCTATGTTCATGCTACTATGACTAATTTTCCCCTTCTCTTAGAGAGGTACAGGGTCAACGATTACATATTTCTCCTTTCTCTACCCGATTATTAGTGCATGGGGGAGGATTTGACTTCCTAACAGAGCTTGAGTCAGTGCACCATCTGGATGGCCAACCCGTAAGGTATAGTGGAGTTGTAGCATTAAGCTTCCTTACCAAGTTACTTTTTATGATGGGTGGAATGAGTGTAGTCACCCAAGTTTCTACTATAGTTCCGTGGATGGGTTTGCATTGTAATTATGCTGCTAGCATTTTGGTGAAGACGATTAATAATATCAATGATTGGAAGGCGTACCCCTCTATATTTTTATGATGAAGTCTTTAATGGTATATACGTAGTTGGTAGATAGGTTTTGGTTAGTTGTCCCCCTCATTTTCGTTCATTTAGTACTCATAACTTTTTCCTTTGGCCTTATATGGTTTTCATCCCATCCTTGAACAACTGGTCTATCTGGTTTATGGAGAATGGAGCTAGTTCTTTATGTTGGCCTATGTAGCAGTTAGGTGAGCTAAAACCTGTGCTATAATTGGATGACAACTGATACATTTGACTCGTGGGCCTCTATCGGACTTCATTCAATCTCTCCTTGATACTCTTGCATCAAGTGGGTTGGGCAAAAATCTCCCCTCCTCGCATAAGCAATTTATTTCCTATAGAGGACCTGATTGGGCCATTGAGGATGTCCCTAAGGATTTTTTTGGCAATGTTGTAGGCTTACTCGACATTTGAACCTTTCTTTGGGGGATGGTTAAGTGGTTTTAATAAATTATCTAAAGTTTTTGAGTAAGGAATCAAGTCAAAGGTGTGAACGGAGGAATTCGATCAAAGGTCCATGTTAATCTTTTTAGGATGTATAGTCATGTCAGGCGCATGCGGGTACAAATCCATAATCGAGATTATTGGGGACCTTCGAAGAATAATGATATAATGATGATAATACAATAATTCCTTCTAGTAGGTGATGTCGATTTTCATAAAGCTATACTTTAGTAGGTTTGATTTTTTTAGAAGGTTAGTGCTGGTCTTGGTATGCTAGTGTAGATCTTGGTGTTTTTTTAGTGTATATATGTTTTGAATAACATGCACTTCTTTGATATAATTGTTAATTTTATGTATACCTTGTTGTCCCTTTGTGGAAGAATCATTTAAGCTTGAATTGTCTATACCAATCTCTAGGGAATACATAATCCTTTTGTTCAATAAGAATGTTGAGGTATACATATGCCTCTTGATGGAAGAAAAGAAGATTATTTTGTGAAAAAGAAAGGACCATACCCAAAGTCACATTATTGGTTGCCTACGTACCTCTCTGAAGGGATAAAAGAGAATTATAGCACTAAAATGTTTTGAGAGGATCACGGCTTACGTAATTCTGATAGAAGGATACAACAAAGGTTTTTTTTTAAATAAAAAGAGTGGCGAGAAGTGCGTAGAAAGACCATATTCGTATAAAGGATATAAGGTTTTTAGGTAATCAAGGTTGACTGGGCATGCCATTTCTTCTCAGTCGAGGTTACTCAGCATAGAGACACTTACTGACAAGATCTTCTTTAAAAAGTATGGCCCTCTCCAATTAGTTTTGAATTTTTCTTGAGGGTACTAGATAGGCTCTACGATTTCTTTGAGAGAGAGGTGCATTATTGCACACCACAGTCTCTGGCTTTGTTATTGAATGATTGTGCAATACAATAGTGATAGTCTTATATGTGGTACAAAGACTTAAATATATTTTCTTCTAAAAGTTCCAACTCGTCATAATGACTTTGGTTCCAATAAGCTTCTCTACTTGGCTCTCAAGCAGACTTGGAGGGAAGGTATCTCTAGTTCAATAGGAAGAATTGTAAGGATAAATTTACGATCAAGTCAATTGTACGTAATTGACTTAATTGTATTTGGACAAAAGTTATTTCAGTCATAGGTTAGGATTTTAGTTGTTTCCTTAAATCCTATGATGTGTGATTGAGGACCATAATGGACAAGTTAAAGCAACATTGAGTACACATCAAGTTTCAAGCCGAGTTTCATCTTTAATAATCGACGGATCTTAATAAGGTATGAATGCATATTTATATTTGATCCATGGATACTTTTGGGCGTTAGTTTTGTAAATTATTTTGAGCCATTTTTCATAAAACTTATTTTAAAGAAAATATTATTTTTTTCCAATCGTTCGAATGAGATTTCATTCGCTATTCAAACGATATTGCATTATTCATTCGAAGAAGTTTTAACAAGAAATGGTTTGTTATTTAAATGAAGTTCAAACTAGGTTCAAATGATAATTTTATGTTTAATAGAATAATCTCATATAAAGCTCATTTGAAGGGAGTTCAAACAAGTTATCATTCGAAAGAAATTGAATTTCATTCAATTAACACTGTATACTGCGTTCAAATGACTCTATATACTTCATTTGAATGAGTTTTCTAAAAAATGGTGTCGCCTCAAAATTCATGTTTTCAATAAATAAACAGGTCTGGCTTCAGTTTTTATTAAGGGTATTTACAAAAATTAATTTACATTCAAATCTAAAGCCTCCTAAACCCTAATCTATACACAAATTTTAGATCTAAGAATACTACATACATATGTCTATTTAAGATCTCATTTGGGCTGCAGAATTGTTATGCGTGCTACCTATTGAGAGTGTTTATAGCGGTATAGACTGTGCGTGTGTTGTGCGGTAGCTGGACCAGTCATAAAGATAACTAAGATCAGTGGGATACCGAGATGTGGGAAATGCCTACATTTTATGGCTATTGGAAGGCATCCAACAATGGCTGCGAAGAAGGTTACAAGGAACAAGGAAGATCGTCAAGACTTGAAGGCGTTGAGTATATGAGTAAGTATAATTTATTCTTATAAAATTACCTATAGCGTAGTGGACTTTTATGGATGGGTTTTCTGAGGTTTTTTCCCATTATGGGCTTTCTTTGTAGATCATCGTGTTGTGGTTTTCTATTTTTTCTTCCTTATACTCACCTAGATATATGATTAGGTCAAAACTAAAATTGATAAACTCTTTATACAATATTATGGTTTAATTGGTACAAAGATATATGATGATACTGAGATTATACAATGGATTCTCCCTAGATGTAGGTATTGCACAAATGTAATTAAATAGTAAGTGACAAGAAGTTGAACAGAAGAGATGAAAGCAATAGAGAAGAACATAAGGGTTTAAGTGGTTCAACCATTGGCCTACGTCTACTGTATAAAGTATGAGTGTGTTTTCACTAGAATAGGGCATAAATTTCTAAAATTACACAATACAAGCTTTCTCCCTCTCTAGAGTTAGTTATACAAAGTAATAATAGGATTTCCAAGAGTTGATCCCAGTGAAGAAGACATAATGTGCCTTATACAGGCCGGGGGTGCATAGTATCACCCTCATCATGTGTCCCATGCCCAACTGAGATTGTGGCCTATGAGGGAGCTAGGTATGTGTACATAAAGTAATATCATCATAAAGAATATTTCCCCTTGTCAGTTGTTGATCTTTGATAACGATTTAATGTAAAAATGACTAAAACACCTTTGTCATGCTTTCCATGCCTTTAAAATGTATCAGATGTAGGAGGTGTCGTCCAAGGTGATACCAGAGGTCTCGATTAAGCCGAGACTGTGAGGTGCCTGGTTACATACTGAAGGCCAAAATGAGTAATATTGGTCATCTTTGATTGATACGCCCATCTTAGGCTTGAGTTTACTGCCTTGGGAGATGAGTGTTGTCTGAGGCCGGTACCCTTGTTGATGTGAATGTAGTTCGTATCCTCTATGAGACGAGAATACAGTGCCTGGTAGGATGCCAAACTGTCTTTCAGACGAGACCACACTTGAGTTCACACTTGTATATATCAGGTATGGATAAGAAAACCGGAATAGCCTGTAAGACGAGAATGTGGCTTGGTGAATTATCTAAGTGACATCTAAACAAGACTATACTTATGTATGTTAATTATCCCATAGATATTAGACTTCAATGTTAGTAGGAGGATGACGTTTAAACTTGGTCCCAATCAGGTTGAAGATGAGTCTTTCAAGTGTCTTATCTCTCCCAGATTCACGTCGTGCATATCACAACTTTAGTGGCCCAACAATCTATTAGTTGTTAGTCATACCTTGCAGACAACATGGTTAGGTCGTCAGACGTAATGATCATGTCGCTCCATGTGCTCTCGGGTCATATCCCACTATGAGATATAAGCTAGTTGTTGATCATACCTTGGTTGCGCCAGAGGTGATGTGATTCGAAGATATTTGGTGCAATTCTTAAGGTGCACCTTGCTCATGCACATATCATTCATGTCATTCCATGACATGGAAATAGTGTCAAATCATTACCCATTTTTGAGATTGAAGTTTTGTTTAAATAGGCATCTTCTCTCACTTCTTCAATTTCTCCAAACTTCAGGCCCAAAGAAAAAATAGAGCATTTTCTATCTTTAGCATTCTGCCCCTTTAGACTTCTCCGATCTTCTTCTCCGGCATGTCCCATAACTATCAAGTCATCATATTTCTCTTACAGTTACCTCTGAACACTTCTTCCAACTTTTCATTATTGTTTTTATCATTTCTCAATTTCGTATTTTGTAGCGACTTTCTGTGTTATACTCCACGTTTTGTGGTGGTTTTATGGTGTTTATTTTAGGAGTTATAGGTTTTTGTGGTGATATTTTAGGTCTCTTCTTAGGAATTAGGTGTTTCCAGTAAGGTTTGGTGGAGTTAGGCGATTTTTTAAAACTCTTCCGATTTGGGCTGTTGGTTTTCGGGTTTAGTGTTGTTTAGCATTCTTCCTAAAAAATAATTCCTTTACCATATTTGATCCTTCTAGACTTGTAAAACCTATAATTAGAAGCATGTTAATGTACTAAAGTTTATATGAGACTTGAGTAGAGATATGTCACCTTCACGACCGCGTCCGTTGATAGAGGGAAGAGGATGAGGCCAATCTTAACTCAAAGAGGTCTCTGACACCTCTGACTCTGAGACCACTAGTAGAAGTGCCCATCCTTTATGTTTGAATGAATTTCCCCACTAAGACACTACACTTAAATTTAATTCTCCAAGTGTTGTTATCATTATTAATGATAAGATGTCGTCTTCCAAGGGTTATAGCCCGTCTAAGAGCTTGAACATTCATGTAGACACTGGTTTCTCTGATTCCATTAATGAGGCAACGAGGATGATAGTTTCTCATCCTGGCATGCCGGAGATAGAAGACTTTATTAAATTAAGAAACATGGGTAATCCTATTACCTCATCTCGTCAGCGCGAGGATACTGAGACTTCGATCTACGATACATTTTTTATGACGAGACTAGAGATAACATTCTTCCACCTCCTATGATGCCCTAACCCATAACTGTAATGACAAGTGAGGAATATTTAGGCTGAGACCAACTTGGAAAGGATCCTATTATTGAGGAGGAGGAGGAGGCTTTTAATGTTCACACAAGTGTTGCCTCATCTTATGAGAGTGAAATCTAAGATAATGATCTTATCATCTGGTGACACTTGTATTTGTATTGACCCATCAATACACATGAGGGTGTATATGGAGGAGGATAGGGCCTATGACCTTAAGAATAAAAAGGATATTATCGTCTACAAGAAAGTGCTCAAAGTAGGCTTTTGCCTTCCTTTTAGGCCTGCAATCAGGTGGATTATTTCTACTATCGGCATTTCCCCCACCCAACTTGGCCCCAATTATTAGAGGATGGTTATGGGGTCAATCATTTTCTAAAATCTAGCTGACGAGTAGGATTTTGCCCAAGACATCTTTTGAGCATCTTATTCGAATGTCAAAATAAAGTTCAACCCTTGCTACTATCACTTCATCTCCAGAAAACCAGACTGAAAGCTTTTGCATGTGAACCAAACTTCCAATCATAACTAAAAGTCTCGGTACTTATTCATCTCAAGACTGTGGGGTTTGTCGATGATGAGTCACTATTGCACAGGGTAATCAAGGCTCCCCGTAAGTGGGACCAAATTACTATCTTGGACAAATTTTATCCTAGGATGAGTTCAAGTAATAAGAAGAGAATTGAACAACTCAAGGGGTATAACGATCTTATTCTTTTTTGGGAGCTGAGCAAGCCTGAGATCCTCCGATTTGTTCGAATGGGGTCGGCCCCATTAGAGTCTCTTCTTAAGATTCCTCGTTGTTAAAAGTTTTTCTAACTTTTATTGTAATATCATTTAATTTTAACCAACATTGAAAGATGTCAATATTTTTCATTTTTCAACGCATACAAAGAACACTTATGACCGTATTTGGGATATGGAAGGTCCAATCACCGATAATATCTTAGCTAAACTGAAATGAAAGACTTCCCAACTAACAAGCCCAAAATAAAAGGCTACAAGTACTAGATATAATGTGCTTGATGGATCCTGGAAGAGGAAAGATGTCACTGGTTCAGGGGTTATGTAATACCCCACACTTTTAAAGATATTTAAATTACATAAATGGATATAATTTGGAGATTTGAGGAATTTCTTTTAATAATAATTTTTGGAGTGTATGAGGGTTAGATGATTTCCTATGTGTGCTACATTTACTTTTGGGATTAAGTAAATGAGTTGGACTATTTTAATTACGTGTCGCGGTTGGATAAAGCGACAAAGGATAATATTTTAATTGGAAAACCCGTATTAAGATGTGTTAGGTTTAATTAGTGATTTGTAGTTAAGTGACTCAGATGGAGATTTTGAGTGCGCGGTTGGTTTCTGAATGGCCGAGATAGTCAGAATAGAGTATCCGGGGGGTAGTGTTTAGGTTCCGAAGATTTTTGGACTAGTAGGGACTTGAATTTGAGTATATGAGTCATTTTTGGGTTTAATAGGGATAAACCCCTTTACTATTCTTATAAGACACGAGAGAGTGAGAGAAAAGAGAAAATAAAGAAATGGAGAAGAAAAAGGGGATTCCGGCCAAACTCCACAGGATTCGACTCGAGGTCGTCGAATTTCATTCACAAGGCAAGTGTTTACTTCCTTTATTCATATGAGTGTGTATCTCATATTATAGTTGGTAAACTAGATAAATTTTGGGTTAAAACCCTTAAAATAAATTTGGGGAAAATTCGTTTGAGTTTACAAATTGATGTATTGTGAACTCTTAATGATTTCTAGTGTGAAACCCATGATAATGGAATGTAAATAGGAGAAATGATAAACTAGGGTTTTAAATGGTTTTATGGTTAAAATCTAAGAGAAATGGTTCAATACCACAAATTAATTTATGTGTTAATTGAAAAACATAGATTAGATGTTTATTGAATTGTTGGTGGAGATTAGAAATAACAAAAATGGAGATTGGGATGATATTTGGGTTTTGAAGAAGTTAGAAAACCTTAGCAGATTTTTGGATTCGAACCAGCCGAATCGATTCGGATAGGCCGAATCGATTTGGTATGAGACAGTTAGAAACTTGAATCTTTTTGAATTAATTCGGATAGGCTGAATTGATTCGGTGGCCAATGAATTGATTCAGGCGGGCCGAATCGATTCGGTTCTGGCAGATTTTTTTGGTTTTCTCCTTTAAATTTAGGAAAATTTAAACTATTGTTTTGTAGATTATTATAGGGGATTCTAAATGTGATATTAGGACTCCTAGATGATGGTATTGAGGGTGAGTAAACCTCGGGATGAAAGAGGGAACCTCAAATTAATTTAGTGTACGATCCGGGGTATGGATTTAATGAATGTTTGGGATGAGAGACATTCGAGAGAATCATTCGGCAAGTGTGTATAGATATATTTATGAGGTTAGAATAAATATGGTCCAATTAAAATGGAGAAAATCCTAGGATGCGATTAGGATGGAATTTAGGGTATGGGCTAAGGAGAATTGATCTAAAATCCGATACGTCTATTGACGACTATTGTTATAGGTGATACGATACCTATGGAATTAAGATAAGTAGTTCGTATACTTATTTAATTATTACGAATTGGTACATTCGGGTTTATATTATAATCCTTAAAAGTGATTAAGGTACGAGTTATATTTTAAGTAAGAGAATACTTATAAGTATTAGTATTGTAAGTGTGCGGATACTTAGATACTATTACATATGGGAACATTTGGGGTTATTGGCTATCGCTATGAGAGTTTTGCAATTATAGCCATATATATTGAGAAGTAATATAGATTATATATACGACGTTGTTATAGTATATATAATATGATACGAATAAATATATTTGTGTGTGATTGGTTTATTTGTACTTTAGAGGCTGATTCCACGGGCGTTCCTTTAGCGTAGGGTTGGAACAGCCAGATTATATATTTTCTCTAGCGCGATCCGGAGAGGTTGCACGATGTGGGTGAATACCTTGGCTTGAGAAAAAGGGAGCGTATATCCCCAGGTCATATTGTCCTGCATATGAGTGAGATGTGTGTACTCCGCTTGCAGAGGGAACATGACCGCCTCCACCGTTGTGTATTTTTACCATGACCATGAGTGAGTCTGGCATGGTACCGTGGTTGAGTGAGTAAACTCGGATTCGGATAGGCACTATGAGACTACATCCTCGAGCTATAGCTTGGTGGGATGGTTATTATGCTTGTGATTGTAATACGTATAAATATATTAATTGAGCATAGTATTATGTTAGTATATGAAAATGAGAAATCATATAAAGTATATATATATTTATATATATATATATATATATATATATATCCGGATTTATATGAAGATGAATCAGAGGTTATAGTGAGAACTATATATTTATATGTGAGTTTTATATATGCGTTATGTGCTGAGGGACTAATGAATCTCGACGATCAACATTGCCAGGTAGTAGTGTATCGGGGAGGTTCCTTGTTTGGATTTCGCTTTGTGAGACACCCCACGCATGAAACGTAGTGCAATATTGGGAATGGGGAGAAGTTTAGTCCTTATTACTTGGGTTATGAGGACTTTTAGAAGATGTGTAACATATTAGTTAGGTAGGTTAGCTTAACTAGGTCGTCTAAAAGATATGCGATAGGTGCGCACTATTAGAAGAGGGGTGAGGGGTATCTCATGGGAGTGCGATACCAATTTAAACAAGAGATAGATCATATTTTTATAAAAATACGGCATTTATGCACTTGCAAAATGTTTTCGAATTCGGGCTTTGACCCGTTTTCTCTATTTTCCCCTCTCTTGCTATACATGTATATATTTTAGGTGTCCAGGCACAGGGACACCTGGATGAAGATTCTTTCGAGTCAGACGTTCGCTACAGCAGATGTGGATGCATGCAGGTTTAGTGTAGATGCCTCTGTCCTTGTAATCTAGATAGGAGGTACTGTAGAAACATTCGGGCTGATAGCCCAACTATTTTTATTTATTCTTTTACCGCCTTTTAGTGCGTCATTCGATTTGATTGTATTATGTTACCGAGTTGTCGGTTATTTTATTCCTTTTCAGTTTTGTGTATATGAACTGTATGATTTTTTTTACTTGTTGGTTTGATTCAAAAGATTAGTTAAATAAAATTTTGACGCCAGCTTAATAGGTTATTAGTAATTAAATTGGTTTTCGACAGTGATGCTGAGAATGAACCATATGAGACTCATGTTGTAATTTGGTATAGGATTGATCACCCGATATTTTATTAGGCGGGGTGTTACATATGGTATCAGAGCATCAAGTTCTAATGTCCTTAGGAAACTGTGCGGATGTACTAAGCTTTCAGCGTTGCTTTTGACTTTGTATAGAGCCTTATGGTTAGGATTGTTGATTCCTCTTGTGAGATTTTATTCTCCTGTCATTATGTAAGAATTTATTAAATATTTTGTGCGCTCGTTCGAGATTCGTGTGTTGATCGAAGAAGGGCGACTAGGGAAGGCCGTAATGAGGGCAGCAGGAGGCGGGGCATAGTAGGAGTTGTAAGTTGAAGTTGGGGACGAGAACCGCAACATAGGTCCCTGTCCCTGTGGCATTGTCAAGGATTGCTGCAACGATTACTAAAGTGTAGTAGTTATAACTACCCACGTACCGCTATAGTAGAGGGTGGTGCTAAACTTGACCTACCTAGTGAAGTAAATTGGGAAAAAGTTTGAAAAGGTCTTTGATAAGGACCATACATTGAAGTTAAGTCATGTGAAGGCAGTGTAGTTGTATTCAATGGAAGTATAGGGCTCAGAAGCTTTGGCTTAGAGAAGAGTATGGAAATACCCATATGTGAAAATTTGAGGAAAATTTTCACTCGTAGGAACAATGTCGAATTGGTGGGAATGGTAGTCACCATATTTGGGGGAGCAAGATGTTTTACTCATCAAGGAATCTTACTGATTGTTTTAACCGTTAGTTCCTTTGGTTTATCAGGTATTAAGAGAATGCAGTTTCTCAATTATTCACATAAGGATCGGTCAGGGGACGACTGTGAATAAAGAGTGATATGGAGAAGTGAACTTTGTACCAAATTAAGGTAAGTACGATAAAAAGAGAGTTCTTCAGAGGAATGATAGGCTCACTAGTAAGTGTTGCTAACACTTATGGAGAATTTGTGTTCGTGGAACCCCACAGATGGAAATCCACCCGGGGGTTCATTGAAACAGGGCAGTTGAGGCCGGTAGTGTAGTTTCCTTTTGACAAAGGAGCTAAGGGAACTACGAGGGTGATTATCAGGATCGAGGATATAGAGTCTGAGATACTGATAACCTTAACATGGTCAGGGTGGCCAGATATAGGGAATGATTGTAATATGGAACGTAGAACCACACGCTTTGATCTTTCCTGGTAGGAGTAGGAGTTAAAGGACGAGAGTAGGGTGCCGAGATGGGGCATTGATTAATGTAGTTTTGGTTCAGTTTGGGTAAGTGTACTGTATCTGGGAACCATTTGGATCAGCCATGGTAAGTGGCAAGAATGTTGTTATAAGTTTCACCTCGGATGAAGGAGGTATGTTCTGTGTGGCAAGATTAAGTCACAGTATTTTATTATCCCTGGATTCCTGTGTGTAATTCGATCTTTGTGGCGGTATTGGTAACATTCTATAGTGTATGTCTATATATTTTTTTGCAGTATCGGTGTTTTATTTTCTTCATTCGTTATGGAAGCGGGTGTTGATATTTTGAATTTATATCTAGTTTGTAATGCTCATTTTGTGTGTGTTATACGCGTATAGTACTATTCTAATTTTAATGTATTGTGGATTATCATAGCGATAGTAGGCTAATGATTGCAAGATTATTGTATCCACGATTCCAGGGTGGAACGGGTTGTTGTTACGATATCTCACCTGGGTACAGGTTGAGCTCGCCTTTATTATATGTTTAGATGGAACTTTGGTGAGTAGATGTTTCACTAGCATGAAGTTAGTGCATGGGGACCTTATAGATGTGATCTAAGGTATGCATGATTTAGTATTTTACATGTTTTGCACTGACATACCTCCACGACCGACAAAGTTAAGTAGTAATGTATATGAGGGGTTCCTTGTTTGGATTTCTCTTGCGAGACACTCCACACATGAACCTTAACGATGTTGGGAGTGGAGAGATGTTTTTGTATGCTAGGATATGGGTTTTAATGATAAATTAGCAGAGAGTGATGTGATGATTAAAGGCTAATGGAAGTGGAAGTGCTGTGGAAAAGCACTGGAAATGTTTCTCTCACCCTAAGTATATGGGTGATGCAAGCTAAAGGAAATTGATTTGAGGCTTATAGATAGGCCTTTAATAGAAGGAAAATTCAGAGGAAATATGTGTTGGGTATGATGTTCGTAACACTTTGGCAGAGAGTAGGAGCCCCGATTAGTTAGACTTTCCATTTCGCCAAGATGGATGGACATAGTGGCAGAAGTACGTAAGTAGGTTAACGAGGTAGGATTTAGAACGTCCCAGTGGTGTGCTGTAGGCTGTTATATCTCGATGACCAATGATGCAAGAGGGTGGTGTAACGGGAGGGTTCCTTTTTGGATTTTTCTTTGCGAGACGTCCCACGAATGAAACTGAGCAAAATGTCAAAATTTGAGAGAGGTCTTGGGCACTAGGGACATGGTTAGGATAGTACTCATTTTATGTGTGTAGGAAACACATTGATATTAGGACTACCATAAAGTAAGGCCACTGGGTCATGTGGCACTATTTTATAAAGATTTTAGTGAGTTAACCACGAGAAGATTGGTGGGTTAACTTTAAGAAGGATTGGATTTCCAAGTATAGGAAGAATTGAATTTTGAATTCTTCGAGTTAGGAATACCCAGGTGTTAGTACCAGGCCGAGGAAATTAGGCCCATTTTAGAGAGAGTAAGTTGGTTTTATATACCGCCAGAAATAGAAGGGGCGTAGTATATAAAGCTGAAGAATATGCTTTGGGGAAGTTATCAATGAGATTGGAGTTTGTTGGATGGAATGTCGCAGGAGGCACGCGATAATCCAATTTTATATGTGTAACAAGAGTTTGCATGCCCAAACTAAGCAATAAGACTGACGAGAGTAGTCAAGCATTAGTGTAATTTCATTTTTGAGGGAAATTAGATGCCCTGATGTAGATGAGTGGATGTCTAGTAGAGGATCTCCGATGGGATCAATATGTTTGAGCGACAATTGTAGGCTCATTTTATTTTTATGCGGTTATAGAAGCACTAGGTGAGATACATCGTTGTTAGAGTTAACCTTACGACCGAGGTAGTGCGTTAGCATGTAGAGATTTAGTTAAGCTTGTGATGAAGCTAGTGCGTTATAGTATAAACCTTGATATAGGTGGATACCATGAACGAGTGTATGGTAGAGTGCCATTGGGTAAGTACCATTCGACTGTTGTGCACTAGGATGTAATGTGATTAGCCATCCTAGGTTGGTAGTACCGGTCATATCTGAATTTCGGGGACGAAATTCCATTGTAAGGGGGGGGGGGGGGGGGGAGAATGTAATACCCCGCCTTTTATAGATATTTAAATTACATAAATGAATGTAATTAGAAGAATTTCTCTGAATAATAATTTTTGGAGTTTATGAGGGTTAGATGATTTCTGATGTGTGCTATATTAACTTTTGGTATTAAATAAATGAGTTGGACTATTTTAATTACATGTCATAGTTGGATAAAGCGACAAAGGATAATATTTTAATTGGAAAATACGTATTAAGATGTGTTGGGTTTAATTAGTGAATTGCAGTTAAGTGACTCAGATGGAGATTTTGAGTGAGCGGGTGGTTTCGAAATGGCCGAGATAGTCAGAATAGAGTATCTGGGGGTAGCGTTTAGGTTTCGGGTATTTTTGGACTAGTAGGGACTCACATTTGAGTATACGAGTCATTTTTGGGTTTAATAGGGGTAAACCCCTTTTCGTCTTTTATAAGACACGGGAGCGTGAGAGAAAAGAGGAAAGACAGAAAGGGAGAAGAAAAAGGGGATTCTGGCCAAACTCCGTAGGATTCGACTCGAGGTCGTCGAATTTTATCCACGAGGAAAGTTTTTACTTCCTTTACTCATTTGAGTGTGTATCTCATATTATAGTTGGTAAACTAGATAAATTTTGGGTTAAAACCCTTAAAATAAATTTGGCGAAAATTAGTTTGAGTTTACAAATTGATGTATTGTGAACTCTTAATGATTTCTAGTGTGAACCCCATGATAATGGAGTGTAGAAATGGGAGAAATGATAAACTAGGGCTTTAAATGGTTTTAAGGTTTAAATCTAAGAGAAATGGTTTAATACCACAAATTAATTTATGTGTTAGATGAAAAACATAGATCAAATGTTTATAGAATTGTTGGTTGAGATTAGAAACAACAAAGATGGAGATTGGGATGATATCTGGGTTTTGGAGAAGTTAGAAAACCGTAGAAGATTTTCGGATTCAAACCAGTCGAATCGATTCGGACAGGTCGAATCGATTCAGTATGAGACAGTTAGAAACTTGAATATGTTAGAATTGATTCGGATAGGTCGAATTGATTCGGTGGCTATCGAATTGATTCGGACAAGCCGAATCGATTGGTTCTGGCAGATTTTTTAGGTTTTCTCCATTAAATTTAGGAAAATTTAAACTATTATTTTGTAGATTATTTTCGGGGATTCTATATGTGATATTAGGACTCCTAGATGATGGTATTGAGGGTGAGTAAACCTCGGTATGAAAGAGGGAACCTCAGATTAATTTAGTGTACTATCCGAGGTATGGATTTAATGAATGTTTGAGATGAGAGACATTCGAGAGAATCATTCGGCAAGTGTGTATAGATATATTTATGAGGTTAGAATAAATATGGGCCAATTGAAATGGAAAAAATTCTAGGATGCGATTAGGATGGAATTTAGGATATGGGCTAAGGAGAATTGAGTGACAATTCGATACGTCTATTGACGACTATTGTTATAGGTGATGCGATACCTATGGAATTAAGATAAGTAGTTCGTATACTTATTTAATTATTATGAATTGGTACATTCGGGTTTATATTATAATCCTTAAAAGTGATTAAGGTACGCGTTATATTTTAAGTAAGAGAATACTTATAAGTATTAGTATTTTAAGTGTGCGAATATTTAGATACTATTACGAATGGGAACATTTGGGGTTATTGGCTATCGCTATGAGAGTTTTGCAATTATAGCCATATGTATTTATAAGTAATATAGATTATATATACGACGTTGTTACAGTATATATAATATGATATGAATATATATATCTGTGTGTGATTTGTATATTTGAACCTTAGAGGCTGATTCCACGGGCTTTCCTTTAACGTAGGGTTGGAACAACCAGATTATATATTTTCTCTAGTGCGATCCGGGGAGGTTGCACGATGTTGGTGAATCCCCTGGCTTGAGGAAGAGGGAGAGTATATCCCCAGGTCATATTGTCCCTCATACGAGTGCGATGTGTGTACTCCACTTGCAGAGGGAACATGACCTCCTCCACCATTGTGTATTTTTACCATGACCATGAGTGAGTCTGGCATGGTACCATGGTTGAGTGAGTAAACTCGGATTCGGATAGGCACTATGAGACTGCATCCTCGAGATATAGCTCGGTGGGATGGTTATTATGCTTGTGATTGTAATAAGTATAAATATATTCGTTGAGCACAGTATATTGCTTGTATATGAAGATGAGAAATTATATAAAGTATATATATATATATAAGGTGAAAAGAATAATAAGGTATTATTCCCCTTTCGGTATATATATATATATATATATATATATGAAGATGAATCAGAGGTTATAGTGAGAACTATATATTTATATATGAGTTTCATATATGCGTAATTTGCTGAGGGCCTAATGAATCTCGACGATCAACATTGTCAGGTAGTAGTGTATTGGGGAGGTTCCTTGTTTTGATTTCGCTTCGCGAGACACCCCATGCACGAAACGTAGCGCAGTGTTGGGAATGGGGAGAATTTTAGTCCTTAGTACTTGAGTTATGAGGACTTATAGAATATGGATAACATATTAGTTAGGCAGGGTAGCTTAACTAGGTCGTCTAAAAGATATGCGATAGATGAGCACTATTAGAAGAGGGGTGAGGGGTATCTCATGGGAGTGCGATACCAATTTAAATATGAGATAGATCCTATTTTTATAAAAATACGGCATTAATGCACTTGCAAAATATTTTCAAATTCGGGCTCTGACCCGTTTTATCTATTTTCCCCTCTCTTGCTATACATATATATATTTTAGGTGTCTAGACATAGTGACGCTTGGATGAAGATTCTTTCAAGTCAGACGCTCGCTGCAACAGTTACTGTAGACGCCTCTATCCTTGTAATCTATATAGGTGGTACTGTTGAAACATTTGGGCCTATAGCCCAACTGTATTTATTTACTCATTTACCGCCTTTTAGTGCAACATTCGATTTGATTGTATTATGTTAACGATTTGTCAGTTATTTTATTCCTTTTCAGTTTTGTCTATAAAAACCGTGTAATTATTTTACTTGTTGGTTTGATTAAAAAGATAATTAAATAAAATTTTGACGCTAGCCTAATAGGTTATTAGTAATTAAATTTATTTTTGACAGTGATGTTGAGAATGAATCATATGAGACTCCTGTTGTAATTTGGTATAGGATTGATCACCCGGTATTTTATTAGGCGGGGTATCACAGGTTATTCCTCAATAGTAGACAAAAATAAGACTTCCTAGATGACCCTTTCACCCAATGTCCCCATATCTGATGATGTGTTGAATACCACTTGTCTTGTGCAACTATCCTTGAATTCTGAATCTCTACTTAGGAGACAAACTAAGGCCTAAGAGGTTATTTTGTCTATGATTCCTACATGTGACAACCATTTCTCTTACTCACAGAGCATCAACAGAGTTTCCAACATGCCCTCAACAGGTTCACCCAGGTAACAAATTTCACTTTATATTTTTCAAAGTGTTGTCTCGTCACAAACTTGCTTTTATTTCTCATTTTGTACTGATTTTTACCTCTCATATATTCTTATTGTAATCTATCATTGCCCTTTACCACCTTCATCAGTGGGTGGTGGAGTTTGAGCCAAAGATCAAATTGGCTGAGCAGGTTGAGAAAAAAGTGATCAGTATGCAGAAACAACTGGACGATCAGAAGGCCGCTCATAAAGAAGATAAGATGAATCTTGGAGAAAATTATATGGATTAGTTTTCTTCCTTAAAGGAAAGTTATAAGGATACATTGAAGTAGGGGGACGAGGATGAGCAGGAGCGTCTGAAGATGAGATATGAGTCAGACGTATAAGAATTTAAGGAGTCCGAGGAGTTCGCAGGCTATGCCATACTATACTTAGAGAAGGGTTCCGAGAACACCTGCAGAAGATTGGTCAAGAAATTTCCTAACCTCGTCTCAAAGTACCCTGAGGTAGCCAATACTCTCAACTCCCTAAGTTTTGCTAATTTGAAAACCATTGCTACTCTAGAGGAGATTCAAGTTGTGGGCTCTAATGAAGAGATCATGGAGGTCGAGGCTAGTGGGTACAAAATGACCCAAATTGTCTAAGATGAGAATCAGGCTGGTGACCAAGATGCAACCACCACTATTCAAGAAGATTCGATCATCTCTGAAGTCATAATTGCTGGTGACTTGGCAGCCGAAACCTAACTTGTGTAATTTTTATTATAATTTTTGGGCGACCGCCTGTGGACTTTGATGCCCACCACTTTCTGTAAACTTTAATCTCGTACCACTTTTGGGATTTTAACAATGTTACTATAGTTTTCAATACCCTCCATTGGGGTATTTGGTGAATTGTATTTTTAATCTACTTTGCATCATCTTTCTTCATCAAGCCTACATACTTGTGTAGTTTTCGCTTTTCCATTACAATTAGTCTCACTATTAAATAATGATGTTAAGTGTCACTATAAAATAATGATGTTTATTTTTCCCACCTCTGAAGGTTTATATTGAGACGCGCTTAGGAGAGAAGACTCCAAGCACTCTCAACTACTGAGAGAGAGATTTTATATTACTTTCACCATAAAAAATTGATATTATGTGTCACCATAAAGAATGATGTTTAGTTTCCCCACCACTCAGGGTTTATATTGAGACATGCCTAGGAAATGATACTCCAAGAATTCTCGTACCGCTGAGAGAGAGAATTTTTATTACTTTCACCATAAAATAATGATGTTAAGTTTCACCATAACAATAATGATGTTTAAGTTTTCCACTGCCCAGGGATTATATTGAGACATGCCTAGGAGATGAGAATCCAAATGTTCTCGTACCGTCGAGTGAGAGATTTATAATACTTTCACCATAAAATAATGATGTTAAGTCTCACCATACCAATACTGATGTTTAGTTTCACCATAACAATATCGCTCTTTAGTTTCCCACCTTTGAGGGTTTATGTTGAGACATGCATGGGAGACGAGACTCCAAGTATTCTCGTACCATCGAGAGAGAGAGAGAGCGAGATTTCATTTGACTTTCACCATAAAATAACTATGTTAAGTCTGACCATAAAATAATTATATTTAATTTCACCATAATAATAACGATGTTTAGTTTTCCACCCCTCAAGGTTTATTTTGAGACATTCCTAGTAAGCGAGACTCCAAGTATTCTTATATCATCGAGAAAGAGATTGAATTTGACTTTCACCATAAAATAGTGATGTTAAGTCTAACAATAAAATAATGATTTTTAGTTTTGGATATTTATTTGGATTTGACATGATTCTCGGTGCGCATATGAGCTTTTAGTCTTCCCACTTCTCAAAGGAGGAGATATATCTAGGAGCCGACACTCCTAGTGATCTTACAACGATGATAGAGGGTCTTATTACTATAATAAATCGAAATGAAATTGCACAATATGAGAGGCAACACTTGATTTTCATTCATTGATAACTCTATCTTTATACAATAATCTCTTTATTATAATTTTCTTTTAAATGTTCAACATTAAAAGTTATTAGAAATTAAATTGTAACCTTCACTAGTCCTAGATTTTTAGGAGATGTTCATCATCTTATTCATCATCATCTGATTCTTTGTCATTCTGATTTGTCTGCATCTCCTTTTTCTTTGTCCTATAGTCTCTTATGAATAGTTTCTTTGTTTACTCTCATCTAAGACTCCACAGTTCTCCACATATTTTCTCAATTTCCATGTTTCAACATCTTTTTTAATCTCGCCTTTTAGAGTCTGATCGGTTGTACTGTGATGATCTTAGTGTAACTCACACCACGTTTTCTTATTCATTTGGTGGGCAGGGACCATAAACTTGTCCAGCAATTCAAGTGTTTATCATATTTGATCTCATTCATTATGTGATCGAGGCTAACAATGAGTGGGGTGTACTTAGCGAATTTGTCATCGTTTGAATTCTTTATCCTTATCTTTGTCTTAGCTCTGCGTAGATTTATTGCTACCAAGCTCCTTTTGGTCTCCTCTTTTAGATGCCATGGCATCCTCAGCATTCATGATTCTCATATCCTTTTTCAGGAGTTTTGTCATGGATTTAGGAGTATCTTTAAAGAGGCTCCATTAGAATTTTCCTATTGGAGCCCACTAATATAGGTTGTAGTCATAATTCTTTCGTCATAATATTAGACCTCTAACTACTCTTTATTCAACAGAGATATGAAGTCTCTTAATAGTTCATTCTTCCCCTGCCGCACATTCAATAGACAAGTCTGGCATTTTGTAGGATTCATGAAAAAACAAAAGTTGTGAATAAATTTCTCAGGCAACACTTTGAAATTCACTATCCTTCCTCTCGGCACACCAGTGTACCACACATGGGTAACACTAGTAAGAATGTCAGAAAATTCTCGGTGTCTCATCTCATCTAGAGTGGAGTTAATTTCGATCATCAACTGGTACGTTTCAAGGTGATGAACATGATTAATGCTTTCATCATATCTCGGTGTCATGACTAGTGGTTTGAACTTTCAGGTGTCGAATAGGCAATATTGCATGGTACGAAAGGATAACCCTCCATATATCCGATGTGACTGGGGTCTTGGATTTTGATGAGGAAACCAATCTTTTCTTCGAGCGTTTTGATAGAGCTATTCCAAGGGTTTTCGTCTACATCAGCATTATCACCGGAGCTTTCTACCTCAGAGACGAATCTGCATGTGGATCCTCTATTTGTCTCCCTTTTCACACTATTTACCTCTCAATATTCCCTCTGGTCTTGATGGTGCCTTGGGTGAGCTTGGCCAAGATGACTAGTTATCCTTGTACCACAAATGCTATTCGTGACAATGTCTCGACTATAATGCAGTTTTGGTCTGAGACTATCAAATGCAGACCCCTTGTTAAGCCTCATGAAAGAGTTATTCGTGTGTTAACTCTGAGGAGTATATTAAACACTTCTACTTTGAACTGGTGGTAGGAAGAGTTTTACCTGGTTGGTATGAGGTGTCTATCATCTCATACTATTCGCCATAGTCCCAACTGTGCTCCTCCTTGTATGCCGCATCTTCAAATCCGCTTTGCGCCTCCTTTTTTAGGTGGATGCAACGAGGGTCAACGATATCTTTTCTCCTTATGCCATACTAAACCTCTTGGGATGGAGCTGGATGTGGTTCCCCAACTATTGGTGTTGCGTCTCCTCTCATGAAGGCCGGTGTGATGAGATTTACGGTCGGGTCCTCTGGGATTCGTCTAATCACTACACCAAAACTGGCGATTGGTCACGGCCAAAATCCCTGACCAAAACTGTGGGTCGCGGACTTGGTCCGTGACCATTTCGGGCATGACCATTTTCACGGGTCGCGGCCCAAGTCCATGACCAAGAAATGGTCACGGCCGAGAGGGGTCACGACAGATGGTCGCGGACTTGGACCGTGACCCATACCGTGACGGGTCACGGCACTCATCCGTGACCCACAACAGTGACAAATTGGTCGCGGCCAAAGTCCGTGACCCACGTCGGTGATAAAAAATAAAAATAAAAATTGGTTGCGTCCCTCATTCGTGACCCACAACCGTGAAAAATTGGTCGTGGCCAAAGTCCACGACCCACGGTCCGTGACAAAAAAATTAAAAAAAAATTGGTCGCGGCCAAAGTCCGCGACAAAAAAATAAATAAAAAACTGGTCGCGGCTCTCATCCGTGACGCATAACCGTGACAAATTGGTCCCGCCCAAAGTCTGCGACCCACAACCGTGACAAAAAAAATTAAAAAAATGGCCGGGAACATTTTTATGCGCGACGAAAAAAATAAAAATGGTCATGGACAAAGTCCATGACCATGTTTAACTATAATTTAAAAAAATATATATATATTTTTGGTCCAATCCTAAAATTGGGGGTCCTGTGAGTGCACCGTCGGTTGCTACGTGTAACGTTGGATGCGTACGAGGTGTTACAAATATTTATTATTGGCAAAATAATAAAAAAAATCACAAATTGCGAATCGAGAATGTTGTTAATAAACAAATATATATACAAACTTATAAATATTACACGTCTTAATAATTCAAAAGACCAAAAAAAAATTGGGCAGAGTTTCCTCTATTTTCTTGACATTCCAAAACCTGTAAATGTAAAACCTGCTCATTATAAAGCCCGCACGACCATAAAATTCAACAATCAAGTTATAAAAGCCCGCACGGCCATAAAACTAAACAATAAAAGCCCGCACGGCTGTAACACAAAAAACAAAATCCTGAATGTCCACAACATATAAACAATCTTCATGCTGTAGACCATTGCCTCATTCGTTTGTTCCGCGTGCAAAAATCCTACAAATGATAGGATACATAAAAAAAATATCAGTAACCAAGTAGTTTTACAAAAAAATTAATCAAGCTAAAAAATTGCATATATGAGTTAAAATTATCAGTAACCCAGTAGAAATATGCAAATTACCTTCGTATTCTCAAATCGGGAGTCCCGCGACTGCGAGGTCAGTTCCTACGAGTTACATTGGTACCGTGGGAGGTGTTGGAGCCACCCACGGGGACGTTCGGGGACTGTTTCGAATTCTCACCCTCTAACGCCATGTTTTTAAGCCTAAGTCTAGAAATATGAAACTTATCGTCGTATTCTCAAACCGGGAGTCCCGCGGCTGTGAGGTCAGTTCCTACGAGTTACATTGACCCCCATGTGCGACCAACTTCAGTCCAACAACAAAACCTGCTGCTGATTAACAAATGGTCACGGCCTATAGCCGTGACCCACACCAAGAAATGGTCACGGCCCATAGCTGTGACCCTCAATCTGTGATGCGCGACCCTTCTTCACTAATCCTAGTACTTGAATGAGGGATGGTCACGGCCCATAGCCGTGATCCACACCCATAAATGGTCATGGCCCTAAACCGTGACCAGTAATGTGTGTACTATCTTCTTCGTCATGCCATGGGTCACGAACTTGGGCCGTGACCCATTCGCGACCAAGCTTGGAGGGAATTTTGGCACGAATTTGGCACCAAGATGGTCACGACCTGGTCACGGCCCAAGTCCGCGACCACTGTGGTCACAGACTTGGGCCGTGACCACTTCCAGAGCATCGATAATTTAGTGTGGTAATAAATATGGTCACGCCAAGTATTGAGTGGGTCACGGCCCAAGTCCGCGACCAGCTGGTCACGGACTTGGGCCGTGACCCACCGGGCGTGACCATTCGCAGGATTTGGTGTAGTGAATTATATCTTGACTAAAAGCTAACAACTAGTGTTGCATGGCCTACTGACTGTCCACCAGAGACCTCAGTGTTACCGCTACGTCGGTCATCTCAGACTAAGGAGGTGTTTGGATGGAATTAGCCCCAACGTTTGATAGGAAATCAAAAGATACCTGCTATCAAAGAAATGAAATAACAATAAAAGTGGTGTAAAAAACTCATAAAATAAGATGAATCAAATAGGAAGCTGATGAACTCCTCCACCTAAGCTCTTTCAATGATGATTCAGATCCAACAATAGTGGACTTGAATCACAACTAGATGTGAGAGAGAAATCCAAGCTAAAGATAAGAACAATAAAAACTGTAACAACACATAAACTCCCATATCCATTTTATATATTATCTTCCTTAAAAACCTTTTCTATAGAAAGAATCCTTATATCAAATCATGTATGTCGGGAATATATATACACTAGCGGAATACCTGTGCCTGAAGGCACGAATAAAAATTTACAAAGTATTGATTCATCAATAATTGAAGTCAAAACATTTTTTCAATGTGTGTCAAATATTTAGAAAATTTGACGAGAGTTTCCTTTGTTTATAGAACTACCACCCCGTTTAAGAAATAAATAAACTCTAGCAACAACAATACTAAGAGTCCTTGGACCTTGTCATATATTTAACTCAATTCATGAAAATTACGTGAATACATCAATAAATAAAAAATGCTTGTGATGCACAAACACAATTCTGTAAATGAATTTTCTCCCAACCATAATTTTAGTGGCTTGATAAAAAAAAGTGTCAAATTAATGCAACGATAGAAATTCACTTACTTGAAAAGAAAATAAAAATTTATAAATATGACATTTCGACTATAATATTGTTACCATAATCCTTAATACACATTTGAATTCTCTTTTCTTTACTCTTATAGCCTGCAATTGAAAATAAGATAATAATTAGTTAGTAGGAAAAACATTGCAATCCAGTAATTCATAAAAACTAATAGGGATAATGTATAGCTACAGCCATCTAAGTGAACAAATTTACTCAAATATGTAATACCCCGTAATTTTAATGAGTTTTAAAATGGGTTATATTTTAAATTAATGGATTAATTGGATTTTATTATAAATTAATTTATTTGGGTTTTATCCGAATTGTGGATATTAAAAATGAATGATTCTGAATGTTACTTAAAGATATTTAGGTAATATATGAATGTGATGATTATTGATATTGTTGTGAGTTATTAATTCAGTAATTTGAATTTTTAGTCGGACGCGGCATGGGACGTGTCGGGACAAATTGTGAGATTAATTAAGAAACTTATTTTTATATTGACCTTATAGTCATTTCGACTGCGTCAGAAAAGTCTATTTGGATGTTAATTTTGGGTCTCGGGTCATTTGGAAATGAAAAGGCAACCCAAAAGGGCATTTTGGTTATTTTTATAAGTGGGATGAATAGTGATTCCGGGTTTTGTCTTATTATAAATATTTGGAGATTAGTTGTACATGGGTTCATTCATCTCTTCTACACAAAAAAAAATTGAGAGGTCATCTTTTGAGAGAAAGTGAAAGGTTGCTTAAGAAGAGAGAAGCTTGCTTGGAAAGGAGGAGAACAAAAGACCAAAGGTCACCACCACCAACCACTACCGAAAGTTGATTGGAGAAGGGGAGAACCACCTGTGATATACTACAGCAAAGGATCAAATCTTCATTAGAGGTAAATGTTTGATAATTGCAATCTAAGTTTGTATATTGTCCATGTTAGAATAGTTATAAAAATATGAGATTTTTCATGATTGGAAGATGAAAATATAGAGTTGTTAATGGATTTCTGGAATCTAAAAATTTATAGGAATCAAACTCATGTTGTAGGTAGATAGTAATCCACTAAATAATCACAAATCTATTGAGGAAATTTTGAGAATCATTAGTGTGTTCTTGAAGATATCATGTAGATAATTTTCTGAAAAAGAGGATAAATATATGCTTTTAATTCAAACTCTTGATGATGAGATGTTGGGAATGATTTATAACCTACTAGGTGTTAATGGGTATTGATGATTAGATGTTGGGTGTTGAATCTTAAAGGTTTTTAGGTTCGAAAATGGTGAAAAATGCTGAAATTTGGTGAAGTAGATGAAATAGTAGGTCTCGCGCGAAGTGGTTCAAACGAGATGGGGATCTCGCGCGAAGTGGTTCGAACGACATGTGGAAGTCGTTTGAGCGAGATAGAATCTCACGAGAAGTCACTCGAACGACATGTGGAAGTCGTTCAAATGACAATCATTCTGGTTCGAGCGACAGAGGAAATTTTTGGAGATTTTATCACAGTCCAATTTTGAGTTGCCGATTTATTGGAGTCAGAGAAATTGCCAAATAGTAAATTCAAATAGGAAAGAATTTTGGGAAAAGTATATGAACCTTGGATATAATAGGACTTAGAGAAGATCAGTAAGCCCTAGATAAGAATCGAATTAATGTGATTGGAATTTAATTGATTAGAATGATGATAATTAAATTGAAGGAAATTTCGGTTGCTAGATTCATGTGTTGGATTCTAATTTGTATGCATGAGGATTAAGGATAGGTTTAGTAGGTGAGATTTAATATAACAGCTGGGTAGCCTTAGAATTACAATTTGAACATCAAGGTGTGAGTTTAAGATCATTATTGATTGCGCAAGGACTAAGGGTAGTACAAGCGCTTAGTGGTATGGCGCCTGGATAAAGATGGGAGTTCAGTCCACATTTGGTTGAAAGAGGGGATAAGGTTATCCCGATCGCGTATTTGAAGTAGACGGACCTCCACGATCGAAAAAGTTAAGTAGTAGTGTATTGGAGGGGTTCCTTGTTTGAATTTCTCTTTGCGAGATGCTCCGTGCATGAACCTTAACGACGCCGGGAGTGGAGAGATGTTATAAAATGCGAGGATGTTGATTTTGTTGATAAGTCATATAGTGTGAATGAAACACTATAGACTATGAGCCATGTGATGATGGTATTCAGTCCTAGCTGATAGAAGATGTGTTTATAAGAGATTATAAACAATCGGTTATAACCCTAATTAAAGGAGAGTTTAAATTTGTAGTAATTCGGGAGATAAGATGATATGGACCAGTAGGATATTAGTGATTTATTACTGAATAAAATGTTGAGGAAAAACCAAATTAAACCTTGAATAATGAGTGAGACTCTGGATTATAAAATTAAAGAAGTAAAGTCATGATATTTTAATATGTAGGATTTGAAAGATATAATGCTACATATGGGAATTATCTTAGGGTAATGTGAGTACCTTGTTGATATTTTATTATAGGTAGATGATAATGCCTATTTGATTGATTGATGATTTATGTGTATGACATACCTAGCTTACTTGCTATCGACAGGGAGGTTTGCGCGTGAGGGCAATCATATCCTGATGAATCCATGGGATTTTTGATTTGTCGCTCGAGAACATAGGTCTATGAAAGACTTATCGGGGAGTTGATAAGTCCGCTGACTATGGGAACGTAGGTATGTGCGTGACCCGTGGGTATGAGAACTATGTCCGCCTCCAAATGTTTGTGTTGTTGATTGTGGTTAGTGGAATCCTTACTGAACCTTTAGTCCCCTATTCGGCGACCAACGATATTGGGACATGATAGCAGAGTAATGCATTGCGCCGCAGTTGTGACTCGGGGTGCCGTATTATATATGTATATATATATATATAATGAATTAAATGAATGTATATAGTGGTTTGGTTAATCTATTGTGTGATAATTGTAGATAATGGTGAATTGAGAAAAAAGAATTGAAATAAGTTAATGAATATTTATTGAAGATCTTAATTCATGTTAATGAGAAATGATTCATGTTAATGGAAAACGTATATGAAAGATTATATGACGTATGGTATGGGATAGAATCATATTATGGAAACTAGTGAGGAGGAACCATTAACTAGGAGGTTAATAGGAAATGTTAAGCATGCACTCTAGATGAGGGGTGAGAATATCAAGTGAGAGTTGGATACTAACATGTACATAATAAATGTTTTATTGTACTTGTTGTTTTCAAAATCATTTTCACATCGGGCTCTGACCCATTTCCTTGCATATTTTCTTTTCTATTGTACCTTCTATATCAGGTGTCCAGTAGCAGGGACGCCAACCTTAGAGGATTATGACGAGCTATGGAGCTATGGAATATTGCTTAGACGCCTATCTTCATTTGATTCATGTCGCCCAAAAGGAATTTAGTTATCTTCTTTTCTATCGGAGTAAAATAGTCTTGTACTCGTGTCATTTTAATACATTTACTATTGTAGGGATTACTGTATTGGATAATTATTTGGGAATGTTTATTCCAATTGCATTTAAATTATTTTGTGTTATATGTTTGGTTATTAGTGTTATAGAATAATATGTGTAGTGTTATTCGAAAACTAAAAATGGATTTTGTTGAATTAAAATTTGGAAAGTTTTTAACACCAGCTTAATTGGGTATTGGGTGAGTTGTAAATGTTTTCAATAGTGATGCTAAGAATGAGCCAACTGTATATTCTGTTTTAATTTGGTATGGGATTGGCCACCCGATATTTAATTAGGCGGGGTGTTACAAAATCCAGTTAACAAATGTAAAAATCCTTAAGTAGTTAAACCTTATACAATGCACCTTTTATAGCAAAGCTTTGTACATTGTTCATCGATTTATTACACCATCCCAAAACTGGGTCAGCTAGAAAGGGCTTTTCAAAATTCACCTATAAAACAAAACAAATAGTAACTATAAAAAAAACATATCAAAATCACAAAACATATAGTAACTAAAAAATCTCATTATAACTTGAAAGAAACAATAAATAGTAATAATCTTAAGTACAAATTTTATAAAACATAACAAATAAAACGTTGATGAGATAATTGTCATTAGCACTGAAGCAAGCAGACATGGGAGAAACCCGGAGATCCAAAATTGAAGCAATATAGTCTAAACAAAAAAATGGTAAGAATATTGGAACACAAAACTTCAAATAGAAAACAACATAACATATAGAGTACCTTGTGCTAAAGACTTTTAGCCAAAAACTTAATGAATTTGATGTTAACGAATATAAAGACTAAAATTTGGATCTTAAAATAATAGTCATTAACATCCGAGAAATAATAAATGATAAAAAGATATTCCTAAACAAAAAGGTGTAATAAACACCCCAGTTTGTAAATGTAAATCATTATCCAAAAGCACAAAGTGACAACATAAGAATATCTTAAATAAATTTTAGAAAATCTCAAAGAACTACGCTATAGATGTAACATAACAATGCAACCCAACAATTATGGAAACCAAGACTTCGAGTTTATGATGACGATACACACTATAGAAGAAACTACGTAAGTTCATTGTGATATCCCAAAGAAAAAGGTTGTAAGATATTTAATAAAGTAGTTTCAAGATTATGATTACAACAAACTATTTAGTACTAAACATACGATTAGTTGATGTATATTTCCTTTTGTTGCAGATCTTTACTCAACAATGTAGTTTTAAGATCATGATTATAACACATGGAATGAACACTGAATTGGTGGGAGGCGACTGTGCTGCTATTGGTGTTTTAATTTCTTCCGTTTGGTTGTTTCATTATGTTGTCACTGTTGCTGCCGCTTTTTCTTCATAGGTTTTGTTGGCTTGAAACTGTTAAACTAAGAAATCGTAGAAACTCTAGGCCAATTAAAATCATCAGGGGCTCCACATAGCTCAAATATTTTATTTTATTGTTATGTCTAATCTTTACTTGGAAATATTGGCTTTCCAAGGAAGAGCTCAGTAAAGATACAATTTGTCGATCGCATATTAATAGCTGGACCACAATTTCTTATCCTAAGAAGCAACTCAGGTGGTCTGCACCATAAAGTGATTACACGATTTATAAGATTCCCATTGTGATCACTTGAGAGAGATCGGGCCAAACCAAAATCTGCAAGCTTCAAATTTCCCTCATTGTCTATTAGAAGATTAGAGCCTTTGATGTCATGGTGGAGTACTTGATTTACATGACAGTAATGAAACCATGTTAAAAGTTGTCTCGTATAGCACTTAATCTGAGGAACTAAAAATATCATCCTAGGATAGTCAGTAAGGCACATCAAATCATGGTCCATGTATTCAAAAACCATGTAGATTCCACCATTATACTTGTTAACAACTGGCCTCCCTTGATCATCCCTCTCTGGACTTGGAGAGGTTAATATACCTTTTAGCATACTTACATTTTCGTGATGCAGTTGCTTTAAAATTTTGATTTCACGTATGGTAGTTATAAGGAAACCGTCTCTCTCATTGTCCATACGTATCTAGAAATTTTTAAACCATTTCCCCCATTTTGATTTCTCTAGCCATGTACATAGGAATTTTTAAACCACCCAAATCTGTCATCCTGATCTGATTCAGATAAACCCGAAAGATATAGAAAAAATCAGTAAATATATAAAAGAAAAAAGAAAAAAAAACTCCTAATAAATTATGAACCCAATTTATAAATCAACAAAAAAATTGTTTAACCCAAAACCCATAACAGTTGAAGCCCAAACATGCCGTATTGGACCTTAAAACTCAAACTGAAGAATCTTAGAACAACATGAAACCATTAAAATACAGAAGCAAAAGAGAGAAGTGTAAGCCCTTATGTCCAAAAATAAATACAAACACCAAAGCTCTTGCGAAAGGTATATGGTTTGATGGGTTGATGTAATGGTATTTGGTCCTTTCTTGTACTACCGGGCATCTACATATAAAAAGAAAAAAAAGTACAATAAACTACGAAATATCATTAGCCAGATTAAGATAACATATACAAAAAATCAAATTTTTGAAAGCTAAAACAAATATGTGACTCTAAATAGTGGTTCCAGATCTTCGAGGCAACCAATGTTGGAAGGCAAATAATGCAGGAAGGTTAAATGCGACTGTAATTGAATAGTGGTTTCAGATCTTCAGTGGATCATACCATTGTGTTTATCTCTGTCTTAGGTTACTCCATCCAAGTTTATACTTTACCTAAATAAGATGAAGTCTAATAGAGTGTTATACATAAAAATACTCGGGTTGGATAAATCCGTACCAGTACATAGTAAACAGTTAGCAGTAGTGAAGTTTCTTAAGAGTACCATGTTCTAAATGTACATGTTAAATCTAAAGTATAAAAATACAAATCATATTATAGTCAATTGAGTACAATTCATTGTGTAATTCAATTCAACTATCTAAAGCAATATCATGCTCATGATTTCAAAAATTCTTTCGATTAAAATATGGACTTCATAAAGCAGGTTCACTTGGAAGAATAGACAAAAATAGGGAGAATGTCTTCAACCATTATAAATATGCCATCACAAATATTCTGACTTGTATTTATGAAAAGAAAGCACCTCGAATAGTCCATCACATATATGCCATCACATATATGATTTCTAAAAGGGCCCTTGCTGCCAAAGACACCCTACCTTGGTAGAAAATAGGAATAATTTACTCGACAAAAAATATTAGACATATTGAACAACATATACTCATGGTAGCAATGTAAAAAACATTAATTAGTGGGGTAAATTGCAGTAATTACTCATTTATATACTCGTCAAAAAACTAAATAACAAAAGTTGATATTGAAATGGAATGAGAAACAAACTTAAAAATAAATATGATGGAAGTACATCCATTGTAGGAAAGATATGCTATAAGTAGGTAGTATCCGAGATTCGTAATGCTATATATCTAAAATAAATATATCATCGAACCAAAAGGTTTAAAAATCCTACAATCAATAACAAAAATAACAAAGATCATATTTTTTCATGCTCTACGAATAACAAAAACGCATCCATGTGAAGCACCAATAAAACACACAAAGAGACTAAACCCAACATGTATGCATACTTGGATAAAATTCTAATATTAGAGATCAAATACCAAATGACCGATCCTTGAGAATATATAAGCATAAACATGAAAACTAAATTGACTTTACCCAAAAATTAAAGCGTAACAAAGATGAAAATTAAAGATCGTAGCATATGTAATACGATAATGCTGGGTGAGGCGCTTTGAAATTCAGCACGCCCCTTATCGAAATACCAGACCAAGATTAAAGGAGCCAAGCTATGTCCTCGTACTAAAACAAAAACCAAAGTCAAAGAAAAATGAAAGCATAATATAACTTCCACAACCAAAAAAGATAAAAAAATATAAAGAGAGAGAAAAGATACTTCACCGCCATAGTTTTAAGTAAACGTCATAATCCTTTTTCCATGTTTAACATGGTATGGTATGCAGTATAATGTATCAAGCAGTTATAGATGTTGACACATCAGTTACTGCTTGAAGACCTCATGAGGATTTCCTATTAATTCTAGCATAATTATGAATAAAGATGAGAATTTTAATTGCATTAATATTATAGAACGAGTAAAACTACATGTACCCACAAAAAAACCCAAAAAGTGTACATGCCTAATAAGACAAATATGAGTACAAGCTTTTTATGCACTTGATGGGACCCATTTATATGCCCTGGCAGGACCCATAACAATAAGGTATAAACTTTTAATGCATTGGGTATGGGTTTGGGGTTTTTTTGTCGTTATGTGTAGATTTATTCTTATAGAACAGAATGCAGCCATCCTGCATTGAATTGCTCCATGGGAGCCGAAAGTGAGCACAGTTCCCATAATAGTGTATACAACTTCACTCAGTTTGAGATTTTTTTTCTCTATCAATGTGTCACACCCTAACCTCATTAGGATATAATTAACTCAATAGTTCACAAACCACACTTATTATTTATTTATTTGGTAATGCGAAATACTAAAAATGCGGAATACTAAAAATACAATCGTTTCAAGGAGACATAATTTAAACCGAACTCACATACCATTTAACTTAATTAGAACTAGTACGATGTATAAACAAAAACTAACAAGACCCTACTATTATTTACTCAACCTCCTGGACCTGGGAGTGGCAGCTTCAGAACCGGAAAATGTAAACATATAAAACCATGAGTTTAAAAACTCAGTGAGTGTACTACATCTCTATATAGCAAAAGTACTATTTTAACATCTCAACATATCCATATATATCCATCTTTGTGCCAAATTAGGCCATATACATATCCGGAGTTAATAAACCCCACATCTCCTGCCTGTAGGCAATAATCATATCCCTAGGTTTTAATAACCTAACATCTCCTGAATAGCATAGCAACTCAACATATCTTGACTTTTGTAAAGCCATAACATCTCAACATCTCTTGCTTTTAACAAGCCTTAACATCTCAACATCTCATGACTTTTAATAATCCATATCATCTCAACATATAATACATACACATCATATCCATAATAAACTCAGTAAGTACACTCACATTGTGTTGTCAACTAGGTATTCACGTTTCCCTCGGGTGGAGCTGAACTGGGTTGATTTGACCTTACACCTGTTAATCCAACTAAATTAGTATTGAACTTCAATCATAAATATTATCTTAATATATCTATGTAACTTTCAATGACTATACAACAACAATATAATTCTACTGAAGTCATATTCAATGAAATATGTGTAAAGACGAAACAATGGTATACATGTTGATAAGGTCATGAACATTCAATCCTAGAAGCTACCTCATATGAAATTTATACCTAAAATCAAGTAAACATAAAAGAATGCTTCTCAATATATATACGCATGAAACATGTACTCAAAATACCCTTGGGAAGGAGCAAATAAAAGCATTCCTTCATGGGGTATCCAATATGGCCTCAAATTATTATCCTCCATACTTAACCATCCCATATTCATAAATTGTACATATACGTGTGTCCAAGCTTATCAATATGAAAACATAACTGAATATAATTTCCATTACAAGTGACGGTGCAATTTTTCAAGCTTCCTAGAGCAAGTTATGACCATTTCTTTACAACATCATAAATCTCCCTACAACCTCCTCTATTGTTCCTTAAACTTCCAAGAATTTTCATAATTTTTCTCCATCATATATTTCCATCATTTTTTACCCATTTTCATTACACATACTTAATAGTACAGAATTAAAGTTTCATAATTTTTTGACTTCATTTCCTATCTCAAAAGCTTGACCAAACTCAGGGCATACCGAAAAGAAATATACAAATAGCAACTATATACCAACTTTCAACCATCATTAAGGCCTAACCACAAGGATTTAAATTCTAATTCTCGGATATGACATGAATATATGAGTCTAATTTCATATTCAATTAAAATTTCTAAATTCCAGTAATCACACAAAGAGAGATGCAAGTTTGAATACAAGTGGTTTCAATACAAAGCAATATAACCTATAAACACCACTTATCTCACATTGGAACCAATACATATTATCACAAAGGATGATGGAATTGTTATCAATAATTCACGATTTACATACCTTGAAATAAGTATAATACAAGATTAAAACAATATTAACACATAATTTTACCTTGGAAACACTTTAAGGATTTTCTTGGAATTTTCCTAGCTTTTCTTGAAATCTTTTCTTCCTTAAACTTCTACTTTCTCTTTCCTTAAGCTTAAATGTGACCCCCTAACCCTATTAGGATATAATTAACTCAATAGTTCACAAACCACAATTATTATTTATTTATTTATTTGGTAATACACATTAAAATAATTTCAAGGTTAAAATGCGAAATACTAAAAATACAATCGTTTTAAGGGGACATAATTTAAACAAAACTTTCACACCATTTAACTTAATTACAACTAGTACAGTGTACAAAACAAATTGACTAGACAATACTACTATTCACTCAATATCCTAGACTTGGCAGTGGCAGTTTCAAAACCTGAAAATGTAAACATATAAAATCATGAATTTAAAAACTCAGTGAATGTACAACATCTCTATATAGTAAAAGCACTATATTAACATCTCAATAGATTAATATATCCATCTCTGGGCCAAATTAGGCCATATACATATCCAGAGTTAATAAACCCCACATCACCTGCTCGTAGGCAATACTCATATCCATAGGTTTTAATAACCTAACATCTCCGGAATTGCATAGCAACTCAACATATCCTGACTTTTATAAAGCCATAACATCTCAACATCTCTTGGCTTTTAATAAGCCATAAAATCTCAACATCTCATGACTTTTAAATAAGCCATATCATCTCAACATATAATACATATACATCATATCCAAAATCAACTCAGTAAGTACACTCACCTTGGGTTGTCAAATATGTATTCACGTTTCCCTCGGGTGGGGCTGAACTTGGTTGATTTGACCTTACACCTGTTAATCCAATTAAATAAGTACTGAATATCAATCATAAATATTATCTTAATATATCTATGTAACTTTCAATGACTATACAACAACAATATAATTCTACACAAGTCACATTCCATGAAACATGTGTAAAGACGAAACAATGGCATATATGATGATAAGGTTATGAACATTCAACCATAGGAATACCTCGTAATGAATTTATAACTATAACCAAGTAAACATAAAAGTATACTTCTGAATGCACATACACATGAAACATGTACTCAAAATACTCTTTGGAAAGAGAAGATAAAAACATTCTTTCAATGGGTATCTAGTATGGCCTCAAATTATTGTGCTCCATACTTAACCATTCCATATTCATAAATTGTATAAATACAGGAGTCAAACCTTATCGATATGAAAACATATATGAATATACTTTCCATTACAAGTGACGGTGTAATTTTTTAGGCTTCCTAGGGCAAGTTATGACCATTTCTTTACAACACAAGAAATCTTCTCTACAAGCTCCTCTATTGCTCCTTCAATTTCCAAGAATTTTCATAATATTTCTACATCATAACTTTGCATGATTTTTAACCCATTTTTAGTAAACGTACTTAATAGTACATAATTAAAGTTTCTTAAATTTTTGACTTCACTTGCTATCTCAAAATCTTGACCAAAGTAAGGGCATACCGAAATGAGATTTACAAACATCAACCATATCACTAACGCCTAACCACAAGGAGTTAAATTCTAATTATGGGATATGACATGAATATATGAGTCTAAATTCAAATCCAATTGGAATTTCTGAATTCCAAAAATCACACAAAGAGATATGAAAGTTTGAATACAAGAGGCTTAAATACAAAGCAATATGACCTATAAACACCACCTATCTCACTTATGAACCAATACTTATTATCACAAAGGATGATGGAATTTTTATCAATAATTCATGATTTATATACTTTGAAATAAGTATAATACAAGATTAAAACAATATTAACAAATAATATTACCTTGGAAACACCTTAAGGATTTTCTTAGATCTGTTTTCCTAGATTTTCCTTGTAACCCTTTCTTCCTTGACTTCTACCTCTCTTTCCTCAAGCTAATAACACCTCAAACTGAACCTAGGGACTTATTTGGTGAATAAATAAGTTAAAGGGAGATTTTTAAGTTGGCCAAGTCTGCCTCCCATGCCAACCAATCAAATTAAAACACTTGGTTTACTAAAAGACAATTTTCCACTTAAAGGGAAAGGACAGATTTTCCCCTTGTTCGTAAATTCGGTCTAACTTCTTGTTCAGAAATCCGTTTGATGTACCATTTGTTGTGATAGAACCCTAACTCCCATGTCTACAACTATATAGTTTTCACCTCAAGTAATTTGTAATGTTATAAGGGTCAAAACTAGTCTGAAACATAAACATTTCTACCGAAAATAACAAAATCATGTGTTTGGAAATAATTTAACATTTCATGATTTATGAAAGTAGGATTATACTAATAGTGATCTCTTAACATTAGATATACTAATAACAAATTATTTATATCACATAAGATAAACATGATTTAAATATAATTTATCATAATTATATCCGGGTTGTCACAACCTCCCCCCTTAGAAAATTTCATCCCCGAAATTTAATATGAAGTTCACTTACCAAACAAATGGGGATATTGTTTCTTCATGCTGTCCTCCATTTCCCAAGTTACTTCTTTAATACCATGGCTCATCCACATAACTTTAACTAAGGTAATAACTTTATTTCTCAGTACTTGCTCCTTACGAACAATAATTTCCATTGGTTCCTCGATGTACGACAAGTCTTCCTTCAGTTCAATTGGTTGAGTTTTCAACTGATGAGATGGATCCGCCAAATACTTACGAAGCATCGATGCATGATAAACATCATGTAAACGGGATAAATCTGGAGGTAAAGCTAATCTATATGCCAGGGTCCCAATTATTGCTAACACTTCATATGGTCCAATGTATTTTGGACTTAGTTTCCCCTTTTTCCCAAATCTCATGACGCCTTTCCATGGTGAAATATGTAGGAATACAAAATCTCCCTTCTGAAATTCCAATGGACACTTTCTCTTATCTGCATAAAAAATTTCCTTCTTTGCGCTATCTTTATCCGTTCCCAAATCATTTTAATCTTTTCTGTTGTCATATCTATCAATTCAGAGCCCAAAAGTTTCCTTTCACCTACTTCATCCCAACACAAAGGCATTCTACATCTCCTCACATATAAAGCATCATACGGAGCCCTAACAATGGTGGACTGATAATTACTATTATACAATAATTCCATCAATGGAAAATGATCATCCCAACTACCCTTGAAGTTAAATACACAAGCTCGTAACATGTCTTCTAATATTTGAATCGTCCTTTCGGATTGTCCATCGGTTTGGGGATGAAATGTAGTGCTGAACTTCAAACTTGTGCCCATGGCATTCTGTAAACATGGCCAAAACTTAGAAGTGAATGTTGGATCTCTATCTGATATAATTGACACTGGTGCCCCATGTAAATGGATAATATCATCAACGTACATACGTGCATACTTATCAACAGTGTAGGTGGTCTTAACTGGAAGAAAATGAGCTGACTTCGTCAATCTGTCTATAATCACCCAAATACAATCATGCCCCTTTGGTGACTGGGGTAATCCGGTAACAAAGTCCATCGTTATATGCTCCCACTTCCATTCCAAAATAGTCAATGATTGCAACAATCCTGCCAGCTTCTGATGCTCCGCTTTCACTTGCTGACATACTAAACATTTAGCTACAAATTATGCAATCTCATGTTTCATATTGTTCCACTAGTAATACTCTTTCAAATCTCTGTACATTTTGGTACCTCCCAGATGCATAGAGTAAATAGAACTATGTGCCTCTTCAAATATATCCTTCTTTAAGGGTGGATCATTTGGTACACAAATCTTGTTTTTATAACACAATGATTCATCATTCTTAATTTCAAAGACACTCTCTTTACCATCCAAGACATTCTTGTTTCTTCTTCTCAATGAATGGATCACTGACCAGCAAATTTTTTATACGTTCTGCCAATAAAGGTCTCACTATGACATGTGCTAATAAGCCTCACCTTTTGAAAAACTTAATTCAATGCCCATCGCTGCCAAGTCAAGTATATTTCCCACACGTGCACACTGTATGCAACCTAGAATCCCTGATGATTTTCAACTCAAAGCATCTGCTACTACATTGGCCTTACTAGAATGATGATGAATGGTACAGTCATAGTCTTTAATCATCTCTATCCAATGCCTCTGCCTCAAATTCAAGTCTCTTTGTGAAAAAAAATACTTCAAACTTTGATGGTCAGTGAAAATTTCACACGTCTCTCCATACAAATGATGTCTCCATAATTTCAAGGCAAAAACAATAGTCGCAAGTTCTAAATCGTGTGTATGATAATTACGTTCATGCATCTTCAACTGTCTAAATGCATAAGAAATCACCTTTCCATGTTGCATGAAAACACAATCCAGAACCTGATGTGGAGCATCAGTAAAAATCACAAAACCTTCTCCACTGGATGGAACAGTGAGAACTGGAGATGATACTAACCTATTTTTCAACTTTTCAAAGCTGTGCTGACATTCATCACTCCACACAAATTTCATTCCTTCCGAGTTAATTTAGTCAACGGTAAGGCTATAGATGAAAACCCCTTTATGAATCTTCTATAATATCCAACCAATCCTAGGAAACTCCTTATCTCCGTTACATTTCTTGGTCTTTCCCATTGAATAATTGCCTCTACCTTCTTAGGGTCAACATAAATTCCATCTCCTGAAACAACATGCCCCAGAAATACTACCTGATTCCACCAAAACTCACATTTGCTAAACTTAGCAAATAATTGACTATCTCGCAAAACTTGCAATACAACTCTTAGATGCTTCTCATGTTCCTCCTAGTTAGGTGAGTATATCAAAACATCATCAATAAAGACAATCACAAACGAATCTATGAAAGGATGAAATACCCAATTCATTAAATCCATAAACACTGCAGGAGCATTTGTTAACCCAAGGGGCATTACCAAAAATTCATAATGACCATAACGAGAACGAAAAGCTATTTTAGAAATGTCACAATCTCTCACCCTTAATTGATGATAACCCGATCTCAAATCAATTTTTGAAAACACTTTAGCACCCTATAATTGATCAAACAAATCATCAATATGAGGCAATGGATATTTATTTTGAATAGTTACCTTGTTCAACTGCTTATAATCAATGCAAAGTTGCATGGTGCCATCTTTCTTTTTCACAAATATTATTGGAGCACCCCATGGTGATACACTGGGTCGAATAAACCCTTTGTCTAGCAAATCTTGAAGTTGAACCTTTAACTCCTTTAGTTCCAAAGGTGCCATTCTATATGGAGAAATAGAAACTGGAGTTGTACCAGGCACTAAATCAATAGTAAACTCTACCTCTCTACTAGCTGGCAGTCCTGGTAATTCATCTGGGAACACATCTGTATAATCCTTAACTACTGGGATATCTTCAAATTTTTGCAATTCCCTGTTTGTGTCCACAATATATTCTAAAAAGCCTTGACAACCCTTATTTAACAATTTCCTCGCCCGAAGGGCAGAAATAAGACAGTTTGGAACCAGATTTCTTTCCCTAGTAAATTTGAATTCTTCCTCCCCCGGCATACTAAATGTAACCTCCTTGAGAAAATAGTCAATCGATGCATGGTAGGAAGATAACCAGTCCATACCCAAGATTATATCAAAATCTTGAATATCTAGTGGAATTAAATCAATGGTCAACTCCCTCTCCCCCACATACAATACACAATTTCTATACACGCGCTCCACTAACATCACATCCCCCATAGGTGTATAAATATATAAACCACAATCTAGATAAGAACATGGTCTACCCAAATGCATCGTAAATGACAGTGCTACAAATGAATGAGTGGAATCTGGATCAATAATCACGTAAGCATGTTGGTTCATGATATAAAATGTACCTGTCACCACCTCTAGATTAGCTTGAGCATCTTGTAAAGTCATTGAAAATATTATTTCCGGTGCCCTGGAACCACTAGCCTGTCCTCTACCCCCTCCTCTCCCTATGACTCCAGGTGATGAGCCTCGACTAGTAATAGCTGATTGAATCCCTCCCAATAGCATAGGACAGTTCCTTTTTGTGTGACCAATTTGATGACAGTGATAACACTCTACCCCCTTTAACTTGGGACAATCTGGACTGATATGGCCCTCAGCTTTGAAAAAATAGCATGTAACAGGCTTAGACTTCCCATTGTCATTCTCTTATTGTCTATTCTGTTAGCCCATCGATCCTGCACCCCCAAGACTTCTTGGTGTCCTATTCTGAACATAATTTCCAGTCCCTCTACCTCGTTGAAATCTTTGACTCCCCTATTTTGAGTATTCTACACTGCCTTCCTTTTGTAGAGATGGATCAAATATACTCCTATTTCCCCTTTGTTCCCTATCCTTTATTACATCATTAACATCTCCTTCAACCATCATAGATTTGTTAACTAAAGAAGTATAATCTACTATTTTAAGTGCAGTGAGTCTAGACTTGATAACCAAATTCAACCCATCCTGAAATATGGTGCATTTGTCCTCCGCATTGTGTAAGAAACGTAATGAAAATCGAGACAAAGATATAAATTTAGTTTCATACTCCCTGACTAACATATTCCCCTAAGTCAATGATAAAAATTCTCTCTCTTTTTGCTTCCGATACATGCGAGGAAAATACTTTTCATATAAGACTTTAATAAAGGAATCCCATGTAATTACCTCACCTCCCTCCGGAGTAAGCAATAAATATTTGGAAGACTCCCACCAATATTTACCTTTGCCCTTTAACATGAAAGTGGCCAAAATTACCTTCTGCATGCCAGGTACATTCATCACCCCGAAGATAGTTCTGTGTCTCTAACCCAAGCCTCAACTACTACAGGATCTACAGAACCTGAGAATGTTGGGGTGTTCAATTTGATAAACTTCTCGTACAGAGTATTCTTCTCCTCTTGTTGTATTTCCCTTTCTCTTCTGGCCAAAGTCTTCTCCTCCAAGTACTTGGCTTGTTGTTATGCTATTTACGTCATAAACATGTTTTGTTGTTCTACCATTAAAGTCATGGCACGAGCCATTTTCTTCAGATTTGTAAGTTGTTTAGGAGCCCCCTCTACATTATTTGGATTTTATTGGTTTACTGTATTTGAAGACTCCTCATCCACCCTCTCATGAACATTTGCTCCTTCCATAGCTTACTATCTGTCATAAAACACATATATAGAAATAAGAATACAACATTTATTTCTAACATAATGGTTAGTATTTCTCACAAGTTAATATAAATGACCCACACCCCACTATTTCTGCCACTTCCACATCTAGACTCTCTAACCCCAGAATATAAAAACCTAAACCTCTGATACCATGTTGTCACCCCCTAACACTATTAGGATATAATTAACTCAATAGTTCACAAACTACACTTATTATTTATTTATTTATTTGGTAATACACATTAAAACAACTTCAAGGTTAAAATGCGGAATAATAAAATACAATTGTTTTAAGGAGACATAATTTAAACAAAACTTCCATACCATTTAACTTAATTACAACTAGTATAGTGTACAAAACAAACTGGCTAGACAATACTACTATTCACTCAACATCCTAGACTTGGCAATGCAATACCACACTTATTATTTATTTATTTGGTAATGCAAAATACTAAAAATACGGAATACTAAAAATACAATCGTTTTAAGGAGACATAATTTAAACCGAACTCACATACCATTTAACTTAATTACAACTAGTATGATGTATAAACAAACACTAACAAGACCCTACTATTATTTACTCAACCTCCTGGACCTGGGAGTGGCAGCTTCAGAACCTGAAAATGTAATCATATAAAACCATGAGTTTAAAAACTCAGTGAATGTACTACATCTCTATATAGTAAAAGTACTATATTAACATATTAACATATTAATATATCCATCTCTTGGCCAAATTAGGCCATATATATATCCGGAGTTAATAAACCCCACATCTCCTTCCCGTAGGCAATAATCATATCCATAGGTTTTAATAACCTATTATCTTCTGAATCGCATAGCAACTCAACATATCTTGACTTTTATAAAGCCATAACATCTCAACATCTCTTGGATTTTAATAAGACATAACATCTCAACATCTCATGACTTTTAAATAAGACATATCATCTCAACATATAATACATATACATCATATCCAAAATCAACTCGGTAAGTACACTCACCTTAGGTTGTCAACTATGTATTCACGTTTCCCTAGGGTGGGGCTGAACTTTGTTGATTTGACCTTACACCTATTAATCCAACTAAATTAGTACTGAATATCAATCATAAGTATTATCTTAATATATCTATGTAACTTTCAATGACTGTACAACAACAATATAATTCTACCCAAGTCACATTCCATGAAACACGTGTAAAGACGAAACAATGATATATATGTTGATAAGGTTATGAACATTCAACCATAGGAATACCTCATAATGAATTTATAACTAAAATCAAGTAAACATAAAAATATACTTCTGATTGCATATACACATGAAACATGTACTCAAAATACTCTTTGGAAAGAGAAGATAAAAATATTCTTTCTATGGGTATCTAGTATGGGCTCAAATTATTGTGCTCCATACTTAACCATCCCATATTCATAAATTTTATAAATACACGAGTCCAAACTTATCAATATGAAAACATATACGTATATAATTTCCAGTACAAGTGACTGTTTAATTTTTCAAGCGTCCTAGGGCAAGTTATGATCATTTCTTCACAACACAAGAAATATGCCCTACAAGCTCCTCTATTGTTCCTTCAACTTCCAAGAATTGTCACTATTTTTATGCAGAATAACTTTCAATGATTTTCTAACCATTTTTAGTAAACATACTTAATAGTGTAGAATTATTGTTTCATAATTTTTTGACTTCATTTTCTATCTCAAAAGCTTGACGAAACTCAGGGCATACCGAAATGAGATTTACAAACATCAACCATATACCAACTTGCAACCATCACTCAGGCCTAACCACAAGGAGTTAAATTCTAATTCTCGGATATGGCATGAATATATTAGTATAATTTCATATCCAATTGGAATTTCTGAATTCTAGAAATCACACAAAGAGATATGTAAGTTTTAATACAAAGGGCTTCAATACAAAGCAATATGACCTATAAACACCACCTATCTCACTTATGAATCAATACTTATTATCACAAACGATGATGGAATTTTTATCAATAATTCACGATTAATATACTTTGAAATAAGTATAATACAAGATTAAAACAATATTAACAAATAATTTTACCTTGGAAACATCTTAAGGATTTTCTTGGAATTATTTTCCTAGATTTTTCTTGTAACCCTTTATTCCTTAACTTCTACCTCTCTTTCCTCAAGCTAATAACACCTCAAACTTAACCTAGGGACTTATTTGGTGAAGAAATAAGTTAAAAGTAGAGGTTTAAGTCGGCCAAGGCATCCTCCCATGCCAACCAATCAAATTAAAACACTTGGTTTACTAAAAGACAATTTTCCACTTAAAGGCAAAGGAGAGATTTTCCCGTTGTTCGTAAATTCGATCTAACTTCTTGCTCGGACATCCGTTTGATGCATCGTTTCTTTTCTTAGAACCCTAACTCACATGTCTAAAACTATATAATTTTCACCTCAAGTCATTTGTAATGTTATAAGGGTAAAAACTAGTCTTAAATAGGAACATTTCTACCGAAAATAACAAAATCATGTGTTTGGGAATAATTCAACATTTCATGATTTATGAAAGTAGGATTATACTAACAATGATCGCTTAACATTAGATATACTAATAACAAATTATTTATATCACATAAGATAAGCATGATTTAAATATAATTTAGCATAATTATATCCGGGTTGTCACAACCTCCCCCCCCTTAGAAAATTTCATCCCCGAAATTTAATATGAAGTTCACTTACCAAACAAGTGGGGATACTATTTCTTCATGCTATCCTCCGTTTCCAAAGTTGCTTCTTTAATACCATGGCTCATACACATAACTTTAACTAAGGGAATAACTTTATTTCTCAATACTTTCTTTTTTCGATCAATAATTTCCATTGGTTCCTCGATGTACGATAAGTCTTCCTTCAGTTCAATTGGTTGAGTTTTCAACTGATGTGTTGGATCCGCCAAATACTTACGAAGCATCGATACGTGAAACACATCATGTAAACGGGATAAATATGGACGTAAACCTAATCTCTATGCCAGGGTCCCAATTCTTTCTAGCACTTCATATGGTCCAAAGTATTTTGGACTTAGTTTCAAATTTTTCCCAAATCTCATGACGCCTTTCCGTGGTGAAATATGTAGGAATACAAAATCTCCCTTCTAAAATTCCAATGGACACTTCCTCTTATTTGCATAAAAAATTTTCCTGCTTTGCACTATCTTTATCCGTTCCCAAATCATTTTAATCTTTTTTGTTGTCATATCTATCAATTCAGAGCCCAAAAGTTTTATCCTGTAACAAAGTCCATCATTATATGCTCCCACTTCCATTCCGAAATAGGCAATGATTGCAATAATCATGTCGGCTTGTGATGCTCCACTTTCACTTGCTGACATACTAAACGTTTAGCTACGAATTCTACAATATCATGTTTCATATTGTTCCACTAGTAATACTCTTTCAATTCTCCGTACATTTTGGTACCTCCCGGATGCATAGAGTAAATAGAACTCTGTGCCTCTTCTAATATATCCTTCTTTAAGGGCGGATCATTCGGTACAAAAATCCTATTTTTATAACACAACGATTCATAAGTCATAATTCTTAATTTCAAAGTCACTCTCTTTACCTTCCAAGACATCTTGTTTCTTCTTCTCAATGAATGGATCATTGACCTGCAAATTTCTTGTGCGTTCTGCTAATAAATGTCTCACTATGACATGTGCTTATAAGCCTCCCCTTTTTGAAAAACTTAAATTAATGCCCATCGATGCCAAGTCAAGGATATTTCCCACACATGCACACTGTATGCAACCAAGAATCCCCGATGATTTTTGACTCAAAGCATCTGCTACTACATTGGCCTTACCAGGATGATGATGAAAGGTACAATCATAGTCTTTAATTATCTCTATCCAACGCCTCTGCCTCAAATTCAAGTCTCTCTGTGTAAATAAATACTTCTAACTTTGATGGTCAGTGAAAATTTCACACGTCTCTCCATACAAATGATGTCTCCATAATTTTAGGGCAAAAATAATAGTCGCAAGTTCCAAATCGTGTGTAGGATAATTACATTCATGCATCTTCAATTGTCTAGATGCATAAGAAATTACCTTTCCATGTTGCATGAAAACACAACCCAGGCCCTGATGTGAAGCGTCAGTATAAATCACCAAACCTTCTCCACTGGATGGAACAGTGAGAACTGGAGCTGATACTAGCCTATTTTTCAACTTTTCAAAGCTGTGCTGACATTCATAACTCCACACAAATTTCACTTCCTTTTGGGTTAATTTAGTCAACTGTAAAGCTATAGATGAATACCCCTTTATGAATCTTCTATAATATCCAACCAATCCTAGGAAACTCCCTATCTCTTTTACATATCTTGGTCTTTCCCATTGCACAATTGCCTCTACCTTCTTAGGGTCAACATAAATTACATCTCTCGAAACAACATGCCCCAGAAATACTACCTGATTCAACCAAAACTCACATTTGCTAAACTTAGCAAACAATTGACTATCTCGCAAAACTTGCAATAAAACTCTTAGATGCTTCTCATGTTCCTCCTGGCTAGGTGAGTATATCAAATCATCATCGATAAAGATAATCACAAATGAATCTATGAAAGTATTAAAAACCCGATTCATTAAATCCATAAACACTGCAGGAGCATTTGTTAACCCAAATGGCATTACCAAAAATTCATAATGACCATAGCGAGAACGAAAAGATGTCTTAGAAATGTCACAATATCTCACCTTTAATTGATGATAACCCGATCTCAAATCAATTTTTGAAAACACTTTAGCACCCTGTAATTGATCAAACAAATCATCAATACGAGGCAATGGATATTTACTTTGAATAGTTACCTTGTTCAACTGCCTATAATCAATGCAAAGTCGCATGGTGCCATCTTTCTTTTTCACAAATAATATCGGAGAACCCCAAGGTGATACACTGGGTCGAATAAAACCTCTGTCTAGAAAATCTTAAAGTTGAACCTTTAAGTCCTTTGGTTCCACATATGCCATTGTATATGGAGAAATAGAAACTGAAGTTGTACTAGGCACTAAATCGATAGTAAACTCTACCTCTCTGCTAGGTGGAAATCCTGGTAATTCATCTGGGAACACATCTGCAAAATCCTTAACTACTGAGATATCTTCTAATTTTTGCAATTCCCTGTTTGTGTCCAAAATATATGCTAAAAAGCCTTGACAGCCCTTATTTAATAATTTCCTCGCCCGAAGGGCAGAAATAAGACAGTTTGGAACCACATTTCTTTCCCCCAGTAAATTTGAATTCTTTCTCCCCGAGCATATTAAATGTAACCTCCGTGCGAAAATAGTCAATCGATGCATGGTATGAAGATAACCAGTCCATACCCAAGATAATATCAAAATCTCGAATATCTAGTGGAATTAAATCAATGGTCAACTCCCTCTACCCCACATGCAATACACAATTTTTATACACATGCTCCACTAACATCACATCCCCCATATGTGTAGAAATATATAAACCACAATCTAGATAAGAACATGGTCTACCCAAATGTATGGTAAATGACAGTGCTACAAATGAATGAGTAGAACCTGGATCAATAAGCATGTAAGCATGTTTGTTCATGACATAAAATGTACCTGTCACCACCTCTGGAGTAGCCTGAGCATCCTGCAAAGTCATAGCAAATATCCTTCCTAGAGCCCTGGATCCACTAGCCTGTCCTCTACCCCCTCCTATCCCTATGCCTCCAGGTGATGATCCTCGACTAGTAGTAGCTGATAGAATCCCTCCCAGTAGCATAGGACACTTCTTTTTAGTATGACCAATTTGATGACAGTGATAACACTTTACCCCCTTTAAGTTGGGACAATCTGGATTGATATGGCCCTCAGCTTTGCAAAAATAGCATGTAATAGGCTTAGAGTTCCCATTATCATTCTCCTATTGTCTATTCTGTTGGCCCATAGATCCTGCACCCCTAAAACTGCTTGGTGTCCTATTCTGAAAAAAAATTCCAGACCCTCTACCGCACTGAAATCTTTGACTCCCCTATTTCGAGTATTCTATATTGCCTTCCTTTTGCAGAGATGGATCAAATCTACTCTTCTTTACCCTTTGTTCTCTATTCTTTATTGCATCATTAACATCTCCTTCAACCATCATAGCTTTGTTAACTAATGAAGTATAATCTACCATTTCAAGTGCAGTGTGTCTAATTGATAACCAAATTCAACCCATCTTGAAATCTGGTGCATTTTCCTCCTCATTGGGTAAAAAACGTAATGAAAATGGAGACAAAGATATGAATTTAGTTTCATACTCCCCGACCGACATATTCCCCTGAGTTAATGATAAAAATTATGTCTCTTTTTTCTTCCGATACATGCGAGGAAAATACTTTTCATATAAGACTTTAATAATGGATTCCCAAGTAATTACCTCACCTCCCTTCGGAGTAATCAATAAATATTTGAAAGACTCCCACCAATATTTATCTTCGCCCTTTAACATGAAAGTAGACAAAATTACCTTATGCGCGCCAGGTATATTCATCACCCCGAAGATAGTTTCTGTGTCTCTAACCTAAGCCTTAACTTCTAAAGGATCTACAGAACCTGAGAATGTTGGGGGTTCAATTTGATAAACTTCTCATACATAGTATTCTTCTCCTCTCGTTGTATTTCCCTTTCTCTTCTGGACAAAGTCTGCACCTCCAAGTACTTGGCTTGTTGTTCTGCAATTTGCGTCATAAACATGTTTTGTTGTTCTGCCATTAAAGTTATGGCACGAGCCATTTTCTGCATATTTATAAGTTATTCAGGAGCCCCCTCTACATTATTTGGATTTTGTTAGTAAACTGTATTTGAAGACTCCTCATCCACTCTCTGATGAACATTTGATCCTTCCATATGTTACTATCTTTCATAAACTACAATGATAGAAACAAGAATACAACATTTATTTCTAACATAATGGTTAGTATTTCTCACAAGTTAATATAAAAGACCCACACCACACTATTTCTTCCACTGCCACATCTAGACTCTCTAACCCCAGAACATAAAAACCTAAAGCTTTAATACCAAAATTTCACACCCTAACCCCATTAGGATATAATTAACTCAATAGTTCACAAACCACACTTATTATTTATTTATTTGGTAATGCGGAATACTAAAAATGCGGACTACTAAAAATACAATCGTTTTAAGGAGACATAATTTAAACCGAACTCACATACCATTTAACTTAATTACAACTAGTACGATGTATAAACCAAAACTAACAAGACCCTACAACTATTTACTCAACCTCCTAGACCTGGGAGTGGCAGCTTCAGAACCAGAAAATGTAAACATATAAAACTATGAGTTTAAAAGCTCAGTGAATGTACTACATCTCTATATAGTAAAAGTAATATTTTAACATCTCAACGTATCAATATATATCCATCTATGTGCCAAATTAGGCCATATACATATCCGAAGTTAATAAACCCCACATCTCCTGCTCGTAGGCAATAATCATATCCGTAGGTTTTAAGAACCTAACATCTCCTGAATAGAATAGCAACTCAACATATCTTGACTTTTGTAAAGACATAACATCTCAACATCTCTTGACTTTTAACAAGCCATAACATCTCAACATCTCATGACTTTTAATAAGCCATATCATCTCAACATATAATACATACACATCATATCCATAATAAACTCAGTAAGTACACTCGCATTGGGTTGTCAACTAGGTATTCACGTTTCCGTCGGGTGGAGCTGAACTGGGTTGATTTGACCTTACACCTGTTAATCCAACTAAATTAGTACTGAACTTCAATCATAAATATTATCTTAATATATCTATGTAACTTTCAATGACTATACAACAACAATATAATTCTACTCAAGTCATATTCAATGAAATATGTGTAAAGACGAAGCAATGGTATACATGTTGATAAGGTCATGAACATTCAACCCTAGAAGCTACCTCGTAAGGAATTTATAACTAAAATCAAGTAAACATAAAATCATACTTCTCAATATATATACACATGAAACATGTACTCAAAATACCCTTGGGAAGGAGAAAATAAAAACTTTCCTTCATGGGGTATCCAATATCGTCTCAAATTATTGTCCTCCATACTTAACCATCCCATATTCATAAATTGTACATATACAGGTGTCCAAGATTATTAATATGAAAACATATTTGAATATACTTTCCATTACAAGTGGCGGTGCAATTTTTCAAGCTTCCTAGAGCAAGTTATGACCATTTCTTTACAACATCATAAATCTTCCCTACAAGCTCCTCTATTGTTTCTTCCATTTCCAAGAATTTTCATAATATTTCTCTAGCATATATTTCTATGATTTTCTGCCCATTTTCATTAAACATACCTAATAGTACAGAATTACAGTTTCATAATTTTTTGACTTCGTTTCCTATCTCAAAAGCTTGACCAAACTCAGGGAATACAGAAAAGAAATATACAAACAATAACTATATAGCAACTTTCAACCATCATTAAGGCTTAACCACAAGGAGTTAAATTCTAATTCTTGGGTATGACATGAATATGTGAGTCTAATTTCATATCCAATTTGAATTTATGAATTCTAGTAATCACACAAAGAGATATCCAAGTTTGAATACAAGGGGTTTCAATACAAAGAAATATAACCTATAAACACCACTTATCTCACATAGGAACCAATACATATTATCACAAAGGATGATGGAATTTTTATCAATAATTCACGATTTATATACTTTGAAATAAGTATAATAAAATATTAAAACAATATTAACACATAATTTTACCTTGGAAACACTTTAAGAATTTTCTTGGAATTTTCCTAGCTTTTCTTGAAATATTTTCTTCCTTAAACTTCTATTTTATTATTCCTTGAGCTTAAATCTCTCAAAACTGAACCTAGGGTTATATTTTCTGAAGAAATAAGTTAAAGGGAGAGGTTTAAGTCTGCCAAGGCTTCCTCCCATGCCAACCAATCAAATTAAAACACTTGGTTTACTAAAAGACAATTTTCCACTTAAAGGGAAAGGACAGATTTGCCCCTTGTTCGTAAATTCGATCTAACTTCTTTTCTTGGATATTCGTTTGATGCACCGTTTATTATGTTAGAACCCTAACTCACATGTATAAAACTATATAGTTTTCACCTCAAGTCATTTATAATGTTATAAAGGTCAAAACTAGTCTTAAACAGGAACATTTCTACCGAAAATAACAAAATCTTGTGTTTGGAAATAATTCAACATTTCATGATTTATGAAAGTAAGATTATACTAACAATGATCTCTTAACATTAGATATACTAATAACAATTTATTTATATCACATAAGATAAGCATGATTTAAATATAATTTGTCATAGTTATATCTGGGTTGTCACATTAAATCTTTCAAAACTGAACCTAGGGTTATATTTGCTGAAGAAATAAGTTAAAGGGAGAGGTTTAGGTCGGCCAAGGCTGCCTCCCATGCCATCCAATCAAATTAAAACACTTGGTTTACTAAAAGACAATTTTCCACTTAAAAGGAAAGGACAGATTTGCCCCTTGTTCGTAAATGCGGTCTAACTTCTTGCTCGGACATCCGTTTGATGCACCGTTTGTTGTGTTAGAACCCTAACTCACATGTATACAACTATATAGTTTTCACCTCAAGTCATTTGTAATGTTATAAGGGTCAAAACTAGTCTTAAACGGGAACATTTCGACCGAAAATAACAAAATCTTGTGTTTGGAAATAATTCAACATTTCATGATTTATGAAAGTAGGATTATACTAACAATGATCGCTTAACATTAGATATACTAATAACAAATTATTTATATCACATAAGATAAGCATGATTTAAATATAATTTATCATAATTATATCCGGTTTGTCACACAATGCCTCTACCAAAAAAGTTGTGTGAGAAGAGAAAGTTACAAATTGAATCAAAACTCTATTTATAATCGTAATTAAAAGATAAAATTAAACCAACGCTACATTTTTCAAAGAGCATATACATAAAGCACAAATGGATTTAAAAAAAAAGAGCATCCCATGACCAACGCTCATTCACAACAAATATAAAATCAAAGATTCAAAAAATGAATAAACATTTTGTCAAACACAAAAATAGTGAGAGATCAGACCTAAGAAGTATACCCTTGAATAAATTTATATATACCTCATAACTGCAAGAATATGGAAAATGGGCAAAGATTCCTCATAAAGTGCCTTGAAGCTGAACAAAATCAACCCAAAATATCATTTATCTATATATATCTACCACAAAAAATTAATATTTCATGCAAAGAAGAGTATACTTTTACGCATAAAAGAGTATACATAAACAGAATGAACAAAATTTGTACAAAAACCTAAATTACAAATTGCAAGAACAAAAGAGGTGTGGGTTTCTGTGTGTGTGTGAGTGAGAGAGGGTGAGGAAGAGAGCGTGTAAGAGAGTGACGGAGAAAGAGAGAGATAATACCTATAGTGCGGGAGGTAGAAGAGGGCGGCAGAGGGATGAGTGGGAGGGAGAGGGAGAGTTTTTGCTGAAAGGGTGGGGGGAAAGTCGAAATGAGAGAGAGAGAGAGAGAGAGAGAGAGAATGAATACGTCTAGGGTTTGGCCTAAAGAGTGTAATGTGTGAAATGATCTCAGCTCTCCATTTTTTGCATTGTTGGTTCAATCCTAGGCCCTAATTAGCTTATCCTCTTATGATATTGTAAAAACATTCTCCTCAGACTACAACAAAAACCAAATTCAAAGCATCACTATAGTAGAAGAATGATTCATAGAAGACGAAAACTAGAAGGAAGAGAAGAGTTGAAACTTAGGATACAGAAATGAAGCTTAAGAAGCTGACAAAGCCTTGATTTTGAAGAACAAAAGTAATAAATGAAGCATGAGAACACAATATGCGCAAGAACGACCAAGGACGATAAACAGACGGTTATGTTTTGGCCAACAGATAGTTTCAAGCACTCAAATGATGTTCTATACTTTTCGAGAATGATTTGGCACTTCAACTTCCCTCATGTTTCAACAAATTACAAACATACCATTGCAGACGGTGTTGCATTCTGAGATTCATTTAAAATCATTTGATCCAAGTAATGGCCCAAATATTTTAGGGGCAATTGTGGGAACCTATTTATTCTCAGCTTACGAGAGTAGCCGACCAAGCCCAACAGATCTAAAAGGATGCCCGAGCCAAATTTTGGAATTAAGATAAGTGTATGTATTATCTAAACCTCTTTAGGACTAACTCAGTCCCCAATAATCTCGTGCAGATATTCAAGGGATTCATGGTTCATCCCATTATGGACATCGTGGAGTTACTTTGATAACTAAAGTTCTACATGTATAAATTGTAAGGCCCGGGGCATAGGGGTATGTAACCCAGCATATTGAGAGATACTTAATAAAATAGTAGACCTCTCCGTGGACGTAAGAAAATTACTTAACCACGTACATATTGGTGTTATGTGTGCGATTATATGCCTTCTTGCTTGATTGTGATTATTCTTCGTAAATTCTTTATTGTCATATTTTTTGACACCACAATGTGAAGTAGACAATCTCGAAATAGGCTAGTAGAAGCAACCATTGATCTATGAGGCTTGACATAGAAAGTTTTTCTAATAGACACTTCATAAGATCCATTAGAGACACCAGTTTGATGAGGAATGCAATCATGGAGTGTTAAAATTTTTGGGTGACCCAAACTAAGGAAACATATGCCCTTTCCATGTAATTCACTTCCTATCCTTCAAACTTCCAACTGATGTAGTAAATATCTATATATTTACATGAATCTTTGTTGTATTGGTCTAGCATAGTCCTAGAAGTTGTTTCCATTATGGTTAGTCATATAAAGAGAGGTGGGTTAGGTTATGGTGGCATAAGCCTAGTGATTGGATAAGGTGCCATTTGCCAAAAGCCTCTTAGCATGACTCATTCTAGACCTTGGTTGAATCCTTTAGGATGAGCTTAAATATAGGTTAACATATGGAAGTGTTGACTTACTTGAGTTTGTATCATATATGAGTTCCAACTAGTTTGGATATGGTGACAAAACATGTTAGATTTTTCTTGAGAAATCTTCTCCATGGTTTGCAAAGCTTCATTAATAATGAACCTGTCCAAGACATCCTATCTACCAAAAAGGAAAGTAAAATATTGCATTGAACACACTATAGGACACAAATCATGCATAAATGTGTGTGAGTGTGTGTACATGTGTTTAAATATTTTTAGGAATTTTCTTAAACATTTTAAAACATTTAAAATGATTTTTTAAACATTTAAAATAGTGGTTTAAAAAGAAAATATGTTTATTCCTTTAAAACTTCTCAAGATAGAATCTCAAACGGTTAGAGAATTGTGGGGGAGAAAATGGGGTTTTTATAAATTCAAAAACACGTAATTTTCATCCGTCCTGATCACTACACATATTGCCTTGTTATTTGGCCATTCTATGCTCGTTTGCTCTCAAATACCAGTGCATCACTTATAGCTGCCAGATCAAATCTAATCAACGTACTACATGTGTTTTAAGATGATCCAAGTGTGTTCCCTTAGAATCAATCACAATGTGAGATTGTGCGGGCCTTTTATAACCCTTAGAGTTGAATTTGAAACATTAGATTGATCTCATTTGTCCATTTCCCTTAAACGTTCCAGACCCTTCCATAGATTGTGTAAATACCAACTATAGTTGAGGCTTTAGAATACTTTGACATTTTATCCATTTGAGATAAAAAAAATAGAGAAGGGAGAGTAGAGACAGAAAAGACAAAAGACAAAAGAGAAAAGAGAAAGAAGAGAGATATAGATAGATAGATAGATAGATAGATAGATAGATAGATAGATAGATAGATAGATAGATAGATAGATAGATAGATAGTGTGTGAGAGAGAGAGAGAGAGAGAAATAGAAACCATTAGATATATTATTTTAGATTTTTCTCAAACCAAACCTCCTTCATTCGTAAAAACTAAAACCAAAAACCCCCCATACCTTGAGTAATTAGAAGTGTTAGGTTTTCTTGGATATTTTGGGGGTTTAGTTACCTCGAAGAAACTCTTCAGAAATTCTCTCTCTTAGGAACACATTTTCTAAGAGTTTTTCATATTTCTTCCTAGAAAGTGTGAGAAACTCACTTGAGAAACATTTTCACATATAAACTTAGTGTTTTCGTTCCTATTCTATTTTGGATCTAGTATTATTTTGTATATTTGTTTAGATCCATTTTATCTTGTTTAGATTTTTTGAAAAAGTGACTTCTAAAATGTTTGATTTTTAAGATCTGATGTTTAAGTCTATAAAATAGTGTTTTATAGTTTGTGAAACATATTTTATATATAAATAAATTATTGAGATGTAGATATAGTTTTTAGAAAGAGTTAGAACTTCGGATCTGAAGAACTTTATTTTGTACATTCGAATTCTGATTTTCTTGAAAATCCAAATAGTTACATGTCATATAAATCCTTATAATTTGTTAGGATTTATTTTTATAAATCTAATGAGAAAAGTGAGTCTCATATTCGCATTTTAGACACTTCACTGTCATATACACTCTCACACGATCACTTAGTAAAAAGTGTTGTTCCTATTGAGAGATTTTGTGTTGATTGAGTCCATTGGAGCAAGGAGCAATGATTAAAGGCAAAGAAACAGCCAGGGACATCAATGTCGGAACAGAATTATCGTGGAGGGGAAATCTCAGTAGGTATATTTTGTATCTTAGTCTTTAGATCTTGTGTGCTTGTTTGTGTGCATGTAATCTTGTATAACTCGTTCATTATAGTGGATTTTTTGTTTTGTGGCGTTGAGGTCACTGTGGATGCTTTTTCCTAATTTGGGATTTTACCACTTTAAAAGTATCGTGTCAAACTTTCTTTTATTGTTCTTACTGCTTATATGGTGTGGTTTCTAATCAAAGAACTAGTATAGGTTTTATTTTAAAAACCTAAGGTAATCTATCTACCAAATCTAACACCCATTAGAAATCTGTTTTATACAAATCTTGTGTTATGATTTAAAAAGGAGTTTCGTTCAACGAGTTTGTTTTCAGAGTTTACTTAAAATTTAACTTTTAGTTAAAGATCTAGTAAACATATTTTCATCTGGTATCCAAGCGAGTTTTATAAAAAAATTATCCCAAACACTCCAGAAACTGCTTTTAAAATCTATTTTCTAAAAAAAATGGATGAGAGATTTGAGAAGTTAGGTAAACTGTCCCATCCACCCCTCTTTGATGGAAACAACTTGCCTTACTGGAAAGTAAGAAAGGTTTAATTCATCCAAGGGACACTGGGTGATGATGAATGGGACATGATTGAAGATGGTGACGTACACTCAACTAAGCATTTGTCTAAAAGAAACCCTACAAGAGTTAAGATATTTTTTAATGAGTTTATCAAAAAAGAAAAAAAGTTGTCACTAGATAAAAATAGGGGAAAGAATTGCATTTTTATGTCCATTAATGAATACGAGTTTAAATGAATATCTGTCTGCTCTACTTCCAAGGAAGCCTGGGACACACTAGTTACCGCCCATGAGGGTGATGAACGTGTTAAGGCTGGAAAAACCCAAATGTTAGTATAATAATATAATACCTTAATTATGGTGATAGTGAGTTATATGATGACTCTTATATCAAATTAACTAACATTGTCACAAAATTGCATGCAAATGGAATAACCTGTGATAGAAAAAAATTGTACTCAAAATCCTTAGGTATTTGCCTGCTAAATTCGACAATAAAAATATGCCACAGAAGAGATGAATGACCCAAACCTGACTCCTGAATTACTTAGTAGTAAATTAAGAACTATAGAAATTGAGTTGGAGTATACAAAGAAATTGACTACCCAAAATAGAAGATCTTCTAGATCTAATGTTTTCTTCTCATCCCAAGTGACTGTCCCTAAAATGAATCCCCTGGACTTTAACCTGGACTTGAGTGATGAGTGTGATTTGGATAACTTGAATAACCAAATATCTCTTATGAGAAAACATTTTAAGAATATAATTAAGTTTAGAAACTCTACGGCTTCTAAATAAGATAGATTTGGTTATTAAAGTCATCAAAATCACAAACCTCGTGAAAGAAATAATGACAAACAGACCAGTGACACTAAAAGACCCAAATCTATCTTATTTCGAATGGGACATTATGCCAATAAGTGTAGAGTTAGACTCAATAATAACAATGCTAGGGCTAATATATGTAAGACTTAGGACGACTCAAGTGAGTCTGATGAAGAAGAAATTGAATCAACCCAGTTTGATGAGTCATGCATGCCTTTTTATGCAAAGATTATATATTCTCATAATAATCCATGTTTTCCTATTGATGAATGTATCATGCATGTTGATATTGATGTCATACCTGCTAGCGATATTACCTTGCCTATTGTTGTTGATAATAAAGTAGATGATCATAGCTTACGGATGTGTCAAAGTGTAAAAATTATTGACAAACTGAACGTGTGTGTGAGTCCCACTGCACCAATTGAATCGATAAGGTTCACTGCACACAATGCACTTAGCGAGTCCGATGATGACATTCCTAATATTCAGGAGCTTTACACCAAAATAATTAAAAAGAGCGCCAAACTTAATAAAATGGTTAAGCAATTGACTTGAACGTGTTGACAAGCTTAGTAAAACCATTAGGAAGAACATAGAATATTAAACTTCACTCATGAGACAGAGACAAAAGAATTTTCATTAAAATTAAAAGATCTGTCTGAGAAAAATGTTATTTTAGAGGTAAGATATATGGTTGTCTTAGTTGAATTGGAAGAATCCAAACAAAGGGTTTTAAATGTTTTTAAAAAATGCCTACATTTTGAAACTCAAGATAAAACCTATGAAGAGATAGTTATTGGAAGTAAGATGGATCTTGAAGATAAATCTGGCTTAGGTTTTGGAGAAAAAGTCGTGACTAACAAAACAACAGTGTCTCCTAAAAAATGTCATTTTTGTAAAAGAAGGCTAGAATTTTAAAAAAATCTAAGAAAGGAATTTATAACATCAATGTCTCTAAGGCAATGCGAAATCAGTGTAATCAACCGCTAAAACCTAATGGAAAAGATAAGTATTTTTGTCCTCCTGTAAGAAACCAAGGACAAAACACTAAGCCTTGTGGTAATTGGATTACCGTGACTTACAAAAACAAACCTATTTTTAAGTACTTTAGTGATAAAGTCAAGCCCACGCCGCACCAGTATTTCTCTTATTGTGATGTCTACATGCACATCATTACCAAGTGTTTTCAAAAAAGAGTGTATACGCCTCCTTATGAAAACTTTAACTATTCACAAAAGAGTATGAATACGTATGTTCTCCCAAAGCAGACGACACATAACTCTAACTATAAGAAGAATAAAGGGGGACCTAAGACTAACAAGAAAGCATTTGGAAATACCCCTTGGTCCTTTTTTTAAATCCAAAGGTAATAAAAAATTTAAATCAGGCCCATTTGGATGAGAAAAGATTACTTGTTACCCTAGCTCAAGTGCAATGTGGTGATAATAACTTTTAAGGCCCAACGCACGTCAACTAGTTGGTACTTGGATTCCTGGTGTTCCAAACATATGACCGGAGATGAAACAAAATTTAACAACAAGACAGACTTCCATGGACATAGTGTCCTATTTAAAGATGGCGTTTCATCTCAGATCATAGGTAAGGAACACTGTGTGAAGAAGGGCTCCCTACTTTAGATGAAGTCTTAGTAGTTAAAGGTCTTTAGGCTAGCCTATTAAGGATATCTCAATTTTGTGATTCTAATCATACCGTTACATTCTCAAAAACCAATTATAAAATTTTAAATGAAGAGGGTAATTGTATTCCATCAGGAAACAGGACTGTGGATAACTGTTACCCAGTGATTCTAAAGATTGAATCTTGTAAGATTGCTAGATTATAGGATTCTGATTTATGTCAAAATAAATTGGGACACACAAATTTTGATAACCTTAGTAGGTTAATATCCCAAGAAATAGTTAGAGGATTACCCAAAATAAAAAATAATTCTAATTCTTTTTGTGATCCCGGCCAAGTGGGGAAGATGAGTAAGTCTGCTCATAAGAAAGTTAAAGACATTTTAACCTCAAAGCCTCAGCCTCATGAACTTATCCACATGGACCTTATGGGTCCTTTTAGAACTGTCAGCCTATGTGGTAACAGTTATATTTTAGTTATGGTGGATGACTACACACGATTTATCGAGTCACGTTGATGAAAAATAAGTCTGACACCTTCCTAGAGTTCTTAAAAATCCTTTTAAAAATTGAGAACGAGAAGGATACCGAGGTATGTTATATTAGACGTGATAGAGGGGGAGAGTTCAAAAATTCAAGAATTACAGAATACTGTGTCGATAATGGGTATAAATACGAGTTTAGTGAACCTAAGACACCTCAGTAGAATGACATTGTTGAATATAAAAATAGGACCATATAAGAGATGGCTAGGGTGATATTGTACATAAAAAGTCTGCTAAAATACTTTTGGGTTGAGGTTGTACCGACTGTGTGTCACATCATTAATCGTGTATACCTTAGAAAAATTACAAAAGAGACTTCATACGAACTATGGTACAATAGAAGGCCTAACTTAAGATATTTTCAAACCTTCGGTAGTATCTTCTATGTCTACAAAGACATAGAACATCTTTCAAAATTAGATACCTGAGGTGTTAAAGTTATTTTCTGGGGTTGTAGGGGGGAGTCCGCACCAAAGAGTGATTAAATTAGTTAAAATATTGATTGGACTACGAAGAAGTAGAATGAAGTCTACTCGATCTAACTTACTCGAAGATTCTCTAACAAACATGGTTCGAAGCATCCAACTTGTAGACCAGAGTCGTCTGGATAACTATAGTTTGTAATAAGAAATAGAATAATCTATATAATTTACTTTATATTATAAATGTGTGTTTAGTGAGGTTGTTTGGTACCCACGAGGGACCATGCCTGGTAGGGCATGGGAGAGCTAACATGCTCTATCAAATAACCTCCTCTTGGGAACCTCGCATGGGCATGGTTTGGAGGATTGAGTGCAAGGAAACGTTGGGAATACATTTACCAACCCTCCTGACACACTTGGGCAAAAACATTCATTCAGCATATATGGTCGCTCGATCCACCACATTCGAGCCACCTCAACTCTTACCAGTTCGAGGGTACCTCCTCGGGGTACCTCAACTTGATCCACTACATCCGAGCCAACTCAACTCTTACCTATTCTAGGGAACCCCCTCGAGGTACCGCAATATTACACTACCTGTTCTAAAGGTAACTCTTAACGAACAAACTGGAAGCAGGTTACTCGGGCTGCTTGTCTACCGAGCAACCTTAGAACAGATACCAGCTCGCCTAACTGATGTAACTATGCACCTAACAGTGTCACTATTTAACAACTCCCTGGCATCACAACGTGTGACATTTAGGGACTAAAAAATATAGCACTTAAGTGGTTTTATCCTTAGGATGGCAAGTCTAGTTCACCAAACTTAACCTTTTAAGACATCCTTAGGTAAGACCCAAGCTGACGTATCACGCTCCTCATTAATGCCCACAGTAATTCAAGATAATAGAATGTCTTCCCGCCAAAATTAGAAGATCCTATGCATTTAATGCAATATCTCTTTCATTTAATACACCCAATCAGATCAATCGTAGGCAAGCTTACTCGAGCTGTCCGACCCCATATAAGTACACCAGATGAACATATTAGAAAGAGAGTGCATTCTGATCGTAGAATTGTTGCCCAATTTCCTCCATTCATAAGAGTTATTCTCAGAGCATTAACTCCTCATACCCATTTAATACACCTATCATTGAGCATTAACTGAGCCTGAAGTTCCTTCCTTTCCTTGTGCCTAGAGTGCTTTCTCTTTCTCCCTCCAACCATGCTACTTGTTGGTCCCATCTATTTATTCTGCTCGTTATCTATTTCTTATGAGATTGCATCATTTATAAAAAGTATGAATATTTAACTTCCATTGTCTCTCATCCACCTGTGGTCACTGCCAATATTTAATACTGAACGGTGTTAGTTCCAGTCTTGATAAGGAGTTACGCCTCACTTGATACTAACTGTATTCCAAGAACCCATATCTTACATTTGGAGACTCCCCTGGGGAGGTATTCTCTTTTAAAAGATGCTAGAGTTATGTGTTTGTTCTTTGACTTTGACACCATCCAGTGTGAGGAGGAGGCAAGCGGCTCTACGCTACCTGATGGGACAAAGGCGGTAAGGACAGAGCCTAGTGTGCCTAAAGTTGGCATGACAAAAATGATAGTTGCACAAGTAGGAATAGGCCCTGTACAAATAAAGGGAGTGATGGGTTTGTTCACGGGTTCATTTAAACTCCGATAGCTCAGGAAATTTTGGGAGTTCCCACGTGAATGAGCTCTTTCACTACGCCCCCTGCAGTTATACCAGCTCCTACTGTTATAGGGGTTATTATGACGTCCGCTTTAATAACGCCCCGTCCACCACCTTGCCAACCTTGGCTGGTGTGTCGCCTAACACTTCCCCACCTATGACGACGGGGATAGCGTTACAAAGTGGAGGAGCATATACAATGAATCTAGCCGCGATGACCGACCAAGGAGCAAGTACATCACCTATCACGATAATCCCAGTGGTAACAACACTGCAGTTGGCTAGCCCCTCATCGGACAAATTGGAGGAAATGAAGAAATAACTGCTAAAGTTCATAGCAATATCCAAAGGATAAAGTTCTTCAGTGTATGATAACTTCTGTACTCCCTAACCAGAGGCATATAACAATGAACCCTACACAGTAGGGTATATTCCACTAATTTTTTAGAAGTACACGGGGAAAGGTGCTAACTCAAAGGAGCATGTGAAGAGGTTTAGTGAAAGCCTTGGGGCCCACTGCAACGATAAAAATCTAAGGCCGAGGGAGTTATCAAAATCCCTGATGGAGATAGCCTACACGTGGTATTCCCACTTGGCCCCAGTTAGTGTAGGCTCTTGGGAAGAATTGCATGTTTTATTTGTATAAAAGTTCATTTTAGCTGAGGATGAGTTTACACTCACGCAGCTAGCACATGAGAAACAAAAGTCGGGGGAAGATGTTGTGGCTTATATCAGGAGGTTTCACGAGCATTATCTAGACAATAGGGAGGAGACATAAGAAGATAAACTTTTACAAGCTTGTGCAGAGGGATTGTTTCCCGAATATATATATATATATATATATATCACCTGATTAACGAAACACGAGATGGAATGTTAGTGGCATTTTCGAAGGCAGCGAGGAACATCGATTTGGTTGTAAAACCCGTAACAACATCTCCTGCATTATCAGGCTTGCTACTTAGGCCAATGGTCGCCTCGGGGAGGGGAATACCCTTGAGGGTCAACTACACAGATAATATGGCCAAGGAGGAATGTAGTGGTGGTCGAGGAGGCAAAAGGGGGAGATACAATAAGAGAAGGTTTGAAGATGAAGAAGATCCCCCGAGCTACCTTGAACGATGGAATAAGCCTTGAACTTTTTTAATCTCATAGTCCATGACAGAGTTTACAGGCCGGTCAACATCAACACACCACAGCTTTCCCGGGAGGACAGGGAGAAACCTCATTATTACGCACTTCATAATAGGGTAAACCACCCTACCAAAGTGTGTTTCTCATAGATGAGGTTGATTGACCATCATGTGAAGAATGTAGACATCGAGTTACCATAAACTAACATTAATGATAACCCTCTACCACCCCATGGGGCCCATATGGACAACACTTTCGATGAAGAGGCCGAACGATTAATGGCGGGGCAGTGGTTTGAAGGGAGTTACTTCGAAGAGTCTTCGAAGAATGATTACGAGGAATATTTAGAAGAATTAACCTTTAGGTTGGCCCAGATCCATCTAGGTGATGAGAATGAGGAAACAGACGAGCTGACAAAGGAGGCATATGACCCCATTGAGGGACTTATTATATAGTTAGGATCCTTCTCCCTATAGGAGCTAAACGCGGTGATAGCCTACGATGAGGCTGGGTATAGATATGTGGAGGAAGTCTATGATCTAAGAGATGACCAAATAGACCTGTGGATCGAATGTGCTATAGTTGCCCGCTCACCAAAGTTCGACCGGTTCTTTGATTAGGTTGGCCTCCCTGAGGACGCCCGATTGGAAGTCACGCGGGCCATCTTGGAGATTGCAAAGAGAAACATGTCACCACACCTAAAGTGGATGGGGCCTATGGCCAAACTTGTGAGGAGGTACCTCTCATAAGTTACATTTTCAGAGGTTGATAGATTAATCAGGTATCCCCACAATAGGCCCTTGTATGTTACCGCGTTAGTAAATGATTGTGTTTTCTCACGAGTTTTATTAGATGGGGGAGCATCCATCAATATAATGCCCATTGGATATTTTTATTGTACTATATTATCGAAAATAAGGATAGTACCCCGTTCGTTGGAAATATCAGAGTATGATAATCAGTCTTCCAAATCGATGGTCTATGTTAACGTGGGCATCAAGATGGGGAACATCACTTCCCACATCACACATTATGAACTGCAAACTATCATACTAGCTACTGGCGAGGAGGGTGTGGATGCTCAACCATGGGTTGGTACCCTCCATTGATCATCAGTGCGCTAAGGAAAACATAAAGGGCAAGGAGATGGTGATTCGATCCACTAAGAAACCCTTCGCGAAGGAGGAAGCTCATATGGTGGATGTCGCTTTCTACGTAAATCAGGCAAAAGAAACTACAATGGTAACAAGGTATACCAGGGGAATGAGGGTCTCATCCACTCGAGAAAAGGTGTGAGCACCTGCCCAAATGGTGGTGACCTATGAAGAAGAGTGCGACCTAGGAACGATGATTCCCCGTAGTCTGTTAAAGCATCTCCATGATCGAATGACCCCGTGCATTAATTTATCGAACATTAAGTCCAAACCTAGAGTGTCCTTTGCAGACGAATGCCGAGAGAGGCAGACGAATGCTGAGAGCGGCATACGAGAATCACAAGAAGAGGACTTTTAAAGAGGAAGTTTCCCGGCAATACAAATAGGTGGTTTTGCCTAACGATATAATCATCTATAAACTATGAAGGTGTGAGTGGGTAGTCGAGAGTCTTGACAATGAAAATGATCGGATCTATGAATGCTTCCTAACACCAGGGGCAATGTTTGGTGATTGATAACTCCAGGGTACAAGAATTTATGGAAGAGGTAGAAGAAGAACCAGAATTCATGAAGGGTAGTCCTAGGCCATAAATCCAAGAGTTAGAGAAAGTCGACTTAGCTAGAGAGGGTGAAGATCCAAACCCTATTTTTATCTCGAAGGACTTGGAGGGAGCTCGTCGAGAGGAGATGATCAAAATTGTGTTGGAATTTAAAGACATCTTCGCATGGAAGTACACCGAGATTCCTTGGGTAGATAAGGAGGTGAGTTGCCATAGGTGGAATGTTTTACCCTCAACCATCCCAGGGAAGCAAGACACTCGAACATACAAGATAGAGTTAGAACTAAAGATCAAAGAATAAGTTCAAAGGTTGCTTACGTCCAGTTTCATAGTCCCGATCCAACATCCGATCTGGATCTCTAGCATTATACCCATAGGGAAGAAAGATAAAATCCAAATCAGAATATGCGTACACTTCAGAAATCTAAATCGGTCATGCCCGAAGGATGAATTCTCATTGCCTTCCATTAATAGATCGACAGATGCAACAACAAGGTATGAGATGTACGATTTCATGTATGGTTATGTGGGATATAACTAAATAAAAATGGATCTGGCCAACGCTGAGAAGACCACTTTCCGAATGACTTTGGTTAACTTTATGTACACTGTCATGCCATTCATATTTAAGAACGTAGGTGCTACTTACCAAAGGGCTGATAGACATCTTCCATGATCTTTTCCACAAGACTCTGGAATTTTATGTTGATGATTTGGTGATTAAATCCAAGAATTAGGGGTCCCACCTGAACAATTTGAGGAGAGTGTTCACTTATTATAGGAAGTATAAACTAAAGATGAACCCCCTTAAATGTGTGTTCGGGGTAATAAGCGAATAATTCCTTGGATTTGTGGTAAATTTCTAGGGGGTACAAATGGACTTGGATAAGAGACGATCCATCCTTGATATTCCAATCCCAAATCGGTGAAGGAATTGAAAAGATTCCTTGATAAAATCTCCTACTTGAGGAGGTTCATCCCGGGGCTGGCCGAGGTGACTCACCCATTGATGGAGTTGCTGAGAAAGGCCGTGAAGTTTTTATGGAAAATAATGCATCAGGATGCCATAGACAAGATGAAAGAACTCCTTACTTATCCTCAAACAATGATCCCCACGAAGGCAGGTATACCTTTATGTTTAAAGCTTACATCAACTGAACGGTCCATTAGGGCTTTGCTGGCCCAAGAGATGAAAGGCATAGAAAAACCTATTTATTACTTGAGTATAATCATACATTGGATTGAGGCCAGATATACTAGTATTGAGAGGAATTGTTTAGCCCTTGTATTCGTAGCGCAAAAGATTAGGCATTACCTTTGAAGCACCTTATACTCTTAAGTCACTTGAGTCTACATTGTATAAGTTCTCATCTAGTTTGGAAATTGTGACAAAATTAGAGTCCCATTCCCTAGATACCAAAGATCCTTAGAATCTTCTTCTTAAGCCACACTTGATTCAATTGAAGGTATAAATCTCAATCACACACACTAGGGTTGCATACATTGTTCATATATTGTATTAATTGATTGTGTGTGAGTTGTGTGTGTTAAATCTCATTTAAATTGATTTTAATACTTTTTTGGGAATTTTTAATAAATTTTAAATGATTTTTTTTTATTAAAACTTGGTTTATAAAACTTTTGGGGTCATTCTAGAATTATTGTTATTACCTTTTTATACCTAAAAGTTGAGTTGGGCAGGATCCGAATGCGCTTGAGACTTGAGGGTGCGTGTGTAATTATTTTTAAAACACGCATGTGAGAGATCAACTCAACCCTACACATGTACATGTTATACCAGCTAGATTTGTGTTTGTTGCAAGACTCAAAACTAGTGTGTTATCTCAGCCTTTGGATCATTGTTATCAACGTTATGCATGCGTCCAAACTCAATCCTTATGTAACCTTTCTAGTCCAATCATAGGACGTTTAATCCACCACTTTTATTTCACCGTTGGATCAAAGTCAATTGCCTTGGACCAAATCTCAGCCTTAGATTTGGATAGCCATTCTCGAACTTTTGCCTCTCAGTATAAAAGGATGCCAAGCCTCTACATTCAAAGACTTTTGGTAGTTCGTCTAAATAGAGAGAGAAGAGAGAAACTAGAGAGAAAACCCTAACTTGTTTCAAACCCTAACTCATTTTTTAAATCGTTTACAGCAAACACCATACCTGAGTGTTTGAGAGCTACTTTGGTAGAAGTTTGAAGGCAGATCGTGGTTTGAATCCTCTGAGTTTGAGATCTTGTGTCCAACTTAAGCATTTCGGTTAGATCTGTATTTCTTTTTCATAACAACTATAGATCTGGCTATTTTATGTTATATTACACTTAGATCTACATTATTTAAATTCTCATCTTGAGAAAACACATTTGTCGATTACTGTTCTGTAAATGTTTTTCAAAATGTTAGAATCAACAAATTATTCTTTTCTGTTTCTAGTTCTTTTGAAACAAGACTTTTGACCTAGTTGGAATCCCAATTGGTGGTTTTTAATTTCATAAATATTTTCAAAACCCTCTGAAATTGATTAAGACTTTGAACTGTCTTTTGAGCAAGGTAGCCTTGGATTATGGGATTATTTGAAAGGTCAAATGAAGTCTTTTTAATTCTAAAGAAGAGAGAAAATGAAAACAACATCATTTAGATCTGATATGTAATTTGCTAGGACTTATTTGTATAAATAAGTGTGTGTGTGCATGCATGCATGTGTTAGAACACTTTCACAAGCACTTGCCACACTACAACATAAGAAGTGTTAGATGTAATATCTTGAAACTTCAAGAGTCGACATAAAGAATGGAACACAGTGGAGAAGTTAGCAAATTGAGAAAGCGACATCAACATCAGATCTGCAAAACAGTTAGAATCAAACCAGTGGGTACATATTCTAAACTTGTATACGTATGTTTTGTGTGCATGTGTGTTATATAGTTTGTAACTTGTATATTTTGTTTTAGTGGATATTTGGTTTGTGACTTAGAAGTCACCGTGGATGTTTCCTCGGTTGGGTGAGGTTTTACCACATTAAAATCACCTTATCCTTAATATTTCTACATCTCCTCATCTCATTCTTGTGGTTGTGATGATTTAGTTGACTTAATCTGTTTTAGTTTTGGTTTTCAAAAGTAATTACAAAATCTTAATCATATCTTGTACATTTTTCATTAAACACATCTTGTGATTAACTTGGTTTGATTTAAAGAAAAGAGTTTCTCCAAAAAATAGTTCGGAGTCACTTAGACTGTTTAATCCTGAATTAAACGACTTGAGTAACAAATTTTTCAATTGGTATCAGAGCTTTGGAAATTCTTTTTAAAGATCCCGTGTTTCTAAAATTATTTTCTTAAAATCAAAGAATGGATGAGAAATCTGAAAGATTTGGTAACTTGTTCGGACCTCCTCTCTTTGATGGAAACAACTTCCCTTACTGGAAAGTAAGGATGGTTTCTTTCATACAAGGAACCTTAGGAGATGATGTATGGTATATTGTTAAAAATGGTTATACTTATCCTACTAAACCAACCACTGAAGGAAGCAATGAGAGGATTAAGAAAGTATTAAGTGAATTTACTCGTGAACAGAAGCAAGCCTCTTTAAAAAATAACAAAGGCAAGATTGCTATTTTTTATGTTTATAAATGAACATGCATTCAAAGGGATCTCATCTTTTACCACTTCTAAGGAAGCTTGGGATACAGTGGTTACTGCACATGAAGGTGACACTAGAGTTGAGGCTGCTAAAGCACAAATGCTTATCCAGCAGTATAACTCTTTAATCATGTCTGACTCTGAATCATTTGATGATTTTTACATTAATTTGACTGATATTGTGACCAAACTTCATGCTAAAGGGATAACTTATGATAGACATGAAATTGTCTCTAAAATTCTAAGGTCATTACCACAAAGATTTGATAACAAAAGATATGCTATTGAGGAAATGAGTGATCAAAATCTTACTCCTGAATTACTTCGTAGTAAACTGAGAACTGTGGAAATGGAATTAGAATTTAAGAAACAATTGACCCAGTCCCATAGGAAACAGACTAGTTCCAATTTGAGTTTCTCCTCTAAGCTGATGAAACCTGAGCTTAGTATTCCCAATAATGATTCTGATGTGGAATATGATTTAGATAGTTTGGATAATCAAATTGCCTTGATGTCAAAGCAATTTAAGAAAATTGTGAAATTTAGAAATAAAACGGCAAACAGACAAGGCAAGCCAAATTATCCAACTCAGTCTAACCATAAATCTCATGAGATAGATCAAGACAAACAACACAAGGACACTCACATGAGACCTACTAAAGACTTCAAGAATATTGAATGTTTTAGATGTGGTAAATTGGGTCATATAGCACAAGATTGTAGAGTTAACTTGAACATGACCAATAAACATACCAGGCCCGACATTTGCACGACATGGGATGATTAAAGTGATTGTAAAAATGAGGAACCTGAGTCATGTGATGTTTTTTATCCTTGTATGTATTTCTTTGCCAAGATAGTCTATAATGATGATATGCATGTGACTATGTATGAGAATGATATTAGTAGCTCTACTTCTGATGTTATGAATTATGCGGCTACTGGTTTAGATGCTTTAATTTCTGAGAACAATCCTAGTTCTACTACGGGGTGTGTGAGTCAAAGGGAAAGCGATAATGATGATGTCAATGCATGTGTGAGTTTAAGAAATGAATCATTAGGGGTCACTTCACACACTTCACTTAGTGATTCTGACACTGAAGACCTCCCTGATATTCACATACTTTATGCTAAGACTCTCAAGAAAATCACTAGACTAGAGAAGACAGTGAAATATCCCACTAAGAAACTAGAAGACATAAGTCTAATGGTTAAACTTAACGCTGAAGAGTATACTACCCAATGTCTAACTCGTGAGAATGAATTCAAAAGTTTTGATCAAAAATTGAAGAATTTGATTGAAATAAATGAAACTCTGGGGAAAAAATATAAAGGGACATTATTAGAATTGGTACAAGCTAAAGAAAAGACTGCAACTACTTTCAAAAAATTTGTAAAATTTGAAAATAATTCCAACTGTTTTGATGGTTTTGTTGCTGATTCAAAAACCAATTCTGATGATCGAACTGGAATAGGGTTTTGCCCAAATTTAAAGACAAAAATTAAAAACTTTGAACCAATTAATTTTGTGTCAGGTGGCAAAAGACCTATAGAAACCTGACCTGATTTTCAAGCCTTGAATGATGAGTTTGACAAAAAACAACAAAAGTTGGATATTGGGGAATCAAGTCACTCTAAGTGTAATAGTTTGCCTAAGGCTATATACTTCTTCCCTCCAATTAGGAAGAGTGTTTCTTCGTTCCAAACTGTAGTCCCTAGGGATAAGGTTCAACGTCAAAATGTTATGAAACCTATGTTTAGAGACTTTCCTAATGAGATACCCTCTTCAAATAATTTATTTTTCTCATACTTTGACATATACGATCATTCTTTTAAAGTTTTCTACTCTAGATGTTTAGTAAAACATGTCTGTAATACTCCTCTATACCAAAACTCTAACTACTCTAGGAGAAGCCGTAATAATTATGTCCTGCCTAGACAACCAGACAAAAACTCTAACTATAGAAAGGGAAAGACCAAACCTAAAAGATCATTTCCAAGAAGGATAAAAAGGCACTTTTCGAAAACAAATGCTCATATCCTTCATAAAACTCAAATGCATGTGCAAAATATCTTTCAACAAAAATCTAATGCTCACAAATTTTATCAAATGAGAGCAAATATGCGCAAAACAGAAACAAGAATTTTCTGGGTTAGAAAAGATGAGCTATTGCCCCAGATGAAGTGTAACATTGTGATTACTGCTTTAAAATATGAACACACTCCCTCTAGTTGGTATTTATACTCTGGGTGTTCAAACCACATGACTGGGGATTTTACAAAACTTTTAAACAAAACCAGCTTTGTTGGAGGAAAAGTTATTTTGGGTGATGGTGTATCATCGCAAATCATTGGTAAAGGAACACTCCAAGAAGAAGGAATGACTATTCTTGAAAATGTTCTTCTAGTAAAAGGTCTTAAGGATAATCTACTTAGTATTTCATAATTTTGTGACTCAAATCATACCGTCACCTTTTCAAAGAATAATTGCAAAATTTTAAATGAAAAAGGTGAGTGAATAATAATAGGACTCGAGACTCTTGTTGTTATACTGTCCAGAACAGTACCGAGGTCTGTAACATTTCCATAATGGATGACAATGAAATATGGCATAATCGAATGGGTCACATAAATTACGATAGCTTTAGTAGATTGTCTTCACAAGAAATAGTTAGAGGAATTCCAAAGATTAAGCCCATTTCTAACATTGTCTGTGGATCATGTCAGGAAGGTAAAATTGTTAAATCACCTCATAAGAAAGTTAAAGATATCATTTCCTCTAAATCATTGGAGCTCTTCCATATGGACCTAATGGGTCCTTCTCATACTGTGAGTCAATGTGGACACATTTACATTCTAGTTATGGTAGATGACTTCACTAGGTTTACTTGGGTAACCTTCTTAAAACAAAAGTCTGACACTTTCAGAACTTTTTTAAAAATCTTACTTCGTATTGAAAATGAGAAGGATACTCAAGTAAATAGAATTCGTAGTGATAGAGGTGGAGAATTCATAGATACAGGTGTTATAGAGTACTGTGACTATGATGGTTACAAACATGAATTTAGTGCTCCTAAGACTCCTAAAAAAAATGGAATTGCTGAGCGAAAGAATCGTACCCTTCAAGATATGGCAAGATTTATGATTCATGCCAAGTGTTTACCTAAATATTTTTGGTTAGAATCAATTCGTACTGCTTGCCACATAATAAATAAGGTCTATCTTAGGAAGAATTCAAAACAAACTCCTTACGAACTTTGGTATGGGAAAAAGCCTAATCTTAAATACCTTATAACTTTTGGTAGTACATGTTATGTCTGTAAAAACAGAGAACCCTTATCCAAATTTGAGACTCGTTGAGATAAAGCCATTTTCTTAGGATATTCTCCTGACAGTAGAGCGTACCATGTCTATAATCTTCGCACAAAGACTTTAATGGAATCCATAAATGTTATTGTAAGTGACACTACTATTGAGAGCAATACTGGAGAAGTAACTATTGTGGAAGAGTCTGAAAATGTTTTAGAAAAAGAATCTCCAGAAATAGATGATTCTTTGCCAATTGAGAAACCTGAAGTACCTAACTGGGTTTCTAAAGATCATCCCATAGATAACGTTATTGGTAAACCTTGTGAGCCTATACGTATAAGATCTCAATTAAGAAACTATGCTCATTATGCATGTTTTGTTTCCCTTGTGGAACCAAAGAATGTAAATGAGGCATTAAATGACCCTCAATGGATTTCTGCTATGCAGGAAGAACTTCTTTAATTTGTCATTCATGATGTTTTGTATCTTGTACCTAGGCCTGATCATGAAAAGGTTATGTGCACACGTTAGTTATTTAAAAATAAAACTGATGAAAGTGGGATAGTCATTAGAAACAAAGCCAGATTAGTGGCTCAAGGATATTCTCAAATTGAAGGAATAGATTTTAACGAGACATTTGCTCCTGTTACTCGCTTAGAATCTTTTCGTCTTCTCTTTACCATAGCTTGTTACTTGAATTTTATGCTTTATCAAATGGATGTAAAGTCTTCCTTCCTTAATGGAATCTTGACTAAAGAGACCTATGTCGAACAACCAAAAGGGTTTATTAACCCTCAGTATCTAGACTATGTTTATCGTCTTAAAAAGTCTTTGTATGGCCTAAAACAAGCGCCTAGAGACTGGTATGAGCATCTTTCTAATTTTCTCTTAGATAATGGTTTTAAGAGAGGTGGGAATGATCAAACCCTATTTGTCAAACATTTTAAGAAACACATTATTATACCTCAAGTTTATGTTGACGATATCATTTTTGGATCAAGATCCCCCTCAGAAGTTAAATCTTTTTCTGAAATTATGCATAAAGAATTTCAAATTTCTCTTCTGGGGGAGTTACAATTTTTCCTGGGTTTTTAAGTCAAACAGAATTCAGAAGGGTTAATTGTTTCAAAATTGAAATATGCTTTAGAGATTGTCAAAAAAATTGGGCTAGAGAGTGCAAAAGAAGCTAGAACTCCCATGAGTACTAAGGTCAAATTATCTGAGGACGAGAATGGAAAATTCATAGATCCTACTCTGTATCGTAGTATGATAGGAACCTTACTATACCTTAATGCCTCGCGTCTTGATATTATGTACGCAGTTTGCGTGTGTGCCCGTTATCAAAATAATCCTAAAGAGAGTCACTTAATATGTATGAAAAGAATTATAAAATACATAAAAGGCACTCTACATTTAGGACTCTCGTACACCAATGATACTCCTAGTACTATAATAGGATACACTGATGCCGATAGGGCAGGGTGTACTGATGATAGTAAGAGAACATCAGGGGCGTGTTACTATATCGGTAACAATTAGGTAGGATGGAGTAGTAAGAAACAAAACTGCACTTCGATGTCCATAGCTGAATCTGAATACATAGTCGCTGGTAGTTGTTGTGCTCAATTACTTTGGCTTAAGAAAATGCTAAATGATTACGGTATTCAAAAAGATCAACTAAATCTCTATTGTGATAATCAAAGCGCGATCAATATCTCTAAAATCCTATTCAACACTCGTGAACTAAACATATAAAAATTAGACATCATTTTATACGCGAATTAGTTGGTACTAAGGAGTTATAAATCAATTATCTTCCTACTGATTTGCAACTCGCAAATATGTTTACCAAACCTTTAAATTACAATAGATTTCTTGCTTTGCAAAAATCGATAGGAATGGTGTGTGCCGAATAAACTCTTGTTACTTAAGTATTATTCCCTTTGTCCATTTCAGACAAAATGGAGGAGAAGTTTGAGTCTTATGATTTCATTTTTGTTTGTACATTTAATTAATAAGCTTGATCTTAGCGTTATTTGCAGGAATCTGTACAGTTGTATTCAACAGATGTTATTAGGGTATTGTTTTGTAATTAGTTGAGTTATGTAATTTTCTTTTCGAATGAAATGAGTGTATAGAATTTTTGTATAGGAATAGGTTTTTCCTTATTTATTTGTAGCCCTACGAGTCCTAGATGACTCAAAGGAGATTTTATCTCATATTTCCAAAGGGGGATATTGAAGCACCTTATACTCTTGACTCACTTGAGTCTACATTGTATAAGTGCTCATCTAGTTTGGAAATTGTGACAAAATTAGAGTCCCGTTCCCTAGATACCAAAGAGACTCCGAATATTCTTCTTAAGCCACAATTGATTCAATTGAAGGTATAAACATCAATCACACACACTAGGGTTGCATACATTGTTCATATATTGTATTAATTGATTGTGTGTGAGTTGTGTGTGTTAAATCTCATTTAAATTGATTTTAATAATTTTTGGGGAATTTTTAATAAATTTTAAATGATTTTTTTTAATTAAAACTTTTGGGGTCATTCTAGAATTATTGTTATTACCTTTTTATACCTAAAAGTTGAGTTGGGTAGGATCCGAATGCGCTTGAGACTTGAGGGTGCGTGTTTAATTATTTTTAAAACACGCATGTGAGAGATCATCTCAGCCCTACACGTGTCCATGTTATACCAGCTAGATTTGTGTTTGTTACAAGTCTCAAAACTAGTGTTATCTCAGCCTTTGGATCATTGTTATCAACGTTCTGCATGCATCCAATCTCAATCCTCGTGTAACCTTTCTAGTCCAATCAGAGGACGTTTAATCCACCGCTTTTATTTCACCGTTGGATCAAAGTCAATTGCCTTAGACCAAATCTCAGCCTTAGATTTGGATATCCATTCTCGAACCTTCGCCTCTCAGTATAAAAGGATGCCAAGCCTCTGCATTCAAAGACTTTTGGTAGTTCGTCTAAATAGAGAGAGAAGAGAGAGAAGAGAGAAACTAGAGAGAAAACCCTAACCTGTTTCAAACCCTAACTCATTTTTTAAATCGTTTACAGCAAACACCATACCTGAGTGTTTGAGAGTTACTTTGGTAGAAGTTTGAAGGCAGATCGTGGTTTAAATCCTCTAAGTTTGAGATCTTGTGTCCAACTTAAGCATTTCGGTTAGATCTGTATTTCTTTTTCATAGAAACTATAAATCTGGATATTTTATGTTATATTACACTTAGATCTACATTATTTAGATTCTCATCTTAAGAAAACACATTTGTTGATTACTGTTCTGTAACTGTTTTTCAAAACGTTAGAATCAACAAATTATTCTTTTCTGTTTCTAGTTCTTTTGAAACAAGACTTTTGACCTAGTTGGAATCCCAATTGGTGGTTTTTAATTTCATAAATATTTTCAAAACCCTCTGAAATTGATTAAGACCTTGAACTTTCTTTCGAGCAAGGTAGCCTTGGATTATGGGATTATTTGAAAGGTCAAATGAAGTCTTTTTAATTCTAAAGAAGAGAGAGAATGAAAACAACATCATTTAGATCTGATCTGTAATTTGCTAGGACTTATTTGTATAAATAAGTGTATGTGTGTGTGCATGCATGTGTTAGAACACTTTCACAAGCACTTGTCGCACTACAACATAAGAAGTGTTAGCTGTAATATCTTGAAACTTCAAGAGTCGACGTAAAGAATGGAACAAAGTGGAGAAGTTAGCAAATTGAGAAAGCAACATCAACATCAGATCTGCAAAAAAGTTAGAATCAAACCAGTGGGTACATATTCTAAACTTGTATAGGTATGTTTTCTGTGCATGTGTGTTATATAGTTTGTAACTTGTATATTTTGTTTTAGTGGATTTTCGGTTTGTGACTTAGAAGTCACCGTGGATGTTTCCTCGGTTGGGTCAGGTTTTACCACATTAAAATCACCTTATCCTTAATATTTATACATCTCCTCATCTCATTCTTGTGGTTGTGATGATTTAGTTGACTTGATCTGTTTTAGTTTTGGTTTTAAAAAATAATTACAAAATCTTGATCATATCTTGTACATTTTTAATTAAACACATCTTGTGATTAACTTGGTTTGATTTAAAGAAAAGAGTTTCTCCAAAAAATAGTTCGGAGTTACTTAAACTGTTTAATCCTGAATTAAACGACTTGAGTGACAACTTTTTCAACCTGTTATTGTTTACGATTCATATTTGTAAGGACATATTTTCATAGGTCCATTATCAATTTATTATGTCATATACCGCTACAACGTCGTAGAGCATTCAAGAGACATCTACATCAAAGACGGATCCGAATTACTCAAGTTCTTCATCATTTAAGACTCCGCGAAGTTTACTTTGGTAAGGTTATGTTTTAAATAACTTAACTTTTCACTTAGAGCTTTTGGGATATTTTTACAAAATATTTTTCTAAAGATTTTGTTTTCGGACTCCTTTTCGTAGAAAAATCATAACTAATTCATAAAAAATCAGAATGATATGAAACTGGCGGCCACGCATTCGTATCGAAATTTTCTACAGGCACACATGGAATCTCGCTTGATAGGTGGTTCGAACGACCTGCAATTGTCGTTCAAACGACATAGCATGTCGTTAGATGTCGTTCGAACGATCTCGAATTTTGAGGCGGTGCATTTTTATATAAATAATCATTAAATGAGTCCGTTTTCATTAAGAAGTCCATACGTTTTCCAGAACATAAACTCTGCTAAAGAAGAATCTTTTTGGTTTCTTCCTTCAGGGCTTTAATCCCTCTTTGTTTTCAATTCACAAAACTCCCATATGCTTTAATGAATTGTTTTGTTGTTGAAGAACACACCTTGCTACTGCTTATCTTTGTGGGGAGAACTCTACAATCGGAGAGCTGCGTGCTATTGTGGATGGAGTCCTTATAAATATCACACTTGTGGAGAAGCCATTTCTCTTCTTCATTGCTTCCCTCCTGGAAAGGGAAAGTTCTAGGCGAGACATCGGAACCGACACCAGCGGGTATTTCGTATGTCACCCTATTTCATTGTAATCCGTGTAAGCCGTTTTCTTACAAGTTATAGTGAAATAAAAGGTTTTGCCCCTTTGGGGGATTTTTCCTAAAATTGTTTGTTTTATCCTGCATGCTTTAATTTATTGGATAAATCATCTAGATGCATGTTTTAGGATTTAACTAAAATTTGGGATTAATTAAAATTGGATTTTATTTGAGATGTCGCAATATTTTCGCTGTAGCGATTCTACAAATTGGTATCAGAGCATGTTGCACTAAGTTGTTGTGTTTTGATCCTAATTTTTGCACAAAAATGGCTTTTGATGGTTTTAATGATCTTTGATGTCAAATTTTTGAAAAAGTTAATTGGAAAATTCACACGAACTCTTGTTTTAAATCTTCTGTTGAAAACGATTCTGAGAGGTGTCCTTGTTGTGAGGGTTTTGGTCACACGTTAGATGAGTGTACCACAAATTTAAAGAAAAAATTGAATAAACCGGTTTCTCATGTTTCTTCCCTTAGTGAGTGTGATTCGGAAGAAGAAGTCTTTTGTGCTTCTAGTCAAGAGTTTCTCATCCGTGTGATTAGTGATGAGAGTGAGGGTGAAAAGTGTGAGGAGGAAGATGAAGAATTGAGTGAGTTGCAAGTTGCCTACAATAATTTGTATTTTGAATGTTTAAAGATAAAAAAGGCAAACTTGAAACTTGAAGCTCAATTAAAAGAGTTTGCCTTAAAAAATTATGATGTTTTAGTTGAAGAACTTAGGGCACGTGAGAAAATTTTGAAAGAGAAGCTTAAGTACGTTGAGGGTGAGAGAGATAGTCTTAGAGGGTTGATGGAGACTATGAAAAAGGAACTTTTAGAGTTTGAGGATTCTAGACATGTACTTGAATCTAGGATAGGTGAACTTGAGGTTAAATTGAAAGATTCAAGTAAAGTGAAATTTGATTTGGAGTCTAGGTCTGAAAAACTTGATAAGATTTTAGGCACCGACGAGATAAAAAAGGATAGGGGTGGGATTGGTCTTGAAAAACAGGTTGCACCCATTCCCACACGTGTGAGAGACCTTCCTAGGATTGTTAAGAAAGAGACACCTAAGGTTGTTAGGAAAGAGCCCCCTAAGAACATCGTGAGAGAACCTCCTAGGATCATTAGGAGAGACCCACCTAGGCAAATTCGGAGAGAGCAACCGAGAAATTTGAGAAGAGGGCCACCTCTAGGTAACACACACCACCCGATTTACACTTGGACACATTGCGGTAGGCAAGGTCATCTTAGGCAATTTTGTTACAAGCTTTTAAATGGACCTACAAAGGTTAATAGAAGAATAAATTCGATTCCCCACACCCCCACACCTCGTTACACATCGATTTGGGTCAGGAAATCGGATTTAGAGGCTTATGGCTTACTTGTCCACGATTCCCGTTTGCTTGCACGTGATTCACCCCATGTGAAATCTTTTGGTTGATTGTGTTGGATGTTTGTCATACATTAGCGATGCATCATGTTATACTCTTTCTAGTGTTATGACTCACTTTGATGTAGAGAACATTGGTATATTTGTTGCATTTGTGTGTTTCGCTACTGATTTATCACTCTTTTGGATCTGTTTCCCCTTTCAGGTACTGTTTTCACGAAATTTTTGCACTGGGCAAAACTGTATGATTTTTTGGGAATACTAGGATTTTTTTATTTTCTCGTTCGAGCGAGATGTATTGTAGTTTGAGTGACATCTCTATCTCGCGCGAAGTCCCATCTCGTGACATGCCCTTGTCGTTCGAGCGACAAAGCGATATCGTTTGAGCGACCTGTCTGAAAATTCTATTTTTGCTTCCTTTCTGATTCCAGTATCCCGTGTTCATATGCTTAGATTTTTGGTATTGATGGGTTTGCTTCTGGTCGTTTATATGCAGTTTTTCTTGGTATCCATGCTTAATTGATAACACTGCATTACTCATTTATCACATATGCATTCATTGTGGATTCTCTTGTGTGATTACTGTTTGCTAGCATAGGATGTTGTGCATATCGATATTATGCCTATTGCTGGTTGTGCTATATTTGTGATATATTTCTTTCAAAATTTCAAAAAGATTTTTTTAGAAAATTTTGAAAAAGGCAAAAAGATTTTATTTTGATAAAATTTTTGAAAAATTCAAAAAGATTTTTGTATTTGGTTTTACACCGTTTATGGATGGACACTTAGGATGACCGAGTCACAACATCATTTCATTTTACATGTGACTATTTGATAGTGCTTTGAGACAATAGGTCAATTCATCCATGTGCCTTATAATGTTTGGAGTCATTAAGATGTAATTAAGTGTTGCTTCCTACATGTTTGACTCATATTTTCCTTTATTGCACACATGCACGGATTTGTTTTATTATTGTTCTTGACTTATCACATGTTGGTTGGGTGTTTTCATCTCAATCCTATCCTTAAAATGAACCAAGTGCAATAATACGAGAGTAATAAAAGTAGTGCATGTAAAAACCATTTCCTGTGAGGAATAAATTGTTTAGTTTGAAAAAATGATGAGTGAACACGGGAAAGGGCTATGAGTGAATAATAATCACGTCGTGAAAGCCACCATTTGAAAGAGCCCACACAACAAAATTAAGGCTATAAAAAGATGAAATATGCCAAAAATTTGGGCTAATAGGTTTTCTCTAAGTTGAGAATTTAGTACCTCTTCAGATATAAAGAATTGCATTATTATATATGAGGGAGTTTTGGATGGATATATCAATGGGTTTGCACGTCCTTTGAAAATTTCTCGAAACGGCACTAAATATTTTTGGACGTTATTGGTGTGGAAATCATTTAGACATTGATTTGTTGATTTGATTAAGACGATGTCATTTAAATTCTACAATTTTTACACCTAAGGATTCTTTTGATGTTCATTCGTTAGGGGTACACGTATGCATCGTGCACATATGATTGATTGAGTTTATTTACCTATCAAATGTGTTCACACCCATTCATTACGTTTCCATGACTTGGTTGTTTGAGTTTAAATCCATGGTGTGATTTTTTTTGTATCCTATTTTTGTATAAAAAAAATTGAAAAATCCAAAAATAGTTTGTGAAATTTTTGGGGACACACCTTTGCGTGCGCGTAGCTTGATCTTTGTTTGCTATGTAATTTTATCGTGACACTCCATGTTTTGATTGTTTCTTCTTATCTGTCTATTTGGGGACATCATAAAAAGGGGGAGAAAGAATTATCATGTTATGGGGGAGTTTTTGCATTATGGGGGAGATTTGATTTATTAATGCTTTATTCTTATATCATTTCAAACTCAATGCGTCACGAAGATTTTGCTTTATCTCATGTGTGTAGGTACAAAGACTGAAGATTATGATGTTGCACACCCTGATGAGAAAAGCTTTGAGATTTGATGAAGATTTTTGAAAGAACAGTTTGAGATCTTGCAAATTTATTCATGGGAGGGTAGATTTGTATAGGCAATTTGGTTTTTGATAATTCGGATTTTTTATATATGTACCGGTACAGACATAGGGGGAGATTTATAAGGACATATTTTCATAGGTCCATTATTAATTTATTATGTCATATACCGCTACACCGTCGAAGAGCATTTAAGAGACATCTACATCAAAACAAATCCGAATTACTCAAGTTCTTCATCATTCAAGACTCCGCGAAGTTTACTTTGGTAAGGTTATTTTTTAAATACCTTAACTTTTCACTTAGAGCTTTTGGGATATTTTTACAAAATATTTTTCTAAAGATTTTGTTTTCGGACTCCTTTTCATTGAAAAATCATAACTAATTCATAAAAAATCAGAATGATACGAAACTGGCGGCCACGCGTTCGTATCGAAATTTTTGACAGGTTCGCGTAGAATCTCGCCTAATAGGTCATTCAAACGACCTGAAATTGTCGTTCAAACGACATAGCATGTCGTTAGATGTCGTTCGAATGAGCTCGAATTTCAAGGTGGTGCATTTTTATATAAATAATCATTAAATGAGTCCGTTTTCATTAAGAAATCCATACGTTTTCCAGAACAGAAACTCTGCTAAAGCAGAATCCTTTTTGGCTTCTTCCTTTAGGGTTTTAATTCCTCTTTGTTTTCAATTCACAAAACTCCCATATGCTTTAGTGAATTGTTTGGTTGTTGAAGAACACACCTTGCTACTGTTTATATTTGTGGGGAGAACTCTACAACCGGAGAGCTGCGTCATATTGTGGAGGGAGTCCTTATAAAGATCACACTTGTGGAGAAGCCATTTCTCTTCTTCATTGCTTCCCGCCTGGAAAGGGAAAGTTCCAGCCAAGACATCGGAACCGACACCTGCGGGTATTTCGTATGTCACCCTATTTCATTGTAATCTGTGTAAGCCGTTTTCTTACAAATTATAGTGAAATAAAAGGTTTTGCCCCTTTGGGGGATTTTTCTTAAAATTTTTTTATTTTATCCTGCACGCTTTAATTTATTGAATAAATCATCTAGATGCATGTTTTAGGGTTTAACTAAAATTTGGGATTAATTAAAATTGGATTTTATTTGAGATGTCGCAATATTTCTGCTGTAGCGATTCTACAATATTGTAACTAGATGCGATCCTATAAGGTTTTTTCTTGCTAGAACTGTGTTGATAGGCAGGGCAGATCGATGGCTCTTAATCCTCTCAGAGTATGATCTCAAGCGTGTGGTTTCCCGAGCTATCAAGAGCCAGGCATATGCCGATTTATTAGCCATCTTTTGACCAGGGACGTTCGAGCCGCCGGTTGAAGAGCTTTCAGGTGATGATCTCCAGGACAATTTCATAGCATCTAACCGGGATTAGTGGAGTATGGAGTTCGATGTCTCTTCAACCGAGAAAAAGTGGGGAGCTGGAGACATCCTGCGAAGAGGTGACGAAGAAATTTATCTATATTCCAAGCTGGAGTTTGAATGCTCGAATAATGAGGCTAATTATGAGGCGTTGGTCTTGGGATTACTAGAAGCGCTGAGAAGAGGTATCCAAGTCCTAATAATAAAGGGGGATTCCAACTTATTGGTAAAAAGGTGACTGGGGAATTCACTTTGAAGCACATGAGCCTAGCGCCTTACCGAACGATCATTCATCAACTGCTTGGACAGTGCATGGTGGTGAAGATCAACAGGCACCCTCGAATGATGAACCAATATACGGATGCCTATGCCACCATTACCCTAAAGATTGTCATCAAAGGAGAATCAACTATCATTAGGGTAATGGTGGCATAGTCAACTATCATTTGAGTCACATAGAGAATATCCCCCTCCACGGTGTTGGAAATTCTATCATTAGATGACAAAGATGATTGGAGAGGAGAGATTAGAAAAAAGCTAGAGAGAGGTGAAGGGTCACTAGGCTTAGCCGATTTAGCACAGTACTTTATTACCAGGGGAAACTTGTACTATAAGAATAAAGGAGTTGGCTGTCCAGATGTGTAGATCTTGAGGAAGCCAAAAGAAGGTTGATTGAGGTACACAAAGACAACTGTCAAACCAACAAGATCCTTTTGTATAGAATGATACAACGGGCAGTGTATTTTTAGCCTTTAATGAGACAAGATGCGATCGCAGTACAAAGAGAGTGTTTGAAATGATTTCTGTTCTATCAGGTAGCAGAGTGCAATTTCATTTACCAAACCCTAAGATCGGATGTAGCCTTATACAAATTTATTAACAAATGGAGTGATGCCTAAAGACAAACAGGATGCTAACAAGATAAATAGGCGATCACCAAGGTACTTCATGAAAAATGAGTAGTTGTATAGACAAGGCTACCATGACAGGCCCCTAAGATGCATAAGGGGAGAGGAGGCTAATGAAGTTTTGAAGCAAGCTTATGAACCGGGGCACATTGGATGAGCCAAGCTTTATGATCAACTAATGACTTTGGGTTATTATTGGCCTTCGATGGAGAAAGATTTGATGGAGAAAGATTCGATGGAATTTTATTGAAAGTGCAAAGCTTATTAACAACATGGTAACATGATCCACGCTCCTTCCATGGACCTGCATTCTCTCTCTACACCATTTCCATTCCATACTTGGGCGTTTGATTTGGTAGGGGCCATAAACCCTTCATCGCGGGGGAAGATCTGGATCTTGGTATCCACAGATTATTTTACGAAGTGGGTAGAGGCCATACCGCTCAAGAAAGCCACAACATGGGTAGTAGCTCGATTCATAAAGGAATACATTATTTGCCATTTTGGCATCCTGAAGGTGTTTCTATCAGATAACAACACCCCTTTTGTAAATAGTTAGGTACGCTTGCTTATAGATAAATACTCCATCGTCCATCATAAGTTGACGGTAGCATACCTGAAGTGCAACGGGCAGGCGGAGTCAACCAACAAAACCTTAGTAAATATTATGGAAAAAATGTTAGAAGACTTCCTGGGGTCATGGGACGACAAGATCCCCGAAGTAATTGGGATTATTGAACAACGAAGAGGAAACCAACTGGATATACCCTATTTTCCTTGATATTTTGGGCAGAAGTTATGTTTCCAATTGAACTCGAGGTACCTTATGCCCGCTATAACTTACGAATTGCCATGCTCCCTCATAGACTCTATGTACAACTCGAAGCACTAGAAGAGAACCAAGATAATGCTATGAGACCTTTTGATATATACAGGAAGCTGTTGTCTAGATCCTACGACCAGTTGGTGAGGCCAAGGAAGTTTAAAGAGGGGGACTTTGTTCTAAAATCATGCAAGATTCATATTAGGGGTTTATCATTGCCCAAGTTTGAGGCTAGCTGGGAAGGGCCTTACATCGTTTGAGAAGCTCACGATTCGGGTTATTACGAGATATCCAAAGTGGAAGACAACGTTACTTTAAAATTGAACAACAAGTGGCTGAAGATATACTACGTTTAAATGTATGTCTTTTCAACACTTTTGTGTATTAAAATATACCTTGTCAATATGTGTCCAAAAAACGGGGATGTCCGCTTTAAAATAATTTAATTCGTTTGTTTAATATAGATCGAAGCAATGTTCATGTGGAAAATGCTATACCACTATTTTTTTACGATTGCTGTTTTCCTTATCATGCATGGCGTGTTTTTTATTGATGTAATAAAGTTAGTTGGTATTAAAAGAAAACAAGAAGAGTGGAAGAAGACACCAAAGCCACCAATGTTTCTTTATTTAATAAAAGAAAAGTTGTGATCACACGCAACCAAAATAGAGGAGTTTAAAATCCCGAAATAGGAAACATCAACAAAAGAAACATTGAATAAAGGGGCCTAGGGGCTGTCCATTATGAAACGAAGATTTGTTGATTCAAGAAGCCTATGATGATGTTGGGGAAGAATCTGTACAAGGCTATTTTGGTCGGAAATGAGGTCAACCAAATTTTTCTGAAGAAGCTCCATCGTCTGTTGAACGACCTCTAATTATTGCTCTTTCATAATAAGCTCGGTCTCCGCATGAGCAACAACCTCATGGGCCTACTGCACCTCTTGCTCAGATATTACCAACTTAGTCTCCAGGCTTGCAAGTTCTTCTGAAATGGCTACCCGCGAGCGATGTGAACTCTGGAGCTGGTGATAGAGGGCAGGTACGTTATCTTTCTTAAAACCATGAAGCAACTTCACCAACCAAGATAGAGAGAACCCATCATTTACGAGCTGTGACACCCCGGCTAATTAAATACCGGGTAGCTACTCCTTTATTAAATTAATTCAAAATGCCAAGTTGGTCCAGTTAATAGCATCACTGTCGAAAATATTTTAAGATTTCTAACCACCTAGTATTTAAAAAGTAAGTGCCAAATTTTATTTAAAGTCTGATTAACATGCAACAAGTGTAAAAAGAATACTAACACCATTCACCGTACTGAAGTAAAAAGAATAACCATCACATAAAGTAAATAATGTCTGGAGTAAAAACTCCTCACTACAAATCCCACAACTGATAAGTAAACTGAAAACTAAAACAGTACATGCCAAAGTCTGAAAACTGAAATGGAAATGTAACTCTAATAGAAATGGGCAACATGCCCTACAACTGATAGATAATGAATCTGGAATCCAAGCGATAGAAGCGTCTACAAGAAAATCCCTGTAGCTTCCACAAACAGCTACAGCTCGTCGCCTGAATGAGTATCCTATGCATGGTGTCCTTGTGGCTGGGCACCTAAAATGGTTTTACAAAGAAAAATAGATTTGAAAAGAAAAGGGGTCAGAGCCCGAATGTGGAGTTATATTTTAAAAACCTGCAAGTGCTTTACAAACATTTAAAACATTAAATGCAAAGTACATGTTAGGACGTGCACTCACATGATATTCTCACCTCTCGTCTAACTGTGCACTCCTAACGTAAGTACCCATCTATAACGATACAAACCACTAGCTAAGTGCTATTCTACCTAGCTAGATTGCCCTAGGTCCTTCCCTTATTACTCGGTTCTATTAACATTATAACGCTCATAATTCAGTAGGGTTTAACGTAAACTCAGATGCTCAATATGCAATATATATATCACTATCAGTTAACTCGTTATATTTCTCGAAGCAATACCGTAATTATATTCACAACATTAACATGAAGGTTCCCATTAATTAAGTGTATATTATTCACATCATAAATATACAATATAAGCACCCCGAGAACTAAGCTGTGGTGCACACATACTCTGCTATCCATCCCGGTACATCACGTACATAAGGATTACATATTCCGAATCTTTCAGGAATAGTTCACAGATAACAACATCACAAACAATGGAGGCGAACACAGTCACATCACATAGGTCACGCACATACCTACGCTCCTACGATCAGCGGACTTATTAATATCCCAATAAGTCTTTCTATGACCTATGTTCATCAAGGTAACTAGTCTAAATCCGGGCAACACAAGGATTAGAGGGCCCTAAGCGAACGCAAACCTCCCGTGATAGCAAGTATGGTAGGTATGTCATACACACAATTCATAAACCAATACTAAGTAAACACGTATCTTAGTAATCAACGTAGTTTAATCGTAGTACTATTCTCATTCTAGTACCAATATATAATTATCGCAATTTATACTATTCTTGTTTATAATCATACGCGCCATAATCTATTCTCACGTCGTAGTAGACACTCACGTCTCAACCCAAACGGTTCATTGAATTAAATCTCGTATCTAATTTCCTTCTCAAAAATACCCAAAAGTCCCAATTCTATCATTACATCATCATTGGAATGTTATCTATATCCTCGAACAAGTTTACAGGACTCCAAAAATCAAAACAGTCCAAAAAGGACCAAACTGCCAACTCGTTAGAAGTCTCGTTCGAACGAGACTGTTCGAACGAGATTCCTCTGTCAACTCGTTAGAAGTCTCGTTCGAACGAGACTGTTCGAACGAGATTCCAGTTCGTTCGAACGAACTGTACCTTATAACGATATCTCATTTGAACGAGATATCGAACGAAACTACCCCTCATTAGAAGAGACTGGTCAACTCGTTAGAAGCTCGTTCGAACGAGCTCGTTTGAACGACCTGGGTAGGGGCTTCTAACGACCTACCAGTTTCGTTCCAAATTCTCTTAGTTATGTTTTTCATCCATTTTTAACACCTCAAGTCTTCTCCAAAGTTCGTTCTAACAGTGTTTTAAGTCCTCTAATCATACTAAAACATGTTAAGGTCATATACTAACATCTTTTAAGGCATTAATGCATCCTAAACATCATTAAATCACAAGATTTTATACTTTTCCCCAATATTATCAAGAACATGAACCCTAGATTTATATCATCATCAAATCCCAGAATTTAATCCGTTTTAATTTCTTCTAATCACAATTATCATGAGAATAATCATCTACCTATCATTCTACATGCAATTCTCTTCAAGATTTTCAAGTTCTAAACTCCAAACTACATGGGTTTTCATATTTCACCAAGAACAAACACAAAATTCGAATTTTTCTAACATGGAAAGAACATTCTTTGAAATTAAATGGAATTAAGTCACTTGCCTTGGTTGTCTCTGAGTTTGGATGATGGTTTGATGAAGCCTTTCTGCAGAATTTCTTCTCTCCAATGGTGGCTTAAGGTGGCTAGGGTTTGATTTGGAGAACTTAGAAAACTCTTCTAATAACCTACGTAGCCTTCTAGGTTAATATGGTTTGGTTAATGGGCTTAGTGGGTTAAATTCACATCAGATTAAAACTCCCAATTTTCGTCACTTTTAATTCCTCAAAATGTAAAATTACCAAAATACCCTTTAAGTTGCCGGTATGGCCTAAAAATACACCGGGACCCAAACTACACCCCCGGCTAGTGTTTTCTGACTATCTCGACCCTTCCGGACGCGTTGGCGCACTCAAAACGACCATACGGATAATAGAAATAAAAATCACTTTTATAATTAAAATAATATACCATGACGCGGCGGTCACACGCGTCTCAACAAAATTCCCAAATTGCCGTATATAAATCTCACGACAAATTTCATAATTCAATATTCATATAACATCATATATGCACATAATCAAATACCAACTCGCATCTCGCTAGTATTTTACCCAGATTAATTTCCAATTAATACGCATTTAATTAATTAATACCAAAAATAAATATAGCCAAAAGTACGGGGTATTACATACTTCCCCCCTAATAACTGAATTTCGTCCCGAAATTCGAAACTAGAAAGTACCTGCTAAAAACAACTCTGGATAACGTTCGCGCATCTCATCCTCGCGCTCCCATGTGGACTCCTCGACATTGTGATGTTGCCACTGAACACGCACTAACGGGACTATCTTTGACCGCAGTTTCCTCTCGTTTCGGTCCAAAATAGCAATTGGCCCCTCCTCGTAGGAGCTATCCGGCTGGAGATCGATGTCCTCCATAGCAATGTGAGAATAATCCAAATTATCTCTAAGGTATTTCCTCAGCGAGGAAATTGGAACACATCGTGAATCCGATGCAAATGCTCCGGTAACCCAAGTCTATACGCAACTGGTCCGATCCGCTCAATAATAGGAGACGGCCCCACATACCTTGGTGCCAACTTCCCCTTCTTCCCGAAACGCATAATCCCCTTCATAGGAGATACCCTGAGCAAAACCTGGTCCCTTACTTGGAACTCTCTGAAAAATCTCTTCGCATCAGCATAACTCTTCTGCCTGTCTTGAGCTACCCGAATGCGACTCCGAATCAACTCAATCCTTGCCGAAGTATCCTGAATCACTTCCGGCCCAAGTAGTTTGTTGTCCCCCACTTCTAACCAACATGCTGGGGAATGACAAGGTCTACCGTACAATGTCTCAAATGGAGCCATGCCAATAGTGAACTGATAGGAGTTGTTGTAAGCAAACTCCACCAGTGGAAGGTACTGCTCCCATCCACCCCCAAAGTCAATAATGCACATGCGTAGCATGTCCTCCAACATCTGATTAGTGCGCTCAGTCTGCCCATCAGTCCGCGGATGATAAGCCGTACTCAACCGCAATTCCGTGCCCATGGCCTCCTGGAAAACTCTCCCAAAACCTCGAAACAAATATCTTGTCTCTATCAGACATGATATTTAGGGGCACACCGTGAAGTCTCACAATCTCTGAAATGAAGAGTTGGGCATACTGTCCCGTAGTGTAATCAGTCCTTACGGGTAAAAAGTGAGCGACCTTGGACAACCTGTCCACAATTATCCAAACGGATTCGTGACCCCTCTGCGACGTAGGCAACCCCGTGATAAAGTCCATGGATATTCTCTCCCACATCCACACCGGGACCTCCAATGGCTGTAGCAATCCTGCCGGTCTCTCATGATCCACTTTTACTAGCTGACAAGTGGCGCATTTCGAAACAAACTCAGCGATATCTTTCTTCATACCGCTCCACCAATACTGGCGTCTCATGTCTTGGTACATTTTGTCCCCTCCGGGATGTACCGCGAACTGTGAGCCGTGCGACTCTGCCATCACATCGTGTCGCAATTCCTCCCCTTGCGGAACCACTAATCTCCCATTGAAGCGTAATCCCCCGTCTGAGCTAACGGTATAGGACTCGGCTCCCTCTGCTAGTAATCGAACTATCTGCTCCTGACAGAACGAGTCATTAGCCTGTGCCCGTACTACCTTCGTGACAATCTGCGGTGTAACGGTCATCACCGACATGAAAGATCGGGCCACTGCATCCTGGTGTCCCAATTCCTTCCACTTAGCCTTCCACACCTCTGCCACCTCTTCTGCTGGCCTACGGCTCAACGCGTCTGCTACCACGTTAGCCTTACCTGGGTGATACTGGATGTCGAACTGGTAGTCCTTCACAAACTCAAGCCACCTACGCTGCCGCATATTCAATTCCTTCTGCGTGAACAGGTACTGTAGGGACTTGTGGTCCGTGAACAGTTGGAATTTCTCCCCCAAAAGATAGTGCCTCCAAATCCGTAGGGCAAATACCACTGCCGCCAACTCCAAATCATGCGTGGGGTAATTCTTCTCATGAGGCTTAAGCTTACGGGAAGCATAAGCTATGGCCTGTCTTTCCTGCTGTAATACACCTCCCAGTCCTTGCAAGGACGCATCGGTGTAAACCAAATACTCAACTCCCGGTCTAGGTAATGCTAACACAGGTGCTGAGGTCAATTTGTCCTTCAATTCATCGAATGCCAACTGACAGGCGTCACTCCAGATGTATGGCACACCCTTACGAGTCAGATGTGTCAAAGGACCTGCTATCTTCGAAAATCCCCGAATGAACCTCCTGTAGTATCCTGCTAAGCCCAAGAAACTACGAATTTCAGTCGGTGTTGTGGGCTGTCCCCACTCCCTCACCGCTGATACTTTCCCCGGATCAACAGATATTCCCCGATCGGAAATAATGTGTCCCAAAAAAACTGGACTTCCTTCAGCCAAAACCAGTACTTCTCATATTTTGCATACAACTCGTTCTGACAAAGTGTCTATAAAACTTGCCTCCAATGCTCGGCGTGCTCCTCCTCTGTCTGGGAGTAAACCAGAATATCATCGATGAAGATAATGACAAACTGATCTAGGAAATCCCTGAACACTCTGTTTATCAAGTCCATAAACACAGCTGGAGCGTTGGTCAAGCCGAAAGGAATAACCCGAAACTCGTAAGAACCATATCTCGACAAGAACGCAGTCTTCGAGACATCTTCCTCCCTGATACGCAACTGATGGTATCCCGATCTCAAATCAATCCTTGAGAAGAAAGAAGCTCCTCTCAACTGGGCGAATAAGTCATCGATTCGAGGCAACGGATACTTATTCCGTATCGTGACCTTATTCAACTCTCGGTAGTCCACACACAATCTCAGTGAACCGTCCCTCTTCTTCACAAACAAAACTGGAGTGCCCCAAGGTGAGGTACTCCTGCGAATAAAGCCTTGACCTAACAGCTGCTCTATTTGATCCCGTAACTCCCTCATCTCAGCTGGAGCCATACAGTACGGTACGCGTGCTATAGGTCTCGTACCCGGTAGCAAATCTATAACAAAGTCTATCTCTCGACTAGGGGGTAGGCCTGGTATCTCCTGAAACACATCTGAATACTCCCTGACTACTGGGATAGAATCTAAAGGAATCACTATCTCCTTAGAGGTATCCTCCTCAATGTAATACAGATGAGCGGTCGATCCTCCCTCTGGGCGAGGCATCGCCACTACAAACATCTCTTGCTCCGGAATGGCAAAAACAATGCTTCCGCTGAAGCAATCAATCATGTCCCTATAAGCTACGAGCCAATCCATACCGATAATCACATCGTGAACATGCATATCTAACACTAACATGTCTGCAGGTAATACCAAACCACCAATCTCTACTCCCACTCCCCGGCATATAAAGAAAATAAGTGACCCACTCCCCAATGGTGAGTCGACACACGTCACTGTGCTCTCTGCCGTAGCTAACAATCCTAAAGCTTTCGCGAAGTGTGTAGCTATAAAACAATGTGTAGCACCCGTATCAAATAACACCCGACCCATAGTGCCATGGATAGGAAACGTACCCTCAATCACGGGCGGTGCCTGTGGAACTGCAGCCTGGTGGACGTTGTAGACGCGTCCATACTGTAGCTGCCCCTGCCGAGCTGGGACTACTGGAATGGGTGGAAATACTACCATCTGTGGCGGTGCGGGAAGAGCGGCGGGAAACATAGGCCTCTGTGGCTCCTGGCAAGTACCCTGCTGCTGCTACTGTGGGGCCCTGCCCCTATCAGGACAATCCTGACGTTTGTGGCCAATCTTATCGCAAATGAAACACTTCCTTCGGAAGCTTCCCCCTCGCTGTCCATGCTGACCACGACTCTGGTGACCGTTATCATTTCTGCCCTGGCATTGCTGGCCATTTTGAAATTGTTGATGACCATTCTGTCCTTGATGCACTGGAGCTACTGGAAAGGTTGGTAGGGCTAGCACCGGAGCTGGTGCTGAGAGAACGATTGTAAAAAGTGGCCCCTGTGGATCATCACGGGCACCCTGCTGCTGGGAAGCTCTAACACCCTCTGGGGAATCCTGGCGTTTATGGCCGTGCGTGCCACACACAAAACATCGGCCTCTGAAGTTACTCCCCCTCTGACTCTGCTGCTGACGATGTCGTCCTTGCAGACTTGGAACTTTATTCCCCTTTCGAAAATGCTTCATTGTACCACGTTGTTGATTAGAACCGACTCGGTCTTGGGCAATCTGTTGTTAAATTTTCGGGGTCCTCGCACATTTGTCAGCCTTATTCACATGCACTTGGCTAACCTCTCTAGGTCTTTTGCCTCCTTTAAGTTGTATGCTGCGTTCTTGGTATTGTAAAACTGCAGTGGTAACTGCTTGTGCCAAGATACCCGCTAACTCGGCGGTTGATATTCTAACCGGGGATACCCAAGGTGTGAGTCGATCTTGCCCGTTTATTCCCTCACCTGTTCGAGCTAGTTCCTCTTGACAATCCATCTGAAAATTTACGAAAATTTTGATGAGTTCATCATTCAAATAAACAAACCGCGGAAGTACGAATTCCCAAAGTACATTGATGAATACAACATTCCTAATATTTAGGGCTCTATATCAAAGAAAGCTCAGCGAAAAACATAATAAGCCGTCAGATCCTAAAGGACACTAGAACCTGATGCTCTGATACCACCTGTGACACCCCGACTAATTAAATACCGGGTAGCTACTCCTTTATTAAATTAATTCAAAATGCTAAGTTGGTCAAGTTAATAGCATCACTGTCGAAAACATTTTAAGATTTCTAACCACCTAGTATTTAAAAAGTAAGTGCCAAATTTTATTTAAAGTCTGATTAACATGCAACAAGTGTAAAAAGAATACTAACACCATTCACCATACTGAAGTAAAAAGAATAACCATCACATAAAGTAAATAATGTCTGGAGGAAAAACTCCTCACTACAAATCCCACAACTGATAAGTAAACTGAAAACTAAAACAGTACATGCCAAAGTCTGAAAACTGAAATGGAAATGTAACTCTAATAGAAATGGGCAACATGCCCTACAACTGATAGATAATGAATCTGGAATCCAAGCGATAGAAGCGTCTACAAGAAAATCCCTGTAGCTTCCACAAACAGCTACAGCTCGTCGCCTGAATGAGTATCCTATGCATGGTGCCCTTGTGGCTGGGCACCTAAAATGGTTTTACAAAGAAAAATAGATTTGAAAAGCAAACGGGTCAGAGCCCGAATGTGGAGTTATATTTTAAAAACCTGCAAGTGCTTTACAAACATTTAAAACATTAAATGCAAAGTACATGTTAGGACGTGCACTCACATGATATTCTCACCTCTCGTCTAACTGTGCACTCCTAACGTAAGTACCCATCTATAACGATACAAACCACTAGCTAAGTGCTATTCTACCTAGCTAGACTGCCCTAGGTCCTGCCCTTATTACTCGGTTCTATTAACATTATAACGCTCGTAATTCAGTAGGGTTTAATGTAAACTCATATGATCAATATGCAATATATATATCACTATCAGTTAACTCGTTATATTTCTCGAAGCAATACCGTAATTATATTCACAACATTAACATGAAGGTTCCCATTAATTAAGTGTATATTATTCACATCATAAATATACAATATAAGCACCCCGAGAACTAAGCTGTGGTGCACACATACTCTGCTATCCATCCCGGTACATCACGTACATAAGGATTACATATTCCGAATCTCTCAGGAATAGTTCACAGATAACAACATCACAAATAATGGAGGCGAACACAGTCACATCACATAGGTCACGCACATACCTACGCTCCTACGATCAATGGACTTATTAATATCCCAATAAGTCTTTCTATGACCTATGTTCATCAAGGTAACCAGTCTAAATCCGGGCAACACAAGGATTAGAGGGCCCTAAGCGAACGCAAACCTCCCGTGATAGCAAGTATGGTAGGTATGTCATACACACAATTCATATACCAATACTAAGTAAACACGTATCTTAGTAATCAACGTAGTTTAATCGTAGTACTATTCTCATTCTAGTACCAATATATAATTATCACAATTTATACTATTCCGGTTTATAATCATACGCGCCATAATCTATTCTCATGTCGTAGTAGACACTCACGTCTCAACCCAAACGGTTCATTGAATGAAATCTCGTATCTAATTTCCTTCTCAAAAATACCCAAAAGTCCCAATTCTATCATTACATCATCATTGGAATGTTATCTATATCCTCGAACAAGTTTACGGGACTTCAAAAATCAAAATAGTCCAAAAAGGACCAAACTGCCAACTCGTTAGAAGTCTCGTTCGAACGAGACTGTTCGAACGAGATTCCTCTGTCAACTCGTTAGAAGTCTCGTTCGAACGAGACTGTTCGAACGAGATTCCAGTTCGTTCGAACAAACTGTACCTTCTAACGATATCTCGTTCGAACGAGATATCGAACGAAACTACCCCTCGTTAGAAGAGACTGGTCAACTCGTTAGAAGCTCGTTCAAACGAGCTCGTTCGAACGACCTGGGTAGGGGCTTCTAGCGACCTGCCAGTTTCGTCCCAGATTCTCTTAGTTATGTTTTTCATCCATTTTTAACACCTCAAGTCTTCTCCAAAGTTCGTTCTAACAGTGTTTTAAGTCCTCTAATCATACTAAAACATGTTAAGGTCATATACTAACATCTTTTAAGGCATTAATGCATCCTAAACATCATTAAATCACAAGATTTTATACTTTTCCCCAATATTATCAAGAACATGAACCCTAGATTTATATCATCATCAAATCCCAGAATTTAATCCGTTTTAATTTCTTCTAATCACAATTATCATGAGAATAATCATCTACCTATCATTCTACATGCAATTCTCTTCAAGATTTTCAAGTTCTAAACTCCAAACTACACGGGTTTTCATATTTCACCAAAAACAAACACAAAATTCGAATTTTTCTAACATGGAAAGAACATTCTTTGAAATTAAATGGAATTAAGTCACTTGCCTTGGTTGTCTATGAGTTTGGATGATGGTTTGATGAAGCCTTTCTGCAGAATTTCTTCTCTCCAAGCTTCTTCTCCAATGGTGGCTTAAGGTGGCTAGGGTTTGATTTGGAGAACTTAGAAAACTCTTCTAATAACCTACGTAGCCTTCTAGGTTAATATGGTTTGGTTAATGGGCTTAGTGGGTTAAATTCACATCAGATTAAAACTCCCAATTTTCGTCACTTTTAATTCCTCAAAATGTAAAATTACCAAAATACCCTTTAAGTTGCCGGTATGGCCTAAAAATACCCCGGGACCCAAACTACACCCCCGGCTAGTGTTTTATGACTATCTCGACCCTTCCGGACGCGTTGGCGCACTCAAAACGACCATACGGATAATAGAAATAAAAATCACGTTTATAATTAAAATAATATACCATGACGCGACGGTCACACGCGTCTCAACAAAATTCCCAAATTGTCGTATATAAATCTCACGAAAAATTTCATAATTCAATATTCATATAACATCATATATGCACATAATCAAATACCAACTCGCATCTCGCTAGTATTTTACCCAGATTAATTTCCAATTAATACGCATTTAATTAATTAATCCCAAAAATAAATATAGCCAAAAGTACGGGGTATTACACGAGCACATTAACTTTCCCCAATAAAGACTTGACTGTGTCCGGGATGAGAGACTCAAGGGGGTATTGAGGATTTCCTCCAAAACTATGGTGAGACCGATCAAACGGTAGGCCATCATCCCAGTAATAGGTTGAAGACTTTGGGATGTTAAAGTCGAGGGAAAATGGACCAACGGCTGCTCGATCAGTGAACGAGGACCCTCAGTGAAAATATAGGGGAAAATATCCAAAGTCTGCCTCACAACCACCTCGGAGGCTTCTTCAAGAGGATGTGTGCTAAAGACTATATTACTTGCATAAGGTCGATGAGTTTGTGACGCGCTATCACTTGCTTGAATCTGAGGGGAAAGTACCTCGGGCACCTTACCAACGACAGACACCATTTCTTGAACCTATATAGTTGGGGCATCCTCTAGAGAAGAAAATTCAGCTAAAATCCTTTCTCCTATAACCTCTTGAGCAATAACCCCAACTACCGGCCCATGTGCTACAGGCTTCTCTACCTCCATATGAAACCAAAGATATAGACAAGTAAGAAAATAGAATATATACAAATTATCCTACAAGTATGACTTTTATTCTAATAAGACTTGATGCGCTTGACCCTCGGTTATGGGAGATTATTATAATAAGACTTGGCCCTCTTGACCCTTGGTTATGGGAGATTATGACAATAAGACTTGGCCCGCCCGACCCTAGGTTATGGGAGATTATGCCAATAAGACTTGGCCCGCATGACCCTCGGTTATGGAAGATTATGCCAATAAGACTTGGCCCACCTGACCCTTGGTTATGGGACATTTCTAAGACCAATATAACTTGGTAAAAAATTAAAAACTTCATATGCAGAAAAGGGAGAGAGGAAAAAAAAATGTACCTCTGGATACTCCTTGTTGGCAAATTTATGAGTCGCCATCTATACTATATCCTCCTCCTCAACTGGACCAAGAACAACCAAAGGATGCAGACTTTGGGGGCCAATCACATCCCCTCCCCCCCCCCCCCCCCCACCTCAGCAATCTCTTCTTACCCCCATTCTCCTTAGATCGTAGCAACAAGACTAATCGAGGGCCCAAAAATTGTAACAAGAACCTAGTCATAAGAGGGAGTGGGGAGCATCAGAGTAATGGGCTCAGGTAAAGATACCTCCGAAGCATAATGGATAGCAAGTTAGAACATAAAGTCAAAAGGAACAAAGAGAATTTAGAACATCAAGAGAGCAGTCTTACCACGGGCAACGAACTAACAACATTGGGGGACTTAGGAACAACTTCAACAATCCTTGTAGCTAGTACACCAGCTTTAAGACTAGCCTGGTCGAGCCAAAAAGTAGGATCAGGTAAATAGTCGCTACTTGATTCCGTTGAAGTATAAGAAATAAATGTCCCTAGGGGGAAATTAGAGGTTACCTGCGAAGTAGTAGGGGCAACTATATCCTATGGAATAACTTCCCCTAATACGGGTATGGCCGCACCATGCTTATCCAACAGACTGCTATCCTCAACATCATCGTGTGAACCACCTCGCGCATTAACCTAGAAAAGGGGGAGAATTGGAACATAATAGAGTCATCATCATAAGGTAAAAAAAGAAAAGTTAGGAACATTAGAAGAATGACAGAAATTATACCTCTTCTTCCAAAACATCCTCTAAAGTTTCATAATCTTGAGGAGGCGAGGCAGGCTTAGAAGGGGAAACCATTCTCCTCAACCTGCATTGTCGGACCAATGCAGTGTCCTCCTATTCCTCTTCTTCTTCTTCTTCTTCTTCTTCTTCTTCTTCTTCTTCTTCTTCTTCTTCTTCTTCTTCTTCTTCCTTTGCTTCTTTTACTCGGTCCCCATCATCATCATCATCATCACCATCATCATTAGAACCATCTACTAAATGTTTCCCAAGAAGCTCCTCCTCGCTTGATTCACCCGATTCCTCAAGCACAAGATTAAGAGGGTAATAGCCTTCCTATTCTTGCTACCTTTGGTGGGATGAGAAATGTATAAGAAACCATTTCAGCGGACAAAAATGCCATGTCCTCTTCACTAAAGTTCTCCTAGGTCTATCTGAGTTGGTCGAACATTAGGCTGACTGATTGAGTGACTTTATCATCAGGAGTATGGGCTATTGGAGTTTGTTGAACAGTCTTCAGCTTCTTCATTGTAGATTTTTGGGTATCCCTAATCATTTCCCCATATGAGGCAATACATGGAGAATCACCTTTTTCAACTAATCTTTAGGGACTAGGGGCAACGATGGCTATCTCGGCCGCAAGTGAGGTCTGAGAGGCTTTCTTCTTTATCAAAATCTCCTGGTCCACAGGGGCTAATGGAGACAGTTCGGAGGGGACAGTGGCATTGGCAATACTAAGAGGGAATATAGACGAGAAGGTGGTGTAATTTCTTAAACCCAACTCTGTGGGTGGGAATCTTTCAACCTCGGGATACCGAGGTTCCTTCAAAATGTTACTTTGAAAACAGACCAATTGGTTTTACCAAAATACGTTAATATACATGGTTGATCTCTCTCCTCGAGCCTATTTGCTCATAATCATAGAGTTGGCTGGATAACTTTCACACAGACTCACAATAGCTGAAGTCAGATAGTTCGCATAAGCAAAAGAAAAGTTCGTGGGTTTTTCACGGGTGAAATGGCTCAACAGAAGGGCTCCTTGATCATAGCCACATTTAAGGGCTACACGGTGGGGGATGTAAACGGAATATAAAGAGGACCACTTCGTATAAGATGGAAGGTAGGAAGGTATTAATAAAAGAGGGACACTGTTCGAGGGAAAGTTCCTCGCAAGATCTTTATCAATGGGAACGATGGGCATTCCTCCTCAGCAAAAAAAGTCATTTGTAAAAAACCGATCCACCCCCACGTAGGGTCGAGGTAAGAACCCCTCGGCTCGATTGATCAAAGAAACAAGGGGATTATTAACACTTTTATTTTTCCAGAAATAAATACGGGGGATTTTTATGGGTAGAGAATCGGGGTAGTTGCCAGAAGGAGTATACTCGGGGAAATGGGCATAAAAGAAAGCTGTTAAAAGGACACTATTAACGTAATTAGAGACATCAAATCTGACGATGATCTGCATAGAATCGGCCTCCACACGATCCGTCCTGGTGTACAAAGATCCAAGAACGATAGTGTCAAGAGGGATCTTCACGGGACTCGCCATCTGGACAACCATGTTTATTAAGTCCTTTAGGGGGCAGTTATGGGGCTAGCCCGAAAGATAGACTTTTGACAACATCACCCAAATGTACCCCCGCCAACTCGATCTGGGAATGCCTTTCCTTGCGATGGGTTGTTCAAACACTTGTTTCCCCCGAGGATTCTCTTTGGCCACCTCGTGAGCCCTAATAACAGCTTTGTATTTAATTAAGTAAAAGTACCTAATCACTTCGGAGTAGGTGTACTTATTATAAGTAACTTTGCAATCAGTTACCACTGCCTCCAGTTCATCCATCAGGGATTTTTCCTTATTGGAGATTGCCTCCTAAAAGAAAGTATCAAACCTAGGAGCCTCCAACCCTAGAAGCCCACAAACATCTTCCAGAGTGATAGTGAACTCGCCTTAAGAATCCACAAAAGTGTGTGACCTATGGCTCCAGCGGGAAATCAAAAATTGGAAAGCGGTGTTCTTTTTGGCGAAGGTAAGATCACTCAGCCAGAGGGAGAAAGACAAACCAACAAGAGCCAGCTGGACAGAGTACTTAGAGTGGATATATTCACTCTAAGGACCTAACCCCTTGCAGGCACCAGAGGAAGCTATGCGAAAACGAGTAATGGTAGTAGTAGGGATATAGGCAAAGTCTTCAGCATCTTCACCCTCCGCCATCGGTAGTTTAAGGTTCTTAGTTAGCACCAACTCGCTAGGGAATCACTCTGCTACTTTCTAAAAATGGTCACGTTTGCCAAAATATGGAGCACAATGATAATGCGCCCACTGGTGTTGATGCGCTTGAGTTTTAGGGGAAGCACTCCCGGAGGAGTGGGTTCGTTTAATAATAGGTTCCATGGAAGTCTAAATAAATGTAGTGAAGTGTTCATTTGAAAGAGTGAAAGAAAGGAAAAAGGCAAAACTCTCATAAAAGTTCAGTATAAGAGAAAGGAAACCCAAAGATGAATGTTTGAAATAAGGTTACGGACCCCAAAAGGTGACATTTGGAAAAATGTAATAATGAATAGTTTAGCTTGCATGTTTGTTAAGCACGAACGGTCGTAGAAGTTCAAAGGTTGTAATGATGATGTTTTGGGGGCTGACGCTTGAATTACCATTATGAGTTACACGCACATACCCTAGAGCTGCCATGCATTACATGCAAAAGTACAAAAGATAACCTCATTTAATGAGGCATGCTTGGGTTCTTTTCATCTTGGGGAGCGAAGAGTTTTGGGGGAAATTTGAATAAATCTCTTCACTTTCCCCAAGGCATTTTCCACAAATAATTATGAAGCCCAAAAGAGGGAAGAGAGATTGTCCCGATACGACAATTTACTTATTAAACCAACTAGGTGGTTCAAAAGATATAGAAGGGAAATGAATGGAGATCAACAAAGGATTTCGTATAGATATTTCTTCATGTAATAAAAAAATATCTCTACGAAGGGGAAAATGTAAGGGGAGTCCCACCAAAGAGTGATTAACTTAGTCAAAAGATTGATTGGACTACAAATAAGAAGAATGAAGGCCACCCGAGCAAACTACCTCGATGAACCTACCTCGAAGATTCTCTAATAAACCTGATTCGAAGGATCCAACTTGTAGACTAGAGTTGCCTGGATGACAATAGTTTGTAATAAGAAATATAATAATCTGCATCGTTTACTTTATCTTATAAATTTATGTTGAGTGAGGTTGTTTGGTATCCAAGAGTATCTAACATGCTCTATCAAGCCACCTCCTCTTGGGAACCTCGCAGGGGCATATTTGAAAGATTGGGAGCAAGGCAATGTTGGGAATATATTTACCAACCCTCTTCGAACACTTGGGAAAAAAACTTCATTTAGCATATATGGTCGCTCGATCCACCACATCCGAGCCACCTCAACTCTTACCTGTTCGAGGGTACCTCCTCGGGGTACCTCAACTCAAGCCACTACATCCGAGCCACCTCAACTCTTACCTATTCGAGGGAACCCCCTTGAGGTACAACAATCTTGAACTAACGATTTTAAAGGTAACTCTTGACCAACAAACTGGAAGCAGGTTACTCGGGCTGCCTGTATATCGAGAAACTTTAGAACAAATACCATCCCGCCTGACTGATGTAACTGTGAAACTATCAATGTCACTACTTAGCCACTCCCTGACGTCATAATGTTTGACATTTAGGGACTCAAAAATATATCACTTAAGTGGGTTTATCCTTAGGATGGCAGGTCTAGTTCACCAAACCTGATCCTTTAAGACATCCTCAGGTAAGCCCCAAGCTGACGTATTACGCTCCTCATTAATGTCCATAATACTTCCAGCCAATAGAATGGCTTCCCACCAAAACTAGAAGATCCCATGCATTTAATGCAATATCCCATGCATTTAATGCAATATATATTGCATTTAATACACCCAATCAAATCAATTGCAGTTAAGCTTACTCAAGCATCCTGACCCCATATAAATACAGCAGATGAATATATTAGAAAGATAGTGCATTCTGAGCCTAGAATTGCTGCCCAATTTCCTCCATTCACGAGAGCTATTGTGAGAGTATTAACTCCTCATACCTATTTAATACCCCTATAATTGAGCATTAAATGAGCCTGAATTTCCTGCCTTACCCTTATTGTGCCTAGAGTGAATGATCTTTCTCCCTCCGACCACACTACTTGCTGGTCCCATCCATTTATTGTGCTCGTTATGTATTTCTTCTGAGAATGCATCATTTAATAAAAAGTCTGAATATTGAACTTCCATTGTCTCTCATCCACCTGTGGTCACTGGCAACATTTAATACTGAATTGTGTTAGTCCCGACCTTAATAAGGGATTATGCCTCACTTGATACTATTTGTGTTCCAAGAACCCATATCTTACAGGGCTATTCCCAAAAAAGTCGGGCTTATCGAGTTTATAACCTTCGTACTAAGGTCATTACGGAGTCTATTGATGTAATTGTAAATAACACTTTCGCAGAGAGTCGTGACAGTCAAACAGTCGTCCTGGATGAGTCTGAAAATGTTTTTACCATTGATTTTACTGAAATACCCGATTCACTACCAGCTAAGGTCCTTGCGGTATTGACCTGGGTTTCTAAGAACCACCCTCTTAAAAGGTTGTTATTATCCCATCTGAGCCCGTGAGAATGAGATCCCAACTTCAACATGTGTCTACCTTTGCATGTTTTGTAGAACCCAAAACTGTAAATGATGCCCTATCTGAATCATTCTAGATCAATTCTATGCAAGAAGAGCTTATCAAGTTTAAAACTCATGATGTTTGTTATCTCGTCCCGTGACCTCAAGACATGAAGTTTATAGGCACGCATTGGATTTTAAAAAATAAAACTGACGAAAATGGGGAGGTAATTATAAATAAATATAGGTTAGTAGCAAAAGGATATTCTCAAATAGAGGGAATAGACTATGACGAGACTTTTTCCCCTATCACAAGGCTTGAGTTTGTTCGTCTCCTCCATGCCATATCCTGTCATTTCCAATTAAAACCTTTTCAAATGGATGTTAATTCTGCTTTTTAAATAGTGTTTTGATAGAGGAAGTATACATCGAACAACCGAAAGGGTTTGTAGATCCCTCCTACCCTAACCATATTTGTAGGCTTAAGAAAGCTTTATATGACTTAAAGCAAGCTCCTAGAGCCCGGTATGAGCGCCTCTCGACCGTTTTAGTCAATAAAGGGTTTAAGCGAGAGGGAAATGACCATACATTGCTTGTTAGGAGGATAGAACATGATGTCCTAATTGCACAAATTTATGTCGATGATATTATATTCGGTTCAACTTCCACTAATCGAGTCAAAGACTTTTCAGATATTATGCATGCTAAAATCCAGATGTCCCTAATTAGGGAATTATAGTATTTCTTAGGACTATAAGTCAAACAATTTAGTGATGGCCTTTTTATCACACAATTGAAATATACTAATGATCTTGTCAAAAAGTTTGGGCTTGAACATTAAAAAACAACATGTACACCCATAAGCACGACCACGAAATTTTTTAAGGAAGAAAATGGGAAAAGCGTTGACCTAACTTTATACAGAAGTATGATAGGAAGTATGTTATACCTTACCACATCTAGGACAGACAATTCCTTCGCTGTTTGTGTATGTGCACGATACCAATGCGCACCTAAAGAAGCTCATATGCTGTATGTAAAATAAATAATTAAATTCGTTAAAGGAACATTAAATTTTGGTATTTAGTACACCAAGGACACCACTAGTTCCATACTTTGCTACACAGATGCCGATTGGGTAGGTTGTTCAGATGATAGTAAGATCACATTTGGCGCCTAGTCTATGTAGGAAAAAAACCTAGTAGGTTGGAGTAGTAAAAAATAGAAATGCATGTTCCTTTCAACAGTTGAAGCTGAATACGGCTGTGGGTAGTTGTTGTGCCTAGATTTTATGGATCAAGAAAATGCTTAGTGATTATGGTAACATTGAGGAAAAATTGACTATGTATTGTGATAATCATGGTGCTATAAACATATCTAAAAATCCTGTACAACACTCGCGCACTAAGCACATTAAAATTAGGCATCATTTCATTCGTGAGCTTGTAGAATCTAAAGAACTTGATATTACGTATGTACACATTGAAAAGAAATTAGCTCAACTATTTACAAAACCTTTGGATAATATTAGGTTTGAATCCCTTAGAAAAACCATAGGGATGACAGTTATCACTTAATCAATTCTGTGTAATCATCATAACCTCGGTATTTTCACGCCAATAATTAGTTTCTGAGGGTTTAGGGAACGAACGTTTCACACATTACTAACGATGCCTCCTTAATTGATTTAATGTAGGAGACCCTTGAATCTACCCTTGTTTATGACTTAATCATCATAACCTCGGTACCATAGTTTCTTTATATATTTTTCTCTTATTTTCAATTGTAGGATGGCAAAGGGTAGATAACTCTTTCGTATAGGAATTCTAGGATTTATATTTTTACCCACGAGTACAGGTTACTCAAGGGAATTTTGTCCTCAATATCCAAAGGGGGAGATTGATAACACACTCTATGGTTGACTTACTTGAGTCTGTACTATATAGGAGTTTCAACTAGTTTGAATATGGTGACAAAATAGGTTAGATCTTTCTTGAGAAATCTTCTCCATGGTTTGCAAAGATTCATCAACAATGAACCTGTCCAAGACATCCTATCTACCAAAAGGGAAGTAAAATATTGCAATGAACACACTATAGGACACAAATCATGCATAAATGAGTGAGAGTGTGTGTAGATGTGTTTAAATATTTTTAGGAATTTTTTTAAAACATTTAAAATAGCGGTTTAAAAATTTTGTGGGCTAAAAAGAAAATATTTTTATTCCTATAAAACTTCTCAGGGTAGAATCTAAAATCGACAGAGAATTGTGGGGTATAAAATGGGATTTTTATAAATTCAAAACACGCATTTTTTAACCGTCCTTATCACTACACTTGTTATCTTGTTATTCGCCCATTTTGTGTTTGTTTCCTCTAACATACCAGTGCATCAGTTATAGCCATTAGATTAAATCTAATCAACGTGTTTCATGTGTTTTAAGATGATCCCAGTGCGTTCCTTTATAACCAATCAGAGTGTAATATTGTGCAGTCATTTTATAACCCTTAGATTTGAATTTGAACGTTGGATTTATCTTAGCGGCCCATTTTCCTTCGACGTTCTAGACCCTTCCATAGCATGTATAAATACCAACAATAGTTCAGGCTTTAGAAGACTTTGGCATTTCGTCCATTTGAATGAAAAATAGAGAAGGGAGAGAGAGAGAGAGAGAGAGAGAGAGAGAGAGAGAACTAGAAGCCATTAGAGATATTATTTTAGTTTTTTCTCAAACTAAACCTTGTTCATTCGTATAAACCAAAACCAGAAAACCACCATAGATTGAGTGATTAGGAGTGTTAGGTCTTCTTGGAGATTTTAGGGGTTTGGTTGTTTTGAAAAAATTTCCAGACATTATCTCTCTTAGGAACACATTATCTCTCTTAGGAACACGTTCTTTAAGAGTTTTTCACATTTCTTCCTAGAAAGTGTGAGAAAGTAATTTGAGAAATATTTTCACGTTTAAACTTTGTGTTTTCGTTCCTATTCTATTTTGGATCTATGATTATTTTTTATATTTGTTTAGATCCATTTTATCTTGTTTAGATTTCTTGAAAAATATACTTCTAAAACATTTGATTTTTAAGATCTGAAGTTTAATTTCATAAAATAGTGTTTTATAATTTGGGAAATGTATTTTGTATATAAATAAGTTCATGAGGCTTAGATTTAGTTTTTAGAAATATTTAGGACTCAAATCTCAAAACTTTCATTTTCTATATTCGAAGTCCGATGTTCTTGAAAATCCAAACATTAGCATGTCATACAGATCTCTGTAATTTGTTAGGATTTATTTGTATAAATCTACTGAGAGAAGCAAGTTGCATATTCACATTTTAAACACTTCACTGTCACATACACTCTCACACGATCACTTAGTAAAAAGTGTTGTTCCTGTTGAGAGATTTAGTGTCGACTGAGTCCATTGGATCAAGGAGAAAGGATTAAACAAAAAGAAACAACCAGGGAGATCAAAGCCAAAAAAGAATTATCGCGGAGGAGAAAGCTCAGTAGGCATATTTCTATCTTAGTCTTAGGAACTTGTGTGCATGTAATTTTATATAACTAGTTCATTATAGTGGATTTTTTATTTTGTGGCGTAGAGGTCACCGTGAATGGTTTCATTAATTTGGGATTTTATCACGTTAAAATTAGTGTGTCAAACTTGGTTTGATTGTTCTTACTGCTTATATAGTGTGGTTTATAATAAAAGAACTAGTATAAGTTTTATTTTAAAAACCTAAGGTAATTTATCTATAAAATCTAACATCCATCATAAATTTGTTTTATACACATCTTTTGTTGTGATTTAACAAGGAGTTTCGTTCAACGAGTTTGTTTTCGAAGTTTACTTAAATTTTTAAAGATCTAGTAAACAGTTTTTTAGGAAGTGAGTTGGTTGATGACTCTGCTGATGTATTAGTGCTTCCCTAAAAATATTGCAATTCTTTTTCAGTTTGAGGTGGTGGCATGTGGAGGATTGGTTTTAGTTTGGAAGGGTCTTACTCAGTTACATTTTGAAAAAAAAAACGAAATATGCCCAAGGCATGAAATTTACAAAAAAAATGACATTTTAGTTCACAAAAAATTCCAAAAATTATTTTAACAATTCATTTTAATTTTCAAATAGATTGTGAAAATTATTTTAAACTCAGACTTTTAATTTCATTAAAAATGACTCAAATTATTTTTAGCAAAATAATGTAATTTCATTTTTAAAAAATATTTAGACAACCAATCACATTAACACAATTAATATATGCATGAGTGCTTAATGTGTCAAGTGCAAATGTGCATCACACATGAATACCTTTACTCGAATATGTCGTTGAGTAGAGTCGATGTATGTTAAGTCATCGAGTAACATCATTTGATGTACCAAGGAGAAGGCTCATACTAAAAAATATGTTTTGACACAATATACAAATTAGTTGAAACGCCTAAATAATTTAGACTCAAGTAAGTCAAAGATTTTGGGTGTTTCACATTTAATTACCCATAAAGCCTTAGTATTTTCCTTTGGTGACATCAAAGATGCATTTTTTGGAGTTCAGGCGTATTTAGTACTATCACAACCATTAGAAGAACTTCCTCTAGGCAGGGATGTGACCCTCTCAAGCCTTGGATTTGATGATCATATCGTTGACGTATAGTTCAACTTCCTTTTGTATGAAATCATGAATCATGCAGGATGTATATGGATGCCCTTTAATAAGTATCCCCAGCATTCTTGAGATAGAAATCCATGACGGTATATCATAAAGTTCCCATGAGATAGTAAAAATGATTTTCTCTAGACGATTAGAGTGCATCTTAATCTGATTATACTCGGAGAAACCATTAACGAATGATTTGAGGCCATGATTAGCAATCTTATCGATGATCATATCGATTCTGGATAGAAACTACGTTGGCGAGCCAAGTCGGATGACCATATGGATAAAATCCATGCTCATCTATTTGACCACCTCATATTTGACCTTGTGAGACGATTAAGGTCGAGGCTTACTCAACTTTTCTTTGACATTATTGCATTTAGGGTATATAGGGATCTCATGTTACACAATTTTGAGATCATATCTGACATGCCTCTATAATACCATGTAAATATGTCCAAAAACTTGTTTTCTCTTACTAGTTGAGCGTTGATCCAATCCGATACTGCATATATTTCTACTAGAACCAAGATTAATGGCAATAGTTTCCTCATCAATAGTTTGAACGCAATTATTTTTTCTATAATTTCCTTGTTTATATCCGTTAAGAAATTCTCATTCATTAAATTATCTTTATCAATTTTTTGATTAATAGTAAAAGGAACAACAAGATACCCAAATTCCATTTTTATTTCACTGATATTATCATTTAGAAGAATAGAAGTGAGAACCTCTTTAAAGGAGGCATCATTTACATCAACTTCAAAAATAGGAAAAACATGATTGGGTTAAATCTCATATTGGTTCAGAGCATGAAAACACCAATCCCCATTTCAGCGAGACTGAAGGATTCATCAATGTCGATACTCTTAGTTCTTTGACTCTAAAAAATTATGATATTTGATCGCTAATGAATTCACCTTATGTTTAGATCCCTTATTCCTGGTGATCTTATCTTCAAAGAATATCTCAAAGCCTTGTTTAATCTTCTTCTTAGTCTTATCGTAACATAGCTCGAGGAAACCACAGTAGGGGAAGTTTTGCCCACCTTAATGAAATGGTCATTTAGGGAGTCTCCGGAGATGATGTTTTCTTTTTAACACCCTCTTCTTATATGGTTATTAGAGATCCATAAATACTACCAAAAAAGGGTTGTCCCCCACACTATACAATAAATAAACATTTTGTAGTACTATCGGCTCAATGATTCCTTTTTGTTTGTGGTCGAGCCCTATCACAGGCATGAAGTGTATCTTCTTGAACATTTGGATTATATTGACATTACCGTATGATCTACATTTTGGTATTAACCTTTCTTTAAAATCATCTCCTTCTAGGCGAGGGGGTGGGTCAACCTTGAAACCTGAATGCAATATATCATTAGTATTATGATGGGTTCCTAAGACTGGATTGTTGGTGCTGATATCATTTCAATTATCATCATCCCCAATCATCATGATGGTTTGGTTTTATGTGAAAAAATTGATATTTTGATGAAGAGAGGAAGAAAAACCTCTCATAGTTTAGAACCATGGGTGATTAAGAAGTAGTTCAGAACATGCTAAGATGTTGATTACTTAAAATTCAACTTGAGGGAAAATTTGACCAGCCCCAAGTGTAAGAATAATTCCTCCCATAAATTATCAATGAGTATTATCATAGGTGCGCACATAGGCAGATGTGGGAGTGAGATCACTTACTTGATGCCATAGATATTGCAATGTTCGAAGTGAACAAACATTCAGAGCATAACCATTATCAAGTAGTACCAATGGAACAGTCTTCTGGATATCGTCATCATCAGGTGTAGCAGGAGGAACTATACTTTGCTAGAGAAGTTTTATGGGAGAGTTTATGTGGAGTCGAGAGGGAAAGAATAACTCCCATAGTGTGATGTTCTCTTATGTATTCACTAGTTGATCAAGGATTTCTCTCTCGTCTACCATTATTTCAGACACTGGCAGTTTTTAACAAATTTTGACCCTTTGTTCGTGGTCATACTATCTGTGAGGAATTGGATATTTTTAATATAAATACAATCGGGTTATATGATTCACTAATGAGGGATAAAATTGACTTCTAATTTTTTCATCCTCCTGGGGATTCTAGAGACCTCATTAATAATAGGTAGGAGTTCTTCGAAGAAGATTACCCCATAAAAGGAGGCAAGCATGTCTCTTACTTTATTATTGGGCTAATTTTTAGTTCATTTAAATCATCAGATTCATTCTCCCCATCCCGTGGAAGCTATCCAATTGTTCCCTAAAAAGTCTATAATTCGATAACCTCAAGTGCTTAAATGTAAAAGTATTCCCATGATGAGGAAAAGTTGTTCAAAGATGGGGCCAAATATCCATTGAGTTTCATTTAAGTGAAGATATTTTGAGCTTTATAAATTCGTCTTTTCTTGAGACTTTTGGTTGTCAAGACTTGGACCGTGCTATCTATGTTGAATTCCTCTAGAGATAAAAACCAGTCGAGGGATTGAAGGGCCCATTTACGGGCTTCCATGTAGAGGTCAATTATCTTCACACATTTTCCTTCTTCAAGAGTCAACCTCAGTAAATTTTTTATTCAAAATTATTTTAGTTCTTCAAGGACAAGTGGTAAATCCATGTTTTATGTGTTAGACTTGGTTTGGAATGTATACAATGTCTCATTATCAAGGAAATGACTCGATCATAAGAAGTTTTAGGGTATAATAGATTGGGTGGGCATGTTTGGAGGGGAGTTAAAGAAGTGTTATAAGGAACAGATGAAACATGGTTATTTATTGGTTTGATTCTGATTTCAGGATAAAAATTATAGTCTTCATCAATTTTTAAGGCATTGATGCTAACATAGTGTGGAGGTACAGGATTTTAGGTGGTGTTTGTCTTTGGTCTTATAAGAGGGGAGACGATGACCTTATTAATGAGATATTATATAACATTATAAAGATGGTATCATTGATCAGTGCTATGACCAACGGTGGAAATTATGATGGGAATCATGGTTGAAGTATATAGGAAATGGATTGATAAATGTTGGAGGGTCCAATGGCATGATGAGATTGCAGGAGAGAAGGGACTGGTAAACCTTAGAGAGGGGAGTATGAATCTTTGTGTAATCTCTTCTAATAGTAGTAGGGTAGGAACCATGTGCCCATAAGGTGGTTGGATGGGAGGATATGTTGTTGATGGGAACATATGGCTTCTCATACTAATAGGGAGTGAAACGACTAGTTGATTTCCTTATTTCAAATTTTTCTTTCACACTTTGACAAGCGACACTTTCCTATCATATAACTATGAAATGGGGATAGTACTAACTATCTATGGTATTCCTAACATGCAACATGAAATTATTCTTTAGAATGTTGACTTGTTCTTACTCTTTGGATGGTTGGTCATGGTTGTTGCTTTCTCTCTCCACCTAACTATGAAGTTTAAATTTTTTCAAGGGCCTTATTTTAGCAACTCAATAACATTAAGGGTCACTTCCAATTCATCATAGTATTTTTATTAAGTCATGAATTCATTAGTGACTTCCTCCTGACTTCGAATACATGATTATTATAGAGATAGGAACTAATGGATGTCACTTTCTTTGAGGATTTATTGAAACATTTGGGCCATGATTTTTATAGTGGCACCCACTAGACTTATGGTTCGATGTCAGTTGCGGAGATGCATAATAGGAGGCCCACTTCCTCCTAATTACTCGATGTCCAACATTTTAAAACTAGGTATCCAATATTTAAGGTAGGGGACATATATGTATAATCTACATAATTCCTGAAGAGTTTCACTTGATAGAACTTGAAATAGATCTTTTTTAAGTCTTATTTCAATCTACTGAGATCTTATTCCTTGAGAGCCACTGGAACAGGCATAGGCAAGTTATCCCCTAATTGAGATATGGTTGGCATAGATATATGAGTCAAAGGAGGCCCATTGAATAACAAGACATGAGCTGGCATTATGATGTTCTGAGAATGATGAAATTTTTTAATGGTCCAAATAGGCTCGGTCATTCCTTGACCTATGATAATAGGAAAGGAAAAGATTTGGCTTAAGAATATTTTGGATATGAGACTTGTTACTCTATTAATCATCGACATCAGATTGCAGGCTATCAATCTTAGCAGTGAGCTAAGCTATAATAGTCATTAAATTTGGTTAAATGTTGACCTTTTTATTAGGGTTATACATAAGGTAGCAGTGGTATGACCTTTTTAATCCTTTTAAAGTGGGTAAAAGTGAGGATGAAGTGGAAATCTATGGAGTTCTAATTGTGAACCATAACTACTAGGGAGTTAAACCAAACTAAGGGAAATGGTATCACACCAGAGAGGGAAACATTTTTAAATTTTAAAAAGTTATTTTCTATTTATAGGAAGAAAGTAAATATTTTTGGTATTTTTGAAAATGGGGAAAGGGAGAAAAAAGTTCATCAGTGTAGTCATTATCGTTAGGTTCCACTTGTATTATGTTTGGCCTAGGGTGCAAGCGAAATTCCAAATAGGACCCGAGTGTGGGATAAAATAAGGTGCATAGTGCAAGTCGTAGTTTAACTTGTTTACAAACTCACGGATAGGTTACCTCCTTTTAGCATGACTTACATGATATAACTCTTACCTAGTGAGGAAATCATTCATCGGTACGCGTGGAGAAGCCATTTGATATACCATAGTGTACGTGAATAATCTCACTATATACCTTGTGGTGACTGTACGTGTGAGAAATAATTTGATATACTCTATGCACGTGAACGAGTCCCTACTATGTAACTCCCATCTTCGAACAAGTGGTACAATGCAGGGGTAATATTTCATATACATCAAGGGTACATAGCCAATGGAAGGTGGAAGTCTATTTCTTAGGTTAACTGCTACCCACAGGGATGGTAACTTATCACAAAGAGACTCTCTAGTACGGGACAAATATATGGTCAATACTCAATGCTCATGTAATATAGTATGCATATACATGAGTCTTATTAGTATAAATATTATGTATGTTCATGGAGTAAAAAGGGAAACATATACAAGTGTCATGTGTTAAAGATCTACTATATAAGTGAAGTAAAGTATATGAATATACAAGGGAGGTGGACCATGGAAATATGTGCAAGTGAAATAAGGCATACAAATATGTAAAAGTGGAGTAAATCATGGAAATATGTACAAGTGGAGTAAAGAAAGGATATATGTACAAGTGAAGTGAAGCATGCGATATAAAATATGGGATATACACATGATAAATAGATAAGTCTATACATAACAAAGAGAGAAATATTCATGGGAGTCATAATATGTGCATGGGTTATGGAACGTGTGAGAATATACAAGAGAAAATAAGATAAGTTAGTGTACAAGTGAGAAAATATATACACATGTAGAAAGTTATGTAAGATAAGAAAAAGTAAAACCATGTAAATATAATCTAAACCTAGAATCTTCCCTAGAATAGTCGCCATTGTGGCCATCTCGGACCCCATTCGTAGGCACTCGCTCCATTAGAGGTCGTCGGGGAGCTTCCACGTGCACTTGATGTGGTCCAAAAGGATATAAATGGTCGTCATTGGTGATGTGAGGTCTATGAATGTGTAGAGATTAAAGTCTCCAGCCTATTTTACTCAAAGAACACTACACCAAAAACAGCAATTTGGCACACCGTGATGTTAAAAATATGGCACAGTTTTAAACCGTGCCAGATTTTGGCACGATTTAGTGGCAATCTGGCACACTTTAAAACAGTGCCAAAATTTGGCATTGTTTTAAAGTGTGCCAAAATTGAGTACACATGATTAATATATAAAAGACCCTATAAAAATTATTATGTTTACTTCCCTCTTTTCTTTCCTCTCTCATCTTTCAATCTCCCGCTCACCCGCTTCATTCGCAAGACTCACCCGATCTTCTATCTTCTCGTCTCTCTCCCTCCCCTCACCCGCTCTGTTCGCAAGACGGTAAGGATTTCGGCATCCAGTCACTCCGTCCAGCCGCTCCGTCCCTCCGCTCCAACCCGCCGCTCTGCTCCGCCGCTCCTTCCCAGTTCCAACAATAGCAGAGGTTGAGAATTTGGAGGTGGCGTCGCCTTCCCAGTTCTGATATGGATTTCCATTTCGATATGGATTTCGGCTAGAAATACTTGCGATTAAGGTATTACCCTCTCTGACTAAGTTTTTTTTTGTTACAAAATATTTATATGTGTTGAAGAAATGTTGGGTCTTATCAATGAAATAGTTTAGGAGAGATTAATAAATGTGGGTTTAACTCATTCAAATCAGTTATATGTGATGCATTATCGCAAGGGTTTAAAAATGATTTTTTTTGTTGGGGGGGGGGGGGGGGTTCTCATTGAAACGTTTTTTTTTATTATGATGAATAAAACTTAGGTTTAAACTATGATGATTTTTTTGTTAGCGTTTAAACTGTGAACTTTTTTAAGGGTTGAACTGAAATTATGTAAATGTTGCTTTAATCATATAATTAGTGAGTTACCTAATGCATAATTAATAGGAACATTGAGAAAAAAATTCCATTTTGCTAGATATCCCCTTGCTGGAAAAAAATCCATTTTCTAACACTAAGTTACTTGTAAAACATTACAGTTTATATGCAAGTTCCCTATATCTCTCTCTTCCTCTCTCTGATGCGTGTATGGATATATGCAAGTTGGAGGTTCAAATCCAGATGTAAGTTTATACCTATTTATTTATATTATAGTTTTACACTCAATCTGTTATATATTAATTGCCGCTAAAAAATTGTTTTCTTTCGATGTGTAGGTTATCCTGCAGTAGGTGTTGGAAGATGGTGGAATTCAGAAATTAAGGTGTTGGACATAATGTTATGTTTGTGTAATATATAATTGTGTTATTGTAGAATTATTGAAATACATTGAATTGGACAGAATTAGATTGGATTGGATTGCATTTGATAAAATGGTGTATAAATTGGACTGAATCTGAATCTAAATCCGATTTGATCCAATCCAATTTTGATTAAAAATAGGCAAACGTCCTATAGCCATTTTAGGTTTTCATTTTTTGGAGTTTTGGGTAGGAGATATGTTGTATCTTGCTTATACACACCATCCCATTTTGAGCTGGAAGTAATGTTTATTTATTTATTTCAAGCATCTCACCCATGGGTTCAACCATCAACACGGTGGATTTGCATTTGGTTGTGCACTCATATTATGAGGGTATTTGTTTAATTTTAATTAACTTACACCTGAAATTTAATTACTGTTTTCTTATGAGGCATCTCTACATTAGAATTCCATAAGCATCGAGTAACACAATTAGTGTAGAATATATGATGTGTTAGTATTTCTCCACTATTGGCAGTCATAGAGTGGTTTATGATGCTTAATTATCATGGAAACTGTATGCACTAGTCGGTGGTTACCTTAGACTTGTTGACCATGGGATATCCACATGCATGTCACATGTAAATTGAACACGGTGTGAATGTTAAAATCGAATTCACTACATTTTAAACTGCAGTGGGATGTTGCACTCGACAATAATTTCAAAACAAAGTTGTTAACAGACAATTTTAAGTCGAACTTGACTAGTCAAACGTAAAATGGCTTACTTTATGAGCTTATTTCGTTAAATTGGTGGAAGGGATTTGCTAGTTGTTTGGTTTTGGAGTTTGCTGCTGCTATTGAGTTAATTTTAAATGTTAAAACATGCTGGATTTAATGAATAAACAAATAAATTGACCGCGTAAAAATAGGCCGTTAAAGCGTGAAAACCTAAACTAGCCCCGAAATGGACTCGTAAGAGGCACGAACACTTCGCACGGGACCAATGTAACTTGTAGGAACAGACCGCGTAATCCCGGGTCTCCCTGTTTGAGAATATGACGATAATTTGCAAAAATCAACACTTAGACTTAAAAACAAGCCGTTAAACGGTGAAAAACCAAACCAGCCCCCAAACGACCCCATAAGAGGCACGAACACCTCACACGGGACCAATGCAACTAGTAAGAACTGACCGCGTAGTCCCGATTCTTCCAATTTGAGAATATGACGATAATTTGCAAAAATCAACACATAGACTTAAAAACAGGTCGTTAAAGGGTGAAAACCCAAACTAGCCCCCAAACAGACCCGTAAGAGGCACGAACACCTCGCACGGGACCAATGTAACTCGTAGGAACTGACCGCATAGTCACGGGTCTCCCAGTTTGAGAATATGATGATAATTTGCAAAAATAACACTTAGACTTAAAAATAGGCCCTTAAAGGGTGAAAACCCAAACCAGCCCCCAAACGACCCCGTAAGAGGCACGAACACCTCGCACGGGACCAATGTAACTTGTACGAACTGACCGCGTAGATCTGGGTCACACGGTTTGAGAATATGACGATAATTTAAAAAAATCAACACTTAAACTTAAAAACAGGCCGTTAAAGGGTGAAAACCTAAACTCGCCCCCAAATGGATCCGTAAGAGGCACGAACACCTCGCACGGGACCAATGTAACTTGTAGGAACTGACAATGTAGTCACGGCTCTCCCGGTTTGAGAATATAACGATAATTTGCAAAAATCAACACTTAAACTTAAAAACAGGCCGTTAAAGGGTGAAAACCTAAACCAACCCCCAAATGACCCCGTAGGGGGCACGAACACCTCACACGGGACCAATGTAACTTGTTGGAACTGACCGCGTTGTCCCTGGTCTCCCAGTTTGAGAGTATGATGATAATTTGCAAAAATCACACTTAGACTTAAAAATAAGTCGTTAAAGGGTGAAAATCCAAACCAACCCCCAAACGACCCCATAGGAGCCGCGAACACCTCGCACGGGACCAATGTAACTTTTAGGAACTAACCGAATAGTCCCGGGTCTCCTGGTTTGAGAGTATGATGATAATTTGCAAAAATCACACTTACACCTAAAAACAAGCCGTTAAAGGGAGAAAACCCAAACCAGCCCCCAAATGACCCCGTAAGAGGCACGAACACCTCGGACGGGTACAATGTAACTTTTAGATACTGCCCGCGTAGTCCCGGGTCTCCCGGTTTGAGAGTATGATGATAATTTGCAAAAATCACACTTAGACTTAAAAACAAGCCGTTAAAGGGTGAAAACCCAAACTAGCCCCCAAATGGCCCCGTAGGAGGCACGAACACCTCGCACGGGACCAATGTAACTTGTAGGAACTGACCGCGTAGTCCGGGGCCTCCCGGTTTGAGAGTATGGTGATAATTTGAAAAAATCACACTTAGACTTAAAAACAAGCCGTTAACGGGTGAAAACCCAAACCAGCCGCTAAACGACCCCGTAGGAGGCACGAACACCTCGCACGGGACCAATGTAACTTGTAGGAACTGACTGCGTAGTCCCGGGTCTCCCGATTTTAGAGTATGACGGTAATTTGCAAGAATCACACTTAGACTTAAAAACAAGCCGTTAAAGGGTGAAAACCCAAACCAGCCCCTAAACGTCCCCGTACGAGGCACGAACACCTCGCACGGGACCAATGCAACTTGTAGTAACTGACCGCATAGTCCTGGGTCTCCCGATTTGAGAGTGTGACGATAATTTGCAAAAATCTCACTTAGACTTAAAAACAAGCCATTAATGGGTGAAAACCCAAACTAGCCCCCAAATGACCCCGTAGGAGGCACGAACACCTCGCACGGGACCAATGTAACTTGTAGGAACTGACCGCGTAGTCCTGGGTCTCCCGATTTGAGAGTATGATGATAATTTGCAAAAATCACACTTAGACTTAAAAATAAGCCGTTAACGGGTGAAAACCCAAACCAGCCGCTAAACGACCCCATAGGAGGCACGAACACCTCGCACGGGACCAATGTAACTTGTAAGAACTGACCGCGTAGTCCCGGGTCTCCCGATTTTAGAGTATGAGGATAATTTTCAAAAATCACACTTAGACTTAAAAACAAGTCGTTAACAGGTGAAAACCCAAACCAGCCCCTAAACATCCCCGTAGGAGGCACGAGCACCTCGCACGGGACCAATGAAACTTGTAGTAACTGACTGCGTAGTACTGGGTCTCCCGGTTTGAGAATTTGATGATAATTTGCAAAAATCACACAGACTTAAAAATAAGCCGTTAAAGGGTGAAAACCCAAACGGGCCCCCAAACGTCCCCGTAGGGGGCACGAACACCTCGCAGGGGACCAATGCAACTAGTACGAACTGACCGCGTAGTCCCGGGTCTCCCGGTTTGAGAGTATGATGATAATTTGCAAAAATCACTCTTAAACTTAAAAATAAGTCATTAAAGGGTGAAAACCAAAACCAGGCCCCAAACGAACCCGTAGGTGGCATGAACACCTCGCACGGGACCAATGCAACTTGTAGGAACTGATCGCGTAGTCTCGGGTCTCCCGATTTGAGAGTATGACGATAATTTCCAGAAATCACACTTAGACTTAAAATTAAGCCGTTAACGGGTGAAAACCCAAACCAGCACCCAAACGACCCCGTAGGAGGCACGAACACCTCGCACGGGACCAATGCAAATTGTAGGAATTGATCGCGTAGTCCCGGATCTCCCGATTTAAGAGTATGATGATAATTTGCAAAAATCACACTTAGACTTAAAAACAAGCCGTTAAAGGGTGAAAATCCAAGCCAGCCCCCAAACGACCCCGTAGGAGGCACGAACACCTCGCAGGGGACAAATGCAACTTGTTGGAACTGACCGCGTAGTCCCAGGTCTCCCGGTTTGAGAGTATGATGATAATTTGCAAAAGTCACATTTAGACTTAAAAACAAGCCGTTAACGGGTGAAAACCAAAACCAGCCCCCAAACGACCCCGTAGCGGGCATTAACAACTCGCACGAGACCAATGCAACTTGTAAGAACTGACCGCGTAGTCCCGGGTGTAACACCCCGTAATTTTAGGGATTAAATATTTAATAATTTTTGGGAGTTATAAAAATATTTAAATTAGAGAAACTTAAATTCATGAGTTGGAGAATTTATTTGAGTGAGCCGAATTATTTATAATTGACAACTTTAAGTTTAATTTTTCGAAATAATGTGCGTCGCATTTTGAGGTCGAATTTGAAAATGTCACAAAGTATTTCGGATGGCAATTTCGAGTCCCCGGTTGCGTCCGGATGGGTCGAGATAGTCAGAAAAGAGTACTCGGGGGTGGTAATTGGATCTCGGGGTATTTTTGGGCATAGCCGGGCCCACACGGAGTGAGTTAGGCCATTTTAATTAGGCCCAGATGGCCAAAAACGGGATTAAGGGTTTTTAACCTAAATGGAGAAGTGTTAAACGACAGTAAACACAAATTCTAAGCCTAGGGCTTGAGAGGGAAATTGGGGGAAAGAAAATCAAGAGCCAATTGGGGATTATTGGAGCCGAATTAAGGGACTACACCAATGGATCAGACCCTACGAACAATTCCTGGCAAGTGGTTAACTTGCTGTAATGTGTAAATGGTGATATCCAATTCATATTTTAGTGATGTGTTAACTAAAATTCGTTTTGGGGATAAATGGGTACAAAATGGGGTTTTGTTAATGGAATACTTGGCTGAGATTTAAAGTAAGAAATGGGTGTATTATATATCCCTAAGTAAAGATTAAAAGAAATTTTAATATATTTGATGATTAATATGGAATCTTTATGAGTTCTTGGATGAATAACATGAATCTTGAATGACTTAGGGTTTATTTGATGAACACAAGAGGTCAATCTTCCAGAATTTTTGACACGACTTTAAACGTATGCCATTTCGGTTGTACTTCCAATTAGAGTGTTAACTATAATTCCTGGAAATTTATTTCTCTTATCTATCCAATGAACTTGAAATCAGGTCAATCGGAGTTCTGTAGAGGGAGTAATAAACATTTTACTACAAGGTGTTTGATCTGTCAACATAGTAATTTGCCAGAATTTTGACGTGATTTTATACGTGTGCGATTTGAATTTTACTTCGAATTAGAGTGTGAACCATACATTAATGGAAAGGTATTTCTCTTATCTATCCAGTGAACTTGGAATCAGGTCAATCAGAGTTCTGTAGAGGGAGAAATCGAAATTTTACTAGAGGGTGTTTAATCTGGAAGAAAATTTGAGATTTTTCTTTTTAAGCCTCAAATGTCTAAAATTTTATCGGGGAAGTGTTTGGGAACTTGATGAAATATATTGATGGAGTAATGATATGGAAGTAGGTCTATGATTGATTGTTGGACTTTAATTTTGTGAGAGAGTTAAAGTGGAGATTCATAGGCTTGATTGTGACGTACTCTAATTCGAGATGATAAGAATATAATTACGAAAAAGCGTGAGCGAGCTTAAATTCATTAGGTCAGTGGGTTAACAAGGGTAACTACTGAATTGATATAACAAGGGGTAACTAGGACCCTTAGAGTTGTGTGAATACTTGAATTAATACGAAAGTGAAATAAATTCGTAAAGAAAACAAGTACGATGAATATTAGAGAGAAATATATTGCGTACAAGTATGAATAATTGGGTTGTGTAAATACCTACTGTTTTATAGGAACACTTGGGTTGTGAATGCCTATTGTGTGTTTACTTATGATAGGAACATAGAATCGGGAAATATTAAGGTATGGGCCAAGTGAGCGAGTCCGGGGAGAATGGTTTGTTGACACCAAGTTATTAGATTAATGGATGTGTTAATTAATGAAAGTAGAGTCGGAAGGTAGACTCGGAAAAGTAATAAATTAATTGATATTGTAATTAATTAATTTAGAGTCAGATTGTAGACTCGGGAAGGGCATTTATTAATTAATGTGTAAATTAATTAAATGAGAGTCGAACCACAAACTCAAATTGGTATAAATTAATTAATGTGTAAATTAATTAAATGAGAGTCGTACCACAGACTCGGCTTAGTATGAATTAATTAATGTGTAAATTAATTAACTGGGAGTCGGACCACAGACTCGGATCAGTATTAAATTAATAGGTGTGTTAATTAATTTAATTAGAGTCGGACCACAGACTCAGATCGATATTAAATTAATAGGTGTGTTAATTGATTTAATTAGAGTTGGACGATAGACTCGGGAAGGTATTAAATTAATAGGTGTGTTAATGAATTTAATTAGAGTCGGACGATAGACTCGGATTGGTATTAAATTAATAGGTATGTTAATTAATTTAATTAGAGTTGGAAGATATACTCGGAGAAGTATTAAATTAATAAGTGTGTTAATTAATTTAATTAGAGTCGGGCGATAGACTCGGGGAAGTGTTAAATTAATAAGTGTGTTAATTAATTTAATTAGAGTCAGACGATAGACTCGAGGAGGTATTAAATTAATGGGTGTGTTAATTAATTTAATTAGAGTCGGACCATAGACTCGGGGAAAGTATTATATTAATTGAGGTGTGAATTAAATATATTAGTGTCGGACCACAGACTCGGGATAATAATAATTATATAAGTGAGAAAATTAATTAAGTTGAGTCGGACCACAGACTCAGGAAATTACAGGCTAGTGTACGGGATTTTGAGTACACGATAAAGTCGGGATTTATATTATATATATATATATATATATATATATATATATATATACGGTGTAGTGATAGTATATATATACGTGTATATATTGTGTGTGATATTAAATATCAGTGACTAGATATTTATTCAATTTATATACTCTAGTGCTATCAAGGGAGGTTGCGCAACGTGGGTGAATCCCCTAGCTTGAGGAGTAGGGCGGGTATATCCCCAGGTCACGTCCGGTATATGGGTGAGGGGATTATCTCACTTTTAGGGAAGGAATATGACCGCCTCCACTTCGTTTATGTTTTAGGCCAGGTTGGTGAGCGAATCGAACTTGGGTAACTAGGTTATATGAGCACACCTAGTGGGATAGCACTTTAAATGGAATCATCCAGCTAGGGTATACTCGGAGGGATGGATATACGTATGTTATATGTGTGGATGTTTTAGAAAAGGTACGTATATAATGGTATTCAATATTATATGCGGGTAATAATACAGTGTTGTAATACCCCGTATATTTTATGATATTTATTTATGGGGTTAATTAAATTAAATGTGAATTAATTGAGAATTAATCCGGATAAAATATTAACGAGATGTGAGTTAGTATTTGATTATAATGTGTATATATGGCAATATATGAATATTGGAACTATTGAAATTGTCGCGAGATTGAAATACGGCAATTTGGGAAATTTTGTTGGGACGCGCGTGACAGTCGCGTCAGGAATATAATTATTTGAATTAAAAAGTGAATTTTATTTTTATCACCCGTATGGTCATTTTGAGTGCGCCAACGTGTTCGGAAGGGTCGAAATAGTCAGAAAACACTAGCCGGGGGTTAAGTTTGGGTCCCGGGGCATTATTGGGCCATACCGGTAACTTATAGGGGTAGTTTGGTAATTTCAGAAATTGGGTAATTAAAACCCACGAAATTTAGAGTTAAAAATCTGACTTAGTCTTAACCCACTAAGCCATTTCCAACCCAAATTTAGGTAGTGGGCTACGGAAGAAGTTTAGAAACCTTAAACCTTGGCAAAAACCAACCCCACCTCCATTATCACCTTGAGAAGAACTTGTAGAGAGGGAGAGAAAGAGAAGAATTCTGCAGAAAGAGAGAGAGAGGAATTCAACCACCTTCAATCAACAACAAATATGAAGAGAAATTAAGGCAAGTGATTTAATTACAATTGATTCAATGCTATGCTTTTCCATGTTTAGGAAAATTATCAAATTTATCTTGGAAGATTAATTAGACCCATGAATTTGAGGATTTAAAACTATGAACTATGTTAGGGACTGCATGTAGCAACATTCTGGACGAATTATGAATTCAGAATTTATGACCCTTGATGATCTAAAAACAGATTTAAGAAGAGATTTATTAATGTTCTTGAAAGAAATAGGAAACTAGGGTTCTTGATGAAGTTTTGATCCAAACAAAGCCCTTGGTTGATGAATTATTGGTTTTAGAACGTTAACAATGTTGTAGGATGGTTGTATGATGATATTATAACGTTATATTAGAGTTTCATGCATTAAAAGGATGTTTTGTGATGATTTGAAAACTGCAAAATGAAGCAGTCCGTAGCCATACCTGGTGCGTTCGATCGATCAACATTCATCAGTCGATCGATCGACCACCATCGATCGATCGAAGGTAAAGGTCGATCGATCGACATTAAAAGGATGTTTTGTGATGATTTGAAAACTGCAAAATGAAGCAGTCCGTAGCCATACCTGGTGCGTTCGATCGATCGACATTCATCAGTCGATCGATCGACCACCATTGATCGATCGAAGGTAAAGGTCGATCGATCGACCTTCCCAGAATGAGTAAAGTTTTCCCTATTTAAATTTTAATGATGTTAACCCTTGGAAAATATTATTGGAAACCTTATGAATACCCTTAAACTTAAGGAAGACCAGTAGGCATGATTATGAAATTTGGACGTTTATTAGAATTCAATTCGAGGAATTATTCTAATCTAATGAAATTCGGTAAGTGAGATAATATTTGGGTTAAAAAGTGTAAATTTGAATAATTTAATGAAATGAGGTTTGGGGCAGAAGTAAGGACCTTAGTAATAAAGATGTTATATGTGGGAATAATAGGAACTTAATAATCTATTTGAGATAGGTTTTAAGTATAAGAAATTACGACGTGGGACGTGTCGACAGTTTAAATTTTATATTATCGGGAGACTTAAAATATATAAATTTGGAATAATGGTATAAGGATGTAGAGTATACCTTTATTAATATTAAGATATCTAAGATGTGTGAATGCTTAGCATATAATTTTATGTGTATGACATACCTACCATACTTGCTATCACGGGAGGTTTACGTTCGCTTAGGGCCTTCTTATCCTTGTGTTGCTCGGATTTAGATTGCTACCTCGATGAACATAGGTTAGAGAAGGACTTATTGGGATGTTAATAAGTCTGCTGATCGTGGGAGCGTAGGTATATGAGTGACCCATGTGATGTGACTGTGTTCGCCTCCATTGTTTGTGATGTTGTTATCTGAGAACGATTCCTGAGAGATTCGGAATGCGTAATCCTTATGTACGTGATGTACCGGGATGGATAGCAGAGTATGTGTGCACCGCAGCTTAGCCTCGGGGTGCTTGTATTGTATATTTATGATGTGAATAATATACTGTTATATGGAAAGGAATTTGTTATGTTAAATTGTGAGTATAGTTATTGTAACGTTATGAAAAGATAAAAAGGGGACAGATATCAATAAATGGTTTTGTTAATAATTGGGAATCCGAGAATTAAAGTAGAACTCTCTATTTAATTATTAAGGTTGGAATTAAAACGTGAACCGAGTAGAAGTGTTAGAAACTCTTTTGAACTAGATAGTTATGAGAAAACGCATGAATGGGTACAGGAACGTTAGGAGTGCACAGTTAGACGAGAGGTGAGTATTTCATGTGAGAGCACGTCCTAACATGTATTTTGCATTCATTGTTTTAAATGTTATTAAAGCACTTGCTATTTTTAAAATACTCTCCACTTTCGGGCTCTGACCCGTTTGCTTTCAAATCTATTTTTTTTTGTAAAAACCATTTTAGGTGCCCAGCCACAAGGACACCATGCTTAGGATCCTTATTCAGGTGACGAGCTGTAGCTGTTTGTGGAAGTTACAGGACTTTGCTTGTAGACGCTTCATCTATCTTGACTCTATATTCAACATTTATCAGTTGTAGGGCATGTCGCCCATTTCTTTTAGAGACATTTCATTTATTTCAGTTATTCAGACTTCTGGCATGTAATTAATTCAGGATTCAGACTTGTCATATCATTTTCAGTTGTGGGATTGGTTTGAGGAGTTTTCCTCCGGACTTATTACTATTTGTTGGTTATTTCATTACTTCGTTATGGTTAATGGATTTATGTTGTTCTTCCATTATTCTTTTATTGCATGTTAATCAGACTTAACTTAAAATTTGGCAACTTACTTTTTAAATACTAGGTGGTTAGAAATCATTAAAATGTTTTCGATAGTGATGCTATTAACTGGACCAACTTGGCATTTTGTATTAATTTAATAAAGGAGTAACTACCCGGTATTTAATTAGTCGGGGTGTCACAGGTGGTATCAGAGCATCAGGTTCTAGTGTCTTTTAGGATCTGTACGGCTTATTATGTTTCCGCTGAGCTTTCTTTGATGTAGAGCCCTATATTTTAGGACTGTTGTATTCTTCTGTATATGCTACGTTCTTCAGCTATTTTGAGTTTATAACTGCGAACTTATAGACTTTATTCTTGTTTCAGAATGCCTCCACGACGTGCACCAGGGATGCAACGCCAGAACCACAGCCCGCACCAGTTCAGGGCACGATGAATGCCGCCGAGGTTGCAGCCATTGTGGCCCAGGCGGTAAATGTCGCACTAGCCGCAGTTCAGCAGGCACTACCTCAGGCGCCGATAGCCATGCCAGTTCAGGCACATGCATTTCCGTCTGCTTGGGAACATGTACGTGATGCTTTTCAGAAAGCACACCCACAGGAGTTCGCAAGTAGCTCCGATGTTGTGATTTCGAGTCAGTGGAGGAAGGACATTCAGCGGCACCTGAGGATGTATGAGTGCACCGATGTCCAGAAGCAGATACTGGCTACCTTTAAGCTAGTGGGGTCTGCACTGCAGTGGTGGGAGTCTATTACCACCGTGGAGGAGAGAGATACTCTCACTATCCAGGAGTTTTGGGTGCGGTTCGACCGCAAATACTTTCCGTCAGCTGTTCACACAGAGATGAGGAGGAAGTTGATGAGCCTCAAGCAGGAGGGTAAGACTGTGGCCGAGTATGAGGCCGAATTTACAAATCTATTGAATATTGTACCAGATGAGATACCGACAGAAGAGAAAAAGATCCAGAAATTCACCGATGGTTTGACATGGAGGATTCGTCAGCATTTGTTAGGGAACCTCTCGTTGGCCACTTATTTTGACGTGGTTAACGCTGCACTGTTACACTGTTAGGATCATCGCTTTCACATGGCTGAGGGCAAGCGATCGGGAGAGTCCAGCCATCAGGGCAGGACTGGAGGAAATGGTGCCAGTGGGGAACAATCTGTTCAGTGGCAGAGACAGGGCGACCAGGGTTCCCAGCAGGGGGATCACAAGAGGTTCAGGTCGGGAAATTTCAGGCACGGACAGGGAGGTTTCCGGCAAGGCCATCAGGGTCCGAACGGCCATCAAAACCAGCAGGGTCAGAATGGTCAACAACAGTTTCAGCAGGGCCAGTGGAGGAACGGTAACGGCCACCAGGGCCGGGGGCAGCAGGGACAGAGAGGGGGGAACTTCTCGGGGAAGTGTTTCGTTTGTGGCAAGACTGGACATAAACGCCAGGACTGTCCTGATAGGGGCAGGGCCCCGCAGCAGCAGCAGGGTGCTCGACATGAGCCACAAAGGCCACTTTTTCCACCTGCTCTCCCAGCTCCAGCCCAGGTGCCAGCACTACCAGTGATTCCAGCAGTTCCTGTGCAGCAGGGGCAGTTACAGTATGGACGTGTCTATAACATCCACCAGGCAACAGCTCCACAGGCACCACCCGCGATTGAGGGTATGTTTCCTATCCATGGTACTATGGGTCGGGTTTTGTTTGATACGGGGGCAACGCATTATTTTATAGCTACACATTTTGCGAAAGCCTTAGGGTTGTTATCCACAGCAGAGAGCACAGTGACGTGTGTAGACTCACCATTGGGGAGTGGGTCACTTATTTTCTTTATATGCCGGGGAGTGGGGGTAGAGATCGTTAGTTTGGTATTACCTGCAGACATGTTGGTATTAGATATGCATGTGCACGATGTGATTATCGGTATGGATTGGCTCGCGGATTATAGAGCCATGATTGATTTCTTCGGTGGGAGCATTATTTTTGCCATTCCGGGGAAAGAGATGTTTGTAGTGGCGATGCCTCGCCCAGAGGGGGGCTCGACCGCTCATTTGTATTACATAGAGGAGGATACCTCTAAGGAGGTTGTGATTCCTTTAGATTCGATCCCAGTTGTCAGGGAGTATTCCGATGTGTTTCAGGAGATACCAGACCTACCCCCCAGTCGAGAGATAGACTTTGTCATATACTTATTGCCAGATATGAGACCTATCGCACGCGCACCGTACCGTATGGCTCCGGCAGAGATGCGAGAGCTACGAGATCAGATTGAGCAGTTGTTGGGACAGGGGTTTATACGGAGGAGTACTTCGCCGTGGGGTGCCCCTGTGTTGTTCGTGAAGAAGAGAGATGGTTCACTGAGATTGTGTGTGGACTACCGAGAGTTGAACAAGGTCACGATACGGAATAAGTATCTGTTGCCTCGAATCGATGACCTATTCGACCAGTTGAGAGGAGCTTCCTTCTTCTCGAAGATTGATTTGCGATCGGGATACCATCAGTTGTGTATCAGGGAAGGGGATGTCTCGAAGACTGCGTTCTTAATGAGATATGGTTCTTACGAGTTTCGGGTTATGCCTTTTGGTTTGACCAATGCTCCAGCCGTGTTTATGGACTTGATGAATAGGGTGTTCAGAGATTTCCTAGATCAGTTTGTCATTGTCTTCATTGATGATATTCTAGTTTACTCCCAAACAGAGGAGGAGCACGCCGAGCATTTAAGGCAAGTTTTGCAGACGCTACATCAGAACGAGCTGTATGGAAAATACGAGAAGTGAGGGTTTTGGCGGAAGGAGGTCCAGTTTTTAGGACACATTATTTCCGACCGGGGAATATTTGTTGATCCGGGGAAGGTATACGCGGTGAGGGAGTGGGGACAACCCACGACACCGATAGAGATCCGTAGTTTCTTGGGTCTAGCAGGATACTACAGGAGGTTCATTTGGGGATTTTCAAAGATAGCAGGTCCTTTGACACATCTGACTCGTAAAGGTGTGCCGTTCATTTGGAGTGATGCCTGTCAGTTGGCATTCGATGAGTTGAAGGACAAGTTGACCTCAGCACCTGTGTTAGCATTGCCGAGACCGGGAGTTGAGTATCTAGTTTACACCGATGCGTCCTTACAAGGACTTGGAGGTGTATTGCAGCAGGAGAGTCAGGCCATAGCTTATGCTTCTCGTAAGCTTAAGCCTCACGAGAAGAATTACCCCACCCATGACTTGGAGTTAGCGGCAGTGGTATTTGCCCTTCGGATTTGGAGACATTACCTTTTGGGGGAGAAGTTTTGATTATTCACAGACCACAAGTCCCTACAATACCTATTCACGCAGAAGGAGTTGATTATGCGGCAGCGAAGGTGGCTTGAGTTTGTGAAGGATTATCAGTTTGATATCCAATATCACCCGGGAAAGGCTAACGTGGTAGCAGACGCGTTGAGCCGTAGACCAGTAGATGAGGTGGCAGATGTGTGGAAGGCAAAATGGAAGGAGTTGGGACACCAAGATATAGTGGCCCGATCATTCATGTCTGTGATGACTGTTACACCGCAGATTGTCACGAAGGTAGTAAGGGCACAGGCAAAGGACTCGTTCTGTCAGGAACAGATAGTTCGATTACAAGCAGAAGGAGCCGAATCCTATACCGTTAGCTCAGACGGGGGATTATGCTTCAACGGGAGATTGGTAGTTCTGGAAGGGGAGGAATTGCGGCACAAGGTGATGGCAGAGTCGCACGGCTCACGGTTCGCGGTACATCCCGGTGGTGACAAAATGTACCAAGACATGAGACGACAGTATTGGTGGAGCGGGATGAAGAGAGATATTGCCTTGTTTGTTTCAAAATGCGCCACTTGTCAGCTGGTAAAAGTGGATCATCAGAGACCGGAAGGACTGCTACAGCCGTTAGAGGTCCCGATGTGGATGTGGGAGAGCATATCTATGGACTTTATCACGGGGTTGCCTACGTCACAGAGAGGTCGCGACTCCATTTGGGTAATTGTGGACAGATTGACCAAAGTCGCTCATTTTCTACCCGTAAGGATAGACTACACTACGGGACAGTATGCCCAACTCTTTATTGTAGAGATAGTGAGACTTCATGGTGTACCCCTAAATATCGTGTCTGACAGAGATAAGATATTTGTTTCACGGTTTTGGGAAAGTTTTCAGGAGGCCATGGGCACGGAATTGCGGTTGAGTACGGCATATCACCCGCAGACCGATGGGGAAACCGAGCGTACAAACTAGATGTTGGAGGACATGTTGCGTATGTGCATCATTGATTTTGAGGGTGGATGGGAGCAGTATCTTCCACTGGTGGAGTTTGCTTACAACAATTCCTACCAGTTCACCATTGGCATAGCTCCATTTGAGGCGTTGTACAGTAGACCTTGTCGTTCCCCAACATGTTGGTTGGAAGTAGGGGACAACAAACTACTTGGGCCGGAAGTGATTCAGGATACTTCGGCGAGGATATAATTGATTCGGAGTCGCATTCGGGTAGCTCAGGATCGGCAGAAGAGCTATGCTGATGCGAAGAGGTTCTTCAGGGAGTTCCAAGTGGGGGACCAAGTTTTTCTCAGAGTATCTCCTATGAAGGGGATTATGCATTTCGAGAATAAAAGGAAGTTGGCACCGAGATATGTGGGACCATTTCCTATTATTGAGCGGATTGGACCGGTTGCGTATATACTCGGGTTACCGGAGCATTTGCATCGGATTCACGATGTATTTCATATTTCCTCGCTAAGGAAATATCTTAGAGACAATTTGGCTCATTCTCATATTGCTTTGGAGGACATCGATCTCCAGCCTGATAGCTCCTACGAGGAGGGGCCGATTGCAATTTTGGACCGAAGTGAGCGAAAACTACGGCCAAAGATAGTCCCGTTAGTACGTGTTCAGTGGCGACATCATAATGTCGAGGAGTCCACATGGGAGCGCGAGGATGAGATGCGCGAATGCTATCCAGAGTTGTTCTTACCAGGTACTTTCTAGTTCCGAATTTCGGGACGAAATTCTGTTATTAGGGGGGAAGTATGTAATACCCCGTATATTTTATGATATTTATTTATGGGGTTAATTAAATTAAATGTGAATTAATTGAGAATTAATCCGGATAAAATATTAACGAGATGTGAGTTAGTATTTGATTATAATGTGTATATATGGCAATATATGAATATTGGAACTATTGAAATTGTCGCGAGATTGAAATACGGCAATTTGGGAAATTTTGTTGGGACGCGCGTGACAGTCGCGTCAGGAATATAATTATTTGAATTAAAAAGTGAATTTTATTTTTATCACCCGTATGGTCATTTTGAGTGTGCCAACGTGTTCGGAAGGGTCGAAATAGTCAGAAAACACTAGCCGGGGGTTAAGTTTGGGTCCCGGGGCATTATTGGGCCATACCGGTAACTTATAGGGGTAGTTTGGTAATTTCGGAAATTGGGTAATTAAAACCCACGAAATTTAGAGTTAAAAATCTGACTTAGTCTTAACCCACTAAGCCATTTCCAACCCCAATTTAGGTAGTGGGCTACGGGAGAAGTTTAGAAACCTTAAACCTTGGCAAAAACCAACCCCACCTCCATTATCACCTTGAGAAGAACTTGTAGAGAGGGAGAGAAAGAGAAGAATTCTGCAGAAAGAGAGAGAGAGGAATTCAACCACCTTCAATCAACAACAAATCTGAAGAGAAATTAAGGCAAGTGATTTAATTACAATTGATTCAATGCTATGCTTTTCCATGTTTAGGAAAATTATCAAATTTATCTTGGAAGATTGATTAGACCCATGAATTTGAGGATTTAAAACTATGAACTATGTTAGGGACTGCATGTAGAAACATTCTGGACAAATTATGAATTCAGAATTTATGACCCTTGATGATCTAAAAACAGATTTAAGAAGAGATTTATTAATGTTCTTGAAAGAAATAGGAAACTAGGGTTCTTGATGAAGTTTTGATCCAAACAAAGCCCTTGGTTGATAAATTATTGGTTTTAGAACGTTAACAATGTTGTAGGATGGTTGTATGATGATATTATAACGTTATATTAGAGTTTCATGCATTAAAAGGATGTTTTGTGATGATTTGAAAAATGCAAAATGAAGCAGTCCGTAGCCATACCTGGTGCGTTCGATCGATCGACATTCATCAGTCGATCGATCGAAGGTAAAGGTCGATCGATCGACATTAAAAGGATGTTTTGTGATGATTTGAAAACTGCAAAACGAAGCAGTCCGTAGCCATACCTGGTGCGTTCGATCGATCGACATTCATCAGTCGATCGATCGACCACTATTGATCGATCGAAGGTAAAGGTCGATCGATCGACCTTCCCAGAATGAGTAAAGTTTTCCCTATTTAAATTTTAATGATGTTAACCCTTGGAAAATATTATTGGAAACCTTATGAATACCCTTAAACTTAAGGAAGACCAGTAGGCATGATTATGAAATTTGGACCTTTATTAGAATTCAATTCGAGGAATTATTCTAATCTAATGAAATTCGATAAGTGAGATAATATTTGGGTTAAAAAGTGTAAATTTGAATAATTTAATGAAATGAGGTTTGGGGCAGAAGTAAGGACCTTAGGAATAAAGATGTAATATGTGGGAATAATAGGAACTTAATAATCTATTTGAGATAGGTTTTAAGTATAAGAAATTACGACGTGGGACGTGTCGACAGTTTAAATTTTATATTATCGGGAGACTTAAAATATATAAATTTGGAATAATGGTATAAGGATGTAGAGTATACCTTTATTAATATTAAGATATCTAAGATGTGTGAATGCTTAGCATATAATTTTATGTGTATGACATACCTACCATACTTGCTATCACGGGAGGTTTACGTTCGCTTAGGGCCTTCTTATCCTTGTGTTGCCCGGATTTAGATTAGTACCTCGATGAACATAGGTCAGAGAAGGACTTATTGGGATGTTAATAAGTCTGCTGATCGTGGGAGCGTAGGTATGTGCGTGACCCATGTGATGTGACTGTGTTCGCCTCCATTGTTTGTGATGTTGTTATCTGAGAACGATTCCTGAGAGATTCGGAATGCGTAATCCTTATGTACGTGATGTACCGAGATGGATAGCAGAGTATGTGTGCACCGCAGCTTAGCCTCGGGGTGCTTGTATTGTATATTTATGATGTGAATAATATACTGTTATATGGAAAGGAATTTGTTATGTTAAATTGTGAGTATAGTTATTGTAACGTTATGAAAAGATAAAAAGGGGACAGATATCAATAAATGGTTTTGTTAATAATTGGGAATCCTATAATTAAAGTAGAACTCTCTATTTAATTATTAAGGTTGGAATTAAAACGTGAACCAAGTAGAAGTGTTAGAAACTCTTTTTAACTAGATAGTTATGAGAAAACGCATGAATGGGTACAGGAACGTTAGGAGTGCACAGTTAGACGAGAGGTGAGTATTTCATGTGAGAGCACGTCCTAACATGTATTTTGCATTCATTGTCTTAAATGTTATTAAAGCACTTGCTATTTTTAAAATACTCTCCACTTTCGGGCTCTGACCCGTTTGCTTTCAAATCTATTTTTTTTGTAAAAACCATTTTAGGTGCCCAGCCACAAGGACACCATGCTTAGGATCCTTATTCAGGTGACGAGCTGTAGCTGTTTGTGGAAGTTACAGGACTTTGCTTGTAGACGCTTCATCTATCTTGACTCTATATTCAGCATTTATCAGTTGTAGGGCATGTCGCTCATTTCTTTTAGAGACATTTCATTTATTTCAGTTATTCAGACTTCTGGCATGTAATTAATTCAGGATTCAGACTTGTCATATCATTTTCAGTTGTGGGATTGTTGTGAGGAGTTTTCCTCCGGACTTCTTACTATTTGTTGGTTATTTCATTACTTCGTTATGGTGAATGGATTTATGTTGTTCTTCCATTATTCTTTTATTGCATGTTAATCAGACTTAACTTAAAATTTGGAAACTTACTTTTTAAATACTAGGTGGTTAGAAATCATTAAAATGTTTTCGACAGTGATGCTATTAACTGGACCAACTTGGCATTTTGTATTAATTTAATAAAGGAGTAACTACCCGGTATTTAATTAGTCGGGGTGTCACAAGTGTGTGATGTATTTACTTTATATAACTTGTGACACGGTTATATGCTACCATTTAAGAATGAATTAATTAAGTTAATTGTGAGATAACATATAATTGAAGAATCATTATACTCGGGTTAGAGTAGTATGGAAAGGGGAGGTTATACCAGGACTAGTTCGACGGGATAGTACAACTAGGTGGGGGGTCAAGGTAATCGTTAGGTGTGCACTTTAGTGGAGGGGTGAAAATGTCCTTAAGAGAGTGTGACACTAACTTAAATATGAAGCGCATTCATATATTTTGAATTACTGCAGTTAATTCACTTGCTAAATATTTTCAAAATATTTTGGGTTCTAACCCTTGCTATAAAACTATTTTCAAAACCTTTTAGGTGTCCAGCCACAGGGACGCCAGGATTGATATTCTATTCCAGGGACATGGAGCTGCGGCATATGTGAATGCTAGTAGGAGTTTGGATTATACGCATCGTTCATTCATTTCCTAGAGTAGGAATCATGTATCAGTTCCAATTTTATTTAGGGCTTGTCGTCCAGACTTCTCAGTACAGTTTTCAGGTGTATTTATTTAGGTGTTGAATATTTTTATTGGATTTTTTATTTGGTGGCCAATGGTTTATTCGGCATGTCCTCTTATTATTTGTTTAGTTCATTTAATTCAATTATGCGAATGAATTATATTTATTTCCACATGTACTGTTTGGTTTAATTAAAAAGTTAAAATTTGACACTAGCTTTTGGAACACTAGGTGGTTAGTAAGTTTTAAAAAGTTTTCGTAGTGATGCTAAGGATGAATCAACTGAGATTCCTGTTTTAATTTGGTATAGGACTGATCACACGGTATTTTATTAGGAAGGTTGTCACACCGGGTCTCCCCGTTTGAGAGTATGATGATAATTTGCAAAAATCACACTTAGACTTAAAAACAAGTCGTTAACGGGTAAAAACCCACACCAACCCCCAAACGACCCCGTAGGGGGAACGAACACCTCGCACGGGACCAATGCAACTTCTAGGAACTGACCGCGTATTCCCGGGTCTCCCGGTTTGAGAGTCTGACGATAATTTGCAAAAATCACACTAAGACTTAAAAACAAGCCGATTAAGGGTGAAAACCCAAACCTGCCCCCAAACGAACCGGTAGGAGGCACGAACACCTCGCACGGGACCAATGTAACTTATAGGAACTGACCACGTAGTCCCGGGTCTCCCGGTTTGAGAGTATGATAATAATTTGCAAAAATCACAGTTAGACTTAAAAATAAGCCGTTAAAGGGTGAAAACCCAAACCAGCCCCCAAACGAGCCCATAGGGGGCACGAACATCTTGCAAGGGACCAATGTAACTTGTAGGAACTGACCGCGTAGTCCCGGGTCTCCCGGTTTGAGAGTATGACGACAATTTTCAAAAATCACACTTAGACTTAAAAACAAGCCGTTAACGGGTGAAAATCCAAACCAACCCCCAAATGACCCCGTAAAGGGCACGAAGAGCTCGCACGGGACCAACGTAACTTGTAGGTACTGACCGCGTAGTCCCGGGTCTCCCCGTTTCAGAGTATGATGATAATTTGCAAAAATCACACTTAGACTTAAAAACAAGTCGTTAAATGGTGAAAACCCAAACCTTCCCCAAACGACCCCGTAGGAGGCACGAACACCTCGCACGGGACCAATGTGACTTGTAGGAACTGATCGCGTAGTCCCAGGTCTCCCTGTTTGAGAATATGATGATAATTTGCAAAAATCACACTTAGACTTAAAAATAAGCCGTTAAAGGGTGAAAACCCAAACCAGCCCCCAAACAACCTCGTAGGAGGCACGAACACCTCATACGGGACCAATGCAACTTGTAGGAACTGACCGCGTAGTCCCGGGTCTCCTGGTTTGAGGGTTTGACGAAAATTTGCAAAAATCACACTAAGACTTAAAAATAAGCCGATTAAGGGTGAAAACCCAAACCTGCCCCCAAACGAACCCGTAGGAGGCACGAACACCTCGCACGGGACCAATGTAACTTATAGGAACTGATCGCGTAGTCCCGGGTCTCCCAGTTTGAGAGTATGATGATAATTTGCAAAAATCACAGTTAGACTTAAAAATAATCCGTTAAAGGGTGAAAACCCAAACGATCCCGTAGGGGGCACGAACATCTCGCACAGGACCAATGTAACTTGTAGGAACTGACCGCGTAGTCCCGGGTCTCCCGGTTTGAGAGTATGACGATAATTTGCAAAAATCACACTTAGACTTAAAAACAAGCCGTTAACGGGTGAAAACCCAAACCAACCTCCAAATGACCCTGTAGAGGGCACAAAGAGCTCGCACGGGACCAATGTAACTTGTAGGAACTGACCGCGTAGTCCCGGTTCTCCCGGTTTCAGAGTATGATGATAATTTGCAAAAATCACACTTAGACTTAAAAATAAGCCGTTAAAGGGTGAAAACCCAAACCAGCCCCCAAACGACCCCGTAGGGGGCACGAACACCTCGCACGGGATCAATGTAACTTGTAGGAACTGACCGCGTAGTCCTGGGTCTCTCGGTTTGAGAGTATGACGATAATTTATAAAAATCACACTTAGACTTAAAAATAAGTCGTTAACGGGTGAAAACCCAAACCTGCCCCCAAACGACCCCGTAGGGGGCACGAACATCTCGCAAGGGACCAATGTAACTTTTAGGAACTGACCGCGTAGTCCCAAGTATCCCGGTTTGAGAGTATGACGATAATTCGCAAAAATCACACTTTGACTTAAAAATAAGCCGTTAAAGGGTGAAAACCCAAACCTGCCCCAAACGGCACCGTAGGAGGCACGAACACCTCGCACGAGACCAATGTAACTTGTAGGAACTGACCGTGTAGTCCCAAGTCTCGCTGTTTGAGAATATGACTGTCATTTCAATTCATATATGTAATTTTTTTGTTTGAGTATTTTTTTTTTTAAAATTATTGGGTTACTTATATCGTATCTTTTTGTATCCTATTTTTTTTGCAGGTAACAGTTTATCGTTGGCATTCATTCACGTGGAACACACAGAGAACTCAATGGTTTACAACAAGGTATTTATTCATGATTCCATTTTTTTGTGTCATGCCCGTGCCGTCTTTTATTGTTTTATTGTTGACTTTTATGGCCGTGCGGGCTTTATGTTAGGCAGATTTTGTATTAACACATTTTGGAATGTCCAGAAAATAGAGGAAACTCTGCCCAATTTTTTTTGGGCCTGTGAACTATTAAAGACTTGTAATATTTTGAAGTTTGTATGTACATTAGTTTATTAACAACGTGCAATATTATTAATTTGTGAATTTTGTGATATCAAATAATTATTTTATTTTTTTTATAAAAAATTTGGCACAGTTCAAAACCGTGCCAAAAGTGTGCCAGAAATATCAAATTCAGGCACGGTTTAAAAGTGTGCCAGAAGTGTTCCTGTTTGGCTGAATCTGGCACAGTTAAAAACTGTGCCAAAAGTGTGCCCGAAATATCAAATTCTGGCACGGTTTAAAAGTGTGCCATAAGTGTTCTTGTTTGGCCAAATATGACACACTTTTGAGCCGTGCCGAAAAAAAATTCCATTTTGGAACACCTGATTCTGGCACATTTCAAAACCGTGCCAGATTTGATCTAGCACAGTTTTAAACCATGGCAGATTCCTATTTTTGGTGTAGTGGAAGGAAAAATAAGTAGCCACCTCCAAAGAGATAGTATAAATGCAAAACCAAATGAGACATGGGCTTGGAGACAATGTTACAGAGTGGGAAGGTGTTATGCACTCACTCTGCCCTTTCGGTCTCTCGTGTGTTATAAAAAATATTCTCCTTCTCTAAATGTATGAATATGTGTATATGTGTAAAATGTGTCATGTATATGTGTGGGTGAGGAGAGGAATCTTCATATTCACATCATAGGGAGGATTAGAAATAATCCTCCTAAAAAGATAAACTAATTAAATGAATGACTCTCAAAAGTCTTAGTTGGAAAAATCTTAGTCACAATGATGTCATCCATTTACATGATCCTCCAAATCAGGTGATACTTAGACTCAATGTGCTTTGACTTCTTATAAGTCCCTCATAATTTCAAATTTTCAACCACACTATTATTGATATAATAAAGTGTAATAGTTGACTGCACTAAAGGAATCACACCTACGTCAATTTGGAAGTTTCAGAGCCAAATAGACTCCTTTACTTGTTAGGGAAAACAACTTGGTATTGACATTTAAAATGCATAAAAAATTTATTCCTAAAGATATTTGATTCATCATGCATTAAAAATAAATCAAGAACTAGGATTAAAGATTAAACCTAGGGTCCGAGAATAAAATACCATAGTGAATCATGTTGTGATTCGTATGAGGAGACAAACTTTGAAGATTATGAAATCCTTGCTTCCTTTCAAGGTCTTCAAAAACCTTTCAAGAAAGGTCTGAACATCTCGAATCTTCTAACATATGATCCATCCAAAGTAATCCTTGTGTGTGGGCACCTTTGGAGATGACCACATAACATAGGAGAGAATTTACGTTCTCTCCCCTCACCCTTTCACGAAATCATGAATAGTATTTTTCTACTCCCTCTACAACCCTCCATAATAGACTCTAGGCCTACAACCCTAGCTTACACCAATATATATAGGTATGGGATATGGGCTTTAGTCAAATTGGGCTTTCAGGGAGTTTCATATCTACTACTTGGCATATGGACTATACTAGGATCCCAAGACAAGTAATTAAATTGGTTTCTAAATTAATACTCTCAAATACCAATTACAATTACCGTTATTATTTTCTATCTTTAATTAATCGTGATTAATTCAACCAAATAATCATAACTTCACTCCAATTTAATTATCCCTAAATCATTCAGAATATAGAGGTCTTATTTGCAAATTTTATTATGGTATACAATATGATTCACCATGTTAAGTGCCCGATACTCGCTTGATCAAATAAAGTTTTTCTCTAATCAATTTTAACCAACATCTAATAAATTTTTAATACCCATTCTATTGACCTACATGCCTACAACATATTTAAGAAAAATATAAGGCATTCTCATAACCAAGATTCTTCTTTCAAAATGGCATGCCTTTGTTTAAAAGTAACCATCATACATATTTTTAAGAATAAAACCCCAACAATCTTCTACTTAGTCTTAAAGCGATGTATCTAAATCCCAACCCATTTACACAATAGTGTGTTGCGTATCAGTAGAAGGACTAACCGGGTATTATGTGATACAACCTTCTGATAAACTCATCACCCACTTCGTTCGATCTGTCAAAATAGGTGAAACATACACTCAAGGTACTTATCTCTTTTATGCATTACGGTTTCTCTCGAACTTGAAATAGTACTTCCACAAACACTAAAACTATAATAGCCAATTGCACTTGAATGATAGTCATCTAAGTTATTTAGGAAGTAACAGAGCCATATAGCCTATTTAGTTGCCTCTGAAGTCGGAACAACATCGACCTACCTAGCGGAGTAAGCAACCCAAGATTTATTCACAATCATCCAACTTGTAGCTCATCTTTCTATGGGTAAACAGATATTTTGAGGTGGAAAACTTGGAATCCATATTCGATTGAAAACCAAGTCTTTATGCCTAAAAGGTGCAAAGTTTATTAGACTTAAATATATTGACCATGTCAAAGTCCTAACATATTTTGGTTTTTACACACAATATATAGCATTCATGAGGCTTCCCATCACCAAAGCATTATGTATATTCCTCATTCCTTCCATCTAATCAAGTGTACAAGGGCATTGATTCCCAAATAGAGCTATTTTGTACTTAAAAAAAACTCTTTTCATGGAATCTTGTTTCTAATCTTAATAAGAAGATATAGATATAAATGACTTACAATATGCCCAACATCCTTTGAATCCGACCTAGTGAACGCTTGATCATAAGGATGTTCCTGGCTCATTCTATGTTCTATATATCAAAATATGCGAACAACCCCACTATTGTGTAAGACGATACTCCCACTCCATTCCTAATTAAAAAAATACTATCCAAAAATTGTATTTAGAAATACCACCACGTTTTTGGCATTCTTCTCATACTAACAAGTATTATTCATGCCTTGATCAAAATCAAAATATGATTACATGATTAAATATAATTACCCAAGATATTGATGTTAGATTAAATCCATAAATGGTTGTCATAAGCTTACATCACCTTGGTTTTCCTGACTTCTTACTATATACGTGTCCGAATGTAATTTTGATGTTAAGAGAATCCTGAGAGACTTTAGCATGGAAACTGTGAGAAGGTTTTTCTCATAGTCAATTCATTTCTTTATGATTAATCCATATCACAAGACTTGCCTTGAAGGCTTGCATCTTCCCATCAATCTATCTTTTAACATCTTGTATGTCCACTTTGCCCTTACGGGTTTCACCCCATCAAGAAGGCTAAAAATACTAAAACTTGATTCGATTACATGGAATCCTTTTTGGAATCCATAGTCATAAGTCAATGAAAAAGTCCTGGTCTTGGAATGTCTCGTTGTAGTTCCTCGGGACCTAGTTCGTGTTTGCCTATGATCTCATCGAAACAATCACCCAAAATACTAAGCATTTGGAATGACTCCTAATTCTCTCATTACGACATTGCACCACTTGATATCGAGTATAAGTGACACATATATCCTTATCATTGTAATACTCCCACTACCATTAGATGGTGTATTATCGATATCACGTTGTATTTCATTATGTATAGGTGGTCTAGAGACATTGGTAATACGATGTTCATTTTATTTTATAAGACTAGCTCATACTTGGTCCTGGTTTATTACCTAATCATTCTATAAGAGCCCATCATTGATGTAATAAATATCACTCTTGTACTTAGGAATATGCCATAAACTATCTTTATAACCTTTGGAATAATCAACGAAGAGACATACCTTTGTCCTTAATTTCAACTTCCTTGGTTCATTCCACAACACGAGTGTCGGGAACCTCCAAATCCTAATTTTCCCTAGAATGATCTTGCACCCACTCTAATGTTCAGTGGGAGTTGAAGATACCGATTGAGAAGAAATTAAATTCATAATGTATATACCAGCTCTTACATAAAATCCCAATAAGAATTTTGTAGTCCAAAATAACCTCCCATGGAACCTTTCATACCTAAAATATCCTTATTCATTCTTTTCCTCTACACAATTCCAAAGTAGATTACCTAGTGTAGATAACTGGGATAAAATCCCACACCTTCGATAAATGATCCCTTAACTATCCCAAGAGGTAAACATCTCTACATTTAGATTGTATAATTTAGATTAGTTTACCTTCCCTATGATCCACCTTAGCCTTTCATACTTTGAACTAATCAAAGGCTTCACACTTATGGTGCATAAGGTAAAAATATCCATACCTTCGAGTGATCATCAATGAAATCGAAGAAGAACTCAAAACCACCACTTGACCAGATAGTCATCGAATCAAAGCAATCAAAGTGAACCATTTACAAAACATCTTTGCTTGTTTAGATTTGGTTCGTAAAGGGCCTATTGGTCATTTCAGCTTTTAAACTTGATTCAAGACTTGAAGTGCCTCCACTTCTAATTAACTCAATTGTCCATTCTAAATCAGTTTTCGAATTCTTTTCAGAATAAGCCCTAAACTTGAGTTTGGTTCTAGAAGGAAACTTTCTCTTTAATGATATGTCCATTAAATTATTCACATCAGTATTTAGAAGTATTGGCGAGGCAAATCTTATAATTTATAAATTATTTTTCAATGTGCCAGAACATATAAAAGATATTCCAATTTCGATAAAAACACTTTTATAAAATCGATTGAATGTCTATTCAAATCCAATTTAGAAAACTAAAACCATTTTTTCTAAAACCTAGGTACATTAAATAATTTACCTATATTCAATTTATGTTTACACCAAAATTCATACGAATATCCTACAGTTAATACAATTGCCTTATTTTAATTTTTTATAAATATGAACATTTGTCTTTTAAGCAATTGCTAAGTCACCCAGTACCTTAGCGAGTTGCAGCCCTGATTTGTGGTTCCCGAGTCTGCATACCAAGTTATTGTTGACCGGGCCATAAATCAACCATTTAGATAAACCATTACCATTTCCTTTTCCTAAAAAGGAAAAGAAAAAAATGAACATCGTTCCTATGTTCACTACTAACAAGGAATATAAACCTTTCATAACCAAAATTTTTGTACTTGAGACTTAGCATTATCCTTCTACTTCCCTTTAGGGAAAGAAGTAAAACTATTTTCAAATAACTAACCTTTCATATCATGATTAAAACCATCTGATGGGGGGATAGACGAGCTAATACAAGGAGTTAAACACATCATAATTTTAAAATATTGATAAGAGTAATAAATTAAAATAGTTTGTTATCCCATTAAGTTAGAACAATGTCAAATTACATTTTAGTACTTGAAAATAATTCCAATTAAATCATTAAGAATAAACTAGTGAGAAAAGTTTGAAATCATTTTTGATATCTTAAAATCATAAAATGGGGAAAAATACAATTAAAACACGAGCATTAATTCGGTTAAATTTTAAAGTGGCCCACATTGAATTAGAAAGATTTTTATCTTTCATTATGTTATCCGAACAATTCATGAACCTTATGTCCAACGTCATGAATAAATGGAGACTTTGGGTCCCACTCCTAATGATAGTGACTCTGTTGGGGAAAAGTTGGGTCTAAGTATATACTACCTATTTAATCCTGGAAATAAAATTCACTCGTGATGGACTTCCCCATTGGGGAGATCGAAATCACTTACATTCTAATTCTCAGAATTATCACTTAAGAGTTTTAATGAATCCTTGATGCCCTGATTAATTCCATTTGTTAAGGAGATATACCAAAGCTAATGTGAGGAATTAATCACATTTGATTCTTAAAACACTAATGGAGACCACGGGGTCTAAGTTTAAACCCTTCTTCCACTTTGTATTTCAAAAGTTGAGGGTTTTGAAGAACACTTTATTCTACTCTAAAAGACCAAATTTAAATCCTTGGTAATTTCAATTTACCTTTACAAATTAAATTATCCGTTCTCGCTATTTTAATTACCTAAAAATAAAACAATTTTTAAATTAAAATAAAACCTGGAGATCAAAATTCATTATATATCTTTAAATTTAATTATCCCAATTTCATTCTATTTAGAAAGGAATAAATAAAATATATTTTTGATAAAAAAAAAGTGATATAGGTCGGTCTCAAAATTAATCCATGTTGTCCATAAAATGGGTGTCCCTAATTAATCCAATTAGTACGCCAAATTATGAAATATAATAATAAAGAGACAATATGCAAATAATAAATAATTACAAACAAAAATGAAGGGACAAAATTATCCCCTTTCATCATGGCTAAGAACCCTTCTTTATGTTAAAGTATTAAATAACAAGCAACCCACTTGAAGTACTCTTATTTATGAACATGAATCCTTCTCAAAGTAAACCCCTTCAAATCTTGAAGTTCTTTATGAATTGAACCTCTGGAATTTATCATCTCTAGTGTGGGAGGATAAATGAGGAAGAACCACCACAATAATAGGTAAAAAAAACACAAACCCAAAGCACTAGTCATATTCTGCCCCAGCGGATGGATCCGAATTGGAGACCAAATTGATTTGATTCCTCCTTCGAATTGATCTGATTTTGGTACGGATCAATCCGAACATGCTTTGTTGACCACTTCATTCCATCTTCAGAAAACCATGAAACAATGACCATAACTTTCACGGATCTTCATAAAACTTCATGAAACATTGTCCAACATACAAACCCGTACAAATACATGGTTTATAAAAGTAAGGAAACATTACATCCTTTCACAGTCGCCTCCAAATATATCGGTAATGAAATAATTATAAAAACCTAATTATTATAACCATATCAAATATAAGAGCGAAAAAATATTATGGATAAACCACTGTAGGATCCAATCACACAAAATAAATATTCGTGACCATGATGGAAGGGATATAAACATAGAATCTTACCAAAACCATATTAATAAAACACCATACAGAAGATGTTAAAATCATACAACATGCCAAAACTAGGGTTTCATGGTGGATAACATGGACCTTTTCAATACACGATCAATCTCAATCAGGACTTTGATACCAATTATTAGGAAAATTAACTTGAGATTGACATTTAAAATGTGAAAAAAAATTATCCCTAAAGATGTTTGATTAATCATGCATTAAAAAAATCAGGAACTAGGTTTAAAAATTAAATTTAGGATTCAAGAATACAATTTCATAGTGAATCATGTTATGATTCGTATGAGGAGACAAATATTGAAGATGATGAAATCCTTGTTACCATCAAAGATATCCAGAAACCTTTCAAGAATGCTCTGAACACACTTACTCACACTCACACTAATATTGTCTCCAAAACTCTCTCTCTCTCTCTCTCCCCCCAGGATGACCTAGGGTTTTCATGGCTACCATGCCAAAAATCGTCCAAGATCCTCCCATGCCAAAAAATCCGGATACCAACCCTTGGTCTAGATTATTTTTTAGTGCAATGGCAAACAACACCCAAAAATAACTAGACATGAAACAACCTAGTTAATTCAAAGGAGAACCAACTATGATTTTCTCTAAAGAAGAAATAGAAACCCTAGCCGATCCATTCAAATATTCAATCATTGGAAAGTTTTCACATAAAAGACCATCTATTGAAGTGGTAGGTAAAATTTTTGAAACTCTCTCCCTTAAGGCAACATATTTAATATGTCTTCTTGATTCTAATCACATCCTCATTAGATTAAATTATGAAGAAGATTATGTTAGATTGTGGTTAAGAGACCAATGGTATATTAGTAGATTTCCTATGGGAATGTTCAAATGGTTTTATTACTGCAGACCTGATGAAGAATATCCTATTAGTCCTATTTGGATTAACCTTCCAAACCTTCCCATTCATTTTTATGTCAAGTCATTTATACATGCCATTAATTAAGGGATAGGAAAACTATTGAATATGGAGGCATCCACGACCACTATCACCAGACCTAGTACTACAAGAGTTTGCATTGAACATAACCTATTACAAAACTGGCCTACCAAAATTTGGATATGTTATGGTGTTAAAGGGTTTTAGAAACTGGTAACTAATGAGAACATCCCAGCTTACTATCAATACTGCAAGAAATAAGTCTATGAAATGTTGAAATGCATTTCAAAGACCGTTATGCGTAGAATAGAGACAATTACTAAGGGGATCTACCTAGAAAAGAAGAGGGAACATAAATAGGAGGATCAGGAAGTAGTCATCCAAGAAAGATCTCGAGTTCAAGATAAGTCCAAGAAGTCCTAGAATTGCCCTAAATAACTAAAACTTTATAGAGGAAAGTACTCATTTAGTAGCATATTAACAAGATCCAACACTGTGAGATCCTTTTAGTTGATGTGCTAGTTTTAATGCAATATATCCCCTAGATCCACTGATCTTCCAGATTATGAAAAGCACCATGCATTCCATAAAGAGTACCAAACAGATAATGAATAAGACCTCCTAAATGTTCCATTTGTTGAAGTCGTAAAAAACTTTGCTAAATTTTTTTATATTAAATGGAGAAATTACCAAATCAAGAAATACTTCCCAAATAAGAAGGATAAGCTTCCAAGTAATGTCACTCTCCCTACAGAAATGCCAAAGAAAGCCAAAGCTGCCAAACATCCTGAGTAGATTCCATATGATCCTCTCTTCATAATGATTACAAGGGCCAGTGTAAAGGTATCTTTAACAACTTACTTCTCAAGTTCCTAATGATCAACTTTGTATGCTGGAATTCTAGGGGGTTGCCAATAAGGCAACTAACATAAGAATAAAAAGACTCATCACATCCTATTCTCTTCCTACTATTGCCTTATTAGAGCCAAAAGTCTGTTCAAGTAAACTTCAAAAGTTTCAACCTAAATGGAGATTTTGCAGTATTATTCTCATCTTTTCTAATAAGATATGGTTCTTATGGTCTAGTGACATTTTGATCACTGTAATAAAAAAATGAAGATCAGAATTTGTGTATGCAACTAGATTGGAAGAGAATCGGTAAAAGAGTGTTCTTAACCTTGGTTTATGCTAAGTGCATTACTGAAGAGAGGAAACCTCTATGGGAGTGTATTGAAGACTTACCAAATCAAATTCAACCCCATGCCTTGTTGGTGATAGGAGACTCCAATGTTTTGGCCTCTTCAGAAGAAAATGTTGGTGGGAATGAGCTTGAATTCAATGCCTTTTAAGATTTTAATGAGATGACCTCTAATAGTGAATTAGTTGATCTTAATTTTATGGATTCCAGGTATATGTGGTCCAATAACAGGGTGATTGGTCCAATCTTCAGCAGACTGGACAAGGGGTTAGTGTCTTTTTTTTTTTTTTTATAGAAGAGGGAAGAAACCCCCAATAGATATATTATTCAAGGAGAAACAGCCTCTCCACAGTGGCTTACAAGCAAAATAAATCTTAGGAAAATAAAGCAAAGGATAAAAATCCCAACACATAGAAAGAACAAGCGAAATTATAGAAATGAGGATCTAATGTAATGACAACCCATCTTATCAAGCCTAACAACTCCCCTAACCATAGGAGGGAGGTGTAAAGGAGATAAAAAGACCTGAATCGAATTGCAATGAATGCCATGATTTGCTAAGAGATCCTCTACCATATTAGATTCTCTAAAACAATGGGATAAAGAATATTTCAGGAGCTTCAAGTCTTCTTGAATTTCAGTCACCAATCCTTTCAGCTTCCATTGGGGTTTCCAATTTCTATTAATAAGATTCACCACAAGCATACAATCAACCTCGATATAGTCAATGGCTCATTGATTTCCCTAAATCTAATATCACCTAGTTGCATAAAAACTATTCTAATCACAACCCTCTCTTACTCTCTATCCAAACCCCCATTGATGATTGCCCTAAACCATGTAAGTTTCTTAATATATGATGGTTGGATAGTAACATTCACTCTGTTGTCAAGGATTTCTGGACAAGTCACTTGGATGCTTATCCAATGAATTATTTTTCTCTTAAATTTAAAAAACTCAAGATGAGACTGTCACATCCTAATTTCTCAGGGGCGAATGTTATTTTAAAACAATGCTAAATCATAATTGAGCCATCCATACTAAGCTAACCAAGAATTTATAAAAACTAAAGTATCTTACATTGTAGTTAAATATCTTATTATTATATGATTCATCTACAAATCTCAACTGCGATAACATGTTTCCTGTAGTATTCATCATTTCCTATTGGTGCCTGTGTAAAATAACTGGAAGGAAACGAATCAGAAAAATTGCTTAATATGTTCTACCAGTTCTATAATAAGTATAAATATAAAGAGATTTTGGAATGTATATGGAATTAGGTGTTTATCAAAAGAACTAGAAGCAAATATTTTTTCAAAATAACATTAAGTCAAAGCGTTGAATTGATAATTTCATACTCACCAACTCATTAAGGGTCACATAAAGAAAGTCAAGGATCTTTGAACTGATAATCCCATACTTACCAACTCACTAAGGGGTATAGAAATAATCAACCCATCAGTAAAACCAAGTAAAAATTAACCCAAAACCTTTAGGAAAAAGTAACCGTCTAGGCACACAATTAAGGTGACACTCATACGTATGTAACAATAATCCTAGCTCTCAAATATCTGAGACCATTAGGCCAAGCAGAAAGTTCTGTGGGATAACACGTCAGTCTACTCTCTAGTTAATACTAATGCTCATAATATAAGTATTTGTACAAAGGTGCAGGGGTGAACTGATTCAAAAGGGAACATGACATCAGTCATTAGGTGAGAGGGGTTAAATTGATATGTATTCAAATTGAAATATCAATTACATTAAATAAAATATGTAGTATGCAATATCATAACATGCACATACTAAGAGTAAATTGGAGCTATCACATGGTCATATCAATAGCAGTATATCAAATACGCAAAGTTTACTATTGAAAAGGTAGAAAGGCTACCAGTGTATTGAGTATAGCGAGCTTGTCTATTTTTTTGTGCTTTGTCATATTTAACTATAATTTTAATTTAAGTGTCAGTACAAATAATCTAAAAATAAATGTTTCACTCTATACTTGTTTTTCATAATTACACTGCCGTCGTTATTCAAGTAATGAACTCTTATGTATATATAGCTCATATATGATTTGAATAAAAATCTATGTCTAATTTTTATAACATGTTCAGACAATTTTCTTTAGAAAAAAGTCATAAAATATTACTTTAACGATTATTCAAGATTTTTAATTGACATGACGACCGAAATATAACGTTGTAAAAAATAGTGCCAAAATAAAAATGTTTTTACATAAAAAAATTCTACTTGATAACACGATTCCAATGGTACATTCCGTGTATTTTTTTTATTAATGATTTAAGAGATATGAATTTTTAAATTTAAAAAAGGTGGCATTTTAACGCGTTGACATATAGTCTCCGTTTTATTTTATAAGTACACTTGTTTTCTTTCTTGACAACATATATACGTAACAAACATTATTTCGGATAATAAGAAATTATTTTGATCTTGATTAATTTTGTTACATCGTGACACACACACACACACACACATATACACACACACACACACACACACACACATGTGTGTGTGTGTGTGTGTGTAAGAACAAATTTTCTAATATTGTTCATGGCATAGTTTTAGACTAGTTTGGCGTATCCCGTTACAAATCGTCACACACCCTCAAGACGAACCGAATTCAATAATCTCTAAGTTTGAAGAATTACCGACATTTCATAAAGGTATAAAGCAATTTAGAGTTTAAATTAATTACAGAATTATATTTGGGATGTTTATTTTTTATCAAAAATGAAGAGGGCTTTTTATTTTCAAAAAATAGGGCTTTATTTTCAAAAAGATTTTTTATTTATTTTAAGGCTCGTTCAAACGAGATGCCGAGTCATTAAAAGGCCATTAGAAGGTCGTTTGAAGCCTGCATTAAACGAGGTTCAAACGAGGCATCACTATCTAAGTTTTTTGGATGTCGTTAGAAGCGAGATTGTTTCTTATTTGAATGAGATCGACATCTCGTTTGAACGACACTACATTTTTATTTGAACTACGCGCCGCCTAAAAAATTGTATAAATACCTTTTTCATGGTCAGAACATTTAAGACTTTTGCCAGATTCTCTTCTGCATAACTTTTGCAAAAGTTCTTAATGTTTTAGTATTCGAAAACAAATTTTAATGCACAAACAAAAACCCTAAATATTTATTTGTGTGAATTCGTTTAAACCCTAGAAAGTTTTGTATTCTTTCATATACATTTGTCGACAACGAATCTCCATGGATGATTTATGAAACCCGAGGGGATAATTGATGAAGACAAAGGCTAGGGCTGAAGGAGGACTATGGTTTTGTGATTCTTGAGAGGATCATAGTTGTGGATGGAGGTCACATGAGGGAGATTCGTCTACTGTAGATTCCTTTATAAAGTATGTGAGTTTTGATTTGTAAATTTAATAAAGTGAATAAAAGGTTTTTCCCCTTTAGGGATTTTTCCTGAAATTGTGTTTCCCTTGCACCCTTTATCTACTTAGTGCTTTGAATCACCTAGATGCATATTTTAGGATCTAACGGAATTAAAAAAATTTCATGGAATTAACATCTAATTAAATAAGTTTACTCCATTAGAGAATAGCGCACTTTCAAATTGATATCAGAGAGGGTCGCACCAAGTTATCCTGTGATCCTGTTTTTTTTTAGTTTCTCCTGCTGATACCATTTCTTTCAAATTGGTATTAGAGCAGGTTGCACTAAGTCATTACATTAGGTCCTTGTTTATTTATTTTTTGGGTTCTTTAGTTTCTCTTTCGATAGATTCACATAGTTTTGTTGACTTAAATCATTTGAATTTGAGGTTTTGCTAAAAGAATTGAGATTCTTGAAAAAAAAAGTTTTCATTTTAAATCCGCTATGGATCTTTTGCAAACTGTTCAAAATAAAAGAGATTTCTTTCATAAGAAGCTTGTGGACATGGACCGAGATTTTAAAATTTTAGAATTGTTCAATAAAGAGAGTGATAAAAGAGTTCGATATTTAGAAAAAGAATTAGAGAATTTTAAAAATTCTAGGGTTAATGTTTATGTAGTTGAGGATAGTGTTTTAATTAATGATTTTAAGGAACGTGAGAAGACTCTTAGGGTTAAGTTTGCTCACATTGAGGGGGTTTAGATAACTTTCTGGTAATGATTAAACATATGAAGAAGGATTCCCTAAAATTAGAAGAGTCTAATTCTTTGCTTGAGTCTGAAATTTTGATGTTAAAAAAATAATTTAAAAGACTGGAGTAGTGTTGTTAGTAATGCTAATGTCTCATGTGTTTCTAATGCTTTGAGTATTTAAGCCAAGACCATTATTTGTTTTAGAAGGTCAACTTCATACAAGGACTTTAGAAAAGGTTAACCCATAGGTAACATTCCTTGTATTTATACATGTTCCCTTTGTGGTAGGAACGGTCACCTTAGAGCATTTTGTTATGATCTTGGAAGAGGCCCTAGGAAGTTGAAGTCTAGTGTTCCCTTGGTTCCTGAAACCTGACACATTAAGTATACACCTAGTTGGGTTAAGAAATTCATTTTGGAGGAGCTAGATGGTTGACTAGTTGATTCTCACATGCTTGCACATGATTCTTATCTTGCTATATCTTATAAATGATTCCTTGCATGAATTTATTTGCCATACTCTATTTAAGCTTCATCATGTACATTTTCTAATGTTATGACATGCGTATATTTTGTATTATATTTTTCTTTTATTGAGTCTTATTGAAAAATACAAAAATATTTTATTTTGATAAATTTTTTTGAAAAATACAAAGAGATTTTTGGTTTTTGTGTATTTTAGTTTTGCACATTTAATATGGCATATTCGTGTGCTTGAATCCAATTCACTTTGCAATTTACATAAGGCTACGACATTTGGTTATGACTTTAAATGCTTCAACATGTTTAAGGAGTTGATTCGAACTTGATTTGATTTATGGATTCGACTTTGTATATGCCTCCACAAACACATGAACGAGTTTATTGGATTTTAACTTCACATGTATATTTGAGCTTGGTGAGATGTTCTCCCATCAATTTTATCATCTACATGTTTATGTGACTATGGGAGATTTATGCATGAAATAATCATTGACCGTGATAGATTTAGTTTAGTATTGAAAAATTATGAGTGTACACGGGAAAGGGCTAGGAGAGACAAGTTGACTCATCGTGAAAGCCACTATTTGAAAAGAATCGAAGAAAAAATTAAGGCCATAAAAGGAGTAAATTTGCCAAAAAATGACCAAAATAGTTTTGTTTGTTTGATCTTGAAAAATAACACTTCAAAAGAAAAGAATGAAAAATGATATATGTTTATGTTTTAAGAGAGTTTAGTTGAAGATCAAAGGGTTTGCACAATGATACGTAGTTATGGTTATTTTGCCATGACGCTATTGATTTGTACAACTATTAATATTCTAGGATTGTGTACATTGTGTTTATTTTACTCATTAAGTTCAACTTTATATATCAATTGAGGCTAATGCTTAGTTTGATAAAGTTTTGCGGTCAATTAGAACTTCTTGAACATATTTGAGTGTTTGAGTTATAATTCTTTTGTTACTAGTTTACACCCATTCATTACATACCACACTTTTGAACACATCGATACTATGCTAGTGTGTAAAGCTTATGTGTTTTGTGTTATGTTTTGTGGTCATTTATACCTATATATGTATGCCGAATTTTCTTTGATATATGGTATTGTTTGTTATATTTGTTGTATTTGTTTTTTTTTTGGAAAAAAAATCAAAATTTTCAAAAATAGTTGGTTGTGTTTGCCTTTGAGATGATCATTACACATGCTTGATTTATATCTTTTTGTGATGATATCTTATCCTCTACGTGATGCTTCGTATTTCATGCTTATATTTCTACTCCTTTGTATATTTGGGATAAAAACAAAGGGGGGAGAAAATTAAAAAGAGATGTTTAATGAGTTTGATTTATGGGGGAGAATTTATTCAAAGTTTTATCTTATTTCAAACTCCATGCATGATGAGGTATATTTTTTGTCTCATGTATGTAGGTACTTAAAGAGAAAATTTAGACACACCGGATGAAGAAATAGTTTGCCAAAAGGGAAGAAGAAGAAGTTTGAAGATAAAGAGACTTATGCCATTCCGTTCTAGGGTAAGGAAGGGTATTAGTATATTTGTCATAGGAGATTGTAGATTCTAATTTGGTGTTCAGTTATGGTTGTTTGGTTTGTATCATAATATCCAAAGGGAGAGATTTTTAAGAATAATTTTTCTAATATTGTTCATAGCATAGTTTTAGACTAGTTTGGCGTATCACGTTACAAATCATCACGCACCGTCAAGACGATGAACCAAACTCAAGCATTTCCAAGTTTGAAGACTTCCCGACATCCCGTAAATGTATAAAGCAAATTAGAGTTTAAATTAATTTACAAAATTATATTTAGGATGTTTTATTTTTATAAAAAATCAATAGGGAATTTAATTTTAAAAAAACAGGGCTTTTATTTTCAATTTTTTTATTTATTTTAAGACTCATTGAAACAAGATGGAATCTAATTTCAAATGAGTTGTCATGTCATTCAAAGTTCCTTAGAAGCCTGGATCAAATGAGGACTCACTGTCTAATTTTTTGGGATGTCATTAGAAGCGAGATCGTTTCTCATTCGAATGAGATCAACATCTCGTTTCAATGACACTACACTTTTGTTCGAACGACGCACTGCCTCAAAATTTATATAAATATTTGTTTCATGATCAGAACGTTCCACGCTTTTGCCACATTCGTTTCTGCATAACTTTTGTGAAAGTTCTTCATATTTTAGTGTTCCAAAACACTTTTTAATCCATAAACAAACATCCTGAATATTTAGTTTTGTGAATTCGTTTGAACCCCATAAAGTTTTGTATTCTTTCATACACCTTTGTGGAGAAGGGATCTCCATGGATGACTTATGAAACCTGAGGAGATCACTGCTGAAGACTACGGTTGAGGCTGAAGGAGGATTGCGATCTTATGATTCTTGCAAGGATCAAAGTTGTGGATGAAGGTCACCTGTGGGAGATTCGTTTACTATAGATTCCTTTATAAAATTTGTAAGTTGTGATTTGTAAATTTTTGAAAGTGAATAAATGGTTTTGACTCTATGGG